>CM036588.1:103526439-106101439 GCA_020745705.1 Hemiprocne comata
CTCCAAGGTCCTTCTCCATGGAGCTGCTCTCTAGCAGATCACCTCCTAACCTGTATTGGTACATTTTGTTGTTCCTTCCCAGGTGCAGGACTCTGCATTTGCTCTTGTTGAACCTCATCTTATTCCTCCTTGCCCAGCTCTCCAGCCTGTCCAAATCTTGTTGAATGGCTGCACAGCCTTCAGGTGAATCAGCCAATCCTCCCAGCTTTGTGTCATCAGCAAATTTGCTAAGAAGACACTCTGTCCCATCATCAAGGTCATTGTTAAAGATATTTAACAGGACTGGACCTAGCACTGATCCCTGAGGGACTGCACTAGTTAGAGGTCTCCAGCTGGACTCCGCACCATTGATCACCACTCTTTGGGCTCTGTTGTGTAGCCAGTTCTTAATCCATCTCGCTGTCCATTCTTTGATCACACATATCCTGAGCTTGCTCACGAGGATGTTATGGGAGACTGTGTCAAAAAGCTTGCTAAGCTCAAGGTAGACTACATCCACTGGTCTCCCTGCATCTATCCATTTAGTCACAACATCATAGAAGGCTATCAGATTAGTCAAGCATGATATTTCCCCTTGGTAAACCTTCTCTTCCATGTGCTTCCAGGTGACCTCCAGAATGAGCTGCTCCATCATTTTTCCAGGGATGGAGGTGAGGCTGACTGGTCTGTAATTTCTTGGATCTTCTTTCTTGCTCTTTTTGAAGACTGGAGTGGCATTGTTTTCCTCCAGTCCTCAGGCACCTCTCCTGTTTGCCAGGATCTTTCAAAAGTGATGGAGAGTGGTAGGGCGATAACATCAGTCAGCTATCTCAGCACTCTTGGGTGCATCCCATCAGGACCCATGAACTTGTGTACATTCAATCTGCATAACTGATCTCTGACCCACTCTTCACTGACTAGTGGAGAGTCTTCCCTCCTCCAGGCTTCCTCTCCTATATCCAGGGTCTGAAGTTCATTTTTATGTAATGGCATTGCTTGGGACATGGAATTAAGAGATACCACTTTCTTCCTTTGTGTATGTAGGAAAATGAACTATTTTTTAAGTACACTAAAATAGAACTTTAATATTTTATGAAGAACCTGTTCAGTTGGGCAGAATCACATTATTTTAGTAAGCTTTCCTCTCCTACTTTATTAACTCTTACCTAGTACATCCTTCACATATTCTTGACATTTTGAGCTGAATGTATTAAGCTATGCAATTTGTTCCCTAAGCCAAAATACTACAGCTTGCAATATACTTTTAGTTTACTTTAAGGCCCTTACATGCTTTTTATGAAAAGTTCCAGAAGAGTTTAAGTATTTTAGAGTAAGCACTTCATTTTTCTTTTTCCCTGGTATTGTTCTTTGAATAGATTGTTAGGAAAAGATAGATTGATTACATCAGTTGAAAGTTATAAGCAAAACCAATAATTAATTGATTTACAAATATATTTCTAGATATATTATTTCTATTTTAGTTAGATATATTTATTTTCATCACAATTTGTCAAGATAGCTTGATGGTGAATGGACAACTTAACTGCCGATTTACACTGTCCACTCTTCTGGGTTCTTAGCATGAGACTGTAGAAATATTTCCTTCATTTTTCTCACTCAGCCAGTACATGGGACCAAAGTGAGACAAAAGGCTGCCTTAATGTGGTAGCACATATTCTGAACTGCTACTGCTTTTCATCAAAATGCTGAATTTTGCTGGTTCTGACTCAAATGCAGTCACATTTGTTACAGTTATTTCATACCCTTTGAATAATAACTTTTAAAATGTGGGGTTTCTTCTTAGGGGAGGTTTCTGTAAAAGGCAAATAAAACATTCAGTTTAGTTTGCTCATGTTGTGTTTCCTCTTTCTTTGCAAATTGCTGTTCAAACCGTTGGTCAATTCAGCCTAACGTGGAAGAGGAGAAGGGATCTCAGAGATGATGTAGTATTTTGTTTAGTGTAAATTGGTGGCTGAAGAGAGAAGACACTGAAGTTAGTGCTCTTACTGGGAGGAAAAATACAGAAGCCTGCTAGCATGGGATCTGTTTTGCAGCTGCTGGCCAGCTGATGTGGATATACAGCTTCATCCTATCAGTGGGATATGCAATATTTTACCTAGTCAAGGGGCCATAAAAGGTAAGTGGTTATCGTTTTGGAGGGAGAAGGACGCATAAATAGGAATGCAAGTTTTAAACCATGCTGCTCACAGAACTTCTAATGTTAAACTTTTTTATGAGGAAACTTAGAACTAACATGTCATTTGTCAGCCAGACAAAGACTAATGGTGGGGTAGATGGGAATAAGCCTGAAAAATGTTGAAGATTAATCATTGTATCACATACATGATCTATTAATAGGGGAGAAGAAAAGAAATAAATGCAACATATTAATGACTTCCATGCTCAGTGGGAATAATCAAGTTGACAGCTCAAAGTAGTGAGTATCTTTTTTATCAGTGTGCTTCGTGGAAGACCAGATATTGGTGCTAAATGTAAAGTAAAAAGTACAAAAATTTGAATGTTAATACTTGATTAAGCTGGTTGTTTATCTAACCCATTAAAATGTCATAGATAACTTACATTAGCTTTGTTGGAAATGGTGAATTAAACCTTGTAATGGCTGCCGGGGAAGTAATACTGTCTTAGAGAGCCAGGCAAGGAGAAAATTCTAGTAGTTGGGTTTTGCCCTGGGCCCACAAAATTAGGTCATTATTTAACTATATTTAAGTAACTTTCGTTATTTACATGTATATAATTATTTATAACTGTGAAGCTTTAAAAATAATGTAATTAATAAATCCTCATGTAAAGCAGTCTGTTCTGTTGCGTTTTTCTGAGTTGTGGTTGTGTTGCCTTTCTAAAATTGGGATAATGAATTGAATAAGATATCCTAGATATCTCCACTTAAGGATTTTTTGGTTTTTTCCTTGTTTTTGCAACATGATTATGCAATCCAAAATTCAATTAGCATTTGTTTTCTACCCCCTCACCTTTTTAAGTACTGAGAGCCAGGGTTTATTTGTAGTGCTGGGAAACCGTACTCTTCAACCAGAACACTGTGATACTGGGTGGTGCACAGCTGTGAAAGTATTTCAAAGGAGAACAGGAAGGTTATGCTTGATGCAGTAGTCCAGGCTTTCACTGCAGGAGATGCAGAGAGAGAGGTGATATGATCAAAACAATAAGCTGGTTCTTTGCAGCACCATGCCGAACTAATACATGCAATGAATTATGCTTTTTCAGCCTCATGGTAATTAAAACAAAAGAAGATATTGGCTTGGATGAGTTTTGTCTGTATGGATATGTGGGACATATTTCTAATCACATGCAGAAAAAAATTGGCAGGTCTTGTGCATAGTCTTGCCAAAGTCTGTGAGAACTCAGAGAAAATGGAATGAGAAGTACTGTCTAGGTTTACAGTCAGGTTGTGATATTGTGCAAGCTCAGAAAGTAGGCATTAGGAATAGCTGTGCAGGTCAGGTCAAGAACTCTTTTTTCACCGCATTGAGTTTCAGCTGAAGGCTCTGTCCAAGAAACATCTAAAATTGGAATTGAAGACAGTTCTCAGGTAGGGGACAAACCTGTGAGTCATCAGCACAGAGACAGATAGGTGGTAGCTGAATTTGTCTTGGTAGGTGCTGCGTCTCCTGAGCATAAAGGAGAAGAGAACAGGGGGAAAAGGATGGAGATGTACAAAGCTCCTACATCAACTTAGAAGAAAAGGACCAAGCTAGGCTGGAGTGTTCGTCTGCATGAGGATAGGGAGGCTCTGCAGAGAGACTTGGATAGATTAGATCGTTGGGCTAATGTTAATGGCATGGACTTCAACAAGGCCAAGTGCCGGGTCCTGCATTTGGGCCAAAACAACCCCATGCAACACTACAGGCTTGGGGAAGTGTGGCTGGAAAGCTGTCTGACAGAAAAGGACCTAGGGGTTCTAATTGACAAGTGGCTGAATATGAGCCAGCAGTGTGCCCAGGTGGCCAAGAAAGCCAGTGGCATCCTGGCTTGTATTAGAAATAGTGCGACCAGCAGAAGTAGAGAGGTGATTGTCCCCCTGTGCTCAGCACTGGTGAGGCCACACCCAGAGTATTGCATCCAGTTTTGGGCACCTCAATTCAAGAGAGATACCGAGGTGCTTCAGCGAGTACAGAGGAGGGCAGCGAAGCTGGTGAAGGGCTTAGAAAATAAATCTTATGAGGAACGCTTGAAGGAGCTGGGAATGTTTAGTTTGAGAAAAAGGAGGCTGAGGGGAGACCTCATCAGTCTCTACTACTACCTGAAAGGTCACTGTAGAGAGGTTGGTGCTGATCTCTATTCACAGGTAATTAGTGACAGAACAAGAGGGAATGGCTTCAAGCTCCAACAGGGGAGGTTTAGACTAGACATTAGGACAAATTTTTTCACAGAAAGAGTGGTTAGACACTGGAATAGGCTGTCCAGGGAGGTGGTTGAGTCACCATCCCTGGATGTGTTTAAGGGTCGTTTGGATGTGGTGTTGGCGTATATGGTTTATGGGAGAACTTTGTAGTGTAGGGATGATGGTTGGACTCAGTGATCCCAAGGTTTTTTTCCAACCTGAATAGTTCTATGATTCTATGAAGGCTGTTACATTAGCAGTTGGAAGAAAATGGGGAAAATAACATTTTGTTTTATTTTCATTTGTAGGATTCTGTGGTTTTGCTTTTGACTTCACTAAATAGAAAATACGAAATCCAAGGCTAGAACAATTTCATCTACTCAGAATTTTGTGTGTTTTCTCTCTCTTTTAAAAAACTTAGGCCTTCGTAAAAGAGAACTGGTATAACACCAGACGTATTGTTAAACAAACTGAACAAATGTCAGTGCCATTTTGATGTGGCATTGTGGTATCAAGATTTTATGGGGACTTTATTGATAATATGTGGTATCAAAGATGTATCACATATGACATGCACAAGTGATTTATAATTTTAAAAATTACAAATAATGTATTGCTTTTTATGCTCCGCTTTCTCTGTTTTCTTCTCTCTGAAGCTAAAGAAAAACTAGTTTAGTTTCATGATTTGCATGCACAAGCTGTGATAGGTTTTGTGTTTGTATGTTGCTTAAATATTTGTGTAGAAAGGACATGGACACAAGGTTCCTCTGAGAAGGGATAACTAAGCCTTCTCTTCTCTGTGTCTAAAGGTCATCAGATAAAACGGAGACGGGTTTTTTTTCAGGATTTTTTTATTAAATACCCTAATGATTTAGTAATACAGGGGAGATAGACTGATTCTTAACAAACAGTTTTAAGGTAGTCATTTAGCAGGGGCTTCAAGGAGAGTTTCAGAATATTAGGGGGCGTTGATCTACCTGTAATTTTTGCTGTAAGAAATGGTTCTTGGTCTTAGGGTTCTCTCCCTTGTCCCCTGAGTTTGTGTCCTAAGGAGAAGGGACAAGAGGTTTACTAGGAGGATTCCTTCTGACCTGTTCTTGAAAGTTGACTGCTCTCTGGTAGCTCTTTAGGACTGCGTGGGGGCATGAGCTGTACTTGATGACTCAGGCCAGAATATCCTTCTACCTCCTCATTGCTACAGTGCTGCTGGGGAGCTGAGAGTCTCTCTGGAGATCGGGGAGGCTGTGGGATGGCTGGGGGCATACTGGAGTCTGCTGAGATTTGAATTTTGGAATTCCTTGGGGAAGACAAGGATAGTTTGGCTAAACATGGCAACGTCAGCTTTGGCAGAATATGGGCTTCACAAGAAGTTTTATTTTTTTACTTGATTTTGAAAAAATAGGTGTTGGATTGCTACACTAGCAGAAAGCTGAAAAGCTGCATTGCTGGAACTGAGGGCAGATTGGAGAAATGCTGGTAGACAGTACAAGTGTGATTGTTGGAGAGGACGTGATAGGAGCTGTTATTATGATGCAGCAAAGAGAATAAACGTAAGTACTGAAAAGTTCTAGAGATACTGCTCTTAGTAAAACCGTTTTTTGTTTGTTTTGCTTTTTAGTTCAAGCAGTATGTTTTTGACAGCAATAGTGAAGAACTGGAAGACTGGTTAATTGACATACTAAAATGGAGTATTTACCAGTGGAGGTAAGACATTCTTTGAACGTACTACGGTTTTGTTTCTTTGGAGTGTCTTGCAGTTCCCAATACAAGTAGCTAGATTAATGGTACTGTTACACAATCATTTATCTGAGAACAAATCTGGTTTAAGGGATTTCTGTACACCTCCATCTGTCTTTTCATTGCACTTGCAGGGGCTCTGATGCAGCTGTTGTGAAGTACCACTAAAACGATCAATTTAGAAAAAAACAGAATCAAAAGTTATTTTTTCCTTCTGATGGTCTTTTAAAATCTGATATCCTGTGATCTGTTTTTTATTGTGGCCTCAGAAAAGATTACTTTTGGTAACTAATGAAGTGGTGAGCTAGTGTGGGGTAGGAGGTTTTCCAACTTAAGAAATTTAATAAACCCACAGAAGTGAGAAAGAAAGTAAAGTTTTGGGCCTCAGTTTAGGATCAAGAAGCTTTAACTGACATTGTCAGTATCGGAAATGTTCTTTCTCAGTGCTTAAATAGTTTTGAATATTGAAATGCCGCTTTGATTGCAAGTGTTAAGTAGCTTCCAAAGGTATTAACTCCTCTGTTTGTTCTGGCCACGTGTATTAGGGTATTCTTCTCATTCATTATCAGATCTTCTGGTAGATGTTTATGTGCTGTATTAACCTCTGTTGCTGGTATGTATAGAGTTCCTACTGACTGAGTCTTCTGCTTCTTACAAGCAGACAGAACAAACATCCCGTTCAATAGCAGTTTCTGAATGCTAATTATATGCATTAACATACAACATTAAACTCATTAAGTATTAAAATGAGTTGTGGACATTTAATGTTATGAATTTAGTCACTGAGTTTAGCTGTAAATTTGAATGGAATCTTTACAAATAAATGCTCCTATATGAGTTTAACTTTTTTTGTTGGCTTTTGTATGATTAGTATACAAAAATTAAAGACACTGTCATTGTCCACCTTTGAATTTCTCCTTTAAAACATTTAATCACTGCTTAACACTTTCTATTATATAGTTCAAATAACACTTTTCCTTTGCAATGGTATGAAAGACTGACAAAAAAGTAGTGATTTGGTTTTTTGTCAGCCTAGGGCAGTGAATGCTTCCCTTCACTCAGGTTAAGGAGCTGTTGGAACAAGCTGATGCTTGACAAAAAAAAGCCAAAGGTCAGGTGGTAGACTGCAATCCTGGATACCTGTGTTGGCAGGCAGTGTTGCTTTCTGGATACACTGTTTTGTGAACTGTGAATCAGTATTTCTTACTGGTTTTACAGTTAATACTGGAGCAAGGCAGGGGTGCTGCTTTTCCAAATATTGTTGGTAGTTGTGCAAGGGCTGTGTTACTGGATTAAAACATGGTGCTGTGTCGTGCAGGCCTGTGTTTGCTGGACCCTGTGTTTGGTCTGCAGGGGTTAGGCAGTTTTTAGTGGGCTGGCTGCAGATGCTAAGTCAATTTGACAGAGGAGGGAGGGAGTGGCCTCAGCGAGAGCTGTGTTAGACAATAGAAATACCACAAGTTCACTGGACAGTCCTTTGGCACCAATGCAATATGTGGCTCTCCGAGTTTTTTTTGTTGAATTAACTCATTTATAAAATGGACCTTCAAACTTGTCTAATTGGTCTAGTTCTGGATTGTTCTGAGTTTTCCTACTGGGGACCTGAGGGGTCATGAAGCATTTGGGAGTGACTGCTTGGCTCAGCAACTCCTTCAGAAACAGTTTTCCCTTCTCTTAGCAAAGGCAAACTGTTCAGGGACAGACAGTGCCACTCATTGTGGTGGGTAGTCAGAGGCATATGATGTCTTCCTCCCTTTAAAACATAGTTTCATCAAAATGCAAGCTGCATGAGTGTACCCCATGGCATCCTTTATGTGTTTAAGTCCTTTTGCTTTTTCTTGAGTGTTTTAAAGTGGGCTCCTTTCTAAGCTATTGGACAGTTTCATGTACAGCCACCAAGGACCCTGATGGGTCTAGATACCTTAATCATTCTATGATTCTGTGATCTCTGATCAGTGGCAGATCAGGTTGCATTTGCAGAAGATTCACTTGCATTTTGTGGTAGGTGATGCACACGTGGTGTATGGTAACCCCAGAGAATTAGAGTGCAGAACTTCTTGTTCCTAGTTTTAAAGACCACTAAGGGTATCCTTACATAATCCTATAGACAAAGCAGTGGAATTGTTGCAAAGCCCTGTCGGTTATTAATGCTGCATACTGTAGCAGAACTTGTGTCATCATTCATTTAATCTGTTGAAGTCCCTTGATTGAAATTTGAATGAAAGCAGGATTTTTAGACAAGTTGGCTTAATTGCATCATCTAGATGCAATTTGTTTTAGTTTTGGTCTTGTGGCAAGGGCCCTTTGTCTGAGCTCTTCCTATTGTCATAACTCGGCTTCAGAAGCAAAATTCCTCTTTCCCTGTCCCCTGTTCCTTCAGTAACATACTGTTTCTGTGTTTTTGTAAAGTGCATGCGGAGTCCTCATATTGGCTATTAAACCAAGGTCAGAGTTAAGTTCTTGTTTATAGTTAAAAATCTAGACCTGTGCTGTAGTGCTTGAAGCCTTCCAACTCCTCTAGGGTGAGTACAGAAAGGTAAATCTTATCTTGAGTCATATGCCAAGATAATTTAGTTGATAGGCTAAAGGTAACCCCTAAAGGTAACTTTGCTTTCAGGTGACTGGTACCTGCTCTGGTGGCAACTCTTTTTTTGCCAGCTACTCTGTTTCAGTCTCAGTAATACTGCCTGCTGCTTCACAAACACCCAGATGCATGTTCAAAATTTTAGAAATAAAAAAAACCCATAATCTATTCAGTCTCCAGCTGGACTAGCTTTTTTCTATTTACTGATTCTGCGTTAGACCCAGAAGATGGACTGATGTGCGTGAAGGACAGTGTTTTAGGTTTTCTGGTTTGTTTATTCCTCAAACCAGACTGCACTTTCAGGAACTGGGAAGTGTTGAAGGCAAGTGTTTGCAGAAAGTGTGATCTATTTTATTAATCAAATCAATATTGTTGAAGCAAAAGCAGCAGAGCTCAGTAAAGTCTGTAAGATTTTAGTTTGAATATCAGCAGGCAGTTGTAAATTAGCAGGAAGGTGCCAGTCTGTGGATGCAAAGACAGTGGGAATTAACACTTCGCTACTAAGAAAGATTGACTAAAAATGGGTGTGTTGCCCTCCTTAACTCCTGTCTTCTGTCTACAATCTCTCCATCTAAAGCCCTACATGACCTGGTCAAGCACTTTCTCTGCACTGCTTGGTCACACTGTAATGCAGCTGTCCCCGTCCTCATGTCAGAGTTGAGGCACTGCTGCCTGTGTGCACGGTCATTCTGCTGCAACAAGGGCTGGAAGCAAACCATGCTCTTTTTCTCCTAGTCGGCAGTATTTTTCCCCTCTTCAGCCAAGTACCAGAGCAGAGCTGCAGTACGTAGGTATCAGTAAATGCCAGGATTGTATTATGCTGATGGTGTGTTGTGATACTTCTCTGGTAACAGTTGATTTCTTCACAACAGAGATAGAAGTTATTGTGGGCAGGATTTGGTACATCCTATATTCTTGTTTACCCCAGGGCGTGTGTATTTAAGGAAGCTGTGCAAAATGGTGTATAGCATTGTCCGTTTTAAGGACCAGATAGGTGTTATCCCCAGCTTGTGTTCTAAAAAGTGTTTTCTGTTTGTTTTCAGTAACTACGGTGCTGACAAATTTTGACTTCTTCATCCTCCTAAACATGAGTGAAGTTCAGGCTATGGTAGAATTCTCCGTGGAGCTCCACAAATTCTTCAATGTGGATTTGTTTCAAAGAGGGTAGGTAGTGCGTTCTTTTAAACTTTATCGTGGTGCATGACTGCTGTTCAAAAGACCTTAACATGGAAACTGTTGTATAGCATTGCTTCATGTGTTGTTGACTATTTATTATTTAGGGTTTTGAAAAAAAGTTATTCCTTATTGGAAAGGCATATACTTTCTAGGAATTAAAATTAAATACTCAAATAATTGGGCCTAAAAATTAAGTTGTTATAAAATATTTTTCGTCTAATTGGAGAAGAGAGAAGCTCTATAGATTTGGAAGGTAGATTATATTCTTATCCAGGCCTTTTCCCTTTCATATCTTAATTTCTGTAATCCCTTTTGAAATATTTTGAAATACGATACGTGTTTCTCTTGAATCTTTTAAAAATGTTGCTGCCTCAGTTAATTTATTCATTTATCAGTTTGGCATTGGGGAACTCACACTGGGCTGTGCCTCCACAGTTACAACAGACTCCATACTGCTTCATTAGACTCTCCTATCTTCTCTTACTCCACCTGGTCACTGTAGAAGACTTTTTCACATTCCTTTCATTTGATACTACCTGATTGTCCTTAGATTACTTTCTAAGGTTCTCCTTTCCTGTGGCTATGTAGGAAAGAATCCTTTGTATCCTATTTTCAAGTTATTAATTATTATTGGTCGTCTAGCATTGTGGTATGCTGCCTTTCTCTCAATCTAACAGACTATCCTAAAAATACATGTCAGTGCTGTAGTTATGATATTTGTTTTAGATAAATTTGGTTGAGTCTGTGTTAGTGTTTACAGGCAGGGAACAATATATATCAGTGTTGATTTATAATAGCTCCTTTTTCCAAAACATTATAGAATGATTTTCCTGAGAAAAATTTCAGGAATAAGAAAATACATTAATGTTTTTAATCTTGTCATAATTCAAGGCAGGTGGGAGTGGGTATTGTTTTTGGTAGGGTTGGGTTTGGTTGGGTTTTTTTTGTTTTTGGCGGGGTGAGTTGATGAAGGGGAAGTAGCAGGAAAATTGCATTGCTTTGGGATGCACGTAGCTCCTCCACCCTGTATTAACCCTCTGAGGTGGATGTTTTAGGGAGGAGTGATACAAAAAAAAGGTAGGGTTGGGAAATAGCTCAGGAGAAAGAGGCATAAAATACTGTTATAAAACATATCTGGGCTAGTTAGCCTGTATCTTTGCTATGTCACTGTTACTTTTTATCAATATTTTATTAAAGCTAGCTTTTCTCTAAATTTGACCTGAAGCTGGTACTGACAGAAGTGATTATCCATTATGCTTGCTACTATTTGCAGTCAAAATATATGCAGCAAACTGTCTATGTCCCCTTTTTAGTAAAAATTCTAATTTGTCTCTTCACTGGAAGGAGAGGATTAAGGAAGGCTTAAGAGGTCTGGGAGAACACTGAGAATATTCTAATTACTTCAACAAAAAAGCACAGTCTGTTGAACTGTGACCTTTTTTTAATCTCTGAAATTGTTGGGGAAGGAGAGGGTGCAATACAGCAGCCTGAAGAGAAGGAAGTCTTCTGATTGTCTTAACCTTACAATTAGAATGATTCCTCAGAAAGGTGTTTGAGAAGCAAAGCACAACAATATAATTACCAGTGCTCTACTTGGCATGTTTCTTTTTAGCTTGCTCTTAAAAAAGCAGTAAATTCACAGGGCAAGTTCAGAGGGGTGGAATGCTGACATAAGTAGAAAAGGGACACAGGTAGGTACTACCTCTCTGGTTTCAAGCTGGACCTTTAACTCTGGGATGTTCCCTTAAAACATAATGTTGGGAAGGAGAGGGAGCTTCCAAATAAGTCTAAAGACTGAGTAATATGACTCTTGCAATAATTTATTTAAATTTTGGTAAGTTCTAGTATTTTTCTAGGGAACTGTCTTTGTATTTATTTGAGACGGGATGTAATATTTATATTGCCAGAGGATGGCATGGATGAGGGAATGAATCAGCAGAAAAAATAAATCTTTAGTTTTGTTGTTAGCCTCTTATTTTTGAGCTACCACTGGGTTTAGCGTGATAACTCTCACCAAAAGTCAGATATACAATTGATTGTGTTCTGGGTTTGTTTGGGTTTGTGTGCATTCAAGCCTACTCAGTTTAGCATGCCTGTTTCAGGGTGTTAGAAGCATAATGACCTTCTGAATGGTGTAAAATAAAATGTCAGCTTTTGCAAGTAATCACATCAAGCTGATTAAGCTCCTTCTTAAAACTTTGTGGTTTTTATCAATTGTTTTTTATCCAGACTGTTTGAGTGGAGAGTGAATCAAGATTCTCACTCTTTTGATTATTAGAGACATTGTAATTTCCAGCCTTAATTTTCTCTAATCAGGTTTTAGTTGTTTGTTTTTCTTACTGGCTTTGTCCTGTCCTTTGAATTACTTTATCAGTCCAGGTGTTCACTCTGATGTGGTTTTAGATGTCAGTCTTTTGTCTCTTATTAAATATGAACTGAACCAGTTTGGTCATTTGAATTTGTGGCATTTGAATTCTCCCTCCTTTCCTGTAGAATCCACATATCCCAGTATCCAGTCAAAACCATTATTATCTCTTCCTGGTTTTGTAACTATTTGAAGAAATCTGCCAGCTATTGCATCTAACTTTGGTGTGTTTTCTTGCCTCTATATCTGTAGGCAGATGGCCACAATCAGTAGAAGCACTTGTGGCTCTGTTTACACTAACAATTTGGTACCTTAGGAATGAATTAGTAGAAGCAGTGTTGACATCCCTATATCTATGTGGTTCCAGGGTTACTTCAGACTAGACCTAGTCTTGTCCTCTGTACCAGATGTTTTTGTGAGTGTATTTTGAAGTTGTTCATACCGGTAATTGATTCAGACCTTTTTTTGTCCAACCAGGGTTGAGGTACATTTTGTGACATGTAGATCAGAACCTGTGGGTTAGTTTTCTGCAGGAGACATCTAGATTATCCGTGTGGAAAGCTTTCAGTGAACTGAAGCATCATGCAGCAAACCAGGATCATTGGGGAAGGTGCCTGAAAACCACTCTGCTGATACAAACCAATCACTAGCCAAAATTTCTCATTTTGTTTCACTCAAGATCAAATTTACCTGAAGGGTCCTGTAACAGACCCACCCGTATAACCATGTTATTCTCCTAACTGACCCTTTAAAGCAGACTCTTTATTTTCTTTATTTTTAGGTAACTGTTGTTATTCAAAGCAGAGGAGAAATACACAGAGCAGTCATTTCATTACATGACATGTCTGTATGCGTGGCTCCCTGCTTCTCACCTAGTTCAAGAAAGGTTTTTCTATGTCTGTGGTGATCCTGGTGGTTAGCTTCTTCTGAAAGTTGCACTGTGGCTGTAAGTCACAGAGGTATGTAGTGTAATTACAGTTAAGCAGTATCCTTATCTGGTACAACTTTTTCATTATACTTCCTTATAACTCTGTGCCACTTGTTTGAAACTCAACTTGCTCCAGGTAGCTCTGTTGGTTTATTTTAATCTGTTGTTACATTCGAATAAGGTTTTGCATAATTTTTCTTTTTGAACTAGTGGGATGTGATGATGGAAATTACAGCATCACAGAATCACAGAATTGTTAGGACCTCTAGAGATCATCTGGTCCAACCCTCCATTTGTTGCCCAAACAGTGATTGATATGAGTAATATGTGACAAAATTAATAAAAGAAATGTAATAGTTTGTGACCTGTGAGAATAATAATCTGAGATAGTGAGGCTTCAGGCTATTTTGTCATCTTAGCTTATAAAAGCTCCAGTTAAATTTGGGCTCTGTAGTCCTGAAGTTTCAATATAAAGGGAAACATCACATAGCTTGAGTGAGATGTGAAATGCAGAAGTGGAGAATGAGTTGAGTGGAAAATTGGTTGGATGATTGGGCTCAAAGAGTTGTCAGTATTGCAAAGTCCAGCTTGCAGCTGATAGCTTATGGTATCCCTATATTTTTTCTGGATCCAGTGAGTCGTCTATATTAGTTTTATAATTTGTTAACAGGAAATTAAAATTATAAATTATTGTTAATTATAATTATATATCTATAATAACATATAATATATAATATATCTTAATATATAATGTATGTGATATTATATATAACAATTGTATATTATATTATTATAAATTATTATTTATAAATTATAAATTATTATTAGTAAAATACTCTGAAGAGTACATTTTTAGTAGGAGCACTTTTCTCCTGGTTACCTGAGGAATAGAAAGATTTTGTCGTTAGATAAGGACAGAAGAGGTAGCCTCTACTAATGTTTTGTGGTTTTAACGTGTGATCAAATAACAGACTCTTAATGGACAAGGAATATGCAGGCTCACCTGTTTGGTTTTCTTTTTATTACATATAGCCATGTCATACTTTTCCTTTCAAACTGCATTTCTGTATGACATAGCTTTCTGGAAATAAGTGTTGTGAATTGTCTTCTGACATGCAGTTTATCCGCTGAAGTATTGCACTGTGATCTTTACCTAATGTATTACAGTCTCTACAAAGGGAGAAGAAAGCTGTCAAATTTGTCTAACAGTTGCAAGATGAGCTCTGTTTTTCAGCTTATGGTTGTACAGTAATGCAAATAGCAGTAATGCAGGTTTAAGATTTGTAGAGCTGGGCTGTAAACTCAAGGGAATAAAAGTGTGTCTAGGAAAAATATTGCAAATACTCTTCTTTTGGTTTTATTTTTGAAAAGTGGATCAGTGTCTCATACTAGGTCAACAGGAAATGTACGCACACGGGTCCTGCTTGCACTGAGGTCAGAATGGGTAAGACTGGGAATGAGCATTGGGGAAGTTGTATTTTAAGTTGCTATGGCGTCACAAGGTGGAAGTTACTATCATCAAATAACCAACCTCATTAGCCCTTCTGATGCAGGATGTCTGAGAGACCAGTGACATGGTTTGGTCCCAAAGAGGGGTTGGAATCGATGATGTTCGGAGGTCCCTTCCAACCCCTAACATTCTGTGATTCTGTGTACAACACCTGTGTTATGAGACTTTTAGCTACACAGGGAAGCTTTTCTAGGGGTCACCTAGAGCCACTGTAAATTTGGCTTCTACTCTGAAGCCTAGAGAATCCTCCACGTCTTAATTCCTGAAAGACTAGCCTCCCTCCAACGTAAGAAACTGAACCAGATGCCTGAAGCTACCTGTTTTAGGTGTAAAAATGACAGTACAGGTGCTTATTTCTTCAATCATATTGGTTCAAAAACATACCTTAAATGTTATCAAATGTGAATGGATTTTCATTGCATAGTCTAGAATTCTCACATACTGGGTACAGATTTCAAATCACCTGGATTTTGTTCAAATTTTAGCTCTTAGACCCATGTAGTGCTTTTGGAAATTTTAAGCATCTTAACTTTTGCAGCTGAAATTGTTATTTTGCAATTGAAAGTATTTTGTCAACTTGGAATTAAAGCTGTCAAATGGCATCCCATACCCTCCAGGCATTGAATTTGGCAAAATTCTGATTTTTAAGAACAAAAAATTAAAGAGCTCAGCTGTGTACCTACTCCATCTTAAGGTCTTGCTGGAGCCTGACAGCACCATGATAGGTGCAGGTGTTTTGTGTAACAGCAATGTTGTATGTAATTGTGATATGGGTGATGTCATTTGTCCTCCTTTGAGGATTGTATTTTGGGGGTCTGCGTAATTCCTTCTTTATTTATGCAATAAAAGGAAGATGTATCTTGTGTATGTAAGACCAGGTACTACTTCACATTGCAAAGTAAAATTGTATATCAGCGTGCCTTACAATGCAGACCGTCAGCAGAAAAGTGACCAGTAAGTTTAGTGAGGGAGTAAATGACAGTATAAGACAGTATGGGTTATAAAAGGTTTTTCTCTGGAGAAGGTCCATTTTTTTAATCTGTAGGACAATATAGCTCGCTTCTCTGTGTAGTACAGAGGTAGAATGGGAGTAGGTGTTAGTTGAAGACATCAGAATAATGGTTTATTGAGTATGCACCTTCTCTTTCTAAATCTGAGTTTTACTGAGTTGAGTATTCTTTAATGGCATGTGACAGCAGTAGCAGTTTTAACTTTGCATTAAAAGCATATTTAGTCATGAAAATTGCTAATTTTAAGACTTTTTCATGGGGTTACCACTCATGCAGAAGCATATAGCTTCTACGTAGGTGTACAGTTCTGACCAGTCTCTGTGTGATGGGTGCAAAAACTAGAGAAAAATCTGTGATTCCCAAGTGATCTGCCCTATTTACATGTGCTTGGTTAATATGCATAATAGTTACAGAAGAAAGGTGATTATGTTTGTTCTTTAAGTTAGTTTGCCATCTCTAGCTATCTGAAGGAAGGGAGAAAGGTGTTCATTCTGTGTTCCAGTCTTGACTGCCTTGTGGTACAGTAGAAGTTCCTGGCATGGTATCTTTTTGTGTCTCTTCTGCAATACATGACTCTTATACCTTTACCTGTACCCTGTGTCTATAATCACAAATAGCAGTTTACTGGATCTTCACATACTTCAGAGAGCTTCATCTGAGTATGGAACCAGGCTCATTCCCACCAGACTCAGACCTGCTGCCTCCGTTTCAATTTGGTGCTCTCTCCAAAATATCTTACTCTTTCACTCCTTAAACCTTCTGCCAATTACTGTACTCCATATAAAATAACTCCTTTAACTTTTTTATTATTTTTTTACATTGTTTCATCCCCCTCCGCTTTTTCTCCCTTTCCCAGATTCTGCCTTGTGTCGGCAGCTGAGAAGGAAGGTCAAGATGCCTCCAAAGGGTTAGAGGCACTCCAGAGTGGAGCTTCATGTTCATTCTTACCTATAAATGGCTTTGTTGTTTCTCCTAAATGATGGTGAATACCATACACTAAATGATCAAAACCTTTGCTAGTACTTGCTGTGTGTTTTCATGGTTTTTTTAGTGCCAGAAACTTTCAGGCTATTGGAGGTGGTTGGGGAAAAGGTGTCTTTTTGACCTGTGGCAGTTTCTTTGATGTGGATGGTTGTGTAACTAACTGCCTGAGCGCCAGTTTTGGTGGAGGGAGAGGGTGAGAAAGTGCACCCAGCATAGGCCCCCTGGCAGCACCATGAACGTGCATCTGTTGGGGAGCAGTGATCTCATCTGTGGATTTGTAGTTGGCTTGACCCAGTACAACTGCATGTGTCTGCCAAAAGGTATTATATTCATGGACATCTGTTTTGTTTGCTTGTGCAGTCATGCAGTTCTGTGGTCAATCAGATTGGCTTGCTTTTGGCAACAGTGTAGTTGGAGAGTGGGTTAAGCTGGCAGAAACACTGGGCTAAGGGTGGATATATTTTATGTAGGGAGGGAGATCTGTTGTATGTCAGATGCTTGAACAGGGTGGTCCTGCCTCTGGTGCTTCCTGTGTGCCTGCAGTAATGCTCTTTTCCCTCACGATTGGTCAGCTCAAAATAGTAAGCCAGCAGACAAAATAAAAAAGCACAGAATCTGGTTCTGGTTTTGCCAGTTTATCTCCCTGGCCCACACCAGGGTCAGATACTCTGTTAGTACCGCTGCAGGAGTATAAAATACACAAGAGGAATGGAATCCCTACTTCTGACATCAACTAGCATTTGGGTTTAACTGTGATGCTGGACCACATCCTGAGAGAAATGTCTGTAAAAGTTCCAGCCTCCATGTTTAGGAAGGAAGACATCTCTTGAACAGGAGAGGCTATTATGTCACTATGATCTGCTGAGTGAGAGTAGCCCAGAGATTAGAATGTTTTGAAACAAAACCTATGTTTGGACTTCTGCATTCATCTCAGTTGGCATCCCTGCCCGCAGGATACAGAGTTATGGCAGACGTCAGGTATGTCAGTTCTAATTTCCCTAAGCTCTCATGTAGATAGAGAGAGAGCGTGTCTGGCAATGCCAGTTTGCAGAGTTTCCGCCTCCCTTGCTGCTGGCTGCTTGGTGCCACCACGGTGCACTGCCCTCTTGGTTGTGCTGGCTGAGCTGCTGTGCTAGCTGAGTTGCTGAACTGGTCGAATATGCAGCACTGCTCTGCCAGCAGTGTGTTGGTGTAATTACGGGGGCAATGTATTGCAGCAGAGGGGCCAGAGTGAGTGACTGGGGAGACATGGCAGAGAGAAAGGAAGAAAAAGAACTCCTTAAGCTTGATTTCTTGCAAAAATCCTTATATTGTAAAAGTATAGTCTCATTTTCAAGACATTATTCTTGGTATTTCCTTACTATGAGAAGGGACAGGATTTCTCAGGTGCCAGCTTGTATGAGCAACAGACAACTGCAGAGGACAGAGGGAGAGACCCACCCCTGATGTTTGCAGGGGAAGGGGCACTAACCATTCCCAGAATGCCAAGTCCCTTTCCATAGGTCCACTCTGAAAGGAGGAGGGAAGAGATGATAAAAAGGCAGGTTTGTAGACATCCAGAGCAGCAGAGATCCCCAGTTTCCAGCTCCCTGAGGAGAACTTGGATTCTTCAGTGGGTTTTGCAGATCCCTGCTTACAGAGAGCAGTGGCAAGAGGTCAGCCATATAAGGCAAACAAAAGGATTAATATACCTATGCCCATGGAAAGACTGAGGCTCCTCAGTGGACGTGTGCAGTAAATCATAGTATCACCTTGATAATCTCTGCACTTCAGTCCTGTTAGTGTGGTTAGTGCTTCTTCTATGCACTTTTTCCCTTTTCCTCATCATATGGTTCTGCCCTTCTCAATTTTCTCCTTGAAGTCTTTTTTCGTGCCTTCCCTTCAGCAATCTTTGTTTCCTACCTTTCCTGAATACATTCCTACATGCAATTTATTACTATTTATTTTGGATACTGTCTGAAGTTTTCTGCAATGCTTGTTACAGTGTTCAAAGATAAAACCCTTGGACAAAATGTAGACTTTAAAAAAACAATTTTTAAAATTTTGTTTTGCTGGTTTAATTTTTTTAGACTTGTTGAACAGGTTCAGTGGGCATTGTGTGTCTTAGGGCTATGCAGCTCATGGAACCTGGCAGGAGAAGAAGGGTTTTGGCTACTTAGGTTGTTTGTGCCTGTATAATCTGTTTAGTTTATTTAAACTGATATCAGAAGGTGATACTCAAGATGAGACTCTCTCTTGTGAGTTTGGATTTTTAACTTTGTTTTTCTAAGGGTATATTTGCTGCTGTGTACTAGATGATGGTAGGTGTTAGGAGAACAAAGATATTGTTGCTGTAGGAAGTGGCTCTACCATGGGAAAAACTGTCTGTTGAAGAGCAGAAACTTCCTCATTTTCATGAAAGGGTAAGAAATGGTACGTTCGGGTATCTCTTGCTTTCAAGTCTTGAATGCTCCCCTTACTCTTTGACATTCAGGAGCTTTTAGCATCACCTTAAAAAGAAGGTGAATTTTGGAAGTTAGAGAAGCAGATCTTGACTTCTGCTGCTAAATTTTCACAGCTTGCTTCTAACAATATTCTGGTAATATTCTCTGAGATTATTCTTTTAAGAATTATGTTAATAATGAATGCGTAAATGCAGTACGTAGTCTGCTTCTCTCAATCTTTTTAGAGTTGAAACTCTTAAAGTTGAGGAAAAAAATATTTACAGGAAGTGACAGTACCATTTCACATTATTTTGGAGTGTGGAGTCTCACAAGTAGCTTAACCTGACCTAAGCCCATGTCATGTCACTGAAGGGAATGGTCCCACTCTCTCCCCAGGCTGTGTGGTCCTTCCTTCTGTAATAGCCCCTAGTGGATTCTTTTTTTCCCTTTCCAGGTGATAAGCGTGTTTATTTGATTCACCATACAGGAAAACCCAACATCTCATACCCTTTGTCCTTAGAAAACCAAAACATTCAAGTTACTCAGTGGTTAAATGCTTGTGATATGTCATTTGTGAGGCTAGTATGCTGAATCAAAAAGTCAAATGAAAAACGCATTCAAGCTGAATAAATAGAGGTAGAAATTTGTCTTACAATGAAATACAGGAAATCATTAACCCGGAAGATGAGCTTCACGGAGATGTTATAATTTAAAGATGCAAGGTAATTTAATATAATTTATTCCTTATTCCCTTCAGTAATAACAGGAAATAAAAGAGGAACTAAAATTATAAACATAAACTAATATAAATTAAGATTTATATTATTAAATAAGAGCTAATCTAGTATTTTTATATAGTTCTTTAAAAAAGCAATACTTATTTGAGCGTATTCCCCTTTCAGGTTTTTACATAAATGTTCTTAACCACGGCAGGAATTCTGCCTGAGTGTGCCTGTGGCAATAACATGGAGAAAGGCGTTTGTAATAATAAGGCAAAATCCCTGACTGCATTTACTTCCCCCTCTCTCTTGTCTTATGTACTAAAATACTGTTTCATAACAAGCTACTGTGACTGACTTGAGGTATTTGGTCTCCCTGATAATTCTTACCAAAGTTTTGGTCTAATAACTATTTTGTTTATATATATTTTTAATTGGCAGATATAATGTGTGCCATAGACTCATGAGGTACTTTCAAAAAGTAATTCACTTTCAAGGAAACTTACTTTCAAATAAATGGGAACCTTTTATCTATTTCCTGTAACCTTGCCCTTTATCTTAATAAAAATATGTTAGCCAGCTGTGAAATCCCTAGATTTTTCACAGAAGGGTTTGATAAAAGATTTTAAACAGTGTCTTTTGGGTGCAGCGATTTTTCTGCTGCTCAAGTATCTGAAATAGAATTTGTTAAATGAGATAAACCCTACATTTATAGCAGAGTGTAATCTCATATTGGTCCATATTAGAAGTACTTCCGACAAGGTGATTGCAAGATAATTATCTTTTTTGTGTGTTTGATATCTGTATTAAATAATTTCTTGTCTAGATAAGCCCTGCAACTTGCTGTGGTAGTCTCTGTGCCACAGGTGGGTTTGGTAGCATTGAATTTTTATTGATGACTGTGCATTTCTCCTGTTGGGGAACATTAAGGAAAAAGTTTAACCACTTATTTTCTCTTTCACATTTGTGACTTCAAGAATGAGCATTTCATTGCCTGTGCTTTATTCTGTGTCTTTTTATATTATCTTCTTTCTTTTGCATTGCACTTTATTTTATCACCTTTCTGATTTTCCTCTTTGCCCCTTATTTGCATTCCTTTGCTTGGATTTGCCTTTTTGCAGAATGCCTATGAGGTTACCAAATGTGAGGAATTTGTGGTAATATTTAAGATAAAGTATTTGTGTTCAGAGATTATTTGAAATGCTTTAAGCATCAGAAGCATTCTCAGGTTGCCTTGAAAACTGTGTGCACGTTGGCATTTGTCAGTATAGGCTTGTGACTGGTTGTGTGAAATGCTTAGTATCTGTAATGCTTATAAGATGAAGTTTTATAAATCCATAAAAGAATTAGTAATGTAAGTTTGCAATGTAATGTAGTTGCAAGGGGCTTAGCTTTTAGGACTGAGGGATGTTGCCCAGAAGGAAAAGAACATTCTCTCTTGTTGGATTCTTTCAATATTGTGCTGACTCATCCTCTCACCGCAGCAGGAGTTTCTCTTGAGGCAGGTTTGCTTCTGTGAGAAGAGGTGTGATATGTAGGAGATCTGTAGAAGAGACAGCTCTGTCAGAGTCAGCCTGATGTAGCCACTACAATGGCATCACTACCTCCAGAGCTGCATATTCCTCAGGAGACTCTCCTCTGTGCATTCTTCTCACAGTTCTTCGTTTTAGAGCCACATTCTTTATTTACAAAGTGGTGCTAAACCCACAGCTTCCTTGCCCTGTGCGCCAAATGAAGCCTGCTTGCCTGAGCTACTGCTCTAGTCCCCTGCAGTGGACAGTGTGTTTTCAACAGGGCCTTGCATTCAGTAGATCCCAAACCTCCTGAGGTCTGCATGTGTAGGGTCACAGCTGTTCCTTTGTTTGGTCAACTGATAAATTAAGAAGCTGACCTGAAGGTAGCCCAACCATTTTGCAGTCCAAGATGTTGGGTGCTTGGTCTTGTTAACGTGACTGAGCGCATTTAAGTGCAGTGAGCGCACTGGGATTCACAGAAGAGAAAAGATCATACTCTGCATGTGCATGTCTGCCTTTCCTCTGCCTTGTGAGAGGAACTGCAAAAAAGTTTCATCTCAATGAATTATATGATGAAGCTTTTTCAGGACATACATTTCACTTGGAAGATACTTTAGCTGGCAAAGTAAGTGGTTTTTCAAGTAAAAGCTCATGCAGCAATCTCTGTGAAAGCACATACACTTTTTTTTTGTGCATGAGATTATTTTTTTTTTCATAATGGTTGTCCCTTATGCCTGCATTTGTACACATTACTGAATGTGGTTCCATGTAAGAGCATTAAAAAGTCAAATAACCATTACTTCCTGTATTTGCTTTTTTATTGGTTGCAAGATACATTTTGGTTATTGCTAAACCTACTTCTTGCTCAGATTATAAATTATGATTTTCAACAAATGTAATGAAAAAAACCTTTATTATGCCCATCTAAGTGATGTTCCTAGTGAAAAAAGAAACCTGTCAATTTTCATGGGTGGAAAAGCACATTTTCTGGCACATGTCAGATTTTGAATCTTCAAGATTTCAATGCACCTCAATCAAAAAGATTCAATCCTTCATAAAGGGTATACAGTAGAGGTCTCCTCTGCATACAGGAGAGCAGTAGTGCTAACTAATTTCTTCAGACTACCTTTTCCTACAAGGTCTGTAGTAAGGAACCCTCCCTGGAAGTATTCAAGGCCAGATTGGATGGGGCTTTGGCAACCTGGTCTAGTGGGAGGTATCCCTGCCCATGCAGGGGGTTGGAATTAGATGATCTTTAAGGTCCCTTCCAACCCTAGCCATTCTGTGCTGAAGGACACTAAGCTCCAGATATCCTTGAACCTTTTAATAGCGTGGTTATGGATTTGCATATGATCATCTTGAGATCAAATGAGATGAATGGACATTAGCAAGTAAATGCATTTATTTAATGAAGAAAGACTGTGTAGACTGCGTATAGCAGAAATCTCATGGATATTTTTATAAGATCACTATTGGTGACTTGGGCTTTACTTTATGTATGCTGTCTTAGTAAACAACTCAAATATTTAGGCTAACTCACACATTGTGAAGCAAATTCAAAGGTATCTCTTGGGGAATGGATAGGGAACTGTTTCAGGACAAAGCTTCTAAGCAGTGTAACCAGAGCAAGAGATCTGGTGTTCATCTTCAACCTCATGTTTGTGGCTGAGATAACTAAAGGTTAATGCTGGAAGCAGTTGGAGATGGACAGGTTGGCAGATTTTCAGAGGCAATGTTGTAGATTTTTTTCCTGAAATCTATGACATTGGAAATGTAATAGGAGCTGGAAGATGCTGCCTTTCAGAGAAAGAAGCAAATCAGCTGTTGAGAAGTATCTTGCCTGAGGTACATACAGGAATGTCTTCCTGAGTTTAGACACGGGAAAGCCAGGAGCTGGAATATGCTTTATTCCCAGATGTCTCTCCAACTTGTTTTGTACCAGCTCCCAGCCAGTTGTTCTTCTTTCTGTGTTGCCTTTCGGTCACCATGTTGTAAATTGCTGAGCCCTGTTTTACAGGTTTCCTTTAACGTCTGGGACCAGAGACTGATTCAGTGTGGAAGGCTAGTAGCATGGCATATAGTCCACCCTCCTGCTGAAAGCAGGGTCAGCATTCAGTCCAAACCATGTTGCTAGGAGCTTTGTTCCCTCAGGTCTTGAAAGCCTCCATGGGTGGAGATTCCACAAATTACAAATTACCTGGATAATCTGTTCCAATGCTTAAGTATCCTCAGTTTGTTCAGTCTCCCTTTAGAGACTGTCCAAATCACTCTTACATCAGCAACATGAAAGTCAAGCAATTGTAGCCTGCTCATGGTCTTGACAAAATGGTGCTAAAGACTCACTCAAAATCTTTTATTTGTGTCAGTCTGTAGTTTATCGCAAATCTGTTCCCTGCACTGCCCGTGCTGTAATGCCTCATGGTGAGACCACTTCATTAGCTGCTGTTGGAGCCTAGGGTTTTAAAATACCAAACTATAGTCCTGTCATCAAAGATGATCCAAATGCATCTTGCTGATATCAGGTGGCGGTTCTAAACATCATGGCATAATTTATCAGGGTAATTTAGCAACTACTGCGTATCAGTTCTTGCTGCTGATCCATTTTAGTGTGTTTTTTCATCATATTATGAATTACAGTTCTTGGTGGTATTTCTGTTGTTTCATTCTCTGTTTACTGAAGTACTCAGGTATCCTCTTCAGGTAATGGAGCAAGAGGTCCTTACGCCAATGGGTACTGCTTTCTGAATACCACTGATTCTTCTCTTCAAAACAGAGAAAATAGCTTAAAGCATCCTCATAAAAAAAATTTCTGACTTCTTTGTTAAATGAAAATTGCAGTCCTTAATAATCTGAAAATTGTGTTTTCCTCATGTAACGGAGTTGAAAGAGAGATTAAGAGACGTGTTATAACACAGATCTTTTCAAATTCTTATCAAAAAACTTCACCAAAAAATGCTGCTAGACTGAGCTTTAAAAATCCCAGCAGTTTTCTGGACTCTTAACACTAATTGCTAAGCTTGGTCTGTTTTCATTTTTATAATATTTCTGCTCTGTAAAACAATTGTGCATGAATCTTGAAATTAGTGTAGAGCCTCTGCCTCTGTTATCAGTAAAAGCATTTTTCCAGGTTGCCATCAGAGTCAGGACTTGAGAAAGGGCTAAACTGGTGCAGAGTCAGTTCGAGTATTCCTCTGTCATGTTTCTGGGACTACAGGTGTGTGTCAGAGAAAACGTGCTGTACCGTGGTTGGACATGTGAATCTTACTGACTCTGCGTTAGCACCAGCCATGCCACTGAAATGTTTCTACTGTGCTCTCCATTCCTCTGGGCTTCAGGAAGGCATTTTGGTATAGACACACTGATGGACTGGAACTGTTATGCCCTCTGAAAAGTTATAGTTCTAAGCTTGCCACTGCCTAATTGGGTTTGCGCATGCCACCTTGGAAGATGCTGGACTGGGGCTTGAAAGCTTTGGTAGACCCAAGCCACTTCATCTACTTGGGCGTATTTGCTGTACCATCAGTGGCATGTTCTCCAGCATTGTTACTGTCTGGGATTTTTCACTACCCAGTATACCTTCACTGTCTCATTACCTAAGATAATGGAGAATTGATTGTATTCAGATCTTATTTACAGAGTATTTTAAGGATATTTAGGATGATTGAATGTGATAGGTGAGTAATGGGTCCTTGATACTGAATTGTTACGTGTAGGTCCAAGCAGATACAACAGAATAGATAATCAGGTTTATGGATCAGTTGTTGTATATACCAGAACTGAACGTTTATGATACAGCTGGGAAATAGTTGAAAGTGACTTGGTTTTGTTTTGCTTTAGTTTTTTACTATGAGGTTTTTGTGATTTGAGGGCTTTTTTTAGTAGAAACAATGCATTGCAACACAAACTGATCAATGAGTTAAACCAAAGAAGGAAGGCAGGGCTTGATGGGAAGAGAATGGCGAAGCTTGATGTATGTATTTTTTTAATTTCTTTTAAAATTTGCTGTCAAATGAGAAATTTGTATCTTAACTTTAGAAAGCACTTCCTTATTTTATGTATTACAAATGTAATTCCTTTGTAAATAAGGTGCTCTGTTTCAGTATCATAGCACTTCATTTGCAGATAGATCCTTAATATATATGGCATTTAAGATTAGTGGCAGTGAATAATTTGGGTAAAACCTGTGTAGGAAGTTTGTTTTTTTAATTTATATATCTTGATGCAGTTAAATAATTGTTTCAGAGATCTAGGCACAGGATTTTGAACTAGTGTTTACATATTTGCCCTGAGCTGAACTCCTACATAATTTTGTTATTCAAATTAATTGGTGAACATTTTGTATTACAAAGTACTTCAGGTATAAATATGCTGAAAATCACAGCCACGTGCCTCAAACAATGCACCTTTATCTTCACATTAAGCCAATTTAAAATAGATCAGACAGGTAAAGCGTTTATAGGATAAAGGGTAGAATATTCTGATTTTGATTAATTGCTAGCAAATAATAATAAGAAAAGGAAGGATGTACTACCAGCCTTTTTGTTTCACAAATTGCATTTCTAAGCACAAACAGTTATATTGATGGTTTTCTTTGAGCCTCATCTTGTAAACAGTCACTTAATAGCATCTTTAGGGCAAATGCATTAAATATTGCATTAAATAATAAGAATTATTTACTGCATTAAATAATGAGAATATCAGATTGCACCTTTTTTCTCTTAAGTGCAGAGTTTTTATTTTGCCTTTGTCTTTCATTTTACCTTATTATGGTCCTAATTCATTAATCTACCTACAGTTAGTAAAGTTATTAAGCCGTAATTAAATTTATGCTCTGTAGAGCTGTCACAGGTTTCTAAACATGAACTGAGAATGATGCAGATTGTGGACCTTTTAAACTCTAAAGAAAGGGACTCAGTTTGGGGCAAGATTTGGGTGAGATGAAGCAAAATATCTGGCATGTCTCTGAACTACTGAGGCATAATATTTAGTATAAACCGTATCGACGATTTTGCATTCTTAATACCTGAAGCAGTCACTATGCTCTGCAATCACAGGTGAGTCATTTGGGTCATGGGAAAATGCAGCCTTGTAGTGCCAGGGAGTCAGGCTCTTGATAAATGTTTACTGTGGATCCATAAAAGCTGCTGGCAAGTACCTCTTTGCTGAGGCTGTTATACATTAAAATGTAACATGTGTCCTCAATATAGATGAAATGAGTAACTGATTGAATGGTGGAAGTCACATATGACCCAGAGAAAATTAGTACATCAGTGTACTAGATTGCATCCTCCTGGATTAATGTTGAGATGTCTCTCTTAATCTCTTCAATTCCTTACACTCTTGGAAGTGAAAGCTTAATGTTACATTAATTTATTTTTTTAATCCAATACAAAATTAATTAATTTACTGTTTATGAATCAGTTAAGAAGTGTAATCATGTTTGACCGGTGGGTTTCTAAAAAAAAGCCATATAATTACCTATTTTAAATAGTTATGTTTTACTCTCTTTTTAAAAGGTAGGAATTGTTTTTGTGTCATCTCTTACCCTTAGCTGTATTGCCTGTTCATTGAGTATTTTCTCTCATAAAGCATTCTTTGATACATAGTTTAGACCAGAATAAAGCTTTTTAATTTTGTGAAAGGATTAAATTAAGACTTTTTTTTTTATTATTGGTTGATTGTTAGGCTAGTACATCAGTTGCTAGCAAAGTCTTGGCTGGTCAGCTTTAATTGAAGTGTTACAATCTAAAATCAGAACACACTAGATCAGCGTATTTTTAGTTTGGGTGGTGGGGATGATGAAGATGAGCCATAAGCTTCGTAGACTTCCTCACCCTGTTCTTCCCACTTTCCATTCATACCTTTGTGATTGTATAAATCTGTATATGGAAAATGAGATGTACTGTACTGCATGTGTTGCAAATCACTGTCTTCTGCTTTAGCTTTTACCAGATTCGTGCATCTATGAAAATTCCTCCAAGAATTCCACACAGATTAGAAGCTAGCTTGTTGCATGCAACTGGTAAGTGCAAAAACTTGTAGTAAATGAGGCCATTATCTTGACTTGCTAATGAGGGGATCATACTTTTTGTCTCATGTTATAACTAATATAAAAGTGGTTTTTATTTTGTTATTAAAACAATAAAAACATAAGTTGTTTCATGATGACCTGCAGAAAAACTAGCTTGTTCTTAGCAATGAGACTGAAAAGTTGATTACAGAATTTGTGTTATTGTTTTTCCTCTGTTAATTCCCTTTGCTGGTAGCAAAACACAGTGATTCATTTAGTTTAGTGTCTTCCTGTTTTCCCACTGATCTGCTCAGTCTTCTGCATATTTCAGACTAAGGACAGATCTCATTTAAGTAGGCATCCTCAAAGTAGTGAATGACTTCAGCTATAGACTCTTATGCAGATGGCTAAGCCCATTTTTGGGGGGGAAAAGAATATTCTGAAAGTATCCAGTCTTGCTGTTTTCCAACTTGCTCTCTTGCTGTCTGAGGGCAAAGTTGAAAATTCGTTTAACCTCATGAACAGAATTTCTTACTCCTTCATCTTTTTTGCTTTTTGCTTTTTTGAACCTGGCACTCACTTTTGGTTTCTTTGTCCAGGCAAACTGAACCTGGAGAAACCTGTTAGCACACTTCTAATTCTGTGAAGCCCACACCTCAGCATGCTGTAATATGAAAAGCAAAAAATAAATTAAGTTTTCAAACACCAGGTGGAGTTCCTGGAATTGCAAGGAAGAAAATCCTACTACAGTCTGAGAAAATGTGATCCGAGGTTATTGAAACCTGAGTTTTTGAGGGAATTTAGAACTAACTCTGAGTAGAGCAACAGTGTAGATACTGAATTTTAGTCACGCTTCATGAATATTTCTTGGATTTGTGTGAAAGAAATAAATAGTTCTTATGAGCTGAGATTACTCCACTTCAAAGGCAAAGCTCAGTGTAGTTTAGGGAATTGAGCTCAGCTGAGCTTATACTTTAGTGAACTACTTTTTTAATAGTGTCACTTAATGATACATTTAACATTGCTGAAAACAGTTTTTCCATTCATGGTGTATTTTAGAATGGTTTTCAGTTATTTTTTCAGAAAGCTGCAATCTTGTTAGTAAGTTGTGACATATGTGTTAGCTCCTTTGTGTCTCTAGGCATAAAGGATGTAAACATTAAGGCTGCAGTTTGATGTGAGTTTAGATCAGCAACGCTGGCAAAAAAAAAATAAAAATCGTCTGTGATTCCCCCTGGCCACTCCCTTCTTAGCTTCATACAGCTCTGTGCTCTGTTGACACAAGTGTCTGATTTGGCCTGGGAACTCAACTGAGGAACTCATTCAGCTGACAAGCAGATGCTTTACCAAAAAAGAAACCCCTCCAAACCCTCAAACTGGGGTCCCTTTTAGATCACTCTTTCAGTTTGGTTTATCAGGTAGTTACTGATAATGTTTGTGCCACAACAAAATGGAGAGAATGGTAAAAGTTGGTCAATGAAAGGGCAATAGTTTGTCCTTCTTGTGGATATGATAGTGCTCTTGGTCTTGCCAACAATCTGTGCCTTCCATTCATTTCAGTTGCTTGCTTAATTTAGCAGAGATGAACACTGTAGCTCTAACTTACAGCTCTCCTGCGTAAGGTGGTGGAATAGCTGATGCCAGTTACTGAGACTGCCATTATTTGTAGAAAACAGCTGCACTTGGGTGCTTCTTCAGGTCAGGTGCTTCTTCCTATACTTTTCACTCTGTCTCTTGTTTCAATCTTCCTCATACTTAGCTGTTCTAAATCCTGTTCCCTTTGACAGTGTTAATGGTTTTCCTACTCCAGTCCAAGTCATTTAGCCTAGCCTCTGCACAAGTCACCTGCAGTTTCCTTACCTTATTTCCCCCCCCTCCCACAGACTGTTTGTTTGTTCTCTCTCTCCCTTTTATTTCCTGAAGTCAATTACACAATCTCAGTTTTGCCTTTCTTCCTGTTCCTTTGCATCTTCTTCCAGCTCTTGCCTAGTCCTTCCCAGCTCTTCATGAGGTCCTGTGATAATTTAAATCCAGTTTTCTTCTATTTCTATTTCCCACATCCTTTAGTAGTTCACTAGAATTGTTCAGGACCCAGAACGAGTGTCATTACAGATGTGATAGGGGAAGCCATTTGCTTTAGCTCTAGTCTTGTGAGGGTCTTCTGGCATTTTTGTAATTTAAAGGGAGATGTAGTCATGGTCTAGAAACTTAAAAGAAAAACTTACATAATTCTAGCATGTGTGAGGTTGTTTCAGATTTGAGGCTGTTCCTACTTCTATCAGAAACTTATGGCTGGTTTTCAGAAAAAAACAAAACCAAAAAAAACCCTGAAACAGCAGGTTTGGAATGAAATGTCAACTTTTAGGATGCAAGAATGAATTAATCCCCCTCTATTTTTTCCTCTCCATTGCTGAGATGACCTTTAGGTGTGGATAGAAGCCTAGAAATAGTCTTGGCCAGTCAGTGCCTAGTTGACATAAAAACTAGTAGTTCTGTCTGTTGACTTGACATTTGTGAGACCTTGCTCCCCATGTAGATGTGGCTCAGCCTTTTCCTGGTGTCAGCTGTTCCTCTTTGATGCCTCTCTCACTTCTGAGGGTGCCATTTAATGTTACACTGAAGTCAGCAGGACTGAGGGCTGGAACTCAGAGCTGGACGCTTGCATAGAAGTGGGACCTCAGCCATGTGTCTCCATTACTTCTTTTGTGTCAGACTGGAGTGGGAGATCCTTTTTGCTGATACTCTGTGGTTCTATCAGATTACCTGTCATGTGAAACCATACCTGCTGAGCTCTTAACCTGTAACAGATGACACAGATGGATATAAGCTGAAAGTGGCATTATATATAGGGAAATTACTCTTTAGTGATTCAGCCTTTGTAGGCATTTTGTCCAGGATACCTAAATTAATGATGTGTATGGAAGCACTTCAGCAAAACCCGGTATTTTTATGTGGTTCTAGTTTCTAAAGGGAAGTTGAACTAAGATATATGAAGATTATAGAGTAGGAGTATTTGCCAGGTGTAGTGATTTTCTATGAAAGGCCTGTAGACCCCAAATCTGTAAAGCACAAACTTTGCAGGTATTTTTTTCTTTAGTGGATTTTTTGAAGTGATTTATTAAGAAGAATAAAAATAATTTAAAAATATGTTTTGCACCCCCATTTACACAATTTCTAAGACTTTGTGTTCTGGAAGAGTTTAATGTTACTGAGCCTGCTCGTAGATGAGTGAAAGTGTCTGTTTCTTATATTTATTCTTCCAAGTTTGATATTCTTTTATGTGTTGTTTCACAGTATAGTGCCCATCATGATATTTCCTATGTGACAACTACTTGCTGTTATATTAAATACTTCCTCAATAACTGTTTTAAACCATTCCTGTTCTCATTTCTTCTATACATCTTTCAACCTTTTTTTGGCAAATGATTCCCAACTATTTATGACACTTTTCTGAACTCTTTTTGATGAGCAGCCTTTGGACTAAAAGCAGAAGTGTCGTATTGAATGAAAAATGCAAGGTTCAGGTAATACACTTGGAACTGGTCTGGCCAGAGTAGTATGCAAAGATATGGAAGGAAAAAATGAACCACCTCAGTTCTTGATTAATGCAGTGGCATGGCAAATGTCATTTAACCTCTGCCTCATCTGTAGGTAATTAAGAGTCCTCAGTGTGCTTAAACTTGCAAATCAGCATGAATGCTGGATGAAACAAGACAGATTTCAGCATTTTTATTAGAATTTTTCATGCCTAGAGTGTCTTGGTCCAATTTGAAACAAAGAAAAATTCTTTAGTCTAAAACATTACATTCAAAGGAAATTACATTAAAAATATTGGTACAGTGTTTGTTTGAAATGAAATGCACTCCTTCAGACTCCAGCAGTTGCTGACTGAAACGGTAACTGCTGATTTTGTTGGTGTTACAGTTTTAATGGTGCTCATGAAACTGATAGGATGGATAGTTCCGCTTATTTGCTGCTTCAGGGTTTCCAGATTCTAGGCCAGTTATATTAACACTTGTCTCTCTTTTCAGGTGCAGATCTTGCCTTTCCTGCTTCAATCCACGACAATATAGTTTACAGTAAAACATTTCAGATTCTTTACAAAAATGAGGAAGTTTCTGTGAACGATGTGATGATTTTCAAAATAAAAATGCTTTTAGATGAGAGGAAGGTAATCTGCCATTCAGCTTTACTATGTTTAGATAGTTAGGTCGTTGGATTAGTATAAATAAGTGACGTGAAAAGATTTCATGCTTCTGCAATTTCTTTTTAGATTGAGGAGTCTCTTAATGAAATGAATTTTCTGCTAACATTAGATCTACACTTCACGGATACAGACTATTCGTAAGTTCAAATATAGATGATTTTATTAAAGCAACAATGTATGTTAACTTTTTAAACTGATTAAATCTGTATTGTTTATAGATGTAATGTGTTCGTATTAGGCATATATCAGAGTAAAAAAGAAGTCCAACACTGAAGTCTGTAGAGGTTTCATAACTGGTTTGTGTCTTCTGATAATTCTTTTTTGTATGTTTTTTCCTGGGGAAATGTTATTGCATTCTGAAGTATAATCCTGTGATAATTTGCTGTCCACATCAGTCGTTAATAACTTGCACTTTAAGTATTGTTGTTGTAACTGTATATTGTTTTATTTTTATTTCTTTTTAGACCAGATGACCTGAGCACACTACAGCCGATTAGTAGCCGAACTTTAAAGTTGCACTTTAATTTACACCGGGGCCTTCATCATTACGTCAATGTCATGTTTGATTACTTCCACCTTTCTGTCATATCGGTTATAGTCCATGCTTCTTTGGTTGCTCTGCATCAGCCCTTGATAAGGTAATCTCGTTAATAAAATGCAAATAGATTATTGAGTATCCAATTGGAAATGTTATAAAAGTAGAACACTTAGGAAGGAGCTAAATCTATGGCTAAAACAGTTTTCTTTATGATGATTTTGGAATTCAGGGTCCAGAGGAATTAGAAACTTCTTGTTTTCAAAGTTCCCTGGAGCAAATTAAGACTTTGTTTTTGTTAGAAATAAGAGTATGTCATGTAGAAGAGGGATAATACCTAAGACCAGAGAAGAGGAGGAGTGTATAAATAGCTGTATCTATACATGTATATTTAAGTGTATAACTATTTATACATGTCCTTAATCAGGAAGATCTGCTGCTCACTCTAGTTAGTGACTGAAATAGGTGCCATTAATACAAATAGAGCATCTTCTATTGGCTATATTCACAGTGTTCAATTCCTACTGTATCAGCAAAGATGTCTGCAAATGATGCATTTACCATTTTCTAAAGTAAATGGAACTGGAGAATTTAATTTTCCTCTTTAAAAAAGCTTTTTCTAATTTTTACTGAAGCCGTTTTATCTCACTGACTTGTGTCACTGTTTGCAATCCCAGTTTACTTCGCTTGTCTGTCACTGTGAAAAAGGGCCATACAGTCAGTCACACATCTGAAGTGTTCACTACACAGTTTTTTCTTCAGCACATCTATCTTTGCCTTCCTTCATGGTCTTCAAATATTCCATGCTACTTCCCTCACGTTTCTTCATATTCAAATTCAGGATGTGCCATAAATGTCCAAACCTGTAGCCTAAGGTATTCCCACTGCTTGTCCCTGTCTTCATGTCATGGAGGGCTATGTCTCCATAGGTGGCTGTTCTGTGCAGTAGGACTGTGCTGGTTTGGAGGATTCAACTGCCTTTTTTTCTTTTACGTCTTTTTTCCCTTTCCAAGTTGGATTATTTTAGTGATGTGTTTTAGGTGTGGTTATATAGTAACTGAACTAGCACATCTGAAGGTATGGAGCAGCCTTATTTGGGAGAGAAACAACTATTGAGGAGGTGGGAGTTACCTTAAGCTGGAAATGTTGTTGAAGACTTTATCTGATAAAATAGTGCACTTGAAGTAGAAGCATGTATGTAAAGTGTAAGTTGTCACATCATACCACAACTGACACTCAGGCATTTCCCCTGTATTCATCCTTTACCTCTAGGGTCGAATTTCACTTCATTGTGAGAAGAAAAAAAACAGCAAAACAATAGGTTTTCTACTGATTTTCAGCCAGAAATGTGTTTGCCCCTGCTGACTTTTTTAAAAGGTTGCAGAAGATCTGAGGTTTTTCACATTATTTTTTCACAGTTTTTGGCTTTCAAGTGATGATACAATAATACTATTTAATTTTAAACCTCAACTTAATGTAGCTTATGTAAGGAGAAACTGAAACAAACCGGCAGCTTCCATATTGCTTCAGTTATCTTTAGAGTAGGATGTTACTGGTGTCTGTAAAATTATTTTAAGGACCCAAATTGTCCTTTAAATCAGTTTCAGGTGGGGAGAAGAAGAAGCTTTCAAATTTACAGTGTTTTATCTCAGCTGGGTTATCCCATATTGTAATACTTGGCAAATACTTCATGGTTGCCATATCCATATTCTGCTTGGTTTCCTGGAAAACCTGAACGTTGCAGACTTCACTCCCCTTCATCCTTTGGGCTTTCCTGGGTGACAGTTTGCTCTTATGTTTGGGTCACACTTAAATTATTGGCATCCCTTCCTTTCCTAGGGGGGTCACTTTCTGAGTGTTTTCATTTTCAGAGTAGCATCCAGGTTCTCCTTCTCTCAGGAATATTAACACTTCCCTTGAAAGAGAGTAGATTATTGGCTACAGCCCTGGAGTCATGTTCAATCTACTCTTTTTATTAACCTGTCATAGCTTATTTCTACCCATTATCTCAAAGGCCTCACTTTCTGTGTTCATTCATCTTTTATTGATTTTTCCTAGCTCTGTATCTTCACACAACTGCTGTTGTAGGATGCTCTGTTCTCTCAGGGGTTCAGGATGGGCTTTCCTCCTCAGTAGGCAGAGGTCAGGCATCACTTAGGAAAACAGCAACAGTAGTTTGTTTTCCACTAACTTCTTTCCAACTGCTTGCTACTGCTTCACTTCTAGGAGGTAAAGTCCTCACAGCAAAGTTGGTAATTAATGGCTCTTACCTGTTACAGTTCAAAATTTCTCTGTATGGCTTGAACTTTCAGGAATATTCTTTAATTAATTGAGGTTTGCATTGGATATAAGGAGGAATAGCCTTTACAGTCTCATGGCACAGTCTTCTGACCTTCATGGTGAGAGATGGCAACAGAGCAGTGGAGTATAGAAATTCCTTAAATTCCTCCAACTAGCTGGAGATATGCTTTGAAGAGAACTGCTTAGGAGCACTGCTCTCCTAAAGCAGGACCAGAGACTAACTGAGGTATGTGGGCCATCTTGAGGGTTTTAAAAGGCCAGCCCACCATGCTAGGAACTCCCACGATATTACTGAGAATCTTTGTTTCTACTACTTTTCAAGAAAAATCAAGACTTTAACTATGATAGTTTTGTGACACAGAGTATGTTCAAACTATCGGTTCATTTGTGCTTTTTGCAGTTTTCCTCGCCCGGTGAAGAATACATGGTTGAACAGGAATGCACCAGCACAAAACAGGGACTCTGTAGTTCCTTCTCTTGAAAGTGTGGTCTTTGGCAATAACTACACAAAACAGTTATCAGCAGATGTAAGAATCTATCAGTATAACATTATATTTTTATTTTGTTGGGCAGTGTGAATGTTATCTTTTTTGCAGAAATACTACTTGATAAAGAATGAACTTTTTTAGAGTTACTGTGGTGTACCACATGATACTGAAAATGAGAAAAATTGTTCCAAAAGGCTACGTTACATGCCTCAGGACCAAACAGATGGAAAGCTTACAATAATTAGTATTTAACCATGTTTTTAAGATACTGCAATCCATTGAAAATCACAGAAACATGGATGCGGTTTGTGAAGAAACAGTTTATTTATCTGTCTTTTTTGTTATTCTGTTAACACTTCATTTACTGTACAGAATTAATGTGACTTACTTTTTTTTTTCATTTTTTGTAGGGTTGCAGTTTTGTTGTTTCAGAGTCTTTCCTCAGCCATGCCTATAATTTCCACTATACTCTTTGTGCCAGTTTGCTGCTTGCTTTCAAAGGGTTACATAGCTATTTCATTATGATAACAAAGGAGCTCCCCTCTTCTCACCGAATTGAACTGGGTATGTTGATTTGAATAAAATGCATCACTTTCCTGTCGCTCTTTACTTTATTAAGAATACCCCTCTTCTAGACTAAACTGGCATTAATTTCCTACATCTTGTATATCTAAAATCTTTTTGCTGGAATTTAATAACTCAAGAAAAAAAAGGAAACAAGTACTGTCACATTACTAATAAAACGAGGAGGTAACAGCCTGCATTTATGCAAATACATTTTTTCTTGTTGGTCTTGATTTGCCCTGTTATTTTGAAGCATTGTGTTTAGTGGTGCAAAAGTTTGAGAAACTCTTAATCCAAGTAGCATGCTGCACTTGTTTGTTTGTTGTAAGGAGATACTGTGCATTTGTATAAATTGGAACTCTGTAAACTTTGATTTGAGAAGACTATTACAATGGAAACTTACCTGAAAAAAGACCTACAAGAAGAAATTGCTACTGACTCAGTTTTGTAGTGCAACTTTATAAACAGTCTTAGTCACCAGAGAATTGAGAGAAAAATCTGAATAGACAAGAAATTAGGAAAAGATAGAATAGGAATAGACAAGAACTGTTTATATAAAGCTGAGTAGATAAATTATGCTTTCAGAGAAGCTATTTATTTAGAAAAGTTAAACTCTTACAGTACAGTCTCATAGAAAGAAATTTAAGTTCTGTGGCAAAGAAGACTTCTAGTAACTACATTTGATAAAAGTAACTGCAGAAATACCACATGAACTGAAATGTATGGAAATGTAAGTTAGATTTCTGTAGAATGCAGGTATTTTAGAGAGCCCAGCCTCAACCTGTGAATGAAGAGAGCAGTGAAAGTAAAAAAGGAGAATACATTGGCATTGTAAAATATGATTTAGACTTTTTCCTCATCAAGCATTTACCTTTTTAGTCATGTAGAGTTCTATTTGAATTTGAAAACTAGATATTTTGCAACTTACATTGATTGTAGACATCACTTACTGATTTCTGTGTTGTTTAATTTTACCAATGTCAAAACTAAGCATTATGAAAAAATAAGTTTGTAATTTGAGTTATGAAAACTATTTTTAAAATGTGATATAGTCAATTAGTGATTCAAACAAACAGTATTTCACTTCTATATTGTAGACTAGATATGAGGAAGAACTTCTTTAGGATGAGGGTGGTGAGACACTGGAACAGGTTGCCCAGAGAGGTAGTAGATACCCCATCCCTGGAAACATTCAGTGTCAGGTTGGATGGGGCTCTGAGCAACCTGATCTAGTTAATGTCCCTGCTCCCTGCAGGGGATTGGACTAGATGACCTTTCAGGGTCCCATCCAACCCAAACCATTCTATGAGTCTATGATTCTAAAATACAAAGCTTTTGTTTTTGTTCTTTTTATTATATTTTTGAGGAGGAGAGGAAGTGAGTTACCAATCCGTGCACAGAAAAATACCAGAAACTGAAGCAAAAATACTGCTACAGTTATGGTGCAAGAAATATTTCCGTCTCAGTTATCTTAATTTTGATATATAGGGAAACACCCCATTAAAGGAATAACTCAACACTTAGTCTTCCTTTTAAGGACAAAATGTGCTTTTCCCCAAGTAGAATCTGCTGGCACTATTGTTGTTGTAAAGATAGGCTTAGACTAAATCTGATACTTAAATGTTTCAGATGGGACCTTCAGTTCCCCTAAAACATTCCCACAAAATATATATGTGATAGGAAAGAGCCAGCCATTGAGTTGCACAGTTGGCTTGTAGCTTTCAGACCTCAACATTTTCATAAGCTTCAGTGGAACTTGAGTCAGACCTTTTGTCATTTCTGAGGGTAATTTAGCTTACCTTTAGGAATGCAAGCTCGAACAGAAATGCTGAGAATAAATACATGAAGAGAAAATTACTGCTTACATTTAACTTTACATTCATTGTGCATATTCTGCTGACAGCTTGTTTCCTGTGTTTGGGGTTTTTTTTATTCTTTTTTAAGTCTCTGCTAAAATTACCTTGTTTTCTTATTTGTAAATCCTTTTTTATTTATTTATTTTAGTTATTTTGTATATACATTGATTGTGACAATGTAACAAAAAGGACTAACTGTAAATATTAATTATGCTACTATTACCTTTTGATCATGAAAAATAACTAATGCCTATCATTAACGCTGATCTTTCTAAAATCCATCAACGCTGCAAAATGCTGTTTCTGTGATGTCTAGAAAGCAATCAAAGCTCTCTAGACTTCACAAAGTGCACAACTGTCATTTGCATTTATTTTTAATTTTTAAATTAAATGAAATGTTTTATAGTGAAGATTTTACATGTGAAATTTAAATGGGCCTTGCAGAAGAGAATCTCAAGTCCTGTTTAAATCCCAGAATCATCACTTTTTTATTTCAAGTTTAATTATTATCTCTTTAATTGTGTTTCTTTTACTTGCTTTGCTATTGCTCTGTCATATAATTTTAACACAAGACAGTGATTTTGCAGAAGCATGTGCAGACAACTGTTGGACTCAATAACTAATTGAGCATTTAAGTATTACTGGTTCCAGGAAAGAAATCCTAGCTTAATATACATTATGGGTGATACCTAGAAACCACACTAAAATTATATGCTTTCATGTACTGATCTAACTGCACTAATTGCTAGGCTAGCAGTAAGCTTTTTTTACTAACTTTAAGGCAAATAATAAATCACAGATGAAAAAAGGAGTGTAGTAACTAGTCATATGTGTGCAATCCCTGTAACTAGCCAAGGCCAGCATGCAGGTCCTTTATGAACGCCTTCTCAGAAGAAAATATCCACGCACCCAGAGAGACGCCTACCTAGGTATGTTTTCAAAGCAGGTGATACAACCCCTCACATTTGTATTAATAATACACAATTTTATACTCTTATTAATAATATAAATTATTATATTATTTTTGTAAACGGGGACACCATGTCACCATTCAGCCTTAGTGAATGTATATTGAACTGATGAAGTCTGCAGAATTGAGCTACTTATCTCTAGGCTGAAAATAATAAGAAATTATTACTGGCTTTTATTTACTGTTGTTCTATTTTACTAAACAAAAATTACTGAAGAGTTCAGTCACTTGTCACCATTTAAATAAAATAGCTAAAAGTGATGCTTTCTCTTAATTCATCACAGACTCCATTTTTAGCTAATTGAAGACTAATACCTTTTCTTCATGAGAAATCTTTCAGATTGCTTCTGGTATCTCAAGGCTTGATTCTTCCAAACTCTGCACAAGGCATTCTCAAAGCTTAAGGTGCATTTGTCCATAGCTAAATGGCCAGTTCTCCCTTTGGAGAGAGTCAGTGTTAGCCTGATGCTGGACAAAAGATGACAGTGCTGTTTAAGCACAAGGAAGTTTGTGAAGGGAAAAGAATAAAATAGAATAAAATGGCAGTTCAGTCTCATAGTAGGTCACCACTTTAGTAATCTCTAACTGCGTTTTGGTTTTGTTTGAAAAAGAAAAATGAAAACTTAGTTTTTAGCCAGCAGAATTCTGTCAGATGTTTACTGGATGAACGTTACTGCTGTAGAATGTTAATATTTAAGTTCCTTTTGTCTTGTTTTGTTTCTACTCTGGTTTTGATTGAAGCTTTTTATTTAAAACATTGTAGTTTGGGATTTCCCATAATGATTTTAGACTTCAGAGTTTAGATATTGTTCAAAGCCTATTTTCAATTGCGGTGTGACAAACAAGATGAATAATCAGGATTGTGTCCCAAAAGTAGTATCATATCTTAAACTGTGTTCATATGCTTTCTGAATGATTATCGTCAAGTGCTGTTTAGCTAATATAGGAATATGTAGTTGCTCTCAAAAACATTTTCTAGACTTGCTTCTGAGAACCTCATGTGTGTCTGCCATTTGAATATTTTCTCAGAACTTTCAGATATTCGAGGTAATTTGTTGGGCATTAAGTTTAAACCTAAGTATAATGCATGCAATTAGTTTAAAATCTATATACCCTTACCAAATCTAAGTGGTATCATTCAAAGACAAGTTGGGTAAACACACTGTGGCCATGCTGTAAACTTACATTGGTTATCCATATCCTAAATTTGTTATTGTGGGTTTCAAGGCATGTTTCATTGTTGTATGCTTTCAAGAAACATTGTAGGTTTTTTCCCAATTACTGTGTTTCAAAATATAAATAAATACAAAATATTATATATATACATATATAAAAAATATAAATACTTGTTACAGGCAGTTCTTGGGTTTACAGATTGGCCCCTTGTTACTTTTATCACAGACGTAGAAGGAAATCAAGACATAGTAATTAATGATTGTTTAATTGATCAGCTTTCCTTAAGTAGAATAGGAATTACTAATGAGGAAGAACATCTTTATAGGAAGGAATAAATCTTTTTTCTGTATAAGAAAGTAATTGAAGGTTCAGATTAACTTCAAGCTGCCAGACCATGGAAGATTGATTTGTTCTGAACATTGATCTATTGAAATATCAATTAAAGAACAGTTTTGTTTGAATTATATATTCTTCAGACAATGAAAGAATTGTATTTATATCCATGTAGCTTGCAAATCAGGCAAATACCTGTAGAAAAATGGTATTGAAATAAGGTATCTCTAGAAAGTATCAGGTAGAAAAGGAATTGTATTACCTTGGTTGTGAACGATGATATTGCTGCTGAATGGCTCAGCAGCCCTCAATGGATAATCTTCAAACTGTATCAACTAAGTTACAGTATTTTTAAGTATAATTTTGAATAGAAATTGGTGTCCTTGACAAGATAGCATGATAAGTGATCGTGATACTCAATTGGTAACCTTGTTTTATTGATCATGTTCTATCCACAACTTCAGAAATTACTAAGAAAGTATTTTAATGGGAGTTTATCATGTTCTTGATTTAAAGCTGATTGTGGCACTTATTATGGCATTGATGGGTTCTTTCCATTCAATATTTAAAAATTGTTTTATGAGATAATTGGTTTTACTCTGCAACTTTGAAAGTATATTTTTCATGGATATGTTCTCTCATTTTTCCAGAAAACATAGATGTAGAAGTTCGTCTTACAGAATTGTGTGAAGAAGTAAAGGTACTTTTTTTTTTTTCATGTATTAAGTAAGTGAAAAATTATAAAAGTAGAGTATTCTGATTTTGTATGCTACTTGGAAATAAATGGTTTGTTTCAGTGATAAGATCTTGTGTGGTTTTTGCCAACACTTATTTCTATTCTTCCTCATTCAAAGAGACTTCAACTGACTCCAAAACCTAACTATTGATCTGGTGGTTCAGCACACCAGTATTAGCCATGGTAACTTTTGTACATCATGAAACTGAAGATTATAGAAAGGTGGATCACATTTTTAATTTTCTGCATTTATAATTTGAAGTCGTCGTTTATTATTATATCAAATAACAATGTTAGGAGATCAAGCAGCAGTAGTAAGTTGTACAAAAGCAGGTACTCCAAGTCATTCCCTCATCTGGAAGACTTTTCCTGATACTGTGTCCTCCTGTTTCCTGTGCATTCTCAAGGAAATGCTGTCTACTTCAGATTACTTAGATTTGTCTCCCTCCATAGTTAGAACTAGCCCCAGCTCAATAGCTAATTTTGTTGTCACAGCAAAGTTTCAAGCACAGGTTTTAAAACTTTTTTGGAAGATTGTCCATGCTTTGCTGCTGAGTTGAGTCATCTGCTCAGCTTTTGCAGGACAGTAGGCTTACCTTTCTGTACTGTAGTTGTCACCGTTTGACTCAGGATTGGCAAATAAACCAGAGAGATCAATGCTCTCAGTCCCCTCCCCCTCCCACCCAGGTAGGGAAGGAGACAGAGAATTAAGGAGAGAGACTTTGCTGGAGTGAAAACTAAATTAGACAGCTTTAATTATATGTACAATTATATACAAATATTTTTATATACAAAATTATATACAAATATTTTCAGGAATGTGCAAAAGCCTCTTGCCTCCCCCCACCCCCAGCAACTCCCCCAGCACTCTCCTGAGCTGTGAGCAGTCCCGAAATGTCTCAGCCCACAGGCAGGAGATAAGGCAGAGCAGACAGGGGTGGGTTATGAGGGTTATGAGGTCAGAGCCTGGGGTCGATGGTGATGGATGGATGGAGTCCTCCCTGGACGCCGGCCATGGATGGAAGAGAAGGGAAGAAGAAGCAGGAAGGAAGTTGTCTTCTGTGATCTCTGACCTTCCTCGGAGCTTACGTAGATACATGGAATGGAATACCTTTGGTCAGTTCTGCTGTCTGTCTAGTCCAGCTACCCTACGGGGAGGTCACAGACACAACTCCCCTGCTCTCAGTAGCCTCTGTAGCAGCAGAGCTAAGAAGTGACCTTGGAGTCTCAGCAGAAACATAAACATTCCAGTGTTATCAGTCCACTAGCTGGAACACTTGTTGCTAGTTAAAAGAGAGCTTACTGAAGGAAAAAAAATCAGTAAAAGGAAAATTAGCTTCATCCTGGCTCAAACCAGAACATTAGTATGGTATAACTGCAAGGAAATACAGTAGTAGCTTCAAAAGGATGTCATTTGTGTAACTGGAGGCAGAGCCAGCACAGTTAGCTCTCTATGGGTAACTAAAAATTTATTTATTTTTTTAATCTGTGAATTCTTTAGCTTCTCCCTTCACTTACTTAAGTATGTTTATATTTTTTCAATTTTCTCCTTTCTGATCTTTTGTGCTGTTCTCATAAAAATTATCTCCTTCTCTTATGTGCACTTCAATCTGCTAAGTTGGTGTTTCAGTATTTTCCATCCTTTTTTCTACTTGCTCTTTAATATTGCTGGAGTTGAGTCTTTACCATCTTTGCTACTTGAACCCTTTGCCTCAGTGCCTTATGGGCCTGCAGTTTGTTTCTGAAAAATTGCATTTTTGTAAAATGGCAGGGAATGTAAACCTAGCAGTCTACAGTTGACTTGCAAGGAACTGTATCACAGGATTACAGTACATTGTTAAGAAAGAAAACTCATTTTGCATTGAATTTCTCTGTGTGATCTGCTTCTAAGAAGCCTGTACTGTAACACTGCTTCCTGATCATGTTTAAAGTGTATCTAGATACATAGCATCATAAATATGTTACTGTGTGTTGGGACTATTCTAAAATGGAGATGTCTTTATTGAATTTTTACCATTGTGTCAAATGTGGACTAACATACCAAGTATTGACTTTCTGTTTTCTAATTCCTTACTCCTGTTCCTTTCAGGCACACTATATTTTTGCATGTTAGAAAATACAGCAGTTATGATTCATAGTTGTGATTGCCATAAAGAGAATTGTTGCTTTAATTTGAGATCAGGAGTCCTAATTCTAAAAGACTACTTTAATGCAACATAAGTAATCTGTTACTGTTTTAACATAGATTAATTCAATTCTTAGGCAAAACAGCTCTAATTTGGAAGTTACTTTTTAAATTGAGATACTAAGATAAAGTGGGGTTTTTTCTGTACTTTTATAGTCTCATTTGTTAATTGTGTGAATATTTTTTCCTAACTTCAGAAAATGGAAAATCCTGATGAACTGGCAGAACTTATAAATATGAATCTTGCTCAGCTTTGCTCACTTCTGATGGCACTCTGGGGGCAATTTCTGGAGGTCATTACCTTACAAGAGGAAGTCACAGCATTGCTAGCACAAGAGCATCACACGTTAAGGGTAAGTATTGACTCTGGTGTTCTGCTTGAAGAAACTCTGGATATTTCAGACAGGAGCGGGTATAAGGATCAGTTGCCTTTCCTTTGCCCTTGGTCACAGGATTAACTTTCACTCGTCTGAATCAAATGGGAGTGGACTTAATCTTTGCAGAAGTAGCTGCTTTTGTAGCAGCACCAGTGGTGGCAGCAGCAGCAGTAGTGGTAGCAGCAACAGTGGCACCAGTGACAGCAGTGGCAGCAGCATTGCCTGGGGGGAACGGGCAGTGAGTGGAACAACACCTCACTCTACGCGTCCACAGGACACTATAAGCATTCAACAGAAGCATCCCCAGTGAAACTATGCTATTTAGATCAAGAGCTGGGATATTCAGCCTGAGTGGGAGTGGAAAGGAAAAACTGAGTCTGCCATTACCAACATAGACCATCTTCACACTGCACACATACAGTATCCCTATACAGATTAATATCACGACCCCTGTTATCACTAAATAGGTTATTACACAGTTGATTATGGCTATAGTCTTATCAATAAACCACAGAACAATAACAAGAACAGATACACTAAGCAGTAGTATCCCAGCTGCATAGGACATGTACGACTGTATGTCGGGTGCAAAATTCATCTGTTCGGTTTTCAGCCCATCCATGGTGTTCATTCTCTCCTGCCTGGCTCACCAATTAATTTGGCAGTTGAACCAACAATAACACTCTTGGTTCACTCCTCCCCTAAGGTAGGGAAAGAGGGAGAAAAACGAGAAAGAGAGGCTTTCTGGGTTGAAAAGTGAAACAGATTGATTTTAATTATTAGTGATAGGGGAATATATCTATATTTGTAAAGGGATGTGCAACACCCGACCCCCTCCCTCCTCCCCCAGTGTCTCTCCCAGCAACTCTTCTCCCTGGTGACTCCAGCTGAAGGGGGGAGTGTCCGGGCGCACGGACGGGCCCTCGGGTGTCGGCTGGGAAGAAAAATGGAAAAAGAGAGAGAGAGGCAAAGAGAGGGTGATAGAAGCGACGGTAAGCAGAAGAGTGAGTGGAAAAGGAAAAAGAGAGGCTTGACTTCCGTGATGTCTTAACCTATACTGAAAGCCAAATAGAGAAAATATTATGAGAAGGGAATGTTCTGATTTGCTGATCCTGCCTTTGGTCTAATCTGCTCCCCCATAGGGGGGGAGGCTGCAGACAGTCAGAAGTGACCTTGGTTATTATCAGTCCACTGGTGCTGCTAAAAAGTTCACGAAAAGAAAGAAAAAAAAAAATCAGCGAAGAGCTTGCTCAAACCAAAACAGACGTCTAGCACATTCATAACTACTGGGACCCATTGCTATGGAAATGTGTATCAAAATGAGACTCCAGTTCTGTTTTTTCTAGTGTTATTTGGGAAAACTAGTTGGAATCATAAAGGGACCTGTTGTATTGCAATTGTTAGCTTGTGTATCATGTCATAATAACTTACTCTTGGAATATGATACATAAAATACATTATTTATGTCTAGGAACCAACTAATTCATTGATTTTTTTGAATAAGAAATGCAGTTCAGAAGGCAAATTGAAGTCTGTGGAATAAGATGTATTTGTGTGCAATGATGTATTTTTCTGCAGGAGCCATGCCTAGTGCCCACCCTGCATTTACTTCCCTACTGCATTTAGGCTGCCTGTTTACATCATAAACCAAAATGTGCTTTCCCCTGAATAAAGAATTTATAACATTCATAAGCTTTGAAAAGGCTCTTAAGTGGAATTTTTTAAAATGTATTGGAAATTATTTGGCGCGTGTGTGTATATATATAAAAATATGTATAGTGAGTACTTGAGTAAGGATTCATTAAAACAAAACCAAATCAACAATGATGCCCACCACTCCTACTCAGCAAAGACACAGCTTAGCCTTCATCTGTCCTGGCATCTCTACTGTCTGACATCACTATCTAAGGATTTATCTCTCAAATGTGTTAAAAAATAGATAATTTTAAGAGATTATTTGGAGGTGCTTCTTGTAAAACCATTTGCAGAGAGCTTGTCAGAAGGTCTGGTTAACGATAATACACGTTAACAGTGCTTTGTAATAGTCTCAGTCCAAAGTGAAGTCTGTTTTTAAGGCTTCAGTTCTCAGATATTTCATTTGTCTCAACAACATTTTTGTTACTTGCATCAAAACCCTTTCTGTTTTGGTCCTGGAGGGGAAACTGATTATGAAGGATACAGACAGTGGTCTTATGTACAGAGTTGATAAAGCACGTTGTTAAATGAGGGAATCATGGTTGTGGAAGTGACCTACTCTGGAGACTTGTGGAACCTTTCAGAAAGAGCTAAAGGCTTATTTGTTAGACGAGGTAGACATAAGAAAGTGTGATCATTTTACTGGCTATCTAAGAATCTTACTTTTCTGTGCTTTTTGTGTAAATACTGGAATCCTTCAGGTTAACTGGTGGAAGGTATGAAACAAGAATGCTGTTTCACTTAATCTGCACTTGCAGTCAGCTTGCTAGTATGTTAGTGTTTGTACAAGTATACATTTAATAAAAACGAAGTACTAATATTTTTACTGCTGCAATGTTAAAAAAAGATACTGCTGATTAGAGGCACTTAGCTTCTTAAATGTAATTCTTTTGAAAATCTCTGATTCTCTCTAACTCAACTGTGGTTATCCTAGGAAATATAAATCAAAGTAGTGAATTACACTGTGTGAATTGAGATTTTGTGCACATGAAAAGTATTTATGTGATGCTTTCCAGTTTTCACAAAATAGGAGTTCCATTCCTCTTTTTTTTTTTTTTTTAATTATCATTTGATTTCACGTCTGGATTTTTTCCCTTTCCAGTTGTTGTCAAGCCCACTTCTTCTGTTTTTTGTCACTACACATAAACAAACTTGTTTCAAGCACCACATTATATATTATTCTTGCTTTTTAAAATATTTAATAATTATTCTTTAATAAAAGCTGTAGAAATACTCCTTTCTGGAGGTATGAATCTAAACAAGTTGAGCTTACTTATTTTTTAAATAAGTGGCTAATTGCTGTTTCTTACTGAGTTCTGCAGTTACTGGATACTACATTATCTGCCCAAACATCAAAGGCTGAAAAAGAGATGCAAGATGTGGGTGATCTTTAACTTACCTTTTTATTTAGAGCATGATAGTGAAGAGCAAGCAGGCTGACTCTAAAATAATATGGCATCAAGAAGAAAATTCTATCTGAGCCAACTTAAAGAGAACCAGCAATGTGTTTTACTTAGTTTTATAGGCACTAATTTGCAAATGTGACACTTGTTTTCTTAAGTCCAAGATGTGAAGAGCTTGTACAAATACTTTACAAATATATGTAATTAAAAAATATGTAAAAAGACGTAGCTACACTGGGCTTCCCACATGGCAGTAGAGCGGGATCTAGCATCTGTAAATTCAGTAAAACTTAAAATTATTTGAACCCCGATGTTTTTAAGAGCATTTGGTTGTTGATTTTGGATCCTGTTTTGCAGTGTGTAGTAGAATGATACGTAATTTGTATTAATACACTCTTCAGGATTTATATTCTGAGGGTTCCTATAAACTTCTTTTGGAACATCTGCAATGATCATGCAATATATATATATATTCCCTTGTCACTAATAATTAAAATCAATCTGTTTCACTTTTCAACCCAGAGAGCCTCTCTTTATCACTTTTCTCCCTCTTTCCCTACCTTGGGGGAGGAGGGGGGGAGGGGTGAATCGAGAGACTGTCAACTCATTGCCAAACCAACACACCAGTTTTACTGGTACATGCCAAATGATTCAGACTTTCTAGTTAGTGAATTTACTAGAGATTTGTAAGATGACCTACAAATTTTCCTCTGGAGACAATATCTGTCCTTTCTGGAATTAATTTTTTGTATTATACAAAATTCTGTCCATCTAAGTTAGCATTTTATTTTGGAAATTGATACTCCACTGGATGCTAAATCTCTTTTAATTTTACCTTTTCATCTTGCAATACGTATAGATTACACCCTCCACAGGAAACTTTTCTCTGGGAAAGTTTAGTATTGATCTAAGATCAATGGACCCTTTTAAGGAGTCTCTCATCTGACTGGTTTAGATGTTTGTATTAAAATAGCCCCTAGAAATGCCTGTCATCTGTATTTGGTCAAATGACTTTCACCCTCTTTCCAAGATGCCTATAAAACAGGTAATTTTGATGAAGTGTTGTTAGAAAATAAGGTTCTAATGAAGTAATATATTTTAAGTATTTAAAATAATTGTTTCCCTTGTTTTACTTAAGTATTTAAATATTTTCAAATATTTTGAATATTAATCACTACATAAAGAAATCAGGAACACTTGAGGTATACTAGAGCATCCATCAACTACATTATCACACTGATAGAGTTGACAACTGTCTCTTTCTGAAAAAGCTGCTTGGAGTATGTTACCTTATAGTATGAAAAGTTTGCACACTAAACTAGTTCACCTTTTTGTTCCATAGTGACATCTTCTGGTAGGTCTGAACATGCTCTCCCAGAATTACTTTGTTTAGTTTGGTTAGTCTTAATGTATGAGAACTGAGAGCTAAGATCTTAGACTGCTATTCATAAATCTTCAGTGACTCAGTATAGCTTCCATGGCACTTTTTCTATCTGATTTTCCTCCTCTTCTGTTTACATTGGGAGGACTATAAAAACCCTAATTTTGGGAAGTCTGTAGGGACTGGGAGTAACAGATAAATTTCCTCCTGCAAAGTCATCATGGAGTTGGCTCAAGTCGGTAGCTCCTGAGTCAGTGGCACCAGCTGGTAGTTGTTCTGGTTCTGCAGGGGCTGTTTAACAGCATCCTAACAAATGCTTCAGTCCTTCCATAAGTTAAGCACTGATAAAACATAGTAAACTATTGTTTGGATTTTTTTCTCTCCTTAATACTGATTTATGTGGGCTTTTTGAGCTTTCAGTTAGTTTTATACCATTACTATTATGCTAAGAGCTGGTGATCAGATTTTCTTCAAAAGCACTGGAGTTACTTTTATCAATTACAAATGGGATTTATTGCAAACCAAAAAAGCCTTCCTTTTCTGTTCAAGAGAGTGGCAGAATTCTAAAGATCTGGTCTCCATACATCTCCACTTACTTTATGTGGTAAAGTGATTGCTCACATCTAAGGTCCAAACCAGCATGCTTGCCTCCTGGGAAACAGCTCTTCTCTTGGCTTAAACCACAGACATCTACTAGTAGGGCAATATTCCTGTTACTGTTTTATTTCCTATTACCTGATGGATTAGAATCCTTAATTCATTTTTAATTGCTTAGTTTAGAGTGATAACCAGTCTGCTCTTTGTGATCAGTTCTAAAATCTAGATTTTAAGCTGTAAATTTGTCTCTTAAGTCCGTTGTATAACAGTCTTCTCCCTTTCTGGGTGAAAGGTTGGGGATTAGCTCTGACAAAATCGTGTTATCGAAAGGTGGATGTCTGTTTAGAAAAGCCACCTGGGAGAACACAGAGGGGTATTGTGTAATCCCACATGTGCATGCATGGACTCCTAACATAATTTTGGAAGGCAAGCAGATACATCTCTTGTGTGTGTCTTGTTATTGCTGAGAATGGAAGTTGCATTTTCAAGGAAGCATCAAATTTAATTTTTTCTTTTTACTTCAAAACATTTTCCATGACTGTTCACAGATTATGTTATCACTGAGATTAATTTCATATAATGCAGTAAGTTTAGTTCTGGGAAAATGGAACAGGACTTGAAGCTTCTAGTGCAGGTTAGAGACTAGGGGTTTAATGTTTCTGGTTTGGAGTTGTGATTTTTTTTTCTTTAGCACCATAGAACAATTGCAGTTTTGCTTTTATTAACTGTCTATATAAGACATATAATTAATAGCATTGTTGTGTAGGAATGCTCAGGGATTTCAAAAATCATATGTAATATAAAATAAGCTCTAACTTCACTTGGATCTTGCAGGTACGCAGATTTGCAGAAGCATTCTTTTGTCTTGAGCATCCTAGGCAAGCTGCCCTTGCCTATCAAGAACTGCAGTGAGTAGCCTTTTGGAGTGCACAGTATGTAGCATGTAGTACTGTTGTTCTATAGCTAATGTTATGTGGAAGTACTGTCTTGCAAAAATACATAGATAACAATTGCAAGAGAAAATTACGTTCTAAAGATAGATTTGAAGTTTTTTAATGAAAGTTATGTAAGTAAATAACTATGAAAGCTATTAAATGACTAATTAGCAAAAAAGCTTCTACTGAAGTGAATTAGACTACTGCTAATTTCTGTTAATGTAAAAATAAATAGTTATTTTTTTTTAATGTAGGAGTACTTCCTTTTTTTCAGTGCTCAAAGTCATCTACAGATGTGTGCAGCTATCAAAAATACTTCCTTCTGCAGTTCTCTTCCACCTCTTCCTATTGAATGCAGTGAACTAGATGGAGATATGAACTCTTTGCCTATAATCTTCGAAGATCGATATTTAGATTCAATTACTGAAGGTAAACACACCTTGCAGCGCAGTTTTCTTTTTGAAGAAGTTAACAAAGAATACGTAAACCTGAGTATTTGTCTTTACGGTTTTTGCTAGCTTTACAGTACATTGATTTGCTAGGAAATGTTACTTCATCTTGAGCTTTGAGGATGTGTAAAGTTCTATAATTACCGGTGTTGTATAGCTTCAGTTACCTGCGTAACATTGTTGTAAACAATCCTCTTATTTTTTTCCCTTTCTTTTTTTGGTGAAAGATCTGGATGTACCCTGGTTGGTAGTTCAGAGTCTTCCAAGGTCAGAGTCCCATAAACTGGATAAATTTGAAGCTGAAGAAGGTTTTGTAACTGGTTTTACCAGCCCAGAACTGAAAATAAGACCTGCAGGTGCCTCCAACCTTTGGCATTCAGAAAGTGAAAAGACGCTAACAAAAACTTTGAAAGGGAAAAATGAAGATGCAAATAAATCCAAAGTTAAGGTTACTAAGCTCATGAAAACTATGAAACCTGAAAACGCAAAAAAAGTTGTGAAACAGAACTCTAAGGACTCTGTGGTCTTAGTAGGCTACAAATGTTTGAAAAGTGCAGCACTGGAAGATGCCTCTAGAAGCTCAGAAGGCAGGCCTTCATACAATGCTGACGAAGGGCTGGACCCTAAATTAAGTGGGTTTCCTTGTGATACAAAGACTTGCAGCAGGCAAGTAAGTCAAAGAGAACTTCCATTTTTGCCATCTGAAACTGAGGAAAAGACTGCCAAGATTGAAGGTGGCCAACCAGGTCCGGGTAGCCCAGTGCACTGTGAAAATTTGGCTATTTTTGGTAGACTTACTATCTCCCAGACAGGTGCTGGAACTATACAAGCCGATAGTGCTCTACAACCCAGAGGTACACCTGAAGGTTGTCATGGAGGTCAACCAGCTTCCTCAGGAGTTAGGACAATTGAGGTCAAACCAAGTAATAAGAATCTCTATGAAGGGCAGAAAGTAACTGTTCACATTGGATCATGGGCTGAATTTCCACAAGATGGAATGCAAGGAGAGAATTTACAGACACCCAATATTCAGTCTTCAGAATCTGGAAATAAATTGAATTCAGAAGAACAGGAACCAGTGCTTGAAAAGGAAGATGTCCATGAAGTAAACTTCCAAAATACCAGTGACAACTTGACAAAAATGAAAAGTAATCAGCCTACTCTTTCTACAAAAGAAAGTCAGCTTTCTACAAGTGGAGATGTGACTAAAGTACCAGATGTTAGCGTGACATATGCCTCTTCTCGGTTTTCAGATTCAGGTGTAGAAAGTGAACCAAGTTCTTTTGCAACTCACCCCAACCCTGATCAGGTTTTTGAAAATGTTCAAGGGCAAAGTGCATACAACAGTGAGAAAGCATTTCCTCAGCTTTTACTAAAGCCAGACTGTGCTATAAAAAATGCAATAGAAAGCCATTGCACTGAGAGTACCAGCGCTGTAAGTGAAATACAGTCATCCCTGACATCCATAAATTCACTGCCTTCAGATGATGATGATGAGCTGTCACCTGATGAGAATTCGAAGATATCTATTGTACCTGAATGCCAGCTAAGTGACAGTAAAACAGTATTGGATCTTGGAGCAATTGACTTGCCAAAATGTGATGACAGTAAAAAGTCAAACACCAATTTGCAGCAACAGTGCGTTGTATTTTCAGGGCACTTGGGTGGCAAAAGTCCGTCTGTACATTCCTCGCTCTCAGGAACAAAAGATCTTTTACGCTTGGTTGTTTCAGATGAGGACACGTCTACAGATCTGAAAAGTCACAGCCCACAGGCAGACCTTGGCACAACCTACAAGGACTCTCAGGACCTTGAAAGGCATCTTAACACTACAGAAGAAACAGCTAAATTGCATTTGGAAATTACTTGTACGAGTGAGCCATCCATTGTTTCGGGTTCTTCATCTGTAAATGCAGTGGGTGAGGTTGAAATAAGAAATGAAGGAAAACATGATGAGCATTTAGAACTAAAGGAGGCAACAGAAGAACTGTCAGTAGCTAAAACTGAAACTGGTACCAATAATCCTTCTCCAACCAGTAGTACTGACATGGTAAAGCAAGGGCTTGTCGAAAACTATTTTGGCTCTCGAAGCAGCACAGATATATCAGATATTTGGCCTATGGACAACAGCAATCCTGTTAGCCCACAAAAGGAAACATATGAAAACCCAATATTTTGCTCTTCCCAACAAGATGATGAGGAAGAAGAGGATCAAGAAATGATTGAAAACGGGTATTATGAAGAAACAGACTATAGTATATTAGATGGAGCTGCCAGTGCTGACCAGGATCATGGCTCAGCAGAAGAGACCCTGAGATCTGAAAGGATGGATAGTGGGCATCTGCGAGATGGAATGACTGTGCCTCCTGTCTGCACTCCTGGCTGTCTGTCTTTTCCTTCTTCTCTGAGAGACTCTCCTTGCAATGTTATCTGTTCTTCAAGGCATAAATCTGATGCAATTACGCAACAGCCAGGCAGCACATCCTATAGCTCAGTCTCATCTGTTTCCTGGTATGAAAGCTCCCCAAAACCTCAAATGTTAGCGTAAGTGATTGTTTTAAAACAAAGATTTTACTTCTATAAATTATGTTAATATAGTATAGAGGGGAAAAAGAAGCATGGTTAGGCTTCAGAGTGCCCGTAGGACTGTGGCTAATGGATTCTGCATACTCATTACCTTTTAGATAGTCAGATAGAAAGTTTGTTAGCAATTAATTCCTTCTATCAGTTACCTTTTAATTTCATGTGGATTGACAAACTTCAAGCAAGATTTTTTTTGTTTCTGTAGTAGTTTCCTTTTTAAAAAAATAATCATTCTGCTGAAAAGTAATAATGGAGCAATTGACGTGCCAAAATGTGATGACAGTAAAAAATCAAACACCAATGGCTGGGAAGGGGCTTTTTGTCAGAGAAGATAGTGATAGGACAAGGGTTAATGGTTTTAAACTGAGAGAGGGGAGATTTAGGTTAGATATTAGGAAGAAATTCTTCGCTATAAGGGTGGTGAGGTACTGGAATAGGTTGCCCAGGGAGGTTGTTAACGCCCCATCCCTGGAGGTGTTTAAGGCCAGGTTGGATGAAATTTTGTGCAAACTGGTCTAGTGGTAAAGGTCCCTGCTCATGGCAGGGGGGTTGGAACTAGATGATCTTTAAGGTCCCTTCCAATCTTAACAATTCTATGATTCTCATTCAATTCTAATAGTTCCTGAGCATAAAAATAGTGTTTTATGAAAGGGAAGCTGTTAGAAGAGCAAGCATAGGATAATATACTTTGAGTTTAAAAACATAAAACCAAAAACATTCTGTAACTGGTTGTCCATCTAATTAGTTAAGTGAAGCGAATGTGCAGTGCTGGTCAAGGTGATGGCCTTATTTTTCAATCTTAACTTGAAATAACCAAAATGTAACACCTCAGAACATAGCGCTCTAAATTGCACTCCAATTTGGATACCAGGAAATCCAAATGTAGAGGAACATGAGGGATCCCAGATTGTACCTCCTTTTCCTGTAAACATAGGCGTTTCCCTGATAACCCTCTGCTGCTAACTGAACATGGGAAGCAGCAGCTTAATGTGTTGTATTGGAAGTAAAACATGGCTATCAGAAAGAAGAAATAATCATAGAATCGTTTTGGTTGGAAAAGACCTTTGAGTTACTCAAGTCCAACTGTTAACCTGGCACACTACCAAGTCTGCCACTAAACCATGTCCCTAAGCACCACATCTACATGTCTTTTAAATACCTCCAGGGATGGTGACTCAACCACTTCCCTGGGCAGCCTGTCAAAATGCTTGACAACCCTTTCAGTAAGGAATTTTTCTTAGTATCCAATCTAAACCTCCCCTGGCACAACTTGAGGCCATTTCCTCTTACTCTGTCACTTGTAACTTGGGAGAAGAGACTAACACCCACCTCACTACACCCTCCTTTCAGGTAGTTGTAGAGAGTGATAGGCCTTAGAAGAGTGGTAGAAACAAGGAGAGTGCTAAGCAGGCAGAAGAGGTAAAAGGTCAGATAGTTTGTGGTAAGCAGCTGAGAAGAGGAGGAAGGATTGAGCAGTGGTGGAGGAAAAAAGGTTAGAAGTGGATAGAAAAGTAGCTTCTGAAATACTGGAGAGTGGGTACTGGAATGGAGTGGGAGGGATGAAAAACAGGAACTGTTCAGGGTGTTCTGAAACAATAACGAAAGAGGGGACTCAGAGTAAAATCAACGACTTGGCCTTGGGGAAAGCAGAGTCTCCTGGAGCGTTGGGTATCTGGGATTCCAGAGGGCATGGCCCGCTCCATAGACTTTGGTATTTTGAGTTCAGAAGACATGCCTTGAGTACAAACTAAGTAACTTCTGCTGCGGAGTGATAACAGCAGCTGCCTGCAGTGGTTTCTGTTCAGGCTGGCTTCACTGAGGAGTGCTCTTGCCAGTAAAAGAGGAGTGAGCTAAAGATAAAGCTGGGAAAACAGAGAGCAAAAAGTAGAATGGGAGGAAAACTGAGCACGTGGAAGAGGGTACAGCATGATTTTATGAGGGATCATGCAGAACAGACAGATTAAGGAGGGAAAGAAGCATAAGGGAGCATAAAGCTTGAAGAGCTGCAGGTAAACTGATATGCAGTTAATTAGGTAGGAAGGTCATACACAAAAAAATTAAGGGAAGGGGAAGAAAGGGAGGAATGCAAGGAATTCCTAGCATGTAGGATGCTCAGCTATTACAAGCCATGCCTTCATAAAATATCTAAAAGAGCAGAGGTCTGGATCTGGTTTCCTCTGAAGCAAGTGTAGGTTATTTAGCCTACCAGAGGAGTTCTCTGGTGAGCAATTACAGCACTGGCTCCAGCTCTCTGCTGGCCCGGTAAACGGGTTTTACGTTTGGCAAGAATTATCCGAAGTCAGTGGAAATCTTTATCTAGACTTCTGATTGGTTATAATTCCTGTAATTTTGTTACCGCATTTAAAAAAAGCTGTTGCTTGCTCAAGACCAGAACTAACCCAGAATCTTCAGTGGTTTCAGAAACACTTCAGTTTGCAGACATGTTAAAACATGAAAAGAGAGTAGAACGTGGAGTATGGATTTTGTTATAGAGGAAAAGGGGCTGTAGGAAGCTGCAATAAAAAGTATTTTGAGAAACTGTCTTGTTTTGTGACCAACAAGTGAGTGGATACATATATTTTCCTTTATATCAGTTACATAAAAGACAAAGTAAAAAGAGTAGAGAACTGTAACTAGGAGACCCTACCTTTGTCTGGCAACTAACTGCAAATGTTTTATCATAAGTATGGTTTTGTTCCAGTTTCCTACAGGCTAAAGAAGAGTTGAAGCAACTTAAACTTCCTGGATTTATGTATAGTGATGTTTTCAAACTGGCTTCTTCAATACCTTATTTCAGTATGGAAGAGGAAGACTGCTCAGAAGAAGGAATACATCTTATAGTCTGTGTCCATGGCCTAGATGGTACGCTAGGAAATGTGATACTGAATGAGATGATAGCTCAGATTACTGGTCAGGTTTAGCTTTTGTCATTTGAACTCTGAACTGAACACTTCTGAAATAGGTTCACCGGAAAGAAATGGGAATCTGACAATGTACTGTGGCATTTGTCAGTGTTTTCCCTTAGAGTCATTTCAATTAAGAATTTTATGTAACATTTATCTTTAGTAAAACTTCCATGCACATAAACCCATATTGTGCCATAGTTTAGTTTAGATAAGTCTTCCAGGTTTTTATGTCTTACAGGTATTTGTCTGTATCGTGGTAACAGAATGGAGTTACTAACAGAACAGTTTTATTTAGAATTTGTAATGTTGTATCGTCAAGGAAAGTCAAATATATTTAACTTGTCAGGAAAAAAGATAGTATATGTAAAAGGCAGTCAAATGTTTATAAGGTTTTACAAGGTTAGATTGCTGAATCACAGAATGGTTGAGGCTGGAGGAGGTCTCTGGAGATTGTGTAGTCCAGCTCCCCTGCTCAAAGCAGTCACCCACAGCAGGTTGCCCAGGACTCAACCCGGTTGGGATTTTGAATGTTTCCAAGGGCAGAGACTCCACCGTAGTAGAAATGAGAAAATCTCTTGCTAACTGAAAGAAGGACTGGAAAGTTTAAATAGCTTGAATATAGTCACCTGCTTTTAGTTCAAAACATATGTGCATGTTAAGAAATAATATCCCCTCTAGTTAAGATATTCATAGCTTTCTGCTGTCAACATTTTTCTCTTTTTTTGAGAAGCTTCTTAAATTCGCAGTTTAAGGAAATGAAACGTGGCACTGGATAGAATATTGGACTGAACTGACACTGCACAACCTTCTTGTTAATTTTTCAAATTCCTAAGTTAAAAAAGAATTAACATAACAGAATAGCTTTTCTTCCTCTGGGCAGAGAGAAGCCTTTGTTAAGCACTTTTAAAATGGAACTCAGAAGTATTCCTTACTAGTGTAGATGTTCAAGTGTTATTTTGTGCCTAGAACTGACACAGAAGTTAACTTGGCCAAAACAACTGTTGATAAAAAAAACATCTCTCTGAAGCCTTAGAAAAAATCTATATAGTTAGAATTTTCTTAAGCAATGGCAAGTTCATTCAAATTCTTTCCTATTAATAGCAGATTTAAATAAAAATCTTTTTCTCTGATTAAGTCAGAAAGGGTACTCTTTCTTCAAAAGCATACATGAGCATTGATGTAGAGAAATCTTCAGGATGCTAGTTAAACTGCCAGTTGTTGTCTTAGGTACCAGTCTATATATATCTGCTGACAATCCACTCTGCCTTCTTATTCTATAAAAATGCTTATGACTTTCCACTCTGCCTTCTTATTCTATAAAAATGCTTATGACTTGCCCTTATTCTTTGCTCCTTTACTGAATTCTTTAAACTAATGCGGAGTTATTTTAATTGACTTTTATCAAAGTTAATTAGTTTTTCAGGAATGTAATGCTCATAGTGCTATGTGTTTGTTGGATGCTAAAACAAAATCAAATGTGACTTCCTAAATCCTTGCTTTTTTAAAGCAGTGTCTGCTCTGAATGTCATTTTTATAGACCATTTTGTCACTGCATTTGGCATTGCAGTTTATCTTCCAGAGTCTTGCTGAATTTCTTCTAGGGCTGAGAATATGATTAGCTGTGTTTAAATAGGAAGTTGTGCTGTAGGTTCATTTCAGTATTCTGAGTGCTTTTCTTGCAAGTTAACTTCACAGTATCTAACTCTTGATTGTTTTTCCTTTTAAGGTAACAGCGCAGATCTAAGATTAGTGAAGACTTACATTGAGCTAGGGCTGCCTGGAGGGAGGATAGATTTTCTCATGTCTGAAAGGAATCAGGTATTTGCCAAGAAAAAAAAAAAATTGTAAAGCAATAAACAGCGTACATCTTCGGACATGTTTATTTAATGGCAGTATCAAGTTACAGGTTACCACATTCTGTATATTATTGTATTCTCATGGAATCCATTATTTGATCTGTGGCTTGTGTTAAAGTAATTACAAAACCTAGTATGATATTGAAGATAAATATATAAGGAGTAACATTTGTTGTTGTCTTTTTTTGTATGTACTGATATCTTCTACGTTCTCAGCATAGTCATTGAAGATTGTAGATAAAATATCCTTGATATTAATGGTAAAAATGGTGATAGTGGAAACTGGTGTGTCAAGAAGGGAGATGTGTTATTTCACAGGATCTGAGAAATGAAAGATACCTGTCTCTTGTTCTTTTGTCAGTGTACTGTAAGATCCACATAAGGACACTGAACCCATACAAAATTGCCTCTTGTGTTAAACTTTTGAGAATTTTATTATTTTCAGATGCAGTAAACTTGAAAAAGCACAGAAGACCAATTTTTACTTTTTACGTGTGTGTAACATACTATATTAGACATACTTCAGGGATAAATTAGAACAAAGTTTCTTCAATGGCTCAAATGAAAGTTTCAAGTAGTGCAGTAATGTTCTTCTGGCAGTAGCTGCTGGGGTGCTTTGTGAAACAGGCTGGACAGGCACCAAGCCATGCTTTCTCTTCTCTAGCCTTGTAGTTTTTGGCAGAAAGCTGTTCTGAAACTTTCTGATTTGGGGATTCCATTGAGACCATTGGGCCTAATAGCTACTGATGGACTTTTCTCCTTAATGATGGCTGATTCTTTTTGAATGTTTTTACTTCCCGTTTCCACAGCATACAGTTGACATTAATTCTGTGGCTCATATACATTACTAATGCAGTTGCAGACAAGGAGATTTAAAAAAATTCCCCTATGTCTTGTTTTGGCAAGAGTATAGTCAATAACCAGTCCCCATTTTCTGCTTCAGTAAATTCAGTGTTTTATAAACAAGTATAATTTCTCCCTCAGGAGGCAACTGAAGAAACTTAGTCCATTCAGCGTTTCTCGGGATCACATGTGAAATAGTTTCTGGTCGTCCATGATATCCCTCCTTCCCCACTTTCAAACTTCTTGTCATTTGAAATAAGATGATCAGAAGTAGACAGGGCATTTGAGATGTTTGTGCACTATGGACTTACAAAATGCTATATTGGTATTTTCTTTCCTTTCTTTGCCAGTGTAGCTGATTATATAGAATGCACACATATATATTATTGTTTGCATATATGTTTAGCGCTAGATTTCCCTATTTTTTGCATTTCTTGCCATTTTACTACCCAGGCAAGCAATACTATAATATTCTTCTGAAATTTTGGCCGGTTCAATATTTGTCTATCCTAGATATTTGGTTTTGTCTTCAAACTCTGACATCTCATCTCCTTCTTCCCTTTCCCAGATAATTTACCAATTTGTGGAACACTGAAGATTTTAGCACAGATCCTTTGGAACTTGTGTTGAAAGTTTTAGGCAGCCTACCTCTTTTTAATTTCTTATTGCTAATCATTGTAGAGAATCAGCTATGAACTGGGAATAAGGCTTTAAAGAGTTGGTTTGTTTTGAATAAGTAGTACTAATGTAGACTCTGCTGTTGCAGTAATTGTCTCATTTCTATGCCATGGGCAGTGTGATATAGTTCTGAATGTGCAGTTTGGTCGTGTGTTTCAGTACAGATAAGATTATGTGTTGGGGAAGGCTTAGAAGTGAGGGTGGCTGTGTAATGTTAAGATTTGTTTTGGTGTATTAAAAGAAAGTAGTCTTACAGTAAAATGTGTATCACTTTATTCTGTGTTACAAAAAAAAAAAAACAACTTGAAAAAGTGTATTAACTAGCTGTAGTGTTTATATTCAAAGTTAATATGGATTATTTTATTTGTGTGCTGTTGATCAAAACACTGGGGAATAAGAATTCAGACTGAATGCAGAATATATATTGCTGCATTAGAAAATACAGTTATTATTTTTTATTTCTTTTATTTTACAGAATGATACCTTTGCTGATTTTGATTCCATGACAGATCGCCTTTTAGATGAAATTATACAGTATATACAAATTTATAATCTAACCCTTTCAAAAATCAGGTAATATCTGTTCTATGTTATTTATAGAAATAAACATAAAACTAGAGTCCTGTGTTGTTCTGAACTGTGATGCTCAGGAGTAGACCAAATGAGAGATGGGAGAGAGAAATTCAGGGAAGGGGAGGAATAGGGGAAAGGAGGACAAAGGAGAGAGAGGGAATTCCCAGCTGGTAGACTGAGCAGTGTTTTATGCTCACCTAGTCCTGTTGGTGGGTTTAGGGCAGAGTTAAGCATTTAAGGAACTTCTGTCCTGTGCTTCCTCAGATCCTGCATGGTAGAGTTCTTCAGAAGAACAGATATTTTGAGAAAGTAGAAGGAAACTGTAATAGCACTGTGTCAAGATAAAGTTAGCTTTCTTCTGATTTTACAGTCTTTTCACCAAGTAAGACATAGCAGACTATCTTGTCATTCCTACAGGGAAATTTCATCTTATCTGTGAGGTTGAAGGGCAGCTGCATGAAGAAAATATTTCATCATTTTGACATTTTCTGATTGTTTCTTCTGTTAAAAAGCATGTTTTACATCTTAATAGAAGGCTCACCCCAGTATATGCATTCCTGTTTCCTTTTTCAGTTGCTTCCAGGGAATACCTGTTCCATTTTTTTTCTGAAAGGAGGGTACACTGTTTGGGCAGACTATCTTACTGGCTCAGCTGTGATGCTGGAGTTAGCTGATTAACAGATTAAAGGAGCACATTCAAGCCTGGCTTTATCTGTTTACTTAGGCATCCTCAAATTACACATCTGGAAGGTTTTTTGACTTGCTGGTCACATGCATTTCCTACAAGTTTCTGCATACTCTTGTGTTTGGTAGGCCTTATTCACCTAGAGATAACATCTAACATGTTTAAATGTAATCTCACTTCATATGCAGAGTTAAGAATTTATTGTTACTCCAAATAGTGTGTTAATAATCTCATTAAAAATGCATCAAAAATTACTTTTTGTCCAGTTACAGTACTGAAATTCATATTCCAAATTAATGCAGAAAAGTTCCATTGCTAATATGGCTGAAGCTGTTGTACAGAACCTTTCTAGTGTCTTTTCTCAGTGGTATGCTCCCCTTCTAGCAGCTGTCTAGGTCCTAAGATTGGTGGTTTCTGTCTTCCTTAAGCAGTGGGGCATCAGCATCCTGGGGCTTCAGTGTAAAGAGAATGATGTTCACAGTGGGGGTTGCTGCCTCCTTGGCTTTGGGTTTGCCTGGATTTATTTTCATACTTTCATATTTTCAGTCTGCCTACATGCTCTTTCCTTTATTTCTCATTTACTGATTTATTTTTTATCTTTTCTCTGTTACCCCTAATACTGGCTTTCTCTCCTGACTTTTAAGATTGCACTTTTGCAGTGATCATTAATAGATGATCACTGGACCTCTGGCATGAGACACCTGTGTCTGCACTCTTCTACACCACACTTCATTCTAGTGATACACATTTCAAGCCACCCAGAATAACTACTTGTTATACTTAGAAATTACAGTGAAACTAAAGCAACCTTTGGCCTGGCTTGTTATTTCACTGCCAGGAAATTGTTGTCACATCCAAAACAAACAAAAATCAGCTCAGGCCAACACAAGTCAAGAGAAGTTAGGAGGCTCATGCCTTCCAGTAGTGGCAAAACTGTATTTACTGTGCTGCATTCTTTTACTGAGATGAGAAAAGGCATTCCCTGAACCATCATAACCCAGAGCCGTCCTGTACTGTCAACTTCAGCAAACCAACATTTTTGTTACTGCCAAAGCTGATACTAGTTACTGCACCAGTACACTACCCAACGTGTGCATTGCTCTCCTCTGAATAAACTCTTTGTGCTCACTACAAGTATGTAGCAAACATGAACTGGAAGTTTGTTTCAAACCAACAGCAATTTGTCTTATAAAACAACTGTTTGGTAAAGAGCCGCTGATACTTTAGGTTGAGGGGACCTCTCGAGGTCATATGGACCAGTTACCCTCTCATACTGGTGCCACCTTCAAAGTTAATGCAACTTTGAAGCAAGTCAAATTGCTTAGTCTTAGCAGTTCCAGTTTTGAGTATCTGTGAGGACAGAAGCTGTTCCAGGTCATCACATAGCTAGGAAATAAACTGCATGCTCACCTCAGATTATTCAGCTTGGCATCCTCTTCCCTAAGTAACATTGGTTCACAAAAAAAGGAAGCAACACTTAATGCAATGCATGTATTAAAACACCTGTTCATTGTTTCATCACCTTTTTGATTTGGGGTTTTGATGGATTTTTTTTTTTCCTTCCCTGCATAGTTACAGTTTGACAGGATTTTTCATGTTAGCACAGAATAGAGAGGTTTTACTGTGTCTAATTTTCCAGAATGAACTGAATTGGTAGACTTGTGCCATAAAGCACATATAAATACTGCAGTATAATTCTATTAAGTGTTTTAATGATATCTTGTATGCAAAGGATGGTAATATTGCCACCTACTGTTCAGAAATGCATTGGTTTTGCAGAGCATCCCACCATTGCAGGTAGCTGAAACAATGAGTACAATGGTTTGTTTTTGTCTTACACTTTCAAAACCCTCTTTGAAGGCTTTTTCTTTTTCTCCCTTCTCCTTTTTTGATTTGAGCAAGTCCTTAAACCTTTCTCTATTAGACAATAATACTAAATGCTTCTTATGTGTTCACCTAAACATCTGAATTTGAACGCAATATATATTACTGTAACCTTTGTTATTTTTGTAAGTCTTTACAAATTAAGAACAAGTGTTTAATCTTTGAGGTGTGATCACATACTTAATTGTGAGCACCTTTTTGTCCTCAAATGGCTTTTTCATGGTTTTGAAGTTTTGGTTCAGGTATGACCATAGTCTTGAGGATTGTAAGACTGATTGATGAATCACTGTTGTTTTCCAGTGACAGAATTGTCCTTTGGTGTGGTAAAATAGAAGCGTTTCTTATCCCTTTATGACATTTAGTAAATAGCGGATGAACTGTCGGAGAACTGTCAAGAGAACATCTCTGCTAATGTTCAGCTCTTCTTTAGAAAACAATCTCTTTACTCCAGAGCAATTCTGTGATGCAGATCATCTTCAGGGTAGACTCACTCAATTTCTGTAGACATCTACTTGTTCCTAAAGAAATCTACAGTTTTATTTTTCTCGTGTGGACTTTGTGATGTACTCTGAGGGAATGGTTTTAAATTTTAGTATTCAAGAGAGGCAGCAGCTCAGTATTTTGTTTTGCAAATGCACTGCTGTTGTGCTGACAGCACAGAGGATGAATATCTTTCATTTCTAAATTCGTTGGGCAAACAGCAAGCTGCTGCAAAGAATTTCTGAGATAGCAGCCATTTTGAAAATCTGGTAGTAAAAGTGAACAGGAAGGATATACATATAATATGCTTATTGGTAAGGAACAAATAGCCTGTTCTGTCATAGAAGTGTATAAAATGTCAAGAGTTTAGGAGTACAGGGAGGCCCTGCCGTTCTATAATCTGATGTTTGAATTTTTTTTATTTAGCATAAAATTGGAATTTTCAGGGTCTATAATTCTTGCTTGCAAAGCGATTTAAACAGTCAAGTAATTTTTTAGCACTGTACTTTACACAGATACTACTGGTGGCTGTGTTCTATCTATTTTTGTTGATGAATCTAGTGTTACAGAGCAAATAGGAAGGATGATCTTACAGGTGTAACGTTGTGGCACGTATATGATCCAACCACCATAGCTCCACCATATATTTTTGGATGGCAGTCTGTTCTCTCCATGTCCTGAGATTATATTTGTAAAATGTCATTTTGTGATCCTTGTCTCTACCCTATCCTCTTTAAGTCAGTGTCTAGGATGGTGTGGTCCTTACCTCAGCAGGGATCTGTAAGCATTACTGCATAATAATTACAACTGCTTTATTTTGTACTGTCCTTTCTAAAGAAATGCTTTATACAGACTTGTGGATACGACAGTAGGCACTTCAGATTTCATAATAATTATTCTTAAATATCTGAAACTTGAGAGTCCCATCCATCTTTTCCCTAACTTGCTTAACCAGGGAAACAGCTAAATGTAATATTCTCCTGGCAGACAGATATTCTTCAATTGCCTCTCTCAAGCTGATGATCACTTATTTTGGTCCATCTGCAAAGCAGATTTGAGATATTGCTTTTATTTTAAAATAATCAGATTCAGTTAAGTAATGATTTTTCCTCTTATAGAACTACTTTTGGAATTCTTCTCCACTAGTTTGTTTCAGTAACTGTCACACATTTGTCATACTGAATGCCATCACATGCCAAAGGAGTGATTTATTCAGTCATGCACAGTTCATAAAGTATTTTCTGAATACTTGGTGCTAAGGGAAATACAACCAGAAATAATCTTGGTTTTGGGTGGGAGATGCTGGTGGAAAGATAAGTTTCTCTCTAGTTTTTAGAAAACTATATATAAAATAATTCTGGAGGAGCTCAGAACATGTTTATAACAAGTTTGTACACCTTGGGAGATATGGACAAGCTGTATTTTCTGTGTGACCTAAAGTACAGGCTTCTGAACGTAAACTTTTCATTATTTTTTTTTCCTGTGCTCTTTCATCTTTTTATTACCCCAGTTTTATTTCTCGCTGTTTAAAAGAAAAAAAGATGGCCATAAAATTCTATATTATACTGTTTTTCTTTCTAAACAGCTTTATTGGACACTCACTGGGTAATCTAATAATCCGTTCAGTGCTCACAAGACCTCGATTTAAGTATTACCTCAACAAACTTCATACCTTCCTGTCTCTGTCTGGACCACACCTTGGTACCCTCTACAACAGCAGTGCTCTCGTTAATACAGGTAAAGTATTCTTTTTAGTAGTATAAGTTCAGGGGATATTTTGGCTTTGAAGTGCACTTAGCAGTTTCATGTGAGTGCACACTTTGATTTTGAAAAAGCACACGTTTTCTCTGTCGTAAGAAGAGAGAAGGGTTATAAAACCAAAGTGTTCATAGAAGGATGTGATTGGCATAAGAACGTTTTCTGTGGGTTTGACTCAGGTTTTCTGTTACACCATAAAGAAGCTCCACTTTTAATGCGTCGAGGTCAATTTATTAGAAACTGAATTTTAATATACATAATCTGCAAAACAAGTAGGTAAGATGCATTAAAATAATTCTGCATTGCTAATAGTGTCTTGTTTTTCTCTAAAATGTCTTGCAATAAACCTTACAACCTGCAGTGTTTTTCTGCAGATGTATTTGTACCTTAGGAATGTTTTTTCTAAAGATTATATGTAGCTCTAAGAGAACTTGTAGAAACTGCTGACTTTTGAAATAAATGTTAGAAAGTATTTTCAGGTAGTATCAAAATTTGAAATTAAAACTTGTTTCTAAGATTGCCATCTATCTCAGAGAGCCCAAACCCAAAATGACTAACACTTATTTTTACTAAATACAAACATGCTCATTAAACCCTTCAAAAACACTCTAAAAATAATTATTTTATTGCTTTATTTAGTGCCAGTCTATTTATTGATTGTTTTATTATTTTGTTTCATACAAAAATGAAGAAAAACTTTTAACTCGCATGTGTTGAACTTAGGAAAAGTGGAAACGAGTTGCTGGCTATCTGGAGTTAATGTTGGAGTTTATAGAAGCAGGGGAAACATGACAGCTCTTTGAATTTGGTTGAAATGATACCACATATAGCCCTTAATACACTGCCAGGTTCACCTCAGGATTAAGACATCTACAGTATAATTCACTATGGGACCTACTGGGTGTATATCTGTGGACAGTTTCTTTCATGCATTTTAATCTGTAACTGAATCTCATCCAAATCACCCCAAAGTGTTTGCATTACTTTACTTTGCTTTTAGAAGTTGAAGTTTTCCAGGATACAAAGAGGCAGGGCTGTTTGCTTGTTTATATAATCACCAGCAAATGGCTTTCAGTTGACTAAGGTTAAAGTGATCAAAGTTTAATCCAGAATCTATTAACTGAAAAAAAAATAATCTCTTTTATAGTTGAAGAATGTACAGAATGTCCTTTTCATATAATAGTCTTCATCTACACATTTCAAACTCTGTAAGATTTTGGAAAATACCAAGATAATAATAACTAATGGTTACTGAAGTCTAAATTACTATGTTGTACGTATACATTAATGACCTTCAATAAATTCCTTCAGTAAAAGTTAACTATTTCCTTGAGGGTTGAATCAGCACACTCTTGAGGCTGTAAGGGCTTTGTTGCTTGCTTTTCTTTTGCTAGGCAAGGTAGAGAGTATTTTCTGAAAGGCTAGTTAGCCAGCTGGCTTTACTCATTGACTAATAAAGAGGGTACAGCATCATAGAAAATATACTACTGTGATTTTCTTCCCAGAAAATTATTTCCTTTGTTCAAGCTATTTTTAATTAATTCAGTGGTTCTGTAAAGTTAATTTTTAGAAATCTGAGAAGTAATACTTGTTTAGTGTTATATACTTCAACGTCAGAATGTTCTAATATTCTGTAGATTATTGAAATAGAGTTTGTCTATTGCCTTACGGCTAACTTATTAGTGTATTTTTGCTTTTTTGTAAGTATAGTTATTTTTTCTAAAAAGGCATGTACATTAGTGGAAATAATGGTCTTCATGCTTTATTATACATACACAGGAAAGAATAATGAACAAAGATTTTAAATGTTTCTGAGCCTGACAGCTCTGACATGAAAAATGAAACTAACACCTGAGGAGCTAAATATATGCACTTTATGTACTTACGTGTAATTACTTTCTGTATTTTATTGCGAATCTATACTTAAGTTGTACCTAATCATGCAGGACTGTGGTTTATGCAGAAGTGGAAGAAGTCTGGTTCTTTACTGCAGTTGACGTGTCGAGACCATTCAGATCCACGACAAACATTCTTATACAAACTTAGTAAAAAAGCAGGTAAGCTTTGTTAATACTTACTGTCTTTTAAAGGCCAGTGTACATAAATGTGAATAGGAAACCTAGGGAAAAAATTGCCAACAAGCTCCCATTTCAGTTTATATAAGAGTTACTTTGGCTTTAGTCCCATATTCTTCTCCTGTGTGGGGATATATCTATATATCAGTATCTATCTGTATCAGCTTCCTTTTGAGCCACTGCAGCTAAGTAATTTCGGTGTGGTAAGTCAAGTATGTATACACTCATTTAGGATTACCTGTTTCTGTACCTATTTTTCTTACCTATTCTATAAATGTAAAATTCTGCGTTAAAGCTTTAGCTAAGCTGGCTTTTACTTCCTCATAAGATGGTCAGGGCAAAAAAACCATAATTTTCATAAAGAAAAGAGAAGTTGGACTTAGCATAATAGCTGAATGACAAATTTAATTCTTCATACTGTAACATGCATACAGGTTTCTGTGTTTGAATATTCTTATTTCAGCTGCCGGCTGAGAGCCAGTTTTGGCAGCAAATGTTCCAGTTGGGGGGTAGTTTCTATTAGGCACTATAAAATTATTGAGGATTCATCTGAGAGCTCCTTCTCAATGTGTGTCGGGCAAGCGTTTGTGGAGCGAAAGAGGCTCATGGTATTTTGTGAAAGATCTGGGCACATTTCGCCATAAAAATATTTCTAGGGTGCCACAGCTGAAATTTTCTTGAGACCAAACTGGCCCAAAGATATGGGCAGGAAAAGACTGACATCTAGCTCTTGAGATGTTTGAATACAAAACTTACAGGACTCAGAAGAGGCAGAAAAGAATAAGGAGCAAGAAGAAAAATCATGGATAAGATAGAATCTTGATCAAAAACTGATTTTAGAAAAATTTGGGTTTTTCCTCTTCTGTTAAAAATCTATCACAAAGTGATTTTGTTGCTGATAAGGTGATATTTAAGGCTGAACTGGTATTTAAAGGTGAACTGTGAAGTTAAAAATTATTGGAACAACTGGACCACCATCAACTGAAGTGTTGTCAGTGTAGCTTTTTAGTCTTTTGCAAATAATGTTTGATCCTAAACGGAAGTTATGAGCTTCTGAGAAGTTACATAGTGGATGCAGGGTAATACTAGGACCTGTGTTACAATCACATTAATCAGTTCACTTTAAGTAATTTGATATTGCTTGTTTTTATGTGTATCTATCTCAGTGTGACTAACGACGCTGTTATTTGAGTATTGTTGTAAATTCTAGAAATGTCATATCTTCTTATGACAGTTCTATATGACAGGCTTTTTGAAAGATTGGAATAGCATTGTCTTAAGAGTCACAACATGCGTTTCAGACTTTGTTCTCCATAAACTGTAGAAGGAACCTAAAAGTATTTGGGCTCTATTTCCTTCTTCTACCTTCAGTAAGAAGGAAAGAGCTGTATCTTGGGCCACAGCCTCATACACCATCTTGTTTCCAGGTCCTTCAGTGAGCTTGGCATGAGGGAGAAGGAAAGGTTGGAGGAGAAGGAGGTGTGAAACTTTGGTACTTTTATTTAACGAGAAGAGAAAGCAAGCTTTATGCTTCCTTACAAGAGAAGAAAGAAAGTTTTCCTTTGAGGGTTGAGCTATAATATACTCTATGTACATTGTAGGCATAGGTGTCTTTAACTCTTGATATCTGTACAAGGCACCCTTCTGTCCTGCCATCTCTTTGTTCGTTCAGTGGGCATGCAGTATTGGCTGTGCTGGAATCTCAAACACCAGACGAGAGAGATTTGGGATTCCCTAACTGTACAGTTTCTCTACAGATTTTCAATCCAGAGAATTTGCATACTGTACTCTGTAGGGGTTCCAATCATAGGTGTTTCCACGAATCCCTTTACCCCAAGCTATATGGAATAGGTTGACAACACAGTTGAGAAGGACAGCCCTGATTTTGCAACTTCTGTTGATTTTTCTAATCAATAGGAAAACAGGTGTCTAAGGTGCAGAAACATCTGTTGCTGCTTAATGTGGTGTCTTCTTCGGATGCTGACTGTGCAACTGGGAAAAATTCCTAAGGCAAAAAACCTTGTTACTGTTTCAACTCTGATACGGCCAGTTGGTTTTGAGATTATCCCTAAAAGTGGCTGTGGATCCGGCAGGTGATGTTTTGAGGGTCTAGATCTCAACCACACTTTATGGTTGTTTGTATGGCTCTAGTCCTCACACTTGCCAGAGAACCACTCTGTTAAACACATCGTCATGTTGCTTAACCCCAAAGTGGATGAAGCATACTTTCTGTCAAGTGTTGTAGGTGAAAGTACAGTTGAGCATCTCCTCTTCTGCTCTTAAAAAGAAGCTCCATTCAGTACTGATGCTTAGCAGCATTCAGAAACAAGAGGTTTCAGATCATATTCATCCTCTGTTTTAAATTCTGGAATGGTACCAGTTAATACCAGAAATTCTGCAATCATAAACACATTTCTGGCAACTCTTTCTCAATGCTGCTTCTATCACAACAATGCATCTAGAAAGATCTATGACAAACATTTTTACCAGTCTTGCTTACTCCTTCCCGTTTGGGGCAGTGATGGGCTTCATGGCTGGGTATCACCTCAGTCCCTTGGATCTCATAGTCAAAAGCAGCACCAGTCAGTTTCTCTGCTGCTGCCAAAATTTCTGTGATCTTTCTCTGTCCAGAGATCTCTCTCAAAATAATGTGTTCTGGGTGGAGTTTTAGTGCTTTAATGGGGAGACCTTACAGAATTCCATCAGGAGAAGCAGGTTTTTAAGAGACATTGCAAAAAATTGTGTTTTGATCATACACAAAATTCTCACCTAACAATAGGTTCAGACCTTTTAAAGAACCTTTGCAACTGAAAATTAAAAATGATAAATATATCATTAATAAATCCCTCACATCTATATCATGCAGCTCTTCCTTAGTACAGTGTAAGTCAGCCTGTCATTGCTTGCTGAAGGAGCAGTTACCCAGAACTTGCTATTTTCAGTCCTTTTAGGTTCACTACCTCAGTTTTCCTACTCTACAAAAATACATTAATAGAATTTTTAAAGCTTCCAGTAAGAAACAAATAGGTTTTCCTAACAGTTACAGTTGTTACAGTGCTGTTATTTGTATATTGTATTTCATCCTTTGATTGGAGTGAATGATAATTACCCAGGTGGATAAAAGCTGAAAGTGCAACCTCTATGTGGTTAGCACTCAAGCAGGTAGATGCTCATTATCATTAGTTGTGGTCCGACTATGTTGTCTTAAAAATAGCTGGAGCCAAGTCAAGTTTGTTATTTGCCAGAAAACTTGATGTAAATTGGTGAATGTGTTACGTTGTGCCTGGAAAATACAACTATGTGCTGGTATAGTGATTCATCTGCTGACACAATTTGCATTAAAAAGATGTCAATGTCATTAATTGATGTTAGTATCCTCAAATGAAAAGGAAATGTGTTCATCTAGATACAGATAATCTGATTTAGATTCTTTAGATTTATTTTCTTGATTGTCCTTTTAGAAGTATATCTGGATAAAAGATTTGTTTGCAGAATTTCCTCAGATCTAACTGTGACATATTGGTGATACAGTTAGCTCTCATTTAGCAAGTGAACTCTGGGAACATTCCACTTTCATTTTCCAGTAATTTGTCAAGGCAGAATGACAGACAACTTATTTTAGCAATTTTCTTTATCTGTTTCTAGTGTATTGATTCTTAAAATTGTAAATGGCTTTTGAAATGATTGATTCAATAAATTACAGCAAATGACAAGCAATGATGATGATTAACTGCTTTTCTAAGTCTCTGTTTTTCTTTAGCATTGTATGTGGTTTGTCTGTCAACTAGTTTTGCTTTTATGCAAAGTTTATGCAAACACCAAGTTTTTGATGCTTTTATGGGGTGTTACAGTTGTAGAATAGTTCTGTAAAGTCAAATACAACTCGTTAATTGCCCAGCTATCAAGTTTGTTACAGCAGACCTTAAATAGTTAACTTGTTAAAGCAACCTGAAAAAACATACTTACTATCTTCAAATTTAAGAATTACAAAAACAAAACATTTTTTCAAGCCATGTAATAGGTTACCCTATGAAAATAAAATCTTTATTTCAGAGATTAATAGCAAGTAGTAGGAGAAAATTGAGACTATTTGCCATTTCTGATTGGATTATTGTTCTTTTGAAAAAGCAAGACCATTCAAAATTCTAGTAAGTTAGAGCTCTTTCTGTCTTCCATTTATCATCATTGCCAATTGCTGATAAGGAGCAAAAGCTGACCTTACTTGCTTGCAAGGAACAAAAGGTAATAGGTTTATTTATTCAAAATTAAGAGATTTTACATTTCTGCTGTTTCTTGAATTTTAAGTTACCTTAGTAAGCACTGAACACTTTATGTTGGCAGTTGATGGATTTATACTGTCTTTAACCCAGTGGAAGATTTGTTTTTTTTATATTGCTTCATAATGATAATGATTATAATTAAGAATTATATTCTTTGGCAATAATCTCTGTAATCTGCTTGTCATGTCTTCAGCAGCAGCAATCTGTCTGGTAATATCTGGGAGTCTTGGAAATTATTGTTAATTTCATACTGTGGCAAGAAATTGCACCAGGTTGCCATCTAGATGATGTGTTCAATACAAACAAAATTGAAGTTACACAGATGAAAAAATACATGGAAATTTCTGCCCTGGGTGTAAATCATGTTTCATGTTGTAATATTTTGGATTGAACAAAAAATAAGGGTTCAATTTTTTAAAAAATTATTTTTATAAGATTTTTAAAATAAAAATAAAAAATAATAAATACACAAAAATAAAAATACACAGTCCTCTATTTTTCATTCCTAGTATCATCTCTCCACTTAGAGGAAATGTGTGCTTTTTGTAACTGAACAGTTGACATTGCCATAAAACTTAAAAAATTGTAATTACGCAGACTTGTCCCTCAAGGGGTAACAGGGAATGAGTTAATTATTCTGAGCTAGTGTGTGACTGAGTTGTGCAGCATAGTGCCCTGTGGGGATTTAGTGACACATGTTCTGGAATTTGCACATCTCTTGATTTCTGTTTCCGCTTAAATATTTTCTACAAGCAGTAACTCCACCTTTCTGGCATCAGATGTAAAAATCAGCTAGATTATGAAATGCCAACTGATTTTTGGCACATCACCAAAATAATGATAATCAGAAGTTTTTTCTTTTAAGAGATTAAGGAAGAATATGCATTTAATCAACATATTCAAATACATAATTGCTTCTGGTTGGAACACATTGTAATTTTTGTCTTTGGAAGCAAAAAGGCAGTAGCTCCAGTGAAACTGAAGATGCTTTCAGGTGTAACCTCAGCACTGTGCCAAGAATGTCTCCCAGCTTCTGTAATTCACTTTGTTTTGTGCTAGGTAAACAAGAGAAGCTCTTACTTTTTTTTTTTCTTCTTTTTCTTTTTCTTTTCCCCTCTTGAGTTAGAATATTTTGTTTCTTACCTACATTTTATACTCAGCTAGTTATAGTTTTCATTAAAATCAACAGATTTCAGGGAGTCCAGGAAAATAAACTGTAAATTCTTGTTTTGTAGCCATTACCAACCAACAAATCTGCACTTTCTTGTACATGGTACTTCAGATGGACATTTTTGATGGGTGCAGAGACACTGTCTTATATGTTAAGAAATTAACAGTGAGAGAACAGTTTCATTTATACGAAGGCTGGTTTTGATGTTCTGATCGTCTAAGAAAAATGTCAGTGACATGACACATTTGGCTTTAGTTTGGTTCCAGACAAGACTTTCATGTGTGAATACCTTGTTTAGAATGCCAGTACACTGGTCAGTACAAGTATAAAAACAGAGTCCAGTTCCATCAGCTGGTCTTTGCCTGCAGAAACTTGAGCTTGTCGGTCATCTGAAAAAACATTTAACTGAAGACCCTGGAGGTAGATTGCAGTTTGATGTAAATTGTGATTGATCATTTGCAATTAATGACTTGGTGAGTAGACTGCCTCCAAAACTTCAGAAATAACTCATTCTCTGCAATGAATAATGATGTGTGTCAGAAGCATGGCCTGCTGAGACTGGCTTCCGTAAAGCAAACCTCAAAATGGCTTTTTTGGGTGCCAGTTATGAATTGTTCGCTCACTGACGGGAGTGCTTCCTGCAACAAACTTTGGACCTGCACGTTTTTCTACTTCTGAACTTCTGTTTAAGTCCCATTTGTCAGCCTAGACTATGCCCACATTAGCAGTCAGGAATGCATTCAGAAGCAAATCTCTTCATGATCCCTGTTACTTCAGAACACAATGAATGAGCTTCAGCAGCCAGTGCACATTGCACCCACAGGACCAGACAAGAGCTAGTCCAAAGTAAACTCTCCTGAAAATGGGCATTACAATGGATGAGGGATTCTTAATACCAACGAGTTTGCTCTACAGTTCTGTTCCTCTTATGCCACAGAGTTCACAACTGGTGATGTACAGCCATAGTCTCTTCCACATTCCTGTGTCTTAGCACTTCCACAGGTCTTGATCAGTGGAATTCTGATATGCTTGCTTATTGCCTTATCTTCCCCCTTTGAAAGTATGTATTTTCCTCATCTCTGAAAGGAGGAAACAACATTTGTTTTGGTTTTCATTTATGTCCCTGTTAACAACAGCTCAGCAGTGAATAAGCATGGTTGGCATGTTTTCTTCTTTGAGATGTCTGTATGTACAGAACGTGTGCTTAGCTTACTTGGTGCTCTTAGGCTTTGTGCAGGGGAAAAAACATGTCAACTCTTCACCTGTTTATAATTCCTGATTGAGGATGAGTCTAGAATTGAAATAGTATCCCTGTTGGAAGCATGGCATGGAGCCTAACCAAATCAGTTCTGATAAGAGGAAGGACTTCCCAGCCTGTGTTCCAACAATGTTGGAAGAATCTGGTGGGGCTTTTAGCATCTGGAGCAAAGTTCTCTAAAATTAAAATCTTCAAGGCAGAGTCTGAGCTGACGTGAAACTCTTGAGTTGATGTAAATCTAGCCCCTTAATCAGTCTTCTTGTGGGACTGCAGCTGAAAGTCTGAGCTTGCTCACATCTGTACTGTGGCATCTTAATCTGAGACCTCAGTTGATTCAAAATGTCAGTGCTTGAATTTTTGGGGCACGATTCTAGCTCTGTGTGTGATGTGTTAACTTCACAAAGCAGTGTGGAAGGCCAGCTGCAGGAGATGGCTGCCTTCCAGGGCATAATTTCTAAAGTCCCTGTTTCCAGACTGCATTTTTGGCAGAACTTTCAGATCCCTATTTCCCAACAAGTATGTAATTGGACAGATTTGTAGAAAATGTTGGGAGTATTTTACCTTAACATAAGGAGACATTTCCTTCAAGTCAAAGCAGCCAGGTATGACCCTGAGCTACCTGATCTAACATCAAAGTTGGCCCTGCTTAGAGCTAGTGGTTAGCTATGTTCCGAAGGAAAATAGCAGCTTACTAATGGCAACAGATTGTTGTATTTTTTTTTTTTTTTTCTTCGGCTTATCTTAAGTTATTTTTATTTGATAGTGCTCAAGAACTCTGTGGTATCCACAGTGAATATTGTCCATTGTAAATAACTGAAGTCTTGTTTTGAATTAGTTAAAGGGCAGTGGTATGAAATTTTGCATCATCCTTTTTTGTCATACAAGTCTCAGAATATCAGCAGCCTGTTGTACCAGGGTCTCCATCTCCCATTCCTTACTTGGATGTTGGCAATAGCTAGAGGGCAGACTTAACATCTGTACAATCTATTCAGTAAATTATGTGATCAGTTCAAATCTGTTTTGTTCTGATAGAGATAAGTTTTAATCTTCCAGCATTTTTGCCTAACTACAACAATCTGGAGATGTTGGCCTAATGAGATTTTGGGGTTTCTTGATTCAACAGCTGAAAATTTTGCTGCACAAGAAAAAATGGTTCATTAATTACTTAGAATAATGTTCAGTTCACTGTTTTTTTTTTTAATACTTACAATATGCATGAAAGATCTTGTATTACATGTGGATCATAAAGATGTGGATCGTGGATTAACAAGTATACTTGTTCACAATTTATTCCTGATTTTTTAATTTAATTAAAGGCAGAATATATTTAAAGGAAGTAAGTGAAAGAAAAACAAGTAAAGATGACTAGTGGGACAGTTTTTACTGCTGCATAAATGAAAGATGGTGATAAGTTGCTTCTTTGTCCACAAGTACAGTTAATTTAGGCACAGTTTAACACTGTATTTCCGTATTAGAGCTGATTCTGTGCCTGTGTCCTGACTAGTCCCATAGCCTGTCTGAAGAGCAGACAGGGTGCTGTTCAACACCATGGAGTTCCTTCTCATTGACAAATGGTTTGAGTTACTTTACGCTGTAGAAACCCAAGGGGTTGCTAGGCTCTGCACATTTATATACACCATTTTGACTCCTCTCTCTCCCATCCATATAGTCATATGTGGTCTATATGTATCACATGAACCATATCAGAACAACTTCAAGATGTAAGACTTGGACTTTTTTCTTCAAAATAGGCACAAAGAGCCGTCCAAAGAAAAACCACCCAAGAATTGTCAATAAAACTAATGCTTATAAAATACTGCATATGCCTTCTTTGCTCCTACTGAAGACTTCCCTCACTTTTTCATAATGAAAGATTCCTGATCTTTATCATGCCTAAAATGAAGCCAAAGACATTGCTTTTATGAACATCGCATGTGAGGATGACGATTTTTATCCATGATGATTTTTTTTATCCATGATGATCCAGGATGAGGATTTTTATCCATCGCATGTGAGGATGACGAGAGCCTATTTAGATGTTGATGTAGACTGTTCCTCTAAAGATTCCCCAGGACATCTCTTCCTTCTTCAGGTGGATTAAAAGATCTAGGCAGTTCAGTTCTTCGTACCTGTTATATGAATGCTAGTGGCTGGTTCTCTAGAGAAACTTGAGTATCAAAAAAACTTAACACAAGATAGATAAACTCCCAAGGAATTTACAAAACTATTACAGATTAGCCTCCAGAGAATTCCTGTCCTTGATTTAATCTATATGCATTCTTTTCAACTCAGTACAAAGTTTTGGAACTGGCATCTGCATCTTTGTGCAAGATTTGTTGCAGTCATTTTTCATCAGATGTCAAATAAAGGACTCCAGTGATTTAGCTGATCTTTTGAGACTGCTGTTATTCAGTGGGCACAGGCAAAAAAATCCCAAACATACTTCCTATTTGAAGAGGACAGGAACCAGATGCATTTTCTGTATGTTTTCATAGGCTTACAGAGTTTATTATATTTCTCAATTTTCTGTGAAATCTGGGAGGATCCATTTACTTTTTCACCTGCTAGAGTTGTTCAGCGTAATTTCTGTAACTGATTTGGTTTGGAGGTGTAGTGTTCATCCAATCGAGTGTAGAAAATACTGAAATTTAAGAAATAATGTCTGAAAAAAGGAAAGGTTTTTGACTTCGGGCTCCACTGACAGCTCTAGGAACATGTATGTGTTAGTATATATTCAGTCTGAACACAACAGGGAAATGAGAATCCAGAACTTAGTCCCAGCAGTATAGCTTTTGAAAAGCAGATAGCAAATAATTTCTTTTTCCTACACAATCACATCTCTTCTTTTAATGAAAGAAGAGTTTGATTTTTGGAGGTTAACACAGAAAATGTTTGCTGCAGATTCCAAGAAGAACCTTTGAAGAATGACTTTATTTGCAATATTTCTATAATTCCCAGAATGGACTAAGTAAATTGTTGTAAATTAAAAACTAACAGTTACAGAATCTGACCATTATTCTCCAGACATTAAAAGCAGGGCTAGCAGCACCAGTGCAAAACTGTTAAGCACTGGTGCAAATAGGTTTGGATTAAAACTAGCATGGATAAGATGTAAGCACCTAATACCCAGGGGATTCCCAGACAGCCTGAGCTGGCAGCTTTTCAGCAGAGCTTACCTTCACATAAGCTTAAACTGTGAGTATTTTCTGGTTTTGCCTAACATTTGCCTTGGTATTTAACTGTGGATGGGCATGATATTCAGAAGCGGCTGTTCTAAGGCAAAGTCCACCCATTTTCCTAAAATGCTTTGTTGGATTTGGTCTAAAGCAGATGAGCAGCACCAGAAACCTGCTGAAGCCTTTCCAGAGAAAACATAACAACTGAATGTCTTACAGACTGTATTCTCCATCATTACTGGGGGTTTCTACCTTTGCATCATCTTAGTGCTAGGGTGCTTGTCCAAGAAGTAGGAAGTCTGGGTTTAATTATAAAGGTTTAATTATATCTGGGGGGTTGTGTTGGATAGACCCTGCACCTGTGCTGAAGCTGACCAAGCCTTGCAGTGAGGCAGTGCCTAATAGAGGCACCTGCACTAGGTGGGCTGTATTGTGTATTTGTTGGTGCTAGGCATCAATCCTGCTGCAGCCAGGCTGCCGACCGAAACATCAGAGGATGCACCATCCATCTTCAGGTTTCTTTAAGCAATGCAGAGGCTTTACTCCATTCTGTCAGCCAGAAAATTACCACTTCATTCCTAAGAAGCACAACAAAGGTTTGTACCTTACTCTCTTTAAATGGGAAACATCACAATTGGGTGTCAAACCTGTATGTATTAAAATACGTGCAGAGGAAAGGCCGGTACCCAACATTTTGTTATTCCATAGCTCTACCTCCTACTGTAATCGATTTTTCTGCCTTTTTTCAAGATCTGTAATAAAATGGTGCCAAATTTCAGTTGTAAAGTGTTTAAATATTCTGTAGTAATAGTCAAGGGATTTGTTATAATAGATACCTTTTTCTCTTTCCCTATAGGTCTCCATTACTTCAAAAACATCGTGTTAGTCGGCTCTCTGCAGGATCGTTATGTTCCTTATCACTCAGCTCGCATTGAGATGTGTAAAACAGCTTTAAAGGATAAACAATCAGGTAATGAATATCTTGCAAAACAAACAGACCACTCAGGTTAAAACTCATAGGTCTCAAATTCATCCCATTTCACATGGAGTGCTTAACTGAGGCACCTCGATTACATGTTTAGACACTCTGGGCTTACTCTGTAGTAAGGGAGAGGGAAAACCCATGTGGGCGCTGAACTGCTTTCTGGATCTGTCCTGTTCTGTTACATGCAGAAGGAGATGAGACTGCATCAATTTCTGGCTTACAGACTTCAGCTGAAAGTTAGGTGGGATGAACACAGCCCCTGCTGTGCTGCTCCATGAATAGGGAGAACAAACAGCTTTAATTATTGAGGGCATCAAGTTGTAGCGTGGAGCATGTGGGCTGCGTGTAGTTGAGCCTTCATACTAGCACTGAAAGAAATGGTAGTGTTCCCATTTTCAGTGATGGTTGGTTGTTGTATTCACTGTTGAGACATCCTAGCACAAGTGCATTCTGGCATTATAGACTGAGAAATAAATACATTTTACATAGTGTGATAAATTAATACTGATGAGCATATTCTTACTATAAATGTAAAAAAGACTAAAATTAAATGCTTAAATTTTTTTTCCAGGATTTAAGGGGAAATTAAACTTCTTGTACATTATATCTAAACAGAACAGCAGCCTAACACATATCATTACCTCTCTTAATCTGGAATGTATTAATTTTGAGCTCAAGGTCAAAGAACTGTATTTGTTTCTAGTGATTCACACAATACAACTTTTCTTTCCCTCTACAGGACCAATTTATGCTGAAATGATCCAGAACCTGCTTCTGCCAGTTCTTCAAAATAAGGAATGTAATTTGGTTCGTTATAATGTAATTAATGCATTACCCAATACAGCAGATTCTCTCATAGGGAGAGCTGCACACATTGCTGTTCTTGATTCAGAAATATTTTTAGAAAAATTCTTTCTTGTTGCTGCGTTAAAATATTTTCAGTAGAGAAAAGAATTGTAAGAGACGTGGTTATTACCTCATTAACAGATGAATCAAATAATGTGTGGTATTAAAGTGAAGCTGCAGCTGTATTTTAAGAGATATTTATACTTTTTATATGGAAGATAATTTATATCATCTACACTTAGGGCTTTTTAACATCAACTTTACTTTCTAGGTAATGTGGCTGTGCAATATTTTTTTATTTTGTTCTTTTTACTTTTCTATCACTTTTTCTTAATTTTGGGTACCTAATTATTTGGAGATTAAAGCACAGTGAGTAATTGTGGTCGGTTTATTATTGGCTCTTAGACTACAAAAGTCAATGTTACTCGGCTGCGTTTTACAAGAGGCTTTAGATGCCAAAATGAATTGGATTTAAAAATTCTAATAAGGTCTTACACGTTCAGTTGTCGTATTTTAGCACTGTAGAAAGTTTAACTGGAAACACAACAAGCTGCTAAAATACTGGGTATTTGAAATTGACTGTATCTGTGGGGTCTCACAAAGACCGTTACCGAGTCTCTGTTCACATCCCTACAGCCTGACAGTTGTCTACAAAACCATCAACATCATCGTTAAATATGTTATGCCTGTGGGAATATATTTTCTGCTGATCTCAAAAACACGTTAGTTTACATACTCAGTTTTATTACTGGAACTTGTTTTCAGAAGCAAATGGCAACTAAGGAGTTTTGAATGTTTAATGATAGCTGCCTTCAAATAATTGGGGTTTTGCAAACTGTAGTAAAATTGCTCCTCACTCTGTCGGTTCTTCAGATGAACACGGACAGTTTTACATGGACTTCCTTGTATGTACGTAAAATAAGTAAATGTTATAAATTTCTGCAATACTTTTATGAATTTAAGCAATTTTTAAATATTGTTAAAATGTTTTATTGACTACAAAGTATTGTAAATATAAATCAATACATCTTCAAATGGGACAATATTGTAAACTTTACCTGTTTAGTGATACAGATAAAATGTTTTTGATATACAGGAATGTTAAAGGTCTATTGACTTTCTACTGGTGCTGAATAGCATTAAGTTTGTTTTCTCCTTCCTTCCCTTTTTCTGTTTCAAACAATAATTCACTCAAGGGGGGGGGAAAGAGTTACATGTGCATTCACTAATTATAATGAACATTTTTTGAAAAACATAAATTTGTTGTATAATGCATGTTTATTTTTAGCATTGTGTTATTGCATCTGGTGTTAATAAAATGAACAAATGACTCTAATGGAAGCAATTAAAGAAACTGAAATGTTCTGCTAATTACAAAAAATCTGGGGAGGCTTTTTTGTATATAATTAATAATTTTGTATTATTTGAAATGAATATAGCAATAATAGTTTATAATGAAGTGATTTTCCATTTGGTTTGTTAATATGGTCTTTGTGATATATTTTTTTTCTTTGTAGTGTACAAGTTTCAGATGACCACCTTTAGTTTGGCAACGTACACACTTAAAAGAGTATTTTTATTGGAATTGTGTTAGGCAAGTCCTTACGACACAAAGATACCTTAAATACATTCCCACTCTGACAATGTCTTCTTTTGTTAATAATTTTTTTTTACATTATGATGGTGATAGTATCTTGTTAATATTTAAATTATGTTCTGACATCTCCACTGTCTTTTGTTTAACAATATTCTAGTCGTTGGCTAGTGGCTAAATTTTTAATACCAGTTTAGGGAGCTAGACCTAAAAAATTCTCTTCAGTTCACAACGATCACATTAAACTACTCTTAGGACAAGAATTTAGATGTTTCTGTCACTACTGAAGTGTCTGTCTTGCTGCAGCTCTGGAAATGAAGTGTAAAGCATGCTTTTGTGGTTAGCAAAGCAAAAATATCTTGGCACAAATGGCAACTTTCTTTTTTTTTTCCTGTATAGTAGCTCCCATCCATGTAAGGAGGCTTGAATTCTGGTTGTTCTTTGGGAAAAATGGTGGTGCAGGAAATCATGTGATATTGGCATGTAAGTTTATCAAGGAACAGGGCAAATTAAAAGAACATTAAATTCATTTTTCCTCCCCTAATGTGTGTTGCCCAGTGCAGTCCTTATATAGCCCTGTAGCTTTCGTGGGGGCTGTTGGACATCTTGAAGTCTCAAAGGAACGGCTGCTACCTGTGTGCCCTAAGACAGTGGTGAGTAGCAGGATGACCCCAACGTGTCCTTGAAGCATATGCTGTTGCACTTACAGACTTGTGTGGTACACTTGCAGTTGCTCTCTGAAAACATGCCATGTTGGATGTTTAGGACAACTGTGCATGTGTTGCATGGCCTACTCCTGCGTATTTCTGCTTCCTACTTAGAAGATGGAAAAATGGACTCTGATACATAATGGAATGTTATCTGTTGCAGGAGCAGCTGCAAAGTGCTCCATTTCACCTCTCCTTTGTTTGAATCGTGGCTTCATCTTCCTGTGGTGACAGTGACCTCTGCTTTAGGCAGGTATCCTACAGCTGCTTGAGAGAGAATGATGTTGCTTACAGAATGAGAGACAAAAATGAAGGTCTTGACAATCGTTTAGAAAGCTGCCAGTCACTTGTTCCCTGAAGGCAGCAGGCTGCTACTGTGATTTCACAAATGCTCTCAGCGATATCATTAGGAGATCATTGCATAAAGTGAGATAATGTCTGAACTTTTGTTCGCAAATTGGAAAAAAGAGCTCACTTGCTACTGTGGAAATCACCAGGCTATGCTACAGAGCCAAGAAATGAATTCCACATTGATGGAAAACTTACTCTGTAACCACAAAACACCCTTTGTTCCAAGCCAGTCTTATTTGCTCAGCCCTGAGCAGGTGTGTTGATCAGATAACCAGGTTTATTGACGTGGTCAGAGAGGAAGAGCGGGCGTTTAAGCAGAACACTTGCTGGTTGTGGTACTTTCCAGGTAGGCCCCATGGCCAGCATACATTCCAGCTCTTCTGAAGAGCTTGTGCTAGCTCACCTTCTATCCCCTGCTTTTTAGAACAGAAAAAAAAAAAAAGCAGGATATAGTATCATTTTCACATAAATGATCAGTAAACGGAGGAAAACAAAAAAAGAAATAATTGCATTTCATCACAAAGTGGAAAATTCCTGAGGCATATACTAGATTTGTATTTACCAGTGTTCAGATTTATTACCTCCTCATTCACAAGATCTTGAAATAGATAATTCAGGAATAAAAAAATTTGCATTTTTACAGATATACAATAAATGAACAGGAAAAAAACGCTTTGAAGACCTCATCTTTTTCAGGTGAAGAACAGTTCCTAGTAAGTCTTACATTGCTATTTCATCCTTACTGTTTGAGATTGCACATAAGCATGATTTTTCATGCATTTGCATTAAGCTGTTAAGGAGCAGAGCTTATTATTTACTTGATACCTGCAGACAGCTTGGTATGAGTATTTTTAAAGTAAGGATTTCATTATAGCTTTACAGTAGTTGGCACATGCATGATGAGTTCTTGAACTTGGAATACGTCTTTTTTTATTGCTGGTTTTGAGCAGAAGAGCTTTTTTTCTGCATGAGCCACAAGTATTCCTCTTTATTCTCTCTGATCTAGAAGCCCAACATTTTGCTGTTAAAGGGTTTCCCAGTATTATCAATCTGTAATGTCCAATTAACCATGTTATAAAAAGCTGATTGAGAAAATGTCACACATAAGGCAGTCAGTTAAATTTAATCACTTTGAGTGTGTAGGCATTGCCAGATGCAGTGCAATAAACTCAACAGAGTGTTGCCACTGTTAATTTACCAAGGAGATTTATGTTCTTAAACTCTTCAGATGTGAACACAAAATGCTGTTTTAGATTCTGATCTCCAAGAATTGCAGTGTGCCCAGGTGGCCCGGAAGGCCAATGGCATCCTGGCTTGTACCAGGAATAGTGTGGCCAGCAGGAGTAGGGATGTAATTCTCCCCCTGTACACAGCACTGGTGAGGCCTCACCTCAAGTACTGTGTCCAGTTCTGGGCCCCTCACTTCAAGAAGGACGTTGAGGTGCTGGAGTGGGTCCAGAGGAGAGCAACAAGGCTGGTGAAAGGACTAGAGGGAAAGTCTTATAGGGAGAGGTTGAGGATGTTGGGGTTGTTTAGCCTGGAGAAGAGGAGACTCAGGGGGGACCTTATCACTCTCTTCAGCTACCTTAAGGGAGGTTGTAGTCAGGTGAGGGCTGGGCTCTTTTTTCAGGCAACCAGTGACAGGACAAGAGGGCACAGCCTCAAGCTGCTCCAGGGGAGGTTTAGGTTGGATATTAGGAAGTACTTCCTCACGGACAGGGTGATTAAACATTGGAATAGACTTCCCAGGGAAGTGGAGGCACCGTCCCTGGATGTGTTTGAGGAAAGGCTGGATGTGGCACTTAGTGCCATAGTCTAGACGGTGTGGTGGTGTTGGTCATAGGCTGGACTTGATCTTAAAGGTCTTCTCCAGCCTTGGCAATTCTGTTATTATCTTTTGCAGTTTAGTATCTCCGGACAGAGTGTTTTGAGTTCGGTTGTACAGCAGAACAAGGTTAGCTGGAGATGTTTGAAGAGTGATAAAAAGCAAATGTCATATTCAAAACATTAACTGGAGCTCCACTCCATGAGTCCAGGTTTAAGTTTATACTGAGAGCAGAGTGTGTTAAAAGCACCTTCCCCGGGTCAACTGGGAAATGGAAAAGACAGGGGCTGAAGTCCTTGCGGTTCAGTGCTTGGGTTTGGTTGCTCAGTTTCTTGCTGCTTTTTTCCTGGGAGGGTGACTAATGCCTGTTTGAGTGCAGAAAAGGCACCAGCTGGGCTATAGGATGGAAAGAGATGAAGTTTATTACTAAATTAATAAAATAATTTCAATATCCAAATAATTTTCTGGTAACTTTGAAGCTATGGAGCCTTCAGCTTTTACGGACAAACACTGGGTCTGTACATCACTGGCATCAGCCTATATTCTTTCACGTCCTATGTAGCCTTCGTATGTTACTTCAACATCTTAATTTATTTTATTATTTAAAAAAAAAGGCGGGGGGAGGGCTAGCAGGGCACCACTACACATTGGAGGAAAAATGGGTCCTTTTAGCAATAAACTGTTTATTACATGGCATAGACGAAAATGCCTTTGCTCCAGCCTGGGGTGGGGGTTTGAGAAGAGGGGGATTACAGTTTCTTTCTCGAGCACCTCCACAAGCCCGGAGGTGCTTTCCCCAAGAACTTGCCTCCCACCGCGCTGTTCCACTCCGCTCGTCGAAGACAGGACAAGGGAATCAGTCGGTGTTAACGGCGGAGGGGGGGCGGGCGCACCGCCTTTTTCCCGTGCGGCGGGGGCAGGAACCGTCTCTCCCGTCGCTCCTCCTCAGGCGACGCACGGGGCGGGGCTCCCGCGGCCTCCAGAGTCGCCCCGCTCTTGCTCGCCCGGGAGCCACCGCCCTTCGCGCATGTGCGGGGCGCCTGCGCTGTGCTCACCTCGGGTGTCCTGCCTAGGGGTCATGGCTCTGAGGCTGCTGCGAGCCGCGCCGAGGGTAGCGAGTAAGAGGCGGGCGGAGCGCGGGAGGGGCCTGGCTTTGCGGCTGAGGGACTCCCCAGCCTCTCCTCCCCTTCCTCACACAGGGGACTTACAAGCAAGGGAGTGGCGGGCTGCTGCCGGCCGGGACTGTCGGCGCTAGGGCTGCTGAAGGGTGCCTAAGATGGCGGCGGGTGATGGGGCCGTCTGCGACCCGCGATGTGATCCTTTGCCTCGTCACTCACGGCACTGGCTAGGGCGGCGGCGTGCCACAGGTTTTGGCCGCGCCTTTTGTAGGTTTCCTGAGTTTTTTCCCCCCCCTCTAGATATTCATATTCTCCCCTGTACTCCAAACCTAGTGCTGACTATCGATTCTGGAGGTTCTATTTCCCTAACGTTGCTGCAAACTTTTAAACGGTAGTAAAATGTTAAGCCGTGGTTTAATATTTGTGGAATAGCGGGAGGGAACTTACTGTAGCCTTGGAAGTTACTGGTCTGTGTCCTTTATATGAGGAAATTCAGGTGATTTTTTAATGCAGAACCTAGGCAGGAGGACAGATAAAGTAGCCTGCATAACGGTGTCTGTCCCATATGCATGATCAGCTTAGGCTGTTCCATAGGGCTGCACATCAAGCCATTTCCTCCTTTATAAAAAGCTGAGATGTCTGTGATCCCAGTGATACAATATTCGTGAAACAACAGTACAGTGTGTGTTAGTAAAAGAGCTGGAAAAAATGTTAGATGTTTGTAGCTCCTCCTAGGCTCTATTTGGCGGTTAGGTTCATGGCAAGATTGGCTGATAATCCTATCTTCCCCGAAGCTTCCCGATGAATGTCCAGCTCCCACTGCATGTATGGCTTTGTTGTGATAAATCATGCACCGTGGGCCACTTAAAAAAGACGGGGTATTGTGGATGTTGGCTGTGCGGCAACTTTAAAGACTTGGGATTTTCAATTTCTTTTCAAATTCAGCTGTATAGTTGATAAATTGGATGGCTTTGTGACTGCCCATAAAGCATGAGGGAATCAAAGATCAGTTTGTAGAATGTGGTTTACTGATAAAGTGGATTGTTCGATTTATTTTTTTCAGAGGTACTTAATGTTGAACTTCTGTCACCTCTGTGTCAAGAACAATGTATTTTGGTCAACTACAAGTATTGCAAGTAGAAAAATGGATTTTGCCTCTTCTGCTAACTGAGAACCAATTTCATATCAGTACCTTAATCTGACTTTTATTTGAACTTGGATTCAAATATCAGCTTTAATTTAATTTTCTAGCTAACTTCTCTTTCAGCTTGCTGAAAAAATGATAAGATGCTTGGCAGGGGTAGAAAGATACAATGTTTGCAAAAGGATTAGATTCTTCACTGTTGATAGTCCATTATGTCATTCTTAAAGCAAAAAAAAAAATATTCCTTCGGGGCATTGGCAGCAGTTGACAGACAAAATGTAGTTTATGTGACTGTAGGATTTAATGATTGTGGTATTTTAGGATGCATGCATATGCTGATTCTGGGAATACAGGTGGATTGTTGTTTGGTGTATGTGTATGTGAGTCAAATCCATGCTGACTGAGGATGTTTCCTGATGTCATCTCTTTAGCAAGGTAGAATAATAGTTTTTTTAATAATAGTACCAGGCTGGTAGAGGGAGGGTTCTCTTTGAATCTTCCTTAAGGAAAGTCAGAGCTTCTTTAGGGGCGTGTCCATAGCTGAAATATTTCTAGAGGGTAGCTCATGCTCACTGTGGACATTTGGCTTTTTAAACAGATGCAGAAATACCATTCATTTTGACATATCTTTGTAAGTAGTTTTTGAATTGTGTATGACTTGAATTATTTAGGGCTGACGATATCTGTGCATCTCCATTTTTATGCTACTTGAAAGAACTTCAGGTATGGATATTAATAAGTTTTCTCCTACATTTATGTTAAAAATGTTAGTAGGAATTTAAAGGAAAACTTAATGCTTTTAATTAAAGCATTTGCATGCAGTTACATGATAGAACTTAAATGTGCTTAAAGTTTGTCCTGCATTCGACTACCAGCTAAATTATTTTACCAACATAAGGGAAGCCCAACTATTCTCTACCAACATTCTGGAAAACACATTACTAAGGGAACAAGCTTTTATTTTTTTCAAACTTTTCTTTGGGAAAGCAGAAGCTTTTTCTGTCTCAAAAGCTGTTGGAAATGAGCCAAGACCTGGGAATCAGCAGGCTTCTTGGGGGAGTGTAGGGCTTCTCCAGGAAGACAGAACGTACTGGTCTATACTAACATAATTACTATTTAGAGTCTAAAATACAAGAAAATAACGGTGAAAATAAGATCAAGCAGTTTAAAATACACTGTTTATGTGAACTGAGTTATACAACTAACACAGTTTTGCCTGCATATGTTTCTAGGGCCAAAAATAAGTATCTGTGCTGATTTCTTAGGTGTTTGTGAGTTGAATGTTAAATTAATATTTGGGGTTTGTTTACTTGTCCTCTGCTTCATAGTTTCTGAAATGAGGGTTTTTCAGAGGTGCTCTGAACAGTTTAATACTGTAACTCTCACATTTGTGCCACATGTGCCTGTTTGTTTGATAGAGTCGTCACTGCTTTGCAGCTCTCTGAGGAGCACGAGCTCTAAGACAGGAGGAAGATCTGAACCTGCTAAGCAGTCACTTAAGAAACCAAAGTTACCAGTAGGTCGATTTGATGAACCAGAAGAGTCCAGTATAGAGAAGGAACCCCTGGAAAGTAAGTCATGTTCTACAAAATTGAAAGCCATGTTTCAAAGGCAAGACCCTGAGATGCTGTGCTGATGGCAGTTGAAGAAGAGGGGCAGGCATTCAGCATGCTTCAGAATCACTTTCTAAGCTTAATTGTTCTGAAAAAAACTGGCAGGGTGGTGGGCACAAATAGCAGCAAATGGCATATGAGGGGAAAAAATCTTCGAGCTGGTCAAACACTGTAAGAAGTCAGACAGAGAATTTATGATCTCTCTCTTCTTAGGATTTTCTCTCTCATCTCCTGGATGTGGTAACCTAGCGTATCAGCCTTGCTTTGAGCAAGATTGGGTCCAGATATCTGTCAAAGGCGTCTTCCAGCATAAACTGTTCCATGATCATGAGAAACATAGCTGGTACTGGTTTGTTGTAGTACGGCTATAAATGGTGGTAATAGACCCATGAAGGCACTAGCTACTATTTATTACCCAAAAAGCCTGTTCAGTTTTTTAGTCCATGAAGGACTTGCGGTTCATGATGTATTTCGTAGTCAGGCTTTCTCTTAGTCTTGCAGGTAGTGTTTTGAAAACCAGCAGCAGATACTGAGTGTAATGAGCCACTCAGTGGGGTCAGGGGAGACCTAACGAACTACTAATTGTGTTGCATTCTAGTGACCTTAGTGGTGCATAATTTAGAGAACTGGGCAAGACTAAGGCACCAGATACATCGCTGCTGAAGTCACTAGAAACTACAGTTTGTTAGAATGCTAACCACCCATTGTGTCCTCAGTGGTTATTAGGAAAATAAGTAAAAGTTTAAGCTGGCTATTTTAATTCCCACATCTGTATAGCTATCGTGGAGAAAACTTCTAAGCCTCTGCATCCACTGTCAGTGCATCAGTAGTGCCTGGATGTTGGGATGATATCTACAAAAGAATATTAGATGCATTTGTGGTCCTTGTACTGCCAGAGGTGCTCAAATACTGACATTTCCAATCCTGGTCTGGATGAATTTTTAAACAGGCATCCCAATATGTCATTCTGTATTGCCTGTAGCTACATGAGTCTCCCTCCCTCCATCACTGTGCTTTTTCCCTCCAGGATTTCTGTTGTCTTTTCTAATTTTCAACCCTACTCCTCGTTACTTGTGTTGCCCACCAGGGCTGAGTTGGGGATATGACTGAGGGGGCCCTGAGTTACGTGTGTATATACGGGAGGCTCTGGAGAATCAGCGTGGCAAGGAGATGTGTGGGGTACAGTGAACTTCAGGGAGCCAGGTAGTCCAATGCAGGGTGAGAAAACACTCAGCCTGGGATGGTGCTATGCTAGGAAGTCCTGTGTGGCTTGGGGATGCCTAGTGGGATAGCCATTGTGCCATGACTCTTAGAGAGGGCCCTGAGTAAGGGCACCCTGAGTAACATAAGGATGTTGACTGTGAGGTGCAGGAAGCTCCATGATGTTCAAGTAGGTGGCATAAGCTAGTAGGGTGCTGGGGAACAGAACAAGTACTGCTAACGTGTAAGCTTAGCAGATCACTAACCAGAGAGATTGGAAAGTCCCATTCATACTCCATTACAAGGAGTTGCCCTCTTCTGAAAGGGCATCACAGTGACTTTGTGAGCTTAGGTTAAGTTTTAGAAGGTAAAAAGTCTAATTTTAGCTATTTAGGATTTTATAGTACCTCCTGTGACTGCGGTAGCTAGTCTGGTGTTCATGAATATCAACTTGCTGTTTCTTGAAAAACATACCAGCATCCATGAAAACAATGGTGTTTTAAATACAAGAATATTAGAATCTTGGCTAAAATTCAAGCTAAAATAAAAATATAAGTGCTTAAAATTAGAGTCCTAGACAAACAAAAAGTGACCTGGTGTTTTAGATGTAGCAAACATGTATAGCATACCTCAATGACCCAAGTTCTCGCTATGAATTTATGGGAGACTATGGTGCTTTAGTGCCCTTGGACATTGAGTTGCTCTTTTATTTGCATAACTGAATATATCTCATACATATTGGTGACTGTAGTCACAAAAGTCTCTGAAATTACTATTGTATGACTCTGGGAAATCTTTAACTTGAGGGTGCCTTTAAAAACACAAGAGCCTTTAAAGTGCCTTTAAAAACAAGACGGATTTTGTATTGGAAAATGAAACTAAGAGGCAAATATTGCTGATGGTGACATCTTTATATTTGTTAACATTATATGCATTTTAATTAACTTACCCTGTAATTTTAGAATTCCCTGATGGCATCAATCCTGTTACAAAAGAGAGGGGTGGACCTAGAGGCCCTGAACCTACACGCTTCGGAGACTGGGAGAGAAAAGGACGTTGTATAGATTTTTAATGTATAAAAGTGTCTGTATTGCTAATAAAATGTTTCTAGTTGTTGAAAAATTTAATGTACAGAAAAGTCTGACCTGGATTTGTTGTGAAGCTGCTTGTTTCCGTCATGCTTGTGATGAATTTTGAGAGGTACTATGTAAATAAATATGATGGCTGCAACTCAATTTCTGGAGCTGTTATTTGCTCAGTGTGCACCCGATTTTTAATGCTATTTACACTATGCAAGTATAGTGATGTGAAATTGGTAGTCAGGGCCTCACTGCGATGTGTAAGGGCTTGGAGTTCTTTATATATTTAAACATTTATGTAGTGACTTAAAAGTGCTGAAAGAGCTTTGCAGTTCATGAACCTAGATACCGTTCCTCAAAAGCACAGCTACCCCCCGAGATCAGTACTTAGCTGATGTTTGCATTTAGCACGGTGCTTCGTTGGTAAAAGCCCCCTTAATCAAGAACCATCCCCCCCGTCTCCGTTAGAGTGGGTTGGAGTTTCTTTCCTGTTTGTGCAGAGGGGACAGAGACTCCGTTTTATCTCATCTCAGTCTGACAGCTGTAAATGGCATAATGGAAGTGGAGGCTCAATTCCAAGAGGGTCAGTTCATGAGTGGAAGTTGTGTAGGGTGCTGTATATGCCATTTCAGAACACTGTTCCTTATCACCTAGCTTATTATGTGCTATTTGCATTGTCTTTTCCCTGATAAATGGAGATGTCTGAAAACTGGCTAAATGCTGCTTGGGGAAAAATAACATCACCTTGTGATACCTTTTGGTCAAAGGGGACTGATGATATTAGATGATCTAATATTTTGGTCTTTATCTGCCATTGAGTTAAGTATCTTTCAATCCCACAGAGCTCAGTTCTTCATTCAAGAATTTGTCTAGTTATAAACATGGTAGTAGAGTGCAAATCTACCATTTGTGTGGGTACTTATTAAGAAGAATCATCTGTCTTTATTAAAAGGTGTGAACATATGCTCTATGTATTTCTGTGCAAGTTCTTTTTGATAGCCTAAACAAATGGATCTTCTCTAATCTTCCAACTATAAATGTTTTCTTCATCCTATTGTGTTTCCTTCCTGGTGTTTTGCTGATTTTTCAACCTCTTTTACTTTACACTTTCTGGCTTATTTATTCAGAATTTGTAGTAGCTGCTTTTGCCACAGCACCACAACAGGCATTGAAACTCTGTCAGAGCCCAGGACAGTCTCCCATTTTATGGCTTAGGCTTACATTTCTTTTTCCATTGTGGATATTGTTTCCTTTTGCTATGCCAAAGCAAGTTGTACCTGAATGAAAGTCAAGTTTGTCTCATGATTTCTGTTATCTTGCATTACTCTGGCTCTGCAAGAATGCATGGCTTTACCCAGCTTTGCCTTTTGCATTATTTTAATTAGAACATCAAAGTATGTTAGTCCTGTCACAAATCTCTGTACAACCTCCCTAAAACTCACCTGTCTTGAAGCCAGTGGGGAAGCTCCTATCTGAAACCTGGCAGTGTGTGTAGCCAGTGTGCATTTTGACATAGTATCACACTTGTTCCAACTTAAGGTGTTTTGACTCAATGCCACAATGCCCTACAGAAGTATTCAGTCTGTTAAGTTAGGTTTATCAACCAAGTACCACACTGAAGAGCAAATTGAGGCTTACTAAAGCCCGTTTTTCATAAAATAGGTTAACTAGTGGTAATTATATTTTGAACCTTTAATTTTCGGTAAACTTAAATTCTGCAGCATGGTTTGGATATTGGAAAATTGCTCTGTATTTTATACCTGATGCATTCCAGTTGCCATTCTGTAGTGCAACAGTTGCATTTTCCCAAAATCTACTGAAAATTTCAGTTACCTATAGATATGATGGGACAGCTATCTTTAATATATGCTATTTATTAAAATACTTATTGCTAGTCATGCTTTGCCTCTTCAGTTGCCAGTGGGTTGGAAGATACTGCATCAGACAACACTAACTTTTTCAAATAGGAGGCAGAAATTTTTATCGGAAACTTTGCCTTTTCTGCATTGTTATTAATAGGCTTAACATCTCAAATAGTGAAGAGGCATTACTGCAGTTGTTTTATATTTGCATTCTACATCTCATTCTCCTTATCCGTGGATTGTTGCACGAGTTCGTTATCTTTTACCAGGTTTTACCCTTACTGGTTCATGGTCCATGAATGTTTGTCTAATTCCACTTCTTGGCATTCCTGATTCTCAATCCTAATTGCCACCTTCAGCACAGACTGCAGCTGCAATCCTACCTGGTGGCAGAACTGCACCTTTCTGGCCAGCTCATAAAGATCTGGTCTGGCTTTTCTGTGGTGTTCTTTATGGTCTCAGTTAGGTACCTTCAGACTCTCCCTGCTTTGTGATTAAGGGCTGGCCCAGGTGCTCTCCAGGCCCTTTCTGTTTCCGTGCAGGTGATGACTACTGCTGTTGGAGCCACAGGCAGTTGTTTTTGCTGAAGCTCAGGCGAGTCCTAGGTGCTCCTTGCCTGCATCCTGGAGCACCTGGATTTGGAAGCTGCTTCTGAGAGCGCTGTCCATACCAACAAGAGAGGGCACTGCAAAAAGGCATGGATTTTGCTTTCTTTCAAAACAAAAAAAGGCTCTTGCTAACCAGCGTAAACAGCTGTCACGAGTAGGCACTGAGGAAACAGAGGATAGCACTTCAGTCTTAGGGAGCTTCAGGCCCTCTTTACCACCTCCCGGGTCAGTGTCAGTAACTGCAAAGTATTTGCTTCATTTGGTGAGAGAATGTGTCAGTAAGAGATAAGAAACTGAACATCTGGGCAAAGTAACACGTAAGAGCCAAAGAGTGAATGCCAAGGGACCTTTCTGTGTCATTTGACATTTACCAAAAGGAGGAGTTCTAGGCTCTGGTAATAGTTAAGTCCAAAATAACATCCTGTGGTGCTGCAAAATCCTTTGTGCAATCTGTCAAAACCAATTATAGTTTGAACGCAACGACCGATACAATGACATTGTAGGGCATAAACAATCATTTCTGGTTTGTTTTCTTGCTGTGTCTGCAGTTAGGAAAGAAGCACTTCAGCACTTTCTCCGTGCTGTCTTCCTGCTCTTCCCAGATGATTAATACTTTATTCACTGGGATACAGCATTAGGGTAAAGTGATGGCTTGTGGCATTAGCCACAGGTACGTTTTTATCACAAATACTGACTGACTTTATTTTTGTAGCTCATCTTGTTAGTATAACTGTGTAAAGCAGCAGGGGTTGTATCCATTTTCTGACAAATTTCTGGGAGACACAGGAAAATTGTTCTGCCTGTGTAAACAAATTCTTGTAGTTCTGAGGATGCTTGCTGCTCTCTTTTGTTCTCTGTTGTTCATCTGCTGGATGTTGCATTTCTGCAGTAGGTTTTCTTTTTTAAAGTTAAACTTTTTTCTGCTAGCTTGTATAGATACATTTGGTATATAATTAAAATTATGAACCCTTTGTTGTTTGCTCTGTAATTACTTTATTACAAAATAAATAAGGCGCACTCTACAGTTAAAATGTTTGCTGTATATTGCCTTGTTTGGAAAGTGTGTATTTCAGTCCTGATTTACTAAGTTAAAATGCAAGGTTTATTATATAGTTGAATCAGAATGAAATTACCCTTTATGGCAGCAGATGTTTTAAAAGGACCATAGAATGTCGTTATAAAACTTCACTACTTTTTTAGTTGACTGCAGTAAATGATCACAAATTCCAGCTGTCTGTAGGGATGCATGTGTTACATGTCTTTTTATGACACTTATTTTGGTATTGTTATTTAAAAGGACTACACCATCTTGTTCTGAAGTGTCAGGAAAACAGCAAAACTGTATTCATTTGGGAGAGAAGAGCATTTGGAAGTTCTGTATGTTTTGTAATTGCTCATTAGTCACTAACATAGCATCAAGCATATCAAAGCATAAGGAAATTGAGTATTTCTGTGTGCTGATGGTGGTAAAACCAAAAATTTGTGGGTGCTTTCATGCTTTTGTAACATGCAATATGAAAATATCTTTGCTTACTTGGTGGTTGGTGCTTCATGTCAGACCAGCCAAGATGTGCAGGCTGCATTCTAATGTCGGTACGCCCGTGCTCCCTCTTAGACCTTGGTAACTGGTGGTAGGGGATAGCCATGTGTTTTCTTCCCAAGGACTGTTCTTGCAGAAAGGGAGGCACAGTACCAATTGAGTTACAATGACAACATAAGGTTTGGGCGAATTCTGAAAAAAAAAAAGGTCTATTTAAAACAAGTGCTGTGCAGAGTGGAACTAACAAAGTGCTGCGTGTTTTACACCTCCTACCAGCCAGTTTCTTTCCCGTTTTCCCTTGTTGATAGACTTGAACTGCACTAGGCAGGAGACAGTATCCTTCTGTCCATCTTTTTTCCCCACCTAGGGTATTATTTGGACCTCTGTCTTTTTCCCAGCCACAGATTTTCAAAGAGCTTGCAAGAACTTAATTATTTGCCTTGGTAACTCTTCTCTCCTCAATACCTTTTCAGAATAAGCTAAGTCAATCACTGACTTTTAAAGTCATTGGGCAGTGCAGGTACTGGTCTCCCACCGTTTGGAAACCAAGCTGATTAATAACTTTGACCATCTATATTTTCTCCAGAAATATGCAGCATCTCTGTATTTTTCTACTGTGACAATGGATTTTTTTTTTCTTTAAAGAACATGAAAAGTGCCAATTAAAGCTTACAGCTGAAAGACTTTGACAAGCATTTTCCAGGCTTTAAGTCTCTCAGTCAGCTGTAGTCTTGAGCCTGTAAAAATAATATATTTTTACGTTGCCATTTCTAGGATGAGAGTATTCAAAGAAACTCTTTGAGGTTCTTGCTTAATAAATTAATTTATAATAAAGCTGACATACCATCAAAACACATTTGTAATTTTCATGTTAGTCTCTATCAAAATTAGGTGAGCTGTGAAGTGAACTGGTGGTCAGGTTAAGTCTAGAAGCCAGATACTGAACTATTATTTACACTGGCACTCTCTCCTAATCAGCTGCTTTAAAATTAAGTTATTTATCTAGCCATCTGTGCTTGCATCTTAATTAGTTGCAGCAGAGGGAGATACCTCTAAAAAGTAGCTCATCTTAGCAGGGGGAGATGAAATCTTTGTTACAGATGGTGACCAGGAGGAAGTTTTAAGTGTGTCCACTCCATTAACTTTAAAGGCTGCCTAAATCTGTCCTAAGCGAGATGCTTTTAGACAGATGATGTTAATGCATCAGCATTGCAGTGGTGACAGCAGAGAAGCCAGGCTGTCAGGGACTATGAGGTGTGAACAACTCACTTTCTTCCCAGAGGGAGGATTGCAGTGAGGAAAAGGGGCCTGCAGAGCTTTTGCTGCCTGTGCCCTTCCCAAACACTGCTGGCAGAGAGGGAGACGTTCAGGACCAGCTGTTAGGCACCCTGTAAAAGGGAGTTTGCTTCCCTTGAAATGAGGGGAAGAAGGCTGAAGCTGAGACTTTAAATTCCTTCTGCCTATCCACCTCCCCAGCAAATGCCTAAAGCATCATATAGCCAAGAGGGTAACACTGGTTATATTTATACCCGGGTGACAGCAAGTATCTCAAACCTAGGAATTTGTGGGGGTTTTTTCCCTAATAAGGAAAGGATGAGGTACATCAAACTTGAAACAAAGCTGTCTTCATCTGATGTGCTACTGAAAGAGAGGGACCCAGTATCAAGATCAAGCTGATTAGAAGAAAATATATTTGCTCGGCAAACCCTTAGTCTGTGTGACTTCCTCATGAGAGGTTAAAGAACAAAGGATGGTGTGTTGCCAGTTGAAAGCTGGGGAAAGTTTCACCGTCTCCAGGGAAGATCCTACTTTTAGCCTATTTTTTCCTCCAGGACTTTCTCTTGCAAGTTCTACAGTATGTGATTGTGATCTTTAGATAGATTTTTATTTTTTTTTAAGGTATTTTTCATGAGATAGGACTGCAGTATAATGAGAGGTAACTGCTGGGTCTGGCAGGCATATTGCTTTGTCCTCCCTGTGTATGATGATGTAATTTTTTTTTGCCTGGTAATGACAGCTACAGCTATTTTGTTGTTAAATTGCATGTTGTTTAATGCTACTTTTGATTTTTGCCATCCTTGAAGCCATTTTTTTATAACTACCCTTAGTTCACAGAATCCCACAGAATCCCAGAAATGTTCTGGTTGGAAAAGACCTTTGATACCGAGTCCAAGTATTAACCTAACTCTGCCGAGTCTAGTGCTAAACCATATTCCTAAGCACCACATCTACACATCTTTTAAACACATTCACAATGGTGACTCAACCACCTCCCTCGGCAGCCTATTCCAGTGTTTAATAACCCTTTCAGCAAAGAAGTTTCTTCTAATACCCAATCTAAACCTCCCCTGGTACAACTTGAGACCGTTTCCTCTTGTCCTGTTGCTTATACCTAGGGAGAAGAGACCAATCCCCACCTCTCTCCAGCCTCCTTTCAGGTAGTTGTAGAGAGTGATAAGGTCTCAGCCTCCTTTTCTCCAGATTACACAACCCTGGTTCCCTCAGCTGCTCCTCGTAAGACTTGTTTTCCAGACCCTTCACCAGCTTCATTGCCCTTCTTTGGACATGCTCCAGCACCTCAATGTCCTCCTTGTAGTGGGGGGTCCGAAACAGAACACAGTACTCGAGGTGTGGCCTCACCTGTGCCAAGTACAGGGGGACAATCACTTCCCTAGCCCTGCTGGCCACACTATTTCTGATAGAAGCCAGGATGCCAGTGGCCCTCTTGGCTACCTGTTTCTTTATAGTAACAGGGTGCTTCACAAAAATTGATGACAAATTGCAGATATTTCTCCCTCTCCCTCTTTTCTCTGAAGGAAATATTTTGATAATTTGTATTTTGTATGTGAAGATCTTGTTGACAGTCAAATCAAAAGGTAATCCCCATGGACTGGAACTCCTCTATCTGTGAGCTGTGTCTGACTCTCACATTTAGGTTCATTTTTCTAGTAAAATGTAGCTCTTATGGGAAGTCAAGGATGCAAAGAGGGAGAAAGAGATGCCTCCAACAAGTAGCACTGGTCTCCCTGAAAGTTTAACATAAACCTAAACTCATTTTGTGGCCTCCTTTAACTGAGCATTGTGGAAGGTGGCTGAGCTGTTACTGTTACATTATTAAACATTTTTCAGAGCATGTGGCTGGAGTCCGGTCTGTCCATTCAGGTGCATCAGGGCAGCCCTGAAGAAATCACTGAGGTGATTTTTACAGGTTGGTGGCTTTTAGCTGGCACAGAGAAACCCAGCGCAGGTGGGTGATTGATTGGGGGTAGAAACATCTCTTAAATGGCACAGAGCTTTGGGTAAACGGGCTTCCCAGGACTTAGTGATATCACCAGTGATGTCAGCTCAGATGCTGGATCTGACCTTCTCATTTGAGCACCGATGCAGTTGCTTGGAATAGAGTGAGGTTGATCTCTGAGCTAGGCAGTTGCCCTCTGGTCCTGCACCTCACTTCCATTTTGAAGATAAGCTGGATTTATTCCTCCTTGAGAACAGAGATCTCAAAGAAGTGCCTGTACCCACCATGGTTTTGGGATATGTGCTGTGTTCTCTTGTCCCCTCACTCAGGAAGACCTCTGATGGGAGAGCACCTGTCAGGGAGAGGCTGAATTACACACTGAACAGGTGCAGGAGGGCAAGCAAACGCGCATTTGGGCAGCTGACCACCAGATGGTCCTTCCTCTAAAACCATTTGTAGTAAAGAGTGGATAATACCGGCCATCGCAAAGAGGCCTGCTGTGCTCCACAAACCCTGTATGAGGAGAAAAAGTGGAATACTGTAAGCAGGATTCATGCAGCGATTGTGGCAGGAAGCCAGAAAGAACAACAGTACAAGGATGCAGGGGAAGAAAAGTATTTCATTTCCCCCTATTATTGAAAATAAGGAGGGAGAATGAGATGACCAGAGCATTCCGGTAGTATGCTGTGTCACTATAACTATCTGAGATAACCCTCTGTGTGTGCATTACTAACCAGTTGTTATATGTTGGAGTATTTTTGTCTTAAAGTGCCTAATTTTGTCTATTTTCTGGCTTACAGCCTCATTTACTTTGGGGCTGGAGAGGGATATTATTTTTTGATTGTTGCCAATCAGTGGCAGCTTAGTCGTGCCAGGGCAGACAGGCACCTGAGCAGGGACAGGTGGATATCCTGGAAGGGATCACAACCATTCACCAAAGGAGTGTTGTGGGAGCACCTCTGCTGCTTGCCCTCTGTGCACAGTGTAGAGGTCCACGTGCACTTAAACCAGCAAGTGGGCTAACCTTTGCCAGTAGACATTGCTGCAGGCATGGAGGGAGGGGAGGCAGGAATAGGCTTCCCCACCTGAACTGGCATCAGATCTGGGCTAAACTGCTGCAAGGGCTGCACTCTGAATCCAAGCAAACATGTTTGTTTCTGGAGTCCTTCCTTGCATTCCTGAATGGCAAGGTCACTGTAACATAGAATGAGAATGGTTTGGGTTGGAAGGGACCTTTAAAGGTCATCTAGTCCAATGCCCCTGCAGTGACCAGAGACATCTTCAACTAGATAGGCTGCTCAGTCCCATCAAACCTGACCTTGAATGTTTCCAGGAATGGGGCATCTACCACCTCTGTGGGCAACCTGTTCCAATGATCCATCATAAAAAACTTACTCCTCATAACTAGTCTGCACTGGAGACTGGTCACTGAGGCCTTGGTAATTTGTTGATCCTGATTGGCACACAGTACATGAGCAGTAGAATGCACTGCAGCGCAACACGGGTGGCAAATATCAAGAACAAGTTCTGTGGGAAGACAGCTTAGTTTCCTGTGAACGGTAAGAAATGTACAGTATGACCTAACATATCACTAAATGTCAGAGCCCCCTCTCACGCATCCTATGTGCTGCATCCAATCCCAAATTCATAACCCTTTCCTATCACCCCTCTCCTAGTACCTTCAGCTCTCTTCCCTCATTTCTTGGGTATGGGCTGGGCAAACCCAAGCAGCTGCAGAATGTGTGAGTCACTGTGCTTCCCACTATCCTATGCAGATGCAGAATAACCTACTGTCTTGGTTAGCAGCATCCCAGCATTGTTCCCTCTGGGGGCAAACAGGCTCTGTAGGCTGCTGAGCCCAGGTTGTCTTCTGAATTACCTGAGTGTTCTCAGCCACTGCACAGGTAGCAGTCTGGACTCCTTGCATTTCCTGCCAAGTACTAGACATGGGTTCTCCTCGCTGGTCTTCTTTGGAAAGACAAAATGCATATGTTGTTCCTCTCCATGGAAGGAAATTATTTCAATAACAGCCTCCCATACAGAGCTGAAACTAAAAACTGTAACAATTTCCAGAACATTAATATCTACATACTTTGCACATCCTTATTCACACATATATATATATATAAGCATAATAGAGAATTGTGTGCAGATTTCACCCCTGTGTGGGGAGGTTGGCACGTCATGAAACCATTTCACAATGCATCAAAGCTTGATAGATAATAATTATAATAAAATATTTTATGTAGTAAAACTACAGCTAAGAGTGTTTTTTCTGGAGTTTTGTTACTTTATAAATATTTTATATTATTTTGAAAATCGAAAAAGTTACAGGCAGATCAAGACTAGTTTAAAAAGCAAATACTAACGTCTCAGTCTCCATCACTGAGAAGTTGTTTAGCAAATGCACATTTGTTGCGGTCGTGAATCCTGATTGGACACACCAAACTGTAAAAGAGTTGATAAGTATCTGCTGTAACTATACCCGAAATCCAGCTAGGCCAGTATCCTTCATTTGATGGAAGTATCACCAAGTTGCTTTGGTAGCAGTCCCTTTGTAAGAGGTGCTGTGGGACAACAGTGGGACCATTTTCTGTTTCTGTCTTCCACTATCTCTTGCCATGGTCTTACAGTTGAACTTTTAAACATACGTAGTTTTTCAGCACAGTTCTCCTTCATGCCCTGTGTTTCTCGAGCAGGCCTAGGTTTTGTATACAAAATCAACTGGCAAGAGGCAGAACTAATATACAAATGTATAAATTAGCTTTGGAAACAATTTAAGGAGCATTTGATCAGCTTTTCCTTTGGAATTGCTTCTTACTGTTGATTTTTTAATGCTTTTATTAGTTAAGAGGAATTGTAGTGTTTCCTAAGTGGAAAAAGATAGTCAATGAAAAGATAAACAACATCAAATAAAGTAATATAGAGAATAAATTTAAGATACTAGAGCCCTGATCAACTGTAACATTTCTATTGACTTTCATGTATGTGAGACTGAATCCAATGTGAATACATTTTTTTCTCTCATTGCAAATATTCAACTGAAGACACGAGAATGCATGTTGTGTATTTCTCATTTGTAGTAACAAATGAGAGATGCTTATTTGTTTTTAGGGTAATGGGAGAAGAAAATCTGAAATGCTGTCAGGTGCAGTTATATTTCTCAGTGGATAAATTGATCGATCTTTTGCTTGGTTCTGTTTTCAAAATTTACACTCAAAAGTGAATCTTTGCTTTTGCCTGTTCATATGGTGTTCAATCCCATTCACATATGTTATTTTTATGAGTTTTCCTTCCACCTGAAATTCTAATACTAACAGCATCTCATTTCCATGATCTGTATTCTGCCCTCTAATTGCATATGCCAAAAGAAGAGGTTAGAGGATTTCGTCATTCTTGGTTTATCCCCAGGAATCCATAGTTTGCTGTATCCCTAACATAAAAAAAAAAATAATTCCTGGTCAGTTGTAGTGCATAGTTCTTACTTTTCCTATCCAGCTGAGAGGCTTGTGCAGCTTCTTCTGTACCTTGTGGTGTTTGCTCTTCTACTTGTAGGCCGTATTGCTGTTCTGCAACCATCACAGAACTGGCAAAAATGCTTCCTTTGCATCATCAGTAAACAATGGGAAGAATTTGGAAAATATGTAGAGCTTAATACTTGTTAATCAATGTTCTCTCAGTTTACAGTCAACAGTGCTCAAAGGGCTGTGTCATGTGAACTAAACCACGTCAGTCGCGGCTGAAGTGTATTTAGGAACAAGAAAAACAAGGAAGAGCACAAGAACAATGAAAATTGTATGTGTGAACGAATTTATTATAACTGGCTGATGATGGGAGTGCCAGTTACTACATGGAGTAAGGACTTAGGGTCTGAAGAGGACAACAGTAATTAAACATTTCTTTGGAAATATACTTTTACCTATAGCCCTTACATACTTCTTGAGTAAGAATCCATTAAAATGTGATCACAGTATCACAGTATCACTCTGCTTGGAAAAGACCTTCAAGATCATTGAGTCCAACCACTACCCTAACTCTGCCACGTCCTACCACTAAACCCTGTCCCTTGGCACCACATCTGTCTTTTTAGATGTCTCCAGGGATGGTGATTCAACCACCTCCCTGGACAGCCTGGATTCACATAATTTACCTCTCTAAAGAAGTGTATAGGTATTAATACTCTTGGACACAAATCTGAAATATTTTTAAAGGCAAAGAAATGTGGATACTGTGGGGAACCTGAGACTGTTAGAGCTAAGACTAAGTGTTGAGGTCCCATTCTACTCTCCAGGCCACTGACATTGTTGCTGTGAGTTGTTACATAAACATGTCTGTCCTCTCTCTCTCTCTCTCTCTCTTTCTCTCTCTCTCTCTCTCTCTCTCTCAGAAGAAGAAGAAGAAGAAGAAGAAAGGAAGAAAGGGGTATCAGCAGAATTCTGAGAAATTATTTATCTAAACCCTTGCAGTAAGGAGAAAGAATTTTCATTGTACCTGCTACACAATGCAAGTGAAAATACATGATGAGAATCAATGATCAGTGATGAACACAAGCATCCTGGCCAGGACAACACATAACATCAACAACAGTTTGCACAACTGGAGAGATCTGAACAAATTCTGAGGTAATGCTGTTCAGCCAGGTGAAAGGCAGCCCGTTTGTGAAGGAAAGAGTCTGTTTCTGAGACTCCCTCACAGGCAACACCTGGGGGTGTGTCATGGAGCACAGGGGCACATGGCTGAGAAAGCTGCATAACCGGGCTCTGCCAAAGCACACAGGAGGGGAGAGGAACAGAAGACTGATAAGCTGCATCTATCAGTTAGACTGAGGTGAGAACAAATGCATGCTGTCCTTAGGCAAGTGACCTCTTGGAAATATCAGCTAAACCCCAGATTTCAACACACTAAACCACGTGCGTCATATTCAGACTGTCTAAAAGTGTGTGGATGCTTTAACAGTTCTTATGTGTCTTCCTCAGAACAAGTATCTCTGTGTGTGACCATAATAAAACAACTTCCCAGAAGCAGCAATCTCATCAATGCTTGTGCAACACCTTAGGCTCTTCTAACCACTTTGAAGTGGTTCTTTGCTGAAACACTTAATATTTTTTTCTCAGTTTTTACCCTTTTTGGAGATTTTTTTGTCAAGGTTTCATTAACATTAAAATCAGGTTAGTTGAAGGACAAGAAATCTCATTTCTCCTTCATTTAAATTTACTATCAAGTTGTTTACTTTTCTAATAACAGCCAATATTTTTCATAGTGTTCACAAACAATTTAAAGAGATTGCATCTATGGAAGTTGTTTATTTTCAGAAATTTAAAGGAAAAGAGTAAGACTCCTCACAGCAATCACTGACAACAGAGCTTCAAATTCCACCAACCATATAGATTTCATCTGATACATTTTTTTAATGTTTTCCTTCAACCATATGTGTATTAATAAAAGTAAAATTACTTTTAAAAATTGTTATCTATTTTTAGTTTACTAAAAAGGGGCTTTTCCACAGAAGAAAATACAACCTTTTGATTTTGACCACAGATGAAAGACAGCAGCTTTAGGACTGAAACAGAAGGCTGTACTTCCACATGTATAAGCACCATGCAAGGCATGAAGAGTGTTCATATTCAAGCCCAACTGGTACCCAGCAACTGGGCACCTCTCAGCTGTAGACCAGCTCTGCAGGTGCTGCACTCTTCACCCTGGTTTTCTGAGGGCCAAGAACTTCTCAAACTTCATGAATTGCTGCAAACTGGCTTTAGATGTAGCTCAGGGTCCTGCAGCCTCCTCCCAGATTATTTACCTCAGAGTTCTGGGGACTCATGAAGCCTTTTGCCACAGATGCCCTGCCTGAGCTGGCCAAAACTGTCCAAGCATCATCAGGCAGTAGTAGCATCATTCTATCGTCTGCTATTTCTCATACTGATGGCTCTTGTAGTATTTCTCACAGAAAAAGTAACCTAGAACTATGAATGAGAATGTTTTCTAATGCCCCCAAACTGGTTTGTGAATTAGGTACATTAAGAGTGCTGGTCTTCAACTTAAGAGATACAGAATCTAAGACACTTGGGGTATTTTAGTCTCCGCCAGAAATGAGATCAGATGTTGGAAAACCTGCTTACCTTCCAATTCTGCTCCCCTGATGCATCTTCTTGGGAGCTGTGATTCCAGGATGAGTCATGCTAGAAACTCCCCTGTATTTGAGACAGCTTGATGCCATAAAGGGCAAACAAAATGAGATAGCTGCTCTCAAGTGCAAGAAGCAAGTGTTTCCTTGAACCTCAATATCCATGCCATCTTCTAAAAATAAATACAAAGCGTACAGGAAATTTCAGAAAGAGAAATGACCACAAGGCAAATGCCTCCACCTTAATTCAAGCTGCAGGGACACAGGACTTGATAATAAAATATTCTTTAGCAGCACTTCACCTCTGTAGATCTGGTATCACTTTAGAAGGAGGCCAGTACATTATCTTCATATTGTAGATGGGGAAACTGAGCCCTTGGAGGTGGAATTACTTGGTCAAAACCAGACCTGGTTTTGGGTTACACCTGTTTCATCCAGACAAAAATGCTGTCTCTGACTACAAGCACCAGACACATCACAGGAAAGTACAAGAAAACCCAAATCACATGTGTTGACAAATCTGCCTGTTAACAATATTGTGCAGTGCAGAAGTGAGGTTGATGCAACTGAGAAAGTAAATCTTCAGTCCAAAAAGCAGCCATAGGAAATTATTTTTTCTTTCCTTTTATGTGATACAAGTAGGTTATGGAAATGTCTGCTTCAAAAAATATGAAAAAGCTCAGAATTGTAGGTTTAAATTACACCATCAATGTCATGCAAAACACCCTGAAATCAGAGAGCCACATAAAGAGCTTAGTTAATCTGTCATGTTTGAAAAAGCTGCAACTCGAAGTACATGAAACCATGAAACCTTGTCTTTAACTACAGAAATGTAAAGAGAAAAAGTCACAGAGAATGTAAGGAGCTTACATAACACTGACATGGATGAATTTCAGTCTTGGTGTGGCATCCAGGGAAATTTTCTACTTGGTTATTTGAGGTACAGGCAGTGAGATGCAGCTGAAAAAAGAGGAAGCTGTGTTTTGCTTGTAGTGTTTTGACTTACAGGGGACTTCAGAATCAACAAGAAGACAGAAAAACCCACTGCTGATCTTGAAAGATTTCAAGGTTAAACATCCAAGTCTAATCAAACTAAAAAACATCCTCTCCCATGGAAACAGCATAGGAAGACACCTGTCCAACAACACTTTTGCATCAGATGCAATTTTATTCTATTTTTATTTTGCATTTTTCCATTGGTCATAGTGTCATCATAAGTCTCCCCTGAGTGAGCTGAAGGGGTTCAGCAGTACCTCTTAGCACTCCGTTTAGGATTTGTACTGAATGCTGTGTCAAAAGGAGGACACTATATAGCTGCATGGTTACAAGAATTCAAGAACTGTTGTAGTTAGTTTATATCAAGATTTGTTAGAACTATAAATTTAAATTAATTGACATCACTTAAAAGTACATAACCATTTTATTTTAACAATTGTTAGTTCACTTCTTAAGACCTTTCTGCTAAGGCTGACCACTTGTACTTCATAATAAAGAGAACAGCAAATGTGTTATCCTGGCATCAAAGAGCTGTCATGGACACGAATGCGCCACACGTGGATATTAAAGACAACTCCTATTGGACTCTATGATAGTAAGAATAGATAGACATAAGGGCTGACCTTGGGTGTGTCATTTAAAATGAAGATTCAGAGATGATCTCACATCACCAGAGTTGTAAGGACAACATTGCTCACTGCAAATTATCCTTTAGAGAGCAAGTAATTGTATGTCCTACCTAGCACTAGACTATAATTAAATGTGCTGCATTAACACAGCAACATTTAACTAGAGCTCTGAGTCTAAATTATTCTGACACACAAAGTATTCAAGTGTTACACTGGACACCTTATTTTAATAATCTGTATTCCAGGTCATTCCTGCAACAGGCCCAGTAAAGAAAGGCACTTCCTGCACAGTATCCAAGAATATAAAGCAGGGTCTAGCAATGTACTAAAGCTATTAGTATGAAGCAGCAGTTGTTCCAGCATGACTTAAAAGTTTTTCTTGCCTTTCCTGCAATAGGAAAGGTACATAGCACTCCACACGAAAGGCTCTGACCTGCACTTTTGGAAGAACAGAAATGATCCATTCTACTGCTCCGTGCACTTAACTCCTGTCTTCACAGAATCAGGTACTGAAATTATAAAAAAAAAAGCAGTGCTTGTTAAATAATGATCCTCTTCAGTAGACTCAACATCACATGTAAGATACATTGTTTTCAGCCTAGCATCTCTCTGCTTTCTTTTTTATTCATTATTTTTTGGTACTCAGTAACATGCTTCATATTTTTCAGGAGACAAATCCCTCCCACAAAGACTTGCAGTGCATGCTGGAACTCTGCATGGGAGGGAAGCCTGAAAATAGACCATCTTTCTGCACTTCAAAGGCTCTAGAAGAATCTGGCAGACAAGTGACATTAAAGAACACAAAGATTCAGAAGCAACAAATGCATTATGGAAAGTAGATCTTGATCTTACAGTCAAACAAACAGACACTGTAGATATTTTTTTAGAAATGAGACATAGGATTTAACATGGAGTCTCTAACAGTCTTCTTCATTACTGCAAACTGTCCTTAAGTCTGCTCTGTGATTTTATATACTACGTATTTTCCTTTTTCTCTCTGTAACTTCTGCACCCATTACATAGCTGGACTTTTTGTTCATAGAATCACAAAATGGTTTGGGTTTGAAAGGACCTTAAAGATCATCTAGTTCCAACCCCCCTGCATGGGAAGAGACACCTCCCACTCAAAGCCCCATCCAACCTGGGCTTGAACACTTCCAGGGAGGGGGCATCCACAACTTCCCTGGGCAACCTGTTCCAGTGTCTTACCACCCCCACAGTGAAGAATTTCTTCCTGATATCTAACCTAAATCTCCCCTCTTCCAGTTTAAAGCCATTACCCCTCATCCTATCACTACATGGCCTTATAAAAAGTCCCTCCTCAGCTTTCCTGTAGGCCCCCCCTCAGGTACTGGAAGGCCGCTATGAGGTCTCCCTGGAGCCTTCTCTTCTCTAGGCTGAACAACCCCAAGTCCCTCAGCCTGTCTTTATAGGAGAGCTGTTCTACCCCTCTGACAATCTTGGTGGTCCTCCTCTGAACTTGCTCCAAAAGGTCCATGTCCTTCTTATGTTATGGCCTCCAGAGGCAGACACAGTACTCCAGGAGAAGTACTATCAGCAGAAGGAATAGAGGGGGAGAATGACCTCCCTCAGCCTGCTGGCCACGCTTGTTTCGATGCAGCCCAGGACATGGTCATCTTTCTGGGCTGCAAGTGCACGCTGCTGGCTCATGTTTAGCTTATCATCCAGCACTCCCAAGTCCTTTTCCTCAGGGCTGCTCTCAATCCATTCTCTGCCCAGCCTGTATTTGTGCTTGGGATTGCCCTGGCCTAGGTGCAGGACCTTGTACTTGGCCTCATTGAACTTCATAAGGTTGGCATGGGCCCACCTCTCAAGGTCCCTCTGGATGGCCTACCTTCCTTCCAGTGTGTTGACTACACCACACAGCTTGGTGTCATCAGCACACTTGCTGAGGGTGCACTCAATCCCACTGTCCATGACACTGACAAATTTGTTAAACAGTGCTGGTCCCAGTACCGACTATGCGGACAATGGCAAACGAATGCCACTCGTCACTGGTCTCCATTTGGACATCAAGACGTTGACCACTACTCTTTGAGTGTGACCATCCAGCCAATTCCTTACCCATTCAGTGGTCCATCCATCAAATTCATATTTTCCCAATTTAGAGACCAAGATACCTTGTGGGACACTGTTGAATGCTTTGCACAAGTCCAGGTAGATGATGACAGTTGCTCTTCTCTCATCCACCAACACTGTGACCTCAACATAAAAGGCCAACAAAGTTTTCAGGCACAATCTGCCTAGGGTAAAGCCATGTTCATTGCCACCAACCACCTCCTCATTTTCTATGTGCCTTGGTAGAGCCTTCAGAAGGATCTTCTCCATGGTCTTGCCATGCACAGAGGTGAGACTGACTGGCCTGTAGCTCTCCGGGTCTTCCTTTTTCCCTCTTTGAAAATGGGGGTTATGTTTCCCCTTTTCCCCTTGTTCTATAACCTTCTCCTTTCACTTCCTAAGTAAAAAGATAGTTTCGTATTCAGTAAATTAAACACATGACTTTCAATGCATGTCTTGGAACAGTACACTTTTCTTCAAGAACAAAGAAATATGTTTTCCAGATAAAACATCAGAATGAAATAAACACAGAAACAATGTGCCTTCGGGGAGTAAGAAACCACTCCAGGGCTGATTATATTTGCCAGAACGTTGAACATGGACTCATCAGATTGATTAAGTCTGTCGTAACAGCAAATCATTAAGCCATAAAAGAGAAAATTCAATATACTTACTAGAGATAGAAGTCTATTTCTAAACAATCAAAATAATATTGCTTTTAGAAAATCCCTGTTGCTTTATTGTGCTAGTATTTTGAGCAGGACTTTGATGTCAAGGATGCTGTAGTAATAAAAGCACAGACATTGCAATGTTAGTTTTTCTTTTTTATTACATGACATACCTATCTGGACAAACATGCCGGGTAAGGAGTAACCAGTGTCATACAGCACAACAGGAACCAGCTGAGGCCAAAGGACCAAGCTCCATTCCTTATGAGGAGAAAAACTCTAGGGGGTTTCCACAAAGACTTCCTTATTCCATGAAAACCTGGTCTGATCTGGAGGGAATTCCAGAGTTAGCCTGAAGTTGAAGCACGCTATCGAGCTGGAGGGAATCCCAGACAGTCAGATGTCTCTCCAGAGGGATCCTGTCTTGCACACACTGTGTGAGGCCGTGCAGCTCTTCAAGAGCTGCAAATTCTTGGAGTCAGAGCTCATGTTCTCCTGACACCATACTTCCTGTGCAGTGTAACTGCAAATTTTGTACTCAAAACAAGGAAAACATCACAACACTCATCATTGACTTCATGCTTCAAGAGACACCCACCCATAAGAAATTTTGAGCTGCTAGTTGTAGCCACTGCCCTGTGTGCACATTCCAGTGTGTTTCTCCTGAAGGGATCAGTGACAGAAGGGGTGAGGGAAGTGATTGATTTTTTTTTTTCTTTTTTACAGCAAATCACTTTTCTGATTTCTTGAGTATCCAGTTGCTGAGGAGAAACATGTTTTCCTGCAGATATGAGTTCAGCTTCTAAGTGCTATGGACATCCTTCTATTGATAAAAGACTCACTGTTCACTGAAAATATCCAGCTTTTGAAGTAGAAATGATCCTTCTTCAGCATTTCTGGACTTCAGAGAAACTCAGAAGCCAGTATGATTTGCTATGACCCCACCCCTTAGTCTCTCCCACAAGGAAAATTTGTTGAAGGAGAAAAAATAAAATGAAAGTATTTAAAATGTTTTTCTTCCACATTTCCACTTCTCTGAGGAATATTTTACTAAGACAAAAACAGAGAGCATTGGCAGGACCACTGCAGACTTTCAAACAGCTAAGATCTAACATGCGATTATTAATTGCTTATCATCCTAAGGAGCATTTAAAGACACACACTTATTTATTTAGACTGGTATTCAGACAGTACTACAGAAAAGAGAAGGAAAAACCTACTTTTACAGATGAAAAACCACCTCAAAAGCTATGTATATATAGATTCGCTTTTCTCTGCAACAGTCTGAAGCTTGCAATTCATCAGCCAGTCTTTAATGTGCACTCTGCAAGTTCATGATTTCACTGGGGTGAAAAAATGGGCTACATGAATCCTATTGTTGAAGACCTAAAATTAAGATTTGTTCCCTGTGAAGCCAAGATCAAAAACTGTCCTAGCTTTACTGTCTATCCTGTCGTTTACCCAGTCAACAAAACGTTTTTAAGCTTCAAAGGCACAGTAGCACATGAAACAGCAATAACAATGGACCTCAGCTGTCCCATTTTGTATTTTCTTTTAATATTTCTCCCTAATATTTTAAATTTATGATTTTGCAACTGATTTTACATCTGATTATTGCTTTTCTTCTTGGCTAGATATCAAGGACTACTGATATCTAAGGCTGATATTCTAATCCTCACAGCCCGAGTGAGCCAAATGCATGACTCACAAAGTTCCATCTAACAGTCTCTCTGTTCAAAAAAGCCCAATCTTAGAATGAGATAAATTGAAATGAAAAGACTCAGGCTGAAACGTACACATAGCCTTGAATAGCTGAAAATACGCCATGAGTTTGGAAAGTGCAAAACATTTAATTTTTAAGATCTCTCCCATGCTTCAATGGGAACCATATGGAGCTTCCATTTCCTTATATTCTACACCTAGACTATCCTACATTATTGTCGTGGTTTGGACCCAACACGACAACAAAGAAACAACCACAGGGCCACTCATTCAACTCCAACTCCCCCCCCCAACACACACTGGTATGAGGAGGACAAACCAAACTAGAAGTTCATGGGTGGAGACAAAGGACAAAGGACCTATTAAGGTCTCGGGCAAAAGAGACAACTTGGGGAAGAAATAGTAATTTAATGTCACACTAATCAAACACACACAGGACACAGACAACACAAAGAGCAGTGCTTACATAGGTTACCCCCACCCTTACCTTCTTCCAGGGCCCAAATTAGTTTGTTCTCGGTTTCTCTACCTCCTCCCCCCCAGCGGCACAGCGGGACAGGGGATGAGGTTTAGAGTCAATTCACAGTCTGGTGGTTCTTGCTGCTGCTCCTTCCTCAGGAAGAAGGATGCCTTACAGTCCTCCCCTGCTTCCCAGTGGGGTCCCTCCAATGGGAGAGAGTCCTTCACGAACCTCTCCTTCATGAGTCCTTCCCACGAGGTCTGGAGCAAGCTGCTCCAGCACGGGCTTCCCACAGAGTCACAGGCTGCTTCAGGAGCAGTCACCTCCCCTGGCGCCAGGGTCTTCCACAGCTGCACAATCCAAGTCCGCTGGCAGCAAATTCGAGTCCACTGGCCACAAAATCCAAGTCCACTGGCCATGGCTCTCACCCCTCCTGGCGCCTCCAGGGAATGCTCCACCATGTTCCTCTATGGATGCAGGGGGACAGCCTGCCATCTCGCCATGGCTTGCAGGGAAACTTCTGCTTGAGCAGCTTCTTCCCCTTCTTCCTCACCCACCACCAGCATCGCTCTGCCTCTCCAGCACAGCTCTTTTTCTTTAAGTGCTTGCTCCGCTCTAGGTCTTGTATCAGTTCTTTCGTATGTTAATGGCAGAGGCGCATCTATTGTCTCTCTAAGGGCTCCTTGGCTGGTTTGGGTGCAGGGGGAGCTTCTCAGCTGCTTCCCGGAGCCACCCCAGGGGCCCTTCCCCAGCTACCCAAAAATCCAGCCAAACCAGCACAATTATAATTCACACCAGAATATAGTGTCCAAATACATGCAGTAGTTTAAAACATAATTGTATATATGCAAATTATCTCTACAGTATGGTATGTTTTTTCTGAGCTTACACAATTGTTACTGACAGCAAAGCTTATTGAAATATAGTCATTTGCATCCATCTCTTTAATTTACAGTCACCTCCCAAGTACTCATTTGTATTTACAATTACAATGCAGATTTACTAATAACTCTCAAGTAAACAAGATTGTTAGTGAAGTGTCATTTTGTGCTGGGATGTCACTAAATTATGCCCTTTCACAGAAGATGGAGACCTCTTTCTAGTTATATGAACTTCTGCCTTAATTTTCAGAAGTGCAAGCACACCACAGTTTTTTAATTTCAGTGTATTTCAAATGCTCATCACCTATAGATATTAGACAGCATTATCTGGAATGTCATAATGTCAATAATTCCTCTAAAACCAGGTGCTCAGTCTCTGCATAGAAGTAAAAGAAGAACCAAGAAACTGGAAGAAAATCTTACTCCCTCCTAATATCTCATCTCTCTAGTCAAGCTGCTGTACAGAAACTAGAAGTCATTGAAAATGGAGTCTCACCTCTACATTTTTTTTAATCATCTGGGGAGTGACACTGTAACTGTTTGCTTCAGGTGCTCAAACTGTAGGAATACATGACTCCTGCCACTCCTGGGGCAAGCCCACAATGGTTATCAATCAGACTTCCAGTTGCAGTGACCCTACAAGGCTGACAAACATTTAATATGTATTTTGGGGATGATGAGATTTAATCTTGTTATTCCTATGTTCATAGCATTTTCAACTATGATTTAGACAGTTTTGTACCTAACAAATTTTGCATTGCATAAGGGTTCTTTTTATAGTCTCAATACATTCTGTCCTGTAGAGTTTAAGTTTCGTAAAGCATAGATTAATGTAAGTACTATGTTCAAATATACTTTTCTATATTAACATTTAAATGGTTTATCAAAGCAGAATTAAAACAGCTTTGAAAACTAACTCTAAACTTTCTGATTTTCAAAGGCTGGGGTTTGTTGGGGTTTTTTGTAAAAATATTTCATTTTTTAATACTTTGTTGAGTTGTTTCCTGGGATTGTATTATACTTTTTAAGTAAAGAAAAAAAAAAAGGTGAGGAAAACCTTGATATAGTTGTAGACTCCCTCATAGAGATGTTGTTTCCTGTAATGTGAAGTTACTATGACTTGCTCTGGCTTTTTTTTGTTAAAGAAATAAAAACTTGAGCTGGGCAGGAATTTTCCTACACAAAGTACATTGCTGAAAAACTTTAGAAACAGGGATGAGAATTAATTTATTATATGCCTAGGGTGTGAGATGGTCACCCTCTCTACCCTTAATAATCAATGAGGAGACACAAACAATCCAGAAAGTGATTCACTTCATTCTAACATAGACTCTTCGAGATGGTAATTCAACTCACCTCAGTCAGACACCTGCTGGAGAACAAGACAAAACACCTTCAGGAATGTCTGCTTCTCTCCACTGGCTATCAAGGGTTGGCAGGGTGACTGGCTCATAGCTCAAGACTTTCTTAAGTCTGTGGTAGAAATTCCATCTTAAGTGTTTGCTGAAACACAGTAGTTAAGTTCTTAGGTTCTGCCAGTCTCTGCCAGCCAAGGAGTGCAGGTGCCATACTACCTGACCCTGTGGACTGCCCAGACTCTGCAGCCTGGGGAGCCAGCTTTGAAGAGTTGAGTTTTGTAAACATTATTGAAATGTTCATTTCCCAGGAAGTTTTATATATATTGGTGTTGTTTTGTGTGTGTGTGTGTGTGTTTGTTTTGTTGGTTGGTTGGTTGGGTGGGTTTTTTTAAGAGCATGAAGCAACAAGATTTCTAATGAACCAGAAATTCTCAAACTCCATGACTCTAACTGGAACCCTGTTTATTTCTGGACTTCGATATTTGAGGATGAGGCATTAGAAAAACACAGCTATTTTAACACCTGGTTTCAATCCAGTTAATAACTTTGCGCCTGATACATTCTCCGCCATTAAGTCAAATTTATGCTAATACTCTCCTGATTAGCAAATACTATTTAAAGCTGGTTTATGGGAAGATTTCTGAATAAGGTAGGCATTTAGATTCAGAGAATTTCAGCCATCAGATTATAAAACAACATGGACTCCCCAAGTTTTCTTTAGGTATCCCTGCCAAACAGTGGAATAGCCTACAGGATGACAAGCAGTGACAGCTAGGGAGAGGTCTTTTTCATGCTGGGTAAATCTGTGCTTTTGCTGAACAAAACATAACCTCTAGCATTGAAAACTGCAGAACTCCAGTATTTAATTTACTTGACAGAAAATTCAGTTAGCCACATGACACTTGCTCAGTTCTGAAGGTACAGGTCTTGAAACACAAGTATGTATTTAAACAATTCCAAAACTGGATTGTATAGGCTGTTCTCTGCAGGGCTTAATGAAAGGTGAAGCAAAGGGGACCAAGCTGACAGGCTCAGCATGACAGCTGTGCATCTTCTCTTTCTGAAGGAGCCTTAGGTGGTGACATCTCTGTCCTCTCTGCACTATATTTCACTGCACAGTGTGGCCAGACCTTAACTCATTCTATAAATCATACTATACCCTGAAAGACATATTTTCTTCCTTTTTTTTCACCTCTGAGAAATGCTTCAGGCATCTACATCACTGCTTCTCTTTAGGATCCAGAAAAACCAGCAAAAGCACAGAAGGGATGCATTTTTGTCTTCTTTAGGTGAATTTGAGCTCTCAGGGAAATACCTAACAATGTATTTACAGCATGCTGTTTTTAAAGCATTATCTATTAAAAATATTAATAATCTATTCATTTCAGCCCCATAGTGAAGCAGCTGATTTCAAATTTCTACTGTTTTACAGAAGCATGAATGAATACTTTGGAGGAAAGGATAATTTTCAGAGCTGAACACAAGAAGCACATCTTCACACTCAACAGTTAGAAAAGCATATCCCACATCAGTCCACCCAAGCATGCACAGACCCAGGAAATAAGCAATCAGGACACCAAGGGCCAAAGCATACTCCAAACAATACACTTACTCTGCACTTGTGTAGGTTTTTTTGAGCCCAAGAACTGGATCAATAGCCACTTTTCATGGTAAGTATTACCATATTCATTTTAGAATCAGTGAAATGGATGTACGTTAAATTAAGCCAATTGCTTTAAACTATTTGATACCTCCTTGCAAGATGGTAGAGAGTTTCAGATTGTACCTAATGTACCAGTCAAATCCATTACAACATAAAAAATCAACTAATATTTTCTTCTAAAATGGCAGTGCTGCTTTAATACAAGAACCCAGGAAGAGCTCACCTAGTATACGAGAGGCAAGTTCATCTCCTTTTCTTTCTCAGGGAATTCCTACCCACAGCTCTTGCCTTTCTGAAAAGCATTCTGTTCCTCAGAGCCCTTGGAGGACAGTGAGGAGCAGAGCTATTTGCCCTTCTAGCTGAAACTGATTTTCTCTAAAAAAGATAAATAACTACAGGCACTTCAGGCTAGAAAAGGAAAAAATTGTATGCTTGTAGGGAAAGAGTTTGGCTAGAAGTCAGTCCTGTTTGATGTCATGTTTAAGGAGTCAGGACTGTTGCACTCTAATAATTGAGCCCCTAGCCAAGTATGGCTAATATCAGGATACATTAACATTTGTTTTACACTCTTTCTGGTGCAGTAAGTCTCTTTTCCCAAGTAGCAAACAATAAGATGAGAGGAAATGGTCTCAAGTTGTGCTAGGGGAGGTTTGGATAGTATATTAGGAAACAATTCTTCACTGAAAGGGTTGTCAGGCATTGGAACAAGCTGCCAGGGAAGTGGTTGAGTCATCATCCCTGGAGGTATTTAAAAGACATGTAGATATGTCATTTCAGGACATGGTTTAGTGGTGGACTTGGCAGTGCTGGGTTAATGGTTGGACTCAATGATCTTAAAGATCTTTTCCAACCTACATGATTCTATGATTCTGTGATTGTAAATCTTTGGATTTAGGCACTGTGGTAAGGCAGCTGTATCTCAAATTTGTTGTGCCATTCTCTATTATTAGTTTTAACCCTTAATGCCTGCCTGCAAGTAGGATGTTAAGCCACCTCTTGGAATTATGCATCAATACCATGTTCTCATTTTGCAGCCTCATACCCAATAACTAACTCACTGACAAGGATGCCCTCCCAGACTATGGGCAGACCTTAACTCCTTATCTGAAGGAGTTCTAAACACATTCTCCCATGTTAAGTGCTAGCTTAACTGCTAATTAGCTTGATGTGCAGTATTCTCAGATCTTTCTGTTGTAACTCTTCAAAATGTAGGGGATAATTATTTAATCACTGGATCTGGGAAAAATACTGGGCATGGTTCAGTAATTTAATGGCTGACAGAGAAAAGACCTGAATTTCCATCTGCCTCACTTAAGTATTTTATAGACTATATATAGGCTTCAGCTCTTTCCAGAAGGGTTCAATTAGAGGGAAAAAAAATAAAGCAAGCTAGGAACGAAATGACAAAAAAGGATGTTACTTATGAACAGGCTCAAGAATATTCATCAGAGGCAAAAGAACCTAATAAAAAAAAAAGGAGAAAGACAAGACTGTAAAAAGACACAGTGCTTAAGTGGAGGGGGGGTGGTGAGGGGAAGTGTAGAGGTGCACAGTCTTGGTCATGGAAATCCAGCATTGGCTGTGACTTCTGCAGGTATGTTGGGTCCAACTCACCAAGAAGCCCAGGATGCAATGCTGCCTTCCTCAGAGCCTCACGCCACCTCAGTGGGAGAGAAAATCACTACAGTCTCCTCATCGTAAGGTCCCTGTTGCCCATAATGCCTTTTACAGACAGGAACAGATACTCTTGTGGGGCAAATTAATTATAAAATCATCAGAGAATCATAGAATGGTTAAGGTTGGAAGGGACCTTAAAGATCACCTAGTTTCAACCCCCCTGCATGGGCAGGGACGCCTCCCACTGGACCAGGTTGCTCAGAGCCCCATCCAACCTGCTCTTGAACACTTCCAGGGATGGGGCTTCCACAACTGCTTTGGTCAACCTGTTCCACTGTCTCAACACCCTCATAGTGAAGAATTTCTTCCTAATGTCTAACCTAAATCTCCCCTCTTCCAGATTTGATGCATTACCTCTTGTCCTCTCACTACAAGCCCCTGTAAAACGTCCCTCCCCAGCTTTCCTGTAGGCCCCTTCAGGTACTGGGAGGCAACTATCAGGTCTCCCTGGAGCCTTCTCTTCTCCAGGCTGAGCAACCCCAACTCTCTCAGCCTGTCTTTGTAGAAATTAATGCTACAGGAAAGTCCTTTCAATCAAGAGGCTGTGACAGCTTTCATCTCCCAGGCACTGGTGTGGAGAGAGATGCCTGCGTCAAGGTCACGTAACACCACCAACACTGGCAGATCACTTGGCTGTGCATTTTGGGGTATTTACCACCCATACGCTGCCACCTGGAGAAGGACAGACTACCAGATACCTCATAGTCTAAGGATAAAAGAATTGCTTTACACAGCAAAAGGCGCAGATCGACCTTGTTGCAGTCGGCCAACAGCACTGCGGACAGGTGCGCGACCGCTGCCGGGCCAAAACAGGCGCCATGTCGTGGCAACCCTGACCCTGACAGCGCTTCCCGCCCGGGCGGCACAGCGACTCAAGCTGGAGACGGGCGAGTTTTTGTGGCCGGCAGGCCCCGAGGGCTGTGACACTGACCCTCACAGCGAGAGCCAGGGCTGCGAGAAGGACCCAAACGCCCAAACCGCCGCGCGGCACAGGAACAATGCAGCTGTCAGAGGCAGAAAGCCCAGCGGCTCCTGGGCTCCTAGCCCGGCACCTGACGCTACCTTGGGCATACGAGTCCCGCCGCCAGCCCGCAGCGCAGCCCCAGCCGGCACCGTGAGGCGGGACACGGCGTCCCTCAGGCGCCCCTCAGGCTTCCCTGGGGCCGCCCCGCCCACACAGGTGCAGCTGCGTGTGGCGGCTCGCGCCGAGCCCCGCCCTCCCCCCAGGCGCTACCTGGAGGGCGGGATCACCTGCTGGCGGAGGGATACTAGCCGTCCTCGAGGGGTGACCCTCCATCCCAAGTGTCCTTCGGCTTCCTTCCAAAGCCAAGGCGGGGCGGAGAGTCATCGCTGCCGCTCTTTGGAAATCCCCGCGAGAGAGGGCGACATGTTCGTCCAGCATTAAGACCCGGCGGACTATTTTTGACCGCCGACGTACGGCTGGAGTGGCCGGTGGTGGGCGTGTGAGGCCTGGTAGCGGATGCGTCTGGGACCGTAAGTAGTTCCGGTTGAGGAAGTCGACGCTCGCGGCAGCCGGTTGCCGTGGCTGTGCCAGGGCAGGAGCGGCTGCGTCCTCAGCGGTGCCGAGCCCGCCCCGGCCCCGCTCCCCACTAGCCGCCGCCATGGCCACCCGCTCCTGCCGGGAGAAGGCGCAGAAGCAGAACGAGCAGCACCAGGCCATCCTGGCCAAGCTACTGCGGGAGGAGGACAACAAGTACTGCGCGGACTGCGAGGCCAAGGGTACGGCGGGGCGGGCGGCCGCTGGGCGCGGGGGAGCCGGGCTGCCGGGCCGGCCCAGATGAGGCACTGCCGGCGGGTCCAGCCTGTGTCCGCCCGAGCCCGGCTCGGCGGAGTCTCCGCGTGGAGCGGGGGTGGGCGGTACGGCAGCGAGGCCCGGGTAGGGCCGCCGCCACCCCGCCCCGCTCCACGTCCGCAGGGGCTGCGGGGCCGCCCTGCCGGCCGCGGCTACCGGCGCCCTCCTGAAACGAGGCCCGGAGGGGCGGCAGCTAGAATTAGTGCGGATGGGGAGAGCGGTGATAGAAGGCGGACAGGCTTTAATTTTGCTGTGAACTGCTTTGCGCTTCTTCATCCAGCTGTAGCTGCCTTATCCCCAAGTCAGGAATCCCCAGCTGAGGCTTTGTGCAGGGACTGGCCTAGCCCTTTCCTGAAGTTTCACTGCCGCGTCCACTTCCTGCGCTCCCAGGTATTGATCAGAAGTGGGCTGTGTCCCTGTGCCTTCGGGAAGGCACTGGCCGATGCTAGGGTAGGTGCCGGAGGAGTTGAACGTTAAGTGTCCAAAACAATGCGCTTTAATGTTGACTCAGTCGTGTAAATGCCAGGCGCTTTGAGCCTGGATGTCTGTGTCCAATTAAACATACCGCAGATGAATGGTGATGAATGACATTTTAAAGATTATATTGGTGTCAAATCTTACCACTCTTTAGTCTAATAGTTTTTTTCTGTGGAAGAGTAGCTATATACTTGCTTTTGTGTTTACTTTGGGTTCTGTAGCTGTGAAATGGCAAAATATAGCATATCCCTCTTTCATCATCTAGAGTAGATTCATTAAGATGTTACCCTATATAAGATGATTATACAGCAAGTTATTAAGTATAATACTTTCTGGATAACAACCAGGTGTTCACAGTGTGCTATTAGCTGCAGAGCTGCCTGGCTCAGTCCTCTTCCACCTCAGGTGGACGTGGTGGTGAGCTAATTTCTGCAACTGTGAATGCCACTAAGTTTGTAATTTTCCTTTCCAATCCACGCATGCTGCTTTTTTTGCCATGGACATAAATTGTGCAGTGCCTTGAAAGATGCTGTTGTTTGATACATCAGAATCACAGAAATGAGACTTTTTATTTTTCTTATATATATAACCCTAAGAAATATATAATGTGGATTACACCAAAGAGAGTGGATCTTTATTCTTTTCCAAGTAACTCTTAATCATTTTCGAGCACAGCTATTTGTGCCCCCAGACTTCTGGTTACTATATAAAAAGACTTGTCATAAACAGTGGTTTTCTGGAAAAATCATGCTTGTTTTGTGCATTATTCGCACTTGGTATTTCTATGATGAATGCTGCTTCCAGTTGCTTGCTGATGGAATTCCATATGAGTGTTGTTCCATAATGTAGGCCTTGGACCTGGGTTACTGAAGATCAGTCTGGAATTCTCAAAAAAATGTTTGTTCTGTCATCTGAGTTCCCTCTTTCTAACCATCACCTGGTCAAGGTATTTATAAGTGTCCATAGTCCTTGTTGCCTGGTATCTTTTGCCGCTTCAGTTCACTAATTTCAGTTTCCTCCTTCTTATATTTGTTTTATTGAGTATCATATCTACTGCTCTTTGATCTTCTAATATCTCTTCTGTCACAAAACCTTTCTCTCAGAAGTTCAAGTTTTGATGTATCTTGAGTTTGGAATTTTTCTGTTCAGATTCTGGAGGACCTACCAATCTCTTGATCAGGTTGTCTTCTGCTAGTACGTGTAATTCAGTTTCCATCTTTCTAGTAAAATATTTTGTTTAGTTATGTTACTAAAATCTGAAGGGCTTCTCTGTTTTCTCTTTTGCCAAGCCCCTCTCCACCCTTTCCAGCTTTCTGTATGCCAGTGACATGGCATGCTTTCAGCCTGCCCTCCAGGAAAGCTGACATGAAAATACAGCGTGATGCAATGTGAGCTTACAATATTGAGGGATTTATTTTTTTCCTTTTTTCTCCTTTCAAGTTTAATTTGCATGTATCTTATCCTGTTCTGGCAATTCTTATTTTAAATCTTGTATCTTATTCGCTTCGTTGTGCCATCTGCCTTTGCCTGTACTCCTTTTGGTAAGTGTGTGGTTTTCTTATAGTTGGAGGGGAGCTGTGGAATGATAACCATACTATACTTTCAGCAGTTCTAGAGACATTTGACATGGATGCTCTGTGTGGATTTCTTTCCTTAAGTTTAGGAAGTTTCCTTCTAGGAAGAGGAGTTGTGTGAACCATGTTGAGATGCTTGCACTATACTCTGAAGTCAATATTTCTGTATACTCCCAGAAGACAAGTGGCTCAGAAGAAAAAAAGAACATGATTGTTTCTCTGGTTGAAACGTAAGCTTGCTGTGAGCACGCAACGCCACTGCTTAACTCTTCCTTGTCATGCCAGTCTTTGTTGAAGCTTCTTGTTTACCAAAAGAAGTTATAGTTCAGCTAGTCCTGGTATGCAGAGATGTCTGAGGCAGCAGTTTTTAACGTGGCATTATTAGCTAAGCAGAGTCTGTGAGCTGTCTGCTTGGCTTTCCCCAGGCTGAGACAGTCTCCTTCACCTCTTGCATCACTAACAGCATTCCTTTCATCTCTGCATGTGTTTGTCTCTACAGTCTGGAGTTCCCTATTGCCAGTTCCACTTGATATTATCTTCATCCCGGGTTCTGTGGACATGAACATGACAAAATATTTAGGACTTCTCTGGTGTCACCCTAGTTCACAATGTATGTTTTTCATTTTGCTGTATAATTGATACTTCTTTCTTTGAAATGCTGTGTGCTTCAGTTTCTGTTACTTTCTGCTTTTGTGGGAGCTTTCTTCCTTTGTCTATCATCCTCCTTTCTGTTGTTCAGTAGGATCCCCTGAGTTCTATTTTTTTGCTTTTCGTGCACCTAATTGTTGGGTAACATTATCTTCATTAACTCTGGTTGTGTTAACTGAGTTGCAGTTGTATCTTGGATCTTATTCTGTCAATACTTTAAACCATTGTTTTCAGTATGGTCTTCCAGATAGCTGGCATCAGCCCAAGTTCAGCATGTGTTCTTAATCGAAGCTAAGAGGCGGTGATTCCTTTCTCTCAATGTGGATGCCATAGTCCCTCTTAAACCTTAGGTATTGTATTTACCCTAGGCTTCTGTTCAGATAGTCACATCCAAGGGATGTGGAAATCTTGCAGACCTTGTATATCTCTAACTACTAGTCTTTGAGGCTTTGGGAATTCTTAGGTAGCTAGATATCCTTTTGACCCTGAAAAATTTAATGTTGTCCTTTTTGCATTTTTATCAGTAATTGCTTTGATTATATCTTCTGTAATGCCACTCTTGATCTCTTCCTTCGTATCGTTAAGGCTTCTCTGCTGGCTTTTACTTCTCACATCAAAAAGATTATCATCAGAATTTACTGCTGTCCTACTGCTGATTCACTCCTAAATTACTGAATTAGCTCTCCCTTCTCTCAGTATATGACCAGCATCTGCATTTCTTATGTTTGAAGTTTCAAGCATGCACCTTTCCTATATTACTGCATGCTTGCTTTATGTAATAATTAAAAAAGCCGCCTTTTCGTCTTCCTCAAAATAATCTTGCTAACATTAATAGTGGTCTTGTATCAAGAACAAACCCATCCTTCGGTTTCTGGCCTACTTCTTCAAGTACAAGGTATGAAGCTTTGTTCTGCATGTCTTTCAGAAGGTGGAGAGTACAGCTGAGGACACATCTGCCAGAGTAAGCATTAAGCAATAATTAGGATTGCTGACTCTGGCAACAGTTTCTGGAAGTGCTTTTTATTCTGTATTTGTCCTTTGCTTGTTGAAATAGCTGCTATGAATCTGACTGTCACTGCTAAAACGTGTTGGAAACTACATGCTGTAGGGCCACAGTGTAGTCACCATATGTCACCTTCAAACTAAGTCTTACAGCTGCTGGAAGGACTGGATAATGCCTCTGTGGGTAAGAAGCCTAAAAATCAAAGGTTCTGGAATTGTCTTTGCAGTCACAGAGATTTATGAAAGAGAGAGGAGTTTGGTATGACTTTTGACAAGGCAGTGTTTGTGTTCTGACTTTTTTTACATCTCTATATGAACAGCCATCTACGTAAGTCAGTAGATGTCTTCCCAGTGTTATACTACTGGGAAGTAGTTATACTACCATTTCTAATATTTGTAGGAAATAGGCATGTTGGTAGTAAGTTATCCTGAATTTTTGAAAGAGATAAGCAACTGAACTTCCTTTGTGCTCCATTTGTGAGTATAACTAGGTAAAGCTAGCAGGAACTGGAAGGATCTAGGAGACAGAAATAGCTATAGATCTGTCCATCTGTCTCCTGTGTAGACTATGCTGAAAGCTGCTGTAAAGCATGTGATTTTTTTTCCCTTTCACTGTAGAGGGAGACTAAATGCATTTTTATTGTTCCAATGATGATATTTGAATCTCTTATAACACCTCTTAGAGATCTGTCAAATGGAGCCAAAATCAAAAGCTGTTGACTTCAGTCAGCAGCCCTTTGACTGTACAGGCTATAATTTGCTATTTCTATGTACTTAGTGTGTAGTTATAACACACCAGAAGTCTCCTAGGCTTGTGTTATTGCTTGGCAGCAAGACTGGTATTATTTGGGCACTGATATTAACACTGAATTCAAGTACTTGAAATTTGAAGAGTGTGATGAAGCACAAGAGGAGATGCTGTTTCTGAGAAAGGAACAGGATACTCAGCAGTATGAAAGGACTAGCCATCCAAGCAGGTCTGTAAAGTAAACCAAAGGCAATCAGTCTTGGTCTGGTGTGGCCATCTCTGTAAATGTTAGGAACAGTGATCAGTCTCTTATGGTCCACAACGTTTGAACAAAAGATGTATGTTTGAAACCTGTGTGAATGTTCTCTAACATACTTTTTCTGTTTGTTATGCTTGCATTGGATGTTGGCTTTAGTACAAATGAATTGACTACTGAAGTCTGCTTGTAAATTCATCTATCTGTTAATAAGGCAATTACCTGAGCTGTCAATTGCTTTAGAACTTTAACTGTAACAAAGTTAAAATAACTTAATTGAAAACTTGCAGATCATTGTATAGGTAATTGCAGATGTCTTGAGCCTATAGAAGAGGTGAATAAATTTCTGTGTCAGAGGAAGTGTTCTGTTGTGTTTTTTAATGTTTACTTCATGCCTGGCAGTGTTTGGAGCCTGTTTAGATGATCTCTCACCACAACCCTAGTACAGAATGTCACATTGACACTGTTGCTTGTTCAACCAGATTAAAGTTTGTTTCCTTTTATTATGATATGAACGAAAATGCTTTTCAGTATTTATAGTTGTACCCTACAGTCCTCAGATATCTGTATATGATTGAGGATTTGTTCTTTTATGTGTGAAGAGTAGCAGGTACACACTTGGTCTTAGGAGTGTGGGGAGAGATTGAATGGGAAAGATTGAAGTACTGAAAGTTATGTAGCCAGAACTAATTGTTACATTTCTGGCTTCAAGTAAACCTAACTTTAACTTTCCTATCAATTTGCCAATCTTAAACGCAAAGTCGCTTAGCAGTGGGGAAGAAACAAAACTAGTTAAAAGTGAAATGGGCAAACTACCTATTGAAACAAATCTGGAATATTCCAGATATGTATGTAGCTGTTCAGACTTTTTTTTTTGTAGATGATTAAGTTTTTCACTTCTGTGTCTTGGAGACCAACTTCAATGTGAATAAGCCTTAATTTTAGTGAAGCTGTGCTTTTGTTTTGATGCCTGGTCTTCTCACTGGCTTAATCTTGCCTGTAGCCTTTAATAAATAGTGTAATTCTTCCTCCAGAATGAACCTAAAGCAGATGGGGAACTCTGGTAGTCCACTGTCTTCAGCCTGAGCAAGGCTTCAGCTTTCGCCTCTGACTGTCAGTGTAAGAATGCCTTGGGTCAGCTCATCAACAGGATTAGCATTCTCTAGGACAAGGCAACTGTCTGCTGTACCTCCTCAGGTGAAGACCTTCTCTGTCTCTCCTAAGGTGGAGGAACTGCTGAAGTTGGGACTCCAGAGGAGGTGGAACAGAGTTAGATTATGTTGAAGTCAGTTCCACACATCAGCTCATGTGCAACTTCTAGCCCTATACTGAAGTTCAAACACAGCGGTAACCAAGCAGTAGTTGGTTACTGCTCTGTGGTTCTCTTATATCTTACATTTGCAGCTATATTCACTGGTACAACTTCAGTTTACTTTGATCAAAAAATTACTAGTACTTCTCTGTGATCCTGTTGCCAGGTTGGTATGTGAAGTCAGGTTGGTAAAGTTCATACAAACGTAATAGACTAGAATATGGGTCGACAGATACAACGACTAGAATATGGGTCGACAGATACAACGACTAGAATATGGGTCGACAGATACAACAACTAGACTCTTGTAGCTTCCCAGTGAGGCTCCACAAGATCCTTCCACAACCAATAATGAAGGCAAACCACTTTGATTCAGGGTGGGTGTCCTGGTTGCAGCTGAGATGGAGTTAATTTTCTCTCTAGTAGCTGGTATAATGCGTGGTTTTGGATTTAGGATGAGAATAACGTTGATACACACTGATGTGTGAGTTGTTGCCAAGCAGTGCTTACTCTGTCAAGGACTTGTCAACTTCTCTGACTGCCCTGCCATTGGGGGGGTGCTGGGGGTGCACAAGGGGCTGGGAGAGGACACAACCATGACAGCTGACCCAAACTGGCCAGGGGGGTATTCCATAACATAGGATATAGTGTTGAATAATAAAAACTGGGGGGGGAGCTGGCTGGGAGGGCAGTGGTGGCGGCTGCATGAAGACTGGCTGGGCATCTGTCAGCAGGTGATGAGCAGTTGCATTGGGCATCACTTATTTTGTGTATCCTTTTATTATTATTTTTGCTCCCTTTCCTGCCCTATTAAACTGCCTTTATCTCAGCCCATGAGTTTTACCTTTTTCTCAGATTCTCTCCCCCATCCTACTGAGGAGTGGGGAGGGGGAGCCAGTAAGTGAGCAGCTGTGTGTGGTGTGTGTTAGCTGCCTGCTGGGTTAGCCTGCAACAGTGGGTCTTGATTAGCAACTTCTCTTGATAATAGTAAGGAACTGTATCACTAGAAATACTAGTGATCATCTGGTACTTAAACTGTTATTTTTCTGGCCGCTTTGTGAAAGGTAGCGCCTTCGAAGACCTTAAGGGATCAGAAATTCCCTTCAGTCTCTCCTGATACTTTATCTCCAGGATTTTTTTCCTGATTCCCTGCTACTAAACTACCTCAATGCTGTTTTTGTTCTATACCCTTTTTTCTGTTGCTGACGCTGGTTGCATGAGACTGAAACCTTTTAGGAAGTAGTTGCTGTTGTAGCCCTGAGAGCTGCAAATAATTGTCTTACCTGAGAAAAATGCTCTTCAGAAGACACCTCTCTTGTTGGGAGGAGTGAGACAGCTTTAGCTTAAAACTTGTAAGTGGGCAGAGTGCTGCATTGTTGAGTGACTCTAGTGGTGTTTTTTCTATAAGGAAGGGATTTGGTTCCATCTCCTCACTCTTATAGTGCAGAAAAATATTCTGGAATAAGTCGCAGGAAATCTGGTTAGCTTGTAATAGAACAGGGTTGTTTGCAAATACAGCTTCCTGCTGTTGAAACCGTGTGCACAGCCTGAAGGCTTTTTACCAAAGCCCTAGAAAAGGTATTCATGGGTGCAATCTCTGTTCTTCAGGACTTAACTGAACTTGATTGGATGAGATCTAAAGTGGCATGTTGTGGCTTTGAAGTTAACATTGCTACAGAGGCTAGATGACCTCTGAAGGTTCCTTTCAACTTGATATTTTTTTTCTGTGACTAGTAATAAAAATATTTATGGGGCTCTTTTTTTTTCACTGCACTGTAACTTTTTAGGTTCTCTGGGGTGGATTATACAGATGCAGAAATCCTTATGTCCTTAGTTTGTTGCCCTACATTTAGAAGTATAGGCCATGGCTGTCTAAGATGTTTCCTTTGTGTGGACCATAAAGGTGGGACAGTTCCTGAAAAAGTGCATTATTGGTATTGATAGTATTATTAGTATTGATAAGACACTCTAGTTCTTCTTAGTCGGGGGCTACTGGTGTGTCTCCTAATAGTACCTAAGATGTGGTTCTGCCATTTCTTAGTGACATGAGAAAGATGCCACTGCAGGATGCCCTTAATACCAGCTATTGTTCTTTGCTTTGTTCCTAAATCTCTTTTTGTGGAGCTGAAACTAATGCTGTCTTGTGAATCTTCCCTCTTTGGTCTGAATGCTGTGAAGAAAGCACAGCTGTACTGCAGCCCTAAGAAGCCCTTGCCAACAATACAGAGGAAGCAATTAGATATGTGTATGTGATAAGTAGACTTTTTTGTGAGGCACCTTTTCCTTGGAGGGGTGGCTCCCTCTGTAACCCATGCTGCTTATAGGATTTGAGAGAGAGTCAGTTATCAGCCATTACTCAGGGGGTAGTCAGCAGTCAATTTAGCTCAGGTGTCACATTGTCCTAGACAGGCTCACTAAAGCTCAGTTAAGAACTTAAATGCTTTGTGTTGTTCTCTTACAGCCACAACTAAATTCTCCAAGGCTTAATGGCTTTGCCTTGTAAGCAAGTAAAATTGTCCTGTGATAACGTGCTCTCATGTTCAGGTTCTTGAGGAGTAATGCTATTGAACCCATGACTAGTTGAATCCATGTTCACTGTACGGTCAACAACAAATTGCTTTCTGATATTATAGAAGAGTATAAAAGAGTTAAGGCTGAGCTATGTTTTTTTACTGGCATCACAGAGGGAGATAGCTTGTGCAGCTGGAGAACTGCAGTGGGTAGGTATTGGTGCTTTAGGGAGAACAGGCTGGGGTGGTGATAAGGGGGAGCTGCTGTTTTCTGTGGGAGCAGTGAAGCTGCATGCAGCTTTGCCCAGAGGTGGCTGAGGAGCCAGCTGAGAGCTTATGGGTCACGATTAGAGGGCAGACCATCATGGGTAATGTTGTGAGTGTCTGCTTTAGACCAACTGGATCAGGAGTAATGAGGCCTTTCTCAGACAACTCAAGCCTAACGTTCGTGGGCTTTGGTGATCATGGAGGAATTGAACCACCCTGATATTTGCTGGAGAGATAGCACAAGAGGGAACAAGTAATCTAGGAGGCTTCTGGCATGCATTGATTACCACTTCTCAACACAAGTGGTTATGGACAAAGGAAGATGCTCAGATTGACCTGTTACAAAAAAAAAAGGAAGGACAGGTTTGGGAGGTAAAGCTTAGGAGTACTCTTGGCTGCAGTGACCATGAGGTGGAAAAGAGTGCAGGATCTGAAGAGGAGAGAACTAAGCAATAAGTAGAATCATAACCATGATTTTGGGGAGGGAAGACTTTTTTCTGTTCAGAGATCTGCTTGGAAGAATAATTTGGGAGTTGGTTGTGCAGAATAGAGAGGTTCAGGAGAGCTGGTTGACTGTTTCTTTAAGCTGTAGTGTGGCACATCCCAATAAGTAGGAAAATGCACAAAGGTAGCAGGGGTCCTGCTTGAATGAACAAGGAGCTCCTGACAATACTCAGACATAAAAAGGAAGCATATAAGAGGTGGAGGCAGAGACAGGTGATGGGGGGAACATGGAGATACGGTCTAAGCATGCAAGATGTGATATGGTCTAAGCATGCAAGGATGTGTTTAGGTAGGAAAGCCAATGTCCACATGGAGTTGAGGTTGAGACGGCATATGTGAATGGCAACAAGAAGGGCTTTTACAGATAATCAGCAGCAAAAAGGGAGGTGGAGAAAATGTGGGCCTGTTGCTGAATGGGGTAGAGACCAAGTCATAAGGAATGTGGGAAAGCTTGAGACATTCTATGACTTCTTCACCTTGGTCTCTGTTAGTAGGGCTTGCCTTCAGGAATTCCAGGCAAGGAAGGCTTACTCTCACTGGCAAAGGAGGATCAAGTTAAGGAATGCTTAGAAAAACTGGATTAGCACAACTGTATGGGTGCTAATGGAATACACTCATGAGTGCAGACAGAGCTGGCCAGTGTCATTTTGAGAGCACTCACGATCACTAAGGTCATGGTGACTAGGGGAGAGTCTGGAGGACTGGAAGAAAGTAAATGTTCTTCCTGTCTCCGAAAAGGGCAAGAAGGAACACTTAGGGAACCTTTGCCTAAGTCCCTGGGAAGGTCACAGAGCAAATAATACTGAAACTATATGAAGAAAAAATGATGGGGAATAGTCAGTGTGGATTAATGAAGTGGATATTGTGCCTGACCAACCTGATAGCCTTCTACAGTTTACCAAGTCAGATGACTGGCTTGGTGGAGGAGGAGAATGATAGGTATTTTTTACTTTAGTGAGGCTTTTGAAACTGCATCATGTGAATTCCTTATTGATAACCTGATGAAGTGCAGTTTGGATAAAGAAACGGTGAGGTGGGTTGAAAATGGCTGAAATGCCAGGCTTGGAGTTGTGATCAGCCGCTTAAAGTTGACCTGGAGATCAGTCACTATTGGCTGTTACAGATTTACAGAAGCCAGCAACCATAACAGGGTCTGACCCTAGGTTCCTGCTGATTAATGCAGGGTCTGAGTGAAGGTTTCAAATTCCTCTTTTATTAGTATACAGCTGGAGCTGGGTGCCTTCAGAGGGGGACCCTTACCCCAGATCACACCTCTCAATTATATCCGTACCACCCAGCACTCGATCCCCAAGTCCAATCATTTAATTCTGGTCTGTGACCTCTTGACTTCTGACTGGTTTTCACTATTGCTGGGTTGGCCTTCTGAAGTTACCTCATTCTTTTGGTATTGTTTCCTTGGTCCTTATCTTCTTCATTCCACTCACATCTGCTGGATTCAGATAGTTCTGTGTTAGCAGCATTAGTTTTATTAAAAAACTTACTCTTGTTCAGCTCTTGCGGCCTAAGGCTTCAACTACTTCAGCTGCTAGTGCTAAATCAGACTATTAAGAGAGAAGAATACAGTTAATCAAGCTTACTCTATACCATTGGTATACCTCAGGGGTTGAAGGCAATGCTGTTTAACATCTTCATTAATGACCTGTGTGACAGGACGATTGCACCCTTGGCAAGCTTGAGGGCATGCAAAACTGGGAGGAGTGGTTGATAAACCAGATGGATATGCTGCTACTGGGAGCAGAAAAATTGACAGGCTGGAGAAATGTAACACAAGGAACCCAGTGGAGTTAAACAAAGGGAAATGCAAAGCCCTACCCCTAGGAAGAGGGTGCTGGGAATGCAGAAGAGATGCAGGGGGTCCTCTGGGTCACAAATGGATCATGAGCCCATAATGTACCTTTGCCACAAAGAAGGCAAACAACATCTTGGACTGAATTTCAGGAAGAGCATCATCAATAGCTGAAGAGAAGTGATTCTTCTCCTTTCCTCAGCACTGGTGAGACTGCATCTGTAGTGTGTGTCTAGTTCTGTGTTACACATTACAAGAGAAACACAGGCTGGACCAAGTCCAGAGAAGGGTGCTAAAATGAAGAGGTTAGTGTGCCTGGCATAGAAGGAGAGGCTGAGATAGCTGGGATTGTTCAGCCTGGAGGAGAGGAGGCTACTGGGGAGATCTTATCAATGTGTGTAAATACCTGGTGACTGAGAGCAAAGATGACAGAGGCAAAACTGTCTGTAGTATCCAGTGATAGGACCAAGTGGCAATGAACACAAATTAAACAGAAAATTCCACTGAAACATAAGAATAAACCTTATTTTTGTTCTAGCAGAGGTTGAAAATTGGAGCAGGATACCCAGAGAAGCTATGGAGTCTCCATCCCTGGAGATATTAAAAACTTGACTGGGAACAGTCCTAAGCAACCTACAGCAGTTTGCTCTGGGCAGGGGGGATTGTACTGGATGATTTCCAGGGGTCGCTTCCAGGATCAGATACTTCAGATCCAATTCATCTGTTGCAACACTGTCGCTGGTATCTCCGGAGTCTCACTGCAGATACTATGTAAGTTTTGTGTTTCTGGTTTGTTGTTTTTTTTTCCACCTCCAGTGCAAGCATCTGCTGACATAGGTTAGAAGTAGATTCTCTGTTTAAAGTCGTGGTCCTTTATGTGAAAGGATAACAATTAAACAGCAGTAAATACAGACTAAAGTCTTGACCTTTCTTGAAATAACTGATACAGAAATCTTCTCATGGTTTGCACATCCAGAGGTAAAAATGACCAAATCTAGCCATTTGAAGCAAGTGGGAATTGAAAGGCTATGTAGAAAGGTTACTGATGTCTTGTATTTGACTGAAATGCTGTTCAGGTCTAGCTAGGAGAATACTTTCACAACCTAAACTGCCTGGTAGAGCTGGTAGGAAGTTTCTTAGAATTTGTCAGAAATCTCCCTGGATCTTAAAACTGCTGATTGGAACTCTGTGGTAGGACTAAAAATTATGTCCCCTGGAAGACTGAGGCAAAACAAACTATTACAGATTTGTGGTCTCCTTCTGTTCTGGCCTATTATCTGATTAATGTTTGCTGAGAGATTGAGCAATATTACTCTTGTTACATTTTTCTCTTTTTGGCTTTTGTGTGAAGCCTTTCACATAACTGCTCTATTTTCTTTCTGAAAACTTGACAAACTTAGATTTGTATGGATACCTACTTCATATTCACCTTTGGCCACAGTAGACTATTGTTATATGATATAATGCTAATCCTTATTTATCCTTTCCTCTTGTCTTGATCACTTGTTGCTTTCCAGTAGGTGATAAACTTGCATGTCTGAGAACATACTGTGAAGGAGTTTCTGCTTGGTGCTATGAAACTTGACTCAATCAAGAGAACATGAGTTCCTGCTTTGTTTCTAGCTTATCTAAAATGCTTCTATGGGTAGATCTGTGTTCCTCTGACCAGAGGAGCCAAATGCTTTTGTTTTCTGCAGTCACCACCTAAAGAGGAGAAAGAACTTGGAGGTTCAGAGAACATCCTAGTACTCCAAGTCTGTGGTAATACAAAGAGCATGAATTCTGTAGCTTATGGAGATGATAGCGTTTTTATGGGGAAGATGAAAGCTGCATAGATCAACGTGCTGCCTATCTTAGTAAAACTGGACTGTCAGTTGCCCCCACCCCCTCGGAAAGATACTTGCTTTCCATAGGCAATGGAGGAAAAAGAGGTAGAGATTGTAACTCAGTCCCTGTCAGAGCGGAGCTGTGGACAGCAATGCATGATACTTAGAAGCAATGTTGCCAAGCAACTAACTTTGCAGCTGTGATTTGTAAAAGAGCAGGTCTGTTTCTCAAAGCTATGCCTGGCTATGACTTTGTGTAAGAAGATGGGTATTTTTAGGAGTAGGGATCTGTCCCACTTACCATGGATGAGAAAAATTCTACATTTGGCTATCAAGTGCTTCACTCTTCTTGTGTACCGTCTCCTTGTTAAAGAGTAGGGAACAAGAATCTGCAATTTTAATAAAGTGCTTGAAGGGACATGGGTAAAGCTGCATAGTACAGGACTTCTTTAGTAGGATTAATGGCACTAGTGATCTTGTAGGAATTGCTGCAAAAGAAGATGGAAGTGATTCATTGTGTGTAACCTGCTGTTCTTGAATGCAGCTGAGCTTGCAGATGGATTCAAAACATGGTAGTGAGTGGCAAATGGAACTGAGTGATAATTTTAAATCTCCTTGTAATACATGCTCAGATCATTTGCATTTGAATTTGTAATTTATAACAGTTCTAGAAGCAGCCAGTGGATTGATAAGTAATGATGCTTCTAAGTATAGAGCCTGATTTTTCCCTTTAATGTATGTACCTGTGGGATAGCTGTTGCTGTAGACGGTGGCAAAAACATCCCTTCAAACATGGCAAATGCCAGATGTTCATCCTTGACATCTTCAGCAGAACTGTATGTGCATTTGAGTTTCCCTCCCAAGCAGTGGTTAAACCAGAGAGGCATGCCAGTAACGAGCGTAGGCTTCTTAGTCTTTACTTTCATTGTCAAGTGGTACCTAGGTGGGTTATTCTCAACTTTAAATGTACTGAACTGCTGTATTTGGTCTGGCTGGGATGGAGTTAACTTCAGCTCTACCCATAACAGCCCTTATAGCTGTGTTTTGTATTTGTAGCTAGAATGATGTTGATGAAACTCCAGCATTTTGATGGTTAGTGAGCAGTGCTAGTGCAGCATCAAGGCTGTCTCTCCAGCCTTCCCCCAAAGACCACTAGACTGGGTGTGGGCAAGAGGTTGTGAGGGGACAAAACCAGGGCAGCTGACCCAAACTGACCAAAAGGATATTCTATACTGTATGATGATGTGCTCAGCAATAAAAGCAAAAAAAATGGGGCACGGTAGAGGGGAGTGTTCATTTTTAAGGTGTTTGTCTTCCAGAGCAAATTCTATGTGTACTGAGTCCCAGGAAGCAGCAATTACCTGCTGATAGGAAGTAAAGAATTAATCTTTGCTTTCTTTTGCTGCTGCTTATAGCCTTTGTTTTTCTGTATTATCTTAACCTATGAGTTTTTTCATCTTATTTTCTCCCCTTTGGTAGGCATGTGGTGGCCAACCAAGGTTAACCCACCACAACTGCTGAGGGTTTCATTTTTGTTCTAAGTAAAAAGTAACTATCATTCTCCTTAAATATTGTGAAGCCTTGGTTCACTTTTCTGCGTGTTCTTCAGCCCATAGCAAGCAGCCTCTGAAAGAAGTGATGCTAACTGACACTTTGCATTTGTCTAGTTCACTACAATTTCCATGGAGCTGGAGTGTTCATGAAGCTCCTGTTGAAAAAGGTTACTCTAAAAATATGTTTATACAGCAAAAAAATTCTGTCCAGTGTTTGGTCTTAAATGAGATTTTAAAAAATACAGCAGATTCAAGATGACATGCTAGAGAAGCCTCAAGGTTTTTAGAAGTACCTTTTGAGAAGTGATAATTCTCAAGCAATTCCACTCAGAATTGCAGAATTGCCATGGTTGGAAAGGCGCTCTGAGGTCAGAGTCCAACCATCAACACAAAAAAAATGTAGACAAACACAACCACACAATCCACTAAAAAAACACCTGCAGAAAACCCAGCCTCAGCCACTAGAGGATGCCCTGAAGTGCCACATCTACACATTTCTGAAATACCTCCAAGGATGGTGACTCAACCACCTCCCTGGGCAGGCTGTTCCAGTGCCTGCCCACTCTTTCAGTATAGAAATTCCTCCCATTATCCGATCTGAACCTCCCCTGCTGCAGCTTCAGGCCACTTCCTCTGGTCCTGTTATTTCCATGGGAGAAAAGGCCAATACCCACCTCCCTACAGCCTCCTTTCAGGTAATTATAAAGGACAATGAGGAGTCCCCTCAGCCTTCTCTTCTTGAAACTAAACATCCTCAGTTCCCTCAGCTGCTCCTTGTATGACTTGTTCTCTAGACCCTTCACTGGCTTGGTTGCTCTCCTCTGGACATGCTCCAGCACCACAATGTCCTTCCTGTAGTGAGGGGCCCAGAACTGAACACAGCACTTGAAGTGAGGACTCACCAATGCTGAGTACAGGGGCATGATCACTTCCCTACTCCTGCTTGGCATGCTATTCCTGATGCAGGCCAAGATGCTATTGGCCTTCTTGGACACCTGGGCACACTGCTGGCTCATGTTCATCCAGCTGTCAACCAGCACCCCCACATCCTTTTTTGCTGGGCAGCTCTCCAGCCACTCTTCCCCAAGCCTGTAGCGTTGCCTGGGGTTGCAACTGAAATGCAGGACCCAGCACGTGGCCTTATTTAACCTTATGCAATTTGCCTTGGCCCATAGATCCAGCCTGTCCAGGTCCCCCTGTAGAGCCTTCCTACCCTCAAGCAGATTGACACACCCACCCAATTTGGTGTCATCTGCAAACTTACTGAGAGTGCACTCAATCCCCTCATCCAAATCACGATGGGCATAACATTAGCCAGCCTCCAGTCATCTGGGACCTCCCCTGTTGACCAGGATTGTTGATAAAGGATGGAGAGAGGCTTAGTGAGCCCCCCAGCCAGTTTCCTCAGCACTCTGGGGTGGATCCCATCTGGCCCCACAGGCTTGTGTGTGTCTAGGTGCAGAAGCAGATTAAAAACTACTTCCTCCTAGATTGTGAGGAGGTTGTTCTGCTCTCCATCCTTATCTTCCAGCTCAGGAGACTGAACATCCTGGGGGAAGCTATTAAAGATGGAGGCTAAGAAGGCATTAAGTGTCTCAGCCTTTTCCTCATCCTTCGTTTCAATGTTCCCTTCCCCCCCCACATCCAATAAGGGATGGAGATTCTCCCTGGCTTTTTTTTTATTGTTGATGAATTTGTAAAAACTCCCAACACTTACTCAAAATTCTGCATTCCAGACTAAATGCAGCTATGTACTTTGGTATTGTATCGTGTTTGTCTTCCTGGTTTCTGAAGAAAATGATACTTTGAGGAAAAATATTTTATGGCCACAACTGACTTATGACTGCAGAAGGTAGCAATCACTTCAGAAATACAACTTAAAAGTGGAGAGCAAATTTTTTGTGTAACACAAGTCTAGTTAAAACAGCTGTGAAAAACACTACTTAGAAGTAAACTTTTGCTTTCCTATCCCAGTCATATGTACCTGATATAATGTATGATGTCTCAGTGTTGATGATTGTCATACTAGAGTGCTTACCTGTGTTAATTTGAATTATATGTCATTTAGGAAATCTCAGAGGAAACTGCCATAGTTTTAGGAAGGAAGAAGATGCCTTTAGAAAAAGGCAAACACGTTTCCACCTTGTGTGGCATAATGCAGTCTGATGAAATGTAAAGGAAGTTATTTTCTTTTTTAAACCATGGAGTGGTCAAATACTGGACCAAGCTTTCCTCAGAGGTGGTGGAACATGCCTTAGAGGTGTTCAAGCCAACTGAACAAAGCCCTCAACAGCCTAATCTAGTTAGATCTGATTGAAGCATCAAGTTAGCCTAAATGACCTCAGGAAGTCCATTCACACCTAAATCATTTTATCATTTTTATTCACTGACTGAGGAAATACAGTAGCTGCATCTTTTAAAGAGCAGGTGTTAAACATATTGCAGAGCACACATACCTTGTGTTTTGTGGATTGACCCAAACCCAGCTACAAGGATGGGTATTGAAGCACTCCAAGGTCTGAGCCATTTGCTGAGACTTTGGGGAGTACAGTATTGGGGTGTAGCTGGGCTGGTGTACAAGTCCTGGGGATTTGTGGAAAGGATTTATGTCCATTCCACTGGAGTTTGAAGCAGGTGAAAGGACTGATTCTGTTTGTCCTCCTCAGCCTGTTCTTTCCCCATGGTCTTTTGTTAAGTTAATACCCTGAGGACCACAGAAAGTGCTGCTCTGAAGCTTAGCAATATTGTTATAAAAAACCCTTTAGGATCATCCAAAAATGGAATTGTATTTGCATGGTAGGCTGTTCCTGTCCCTGAGAACTGCAATATATTAGTATTGATGGGTGAGCAAGAGGGGTGAATAGTGCAGCATAAAAAACTTACTTAGTCTGGTCTGTTTAACCTGCAGAGGAAGTGAGGAAAGACAGAATGCTAGGGAGGAAAGTGGGTGAGTCTCTGCAGTGGAGGTGGAGGATGTTGTGGGTTAAACCCCACAAGTAGCTAAGCACCCTACAGCCACTTGCTCTGTCCCTCCTGCCAGTGGGGAGGGGGAGAGAATCGGAAGGGTAAGAGTGGGCAAACTTGTGGGTGAAGATAAAGACAGTTTAATAGGTAAAGCAAAAGGAAAACAAAATCAAGAGTTCATTCACTACTTCCTATTGGCAGGCAGGTGTTTAGCCATCTCCAGGACAGCAGGGCTCTGGCACATGTAATGGTTACTTGGGAAGACATATGACATAACTCCAAACATCTGTCCTTCCTCTGGCTTTTATTGCTGAGCACATTGTATGGTATGGGATGTCCCTTTGGTCAGTTGGGGTCAGCTGTCCCAGCTGTGTCCCCTCTCAGCCACTTAACCACTCTCAGCCAGCTCCCTGGTAGGGCCATCTGAGAAGCAGAAAAGGCCTTGAGGGTGTGTGCAAGCACTGTTCAATACCTAAAACACTGGTGTGTCAAAACACTGTTTTGGTCACACGTTCAAAACACAGGGCCATATGGGCTGCTATGAAGAAAATATACTTCATCTCAGCACAAACCAATATAGCAAAGAAGACTGGCACAAGAAACCAGTCTTGATTGGCCAGTCTTGCCATGTAGTCAGTGTATTTCTACAGTCCAGAGTCTGAAATTCAGCACTCTGCTCCTTGTCTACAGACTTGGATCTCTGGTTTCTCTCTACATCTTTCAAACGAAGGTTCATGTGTGAGGGGGCATGTGAGTAAACGTACCTGCTTTGTAATGTACAAGGGAGAACATCAGGTCGCTCAGAGTGGCACAGAGGTTGTGTAGGTCGGGAGTGTATGTTTCAGAGACTCTTCAGTTGTATTTGAGTAAAAATGGTAAAGAGAACCTGATTAATGCAATTACTAGGTCATTTCTGTCTGGTAGAGGAAGATAACCTTTCATTCTTGTTTATGATAAACAGGCTATAATAAACCTCTCTTAAAAACAAATCTGAGTTTTTTTGTCGTTGTTTAAGGAAGAGCTTCAGTTGCTGGCTGAAGACATTTTCTGCAGCAGACGCTGATATAACCTTTAGCCTGTGCCTGGCTACACAGGGGAGCTCTTGTTACATCCCAACCTAGTAGCATAGATTTACACTTTTTTTCTTATCAGTGATGCTTTTACTGGATGCTTAGCTATCAACTTAAAAAATAATTTTATAAGAGCTTTATAATAATTTTAAGTTGTACCATTTTCCTTTTATTTCTGTATATGGAAGGAATATAAATTGTATACTTAAAAAAGTAAGCCTTTTAGCAGTTCCTTGCTAACAAGGGAAACTTAGCGGTCAAGACCAGCTCCAGAAGCTTCCTACTGACACTGTACTATCCTGTGTAGTCTTTGTCTTTTTTAGGAAGTACCAAATGCTGCTAACAGGAGATGACAGCTTGCACACCTTATTCCTGTAGCTTGAACTCTGACACAAGCAGTCTTTCTCTTTACAAGTGAACAGGCAGGATAAAATTAGAGCACTACTCCTTTGCCAAATCAAAATTTGATTTTGGAAGCTGTTAGGTTATTGAATTTGCCAGTGTTGGCACCTCTGACAGTTCTGACTTGTAGGGCAGTGGCTTTTCTTTCCACGGGGTGTGCTGTAGCAGGCTGGTATCCCACAAGGCTGGTAGGAAAACGGTTTCAAAGGAAGCTTCAGTACAACACACTGAGTTTAAGTGATATCATGTTAAAAATTAAGTGTTAATGAAGGTGTTCTGTTTAAATCCTGTCATCTGAGAAATAAGATTAATAAGAGGCCTTGGTTGATGTCTTGAAGAACTAATCTCAAAAGCCGTTCTTGATCTTTCTCTTGATATTACTTTACATGAACAGTGATCAACCATGTATGTATATAGCTTCACAGAGAACTCTAAATACTGTATTTTTTATTTAACAACTTAGCATTTGCATCGCAGCATCATCACCTAATGTTTAGTAAAACTATTTTTTTGTTTTGGAAAAACAAACTTACCTTCTCACAGTCTTAGTCAAAATTCAGATCGTTAGTAACTGGCTGTTTCTTAATAAGTCCAAAAGACTTGAATTCTTTCACTTTGTCACTTAACAAGATTGTTTTTGCCAAATGGCTACTCTACATGAAAAAACCTCTTTATCTCAAGAATAAACTGATGTTACCTGTGGATCTCCAATAGCTGTAACTAATCAGCCCTCTGATTTACAAACTCCAATTTCTCGCATTCCTAACTCTGTTTCCTGTACAAGGCTTTTGATGTTTGAAATGTTGTATGACTTGAATATATTCCAGAATTATAGTAGTTATCAAGCCAGCCATTTAATTGTGTAAACATGAAACTGAAAGAATGTTATTCTCCCTGTACTTCCTTTCTAGTTGAGGCTTTATACAGCCCTTGAAATAAGGATTCTGTCATTATTTCTTTGAAAGACTCTCTACAATTGATGCTATTGAAGCAGAGGGGTCAGTTAGCTGAAGTAATGGTTGAAACTGGTTGTTAGGTATTCTGACTTCTAGAGGTGGGATAGGTTGTGCAGGGGAGGTTTCATTCAGAATACTTTTGCAAGGCCTCTTTGGGGTTATGAATAGGACTGAGCTTAATAGATTTTCTTTTTATTATTATTTTAATGACAAATAGTTATCCAGATGGAAGAGAGAAACTTGGAGGAATTTTATTCCTGAAATTCTACTTACCAGGCATGGGCTAAAAATAGCCAAGTGACTCTTTTAAGGCTTGTCTTCCCAGTGTTGTTCCTGTAATACACCTTGAACCACACATATCTCAGTTGTTACCAAGCTGGGCTCTGAAACAATGTGTTTGGTTGCTTTAATTATCTGCCTTCAGTGCAACTTCATGCTGTTTGGTTTGATTTTATTTAAAACTACTGAAACACCTCCTCTTGTTTGAACTCCCCACACTTTTTTAATGTGGTAAATTTTTCAGTTCTCAAGTTCTGGCCTTGATCATCAAAACACAGGATTGCTAGCTGTAAGAGACCTCTAAAGACTAGAGATAACAGCACTTGTGTAGCTGACCTAGTCTTTGGGTATGGAGGTAAAGGAAGCCTCTTCTACTGTAGAGGAAAAAAAATCAAGCTTGATGTGGGAGAGGAGATGTGACACGAGAACGTGCTTCTGGCTATTTGTTCTCCTTAATCAGAAATCACCTTATTTCAGTGGATCAAGTGGTGGGTAAATAGTCTCATATCAGTAGCCTCAAAAAACTAAAGTTTTAAGGACTTGAAGATTTTATTTGAGAATAAAGATACATGTACTGTTGCACAGTTTCCTTTGCTTCAAATTCTTTATGCATGTTTTGTGAAATCTTTTATTCTTTCTGAGAAGATTTGTTCTGTAATTCACAAAGTCTGATTCAGTGGACATGATTAACATTGCAGTTAACTTTTTTGTGTTGTGGGGGGTGTGTGTGTTGTTGGATTTTGTCTTTCTCTTTCCTCTCCCCCTTTGAGAGTCTGTGAACCAAAAATGGTTGGAGATGGTGGATATAATTCTACCTTTTGGGAGGAGAACTAAGCAGCCTTCAGTTAAGTTGAAATGGTCTTTGGAGCAGCAGGATTAGACTGAAAATGAGAATAGTAATGTATTGCTTTTGAGCACTTTAGTATAACCTCAATGTAATCCCTGTTTCTAGTGTGTTGTGTTGCAAGAAGAGAAACTCGGAGAAATAGCTGTAATTCTGCCTTGCTCTTCTGTTCTTCCCTGGGTGTCCACGGGAGGAGGGACTGTTTTGTGTTGCTTAGCTGTTCTTGTGTTGAATCACACAAAATACAACTACTGCTTACTTGTTTTCCTTCTTTTCTCTGTATCTGATATATAAAAATGCTTGCCTTCTGTTTGTGATCTCTACCTGTATCTCAGCTTGGAGAAATTATGGATGTTTCTGGAAACTACTCATGTATAACTTGACTGAAATCTTCAGTAGCAGACCACTTATGCACTGTGAATTGCACGGGGGAATAATGCAGAGAGTGAGCACTGCATGGCCGTGCTTATAGTGATGTGACCGCTGAGGTTTTTTTGGTAAGGTTTTGGCCAGAAAGTGATGTTTTTTCAGGAACTGGCCAGCAACCATTCAGGGTGAGTCAGAAGAGAGGTGTAGATTTTCTTGCAGTTAATTCTCTATTCCACAAGATGGAGCCAGTTATTTGACAAATAAAATCTATCAACCAGCAGCAGAGAAACAGAAGAGAATTACAGTCACCTCACTGTGCTTTGTGGTCAAAGGACAGGCAGGGTGCAGTTGAGTGAAAGGAAGAATTGTAGTCTGTCAGAAGTCTTTGAAGTTGTTGGCCCAAGATAAGTTTGCTACAGACTATATTGAGATGCAAAGCAGTTAGTGCTTTGTTACTTTAAATACTTGGCTTCTTTCCTTGTATAACTGTTAATTGGTAACTGCAAGAATTCAGAATAAAAACTTTGGTTTTAAGTGCTTCTGTAATACAAACCTTATTTAAACGTAGTCTTGACAATCATTGTTTCTTCATTTAAAACTTTGTTTCAAACTTACTCCCGTGGCTAGCTGGTTTTATGCACAGTGGGAAGGGTTCAGAGTAGTGTGAGATGTAAAAGTCATCATTTCCTTTGATAGTAAATATAAAATTGAAAGGCTGTGTGTTTACTCCTTTTATCCCACTTCTGACCTCTGTTTGCTCTCTGTAAGTTGAGATGTTTAGTACAAATGGACAGCACCTGTGTTGCAGCAAAAGAAGTGTTTCAGGTTTAACCTGCAGTTACACTAAGCTGAGCATGTGGTAGTGGGCTGATGGAGGGAAAGAGACTGAGCTACTGTGGGTAAGGGAGGCAGCCATCATCATTCTCCTACTTTGTAGTCGTATCTGCACTAAACATATACTTGCTTCATTGTGGACATCTCCCAGTTCTGTCATATCCCAGTACTTTTGTTTCCTTTTGCCTCTTGTTAGTTTGTTCTGGTCTTCATCACTTTACTTTTTTTTTGTTTAAACTTGTGTGGGAGATACACCTACTCCTGCCCACTCTTGTCTGGTAGTTTATAACCTTTCTCACTAGCTGCTTTCTGCAGCTAGAAGCTGAGTAGAGGATGGACTATTGACTGAGAGGTTTAAAGCAGTACTTTCATACAGACTAATAAAAATGAGAGTTAAAGCAATGTTTTACGCTGCATTGACTGCTTGGATTCATATACAGTTTGTATATGAGACTTCCATGTTTTTCATGATGCACGTAAAAGCACTTTTTCCATCAGCATTTTAAGTGGTGGGTGTCTTATAAGCCTTTTTTTCGTGTAGAGTACAGGCCTGTCCATCCACTGACACAAAGTGAAACTCGAGTGGTTTGGAATAAACTTTAAACCTTAGACTTCTAGAAAATAACATACTTCGGCTAGTGTTTCCTTTTGTAATGCACTATATCAGCTTAGAATTACCAATCTTGTCATTATTTTTGCTGTGGATCAGCTGTACCCATAAAAAATTGGTTATATCAGCTGTAACTTCTTCAGTAGGATGTGTGAGCAATGCTGTGCATGTTTACTGAAGCTTCAATTAGCTTTTTAATACAAAGGAGTAGAACATAGGCTCCAAACTGAGTGAGCTGTGGGTTGGGGAAGAAAGGGATATAAGGGAATATATGTACACACATTAAGCATGTGCAAGGTGCTAGTCCAGTTGAAATAATATGGAGAAGAACTATCCTAAAAAAATTATACCCTGAAGAGGAGAACTGTGGGAAAAAGTGGGCAATTTTTTGAAGTGTTTTGGGGGGAAAAGCTTTCAGCTAGCCAGAGAATATGTAAAAAGGATGTTGTCACAAAATTCATGCTTTGAAATGCATTTTAGAATAAAAGAATGTCATGTAAAGATGGATAGCTTTTTCAGTGTTTTAAAAATCGGCTTGAAATCAACTTATGTAAAGACTTATGTCTAAAATTATGTAAATTACTTTCAAGCTCTTCATTACTGAAGTTTTAAGCAGTTGAAGTCAGTTTTTGAAATGTTCTAAGTTTTTTCATAGTCACATTTCTGCAAGTAGGGAGAGTGTTCTGTGTAGTAACTATTGGTACAGAAGTTTACTTTAACTGGAAAAAACTCCTCAGGTTGCTTCTTAGATTCACAAGTTATCTAGCGATTCTAAAAACTTAAAAGATGTACCAGGAAATGTTGTCTTGTGGCTACATATTTCTTTTGCTCTTACAGTCTAGATAGTCTCTAATAAGAGACTTCTTAAATACTCTTGAATATGTCACAATTAGCATTATTTCTACACATCTAATTGCATTCTAGTTTCTGTTCAAAACTTGACGCACAATTCCTGAACACGAACAAATGTAGTACTTGGTGTGGTGGGTTGACCCTGATAAGCAGCCGAACACCCACCACCACCCTCTTTTTTGCTCCACTCTCCTGTGGAATGGGAGAAGACGGAAGGTGGAAAGACTTATGGCTTCAGACTGTGACCGTTTAAAAAGGCATGCAAAAGCTGCATGTGCAAGAGAAGCAAAAAGAGAAATTCATTCATCAGCAGGCAGATGTGCACCCATGTCCTGGAAAGCAGAGGCTCCGTGTGGCTAACAGTTGTTTGGGAAGGCAGATGCCATAACCAGAAATGTCTTCCCTTCCTCTGCCTTCTTTCCTGCACCTTTTGTTTCTGAGGACAGTATTATGTGGTTTGGAATGTTCCTTTTGTCAGCTGGGGTCTGGTGTCCCTGACTGTGTACTCTCCTGGCCTCTTACCCACCCACTGCCTACTGGGTAGGAGTAGGAAAGAAAGCCTCGACTGTACAAGCACTGTCCAGCTGTAGCCAAAGCATCAGTTTTATCAGCACTTTTTTAGTCACAAATCCAGAGCACAGCTCCGTACAGGCTGCTCTGAAGCAAATTAACTCAATTCCAGCCAGGCCCAGTACAGCGGGAAATGCTGCTTGGTATTCTCCATTTAACATGTAACAGCCAAGTCTCTAAATGAGTTTTTTTGAAGATGTATGGCAGCTCAAATCCATCCTTCTGTTTAGCTATTACAAGAAGTTTGCACTTGTGCTGTGTTTAAATTTCAAATAAAAATTTAATAGCTGCTTTTTATAAAGGTAACTGAATTACACTTGCCAGTAAGACTAAATATGCACAACAGAGCTTGAGGGTTTTTATTTAGGATTATTTTAAAGGTTACTTAAACTGTTAATGTCAGACTATCCTAAGGAAGATTGTTGGGTCTTCACAAGAATGATCTAGCACATTCAAGATCTTGTCTGGAAAATAGCACACACCTTCCCAGTTGACCTTGCCTAACTACCTATTCAAACTGAAAGGAAATTTAAGTCTAATCAGTAGGCAAATATAGGAAAGAAAGAGAAGTTTAGATTGAAGAAAAAATAAATCAGATTCTCATCTTGGAAGCACCAATCTGTTTCAGGATCGCTGAAGGTTTTTTCCTTGATTCATCCAGGCAGTGTTTCAGGGACTTCATACTATAGTAATATATAGTCTAGTATAAACATTAGTCATTCTCAGGACAACACAAATCCTATGGTGCTTTTCCTTAAATTAACTTTAGCAAAAACTAGAAGAGGCAGACAATATTTTTAAGCAGTTATCTGTATCTTAAATGACTGAAGAAATTATTTGGAGCATATTTTTATATCTGAGTACTGCATCGATAGTGGACGCAGCAAGCTGCTGAAGTGCAGCTCAGCTCTTCTAGTGTAAGGCTTATATTGGAATGTCTTTCAAAATAATAAAATTACAACTGTATTAAAACTTAGACAGTCTTTCATGTTAATATTGGCTGATAAATAAATCTGAGGGACTTTTTACAAGGGCGTGTAGCAACAGGACAAGGGGTAATGGCTTTAAACTAGAAGAGGGTAGATTTAGTTCAGACGTTAGGAAGATGTTCTTGATTGGGAGGGTGGTGTGACACTGCAACAGGTTGCCCAGGGAGGTTGTGGATTCCCCCTCCCTGGAAATGTTCTAGGCCACGTTGGATGGGGCTTTGAGCAACCTGGTCTAGTGGGAGGTGTCCCTGCCCATGCAGGGGGGATGGAACTAGACGATCTTTAAGGTCACTTCCAAACCATTCCATGACTCTATAAATAGCAAAAAAAAAACCAGTTATCAAGATTCTTAACATTGTCTTCATTTCTGAAGCCAAATGTCTGTTTTCTTAATTGGTTGGCAAAATATGCACAGCAGATAAACTAGGTTACTTTTGTTAATTTTGCTGAAGAAAAACAAATGTATCTTTAAGGACCCAATGAGAAGAAAGCTGTGAATAGTTCTATTAAGTGCAAAGTGTTTCCTGTGTACAGAAATAAGGATCCTGACTTCATACAAGTGTTGGGATAACTGTAAATTGCTTATTGAATCAGGCCAAATTACTGTTAACTATTTCTTGCACAGGATGGTTTGCAGGCAAAGCTTTCATCGACTGTTTGGCTAAGTCAGGCACAGCAGAAAACATTTTGTATCTTTTGTGTACCACTTAACTGTGGCTGTAATTGATCAATTTGTATTAATTAACACTTTTCATTTGGAGTGTTAAATATTGCATATCGTCATTACTCTGAAATAAATTCAGAGGCTATATGTGAACATTTTTGCCTGGCTTCAGGTTTCTGTTATTCCACTGCTTAATTTGTTACTTTATTGTTTAAATATATTTGATTTCCTTAAGTTATTTCAGAAGTAAGTACAAATTAATGAAATCTGAGCTTCTGGGACCATATAAAACTGTTCTGTTCCAGGAGAAAACCAACTAATTCACAAGTTGTTATGATCTGTCTTTTTGTTAAGAAAATTTTAAGTTAAAATATTAATCTATGAGGTTAATGATCTCCCTCTTCATTTATTAGGGTAGACTTTAGTCATGAGAAGTCCTCATCCCATCTTGTCTCATTATTGAAGAACTTGCCTATCTGGGATGTTACAGCTGAGGATGAACCTTAAGAATAGGAAACTCATGTGATGTATAGTTGTACAAATTCTGTGGTAAAAGGTTTATAGTGGCTGTGTAAACACCCTATAGGATAAAAATATGGACAGCATACAGATTCTACAGATAAACACTTCTTGTCCCTACAGTAGCCCGACCAAAACTGGCTTCCCTCTTTAGAAGACGCATCCCTTATAGTTGGGGGAAAAAACTGGGCAAGCTGTTAGGCACACAAGACCTTGCCTTACCTTTTTGTTTCCAAACCATCATGGGCTATATTAAGCAGTTGCAAATGCTGAGTTATTTCATCTGCATGGAGTGGCCAAGGAGTATTTTGGATTAAGCTTCTTCTGGTGTACTACTTTAGCTGAAACTTCATTAGTATGTTGAGGCAACTGATCTGGAAAACTGCACATGCTGGAGAACTAAAATTTGAAGTAGTGTAAACTGTAAGTGGCCTCTTCTTGTACTATAATTCTATGCAGACTCTAAGTACAGAATGAGTGTTTTGTGTCTGTAGTGTTTCATGGGGCTAGGGGGGCAGGAAAGGCAGGTCAACAGGTTGCTAGTTGTTGAACTATTTAAGACACACATTGTAAACAGCTTGACTGTTTGTTCTTATCTGGCAAGTAGTAGTTCTAACTTAGAAGTGCCATGTGGGAAATGACACTTGGTTATTTCAGTGAGTAACTGTTAGATCTTTTGACCTGTGAAATGTAATTTTATGATGGTAGCACTTACTTTGAAAACTGCCAGTCATCTTAGTAACTTTGGTCATAAAGGTCAAGCAGTGGACATTAGGTGGGCTGACTTCTTGAGGTCTTGAACAAGACAAATTGAGAGCAAGGTGGTGACCCAAAATATAAACCATATTTCCAGAGCTTCTTACAACAAAGCTGGAGAGCTGTGAGCGTGTCTTGGGATTTTCGAATACCAGTTCAAAGAAATGGAGTCTAAAAGATTTCCTCCTGCTTTCCTGTTTTGGTTGTTGCTGAACAGTGCTAGCACCCTACGAGGGCTGCTTTTTTCTGTTTTGCCCCCACAGATGAGTAGGCTAGGGGTAGGTGGGCAAGAAATTGGGATGAGAGCCAAATGGGACTCTAATTGACCATTTAGTTGGACTTGATGATCTTAAAGGTCTTTTGCAACCTATGTGAATCTGTGACTCCATACCATATGATGATGTGCTCAGTGATAAATGCTCAAGGAAAGGAGGAGGGAGAAGGGACATTCTTGGTTATGTTGTCTTCCAAAGCAAGTGTTGTGTGTGCTTTCTGAGGCCCAGCTTTCTTGGAGGTGGCTGGACACCTGCCTGCCAATGGGAAGTAGTGAAGAAATCTGTTCGTTTTTTTCTCTGTCTTTTGGTTGTGTGCAGTTCTTGCTTCACTTATTGAAACTTGTTATTTCAGTCTGCAAGTCTTTTCTCACCTTCCTTCTGTTCTCTCTCAGTCCTACAGGAGAGGAGAGTGAGCAAGCATCTCTGTGGATGTTTCACTGGGATCAACCCAACACAGTCCTAAGCTAGAGATCAGGAGAGAGGCATAAAATTATTTTTTTAGGCCCCAGGGAAGTGTTTGTACAGTATATTAATATTGCAATGCAAACTGCTACAGTTGCATGAATGGTCTAGATGCACATCTGTTGTACAAAGGCAGAAAATAATTGCTTGAAATGTTTTCCAACATTTCAATGTGCCTTCTTGCTTTTGATTGTTAATTACTTAGTCTCTGAACTCCTTAGAGCTCAGAACTAGATGGACTTTAAAAGAGTGCCTTTAACAGTGGTGTTGTACAGAGCTCTAATGATATAAGTAAGAGTTTTTAATTTGAGACTGTAGTAACTTCAAGACAAACATCCCAAGTGTCACTATGGGAGTTTAGGCCAGTGTAGGTCTGCCTCATCATGCCTCATCAGCTGAGAAACAGTGCTAAGGTTCATAAATCTACCCGAATCTGTAAGAAAAGTTATTGTGCTGTGAATGGCAAACCATACTGTAGTTTAGCAATCAAGGGCACTGAACACATTCAGTTTTCCAGCATTCTTAGTCACGGATATTTCAGTCAGTTGGTTTTGCAAATCTTTGTATAATCAATCCCTAAGAGCTTGCATGGTACTGTTGTAAAGTCTGTGCTGTATGAGGTATTAAAGGATTTGTTTCATTAATATAAGATTGCCCTACATTTAATTTCAAGTTAGGTGCGGATGCAAGTCTTAGGAAGCTTTTAATTGGAGAAAGAGGGGCAACTTCTACTGATTTCTGCTGATGCTTGCATCTGATGCCTAGCTGTAAGGATTATTCAAGTTGTAAGCAAATTCCTGTTGTTACTACTAAGCCAAATTTCTAAAATATGTTTGGAGGTTTTTTTGGGAGAGAGGGTGTTGGACACAACGTATGACTTCCTAGCTTAATCTGGCTAACTCCAATATTGTATGATATCACATAGAAGTAGAAAGCCATAAATAAAATTACTAACAATGAAGATTGCTAGAAATAACTAGATGTCCTAGAGAAACAGCTGTGAGCCTTTATTCTGACTTGTTTATTCCTGTTGTCAGTATAGAATTATGAAAAAAACCCACTTCATTGTATATGGAATTTTGAAAATACTTTTTCTCCATTCCCTTTAGGTCCAAGATGGGCCTCTTGGAACACCGGTGTTTTTATTTGCATCAGATGTGCTGGAATACATAGAAATCTTGGGGTCCATATATCAAGGGTCAAGTCTGTCAACTTGGACCAATGGACACCAGAGCAAATACAGGTAAAATATCTTACAATGTGTTTTCAATTTTAAGGGGCTGCTAGAAATCCTTTTGAAATTGAGTTTGTCATGATGCCCCAACTTAAATGTTTTACTATCAGAGTGGTTCTTTATGTTATATTTCTACTGTAATGAGTTTAGGTTCTGAAAACTCACTTCAGAAATTGGTTTAGCTATCTTTTCCATATCATTTTAGATGCGTTGTACCTTACCATGGAGACTCTGAAAACTGCTTCTTTGTTATATCTGTAGAAAGTGTTGTAAGCCCTTTCCCTTTCAGTAAAGTAGCATTCACACATCTGTCTCATTCTTGATTTACATTACACTCTTTTGGTGTACTAAGCACTGACTTTTCCAGTTATGCTCCAGTCTGAAGCCTCTTTCTGCTGTCAGACAAATCTTCCTTCTGGTCTGAAGAGCCATCCTGAGAAAGGAAAGCTTATCTTTCACTGGAGGGTCTAGCTTACACTGTAAGCAGCTATCCGTGGCGTTAGCTTTTGTCCAGCAAGTCTTGGCATCCAGCCCTTCTGTGCCATGGGGGCATTTCCCAAAACAGATATGGCAGCAGAGAGATCTCCAAGTTAAAAACCTGCTGTGTCATTTAAGCTCAGCAATAGCATTCTGACTGTTTCCATATATGAAATATTGATAGACTGATGAACTGTTTGCTACCACTCTTTCTTAGTGCATGCAGGAAATGGGAAATACTAAAGCAAGACTACTCTATGAAGCTAATCTACCAGAGAACTTCCGAAGACCTCAAACAGATCAGTATCCTTTTTGTTTTAGCTTTCACCTTGAAATGACTTGAAATGCAATTTTTGTGTTATGACTGTTTAAAGGGACTGCTAATTTTGGCAACTCACCGTATTTATTTCATTGATATTGTTGTATAAGAAATGACAGTGGAAGTTGGGAACGGTTCAGAAAAGATTTAAATTACTTCAGTGATAGTAAATCTACTTTGTAATGAGATTTGGCAAGCCCCATTTATTTTTGCATTCAGAAGAGGTGACTTCATAAATTCCCTATATGTAGGAAGTTAGTGATACTAGAGAGCTCTTGAATATTCTGTCTTTATCTTGAGTAACTGCCAGCTGAAGTTAGAAGCATTTGAGCAGGAAATGATGAGATGAATGGTAAAGTAAAATAAGCCATTGGATCTTACTGAAGTGAAGTATGGATGTCCTCTAGATTAAGTCTTCTGTAAGTATTTTTTGTATTTTTAAATATTAAGTTGGTACCTAAGTCGTTTTTGTGTTAAAGGGTATGTGTTCTGTGAAGTGTGCAGCACAGCTGGCTAGCATGGGAATATCCAAAGAAGCCAAACCTCCCAATGGCCACCACTTGTGCTGATGTGAGGTTATCACTACATATCTGGAAGGGGAGGGTTTGAAGAAAAACCACCAATAAATAGCTTTCCTCAAAAAATACCCTCTTCAAATGTACTGATTTCTTAGCGTAATGTATAATGTCATTAATTTAGATTTTTATTAGCTCCTGGTTTAGTGATGCTACTCCACAGGTAGGATTTCTCCTGATCTTAGTGGAGCTCTAACTATAATGAGATCTCTTAGCATGTTACAGGCTATGGAGGCTGATAAATGGACTTAGTTGTAACTGGATCTGAATTTCCTCCTTCTATATCCAAAAGTGATTGTGGTGGTTCTGCTTAATAGATACTATGCTCAACATGCTGTGTGCAGAAGATTTTTTTGAAGGGTTAGACTCCTCATTATAAAATGCACTTGAGCAAAACTGATATGTTTCTTCATGTTCCAGTAGCTTTTAAATTAAACATACACATACATAAGAAAAAAGTAACTGGAGCCAGGTAGCACTGTAGCATTCCAGCTGTGATATTCTGGAACTTTATTTTGGCCATAAGACTGAAATACTTCGACTAAAAATCAAAGACTTCAACTAAATCTTGAAGATGTGTATTTTATTATTCTGTTGACACTGTATACCTTGAAATAATTATATAGCTTTTAGAACTGTTGTCAGTTTTGTAAGTGGTGGACTTCAGTAGTTTTTTAATTACAACTTTCTAATTGACTGAAATATCGAGTGTGCATTCTGGGAAACTGCTAAAAATAGGGAAATATTTATGAAAAAGAAATAAAATATCTACCATAAAAACCTGAACAACAAAAATTTAACACTTGACAAGATAAATGTGCCAACTGAAAATGTTGATTTTGGCAAATAACTGAAGATTTTTGAAGAAAAGATAAATTGCCCTAAGGTGTATTATAGCAGTCAAATTTTGACTCTTTTCTGTTTAATTCTAAATGCATTATAATTTCAGTTAAATTCCAGTTTCTACCCATAAGCATGGGAAAAAATTCCCTTTTTCTATTTCCTCCTCCCACCCCCCATATTATATGATGTGGTAATTCGTACTGCAAGTTGAAAATAAACTTTCTGAGGGAGTCCTGTTTAGCCTTAGCAAAATTTGAAATTTCATGGGAATTGCATATTACACAACTTCCATTAATCTGTAATTTGATAATATATATGGATTTTTTGGCAAAATGACAGTCCTTTGATATGGCAGAAGAATAATTCAGTGTTAATACTAAGATAGTTGTATGTTCAAGATGCCCTTTACCTCTTTCCAAATATATCTACTTTTAGAGAAGAATACTTTATGATTTGTTATGTTGCTTTTATGAAGCAATGTCTCCAAATGACACTTGCATACAATTTTAAACTAAATGTGGTTGTTGATAATATAGTTGATGCACAGAATGAAGGAACTGAGCGCTCGGAGCTCAGTGTTCATCTTGAGAGATGGTATGTGGAGCTAAATTATCTTTCCATTGATTGAAGGAAAACTGCTGTGGAAGTTTAAGATGCAATGAATCTGAGCTTCCACAGTTGCAGTTTTGATTTTTGAATGGATAATTACATTGCTGAACAAATGAGCTAAAATTTATTCTACGGAGGCCAGAATATCAGTCTTAAAGTTAACTAAGGTTTACTGAAGTATTCACGCTGCTTGGCATGAGCTGCTTTATTAAGCTGAGAGAACTAGTTGTCCTTTTTGTTTGAGCTAGTGAGTTGTCAGTTCTGGTCTTATGCATCAATATGCATAAAACTATAGTTTACTATACTAGTAGCTTCTAGTGTATCTTTCTCATACTGTTTCATTAAGAGATTAAACTGAATAGTTCTCTGTAGTAAAAAGCTCTTTTTGGACACTGCAATTGTTCTGTGTAGAGCAGTTTGTTCTGATTTAAAACTACAGAATGAGAATAACCTGTCAGCTTTTTAGGGTAATGTTGCTATTTATCTAAATGTATATTTTCCTTTAACTAGCGACTTCCAGAGCTGTGGAATTTTTCATCAGGGATAAGTATGAAAAGAAGAAGTATTATGATAAAAATGCAATTAATGCCTTCAATGTAAGTAAACAGTTTCACCAAGGATTCTGTCACTTTTCTTTTTTGAAAGCTACATAAGAGAAATGTGGAAAATTCTATATATAAAAATGTCTTTTTGGTACTGAGCTAACTGCTATCTTTTGTATCTCTTGAAAGCTATTCCTAGGTTCTGTAAGTTCAACGTACCTTGTATATTACATTTATAACAGCAAAGTGTTATGATCCAGCAAATAGCTTGCTTCTGACTCTTAATCTTGTGTTTTTCTCTGTGATGGGTAGTTCTTCAACAACTCACTTTGAGCCCTTTCTGAGTATCTTTTTCCATGTTCCAGGGATAAGATAGGATTGCTGTTTCTGGTGATTTCGTCTTCCCTCATTCTCTGTAATGCCTTGATGAGAAATCCTAGGGTGTTTTGGGCCCCTCTTCAGCAGGCCTTACTGCTGTGCTGAATTCCAGACTATTGCTTGCTGCAAGGTGGACTATTAAAGCAAATGGGCAGCATGGCAAACCAGATGTTTAATCATGTTCACTGCAGTGAGTGCTTCTCTGGCAAAGTAGTTTTGACAATGTCAGCCTTTACTGCATCCTATTAGGTTTGAATGCAGCTATTTTGGGGGCATACAATCTGATCATATGTATTTTTGTATATGTATGCTTAAACACTTGCTACTCTATACCTACAGTATTTAACTTACTACTTCCTCTGACTAGGCAGTGAACTTTGACATGGAAATGAGTGCAAGGGTGGACATAAAGAGTGGGAATTTATGCTGCCTTTGCTATCTGAGAAAATGGATCTTTGAACGATAGTTTTGTTTTAGAAGGATTAAAAAAAACCCAAACCTGGAAACTAGAGAAGTGTATTTCATTAAGTATTGCTGAAGGAGGGGGAAAATTGATTCACTTAAAAGGTAAAATGGAAATTGTGGTTTGAATTATAGTGTCAGGTACCCTTCTTTACTTTTATTCAAAAGTAGAAAATAGGAAGAATTGTTTAAAATTGTACTTCTTTTAAAAGTTCAAAAGACCCTCAAGATCTTTCTAAACAGAATCCTGGTGTCTAATGGAATAGCCCACTGCTGCCTTAATATGTTTGAAGGGGTAATCAGATTTTGCTTATCATATTGCAGACTAATGAGTCACTTTACCTGTCATGGCAGTAAGGATAGAAACCAGACAACCTAAATAGATGCATGTTACTTCTGAGTTGGGAAAACCATTTTATTTCTTCCTACCTGGGCTTTATTTCCCTAATTAATAATGTAAGTGGCCCAGTCTCTGAAATGGGAACAAAAATCTGATTATGAAATATTTTAGCAATAGACAGCTCACGCACATTCACATTCATCTACTTTACTTCAAGGCCCTCAAACAACAAGTTTGAGGTAGGCAATCTGAAATCACAGTTATAGAAAAATCATAAAAGTACACAATAATAAATTGACTGAACCAGTGCAACACCTGTAGTCCTAGTGTGCTGCGTGTATTGGGTAATGTCCTTGGCTGTGGTCCCAGCCCAGCTCACATGTCCTTGTAGTGCTGTGGCTGGTATTCAGTGGTCATCAGTTGAGTAGGCCTGGGACTGACAGGGAAGAGGAAACAAAGATGAAGCTGGAGCTCCATTCTGTCTGATATGCTGCTTTTCTGCTCCTGGATACTGTTGGCAGAAAAGAGGGGAAGTTGCTTCCAGCACATGGATGTCTGTGGTGAGTTTAAGAACAGAGTGTGGGAGGGAGTTCTGTCACAGTACATGTTTCTGAGTCCTTGTCTGTTTGAGCCCAGGAGTAGAAGCATCTCTCCTACAAAGACAGGCTGAGAGAGTTGGGGCTATTCAGCCTGGAGAAGAGAAGGCTCCAGGGAGACCTTGTAGCAGTCTTCCAGTACCTGAAGGGGCTACAGAAAAGCTGGGGAAGGGCTTTTTTTAAAGGCTTGTAGTGAGGACAAGGGGTAATGGATCAAAACTGGAAGAAGGAAGATTTAGGTTAGACATTAGGAATAAATGATTTCCTGTGAGGGTGGTGGACACTAGATTGCCCAGGGAAGCTGTGGAAGCCCCATCCCTGGAAGTGTTCAGGGCCGGGTTGGATGGGGCTGTGAGCAGCCTGGTCTAGTGGGAGGTCCCCCCATGCAGGGGGGTTGGAACTAGATGATCTTTAAGGTCCCTTCCAACTCAAACCATTCTATGATTCTATATCATAGAATATATTATATATGTCGAAGTTCAGTTCTTGGTTCTGTGATGCTCAGGATTAATGTATTTTCTGTTGCAAAAATTTTATTTTAAATTTTTGGTTATATGAATTGTTTTCTGACACCCTATAACAACAAAATTAGCTAGTGCAGAGAACAGTAATGCTATCAAGCGTGCAGACTTAAAAAAGGCAAATATGAAAAATTAAAACCTTTTTGTCACAGTTCACTGAAAAGCAATGCAGGATAAAGCTATGGGCAAAAAAAGCATCTGCATTTTAATTGGGTAGTTACATTTTGAATAGAGTAATGCATTTAAATAGAAATAAAATATACATTAGAAAAATCTGATTCTGACTGAAAGCAGCCTGACTTTAAGAAACAATTAAAAATCTATTAAAATGCATAGATCTCAAAGTTTTCTCATGCATCACTTTTGGGAAAATGTGAAATGCTGGTTCCATATCACTGTTCAGGCCTGAATGAATGGTGAAATTTACTCAGCTGTTATAAGGGGGTATCAGCAAATAGTAACCCTCTTGTTTTCTTGCTCAGACTCACAGCAGGCTTGTGACTTGTTTATAGGAACACCTGAGTGGCTGACACCCGTAAACAGTAGTGTTTGGTGTTTTGATTTGGTGTTGGTGGGGTTTTTTTTGTGGTTTTGTTTTGTTTGGTATTGGGAAACATTTTGAAATCAGTTAAGACTAACTCTTAAATACAATCTTAGGCTTTAGCCTTGAGAAAAATGATTCTGGAATGTAGCATCAATGGTAGCCACAGGGAGGCAAACTACAGTGCTTGGGGTCAGGTTAGCAGATGTATGTAGGGGATTTCTAAAAAAGATCACACTATACTTATCTCTTTTTTTACAGATGTACTTTCACATGTACTTCAAGTGAAACAAAAAGCAGGAACTTCAAATCAGAATAAGCAATGTAGCCTGGGAAAAAGTATCAATGGAAATGATGTGTTCGTTGTTTGGTTTTTTTTTGCCAACACTGATAACAGTTAAAATAAATTTGGTATTTTAAGGAAGTTATTATGTTAATGTGGATGGAGCCTTTTAGGTTTTTTGGAATATTTATACTTTAGATCTTATTTGGAACATAAACCTTTTTCAAATTGTGAGATTTTTTTTTTAACAGTTACAAATGCAATTGCTGCTTCATAATGTTGTAAGACAAGGACAAAAAGTTTTAGAAAAACATTGTAACAAAGTATTTGTAGAAATACTTTATTTCCAAAGTACTGGAATATTTCAGTTTTTTTATATCTGTTTAGCTTCTGTTTAAGTAGTATTATTTATTTTAAAGGTTTATTCTGGTCAAGGTAAACAAGACAATTTTGCCTACCCAGGGAGGCAAACTGATTTTTTTTGTACACTATGGAAGTATCTTCAGATGCGTCACCTCTCTGAAGAACTCCTATAGTTGAAGTGAACTCTAAATGTTTATACACAGTTATAGGGTTGTGATATTATGACTAAAACTTATGAAGACAATTCTATAGTATTTATAATATGTGGGAAAATGTAACCTTATTATCAAAGTATATGGATATACATTCCAAGAGAATGGATTGAGAACAGCCTTGAGGAGAAGGACCTGGGGGTGCTGGTTGCTGAAAAGCTCAACATGAGCTGCCAAGGTGCGTTTGCAGCCTGGAAAGCCAACCATGTCCTGGGCTGGATCAAAAGAAACGTGATTAGCAGGTCAAAGGAGATGATTCTGCCCCTCTATTCTGTGCTCATGAGATCCCACCTGGAGTACTATGTCCAGTTCTGCAGCCCTCATCACAGGAAGTACATGGAGCTGGGGAAGTACTACAAGCTGGGGGAAGAGTGGCTGGAGAGCAGCCTGGCAGAGGGACCTGGGAGTGCTGGTAGACAGCCAGTTGAACATGAACCAGCAGTGTGCCCAGGTGGCCCCAAAGGCCAATGGCATCCTGGCTTGTACCAGGAATAGTGTGGCCAGCAGGAGTAGGGATGTAATTCTCCCCCTGTACACAGCACTGGTGAGGCCTCACCTCGAGTACTGTGTACAGTTCTGGGCCCCTCACTTCAAGAAGGACATTGAGGTGCTGGAGCGGGTCCAGAGGAGAGCAACAAGGCTGGTGAAAGGACTAGAGGGAAAGTCTTATAGGGAGAGGTTGAGGATGTTGGGGTTGTTTAGCCTGGAGAAGAGGACACTCAGGGGGGACCTCATCACTCTCTTCAACTATCTGAAGGGAGGTTGTAGTCAGGTGGAGGCTGGGCTCTTCCCCCAGGCAACCAGTGACAGGACAAGAGGGCACAGCCTGAAGTTGCTCTAGGGGAGGTTTAGGATGGATATTAGGAAGTACTTCCTCACGGAGAGGGTGATTAAACATTGGAATAGACTTCCCAGGGAAGTGGTGGAGGCACCGTCCCTGGATGTGTTCAAGGCAAGGCTGGATGTGGCACTTAGTGCCATGGTCTAGATGGTGTGGTGGTGTTGGTCATAGGCTGGACTTGATGATCTTAAAGGTCTTTTCCAGCCTTGGTGATTCTGTGATTCTGAGCTCTTGGAGTGAGTCCGGAGAAGGGCCATGAAGATGATCCGAGGGCTGGAGCACCTCTCTTATGAGACAGGCTGAGAGAGTTGGGGCCATTCAGCCTGGAGCAGAGAGGACTCCAAGGAGACCTCATAGCAACCTTCCAGTACCTGAAGAGGCCTACAGGAAAGCAGGGGAGGGACTTCTTACAAGAGTGGGTAGTGAAAGGGCAAGGGGTAATGGTTTTAAGGTGGAAGAGGGGAGATTTAGGTTAGACATTAGGAAGAAATTCTTTAGCAGGAGGGTGGTGTGACACTGGAACAGGTTGCCCAGGGAGGTAATGGATGCTCCCTCCCTGGAAGTGTTCAAGGCCAGGTTGAATGGGGCTTTGAGCAACCTGGTCTAGTGGGAGGTGTCCCTGCCCATCCATGAGGGCTGGAACTATATTAGCTTTAAAGGTCCCTTCCAACCTTACCTTCATGGAATCATAGAATGGTTATATTCAGTTTAAGCATGTAGCCCGTGACAGAGTTGGAAGTACTCTTTCTCAAGCCAGTGTCTATTGTATTTCTCTACTAGTATTAACAAGAACTACTGGTTCATAGTCTTCCTGTTGGCAAGACTTCAGTTTGTCAAGAGTTCCAAAGACCAGCTTCTTAAGAAACCCACGTTTCTATCTGGCCAGCTGGTTTTCTGTTTTCCTTTGGTATGATGTCATTTTGAAACTTTCAAGACTTCACTTTTTTAAATTATTTTTATGCATGTTTATATTTAAAAAGAGGAATAATACAAGTAAAAACACTTGAAAGTGACAGGATGTTACTTGGGAATATATATATTTGATCTGTGAATAACACATGATTTGGTATTGTTTTTAGCAGAAACTTTTTTACCCTTTGAATAATCAATTTAGGAGGAGCAGTAGCTCTTAGCAAGTCAATTAATTTTAAGTATCTTCAGCATAATAACTGTCCTCCTAGAATTAATATTCTGCCAAGCCCCCTTCTCAATTTTTAGGTGTACCTAAGCTATGAATGATGCAAAGCACAGCATAGAGTCCAATGAAACATTTGCTTGTACAATGCAATTCAGAGCTTGCATCACTTCTGTAGTTAACTAGGACACTTACTGTCAGTCAAGTGGTGTTGAGGTAGTTTTGTATGTTAAAACTCTCCTTCAGGTGAGGTCTGACATGAAACTGTTAAGGAATATCATTCCACTTCAGTCTGGCACCTGATTATCACTTTCAAGCATAGGCAAATCCTTTCATATTCATCATAGGTTTTTTTTGTACACAACAATCCTAGAGCTGTAAAGTAGACAAAGCAGTTTCTTCTCTACCAGTCTTAGTCCTGAAGACTGTTGCTTGTTGAATCTTTTGTTTGCTTTGGGCTATCATTAAACTCATGCTTCTCAGTTTATGCACTAGTTTACTATCTCCTGGAGCACTCTTAGAAGAGCACAGCTTAAAATTATAGAAACACCTTTCCCCAATCAATCTGAACTTGTGTGCTTCAATAAATGACGGGGCCTTTTTCAGAATTGTTGCATTAAATGTAAGTAGAGCAAATATGAGCCTCGTTGGAGACACATTTTGGCATGTTTGTTTTTATTAAAGTCATGTCTGTGTTAATCTTGACTGATCTCTTTATTGAGGCCCAAATATTTGTAATCAAAGCTATGCAACAGGCAAGGTGGAGGGACGGTTGTTAATAAGGCTTGTGATCTTAGATGCAGTGGCCAAGAGAAATAGCAAACACTGCTTAGGTGTTAAGGTTTTTAGGTGTTACTAAGAATCTCCCAAAATTACCCGGTAAGAGGAAGACAAACCAAACTAGAAGTTCATGGGTGGAGACGAAGGACCGATTAAGGCCCCGGGCAAAACAGACTCAACTTGGGGAAAAAAAAAATAATTTAGTGTGGCATGAATCAAACACACACAGGACACAGACAACACAAAGAGCAGTGCTTATATGTTGCCCCCACCCCTCCCTTCTTCCCGGGCCCAAATTAGTTTGTTCTCGGTTTCTCTACCTGCTCTCCGCCCCCAGCGGCACAGCGGGACAAGGGATGGGGTTAAGAGTCAATTCACAGTCTGCTGGTTCTTGCTGCTCCTTCCTCAGGAAGAAGGATGCCTTACAGTCCTCCCCTGCTTCCCAGTGGGGTCCCTCCAATGGGAGGGAGTCCTTCACGAGCCTCTCCTTCATGAGTCCTTCCCACGAGGTCTGGAGCAAGCTGCTCCAGCACGGGCTTCCCACAGAGTCACGGGCTGCTTCAGGAGCAGTCACCTCCCCTGGCGCCAGGGTCTTCCACAGCTGCACAATCCAAGTCCGCTGGCAGCAAATTCGAGTCCACTGGCCACAAAATCCAAGTCCACTGGCCATGGCTCTCACCCCTCCTGGCGCCTCCAGGGAATGCTCCACCGTGTTCCTCTATGGATGCAGAGGATCAGCCTGCCATCTCGCCATGGCTTGCAGGGAAACTCCTGCTTGAGCAGCTTCTTCCCCTTCTTCCTCACCCACCACCAGCATCGCTCTGCCTCTCCAGCACAGCTCTTTTTCTTTAAGTGCTTGCTCCGCTCTAGGTCTTGTATCAGTTCTTTCGTATGTTAATGGCAGAGGCGCATCTATTGTCTCTCTTAATGGCTCCTTGGCTGGTTTGGGTGCAGGGGGAGCTTCTCAGCTGCTTCCCGGAGCTGTCTCAGGGACCCTTCCCCAGCTACCCAAAAATCCTGCCAAACCAGCACATAAACCAAGTTTCAATATTTAAGAAAAGGTATGAATTATGTATGAAGCAGAAGTTTCATATAACTATTAAGTTCACTGAAGGAAAAGAATAACGGGCCTATGTTTTCCATGCTTTCTTAAGACTTTGTATATAATTTAAGAAGTATGATAGGGTATATGAACAGTAAGTTTTCAGCAGTTAGCACTGAGAAGCTTTCAGTCATTGGCTTTGAGAGAGCTTACCAGCAACACCTCCCAATCTTGCAATAATTTCTGTGGGTGTTTTAGTGGTCTGTGAAGAATTTGTGAATCAAGTGATATGAAGTATTTTTAAAATCTGCTAATGAGGATAGGCATCGATAGGAACCACTGAAACATACAGGAATTATGATTTGAGGGCAGGGATAGTGAAAGTGGGATAAATTATTTTGCAAGATCCTTATTAGAATTGGTTGATTTACAGAATTGCAGAATAGTTCAAGCTGAAAGGGACCTTGGAGATCATCCAGTTCCCCCTGCTTTTCTGCCCTTTTGTTTCCTCCACATAAGTTTAAGTGCCAAGCAGTGATCTTGCTTCTGCATACCATTCTTAAACAGTAACAGTAAACATCCAGGGTTGTCAGTCCTAGAATTAGACACTGACTGAAAAACATGCTGTTAATTTCAGAAAGTGCAGTTACTTAGAGACTTAACTGAAAAGTAAAATTACTAGAAAGAAAACTATTTCTATCCTGTCTCAAAGCAGCACACTAGCACAGGTTGCTTACAGCCATGTGCAGTTGCATTTTGAATATCTCCAGGCCTGAAGACTCCACAACCTCTCCAGGTAACCTGTTCCAGTATTTATCCACCCTTGCAGTTAAATAAATACCCTTACATTTCAGTGGAATTTCCCGTGTTTCTATTTACATTTTGTGTCTCTTGACAGTGTATGTGGATACCACAGGCAACAGCCTTTAACTTCAAGTTAAATAGTTGGTCCTAACTATCAGTGCCTGGATGTACCGCTGATGACTATCTTGAGCTGGGCTTTGCCTAGCAGTGGTTAAATGAATCAGTTAAAAAAACCAGGGTGTGGATTTTCACTATGCTGGCTGCATTCCCAGTAGCTCCCGTATGCAGGGTCTGGCTTTCCCCTCTTCCATAAGTACCTTCATTTGAGGAGCAGTTCACATAACTGGACTGCCTAGGTGCAAGTTACTGTTTCCATGTAAACAAACTTCTGCCAAAGCTGAAATCTGCAGTGACTGTGTTGCCACTTTAACATGAATTGTGAAAATGGAATTGATCCTACATGCAGCAGGGCAAGCCACTTAAGATGAAAAAAGGTGTTGTTTTGAAGCATTGGGAAGTTCTCATTAAAGCCAGTTTTCCCAGGAGCAAATATAGAAAACAATGGTTAGGTTGGACAGGGGAAATGGAGAGCACTCCAGTAAGAGATTAAAAGCATCTGTTTTGTTTATCCTGTGTCTGCCTTTAATTAAGCCATGGTGACTGCCCCTAATATGTCAAGAGGTGATTATCTAAAGGAGAAGCTAAATAATTTATAGACATCTATAGCTCAGCACACACCCAGAACTACTGCTAGCTTGCGCACAAGCTTTACTGTTTTTCTGTAGCAAGATACAGACACTCTGAAGGGATAGAGGGGTGGTGAGTGTGTTCAGAATATTGACAGAAAAGCAGTACCAGCTTCTTTGAAAAGCCAGTTACTTCAGTGTTTTGTGAAACACAGGACACTCAGTCTTTTTAATGTGGTGTTCAGTGGTTAGAGCAGTGGATGGGGGAGACTTGATAAAAAAAACTTGCTAGTTAGCCTCAAGAACTTCTGCAGAAATTCAGAGATAAGTGTTATTAATAGTACATTAATATTTTTACACTATTTTCAGTATTTCGATAATAGGCCTTTTTAAAAACTGACAAGTGATCGGTTGTGTTTATATGCATCTCATAGTCTGTAGTTGCTCCTGCTTAAAAAAAGTGTTGTCAATATTTCTTGGAGATGTGCAGTCACAAAGTCAAAACTCTGCTGAAAGAAGAAAAACGTATGTAGTAGCTGAACTTAAAGACTTGTAAAATAATGTAGAGTGGTCCTCTTCATTTAGGTTATTTCCCTGAATATTGTGTGCATATAAAATGGCCACTCGAGGGCACTTTTGTATTTGGTTCAGCTGCTAATAACCTGAATATATTGACATGGTTTGCTAATGCATTTTTTAATCTCTTGAATCTTTTGAGTGATACCTTAAATTTCATAGTTAATGGAAGCTTGATACAGGTTTCTCAATAAAGCATTAATTTGAACCCTTTCTAATAAAAGGCAAAATAACAACATGCCTTACATCAAGAACAGAATTTTTGAAAAACTACAAATAAAAGTTGAAAAAGGCCTTTATTTAGTACTTTGACCTTAATGACAATAAGTGTATGACTTACTACCATCAGAAATACGTTTGTACAAACCATACTAAAGTAAAATAATTCTTAGATTTTATGTTACATTCTCTAATAACTTCATTTAGTGCTTCTTTGAGTTTTTTTCACTTGAAATCATAGTCTGGTGCACAGACTGCATCAGAGCCATGGGGCCAAATACTGTTTGTATTGATGCTTTTACCTGAACTATTAACACAGCATGTATTTGGATAGTGCCACTACTAAGTAATGACTTAATAAATACTATATTAAGTTTTTATTGGGCAAAATAGGGACAAGTAACACATGGCCATGTAAGAGCAGCAGGGAACTGGAGTAATACTGTAAACCTGCAGGTCCTTTCATTTGTGATCTTAATTTTTTTGTGAACAGAAGTCTCTCACAGAGCTTAGGGGAAAATGAAATCTTGCAACACTTTTGCATGTGTAAGTATTTTCTTGCTCAGCACTGAATGTACATGATGCTTTAAAGACAGTATTGATTTTCATTATGCAAACTGGTTATTTTTAATTTACTAGGTTTCTAAAAAGTCTCAAAACACAAACAATGGAAAGAGATTCAAGAATTGGTAAAAATTAAATTACTACAAGTCTTTGGTCTGAAATGCAATTGAAATTTTATGGGCATATGAGTATAAATGTGGAAATCTAAGAAACAGCTCCTTGTTTTCATTCCTTCATTTAGGCAATTCTGAATTAGCTTCAGAAGACTGGTTAGGTCTTTTGATTAAGTTTGAACTAAAATGAAATATTCAGATGCTCATTGTCAGTTTGCAATATGTTCTTAATGCACACAAGCACATCAACTTTATTCTTTCCTAGCAGCGTGTATGGTTGGTTGCAGGGGTTGCCATTGGTTTTATTGAGTACTTTAAAGTGCCAATAATAAAATATGTCTTAGTTCACAAATTTCTAGAGCACAGTGCTAACATGTATTATCAAGGTAGATCAGTGTGTGCTTCTTTATCTGAGTTCTGGAAGATGGCTGGAAATAGCTTTTTGGATTATTTTGATTAATTTATTACTTTACACATGTGGCCAAAAGTGGGGGAGGTTTTGGTCACTTGTTTAGTGGTTTTGATGACAAATCTTACTACCTTCTTGCTCAAATGTATTTTTCCCTTGGATCTAAATTAAGCAAAGGTATCACCTACTGACTACTCTTCAGACTTCATAATCGATGTCAGGATTGGGCAGTTTTTCTAGAAACTGATTCTTTAGTTTTTTTCTCTGTTTCCACTGGAATATAACAATTGGATTAAAACTGACAAGTTAGAAAAGTTATGAGAGAGGACAATTATTGCTGTGGAACAGTGTTTTTCTGCAAAACAGTTTTGTTGGGTTTTTTTAATCTACACTAAAGAGGGGATGTCTGCTGGTAAACAACAATATTTTCAGGTACTCAGGACCCAAGCATGGAGTAATCTTCCTTTACTTATGCTCCTGATCAAATTTATAGAAACCAGTTATTATTAATGAAGGCTGACAAATACCATATAGAAAACCCATGTGTTACTTTGACATATAAATACATAATGCAGATTTCAGTGATCTCAGTCTCCTAAAAAACAGCTTTAAAATTATTGCTGAAACCCTGCTTGGCAATCCTGAGTGGTGATCAGGATTCTGCCATACATATTTAAAGTTCGTTTGTGGCTTTCAACTAATTAAAGGCAGTTTCACCAGGACTGAGAGCAGCACTCACTCTGAGGGAGTTGGATGCATTCACCTGTCACGGGTGAGTGGTTTGATCGGGGGCTTAGTCTAACCTCAGCCCTCCCACTGCTGGCCACCAGTGTAGAAGTAGGTCACTGAGCAGATGCTTTGTCATTTGCCATTTGTTGGCAAACTAAGGAGTCTCTTTTGACTACAGACAAGAAGAGCTCTATGAGCCGCTTTATCGCTGCAGTGGTTTTAAATACAAGATTTACTGGAAATACAAGCTAGCAGCACTTAACTTGTTGTCAGCTACTGTTCCTTATTGGTGTTTCATCTGTTCAACAACTCTGTTGAACAATGAGCAATAGCTGTTGGTATTTCTGCTCTGTGAACAGGATGTAGAAGGTGCATTAATACGAACTTCCAATAGTCTAACCTGGCTTTTGGCAACACAGGAATCAGAATAGCATCAAAGTAATTTAGAGCTGACTTATGCTAATAAGAAGAATTATTTGTTGAGGTGTGTTCTGCAGTTTGAAAATATGAATATACCACAACCTTTCAGAGTAATAGTTGGGGGAAAGTGCAAGGCAGAACAAAACCAATAAGGTTTTATTGGCATCTGAGAATATTAAACAGCTTCAGTGGTTTGCTAAAATACAGGGTTAGTTCGAATTAAAAATGAACACTGAAATCTCCTGAAAACCAAGCACTTGATGACACTAAGGTGTTGGGTTTCTCTTTGTGCTTAGGGAAGGTATTAGCATCCATAATGATTACTTGGATATTTGTGAAAACTCAATCTTCTAACTGAAAAAATCCCCAGATAATAAGAAAATACCCTTAGATTACAGTGTTATTATAGATTTTAATTTTATTTGGTGCTGGTTCTGGTACATGGACATGACACAATATGACACCTGAGCACAGACGAGGAGCAGAGCAGTTGGCACTGGAAGGACTGGGTTCTAGCTGGAGAGTTCTGCATGTCTCTGAGGCTCCTTTGCACTTGGCATGGGCCATGCTGGATTGCTCTGACGTCGGGAGGCATCTGGGAGGGAACCTTAGCAGGGTTAACAGGTCAGCTCTCTGTTAGGTATCAGTTTGTCCCAATGGCAAGTATTTTTCAAGGCTTCCCTGATACCCTGATCAGCTCTTCATACACTGGCTGCTTAACCAGTCTCCACAGTGGACTTCACCGGCCTCTCTTTTAATGTTTAGCTTTATCCAGCCATTCAATTTGACTCTGTTGGATTTTTTCATTCAGATTCCCTTATCTGGCACAGCATGGCAGATAACAAATTTAACATGATGGAGTGGTGATAAAGCTGTTCAGCAGCCCAAACTCATGCTATTGCTTTCATTATATAAACTTAATCAGTTCTTTATACACTGTAATGTGTCTTCTTCCCTAGTTATGCTTTTTGTACTCCTGCTTGGTTGAATATTTGCATATGTGGAGTGTGCTTTCAAGTGCTGTTTTTTAGCCTGAAGTGAAGGTAGTACAGTATGCTTGTGCATTTCTCAGCTTTTCACTCTGTCATCTGCTTATAGCTTGCATGACACTTCTTCATAGGTTCTATGATTCCATTACTTGATGGGCAAAACTATAATAATTCTTTTCAGGCCTTCGTAAAATTACCTTATCCTAGGTTAGATAATCCCTTTAATTTATGAAGATGCTGTGCTAATTGAGAAGAACAATTATGAAAGGATGGAAATGTGATGGAAACATCTATAGTGCTGATCCCCCCTAACCCCCAAATGAAATTCTACTTACCTGGTTCTGTGTGGTGAGTAGCTGTTACCTGCTGTTCACCTGTGAGAGCTATCAAGCTTAAATTCTCTTAAAATCTGAAGCATACAAAAAAAATTAAAAAACAAAACAAATTAAAATCCCACTTTAGAAATTTGAAAGTGCAACTGCATTTAATTGAAGTCTTAGTAAGGAACATGGTGTTAGAGCTCAAAGGTTAATACATGCAGTCACCTAATAATTTTTTCTGATGCCTTTATTTGGTTACAATGTTGTGTGAGTAGAATAAACAGGATCCCTGTGTTCCTATAGCAACAGAATGCTACAGTTTGAGAAACGGCTTCATTGCAGCAGATGTATCCAGAACTCTTCTAATAACTGGTGGATTTTAAAATCGTAAATTTAAAAATGAGGGTTCTGTTTCATATTTCTGCAGGTAAAATTTGGCTTAAAAAATTCCGCCTTATGAATGTCTTTCTTGAAGTTCTACACCACCTTCCAGGTTATGACATAGCTCCTGAGTTTGTAAAAATACAGAATTTATATGTTCTATGAATATTCCAGCTATATTAGCTATGATACTGGCAGGATTTTCTGCAGGAAATATGGGGTATTGAGACATGAGGTAGGGGGTTTTTTTTGCAGCTTTCAGTTTCATTTTAGTGCAAGCTGGTTTGTTCTTTGTTAAACTAAGTAAACACGTCATCTAAATTAGTTATTTTGATCCAACGTAATGACCTGCACTGTAATAGCTTCATTTGGTTTTATATTTTCCTTTTAGATAGCAGAGGTGATACAGACAGTGTAGAAGTGTCAGCTTTATAGCTCTGAAGATCTTACATGTGTTTGTGAAATGTAATTCAGTTGTGTTTCTGTAGTGAGGGGAATAGAAAGATAATGTTTCCATTAAAGTGATCAAGTATGCATAAAGATATAGGATAGGAAGATGTATGAAAATGCATTTAGAGAAATGCTGTTTTCTTGAGCAAGCTGCATCTGTTGCGTATGTAACTTATACCTTTTGGATAATTCTGGAAGACTAGTGGTGCTAATAGCAATTTTACATACTGATTCCTAGGGAAGAAGTATCACCTGTCTGAAGGTCTGGCATCCTACTGCTAGTTTGCAGCTTTGTATTAACCCTAAGCTCTTTACTCATTTGGAGTGCTCTTGGAGAACAGTTAACTAGAACTTTAATGTATGACTTTCAGAGTTATTTTGCATTCCTCTTAAAAATATCCTGGTACAGTGAACAAGAACAAAGGCACTCTCTTCTCTCCCCCTCCTCTGGGACAGTGTGCCTTTCTTGCTTCAGGACATTAATATTTCAAGTCACACTGGATAAAATTGAACAATGGATGAAACCTAATTATTTTTCTTAGGCTTGTGATATGATCTTATGCAGGTTCATTTTGTTATATTCTACTCTAATGAATTTCATTATAAGTCACTCATATTTCTACCTGACAGGTTTCCTTTAAAAATCATACTGATAAAAAGGGAAAAAAAAAAATCAAAACAAAAAAAAACAAACCTAAGAGGAAATACTTTGTCTCCTCTTTTTGTTTCTTCTATGTTGTATTTTTTTCCTCCACCCTCAAAATTATTGAAAAAAAGAATGAAAATCATGTCTCTCAGCTGCCTCTGCTCCCTCCCTTCCCTGCTTTTCTTGCTTATTTTCTTTCTCATTTCTTTCCTCTGTTTGTACAGATATCCTCTTCTGATGCTGCTCAGCCTTTGGCATCCTCTCCTTCTCTGCAAGCTGCTGCTGAGAGGAGCAAAGCAGAGGTATATTGGTTTTGTGTGTAACTCTTGTCAGGTTACTGCTTTGCACAAATATTTACTTTTCCATAGAATTATTTCACTGAGCTAACCAGGAAATTTGAGTTTCTTTTAAATACTTCAGGCATTTAAAATGCTTCTGTCCTTGCTTCCTGGACTAGATGCATGAAAAGAACTGATACAGCAGGACAAAGCACACACATCGTGATTGTTACCTCTTGGGTGTTCGTATGTCAAAATTCTGGTTCTGCTCTGGTTTAATGAAACAAAACTGTGGAAACACCATTTCATTCCCAGCTAGTGGGCATGAGTGACATTGTCCTGTCTTCTCAGGAACAACTTTTGGTACCGTTTTTTGTAATACTTGCTTGTTTCAGAATCTAAATTATCAGTACTGTTCCAGCCATTTAGTTCAGTCTTGGAGATAAATATAGAATTAATTTGGTGACACTTGTGTTAACTCATGCTGATTTTAATATCCCTTCTGGCTGGCGAGTGTGTGTATGTACTGATGTTATGTTTACTGTTTAGAAGGGCCTTTGTGAAACTTAAACAAGTAGTAGATGAGCATAATTTGGATGAACTTTCAGTGTCACAATTTGCCACAATAATGAAATACATTGTTTTGTAGAATATGTATGCTTAATGTTAGGCTCTTTTGGATACTTCACTCTAAATTGAGACTGTATACAGTATATGAAATAACTTATGATTTAAACATAAATCATGTTTTTTCTTCTAAATACAGAGAATGTGGAGAGATGCTATAGATTATTTTAGTTCAGCTATATTTAAACATTAATAAAAATTTAAGTGACAGTGTCAAGGACTAGACCACAACCCTTGGTGAATTTGACATGTATTTTAAATTGTACCAGGAATAGCAGCAGCCACTTAGAATGAAAATTGCCTTTCCTTTCTTACTCATCTCTCTTGGTCCATTCAAATTTGAAAGTTCCTCTGTGTAACTAGTATGCCATGTTGTTGGAAATGAGTCTTGGAGAAACAAGTGAATAATTTTTGCTTAGAACTGAAGACCAGTATAAAGCCAATTTCATTTGATTATCTTCATAGTGCTTTTTGACTGCTTTTGCAAGTAATGAAGCACTTGAGTTTGAAGTTCTGGCATGAATACAGCATCTGAGAAATGTTGTTATTTAGTCTGAATTCATTTTTATCTAATGGAGCTGAAGCAGAAAGCTTGCATATTGAAATTGTAAAGTGTGAAGATGAAGGAATTAGGGTTTTCAAGTCCACATTGAAAATGAAGTGAATGAAAATGAAGTTACTGGGAGTCAAGAGAGTTCCGGTACGCTTTATGAGGTGTGGAGGCAGAAACACTGGTGAACAGTTTAAGTCCCTGTATTTTTACTATGAAGCTGGTCTCAGGGATTTGTGAAGGGCAATGAGAGGCATTTATTTATATTTGGTCACGTTTATGGAATGTTCACCATACGAATCTTACTGGAAGCCCTTCTCATTCTTGAAGTCCTGAAGCATAAAAGTTTCCTGACAACTTTTCCTCTAGAAGCAAGATTTCTCTAATGGAACATATTTTTAAAAAAGTAATAGACAAACTAGAAATCATGACATACTGAACATGATCATATGCAAAAACTTTAACTCTACTTTCACTTAAACATATGCAAATAAACTTAAGGTACTATATTTTAAAAGTAAGTGTACTGTTATGACACTTCCAACAATTTTTCTCAGGAGGGTAAATAAACATAGCTGTCTAAGATGCAGAAAAGCTTCCACAGGAGAAGAGTTTAGGTTTATTTAAATTATTCAACTTGGGAAGGTTGGAGTGGAGACAGGGAATGAAAGACACTTGGAAAAGTTATTGCTCTGACCGTATATATGTGTGCAGTACCTGATAATGGTCACAGGATTTTGAGAGTTTTTAGAATGCAGGTTGATGTGAGGACACAGTAATAAAAGAAAGGTTAAGCTTCACTTAAAAGGCATGGCTGTGCATTTGTAGTCTTAGTTCAGTAAGTCTGTGAGTTTTAGGTTGTTCTAATGGCCTCTTAATAAAACATTGCTCTCTATACTTGTCCCAGTCATGCAAACTTTTTCTCCAACACTTGGCACTGCCACAGGTGAGATACTGTGTTGGCTGGGCCTCTGCTTTGGACTACTATGCTCATTTTTGTGTTCCTTATGTTCACTTAAATTCAGGTTGGTCTCTGTTTTTTTTTCTTCAAAACAGATATTCCAAATTCCCCTTTACTGCAGTTTTGTGACTGTGGTCATTGCTTCCTGTGACACCTACGTCTAAGAAAGTGCTTGGTGTGGTAGTCTCACTTTGCAGGACCTGGATGTTCAGGTTAATGCCTGATGAAATTTTTCAGAGGGGTTAGTTGGGTCTTGAGTAACTTCAATTGAGTAACCCCAATCCATCTGGTAAATGTGATGAAAGTTTTGAAAATAGATTATTTGAAGTTGTGGAGCATGAGTTATTTGGGTCCCCCCATGCCCAGTGCCCCCCCCCTGAAAACCCAGAAGAACCTTCATCTTAGTGTTAACACTATTTTAACCAAAGGTCATATTACAAAGATTAAAAAATAATAAATCTTGAATGTTAAGAAGGAAGATAAAATAATCCTTATTGGCAACTCTGAATTGGAAGGGAGTAACTTAAAATCTCTTCTAAATGACTGCGGACATTCAGTATGCTCGCAAATGCATTGATCTTGAGGACTAGCAGAATGCCTTTTTTTTTTTTCTCAGAAGGAGAAAGAAAAAAAGAAAGAAGAGAAAAAGAGAGAAAAAGAATCAGAAAAACCATCAAAACAATTAGCAGTTGAAAAGGTGAGAATAGTATTTTTTTTTCTTTATTTAAAAATTACACATAGTATTAGAAATGTACAAAGATCTGAAAAAAATGAAAATTTTTATGTGTACGTGTGTATATATGAATAATAATCCAGGTAATCCATATGAATTGTTTAGTTGTTCTGTTGCTTGCATACAGAGGTTGGTTTGCCATACCAGAAGCCCAGATAATTAAGGTTTTTAAGATGTACCATTGCTATTCTTGCGCATAAAATTTTCAATTTTATTGAGTGCTGTATGAACACTTAATGCCCGTTTGTCATAAATTAATCCATTTTAAACAGAAGCTTATAATTTGTGGAACTGAATTAATAACTGTATTCTAGGTAACTTGAGAATACTCAACTGATCATGTCACAAAACATGACAGACAGACCAGTTAAGGTGTTTCTTTACGCAGCTGTATTAAAGCATAATGAACAGCTTTAGCAATGTAGGTGTAATTAAAAATTCTTGTGCACTTCTGTATAGAGTTAATATTAAGCACAAATTGAATGAGTAGTTTAAGTATTAAATGCAACAATTTCTTCTTAGACAGATGTCCTCTGTCAGATGATGTGAATCCATTAGTATGTTCTGAGCTGCAGTGTAGTCCGCAGAATGCATTGGAGTCCCCATCTGTCAGTTTATTCCTCAGTGGTGCTGTGTGACAATTATGAAAAATGTTGTTTATTCATACATTATAGTTGCAGATGTATTTCTAGTTCAGTTTTCAAATAGAAGTTTTTTATTTTGCATAGTAAAACAAGATACAAAAATATGTGCACATTTGGAGGGGAAAAAAGCCGCCCCCCCCTCCCCGTACCAAATATCTTTTTTCTGAAATTGAAAAGCAGTTTTGGAATACGTTAGCACAGAAGAAAACTTTGTTATGACAATCTGTGTAGCTTCACTGAGCTGTTGGAAAAGGATATCCTTATTCACATGGTAGGAGGTTAACTCATATTTATGAATGACAATAAAAATACAAAAATTGTTGATTATTTAAATTTTAAAACCATTTCTTTCTGGTCCTTAGAACAGTATACTGTGGTTTTAAAGGCTAAAAACATTGCTGTAGTTTGGAAGTCTTAACTTTCTAAAGCCCAAAGGTCTAGTTTTGGGGAGAGAGGGTTTCCCTTTGCAAGAAGGTCTGGAAATGCTTGGATAGGTGAGAAGGAAAGATGGCAGTCCATAGTTACAACTGAGGGATTACCCTAACACTTGAAATAAAAACCAATTAAAATGCCACTGATTAGATTTACATTTGAAGTGTCATTAGATTACCAGTTAATGATTAAGCAAGTAAAAAGGAAGTATTTTGATTTTAAATGCTTATACTACAAAATGTGGAATTTGATAAATATATCTTCATTAGATGATAGGTCTGTTGTAACAGCTGCAAAATGTTTGAAACACTTCACCATATTTTGTTTCATTATTAATGTGTCAGCACTGATTGCTCAAATGGAACTCATCTATGTGTCATCTTTTTAATTAAAGAGATTTTTTAAGCTCAGGCTTTTCATGAACTGTAAGCTTTACATATTTAAAAATCACAGTTGCTTTTTAGAACCCAAAGGAAAGAGACCTATATCAAATGTTTGTGTTTCCATTGGAAGGTACTGGTGAGACAGAAGACCAAAAGTTTTATTTTTATATATGGAATAATATATTGCTGCTTTTGTGGTATGATTCTGCTTCAGGGAGCTGATAAACATTAATATTCTTCTTAGTTTGACTAATAATGGTACACTTAACATTGTTTTAGAGACTTGTCTATGGAATATTTAAAATATTGCATGTTGAATCAGTAGGGGAATGCAGACTTCTTCACCGTATCATGTTTTCAGCAACCATGTCAAGCAGTACATTGCTATTTATACCAGTTCTCAGCTGTCTGGAGGAGGAAACAGAATACAGGAATACTTTTGACACTTCATATTTGAAGTCATTGGTTGCTTTTATTGCAGGCATGGTGTACCTCCAGTCTAGACATTCCAGGCTTGGGAATTTAATCAGTTAAAAATGCGTGACCAAGCAATTGGCAGTTCTACCAACATTTTCAGACTTCTCTTGATTAAGGTAAATTCAAGCAATGTTTTAGCCATCCTGTAGGAGAATCAATAAAGATGGAAAAAATGGCAGGCTTCAAACCAGAGAAAAATTTGAAGCTATAGAAAATTTCAGATTTCTTTACAGGTATCAAGTACTCCTATGAGTCTTAAGTTCCTAAGGTCTTCTTTTTTATATCTTGTGTTAAGTTTCTTGGCTATTGAAACAGGAATATGCATCCAAAGAGATTAAAATGTTCACATTCAGTTATCATGTTCTGATCTCTGCTTCACAGAACTGACTGATCTGCCCCTACATCCATGTAAGAGCTTTTCTCTGCTGACTGACTGTTCTTTAGCCTTCAATAAATTGAATGTCTAGCATGATTTCAGCTGCATTTTGAAATATTGCTGAAAGCTTGTAGCATTGATTTAGTAAACGGCATTATTCCAATATTGTGTTAATGTGTCACGTAATTATAGCATTAAAGATACTTTGTTAATTGGCATGCTTTGATAAGTAAAAGAACAGATAATCATCTTTTAACTGATTTAACAATACTGGGCTTTCCTACTGAAATTCATTTTCAGTAAGAAACATCTTGTCCTTCGAGTGAGTTTTGTGGGAAACATTTTTCAATGAACTTTTGAGTTGGAGACAGTAATTTCGATGTAGAGTAGAATTTCCTCAAGATCAAAGAGATTTACAACAGAACAGTGAGTAGCAGGGATAGTTTGACTTTTTTTTTATCTGGGCTGTCCTACTTTCTGTGACAAAACTACTGAGTAAGTTGTAATATAACAAGATCTTACTATGTCAGCTACAGATTTAGCCTAGTTCAGTGATTAGCATTTTATTGGAAGCAGCCAACAAGTGTTCCACATCAGATCTGTGGAATTCGTAGTAAAATAAAGTAAGTAACGTCGTCAAGCTACTGGCAGCCTGTAATGTTTTTTTCAGTCTTATGGGTTAAAAAAATAAATCTGATACTTTAAGAGCATTTTCCAGTAGTGGGGAGGGAAAAAAGTTGATAGTTCGATCACCAATCTTATGTGTTTTGTTGAAGGCAACGTAAGAAATTTTTTAATTTGTAGGTGAGAAAAAACATCTAGGTTTTAATAGCCATTTTTAAAACTTCATCCTGCACACCCTTTCATAGACTGCTGAGGAACTTTCCTTTCTTATTAATTACTCCCTTTGACCAGCTGAAGTTGGTGAAATTTCCCAAATCAGCCATGATTTTCTTTTGAAACAGAGTAAAACATTGAATTCCTTCTTATTTCTGGTATGTGTACTGAGGATTTTTTGTTCATTCTTATGTAGGTGTATGGAATGGAATACCTTTGGTCAGTTCTGCTGTCTGTCTAGTCCAGCTGCCCTACAAGGGGGGGTCATAGATCCAATTCTCCTACCCCGGTAGCCTCTGTAGCAGCAGAACTGAGAAGCAACCTTGGAGTCTCGGCAGTAACATAAACATTCCAGTGTTATCAGCCCACTAGCTGGAACACTTGCTGCTAGTTAAAAGAGAGCTTACTGAAGGAAGAAAATCAGTAAAAGGAAAATTAGCTTCATCCTGGCTCAAACCAGGACAACATTAAATTGCCATCATGTGAAGGGGGAAGGGGAGAAAACTGGGTCTGTTAGGGACAAGAACAAGAGGAACGTACCAGGGCCTGAAAGCAGGTGGTCTAAGGAGGATTTAGTCCCACCAGTGGGCTCTGTTTGTTTCCTGAAATGCCTGTATGCTAATGCACGCAGCATGGGGAATAAGCAGGAAGAGTTAGAGGTCAGTGTGCGGGCTAAGGGTTATGATCTGGTAGCAATAACAGAGACGTGGTGGGACAGGTCACATGACTGGAATGTGGCCATGGATGGTTATGTGCTTTTTAGGAAAGATAGGGCGGGGAAGCGAGGTGGTGGAGTTGCTCTTTATGTGAGAGAGCAACTAGAATGTATTGAGTTTTGTGCAGGGGCTGATGAGGGGCAAGTTGAAAGTCTGTGGGTAAGAATTAAGGGGCAGGCTGGTGTGGGTGATACAGTCGTGGGGGTCTACTACAGACCTCCTGATCAAGGCGAGGAAGTTGATGAGGCTTTCTACAGGCAGCTGAAAGTAGCCTCACAACTGCAGTCCCTAGTCCTCATGGGAGATTTTAACTACCCCGATATCTGCTGGAAGACTCACACAGCCAGCCTTTCACAGTCTAGGAGGTTCCTCCAGTGCATTGATGATAACTTCTTAATGCAAATGGTGGACAAGCCGACTAGAAGAGGAGCGCTGCTGGATCTTGTACTAACCAACAAGGAGGGCCTTGTTGAAGCAGTGGTGGTCAGTGGCAGCCTTGGCTGCAGTGATCACGAGATGGTGGAGTTCAGGATCCTGTGTGGAAGGAACAGAATACCCAGTAGGACCAGAACCCTGGACTTCCACAGGGCAAACTTTGGCCTCCTCAACCAACTGTTAAGGGAAATCCCATGGGACAGGGTGCTAGAAGGTAAAGGGGCTCAAGATAGCTGGTCAACATTCAAGGACCACTTCTTGCAAGCACAGGATCAGAGCATCCCAATGGTTAGGAAATCTAGTAAGGGAGCTAGGAGACCAGCATGGTTAAAAAAGGAGCTGCTGGGCAAACTTAAGTGGAAAAGGAAAATCTACAGATCATGGAAGGAGGGGCTGGTCACTTGGGAGGAATATAGGACTGTTGTCAGAGGATGTAGGGAGGCAATTAGGAAAGCTAAGGCTTCCTTGGAACTTAACCTTGCAAGTCAGGTTAAGGATAATAGAAAGGGCTTTTTCAAATACATAGCTAACAAAGCTAACACTAGAGGCAATATTGGCCCACTGTTGAATGAGGTGGGAGCCCTGGTGACAGAGGATATAAAGAAGGCAGAGGTGCTGAACGCCTTCTTTGCCTCTGTCTTTACTCCTGCAGGATTTCCCCATGAGCTCCAGACTCATATAGCCCCAGAAGTAGTCAAGATAGATGAGGAGTTTGACATAGTAGATGAGGATTGGGTTAGGGATCAGTTGAGTAATCTGGACATCCATAAATCGATGGGTCCAGATGGAATGCATCCAAGGGTGCTGAGGGAGCTGGCGGAGGTCATTGCTAGGCCACTCTCCATCATCTTTGGTAAGTCGTGGGCAACAGGAGAGGTGCCTGAGGACTGGAGGATAGCAAATGTCACACCAGTCTACAAGAAGGGCAAGGAGGAGGACCCGGGTAACTATAGACCGGTCAGCCTCACCTCCATCCCTGGAAAGGTGATGGAACAACTTGTTCTTGTCTCTATCTCTAGGCATATCAAGGACATGGGGGTCATCAAGAGCAGTCAGAATGGTTTTATCAAGGGTAAATCATGTTTGACTAACCTCATAGCCTTCTATGAGGAAATTACTAGGTGGATAGATGATGGTAGAGCGGTAGATGTGGTTTATCTGGATTTCAGTAAGGCATTTGACACCGTCTCCCACAGCATCCTTGTAGATAAGTTGATCAGGTATGGGTTTGGTGATCAGGTAGTGAGGTGGATCAGGAACTGGTTGATGGGAAGGAGTCAGAGAGTTGTAGTCAATGGGGCAGAATCTGGTTGGAGGTCTGTGACTAGTGGAGTCCCTCAGGGGTCGGTACTGGGACCGATGTTGTTCAACATCTTCATCAACGACCTGGATGAGGGTATAGAATGTACCTTCAGCAAGTTTGCTGATGACACTAAGCTGGGAGGAGTGGCTGACACACCAGAAGGCTGTGCTGCCATTCAGAGAGACTTAGACAGGCTGGAGAGTTGGGCGGGGAGAAACATGATGAAATTCAACAAGGGGAAGTGTAGAGTTTTGCATTTGGGGAAGAACAACACAATGTCCCAGTATAGGTTGGGGGCTGACCTGCTGGAGAGTAGTGTAGGTGAAAGAGACCTGGGGGTCCTGGTAGACAGGAGGATGACCATGAGCCAGCAATGTGCCCTTGTGGCCAAGAAGGCCAATGGCATCCTGGGCTGCATTAGAAAGGGTGTGGTTAGTAGGTCAAGAGAGGTTCTCCTCCCCCTCTATTCTGCATTGGTGAGGCCGCATCTGGAGTATTGTGTCCAGTTCTGGGCCCCTCAGTTCAAGAAGGACAGGGATCTGCTTGAAAGAGTCCAGCGCAGAGCCACAAAGATGATTAAGGGAGTGGAACATCTCCCTTATGAGGAAAGGCTGAGGGAGCTGGGTCTCTTTAGCTTGGAAAAAAGGAGGCTGAGGGGTGACCTCATCAATGTTTACAAATATGTAAGGGGTGAGTGTCAGGGAGATGGAGTTAGGCTCTTCTCAGTGATGACCAGTGATAGGACAAGGGGTAATGGGTGCAAATTGGAGCATAGGAGGTTCAAGGTGAATATCCGAAAAAACTTCTTTACTGTGAGAGTGACAGAGCACTGGAACAGGCTGCCCAGGGAGGTTGTGGAGTCTCCTTCGCTGGAGACATTCAAAACCCGCCTGGACACGTTCCTATGTGATGTGCTCTAGGTGACCCTGCTCTGGCAGGGGGGGTTGGACTAGATGATCTTTCGAGGTCCCTTCCAACCCCTAGGATTCTATGATTCTATGATCTTAAACTCAGCAATAATAGTGAGCTGCTGCATCTCAGTCAGCATGTACCAACCAGCACCAGATGGCCAGCATAATGGAGGGACTGACATAAGTTTATTTGCATTTAAGAAGTGCTAGAGTCCCTCACATAAAAGTGAGGGCAAATCATATTAGCAGCTTTTCCCCTTCATATAGGAAACACAATGTGTCAAACGCTCATCTAACCAAACAGGAAGAACCTACTGTGGTTTCTTAGGGTGGGATGTGTGTGTGTTTTCCCCCAGAGACAGCTGAAACTACCACAGAAATCAACCTGTCTGGGCAAGTGAGACAAGAGGAAATATAGAATATCGTAGAATGGTTAAGGTTGGAAGGGATCTTAAAGGTCATCAGGATCCAAATTCCCTGCTATGAGCTGGGACACCTCACAACCTCACACTAGACCAGGCTGCACAAAGCCTCATCCAACCTGGCCTTAACCACCTCCAGGGAGGGGGTGTCGACAGCATCCCTAAGCAACCTATTCCAGTGCCTTACTACCCTCATGGTGAAGAATTTCGTCCTGATATCTAACCTAAATCTCCCCTCTTTCAGTTTAAAACCATTACCCCTTGTCCTATCACTTCCCTCTCTGGTGAAAAGCCCTTCCCCAACTTTGCTGTAGGTCCCCTTCAGGTACTGGAAGGCCTCTGTAAGGTCTCCCCAGAGCTCCCAGGAGGCACAGCGGGGCCGGAACCGGCAGGGGAGCCGAAAGGCGCGCGCTGTGAACCCCCACTAGCACTCCAGAGATAGTCACCGCCCTGTGTGTACCGCTGCGGGGGCTGCTGTGGAACCGTGGGGCCGTGACGCGCCTTTCCCTGTGGATGTTGGCGTGTGAGCGTACCAAACGGACTGCTTATCTGGAGTCATTGGAGACAGAGGAGGATCCCGACTTGGGATCGGCTTTGGCCGCACCCCAGTGGTGAGACTTGCGAACTTTGGGTCCTGGCACCCCCTATTAATGATTCTAACATTCACACACGCCATACACTCACTGTCATAATTTTCTGTATACACTTAATTTCCTATAATTCCTAAAGGCTCTCTCCAGGCTTCTTCCCTCCTATCCCTGTCCGGGAATAAGAACAGGAGGAAAGGGGGGAATTTCTCTATTGTCTTTTGTGTAGCATTTTGTGTATCTTTATATTAACAGTCAATATCATTTTGTAGCAACAGACTTGCCAAAACCTCGGTGCCTTAAATAAATCTGTTGATTCTTGAGCATTGTTTGTGAGTGTGACGGGGAGTGGTCCTCAGCCCTCAGTCCCCTTTGGAGGGGGTGTGAGTCGCAGCTTTACCCATCTCGGTCTACGACACCTTCCCTTCTCCAGACTGAACAGCCCCAACTCTCTCAGCCTGTCTTTGTAGCAGAGGTGCTCCAGCCCTTTGATCATCTTCATGGCCCTTCTCTGGACCCTCTGCAACAGCTCCATGTCTTTCCTGTGCTGAGGGCTCCAGAGCTGTACACAGTATTCCAGGTGGGGTCTCACAAGTGTACAATAGAGGGGCAGAATCACCTCCCTGGCCCTGCTGGCCACACTTTTGATGCAGCCCAGGATGGGGTTGGCTCTCTGGGCTGCAAGCACACACTGGCAGCTCATGTCGAGCTTCTCATCTACTACCACCCCCAAGTCCTTTTTCTTGGGACTACTCCCCTCAGCCTGTATTTGTGCCTGGGGTTGTGCCAACCCAGGTGCAGGACCTCGCACTTGGCCTTGTTGAATTTCATGAGGTTGGCATTGGCCCACCTCTCCAGCCTGTCCAAGTCCCTCTGGATGGCATCCCTTCCCTCTAGGGTGTCAACCACACCACACAGCTTGGTATCATCAGCAAACTTGCTGAGGATACACTCAATCCCACTGTCCATATCTCCAACAAAGATGTTAAAAAGCACTGGTCCCAATACTGACCCCTGAGGAACACCACTTGTTACTTGCCTCCACTTGGACACTGAACCATTGACCACAACTCTCTGGGTGTGGCCATCCAGCTAATTACTTATCCACCAAGTGGTCCATCTGTCAAGTCCATGTCTTGTCAGTTTGGAGACCAGGATGTCATGTGGGACAGTGTCAAATGCTTTGCACAAATCCAGGTAGATGACATCAGTTGCTCTGCCACTATTCACCATCTCTGTAGCCTTGTCATAGAAGGCCACCAAATTGGTCAGGCATGATTTGCCCTTAGTGAAGCCATGTTGGCTGTCACCAATCACCTCCTTATTTTCCATGTGCCTTAGCAGATTTTCCAGTAGGATCTGTTCCATGGTAGTGCTGGGCACAGAGGTGAGACTGACTGGCCTGTGGTTCCCTGGGTCTTCCTTTTTCCCCTTTTTAAAAATAGGGTCTATGTTACCCTTTTTCCAATCAGCAGGAACCTCACTAGACCACCATGACCTCTCAAATATGGACACGGCCTTAGCAACTGCATCTGCCAGCTCCCTCAGGACCCGTGGATGGACTCCATCAGGTCCCATAGACTTTTGCACCTTCAGATTCTTTAAATGGTCACAAACCTGTTCTTCTCCTACAGTGGAGGGTACCTCCTTCTCCCAGTCCCTGCTTTCACCTGCTGTGGCCTTTGTGATGAGGCTGGAGCACTTGCCAGAGAAGACTGACACAAAGAAGTCATTGAGAACCTCAGCCTTCTCAATATCCTGCCTAGCTAGGTCTCCTGTTCCCTTCAGGACAGGAGCCGTTTTCCTTGGTTGTCCTTTTCTCCCCAACATACCTATAGAAGCTTTTCTTATTGCTCTTTATATCCCTGGTGAGAGTTAATTCCATCTGGGATTTGGCTCTCCTTGCCTGATCCCTAGCTGCTTGGACAACATCTCTGTAATCCTCCCAGGATACCTGCTCTAGCTTCCACCCTCTCTGTGCTTCCTTCTTAAGTTTGAGCTTTTCTAGGAGCTGCTTGCTCAACCACTCTGGCCTCCTGGAATTATTATTTGACTTTCTCTTAGTTGGAATGCATTGCTCTTGGGCCTGGAGAAGGTGATCCTTAAATATCAGCCAGCTTTCATGGGCCCCTCTTCCCTCCAGGATGTTATCCCATGACACTCTCTCGAGCAGATCCCTGAAGAGGCTGAAATCTGCCCTTCTGAATGAAGGGTAGTAAGCTTATTGTGAGCCCTCCTTGCTGCCCTGAGGATCTTGAACTCTACCATTTCATGGTTGCTACAACCAAGGCTGCCCTTGAGCTTAGCATCCCTCACCAGCCCCTCCTTGTTGGTGAGAACAAGGTCCAGCATAGCACCTCTCCTTGTTGGTTCCTTAGTTACTTGGAAAAGGAAGTTGTCCTCAACACACTCTAGAAACCTTCTGGTTTTTGTGCTTTGCAGAGTTGTCCCTCCAACAGATATCAGGATGGTTGAAGTCCCCCATGAGTACCATGGCTTGTAAATGTGAAGCTGCTCCCATCTGTCTGTAGAATGCCTCATATATACTGTCGTCTTGGTCAGGCAGCCTGTAGCAGACCCCCCCTGTGCCTGCCTTCCCCTTAATCTTAGCCATAAGTTCTCAGTTGGCTCCTCATCTATCCTCAGGGAGAGCTCCATGCACTCCAGCTGGTCTTTGACATAGAGGCCAACACCCCCACCTTATCTTCCCTGCCTGTTCTTCCTAAACAGTTTATAACCCTCCATTCTGACGCTTCAGTCATAGGATTCATTATTAGTCCCTATTAGTTCTCTGGGGATGTTTTTTACTTACCCGGGGTATTTCAAATCATTGTCCTAATAATCTTGTACAAGGAGAAATAAGTTGGAGCAAATAGCGCTCTAGCGTCCTTTAAAACTGAGGAGTGTTGTGAAACTGCGTGGAAGAATGTAAGCCTGCAAAATCGTTGGTGTCCACTTAAAACACCAGTTTGGTGGAAGTGATGTATTTAGGTATTTACTTTTAAGTTGCAGGAATAAGTTGACTCACAAATACTGACTTAAATGATAAATACAGAATTACACCATACATCTAATTACACAATTACATCTAAATGTTTTCTTTATTTTGATGCCATATTGATGATATATTTGCTAAATAATTTGAACAGCTGTTAATAAAGTTTCCCTAAAGATTATTTGCCTTTCTGAGCGATTTCCTTTTTAAATGTTTCTCTATATTTTTATAGAAAATGTAATAGAAATTAAAATTATAATACATAATCAATCAAATGCTTATCACAGGAACAGAATAGTAAATGTGGTTTGCCCTCTGGTTGAATACATTGTTGTATTTATGCTCTTAGTCCTTGTTTTCACAAATTCAGAATAAGTAGATACGAGTTAAAACTCAGGAATTAGGAGTATGTGATAAGACATAGGACAACCTGTTTCCCCGCCTCCTACCCCCACAGAGGGTGAAGGATTTTAAGGCTTCTTGTTCTCTCATTCTGCATTTCATGGACCTGTTCCAGCCTGGTTTTACATTTCTAATCGTACCTTTTCAGTTTTATGGAAGAGATCAGATTATTTTGGGTTCTTTAGTTGCTTCTAATACTGATTTGCAGAAAGACAAATAAATTAGATTCTTCCTGAAACTGTGTGATTCATTCCCTCTGCAGGTAACAAAGGACTCCTTATGTTTGAGGATTGCCTTGAAGAATAGTCTTACTTAATGAAATTAATCTGTCATGGCTCTTATTACGTACTGGGAGTTGTAGACAAAGCAATTAAGAAACGGATATTGCAGGTAGAAGCAATTGAAAGAAAACCTTTTTTTGTCAGATGGGAAGAAAGGTATTTGTCGTCTTAGTGTTGGAAAAAGAGTCAAACTACAGAAAAAGTATCCTGTTTTTTTCCTCATCCTCAGTGTGTGCTGTGTATTGGCTTGGTCCTCCCAGTTCTGGTCTGCAGCAGAACAGTACTTTAATGTTGCAGGGTTTTTTTTAATTTTATAGAAATGGAATCTTAAAACTATGAGAACAAGCTTGGGTATGAGCTGTTTTGGTTAAACTGGCCTTTGTTGAACTTGCCAAACTAATTTTTAAAAAAAGTATTGTCAAGTGTGCTTAGTTTGAATTGATCCTCAGGTATTTATTTGCCCTGGGGCTCCAGTTAATAATACTTATTTTAACAGATGGCATTGACTCTGAGACAATTAGGAGGGCAACATCAACATATACTTACATGTGCACAGAACAACAACAAAAAAAGGTGGGCATGGCTAAATTGAGTGTGAACTAAATCAGCCTTATTCATGGATGGATGCTGTCTTTAGGTAAAAACATTTATATGGCCAAGACTTATTCAGAGACATTTGAAACCCACAGGAGTATGTGTGATTGAAAGTGCAAATAAAAATTATAGTACTAGTTAGAAGATTGTGTACAATCAAATATGCAAGAAGAAAAAGCAAGACATTTTTACAGAAGTGATACTTGTGTGAAAGTATCACTTTACAGAAGTGATACACAGAACTGAATGTCCAGAAGGGTAAGAATTGGATGAGATTAAGTTGATAACAGGAAAAAGACATTTAATTTAAATAATGTCACTCAAAATAATAATCTTATCTTGTTTTGAATAATAGGCTTCCTTTGTTTTTTCCTAAAATAATGCCAGTATTGAAGCATGAGCAAAGCAATTAAGTTTCTTTCCATGATTTGTTTCTTTTTGCTGTGCTTAGGCTAGAATGTGTTCGAATTCCTCAGGAGAGATGGTCTCACTTCAGAATGTGATCGTCAAGGCAAGGCAACTAGGGTGGTGGGAGGCACTGTCAGATGTGCATATCTTAAAGATGGTAATTTTTTTCCATTAAAAAATTATTTTAGATGCCACTGACAATGCTGAAAGCTCCAACATTAGCTAATGCTTTTAATTGCTTAAAAAAAAAAAAGAGCACCTTGTTTCAACAACTTTCCATAGTGTCGTGCAACTTTCAGTGTCTTCCAGTTTAAATCAGTAATTGACATAGATACTGTGTGGCTTTTTATTAAAAGGAATAGGTATTTCTTTGGACTGTTAAATTTATTATGTTTTGATAGTTGCTCATGGCACTAGAACAGTTGCACAGAAAATTTTATGGCACTGGCATTCATCCTGTTATGTCATTATGTCTTCACAAAATTAACTCAAAGGTATTTGGAAGATAGCAGTGTAGCTGTGGTAGAGGCACAATTTGAAGAAAATGGACAAAGTTTCTCTCTCTAGAAAATAGATCATAGGTATAGTACAAACTTAAGTCACCAGTTACCTACTTGTTCAAGTAACTAGTATCTCTTTAATGCTAAATTGCTTGTATATCAATCAACACTGTTAACCCATCTGCAATCAGTTGCCTCCTGTCTCTTTTTCCTGTTATCAACTTAAACTGGATGAGCTTGTCTTTCAGTTTTACTTGAAATCTTTATTTTATAAAATTGGCACCTGCAGCTAGAAAATGGCAGTTCTGAGGTTCTGTGCTAGCTGGCAATATAGTATTGCAAACTAAATTTGTCCTATCTCTTTGCTCAGCAAGTAGGATATCTCTCAGCTTGAGAGTATTGTAATTCATTACATAGTAAGTTACTGCAGGCTTGTCTGCTAGACAGATAGAGTATTTTACACTGTGTAGCAACACAGGTAACTTCTGCTCAAGACAACCTACAACCTTGTCTTACATACTTAATCCTCAGTTTACACTGTAAGTAGATACCAATGCATCTTTTTCCTTTGTTGAAGCACAGTATATTTTAGCGGTGTAAGAGAAGTTGGTTTGGTTGAATCTCAGCATAAATGCTGAAATGGGTGCCTGAACAAGCAAGTCAAAGCCCTTGCAACATTGCTTTGAAGTGTCAGCATGTCTAAGACCACCAGATACTGGAGACACCCATATTGTGCTCACACACGTGTAATGGCTAGCAAATTTCACAATGGACTAGCCAGTGAGTAGGATATCAGCATCTGGAAAGATCACAGAATCATAGAAGGCAGAGGGAAAAACTGTTTATATACCCTTTTCCTATTTTGTATTATCTTGTAATGGAATTTGATTTATATAAAACCCAAGCATTCTACTTCTAATCCAGTAAGACCTGTTTTTACATCTTTCAGAAGAAATCACTATAAAGTAGAAAATCTAGACAGATGCATCTAAAGCAGTAGCTGACCCAGTGTTCGTATTGGGGTCACAGTGTCTTACTGCACCTCATTTCGCAAGCTGTGAAATGCAATAAACATTGTTTGAATTTTTAAGTTGTTCAAATAAATCTTCGAATTTTAGAACCACATATTATGGTTATAAGAACTCAGCTTACGTATTTCTACTCAATTTCTATTGAGCTCATTAGCCTGGGCAAGATTACAATAATGCATCTATATTAGTTCCAGTTCCTCATTAAACCATTTTCTTTTATAGCTTTCCTCCTAAAAACCTTTCGAGTCTTACATAACACAACATGAGTCTATCCAGTTAGAACTAAGAGGTATGTATTTGTAATTCCCTCTTCAGACATCTCCAGACAGGGCCTTGCTTCTGTGTTCAAGTGCAGATGTAGAGCTGCAGCAAACTCTGCTCAAATCCTTGCCCCGAGAATATGATCAAATATGATCATTACATAGATTTAATGCATGACTGGAAGACTATTTAAAGAGAGAGATTTAATCTTTGATGTTTTGCTGTAGTCTCAGCAGTAAGTATAAAAAAAACCCACACAAAAGAAGACAAGTTCATTGTAGGAAATTAAGCTTCTACAGTTCCATACCTTGTTTTGAGCAAGGTAAAAGGGCCTCTGAGAATGTCTGATGCATAAAACTAGAAAGGAGCTAAACTGATTCAAGTGAGTATGAGACATGAAAGGTTTTAAGCCTTCTTGGAATACATTGACTAAAGTAAATGAGATCTGAGCTAACATTTTAAATTCAGTTAAAATAAAATGGTAGTACTGAGTGTTCAATAAGTGATAGCAAAGGAATAGTCTTAATCCACTTTCTATTGGTACTATTAACATATTAGCTTAGACCCAGAGCTTTTTTTTTTTTGTTGATATCCAGGTTTTCCTCTCATGCTGTAGTCTGTACAACTTCATAATAATACCACTGTAGTAGATCTTGTGATTCAATGTAGTATTTTGTTTTCTGACTTTTTTGGTAGTTAGACAAAATAGAAGTTTATCACTTGCTAAAAGTAGCGTAAGTTTTGAAGAGCTAGTCTGATTTCTAAGTTTCTTCATATTTAGTTGCAAATCAGAATAATTCTAGCATCTTATTGGAGGGTAAACAGAACAACATGTTTCATCGTTAATGTGATTTAAATGCAGTATTATGAAATAATTAGTTTTTACTTATTTACATCTTATATACAAAATGTATAAAATGTTGATTAAAAATTCTGGGATACCTAGGTGAGTAATGCTTTCAGCATATACTGGCTAACTAACTTGTACAGTAGAAGTATATGAGCTGTCAGGAGAAATCATGTCTACAAACCTATTGCAAGCTTATAGTAAATTACTAACATTATTTTCTCCTATGGGAATTCTCAAATGTTTATGCTGTCTTGAAGTTTTAATGCAAGCAGGTAATGAAGAGGGAAGGAATCCAATTACTTTATGCACAAGGCATACAATTCCTACTTAATAAGAGCAAAGGAAGACTTGTTCAGTGACCATAGAAGCATCTATGAGCTCTAGTGAGTAAACTGGAAATTGCTTTTAAGTGAGTTAGAAGTGCTTTTCACTAAATTATTTGATGGGTCTTCAGCTTTCTTTAAGCTTCTTGTAGTTAAGGTATAGAAATAAGAAATGCATGACTAGGTCTGACGTGTATGAAACCAACTGCATTCTAGATTCCTGTGAATTTTTCATTGAAGTACAAAATTGAGGAAAACATGTAGAAAAGCATTTTTGTGTATAATATTTAAGTATGAAAATAGAAGCAGATAACTGTACTGGACAGCTGATGGATCAGATGTTTCACAGTGACTGATACCTCACTTCAGAGTAGGAGAGATATTTACAGTAGTAACTTATGACTGCTCTGAAGAAGTTTTTCTACTTCAGAGCCATTAGTCACATGGCTTATGTCTTGCATCATGGATACTACCCCTTCTAATGCTCTTGGGTAGTCTAAATGAGAAATAAGGTCAATGTTAATCCTAAACACTGATATAGAAATGTGCTGCATTATTTGCATTAATATATTGTTGTAGGGAATTCAGCAAAAGTTCCACTTGCTTTTAAAGTATTTGGGGGGGAGGAGGGGGGAAGGGTTACATTTCTATTGGTTGTCATGTGTTTTAGAACTGTTAAACCCTTAAAGTTTGTACCTGTGAAGATAATTGGCATAAGGTCACAGAAGCAAAAAAGGGAACCTTGAATTGCATAACATTATTCTTTTTTTCCCCAAATCGCTCATTTACAATGAAAAACAACCACAGTATTTTCACTGCGTGCTGACACTTTTGAACCAGGCCCCACCAAACAAGCTTGTTTCATTCACCATTGTGAACGCCAGTGCAAAATGCCCTCAGCTGCTTCTGTCAGAGGAGAGTAATCTGGTGAACAGCAGTAGGCAGAAGAGTAGTCCATAAATGCAGAGTTTAGACTGACCATAGGCTCTGGAGTGTATGGTCATACTAAAAAATGTTCTGAAAGGATTGCGGTGTCCTTAGTCATTTTACAGACTTGGATTATTTTCCTTTTTTGCTACAACAGTAACTAAAAAAACTGAAGAATAATATGGTTGCTGTTAGATCTGAATGTTCTTATTTTTTTCTCCTTCAAAGTCTAACACTTGTCAGAAGACCTAAAGTATGTTGTCTGTACTGTCAATCGAGTAAGCTGATGTAAAGCCTTCCACTTCCCTCTTGTCTTCCCCTACCCATCTTCTTCTGAACTTGGAAGCCAAACATGTGTATGGGCACAGTGCTGTGAGTCAGGGAGAGGACAAGCTGTTGTTTCGCAGAAAAAGGGAGCATGGGTAACACCAGCAATAGACCTCATAGCATCCTCTTATGCATGTGAATTTAACAGGCTTGTGACTGTCAGTCATGGTGGTACTGACCCTCCTTTTTGTCTTGCCTTTGTAGACAACACTGTGTGTGCTGTACTGTCATCTTTGTACAGAGGGAGGAGGAGGATTGACTTGGCAATGCTTTCAGTATTTTTTCTTTTTTTCTGAGGCAGAACGAATTACTCATTTAGTGAGTATCTCCCAAAATAGCTGGCAGAACAAAATTGGATGAAATGCCTGACTGAGACACTGAACAACTGCCTGCAGTATGCAACTTATGCTTCAGGTGTTACTGAAAGTTCTTCACACTCCTGCAGACTTGCTAAGTCTCTGGGAGAAAACATAGCTGCCCATTCTAGGGAGTAGGAGTTTACCTTTGGATGACTCTACTGCAAAACTATAAATGCTCAGATTCAGAGCTTTGAAGCTTGTATGCACTAAGCCTCAATGTGAAAACAGAACTTGGGAATCACTATGATTTGTAGGGTGAGGTCCATAAATAGGTTGGTTTAGCTGACTGATGTGCTCCTTATATCTGCTTGGTGAAGTCTGTAGAGCACAAGAGAAAGGGAAGAGAAGGTGGATATGAAGAAGATGGACCAACAGTGGTGAAGTATTTCTGTCTGTATGTGTGTGTGTATATATTTATCTGTGTGAATTTACTAAGCAAGAGGTGCTTAGAGATAGGCTTGTTCTAACTAGCAAAACAAAGGCTAATGGGTTATCGTAAGTATTATGTCAGCATTGCATATGTTGATAGGATGAGTTCATGAGGCACAACGTTGTGTGGTATGGGACATCCCTCTGGTCAGTTCAGGTCAGCTGTCCAGGCTATGTCCTCTGCTAACTTGCTACTCACCCCATCCTACTCACTGTGGGGGCAGAGTGGGGAAAAAAGAAAAGGCCTTGATGCTGTGCAAGCACTGCTGAGCAAGAGCCAAAACACTGGTGTGTTACCAACACTCTCTTAGACACAAATCAAAAGCATAATGACTACTATGAATAAAGCTTGACTCCATCCCAGCCAGGCCCACACAAGCAATTAGTTTGCAAAATATATGGTATAAAGTAGATTTCACTTCTCTTGTCCCTGTCAAAGAAATGTACTTATATACTAAAATTTTGCTTTAGAGTAACACGTAAGAGAGAAACAAATCTGTAAAATCAACCTGAGAACTCGATGTGTGACTAGAATAATTAAGTGCTACTTGCTGATTTATTTTGTTTCAGCTAACTCAAGAAAAGTGTTTCACATACGTTAGATTGAACTAGAATGGTGTTATTAGTGGCATATTGAGAGCAATGCACTGGGAGTGTTCAATAAAAGGTAATATTGATTTGTAGAAAACTGAGCTTTGTTTTTTAAATTGAGACCTGGTCGGGACAAATTTTTTTTTTGCTCACCTAAACTAGTGTTCTTACCCTATTTTTCAAATTAAACCTCAGGTAACTTTTATTGTTGCACAAAATTGAATAAAGAAAGAATAATGGAAGAGAAACAGCAATACAGCATTAAATGTAGGTTGTTGAATTACAAGCTACTCTTTCATGACGGAATAGAAAACTTTCTTGGTTTAGGTAAATTGGGAAGTTTCCTACAATTATAGTCCAGTGATCTTGTAAGGGTGTAGTCAGAATTTGAGCAAAGTAAAACTTTGGTAGAAATTTTTGTAATTTTTCCACCAAACCTGACGAACTGGAAAATATTTCAGAATCTTAGAGATGAAATCACATGATTGATGAGTGATTTTTAATCCTACAATTTCCTAATGGTAGAAAAATGAACAAGATTGATTACATCATAGCCAATATCTCTGTGAATTACAAGCAGACAGGCTGGTGCAGCTTCCACTAATAAAGGCATCAGCTCAATTTGAGTCTAAGAAAATTACATTACATAAAATGTTTAAAGCAGGCTCATGCACTTGCTTGCTATACAATTGTTATAAATTACAGATGGCCTGATCTCCACGGTTGTCTGCTTTTGAATTTGTTTGTGATGGTTTCTTAGCACAACACATCGAAGTTGACCAAGATGCAACACACAGATTTATGCAGATTACCAGCAAATACCTTGTTCTATCTGCAAATTTCAGGGCAATTGACTTACAGTGAAAGTGTGTGGAAATTAAGTGAGGATCCAAATGCACACTTCTGTATTACCGAATTTTTTTACATAGGAAAGAGATTATTCTTATCTGTAGACATAATTTCTCAGCTATACATTTTGCTAGATGTAAAGTTATAGGAAGTTCCTAACTGTTTTTTAAACATCTTCTCTGTAGGTACTGAAGGGTGATATATCTTGTTACCTAAAGGCTACTTACGGATAAGGTTTTAGTGCCATGTTGTCATAGTATGTTTTTATTCTATTATAAATGTACATCAGGCAGGATTTAGATGCAGCTTGACTAGGGTATAAAATGCACTGGATCCTAAGTAGAGAATTGAATCAGAGCAGAAAATTAGAGGGAATGGTTTCCATGATAGCAACTTTATCAATTTTTAGTGCACAGCCACATACATTTGTCTTCCATATTTTTAATAAAACGCAGCCAGTACAGGTCTTAGAAAATGTTATCCACATGATTATCTAGTATTTTGAGAATTAGTCTACTTTCAATTCATTGAGTAAAAATTCAGATATTTTATGAAGGAGTAGCACTTGTCATAGTGTCCTATGTATTACACAGACTTGTCAGAAGAATGAAAATAGAAATTCTGATCAGACAACAGAATAAAAAGCTGCTCTTGACTGTACTCCATTCTTTCTTGACTCCTGTTAAGTACTCACCTTCCCATAGTATCAGCATGGCATACCAGTCGGGATCCTGAGTGCACCTGTTACCTCTCCTGCAGTAGAACTCGATGGTATTTCCCTGTTTCCTTTTATTAAGTATGGAGTATGAATATTGCATAATATTCCTGCAGAAGATACTTGCACTTAGCTGCTGAAGCACTCTGAAAGATGCTAGTAAAATCATCTCCCAGGGCTTCAGGAAGAGGCTATGGCAGATACAGTTGAGACAAAATCCAGGAAGAAGTCATGATTCCTCATGAAAGAAAGGTCTTGTTGCTATGAAACCAATCCTGAAACAGTGTTTCTATGCATTAGACATCACACCAGCAAAGATGGATGAGCCCCTGAGAAATCACAGTAGTCCAGACAAGATTGCTTTTAGCCCCTTCCACTGGGAAAACGAAGAGATTATTAGGGTACATGCAAGCATGGAAGACCTTCAGCCTTAGGAAAAACATCTGCCAAGAGTGAATAAAATAGCTGACAATTCCTGTGCACTCTATCATTTGAGAATCACAGAATTGCAGAATGGCTGAGGTTGGAAAGAAGTTCTGGAGGTCATCTTGTCCAACTCCCGGCTTAAGCAGGAGTCACAGTGCAAATTGCCAGGTCCATATCCGGACAGCTTTTAAGTATTTCTGGGCAATCTGTGCCAGTGCTTAGTCACCCTCACAGTGAAAAAGTGTTTCCTGATGTCTAAATGGATCCTTCTGTGTTTCAGTTTGTGTGCCCTGCCTGCTCCTAGGCACCACTGAAAAGAGCCTGGCTCCAGCTTCTGCACACCCTCCCTTCATAGAATCATAGAATGTTAGGGATTGGAAGGGACCTCTAGAGATCATCGAGTCCAACCCCCATGCCAAAGCAGGATCACCTAGGGCAGGCCACATGAGCACATCCATGTGGGTTTTTAAAGTCTCCAGAGAAGGAGACTCCACAACCTCCCTGGGCAGCCTGTTCCAGTGCTCCATCACCCTCACAGTAAATAAGTTTTTCCTCATGTTGAGGTGGAGTTTCCTATGTTCTAGCTTATACTGTTGTTCCTTGTCCTATTACTGGGTACCACCAAAAAGAGACTGGCCCCTTCCTCTTGACACCCACCTCTCAGATATTTTTTTACATTAATTAGATCCCCTCTCAGCCTTCTCTTCTCAAGACAAAATAGCCACAGTTCTCTCAGCCTTTCTTCATAGGAGAGATGTTCAAGTACCTCTGTGTACATTGTATACGCTGCATACATTGATGGCACCCCACTGAGCCTTCTCTTCACCAGGCTGAACAGTACAACATCTCAGCCCATATGAAACATGCTCCAATCCCTTAATCATCTTTGTGGCCTATTGTTGAGCTTTCTCCAGTAAGTCAGTGTTTCTCTTCTACTGGGTAGCCCAGAACTGGATTACAACAGTCTAGGTGTGGCTTAACAGTGCTGAATAGAGGGGAGGGATCAACCCCCTTGACTTGAAGGTTGTTCTGGCCTCAGTTTAATTAAACGGTATTTGCAAATAAACTGTTTGCAATATTGTCAGAATAATCTAAGGTGGAGGTTGTTGCTTGGTTTCAATATACAATCTTGAAGTATAGTGTAGTGGCCATTGGTCACAACTGTGAAAAATGGCAATCTAAGGCATGTATATCAAAGATGCTTTCATGCTCTGCTGTTTGCAAGAACAGTGTTTCAGAAGAATGTACTAGTACCAGGCCAGAAAGCCAATTGTGTCCTGGGCTGCATCAGAAGAAGTGCGGCCAGCAGATCAAGGGAGGTGATTCTTCGCCTCCGCTCTCGTGAGACCCCACCTGGAATACTGTGTTCAGTTCTGGAGTCCCCGACATAAGAAGGATATGGAGCTCCTGCAGCGAGTCCAGAGGAGGGCCACAAAGATGATCAGAGGGCTGGAGCACCTGTCCTGTGAGGACAGGCTGAGAGAGTTGGGGTTGTTCAGCTTGGAGAAGAGAGAAGGCTCCAGGCAGACCTTATAGCAGCCTCCCAGTACCTGAAAGGGCCTACAAGAAAGCTGGGGAGGGACTTTTTACAAGGGCTTGTAGTGATAGGACAAGAGGAACTATTTTAAGCAAAAAGAGGGTAGGTTTAGATTAGATATTAGGAAGAAATTCTTAGCTATGAGGGTGGTAAAAAACTGGAAGAGATTGCCCAGAGAAGCTGTGGATGCCCCCTCTCTGAAAGTGTTCAAGGCTAGGTTGGATGGGGCTTTGAGCAACCTGGTCTAGTGCAATGTATCCCTTCCCCACTGCAGGGTGGTTGGAACTAGATAATGTTTAAGGTCCCTTTCAACCCAAAAGGTTCTATTATTCTAGCACAAAGATTATTTTGAATGAGAAGCTGTTAATATATGACCTGAAATAAGTATATCAAGGAATTGCTATAATCACACAATTCAACAAAACCATCTAAGTTGCTAAGCCAGCCTTGAATGTTGTAAGAAATAGCCCCAGTAATCTTGAAGGCTCCCCTTGAAAATAAATGCACAAAATTGTATACCTGTTCCCTTCAACTTGACTTTTTAATAGCAGTTTTTTTAATGCCATTTTAATTTTATTTAATGCTGCTTAGTTTCCTGTTTTTATGCAGCTTTTTTCCAAAGGACTCAGCAAATAATGGTTTATCTGGGTACTGGTGTCAATACTTAAAAATAATTGCTGTGGGAGTCATACAGACTAGGAATAGAAACTGAGATGAACCTTAGTGTAGCAGCATTCCCAAGTATTTGTCATGCTATATTGCACCACTACAAAATGTGGCAATTTTTAGATAAAGCAAAACACCAAATTAAACATTAAGAAATGTCACTGCCTTCTCATGCAGTTTTTGCCTGTTGCACACTTCTGTGCTCACTGTGCGTGGTATTTAGCTTTAACATCTCAAAAGGCCTCTTGTCACATAAAGCTCAGTCATGTACGAGTCTTGTTGGAGCAAAACTACTAAGAAGAAATTAAGCATCGCATTTCTGTTTGGGATTTGGAATAAAATTTTCAAGTGGCTCCAGTGTGACTTCCCTTTTCATTATTTTCTGAAAGTTTCAGCAGCTTGTTTATGCCAGAATTATATAGGCTGGAAGGGACCTCTGGAGGTCCTCTGTTCCGGACCCAGAAATATGGCATGATCTCTACTACAGACCACTTTTGTAAGGCATTGCTTTTCATTACACCTTCTTCAGGCAGATCTCAGGACAGTCAGGTAGCCCAAGATGCATGGGTCCAAAGAGAGAACAAGACTGACCTAAGAAACAGTATGGTTAAGGGGGCTTGCTTAGGTGTTCTTAAATTAAGAATATTAGGTATTCTTAAATTAAGAATAATTGTGTGCATGCAAGTTTCTTTTTCTAACTCATCTCATTAGTGCCAGCCTCACTTAATTTATGCCTCAGTGTAGGTGACTTTAGAGAAGTCAGTGGCCATCTGTGAATCATAACAGACCTTAAACACCAAACGTCTTCTGAATTTGCACAAAAATCCTCATATGTGGCATGCAACATCTTAACCAGAAATGAAGGCATACCAAATTTCATAATCGTTTGAAGTCTCAGACAGGAGGATAGGAAATTCCAGCAACTGGTGATTGTTATGGTGAGAAAATGGAGGGAGCAACATATAATTGCAGGCAAAATTAAGAGGAAGGTTGATTGTTTTTTTTAATTCCAGATAGCTGCTGGATGTTGGTTTGTGTGACTGATACTGTACCAATGAAGTATTGGTAAATTGTGGGTGACTAATAGCCTTTTTTCTTTGTTTTCAGAGTGAAGGTTAGCATGTTGGTGAAAACTCTCTAGCCGTGAAGTAGCTGAATAATGCTTAAAGGAGAAAAATCTCCATCAAGGAAATTAATGCAGTTTTAATGTCTAGAAATATTTGCTGTACTAGCAAGCTTGAAAATAATTTTGCAGTCTTTCTTAAAGTAACTAACCGTGAAGTAACCTTAAAGCACATTAGTTTACATACTGGCAAGGGAGCAAAATGGGAAAGAAACTGCAGATCAAGAAATACAGTAATTATATTGGAAAAGAGTATCTTAAAGCATCTTGTTTCTATTGAAATTCATAACTTTATACCTTTTATCTTCATTGCCTTATTTAGAGAGTGATGAAGCAGAAATATGAATTGAATAATTATTGAAAATGTTCATTTGACAAAACGGAGGACCTAAGTGGATTATTCATACTGTATTTTTAAATTTTTTGTTTAGGTAATGAGATTAATCTGCTACAGTAAGAATTATTAAATGAAAGAGAGAGCTATTTGAACTCTCTTTAGTTCTTACTAATGTATGCAAAAGTGTGGGTTTCTGTGGAAAGTTTGCATTCTAAACCAACCTTGTCAAGCTGTACTTTATTTCAGACTTGTGTTTTTTAGGTAGTTATCATAAATCTGAAGTAATGAAAATTTTCACATTTAATACAATTGTAACAGTTTTGGTTTTCAGTTTAAAGTTGTTCTATATTCAGAATGGTTAAGCTGTTAGGCAAAAAAAAAACACACTCAGTTTTGTGAAATAAAGCAACATGTCAGAAATGTTTCTTTTCACAGCTTCTGTGAGCCGTGGTGTTCCTTACAGAGTTGGAGAAGAACCAGACATGCAAATATTTATGATAAATTCTGTTCTGAAATACTCTTTAATTCTGACTGATATTCATAATGATAAATTAAGTTTTATGGCATACTTACTGAGGTATGGTCAGTTGTAGAAAACTTTATTTTGAAGGGTCATTTAAAAAAAATATTGATATGCAACATTTTACTTTAAAAACCCATCCTTTTTTCTCATACCAGATAGAGGGGATTTTTTTTCTCTGCAATGTTGAGTAGCATTTGGAATCAGTGTGGTGTTCTTCAGATCACATACTCAAAGGTGAAAGTTGTAGTATCATATAGAATCAGGGAATCCGTAGCAGGTGGTTTCCCAAACAATTCTGGTCTTGAACAAGCTATGTAAAGTCAGCATAAGGATTTTTGGCAAGAGGAAGCAAGTATTTCTGTGAGAGGTTAGCAAGGATCAGTTTGAGTGTGAAGATACCTGTTCCCTGTAGCTGCAGAAATGGAGTTCAGTTCATTGTAGCTCTTTCCTGGAGGTTTTCAGTGGGGGCCTGCTCGGGTAAGAGAAGTGTCAAGCTTCTGTTCACTTGGGCCATAGTTGGTTTGAATAGTCTTGAGTTTCCTTACTGCTCTTTACAAACACCAGGCTTGTTACTCTTTTATCTCCAGTTTGCAGAGAGGAAAGTACAGGATTACTGAAATAAAGAGAACTTTGTATGCATGTTTTAAACTGTAAAGTTCTCCTAATACTAATACTAATATTTAATGACTTCAGCAACATCAGGAGCTTCAGTGACTCTGTCAGAGCCAAGTAATGGGGGTGCTAATGGTGGGATTGAAGCAAGTTCTGTTTGTGTCAGCCCAGGTTTACAGTGCTCTACCCCTGGTACTGGGAAATCTGGCCTACTTAAAAGCTGTACTCATTGATCGACTGACTAATTGAGTTCATGGTTTTGTGATGAGAATGGAGTAAGTGCATGCAAGAGAATGCATTTGTCATGTTGCTACTATAAGCCAGTTTGTATTCATTTAAAAATTGATGTTTTGATGGATTTGGGTGATCAGCCTGATATTGGTATGAGAAGAACTATAAACAGATTTATGAAGCAATTTTCATAATCAAACTTCATATCAATACCATCTTACATTTTGAAGTCTCTAGGCAAGAAAAGACTAGGAGTTCCCTTTTCCAGAGGTTAAGAATGCTGCTGTTTGTCTTCGGGTTTAAAAAGGAAAAGATCATGAATATAAGTTGTGTCCATCAGTGCTTAGCATCTGTAAAGTCTGCATGTTCTGCAGATGCTTTTTTCAGGAAGGCTATATAATGTCAATAGTCTGCCTCTACTTTTTAAATTTAAGCTTTTAAATACTTGAAGATTTTTCTCTTTAATGCTGCAGAATTGTTTAGCTTGGATGCGGAAATTAGCTAATAAATCAAATTATAGACAGCTTTTTGCCTAGTTCATGATATGCAGTGGTTCACTTTAAGATTTCAGCTTACTTTTAACCTATGCTGGAACATAGATTTGTTTAAAAATTGATTACCTACCAGTGAAGGTATAAGGATAATTTTTTACAGTCATGTGTCACATCCCTTATGACCATAACGACAACTTATTTCATTACAAATCACATTAATTATAATAAATATAGAAAATTGTTTTTACTTCTGGTACTGGAGCAGCATCTTTAATGAAAATTTTTTAAGCACTGTATCTTCTTCAGAAAGGTTATTTGTGTTTCTTTTTTTTTTTGCCTTTTAAGCCACAGAAGAAAGAGGATCAGCAGGCAGAAGCTAAAGCAAGTCCAAAAAAGTCATCAGAACCCACTATTGACCTCTTAGGACTTGGTAAGCAATACATAATTACCTGTTTTTTAATCAAGCACAGATAATATAATTTTATATTTTCATAGATATACTTCTGTTTTCTCGGTACTTACTGATAATTAGATGAATTTGAAAAGCGTAAGATTGAGTCTATGAATTTGAAACTCTAAAGGCAAATGCCATAGGGATCTGGGTATATCAATACTTGTGTTTTGCTAAGGAAAGTAATGAGCTCCTATGGGAAGGGGAAGTTATGAAAGTGATCTTCAAAGGGTTTGTGGATTGTGTCTAAAAACTTGGCTTTGAAGAAAAATGTTTGTTGTTTTTCAGTTTTTGGTTTTAAGGTATGGATAATGTTGCAACAAAACAAAAGAGTCTTCTCTGTTTTGGAATTCACACTATCTTTCAAAATGCTTATTATTTTCCCCCTGAATGTAGAATAGCTATAAAATACTATTTTTGTACCAGTGTGTGTTGTGGTCTATATGTCATTCCAAGTAATCTGCTACCATAGGCAAGCAAATTTTAATTAATAGAGTATAAGTTAGATTACAGATGCAGAATGAACCTATTAAAAAGAAAAAGTGATTTAGAACTTGATGGAAAGCTGATTCTCTTTTATTTTCCTTTAGCAGACCAACAACCTAATTAAGAACTAAAACTTAAACAATATGTGGTTTTGAGATTGCTAACCTTCTGTATCTTTTTAGTCATGATTTGAAAAGGATCTTGATAATGCTATTTTATGGTAGAATAATGAACTTGTATTACATAGGCTGACTTGAAATGTAATATGCAATAGAAAGGCTATTATAATTGGTGTTCAACAGCTGTGCTTCTTCAGTGAGATATACAAAGGGCAAGGTTTATAATTTGTATGTTAAAACCCCATAATTTTAGAGGAGGGAGTGTTTAAAGATCTTCTAAATAATGAATTGAAAGGCAGTGTAATAAGCTAGTAGCACTTGGAATCCAGTGAGCTGCAAATGAGATCTGCGTTAATGATGGCATAAGGCATATTTCATTTGGAGAGTTGTCTTTTAATTAATGTCTGAAGTAGACTCCTTCAGATAGTATTAAAAGAAAGATCACTTCAACCCAGTATGTTACAGAAGCACAGAATAGCCCAGGCTGAAGGGGACCTCAAAAGACCATCTGGTCCAGACTATGGGAGGGGGAGCCTAGATGAGATTACCTAGCATCCTGTCCTTTCAGGTCTTGATCGCACCCTTCCAGTGATGGGGACTCTACCACATCCATGGGGAGGTTGTTCCAGTCATTGTTCTCACTGTAAAAAATTTCCTATGTTGAGATGAAACCTCTCTGTCACCCCTTGTCTTCTCTGTGTGGCTCCTTGTGAAGAGAGAGCCTCTGTCCCCTTTGTAGCTGCCCTTTAAGTACTGCCATACTGGGATGAGATCCCACCTTAAGCCTTGGGACAACCTTCTCTTGGGACAAATGACCAAACTCCTTCAGTCTTTTCTCACAGGGCAGGTTCTGCAGCCCTTTGACCATCTTCGTGGCCCTCCTTTGCACCCTCTCCAGTCTGTCTGGGTCTTTCTTTAATTGTGAGGAGCACAGCTGGGCACAGACACCTGGTGTGGCCAAACTAGCACTGAGTAGAGTGGGATGATCACATGTCTATCTCAGGTGGTGATGCCCCTGTGGATATAGCCCAGAATCCCATTTGCCTTTGTTGCTGCAGTGATGTACTGCTGATTAAGATGTTTGGTATGTCATATCAAACAGTATTAAAATGAATATGATTGCATAGCTCGTTCTTACTGAGTGGACATGTTTCTAATGGGGATTCATTCTCATAGGACTTCATTTCTGCAAGTGAAGAACAGTAGTAACTTTTACTAGGGTAGATCAGAATCACTTGTGATAGCAGACTAAGTAATTTTAATAGATCACAAGTCCTGCTAGAATAATTTTGGCTTTCAAAGCAGCCTGGCTTCTTGCAAAGCATTTTCTTGAGTAAGCCTCTGTGCTGGCTTTGGGTATGAGGTTAACCTTTGGTTCATTGAGGTTAACCTTTGGTTCATTGCTCTTTTTATCTCAGTTCAGGTAAACATCTTGTGAGACAGGATTTACCCAGTGAAAATTATAGGTAGAAAAGACAATTTTGGAAAAATTATGTTGTTTTTTGTTTTTATTTACAAATGCCAAAATTCTCAAGATAATATGCTTAGGCAAATTTTATTTTTAAATCTTGTAATAACAGAAGAGGCATAATATCCTCAGTGACTTTACTATCATGTTTGTGTTTCTTCTGAGCCTTTTAAAATAGATTCATATCGTGCCTTTGAATTCCTGTTCAATGTATTTATTATTGAGATGCTGTTTGGATATTCACTTTTTAATAACCACAGAATCACAGAACCACAGAATCACAGAACTACCAAGACTGGAAAAGACCTTTAAGATCATCAAGTCCAGCCTATGACCAACACCACCACACCATCTAGACTATGGCACTAAGTGCCACATCCAGCCTTTCCTTAACACATCCAGGGACGGTGCCTCCACCACTTCCCTGGGAAGTCCATTCCAATGTCTAATCACCCTCTTCGTGAGGAATTGCTTCCTAATATCCAACCTAAACCTCCCCTGGAGCAGCTTCAGGCTGTGCCCTCTTGTCCTGTCACTGGTTGCCTGGAAAAAGAGCCCAGCCCCCACCTGACTACAACCTCCCTTCAGGTAGTTGAAGAGAGTGATGAGGTCCCCCCTGAGTCTCCTCTTCTCCAGGCTAAACAACCCCTATTCCTGATACAAGCCAGGATGCCATTGGCCTTCCAGGCCACCTGGGCACACTGCTGGCTCATGTTCAACCAGCTGTCCACCAGCACTCCCAGGTCCCTCTCTGCCAGGCTGCTCTCCAGCCACTCTTCCCCCAGCCTGTAGCACTGCCTGGGGTTATTGTGGCCAAAGTGCAGGACCCTGCACTTGGTCTTGGTGAATTTCATGCCGTTGGCCTCTGCCCATCGATCCAGCCTGTCCAGGTCCAACGACATTCATGGCTCGTGGCATTTTAATTCAGAGAAGATTTTAGTTCAGAACTCCACATGCAGAAAGCTGGGGAAATGGACAAGTGCTAGGTAAATAGTCTGTGTTGTCCACAAGCAATACAGTGTTCTTGCTGTGACACCCCAAATTCCCTTTCTCTTTTCCCAAGCTGTGAGAACTCACAGGCTGTAAGTTAAAACTGAAGCTGCTTTTTTAGCGATCTCTAAAATTATTTGGATCCTGTCAACACTGGAAGAGTGACCTATTGAAAATGCAGGGACTTAAAATTGATGCTAAAATCAATAATAAATTGGATTTTATAACATTAATTTTTAATAGGAGAAGTATTGGAAACATTTTTCAGTTTGAAAGTCACAATGTGTAAACCAGAGTTCTTCAGCACCTAAGTCATTGGCAGTGCTATATTGTTGTATCTCTGGTGTTAACTTTGCACTCTGTGCTCCTTTTTGGGGTTTTGTCTCACAAGGTGGGTGTCTCCACTTACACCAGGCTGATGTAAATAGAGTTTTTTAAAATACTTGTAAAAAACTATGTACAATAGCTATGTACAATAGTGGAAATCTTTGCTTGTAATATTGCACAGGCAATTTTGGATAATTCTGTTTGCCAAGTATGTTACTTAGAAATTATTTCAACATACAAAAAAATGAAAAATTAGTATTTTCAAAGTATATTACCTTACAGAATTATCAGAAAGAAGAAAAGTCCACTTTACGTATTCTGCATCATTGACTGTGTTTAGATGTGTCCTTCATAAAACAGACAATTGCACATTCTGGAATAACCATTGTAGTAAGTTTCAACAGATGACCAGAAGAAAACAGATGTACTATGTTGTTGTTATTAACTGAACGTGATGTGTGGGACATTGGTCCAGCATGGTTGGAGGTAAAGTAAGATATGCTAAAAGCTGCTTATCTGGTTGTGTGGGAAAAATATTATCTGAAGGAACTCTGAAAGTTTTGAGAGCTTAGTCATGGTATGAAACGTAGCTGAATGTTGCATAACTGAGAAATGCATTTTTGTCAGTACTTTTTGGTAAGTACCAGGGAGAGCAGCATGGTTAGTCCTAAGCAGAACAGCTGCATTTAATAAATAACAAAGATACGCAATAAGTTGATAAATATCATATATGCATATATAGACAGTAAACTTGTAGAATCATAGAGTAGTTTGGTTGGAAAGGGACCTTTAAAGGTCCAACCTTCCCTGCAGGGACCAGAGACATCTTTAACTACATCAGGTTGCTCAGAGCCCCAGCAAACGTGACCCTGAATGTTTCCAGGGATGAAGCATCTACCATCTCCCTAGGCAACCTGTTCCCGTGTCTCACCACCTTGACAGGAAAGAATTTCTTCCTTATATCAAGTCTAAATCTACCCTCTCTTAGCTTAAAACCATTACCCCACTTCCTATCACTACAGGCCCTGCTAAAATGTTTGTCCCCATCTTTCTTATAAGCCCCCTTTAAGTACTGGGAGGCTGCTATAAGGTCTCCTTGGAGCCTTCTCTTCTCCAGGCTGTCTTCACAGGACAGGTGCTCCAGCCCTCAGATCGTTTTTGTGGCCTTCCTCTGAATCTGCTCCATCATATCTCTGTCTGTCCTGTGCTGGACACAGTATTTCAGGTGGGGTCTCACGAGAGCACAGTGGAGGAGGAGAATCACCTCCCTTGACCTGCTGGTTAAGCTGCTTCTGATGCAGCCCAGGACACGGTTGGTCCTCTGGGCTGCAAGTGCACATTGCCAGCTCACGTCCAGCTTTTCATTCACCAGCACCCTTCTCCAGCCCTTCTCCTCAGGGCTGCTCTCAATCCCTTCAAACCCAGCCTGTATTGATACCAGGGGTTGTGCTGACACAGGTGCAGAACCTTGCACTTGGCCATGTTGAACCTCATGAGGTTTACATGGGCCGAGTTCTTGAGCTTGTCCAGGTCCCTCTGGATGGCATCCCATCCCTCATGCACGTCAGCTGCACTGCTTGGCTTGGTGTTTAATGGTGTTGATGCTATGTTATGTCTATGCTTAGGTAAGCAATGTATCCACCTGAAAAGGACACATATAGTACCACTTGAGGCAAAGAGCATTTTTAGCTTTCTGGCTTTTCACATTTTATTTTAATAAGTATTATACAGAAATGACCTCCCTGTGAAGCTTTTTCACTTCTGCAAAGGTTTTGGCAGTAAATAAAACTTTACTGATGCAGTAAATAACTCCACAATCGTTTCAGACAGATGAACCTTGTTTGTATCTTTCCTCCACATATTGTTTAAAGTATAGAACTATTTCTCTCAGTTCTTCCTTTCTAGTAATATGGTGTAATAGGTAATCATGTGCATATTCTCCCTCTGTTGCAAGTCTTAGGATGGCTGTCATAAATGCTTATATATATAAAAATACCTAGCAGCTTAATAACAAAGTTCTTATAAACAGTTTTCCCCTGTAGAAAATGAGTTTCAGAAGCAAAATGTAAACTAAAAGAGTGGATCTTCTTTCTTGGTGTTTCCTTTCTTTGCTGTCCCTTTGATGCTCTTGTGCTGGTCATTCTTACTGTTGGCACAAATAAATATACCAAGGATTAATTGCTCTCACTTCTCCCTCTCCTCTGCTCTGAGGTCTTATATCAGTTCGTTTCCCCTTCGTGAAGATGTTACTCACAGAAGCACATCCATTGTTTCTGATGGCTCAGGCTTAGCCAGAGGTGTGATCAGGTTTTTGGAGCGGGTGGAGCTTTCAGCAGCCTCTCACAGGAACCACCCCTGGGGCCCCTCCCCTGCTGCCGAAACTGAGCCACACCAACCCAACACAACCACCTGTTCTAATCAGTTTGGAATGGTAGGCAGCACAAGTTACATGAAAAGTAATATACTTAGAGTAATTCACAACTCCACTGGAGTATCCTTCTTATACTACACTTATATTTTAAAATTAGGATGGAAAGGAGGAAGTGCTTCCTACTCCATGGTGTGTTGAAGTTGGGAATATCCCTAATCTCTATATAAGAAGTGTAAACTATTATTTTGAAATACAAGTCTGTGTGTGCCTTCATGCATATGTGTATGTGTATATATGTATTTTTATATATATATTTTTTAATATACATATGTAAATGAAGATACTAATTTTGCTACAAGTAATGAACTGGAGTGCAAACACTTATGTTTCTTTGATATTCTGAAATTTAGTTCTTTATGGGATCTTTTGGTTTCATTGAGGGTGAAATGTTTTTTGAGTTGGTTTCTAATGGATATAAATTTTTCAACTCTTACATTTGTGAGAAATCAGTAAGACAGGAACACCAGTTAATAGTATTCATATAGGCTTAAAACTATGTGGTAAACAGTAATTCAAAATATCTGGTTCCTGCACTGATACAGATGGGGGGATACTTATTTTAAGTGTAAAATTCAGTAAGAGGTAAAAGGTATGTACATTGCCAAATAACAACACTTACAGAAGTGATGTAGCAAAACCCTGGATTTTCACAGTATTAATTTCTAAGCAGCATTTTAAACGCTTGAAAAATACTACGTTCTTGAAGATGAGTTCTCTCATGAATGTTGCAAATATATTAAATGCTTGTTTTAGTAAATTATTACATTTAAATTTTCTATCTTCTATGTTGAAGTTTTTTACATTCAGGGAAACTGAACCACACTGGAATATAACGAGAGATATTTTTTTAATGCACGTGCCTCACTGAGAAAATGAGAACATTAAATTATTAATTCCAGACAATCCCTTTGCATTAAAATTATGCACAGTTCATTCCTAAATTCATCTAAAACAGTGAACCTTTAGGGAGATGTTTTTGGAACTGTTTGTCTGCATCATTAATTCAAAAGAAGCTTGTTCCTTAACTTGCCAGTGTATTTGTTTACACACATCTTGGAGCACTGGTGTGGGTGGAATGGTGGAGCAGATCATATATGGTCATTTTGCTGACTTCCCTTCATCAGAACAGAAATAAGGGAAGGAGGAGACCTTTGTACTAAGATATAAGTAGTTTTGTCATAACTACAGATGAGTTTGTGACTTTATTTTTCAGAATTGTTGGAACAGCAATCTCCCCATCAAATCACAACATAGTAATAAAATTGGCTGAGGTGGCTATTTTACTCCTATGGTCATCATTCAAGCCACTCAGTGTTTACTCAGCATAGAAGATCTAATATTGCCAAACCATTCCTGTGGCCATTTTGCCTTTGTGAAGTTGTTGGAAGTCTCTTAGTTCTTGCAGACAGCACAGTTATTCTCACTAACTGTCCGCATTAGGGTTCTAGAAACTTTGAAGTGCTTAAACCTCACATCTGCCTTCAGACTCACATGTTTCTCTGGGATAGTAATGCATGTGTTTCATGAGTTACCACTAAACTGTTAATGCTGATATTCAGTGATTGACCTCTGCTCTTGCAATGGATTTTTTCACTCAGGTAGATAACTGTCATGGGTGTAGGACACTGGAAGATAACTTCTTACAGTTAATAAAAGGATGAAGTGACGTTTTTCTGAAATATATAACAACTATTTTTTAACGTCCTTGATGCTTTTTAAAGGTGGCAATGTCTATACTCTGTTGTGGTTAAATTTTGGAGTATATTGCTATGTTAGTTTGTAAGTGTATGTCTGAAGTTTCTGATAGATATATTAGAACAGCTATATGTGTGTGGTTGTGTGACTTTAAAACAAGCAACCAACCCAAATCCTTTAATTAGGATGTTAGAGAAGTTAAAGTTTGCTTCAAAGAAACTTACTCTGAATAATGAGAACAGTGGATACAACACATGCATCTCGAAGGAAGTTTTTTATTTGAACATGCTAAGGCATCAGGAGGAAGTTGTTTTATGTTAGTGGTAGTTTTTTCAGTGTACTATGATCTAGGGATTTTAGAATACTGATCCTCCTGTGATACATAACAGCCATCCTAGTTGTCATAGCAATGTTTCATTTGGAGAGGAAGTTTTGACTTAATTCAAGTAGTTTGTTCTGCCACAGAAGTCTGACTTCTGCAGTTGATATTGGATACTTTGAGACTTAACTTCTTATTTTGCCTGAAAAAGCTTTCTAAAATTTGCTTTTAACAGTATGCAGTCATCACAGTGTTCAGCCAAATCTAGACTCACCTTTGTATTTGTCAAGCTCTGTGTAATGACAACCCAATTCTGATATGCTTAGGGATTAAATTTATTAGCCAATTCTTTCCACTTGTTCTCAGACAGCTTACTATGAGAAATGGTTGCTCTGTTCTTTAAAAACGTTTTGTGGTATTTTTGTTCCTGCATCTTTTAAAGTACTTTCTTGCAGTTCTCCTTAAAGCATAAGTCTTCAGCCCTTTTTTTGTCCTGCACAGACCCGCTTTCACATCGATCACTAAACGTGTTCATGTATTGAAGTGGTTACAAGTACCAGGGCTGTAGAAGGTTAACTCTGGACAGAGCAAGAGCTGTAGGTTCTTACAGATAATTAACCCAGTGTGCCTGGCAGGGGTGTTCATATGGAGCTTTAGAATAAAGTCAGTGCAAAGTACTTTTGAAAAAGGGGTAAGGATGGACTTTTTTTCTAATGCAAAATTTACTTACATACCCTTGAGTAAATTAGCGTATCAAGAATAACTTTATGGATGCTAAAATGCAAGAGCACAGATCAGTGTATTTCTCTGACACTACCAAGTTTGAGTGTTCTCATTGAAACATCTATTTTAAGTTCTCACTAAAAATGTTGGTGTGCTTGAAAAAGACACTTGAAAAGTGAGTAATATGTACTGATATGTTGACATGGCTGTCATTGGGGAAGTCTTTGAGTGTTTTGTTTTGGTGGTGTTGGGTTGTTTTTCTGAAGCACACTAGAATACCATCTGTTTAGAAAATCTGAACAATATCACAGTTTGAAAAATATCTCAGAAATTCAATGAGTCTTTAATAGGGGTGGGGTAGGAAAGAATGAGTGTATTTAATTATTTTCATGCTGTTAAAATATTAACAATTTTCTCTTTAAATGTGATTCTGTTGTTTTTTTAAGATGGTCCAGCTGAAGCCTCTGTTACAAATGGAGGCCCTGCTGCTGCCACAGCCCTGAATGATGACCTGGATATCTTTGGTCCAATGATCTCTAATCCTTTACCAGCAGCTGCTGTACCTCCTGCTCAGGTAAAAATTATTTACCTTTATGTGTGTGTAAATACGTGTGTGCACATGCACGTGCACATTTTCCTTCCAGGAATTGTTCATTCACACAGGAGGAATGCACACTTCTCAAAACTCATGGCTGGAGACTGTTTAGCTGTAATGGCTGTATTTTTCTTACCTCTTCAAGCTTCTGTACTGCTTAGATATAGAATTAGAAGATAGTGTGGTCTTCCATTCTGATTGTCCCTGGTTATCCAGCTGAATTGGGTTCTTTCTTACCCTGGTGAGTGGTAGTCATGTGTTCTTTTAATTTGTATTATTTTGTCTTGTTCTTTTTTTTTTTAATAGGTAGTGCTGAATATATTTTTATTTTATGTTATTGGGACATACTTTTAAAAATCTGTTACTGCTTTGAGATGCTGATATTTAGGAAAGGTTACAGCAGATATTTCTGTCTTAGAGATGCTAAAAATTTGAGGTCTCAAGCTTCATACTCAGAATCAAGAATGGATAAAAAGAAAAACTAATAGTGCTACCTGGGCTGATCTTTTATCTCATCTTGGAACATGTATGCCTTTCTTCCCTCAAGGGGACAGTGGCATAGCCCTTGCACCTAGTGTGCTCCCTCTCTTACAGCCATCATAGTTTGGAAGCGACCCCATTGCCATGCCTGGTGTAGCTCAGAAAGGCAGCTTTGGGACACAAAGAAACTGCTTAAAGCTGCAGCCCCCTCAGAGTAGCTGTCAGCATCAAATAACAAGGTGTTGGTGATGCAGGTGGCTGGTGCAGATCTGAATGCATGTGTGCAGGCTTCCTTACCCAGGCTGGCTTCTAAAGAGAGAGGCTTTGGACTCTGCTAACCACCCCATCTGTGGGTGTTACACTTTTAAGGTAATTTTGAAGCTTATTTTTGCAGAAAGCTTTTTCTGTCTCACTTGGTTGAACCAGAGAGAACTGTATGTATTCTTGAATGTATTGTTTGGGACCTATGATTTATACTTGTTTCTCCTTATCCAGTAGTTATTCATAACATATAAAATGGAAGCCATTATGATGGAAAGGAATTCTGATTAAATTGGCATATCATAATTTTGTTGCCAAAAGTTCTGCTACTGTGGTCACCTCAAAGCATATCCATGTTGTTCAGCAGATTTGATTTTAATGTTTGTTCTTTATGCTTTATTCTCCCTCCCCCTACCTGCTGCTGAGGGCTGACTTTGTGCAGCATGCTGGGTAGGGTTAGACTGCAGCCACTTTTTTTAAAATAAATAAAACTACAGATAGAACAAGCTTCCCACCCTGCCTTAAGCCACCTGTAAATGGTGAAGGAAATGAGCTGTATACGTGCATTTAGGTTTGGATGTGTTAGCTAACACTGCAAAGGAAAGCATTGGTATAGATTTTATTGTCCCTGTGGAAGTCTCTGTTCAAATTACCTGAAAGAACAGCATCTGAGTGCTTGTTGTCTGCTTTCTACCACCTTATGTTGAAATTGATCTAGATGAACCTACCTGCAGAGCTAGATCTGAAAACCAGTAGCCCATTTCCAGCCTCACCGATTTTTTTTAATGTATCCAAGTTTGGAGGTTGAGAAAATTCAAATCTAGAATCATGAAGTTTCCACTTGGCTACAAAATAAATGGGCCTGTGGTAGTAACACATGTAATAAATAGGGTTGAATTCTGTTTCCCTCCTTTCCTGCTTTTTCTGAAGCTGGAAGTGACTTCTCTGTGTAGTTACTTATCTACTCAGGAGAAGAGAGCTGCCTGAGAAACAAGAGAAAAGCCTTCTCGTGTTTCTATTCCCTGAACAAGCGACGTGACCTGCTGGTTAAACCGAGTGATTCAGCTGTAGGCTACAGGAAATACAAAAGAAGCCTAAATATTTAGGAATGAGAAAAAGCAAAGTGAAGGGTGATTCCCTGGATGGTGATGATTTGTGATGGGTTAAATAATGGAGTGGCTGCAAAAGCATATTGAATTATATGTGTTAGCAGTTAAAGGACATAGATTATTTAAAGTGCATTTCTATGATAAGGATTTGGTCATTGGACCTTCTGTGAGAGAAATGTTTTGAAATGTAGTTTGTCTTTCATTGTGCTAGTTTCTAGAAAAAGGAGGACACTAAATTGATTAAAAAGTGATAGAAAGGACAACATTCTTTTCAATAAGAATAATTTAATGGTACTCCTCAAACTGATTTGTAGAAGCAGTGTATGGCTGTTGATTTTTCACACGATTGCTTTTCTTTTCCAGCTTAACCTGAAAGGCGGCATTTAGCGCTAAAGGCACATTTTTATGGCACCGTGTAGCACAGAAGTGTCTGTTAGAATGTTTTATTATGAGGCTGAAACAATGTGATGCCTGCAAGCTTCAGGATTTATGACCATTGACATAGCCAAGACATGATTTTGAAATGAAAACAAAAGAATTTGTTTTTCCTTTTTCAAACATGACTTGAGCATTCAGGATCATATGCACTTTTGCTCTGCTTTCAGAGATGTATATTTCTTCTTAGTGTTCTGTACAGCTGGATGCTAATAAAAACTTGAATTTGTAAAGCATCAGTAAAGAGCAATATGTGAATGAGTAACTTTTTTTCCTAGAGTTTTGCCTATTAGCAAACTCAAGTGAGTTTAAGAAGAGTTAACTTAAACAGCCCCTACTGTAAAGCTAGATAAAAGACATAAGCTATAAATGTACCTGTTATGCAGAATTCATGGACAGAAAAAATGGAAAAAAAAATACATTTTGTATGTGTAGTGATGCTTTTTCATGTGAAGTGAGCTAAATTATATATAGCCAAATAGCTAAATTATAGCTATTAGAACAGATTTTTTTTGTTACCGAACATTGTATAGGAACTGAGCAAAGGCTCATCGTTCATAGCTATACTGAAAGCAATTTCCTAAATTGTTTTAGCCAGATTTTAATTTCAGACTTTGTATGGGTATATCTTCTAGCAAAAGTGTGATCTTCATTGAAACCTGCAGGGAGCACAAGAGGGGAGGACTGTGAAGTATTGAGTTTGAAAGTATTAATTCACTGAAACATTTAATGCAAGTCTTTCTCCAAGTGGGATACAAAAATCCAGTCAACTTAAACTTTTTTTTGGTTTTTATGTGTGTGTGCAGGCATCCTACTTCAGAACCAGAAGTGACCAGCTGCACAGAGTCTAGAGGAAAGGGAAAATATTTTGAGGTCTAGAGAAGGAAATCTGAACAGAGAGTTAGTTAGAGTTGAGACTGCAGGGGACGTAAGTGTCTTCAAGCCTAGAAAAGCTTGATTGGAAAGACATTGTTTGCCATGAGTACTGGACATACAGCAAGAAATAAGTTTGTGGTTTTAATCTTATTGTAAAGAAAATTGTGTTCTTGTGTGTTGCCTGAGACAGTGATAGACATCTTCATCTGACTTTTTCAGGTATCACTGATCATTCCCTAAAGCAAAAGAACAGATGAGATTTCTTAGTGTTTTTCTTGGATTCTGTGAACTGAATATAGTTGAGTGCTCGTTACTTCATCAGTTGTTACCAGGAAATAGCACATGATGTTTTTTAGTGGAACTGTATAGATGCCTAAAAACAAAATACGCAAAATCAAAACCAGGAAGAGCTGAAGTAACCAGCAAGTCCTTTGACAGTGCAAAGATAAAAAGTGTAAGATTTTAACGCAGAATTTAAGATCTTAATAGTGTACTGCCTTACTTACTTACATAAGAAGAATTATGTGCCTAGACTGTATTTTCCCTCCTTCCATGGAATGCAGGCAGCTTTTCCACTCAGAAGGGAGAAACTGAAAATGTTATGTGGGGCCATTTATCACCATATAAATGAGAAACAGGAGAGGCCTGGCTTTTCTACAGCACATCCCTGCTTACCCACAAGATACCAGCCAGTGACAGACCTGCACCTAGCAGGAAAGTGTACATGTGCCATTTTGTCTTCTGCAATCCTTCACTCAACTGCATGCATCCCACCGTCCATTTCCCTCTTTCATTTCCACTGCTACCACCTCTCTTTCAATTTACAGGTGTTGGAGCAGCTGTCCCTGCCAGGGCAGAGGCTTTGACCCAGACAGAGCTTGGGATGGTGGATGCAGCCCTGCAAGCCACAGGCTGCAGGGAGTGCCTGGAGCCTCTCCTTAGGGCCATGAGCTATGGTCCTCTTTCCTGCAGGAGGTGTGCTGTTCTTCAAGAGCTGTGCCACCAGGTGGATGACTTTTGGCAGGAAGCAAGCAGGCTGTGCAGCATCGGAGAGGCTGAGAGACAAACAGGTTCTTCTCAGAGACACAGCAGCTCCAAGAGCTCTGGACCCCAGCTGTGGTAGAGACACAGGCAGAGTGTGCTCCTGGCAGAGCGGGAAGTGCAGGCTCTGGGGAGGGCAGAAGCTGGTGACTTCTGGCACTGAGAAAGTGGCTTCAGCTCCACCTGAAGACTTGCAAATATGGAACTGGTCCTCTGCCTTTGAAGCCGAAGAGGTGCTTTCAAGTGAAGCACCTGAAGACAACTGATGCTGAGCTATGCAAGGCCACCAGGATGATTTGGCAAGTGATCGTAGTGGGCAGCTCCTAGCTGAGGGGGACAGAGGCACCCATCTGCTGACCTGAGCTGTTGTGTAGAGAATTTTTGCCTGCCAGGGGCTTGGATCTGGAATGCTGTTAAGGGAGTGCTAAATCACCCGGTGGTGTGTTCCTCCATCATGCTGGTGAAGGGAAAGACTGTAAAGAGGAGAGTGCTGATGCTGCATGTCAACAATTGCTTGCAGAGCTGGTAACAGCAAGACAGTTTTTGTTTCTCTGACTCCAGGATCCTATTTGAGGGTTAGCATCTTCTTAGAAGAAATGGCATCCACCTCACCAATCAGGACAAAGCCATCCTTGCCAGCAGGATGGCTGGCATGGTGAGGAGGGCTTTAAACTAGAGGCAGTGAGGAATTCACCAGCAGCCCTGTGAGGAAGTGATGGACAAGGTCAGCAAGCAAGGGGCTACAGTGATGTGAACAAAAAAGAATGCAAAGTCAGCAAAATAGATCTTAAGTGGTGTCACCTCAAGTATTTTTACATGTAACAAGGAAGTGCCTATAAGGCACCATTATTGAAAAAGCCACCAAACCCCTTCGGGGAAGTCAGCATGGTGGGGCATCTGTACAGGCACACTGAAGTGTCTGTACACTAATGCACATAGCACAGGGAATCAACATGAGAAACTGGAGATCTGTGTGCTGTTGCCAGGCTGTGATCTTGTTGGGATCACAGAGATGTGGTGAGATGGCTCCCATGACTGGAGTCCTGCAGTGGAGGGACACATGCTCTGTAGAAGGGACAGTCTGGGAAGACAAGTAGGTGGAGTTGTCTTTGGTGTGTGAGAACAGCTAGAATGCATGGAGCTTGGCCTGGGAATCGATGATGAGCCAGCTGAGAGCTTATGCGTAAGGACTTCAGATGTTGTATTGGGTGTCAGTTATAGGCTACCTGACCAGGAAGAACAAGTAGATCAGGTCTACAGACAGCTAGGAGCAGCCTCACACTTACAGGTCCTGGTCCTCATGGGTGGCTTCAGCCACGCCAGTATCTGTTGGAGGGACCATACAGTAGGACAGAAGCAATCCAGGAAGTTCTTGGAGAGCATCAATGAAAACTTCCTGACCCAAGTGATAGAGCAGCCAACAAAGAGGTGCTCTGCTCGACATTATACTTGCAAACAAGAAAGGGCTTGTTGGAGTTGTGAAGGTCGAAGGCAAGCTTGACTGCAGTGACCATGAGATGGTGGAGCTGAGGATCCTGAGAGAAGGGAGCAGGGCAAAAACAAGATCACAAGCCTGTACTTCAGGACAACAGACTGGCCTCTTGAGGGATCTGCTTGAAAGAGTCCAATGGGATAAAGCTCTGGAGGGAAGGGGGACCCAAGAAAGCTGATGGTTATTCAAGGATCACCTTATTCAAACTCAGGAGCAGTCCATCCCAATGAGCAGGAATTCAGGCAAAAGATGCCAGGAGGCCTGCATGGATGAACAAGGAGCTCCTGCCACAGCCAGACACCAAAAGGAAGCATACAGAATGTGGAAGCAGGGAGAGGTAACCTGGAGGGAAGACTAAGCATGAAGGCATGGGGTCAGGAAAGCCAAAGTGCAACTGGAGTGGAAACTGGCAAGGAATGTCAAAGGCAACAGGAGGACTTGTGAGTACCTGGGTGACAAAAGGAAGAGTAGGGAAAATGTGGGCCTGTTGCTGAAAGGGGCAGTTGTCCTGGTGACAACAGGACATGTAAATGTAAAGGCTCAGGTACTGAATGCAGCCTTTGCTTCAGTCTTTACTAGCAAGACCAGCGTTCAGGAATTCCAGGCCCCAGAAACTAGGGGGAAAGGCTGGAGCAAGGAAGACATACCCTTGGTGGAAGAGGATCAGGTCAGGGAATACTTAAGCAAACTGGACATAGATTATGGCCCTGATGGGATCCACCCATGAAGGTGGAGGGAGCTGGATAATGTCTTCATGAGGCTACTCTTGATAAAATTATTGTGGTGACTGGGAGGAAGAAAGCAAATGTCACTCCTGTCTCCAGGAAGGACCAGGAGGACCCAGGGAACTACAGGCCAGTCAGCCTCACCTTAGTCCCTGGGGTGCTATGTCCAGTTCTTTGCTCCCCAGTAAAAGAGTCATAGACATACAAAGGACCTACAAGATGATGAAGGGACTGGAGCATCTCTCTTGTGAAGAAGGGCTGAGAGCTGGCCTTGTTCAGCCTGGAGAAGAGGAGCCTCAGAGGGATCTCATCAATGTATACCTGAAGAGAGGGTGCAAAGAGGATGATGGAACCAGGCTCTTTCCAGTGGTGCCTGCTGACAGGACTACAGGCAATGGACAAAAGCCATCCGGACTGCTACAGCTGTCAGACCAGCTTAAAATATTGAGGATGTCATGATCTTTATCTGCTGTTTTGTAGTCTTTTGGAAATAAAAAGCCAAAATGAAAATGCTTATTTTTAGTCTCATGCATTAATCTAAACTTCTTGTCAGCCATGTGCTATTTGTGTAGTCCGATGGGAAGTATGAAGTAACGGATTCTGCAACTGTGTTTGTGGCCCTGACACATCTGACCAATGTTTCACAGTGAAAACTTCCTTTGGATAGGTACTGCCTTTTACAGGTAATACATGAGCTATCGATTACAGCAATAATTTATGTTTAAGCATGAAGTGTATTGCAGATGACTTCCAGGAGTTCTGAAAAATGTTGTTACACCAATATAATGAAACTGCTCATCGAATATTCCCATACCACCTAATGAGTGTTTAGTTCTGGTATAATGACTGTTTGAGAGCACTATGTGTAGCCTTTCTTAAAGAAAAACTATTACATATATGCCAGACATATTTTTGCAGAGATCTTGGATAGGGTGAGAATGTTAGAGATGTAAAAATCATGTCAGTGGTTTTCGTTTTTACTTGAATGCCACCTGTTTTCTTGCCATGTATTTTGCATTACCTTCCATTTCTTTAGCCACTGAACCCCTCAGGGACTGCTTGTTCAGTGCTTTGGCTTCTGTCAGAATCTTCCAAAAACAAACTGAGTGAAGAGACATTAAATGAACATTTATCGCATGACATAAACGTAATAGATGATCAGTCCTCCAGGCAGTCAGCTCTTCCTTCTGTGCACACCTGTAGTGATGTGCTTTATTTCGTTAAAGCACCTAAAGTAACAGTATTTCATAGGTCTGGAGACACTCTAAACTGTGGTTCAGCCCAGATGAGAACAGTTTCTCTGACACTGTTATTTATTTAAAAGCAACAACAAACCCAGACATGTCTGCTCTTCTCCCTGCTAGAGGAAAGCAAAACCCTTCCTTACTGCAGGGCAAGCAGCAGAGAAGCTGCCTCTGTTAACTCACTTCCACTGCTTCCGTGTAGTTCTCCGATCTGCTGAGCATGGCTGTTGGACAGGGGCCGTCTTACCCAGATGCAACAATAGGAGGACTATGTCAGTATGGAATAATTCAATAATGGGACTTGTTGTCTCAAATGGAGGGCTTTCTACAGCCCATTTAAAAAAAAAAAACAACTCTTCAATTTTGCTTTGCAATCAGAAATTTTTGTCAGTAATAAGCAAGAGGCAGTCGCTTTTATAATATGTACGTAAGGAGGTTGATAGTTGAAGTGTGCATTGGCCAGAAAGAAGGTGTGACAGGAGTTAAACAATTCCTGGTCGTGTTCTGTCTGCTTTCACTTTGCAGTGCCATCACCCTGCCTTTTGTTACTTACTAAGGTCTACCTGACCTTGGCCCAATTCAGCTGTTGCATAAATGCAGGTTTTCAGTTGCCCAGAGTTCACTTTTCTTGTTCTTTTTCTCTTCCCTTTCCCACAGCAGTTTTGGAGATTTTTCACCATCAACCATGCGAACCTGCACTTGATGGCTTCTGGCCAATTTAGAGAAGTGTTTTGTAATTATTCTTTCCCTAATTTATAGGACTGCCTTATTTGAGACCTTTTAGCACCTCAGGAGTCAGGTGTGTGTTTCTGAAGCTGCACATTGAATGTTTGTATTGCGATGCTGTGCAAATCCAGTGTAAACATAGTGTACTTTTCAGGGCCTAGTCGACAGCCAGCCTGCAAAAGCAGAAGTTTGGAGGTGTGTTACTGTATGTTTGTTGTGGTGGCTTCTTGTCTGTCTGATAAACTTTGGCATATGATAGTCAACAGGCAGACCTGGTTGCAGATCCAGCCCATTCATGGTGGTTGTGCAAGGATTTTCCTTCAGTGTGGGGAAAAAGTTGGAACTCCCATGTGCTGTGGGATTAGGCAGGTGCATGCTGAGCAGCTGGGGATCATTTAGCCGGACTAAAATAAGGCCGTAATTAATTACACATTGCAATTCTGGCTCTTTTTCAATGTATATACAATGGATTTGCATTAAAAGTTCCCATTGTTAACAGGCAGAGCTGTGTGTGTTCAGAAATACAACAAGAAGGCAGTGTATCACCTAGTTACCTAAGCAAGCTCCCATATAGAACTGTATGAGCAGCAGCAGAACAGTGCTGAAAGACACCTGGATGTAGTTTGTTTACAAAACGTTTTGGTGCAGTAGCAGTGAAAAGCAGGAAAGCCTGTGTGTGTTTTAGTTTTTCAGTGGTACAGTAAGTTTTAGAGAATTATGCTTTCTCAGTAAATGAGTATGTGCATAAATGAAATGTGCTTAAAGAACTCTAAGCCAATTTTAAACAACTTATTTTAGAAATTTTATTACTTTAAGTAGATGAACCGAAATTTTACTTCTGCCTTTTCTCCAAAAATAGTGTTCATCTTGGTTGTAGTAGTATATTGCAAAGCACTTAATCTTTGGTTTTAGCTCTTCTCTAATCTGTTCTGTTTATGAGAGGATTAATGAGATGTGAATTGTAATCTCCTTATTGATTTCCTAATTATTTTTCATAATCTAACTACGGCACATGATGTATGCTGCTCACCGAAGAAAAAAGTAGGAGCAACAGGAATGAAAAATCTGTATGTGTACGTCCTGGAGCTGGTCAGGGATTCAGTCTTCCCTGTTTTGTAACCACTGTCTGCTCTGGTCCCCTTTCCCTATCATATATACCGCTTTTTCATCTTCTGTCAAACCACATCTTTTAAAATCCTCAGTTAGCTAAAATTAATTTCTGTAAATGAATTGGGTTTTATTTGGCTCAGGAGTGAGGATGTGCAGTAAATATTAAATGTAACATCTTTTGCTGGTTTCATTCAGTTGTCTGTCTTGACCTTTGTTTCTCAGAGCGCTTCCACTAAACCAGCTGCTGCCACCTTGTCTGCGGCATCCGGGGATCTTGATCTGTTCACTGAGCAAACAACAAAATCTGAAGAGTCGGCAAAGAAACAACTCTCCAAAGACTCCATCTTATCACTGTATGGCACAGGAACCATGCAGCAGCAAACTGCTCCGGGTAGGTCATGTTGTAAAGGTTTTCTGTGCCGTCCTATTTTAAAGCTTTACCTAGAATAGTTATCTCCTACAAGTGCAAAACTAAGGTTGGGTACCCTGCTACCTATATGCAAATGAAGATTTTTATTTTTACCATTTATAGAAATGAGAAAAACAGTGAAATGTAAGACAGAAGCTAAAGAAAAAAAATTGAATGTTATTTTTATTTATAGCTGTTCAAATTATCAAGTGTACAATTCACTGAAAGATTTGTGAATTCAGCTTCTGCCATCTAGTTCATCCCTTCAGGTCCGAGTCTCCGCTGTGTGAGCGCCCGGCTGCCAGATCAGCACCGAGCTGTCCTGTCATGAGTTCTAGCTCCCTTTGTTTGTATGAAAACAAAGACCCCCAATACAGCAGTTCAAAGGTTCTGGTTCACCACAGGGATCTGCCAGACTTTTTGGCAGGTCACCTCTGGTGGTGAGTCCCTTTCCTTCGAGAGGTTTTAATCAGTTTCTTACTTTTACCAGACCCTAAATTAACAGCATTGACGTACAACTGGACAAAGTTATCCTTTAAAATTATTTTGGTGCACTTCTGACTTATGGGGGTGGGGGAGAAAAAAAATCACAAAACACTTTTGCTGAAATCTTCCCTTCTCTGGTACAGGTATGTTCATGGGGTCATCTTCTATGCCATTTACCACACAACCATCAACTCATTTTCAAGGCTTTCCAGCCATGGGAGTTCCTGTGCCTGCAGCAACTGGGATGATGGGAAACATGATGGGACAGTCGGTGCCAGTCATGGGACAGAGCACAGGCGTGATGGTAGGAATGGGAATGCCAAATGGATTTACTGGTGCTACACAAACTGGTGTGATGGGACTTCCTCAAAATGTCGTTGGACCTCAAGGTGGAATGGTGGGACAGATGGTCACGCCACAAAATAAGTACGGATTGCAACAAAACCAACAGGCTCAATGGAACCTCTCTCAGGTAAAGATTTGCTGTTCCCAGACAAGGGTGCTTTAGAGAAGATGTTGCTTTCAGATACAAAAACTGGCTGTAGGAGGAAAGCTGTGGTGTAGCCAAGTTACAGACAGCTGGGCTCAGACAACTGCTCAGAGGCACATGGTGAATAATTCAATAAAAGATAACTGATACATAAGCAGAGAAGAAATTTGCCAAGGTAGACCAAACTCAGTTCTCTGCTTCGGTAACTACTCTCATCCAGGCATCTGAACTAGCCAGGTAAAACGCTAGCTAAGCTGGAGTTGCAAAATACTGACATGTAAACCCAGCCTCGTAACTAAAAGCAGAATTTAATTGGTTTGAGGATAGCCATTAACAATTAATACTTTAATTTACAGACCTCAAGATGAATTACAGTGTAATGTGCAGTGCTTTTGTGCTCTAACATTCTCCTGGAGGTGATTGGCTTAGCATTTCTGTGTTGTTTTTTTTAATTTCTTAGACATGTTTGAAAGGTTCTTTAAAAGTGTTACTGTACACTTGGTACTATAGTTGTACATTACCCAGTGAAACATCTTAAAATCAGGTATTTGAGAGGTTATTTGGGGGCGGCAGAACAAACCTAAATGATTCCCTTGGAGTTCAGTATAGATGATAGCGACCATTTTTTTCATAACGTTGTATAAAATATAAGAACAATATAATAATTCCATGCTGCTTACTCTAGTAATTCAGGAAGTGAAACTCAGTGACTTACTTAGATTTTATTATATTAATTTTTACTGTTCTGCTGTGTTCTGTGGTGTGGATATTTATGAAGGTAAGCAGCATTTATTACATACATAAAACAGCCCTGGTTTCAAAATACAGGCTGTCATTCTCCTTTGCAAAGTAATTTTTAAAAGGTGAGAATTTCAAAATGTCAAGCCAAAAAAATCTGCGGATCTACTGATAACAGTCTTATTTTAGGTATCTAACTTTAAAATGACCGGTATTAGCTTTGAAATTAAAATCATGCTTCATATCAAATATATATCAAAAGTTGGCTCACAGAACAAGCTCTCAACACGTGTCTGTACCCCTTGCACATCAGATGGTATCAGTGTGCCAATATTCCACAGTTTGCAGGGGAACTGTGATCTAATCCCTGGCACCAGCTGAAAGGGGGGGAGCTTGCTTTACTTAGCTGAGTACCATGCTTTATATATATAGTCTATTTCTTCAGAATTGTATTCCAGAAGAGATTCACTAGGTAAAGCAGGTTTTCATCAGCTTTTTAAAAATACCCACATTCAATGACAGGTCGTTTTTGCAGACAGACATGCTACTGAATTTTACTCTGAAATACTAGTTTGCAATTTACTTCACAGTTTTTTCACCAGTGTTTCAGTCTCATTTTGGGAGCCAGTGTTGTTAGCTCCTGTTTGCCTGAACTCTGATTTTTACCTAATGCTGTCTCTTAACTTGGATCTACTCTTGCTTATCCAACACCCCTGTTCATTGGCTGCGATTGCTCCAAATGCTCTTCTGCTCTCAAGCTCATGAGAGGGGACATGAGTTTACTCTGTCTATGCAGCTAGGTTTTTGCCTTGTCAATAAGTGTTCCCTTTTCAGAAGGACAGAGTAACCTAAAGAACGTTTTTACATGGAGCACTGAAAATTACAGTGACTAGATAATATTTGTACAGTAGAAATATTTTTGTACCATCCCTGAACTGAATGTGCTGAATTTTGAACTCTTTCCCACGTTTAACTAGATGTTGTCTTCCATTTCATGTGAAGTTTTTTGCTTGCTGTTAATAAATTATGGTATCTTGAGTAGATTCTTTCGCAAGAAGGGTTAGATTTAGATCAATACTCAAGTTTACATATCTGTCTTTGCTGATTGCCACCTAAATGCAGTTTCTATAAAAACTTGTGTGTTCAAGATTTTGAGGTCTCCAAAGAAATATTGCTGGAACAAAAAACATTTTGAGCTGCAACTGTAGACAAGCCTGCGTTACTTGCTTTGGTGTCTCTTTATCACAGCTGCCACAGTTGTGCTGGTTAAGTTTGAAACTTGGACAGCCAGCTTTTATCAGCGAAGACACACCAGACTCCTTTGTCACATGCTCTGTGAATTCACCAGTGCAGCGTTTATACAGGCTTGACATGTAAGCCCAGCCAGGCAGCTGACATGTAGCAGTGACTAAATGCGGACAGAACAGCTGCTATCTTGAAAAATTCTTAGAAACTTATATGGAGTCAGTGTTCTTATTTAATAAGAAATACTGATTTCAGGGAAACGTACTTTAAGTGGGTTGCTAGCTCAGGAAGTATGCCTGCTCTTTGGCCAGCAGCGCGTGGTGTTCCAGCAGCAGCACTAACCAGGCTCATGTGTGTGCTTCACAGATGAACCAGCAAATGGCTGGAATGAACCTCAGCAGTTCCAGCAACGCGATGGGCTTTGGCCAGCCCCCCAGCACAGCGGCAGGATGGACTGGAAGCTCCTCTGGTCAGACTCTCAGCACACAACTGTGGAAGTGAAAGTTGCAATGGAGGTCCTGCCCAGAACAGCCACCTAACATTCCTTGTTCAAATGCATTTACTTTCGCTGTTCCTTCCATGTACATACTCTTTTTCTTTTTCCCCAGCTGTTCAGATGAAGAATATAACTGACTGACCGTGTTGTGGTCTATATTGATTTAAATTTGATGTAGTGAAAAGCAGATCAAGAATACATTTGTACGTCACTGGCAGCGTTTTCATACAATACATATGATTTCATAGACCATCTATTTAAGAAGCTGCTTAACGACATACTGATTTTTCCCCTCAGAATTCTAGATCAAATGTTTGCATATAAGGGATGTAGCTATCATGTTAGTAATATCCAAAAATATGAACCCCGACCCCCCTAAATTACCCAGTAATCCTGTAGAAGGTACTGTATGAACAAATGTTTAATCATATATAAATAGAATGTAAATGTATCACTGAGCAATGTTTTCTAGTGTATCAAACAAATTTTGTTTCATCATACATTTCACTGTGATGTTATTATGGTGTGCATAACAGGGAATATGGTTATTGAAAGAAAGATAAACCTGGATGTTACTGTAGTTCTACAAATCAATAGTTTATTCTTTTAAAAATGAGCGTTTGATCCATTTGAGTTTCCTGTGATTAAGTATCCAGTGTGGCTCATGAGGCATGAATACAGTATTAATGCTCAGAACTATGTACACAAAGTAACTGGATGCCAACAGATATATTTTTCCTTGCAGAGATATCCAGGTTTATGACAGTGATTGTGTTTACATTTTATGGTGCCTCGTAATGATAAAATGTTATTTCCCTATATTAAAAGGATAAATCTATAGATGATTGTGAGTTTTTATTTCATTACTGTATGACCTATTTGACTGCTATTTCTTCAAGAAGTCTACTTTTAATGAAGGAAAACAGGTTCCATTTGGAGGATCCAGTTATGCAAATATTTAGATCAACAGTTTGTAATTTAAAATCAGTTTATAATTACACCATTAAGCTGGATAAATACAAAAAGTATATACATAAATGATAATTTTGAAAATACTCCATTGCAGCCATGTTTCTGCTTATTGTTTTTACTATGTGGAAACAGCCTTAAAACAAAGGTAGGTGTCAGTTTATTAAGAAGAGAGTTCAGAAATGCATGCAAACAAGCTAGAACAAAGCACACCCACTTGATTTGCTTATTAGAGTATCTGACAGCTTCCTTTTGCTTCCACAGAAGTCCATCAGGTGACTATTAAAAGGTCTCACGTAGAGGGAGACCCTTCTGACACATCCATTGTACTGAACATCCTGTGTAACTGTGTCTCCATATCATACCTCAATATTGACTGTGTCCAGATGGTATTTTGGCTCATTAGCTAGGTTTACTTTTTCTGTTCGTGTGTGCCATACAAGAACCTATAAAAAACACTTGTGTTAGTACAGTCATCTACAGAGCTGATACAAAAGCTTTTCAGTAAGTGCAGAAATCACTACCTTTGTGCAGTTGTTTGCTTTTGGTTCCAGTTCCTCCACTGTTGTTATCTGTTTCAGAAAATCAGATTCTTGCATTCCTGGTTGAGAACCACGACGCTTGAACACGGCTTTCGGATGCGACAGAATCACTTGAAGACTCACAGCAAATCCTTGGAGAAAGGGGGGAAAAAATGTTAGAAAAACCTTTAGGTTTTGTGCAAGTTACACTTACGCCAAGAAATCTCCCATGTTTTTTTTTTTTCAAATGTGCAAATTTGATTGTATGGATAGACAATACTCCATAGGGCTGTATATCCTCCTCCTCATTTGCCCTAAGGGAGCAATTGGATTTTTTTAATTGCACTATATTTTCAAAATGTGTAAGTCATTTCCCATTCATGTACAGAATATATGCTCTTTGCCTGAAAAATCAAGTATTGCTAAGATCTTGGACTGTCCTTCCTTCCTACTTCTAATTAAGAAATAAAACTAATTTTAAGTAAAATAAAATATATGAAATTTATATTGTACAAACACTTGTAAGTTTAAAGGTGAGAGTCAGAAAAAAGTTACAATATGTTAATTATGGTAACTGTGGTCTTTAGAGATTTTTTTAGCCACTACTGTTGATGAAAGACAAGCCATATTAGCGTTTTGTCTTGCACACCATGTAGTTATTGTGGGCTTGTGAATCATGGTCATGACTGGTGTTCTGCAAGGCAGCCTGCACAGCACGACTGGAAGGATTTCACCAGTGCACATGGCTCTCTGCAATGCGTTCCTCTAATAACACATATTTGGTCCCTCAAAGGGAGATTACAAACTGGGAAATCACTGGTTTGAACAAAGTTGCCCTTTCTGAAGCAGCTCTCACATATCGCCAACTTGCCATTATTTACAGAACTCTCCTCTCCAGTTTTCATTCAGCAAGGTTCAGTCGTGTGTGCTTCTTTGACTCCAAATCTGACTGATGCACTTGTAAAGAAAAATGATGTGTAACTCCTTATATCTGATTGCCAAGCCTACCTAAGAAATCCTTTTTTCATCAGTTCAGAGTGGTTCCAGCTGTCCCTTATAACAGCAGTAGTAACCGCTTTGACATCTATTCTGGAAAACAGCAAGAATGTTTACTTCTAAAGCCAGTATTAAATTTCTCTCATTTTTAAAGAATTACAACTTTCTGAAATGAAATATAAATCTGTCTCCTTTTGACTAGAATTATCTTGCTACTTTATTTTCCTTGAAAGTCCCTGTGGCTTTTATAGGAGCCTTTGAAAGAGGAAAATACAAGGAATTACTACATCACATGTAAAAAGGCACACTGAAACCACTTTTGTCATGCTCTTGCTTGTAGCAAAGCACAAGAAGACACCAGAAAGTGTGGTTTGGGGTTTTTGGTGTTTGTTTTTTTTTTTTCAAATAAATATTTGGACACTGCAGGTGAGGACCGTGGCTTGAATGTAAACTGAGGTTCCAATTCACTGACAGACAAGGTTGAAGAAGGCATGTTTAACTTCATGCATTATATCCTGCCTAAGCTAAAGAAGAACAGGTGTCTAGATGGGAGGGACTTGTCCACAACTTGCAGAGTACTCCAGGGAATGACAGACTTCCAGGAGATGTGAGACTCTGGCTGTAGCCTGTCCATCCTCTGTGCTGTGAAGCTTTGCAGCTCCTTCTCTACAGACTGCAGCAATGCTGGGCTCTAGCTGTTCTCTGCTGCAGCTGCTGAGTTTAGGGAAGCAGTGCCAGGGAAAGACTGGTAGTTTGGACTCTTCTTCCCAGGTAGAGGTTTGTCTTCAGCAGGCTACAGGCCTTTACTGCTTCATCTGTCTTATAGCCTGGCTGCAAAGAACAAGGTGGGCTCCATCCCAGTGCTGTTGTAGCCAAGTGTAAGCACTTGTGAAGACCCAAGGTTGAGCATTTAAGTTCCCTCAGCAAGAGAGAGCTGCAGAATAAACCATGTAAATTTTTGGTGCAACTGGGCTATATATAGTGTGGTTGATATTTTGGACTCTTTTCCCCCCACCCTGCCCCTAATGTTTGCTTTGCAAGGGAAGGCATTGCTGGAGCCCTGATCAGCTGTGTGAGCTTCTGTTTCTTTTAAAAAAATAATAATAATTTTTAAGCTGGTCGTCCATGAAGGAGGAATTGAAGTAAACACCAAAATTAGTGTAGTGTCCTAGTTTTTAGAGTGGCGAAGGAATCCATTATGAGCAGAAGCAACACATTTTTTGCTGCTTATCTTTGTGTGTCCCAGCTTGGCTCCCTGGCCCCCACAGCCCATACTTATTCATGTTCATTCCTCCCAGGTTCTCTTTGCAAAGCTTGCTCCTCTGCTGAGAAAACTGGAGTCAGTTCTGAGGATGGATTTCGCCTATGGACAGATGTTCAGATGTGCCATACCCCTGCATGTAACAGGTGCCTTTTTTTGCTATGCTGCTGCAAAACACGTTAGGTCCCCCTTGTTTTCAGGCATTAATAAAAGTCAAATTACTAAACTGAGTGTTGTATGTGGCAAGGACATGGACTGCTGTGCACTGACTCGACTGAGGTTTGTTGCCTTGGTCAGTGGTCATGCAGTCTTTGCGTCTTAAAAGAATCCAATAAAGCAGCAGCAGCTTGAAGAGCTAAAACAATTCAAGGAGACTTGTCTCCTGGCTCTCTAGCTCTTCAGCTCTGCTTTATAACTGCTTTAATTTCACATGTATGACATTTTGTATTTATGCAGATAGACTTTGGATGGACTTGAGGGAAAACCATTTTTCTAGTGACAACTTTCAGTTGATTTATTATCATAGATGGATGATTTTGGCATCAAAAAGAAAGGCGATAGCTCAGGTTTTGACCAGACTGGCACTAGTTATTTCTTTCACTAGATAATGATCCTGTGGTAATAGATGAAAAGACACTTATTTTGAGTTCTATCCCCAAAAGGGGTTTAATCTGAGATAACTGTCCCCAGCATAGCATAACTGAACAGTGCTACACACATATAATTCTTTTCTTGATCATTATTCCTACAAGGTCATATAGATTGAAATGCCACGTGACAATTTCATAGCTGAAGGGGGTTGTTTTTTTGTTGCTTTTTTTTAATGCAAGGCTGTCAATTAAATCTAATTGGCTGTAGAGCCACCTAGATAAGAATTAATTTCTTGGAGCAGAAGACACCTGGGAGACATGGCAAAGATTACATCTATGCTTCTTTATACGGAAGCTGTTTCTGTTAATTCCCACCTTCACTGGTTAGATCAATGGCTTCTGTTAAAAGGCAGAACCATTTTTCTTCATCGGGTTAGACTGAGATGGTCTTTAAAGATTTTGTTGCTGTGATTAATGCCTTTGCTTCCTGAAGGCTCTAGACAGGATAGTAGCTGAAGGCAAGCTAGAAACTGAGAGTGTTTATCATTTCCTGGGTGTATAAATGCTAATGCTCAGAGCTGATGCTGAAAGAGATATACTGGTTTCCACACAGTTCAAGGTACTGCCTTTGGATTGTTGAATGTGCCATGGTTTGGGCTTGGTGTCTCACAAACAGCTTCTCCCCATGACATACGGCTTGGGTTGCAATAAGGCACAGGGGCTCAACCAGGAGTTTTTATAGATCATACCAAAGGCATCTGCTGACAGTTAATTTACCATGAAAGAGGCTCTCTATCTGAAACCCAGCAACATTTCAAATGGTTGTTACCCTTAGATGGAAGGGTCTTTTTGTTTTTTTTTTATTTATTTTGGTGTCTGCTATAGACACTTAAAATCTTTTGTAGTTCTGACTTCCAGCAGTTGCTCTTTCAGAATGAGGCAAAATATGTTTTTAACAGTGTGACATTGCCATGTTTTGCAATGTCACTAACAGACTAGCGTGCTTCTTGGGGAACCATAAGAAAGATGAGATGTACTAAAGACTTCACATTATGGCAAAATTAAAACCAAACAAACAAGAAGGTTACGCAGGCCCTAGCAGAGGGACCTAGGGCACAGCAGATGAGCTCTGGATTACAAGTCCAAAATCTGCCCCAGTGGTTCAGAGGCATAATCTCTATGACTGAAGGCAGCAGCTCCGGAATCGCTAACACAGAGAACGCGTCTGTTTTCCTTGAGCAATCGTTACAGCAGGAGGATCATAATCTAACTTGTGCTCATCAGTGGTCAAAAAACTGGCACTGGGAGCAAGCCAAAAGTAAATCAAGAACAGCATCACTTTAAATAAAGATTTTTAATTTAATTAAATTTTAATTTAATTCTGAAGTAAAAAACACAGTGCCTACCTCAGAATGGATGTTGCTTTTTGCTTGCAGCACCCAATTCTCACTCCCTTTGTTCCCCAAGAGTAAGGAAGTCTGTATCAAACTCTAGAACCTACCTACAGTTAAAACTGAGGCTGAACTTAAAAAACACCAGAACTAATTACACAGAATCACAGAATGGTAGGGCTTGGAAGGGACCTCTGGAGATCATCTAGTCCAATCCCCCCCGCTAGAGCAGGATCCCCTAGAGCAGATTACACAGGAACATGTCCAGGCAGGTTTGGACTGCCTTCAGGGATGGAGACTCCACAACCTCCTTGGGCAGCCTGTTCCAGTGCTCTGTTGCCATCAGAGTAAAGAAGTATTTTCTTATTTTTGGGTTAAATGTCCTGTGTACCAGTTTGTGACCATTGCCCCTTGTTCTGTCACTGGACACCACCAAGAAGAGTCTGGCCCCATCCTCCTGACACCTACTGTAGATATTTATAGGCATTAATGAGATCCCCCCTCAGACTCCTTTTCTCTAAGCTGAACAGACCCAGCTCTCTCAGCCCTTCCTCATACGGTAGATGCTCCCATCCCTTAATCATCTTAGTGACCCTAATTCATACAGTGTTGGTTGCCAGACAAGAAGCAACACGGGAAACAGCTACTCTGCTTTTTGTCCGGAATTTAGCATTGGAGAGTAGCAGTGTCAGGCACAAAGTCCTCAAAAGAAATAAGTCAATGTTTACTGATCTAATGGGATTGCTGTGTGTGAATACATTTCAGAGACAAATCTAGGGAAGCTGACCAGCTACAGTCCCTGAGTGGATACCAATGACATCAGCAGGACTTGTCTCCACTTGCAGTAGATTCAAATTTAGGGCTGTATCTTGAAATGTAGAATAAGAAGTTTATGTGCTCAAAAGCAAGGATGTTCTTCCTCTGAACAGACACAGGTTAAATCAGTGGTCTCAGACTTTAAAAAGTTCCTCTTTTCACATGCAGCCTCATGATCAAATTCTTGTGAAAGTCACTATGAAAAGATAGTTTAATTAATTATAAACAGCTGTAGATAGCTGAGCATTTTAATATATACACAATTCTTTTTTGCATGGTAGTCTTTTCAAAAGAGATCCTTAATCTTTATGTTCAGTACATGGATAACCTCAGTTGATCCTTATTCTCTTCCTCAAAATTCAGAAAGGCAATGCATTCTTCCTCTCTGATTGATGCAGTGGGAGTTGTCATTCCTCTTTGTTCGCCGCCATCTTTTTTCTTCAGCTGAAGTTTTTGTTTGTGTGTTTGTTTGTTTAATTTTAGTGGATTGAGAGCTGGCTGTGTGACAGAGCTCAGAGGGTGGTGATCAGTGGAGCAGGGTCAAGTTGGAGGCCTGTAGCCAGCAGTATTGCCCAGGGGTCAGAACTCAATTTGGTCTTGTTCAACATATCCATCAATGACCTGGACAAGGGGACAGAGTGTATCCTCAGCCAGTTTGCTGACGATACCAAACTGGGAGTGGTGGCTGACACTCCAGAGGGCTGTGCTGCCATCCAGTGTGACCTGGACAGGCTGGAGAGCTGGGCAGAGAGGAACCTAATGAGGTTCAGCAAGGGCAACTGTAGGGTCCTGCACCTGGGGAGGAAGAACCCCATGCACCAATATAGGTTCAGGGTGGGTCTGCTGGAAAGCAGTTCTGAGGAGAAGGATCTGGGAGTCCTGGTAGATAGTAAATTATCCATGGGCCAGCAATGTGCCCTTGTTGCCAAGAAGGCCAATGGAATCCTGGGGTGGTTAAGAAATGGTGCGGCCAGTAAGCTGAGAGAGGACATTCTCCCCACCTCTACTCTGCCCTGGTGAGGCCACATTTGGAATACTGTGTCCAGCTCTGGGCTCCCCAGTTCAAGAGAGACAGGGAACTACTGGAGAGAGTCCAGCAGAGATGACTGAGGGATTGGTGCATCTCCCTTACATGGAAAGGATGAGAGAGCTGGGACTCCTTAGCCTCAAGAAGAGAAGGCTGAGAGGAGACCTTATTAATGCCTACAAGTATCTAAAGGGTGGGTGCAAGGAGGATGGAGCCAGACTCTTTCCAGTAGTTCCCAGTGACAGGATGAGGGGCTACAGACACAAGCTAGAACACAGCAAGTTCCATTTAAATATGAGGAAAAACTTCTTACTATGAGGGTGGCAAAGCACTGGAACAGGCTGCCCAGAGAGGTTGTGGAGTCCCCTTCTCTGGAGATATTCAAAGCCCACCTGGATGCAGTCCTGTGTGATGTGCTCTAGGTGATCCTGCTTTAGCAGGGGAGTTGGACTAGATGATCTCTAGAGGTCCCTTCCAACTCTGACAATTGTGTGATTATTTACTGGTGCCAGCAGAAGGAGTAATGCTGGTGATATACTACAGCATGGACACAGACCTCTTAGCAAGTCCTCCAAGCCCCCAGGGTTATGCTGGGGGTTGGAGGATAGCATTTGTTCAGATGCCAACGCAGTTCTGGATTTAGAGGTTCCGTTCTGTTTGTCTGTGCCCTTCCACCATGTTCCTGAGAGGAATGAAGATGCAAACTTAACAGTATTTTTATCAGCCTACACAGCATCCATTTCCCTCATTGGTGAAATCAAAAATGTAATGTATTTTTTCAGTTATTTTTGAAGACTAATAAAAGTTCTCTCACAAAGTAGTAACCCCTTGTTTGAGGATCTGCAATAACTTCCTATACTCTCAATGCCTGTATCTTTGCCTCTATAACCCTCCCTTCCGTGACTTTGATCCAAGTACGAGTGGATTACATTCCTACTGGAGCTGCTTTTGCCTCATGCCAGTGTTTAAGCCAACAACTGCAAAGTGTAAACAATGACTTGCGAACTTTCCATGCATGTCTTCATGTCTGGGTTAGAGTCCCTTGGCCAATGTTGTGTAATAGCTTTCTGCCTGCTGCTAATGAATGATGAACCATGCAATCACCCTTATAATGCCCTTAAGTAACCACTTCTACAACACAGTATCAATGCCTATCTATCAATCCACAGGCTCTGCAGTTCTCAACAGGCTACACAGTTGAGTGATTGACATACCTAATTTTTCCCCCGAGTAATACTTGGACACTAAAATATTTATTTTCATGCCAGATGATAATATTAACTTGAAATGCTTCTACAGTGCAGAAAAATTCACGTGTTGATGTTCCAACCTCTGAGGTGTTAACTACTGTTAGTTCTCCTATTGCTTTTTTTAACTGATTATACTCTACATATTTTTCAGCAAACATTTCAATTCATACAAAAATACTCAAGATGAGAAAGCACTGTCCTTTTCCCACTCACAAAACATAGGTTTCAGAAAAAAAGAAAATGGCTGGCTATTTCTACCCTGTTCTTGCCCTCGTATCTCTACTTTACCCTTCCTTCTCTTTCCTGAACACAGACTCTGCTTATGTGCAAATGTATCATTAGCTGGGAAACCAACTGCTGCTACATCAAAAATCTGACCTCTGCACAGTGGTGATTCATGTAGCAGTTGTGAATATATACAAAGGATTGTTTAAGCCTGGACTAACAACAAGACAGAGCTATCTGCTGTGCCAACCTCACAGTAGAAGATTGATTCGATCCTTTTTGAAGCTTTTCAGCCTTCATCTACTAGGCTCTAGTTGCCAGTGATTCTTCCCCTAAGCGCAGTGTTTCAAAATATATCTATTTACAGTTATCACAGTCATTTCAAATAACCAATAAAACATGAATAATTTTATAATAAAGTAGCATTTTACAACATTAGATCTAAGAAAAGTCTGCATTTATAGAATCGTTTTGATTGGAAAAGACCTTTAAGATCATCAAGTCCAACTGTCATCCCCGCACTGCCAAGTCCACCACCAAACTATGTCCCTAAGCAGCGTATCTACGCAGCTTTTAAATACCTGCAGGGATGGTGACTCCACCACTTGCCTGGGCAGCCTGTTCCAGTGCTTGACAACCCTTTCAATGAAGACATTTTTCCTAATATCCAATCTAAACCTCCCTGGCACAGCTTGAGGCCATTTCCTCTTGCTCTATTGCTTGTTTCTTGGGAAGAGACCAGGCCCCACTTCACTACAACCTCCTTTCAGGTAGTTGCAGGGAGCAATAAGGTCTCCCCTCAGACTCCTTTTCTTCAGACTACACAATCCCATCTCCCTCAGCTGCTCCTTTTAAGACTTGTTCTCCAGACCATCCAACAGCTTGGTTGTCCTTCTCTGGACTCGCTCCAGCACCTCAATCTCCTTCTTGTAGCAGTGCAGCCCAAAAGCACTCCAGGTGGGGCCTCACCTGTGCTGAGTACAGGGAGACAATCAATTCCCTCGTCCTGCTGGCCACACTATTCCTGATGCAGGCTAGCATACTGTTGGCCTTCTTGGCCACCTGGGCACACTGCTGGCTCATATTCAGATGGCTGTCAACCAGCACCCCCAGGTCCTTTTCCATGTGGCAGCTTTCCAGCCACACTTCCCCAAGCCTGTAGCGTCTCAAACTGCCTGGTGGAGACTGATGACACAATTAAAGGCACGGTCTCCTTGAAAAAATTAATTGGATGGATTAATTTACAACTAACTTGTTTCAGATGAACAATCTGTAAAACATAAAAGCCAAGCTGCTGCATAAAATTAAAAAAGTGAAAGTAAGTTCAGATATTACCGAAGAGCAACTTAATTAGATGAAGTGTGCAAGCTAAGACTTCCAGGATATTTAGTGCTTAAGTGCTACGTACAGCAGCTGCACTTCAGAAGTTTAAAAAACTGCTTATGTTGAGACATCCATTTCTGTCCAACTCATAAAAAAATGGCAAAACAGTTATGAGAAACTTTCACATATCATGAAACGTGGTACTTACCTGCCATGTCAATAGCAAAGGGTCTGTCAGCTCTCCAGCCAGTGTACCAGCCAACAACTTTGCCGTTTTCCACGACCGGGCGCTCGTACCGTCGTCCTCCTACCAGTCCCACGGGCCACACGGACACTTTGCGGGTTGTGCGCATCTGCAAGAGGCAGGCACAGCGTGACTGCCCGTGCATGTTCCTAGTAGGCTTTTTTTGTCACTCTTAGTGGAAAGCCTACACATTAATCATCAAGACTAGGTATTAAAAGCAATTCTAGCTTACAGGTTTCAGCCCAACAGAGTAAGCATTTGAAAGCTGCATTCGCCCACTCGTTTGCTGTGAAATCACTAGCTCTCTACCCTGTAGGCACCTCAATCCTACTGAAAATATCCTACTCGTATTATTTTTTTATAACAAAAATTTTTGAAGCTATGAAAAGACAGTATTTGTTTTCTTGTTTGTTTGGGTTTTCAAAGGTGTACTGGATCTTTTTTATTGACAAGACTGTAGCACTGTTGCAATAGGCTTATTTCTATAGACTCCTTACATATTGTACAAGCCCAGTGATAGAGGATATTATAATAATGATTAACAAATACACAACGGAGACAAGTATAATTACTTTGAGACTGGTAACAAATACACTGAGTACAGGAAATTGCAACACACAACTCTTCCACTACCTGCAACATACCAGGTTTGTACAACAGATGCAGCTCAGATCTATTAAAGGCTCACAGAAAATGATTAAGTTTGCATTAAGCCTTTATAACTTCTACATTTTCTCTCAAAAATCTCTACTAAGTTTCTGAGAAGGACAGAAAGCAGGTTGGGCAGGATTGCTGCTTCTAGTTTCTTTACCGGTAACAGGAGTTTTTCCCACTACTGTAAATGTAACTAAATGTACTTCTTTAAATGCAATCCTCATGTAACCTAGAGGGATCTATAGATACTAAAAAATTACTCTTTCTTGAGCAAAAAGTAGGCATGACTGGAATTCAGTTCACTGGTTAGTAGACCATTTTCTGCAGTAAACAGGAGATAACGTGACACGAACCTGATGCACTGCTCCCCATGGGAAAAATCACTGACAGTCTGGTGTGAGAACTTCAGAAGATGAGTGCATGGACACAGCAACTTGCACAATTTCACCACACCAATGCAAAAGCCACTGTTTTAACAACTGTGCTTAAATATGGTCATATTTATGCAAGTATTAAACTATTTCAGTGTAAAACTGGCTTAATCCGATTATTTTTTAAAACAATCTCGTCTTCTAGTGTAGTTGAGGCCTATTCCTGAGGGAAGGGTTATCCCTTTCTCCTTCCAAGCACTGCTCTTAGCAAAACCAAACAGTTTTACTTATTTGTAACTGCAGTCCTCTATAGACGGATGTTGAAGTAAAAGACAACCTTGGTTAAATATTAAACACTTCCCTCTCTTTCTGCCAAGGTGAAAGATTTATCATGCATATCATCTAGACTCCCAGGAGATGCACCAGATAAAACAAAGACGTCATGTCACTCTGGTTCACATCTCTAAGCTAGAAACACTAGCAGATTCTTAGGAGAACTTTCACATAGGGAAGGCATTAAAAACCTATTTTAAAATCCACAAATGCGTGTGTACACACAGAAGAGAGGCATGCACCTTCTCTCCCTCTGATTCTTTAGGTATCATTTGTTTAGCAAAAATTTCTCACTTCCACCCTAATAACTGCAGCAGCGAGTCAGACCCTTCCACTCAGCAGCAGCAGCTCACACTGTGTAAGAACAGGGTCTGTATACAATTGGCAATATAACAATTTATCTTGATAAGGATTCTATCCAAACCATTGACTGATTTCCAGTGAGAGACTGCCATGCATGTCTCTAAAGGTTACTGTTAAATGTGTCTATAACTGTTCTCCCTGCTTAAGATTACTTTTCCTATCTCTGCCACACCTGCATTTAGAAAATGCAGACTTAGCAATTAACTATTTGGATATGGAAATCTGTCAAACCTTCTCAGGAAGATCTTTTAGCTCTGGTTTTAATGACATATCCCTTTCACAAATTTTTCTAACAGTGTCTTTATATTAACATCCAAACACATCAGACCAGCACACAGGGCATCATCCTGTTGGACTTGTCTACACAGACAGGTTTCCAATAGGTTTCCAAGAGCACGACCGAGCCACGTACATCCAACTGTGCGACACCAGTATTAACCTCAGGACAAACAGAGCAGCTCACCTTTTTGTGTTGCCATCACTACCTTCTGGATACCTGAACAAATTACCACTGTTCTGCTTTACAGCATTTTAGCTACCCTGTGCCAACTGCCTGTACCCATGGTAAACATCAAACGCTGCATGAGAAAGGCATGCACACTAACTACAGCAGAGCAGCTAATGCCTGGTAAGCCCATTCCCTGCCTTTGCCCACGGTGAGCATTTGGGCAGCTGCATGGCAGAATGAGCCAAATCATACGAGAATTATGAAAAGGGTCAATAGCAGCCACAGCGTTTATGCTAGCAGAACCAGATGGATTGGCATTAATACTTTACCATACACAATGTGTAGGACAAACTTGTCAAAGAAAAGTATTGTACCGATCTCATTAAACCAGAATGAAACGACCCAAGAAGTTCAATTATTACAGTGTTGGGTCCATCTCGGTGTCTACAAGTTGAGTCAGTACAGTCCCCACACATCAGAAATAAGCAAACCTTTAGAGAGTTCTTGATTTTCTCCTTGGGTTCCTTCTTTATACTCACAGGTTACATTTTTTAAGAATAAAATAAGCAAGTGTCAATAACACAACAATCCCTTTAAGTACAAACCGAAAGAGTACATCTAAACCAGTATTTATGCTAATTCTGAAATACCTTACAGCCTCGGAATATGCCAGGCAGATGAAAGTAGGAATATTTCTTCTAATCATCTGAGAATAGCATTACTGCATTTAACATACTGATACATTAAGGCTGTACTTACGAATGATGGGGAGAAAGCTATTACTTGGATTAAAAGGCCAGCTTCCATCTGAAATTTGAGCTACTTTTTTGGGACACAAAAAGGTGATTCAAAAACATGTTAATTCTAAATAGTTTTATCCCACTGGGCTAAACAACTGCCAAAATCCTCTAAATTAGAAACAGCTTCCCAAATTACTCTTCTCTCAGTACTTTTAATGTCCAGTAGCACATGCTGTCTTAATACTTAGCATTTTAAATCCTAGTAGCTTACATGAATGTTATTCATCTTACTTAACTGTCTGTAAGTTAGGCATCTGGTCTATCCTAGTTAGACTTCTGTAGTTAATAAACAGCAATAGGAACCAACTGGTGGGGTTCATCCTGCCTGGCTTAATCAGCTATCTGAAGGCAGGATGAATCTCCCTCTGGAAATACGTTTGTCCTCCATTGAGTTTTTTATTATTTCAAAGGGGGTCGTGGGCATAGGAGGAGAGGAATGCACTGGATGGGGGAAGATGAGAAAAGGATGGTAGAACAAACCCAAATGAAGAAGAGGAAACACAACTGGGAAGGAGTGGGCAAGGAAACAACAGGACAGAGAAGTAATGACTGACCAAAGAATTCCCAGTGAGGTGATGGGCATAAAACAGTAAACACAAAAGCAACAGAGGAAGCACTAAAGATTAACAAGTGAAAATGCAGAAAATGTAGCCAAGTAATAAAAGAGATAATGATAAAAGCATTGCCAAAAATAGGTTCTCATTAGTCAATCAAGAAAAGCAGCTTAATGAGATGCACCCGACTGATGGATAGGGAAGATACCAAGCCAGTAACAAAACATAAAAGCCCAAGGGGAATGAAGGCAAATGACAGACGGAAGGAAACATGGCCATACTTCCTGCAGTGAAAAGGCTTCCAGGCTGGAACAACCATCCTAGTGTTTTTGCAGCGTGATGTTGATGCATTTCTACTTGGAATTAAAAGCTCTCAGCAAATGCAAACCTGGCTGCCACACATGGTATGCTTTTTCCCTCCTCAATTTCTCTCTGATTTCAACTCCTGTGTATGGGTCAGGCTACAGATTACTATCCAGGCTCTCTCTCCACCCCCTCTGCCCCCCATCCCAGTGAGATTCAAGCAGATTTCTATGCAAAATTCTGATCTATTATTACTAAAGACAGGATCTAGAGCTCCTCCACTACACCACTTCCACAGGGGAAAATGTTACAGGTTAAAGCACAAGCACAGCCAGGTTCCCTATCAGTTCTCAGACAGGCATCCTGATTACTCACAAGGCATTTAAAGCCAAATTCTGCTTCAACAAATTTTTACATGACCACACTACAAGCCAGAAGAACAGCTGAGCTGCCTGTTTACTTGGGCATTACATGGATCCTCTGCCCCTACTTACCATTACTTCAAAGGAGGTACTGAGTCAGAGAAAATCTGTGCCACTGTTTTTTCTGATTCAGGGACTGTGATGCTTAGGGGATAGTAACATCCAAAAGCAAGTTAGTTGTCGGAAAACTTGGCAGTAAAATGTATGTTTCCATGTAAAAACTTGTAGGAAGGGTCTATAAATAAAAAAAGCTTGTCAGTTATTGCTCTAGCCTGCTCCACAAGTCTCACAAGTGATCTGGTTGAGTACTTCACCATTCTCACTATTAGAAAGCTTTTTTCCAATCATCTGCCTTAAACCTCCTGTGCTGATTCATACCCAATCTACACTGCAGAGGGAGGATAAATTAATCCCTCATTCTCTCAAGCAATATTTTACATATTGGATGCATGATTAATGCTTCTAAATTATGCCAGCATCCTTGGGCACAAATGTCAATATTGCTTCCCTACAGAAAACCACTAAATTTAACTGAAGCAGTTAGAAGCGAATTTCTCTGGATTGGGAAGACTTCCAAAACATTTGCCATTCATGTCTCTTTTTGGCCCTTCCACTTACTAATTCTTCTTCTCATCTTTCTTTCTGTTATTCTACTAGATTGAGCTCACTGTACCTCTGAAAAGCTGCTGACCGTTCATAATTAACATTATAGAAACAGTATCAGTTTCACAGGTAAAAACAAAAAAAACTGATGCCAAAGTGCAGAAATAGACAGTGGTTGGTACTTTGCAGCCCAGAGTCCCCAACTTGGATAAATGTGTTTCAAGTAGCTTTTTTTTTTTTACCAATGTTTCCTCTCATTTTTAAGCTATTTCATTGCTACTCTACCATTCTTTTCTAAACCAACCTCTTTAGCATAGGTATTACACGTCCTCATGCAAGGGGAATGTCAGTGTGCATTTAAAATCTGTCATATATTCTTAAATAATTTACATACTAGAAAGATATTTAATACACTGCTAACTCCTATTTTTTATTATGAAGAAAATAACTAATGACAGCCAGCTAATATTTAATTCTGTCTAGACTACTGAATGTTATTTTAAGACTGGAGCAAAAAATTTATTTTTCCAACCAGCTCCAAGAGATACAACAAAAGATCTCCATGTTTTCAAAGATAAACAGATTCACTTATACTACTTCTAACTCTTTTGCATAAATAAATCCATTAAAAATACACAGAAGTTAACTTAATACAGTGTATAAAGAGTAGGACAGCTATGTGAAAGTTAGTGAAGGTGTGCTAACCCTTCCCCAGTCAAAGCTGGAATAAATACTAAATATTCACCTCTTCTGCAATGCCTTTTTTGAGTTTCTCCCATAACATTTTATAAAGATGATGATGGGAAAACTGAAGCTTGTGTGACAAGCAAAGCCAAGCAAGTGTTTCTGTTCTCCGTTTAATAAGAACTATTTACTTTTTCAGGCTATAAACTGTTAACAGGCATTACAATATCTGCTACCTTCATACATACCTTTTGGGAGAGTGAAGGGCAGAGGAACAGAAAATGTTTTCAGTCTGAATCATTCATACAACTTGCCCTCTGCTCTGCAGTGCTACTGTGAAAATTACCAGAGCTGGACAGCCCTAACCTTTAATAAGAAGGTCACATCCATTAGCCAAGACAAAATATTTCCTATTTTCCCCCATTACCTTCTCTCTTGCTTCATGTATCTTGAGTTACCTGCAAAGACTACCGCACATTCAGGAGAAGGGGTTGAGCTCTCTCTCCTCTTACCTCCTTCCCAGCTTCAGCTCTACAATCATAGTCAGGGCATCCTTGTGCAGGCCACAGCTACAGAAAATTGAATTCTGCTCCCCAACTCAGCATGCAACATAGCTACCTGCTACTGTATTAAATAATAGTTTCAGGGTTTTTTTCCTTAGAAATGATAATTAGTGCTGTGATTTACTTTGAACTCACTGTATTCAGATCACACTTTATAGCATGGATCCAGATACAACCCAGACAGGAATCTTTAAAAATCAATGCATTTCTGAAGGTGGCAATCTCACTTTCTCACGTATGTTGAAGACCTTTATTCCTGTTCTTTGTACTCCTTAAACAGCTCACCCCTCACCCTCAGAGGGTTCAGGGGAGTCTGCACAATCAACAGCAGAGCAGACCTCCAACACTAATTCTTCCAACGTGCATCCATATCCATGCATAGACCAAGGAAGCGGTGGCCTTTGGCCAACTATTTGAAATACAGAAAGGGCAAGGAAAATTACTGAGACATAGAAACACATGATGGATGTGAAGAGTTAAGGGAAGTGGAACTTAGCTATGTCTATCTTCATTTTCCAGTACTTGGGCTAATCTTGTTTTTAAAATCTCTCTATGAAAGTGGAATGTCAGATTTATCTACGGTTTTCCTTCTGGAAGTCTAAAAATATGAAATTGGCAGTTGCTAGGCATCAGTCACAATATTACAATAACTTGCATTCAGGAATAAGATGAAGCACAAATGCAACAGAAACTGTAACAGAGTCACTCCAAAAAGAATAGCATATAGTAAAAAATAGTTATGATGATTCATGTAGAAACATCTGTAAAGCATATAAAATACAGCAGTTGGAATTTCAGGCCTTTCAGTGGCTTTGTTATGAACACAGGCTGACATTCAACTGATAAAAGATATTTTCAGAAAGCATACTGTTTTGTGGTGTTTTTTTTTAAATGGAGATATGCAGATGGACACTTTCAGGTAAACAAATCATACCTTAGCAGAAAAAATCAAATTATTTTTTGAGGTTTGAATCCCAAAATAATAGATGACAAAACACAATATGCCAGAACCACCAGCATTAAAGGAAAAGCTTGATTTTTCATCTGACCACCACTATACTCTCAAGTGGAAAGAGCTGGGAATAACTTAAAGGCCACACCTTCACTACTGGAAATATTTCTTCATCAATGCTACAGTCCCAGTTAGTACTCTAAAGAATTTCACAGTCACTGAACCAACTGGTCCTTCCCCTGAAGCCTGTCCAGGGAAGCTGAACCTTTCCTAACATAATATAATGCTCAGCTGAACCAATGCAGAATACACTGTAGCAGGAAAAAGACAAACGAAGCTCTCCACCTTATTCTGAAGTGACAACTAAACCTGTTCAGACTCTGCTGAGTTTGACTTTGAGGACATGGTTTTCACAGTCAAAAACTAAGCTATACACTCACATGCCATCCTACATTTTTGGAAAAAAAGACAACTATAAACAGCACCAGAGGATTCCAGATTTGCTACAGATGGTGACATTTTCCAGCAAAACACTACTGTAAACTGGGTTGGTTTGTAATTTTTTTCTTCATTTCCATGAAACACATTTTGTTCAGGTCTGCTCACGCTATATCAAATAAAAGGTACTCATTCCTATTAGTTCCAGACAGAAGTACTTTTGGACAGAGATCAGAATCTCCCCATCAAAAGCTCTCAGAAGTATCCCATAGCATCTCATGTCAAAGCACCCCTCTTTTTGCTCCTGCCCTTACGATTTATACACCTCCACTCACAGTAAAGTCTTTGCAGATTTTGCTCTGTTAAAAAGGCTCCATCTTCTTCAAGGACACTAGGGAAACCCACAGCAAAGTAGCTACCTTAAACATAAACCTGTACTGACGTGCAGTTCGCTGGCATGCCTTCTCTGTAGCAATGCTTTTTTGACCTCTGAACACATCCCAAATGCCAATGCTTCTCTCATGTTTGTTTTACAGTCCTAACTAGCACTACCACCTACCCCATCCTCCAGGCCCTCGCTGCTGTTACTGAAACCATCTTTGACTCAGAAGAAAGCCATCACAAAGATGACAGACCTACTACTTGCAGATGACACCAAGCTGAGCGGTGCAGTTGACGTGCATGAGGGACGGGATGCCATCTGGAGGGACCTGGACAAGCTCAAGAACTTGGCCCATGTAAACCTCATGAAGTTCAACATGGCCAAGTGCAAGGTTCTGCACCTGTGTCAGCACAACCCCTGGTATCAATACAGGCTGGGGTTGAAGGGATTGAGAGCAGCCCTGAGGAGAAGGACTTTGGGGTACTGGTGGATGAAAAGCTGGACATGAGCTGGTAATGTGCACTTGCAGCCCAGAAAGCCAACTGTAGCCCCGTCTACTCAGCTCTTGTGAGACCCCGGCAGTACTGCGTCCAGCTCTGGAGTTCTCAGCACAGGAAAGACATGCAGCTGTTGGAGCAGGTCCAAATGAGGGCCACAAAAACAATGAGAGGGCTGGAGCACCTCTCCTGTGAAGACAGTCTGAGAGAGCTGGGATTGTTCAGCCTCAAGAAAAAACTCCATGGAAACCTTATAGCAGCCTCCCAGTACTTAAAGGGGGCTTCTAAGAAACATGGGGACAAACTTTTTATCAGGGTCTGTAGTGACAGGAAATGGGGTAATGATTTTAAGCTAAGAGAGGGTAGATTTAGACTTGATATAAGGAAGAAATTCTTTACAATGAGGGTGGTGAAAGAGTGGAACAAGTTGCCCAGAGAGATGGTAGGAAACCCATCTCCGGAAACATTCAAGATTATGTTGGACAGGGCTCTGACCACCCTGATCTGGTTGAAGATGTCCCTGCTCACTGCACAGCAGTTGGACTAGATGACCTTTAAAGGTCCCTTCCAACCTAAACTATTCTATCGTTCCATTTCATAAGCCAGCAAATGCACATATCTGCTTGTGGGCAGATGCTAACAGACACTGCTGCTGGCAGTTTGGGACCCACATGTCCGTGGAACTGCATCAGACATACTGAAGGTCACCCAGCTAGCACAGGATGGTGGTAGGAACATAATTCAGATCTCCTGTCTCTACTAGACTACAGTTTATCAGACCTCCTTTGGGATTTTGAAACTGCAGGTCTGGAGAATTGTTCCTGGCAGAGTAACAAACTGAAAAAAACAACAACCCTCTCTTGACTGAAAAGACAACTACTGGCTCTCTCCAAACACAACCCCACACTCATTGTAAAGGCACATCCCTTTGGCAAAGGGCATCCCATTAATTTTGCCAAGGCACCAAGGCACTCCCCATGTCACTACCAGTGGCATCCCAGAGACCCTACATACAGCCTATTAGTGACCCCAGAAAAGAGGCATGGGAACTTGCAGCGATAACTGACGCAAAAGCTCCTTCTCTGCTCCTGTAACAAAGCTCTCCAACCACCACACTTCACAGATGGAACTTACTCATGTGTTTGCCTGCAAACACAAGGCTCAGAATAAACACATCTTCCCCAGCACCTGAACCCTGGTGAAAGGGAAGTCTTAAGACTAAGCCTCTGCATGCTGAAAGTTATCATTCTTGTTAGCAAAAGAAAACACAGATTGGAAGTTGTGCTTGCAATTTTCAAGGTTAACCCTTCAGACAGATTTATCCTCCCACTTTCCTGCATGTCCTAGCTGATCAGAGAGGTAATTTGTACCTTTTTCTTTCACCATTCACAGTGACTAGAAGAAATAGAAGAGAAAGGATAAAAGAATAAACCTGACTCAACCCCCTTTCAGCAGCTGTGATATGCCTACCAATACTGTTTCTTTAGCTTGTCCCTGAAGTTTTACTAACAACAAAAGAGATTAGTCTCTAAATATCTTTTCCCCCACACACTACTCATTGTGGCAAAGTGTATTTTCTGTATCAATTTATGGACTCCCTAATATTGAATCAGATTAGTTTTATATCCCCGAACACAGGTGAACCCTCCCACCACATCAAAGATTGGTAGGTAATAATACTCTGCATTATATTGCTCTAAGACAGCCAGGAGATTTTAAGAAAATCAATTACAACAAAGGTTTAGCCTCCAGGCAAAGGTCTTCAAATTAGCAGCTTGGATGCTGAATGCCAAACAGGCAATCGAAGTAGGGCGTCCCTGCTGAATGGGGACCCTGCACCTGCCCACATACTGGAAATGGCAAGGGATGCATTACCAATCTAAACACAAATGAACACAAGCATCTATAAAATAACTTGCTCTAGGGAATTCCATGTGCTTCACATTTCTGTGTACCATGATAATTTTAACCTACTGACTGCAAAGCATCTGAAGAAGCACAACGCTTTCAAACTGCAGGGATACGGATGCACACCACTGAACACCTTCCTGCCAGAGGGAACCCAGAAAGAAAACTGGACACGACACCCTCTCTCCCAAGCGCTTGCCAATTCCCACCGGAAAGCAGCAAAGCCCTTCACCAAGGGGCTGCAATTAAGACAAAAACAGGTCCCTTCACAAAAGAAACTCCTGAAAGGGTGTTTAGTCACTACACAAAAGATTTGCTGCTTTTAAGAGCAAAAGGCTTCAAAAAGATTGGGCAACTCCAAGCGTAGGAGCCGGCTCTGGATTAATTCATTCGCGCCAAAAAAAACCAACACAACCAACTCTGCAGGACTGCGACTCTTGATGTGAGTTTGCCCTACAAGGGAGGGACGCAGCCTGAAAAATAAAGTGTCAAAGAGAGCTTTTCATCCCAGTTTTAATACGAACACAGGATCCCTCATATAAACCTTAAACTTGCCTCTCTCGGCAGCAAAACGAGAAAACAGCAGTAACAAGTTGGGGGGAGCGGGGGGGACAAGAAACTGTTAAGAGAGGGGGGTGGTCAAACGCAGGCAGCGCTGGGAGCCCGGACAAGGGACGGCGCGCTGCTAGGTGCCCGCGCCGGGGACGGGGTTTGACTCACCTGTGCCCGGGTTTTGGGTGAGGGACACCGAGCGCGCCGCAAAGCGGGGACAGAGCACGGCCCCGGGCAACGGCGGACACCTGAGGGGGCGAGGAGAGGCGGGCAACAGCCGGCGCCTGAAGGGAGGCAAGGCAGGAAACAGCAAGTGCCTGAGGAGAGGCGAGAAAAGGTGGGAAAAAGGCGCTCGAGGAGGGGTGAGGCCGGCACCTGAGGGGAAGTGAGGAGAGGCGGGAAGCGGCAGGTGCCCGAGGGGAGGTGAAGCGCACGCCTGAGGTAGTGGCGAGGAGAGGCGGGAAGCAGCGGGCGCCTGAGGGGAGGCCCGCGGCAGAGGGTCGCGGCCGCGCGCATGCCCCCCGCCCCGCACGCACCTCCTGGAAGAGCTCCAGACTGTAAGTGTTGTCGTCGTCGGCGAAGAAGAGCACCCCGGGCTGGGGGGGCGGCAGGTGCTGGTGGCGCTGCCGCAGCCAGGCCAGACCGGCGTTGCGCTGCTCGGTGGCGCGGGGCAGCCCCGGCCGCTTGTAGCGGCGGGGCGTAGGGACGTGGAGATGCGTGCAGGGCAGGCCGGCACCCGCTACGAAGCGGCTCACCAGCTCGCTGCGCGCTGCCGCGTCCTCCACCAGGATCCAGTGGAGTCGCGCCACCTGCCGGAAGGTGTTGGCCAGGCGGGTCAGCTCGGCCTTCTGCACCGGGCGGCTGTAGGTGGGCGTGATGGCATAGATAGTGGGCAGCGCCGCCTCGGGCCGCCGCGGGGCGGGCGCCCGCTCCGCCGCCGGCCGGGGCCCCCCGCTACCGCCTCCGCCGCGAGGGACCAAGGCAGGCAGCGGCGCCCGGCTGCTGTCGATGTCTAGAACGATAATGACGATGAGCACCCAAGGCAGCAGCAGGAGAAAGCGGCTGAAGAGCAGGGACTTCATCCTGCCCCCGGCGCCCTCCCGCCGCGCTCCCCCTCAGCGCCGCCCCATGGACGGGCGCGGCAGCGGAGCTCAGCGCATGGCAGCGGGGGACGGAGGGGCTGCCCCTTCGCCCGACCGCGCTCCTCCGCGGGGCGGCTGGGGAGGCCGGCGTTCCCTCCTGCGGGCGCGGGGCGCCACCGGCGGGTCGGGTCGGGGCGCCCCGCGGTGCCCTGCAGCAGCCCCGCGGGGCAGGTGCCTGGCCCCGCTCCCGCCGCGCCTCTATTCCGCGAGCGGCCGCCCTTCCTCCTCTTCCACCCTCAGCATCGCCGGGCCGGGGGGGCGCCGCGCCGTCGTGGCCGGGGCTCAGCGAGGGACTCTGGGGAGACGCTCCTTCTCCTCCGGTTCCCCGGGCGGCTCTGGCGGAGAGCGGGGGCGGGCGGGCAGGGGAGGGGGGGAGCAGGCGGGGAGGCGGAGGGTGGGTCCCCGCGGGCGGGAGCTGGGGGGGCTCCTGCCCCGCCCCTCTCTGGCTGCCGCCCTCGGGCGCCGTGGGGAGGGGGCGGTGGCCCGCAGAGCTTGGCGCTTTCGGGGGGCGGTGCCGGGGTTGGCTGGCGGCGGGGCGCTTGTGCCCTCCGCGGGGGACTCTGAACTTCAGCGGCCGGCTGGGACGGCATCGCCGGGGCAGTGCCCGCCGCCCGACGGGCCGGAGGAGACCCCCCCAGTTCCCCGCCGGCGAGGGGGTGAGTCCCGGAGTACGTACCCCTCGTAGCAGCGAGCAGCCGCTCGTTTCATTTTTGTTGTTTGCTGGGGTTTTTTTGGGTTTGTTTGCTTGGGGGTTTGGGGGTTGTGGTTTTCTGGGGGGGGGGGTTGGAGAGGGGTTGTTTGGGGGTTTTTGGTGGGGTTGTTTTTTGATTTTTTTAACGGAGGAATATTTTTGAGCTCTACAGAAGTAAGAAGTTTAAATAAGATGGCCCTTTTGTGCAGTTCCCCCCGTTTTCCCTCGGTAGCAGTCAGTCAGTGCCGCCGTCTCGTCCCCTGCCCCCCACGGAGGCACCAGGCCCGCGGTGTACACAGCACGCACTGCCCTCTGTGCCTGCGCTCGTCTGAACCGCATTTCCCCCGTTTGCTAACCGTGCTTCTTCCCGATAGATCAGACGGACTTGAGAGCTCCTTTAAAAAGCATTCGTATATGAGAATTTCATAATAATCCACCTGTCTTTATTTTGAGAAAAACGCATTCATCAGGTGCTGCAACTCACATGAAATGCACCATCTAAAGCCTCCTGCGAATCCTTTCCTACCAGGGAAGTTTCTGATGCATTTTTCAGCACTGCCTGCTCTCATAACTAACTAACTAACACTTTTGTACGGCTTGAATTATGCTTTTAAAACTTCATGATGCCTAAAAAACACAGAGGCACAGCATCAGTATTTACAAATTAGAGTTCTCCATAATTCTCTGATTAAAACATTTATCCCTGAAATTATGATCTCACCATTGTTGACTGTGAGATAAGAAATAGAGCAATTAATCACTGATACATTGACTTATGGGTAGGAATAGCGCAGGTTAGAGAAGTTGATAATGTCTTTATACCACCCTTCTTGGCTTAAACTACTGGTTTCCTTTCTGTTTTATATACATCCGTCACATTTGCGTGTGTAGAATAAATGCAGATAATGTGGACACCATGTATATCTGTCATTCATATCTATCTGCAATCAATTTGTTATTCAAAGGGACATATTAACCCAGAGGGCTCACACACAGAAAGGACGTTGAAGTGATGTAATGTAAGCTGAAATCCATGTGAAAGTGAGCGTGACACATGGCCAGGCACTGAACATCTAAATGAGGAAACATCTGTGTAGCAGAGGACTAATTAGAGTTAGCATGTTTAGTGGAGAAGTGGAAGGGTTGTTATGTGAATAATGAAATAATACGGAGAAATGTGGCAAGCATAAATAATTTGATATATCCAAATCAAAAACATCTCGGACATGAAATTATATTTGCCCATTTTGTGCTGATGCAGTTTATCTAGAGGACAATCAGCTAAACACCATCTCTCTGATGACTGAACATACCGTTGTTTTCTCATTGACTTTACAATTCTATTTACAGAGATTGTTCAAATAATGCAAATATATGTATCAAAACAACATACCAAGAAGCTATTGCTTGTTCTCGTTTGAAAGTCAGTAGTTATTTGGAAAAGTTAATTCAAAACTACTCGCTTCTAGGTATTATATGATACCATGCCAGGACCCTAAAAACTTACTAGGGCAGAACCTAGAAACTAAGTGTTACAAAATACTGTAATATGAATCATAGAATTATTGAATGGTTTGGGTTGGAAGGGACCTTAAAGATCATCCATCTCCAACCCTCTGCATGGGCAGGGACACCTCCCAGTAGACCAGGTTGCTCTGAGCCCCATCCAACCTGGCCTTGAACACTTCCAGGGATGGGGCAGCCACAGATTCTCTGGGCAACCTGGGCCAGTGTCTCACCACCCTCACACTAAATAATTTCTTCTTCATGACTAACCTAAATCTCCCCTCCTCCAGTTTTAATCCATTCCCCCTTGTCATCTCAGATATGAAAAATATTCTTTTCGTATTTATATAATTTTTCATCAAAAAATTATTTTTAGTGGGTTTGTGTGTCATACTCCAAGCTTAGCATAGAGAGAACATCTATTAGTTTATGTCTGTAAGACCTTGATAAAGGCAGCATTAAGAGTAGCTAAATGTAATACCAGCAGTTTAGGAAGGAGCAGAAACACTACCTCAGCACCAGAGAGGTATCCCAATGAACTATTCGGTGTTCTTCCATCTCTTTGTGTTCCTGAAAGCTGGCAACTACAGTTTTTGTACACTTGCTAACTGCTTCTAACTGTGTGCAGGATCTGTAACATAATGATACGAGACACTTGGCTGTTTGGTAACAAATCACAATAACTGTATTTTTACCCCAGAACCATTGTAACGTGTTTTCATGTGCCACAGAATAGACTCAGAGGTGATGGGTCAGGTACATAAGATGTGGTATCAAATGATGCAGCAGCATTTTCTGTTAGCTTTAGATACAGGTTATCTTAGATGGAAAGGTAAAAGATAATGAAGGCACCACATACAAGCCAAATGTTATTTATTGAACTGTTGTGTCTTGATAAGCAAAGCAAAATGTTCTTCCTTTGGGAACTGGAGGAACCCAGTAAAATAACCACTCCATTCACGGGGACAAACTGTCTACAGAGAGAGGTTTTTTTTCTACCAAACACCTTAGCACTGGTTATTACAAAAATTGTCACATTTGATTTGAGGCCTCAGGTGCAACTCTGAAACAAAGGATGAGTTTCTAACTTGTGGTGGATGGTACCAATCATTGTGTGACTCAGGCTATTCCTATAGTTTCACACACAATAAGCCATACAGTGCCTATTCTGGGTTGTATCAGGGTGTGTGGGCAGGCATTTCTCTTCAGGATATGGTCCAGATTTGTTTGTTTGCAGTAGTTTATTGCTTGGCTCATCTGATAAGATACTGGTGATTACTGCCACCATTCTCTGAAGATTTTTGTCAGAGATGTGTCAGGACTTGGCACCTGATTTTTCATTTGTTTTGAAAAAAAACCCCTCCACTTCACACTTGTGTGCTTCTCACCAGCAGAGGATGCCTGGCTGTGGCAGGGGAATGCTTGACACAGTGCTAGAAATTTGGGGGGGGGGGTTTGTGGGCATGCAAGGGTCCATATGCATGTACATACAAAAGAAATCTCATCCCTGGGAGTATTCTCTACAGGACTACAGAGGTTTTTTTCAACTTGGAGCACATGGCAAACTCTTCACCTCACGCTGGCTGCACGCAGTTGTAAGGGATTGTAATGCTAGCCAGCAATTGTGTGCCCCAGTTTCTTCTTCATTGGTCTTTTCAACATCTGTAGGGAAGGATAGGCATGGTGAGAGAGTTGCTACAGCTGTACCATCTGCATGTACTTTTCCACTTTCTCTAAAACAACTCAGTTCCTTTTGCTTTTCACCCCTTCACCCACCCATCAGGAAGCTCCATCTAGAGGCTTCTGATGCACCTTACCCTACCCACCCAGCCTCTCAGAAAGGCCTGGGCCCAGGCAAGGCAGCCAAGCCTTTTGCTTGCTCCATTTGAATTTCCTCTCAGCTGAACACAAGCATTCGCTCAAGCTAGGTACAACATTACAGACTGTTCTTTTTCAGGTACTGGAAAAATGGTCAGAGTTATAGATAGCATTTGAAAAAAAAGCTATTAAAATTGATTGTTTTGTAGGTTCTGTGGCTGATCAAACTATTACAGTCCTGCGGGAAGCAGAAGCAAAACCAGTTGGATAAACATAAAAATGTGCAATTATTTTTAACTAGTAGATAAAACACTGCAGAGAAATAGTTGCTATTTCACATGGCTGTAATTGAATAGATTAAGCCCAAGAATGGTTCATTTCTTTGGACTTTTTTGTGATTTTCTTTCAACAGCAGTAACTGGTGATAACTGAAAGTGGGTAATTAGGTCTGGCATGCAAAGGTGGCTCATCAGCCTAGTTTCTGTGATGGGTAAAGCCAGATACCAGCTGACTAAAATCATAGCAGGCAAAAGACTAGCCTGGATATCTAAATAAAATCTATGCAGTGTATTGTCTAGTGTTTGAATTTACACCTTTTGGCATCACTCAGTCAATCAAAATGCATGAGTAGCCAAAAAAAAAAAAAAAGAGGATTGGGACTGCATCTCACAGTAGTAACAAAGAACATTGACTGCCTGATGCATGCTCAAGGGCACAAGCCTGATCTTGATGAAGTCGCTGTGTGCCTAGGGATTCAAATGACAACAGGTTAGTGGAGACCCAAAAGACCAATGCTTAAGCCAGGGGTCCTACAGAGAAAGTAATGTTCTGCCATCTGACAGGCACAGACCACTACCCTGAGTATCTTGGCATCAGCAAGGGGCAAAGAAAGGAAAAAAAAAAAGGAAGCAGCAGCACAGGATGCAGCAAAAACATAATTTCTTCTGTCCTCTTCTGCTACTTTAGACTTTCAGACTCATTAGCTCACCTAACACTCTCCAGGAGAGCACATTTTCCTACACTATCCAGTTATGGAAGTCCCAAGAAATTTAATCATCCAACTCAGAAGTGAAGGACCCTCCACTCTTGCACGCAGGATACTGTGTGTCAGAAAAGACAGGCAGTGGAGATGGGGCTGGGCTTGCTGAAGTTAGTGTGTATGGTGTCTGTGCTGTTCCAGAAACAAGAAACCAGCTGCCCAAGCTGACAATGAAGAACAAGATTGCATGTTTATCTATGCACATAGGCCATTTTGAAATCATTTTCTCTAGTGCTTTGTTCCTTTTCCTAATAAGCCAACTTGTTTATCACTATAGCAACCAGTGACAGGTTCCTGAAAAGATGAGCTGCAAATGCCCATTTGGACCTCTGTGGTCACAGGCGGTGGGTGTCATACCTGCCTCCCAGAGCTCTGCAATGCCATGAAGTGAGGAGGCAGGCGTGACATGATGTGATACAGTGCAAGGGGGACACACAGCGTGAACGGGGCTGTGCATAGCTTGATGGAAACCATCACAAAAATAAACATTGTATTAATTGAAAATAAATGCATTGTACATAAGGCAAAGTAAGTCTGAAGTGCAGAACTGAATCCTGAATGCTGAAGAGATTCAATTATACCTCTGTGCCGTGGGCTTTGGTGATGAAAACTGGAAGGGGTGGGAAATGGATGTGCAAAGAGCCTGCTCAGGGCTGGTCCTCCAGGTGCCGGTAGGGATGGAAATCAACTCTCTCACCAAGCATCTGCTGCCAGCAAACACCTCTGAATCTTGTGCCAGTGAGTGCCCTGCTGACGCTGAGCTGTGTTCTGCATGACATCTCACAACTACTGCACTCGCTCAAGTGGCAAAGGTTGGTGGGGCGGGGTGAAAGATGTGATCTCCAGAGATAACCTTCAGGCATAACATAATTACACAGAAGGGAAAGCGTTTATTTGTTTTTAAGCCTAGAAAATTGCATGCACAAAAAGACCCTATTACAAGAATATTAGCAAAAATGCAAACTCAGGCATTCAAGGATTAGAAGCGCTACAATTCAGATTGCTGTTGAACCTTAGCATGGTCTCTTTGAGCACTTGCCTTATGATTCAGCCTTTGCACCTTTAATTTTCTCTTAAATCTACCTTTTCAGATAACATGATCACCCATATTCTGTTTGGCTACCCCTCCCCTGTGTTCTTGTAATACATATCAGAAGCCCTTGACCTCTCCCTGAGTCCTTGTACCTTGTCAGCTTGCTTACATTTTGAGCAGGCCCTGGGTATGAAAAAATGGAAGTTAAAAGCCATTGAAAGAGTCTACCTGACCCTTGGTCTTGATACAAAGAGGGCTGAATGCTTTATCCCGGGTTTTGTTTGTAATGTAGTGTTGTGTTAATGAGGTAATGTTGTTGTAGCACCAGTGTCCTAGCATATGTCAAGGCAAGCTTGTAAGGAGACATATCTTCTAGTAGGCTACATGATACAGTAAATAAAAGGCAAGCAGGCAAGTGTTCAGGCATACAGGATTTTCTTAATGTCTGAAACAGCAACTTAGAGAAATGCCCTCAAAAGAGGAACAGACCCAAGTTACTTCCTAGAGTTATTCCTTATAAAGAAAATGTTTTATTTTACTGTGCTGTGATTTAAGAGCCTCAAGTTGATGAATATCTTTTTTTTTGTCCTTGAGAAGCCAAAAGATTTGCTCCAGTTTCTCTTGAAATCATAAATGAACCTCCCACACCTTTATGTTTCAGACCTACATGTGGCCTTGTTGACAGAATAGATTGTTTTAGTGTAACCAGATGTGGACTTAAACCAGCACTGCCAAATGCAAGCAAACTTTTCTGCAAGCACGCTTTGTTCTTTCTGAAGACTAAATCATCCCTCCATGAAGTTTTATCCTCTATCTCACTGGCTAAAAGCCCACCTGGACTGACAGCAGAGACATTGAGACAGCTGGCAATCACCATGGTAAGTGGGTATTTTATGACAAGGCTTGCAAACCGTCTTGCAAGGCAGTCAGGTGACACCTCATATTGTGAACCAGCACACAGGAAAGTTTCTTGGTCTTGGCTGAGGACTTGGTTTCATGATGCAATATTTACTTCTGGGTTGGCCCTTGCCATATGGAGATAACTGGTGACACTGGCTCTGTTTTTTTATGAAGACATATTTGGAAAACTGGTGTTAAGAGTGCACCTCTGAGATGATGAGTGGTTTATGGCACTGTAGTGTCTGAGCAGTTGGAAACTGGCAGATCACTTCAAGACCTAGAGCATATACCTGCCTCACGAAACCTCCAGGGAGTTTGGGGAGCTAGCTGGCCAAATTTGGGATATTTCCTTACCGTGTACTATTGTATGTATTGTATACGGTAATTGGGTAAGATTTTAGGAGACATTAGGTGGGCAATGTGAAAAGGTGCATACAAAAGTGTGGTTTCTGTCCAATAACCTTACTGTCCCAGAACAGCTGAGGATTTATCATGGCTACAGGAGGGCAGACCTTTTCAAACCACGTTCTTTCTATGCTCCCATTTTTCCTCTTACAGGCTTTCCTGTACACATTCAACACCAAAAAGATAGAAGAGTTTGCTGCATCTTGGTGCAGGCTGTGAATGATGGTACTCCCAAGGCAGTGAAGATAGCATCTTTGTTATGGATAAGACAGGCAGTGGAAAAAGGGTCACATTAGATCAACACCAACCAGAAATTCATGTGCTGGAAGTGTTACTTGAAACTCTGCCTCTTTTTTTTCTCTCCAATAGACTAGACCAGAGAGAGGGACAGCTGGGCTTGGTCAGCACCCAGTTGGACTGCATGCCTCATCAATATGTCTGTGGATTACTGCTGCCTTTCCATCTGTTCATGGTGTCTCCTCCCACACTGAAATTCTCATTAAAGCTTAGCAGTGGTCATGATACCATAAATATACGTTACCCAGTAAGTACCCTTGCGTGGAGCTTGTAAACTCAGCCTGTGATTAGTTGGGCTCAACGACACTGAGGAACTGGCTCTGCATTGGAGGTATTTGTAACACTGCCACTGAGCCACAGCACTAATCTATTCCTCATTCCCTCTTCACTCACCTCCCCAGTATTTCTTCTCTGCATTGTTCCAGCAGGATGCCCCTTGAGCCTTCCAGCTTGTCAAGCACAGCACAGTGCTCTGTGTTCGAAAGCATATGGCCAACAGAACAAAGAGCTTGCAGCTGGAATTTGAATGTGGCACAAACTTAATTGCTTTAAAAATCAAGGTATGTGCAAGGAAGAAACAAATTGTAGAAATGCCAGGCACAAAAGGTCACGTAGTCCAACCACTGATCTCAAGCCAGGAGACATTTATCTAAACTTCCCATTATGATAATCCAGCCATCTCCTGATCTAGTCCCTAACTGTCCTGATGGTAAGAAAGTTCTGATGTGTAACATAAGCCTGATGTTACTGTATGTCCACAGGTTACTGTCTCAGTGGAAATGGAGAATATCTGACTGCTTTCCCCTTTATAGCAACCTTTTCTGCCACTAGCACCAACACCACCCCTTCATCTCTGCTTTTCTGCAGAAAACTGTTTCTTCCCAAGAAATTATTTTGTGAATTCATACTAAATAAGAGTCTTCTTATTACATTGGTATATTTCTTAAAATGTGGGCTCCAATACAAGAAATATTGCTCTGATCAAGATCTTACCAGGGCCACGTGAAGGACAGTATTTATCACCCATGCATTCCATATGATACTTGGAACAATTCAATCAATTTTTTAAATCCATTATAGGTCCATTTCTATGGTACTGTTCCCTAGTCAGGTATTCTGTACCTAATCCTACTCCCTCCTTTCTAAAGGTGATAAAATGGCTGTCCTCAGGATTCTTCTTGTTCTTGCTCTTGTTCATCAGGATTTTCCCCATTCCCCACAAACTCACGAAGTGCTCAGTGATTTCTGAGATAGTAATGGTAATTTAAGTAATTGCAGCTCATCCAAATGTTCCTTAAAATATTCTTTTCCTATTCTACCATGTTCACTTGTTATTCATTTTAAAGATTGCTAGGCAATGGATGATAGTTCATCTTTTTAGGAAAGATTAAGTCACGAGAAAAGACATTGCACCTTTCAGGTTTTTTTTAGGCTGTCATTTTTTACAGTATCTCCTTAATATTCATGTTAGTTTAGTGAAATTAATAAAAGTTTTCTAAAATCCCTTTTTCATTACCTGAAAGCAATAGACAAGAAGTCACCATCCTTCTCCACCTTGATACATTCAGATTTTGAAAACTTCTTGCAAGCTGACTGTCACTCTGAAATATGATCAACAAACTGCCCCACGGGATCATTGCTGAAGGTGTGATGGAACAAAAAGCACATTTGTCATTAACATCTGGGGTAAAGTACAGCAGCAGAGACATTTTCCTTAGACTGCTGGAAGGCTTATACACTGACTTCTCTGGTGATTTGATTTGACTTTGTGCTTACAGTCAATGCATGAGTGCAGTAAAAGGTGGGAATAAAACTGTGCAGGATACAGGAATGCTCATTGGATAAAGCAGCAGACCATGGATGGGACAGGTATTACAGCCTCCCAGATCCTTGGTACCCTGACCATAAGGTATGAGGAAATTTCTGCATTGATCCCAAAAAATGAGCCACTGGAGGCCTGCCAGTCCTGCTCTGTTGTTTTGTTAATAAGGATGTGGCCAAGCTAAGCAATTTTCTCTAAGTCATTGTGTGCACTTCTTTCTCAAGCCATGTCCATGGCAAGTTACGAATAATGGGGCTGTAAGGCTCTCAGTGTCCTGCTTAATCTGTTGTTTACTGATGTCCTCTTTATCAACACTGTCATTTTTTAAATTTTTTTCGTGATGGTTTTGTCACCGCTAGCAGAATGCGAACAGTGGTTATGTAAACAGCTTACACTTCTATTCACCATGTTCAAACACTTTGATTTCTTATCTTTTTAAGAGTGAGAGCTGGATGCAGAAACATGGTAGCACATACCACAATTTGATAACTAGGGCTGGATGAAAGCACCATCCTGCATTAGGGATGGGCCACCTCTGCCATGCTCTGCTGAGGCTTGCACATGGAACTGTAACTTCAGATAGTGCTTAGGGCATATTGTCAGCTGGATTAGTCCCCTCCTTCAGGGAATGGGGCTGTGCCAGGCATTTGTATGCCAGGGGATTTCTCTGATAAGCCCAAATAACAGGTCCCAAGTAAAAATATGCCCGCATGCAGTGTAATGATACCATGGCTTTCACAGATGTGAAGTCCCAAAGCGTGAAAACTAAGTCTTTCCACAGGATATTTCTTGCCCTGCAGCTTGAAATTTGGTAAATATCAGTGAGATGCCATATGCAGAAACTTCCACTTCTTTTCTTTCCTGGCAGGTGGAACTTAGGATCTGTGTTTATCATACTGTTTTAAGGAATATTACTATTTCAGAACTCCTTGACCAGTTTCAGCATTTGAGAAGAATAAAGCATCTTATCCTTTGTGGAAAGACAAGGCAAGTAGTTGTACTTGTTACAGCCTTCTCAAAATTACACTGTTTGTAATTCTCAAGTAATCCAGTTTAACATAGTTTAGCTATTTGCCCAAAGTTGTCACTAAAGACGAGATGTTGTACAGTTCTCAAATGGCATAGTTTCAACACACCAGCTCTTCTAAATCTGCACTGATATTCCATTATGTATAGCATAAAGAGAAAAGCCTCACAAACTTGCTTGATCTGTAGTGGATAGTGGAACTATACATAGTTTTATCTATTATTTGTTCTTCCGTTTTTAGTCCTGCTGTTATTCCAAAGAGGAGTGAAATTATTCCACTACTTCAGAGAGATCTCTGCAGTGTAAGGTTGAAAATGACCTCAAGAGGTCATTTCATCTAATGATTTCCACATGTTTTCAACTAGTGGATCAGTGCCAAAGTTCAGAATATTTCCCAGGCTACCATCCACCTTTATTGGCACTTCTTAAATGGGTAATAACTGCATCATGATCCAGTAGGCCAGTTGCAGATCACTGAACCCCAGGCTCATGGACCACCAGGGGTCCCAGGAGCTCAGTATGGAAATCTTGAACCCAGGAACAGCTGCTCAGTGATCTGTTGCAGGTTTGGTGGTATGCTGCTGCCACCCTCATACATTACACAGTCTATACTTGTCTGCCCCATTTTCAAGGTAATCCTCAGAAGCAAGCACAGAATGAGCTCTGAGCAGACATGCTGCACTGGCAACAGCTTGCTTCCAAACACTGCCTCCCCAAATGGCTCTGGTCCTTCTCTGGTCAGAGAAGCTGACATGCACCCATCATGTAACAGATCTCTCTGTGAAGTTGTGGGCCATCCAGAGCCTGCCACTCCTCACAGCTCATCCTGGTTACACTGGCTTCTTGCTGGCAGTCTGCTGGGCAAATTGTCCAAGCAATCTAGGGATGGTTGGCAAAATAAGCAGCCCTGATTTAGTCTATCCCCATCCTTTAGACAAAATCAAACAGATTTACACCATTCTCAGCTGCTCTTAAAATCTTTCAGTGTAGAGAATGCCAGTGATGCCTGCAATAACTAATGCTCAATTGTCCTTTCAGTTAAAAGGATAATGTCTAATCTAATCAACCTTTGTTCTAAGCAACTGAGATTACTTGTTTTTCTTCTGATTTGGGAGGAAGAGTACATATTTTGTGCATGTGAAGTCTCACATCATCTTGTCTTCTTTCTAGAAAAGACAGACTTACTTCTTTCAGCCATTCCCCAGAACTCACATTTCTTAACCATCCATGTTGCTCACCTCTGAGCTGCGTGATTCATGGAGCTACATTCTTCTAAAAATACCCAGCCCAAAAATGGACAGAGCTTTACAGCTGAGGTCACTAGTGCCAAGCCAAGTAAAAGAACTGCTTCCTATATTTTATACCTGTAATGCATCCCAGAAGGGCATTTGAACGTCTTGCAGCAGTGCTATATTTTGCACTTTCAATTGCAATTCATTGTCATCTTCTGGGTCCTTTTCTGCAGCAGAATAAAACCAAACAGGTCAGGAAAAACTTCTACAGGGCCCCATCTCTTGTATCATTGCATTTAAGTAATGCACTGAATGATAAACTCAAACAGCAGTTCACAATCAGTTGGACATCCACCTCAATTTTTTCAGGGTAATTTCCTTCAGCATATATTCAGCTCTCCTAAAAGCATTGTGTAAGATTGTTAAAAGTTCTTGTGTAGTCAATATAAACTCTGTTGTTCCTCATGTTTTTTCTAGGTTTCTATCCATGTTAAGGAATTTTTTAGAATGGTATAATGTCATTTGCTATTAATAAAACTAATGTCTGTTTCATTCGTTAAGTCACTGTTCAGCAAGAGCATTTGCAGGTCATGAAGTTAAACTCGTTCATCGTTCTGTGTCCCATAGATTTCTTCCTAGTCTTGCTCTTAAGATAGATTTTGTTTGCATACTACCAGCCCTCTGGAACTCTTACTCACCTGCAATTTTCAGAAATGATCATTAACAATTTAGAGGTTGTCCAGGATAAGTCCTAAAATACCCTTCAAAAAGATTTCCCAAAGCAAGCTGACATGAATACAGCTAGCCTGTCTAGATAGTCTGTCCTGTCCCTATGCTCTTATTTAAATTAATTGCATGAAATATCCTGTAAAAAATAATACATTTTGGTAATTAATAAGGGGAAAAAAAGGAACTTCCTCGAAGGTCAGTCATGCATTTTGCTTTTAAAATGTTATGGGTAGACTTTTCAGAAAACCTCACCTACAATGCAATATATAAACCCCCATGGGCCAAGTGCAGCATAGTGATTTCAAATTCCACCCTGAGCTCCATGTGACAAATATATTAACTTTGCTATTGTAACAGTTGCTGGCTGGATTAAAATGTAGAGATGGAATCATGATCACCAAAGTAATTCCATTAAAAGATCGGTCCTTTACAGATCACTGTTTATTGTAAAGTCTGAATAATTTCTTTCTTACAGATGAGGTGTTACAATCTGTATAATTTTAAGAGCTCAGTTTGCTAGTCCTTTCTCTCCTCATAATTCATTGCCTTCACCTCTACCTGTATTTACAGCGTGCATGAATGAAGTTTGCCCAGGCAGAACGTAAGATAAAAATACTTTTGAAAGCTAGTTAATAATATCTGTACTTGGATGCATCATGTAGCATCTTTATTTTTTCAGATTCCTCTTGTTCTTCCGGCTTTCTGTAACTGATGTCAAATTTACACTCGTAAATTTTTTAAATGCAGGAATATTTTTTAAAACATGGCTCCTCCTTCTTTTGCCCAGGTGCTTTTTTTGTGATAGATGCAAAACGTCACCTGAAATCCTAGGTGTGCTCCTTTTACTCACACACAGGCCCTCTGTACTGGTGCAGATTCACCCATTCACAATGTCAGCAGGTATTAAGGGTTGTTAGAATTTCTAAATTAAATTATTACTGCTTGGTGGTAGCTTTGCCTCTGACTTTAACAGGGCCAGAGCATCAGTCACTGTTTGTCCAAAGAGCTTTCAGCAGAACATTCCTATTGTGTAATTCATACGACTACAGGGTAAGTAAAGGCATTTGTCCTCATTTGCAGGGAACGGGTAATCACACAGAATGGACCAGGATGAAGGTCTCACAGCACTGCTTGCACATAAAGAAGCTCCACTCACAAAGAATTCATAATCTAATTTCAAACGGAGACAATAAGTGACTATAGCACAGAGGTAGGAAACTGAAGTTTTTAAGTTTTTAAGCTCTTGCAGAAAGCTGAGGTACTTCAATGCTAAATAGGCTTCTTTGGTGATAAACAGACCTTTTCTTCTCAATAGGGAGCTGCATGATTTTTATACCTTCTAGATATTGCGGCTCTAGACAGCAATGCAATAAACCAGGCATTTTGGTTATTAAAACCTTTTCTTCAACTGCTTATAGCTTTCTCGAAATAAAACTTGCTTTCCTGATTTCTTAACATTGCAACTGGGAGAAAACAACAACAAAAAGAAGCAGACAGTAAAGTGATAAAAGGAACATATAAAATATTAAATAAGAACAAATAATGAATAAAGGTTACCTAGTCTCCTAGATTTCAAAAAAATAAATATTACATAGAGTAAGTATAGAAGAAGTGATACTACTTTCTGACAGGAGGTGTTTGCAGAAGTTTGCGTGGAATTAAATTACCTGAGTAGTGCCCCCTGAATAATCGAAACAGCCCTGACTCACGGTCCAGCCCAGGAACCTAGGAGACTCAGTTGCTTTGTCTGCATCCTCTCGATGAGCAATTCTTCCCAAGTTACAGAAAAAAAAAGTATTCCAAGGCAAACCCCAAAGCTCTGGCCTCCTTCAGTGATCCCTGGTCATAGGTGGGCTCTTTAGACACGGCTGTAGTGCAGGGTCCAGCTGTGCTGCCTCTTGCTTCCTCTTGCTTCAGCACTGGTGGTGACCCTGAGGGTGACGCCCAGAGCAGAGCACTCAGACACACAGCCCTGCCTAAGGAACACCTTCCCAAGAAGAAGCTTTTTCCTTTGCAATTTCCACTCTGTGTTTGCCTGAGGTCTCATGATCAAACTTGTTCAAAACAGTGTTGTGCTATGTGCTGTTGTTTAATGCAGAGCAGAAAGGGACAATAGAATTTTATTAATCCAGAATTTAAAACTCATCTGCACCTTACCAGGAGCAGTCCTACCAGTCTTACAAATAAAAGGCAAATGCGTCCTGGGCAAGCCCAATACCAACTCCAGAAGAGGCTGGCAAAGAACCCCCTCCTCTGTGGGACTTCTGTTCCCTGAAGCTCCTCATAGTTCTTCTCTTTCTTCCAACAACTTGAGGACCCTCAGGGGTAACCAACAGTATCCTTGCATCAGCTTGCACAGGGGTTCACCTTTCACAGATTCATTAATGGGGCAATGCAGACAGACTCCTACAGCTGCACAAGGTTCATTGCAAGACTGGGGGCCAAAATAATTCACAGCTCTACCACGTGCCATAATCAGGCTCAGTCACTCATCCCAGCCTCACACCAGAACAAGGTTTAGGGGTGAGGTGAAACATGGAGGAAGAAAATAAAATTAAACGTCCAGATTAATAGGATTTTCTTAGATATTTTCTTCATCAAATGAAATGTCTCTATCTTCACCAAACTGCTTTTGTGAAGTGCTCTGTCAGACTGGTGCTATAGGATTGTTTGGCATGAGCATGGTTTGAAAAAACAAACTTCACCCCCTGGAGAATTTTGCTGGGAATAATAGATCTATGTGAAGGTCTAAATCAATAGAAGTCTTTCTGAATGCATTTCCAGGAAACCTGGATGTATCGCCAGTGAGTTTGACTAAAATACAAGGTGCTAGCAACTGTTTGAAAAGCAATTTATAGTTAAGTAATTTAAATTCCATAGCAAAGAAGGCCATATAGTGAGAACCTCATCCACTGCAGGAGGGGGAAGCTGGAGGTGTTCAGGGACTGCAAAATGCTTGCACAGTTTCAGGAGAAGGTTTGAGGTTTATTTTTTTTCAGGTATGATTTCTGAATCCCATCCCAATCCCAAAGGAAAACCCTCTTCTGCCTCCCCTGAATCTCAGCATAAATTCACCTTTTGCCTATGGTTTTGTTTTATTTTTCATCCTAAGTTTTATTTTCTGACAGAAGATTATTTTCTCATTTATTAAAAGCTTTCTTGTAGGCTATTGGGGTAGGTGTTCAAGGTCTGGATTCTGTCATTTCTGGTTTACATGTTTTCAAGTGTTCCTCCTCAAGCTTAAACTTAACTGGAGGAGAATTAAATGTAGAGTCTATATCACCATACAGTCAGTTGAAAAGCACACTAGGGATTCTTCCCCTTTTACCACCCACTGTTAAGACCAGAGCTCAGGTCTTATCAGGTCCGATTCTCTTAAGCCAAATTTTATGACCCAACACCATCCCCAAACCTTTCTTTTCAGCTCCTGCAGACACCTGAACTAGGGACGTGTCCCTGTGTGCCAAACGCAGTGTTTGCCAGGCTCATTTTGCCCTGGCCTCTCCTTGGCTGAGTAGCTCAGCAATTCCTTTCAGCCCAAACCCAGCTGGGATGGCTTAAGCCCACATTTGTCACGTTCCAGAAGAGTGTCCTCTCCATGAAGATACGTACTAGTCATGCCAAAGATGAGGGGAAGAAAGAAATTGTGGTTTCTATACACTGACTGAAGCAATGCCAGTGGACTGATGACAGCAAGAGCAGGAATCACAGGGCTGGAGTGGGAGAAAAAAGGGATTTTATGTGACCTGGTGCTCCCACCTGGGATAGCAGCAGGTATTGGAGCCACCCCAGGCAGTGGAAGTGCTGACTCTGCATTTCACTCTTTCCCAGTGAGGCGTTCACTAATCACAAGAATATTAAATAAAATATGGGATCTGCTTTCTCCAGCCATTTAATTTTTTTCTCTCAGTTTATGAATCAATAGTTCTAAAGCTTCTTTTGGGAGACACCTCACATGTCCACAGCCTGCCTAGAAGGAGGCATCCTCTTGCACTATGCCCTTTCACATCCCTGCCCGCCCTTTTCTGACCAGCCTTTCAAGGGGCCGGGCTGGCCAGAAGCAAGCACAGCAGAGGAGAGGAGTCACCACACCACTGGTGACAGGGCTCACTGCCTTACCACGACACCCATGGTCCACACAACTTGATGGCACCCACACACTCTATGAGGGGGCTCAGTTGGGTCTGCTCCACAACAGAGCCTTAGGATGATTTGAGGATTAAAATACTGGCTTTACCACCAGGCTGCTATGAGCCGGGTATTGATGACTTTAAGTGTTAATTATACTTTCTCTTGTCCAGGTTTGGTTGATACAAACTTGCTTGCTTCCAGGGACCTCATACGGGGGGCCATCACAGCCTTGAAAACCTTAGAAATTGTGAAAACCCATAGCAGCAGTAGAGAAAACTATTTGCAGGAAAACAGAGAGCAGCAGCAATAAGGGCAGGGGAAAGGGAACCAGCTCTCCAAGGCTCCCCCAGGGCACAACAAGCTAGCAAAAATCAAAAGAGAAAACAGCAGCATGCAAGCCCAAATCCTGCCAGTGGCAAGTCAAACAAACAACTGAAGCAAAAGGCAGCTCTTGGAAAGAAAGTTGCAGCTCACCCTCACCCCTGCTTCAGAAGTATACTCCATACAGAAAACGAGATGCCATGAAACAGCCAGTTCTGCTCTCATAAATATATTTCTCCTTGATTTTTCCCTTGACTCTGCCTATTTCTTTTACCTTCTTGGCCTCCCCCCAGGCCTGCTATGTTGGGGCTGCAGTGTCGATATGATGTACAGGGCTGGGCCCCCAGGGCAGCCTGCTCAGGGACATGGCTGTGAGCACTGGGAGGACCACAGCTTCAGCTGGTTTCCCATACCATTATACTCTGCATGTCTTGCCTTTCTTGAGACAGGAAGGGCAACTGGAGAGAGAGTATTACACATCTGGTGTTCACAGAATGGTTTGGGTTAAAGGGACCATCAATGATCAGCTAGTTCAACCCCCCTTAGGGACTCCTCCCACTAGACCAGGTTGCTCAAAGCCCTGTCAAACCTGACTTTGAACACTTCCAGGGATGGGGCGTCCACAGCATCTCTGAGCAACTTGTTCCAGTGTCTCACAACCCTAATAATAAAAAAAATCCTTCTTTATATCTAAATCTACCCTCTTTTGGTTTAAAACCATTGCCCCTTGTTCTGTCACTACAGGTCTTAGTAAAAAGTCTCTCTTCCTTATAAGCCTCCTTTGTATATCTAAAGGCTGCAATAAGGTCTCCTCAGAGACTTCTCGTCTTCAGGCTGAACAACCCCAACTGTCTCAGCCTGTCCTCATAGCAGAGGTGGTTCACCCCCCCCTGATCATCTTCACAGCCCTCCTCTGAACCCACTCCAACAGGTCTATACCTTTCCTGTGCTGAGGACTCCAGAGCTGAAAACAGCACTCCAGCTGGGGTCTCATGAGAACAGAGTAGGGGGGACGATGACCTCCCTCAACCTGCTGGCCATGCTGCTTTTGATGCAGCCAAGCACATGGTTGGCTTTCTGGGCTGCAAGCACACATTGCCAGCTCATGTTCAGCTTTTCATCCACCAGCACCCCCAAGTCTTTCTCCTCAGGGCCACTCTCAGTCCCTTCATCCCCAGCCTGTATTGATGCCCAGGGTTGCCCCTACCCCTGTGCAGGACCTTGCACTTGGTCTTGTTGAACTTGATGAGGTTTACATGGGCCCAATCCTCAATTCTGTTAAGGTCCCTCTGGCTGGCATCCCTCCAGCAAATCAACTTAACTCTGTGTCTTCTGCAAACTTACTGAGAGTCTACTCAATCCCACTGTATGTGTTGAAGTTAACCATTTTCATGCTGAGTGCAGTGTTGCATTCATACAGAAGCATGTATGTATTTTACACAAATAGAACCCCTCTTTTCCCAGGTACTTGCCTTCTAAAAGTACAGAATTGTACAGTAAATAAACACAGAGGCAGTAGGTTTCTATATCTAGAAAGTTAATAGAAGGTAGTGACCCTGAACTCTTCTATCAAAACAGAGGCACTGCTGGCAGCTTTGAAAAAGGTTTTAAAAGGGCTTTGAAGTTCACCAGGAACAGTGCACCCAGCCCCAACTGTTTCTTTGCAAACCTCCCTCAGTGCTTAACATTTTGTTTAAAGCAATTTCAAGATGACTTTTAATTTGGCATTGTAACTATATAATTAAAAAAATATATTTTGTGACAGATAAGAATGAAAAAAAGTTCATTGTGAAATTTCGCACTGGTATCCTTATCTTGAGATTCCCGAGTTGGAGAATTACAGCTCAGGATTACAAGTCCCCAGCAGGAATGTTAGTTTGAGTGTGTGCTTATACCCACAGAGGAATACAAAGAAACAACATCTATTTTGGCAACCCTTGCACTTTTCAAATTAGATGCAGAAGAGTTATTCTAATTATTTAAAGGTCTCTGTGTGTCAGCAAATTGTATTGACAGAGCTTTCACTTTCAATAAAAACCAAAACTGAAATGTTTTGTACATTTGTTTTCATCAAGATTTTTCTTTTGCTGTTATCGCCCTTTTTCACTGGGCAAAAATTACAGAGGCAGCCATACTTATCCCTATCCCTAGTCTCTTTCTTCCCCACCACAAGGTTCCTGATTTCTCTGGTCTTTTTGCATCCCCATCTCCTGACACACCATGAACCAGCTGCACATGGAGACAAGGGCAGTGGGTTCACTTCTAAGTAAAGGCAGAGGCAGGAGAAGAGACAGGGAAAAAGGAATTTAAGGAAGGGTTTTGGGAGTGCAAAGCATGAAGCTGTAAGGACAGGCAGTATGAAGCAAGCTGAGTACTGGTGAAGCAGGAATGAGATGAGCCAGGATGACTGAAGCAAAGAGGAGCAAAGATTTTGCTACAGATTGTCCTGTCATGAAATTGAAATATGGGGCTTTAAATTGCAAGGTAGGCGAGGCAGAATGAGATAAAAGGAAGCCAAGGGAGTAGTAGCGAGCAATAAGCTGTGTTTGTGATGCACATGCACAGTAAGCGCATAAACCAATTAATGAAAATATTGCATTAGCTTCTGCAGTGGGATCATCCCTCCTCTGCACCCACACAGAGCTTTCCTGGACACGGCTGCCTCTTTCCAGTACAGACCTGCTTGCGCCATCCACATTTTCCAGTGGAAGAAGTGGTACTGCTCTGGTTTTAATGAGTTCCCTAATAAAGAGATGATGACTGGCAGTGTAATTTCCCTTCTACACTTCGTGCTTTCATGACTGGAGTTTATTATTAACCTCACTACTACATTTTCTGTTATTTTACTCTGGTGGTTTAATTGTATTTCCACCTCAGTCATGTGCATTCGCTTTCTAATAGTCTCCTTTCCCAGATTGCTTTCATGTGAGCAGCAGGGTTTTTCTGTTAATGTATTTAGTATGCATTTCTTCCTGGTTTAATCTCTCTCTTTTTTCCTCGCTGTCCATGTATTAGTCATCCTTAATGGGGTACAGCACCTTGTGTTCTCTGACATGGAAAACCGGGACAATGTAAGCAAACATGAAGGACAAAGCATAAAAATAATGGAGGCAGTCTCTGAAAAGGGGAATTAACGACTCAGGCAAGTAGATGCCACATGTAAGTAATTTTAAGGAAAGAAAGCATCAGCCATGCTTAGAAATGCAGATGTATTTATTGCCTTTCAGCCCTCCTATTTAGCTGTTACTAACAGGCTATTGAAAGGGAACAAAGGAAATTTCTGAATGCAGAAGCAGGGATGTCTTAGCTAGGTGGTCCTGGGTAATGGAAATTTAGAGCACAAGCAGCAGGCCTGATTCTTATTTTATTAATGCTGACATAAATCAGGTGTGTATTCACTGAAGGAGTGAATGAAGTTATGCCAAGGCAGAGCTGGAGAGAAGTTGGCCAGGTCTCCCATCTCCTCTCTTAACGTGGAGCAGCAGCCCCCTCAGGAACTGCCTTCACCAAATAAACCAAGATGGAAATAAATCTTAGTACGTCACTGTAAAATACTAGGACATGTGCACAGCTGACTTGGCGTGTGAGCGTGAGTGATAGTCAGTGTGTACTTCAAGCAGGGCAAATAAGCAAAAGTGCAGTAACCCTAATAGTATGGTCAGTGGTTTAGTACTAAGTCAATAAAAATAATTGAGAGCCAATTGCTTATTTATAGTCTGGCCCCTGTCCAATGCCCTTTTAGGGGAACCATACATTGTGTATAAATGAAATGTAATTTGCCCGAGTTAGTTAAAGGTCTGTAACGTGAATGAGAATCAGGATCTTTGATTTTACATCGCGGTGCATGTTTTCAGTTGACATGTTACCAATGGTGTTCATCTGTAAGAAGCAAGGGCAGTCACATTCATTTTCTGAAAAATTGTAAGCAGTGCAGAATCCCCATGAAGCTGAAGCAAAGCTTGGAAGGATTGCCTTGTTCCAAAGGACAAGGCATTCTGCTGATGGAGTTATAAGAAAGACCCTGAGCTGCCTAGGTTATGGTTATAAATACCTTAATGGGAAGAAAAATCTGGGTGCTAAAAAGCTCTTTGAACTACTGGGGAAAGGTATGATAAGAACCTTTCCAGGCAGGTGGGTAAAACAAAACAAAATCATATGGGAAATGAAGCGTGTCTGCAGTGGCAAAGCTGAATTGTTTGCTGATACAGCAGAAGTGAGTGGTGAACTCTCAGTTTCTGGTTATCCCTGCTGGGTGCCCTGCAGACGACTTACTTTAGCAAGGCACATACAGAGGGGTCAGGAAAATAGACCCTGAGTAAATATAAGGGCTTGTGTTAAATAAAGATTTGATTAGATGTCCATCATGGCAGTGCTGTTGGCTGGATGCCCTCCAGCGGGGCCGGTGGGTGAAGGCAAGATGCAGGCAGAGGCTGGAGGGAAGAGGTTGTGCGTGCAGCCTTCAGAGTGCGTGTGCCTGGCTGTGTTAGCAGGGCTCTTCCAAAAGTGATGCTAATTAAATCCTGCCGCAGAGACTTCCAAAACATGGCAGCTCCTTTGGTTACCCATTTGAAGAGCTCTTCAGCCTTTTGGCACAGGAGCAACTTGCTGTGGTTTCACAGAGCCAAGGGATGCTGGAGCACTTTGCCAGCATCATCACAGGACTTGTGGTGCTCCTGTGATGAAAGATGAATCTCAGTCCCTGCTTTGCAGATGGTGCAGTGAGGCACAAGAGCCCATAACATCTGCTCTGAGATCTTCAGCACTATCCACCCACACCATCCTGTGGATGCCTGTCCAGGTGATCATAGAATCATAGACTCATGGAGTGGTTTGTGTTAGAAGGGACCTTAAAGATCATCTAGTTCCAACCCCCCCTGCATGGGCAGGGACACCTTCCACTAGACCTGGTTGTTCAAAGTCCTGTCCAACACGTCCTTGAACACTTCTAGGGAGGCACATTCACAACTTTCCTGTGCAACCTGTTCCACTGTCACACCACCCTCACAGGAAAGAATTTCTTCCTAATGTCTAACGTAAATCCATCTTCTTCCAGTTTAAAGCCATTCCCCCTCATCCTATCACAACATGCCATTGTAAAAAGTCCCTCCCCAGCTTTCCCGTAGGCCCCTTCAGATACTGCAAGGCCACAATAAGGTCTCCCTGGTGCTGTCTCTTCTCCAGGCTGAAGAACCCCAACTCTTTCAGCCTGTCTTCATAGGAGAGGTGCCCCAGCCCTCTGATCATCTTCGTGTTGCCCTGCTGCTGTTATCAGCAGCCCCATCCTCACCCCGACGGGTGAGATGAAGCAGATGGGAATATAAATAAAAAGGTGCAAAATAAAAAACAAAGAAGCTACCTGCAAGTAAAGTGTGGAGGCCGTTATGAAGTTGTGAACCACGGGTATTAAAATACTTTTGTTAAGAGCAGAACATTAATTGGCCCTAACCGCGGACACAGCCACTCCCGCTGCCTCAGCAGGGACGTTAGGAAGCGCCTTACCAGACCCACGCTACGGGCCAGCCCGCCCTTTGCGCCTCCCGCGGGAACCCGCGCAACGCTGCGCGGGTTCCCGCGGGAGGCGCAAAGGGCGGGCTGCAGCGCCACCTCGCGGCCAGTCGCGCCCGAGGCAGGGCGTTGGGATGCGCGCTTCCTGCCCCTCCTGCGCGCCGCTCTGCCGCTGGAAGGACTTTGCAGAATGAAGAATTAAATAAAAAATATTTAAAAAAATAAAATAAAAAAGGAAATTAAAAAGGGGGAGTTTTGGGGGCTGGCAGATTAAAAATGGAGCTGCCAAGGCGGCGTTTTTTGGTCGGTGGAAAATCAGTTATTAATCAGCATCCATTGATTTTCCAACTGCAGTTTCCATGGGATAGTGAGTCAGCCGGCAAGCGGCAAGCTGGCTAGTGCTACCAGGAGCACCGCCGGCCCAACGAAGCGAGTCGATCCGCGGCGGGAGATATGGGATATTCTGGGGTCACTGCTCTAATAGAGCAGCTCCCAATTTGCAGAATGTGTGGGGTTACATTTCGTGTTTATAATTTACAAATCAGGGCAAATTCACTTGCATTTGGAGGCAAAATGAAAGACGTGGCATACTATTCAGCTCCACATAAAAACATATTTTCAATGGATGTAGTCTGTTTTCCAGTCAATTCATGGTGGACCTGAGAAATACATAATTTTCCTCTGTCAGAATTCAGTCAGCAAAGCAATCTTCTCTTTTCTTTCCTTTTTAATGCAGTGGAAATATTAATAAGGTGTCCAGGGAGATAGTGTCTGATTGTTTCTCTCCTGCATATAGATCATTTGTGATGGTTCATCCAGGCAGACGTGTGCTGATCTGGACAATACGGATTTGCCTATTCATTTTAGCTAGGTCTATAATGGAAATTTTTATTACCAACCACTGGGATTTGGGTGCTTTTTTTCTGAAACCTGCCCAGATGGAACATTCTGAGATCTGAAACCCTTTTGTAGTCTTTGTCCTAAAATCCCTGAGTAATATACTCAGGCACATCACTGAAATATATCCACAATGCAGAGCTTAGGCTGACATTTACCCAGGAGCATGGCAGCATCAGCAGTATATAATGCTGCATAGCAGGAGAAGGCCAGTGTTGTTTCGTACTTTTTCATATAAAAATTATAATTTCATTATCTAGAAGCTGCCCTGATTTGGATCTGAATTTTAACTGTCCAGCAGTCAGCAGAGAGTAAAAGTTGGCTTGGGTCTATTTTAGATACCTTTTCAATATGCACAGTCATCTCACTGCATATCTCTGACTGATCAAACTGTGGTTGTTTCTTCAGTCATGGTCCAGCAACATAATGACAGTAACAAAGACAGCTCTCACAGCTGTCATTAAGACCCACAAGTTCATTTACTCACTACTGAAACTTTTATCTGAAATAATCCAATACCACACAACCATTACAGGCAATTGAAAAGAGGGAAAAATATCTCTTTTTGATACTACAGCTACAAAAGGATTACCCTGGACGTTGATAAGAGCACTGTGCATAGTTCTAATCTGATATTCACCATCAGGAGAACATTGGAAGGTAGGTTAGATGGTAAAATTGCTCATGCAAGATAGTGTCCTGGCTGCCACGATTACTGCTGCTCCTATGGAGAACACAGCCCTGGCTTCACACAGCACCAGTGGCATGTGCAGCCTATGTGTGTTCCTATGTGTGTTCCTATGTTTCTATTGCTCTCTGTCCCTCTGCGAGCTGGGCAAGCTCACAGCTGGCACTGCCCTTGATTCTGAGTGCTGAATGTTCATTAGCTGATACTCCTCATTCTCCCAGTGTGCTGCCTCACCAAGGAAGGCCCCTCACTGCTGGTAGGGGAAGCTGAGCAGAAGCTCTGCCTGTCCACTTCTGGTCTGGGATTGTTTCACCTGACTTCACCAAAGCAATACCTTTGGAGGCATGAACCCTTTACTTTGCTCTGTTAGAAGAGTTTGCAAAACAGCGACAAAGACTGTTTCCTGGTGGTTGGTTGCATAGCCCCAAGCCTGCAGGGCTATATAAGTTTATCATTTTCTAGGAATGCAGCTTCCCAGAAAACTGGGCATTTGCTACAATGGTTTCTCTCTCTCCCCGGTGCTGAAATTCTTCCTGTCTAGATTGTGGTTTTTAATGTTTCTAGGTATGCTTATTTGTTTTCAGCCTAATACTTCTGCACTTCTTCCTCTTTTTATATTTTTCTTTATTTTTTTCCTTAACCATGTTTTGAAGACAGCATTCTCCTTCTATGTGACTCCTTTCTTTTCCATGCAGTTTCCCTGAAATGCTTTCTTCCTGTGCTACTTTCCTATCATTGCTGGTCCCTCCTCTGCTTGATACTAATTAATTTTTATTTATTTTTTTTTACTTCTCCCAGAGAGTTTTCAACCCTTTGGTCTCACTGAGTGTTCAAAAACATTTCCTAGTGGTTCTGAATGCCACAGAACTACACCAAAGCTGATCTCAGCATCTCCTCTTAGGGTATAATAGTGATGATAGTGTGACTATCCATTTGTAGCTGGTTTTGTTTGACCAGGACACAGAAAAAGAAACAGCAATTTGGGGGTACATCTTTGTCCTTTTGTTTTTTTTTCCCCCTGAAAAACTATGTTACCCATATTTTGCCAGCTGTGGTGCTTCTCTCTGGTGGCTCTGTGGCAAAGCTTGAACAACAGCAAAACAGGGAAGTGTAGAGAAAAATAAGTAGCAGTAATGGTATTTTCAGATGTGAGAGTGTCCTCATGGCTGGTAGGGGTTTAGTGTTCTCTGGCTCGGATGTGCTGAATTGTCCTTTAAGGAAAAAAAAAAAAAAAAAAAAAAAGAGGAAATAAGAATGGAAAACCATGTCTTTCAAGTCTCTTCTTATGTGCACTTATGTTCACAGATGGAACCAAGTGGAACTGAGCCTTGTGTCAACTTCTTCCACCCTTTGAAAGATGCAAAATGCAAAGTCCAAATAGATCAAGAAAAGTTTAGATGAGAGTCATGTTTGCAAAGCTACAATGCAACTTTACCTGCCTCCATGCAGCCCTCCCGCTCTTATGTTTATGCACTATGTGAAACCTTTTAAAGCTGACATTTGGGATTTATCCCTGGAGGATTATCTTTGAAGCAACATATCACTTCTTAGTATCTAAGATTTTTTTTTTTTTAATATCCTGCATTCATAATTCTAAGACAGAAATAATACTATCAATATTAATGCATTGAAGACATTTTCTTCTGTACCTGAGGATATGTTACTACCCACAGAGATAAGTAGAATTTCATAAATACATACCAAAATCTTAACTTTTGTTATCATGACATATCTTCAATGCTACAATAGTAGTAACACTTCAGAGCATAACATTGTTACTAGTTGTAAAGGAGCCAGAAGCTACCTCTCCGGAAAAATTCACCCCATTGAGTCAAGCATCTCCACTCACACTGAGAAAATACTGAATATATATACATACACACAGAGACACATTTATATATATATATATAAAAAAAAAATATAAAAGAGCTGTCACTCATTCAAGTGAAAATAATTTCCTCTTGTAAAAAACTTTTAATTGACTATCTGTGAATATTTACATTAAAAAAGCATTTGTTCATTTAAGAAGAAAAAGTTAAATCGTTGTGTGAGGTTGGGCTTAGGCTTCTATTGGCATAAAAACTTTGCAAACCCTCTGCCTCCATTTAAAAATGCCACTTTCTCCAATGTTTACAGAAGAATATCATCCCTGTTTTGTGCCTACTTACCATATGAAAGAGGTGAATTGCCACTTGTGATCGCCAGAATTCCTTGAGCTGAAACAGGTCTACTGAAATCATAGGAAAATTTTGAATAAAGATAAAAACAATTACATTTAAATGCATTCATGGATAATACATATGAAGGGAATAGGTTTCATTTAATTATTTTCTATTGTAAATAGTGGTCCTGTTCTCATTCATAGAATGATAGAATCATAGGGGCTGGAAGGGACCTCTGAAGATCATCGAGTCCAACCCCCCTGCTGCAGCAGGAACACTTAGGGAAGATCACACAGGAAAGCATCCAGATGAGTCTTGAAAGTCTCCAGAGAAGGAGACTCCACAACCTCCCTGGGCAGCCTGTTCCAGTGCTCCATCACCCTCACAGTAAAGAAATTTTTCCTCATGTTGAGGTGGAACTTCCTGTGTTGTAGCTTGGTGCTGTTTCCCCTCACCCTATCACAGGGTGCCACTGAAAAGAGACTGGCCCATTCTTGACATCCACCCTTCAGATATTTGTAGACATTAGTAAGGTCCCTTCCTAGTCTTCTGTTCTCAAGACTAAACAGCCCCAGGTCTCTCAACCTTTATTCATATGACAGATGTTCCAGTCCCTTAATCATCCTCGTAGCCCTCCGTTGGACTCTTTCCAGTATATCTCTGTTCCTCTTGAACTGGGGAGCCCAGAAATGGACACAATACTCCAAATGTGTTCTTACAAGGGCAGAGTAGAGGGCGAGGAGAACTTCCCTTGACCTGCCTGCCACACCATTCTTAATACATCCCAAGATACTATTAGCTCTCTTGACCACAAGGGCACATTGCTGTCCCATGGATAACTTATTGTCCACCAGGACCCCAAGGTTCTTCTCCATGGGGCTGCTTTCTAGCAGGTCAACCCCTAATCTATATTGGTGCGTGGTGTTTTTTCTCCCCAGATACAGGACTCTACATTTGTTCTTGTTGAACCTCATGAGGTTCATCTTTGCCCAGCTTTCCAGTCTGTCTAGATCTCGCTGAATGGATGCACAGCCTTCAGGTGTATCAGCCAATCCTCCCAGCTTTGTATCATCAGCAAAATTGCTGAGGATACACTCCATCCCCTCATCCACGTCATTGATGAAGATGTTGAATAAGACTGGGCCCAGTACTGACCCCTGGGGAACACCACTAGTCACAGGTCTCCAGCTGGACTCTGCACTGTTGGTCACAACCAACAGTTGGGCTCTACTGGGCTCTGGGCTCTATTGTTTAGCCAGTTCTTGATCCATCTCACTGTCCGCTCTTCTAACTCACACTTCCTGAGCTTATCCACAAGGATGTTATGGGAGACCATGTCAAAAGCCTTACTGAAGTTGAGGAAGACAACACCCACTCTTCTCCCTGCATCTATCCATTCTGTCACACCATCACAGAAGGCTATCATATTAGTCAGACATGATTTGCCCTTGGAGAATCCATGCTGGCTACTCCTGATAACCTTCTTTTCTTCCATGTGCTTAGAGATGACTCCCAGAATGAGCTGCTCCATCATCTTTCCAGGGATGGAGGTGAGGCTGATTGGTCTGTAGTTACCTGGGTCCTGTTTCGTGCCCTTCTTGAAGACTGGAGTGACATTAGCTTTCCTCCAGTCCTCAGGCGCCTCTCCCATTTTCCAGGACTTTTCAAAGATGATGGAGAGCTCTCAACCTGCTCTTCACCTGCTCCCAGGGACAGCTCAATACATTCCAGTTGCTCTCTCACATAAAGAGCAATTCCACCACCTTGCCTCACTGGCCTATCTTTCCTAAAAAGGACGTACCCATTTTTGGATGTAAACCTGGAGTATCTTCACCAATCCTGCTGAAATTGTTCTGGTATTATAATGAATTATAATAAATAATAATTGCTAACAGAATTGGGTCAGTCATGTTCACTACAGAGGGGAAATGTTTTAAAGGGTTAGACACAATCACTTGTGATGAACAATTCCTGTACACGTGTCTCACCTCTTTCTGTCCAAGAAGGGTGGTCTGAAAGAACAGTTACCAGTTTCAGAATAACTGCTAGGAACTATATTGGATGTAAGTGCACAGTGTTTTTGTCTCATAGTTGCCAATTTATGAACTCAGTGAGCCTCAAATACAACAAGGTTGTTGTATTATTATCCATATAGATAAAGAATTGGGTGAATTGCCCTAACTATTTCTCACCATTTATGCTGAGGAAGACCCCAGTGTCCCTTGCAGCAGAATGCTATTTGTGCTTTCTCTATCTCTCCATAATTTTTGTGTAATGTTTGCAGTGGAGGCCTCAAGACTTTTCTTCAATGTAATTGTTAAATAATAAATATAATTGTTATTAGTTCTTTAATTCTCTTTTAGACATCACACAGAAATTAATAAACAAGGACACTTGCCAGAGATACTTTACATTTTTACTATGAAATAGAAGTAATTGATGTACTAATAATTTATTTGTATCTTTCAAACAGGAAGCAACAAAACTAAAGAAAGAACATTTACAAACTTTATTAAAGGCCCAAGGCAAAGGATTTCTTCCTGTAATGTATTTTAATATACCAACTGATTTATGGATAATAAAGCTGCATGAGATGTTTGCAATGGCATTGGTCTCACTTGAAGTTGATCTTGGTGTCATCACAGAACAGAAGCACCCTTCACCCAAAAATCACAAGGTAGAACTGTCTCACCACCTGTGCTGCTGTGACTTTCCTACATTTACAAGTCCAGAAAAGATTTTTCTATCTTCCGGTCCCCCCGTGCACTGGATCACAAATCCTGTCTGAGACTGCCTTGGCCTCACTTTGTGGCTTCTGCCAGCTCCAGTGGTCAGAAACCACCTCCTGATTTCCAGTCTCATATTTTTTCCTGGCTTGTTTGTGCCATTTTTCTGTTATGCCAGTATTGTATTTTATCTGAAATAGCTTTTTGCTTCCTAGAGTTTACCCCCTGATGTAGAGGAGCCTTGTCCTTCCTGAGGGTCTTGCTCAGTGAAGCAAACAGCCCTGTCCTAGTACCCCCTGCTAAACACAGGGCCACCTGTTGCCACCTGAGGAGCTCCCAGATTACAGGGCACATTGTTGTTGTTGTTGTTATTATTATTATTATTATTATTATTATTATTATTATTATTACTGAAGTGCATGGCCTTGTGTGTTATGGTACTCCTTTGAGATTCCTCCTGTCCTCAGGACCATCTCTCCCTGTGTGTCAGCCAGTGTCCCCTGTACCGAGGATATCGTAGTCAGCAAATTTTCTTGCCACTCATTCACTTTTTGCACTATCAGTATTGCTAAAACTAAACCAGACCCAGTCCTTGAAAAATTTTGCTCATCATCATCTTCCAGTCTTGTACCATCCCTTCCAACCTTGTGCCATCCCCTCCAGCCCATCCTGTTGACATTTTCCCTTCAAGCATCCATACTCACACTACGTGGCTTGTACTCATTCTTCTCAAAACAAAATAATTTCCTGTGTGACTGTCTAGCAGATGTTTCACAGGTGTCTAGATAAATTAGATTTGGGTCTTAGTAATGCATAAAAAGAATAGTTAAGAATATCAGTTATAGTTTTGAAGAAAGATGCTAGGCTCATCTGACAGATATGTTGCATTAATCTTCCACCCACTTTCACGTGTTTAATAATTTTTTCTTAAAAAATGACTCCAAGGCTGCTTATATGAATCAAGTCAGTCTCATATGCTCTGAACTGCCCACTCTAGGCTTCTCATCTTTTCCTTAGGTTTGTTTAAGATCTCTGCTCTCAGACTTTTGACCATATGATTCTGATGTCTGGTTCTGGCTATGCTGCTGATATTGAGATGACAGCTACTTCCCTTGTTGTGTTTCAGTTTGAGTTACTGCATGCAAGAGCACATCTCTAATGTAACTGTTGCCCATTAAAGAACAACCCCCCATCTTCATGCAGGCAGAGAAAGACTTGCATTTGCTTCAGAAGAAGCTGGAATATGTCCTGGTGAAGATAACTGTTTCTGCAAGCAGGCAAAGAAAGTTGGAGGTAAGAGCAGGTGGGATGGAGCACCCAGCAACCACACTAACTCTGTCATTAAGTTTGTAATTTTAAACCTGGAATGAAAATATCTCTTCCTCATGATCCCCATCCCAAAGCAGTTACCAGCTGGCACTTTTATAGTTGTGCCTATGGTTGAGGTGGTTGGATACAATCAATGCTCTGACTCTGTCCATCAACCCTCTGCTCCCCAGATACACAGGCAATACATATGGCCTGGGAGAGGATGGAGGATGGTATGATTGTGCAGTTGAGTTGATTACTGTTGACACAGTAGCAAACAATATTGCTGAAGCAGTACAGGTCTTTGGACACAGAGCAGGACAGGAGGGCTGTGGAGACTCTTTCTGGAAGATCGGGGAAGTGCATCTTTGCCTCGTGTCCTGGTAGGACCTGGACCAAAAGTCAAGGCCTTCGTTCTAATGGGGACAGCAGCAGCCAGAGGTGGGAGTGAGATGAGGGGTCTTGATGCCCGCTGGGTGGAGAGGATCACTGCATCCAGGCAAGTTGTGCGGGCCCTCCTTGAGGAAACCTCCCCAGTGGTGTCCCAATAAGGGAAATGAAAATGGACTAAGGAATTTTAAGACCACACACAAGTGCTTCAAAATCTTATACCTTACTCCAGCACGTCCCTGCAGTGTCAGTCGTGGCAATAGGTCTGCCTAAACTCTTTTTCATTTTCTTGTTGCAGCAAAATGAAGGCTTCCTCTCCCAGTTAGCTTGTACTTAATGCCTTTTTGAGCTGAGCATGCCTTTTACTTTTTTTTTTATAGTGCTTAATAATCATGTATGTTCAGTCCCCTAGGTGGTATGTTAATTCTTTTCTTTCATCTACTTAATTAGAAGATTTTGTTCTGCATGAAGTATATGAGGCAGTTGGGGCAGGGTCTTATGAACTGGTGGCATGCAGTAACTATATTAAACAGTTTCTTAAGGCTTTGAAATTGTCTTCAGATGGTAGCTGTTGACAAACCCTGAAGTGAAGCACTACTTGAATATTCACATTAAAACCACCATTGCTGTTAAATTAGCGATGCTCGATTAATTGGCTTAAAAATAATGGATTCATATGGAGTAAAATGCCTCTGTGAAAATCAATAGCATGACTACAATTAGCAAGAGCATTACTTTGAAGGTATTAAGGGCCACAAATCAAATTTGTCAGATGAAGAGTAACAGTGGCTGTGTATACAAAGAGCAGTTGTGTCTGAAACACAGCATGAGGGGCTTACGGCTCTTCCCATGTGTTCTTTCTCATCTCTTAATACCCACAGTGATGGGATAGCATGAGAGCTACTCACAGCAAATAACAGAGACAAAGGTGTTACTTTACTTCCACCCTGGAGGTTTGCCCAGGATCTCGTGGTCCTGGGCATGTGTGGGTGTGCAAGACTTGATGCTGTCTCGCAGGACTGACTCCCCTCTCTTTGCCACCCCTGTTTGACCCCATTTCAGCTGGTGCTGGCAGCCTGCCCCAGCCCCACAACTGACAGATGAGCAACCCCAGAGTTTCACAGGTATCTTGCTCCTCTATCTTGAAAATCCAAAAGTTTTTTTTGATTGCACAAGTGTTACAAGCACTGTTCCTCTCGTTGCATCCCCTTGAATTCCCTTTTATGCTATTGCATTAAAGCATCTCCAGACTGAGAGTCACTTGACATAGGCAAATGAAAGACTGTCTTGTGGTCAGGTTTATAGTGGTATACAGGGAAACACTAGAGATTTCAAAGTCTTCCTAGGATATGTGTCCTGAATAAAAAAAAATGATCAGTGCACCACTTGGGTGCATCTTCATATCTTTCGCTCACACAAATATGCTGAGTGGTTCATTCTGTGTATCACTGCAACAACTGAAAGCTGTCTGTCTGCTGGGGCCATATTCCTCTTGGCTGGAAGCTGATGTAAACAATGATAAGAATATTAACTTGGAAATGAAAGGAGAAGGATGGAAAAGACTTCTTCAAGCTCCATGCCTGAATCTCTAATATACATTTATTAAAAAAAAAAAGGGGGGGGGGAAATAAAGAAAAACAACACTATGACAATCTGTAATGGAAGTATAGAAGATGAGAGGATGGACAGTACAGAGAAGGTGGTGTTGGTCATAGGCTGGACTTGATGATCTTAAAGGTCTTTTCCAGCCTTGGTGATTCTGTGATTCTGTGATTCAAGACCATGCTGAGACTGTCTGGAGTAATCTGCACTGTGGTGGTATCTCCATGCATGAGAGATAGAGGAGCTGCAGAGGACAGCCTGTGGAGTGGATGTGGGAGGGAAAGACAAGGGCTTGGCTCACTTAGTCTTTCCAAAGCTGAAAGAGATGTAATTGTTCCCTGCAAACACGTTGTGACACTGAATTCTGGAGAAACAGAAGAAGAAAAGCTATTTAAGCTAAATAATATAATTAATATTGAAACAGCTGGGAATACAGTTAGGCAGAAAAAACATTTCATAAAATGTTTTTCATTATCAGTTTTTCATTATACTGAGGGTCTGGAATAGGATAGTGGTGGTATAAAACCTGTTCATCATTAAAACAAAGTTTGTTCACCTCATTTAATAGTATGACCAGCGTATTTGGACTGGTATAAAAGAATCAGGAGCTCCTTTCCAGTCTTCTATTGCTCCAACTGGCACTGCTTAAAGCTAGGAATAGATAGAGCTTTTCACATCCCAGAAGAGTTGATGCCGCTGGTCTGTAACACCAAGTCCAGGCTGCTATAATTGCTTAAAACTCAGCCATCCTGGTCTTCTTTCATTGGAACTGTGCTTGCTGGGGGAATTGGAGGAGAAGAAAAATTGGTTTAATCTCATTTATTCACAGCTCAGCTGCTGTTTATCCCCCTGAGACAAGTGCCCAGCACCTCTCCTCCTATGCTGCTCCTGGCACCTCTGCCTGCTGCTGTGTCCCCATGCTGCGCGTAGCAAGTGTGTTTTCTGTGGAGCGCGTAGTGTGCAAAGCATACTGGCAGATCAGACATCCCAGAGCAAGCCAAATAAGATTATTCTGGAGCTAGGTGCAAGATTCAGACCTGGAAATTCCTTTTTCTCATTGACAGTCCTCCCCAGCTGTGAGTCAGCTTCTTTGGCAACCTCAAAGTTGGTTAGCCCAATACTCAACTGCAGCAGCTCAGAGCTGCTGAGGAGGAGGGAGAGGGTGATTAGAGACCCTCATGCACTGCATGCACCTGGCCTTGCCTCTGCAAGGCAGCGTCACCTCAGGACTGCCATAAGTCACAGTTGGCTTCTTGTGTCTTCAGGGTGCAGTGATGAATGTGTACACTGTGCTCCAGACACTCCTACCTGTCCTGTAGGTTTAGGAGAAAAGAAGCTGCACCTTCTGGCTTTGGCTCCCCTGAGCCAGGCTGGGAGGCACTCTTCCCTGCAGCCCTGGCCTGCACCACTGCTGGTGGCTGACAAAATCTGCCCCACTATTTAATGGAGTAGAAGCAGTTGTCAAAGTACAGAGGGGTGTATTTTTGCCCCTTCTAAGTGAATAACTACACCAGAGGACAGGGGAGATACAACCATCAGGCCTGCAGAGAAGCAGCAGGATTGTGCTTCTGAGCAGCCTTTTTTAAAAACCCTTCCATTATTGAATCCTGGGCAGGTGGAGAAGGGAGATAGATTTAATAATTTTTTTTGTCTCCTAAAAAAAAGTGTGATTTATTGTCCGAAGGCAGTAATTCTAACTGGTGTTATTGGTATGCGGTGTGCAGGGATCTTAGTGCTAGCACATCTTTATTAATGTTGTTATAAAAGCTTCTACTGGGATCCTAGTTATCAAATGACTCTGACAGCAATTCATCCACAAAGCCCTGTGTTTTAATTTCTCACTATCTGAAAAGAAATGGGCTGGGTGGGTGGAAAGACTCCTATTTTCAGCTGCTTTGTCCTTTGCATTAAAGCATGGCACGTTGCAAATGTAAAGGAGGAATATGTAGGATTACAGCAGGAGGAATACATCTTTGAAAAATAAATATCCTGCCATAAAAAGCATGTTACAAAGTGACAGGTACCATCTATTGATATAATGGAGTCTTTGATTCCTATATTGCTGGCCATTATAAGAAGAGGTATATAAAGATGTGAGCCAGAGCCCTGAAAAACTCTTTGAATAGCAGCAGAGCCACAAATAGCAGCAAAGACTTTAATGGTAAAACATTTTGCAAAGATTGTGCTGTATGCACTGTGAAACAATAGAGAGTTAACGAATTACTAGAAACAGAAAATATCTCCTTTGGTACAAATCAGAGGCTGATCAGGAAAGCAGCTAATTTCCAGGACTTTCTCCTTGTTCAGGCCACTCTCCAGCCGTGGTTATACAGTTCAGTTTCACATCCCTGTCATTTGTTTAATTGCCAGCCCAGCTTTAACCTTTGACAGATTTTTAGAACACACCTAACTGAAAAGTAAAATTACTAAAAAAGAAAATGTACTCTGTCATGGCTCAACCTGGATATTTGCACGGGAGGTCCAGACCCAGCAGAATTTGTGAGCAAAAACAATCAGTTAATTCAAATAAGCAGCTAAAAAGATAATACTTTTGTTTATTACTTTCTCATGGCAAGGCTTAAAGCTTCTCAAGTTGCATGATATTATAGCAGTGCATCATGTGAATGGACCAAAGTGAATGCTGAGTGAATGATGTATGAGTTGAAAATAGAAGTGGGGAGTGGTAGTGGTTCTCAAAAAACATAGGCACATGTATGTCTTAACTTTTCACCCTCAGCTCATTGCTTAGCATTTGTCCAGGCAAATCTGTCTTTGCATCTCTTTTATCGAACCCTGGAAGGACAATACATTTTCTAGATTATAGCTTTGAGGGCCAAGTCTCTCCCACGTGTGTCTTTTTGTGTGGCTGGAAAATGCCATTTCAGCAACACTATGGTGTGATGGCCCTTGTTTCCAAAGAAGATGTATTATTGCTTTCCTGGAGAACCTGCAGCCTGGGAGGATAATTCCCTTTTATTAAAGATGCAGGGTGGTGCAACCTTTAAAATGGCCTTTTGCCTATTTGGAGGTGAAGAAGGTAGTAAGGTGTGGACTCTGAGAGACTTACTCTTCTTGCATGACCAACACATACACATCTGCAAGGATGTTTTATCAAGACAGAATTTTATGTCTCATACTGTCCTGCTCCAAACCGTTTTTTTTTCTTTTTCATTTGCAAGATTAAAAACCCCTTGAGTTTTCTCTGTTGAAAATGCAAGTCTTTTAAATTCTGTTCTAATGAGTGGCGGCTTTTTTGTGGCTTTGGCTCGATAAGAACAAAGTGTGGGTCTCAAAACTGAGGCCAAGCTGGGGCTCTGTCAAGGAGTTTGTTGTCAATATAATTGTGTCTGTGCCAGCAATTTGCCACTTAGGTCATGGAGTCTTCTGCTAGCCATTGCACTGGGAGCCAATTTTTCAATCCAGGCACTTTTCTGGCCTAACCCAGGCTTGCCAAAGATGCCTGAGGGTTGTACACAAGCAAAACAAACCACTTTGGTGTCGCTGCTTGGTTGTCCCTAGTGCTCTTCTCTCATTTTACTTACCTCTGCATGAAAGCCAGGTTTCTGCCAAGGTTTCACACAGGCTGTGAGTGGCAGGAGCTGGAGCATCCATGAGGTCCCTCACCTGGGCAGAAGGGAGAGCAGTGCGGGGTCCTTTCCAGCACTCCTCTACCTTCTGGCTACCCAAGTGACCTACCCTTCTCCAAGATCCTTTATTTAGGTAGAGCTTCACAATGAATGTGGCTTGAACTTCAGATTGAGCTAGTTCTAGGGGGAGTGAGAAGCTGCTGGGTGTGAGGGTTTGTGCTCAGGGTGAGTCCAGCCCTGGGTGAGCTCTGCCATGCAGTGCCTTGAGACCATTGCTCCTTGGAGGGCTGTGGCTCAGGTGTCCAGCAAAGCACTAAGCATACTCCTGGTCTTTAACAACCACAATAATAATTACTAGCTGTCTGCAAAACCACTGACTCTAAATGGCTGAGGAAGTATATAAAGATCTAGGGGCAGTAATGCTGCAGTGTAGTGAGGCTGCATCCGGAGCAATACAAGCACCTCTGAGACTTTAAAACCTTTTTATCCTGGCAGCAAGAATGCTCATCTTGCCAACACACCTTCTGCTCTTCACTGCATAACTGGAGAGGAGAAAGATTAAATGTATGTAAAAGTCTCAGACATGCACTGCCCAGCTTTTTGTCAATAGCCTGCAGCTTGGGCCTCTGTTACAGACGTGTATCGCTATGAGGCAGCCAGGCAACGGGGCCAGGCTGCTTTGTGTGTTTGGATTTTGGCATAACTCCATATTGCGTAAAAATCATTAAGGGGAAAGAAACCAGAAGATCACCTGTAGGAGTGCAAGGCAATGTTACTGTGTTGTCCTGTGCAGGTGGAGGCCAGGTTGGGGTGACAGGGGGGGAGCGGAGTCGTGCAGAAGAGCCGCAGCACCTTGTAGCAGGGCACGGGGAGGGTGGAAAAGCGGGTTTAGGCAACAACTCTCTGCAACTAAGTCTACCCATACAAAGGGAAAGAAAGAGAACTGGAAATGAGGTAGTGAACAAGGATCCCTGCAGCATGCAGTGCTTTAGAAATCACAACCAGCCAGTGCCTATGGAAACCTTATACTATCCAAATGGCAATAAATAATTCAGGAAAGACTCATATTAAAGACTGAATTTCTCTCCCAGGCTCAGACAGATGGACTTCTTCCTTTAGGTAGATAAGTTCTGTCTCTTTTAACAAAGTCCAGCTCCATCTAGCATGTCAGCAAAAGGTAACACCGGACTCAACAGAGCTCATCTTTTCAGCAGCCAATGCCTCACCCATGCAAAATAAAGATAATATTGCATTAACCTCATCTGTAGCAGCCTGTGTGTGAGCAAGCACGCTTTAGCTGCCTAGCTAGAGAAAAATGATGGCTTTTTTTTTCAGGATAATAATGTATCTAGGAAAATAAGTGTACTGGCTTGTGCCCTGCCATTAGTTACGTGGCAGCCCAGGTGAAGTCCCTGCTGCCATCGTCACTGCCTCTAGCATAACGCCAGACGGATGAGGACGGGCACAGAGGCTTTGCTGGCTGCCTGCATGCCTGCAAGGCTCCTGTGGCCTGGCCCCAGGGCTCTGCTCCTGGCAGTAATGGATAGCTGTAATGGGGAAGGGGAGGAGAGGCTGCCTCTCTTGGTGGGATAATATTTCATCCCTTGTGGCAGAGCTGACATTCAGTGGCATAGGCTAATCCCTACCCTGTGCTGTCACTAAGGGATGACAGAGCACACCCCGGGCAGTAAGGTTTCTTTCCCAAAGTTTGGGTCTCTCTACAATTTAATAGAGTTATAAGCTACTTATCTGCAGTTGAATTGTTTTTCCTGGGCAGCACGTTAGTAGCAGCAGCATGTGGTGTCAAATGAAGAGTTCAGGGAAAAAATCGTTGAATGCCAAGCGATCCATCTGAACCCCCCCCTGCACATCAGAATGGGAAAAAAGGATATGGGAGAGTCTGAATGTTAATTTTCACCAAAGGGGATGGCAACATGCAGAGTTTGAGCAGGCTCTTCCCTCTTCCCTGTTTATCTTCTTTCCCTGTTCACTTGATTTGCTTTTTGTATCCCTTTCCATCTGACCGTTCCTTTAATTTTCCTTCTTCCCCCCCAGTCAGCATTCTTAAAATAACAGCCATAGTAGCGATAAAAGTGAGAGCAAGAGGGAGTCCTGGAAGGAAAATAGAATGTGTCTCATGCTGTAGCTCACTGGCACGTTCAGCACTGGTCTAGGCTTCTCCAGCTGGTGGAGGACACTGGTGGCACTGGTCAGCTTCACAGCATGAATCCATTTTCCATGCTTTTAGACACTGTTGTAGTAAGCACAGTTGCTGTCTGTTACGCATTATCTCCTTCTCCCTTGTAACAAGTCCCGTCCCAAAGGCTCTGCTCCCGTTTTTCTGGGAAGTTGAATCCTGTGTTGTCTCCTGTCATTCATGGTGCAGAGCGGAAGTCACAGGGTTACTCAGGCTCCTGGGAAAGCAAGGAGGGGAGCAATGGCATTGCAGGTTCAGCAAATGGTGATAGCATGAAGGCAATGGAAATGCGTGCAGTTAAATGTTGTTTGGCCTTGGGGACTGGTTTCTGCAGGTCTTGTTAAGGTATGGATCTCAGGCTGTTTAAAAGGCAGCAGCTGCCAGACATTTCCATCTGCCTGCCATGTTGGACCGAAGTCCCTGATCAGAAAGTCCACAGCTGGGAAAGGACTATCTGTGGGAGCTTTCATCGTATTTTTATTACTTGCAAATAGCTGTTAAAACATTTCCTACTGCAATTCCGATTCATTCAAAATGTTCAATATTCTCTCTTGAAGTAGATTAAACTGCATATAGAGTCCTTAAAAATCAAACCTTGGGTAGTTTCCAAAGAGCCATAAAGCTAAGGCTGCAGGATGATAACAGTCATTTGTAAAAGTAAATATGGTAAAATGAACAGCTGCTTGCATGAAACAGCACCACAGACTTCCTAATGACTAGATCGGTTCATTTGGGGTTTCAAAATAATTTGAGTTCTGCTTGTCTGAGTGCTGTTAATTGATCAAAAAGTAAAGCTGATCACTGCTTGCTTTTCCCATGACATATATGCTTTAATAAATTATTGCTTGCAACTCATGCAGTGTTACTCATTATTGACTTCGGATACATTAGCTGGCTGGATGGAAGGGACTGTTCACCAGAACCATTAATATCATACCAGGGTTTTTTGAGGCTCTCAGCAGGACCTTTTCTTTCTGACAAAATCCCATCAACAAACTGGTGGTTTTCAGAAAAATGCCGAAGTACTTTTCTTATTAATATGTTCAAGTGAGCTCTCCTGCTAGGAGAATTTTCACTTGCTAAACACATCTAGTTGGCCATAGGCAACAAATAAATATATATCCTCAGTTTTCAGCTGCTGATAAAGGTTTATTGCATTCTTCAAAATAAGATATATTTGTATGCAGTACTGCTAGGTCTGAAACTATGAATTGGTGTTTTCTCAATTTTCTTAGTAACTCTGCTCTTGTGGCAGTCTTTGGAGAAAGGGTGCTTGACTTGGGAAACCCCCTGTCCTCTGAAAAGAGTCTCATACAAGGTTGGAAAACTTGTTTGAGAACTTGTAGAAAAGTCATTTTTCCAGAAAATGCTGGATGGGAGACTGGGGGAGGATGGAATGAAAAAGATGCAAGGAGAAAGAAAAACACAGAAGAGGCACTTGGAAAGAGAGGTAGGGGGAAATGAAATGAGATAAGAAAATATGAAAAGGAGGCAGAAGAAGATGAAAAAATAAGTAGCACATATGTTTATTTTATAGGGAGTTGGCTGACAGGCTAAATTTCTACTCTGGTCAGGGAATCAAAATTATGGTGGATATGGATGAAAAGTGAATAGCAAATATCCTAAATTAAGAACTCAAGAGACTGAAATCTGTTTGTAAAACTGTTCTGGAACAACAAAAACACTATATTTTAAGACCAAAGCTTATTGATAAATAATTTGCAAACAGAAAACAGGCTAAATATCAGGTAAGAAAGCACTGGAAAAATGCTTGCTCAGAAACCCTGATGAAGTGAAAGACTATATTGTGTTATGAACTCCCCTTACTTTGATTTCCCTTTAAAATAATGAAATAAATAAACTTTTGCCATTAACAATAATATTAGATTTTCCTCTCCTCCAAGTAACTGTCCTGGTCACTTTGTGGCCAGTTCTCATTTATATAATCTTGTAAGCTTCTTGTACGACAAATGGTAAATAAATTCTTCAGGGATGAATTTGTGATGGAAATGTGACGATGGGGAAGGAAGAGGAAGGTCAGCATGGGAATGGGAACCAGTACCTGGTGGTCCTGAACAGTACTGCTGGGAGGCTCACTGACCTTATTCCTCCCTGGAAACATGACAATTTGGAAGCACCATACAACTACTACAGCATTTATCAAGAACGTATGGTCTTCCCGAAATGCATCAGCCAGAGGAGGGCCGCAAAATTGATCAGAGAGCTGGAGCACCTGTCTTACAAGGACAGCCTGAGGGAGTTGGGATTTAGCCTGAAGAAGAGAAGACTCCAGAGGGACCTTACAGCGACCTTCCAATACCTGAAAGGAACCTAGAAGAAGGCTGGGAAAGACCTGTTCACAAGGGCATGTAACAATAGGAGAAGGGGTAACGGTTTCAAGTTAGAAAAGGGTAGATTTAGGTTGGACATTAGGAAAAAGTTCTTTAATATGAAGGTGGTGGATCACTGGAATGGATTGCCTAGAGAGGTGGTGGAGGCTCCATCCTTGGAGACAGTCAAGGTCAGGCTTGATGGGGCTCTGAACAATCTGTTCTAGTGTGAGATGTCCCTGCTTATTGTAGGGGGGTTGGACTAGGTGACCTTTAGAGGTCCCTTCCAACTCAAGACATTCTATGATTCTATTTTTGAATAAGAAAGGATGCTTGAAAAGAGGATGAGCATTTTATTATTTATTTGATAAAAACATCTACCTTAAAACAAGTAGCTGACTGCTGTAATCACGCCAGTAAAGATTTCCCTGTGCTTGAGAAGCAGCAATCTTTCAGAGTCTTGGCAAATAAATGAAGTGCTAGTTGTAAAACTGACTATTTTTGGTATTAAAATCTTAACAGAGGTGGAGCTAAAGATCCTAATAAAAGGAGTATCTGTCAGGATGCTGAATGCATCTATTGAGGGCTATCTGGTGGGGTGTGTGATGCTGCAGGGAGCCTGGGAGCTGGAGAGATCAGGGCCAAGCCCCCCGTGGGGCCCAACCTGTGGGGTCAGCCAGCCCCATGCCTGGGTGCAGCCCAGCCGCTGCGCCATGGGGCAGTTCAGCACATTGGGGCATGACTATCTGAGCTTGGAAGTGAATAAAAGCCACCTCTTGAGTCTCATCCAAAAGACTACTGCAACCCTATCAGCTCAGAAACTCTTATCTATTGTTTATCTGTTGCCTCTTATCTGATTGATTGTTGGAGATCTGTAATCACAAGAAAGCGCTGGGTTTCTCTGCATCGGTTGCAAGACTCAGTGCAGCAGGGTGAACTTTTTAACCCGAAATTAATCTGGGATAATTCCTGGGCTTTCACTTTTTCACTTTTTTTAGCCATTATTATTTTATCAGCTTCAAAGGAGATGCATAGTCCTGATTGGCATCACTGTCACTAGAGCAGAAATGCACCTCTCGATTCTGACACAATGGTTTCCATATTTCATCGTAAAGTCTTCTTCTAGGAAACCCATCGCTTGCATGATGGCACTCTGAATTATAAAATGTATGAGAAGGGCTATCTGTCAGAACATACTTGTGGGTTTTGGGGGTTTTTTGTTTGTTTGTTTGTTTTTCCCCCCTAATCTGTAAATCAAGCAAAGTAGAAAATAGGAAGTGAGGAAAAATTTTAGTTCAGTATTGCATTGCCATGGTAATAGAAAAAATCAACACTGTGTAATGCAAGCTGATCTAGTATATGCAGTTTCCCAGACTTTGATACACGATGGGTTAGATCTCCCATACATCTCTGGATCAAGTTGGAGGCATGTAACCACTCTGCCACACTTCAGAGAAGTTTGACTTGCCAATGGGGAGAAGGTAGCCAAACAAACAGCAATTTCTACTGCAAAGGCAGGTCTGCCATCCGAATCAAAGGTGTAGGCAGGCAAGTGGTGGTGGAGGTGTTTATCTGTGAAGGGTTTTTTTGTGAAGGTCTTTTTGTCTTTGAGAGAAGCTGTAGGAAGAACAGTGGTGCTCAGAGAGAAGGCAGCAGTATTGGCCCAGCAAGGGAAGCTCTGACACAAAAATCTAGGCAAAATGAGAAAGAAAATGTCAGAGGGTGAAAATGAATTGGCAGGGCATTCCTTGCATTGCTTTGGAGCTCAGAGAAACAGAACTCACCTTATTCTTGGTGAGGGAACAAAGTTGCATTAAAGCCATCAGATTCTATCTTGATATTTTCTCTTTGAAGTTAAACTGAGTCTGAAGTCTGGTCAACAGGTTGGTTGAGAAAGAGGTCTAAAGATGAAAGCATAAACAGAGCAAAGCAAACAAGTAATGAGAATCAGATACCCTGGATTCACACCATTTACAGCCCCCAAAGTATTACAGTTCATGGATTCCTAAAAGCACTGCTGGATTCACAGAAACACAGAAGGCTGAGATTGGAAGGGACCTCTGGAAGTCATTTGGTCTAGCCCTCTGCTCAAGCACGACCACCTAGAGCCATTTGCCTAGGAGTGTGCCCAGATGGCTTCTGAACATCTTCAACAATGGAGACTCCACAACCTTCCTGAGCAACCTGTGCCAGTGTTGTCATCCACAGAGTGAAAAAGTGTTTCCTGATGGTCAGATGGCACCTCCTGTGTTTCAGTTTCTGCCCATTGCCTCACTGGACACCACTTAAAAGAGCCTACCTCTGACCTTTTTGCTTTAGGTATTTATATACCTTGATGAGAACCCCTTGAGCCTTCTCCAGTCTGAGGAGACCCAGTTCTCTCACCCCTTCCTCGTAAGAGAGATGCCCTAGTTTGTTAACCATCTCAGTGTCCCTTTGCTGGATTCTCTCCAGTATATCCGTGTTTCCCCTCTACTGGGGAACCCAGAGCTGGACCCTAAGCTCCAGATGTGGCCTCACCAGTGCTGAGCAGAAGGGAAGGATCACCTCCCTCAACCTGCTGGCAGTACTTCTCATACAGCCTAGGATACTGTTGGCTGCCTTTGCCATAAGGACAAATTGCTGTTTGGCTTGGTGTCCACCAGGACTCCCAGGTCCTTTTCTGCAAAGTTGACTCTATCCTAAAACCTGGTAAAGACAATGTTGAGTGTCTAAGACTACCCTCGTGATGGTGACATTCTGCATGCAGAACGGGCTAACATGTGGACAGGATACCATGTACTATGATGAAAGGTAGTGACCTAAATTTAACATGTCTGAAAAATTAATTGAAGTTCAAGAGGTGTATGTCATAGCACAGTGTGTACCAGTAAGAATTTCTTTTATGGCTCCTACAGTCATTAATTTTGTGTATGGAAATTGTGTGCCTGCCAGAACCGGAGGAGAGCTGGAATTGTGCTTCAGCCAGAGCTTGTGCTCTATTATTATCTTACACTCCATTATTATCTAAATTCAGAGCAGGTTCTGGAATCAAAACTGTATTTCTGGGCACCTGGAGATAAAAAGTCAGGGGAGAGAGAGTAACTATATAGCTATTTTTTTAATTCTCTGAATACTGTTTGTTCCAACAGAATTCATAAACCAGTAACTTCTTATCTTATATTCATGAAAAGATTACCACTAGCATGTAAATGAGATATTTAAAATCTTAATCACTCTATCACTTATAAATACAATTTGAGGTTTTCATGTAATTACATTACAAGGAATTCCATAAAATAAAGGTGAATAATTTATCAATTACATGATACAGCCAGAAATGGAGACTCTGAAGTGAACTGTAAAATCTATTTTTATTTGGACTTCTTAAGCAAGACAAAATAACATTTGAACATCTGATGCTGTAATATTTGCTCCTGGTATGATCTTCCTCATACTCCAAAGGATAGACAACCAGCATGTACTAATTGGATTGGGACACACTAAAGCTGAGAGAGGAAAGGGGAAATACCAACATATGCAACAACATATGGATAAGGAAAGAGCATATGCTTATTATAGTAAAATGATGCTTCTGATATTTAGAAGTTGTGTGTTAAAGAATGAGTATGTAGAAGTCAAGGCCCCTGATGCAAAACTGAACCCTTATTTTTGTTAAGCATAGGAGTCTTTACAGCATATAGAAATGACTCTTTCAAATGACACAAAAAGTCCGACTTGTGGAGAAGTAAGGATGCAGAGAGCAGCCCACACAGGGAAGAACTGCAAGGAGGAGACCCATCTGTCTAGTAAAGGGTGTATCATAATTGCACGAGCTTCTGTGATGGGACACTGGCAGCTTTGATTAATCACTGTCTGTTTCCAGACAGACCTTCTAACAGCTTACAACAGTGGTCTGCAGAATGGTCAGCAGAGACAACTGAACAGCTTTCTCTCCCTTAATGCTTTATCAAAGCATTTGGTCTGATCTGGTAAGGCTTAAAGGAAAGGGGAGTGTACATTAATATTGGTGATTTTTTTCGTGATAGCACTGTGCAGTATAAACAGGGACTTCACAACTCAAACACAGCACCACCAGCTTGTAATCTGTGCATGGTCTGAGTAGAACTTGATTACCAAAATGAAGTTTTTACCTAAAGGACAAGGACACAGCTTCTCAATGATGCTGTGTGGCTGCAAGGCAGTAGCTGAGCAGTTATATCTTCATAAGAGTATGGCTACAGTTTATTTATCCAGATTTTTAATCTGGTCCATATATTTCTTGTTAAAGTTGATCACACAGGTAGAAGGTTGCTTGCAGAATGTAGCTGTGCTCTGTCAAAAATATTTTCTAAGCCAAACAATGGAGCAAAGCCAGGAGAGAGCACTTGGAGAGTCATCAGTTATTTCTATATGTCTATAAATGGTTTCTGCTTCTGACTTCTGAAATAAATCCATCCAATTTGCTTTATATAAATCGACAGGAAGGAAATTTTAATCTTTTGCCACATGCAAAAGATGTGATGTTTGTTTCAGCTGCTGCCAGAGTTGTGTTTCTTTGGCAGGGCCAATTACTTCATTCTGCTCTGCATTGACTCTCTTTTCTCAAAGTTCAACAAGAAAATACAGGCATAGGTGACAGCATCTCTAGAATTATCTAGCTTTAACTAAAAAGTGTTATTCTGAGGGAGATATGTGAAAAAGGAGACAGAGAGAGAAAGAGAGGATACAGATGCAAAATGAGCCAAGGTTTAACATTAGGGTGGCAATCAATATGCAGCCATAGATGTGCAGCCTGTTTTGCCTTTGCAAAATTTACTCTAAGAAATTTCAAGCCAGCTCCTTCAGGAAAGAAGGGGGGAGCAGCAAATGCTGCTCTGGGCTGTGACAAGAACCAAGGGTTTGCCACTTTCTGTGGTGGTGCAGGACTGGCTTTAAAGATCCCCCTATCTTGAAGGCCCCCTCCAGCCAGGTGTCTCCTATTAGAAACAAAAACACTGCATGCTCTAAGTAAAAAAACTCAGAGTAAGGTGGATTACAGTGGAGGACACTTAAGCAATTATACCCTGTCTCCTTCTGCTTTATCAAGGCTTGTTCTCAGTCCAAAATCTTTTGTGATCTTCCTGCTTTGCAAAAAACTCTAACTAGCCCCTTCTGGGTTCATTGGAAAAGTCTTCTTCTGATTCCATGAACTCATAGTGCTGCTGCTGCTGCTCTTTGCAGCCTGCCTACTGCCCAGCTCCTGTCCTCTCCCCTGTCCCACCTTTCCCCAAGGAATTTTTCCCAGCAGTGGAGGCTCAGATGGTGCTGTGGGTTCCTCTGTGGTGTTTGCTTCTGTAGCTGTGTGTGGGACCAAGACTGCAGCAGTCCAATGGGCCAGAGCATGCCCAGCATGGTGCCCCAATAACCCAGTGTTGGGATGGAAGCATATTGAGGCCTCTAGCAGCCTTCTCCCTACCAGGATATTGCAGCTGACTCATTGTTTTGTGGTTTACTCTGAAGCCATGCAAACACCACATCAGTGCCATTGATACATGTGGACGTTCTTGGTCTTGTAGTTATTCCCATGGGATATAAGGTCTCCAAATCACCCTTCCATGGTGCAGAGAGATGGGACACTGCTTGCCAACCCACAAATGCCCTTCTGGAAACACAATTCTTCTAATACTATAACACACATCTAACCAAATCTCACCCCCCCACACACACCTATTTCACTCTAATCATACCAACTGATCTTAGGTGACTAGTTCACATGTGGACATCTTCCCTGTATCCATCACCGCTGCACCAGATAAAGGAGCTGCAAATTCCTGTTTGGCTCTATCCCATTAACAGCCTGGACTAATTATTTTTTTCAACTTCTGTTCTTGGGCATGTTATTTAATAGGAGGCAACTGGATTAAACTTGGCCCTTAGCTCTCATTTGTTGTGCCTGCTCTTTTGAGGAATACTATTGCCCAGCAGTCTTGAAAATCCTCTGTCCAATCTAAGGGGAGACCATTTTTTTTCTTTAGCTGGAGTTTGCACTGACACTTCTTCTCTTGTGGTATGCTGAGAGTAATCAGCATTTTGTAGGAAGAGATCAGCACTTCACACGATTAGACACTGGCTTGGCTCATCAAGAAGGTAAATACGGTCCCAACCCTCTTAGCTTTTGGAGAGAGACAAGTGATGTATTTTGGAGTATCTGGCTAGTTCTTTTTGTGCATTTTATGCATAATTCTTACTATGTGCATAATAAGAATATACAAAAAAATTACACACTTAGAGGATTTGGACCTAAATATTAGCCATTACTTCTCTCCTTACTTCTTTTAAGCAGGCCTGATCAAGTGCCACCATTTGACACCTATTCCTTCCTCCCCTCCTCCCTGCAGCTTTCATAACTAGAAGTCTTTTTTAAGTGAAATGTGCACTTTCTGACAATGTTTCTTGAATTCTATATGTATTGTTATTGTCTACATCCTCTTTCCTGTTTATTTGTGTATATTCAACTTAAATGCAAGTTTCATTATTCTCCTGTGTTTATGTTGTTTTTGTTTCCCAATCCATATTATAACTTATGTGCCCCACGAAAGCTTTTTTAAAGTGTGTACTGATGTAAGGATCAAAGACTTACAGATGGGCCTATACCTACAGACTTTAAAGACATTCATTAGTTTTGTTTCATCTAAGACTTTTAAGTAGTTATTCTAACCTGTATGACACTGAGTAAATTCCCTGAAGATGCATATCCAAATAGCTACTCTTTTACTTATGCTGCCTGAAGCAAGTCACAGAAAGAAGTTTAGTATTAATGATAAACCAAAGTTTGAAATCACAGCATCAGGCCTCAGTGAGAGCTGCTTGTACAGTGAAGCCCTGTGATGCATTTCTTGAGAGCAAACAGTGTCCTCTGCAACAGTGGGGCGAGTGTGGTAACGCCAGCCTTGGAGGATGTGAAGGATGGGACACTAAATTGAAGGCTGCTTGACAGCAGAAGGATGGGGTGACCAGAACAGCACCTCCTGTGTGCTGGGACCATTGCTCTGCTGCTTGGTTCAGGCCCCAGCTCCCCCCCCAGCTGCATTTTCCCATTGGTGGTTTGTTACACGCAGCACAACATTTCTTTCCAGAGGAAGAAGACAAGGTGAATTAGTGGGTCCCCAGTGGGGCAGACAGAAAAGGGTTCAGGTGCACATCTCCCCTGTGGGACCCTGCACCAGCCTCCCCTGAAGGCCAGATCTCAGACCATCTCCAGGCAGCTGCCACAGCCAGGTCCCTCATGAGCACAGGGTGCTCCACAGCTTCTTTTGCCACAGGTACCCTCCTGGCTCGAGCTGGAGCTGGGAAGCCCCACAGCTACCCTGTGTCTGCTGGGCATGGACACCAAAGTGGTGCTTTTGGAAATACTTTCTGCTTTACCCTGGATCAGCAGGTCTCCTGGGTGTGTGCAGCCAGCAGCCCTCATCAGCCGATGAAACCTTCCTTGCAAACTATGACCTTCTCCTCCCTATCAGATGTCTCTGTGTTGGGTGTCCAGCTTGAGAGTCCTCATCAAAAGGGCAGTCTTTGTATGAATTAGTACATCCCTCTTGAAAATCAGACCCATTTATGAAATCCCAGGTTGGTCACATATACAAACATTGCATTCAAACCAATGCCCACTTTATGCATAATTCAGCCAGACTCACTTTATGTATAATTCATCCAGACAGGCCAGAAAGAGGCATTTTGGCTGGGCAGCACTACTTCCATGTAAAATACTTTTCAAAGCATAAATGCAACCGAGGTCTTCCTAGTACCTCATTTAATGTCACAGACTTTGCAGTCTGCTGAGCCTCACTCCCCAGTTTTGAAAGGATCCCAAACAGCAATCTTTAATCATTTCCCTTTCCACTCTTCTACTTATCAGCTGTCTTCACACATCAATTTTTCCTGAACTTTTGTCCTCTATTTTTATCACATACAATATTTGTCTTGACTTAGTTAGATTGCAGGCTCTCTGAGGAAGGGAATGTGCTTTATCTGCTTGGAAGAAATGCCCATGGAAATGTATGGCACTATATAAATGCTTTGTAATACTAATAACACAAAATGTGTGTGAAGTTTGTGCAGTTTATGGTTAGCAGATTTTATGGTGATTAAGTCCTTTCTATTACTTGAAATGACAAACACCTTTTTTAATGCTCTCAAGGCATCTCAAACCCTTCCTCCTGATTCTTGTATTTTTGTAGAAAGATAGGGTGATGCATCTTTTTTATTTTCCTTATTTTTGTGTGGAAGCCCTGGGGGCAGGAGGCAGTGTTGCATCTGTGCTGAAAGATCAGCAGAAATCACCCAATAAAATTTTAAGTGTTAACAATGAGAAAGATAGACATCTTGAGACAAAAGGCACGAGGCCATGTTTTTTTTACCCCACTTTAAATCAGGAGTCAATTTTCTAGTGAAAAATTGTCCAGTGTAAAGTAGTATCAGGCCCACAAAGACCTGAACTGTAGGCAAAGGTTGTGAGGGGAAATGATAGAGAAAGGGGAATGATAGGAGAAAGAAAATAAACATGAAATATCTATTACAATAAACGTTTCTGGAAGCATATATACAACTGATGAATTGAAGGTATATGTGTTGTGGGAGGGGCACTGTATCATTGGTATTGCTGAAGCATAGTACAGCCAAGAAAATGACAAGCTTAGAAGCCTTAAGGTGTAGAACTTACAGAAAGGACAAACCAGGAGATGTGGAAGGTAGCGTGGCATTAACACCAAAGAATAATTTTATGTTTGATGAAAGAACTGCCACAGAAGAACCTGACTGAGGTTGTGTTAAGAAGAATGGCCACATCACACTGAGTTTTGAAATTATCACACCTCCCCAAACATTTAACAAGTCACTGCCATGGGTCATTCTTCAGTTATTTTCTGCACAAAAATTTCTGCATAATGCAGTAGTATTTGAAGGATGTTCCCTTTCTCTCTGGACTTAGATGGTGCTTTAGGAACTGAAGTTTCCTTGCTATCATGCATTTTCACAATTAAAAGACAGTCTGCCTACACAGATAGGCAGATGTCCTTTATAATACAGTTTAGTGTTTACTTCGATACCCCTGCAGAAAACTGATAAAGCCAGTAACTTGGATGAATGCTACTTTCATAAGGTATCTTCTCTACACCTTGATATCAAAAGCTGGAGAATCAGTCACTTATTTTCCTGGTATTTTGTACTAGAATTCATTAACCTGATGTTCAGAAATATGATGAGTTAAAATTTTATATCCTCCACTTTCCAATAATTTGTTCTTGCTGTGTCCCTGCTTTTGTTAGTAGTTGTCCAAAAGCTCTGACTGACAGCACTAGAAATGTCACTGTATATTTAAAATCACATTTAGTGCATGTAGAAAGCAAGAAATTTTGCCTCTTAATCCTCAGCAGTCTATTTCATACCTGTTCAGGCAAGTATTTCTTCAGGAGGGGCAGTTTTAATTTTTCATCCACTGAGCCTTTGGCCTCTTCATGGAGTCAGCAAACAACAGGACCTATGTTGTGAAACACTGGACTGAAGCAATAAACTAATTTTGCATCAGACAGTAGAGATCTTTGCTGTTTTTCAGTCTGACATTTTCAGAATCAGTGACTTGCTGGCAAGAGACGCTAAGTACAAAACACAGTCTTGTTATCAGTCTCCTGAGCCAGCCACTCCACTAATAATTTTTGTTTAATTTATTTCTGTATTATGCTACTACTGCTAATTATTTGGTCTACGAATTGTGCTTTTACTATCAATTTACTGCCTTTACTATCTGCAATTTTCAACTTGTCTGTAACTCTTCCTCACTCCTATTCTCAACCAGCTTTAACACAACGCCCTTTTTCTTTTCATGTACAGGCTCAGATTTTCAAGATGTATGGGTAGAACTTCCCAAACATTTTGCCAGTGTCAAATTTGTTTGCCTGTAGCCACTGATACATCCAAAGATGTGGAGGAGGATTTACATGAACACTTACACCTGTGTGCTTCCAATTAGTGATTACGAACTGGGATTTTGCAAGAGTAATTAGATATGAACTAAGACATACAGGCACTTGAAAGCAAGGATAAGATTCAAATCATATGAATCATCTGTGACTTCTTTTGGACCATGACTTTGATAGATTGTCATCCAAACTGATGCTCAGGAGCAAACAGAGCGTACCTCCAAGCAGCCAAATCTCACTCCTGGATGTCTGCCTGTAGGAACTGAGCAGATACTCTCACTTTCTCCAAATATGCACCCAGTAGATAGACACACACCACTGCTCAAATAAATCAAGGAAAAGTAGCAAGCTGACGGACCATCAAAAAACACAGCATCAGTCGCCCAAGGGGTGTATTTGTGATATCCCTTTACCTCAGCTGCTCCTGTGTGTTGGAAAAGTAAATGGAGGATTCTGCTCATTCACTGCCAGTATAGAGGAAAACTTATATTCCTCTTTGGGAAGGTGTTTGTATACACCAGCCTCTTTTTGTCTCTTTGCTCCTACACTGCATCTTGTATCAATAGGTCATGGAGATTTTTCCTCCTACAGCTCTGAAAGCAGCCTTCTCTGCACGATGCATATAGATATGATGAGAATCTTTGCTTCAGCAGGTTAGGACATTTTAAAAGGCTTTTTGGACTTGCTCCCAATGAGAGTAGTGGCAAAATGGCCTCTGATCTGGGCAGTTAAGGTAAAACTCAAAATGTCTTGCAAAGAAATAAAAAATGTAGATATTAAATGCATAAAAAACTGTGGAGTTTCCTCCAGTGATAATTTTGTGGGGTGATGACATACTACATCTAGCCCATTCTTACATGGGTTTCAGATTAACAAAATTGGTCCACCATCTCCCCCAAAATTGTACAGATTAGTAAAAATGCATATAAGGGTCTTTTTCCAAAAGAGACAAATTATCACACAATGATAGAGAATTAGTGGGTTTTTGTAAGCATAATTTCTGCAATCAGATCACTTTTTCCCCTTGCACTGAGCAGCATGCATATGTACAGGTACTCCATAACAATGTCTCCTGTGGGTTTTGGTTATGAACCTCTGCTGTCACTTTCTCCCCAGTTTTAGCCTGCTTACTGCAGGGAGCTTCTACTAGATGATGTTTAAAGTCCCTCCCAACCCAAATCACAAACTGTGGTCATTAGCACTATCAATATACTAAAGCAAGCAAAACAGTGTGAAACTACAAAGAGTGTTTGCTTTTCTGTATGTGAACATTACAGTAAAATACACTTCCTCAGTTATTAGGTAGCTCATGAATAAATATATTATTGTTAGGCATCACACACTTGCTATGTTAAACACAGTCTTCAAGTTACTGTTCTTAAGACCATGAGTTTCAAGTTGTGTGATGGTTTAATGCAGAATCAGCTTAGAGAGAGAGGGAGTTGCATGAGCAGCAAAATAGTTTCACCTCTGGCAGAGGAAGACTGATTTGCATCAGTCCCTGAATCAAAGTTGACCCCTGGGAAATAGGGATTTACTCTTTGGTAGAATTCCTGCAAGAAGAATTGCCTTGCATGCCTTCTGGCTTTTTCTTCTAGAGATCAGGGGTATGTGTAAATAAAGTGAGTTATACTTAAACTGTATCTACAGTGCTGTTTGCATTGTAATGTAGAGATACTTCAGTAAGCCTTAAAAAAACTAACTCAGCTCCTGAAAGCTGCCTGCTGCAGTTTAATCTGGTTTTCAGCTCTATAGAAGTTTGCTGTGTGTACCAAAAAGAGCTGGAGCTGAAATGCAGATTAAGCTTGGCAAGAGGGAATGCTTCCAGGACTTGAGGTAACATCCCAGTGCTTATCTTTGAAGAAAAGTCTGATTCTGCATCCCTGGCATCTTCTTGCCTGGGAGCTGACCTGCATTGTGCTCCTGCTCAGGAGCAAAGACATGATACCTCAGCACAAGTCCTGAGACTCCAGGAGAGGTGGCTGCATGTTTAAGTTTGTCTCTGTTAGTTGTGCCTTCCTCCTTTCAGGCTGAGGAGCACCAGCACAGCGAAATGAGAGCAGGCAAAGTACATGTAAATAAAACAGGACGAACTGATTAACACAGAAAGAAGTGATTTATAAGCAGTAAAAAAAAACCAAAAAGGCATGTGATGCAGATTGTAATAAGCAAGAGGGTTGCAGGTTTGTGATTTCCCTTCCGAAAGAGGAAGAACATTCAAGAACACCTCAAGAATATCTTTTATCAGGGCTCACTCTTTCAGTTTTTTAACACACAATGCTACTTTTTCTCCCATGCCTTTGGAGGGCTGCAAATGCCCTTATCATCTTCCCTCAAGCTTTGCTTAAAAATTATCCTTTGCCTTTGTATGGTACCAGGGCAGTGGTTGGTATTGTTATTTTCTTGGCTTGAATTATGTGTTTGTTGTCTGTACCAGCCTGAAGAGGCTTTGTGAGTTATTTGTAACAAAATGTCAAATTTCATACTTCTTATTTCTTTCCCTTTAGGGCTGAAGAAGGTACCAGCTATTTCTCCACAATATGCACCGAGTCAGGCAACAGCCTCACAGGTGATGGTGAGGCTACTGCTGTCTGTTGTATCTAGTTCCCACAGCAGCTCTACACTGCTTCATCTTAATGGCTTTTTCAGGATTCCAAGTCATACCCACATTTTTCTTCTACATTGTATTTCTTCAGGTTCCTCGCAGCTCTGGCATTGGTTTCCAACCAGCAGGCATTCTTGTTTTCATCTTTCTGTTGGCTGAAACACCAAGTGAGGATGACCAGCACCTCCCTGGTGCTGCTCTGAAGAGAGCTATGAGCAGGCACTGGGCTCTGTCTGTGCTTGGCTCCCTGGGGCTACCTCATGGGAAAGACTCTGCTCCCAGCCTGAGCCAGTGCCAGTTTTGTTTCGCACTTTCCCATGAGTGGGGATAGTATGGATTTCTTGCTATTTCCATAACAATTGCCATAAATTTGGGCTTTTTGTCTCTAACCAGTGGCCTGAGCAGCTAGTATTTTGTCAGCTATATCCACCCAAGCAGGAGAGGCAAACAGTTCTCAGAAAACCAGGTTGTATTTTTCAGAAGCACAAGTAAATGTACTTTGCACAAAGGACTGTTTTTTTCTGTGTCATCTGTCCAGATTTTGTACCTCTAGTCTTTGGTACATGCAATAAACTGAAGGAACTCCATACATATTACTGCTCACTTGAGGTCAATTTGAAACATTACAATAATGACTTCCATGTTTTTCTTAAAAATGATTTTATAATACCTCAACATTTTCTTTTCTGTTTCCTTGAAACTGAAGTCCATCTCCTTTTGGAGGCTTCACTTTACACTGATAAGAAAGCTGGGAATATGCCATCCCAGCCACCTGCTAAGAGCCTTAATTACCCTCTGAGGTCTCATCCTGCAACAGCTCTGACAATCAGCTATCCATGTTTTGGCTGGTACCAGACAGGTTTTGTTGTTTGTTTGTTTTTTTAAATCAGATTGATGTGAACATCATTTTTCTCTGGTCTTTGCTCCACTGCATTCCTGCCAAGTGCTTTACCAATGTGCCTGCCTCCCCAAGCCCTTGCTAATTTCTATTCAACTTGCATAAGTATTTGCCTACCCCAGGAAGGCAGGAGCAGCCACCAGCCTGCCTTAACCTCCTTCCTCCAGCAGCACGTGGCAAAGGTGTGCAGGGATGTTGCATATTTTTTTGCAGTGTGGTTTGGAAGGCCTGTCACTGTACATATAGTGACAAGAAGAAGCTGTTACCATGGAGAGATGCACTGAGGTGCATTTCTCCAGAACCTGGCTGCACCCTTCCCCTCACCCCACCTGTGTTCACACACTTTGTAAAGCCCTATGCAGTCAGCCATGCAGAGAGGCAAAAAGATATAACCTGTACCTCTCAACCCTGGAGCTATTTTTGTGGCCCTGCATTTTCATGCCTTTAGGAAAGCACCACTGTGCTGTCAGACATGTGCCATTCAATGCTCTCCTCCTGTCACTTCCCACTGAACCTCTGACCCTTGCTGATACACCTGGGGTTTATTATTCTCCAATTCAGTGAAGTCTTATTATTTTCAGGCTAGACATTAGCTCATTCTTCCACAGCAATTCAGTGAGGACAATGAAATATAGCAATTACAAAGAGAAAAAGTAGAAGGGAGATGTGCTCCTTCCCCTTGGCATGCCCTCCCGGCTTCCAGCAGCTGGCAGCTTAGTGGCATCCTGGGCTGGAACTTGTGTCTGAATTATCACATTTAATAGGCAATAGGCTTGTGTTAACAAATTCATCTAATCCTTTTTAAAATTAATTTATACTTTGGCTTCTAAAACAGACTTCAGTGACTATTGCCATAGTTATGTTGTGTGCTTTGTGAAATAGAACTTCCTTCTGCTTGCTTTAATGCAGCAGCATGACCATTGCCATGGTACGCTCCAGGTCTTGTGCCAAATGTGATAATGGATACAGCAAACTCCCACACTTTAACTAGAGAGTTAGCCAAGGGGTCAAGGGAAGTGATCCTTCCCTTCTACTCAGCACTGATGACTGATGTGGCCAGACCTGGAGTGCTGTGTTCAATTCTGGGCTCCCCAGTACAAAGGAAGCATGAACAAACTGGACAGAAGGGCCACTAAGATGATTAAAGTACTGGAGCATCTGTGACATTAAGAAAGACTGTGAGAGCTGGGGCTGTTCAGCCTGTAGAAAAGAAGGCTCAGGAGTGATCTTATTACACCTGATGGAAGGGTAGAGAAGACAGAGACAGAGTCGTCTTGAGAGTTCATCGTAATAAATCAGGACACAAATGGAACATGGGATGTTCATCCTGAGGGTGGTCAAATGCTGGAGCATGTTGCCCAATGAAGTTGTGGGATCTCCATCCTTTGAGATTGCAACACTTACCTGGGAAAGGCCCTGAGCAACTTCGTTTGGAGCTGCTATGAGCAAGGGGTGGGACTTGGTGACCTTCAGAGGTCCCTTTCAGCCTAAATTATTCTGATTCTATGAATGATCATTTTCTATTTAAATCCTCAGTCCTGTCTGTGATTCCAAGAGTTCTTGCTTATTTAACTGTTCTTCCTGTAGAAGCCACTCAGTACCTTGTTGCCCATCTTTGTGTAATTTCTAGTTCTCCTTTTTGAGATGGGGTGACATGCAGCCAGCAGCATCTTAGCTCTGAGAAAATGCATCTCTGTTTCCTCAGAGCTTGGGTTGGTGTTGGTCTCTTTTTGGCACTGGCATTAACTGTTTATGATCAATTTTAGTGAGTGCATGGCTCCCATAAAAAAAGACATAAAAATTTACTGTCACAGAACAAAGCCAAGGCCTCCTTCTCTTCCTGAGTGTGCCAACAGCCTGTATTTGCTAGAACACACAGCACATTAACCACCAGTCTTCAGTTTTGACCTCACAACCGCAAGAGGAGTCTGCAAACATTCTGCATAGAGGCATGGAGAAATTCTTTTGTGCTTTCCAGCTCTGAATACTTCCATCAGCTTCTTGCACTTTTCCTGATAAGGTGCACATCAGGGCCATCCCACATCTGTGCACACCAGCAGTCACCACATGCTGAATCAGGCTGGGTGTCCACACCTGCTTCACCACTCTGAGGAACCATGACACTATCTCTGGCCTGTAAAAGCATCCTACTAGATATGGTCTTACACTTCCTACGAGCTACCTATACACCTTACTGTGTTTCCTTTTCTCCTACATGTTACGTATCAGACTTCAACAGAAGAATTTGACTCAAGGCTGTAACAGCTAAGTGCAGATATCTGCATGACGTGTTCACAGTAAATGTCTAGGTACCCAGTGGGACATTTAAGGTGAGCTCAGGGAGGACGGAAACCTCCCGTGGAGCAGAAGGGCAAAAGCTCGCTGCACATGAGTCTTAGATACCATTTGGGATCCCCTAGCAGAGCCCACCTTATGCAGAGCAGCTAGTTTGCTGGGCTGAGATGTCACTGTGGAGGCTGTGTTAATTTGACCAGCCCCAGGCAGCTGGCTCAGATGCCCTAAGGCATCTCAAATGTCACTCAGTGCTCTAGCCCTTCATCAGCTAAATTGCTTTCTGGGCTCCACTAACTGCTTTCACTACTAGCTTGATGCTGTTTGTCCACAGATATGCACCAAGGGATGCTGGAGACACATTGGCTTTGACTGCCAGTCCAGTGAGGATGCCCAGTGAGAAAGTACAACTGCCCTGATGCTTGAAGCATAGACCAGCCATTTCTTCCAGCTGTTCAAGCATTATAGCTGGAGGAAAAGTTCTGTTTACATATTGATTTAAATCCTTCTGAAACCATACATCAATGAAGAATTATGTCTTTTTAATGTATATACAGCATGACATTTTCTGATGCGTCTGCTCTAAGGTCTCCAGAGTAATGAAACCATTCTCTTTTCTTACTTTTGCCTTAAGCGAGAACAGCATTCTTAAATATAGGAAACACAGGGCAGAGGGTCCTTCCAGCTCCACCCTGTGCTTTGCTAGCAGCTCCCTTCTCCCCTGGAATACCTCCCTACAGCACCTTGTCATGTCTCTTGTTCCCAGCTTCTCAAATGGGTATATGCTTTTAATGAGACCAAAGGACAGGTATGCTTCCAGCAGAGGAAGGCACATTTCTCACCCTCCATCCTAAACTTTAGCCATTTGCCTTCTGGTCTCTGTATTTTTTTTTTTAGCATTAGTATCACTGTTTTAGCACCACATTGGTTTATTCAGCTCGGCTCAGTCAAAAATAAATAAAAACTCCATTTGCTTGAAGGCTCCATCTCTCTGCATGGTGTCCATTATAGAAAGGTTTTCAGTGAAATTGCTGGTGTGTTTTTGTCCATCTACTGTGTGCATCCTTACAGAGGCTTTCTGTAAACTCCCACTGAGCAATATACTGCGCTGTAATTCTTGCATTAGTTCCCAAAGGTCAGACCTTGTCATGGCTTGTGATGTTTGCTTAAGGACATAAAGCTTCTGACAATTTTTGAAGCCTCCGTCTTCAGATTTTGCAACCTTAATGTGTCTGACTGTCAAAGAGCTAGTCATATTCTGTAGGCTTTTCACCAGTTGGCTTAAAAAAGTCTAAGTTTGTTTTATTATGGATTAATCCTTGGTCTTGCTGGAACTTCCCTCTAAATCTTTTGACTGAGTTCCCAGTCCTAATCTGGTCTCTGCTCAGAAGCATAAATTGCTAAAATTGGAAGATGTGATCAGTTGCACAGTCTGTTTTGTTCTCTGGAAGCACATCTGACATTTGTTTCATTTCACCACTATTCCTCTTTTTTTGTGCAGTAACACAATTTCTTTATCAGTCTGAGTTAACTGAGAGCTATTAAAAACAGAAAATGCTTCAGAAGCAGCAAAAGTCAGAACTAAACCTTAATGTCTGTCTATTTCTGCACCCCTTTCTTGCAGACACTATGCTCAAACCCTCTCCAGTTGCTTTCTGCATTTCTGGATAATTTAACCATCAGTTTATTTTTAATCATCTGCTCCATTCTTCTTCTGAGAAATTTTTTTTTTTTTTTTTCCCTGTACCCACACAGCCTTCATTTTGTTTTAAGCCACAGGAGACAGCAGAACAGTTTCTTTTGGTGTTTAAGCTTTGGCTTACCATGATTCCATCTCATCAGCCTCTGCCCAATATGGAAGATTCAGTCCCAACCAGCTCTTGTCAGCTAATGAGGTGGGGCTCCACAGAGCCTTCCTCCCTGCTACTCCAAGAAGGGCAATAATACCAGATGAATACAACCATGGAAGTTTAGGAGACAGCAGAAAGACGATTTACAAACGTAGTATGTTACCTTCAGGGTTGCAGGTCATCACGCATCTGCTTTCTTGCCATAAACATTACTTTTTCTGCCTTCCCTAAAACTAATGGACTTTTTCTGCTGAATGAACTCGTCAGTTTATGCAAGGAGACAAGTGCCTTTCTCCTTCTATGTCTGTAAGCATTGTGTAGCCTCAAACCTGGTACAAAGCAAGAAGTCAGCAGTATATGGGGAAAGGTAAATATTGTATGTGTATGGCATTAAGTTATGGGCAGCCTCCTTCACAGAATTCGGGCTGTAGTGTTAGTTGCAGTGGGGAAGTAGAAAGGATAAGTTGTGAATTAAAATGAAACCCACTTTATGACACCATTTCTCCTTCAGTTATATGCTTTAGTTTAATGTATCCCTGTTGGTGACCAAGTCAAGGAGCAAAGGTATAGCTCGCTCTCTTCAAGCTGCAGACCTATTATTCTACCAGTGGGAAATAAGGCTTTTGCAGTCTATTATGGGAAGCAAAATTGCTTCATCCTCAGGAATCCAAGTGTTTCACGAGCTAGCAATAGGGAGCCAATACAAAGCTATAATTTGCAATCTGAATCTAATTTCCAACTTCATCTCACCAAAATGAAAATTAATATGTGAAGGGACTCCTTGTATCACAAGTGCTCTCTTTCGGAATTCTATTACCTTCCAAGTTAACCCATAATTTACTTTTTTTAAACAAAGTGAATTGAAATTGATGGATGCTTTAAAGTTTATAGTTTGATTTCCTTGTGTACCGTATCTTAACAAATTACAGTCAGTTTAGGATAAAACCAAGTGTACATAATATGAAATAAGCTTGTTGGGAAGCCTGCTTGCTTAGGCTGCAGAGTTTTCAAATATTCTTAGCATAAGGGAGAACTTAAATTAGACCTTATCCAAGTATGTTGAGACCATATATTGCTGCACATCTACTGGAAATAGATGGTAAGGGTGAATAATCACCATCCTAGATGTGGCTTTAACCTCTCATTCCATACATACATAATAAATGTCCTTCTGTTATGAAGAACACTACATTCGAGAAGACAGGCTAGACACAGATTGTGTTAATGGGAGTGACAAGAATTATTTTGAGGCACTAGAAAGACAATATTTCCCAAGATAAGGTAGGACTCTCAGCTGTGCTTTTATGAAGGTGGGTTCTTTTGAATGGTGTTTACAAAAGACCTAGAGACCAGGTTGGCTCAATAAGTTCAACGAACCCATGTACCAGGAGGAGGATCCTGGTACAGCTTCTGTTACCAGCAGGAGCCTGCAAAGGCTGTGCCAAGGTAAGGAGCCCCTCGTATGGTAGATCCACAGCTTGGGGCCACCTCACTTCATCCCTGGAAACAGATCTGAGCAGAGGAAAGGGTTGTGTGTCAACAAGCGATGAGTGAAGGCAAATCCTGCAATAAGGGAAACCTCAGGCCATCATTGATCACTAAAGGACCTGCTCTTACCTGCCTGTAATCAGCTAGATTTGACATTTTCCATGCCAGTCGGCTGCCCCACTTTTTAATGTTTTCTTTAAAAAGCTGATATACTTCAATTGTTTCTAAGAGTAAGTTCATGTAAAAGCTGGCAAAAGTAAATAAATGTTCCTAACTAGTTCCTTGACGAGTGTTTTCAAGCTTTTAAGCAGACACTTCTGGTCTGGCAACTGATGGCACTCAAGCTGGGGATATGCACTTTTCTGTCCCTGTAGAAGCTTCCTTGAATTTGGCTGAAGTGTCAGACCCCATGGAAAGCTTTGCACACAGGTGCTCTGGGAAGATTTACGAGACCTAGTAAAAGCAGACAACCCCCCTGGAGGGCCTGCAGGCTGCAGGCAGGGTGTACTGCCCCCATGCCCTGCCTGCCAGGAGCTGCTGCTGCTGAGCTGGTTGGTGGGTGGAGGGCACTTACACCAACTGTAGTACCCACCAGTGCTCTCCCTATGGATGCTCATGTCTGAGATAAACATGGAGGGCAGAAACACAAATTAATGCTCAGATTAAAATTGTCCAGCAGCCTTGGTTCAGCCCCTGGTTCATACCTATTCATTCCCTAACCTTGAGAGCCACCTTTGAAATCTTAACATCGAGTGTCATGGTTTACCTCCAATAAAAATAATGCAGATTCCATGTCTTATATTTCCATAGGAATTGTTTAGTGAGCACTGATTTACTCGGGGTTGTTTTGTTTTGCTGTTACGTTTTATGGGTGCTTTCACTGTTCAGGTAGAAAACCTGGAAGAGTAGCCTGTCTTCTGTGGGTTAATTTGGTTATTTCTCTGTGAAGGAAAAGTAGTCACATGAAACATGAGTGCTTGTGCTTGTGATTGCTTCTGAGGGCCAGGTGATACTTTTTTTCTGACTTGCATTACCAGTTTCTCCAGCTTTTGACTTGCAAGGACCGAAGACAGTGAAGAGTTCGATACCACATTCTCACACTTTGTGTGTTCCCATAACTTATCTCTCAGTCCTTTGGCAGCAGCATAACAACACGATCCAGTATAATCCCACATGGGCAAATGCAAATGCCACATCTGTTGGTGGTATCTACTATGGTAAGAACACTAATTATTTAGGAGTAAATCAAGTGGACTGGACAACATGCTATGTGCCTAACTACAGAGAAGAAGACCAGGTGGGCAGACAGGAGGAATTTGTGGGATAACAGTTTGGAAATCTGCGGAAGCCCCAGCTTCCATGACATCTGCTGTGGCCTTCAGAGGCCATTTTTTAGGAACAATCCTAAGCAGGGTACATCTATTATTTTGAGCATCATATTTTTATGTAAATCCATAGACAATTGTGTAGTAGATTAGCCTCGCCTATTTTCACGAACGCTTTTATACTGCTGACAAACTTCTTTCAGAAACAAAAGAAAGCAAGCACAAATATTCTCAGTGCATTTTTTAATTTATGCACATGTATTATTGCTAAATAATGTATGTTATTTGGCAACAGAAAGTTATTCTTGTGCCTATTGACATTAGCATTGCTGTTCCTGCAAACAGATTCCTCATCCATATGCATTACCTCGCCTCTCTCACTGCACGCCCAGGTAAGCAATCATCATTCAGTCTTTCATTGTGTGAAGTGACAATAAAGAATCTTGCAGCACCCATTGCTTTTACAGCCTCTGGCTCTGTCATTTAAACAGTGCTGTTTTAAAAGTCGTTTGCCAGAGGCACAGAGGCTGGAGGAAGTTGGTCCAGGTGCAGAAGTTCAGCTCTGGACCTAGTGGTGCAGTGGTGCAGGTCTCTAGGAGCACAGCCATACATGTTCTTTTCTTCCCCTGGGGGGCAGCAGAATATTGCTGTTAAGGTCAGTTCCCTTGACGCTAAACCTTTGGGACTAATATAATCCAGATCCTTTTGGCTATGCTGGATTTTCCTGTCATGTATTCCTGCCATCCTGGAAATAATCAATGGCACCACTGGATGAGAAGAACGCTACCAGGCGAGGAAAATGGGTTGAAATGCAATGCTTCTATTGAAAGCATTACGTGAGACAAATTTCTAACCTCCAGGTACCTTCAGGTTGCAGTTTGCTTCTTGCCTCAATTTTAAGTTTCACATCACCTGTAGGAAGGCTGATGTCTGAGATGTTGAATTGGGCCATTGATGGTGTTGCATTGGCAGGGCTGGAAAATAAGCTGTACCTTGTCACAAAGGTGGCACCTGTAGATCTGGACCTACAGACAGTCCAAGAAGTCTGTTCATCCTCTTTGTGCTACAGAAGTAGTTGGTCCTTTCATGGGCAGGAACAGTGTGTATTGTGTTGTGTACCCCCGAATCCCCAAAGCATCAGCTAGTCCATCTGATTTGTTTGGGGCTTTGGGAGCAGCATGAACGTTGCTCTCAGAGAGAAGCTGTGACTCAAGCTGTTCAGCACAGCTTTTCCACACTCTATTGCCAGCGTCCTTCAGCATTCACCTAAGCACCATCTTTAAAAAAAAAGGGACTTAGGATATTTCTGCACACATATTAGGTTTGAATGTTCAAAAGCAATGATGGTCTCTGGCAAACAGTTACAATTTTGAAAATAGAATACATTTGAAAGTCTATTGACTGTTCCTCTCTTCTGGGACCATGCTTTCAGTTTACTTTTCAACTGTTTTGGTGATAGTAAAGAGCCAACCAAAACAGAGGGTAAATTTGTATACAGGCTGTGAGTGTTGCTCAGACTGTAGCATAACACTGCCCATTAAAGGCAGGCATTTTTGCAGTAAGCAGTGGGTTGTAAGAAAATGAAGATGGCTACAAGCACATTTCACATAGTTTTTCCAATCAGAGTGGCCTCAAGAGTGTCAGTCACAAGCTGGCAGCTTGGAAGTAAAAGATGCCATATCCCATTATCAATCTCACCACATCCTCCCTTTCAAGTACTGTTTGAAGAAGCCTAAGGCAATTGAGAAGCTATCGAATCACTTCTGCTAAAGTTGGACTTCCTAAAGCTGACTGTGGTTTATTAAAAAAAACCTAGCACTGGAAAGAAAGCATAAATTGTATTACCTTGGAAAGTACTGGAAAAAGAGTGTTGAGGTCCAGCAAGGGCATACAGGGTAATGTATTAAATATGGTATCCTACCACAAACAGGACTTGCTTCAGCTGTAGGAGATGTGATGAAAAATACGGCTAAAAGAGGTTTAAGAGGCTCTGGATTATCAATTACCTTGTAACAAAAGGGTCTTGGAGCGATTTGTGAGAGATTGAGGACTCATGTCTTCTGGGAAATGAAATCTTATTTTTATGGGAGGCTTTTCAAAATGCCATAAGCCCTTATTTTTTTCCAACTAAATATATTTTGCACCTCCTGGTATTGTGTGGCAAAATAAACAATAATAATAATAATAATGGCAGGTCAGATGAAAAGCCTCAAATCTGCAGGAGAGGCCTCAGCACTCCGTGGTGGATCAGGAAGGCAGCAAGATGCCTCCTCATGCGAAGGAGGCCAGCATGTCCAAAGCCCACAGCACCTTCCTGGCTCCCCGCGGGCAGCAGAGGCTTTCCATGCAGTAGCAGGAGGTTTTCCCTACAACTGACCCAAAGGATGAAGGCAACTACCCATAACAGGCATATGCCATAGCTAAGAAGGAGGGTGTAACAACTTGACAGCCACTATACAGAGCCATTATACAGAGCCTTATATTGCTCTGAAAATCAGCTGTTTTCAACACCATGCTTTCCCATGCACACAGCCTATATGTTAGGGTCATCAGTGTTTCCTGGAGTGATAAAACTACTTATTTTTTTACACAGTTTCATTCCAGTTATCCCAGAACAGCCATCACCATGATAGGGTATTAGCCGGATGCTCTTCATTGTAAAACATCATCAACTGAGTGATTTAATGAATCCTAATGTTTGCATCTGGGCCTCAGGAAAACAGATGTACACAAGTAGGAGTGTGAGGACTGCCATGACTCATGGTGCTGTATTGCTAGCGGTGGCACACGAGAAGGAAAGAGGGCAGCTTGCACTGCAGAGCCCAGTCTGAGCCCGTAGGGCTGGTAGATTAGGACATTTTTTACTTGCAACCTGAGCACATCTCTTATGGAAGCCACTGAATGAGGATAAACCCTAATGCCATGTGCCATTTCCTTACAGTGGCATTTCACAGCATGTGAAGGCATTGTAAGAACAATACCATTTTTCAGGTCTCCAGCATGGCTCCTAACTTTAGTATTGTCTTTTCTGTATATCAGTGAAAGTTTTCAACACATAAAAGAACAGTACCAGAAGTAAAATGTCATTTGCAGGTTGGGAATAAAAATTTTGCCCTAAAAGTGATTAGAAATTAAATTTAAAAGATGCAGACATGTACTGGTTCAGCCTGCAGTCAAACTATTCAATGCTGCAATGCTGAAGAGAGTCAACTACTATTAGCCATTTGCTTATCCTCTTAAAATGCCAAAATCAATCCCTGAAATGACCTAAACATAGCTGCATTGATCTGGCAATGACCTAATTTTTGACAGTCACTAAGAGGCCATAATGGTATTTTAATAAAATACAGCATTTGTTGGAGTGTTGACATGCAGGCAATGGGAGGGTTACATGATCTTCCCCAGGGTACAGCCGAGAGACAAGAAGATAATTTAAAAACCATAGTGCTGTTCAATTAAATTTGGAAGCTTTGGAAGGCCAGTTCAGGCAACCAGCATGAGAGTCTGAGCTATGGATCCAGGTTGGAGACCACTCTACACATGCTCCTTTCTTCAGCCACTTCCCTTTTAACCAATTCCATGCTTGGCTTTTGGGTCTTTGCAGATTCGCTGCCCTGGATAAGATGCCCAGAAGCTCACCTAATGCCTGGATGAAGCTCTATATGTGCTGCCTGAGGAGCTGTGCATGGGTGGAAATACCCCTCCTGAATCTCCTCTTCAGCCTCTACAGTGGCTCTCCTCTTCTCCTCTACAGTGCTGCTGCTCCTGCACATGGAGCAAAGGTACCCATCCTAATTTTCAAGCCTTCATCTTTCAGCACAGTCCTTTTGGAACACAGCAAAGAATTGGGGCAGGTGGGCATGAGAACTAGGTGGTTAAAGGATGTAGAGTGATACAACTGCTAATGAGGTTATGTCATAGCTGCCTGCAGAAGCGAAGCACTCAAACTGATGCCTCAGCACATCACTCCATCCTATATCCCTAATTAAACTCTGTACAGTAGTTTATGTCCCTAGAAACCAGTAAACAGCTGTGATGTTTGTTGTTTTTTCCTCCCTAGTGTATCCGTCATTCAGCTTTTTTAGCTTCCATTTTTAAGCAATCTCTCTGAACCTCTGTACACTTCAGCCATCTAATCAACCTCCTTCCAGAGTACTACAGGATGTTTTGTCCCTCTGTCACTGTAACACTGTATTACCTTTTTCTGTTTTACCTCTGCACACTTGGTTGCAATGCCTGACCAAAGTTCCTTGGAAAATCATCCCCTCAGTTAGCTGGTTAAATAATTCCGTACTTAACAATACCAGGGTTTAACAAAACAAGTTCTTTTTAAAAGGCTTGACTCTGGCTACCCAAAACAATACCTGTTCTTTCATTTGATGTTACCTTCTGGATGCCTTATGCTGTTTCTTTGGAGTTACTTTTCTATGCTGGCTTTGTATGTTCCGCATTAAGTTTATTTTATTTTGCCCTCGAGGCCATGGGTCTACTTTGTAATTATAAGCCTTTGTTGCCTTTCTTTGAGCTGTTTCCAGTGTAGCAGTACCTATTTAATTGACTTGGCAGAGAAAAGATGTGAGCCTGAAATGCACCACAGATTACAAGAACATTATTTTTTTAAGTTTTGCCTGAGCAAGAACAAGGTGGGTTTTTGGTCTGTTGGCAAAAGCTGGCAATCATCTTCCAAGTCTAAGCAAGAGCATTGCCTGTGTCTTTGCAATCTCCCTTGAACCACTTGAAAAGTGAGGAGGCCACAAACTCTGTAATTCCTCCTGTAAGGATGAACATGAGCTTCTGCAAGGCCAGTGATGCCAAAGAGCTCTGTGCCTGTACAATATTATAGACCATATTGCTCCTGATAGAAGATGAGTTCAGAGAGAGTTTTTGTCTCAGCTGGATACCTCACTGAGCTTAAAGGTAAGTAGACTCTAGGGAAAAGTATATTACAAGAAGAAGAGTGAATGAAGAAGAAGGCTGCAGGGACACCTTATAGCGGCCTTCCAGTGCCTGAAGAGGCCTACAGGAAAGCTGGAGAGGCGCTTTTTATAAGGGCGTGTAGTGATAGGACAAGGGGAAATGGCTTTAAAGTAGAAGAGGGGAGATTTAGGTTAGGCATTAGGAAGAAATTCTTTCCTATGAGGGTGGTGAGACACTGGAACAGGTTGCCCAAGGTAATTGTGGATGCCCCCCCTCTGGAAGTGTTCAAGACCAGGGCTTTGAGCAACCTGGTCTAGTGGAAGGTGTCCCTGCCCATGACAGGGGGGTTGGAACTCGATTAAGGTCACTTCTTTAAGGTCACTTCCAACCCAAACCATTCTATGATTCTACGATACATTCCTTCCTATAAAGACATAGCAGAACAGTATCGGATTGTCTGCTGGTCAGTGGTTACCTAAGTATATAGTGTTTGTACTTAATAAAAACATTTTGGGTTTTATAATTTACAAGCCAAAACTGATTCCACTCTGTGTGCAGGCTGAAGCAATGCTCTCATTCAAAATCCCAGGATGCAGTGCAGCCTCACTGCTATGCTCATTTCTGATCGCCTGCATGGCCTGCACCCTTGTGGAACTCATCCTGCAAGACGTTGAGCAATCTGCCATGAATAATAACACTCTAAAATACAAGTTGATGTGTTAACCAGGCAAGTTATTCCCCTGAGCCTGATGCACAATTTAAGTGCCTAAAGCTAGGTCAAGTACATGGTGAGCCCAGAAGTGTGGGTTTTTGCAGGAACAAGCTTGCTCTGCAGTGGCACTCCCACGTAGCAGTAGCTGTGTGCAGGGTTGGAACCTATTTTTGTTTGACAATTGGTCATGTTATTAATTGAGATAAGAGTCCACCCAGCAAAAGAGAAGGTTGGCTGCATGGGACAAAAATACGCGTGTCAAGAGCTTGACATAAGGAGTGTTTTGGGAAGGTAAAACTTCTTCAAAATATGTAGGCAAAAGGCCAAATGGAGAACTGAGCTTGTTAAATGAGCTGCTTTTCAGCTTGCCCAGCCAGAGACCGGTTACAGCATCTTCCAGGCACATGCTCTAATTTGCACTAGTTGGGTTATTGTAGTGCATTTAATAACATTTTGTGATAGTCCAGAAAATCTTGGTACCTCTAAGACCAAAGAGAGGTGATGGCAGAGAAGGCTGCTGAGAGCATCCCTGTTCTGGGGATTTCCTGACCTGGGTTCTGGAGATGGCACTCTTGTCAGAGCTGAAAAAAGCTCTGTCTGGGGTGAATGGTGCTGGATTTGGGGTACTACAGACATACCCAAGTTGAAATACAAACATCCAATTTTGGGAGCTTTTTTCCCTCACACCAGAAGACTTGTAAATAAGATACTGAGATCGCAGCAGACCTGTGGGCTCTGGAGATGGCTGTGGCAAATGAAGTGCACAGAGCTTTACTGCATATATGCTTTCCTAATGAGTGCAGGAGAGTTAACATGCAGCAGCTTTTAAAGAAAGAGCAACAGAAATGAGCAAGCACTGGGAGGATTACATTTGAAATAATTTTTTTTCTTTAAAAATACATGTTTTCTTCTAAAGAAGGAGTAGTTCTGCTGGGTATCTGTTCTGATTAAGCAGGAATTGCAATGGTAAATAGCTTTATTGTGGAAAGTAGCATTTCTACGCAGGCAATTATCTAATATACTCAATGCATAAGAGAAAAGTGTCCTGATTTTAGCTGACCAAGGCAGTGGGTGGTCACCAAAATGGAAAATGTTAATATTCCAGCCTTCACAGATCTACTATGTCTATTTTTAAGTGTATTTCTAAGTACCCAATCATAGTCAGATCTCCCTGGATACTTTACAAAATCAGATAAACCATAGCAACTGAATAATAATGGGACTTGAAAGGAAAAGCCATTAACAAAAAGAAATGCATTCTCCTCACTAGTTCCTTAATTTAAAATTCACACCAGGCTTCAGCAAACTGAATATTAGAAGGAAAAATTTTCAAAGAGAATATGCAATGACTAATTCCTGTCTCCTCCCAGAAGAGTAAATTACAACTATGCTTGGCAGAAACCCGAGGAGTTGCACCATACTCAGACCAATTGCATCCAGTTTTTGCCTCCAGCAATGGCCAGGAGCAAACTGGTTTTGCACGAGCATGTTTGACTTTGAGTACTGTAGCTCCAAAAAGGCCAGGCACTATCATATGCATACCAGAATTTTGTTCTTCATTGTAAGCCATGGAAAGCAGGAAGACATATATGCCTCGTGGCCAATAAAGCAGCAGTTAATCTCATGAAGGCTGCTGGCAGCTGTGATGTATAACGGACTGTGGTACAACTGCTTGAGCCTCTCCCCACCATGTAACAGGGCAGCAGAGAGTGACAAAGCCCACTTGCTCTATTCCTCACAGAAATATCTAGCTCTTTCTAAGCTTCCAAGAGTGGCTTGTGGCAATGAATTCCACAACGGAGTTGTATAAAGTGTGGAAAAGAATCGCCTTTGAGGAATTTCTGATTTCTACAAGGGTGGCTGCTTTTCCTATGTTTGAGTGTGTCAGCAGTAGGCTCCAGTTTCTACCCTATTTTCTGCATTATATGCTCAGTCATTTGTCTGTCCTAAATTTTAAAAGCTCTCCTCATATGGAAGAATAACTGCTATGCATATTTTTCATATTATCCTTTTCTCTGGTTTCAGCTGTAAAGTTTTTAGCTAGAGTATTTGAAACTATGCATCCTATAGAGACCTCCTTCTGCGTTAGTTAATGGGGTTTCAGTGACCTGCAGCAGAATGATTTGGTCTTCTTTTGATTCAGTACTGTTCTTTGTCACCTTCTTAATACAGTTTAACATTTATTTTATCTGCTTTCTCATTTCCTGTTGAAACCTTTCAATGAGATATCCATGGTAAGGTTCATGTTCTCTCTTATGATTTATTTCGTTTAAAGTACTGTAGGTAGATGCAGCTGCCCTCTGCCTTGCATTTCTATCAGTTAATTTAACAGCAACTGTTTTACATTCAGTTGCATCTTTCATGATGTGACCTTTTTGGCAATGCTACTAGATTCTTTGGAAATTCCACGTGGTCTTTTGTTTTTTTTTGTTATGATCTTGCATCATCCTAAAGTGACATCACTCCATTCACTCTCATTCAAAGTCTTTTCTGGGCAATAACTCATATCCATGGACAGACACTTCTCTCCTTACAGCCTTTCTTTTTATTGAAGATTGGTTATATAGTCTCTCTCTCTGCTGACAACTTTCCAGGTTCTTATAAAAAGAGAACAGAATGGTTCCCTCACATCTGGTTTTGACTCCATGGGTGATGGACAAAAACATGGATGAAGACATACTATTATAATATTTTTATTGCATTTTAAAGGAAAAAGAAAAATAAACACATAGTTAGACTAAGGTCACATTTAATATTCTGAAATAAATATTGAAATCTGTGACATTGATTAACTGTCATATGATAACCATAGGTAATCATAGAATCACAGAACAATTTGGGTTCGAAGGGACCTTTAAAGGTCATGTAGTCCCACTGCCCCTGCAGGGAGCAGGGACATCTTCAACCAGATCACATTGCTCAGAGCCGCTTCCAACCTGACCTTGAATTTTTCTTGAGATGGGGCATCTACCACCTCTCTGGGCAACCTGTTCCAGTGTTTCATCACCCTCATAATAAAAACTGCTTCCTTATGTCTAGTCTAAATCTACCCTCTTTTAGTTTAAAATCACTACCTCTTGTCCTATCGCAAGTTCTACTAAAAAGTTTGTTCTGCATCTTTCTTATAAGCCCCCTTTAAGTACTGAAAGACTGCAATAAGGCCTCTCTGGAGCCTTCTCTTCTTCAGGTTGAACAATCCAAATTCTCTCAGCCTGACTGCGTAGGAAAGGCGGTCCATCCCACTGAGCATCTTCATGGCCTTTCTCTGAACCCACTCCAGCAGGTCCATGTCTTTCCTGTGCTGAGGACTCCAGAACTGGACACAGTACTCCAGGTGGGGTCTTACCAGAGCAGAGTAGATGGGGAGAATCACCTCCCTTGACCTGCTGGCCATGCTTCTTTTGATGCAGCCCAGAAGACATTTGGCTTTGTGGGCTGCAAGCGCACATTCCTAGCTCATGTCCATCTTTTTATCCACCAGCATCCCCAAGTCCTTCTCTGCAGGGCTGCTCTCAATCCCTTCATCCCCCAATGTGAATTGGCCACAAAATCACTGAATCACAGAATTGTCACAGTTGGAAAAGACTTCTAAGATCAGCTAGTCTGACTGTCCACCCAAAGGGGGGTAGGGAAGGGAACAACACAACCCACCCACACAACACAAACAAAAAAAAGCCCCACAGCCGCACACCCCACAAAACCAAGGGTTTTGATACCAAGGGTTGTCCCAACCCATGTGCAGGACCTTGCACTTGACCTTGCTGAACTTCACAAGGTTTACACTGGCCCACTCCTCAAGCCTGTCAAGGTCCCTCTGGATGGCATCCAGTCCCTCAGGCATGTCAACCATACCACAGCTTGGTGTCACCTGCAAACTTACTGAGGGTCCACTCAGTGCTACTATGTTATTGATGAAGATATTTAAAGATATTAAAAATAGTTAAGTCATCCATAAAAATCATGGTTCTCTTCTACTTGCAGAGATCAGAATAACATGGAACTGTTTCTTTGCCAGATAATACCTACAACATGCCACCAGGTAGGAGGTTAGCAAAGCAGGATTTGGATACTATAAATTATATAATTAGGGTGATTAGTAGAACACCTGTGAACCAGGATAAGTAAATATTAGATTAAGGGGAAAAAAAGATTTTTCTCTACAGCTTCAGCCCCCAGAGAGAAGTTAATCCTGCATGTCAAACACACACCATAAACCGGTTCACTAATAGTCTCAGCCATCTGCTAAAAAAATAAAGTGAGTCATTCATTTACAAGAAATTCATAAGGTCGATAAATTCTCAAAGGCTAATGAAGTAAAAGGTTCTGAGCAAGGATTTAGTGAGGTCTGTACGCATGGGAAGGCTGCTATCACACCATACATCCATCCCATTGAGCTGTTTAGAAAAAGTCTTTGATGTTCTGGGAGACAGCTGGACACACAAGCACACCTCTCTCTTCTTGGTTCATGTCTCATGGTGCCTGTGTAGCCGGGCCACCAATAAACCTTGCGGGGTGCCCACAAACCAACAAGCCTACCAAACTGCTGTGGATTTTGCTGAATGCTGACATATGAATGTAAAGAAAAAGGGCTGTACAACCTTGTATTTCTGCTGAACTGACAAACACAGGGAGATCTCATTTTCCAAAACACCAAGCTTACCACACCAACCAGTAATACACCGTGTATTGTGTTGGGCACACGAGCATGTTTACAGAGCACCCTGGCCCTAGAGCCATGAGACCTACAGGGCACCCCAGGGCACCACAGCACTGCTATCTCCTTTCCCACCCGCTGCGGCCTCACTATCCAAACAACTATGTTTGATCTACAATGTTTAATTATAAAACTTCTACAGTTGCTTATTCCATTAATTAAAATAAACAGAGGAACAGGTAAGGTACACCCGTTCACACAGATACACATATGTATATCATAGAATCATAGAATAGCTGATATTGGAAGGGACCTTAAAGATCATCAGGTTCCAGCCTCCCTGCTATGAGCAGGGACACCTCACACTTGACTAGGTTGCTCAAAGTCTCATCCAACCTGGCCTTGAACACCTTCAGGGAGGGGGCATTGACAACCTCTCTAGACAACCTATTCCAGTGCCTTACTACCCCCATGATGAAGAATTTCTAATATCTAACCTAAAAATATAGCAAGTGACTTGGTAACACTTAAACCCAAACCTTCAGCTATCAGCTTCAGGCTCAAGAAAAGACAGATTAAACTGTATGCCCAGAGGACTATCACATCTCCCTTTTGGCAAAGCAGAGAGGGAGAGGGCATGCTCTGCAGCCAAAAGTCCCTTGACTGAACTGGGATTTCAGATTGCCTGGAGGATCCTCTGAAATGCAGCAAAGTAGTAGCTTATGTGCACATGTCCCCCAGCACAATGTGGACTGGGGAAAGTGATGAAAAAAAGTTTGCAAGCATTTTAGGACTTAATATATTAACATAGTTATGAAAATTTCAGGCAGAAGTCTAATGACTCCCAGGAAATTTCCAAGTATTGCTACTCTTGCCTGCCTGGCACTGAGGTACTCTAGGTGATGGGGCAAGCCTAAGTCTGACCCATCTCTGGAGAGCAGCGAGGTGTCAGGAGACATGGTTACTGGAACCCAGCTTCTGGGGGGAGAAAACCACAGAGCACTGTGGCCAAATGCATTTGAGGGAGGACATGTTGCATTCTTCTGAATGCATATAGATAAAGAATTTGCATTCTTTGCAGCTAACTTGTGCTTGCTATGTTGCAAGGTGGTTTGTTGGTACTCACTGAATTACTGGGCCTGCCTGCATTTCTTGCTGGAATCACCTCTATTTTCTTTTGAACTTTGGGTATGACTGTAGATCAGGTTTGAGGCTCTGTCATAGTGTTAAAGTCCTGTGGGGTCTCCTCCTACTGTTTTGGATATTGTGAGCAATCCAGGTCTTCTCAGTGCCAGAGACAGCATTACTAGAAAACCAATTATGTGCAAAACTGTGCAATGGACATTTGCACTTTACTGGCTGCTAATACAGTTTTTAACAACCTTGTAATCTTAGCCAAGACCATGCTTGGCAGGACAAACAGAGTTTTGTCCCGTCTCTGGATATTCCCTCGCCAGAAGTGCCTCTGCCAAGATGCAGCTCTAACAGGATTAGCTTAGAGCAAGCAACTAACCTAGGGAGCTGTTGTAATGAAAAAATATTACTTTTTTTTTTTTTACTTGATGTGATTAACAAATGAAATATAACCAGCTAACAGCACCAGGCAAACAGTCTGTAGCACTCTTTAAATAATATAATGGACCATTAGCAGTCCTAACAAGAGTTAGCTCAACCTAGCTTTGTCTGATAAAAATACCAACATCTGGTCTCTAGCAGGAGCCAGGTAGCAGGGATCACATCATATATTTTCAGAAGAGAGATTAAATCACAGTTTTTCACCATTACTAAAGTAAAGATATTTTGAACTTTTCTCCTGAAAACCCTATTTTGGGACAGCTGTTAGAGTCAGCAGGATTTCTAACACTAACTTCAGTGAGCTACCTAAATCAAAGCATCTTTTTAGGAAACACGGTGGTAATGTATCTGTTTGGAAAATAATTATTCAAAATGAAAGACTGTGGATTACACTTTTAAAAATATAGGCAGACTATCAGGAAAAGATTCCCAAAAAAATCACACAATTACAAGCTGAAAGAAACTCCAAAACAATTTTTAAGTGAAACCCCTGCTTTGCTACAGAACCAAGTATTTTTCACAGCACTCCTAAGAGACATGTCTAACATCTTCTTAAATCTTCAGTGAAGGTTAGGTAAAAGCATTCCTTAGAAGCTTTTTCCAGTGTCTTACTAGCCTAAGAACCTGGAATATGCTTCCTAACATATAATTTTTCTTTACTGCAAATTTAACTATTGTCTTGTTTTCAATGGACAAGAAATATAGTTAGTCACTGAACAATTAAAACAGTCGTCTTTTTCCCCTTAATTTTAAGGCCATTATTTTATCCCTTCTGTCTTCCATTTTCTAAAGAAAACAAACCATATATTTGAGCCTTTCCTTAGAAGTCAGGGTGTCTGAAGTGTCACATTCTTGCTCATTTTCTGTAGACCCTCTTTTCTCAAAGGAGGGAACTAACACTGGACACAGTATTCCAGCAGCACTGAGAACAGCCGAATTATTAACTCTCTTATGTTATCTGACACTCCTGCCAATATACCCCATGATATTTTTCTTTTGGAACAGCAGCTTCCTACTTTTGACTCATGTTAAGATGGTGGTTCATTGTAACCCCAGATCATTTGCTGCACTGGTATTCCAGTTCCTTCTTTCGTGATATCCCCAAGCTTATACTTGTGCATTTGATTTTTTTCCTTCCTAAGTGCTGTACTTTGTACTTGTCTTTATTTCATTTTATCTTATTGATTCCAGGCCATTTCTCTGATTTGTCAAGATAATTTCAAATTCTAAACTTGTCCTCCACAGAGCCTGCAATCCCTCCCAGCTTGGTATCATCAGCAAATTAGTATACAAGCTATGCCATCACTCAAACTGCTAATGAAACTATTGAATAGAATTGGCCCAAGATAGCCCCTGTGGGAGCCCTTATAAAATGCTTGTCCGATTTGATAGAGCGCTTTGATAAAAATGTGAATCATTCTGACTATATTTTTTCAAGCAACATATCCACTGTACAGTAATTTCAACCAGGCCACCTCCCACCGTGCTATGAAATGTTGGATAACTTTACACAGGACTGCGTCAAAAGCCCTACTGAAGAAGTTACAGCAATAACAGTGTTCTGATATCCAGCAGGCCTATCAAGACAGGAAACCAAACAGGTTTGACAGGATTCGTTTTTCACAAATCCATGCTGGCTGTTTCTTTTCACCTAACTATTCTCTAGGTGCTCATAAATCGACCATGTAAGAATTTGTTCCAGGATATTCTCAGGTATCAAAATTATGCTGATTTCTCTAAAATTATCAAGGTTTCCCTTTATTCCCTTTCTGAAAATAGAAACCATGTCTGTCATTCTTTGTCCTTTGAAATTTCATCTGCAAGTTTCCAAAAAAGTTTTCATCAGAAGTTTTCAAAAATGCAATCTTCAGTTTGTCTCTATGTGCTTTCTCTGACCCAAACTCACCCTGGGACACAGGCACAGCAATTGCCTCTCATCCTCCTAGGCTGCCCATTAACTCCCTCACCACAGCCTCTGATGCTGTGCAACAGCTCTTGCAGATGAGGGAGGTACCCCTGGCTTTCCTCCACCTTGAGCTGTTCCTCTCCCCCAGCCCAGGGACTCTCCAGCATGTTCTACCCGTGCCAAGCTCTTTAGCAGCCGCTGCACAGCCCCACTCTGCCTGTCAGGGGATATTACTGGGCCTCTTTGAGAGAATGTTCAGTAAATCTACTCCAGGGAAGTAATTTAATATTATGCAAGTGAATTATTACAGGCACTGAAGTCTGAGACAGAAGCTCTTAGTAAGGATTCTTGGATAAAGTCTTACTATATATTCAGCCTAGTACGGTAGTCTGGAGAGTATATCAACACGACATAAAAGCTTGAACTTGCCTAATTATTACTGAAAATGGTTTTTTGGTCAGTTTTGTAACTTTTTTTTTATAATAATAATGTTGATAAACTTCTGGAAGCAATTGCATTCATGAGAACCAGAGCCCAAAAAAAAGGAAGAGGAAAGGTATTAACATATCGGCCTTCAATGTGTCAGTTGTTACATGCTCCCTTTCTGTTAAGTACAGCCTTTCTTTCAGCTCCATCTTCCTCCTGAGGAATTTGAAAGTAAAAAGAAAATAAAATCAAAACTTTTTTGTTGCTTACTGTTGTAAAGTGCAATCCATTCAGATGGAGATTATTTTCCTGGAGGAGCTGATAGAGTTTCTTGGGACAATCACAACCCTAGTAGACAAAACACAGTAGATGTGTTATAGGAAGCTACCTGTGTTGACAGATAGAAGGTTATGATCTAATGTGATCTCTCCTCTCCCTTATAGTCTGTAATATTATATGAGCAGAAGAAGGAACACCCTGATAAAATAAAAATGTGGTTAATTATGTCCTACATCAGCTAAGCAATTTCATTCTCAGACATTTTCTTGCAGGGCTATTCCTGTTCTGAAACCCTGCTGTAGTGTTTCTCCTGCAATCAAGAGCTGGCAAGACTCTGCATTTGCAGCATACCAGCCAGGCACTGCTGTGCTCCTGAAATGGGTGCTGGTTTAGCAGAAACAAGAGCACTGTGCTCACTGTGAGACTGTGAGTCTGTGACACCCACCAGAAGGAAGAGGGAACAAGTAGGAGAGAAAACTGAAATAATGTGTACCTTCCTCACATGTGGTATTGAATAAAGCCAAATGAACAACTTTCCATACTTGGCTCCATAGTAGACATAGCATTTTCAAGCTCTAATGCCAAGTGCTTTTCCTCTGCATTTCTGTTTTCATGTTGAGAAGTGATCAGCATATTGATGCGAAGCACATAGCTCCACTTTTCCTCTAGCTTTGCACTAGATATTTGGAATCTGGCGAACCATGGTCACAGGTGCAGGGAAGTGTCCCTTCCAGGAGGAGTCTCTGCACTTGACAGCCTTGACTGCACATGTTTTTCTTTGTAAACTTTTAATTAACAGACCTTTGTATATACCTACACATAGAGCATAAGGTGTTAAGCAGTTCCCCAGGGAGTCTGCACTTGGCATAGTACCTGAATGTGATACCTTTAGCTTTTGACATGACTTTCACTGCAGCTGAGCATGGATAAACCTCCAAGAAGTCACAGTTCTTCTTCAACCAGGACCTCCACTACATCTGCCACGTAAAACTAAAAATAAATAGACTTTCTTTTCCATTAGAAACACACGCAGATTTCGAAAAATTTTTCATTTTACACTGGGACAAACAGTTGAACTCTCTCAGGTTTTTTTTGATAGAACAATATATATTTAATATACCGATACCATAATTTGTGATTTAACATATCTTAAAGGCAAACTGAAATATTATGATTTCTTACAAAAATTTTGAAGACATTAATCCATTACCTCAAAATCGTTTAGTGTGAGTGAGTGACAGTTTATTACCTTCTTATATCTACCTGAAATACCTCAAGAGCAGGTCATTACATCACTATCTGGCTACCTCACATACTATAATTAATTCACCTTCATGGGCCCCATGTTTATTAAATGGTATTTTCCTTCCTATACAGATAGGGGAATTATTCAAGGATACGGAAAAAGAGTGTCTTCCAGGTCCAGGGATAATGTTCTCTCTCTGATAAATCCCATATATATTTTTAGCTCCAAATATTGAAGCACAGACTCAGACAGCTGGAGGCAACCTACATTCTGCTCTTTCTGCATCCTGTTTTCCTACTGTGAACCACCAGCCTCATTCCTCAGCTGCACCTGAGTGCACAGAATAGCCCAGGCACAGAACTTAACTCCCTTCTCTCTCAGTCTTGAACAAACACTGCCTCACTCAGAAACTAGGGACCTTGGAGATGTCCTAATCCATGGTAGGTGTCAATATTCCTCAAGGGCTCACACAGCACCTGTAGGTCAGCGTGGCTGAGCCGTAAACTTTTTTGTCCCAGCTGTGTCATATTGTTATTGACAGGGAAGTGAAGGTGATGGAGCTGGGGGTGCAAGACCCCAGTTGTGCTCAACTCCTTCGGGGCAAAATATCCTTAGCACAGAAATGCAGAAAAGGGGTATTTCACTGAGGGAGGTGAGCTGTGATCTTTCATTATATATTGCAAAAATGATGCACAGTGATCGTGATGTTGTCCCACATTGCACATGTATCCTTGCACCAATCTCATATCAAGCTAGTACCTAAGTGGCATCATTTATATATTTGCAAGGACTGTGCAGTGATTTACCACTTTGTAGTAAGGATTGGTTGGTGGTGAATTCCAGGCCTTAAGTTTTTGTTTATCATGGAAATAGAAAAGTTTTCTTCATCAAATTGTCAAAATGTAATGGTTGTGACTCATGTCTGTGCCTTTCTTCTCCAATATGCTCTCAACAACTACAGGATAAAAAGATTCAGAAAAGTTTCCTCTTTCTATTCAAGCCATACTTTTCTCCCTAGGAGAATTAATTTCTGTTTAACAGGTGGAAACATTTAGAAAATCCCACAGTGAAATAAAAATAACATCATTTCTGTCATCGACACAGAAGCCCCTCAAGACTTTCACAGGAGGATTTGCCCTAAGGAAATACTGCTGCAGCAAGTATAATTACAGGAGGGTAACACATACTGGAGAGCTAAGTTATAGCAGCTTTATCAGAGACTGATACCACTAATCTGTTTTCCTAAAGATTTTCTTTAGAAGTTGAGGAGACTGGCAGGGCTTCTATTAACTAATGTTATTCCTATGGACAATTCAATAGATTAATATTCACTGTACAGTTCTGATACTCTGGGAGATACAAATGTATCCTTTAATATTGTCCAGGCTTGCCCTTTTTCCTGCCCATTTTTTATATGTCTCAGAACAGTGTTTCCATCTTGTCATCTGTTTTGTCATCCTTATTAACACTATGTTGTGTTGTGCAGATGCTGAAGTGGAGTTGTGGTGTCGCCTTTTAGTCTTATCTTTTCCCAATGACACCTGGGATACTGCAGGGTATTCCCCCTGCCCAAGCCCCAGGTGATATCTGGGCCTCAGTTTCTCCTGTTGTCCCCCCAAGCACACAGTGGAGTCTTAAGACTGTAACTTGCACCTGCTCTTCATGAAATGCTCTTTGAGGTTCTGGCTACTTAATTTTTACAGACTAAAAGAGCTTTTTCTCACCTGCTTAAAGCAAAACTCCACATGTTACACAACCAAGTGGACGTGTTGTTTCCATAAAGATTATTTGATTTTATTTATAAATATTTTGAGCAAGAAAATGCAAATCCTTTCCCAGAGGAAGGTGGCCAGAGCCATTTTCTGCATGCACGTACATGTAGCGCTGGCTGTGTTTCCTCCCTGCTCCCTTTGGCCCCACAGCAATGCCAGGGCACCTTCCCTGTGTGTGGGCTGTGCAAAAGCATGGCAGAAGCCCTCTTCTTTCCTTGTGCCATGCAGGGGGACAAGTAGATCTTTAATATTAAATTCTTTTTATTTTATCTTGTCCCCAGTTTCTGGGCACACTGCATTGCAGACTTTCTGGCTGAATTTATATACGTTCATTGTAAGAGGTTTAGCCAGAGGTTCTTCACAGCCAGGTGTGGCATTGGGTGGTTTTCATCTGAGCTGTCAGGTATTAAAGGCTGTTTAATTTCAGGAAAGAGAAGAATAGCATCTTTCCTTTCCCTCTCCATTTGCATCAATTATACATTTGGGAGTGTGGCTGCCCCTGCTGCCTTCAGAGCTGCGGGGTGGCTGAAGTAGTAGCTCAAGAGGGACACCAAAGGCAAGCAAGGAAACAGTGCCCTGAGCCTCCTGGATGATTCGTATTCCTTCCACCCAGTGTCTTGCACCTTCCTGGGGCTGCCGTGGGCTGGATGCTACTGATTGCAGCTCCTGATGCTCCCTGGCAGGCCAGGAGACATGAATGGAGGGGACAAGGAAAGGAGACCTGCATCCCACCAAACCTCTGGATAGCAGCTTATGAAATATATTCTGCGCTTTACCACATACCTCTGGTCTCTGAAAAACCCAGCTGAAGCTCAGACCCAGAAAGACCCAGTGTTTTGGTTTGAGCCAGGGTGAAGCTCTTTGCTGATTTTTTTTTCTTTCAGTGAACTTTTTAGCAGCTTCAGTGGACTGATAATAACCAAGGTCACTTCTGACTGTCTGCAGCCTCCCCCCCCCTACGAGGGAGGAGATTAGACTGAAGGCAGGATCAGCAAATCAGAATATTCCCTTCTCATAACATTTTCTGTATTTGGCTTTCAGTATAGGTTAATCTATCACAGAAGTCAAGCCTCTCTTTTTCCTTTTCCACTCACTTTTCTGCTTACTGTCACTTCTATCGCCCTCTCTTTGGCTCTCTCTTTTTTTTCATTTATTTTCTTCCCAGCCGACAGCCGAGGGCCCCGTCCGGACACTCCCCCCTTCAGCTGGAGTCACCAGGGAGAAGAGTTGCTGGGAGAGTCGCTGGGGGAGGAGGGAGGGGATCGGGTGCTGCACATCCCTTTACAAATATATATATATTCCCTTATCACTAATAATCAAAATCAATCTGTTTCACTTTTCAACCAGAAAGCCTCTCTTTCTCATTTGTCTCCCTCTTTCTCCACCTTTGGGGAGGAGGTAGAGGGGGGTGAATCGAGAGTGTTCCAGCTTGGTGCCAAACCATGACACCCAGCTACAGGGACAAAGCATTTTTTAAGTATGCACATTCTGTCTAATTCCAAATTGTTGCAGTAATTGGAATCCAGATTTTCCTAACCAAAGTAGGAAGAAAAAAATAGCAGTGTGTCCTTTACTGTTAGGCAAAGAATGAAGCTCTAGGAGACAGTTAACTTCCATGCAGCAGCCAGCTGGTCATCGGCAGGGAGCACTGAAGAGTACTCCTAAAATATCAAGGTATAGTCCTCTAAGGCAATGAAAGGAAATGGGTAAAATGTGCAATATTGTTGCAAATGGCAAGAGAGAGTAAAGAAGCATTGGTAACTCTTTGGGATCTACTGCCTTTTCCTAAATATCTCTTTGACTGATGTAATAAATGGTATTAGTGTATTAAGGCTGATTTGGGTGACAAATTGTGTGGGGATCCTTTACTTTTCTCCAAAATTCAACAATCGACATTAGTTTGGAAATGAGACTTCTTTTCTTTATTTTCTTCCTGCTAATTAAGATGATCTGTGTAAAAACTGCCCAGTGAAAGATCAGGTTCCCACTGTGCTAAAGCTTTGCAAAAAGATCTTAAAAATTCCTTTTCCTTCTAGTGGAGAGGGTTTGTTTTTTTTCTGCAGGTGCAATGAATCATTATGATACAGATGATCAAAGAAAGGCTGTCTGTCTTGGAAAAAGAAAACAGGTATGAGGGTCTCTAATCATGTAGTTAATGAGGGAAAACGAATGGCAAATTTACAGGGGGTTTTTTGTGGTTTTTTTTAGGAATCTTCTTCCAGTTTTAAATTAGTGAGTTTATCCACTTTAGCAGAAACCAGAATGGTCATTCATGGTGGAGGTCAAGGGCTCCATTTGCCCAGTATCCTGTCTCCAGCTACAAGTGAATTCTAGGTAAGAGTGGGGACAGGACAGGAGAATTTAATACCTTCAGTAATCTCCTGGTTCCCAGCTTAGAGAATTTTCTGAGCCTGATGTGTTTCCTGTACTAAGTGATCCAAAGTGGATCTCTCCTTCACATGCATTTTTCCATCCTTCCCTTAAATCTATCTAAACATTTTGCATTTACAGCTTCCAGTGGCAGCAAATGTCCCAAGCCTATCATAATTGTGTGAAACACTATTTTTAGATTTGGTTTTCACCCAGTTCCTGCTAACTGTATTTGTAGGCTTCTAGTTCTTGTGTTGGAAGAAATTATTACTACTCCTTCACTCTCTTTGTGCAGTCACGACTTTTTCACATCCGTATTTTTACCCCTTACTCCTATTTGTGTCTTTTCAGAGGGATGATCTTTACCTGCTTGCTCCTTCAGCCACAACAATTGGAGCCTTCCCCAGATTTGATCTTCTGTGATACTCTTCCCTGAACCTCTTCCAACACCAGAGCATCACTTTGGAGATTAAGCAACTTAAAACTGCACACAGTATTCAGGTTTTTATGTATTTTAGGGTTGAACTAGAATACAACTGCCATTCTTCCATTTATACATAGTGGAAGCTGGCCCATCTATCTCCAAACCAATATTTTACAGTGACATCTCTGCTTTGGTGCAACCCTGTGAGATGCTGAGAGCTTCAAAATGCAAAGTGTCCTCCATTCCTTTGCAAGTCCTAAAAGTTCAAGTAGTTTTTCTTTATGTTATAGGAAAAGTTTTGTTCCCTTCCCCTTTTCTTTTCCACTTTGGCATTTTTTTCCAAGGGTAGTGAGTGTTATTTTTCTTCTTAATGAAATTTTGCTAACCCTGTAATAAGCAGGAGACACAATAATACATTATTTTAATACCTTTCCCTGTGTACTGATGATGCCTCTTTGTAGAATGCTGATCTTGTTGTCATGACCTTAAGCTAGACAAAGGATATGCTGGATTGGGGGGATAGTTAGGATACTTCATTAAAAACCGGAAATCTGAAGTTTTAATGGCAGATGGAGTAAAGGATGAATATTTATTGAATCTTCTTTCAAAAATTTAACCTCGTTTTTCATTTGAATTTATAGGTTGCAACATCACTGAATATAATTCTTGCCTATAATGTGCTTTATTAAACTGTGCAAGCAGGTTTTTCCCAATGGGCTACTCCACTTGGTAGGAAAAGTTGAGCTGATTAAATGATGCCCACTTCATCCACATTAGAAACCTCTTTCAGTGTAATAAAGCGCAGCCATGTCACAGCTCCTGGCTATTTGCAACACTCATTATTATCTGTGTTACACCTCTTCATAATTTGTCTTAAGCATTAACTGACGTCTGTGAATACATGTGTTCTGACTGCAAAGTGTCCATCTCAGGCTTTCCAGCCAGCACAGCCTCAAGCAGGGTACCTAAACCTGTATGTTGGGCACCGGACCTGACTCTGTTTGTCAGGGAAAAGGCCTCTACCAGCCAGCATTTTGACCAGCCCCATGCTCAGAGCACCTTTCTGCTGCAGGTGTGCTGCCACACATGCCAGCAAAATGCTCCTGATGCAGGCACAGCTCTGTATTGGTTAAAAGAAACCTCTTGGAAATTTTTGCACATATACTTTTTTCTGGTCATTCAGGGTGATATAAGCTGGTTTAAAACTACTTCATACCACTTTTGCCAATTCACTGAGCCTCCTTTGGAATGTGAGTTGGCATCCATGGTATTTTGATGTTACTCTGAGTCTGAAAAGCATACAGATATGCCTTAGATGTCCTGAACATGCATTTGGCTGATTAAGTCTCATTTCAGGTTTTAAACCTTTTTCCCCTTTTCAGGGGGTGGTATGGATATAGTTGTCTGTTTTGGGTTTGTTTTTTTTAATATTATTTATTTCCAAGTTTGACTGGAGGTCTCCCTGACAAGTCATCTGCCTGGTGACAATTCCTTCTCTCTCTCTCTCTCTACTGGCAAGCTGCTCACTTTATTGTAATTGGGAGGTTTTGTTCCTCATTTTAGAAGACCTGCTCCTTTCCCTTTTCAAACCTGTCCTTTACCTCTGCTTTGATATTATTTCCTTCCTTTTGGGTTTATTAATGGTTTTGTAGTTGGACTGCACAATGTGATTGTGAGGCATATTATCCAGAAGAGCATGAGCAGAATGTGCAAGATAACGGGAAGCTATTTGTGACTGTTTATTAGCCCCAGAAAAATCTAGGCTGAAAGTCAGAAGGGCAGGGTATTAGAAAATTAGCCTAGAAACAGGTGCAAATAATTATTGTGCACACACGTGTATACTGGATAGAAACTGATGTAAATAGGAATTCTCAAAAACTGATGAGAAAAGGAAAACCGAACATGGATCAATCAGTAGCTGGTTGAAGTAAGGACACGAGAGAGACATATTTAAACACAACAGGAACAAAAGGACCAATAAACTTGGTTCATTATTCACATAATTAAATTAGCACGAAATCAATATCTTTTTAGTGAGGACCTAATAGGACTCAGGTCTTGGCCCTGTTAAGCTTTATTTTTTGATCAATGATGTAGAAGAAAATATGCCCTTATTACAGATAAAGCATTCAGATGACACAAATATGTGGTCTTGATACAAGACCAAAAGAAAAAAAAAGAACAGTAGTTAGAGATTTGGATTGTTTACAAAGGAGAGCAAATATAACCTTCATGGGTTTTGCTATGGGCAAGGAGAAGCCATATTTCAGCATAAAAAGGAATGTAGGATTGTGAGATTTATATGAGGAAGGCACAGAGGTTCTGAAAAATGGGTTGTGGTTGATAAAAAGTTGAGTGCAGGCCATGTCCATAGGTTTGGTACCAATACACATTTTGAGTATAGAAAAAAGGAATACCAAGCAGAACTAGAAAAAATACATCTGACAGTAGTGCAATTTCTGCTAGACATCTGTACTTCAAGAGAAACACTGAGAAATTGGACATAACTCAGAGAAGAAAGCCCTGAGAATGATTAAAGGATTGAAAGCTATGCCTTGTAGCAAGGCACTCAAAATGTCAATATATTTGGATTATCAAAGAGAAGGTTAAGAGAAAGCCTGTTTTCAGTTCAGAAGTATCTACAAAGGGAAGAAAACATTGCTAATGAAGGATCTTCAGAGTGGTATACAAAAACACAGCTGAAAGTTGAGTTAAAGAAATTCACACTAGAAATAAACTGGAAACTCTATCAGGAAAGATAATAAAACCTGGAATATCACACAGAGAAGTTAGATCAGCACTAGATGTTTCTTTCAGAAAGGCTTGATCTTTACCAACTGATACCAGATGGAGAGAAGCAAGAAACAGTAACATACTCTTGGAAGTCCTCTGTACATTGTAGAAATTCAGGCTAGAGGGTTACAATAATCTCTGATGGCTTCTGAAAATCAGGAAAAGAGTTTTGAATTAGTGAAATATACATAGATTTTGCACATGTTTGTGAAAATGTTGCATTATAGAATTTTATAACAACCTTCTAAAAATCTCAAAAAAGAGGCATTTTAATTTTACAGTGTTTCCATTAAAATCCCCCAAATTTCTCAGTTAATGATTCTTCCAAAGAAAAACAGAATCTTGATAATTACTCTCTTATTCTTTTTTTCCATTTCTTCTTCTCTTCTTATTCTAAGACCCAATGGATTGTTTCAGGGAGAAGAAGATAGGTGAGTTAATACTGATACCACAAATTGTTGTCTAAAAAGAAAAAAAGTCTCTATTTAAACTGAAAAATATTTCATCTGTGAAGCTTGGGGGTTGGTTTTTTGTTTGTTTTGTTGTTTTTTTCTTCTGTATTGAATGTAAGTAATTATCAAGCATGTCTTCCATTTCCTCATCTGATGAGCCTTGACCTGGAACTTTGCTGAAAGCTTTAAGGGATTTAATGAAACCACAAAACTTGTTCCAGGAACTAGCCATTATGCAAGGGGAAAAAAACTGTTGATAGCAGTGCAAGGCTTTTGTAGTTCTCTGTGTTACACTGCAGGGAAGCAATCTGTCTTTAGAAAGACAGTTCAGATATAGGATAATTGTTCTCTCTAATACACAGAAACACAGTGCATCTTGCCTGGAATGAGAAGGTTTTGTAACAGTTTAGTCATAGCTGTTTTCAGTGACTCAGAGAGTTGCAATGACAGCCATAAAAACTCCTGCACATTTGGAATCAGTTTTGGGGTTGAGCAAAAGTAAGTGATGGAGATTTGTAGCCCACAGCTGTGTGTTTGCCATGATATGCCATGAAAATTCCTCCATACTGGATGAACACTGATTTTGGGATAATATTCATACTGTGAGCAGAATGATCCAGGTTATTATATGTGGGCTGTGTCTGACATCCACTTGAAAGCTGTACAGGATTCATTTGTTAATGAATTAAAAGTTGACAGCATAATTAATACAGGTAAAGCATGGCAAATAGATCTGGTCAAGCACAGCCTTTTTTTATAAGTTTACAAATTTTGTTAATAGAGATAACCACCTAACTGTTATACAGCTAGACTCCTTAGTAACAGGCATCATTATAATAAAAAATAAATAAAGTATGGTATCAGTAAAATACATCTTAGAATGGATTCGGTGTTACCTAGCAAATTTTAAACCCTAGTTTTCAGTGGGGAATCACTGACAAACATTTTGCAAGCACAGCCAGTAGACTGAATCCTACCAAAAGTTTTGCAATGATCAGGAAATAATCCTGAGCTCATTCCTGACAGAAACTTTGGATGATACTGGTAAAGAGGTAAATATTGATGAAGACTAGACAGTCTTTTGAGACATCTGAATAATTCAATATGACAGCCCATTCATATAGAAAATATTTTCACACAGCCAATACATCCTAATATGCACGAAGAGAAACTTAAGCCCATACCAAGAGAATGGGTATTTATTGGCAAATCAGTGACTCCTGAAAACCATTAGGGATTAGAAAGAGTGAAAAGGTGAATGGAGGCCACTGTGAAGAAAAATGCAAATCTTGTCAGTAGTAAGAGAGGACACTGAGCACGGGCAAAGCAACGCTTTTACCCCAGGGACAGGCAAGCCTGGCACAGAACTGTTCCACAGATTTTAAATAACACGTTTTGGAACAATCTTGCAATATTAGAAAATGTGCATGAGAGATTCAGAGAACTGATCTGAGAGTGGGAGCAAAGATTTCTCAGTGAAGAGATTTCCAGTATTTTTACACTCCAGTTACTGCGCTGAGCTTTGTGTCACTGTTTCCGTTGCTTGACCTAATTCCTGCGAAGGTAGCGCTCTGTAGTGTATCGAAGGGGAGACTGAGAGGCAAATGAACTGCAAAGTGTACAGCCCTTAACAGGAAGAAAGACCGGGGACTGTCTTCAGCCATTCCAGGAAAGTCATGCCAGGAACCAAGACAGACAAATTTAAATTGTAAATGAGACACAGCTTCTTAATGACGAGCGTGCTTGGCCATTGCTAAAAATCTGCAGTGGTAGTTTTTCTCTCTCTCATTGTTTTCACATCAGGTCTGAAGGCATTTTGGAAAGTCACTATATTCCAAATGAGCTATTGGGCTTATGGTAAAGGGCAGTGGGGAGAAAGTGTTCAGCCTGGTTTATATAAATGGCTACTCTCTTAACAACGTAGTGCTCTCTGGCTTCAAATTCTGTACAGTGCTGCCACTGGTTAAGCTATTTGAAAAAGGAGTGAATCCAGCTGCAGTATCAGATAAATTGTATTTTCTGCAATTGCTTAATGAGGCTATAAAATTCCCCTGATCATTCCCTTGTGTTGTCAGACTGTTATGTCTAGCAGTTATTTTTGAATTCTTGCAAATAGGCAAGAAAAGATATAGGGGATTAATCAGAGGAGATTCAGAAGCCTTTTATTATTTCCCATCTCTTTATTCCCATAGCAATGACAAAGATGAAGCATCCTCTATAAAAGTGCCAGAACTGCTAAATCAGGACTCATGTGAATGCATCTGCTTTTACTGCTGCCCGTGTGATCCTCCTGCTGTTTACGTGGCTTTTATAATTGAAGTTATATTGTTGAAATCATAAGTAGCACAAAAGCTCCATATTTATTTTTCCTGCCCACGACTTTGGTCTCAGATTTCTCTGACGAATGATGTGAAGCAGTACATTATCTTCCAGCTATGCAAACACTCATGCTCCCACACCTCCCCAGACGCAGCCATTCACGCCATCCACAGAGCTCTGATCTTCTGTCTTCACTTGTCATTAAAAGCAGAGGCAGATGCAGCCTCCAAGTCAATGGGAGGAGCTCTGCAAATACAAGCACATCAAATGACACAGAAGGTTTTATAACAAATCAGAAAGTGCTAATAGAGACATTACAACTCCCACCCCACTCTTCTCCATCTGCACCTGTAACTGGTTAAAAGGAACTTTCTTTCTTAGACCTTTGCCATCAAAGTATTCATGTGTTCAGGCCATTTATTCAAGAATATGACTTCCTAGGTTTCATAAGGTCAAAAATGCATTGAACTTCTGGAGCACCTTCCTCAAATAGCTGTATCCATATTTTTATATACAATTTCTGTACTTTCTCCCACTTACTGAAGGATGTGGGAATGCACTGCTAGCATCACTCAACCTTCCTATTCACCTGACATTTTGAAGATTTCTAGAGGATGGGAAATTCAAAAGACTAACTCGTGGTCACACAGCATATCCACACCAAGTTCAGTCAGGTAACTCTGAACTCATGACTTCCAAAAATGTCAGGCATGACAGGCATGCAGTTTACCATACACTTTTTCTATTCTTACTTTCTCACTCAAGTATTGCACAAAGCTCAGCTGGCAAGAAGTTTTATTTTGAAATTTAAATGAACTTCAGCACCAGTGTGTCCTTTTGCATTTTTGTCCTTTTCATGTTTGTTTTTGACCCCACTCTGAGGTGACACAGGGTTTGATGGTCTGTTATAAACATGGATATGACAGCAAGAAGTAAAGGTTCATAGCAAGTCCAAATGCCCTCATTTTCCACTGAAATCAGTGATTCTCAGCATCTTACCAGAGAGCATTCTTTGTTATTACACTACATGCCACAGAATATTATCCAAAATGTCAGTGTAAACTTGGGGCAACAACAAATGACAGCTTAGCTCAGAATTTATATTTCATGCAGCACTGAAGCCTCACTTCACTTTACTAGGTAACAGAAAAACGAAAGCATAAAAAACCCCCAACTTTTTCACATAAAAATTCTATAAGGAGGAGTTTTAGTTGCACTTTTGTTAATACACAATCTGTTTTGTTCCATTGAGTCTTCATTTGCTTTTTTGTTTGAATCTCATCTTATTAAAAGAAAATGCAGAAATATGAACCTCGGAGGGTATTTAACAGATGTAATAATTAAAGTTCCGGTGTTGGAAGTAATAATCAGATAAAAACAATATATAGTACTTTATCAGGACAACAAATTGCCAAATGTGATAACATTTTCCTCTCCAGAACTCCTCTCAGATGGCAATGTCATGCTGAGCTGATTTTCCTTGGCACATCAATTCCCATTTAAAAAAAAGAAATTTGATCCTTGGGCCTTGGATCCATCATACCATTGACAATTAAAGATATTTCCAAAATGTCTCAAAATCCACTAGAATATGTTTGGCCTGTAGACCAGCAGGACAAGAACATTTAACTCTTAAAAAAATGTGTTACTATTAGCCTCAATAACAGAAATGCAATAGGCTCCTGAACATTTTTAGTGTATGAAATAAACAATAAATGGCTCCTGAGTAGTGCTTCTCATAAGGAGAAAAAATTATTTCAAGGAAAAACAGATTTTTCCTGGTCTTTCTCCATAAGTCCACAACTTACCAGTGCTCTGTGATTGAGACACGGTGCTTTCTTAACTGTTGTCTTTCAGAAGAGATGTGTGAGTCTTGATCAGCTGTATACAGGACCTGGCAGAGAATTCAGAGGGAGAGGTATTAGCCAGAAAACCAGGACAAATTCTTTCTAGAGTAATTTCTCTGCATTTAGTAATACCTTCAGGAAATAAAGTTGCTGTTCTTCACTTTCTGTTCTAAAATAGTAAACTGTTTATACAAATTGTTGGTAGGGAGTTGTATTGTGTTCTTTCAGGATGAGATTACCCTACCTCCATGAGGTCCCTTCTATAAAGACAGCCCTTAATTAAATGCATTTCCCAATTACCATTGAGTTTGTTACCACTATGGCAGCCAGGCTGTGTCAATCACAAGCTCTGTGGTGTGCTTTGGGTCAATCAGTGATGTCCTTGCCTTGTCCCAAGGCTGTGCTCAGCACAGAGCACCAGGCTGCCTTGTCCTCCTGCATTGACACACTCACTGGGCAAGGGTGACAGCAAATGTAGGAATTAACAAACACAACAAACTCTGTGTGGAAGCAAATGTCATATTAGATTCATGTTAGGCCTGAGTTTTGATGGGAAAGGACCATGAAAAGTTGTGTAAGAAATAAAGAAAGAGTCACACTGACGGAAAGGGAAGCGAGTGGGGACTTGGGAGTGGGAAAGGGTAGGGAGAAGCAGTGAAGCTGAAGCAATTGGGAAATGTGAGATTGAGGGACTGCACTAAAGGCTGAACAAAGCTGCACTGTGTTCTCTGAATGGCCATTGATTTCCCCTCTGCTCAGGGTGACAATTTTGCAAGTACAACTTTGGCCAACTAATAAGCTCAAAATGAAACTCTTAAAAGCATACCTTTACCACACAGTCTCTAAGACAATTTGGAAGCCTTTAAATTGAAAAGTGCTACATTAAAACTAGGTTATTACCAATAATTATATGTTACAATCTTGCAAACCTTTGATTCCTTCATTCCCATTGTCAAAGCTTTTTATAGCACAAGGTTTTTATTAATTTAATTGTAGCCTTATATTAAATTTGTCCTGCATTTTATCTAGCTTCAGTTTCTGGAACAATAGCTTATCCTTTCAACTATGTAACTTTCCAGTCACTTTGCAGCATGAGAGAAATATGAAGATGCTGAGTTGATTCACAATAATTATATTGTTCCATTGGAAAAAATCACAGAACACTCCTCTTGAGTACCTTACTAAAGATCTAGCTGTAATTAAGCATTAGTAAGACATATTAAAACTCTAGTCTACCTGGAATGTTGGTGTCCTTGCAAAAATTTATATCTTTGTTCTCCACTTTGATCACTGTTATATTAGATGTTTTCTATGCAAATTAACTAAATTTTCTTTCTGAAATATTGTTCTCCTTTAAGCATTCCATGATTAACTAGGATTTTGGCTTTCCAGTAGAAGTCAGTTTAGCCTTTCTTCTATGTGGTTCACTGCAATTTAAAACTGCTGCTTCACTTGCCACCTGCACTGAGCTCTGGAATTTGGCCAATCTTTGGCATCTCCCCTTGGATATTTCATAACGTTCTTAACTGAGGAAAAACAAAACTCATCTTCCTTGTTAAATTCTCAGACTCTCTCACTCTCTGCTACTGCTGCTACTTTCGCTGTCCCTCTGTTTCACTGGACACTATGTGGGATTTATTTTTCTCCTTTATCCAAACATCCAGGCCATATTTAAATCCAATAGAAACTCCTTCTGAAGCATATTATCACTGATGCTTTGCAGACTTCCATTCAGACCCTCCTCACCTCCCATAGCAGCAAAGCCAACTATATAACTTTTGATTCCTTTTGTCTGTATTACTCCTTTCAAAGTCTCAAAAGATGAGAGAAAAGCTAATGTATTCCTGCACCAGCAGTCCAGCTCCCTCTTCACAAATTCACCCTTGCCGCTGCTGAACCTGAGATGTTACACCTCACAACTGAGGCTTTGCACAATTCTACCTTCTACTTTTCTGATTTTGTCTGAGAACATGTTGCCCTTTTGCCTTTCATTATCATGCTACCATCACTGAAGTTTGCCCTCTCTGCTTTGCTAGCAGAAGACTGTAATCTTCTTTCCACATCACTCCTTGTATATCTGGCACTCGCCCTGCCGTGAGACCATGATCCTGTTTAAAACCTTCCTCAAGACATCACTGCCTTCTGCAGCCAGAATGTGTAGCCTCTAGGAAATCAGTCAGTCATTAATAGCCAAGACATTCTGAAGATGATATTCTTGGGGTTTTCTTATATTACATTTAGAGAATCAGAGTCGGTGATACTTTAGAAGCACAGAGCTGTGTTTTATGTAACCACAGCATCGTGATTATCCATCTCATCATCACGGTGTTCGTCTTCAGCTGGTCCTTCATTATTACAGCTTGTTTTGAATTCCACTTTAAATTCTTTGTGGCACAGATGATGTCTTCCTATATAGCCATTGTCTTTCCTATTTCCATGGAACCTGACTCCTAGTTGAGGTCTTTAGGTGCCAATTTATATGGAAAGGTTGCTTTTATTAGAGAAACTGATATAGTTGGAGAAAAGTTAGCTGGACAAGTTGTTTTGCTTGTAAGTCCTTTTTCAGGTGATTAGGGATTAGAGCATTCAGTAAGGCCTGAATGGAGAACTTGCCTAGCAAAGAGCTTTGGAGGGGGTTTAATGAGAGGTGTTACAGAAAGGAGCTGATGTTTGTTCTTCCAATCCACACAATGAGCTCCTGAACCACCCTAATCTCTCTAGAGTGCAGATGTTGCTTTGTGAGCTTTCTATTTTAACTATAGCCTGGTGACAATTTCTGCTAGTAGTTGCTCAACTTAGTGAGGTTTGACCTTTGCATGCAGATGAAAGCTATAGGCAAAGTGATTTTAAAATCCTAGGGCAATTTACTTTAGTGTTACAGTATATACCAGAAAATAATATCCTAACCAAATGTCAACTGAACGCAATAATTTAGGACAACTAAAATTATATCTTGAAGGCAGTCCAGAGTATAGTGTTAGTGGAGTCTTCTTCATGAAAAAAAATGATCTTGTTGGGTTCTGTTCAGGAATGGGTAATTTGTTCAACCATGTCCCATCACTTGTTATCAAGTGAGATATGTAATAGAAGCGGTAACTGTAAAAAGACAGCAAAATTATTAGCCTATCATAGCTTCCTAGGGACAGTAATTTTTTTTACAAGACTGTGCTTGCTGAGTGGAAATATATTTCTCAATAGTAGTGGGAGGTAAGGAGCAACTATTTTATAGTATTACCTTTTAAATCTCCCTTCCTCAACATTTGCTGACATTGCATATCTCCCATAAATGTATTGCATGTATCTGTAATAAAAACAAAATTTAAAGAAGAAAATTAATCACTGGTGTCCATGTTAAGAAGAAGTAGCTTTTTTGTTTTGAATCATCAGAAAAAGTAGTAGTGATGCCAGTACTCCCTTTTGTACAGGTATCTTGGCTAGAATTCACCTTTAAATGCTGACAACTGTGGTACACTAGCTGGGATGCAGTAGTTGCATCCCTTTGGATGCAGTGAGTGAAGAGAAGCACAGAGCCCAAAGAGCAGGTCGGGCCCTGGCTGAGGCAGTGGTGCCCACCTGGGCCACCTCCTCCCTCCATACCAACGTGGACAGAGGCTCCTGTTCCCACACACCAGCCTTGCCCAGCATTTCACACTTCTCTGTTGAAGGCCATTCACATGCCCTTTCTGTGAAGGAAGTAGCTACAGTGCTCAACACACAGCTGTCAGGGATGGTCGTGCTGTTTATGACTGGTAGATGCCGGAAGAGGCCGCAGCTAAAAGCTCTCGTGTGCAAAAAAAAAAGCAAACGCGCTTGCCTTCTCTAGACTGAGATTCTCACAGCCTAGATAACAAAATAGGACACATTTACATTTCCCCAAAGAAATCCCTTTGCTCCTTGTGTCAGAGGCTATTTCACCTCAGCCATGGAAGGATCAGAGGCTCAGCTGGAGTGGGAGGTACAGAAACTCTCACACAAGTCAAAGCTATGTGAATGCTCGCTGCCCTTGCTGCGTTGTAGAACCAGTAGCCACCCTTCAAGGGAGCACAGGAGCTGCCCGCAGGCCTCCTTCATGAAGCAAACTCCATGTTTTACTCTTGTACAGGTACAGATATACTTCAGATAGGAAGATTCCTCTCTAGAGATACCTGTTTCAACATTGATTATTTAGCTGCACGCTGTCAATCCGGCTGCTGTTGCCTCAGCCGAATCCCTGCTGAACAAAGAAGAAAGATGATGTTTTCACTTCCCTATCCCTGGTGGACAATACCAAATTAACCTGCTCAGCATTTGCCTCTGCTACATCTTGTAGCTGAATGGTGAAGATTAACCCTGCAAAATGCTTGGAGTTAACTCTGAGAGGAATGAACAGGGTGCTTATTTTGGGTGACATTTTTTGCTTATCCCACACACTCCCCTTAGAGAAAGCAGCAGAAGCTGATGAAGAGACGTGTGGGTTGGGATCTCTTTGCATGATCCATGTATGGTGCGATGAAAAAATATAAAGAACAAGCCTGTGGAAGCTGCCAGTGTTGCTAAACCATGCAGAGGCCAAGGCCTGCCCAGCTGCAGAGCTGCTCCATCCACCCTGTCCACACCCACGGCAGATGACCATGTCATGGTGGAGGCAGCAGGCATGTAGTCCTATTCCTCCTGCATCTCAGCTGTGACAACAAGCAAATGTCTTAGCCAAGTGCCTCCCAGTTTCTTTTTTGTGACTTTTTTGGTACTGGGAGTGTTTCTGACCCTGTGTTTATGCAGCATCTCTCTTTGTATGGGGCTCTCTCTCCTTTTAGCTCTCCCTAGAGATACTATGCTTTTAATGCACACTGTAAGGAGATAGACATAACTTTTTTCACACAGTAGGAGGAAAAAATGGCAGACATTAAATACTAAAGGTAAAGAAGAGGCTGCTCTTTGTTCTTTCTATATATTTGATTTTAGAATAGGATATGTAATTCATAATAAAGCTGTAAAGTTTTATGAATTCTGGGAATCTTGTTTCAATTCCTACTCAGAGTTTTGAAATGTGGTTAGTAAAAAGAGAAACAAGGAAGACAATAATCTATACAAGTACTAGAAATGGGAGCACAGGGGAGCAGTTTGAAGCTGTATATCCAGCTGTGCAAAAATGTTGTGGTTTCTGCTACTGCCTCAAATTGGTACTGGTTGTAGGGCTCAATTCGCAGACCAGACCTGGATGTCTCTGCTGGTTTTCCAAACAATTTACATTTAACTTTTTTTTCTTCTGCTCTTTTCATCTTTCCACTAACATCAGCCAGCCTTGCTGTCTCCTATTATCCTTCCCTCCTATCTATCTAGGATCATCTGTCCTCCTGCCCCAAACCATTCTGTCAGTGCTTTCAGGTCTTCCAAATTGTTTTGGAAAAATCCCTTTCCACATGCTCTCAAACAACTGTTTTAGCAGAAGCTTTTGTCTGTTCTGTCTCCTCCACCCTTCTATCTCATAATCACTGTCACTCACTGTGTTATGCCAAATATGGATTTGAGCTCTTCTTCGAAGGACCTCTGTCCTTACATGTTTGTTTGAGGTGTGTAGCACATACTTAATAGCTTGTAAAATAAAGCAGGTGAATCATATTCACTTATTAAGACATGATTTTTAGAGAACTGATGGTGGAAATTTCCCAAAAGCTCTGTGGATTTTTATGGGTGACCCAATCTCACGCAGATCTCACATGGATCTCACTCTGGGTCTGAGCAGAAGTGAGGGAACAGCCCACAGGAAATCTGTACTGAGGACAGGAGAGCTATGGCTCTAGCCCCTGTTAGGGAATTAATTTTGAAAAATTACTCTTGAAAACTGCTTTTGAGACAGCCAAGGGCATGGAATTTTCTTTAGGTAGTGACTCAACGAGGCAGGGTTCCTCCAGCCAAGACTCTTATTGCTGAAGTCATTCCGCAGATGTAATGACAGAGCTTTGTCAAATCTGGAGCAGGATGTATTCTGGCTGAAACACAGTATCAACCTTGTAAAAGAAGCCTAGTTCATGCAGTGAGCATGAAGCCAGAGCCATGCTGAATACAGGAACAAAGAAAAGGATGACATGCTGGACTGCAGCAGTGGATGTACCCATATTGTTAAAGCAGCTAAAAAATGCTTAAAGTCTTGGCAGCAAAAACGTGAAGACAGTTTAATTAACAGACCCAAACCCATCAAGTGACCCAGACCCAAACACAGGGCTTTTTTTTTTTTAATTTGTAACAAGGATGTTTAACATTGCCTTCCTGTGCAGATCTAAGTGATGACACAGATCTCAAGGCAGTGGTGAATTCGTGCGTGTTTGATATTCAAAAAGGGTAAAGTGCTCTAGCTCCTGATGTGCTTTATTGCCATACCAGGAGAATGTTTCAGTGTTTCCATTACCCATTTTGGCCATTAGGCCAAAAATCTCAATGGTATGTTCAAGGAAGCTGCAAGAATGAAAGAGGAGTTACAATATCAACATTTTGGTCCAAAACCTAATCTTTACTCTACATTCTGTAGCACGTATGTGTCAAATGCAGCAGTTTCATGTTCACTCTCCTCCGCTAATTGGGTTCAAATGCTTTCAGATATAAAATATTTTTTGTTTTTTAATTTCTGTTAATCTTTGGAAAAGCTCTGATAGATCCAAAGTGATTACAAATGATGAAGATTATTCAAACTTCAAACGTATTCTAAAATACACTGTAATAAATTGTTCCATTTCTTCTCGTGATACCTTAAGCCACCAGGGCCTGCAGGATAACCACTCCTTTCTCCAGTCTGCTTCATCCTTCAATGAAGCAGATTAATTTAATAACCTTAACATAGGGAATTTTGTATCTCCCTCTAATCCTTACAAGTTGGAACCCTCCATACATGTACCCTAGACACTGACAAATTGAAAGTTCATTCAGGACCAGAGCGATAGAAAGACCAAGGGAAATCATGACACCCATTAGCTCCCATGGCAGCTCTGCTGCTGTCTGCACTCACCAGAGCTGACAGGGGGTTGGCTTCAAGGGCATCAACTGAAATGTGCAGGGGAGCTGAAGGCATTCAAGTACTGTGAGCACTTCCTTTGGACATCATACTGCAAAGGGAAAATAATTTCATTAGTCTGAGACCTGGCTGATGTTGACATTTTCAGTGAGAGGAGTCAACTTGTAAACCTCTGTAATCTCCAGTCCCTGCTGACATAAAGTAATAGGTTGTTCCTTGCAATATCTTATTCACTTAACATTTCAGATACACTCTCTGAAGTACCTTGGGATCAAAAACACTCCCTAGATAAGCATAAGCTACTATTATAGGAGGATACTGTTTACGTCTTTGTGATGCCCTTTCCTCCACTCTCACTTTAAAATGAGTTTTGTGTAGGTAAAAAAACCCCACCAGATTGACAGCTTTATAGACTGCAGCTCTTACCCACATAACAAGTACATTGCAAATAGCAGGACTCCAGCCATCTTCCTTGCCACACTATCCAAGCAAGTACCTACCAGAAAGGAGCAGTCAACTGGAGAAAAATTCACTCACTGCAATGCTCATTCAATCTGTAGTTGCTTGGTAAAGGGTGTCAATTGGTATTCTAAAGAAATTGGTATTCTAAAGAAAGCAGCAAGTTACTTTTGAGACCAGAGTTAGAGCATAAAAATGCTGAAGCAGTATTAATCTTATCATAACTTAAAATATCTTCAGTGTAGCTACTTGTCCAGAAGATCTGCATAGTTCAGGGAAAGAAACAGGACCATCTAGAAGGATTTGTGTTAGGTAAATTGTAAGCACTTGAATTTGGATTGATGAATCCCATCCCAAATGACATATAGATAGATGGCCAGAAAACTTTTTAGTTTTGCTGGTCTAGGTCAAATTCAAAGTTATTATTTCAAAGGGGAAAATAAAGTATGGTGCAATTAAACTACAATTTTGAAAGATGCTGATAGCTCACTTGAATTACTAAACTGCCACTTCAGAATTGATGATGATAATAATAATAATAATCAAAAAGGAATATATTTTGCAGATAGAGTGTCCTGTTTTCTGAATCTTATATTGCTCCAAAATAGATGGTATTATTGTTATTTATTATTTTAATTTTACTTGCAGAGCTCCAGAAACATTGATGCAACTTCACGGAGAAATAAAGGTGACAGGTCCTGACTTAAGAGCTTAAAATATTAATGAGACTAAACAGGAACTGATGACAACTAATGGGTGGATCAAGTGGGGCATGAAAGAAATAATACACAGCAGCTTAACAGCATGAAAGAAGCACTTCGGGGTGGTTATACCTCTTTAATTACTCTTTGGCTCTTCCAGTGAATATTTTGAATGTGTGAAGGGGGTCATAGAAAAAAGCCAAGGACTTGCTCAAGAAGGAGCAGAAGTGCCAAAATTGAGACTCTAAACTGCAGTAGTTCACCAGACCTTCCTCAAGCCACGGGACCAAATTACTTTGTGAAGAGCTCACAACAGTGGAACAAGTAAAAGTCTGAAAACTTAGAAAGGTAAAATCGTCATTAGTCCTCTCCTTTTTGAAAGAGGTTAAAGCAACTTAAATACAATTTCACTCAAACATTCCCATACTGATGGACAATTTTCAGTCCAATGTAATTGGAAATGACAGTTGAAAAACCTTGATGAAAGGTTGTTAGATGAGAACACTAACAAAGAGCAGTAAAATTGGCAAGGCTAATGCAGGACTGTTTTTGCTCCCATCCCCACAATAATTTTGTAACCCAACTACTGAATTTCCCATAATATTCATTAGGTATCTCCTGAGGGATGCTGTGAAAGCTGCCATTCAGCTGCTCTGAAGGAATTCTTATTGTCTGAATTGAGGAGACACATTCAGATCATTAATCCAAACCGATTGCTTTTTTTTACTTCCAAAATGTTTTGGACAATGTTTTTTTCATATTATTTCAAATTATGGACCCAGTTCACCTCAGGCTACAATAAACTATGGTCTCAGTATGTTCTGGGAGAAGATGATTTATTAGGTGCCTGACAGAACACATGCTGAATTAAGCAGGATCATCTAACCCCTTCCCAGTTAATTAAAATGACTTGTGGGATGACCAGTCTATAGCTCAATGACTGAGGAGAGAATTGATGTAGTGTGAAGACAGGTGACAGGACAAAAGGAACTGATGTGAATAAGGTATAGAGCACTTGTAAATTATATGCTTTCATATATCACACAGAAAACATTATTTCTATGAAGTAGCAGAAATAATCATGCCTACATCTTTTAAGGAGTGAGTGAACTGGAATAATACATTGCTCTACAGAATGAAATCTTCCAGCGTATTTTAGAGAGACTGTGAATAACTTAGAGTCGCACTGTCTGGAATTCTATTTCTCCATATCTCATATGTTGAAATAAAATTAATCAGTGAAATCTGAAATCAAAGCAGTGCACATTGCACTGAATTTCCTGTTGCTAAGCATCACTTAGTCGTACTGTGATGGGAGGTGGTTTGTTTTGTTTCCAGCACCAGAAAAAGGTGGTGAGATTTTCCCACCCTGTAAACATTTAATCAGGCAGTAGAATAGATAAGCAGATGTCAAAAAGAAGTGTGGCTAGATTTGTCATTTTTTCAAAATACAGAACACAATAAACCCAGTCTGGGAAAACAGGCTGTTCCCCAGGATTATGTTTGTGCCTTTAATGCTAAGGTGTTTTTTTCTCAGCCTGGCAGCCTGGCCCCTATGCACTTAAACTTGTTTTGAGACCAGTAGCCTGGATTTCACTGTACCATGTACCGCAGGAAATAATTGAGTTCCAACATGAAAGCACCAAGAAATGGAGAAGCCACCCTTTCCCCTAAAGATGTACCCAAATTATTCACTCAGACTGCTTTCAAACTGAATTTGACTGGTTCTAGGTTCCAGCTACCAAATCTTTCTGTCTTCTCTTTCTCATCAGCAAATAATCTTTCAGTACCTCAGCTTTTCTCTAAGATAATTACACTATAATTAAGTCTTCTCGGTCTGTTAGACAAACTAAATTCATTGAGCTCTGTATGAATATCACTGAAAGGCTTTTCCTGTAGCTGCAAAATACTTTTTATATCATCTCCAGCATTTCAGCAACCTTGAAAAATTGTAGACATTGGAAGTAGAATTCAAAAACACAGGTGTCTAGTCTAATATTAATAATTGTGTCTCTCTTTCCAGTCACTGAAGAGACAGACGGTGCCAGGAGGCAACTTATCCCACCCCTCTCAGGCACTTAGGAAGGGCTGGATGCCCCATGAAGGTGTATGATTAAAAGCACAGGATGTCTGAATGGCTAGTTTAGACTATATCCTGTCTTAAATGGTGAATGCTAGGTGAGATGTGTAGCACCACAGTACTGTGCAAATTCACATATCAATCAGAGAATAAGATATCACCTCCCACTCTTTTCTTGCTTCTTCTAGTAATACACTCATCAGCAGAAGTCGTTTTTTTCATGTAGAATTTATGTTCAATGGCTCTTCTGCTACAAGCACTAAATCCATTTTTAGAGGCACGTTTACAGCATGCATTCCCATGGTCTGTAAAGAGGCCCATGTACTATTAGCTTCCAAATGTGTATTTTTTTTAATCAGTTGTTAGAAAAATGCATACTGTGTGAAGAAAATCAGTTTATCAGACAACCCTGTCAAGACTCCCTTACCACTGTGTCCTTCTTACTGTCATATATGCTTAGCAACACTTCATGCTGGTGTGGGCCCTAGAAATGCATTATACACTAGGACCCAGGGTGCTGTCAATGAAATTCACAGCCATGTCCCTGCTTTGGAAATATTACAAAACAAAACAGAAAATCATAGAATCATAGAATCAGAGAATGTTTAGAGTTGGAAGAGACCTTAAAGATACATTTCTTTAACCTTCCTTTTCTGGTTTATGTATCTATAGAAGCCCTTTTTGTTATTCTTTACATCCCTTGCCAAGTTCAGTTCTAGCTGCACCTTGGCCTTCCTGACCTTGTCCCTACATAACTGGGCAGTGTCCCTGTACTCTTCCCAGGAAACCTGTTCCCTCTTCCATGGCTTGTGTAGGTGCATCTTGTCCTTTAGTTTGACCAGCAGGTCTCGAGTCAGCCATGCTGGTCTCTCGCCTTCCTTTCCTGATTTCCTACACCTGGGGATTGAGACTTCCTGTGCTCTATGGAAAGCATCCTTAAAGATCTGCCAGTTCTCTTCTGCTCCCTTGTCCCTGAGGGCCATTTCCCATGGGGCCCTATCTACTAACTCCCTGAAGAGCTGGAATTTTGCTCTCCTAAATTCCAAAGTCCTAACTAAGCTTCTCATCTGCCTCATTCCCCTTAGGACAGTGAACTGCACTAATGCATTATCACTGCAGCCCAGGCTGCCTTCAACTTTGATGTACCTGATGAGTTCATTCACATTTGTGACCATCAGATCCAATAATGCATCCCCTCAGGTAGGACTGTCAATTTCTTGACTTAAGAAGTTGTCATCGAGGCATTCCAGGAATCTCCTGGATTGCCTACAGCTTGCTGTGCTACTTTTCCAGCAGATGTCAGGATGGCTGAAATCCCCCAGCAGGATGAGAACCTGCGATTGCGATGTCTCCTCGAGCTGGAGTAAGAAGGCTTCGATAGACTGCACTTGACTGGGTGGTCTGTAGCAGACTCCAACCACAAGGCTCCCTTCATTGTTCCAATCCCTAATTCCTACCCATAAGCTTTCAACCTGCTCATGGCTATTCTTTAGGGACAACTCTTCACACTCTATCCAATTCTTTACATAGAGGGCAACACCTCCACCCCTTCTTCCTCTCCTGACCCTTCTGAACAGCTCGTAGCCTTCAATAGCCACACTCCAGTCATAGGATTCATCATTCTGGTCATTCATTGCTTCAGTTCTGAGGAGAAAGAAGGAAAGAAAAACACCTCTCCAAGTGAGTTTGAAGCTTGTGTTACACCAGCACGGTACTTGGAAAGGAGCCATTATCACAAACAAGAGGGTTTGATGAAGAAGGGGACACAGTAGATCACTTTGAATGATGACCACTGTAGGATGGCTTTCCTTAGTCCAAAGTTTTGTACAGCAAGATTACAGTTGTTACCGTCTTGTCCAGACAAAGCAGCTGCTGAGATAACTCCAGCTTCCTTCACACAATCCCAGCAGTTTAAGCAGAAAATACTAGAAGCTGCTCTTGTTAAAAACACACTCTGTGTACAAAAAAAACGGTGCGTGGAACTGTGGCTCCTTTTAAATGATAAGGAGGACTAATTCTAACATGACTGCAGCTCTTTGCAGATAATGCTGAAAAATACCCTGCCCTACCACACCAAGCTGAAGCTCATTTTGATGGAAGAAATATAACAAAAATGTGCAGGGATGCCACTGCTTAACTCAGCATTCTCAGATATCTTTGTCAGACATCATCGAGCTCAGGGGTGACATTGTCAAAGCTCAAAAGAACACTGCTGAAGCATTTTACAGTCTTTTCCAAAAGCAGTTTCCTCCTCACTGGAAGTATTAGTACTACTCAGATAAACTATCTTTGCTGAAGAAACAGAAAGGTGGATATGTATCTGATTTTTATTTACCAGATAGAGGACAATTTTGTAGTATAACTTCATGACAGTAGCTTCTTTCAGCACGTTACAGAACCACTTTCAAGAAAACAGCTTGTGTTTTGATATCACATTTGCCACTGGGGAAGTGTTTTGCTGTTAACTGGAAAGCTCCTGTTGTAGAATTGAACTGAAACTGAATTTAACTGAAAAGAATTCAGTTCCTTTGTCTTTTTAATGCAGTCAGAAATACTTCTGTTTACATAAACTGCCAAATTTAGAATATTAATACCTAGCTGTCTGAGCTATACGGTTTTAATCCACAGTTTAATATTGGGTTCAATTTTAGGAGTCAGGAATATAACAGGTGCCGCACTTCGTGGAAATGTCTGTTGGGATAGATATGAAGCCACTCTGGAAATACCTGACAGTATTTGAGGTCCTTGCACCACAAGCACTACTAGTACTGTTGTCTCTGTTCCCTGCTTCCACCCTCGTGGCAAAGGTGGCTGAAAAAGGATATAAGCAGTCCTCACCCATTCCTCTGCAAATTCTCTATTTTGAGTTACACAGCAGATCAATCTGGCTGATTTAATTTTGAAGTGAATTAGGCTGAAAAGAGCAGTCTCCTTATAGACATGGTATAATTTCTTACAGATTCTAAGTGGCTCAATGTGCCCTGGGAAAGGTATAATGGCCAAAGAAAGCCATTGCAGATTTTGTTGTGATATGTAGGTAAAATCACTATTATCAGCCAAATCTTTGAGTGCAGTAGAGTGGAAAAAGCGCTATTGACTACCATGTAACCCACCCAGTGATTCTGCTTCCATATCTGTGCAGGACACCAAGTACTTTGCTTTGACATCAGTCTTTGTGGCTATGTCAGTGCTAGTAAACAATATGGGGACTTGATGATCTTAAAGGTCTTTTCCAGCATTGGTGATTCTGTGATGGGGAAAAGGCTGTGCTCTTAAAAAAACCCTCTTTCTTCCCAAAGTAGGGAAAGGCTGCCCATTGGGAATCTGCCTGGCAATGTGCTGTTTGGCACAGGCCCCAAAATGTTCCATGAAGCATGTTAACAATGAAACAACAGAGCTGGTCCCCGGGAGGGTGTTCAAGTCCCTTGTGCCCTGGTGTGTCTGACAGTGTAGGTGTAGCCCAGAAGATCTGAGAAGCAAAATTTTTCCCTGCTGAGCGAGGCAGAGTGAAAGACCAGAGGCAGAACCTGTGTTTGTAACAAGGTTTCACACCTGCTCTCTGAGCAAACTTGGGTTCTAATTCTACTTTCATTAGCATCTCTTCAGACTTACAAAGAACAAATCTTTCATTAAGCCAGTTATTAATGTTAGTGATTTTGAAGTTCTTAATTGTTTGTAAGCACTGTCTTAGCCTGTTCACAACTATCAGCAAGGTACTGTGCAAGTTAATTATCGAAACTTTATAGTCTGAGTACAGAGACTTCCAGGCTATATAAATGGAGCTTTGGGGATGTTGAATAATGTTGTCAGACAATACCCTGTTCCCCGTGTTCTGTGCTCTGTCTGTGGAGCACAAGACTTATATGTAATATTGATAAAGTGGTATTAAAAGGACTGGTTTTAGTGGCTTCAGCACGTGTTCCTTAAAAATTAACTTCTTTTCCTATTTTAAAGAAACAACAGACAAGTAGCAGTGACAAAGAAAATATCCCTAGGGAAGTATCTACTTGAAATTCCAGATGGACCTGAGAGAGGCAAAATGCAGCTGTCCCAGTCTCAGACAAAGTGCTTTGATATGGAGAGATATTCTCGTCTCTGCAGATATTTTCAGACTCCATATTTTTCAGGTATTCTCTGTTCCCCTACACAGGCATGGAGCAGAACAGCTATTGTACCAACATGTAACTGAAATACGGTGTTAGATGCAAGAGGCTGAGGATAAGAACTGAAATATATGCATCTATTTATTCAGGCAGAATCACAGAATTGTCACAGTTGGAAAAGATGTCTAAGATCACCAGGTCCAACCATCCAGCCAGAGGGGAAAAAGAAAAAACACAAAACTACAGCCACACACCCCACAAAACCAATAACAGCACATAACCCCAAAAACCCCACCATGCCCACTATAGCATGCCCTGAAGTGCCACACCTACATGTTTTTTAATACCTCCAAGTATGGTGTGACTCCACCAACTCCCTGGGCAGCCTGTTTCAGTTCCTGACTACTCTCTCAGTAAAGAAATTATTTCTAATATCTCACCTAAACCTCCCGTGGAGCAGCTTCAGGCCATTTCCTCTAGTCCTATGGTTATTCACTTGGGAGAAGAGAGCAATGTATGAGCAATGAATGTAAGGAGACAAACCACAGGTGCCTACTTTTCCTTGCAAACACCTCCTTATGGACCCAAAGCTAGTTGAAGCACACCTCTGACCATTATTACATGCTATTACAAGGTATCAGCCATAGACACTCCAGCACTTTTTGCCCAGAGCTACACACCAAGAACCTTTTTTCCCCTGCTGTTAGCCAGCTAACACACAAATTTGTTTTTACTCCATTACTTTCTGCATGAAAGGCTAAGAATGGTATTTTTTTTCCTTGTTAAAACTATGCATTCACTTGTCAGGGGGACCAACAACAAAAAACATTATGCATGTACAATAATTGGTTTAGGCAGGTGAGTCATGGCCCGGATTTGCTTCTGAATCTAGATTTTACTTCAAATATTTTGCTCAGGTTCCTTTGTGATTTTTTTCTGCTACCTGCTGTAAGAGTGAGACAGTAAAATTTCCTGTGATTTAAGCTGTGAGCAGACAGGTTAGAATAAAGAAAAGCATGGAGAGAGACCAAATGATCCAGCTTTCTGGCACTCTTTTCAGGCTGATTACAAGTCTCACACTGTGCTATGCCCCCTTGGAGTATTTTACAAAAGAATTAAGATCTGTTAAAAAGGTAAATGAAATTCATCCAGAAAAAAACAAAAATGAAAAAAAAAATAATCTGACATTCTTTGTTCTATCCAGGTAAGGGACTGCTTCTGTATCATTTAGTCTTTGTGCACAGTGAAGCTTGTTGACATCCAGAATGGCTTTAAAACAGTGTCACTGTACTTGGGTGATGACCTAGACTGCACCATGTTTTTGTCGAGTTAGAGTTGCCCCCCCCGAATGGTTGTTGCTGCTTTGTGAAAAAAAAAAGTGTTTTTTTTCAGCCTTCCCACAAAGCATGTATATTATTCCCTGAACAGTCTCATTAAAAAATAGGAATTTAACCCTCATTCACTTGCCAGAGTTTAAGACTGGGAAATAACAGAAGTGATACATACTGTGTTAATATTATTTTAATCACTGGGTTCTTTTAATCTTCCACACATCAGCGGGAGAGTAACTTTTCCTGAAGCACAAAGCATTCAAATACATATTTTGTATTTCTTCCTGCTGTGTTAATGAAAATGGGCAGGTTTTAGAGAAATCAAATTAGTCTCCTCTTTAAATATTCATTAATTTGAACAGGAGGATGGAAAATTGGTCACCAGCTATTCAGTAAATAGCACTCTCAAATTGGTTATGTCCTTATGCTTGCTATGATTTTTTTTTAATAACATTGATTTCTGTATGCAGTGAAATAACATATTGACACAATCACTGTCAGAGCTGTTAGTATGGTTATTATTCAACTGTAGGGCTCCTGCTTAAAAAATAATACCTTGCTATGACCTTGTACACACTTTGTGAAGCATTAAGTAATATTTCTCTGACTGTCAAACCAGCAGCAAACCTCAGGGAGCCCACAGCCATAAACACTGTAAAACTCAAAACAACAACAAAAAAATATAAGCACTTTGGAAAAAGTGTAAGTGATTCTTGAATATGGACCTTATGCTGTTATTCAGTTGCTTTTTAAAATGCTACATATATTGCACATACCTATATTACAGACCTGCCATATTTCTCTCCCAGATTTCCTAGACAGAAGTTTATGAAGGTGCTCACAGAGTCTGCCAAGGCCAAGGTGTACCCGACCTGCCGTGCATCTACTGCTCAAATGACAAGTACTTGCACAGTAAGCCTGAGGTCTCCTCCATGCAGCTAACTTGCTGAGGAAGCACTGACCATCTGTCCATGAGCAGTACATCTGACCCCTCATCATTCAGGTGTGTGCACCAAAGAGCTTGGCTGTGTATGCATAAAGGACATTTATTAGGAATTTAGAGAGGACTGGAGAGGCTCCTGTCCTTAACTGACTGCTGGAGATTTGGAAAGCCAGGACTGGTGTCTGCAGTCTTCTTTTTCCACACATACTACATTTTTTGGTTGGAAAAATAGATACTGTGTAGAAGCTTGATAACAGCACTTTTACGTACTGTAAGTCAAGTCAAGGGAGCATTTGAGCTAAGAATGAAGGAATTATCTATATTCACCTTCATGTCACACAGCACCTCATCAGGGAAGATGCTGAGCACTACCAGAAATCCCACCCTCAATTTTTCTCATATGTCAGAAGACATATAAGAAACACAGATATGGGTCACAAACGCAATAGTACTTCCTAACCTTTACAGGAGTACACTTCTTTACTAGTAAAAAGAGAAGAAACAGGACTGTATGTATTCCATTATTACAGTTTTCTGTTCTATATACTGTACATATTATAGACAAGTGCATCTATATACGTCAGCTTCTTCAAGCTACTGCATAGAAATGTGAACCTTCTTCAACAAAACTTCCCTGTTTCATATGCCAAAAATACCAGTTTTTCTCGCATATTCTGAATAATAAAGTTATTCCTGATCAGTGGGAATAAAACAGGGACTACATTTTTTCCTTCTAATTCCATATGTTATTTTACTTCCTACCTGGAAGTGTTCAAGGCCAGGTTGGATGGGGCTTTGAGCAACCTGGTCTAGTGGAAGGTGTCCGCCCCATGGCAGTGGGGTTGGAACTGGATGGTCATTAAGGTCTCTTTCAACCCAAACCATACTATGATTCTATGATTCCATGATTCTATAGTAAATGTTTTCTTCAGGACAGACAAAAAAAGTGCAAGTTGAACTACTGAAATACTGTAATAAATTCTGCCTTGGCTCCAGAGGAGGAGGTTGGTGATTGGCGACCCGAACCCTGGGACACAGACCTGTTGCACACATGGGTGCACTTAACACCAGCTATGGAAGACTTCAGCAACCCCTCTGCTAGCCATCAGCAGAAGGCAGACATCATCATAAGCAAAAAGCTCCTGGTTCCAGTCTTACTATTTGGGCTTTTTTTCCCAAAGATAATAAACAAATAATGATTTTTCAATCATATACAAACACAAACATATTCTACTAAGAGGAAAAGAGAATATGAGGATGTATGGGGTGCAGGTGCCCCAGGGCTGGCAGTGGGGACTGAGGTGCAGCCCCTGTGAGGAGATGCTGGGGCTGCCCCATGCCAGACACAGCTGGTTCCAGCCGGCTGCAACTGACCACTGCAAGGCATGGCTGAACCCCACAGCCAAGGTGGTGGAGCCTTGGGGAAAGTGTATGTAAGAAAGGGCAAAAATGCCAGAGAGCAGAGAGGGGCAAGGAAAAAAGAGTGAGAAACAGCCCTGCAGACAACAAGGTGAGAGAAGACGGAGGGAGAGAAGGCTCTCCAGCCACTGGAGCATAGATTTCCCCTCAGCCTATGGAGAGGACTATACTGGAGCAGGTTCACCTGAAGGACTGCAGCCCATGGGCAATACACACTGGAGCAGGGGAGCAGCATGAGGAAGGAAGGAGGGGCAGAGAGGAGCTGTTATGGACTGACTACAACCTCCATTCCTCCCCCACCTGTGCTGCTCAGGGCAGGGGAGGCAGAAGAGTCAGGAACAGAGGAGTGAAGCTGAGCCTGGGAAGAAGACATTGGGAGAGCTGTTTTAGGTTTTGCCTTTATTTCTCACCACCCAATTCAATTTTAGCTGGCAATAAATTAAATTAATCTTTCCCAAGTTCACTGTGTTTTGCCCATTTTGGTAACTGGTGAGCAATCTCCCTGTCCTTATCTTCAGCAATGAGCTTTTTCCTCTTATTTTCTCTGCCTGTCCTGTTGAGGAGAATGAATTAGCTGGGTGGGTGTCTGTCACGGATTGACTCAGGATTGGCGATTAAACCAGAGACAACAGTGCTCTCGATCCCCTCCCCCTCCCACCCAGGTAGGGAAGGAGAGAGAGAATTAGGAGAGAGACTTTGCTGGATTGAAAACTAAACTAGACAGCTTTAATTATATGTACTATTATATACAAGTATGTTCAGGAATGTGCAAAAGCCTCTTGCCTCCCCCACCCCCAGCAACTCCCCCGGCACTCTCCTGAGCTGTGAGCAGTCCTGAAAAGTCTCGGACCGCTGCTGGAGATAACAGCAGAGCAGACAGGGGTGGGTTATGAGGGTTATGAGGTATCTAACAGCAGAACAAGGTAATGCAACCATAGGGGAATGTGGAGAAAATACAACATCTTCACTCAGCTAGGTATTTACCCCAGGGGAAAAAAAAAAACAAGACCCAAAAAACATCAGAAACCCAACATCTTTCTGTCTAATTCTTCTAATCCTTTGCCTCACTTTCCCTACATGCTCGTTTATGTTTCTAGAGGCAGTGGATCTATGAATATTAATTTCTTCCCTCTCTAACATTATCTATGCCTACTGTTTTGTTGGTGAAGACACATAGCCTGGCAATACTCAAGCCTCAACTGTCTGCCTCAGCTAGGGAATACTGTGATGAAACGATGGGGAACCTGAGGGCAAAGGAAAGCTTCCCAGGAATCTGTGGAAACAGACAAACCAGGCAGACAGTTCATTGCTGCTAGCAAAAGGCAACTGTCCAGGGCTGGAACTCAGGTAGCAGGCTATGGCGTTTTCATTTGTTTAGCTTCAGTAGGTCAAAACACTTAACAAAACTTCTTTTCTTGGCATTAGGGATTTTCCATGTGACAGGCTGTCCATATGGCTGTAGACAATATGCCAGTGCTTTAGGAGTCTGTGAAGATTTAGGATACTGCATTTTTGTCATACTCAGCCCAAGCACAGGCTAAGTTCCTCTTTGGAACTGTCCAAGGATAGTTTGGAGCATTTGCAGACTCCTACGATGTTTCTCGTTCAGTTTGTCTTCTTCAGGTTAACAGTCTGAGTTTGTTCAATAGTTCTTTAGAGGTCATATTTTTTAGGCATCTCAACATTCTTGTTGCTCCGCACCATCCTCAAAGCTGAGGTACAAAACCCTGGATTGAAACCTTTAGGTTATTCCCTCAGCATTATAGAGGCTGATTTACTATAGCTCTACAAATCTACTCATACCACCTCTCACTAAATTACCTGTGTTCAGAACTTCCTTCATGCTCCTATCAAGTAAGATGTACTTACATTTGTTTGTCCTCATATCACAGAATCATGGAATTCCATCTGGAAGGGACCTCAGGGCTGTTCAGTCTCTGCAAAGAGCCTGTCAATCTCTTGCTCAGTCTCCCTAGCAGTGTGCAAGCTGCTCACTTCCTCCACAACTCCTTCTCTTGCCAGCAGCTCCTCACCCACCACATGTATCCCTCCACAAGGACCTGGCCACTGTCCCCTGCCCCAGCCCTGGGGCAGCAACTGGGCACTGCCTGCTGCCTAAGACTGGGATGGTGGCATCCTCTCCCAGAACTCTGTCTGGGTTGAGGTCTCCAATACACTGAGGCCTATGCTTCCTCCCAGGTAGGAGACCATGTCCCATGGTGCCTCAGCACTGTCTTAGGTTTATATAAATTAAACCCTTCTGGTTTTAGGTATATATATGCCCCATTTTTATATTTTGATTTGTCCGGTTGTCTGAAAAAGGCTTTATCTACTTCTTCCTGATCAGGTGGTCCACAGCAGACACCCATCACAATGTTATCCATACTGATCTACCCTCTAACCCTGACCCGTAACCTCTCAATTGGCTCATCGCCCCTCCCAAAGCAAAGCCACCTGCATCCTCACTGCTTTCCCACAGAAAGGCAACTCCCAACTGTGATGATTTCCCAGAAAAGGTACGAGATCTTCCTCCATTCTGCTGTCATGTAGGCTTGCCCTTATTTGTGTGCATACCCTTTGGAAGGGCCCCTTTCTGCTCCTTTCTACCTTACACTGATGATAAGGTCTCATGTCCACATCATCCCACACCCTTTGATTGCCAAGCTCTTCGTCGCTTGATTATAAGTCATAATCTCTCTTTGACACCAGTTTTAGTTTGAAATTTCTCTTCGTCAGTTTGGATATCATGTTGGCAAATACATATTTGCCCAGCTTGGTCATGGGGATCTCATCTCTTCCAATAAGTTCTTGATCATCAAAAAGGATTCCAAGGTCTTGCAGACAAATCTTTGTTGTTGACAAGAGCTGTGTAATCCCCAGTTGACCTGTAGTGTCCATCCACTCTGCCTCAAGACCTTTGCATCACTGGCAGGACTGAGTGGACACCACTTCGATCCCCATGCCCTTGACCATCACCCCTGGATCCATGCAGGGATACTTGATATACTCCAAGTATCCCCTGGTATAATTGATGCTGCCATGGAAGAGCAGCCTGGGGTAACAGTCGCAGAGCTGACAGGCCTTGGCAGCTTCCCCACAACACCCGGGCTCAAAGCCTTTAGCAAGCAGCAGATCTCCCCACAAACCCTGCAGCTTGCTCTCCAATGAGCTCCCAGGAGTCCCCCACAATTCCAGAAGAAGTTCTCAGATCTCAAAGCTGAGTCCAGTACCTGCCTCTGTTAGCTGTGCTGTGGAGTATCTCCTGCTTTGGCTCCCTGGCAATGCTGTGCACAGGAATGGAGGCAGGGGATTCCCACCTCCAAGGTCTTTGGGACATCAGGAGCTCTCTCCCACCTCTGGCCATCCCACCAGGTGCTGTGAGGGCCTGTGTCCTAGCAATGTAGCTCAGTCAGGCTGGCCCCATCTGTGCCCCACTGCAGGGGAAGAGCCCAGGCTCCATATGAAAGAAGAAGAAGAATTGGGGCTTTTTTGCTAGCCTCTTCTTTCCTTTTTCATGTCCTTTTTTGAATTATAAAGGTTGGGTTTTTTCCCCACACTAACATTTTGTTTTGAACGGTTGGCAAGCTTTGCTGGCACTTGCCTGAAGGAAAAAGATACAGCAGTGGGGAGGGGGAGTGCTCCAACCCTAAGCTCATGTGCCATCGTGCCCAGCGTGGCTTTTCATCTTCAACAAATGTAGGTGAGAAGCTGCTGCCTTCGAGGCCTCAGTGAAATCAGACAAGAAAACTAGTGAACTGTGAAGATTGTGACCTTCCTCCATGACAGAATTGAAAGGACAGCTGAAGAAAAAGCCCACAACATAGTTCAAAATTCTGAAAAGAAGAAAACAAACTGGAAAAGTGTGGAGGAGAAAGTTCTAGACTCACAGCACTTAAGAACAGGATCAGTTTTGCATGTGTCAATATCCCACTGATCTCAGGTCTGTTTAGTGAACTGAAAGACATGTACTCAGTTGTTTGGCTTAGCCTGTGTACTTGTCAGGAGTACAACAGGAGATATCTCTAGCGAACAAAAAATTAATGAATATCATTCTTACAGACAAGACAAAGGTTTTAAAATAGTGATGATTTTTTAAAACCTGGATGCAGAAGGCCCTGGGCTGGCTCAAAACTGTGAGGTGTTGTTTTGTGAATGAGTTATAGTGTCTTCTGATTCAGACATAAGCAGTTTGAAGAGATGACCTTATTTTTACATTGAAAAAATGTTATCAGATGTGACTAATTGGAGGCTGGAGGCAGGGGAGAGCTTACAGGCACAGTAATTGTTCTTGTCTGATCACAAGGATCAAAAGAGAATCCCTCAGAGAGCTAAATTAAAACATTATATCCCTGTGGCATGTTGATCATAAGATTTATTTCTTCTGGACATGCTTGGACAAGGAGAAAAGAGCCGAGTATGATTAAATACAATTTTGCTGTGAAGGAGCTGAAGAATTTGTTCTCCTTACACACCCTGTTCTATAGAATGGTCATATTTCCATTTGTCTGCTCAGAAGTTACACTTTAAAAAAAAAAATATAGAGCTCTCCTGTTCTTTCAGGAATAGAGAACATACTTTCTGGTTGTGAAATATCTGTGTCTGTAGCAGTTTCAGTGTTAAGGACATGGATGAGTGATTTCTAAAAATGATTTTCAATTGAAGAATTTTGCTTCTAGACCACGTTGACCCTCTGTCTTATGGCTGAGGACATATAAAGATCACTCACTTTAACACTGAGTCTTCTGTGGCATCGCAGTGTGCACAGTACTGAGGCCGAGGCGTGGGAGACCTTTGGGAAGCCCAGCACAGCCAGCTGCCACCACCAGCCTGCCCAGCTCAAGCCTGTCACCAGTCAGGACTTGGGCCTGGGGATGTCTGAGCTGCTGTGGCAGTTGGTGCTCTGGGTGATCACAGCTGACTAGGAAAAAAAAGAGGAGATGCTGCTGTTTCCCTTTATGTTCACCCATTTGCAGATGCTGGCACTTCCAAAATTGGACTTTCTTTTCCCCGGTATGACTCAAATCTTAATGCCACCAAAAGCAATACAAAATGAATGAATTTACAGCTTTGTGACAGACTATTGTACAAAATGTCCTTGGGAAAATCATCATAAGGTAATTTCTTTAGTATTATACAGGCTCATTCAGGAAAAGCCTCTGGAAGGGGCAGATCCTGGTGCACAAACATGGAGCATTCAGAGCAGGAGGTGTCCTGTGCCTAGAAAGCACAGTTGGGATCCACACTAGGCAGGGACTTAAGAACTGCTAAAATGGATTAAGTCAGTGACAGGCTGAAAAATTCCCAGTCCTTTCTCTTGAAGTAGAAGAGCAGTATAACTTGATAAGCGAAGAAGAGAGATTTGAAAGCACATTGACTCTATAAGGTTTCCTTCCCAGCACTCCTGCTCTGTCAGGGCCCTTCCACAACCTGGAAGGGATGCAGAACACATACCTACATGAAGCACTCACTTCAAAAGAGCTTGCTTTGCCCTAGGGCTATTTGGAGAAATTAGCATTTTTCACATAGGTTGTGCCTTCTGTCCCTGTGTTGTTTCTCTAGTTGAATTCTTCCTATTCAAGAGATGCACAACAAGCTCACACCACGCTGCCGACAGAAACAGCTGAGTTTCTTTCTTTACTTCTTGATTTATCTTCACCACAGTACATGAGATAGATACATGTAAATTGGTCTCCTTCTTGGTGTCCTCACGACATGGTAGTTACAGAGTAGTCTTGAGTGATGAAGATATTACCGTCATTGTTGCCAGCTTTTCTAGCAGGGTATCCTTTTAATGCCAGTGCTGGATCTTTGCATTCCTCTCTGCTTTTGCTTTTATTAGACATTTCTGCTAGCTAAGGACAGAAGAGCCAGCACTGCTCTCTGTGACTGCCCTTTCCCTTTTGAGGCATTGCATTCAGTGTGAGCTGGACATAAGATGCATTTTTGTGTGCTTCTTAGCTAGGCACTTCATCTTCTCTGGCAGTCAGTGTCTTGCTACATTTTTCTTCAGCTTAACTAACAGGTTTTGTAAATTGATGTACTACAAATACTAATGTTTTCAGCTCTGGAGTGAATCCCATTAAAAAAAAAATACAACCAAATCTGACTTTCAAAGATGAAGAAAATATATGGAAAATACAGTAATTTACTGGAATAAAATGCTAATTTTTATGTCATGTTTTATGGTGTGTGTTGCTCTGTTGTTTCAGTACTACAGTCAATGATCAAAAATAGGTCATTTCCCAAACCACAGAGGACTGAAATGTCTAAGATCAAAAAGGAAAGAAGGCAAGCAAGGAGAGAAGGAAGGAAGATTTTAAAATAAAAGTAAGACAGGTTGAGCTTTCATGTAATTACTAGCTCGTGGTATCAGAAGAGGAATTTGTCTTTTGGCTGATCCGCAGGAAGGAAAAACATGTTATCCCATTTCACAGATGAGGAACAGAAACATAAAAGCCTAAATTTCCTGTCCCACTTTGAGCTTCTAACCAGGACAGCTGTGTTAGGAGCAGCAGTGTTCCCTTTAGTGTTCATGGAGCAGAACAGGCACGTCCAGAGAAGAGTTTCTTAAGGAGTTCTTCAGCAGGCATGCTACCTATATGAATATCCTCAACACCAACAACCCCAGTGCTTTCACAATCACACATGAGAATCCCCAAACCACAAACTGGCTCAAATGGATTTAAGACAGTGCACTTGGTGGTTTTTCCATTTTCTGTGGTTCTTAGGTAGATGTGGGTAAAAGTTTTTTCTTAACCGTAAGATCCCAAAAGACTTTTTAAAAATATAAGTGTAAGATTCTTGAGTAATCCCAGATCTACTGATGCTGAGGTTTTAAGGAAAAATGACAGCTCTCACAAGCTTCAGACTAAAGATGGAGAGCTGGCAACCTTCTATCTCCCTTCTCTGAATGATAGATTTGAAATGCTATCTTTTGCAGCAGGGCTTCTCTTGCCTGACTGAAAATTTTATTGTGGTTGTTTCATGTATCCAGCCTGACCAACGAAGTGGTAATTCATGGCTGGCTGGCTGGTATCAGATGCTCACCCTGCTATGTGTCCCTGGCAAGGCTCTGCACACAATTTGCTCTGTTGAAAAGCCAGCTCATTTCCACTTCAGCCCAGTTCTATTCCTATTCCTCTCAGAGTTAGTGACAATAAATATTACAAAATCACACAAATCCAGATGGTGTGGGCTGGAGTTGCCAGCTGTTCTACCACTCGTGAATTGCCTCTCCTGTCCTGCAGCTTGGCTTCCACACAGAAAGCATCTCATCAGTTTCCTGTGGTCTCACTGCATTTCTTCACAAGCCATCCACCACCCCCTCATCCTGAGATATTTTCAACTTTCACTGTAGATAGGTAAGAGAGATAGAGGCAAAGCAATTTGGAGGCAGAAAATCAAATAATCTTTCACCTCTGAAACAGCGGATTATTTTTCAAATAGTGACCTTAGCCTCTCAACAGTATCCAGTTTTTCACCTGAAGACCTGTTCAGCAGTTCAGCTGATTTTTACTAATTCTCTTTCATAGGATATTTATAGCTGAAGGAGAAGCAAAGTTTCTCTAATCTTGCTGGTAATAATAATTGCAAAATCAGGAGGAAACCAGTGCCAAATGAACACAGAAACTGAAATACTGTCATGACCTGTGTGAATAGTGTTGTGTAAATCCTAAACATTCTGACGATTACCTTGTTTTAGCTTTGAGTGTTTGCTCTGACCTTTGATTCTTTGAGCCTGGGGTGGTATCTGCAGGCTGCAGGCAGTCTCCAGTCCAGTGAAGTTACTATGCAAATGGCCACCAGGGTTGGGAGAAAGACTGCAACACAGCTATGGTCAGTAGTGCTGCCATTAACATAGACATGAACATTGATAGGATTAACAAATGTGTGACTACCATCAGTTTTGGTCCTCATATTGGCTGTCTTCTGAGTTTTTCATTGAAAAGGGATGCAGAGAAGTGTGAGCAGGGAGCAAGGGAGGTGGGATCAGCCCAAAGCCAGGACAGTGAGAGTGGGAGAATAGGAAGCCTGAGCCCAGAAGAGCAAGCAAAGCCACCAGCTGTGGGGACATACTGTAAGTCAGCAGGCCCTTGGGCTGTGGTGCCAGGAGGGAGCAGGTATGGGTAGTGGTGCAGATGCTCACAGCTGCTATTCTGGCTGGTGCCATGGTTTGGGGCTGTGGTGGTGGGATGAGGGTGTTTGAGGAGGTAAAAAGACCAGCAGGAGCCTTCCAGGCTGGTGTCTGAGGCACCAAAGTGCCTTACCAGCAGTCTATCTCATTATATTTGCAGCAAGAGCTATTCAGTGACATTGTTTAATCTACTTTTTCCCTTGTCTAGTTACAAAACAGAAAAATAACAGTAATGAGGAGGCAGGGCCAGTTGAGCCCTGAGTCTAGTCATCTGGCTGGGTTCATTGAGTCAGATGGTTGGGTGGAGGCACAGCTGCAGCATAGCTCAGGCAAAGCTCAGGGATCAGGTGTTGAGCGTAACCCCAACTTCCCTGCAAAGCAGGGGAGGCCCCAGTGAGGCATCTCACAGTTCTTTGTCCCATGGCTCTTTTCACAGCAGTCTGACCCTAGGTTACAGGGATGCACTGGATCAGGTCTGCCCTTGTGCACAGATATTGCAGACCTTGTTGGTGCACCCAGGACCCTGACATCAGGCCTGCAAGAATTGTGAGTAAGGACAGTTGTTTCGTGAGGATCTACAAGAGTGATTGTATGGCCTTGAGGAAATACTGCTCAAAGTAGGCTCAGGACTTTTTAAGAAAGCTTTTCACTTCTGTTACAGGAAAGTGAAATTTGATTTGTAGATCCATTAATGCATTAGGATTTTGAATGCAACATAAGTCTCTTCTGAAACATTTCTACTTACCTCCAAGTCAGTGACATCCAGTCAGCTCTGGCTGAGAAAGCAAGTGGGCAACGAGGAGAGCATCCCACACCTCCAGCCTATTCACAGCCCCTCTCACAATGGCACAAAGCTCCGTTGCGCATTCCTAAGGCATGACTTCAACGTCTCCTTGGATGACAAGCCCTCCATTCCAACAAACTCCTTTCTGTGCCTTTCTCTGAGCATCCATCCTTACAGTTCCCCATAATATGTCATTAATTCCCATCTGCCTCCTGATGCTGAATTTTTACCATTGGAACCTGCCCAGAAGTGGGACTTCAGGCATGTAGAAAACATATGACTTAATAGGTAAGACAATTTAGGGTTAGGCAAACACTGAACTGGAGCTACCTGGATCACAAATTTCACATTTGGTATGCTGGTTTTTAATTTGATGGTTTTATTTCATATCAAAGGATTAAGGCATAAAAGTCCTAGCTTCACTTTTGCTCTTAGACTGCTCACACCAAAAGATTTATATAATCTCCCAAATCATTCCTGACAAAGTGGATTATGCTTGCTGAGACTTACTCAAGTGTCAATGGAGGAAGAGTCTCTGGCACAGCTGTCATTCCACTTCTGATTTCAACAAGCAGGTCCCAAAAGAGTTGGATTCTGTCTAGCAAATATCCTTGAACCACAATGTGACTCTTATTATGTAAATTTATCATCCTTCTGAGTCTACAGGAAAAGATCTTTGTAAAATCCTGGCCAAACTGTGCCTTGACTTTACCTGGTAGGATGCCTATCATCCCCGTAGCAGTGCAGCAAATGAGTCAGCAGAGAATGTGTCACTGGGTATGTTACTTAATCATTCACATCCTCTGTGTTTGGGGATACATCTAAAATAGGCACCGGTGTTCCCAGCTGTGACCCAGGGAGGCACTTGCCCCATGCGAGTGTGACTCAGCAACATTTCTTAGTTATCTGATGGTTGAAGAATATTTCAAGATTGAAATTTTGTCAGCAGTATTTTATCCAAACTGGTGGAAAGCTTCTAAAACGAACTATTGGGACATATTCTTGCTGGCTTTATGGCACTGGACCTTCAATACCATAGACAAACTCTGATACCTGAGTGTAGGCTTTTGGGAAATTTTATATAAAGCCACAGGAAAGCTCATTGCAATCACCAACACGTGTTCTTAAAAACAATCACACTCCCCATGTAGGCTGGACCTGAACTGGGCTCTTCATTCCTCAAGGGATGTTGGCCTTCCCTCGCTGCTCCCTACTGCCAGCAAGGAAGCTGCACTGCTGTGGCACAGGCATCACAGCTTTTTTATCCTCTCACTGGGCGAATGGAGCTTGGCACCAGGTGTCTGCACAGTTTAAGGGTAGGATAACAGCAAAGGCCTTGAAAATATGAGGAGCAACAATTAAGGGAAGAGTCACCAGAACAACTAACAATGCACCAATGGGCCATTACCCATTGTTGAAAAAGTGCAAACTGCCAAGCTGGGAAAACCCTACTTCTGCTTTAGGAAAGGGAGCAGCAGCTGAGCAAGGAAAAGAAACAGCCAAGCAGCAGAGTGAGGCACCTGCTGCAGCATCTTCTTCTCCAGGATTGGGCAGAGTATACCCCAAGGTGGAGGCCAAGGGCTGGGAATTACCTTGAAAGTCAACTTCCTTACAAAAGGACAGGATCTGGGGATGGGGAGGAGAAAGCAGATGCCCACTTCAAATCTAGCTTTCCTCATTGAAGTGCTCCTGGGCATGATCACCTCCACCACAGTGGCTGAAGCCATGAAAGACCAGTGCTAGTCACACAGGTCAGCTCTGTGGTGTTGGGCATGATTGCAAAGCAGTGATGGCTTTGAGTGTGTGATGGCAGTGACAGGATGAGTAAGAAGCAGCCACTGGCATGGGGGGTGTTGTTGATGCATGTCAGCATAATAAAGCTTTGTTTTACAGTTTAAACTGTAAAACAACCCAAGGTGCCATGATCACTGTGTCCTTACTGTAAAAGAAAAAAAAAAAAGTAAAAAGAAATAACTCCTATATTTAAGTGAAGAGTTAAAATGTGGGGTTTCATTATAAGCTTTTCAAAACTGACTGAAGAAATAGACTGCTCCCAAGCTTCCTCTAGATGCAGAGAAGCTCTTCATAGACTTCCTGAGAGAACTCATTAATTAAGCATCAGCATTAGGTACCTTGTAGCTTTCGAAAATTCTACTACATGTCTGCATTTTTAGTTAACTAAGTAGTACAGATTTGCTTCAAAGTGACTGAGGGACCCACACAGGGCTGGAGGTCCCAAGTCCTGGTTCTCAGAAGTAATTCAAGGCCTTAATTTCAGCTGTTAGTCTGGAAGCAGAAAATTCAAAGCTTCCGTATTTAAGCATTCAAAGGAAATCGGAGGAGTGAAAATGTGAGGTTTCTTGTGTTTTTCTTTCTATTCTGAAATTTGAAACAGCTGCCACAAAGTGTTTATAACCATACACAGTGCTCAATAACTGTCTAAACCTGGAAGGAACTACGTATGAATTATGTCTGATTTATACATTAAATAAAAATAGAAAGACTCAGTTGAATTTTAAGTGTTCTTCCTACATTCAGTAAGGCTTGAAATTACCATGTCTATAGAATATTGCCTGCAAAAACATCTAATGCCTTGCATATACTATATCAAAATATTTTAAAAGCATTCCAAGAGTTTATCAGATACGCAAATACTTGAGCATAATTAAACTTTTATAAGTTGGCTTTTCAGAGGGAGAATTCTTGGAGAATAATTTTAAGTGCACGCCATAATATGCAGACCAAGATTAACCATAAGGAAAGGTCTGAGCTGCAACTAACTACTGCACATAACTGCAGTCAAGTCAACTCACAGTAAACCCACCCGGCACATAACTTAGCCTGCAGGAACCAGACCCCAGTGGTGAGACACAACAACCCCCCACCCAGCCCTGAAACCCGGCCATGAGTGGCAGATCCCAGGCCAGCTCTGGGGAGGCCAAATCTTCAGCTTATCTCCTCATGGGGAAATGAAGCACGTTAGATTACAGCATCTTTGGAGAGTTGGGAGCAGGGCCATGTTACAACCCTGACTCTGACTGGCCCTCTGTGCTATCCAGCAGTGACAGCCTTCCAAGGCAGGGACAACACCCACTTTTCCTGCCCCTGCTGAAAAGCCACACTTTAAAGAACAGGCATCATGGAGCTGAAGTGCAACTTTCATACTGGGTACAAATGAGTCAATACTAGAGTTTTTAAGTACAATGTAATCCACCTCAGAAGGCATGTGAAGCTATGTTTAAAAAGCAGTGTCATTATATATCTTTATTTAGTCATCAAATACTTTGATTGATACTTTTGCTGCCTCTTTGGAGGATTAATTTTAAACTGCAGATACTCTGCAGTTACACTTAACTAATTTAACATTGAAGTGATAATACTTGGCCTGTTTGACCCCAGGGAGTGGAGATATTTAATAACTTGTCTTCCAGTTTATTACCCAGCCCAGACAAACAAAGCAAAATAAATCCATTAAAATGTAATTTTGAGTATTCCCAGGTTTTGTTAGCTGAATCACATTTTTGCAATTAGTGTGATCATTATAAACATTTTAGGCCTTCCTCAAGATCATCCACATACATCAAAATAAAATACTCTCATCTCAATTTTATGGCACAGCTCTGTTAGAAATATTTCAGCGAAACAAGAAAATCCAAACAAAAGCTTGCAGTTTAGCTCCCTAAACAACAGAGGTAGTTTAGATTTATTTCAGTCGTCTCCACCACCACCCTATGCATGACAGAAGTGCTTCTTAACTCTCCTCACACAAAATGCAACCACTGCCATCTCGGTCTGTCCTTGCTGCATTACCCCGGTCACCCTGGCAGCTGAACATTTCCTAGATTTCACCCCCCAAAAGAAAGCTAAGTAGGTGAATGCACACCCTGAGAATTACACATGTATTTCATAGAATCAAATAATAGAATCATAGAATTATTTGAGTTGAAAGGGACCTCAAAGATCATCTAGTTCCAACCCCCATGGATGGGCAAACACACCTCCCACTAGACCAGGTTGCTCAGGGCCCCATCCAACCTGGGCAATCCCCACTTCCACGGATGGGACTTCCACAACTTCCCTGGGCAAAACTGTTCCAGTCTCTCACCACCCTCACACCAAAGAATTTCCTCCTAATGTCTAACCTAAATCTTCCCTCTTCCAATTTTGATCGATTACCTCTTGCCCTCTCGCTACAAGCCCTTGTAAAAAGTCCCTCCCCAGCTTTCCTGTAGGCCCCCTTCAAGTATTGGAAGGCCACCACAAGGTCCCCACTGGAGCCTTCTCTTCTCCAGGCTGAACAGTCCCAACTCTCTCAGCCTGTCCTCATAGGAGAGGTGCTCCAGCCCTTGGATCATCTTCGTGGCCCTTCTCTGGACTCGATCAAAGACCTTCATGTCCTTCTTGTGTTGGGGGCTCCAGAACTGGACACAGTATTCCAGGTGGGATCTTATGAGAGCCAAGTAAAGGGGGAGAATCACCTCCCTTTACCTGCTGGCTACACTTCTTTTGATGCGGCCCAGGACACAGTTGGCTTCCTGGAGTCCAGGACACAGTTGGCTTTCTGGGCTGCAAGCACACATTGCTGGCTCATGTTGAGCTTCTCATCCACCATCACCCCCAAGTCCTTCTCCTCCAGACTGTTTTTGATGCATTCTCCCTCCAGCCTGCATTTGTGCTTGGGATTGCCCCAACCCAGGTGCAGGATGTTGCATTTGGCCTTGTTGAACTTCAAGCAGTTTGCACAAGCCCACTTCTCAAGCCTATCAAGGTCCCTCTGTATGGCCTCCCTTCCCTCCAGGGTGTTGACTCACCACACACTTTGGTGTCATTGGCAAAACTCGCTGAGGGTGCACTTAATGCCACTGTTCATGTCATCAACAAAGATGTTAAATAACACTGGTCCAAGTACTGACCCTCAGGGAACGCCACTTGTCACAGGTCTCCAGCCATCCACCATCATGGAGATGGGGAGAGAGCAGTAAGCTCCTCTACTGACCCAAAGGCACAACAGAGTGTGTGTCACTGCGTGTCTAAGTAGGTGCTTGCCTCTCTGTCACAGAAAGGCAGCAGGCAAGGCATAGTGTGCAGGCCCATCACACCTTTATTCTACCTCCTCCAGAAGCTGGTTTGTCTTAATTTAACTAGGGCCAGCTAGATTGAGGATATCAGTTTATCTTCTTACCCTTATAATAAGCCTCAAGAAAACTTTTCAGAAGCACCTCTGGCACCCATGAGGGTCTGTGCTCACACAGTAAGGACCTTTTTACTGCAGATGTGCTCTAAGTCTGGAGTTGCTGGTACAACAACCAGCAACTGTGTCTCCTTACAGACCACAACCCTTTAGTTGTGAAGTTCATTGTTCAAGGGTAGAGGAGGGCAACAGCCCTGCAGCCAGCCTTTACCAACAAGCAGATGAACCATTGCAATTGCCTCAGGGAGCTGTAACTGAATTTTCTGGGGAAACGAACACACTGACACATCGTATTACTGCCTACCAGTTCCACCAACTCCCTGGGTGACCTGACAACATGGAAGTAATTTAATTTAGGCACACTGCTGCCAAGCTTTGCTTGAGACATGGACCATGCATGAAGCCCTCCTTATGCATAAGGAGCACCTGCTTCTTGTTTTGAGAAGAAACATGTGAGAAGAGGAAGCCGTCTCCAAACCTGCTGGGCCCTTTATAGAGCTACATCAATCTGCAGTCCCACTATGCAAATAACTGCTTACTACAAAACTGGGGGGAAAGGAGCTCAAGCTAACCAATTCTACAGCTTCAGTACAGGATAAACAGAACCAGCAGGTTAAATGTTTCCCTGCTAAATTTAAGCAGCAGCAGCCAGTTGCTGGCACTGCTCTGGAGGGCTTCTGCCTGCGCCATCATAATCAAGATTTTACCCCTTAATATCAACAGTATATATTTTTCTTAAAGTAAAAAAACCCAAACTTTTAGTAAAGCTTGCTCTGGGCATTCCCTTGTTCCTCTGCTATCCATGGTGGTTTTGCCACTGACAACAAAAAAGGAGGACCAGAGCCTTTAATGCCCTACTTTTAAGTGTTAATACAGTTACAGAAGTTACACAAACAAGCACCAAACAGCAGTTACACATTATTAGAGCTACACAATATTTGTACATGTTACTAAAACAATGCTGCTAAATTAAGATGCTTTATTAGTTTTAGAGGTTTTGGCTGCTGTTATTAAAAATATATTTACCTGAAAGGAAATCCAAGTATTTAATTTTACAAATGATTGAAAATATAGCAGTAAGCAACATAAACTATTGCTTTTTTATGTTTATACATTTTTCTGGCATAACACTGCCATACAGTTACAGAATTAGAAAATATATCTTTATAGTGCATTACAAATCCAGAAACTGGTTACCACTCCTACCACATACATATGGTATTGGTACTACCAAACATGCACAGCATTCTGTAATTAAACACTGCAAAGGAATACAGAGAAGAGAGCGGGACCACTCATAAAAACCAACATGTAGCTATTCCATTTTGCAAGTAAGAACTGTTGGGTTTTTGTTTTTTTCTTTGTACTGCACTTTTTTTTCTTAGATTACATTTTAACAATCAAGTCTACGGTATTTCCAAATTTTATCAGTGCAAAACTATACCTAATCAGCCCTCACTGAACTCAAACTGCATAAAAGGCAAACAACAGTGGAATAAGTTAAAAATACTGAAAAAAGAGCAACTAATGATTAGCAAAACATGCTGCAGCAGATCCCAAAAATATAAGTGCCATAACCTTTTTTTACTGCAAAACAATAATTTTCACAGTTAGCCACAGTAGTAAGTACATTCAGCATATTTCACAAGAAACTTCAGTTGACGAATACAAGCCACTAGACTTGTAAGCATGGGAGAATTAAAAAAGTGCTGAGTTTCTAAGAAGAGACTTATTTCAGAACAATCTGCCAATTCTCACATCTGTTATTTTATAGCGAACAGCTTAACGCTTTTGAAAATAAAGGTGATTATAAGTGTGAAGCCACAGGAGGCTCTATTTAATCGATCTCTATAGCTTTTGAACTATATTTTAGAAGTCCATTAGGTATGGCACGTATTAAATATATTCTTAAACTCTTGCTTTCACCAATGGTCTTAAGTAAGTATATGTAAGAACACGGGCTGTGAACAAAGACAGCTTTCAGGAAAAGAAACAGTTGACAGGCAATACAGAGCACAGAGATACTACAGAGACACAATGTACATTCATTCCCCTTGGGGAACTGCATCTAAATGTTAGTACTGAATCTGTGGTGATGTGAATGGAGGGCAGGTAGCTGCCCATGCATAGGCATTTTTGACCCATCCTTCATTTGCAGACTCGGATGGCCATCAAAAACATCTTTTGAGCAGTTGCTCCATTGCAATTGGAACTGGGGAACGCGTATCAAATTACGTTACCAAAATATGGAATGAGGAGTACAGTTCCCAGCAAACCCCAGATAGTATTTCTGTCTTCTACACAATCACAACATTACAACCATTGATGCTGGTGTCTCCAAATTCAGGGGCACCTCACTCAGCTGTGGGCTAGGAACAGGTTTTGCCTTTGACTGATCTTGCTTTTACAGTGATAGAAAACAAACAAACAAACAAAAATCTGTTCCGCAGTTGGAATCTGACTTTTAATACTTCATACAAAATAATTTATTTATTTCTTTTTCAGAAGGGATGAATAAGATAATATTGTCATCAACACAGGACAGGTTGTCTGCCTAAGCAGATATCTTCTGCCTAAGCACAAAAACATAGGGTATTTTCTGACTAAGCAGGTATTTTATCATTAGAATCTCCCACAGTTTTTAAAATCTGACTTGAAGTGGATTACTGTTCATTTTACTGTACTTTAGTAACTGTTCAAATGCACTAGCAATTCTTGAATAAAGAGATCTGAGACAAACAAGAGATTACTTTTTCCACACAAAACATAATTAAAACATGGGACTCATAGCCACAAGGGATTGTGGAGGCTGAAACAAACCATGAGTTCAAAAATGGAAAAATTCCTGGAGAAAACTGGGGTCACCTTATCTATTCTTTACTTCTCACCATCAATTGGTGGCCACTGCTGCAGGCAGGATACATCTAGGCTACAAACATCTTTGGTTCTCATCCACACTGGTAGTTCTTAGGACAAGGTACATCATCAGCATGATATCATTACATTTGTATTAATGGAAAACCTTACTTCACATATTTGCATCTTATTAATAAATACAGGTTTTGTCAAGGAAATTCAATATGATGTTACCTATTAAAGTATGGCATAATGAGTTGCATTTTCACTTAACCATATATATCTTACTATAATTTGTGATCACTACCATCGCAACTGTCAGGAAAAGAAAGCTGCAAAAAATAATTCAATTAAACAGACGACATAAATTTTGTTTAAATCTAGTAAAGCTCCCTTGACTTACCTTATGGGATCATCCATCAAAATTATACAAAGCTTCTGAGGTCTGTAAAGGTTCTGGTTATAGTACAGGTATTATGCAACTGCAAATGACTAGAATTATTCTGGAACAACTCAAGGAGGCTTACATGAAATATTAACTATGATTACACAAATACCTAATACATCAGACTGCTGCAATCTTAAAGGAGGAAACTGAGGAGCTGACCAAGCCAGAGAACAGCTCTCAAAGGCTTACTGCAAATATCCTTTAGGATCATGCCTTTAAATTTGAGTACTACAGATGCTAAGAGCTCAGTTCTGCTCCAAGATACATTCCCAAGCACAACTGCTCATCGTATCTGAATGGTCTGTGGTGCACACCTCACATACCCAAGCTTTCAGTCTCTATGCCAACACAGTATCAGGTACCAAGGTGCAGTTACCTCTGGGATAGCAGGGCACAGGGCTGTAACTAATCTTGAAGTGTTGCATTTTTTGCATGATTTGTACAATCACCTTCACTTGCCTGTGTGTGCTCAGTAACATTTTAGCAAGCTGTGAATTCATATCCCCTCACCATAGGATACTTAAGACCAAATCCACAGGTGTATGAGTATTTATTGCATTTATTCCCATTTAACAGTACCAGAGGCTACTCAGACATACTTATTAGGAAAGAACCCCTGTATGGGAGATTCTGTTCAATAAATAAGTATCTCTGATTCTAGAAAACCTTGGGCTGAAATACATTATTGCAGTAACTACACAGAACACTGAGGTGTACAGCGAGACAAAACCAAGTTTAATAGTGAGCAAATGTCCTGACTCTCTTTGCATATCCTCAGTTTCTGAAGTATACACATTCTGAAGTACCAGCATTTATGAAAATACAGTCATTTCAACATACATTTTACTGTAAACCTGAAAGCCAATACTTAGAAACTTCAAGCACGGGGTGCTTCTGGTTGCTAAGGCCATGATTCCATAATGAAATGCATGCAGTTCACCCACTTGATCCTCACAGATCTCAATGGGATACTACACTGCATGATTGCTCTGGAATGAATCCTTCTTTTAAGCACTTGCAACATCAGAAGAAACAACTCCTTCATGAAAAGAATAATACCCCATCACATTTTACATAGAGCAGAATTTGTTTGTTAAAGCTGAAGTGCCCCATGGGAGTAATTCTGTTGATAAAGCTATAAAACAAAGATTACAGAGTGCAGGAGCCCACCTGACAGAAAACCTCACATATCTAATCCCCATAGTTATCTGTAGGCAATTGGTATGCCACTACTTTTCTCACTTCTGTGAAAACTGATAGAAATACACTGAGTTGTGGATTTAAAAATTACTGCAGAGTTAGTAAGTACCTAAGTCCCAAAGTTCTTGACTGCATTTTCAGACACACTGGGTCCTTAATGCAGACAGCCCTTCCAGATTAAAAGTACATTAAGTACTTAATTATGAGTGGAGAACAGGCAAGTATGTATAGGTGAAAGCTGTGTCACAGTACCAGAATACGGTACTGTAGAGACATCTTTTGGATGCAAATCCCCAGAGCAAGATTTGTCATTTTTTTTGTGCAGAAGACAAAAGAGGAAAGATCTCCTGAGGTCATCCATGTTCAGTCAAATTACAGTATAAATATAATAACACTCCCAGCATGCCTTACTTCACTTGAATGCTATGCATTTTTTATAGAGTGTTTGACCTTAATGCTCAAGTCCATAAATTGAAGGCTCTGTATAACTACCTATTGTACAGTTATGTTCTTCATACACAGGATATAAATTTTCCCTATGCTATTCAAGAAATAACTATATAAACTCAACACTATTAAGTCAGCATGGTGAGGCACTCAAGATTTAAAGTCATATGCAGAGCATAAAGTTGTCCTCCCTGTGTGTACACATGGAGCCAGAGTCCCTAACTACATGGACCAATTTCATCCTGTCCTCTTCTGCTCTGAAGGTCAGAGATAAACATGAACAAGGGGATCCTAGTTCAAGTCCAGAGTATTATGAAAGGCTTCCCAGAACCTTTTCAGCTTTGAAGAGGCACTGGCTGTGGGAGGAATTCTCTGGAGCACTTCAGCTCAGACAGACTTAATGCCTCCTTGAGCAACCTGGGTTACCCTTAAAAAAAATCCACATATGTAAGTTTCTTTCCTTACAGGTCAGCACAAGAGAAGGAGGGATATGCCTTCCTTCTTCCCTGCCTTCTTAGCATGGAAAGAGCCTAACCTTTGTCCACGGGTACCAAGATCTCTAGCAGCCACTCTATTTGATCCCAAGAAACAGTGCTACCTGGAGAAAGCAATGGATGATGCACTGCCATGATGGGAATTAGCTGAACAGAGGAATACAAAACATTTTGTCTATGCTCTGAAACCCCTGAAGACTGTCATTTTGAGTGACAAGACTTGAATAATGTCCCACAGCACTCTGACACTCAAACTGTAGTCAGCTACTTGCCTTATAACATTTCATCAAAAATACACTAAAGGCAGTGGATAATATATACACTTTTAAACAGAAAATACATACAGAAGTTTTAGACAATTTTAGGACTGTAGAAATTGTGAGTTCTAGGTACATAATTTTTTAATTCATATTCTACACAACTAACTTGCTGGGTACTATCTTCTTTGACTGAATGGCATAAAGTCAGAAGAGCCTACTCAGGGAAAGCAGACAGTCTTTTAGTAACAAAGGTTGGGAAAGATCTTAATTGGGAAATTCCTACCTGCTGTGCTCCAGCCAGGCCAGCGGACTGGCCTGCCTCAGCTTTCAGCCTATGACCAAAATAACATTAAATAGTGAAAGACTTCTGATAGACAGCAAACAGGACAGCTGGAAGGAAGCATCAAGACTGCCTTCCTCTCCCAGACCAGCTACAGGGGGTGAAGCATTGTGCAGACTCAAAACTGGCCAAGAAACATACCAGCCCAGGTGAGATCCAGCTGGATAGGCCTGGTAACATTTTCTCTGATGGCTTTGAAGACTAAGCATTGCTTTGTGGTGAAGACACTGCTTTTCAGCTGTCCAGAGCTGAGGCAGTTGTTTTACTACAACAGAGAGCTTTCACACTGAGACCAAACCTGTTAGTGATCAGAGAGATCCTTCCTCCCAAAATAGTAGTAGTAACATATGAGTCAAGAGAAGAGAGAACTTAACAGGGACTAAAACAAATCTAAAGTGCAAGTTCCCTTGTACCCAAAATGTGTGGATTCAGTTTCATTGTAATAAAAATGGACATTTTGATACCTGTCTCCAACAAGGATGCTAATCTTAGGTAAAAGATGCTGTGCAAATACTGCCATTAAACATGAACATAGTTCCAAAACAAAACATCCACTAGGGAAAAAAACTGCTCTTGAAATAATTTCTAGTAATTTCATAAAAGGAAATCAACATTTCAAACATATTGAAAGAAATATAAAAACTTTTATGTTCCAAGACTTTCTAGTAAGTTACAGGGCTGTTTTGTCTTTTTTTAAATACTGGATAAATTTAATGGCAAAAAAAATATATTCTTTTTCTGTGCAATCTGTCTGGAAAAGATAAGGAATTTCTTAGCTTTGAATATACATCATTGTTTTAAAGAGCCACACCTGGTTGACTAGTGATAAAAGGAGGTTGAAAAAAATAAAATTCATTAACTGAACAGAAGTCTAATCTGATGCATTTGCAACAAGCATAGTCTCATGAACATTTTATACTACACTAGATGGAAATTTCACCCAAAATGAAGGAGCAATGAATTATTTACTTCATTCAGTATGAAACAATGATTTTTAACCTCAGACTCATGATTTGAGCTCATCCTTGTTTTTTGAGGTGGTCCCCCCTGAAAGCATATTCTTATCAGGGTTATCTTGTAGATCTACTGTTGTGTTATTTGAAGAATTCTCAGTGTCACATAAAACTTTCTCTATAGTGCCTGGGTGATTTTCACAGTCATCGTTCAGATTTTCATCTTTTTTCAAATGAGAAGCATCGTCCTTTCTTTCTGAAGTATCATTAATTTCTTCTGATTTGGAAAGCTGACTGGTAACAGTGTCACTGTTCTTTTCACTGTTGTTCTGCCCAACAGCATCACAGTTCATTTCTTGTTCATCCTGATCATTTTCTTCCCCATTTTTTGTGAGTTCTACCTTCCTTTCTTCAGTTGTTTTACTGGCCGAGCTTCCAATTGCTGATGTATTCTTAGGCTCTTTTGGTTTTTTATGCTTAGAAATGTAACTATTGTGAATAGAAATTGGAGATGCTGGCTTTTTACTTGTTTTGCTTCCCTCTGACTTCTGTTTTCTTGGGGGTCCCCAGATAAAATGCTCTGAGGGCGTATAATGTTGCTGGGCAAATCTCAGGAGTTTCCTCCTTTCTCTTCGGTCTCTAATAGTATAAACAAAATATTCTAGAGCACTTTGCTTGATGTTGGGAATGGTATCTTCCACAAGAGCTTCATGGAGAATGAATTTTACCAGGGGAGATTTGAAACTCTCATATCCAAGCTCACCAAGACTTTTCAGAATTCGAGTGATTCTCAAGTAGTTATGTTGAGACCTTTGGAAGAAAAGGGTGAAAAAATTCCATTGAATCAGGAAAAAAAAACACCTTACAGATACAGAACTGGAACTACAATTCCTCATTAATTTTTATAACTCCAGGTATGTACTTCAGACTTCCTGTCCTTTAATTTCCCACAGCTGCTGAAGCTTGCTAGCACCTCCTTTGCTAGGATGTTGTGAGTGAAAATTAGTGTCTGTAAAATGCATTGAGGCAATAGGTGGGAAAATTCTGAAGTGTGCACTGATTTTGATTCCTTCTGCTGTATATATTCTGAGGAGAACACCCAGTGACTTTATAAAATACAGTTTTTGTGGTGTATTGCAGTAATACAGCTACAGAACAGGACCCACTGCACTTCATTTAAGCTATTTAAAAGCTGGGTCTCCAGTCTGGACTAGCTACCTACACTTCTGATACAGTCAGTGCTGGGAGAAAAAGAGGCCCCCCTGCAGAGCAAGTCCCACTGTCATAAGAACTGTCTAAGATAAATAGAACAAACTATCTTCTGGAAGTGCTTCTGAAGAGCCCTTTCCCTCAAATAACTAAATTTTAGATGGCTAAAATTATGTACAGGGAGTCCAAATTCTTGATTTAAAACTGTGTATTCTCACTGATGAGAACATAGGAACTACAATGTAAAAATGTACAGTGAGGAATACCTGGGCTTCCTGAAACCCTGTTTTATTTGTGGTCTAAGTCCACACCCATGAATTGGCTCATATAATATTTGAGTAAAATTAATAACAAATTACTTCCATTATACACTCAAAATTATCCACCAGCAATCCAACCTACAAGCTTTCATTTGGACAGGAGTAAAAAATATTGCAAGAAAACAATCTTCAGCTCTAAGGTCAGAGGTATTATGAAAGTGACCAATGGATTCATAGAATCATAGAATGGTTAAGGTTGGAAGGGACATCAAAGATCATCAGGTTCCAACCCCCTTGCTATGAGCAGGGACACCTCACACTAAACCAGGCTGCACAAAGCCTGATTTGAAAAGATATTTTGATATATTTAATCCACACCGGACAAAATTATGCAAACCTATGCTCCACTCAATGCTGATGAGAGGCAGCAGATGTAATTTGAGTTGAGCCAAAGTTTGACTTAATGCATGTCTAAACCTCTCCAGTTAAGCACTGCAATTAAAAAGTATTAAATGCAGAATACTTCATGTTTTGAGGAGGGAGGGAAATCTTGTTATTTAGCTTCCACACAGGTGTGGAGGATTTGATTTTTCTCAAAAAGAAATGTGAATAGAACAATAAGCCACCCATTCTTTCCAACTGAGAAGCAGCACTTTGGGATCAGGCAAAAATGCATTCAGTAGCATGACAAACAAATTAATTTGGAACTGTTATCTTCTTCAGCATCATTTGAAGTTGTATTTTCAGGGAATTCACTGACACCAATTAGACTGGTAACAGGTGAGAAGCACAATCAAAAAAAAGGGGAATGAAGAATGTACAGATACTGACACAAACCAGTCATTGATTATTTCTTTCTCCCTTTTTCCTAGCAATCTTTGGAAACTACATCTTCCCTTTCTCTTGAAGGAAAAAAAAAAAAAAAGCTAAAGAGATTCTATAGCAATTCTGAAGAGTGGAGTGCACATCATTACTTACTCATTCAAATGCTGAAATCTTTCTTGCCAGTTAGCAGCTCGTGCTACATTTCCAGTTTTATCAATCAGTTTTATTCCAAAAAACTCCAACATCATTTTGTAAGCCAAGAGGAATCTTCTAATTGCTTCTTTTGTTTTCTTGAACTCCTAATAAACAAAGAATACATTCAAAACTCTAAGCACTAAAGCAACTACTTTTGCATTGTATAAAACAACTCTACATAACAAAATGCAGTTATGTATCAAAATTAATGTGATGGTTTGTACTGAGCTCAATTTCTATTACCTCAATTTCATATGTAGTTAATTCTTTCGCATAGAAATTCAGACCTTGTTCCCTCAGTGGGAAAAGCCTGTTAAAACAAAAGCACATTATGGCTTGCAGTATATGAACACCAACTCAATCAATGCTTTGAAAGAGAAATAGGTAGTAAGTGACCAACCACTGTATGTAAGTGTGGTTATGTTCCAGTTTTTCATAGTCTCCTTTCCATTTATTTAGGACCTCTTCAATATAAACGCCTGCATAAAAATAATTTGAAAACTGTTAGGTAGCCATCAAAACCAGCATTCAGCTACATAAAGTACATGCCTTGTTAACATAATGGCAGAACACATACTTGAATTCTCTTTCACATATTATGTGAAATAAGGTCTATTACTGCCACAAATATATTAATTTTATTTTAAAATTAGCTCTGTTACTAAAACTTAATAAAAAATAAGAGATTTATAAAATTTTAATATAAACAAAACCAATGGATGTATCCTGAGTTACTTACCAGCAGAGGGTATGTGACAACAACCTCTGTAAGCTATACAGCTAAACTTCCTAGGAAGTTCTCATGTCCTAGATCCCTTCATCACACTGACTGTTAGTTAACAAATCACTTGCATTGTGAACCACCTGCCATTGCTTCAACATGACAAAACTCTGGAGATCTATATTTCTGAGTGTATAAATATAAATATATATATATATATGAATAATCTTATTAGAACAAAGCCTTGGCTCTACCAGCAATCTCCCACTCCAGCAATCTGTGCAGTTGCAAATAACATTAAGATTGGGAAACTTTTCTTGATGTCATCACCATGAGTTTGACCTTAGGACCTCAGGACATGCTCTAAGAATGAGAATTTCAGCTTTTAGTGGTCTAAAAACAGCTGTGGAATCAGTCAGTTCCTCATGGAAAGACATAGTAACAGGAAAGGGGACAAAGTACATGTAAAAGGAAATTAATAACTCTTTGTGCTGAGACGGTGTGCATGAAATTCAGTCACGGGCCAAGCCACCTCTTCTTCAGGCACTACACAAATACACAAAGTACTTAAAAGGATGTTCCTTGTTCCAAAACCTGTACAGTCTCTTTCCATGAATGAACATTTAGTGTCAGCCTATTTCTACTCTGAAACCACAAACAGTTTTACCACTCCAGCACAGCCTCTCCCAAAAATTAAATAGCACATGAGTGGCCTATAAGGCACAAAGTTCCATGCAGATAGTCTCCTGCTATGTATATCAGATCTCTCTCCCTCCACAGTGGAAACTTCCACTTGGGTCCCAATTACAAGGGAGAACTTACTTGGTATTTCTTCAAGAAATGGAGAAAGCAGCCAAAGGGGCTGCTAAGAACATGGGGATTCCAGTGGAGGCAAGGGTGGAAGAGGACCTCACCAAGAGGACCTTCAGCCATCACCAGCCTTTATCCAGCTTTCAAAATAACTGCATTTCAAGTATGGGAAAACTTGCTGCTCAATTCCAGGGCAGAGTGACAGGCCAGCTTTGAGTCAGAACCACAAGCTAAATCTGTAGGTCATGGAATTAAACTTCAGATCTAGTATTGCACTAGAAATGTCTTTTTAATAACACCCCCCAGTACTTCAGTCCCTAACGTGGTAGCTGAGGCTCCCTCTGAACACTCTCACCAATATGCAAACTTAGGTCAGGTGGTGTCTACTCTTTCCCATTCTCAGTAAAAACTTCGGCGTAACCAGAGCTGACAGCCATCAACACTTCAGCCTCCATGGCCTACCAGCCACTTTTGACACCACCAACTGTAGTTTTCTCCTAAAATTTTAAGAGACACTTCTTCTTTACAAATTTTAGGAGTAAAGTCCCCCTCTAGCTTCCTTCTTTTCTCCTGACTAATCCCCTTGAATTACTCCTTCATTTGACCTTTATAGGATCTCAGTACACAAACAGGAATTCACAGATCTAACTCTTTCTCTGAAAAGAGCTAAGAAAACAGTCTTCAACATCTGCCTGTGGATATCTAGATAAAACTCTGGATGATTAAAGCAAAGGTCTTACGTTTCTTTCCCATAACATGGTTGTCTCACTTGCTGATGATATTATCACTATCTTGCCTGTAAACATCTCTCATCTTCAACCTTTCTATATGTACATCGTTACATTCTTCTGTATAACATTACTTCCCACTCAGCCTCCTATCAGAACCTTTGACATTTTGCATCTCATCACCGTCTTTCCTGACCTTGAAAAGTGCCCTCTTGTCACACTTATACCTATCCTGAATACTGCTGGTAAGATCATGTTTCTAGACCACTTTTGTGAAGCCCTTTTCTGTAACATCAGACAAAACCTACATGCTTTCACTTCCAAAGACTTTTGTGACCTGTCCCTTCCTACCTTATGAGAATCCATTTGTTGCTGTTAGACTGAACATGCCTCTGACAGGATTCTGCCTCAATGGCAGCCTCCACGTCTCACTTCTGTACTCCAATGTACACTTCAGTATTTCCTCCCAAGCTGGTCTCAGCTGAGAGGATCTTTCTACAACCACCTTCAAAGCAACCTCCTCAACATTATTTTAAAACTCTCAAAAGCGTATTTTTGACCTGCAATTTTTTTTGCCAATGACTAAGCTCTCATGTGCTGAGACTCCTGTCTACCATTCTAACCAAGATTGTTTTATTGCCTCCTTCTGCTGCCCCATCTGTCTGCTACCCTATTGTCTCTTGTTCCTTGCTTGCAAACTCTCTAGTGCAGTGTTTATCATCTTTCAGCTCGTTCTGTGTTTGCGCAGAACCTTGCAAATGAGGTTCCTGCTCCACTACCAGAAACATTAGACTTTGAGAAATGATTTTATTATTGTTACTGTAATAATCACACATGAGGTAGTTACAACACATTCTTTTTCCCTTACACAGTGCTAGGTACAACACCCATATCACTGCCACTCCTATTTAAGCAGCAAGAGTTTGTCCAGCATAGTTGAGCAACTTCATTTTTGTTTAATAAAAGGCTGTGCCACTACTGTAAAGTAATAGTACAAACAACTCCATGTAATACATCATGCTGAAAATGCATTAGAAAAGCACCACGTCCCTAGAGCAAAAGCTAACTCTAGTTTTAGCATAATCTACTTCCCTGTTACCAACATGCTACTCCAACGTGGGAGGTTCAAGTCATAACTATACACCTTTGTCAGCACTGTAATTATCACTACAGTTTCACAGTTTCACTTTGTCACTATTATTAGTGCACGCTCTTTTGTTATCACTATTATTGCCACAGATTACTCACCATCAGGTTTAAACGGGATTTTATTTTTGTAAAAGCGAAGATTGCACAAGTCATTTTGATATCGAAGATCTTTAAAGTTCTGCTGAAAGAAAGGAAATAGGACATTATCAGCCTACAAAAACCAATCAAGAGTATGCAGAAAGGGATACTGTGCTCCTTGAATAATTTGAGGACAAAAAAAGTCAGAGTTTTATGAAAACTGGAAATCACTTAGAATTATTCATACATTTAAAGATTCAGTTTAAGGATCTGCAAGTTCCTTCTGACTGGTACGTTCTCCTACTGAGGCAGAGGTTAGAGCATAGCAGCACCTTGGCTTCAGTCTCAAGGAACTTCCAAGACGTAAGTCCAAACTCCATGATCTACCCTTTTTGATGTTCAAGGCACAAGCCTTTTTTCTGGGCTCCTACCACTTGTTCCCAGGCTTACAATCTCACATGTTTGCACATACACCTGGAACGAAAAGATGTTGCAATAGTTTCACACCCTCTCCCACTGGTGTATGTTGGGCCTCTGCATCAGCTTTTTGATTCTTCTCACTTCTCATATATATATTAGGAGTCACAAAGGTTCAAGAATGTTTGGTTCATGTTCTGTCTTCTACTAAAAAGGCAATTTTAAACCATAAAAATATTCTTACTGGATACTGGTGTCGGTACTTGTATAAATCTCTCGCTGCATAGAAGCTTCTCTTTGGCTTGGCTGTCAGCTCAGTTCCATCACCACTCTGAAACAGGTAGGAAATAGAGAATAACCATCCACAAACACAGTAAATACTGAATTTGTGTAACATTAAAATAATTATTTTTTATCATGGGTTTCAGCAATGTAAGGAAACACAAGCGAAGGTTTTTGTCTACTGTTTAGTAAGCCACTGAAAATCTCCCTGCTGAACACTTAACACCACATCCTTTAACCCTAAAAGAAAATAATATAATTAAATAAAAATACAAAAGCATGACAATGAAATGTCCTTCCAATGAGATTAAATTTTATTTAAATCAACAAGTTGATTGTCATTTCCAAATGCAAAACTGCAAAGTAACCTAGGAAGCACCACCACAAGATGAAATAAGTAACTGAACATGAAAATGCAGACACCGCTCATTTTGAAAAGAAAACCACAATACTTGCAAAGACTATTTGTCACGTGTACATTGACTTAATTGCTATAATTGCATCCTGTGGATGAAAACAAATTATCATGGACATGCCAAACTGCAGTTCTCACACCTTCCTGAACCATTTTCTATTATTTGTTTCTCAGAACTTAAAGCCTAGTAAGATGAACCACTAAACCCCAAAACAAAAACCTGCTTACAGAAAATACTCATGTGAGAGAATTTATACTGGCCCCCAGCTGTTCAGAAGCTGGGAACTGTAACAACAAGAGCCTACCGAGGTCAATGGAAATAATCCCACTTCCTCCAGAGAACATTTGAAACGCTGCACACATTGATGAAAAACAGAAAATGAAGCATTAGTGTACAGAGACTTCAACTTGCTACCAACAACTTTATTTTCTTTGTAATTTCTTTATAACCATACTGCAGCAAAGAGTTTTGTATTCTTCCGTCTCCTGAAATAAGTGTCTAAACTAAAACCAAAGACCAATGAGAAAAAAATAAAAAAAATCATTCCACTCCTTGCAATACACATGTAACAGGTTAAAGTCAAGCCTAAAAAGGGAAGCTCCCTGTGACTGAACTAGACATTTGCCTTTATTATTGTCCATCCCGTTGCTTATGAAAAGCACATGAACAAAAACAAGCATCAGTTTCCATTCTTCCTTTCGCTAGTCCAGGTTTTACCACACCTACTGGCAAAACACGCTTGAACAAGTAACACACCTTGACACTCCATTATCAGGTATCACGATGTATCAAGCAGAAAAGGGAAAAATATGTATGCTTATTTGATTTTGCACAGTTTCTGAACCAAATATAAACGTAATACATCTAATAAGCTAAAAAAAAAAAAAAAAAAAAAAGACCCAGATGGCCCATCCTGCGTTCAATTTGACTCCAATAAAATTACTGGCCAAACGAGCCTTTTTATCTCTAGGGTCGGCATTTTTAAAGGTTCCTGCAAGACAGAAACTTGCTCTGAAAATGCCTCACCCCGGAGTCACAAATCTGTTGCCACTTGTGACCCAATACTCAGATTTTTCACCTATTTAATCAAGAGGCCAAGTTGAAGACTACATTTAAATTAAAGCAGAACCTTCTCTACAGACAGGAACACTTCAAGGCCTCCATTTCCTCCCAAGAGCAGGCTCCCAAAGTGAAGTTGCCCGAGGGGTTGGAGAGATCAGCTCCTTTCCCTTTAGATGCAGCCCTAGCTCACCGCAAGCCCCCGCCACTCTTCCTGCAGTGGGAAGGTCCCCGCGCCACGCTGCCTCCGCCGCCGACAGCCGCCCGGCCCGAGCCGGCGCCGTGCTCCGGCCCACGAGTGCCGCAGACCGGGAAGGGCGGGAGGCAGGGGGATTGCCACGGCCGGCCCGAAGGCTCGCCTCGGCTCCTATCCAGCGCTGGGGAGCTCAGCGGGGCAGCGGCAGGAGCGCCCGGCCCGACCCCACACGGCGCAGCCACCAGTGCCAAGTGCCGGCAGCCCCTGCCGCTCCTCCCGGCCCGCCGCGGCACGGCCGCCAGCCCGCAGGCAGGGCGAGGCGGGGTGCGATCGGCACTGGCGGTACCTGCTCGGCGTTGCTAGCGTCCGCCTCTGCCCGCTCCCCTTCCTCTGGCGGCGGGGACGGAGCCGGCGGAGGCTCCTGGGGCCGGCAGTCCGCGGCGGGAAGCTCGGCCGTCTCTTCCCCGCCTCCCGTGGCGGTGCACACCCCCTCCTGCCGCCGCGGCTCCCCTCTGGGATCCGCCGCCTCAGGTTCCGAGTCGGTCTCCCAGGTGGAGTCGCAGTCCTCCACCGTGGTGGGCTCCTTGAAGCTGACGCCGCTTAGCAGGCTGCCCATCGGGCAGCGCCGGGCCCGCCGCCGCCGCGCCGCCCGGAGGCCGCGGAGGCCGAGGGCTGGGAGCGGCCGCGGGCTGCCTACGGCTGCGGCATGGCGGGGCGGGGCGGCGGCCGGGGCTTCTCCCCCGCCCGGCCCCAGCCCACGGACACGCGCGGGGCGGAGCTGGAGGCTCCAGAATTTCCACAGGAGACACGCCCGCCCGCCTCGTCCCCCGCCCGCCCCACGCCGCCCGCTGCGCCCAGCCCTGGCGGCGGGCACCGTTGGTACCGGCGCCGCGGAGGCCTGCGGGGTGTCCCAGTGCCACCCGCCGCCGCCCCGGGCACCGCTCTCCCGGCCGCGGGGCCCGTGGACCGCCGGGGAAGGTTGCCGTGAGGCTGCGGCTGCCCTGCGGAAACCCGCGCTCCGCAGGGAGACGGCGGAAATCTCTCCTCTCGGGAGATGCGCCCCGAGGGGATTCCTCGTGGAAGAGACCTCGGTGTCCCCTAAAGGGTTACGAGAAAAGCAAGTGGGTGCGGACGTTTATCGAAAAGAGTGGAGATGGCAGCTGCCACAGAGCGGTGGTCTGTGAAGGAGACGCTTATTTGGCGACCGAAGCAGTCGTGTTACCAGCAGTGTGCAAACACGGGCCATCCACTAGACATGGGCAGGGTTGCACTGAGGTGGACCTCAAGGAACGTACAGGTGCCAGAGGAGACAGGATCGGAGGGAGCAATAGTGTGGTACCCAGCCAGTTTCAGCTGCTCCTACAACCCAGTGGAGTTTGGGGATAAAACTGACATGACATTCAAGGATAGATTAGGCACAAACAGTGGCAGTGTATTTTTTATTTGGCTAGAGCATGCCTTTTGGGCAGAAACAGTGCCTGGAGCAAAGACCTGATGAGCTCAAGGCTTAGCAGGTTGTTCCAGTGGCTGCTCTTACCCTCGTGATTAAAACTGTGGTTTTCATTTCTAACCAGAGTTGCCAGGCTTCTATTCACACTACTAGATTTCTGCCATTTTCCTCAAAGAGAGTTCCATGGTATCCAGTATATTGGCTGCTCCTAAAGATGTGCACTATCATCAAGTCATCTCAGTCCTTGGTAAACCAAACAGGTCTAACTTCTTCAGCCTCATGCTGTAAATTGCCTTCCCCATTCCCTCACTCATTTTTGTGCCTGTAGGTTTTCAAGCTCTACTGGAAATTTTTTGAAATGTCATAATGAGGAATGCACATAGTATGCAGGAAGGTTCAGCCTCATTCTTCCCTGTGGACAGTGTTTTAATATGGAATAAAAAATCCCCATCAGGAAGGTACAAGAAAGGTTGTAAGAGGCCTAGCAGTAAAGCTGGAGGCTAGAGCTGCAGTTGAAGGTACTAAATCTTTTGTAAGACTCGTGCTCATGTCTCACATTTTTTGAGAGTTCCCTCTCCTTCGGCCTTATGTGTAGGAAAAGCTGATTTCTTTCCTTCTTCCGCAACATCTCCTCCCACACATAGTTTGAAGGAACTGACGTAAGAAATTCTGATGTCTGGAACCCATTTGTCCAGACTGCCTGCTGACTAGCTACTTCCATTGACCAGCGTCAACTAGTCCCAGCATAGACCAGCTCTGCTTCCCCTCCCCTGCTACAGCTTTTGTCAATACTCCCTTTACATTGACTGTTTACACTAGGGACAGGAGAGCCTCAAGAGCGTGACTTGTGCATGTGTAAAAAGTCAGGTGAAGGTTTTGATGATACTTAGTTTGCATGGCAATTAGTCCCACAAACTAAAGATCTTCCTGCAAGAAAGTTCTGTCTCTTGTGCAAATAACTGCACCTTATTATAGAAAACTCAGTTCTACCCAAAGAGCAAAGCTGTGAGCCAAATCTCATCAGAGAGCTTTAGGAGGATTTTTAAAGGATCTGGATCTCAGACCACTGGTAGGAACTGGGAGTCAGATTAATTAGCTTGGTATTTCTATGGGAAGCCAGTGCCAGGAGTAGCTGACTGCTTTGACTTGCTGCTGAGGTAATGTGATGGAGTTTCCTTAAGTAAAATAATGTATTTTTGGAGTTTCTTAAAGGGTTGTTAATTAGGTGTGCCATACTGATTGCAATCTATGCAAGAAGTGACAGAACTGAGGCTGGCTGCACCCTGATAGACTGGTGGTGGATTGCCTGGGTGGTGCAGGTTTTCCTAGCCAACCAGAAATGTTGTAAGGCATTATTCACTGCTACAAAGGAGCCTGTTATAAGCAGGTAGGCTAGAAGAACTCTCACATTAGAAACTGAATTGACTGATTGTTGGTACCAGTGACACCAATTATGTAAGCCTTCAAAATATTGCAAATACTCATCCAAATAATTTCAGTTTTATCTGGAGTCAGCTCTCATGCAATCGGTTTTCATCCTTTAGCTTATCATTGGCTGGTGGCTGGTTTCTAAGTGAGTTTGCTCCGGAAGGAAAGGTTGAACAGCTCTTATGTAGATCAACATCCAGCAAGAATCGCTACTTAGACAGTGATGGGGCATCCAGTTTGTGCCTATTGAGACCTGGCTGCACTGGTGTGCAGCTGAATGAGGAACAAGGGGTTCTTTCCTTACAGAGTTATTTGCTATTTTTATTATCAGTTACTTGCAACTGTCTCTCAGCTGCCCAGAAGGACACAGGTTGGACTTCCTGAGACAAGAATACTCTAAGCTTTGAATGTTGTGGGGCAGATCTGCACTTTGCCAGTTGTGTGCATTCTTCCTGTGAACATAATCTTCTTTCACAGTTGCAGCTTATTGCTGGTTCTGGTTCTGGACTGGAGGCAGTTGGGATTCAGGAAGAGGCTCTAGCACCTTATGTAGTTTCTTAGATTGGTGTTTGAGAGCTTGAACGTATCCCCACAAGACATATCTTAATAATAAACAAAATAATTAATTTTGGTTATCTCACAGTTGTAATTGGAAGTTATTTTTGAGATAGTGGTGAATTTTTGGCGCTTTGGTTCATCAAAGTATTCCAGTACAATAGAAGATGAGTAAATGCTATAAAGCCAGGAGGACCCGTTTCAATCAAATAGTCTGGATTCCATCTAACACAAGTCAGACGAGTTCTTACCTACCCGTTTCCGAAGACCTAGGGAGATGCAGGCCACTATCACATCAAATACTGATTTTCATAAAGCTAATGAAAAAACATGAGGATTTGACATCTGGTTATATACTTCTATATACATTTTAAACAACACGGAGCAGTGACAAACTTTTTTTGTTTTGTTTCATAAGGACATAGTTTTATAAGGACTTCAAAATGGATACCACGTCAGTTTCTGGAAGTCAATGCTGTGTGTGTATGTCACATCCTGCAAAGTAGGCACAGCTCCCCAGAGCTGGGGGCCCAAATTAAATGTCACGTCCCACAAAATGGGCACGTGTAGAATTCCCCAGAGGTGGGGGTCGACTGAGGGAGATTCGGATCCACTCATCCTCTTTATTAATCTCTTTTAGCAACCCAGTTGGTGAGATTAACCTCTGGAATTCTCTGTGCGGTATTCTAAGAGTAAGACCATTACCCAGGAGGCTTATTCAAAACATTAATTTGCTTTAAATTGAGTAAGATTATAAAGCCTGTAGAAAAACACACAACAACATCCCTCTCAAAGCAACAGATTACAACTAAAAGAACTTAGCAAAATTATACTCTCAAAACACCAGGTTGCAACTGGAAAAACTTGGCAAAACTAGAAATTATGTTACCCTTATGTGCCCAGAGTAAGAATAGAAACAGAGAGAGAGGGGGAGAGAGATAAAGAGAGACAGAGAGAGATAAAGAAAGTGGGATAGGAAAGATACTACCACACTTGGATCCAGTGATGATCTCGCATGACTTTGTGGTCCTTGGACAGTGGACACGCCTCTGAGCATCTCAAGTCTGCCTCTTTTATGGCATCTGGCCTCATGTCTCCTAGTGAGGTTCAGCCTGCTTTGTGCAGACTCAGTGTTGGATTTGGGAACGTTCTGGAAATGAGTCGGTGGGGCATGGGATCCAGGTGATCACTTGCTCCCCCCCATCCGGGTTGACCAAGCAATGACCTTTATTTTCAGGCATGCGCTCTGTCCTTAAACAGGAAAGTGGTCCTTCCATGGTAGCACTGTGCCTCCACAGGGCTCCTCTTGCCAGCCACTGTTCCTTATCAGGTAAGGACAGTGTCCAGTTTATCAGGGTGGTTACCAAATGAGGGACTCTCCCTGCAAGAACAGGGTCCAGGTGGTTATCGAATGAGGCCCCCACCCAAGCACAAGGTCCAGTTTGTCAGGGCGGCTGTTTTGTCACAATTATTCAATTCAGGACTCTACCATGTATGAGCGTGCTAACTGTAAAATGTTATTAAAAATTAAAGATGAGGTAATTGCAATACTTCATCATGATCTTGGGAGGATGTTTTGAATAGGATACCAGAGAGGTCAATTAACAACTGTGGAAAGTTTTACCAACCTAATATTAAGGTGATATAAAGCTGGGAGAGATTATGCATCCTTAGAGGATATGAGCAGATTACAAAACCACTTTGATAAATGGCAGAAGAGGGTAAAATAAATAAGGTTGGTAAAATGAAATTTAGTCAAGATAGTGTAAAATGATTCATAGTGGATACTTATTAAAAGGTAGATTTTAGAAATGCAGAAAGGCGGCAATACAACAGAAATACCTGGGAGTTACAGTATTATTAACATATGTTCAATCAAGGGTCTGAATATATTTGGACACCAACATGTATCTGGGCAAGTGTACAAAGTCAGACAGGTATGACAATGGTTTGTATGCAGTAGCTGTAGCTGACTGGTGTTTTAATGGTGTTTGTTACCTTGTTGGCTTATTTTTGAAAGGAACTGGGCATTCTCAGTGAATATCTGACTATGGTCAATTTTAATTCTCTCCTTTAATTCTGTAATGCCCCAGATTGCTGAATGCCAAGCCTGATGTAGTATCTATAGAAGGTGAATCTAATGTATAAGTTTTCCATAATTTTCCTCCAGTGAATGTAATTGGAAATTATTAACGAACTGGGCACTCAGAAGTCAAGTTGTATATGTGAGTAAATTTGTTTCTATTGATATCTGAAATTAATTTGCAGAGAGGACTTCACATGGATCATCAAAGACATTACAGATCAGTTTGCTGAGCTCACTAAAGCCGGTGGAAGTTCTACCATTTTTCCTGGGTTATGATTACAACCTGAAGACTTTAACTAAGGCCCTGTTCATTGGAGTGTCTTGTACTAGAGCTCTGTAAAAGGTCACAGTCAAGGCAAGGCCAGAACAAGTATAAAAGAGTGTATTAACTTAAGATGGTCTGTCTAGGTGGTCAGAGAAGTAGTCTCAGTCTAGTCCTTAAGCCTCTAAGATTCTGCTCAGTTTCTTCCCAGACTGGTCTTTCAAACATGGCAGAAGACTGCAGCCAGTTTCTTGAGAGGAAATTAATCCAGTTGTAGGATGCAATGTGGTCTAAATGAGCTGCTGTGCTGCAACCCCTGATTTATAGCTAGGGTCTTTCATCACCCTTGTGATGGACCAAATCCAGCTGCCTGGGTTAGCATGCTCAGCTTTCCTGCAGCGGGGTTTGACTGCCATGCATCAGCAGGTCAGCTGCCTGACACCACTGATAAGAAATGACACTTGCCAGAAATTCACACAGGGTTAGGTGGTGCCACTAAGTTTTGCTGAAGGGCTCCTGGACTGCATCAGTCAAGCTAGTAATTTTGCAGGTGGAACCTAGGAAGATGATCTTCTTCCTGAAAGACAAAGTGGGAGTGCAATGCAGAAGCCGAAAAGTAGGCATCCAAGTGCCCTTGAGGAGCCCTTAGTGTACCTGCCTTCTACTGCAGAAGGGCCCTGGTGCTCCATAGGCTTGATAGATCCCGCAGTGTAGCTGCCAGCTCCATGCAGATGTCTTGGCTACTCGAGGACATCTCAAAGGAAATTATATACCTACTAGGTCTATGCTTGTCCTGTATAGGCCTAGGCCAACTATGCCTATATGTGGCAGGCTGGTTGGCTGAATCACTTAGAGCTGCAGGGACTGTATTGAAAAGAGCTTTGTTTATCTAATGGACACTGACACCCCTGCACCTAATCTCCCTGAGCATCCATCTTTCTTTTGGCAAGGCAAACTAGTCTTTGCCATTTGACATGTAAATGGACAGTTCTGATCACTGTATCTCCTGTCTTGAACTTCCAGAATTCCTAAACCAGGCACTTTCTACCTGTGCCAGATGCAGGACCTGATTTATCAGTGAACTCAGAGGAGACACAGACTCCCCAACACTGCGTGATTGTCTTCTCTGGGACGTCAACCAGAGACAGGCTGAGCAGGCTTCTCATTTGGGGGATTTATATGCCCTGAGGCACCTAATGTGTAGATACGGGGGCCTGAGCTAATGAAACAACACTCTTTGTGCTGTCAGTGGAGAAAAAGAGGCACCTCCTGCAGATGATCCATCCTAAGACAGGCATTTTAAATATGGAAGCTAGATCACAAAGATGTTGTTTGTATCTACTGATTATAAAGGAAGGCAAGGTCTTTACAAACTCAGGTTTAGACATCAGACTTTCAAGTTGCAAAAATTACATTACATGACCCAGTTCCACACTCTTGAGGTTTTCTGAAGTTATTGAATTTTGAATAGGATACCCAGCTTCCAAAAGGAACAGGAGAGGGAACCCAACTGAACAGGTGGTGAGCATCCCTTTCCCTGGCGTAAGGAATATCTGTAATCAGGTCATACCACATAATACACTTCCAGTATGAGACCGAGAGGACCCTTCTGTTGCCAGGTATGTAGGTATGCCAGGTATTTCTTAAGAAACAGGCAGGGCTTGAACCTTCCTTCCTGCCACATCCTCTTGAATTTCTTATGCATAAGATCACAAAGATAAGGAGACTAACAAGAAAATAGCCTTCTCTTTGGTCCTTGAATGAATAGCCAGTCTTTAGCTCTATGACCAACAGAGAAGTATGAAAGGGTATAAGGAGGTCATAGCATCATACAACCCTAATGTGTCATTATACTGTGCTTTATTTCCTCACCTAAATGCAGCAAAAGTTGTGCAGGGCCCCTTCCCCACCCACATCTGTAACAAGGAGGTGATAATGAATCCTCTTCTGCTCTGCTTGGGTTCAAGAGCCTGACTTTCAGGTGACATAAAGCTGGGGCATCCCCTGGGAGTACAGCCCAGCAGTACCAACATACAGCCATTGCAAATTTGGTCCACCTCTGCCAGCTGAAAAAGAAGCATGCACAAGCAGTAGTACTGCAATTTGACTAGGCTAGGAGCTGATGCTGGCCCTGTAAAAGATACTGCCAGTAAACCATTATTTCAATACCACAGACTCTGCTTCTTCTTTCTTAACTGAGTTTTTGTGTGAATTTATCTAGTTGGGGTGGTGCAGCATAGCTATTTCAAAGATCTAATGGATGTCAGGATTGATGTGACTCATGGGACTCATAGGATCCCTGCGAGTAAAAAAAGTCCATGTTAAATGCATTTGTGCAGTTCTGTAGTTCACTTTAGGGTGGATGATTGTGGATTTCATGTGGTTCATCAGAGATTATTTGAAAATGCCTAAAATCATTGACAAACTCCTAAGCAGTTAGTTCCAGTCAGAGGCTGGCACAAGGCCAAATGACACAAGTGGAACAACTGCAGACAGTGACTCTACCACCACCTGCTTTTCATCCTTTTCTGTATCACACTTTTTATGTCATCTGTAGAAAACCTATATAAATACAGAAACTGGGGAAGAAGTTCATTAAGGAAGCCAGTTTTAATTAGGTCACTGTTGCTTCACAGGGTTTTTATCTTGTGATTAAGGACTGAGATGAGAAAGCAAGCAAACACAACCAGAGACAGAAACCATCAACGATACTGGCTTTCATTTACTCATCACAGGCCCAATGATTTTTACAACCATTTGGGCACATTTACTTAGTTAAACTATGCAGCCTGACATTAAAAGACAAGTCCAGCTCCCCAGCTGCACTAGGGCAGGGTTATGTTCTGCATCAGCCCTGCCCAGTACAATTTGATGGCACCTTCTTCATCGCTGCCGAACTCTGGATGACTTCAAGGTGGGCAGGCCATAGGGAGAAGACTGCACAGACATAAATTCAACTACTTTGGAGCAATAAGGAGCAAGAAATGCCCCTCACTTTGTGACATGAACCTGATTTGAGACAGGACTGAAGCATGATATACTTCACATTATATGAGCTTCAGGGGAACTGTAGCAGTTTCTCTGTAAGCAGTGGGTGCAAGCAGATTCTGGGATGAAAGGACTAATTTTTTGTCTTACTTGTTACCCCTATAATATTGCCTATCACAGGCTTCCTTAGATCACCAAAGAACAGCCTTATCATAATGCTACTGTGTGCTTCTCTTCTGAAAAAAACACTAGTAGAGCCTGGAAAAGCCTCCCGCCTTTATCTCCTCAGTGCCACCAATACATTAAGTGTACTTACCATCTCAATAGAGCATGCAAGATGCTAAGTTTAAAGAGTCGAAATTCTGCTTCTAGGCACACTGGAGAGCTAAGAAGGTTTAGAGAAGATCTTTTCCTGATCTGGAGGAGCTGGGTTATGTGTTAAAAAATAATGGTAACAAATGCTCACTTTAGGAATCTGTTGCAGTGAACAAAATTATCTGAACTAAGTGAGCATGTGCAGTATTCCAGAATTAGCCAGTTTCGTTTTGTAACATGCCATGTTACAGCGTGAATCCACCTGGCAGCTGGAGTACAGGCATTTGATGTGCTCAGGACAGACATTGCAATTCTTTCACACCAGCGTTTGACCAGGCTGAATGAACTAGTGGCATCCAAACGGGCTCACTTCTGTCTGGAATAAAGAGATGAGTGAATAATGAAATTGTTGTCTTTTTTGCATGTGGTAAAGTGGGCCAGCAAAAAAAATCGGTGGTAATGTGCTAAAATACGAGTGCTTTGTCCTTGTTTGATACATCATATCCGAGAGTTTGCTTGCAGCAAGATTTGAGACTGGTCTGCTTGTAAAAAAAATTTAAAAAAACAAACAAACAAACAAACAAACAAAACCTCAAAAAATCTCACAGTGTCACCATAATTACAGCTAAAATCAGAAAATTAACCGTGGATAAAGCTGTTACAATACATTGCCAAATGTCATTATAAAGCAAAACACAAACCAGGACACAGGCAAAAAGCACAGCCAAATCCAGACTCAGCAGGCAGAGCTGAGGACAACCAAAAAAGAAAAGGACTGATCCAGGCCAGGGACAGGAAACAAGGAATAGCTTCCTTGGTGGGTAAACATGGCTTATTCAGAGGACAGGAGGATCCTTACCAAGAGGATAAGAGCAACTAAAACTATATACTTGCTTCATCATTGTCACAACCTAAAAAAATCCCCATGCTCATCCTGCAACAGAATTATATAGCTAACAAACCAGAAGCAATTTTTATTCTTGAAATGGATGTTTAAAAGGACAAAACCATATTTTTTTTTTTCTTAAAAACATTAAAGCAATACCATTTCCTGGCTTGTGGTGCTTTGTAGTAGTGTTGCTTTGTAGAGGGAGGTTACAAGTTAAGATCAGGAGATAATGTTAACATTGCAAGGAACACAGAGGAAAAAAACCCCATGATGCATCTTTGTGATCATTAAACGAATTCCTCAAAGAAATTAGGATTAAAACAAAATAAAGATCACCGGTCAAGCATGAGTAACACTACTGAGTGTTCTGGATGTTTGTAATGGGCGGTGGCTGAAACTCTGATACAAGCAGGAGGGCCACCAATATGATCCAAGGGCTGGAGCACCTCTCTTACGAAGAAAGGCTGAGGGAGTTGGGGTTGTTCAGCCTGAAGAAGAGAAGGCTCTGGGGGGACCTCATAGCAGCCTTCCAGTACCTGAAGGGGGCCTACAGAAAGGTTGGGGAGGGGCTTTTTACAAGAGCACATACTGATAGGACAAGGGGTAATGGTTTGAAACTGCAGGAGGAGAGATTTAGGTTAGAGGTCAGAAGGAAATTCTTTAGTGTGAGGGTGGTGAGACACTGGAACAGGTTGCCCAGAGAAGTTGTGGAGGCTCCATCCCTGGGGGTGTTCAAGCCCAGGTTGGATGGGGCTCTGAGCAACCTGGTCTAGTGGGAGGTGTCCCTGCTCATGCAGGGGAGTTGGAACTCGATGATCTTTAAGGTCCCTTCCAACTCTAACCATTCTATGATTCTAAGCAGTTTACCCTCACGCAGGCATTTGTACTTTCTGCGTCTCCCTGGTCTGTTCCAGATTAAAATAATGATTAATATTTGCATTACTTATCTATTTGTCACCCTCTGACACCATTCATAGCTGTCCTTAAGCAGGGAAATACTTGACAAGTCTGAGGGCATGCCAGAGTGAAAACCAAAGCATCCGTGGTAGCGTAAGAATCATGTTAGGGCTAGAGATAGAATAGGAACAGCCCTTTTCAACAACTTTGGTTTGAGCAGACCGTGGTGGGACATGTATCTAGCCACTTTGGTGTATTCTTTCATTTACATCACAAAGGAATGGTTTTGGCAGAAAGTCAGTGTAAGCAGTATTCATTATTCCTTTAAGGGGCTCGATAATTTGGTATGTTTAATGCACTGCAGGCTATCAAATGAAATCTTGTTCCAGCATCAGTATTTCTGTATGGAGTCTTGAGGTTTAATAGGATTGGAGCTCAGATCGTGGGGTGGAAACTAGTGATGGTTGATATGTTTGTAAGACATTTGGGCCACAGTGAAAACATCGGGAGCTGATTAAAAACTTGTGACAGAAGTCCTTATTAGCATATTGGGTATGAGAATGGCAGAAAATGATAAATGTTATTCAATCTGACAAAAAACAAAAACAACTCTGAAGAGGAATCCTCAAGTCTGTCTTAGATATGGAAAGGAGAAGTGGACTTCTCATACAGCCTTAGACAGCTACAGCATGGATGCCTCTAAATGGTTGCTCAGAGTCCCCTTACAGTCAGTGGAGAAAACCTGGAACTTTTAGGTGATGACTCATTTAATCCTAATAGAGACATTGAAAGTAGGCCTGATGAAGTGCCTCTTTGTCTTCTTTATAAAGGGAGAGGAACTGGCTGACTTACATGTAGATATATACACTGAAGATACCTAAAGTTACCCAAGAAGACATCCATCTTTAGCACCTAGACACATTTTAATTTACCAGGCTGAGCTTGTTCTGCTTGGCCATCTGATGCACAACTGACAAACTCAGCTGGTTTGAAGGACTCTTGCAAAGCTTGGTCCCACCAGGAGGGCAGCTCTGCACTCAGTGGTGTTGCACAGAAATCAGAGTGCATCTCCCAACATACAACTTCACTTCAATAAAGTAGTTTGTAAGTCTCCACAGACTCGCTCTGTGAGGACTGAAGGAAGAAGGAGACTGCCACAGCAAGAGATTCGGAACTGTGATTTGACTTTGGTGCTTTGAGGGTGCACCTCTATTATAGTCTAGATCAGAAGAGAGATTTAAACCTAATTTATTTATTTTTTACATCAAGCAAACTGGAAGATGGAGTCTAAGAGTGTACCCAATGTACATCAGATGCAGTGGGCATTCAGTCCACAGGCCCAGATTAGGACTATTATGAAGAATAAGAAGCCCCTAACATGTTTCTAGTGTGGGTGTCAGGTGCTCAGTACTGACTGTTTCACTCTTCAGGTCTGCTATTGGTTTTCACTACCTACTACTGTAACATAAAGCGGATAGGGCCCTGGAAGAGCTCCTTGCTCCATTAACCATTGAAGGAGTTTAGTTAGATGAGATACCTAAGTCAGCATGCTCAACAGTGAATGAAATGAATAATCACCACATGGGCTCTACACTAGTTCTGCAAACTCCACCATTTAAACAAAGGCAACAGCCATTAAACATAGGCAGAAACAAGTCCTGCACAAGGCATAAGGTAGTCAATTCTCTGAGGGTGGAAAATACTTGGTGATTACCGTTTGCTCCTCCAGACCTACAGAGTTAGTGTATCTGTCTGAGATGGCTAGTAAATTCAAAATACAGCTACCTGTGGGATTTTGTTTACAGCAGCTTCAGGACTTCATCCAAGCATAAATTGTAGTAAACTATCACATTATTAACCTACCAGTTAACATTGCTGCAGAAGAACTATACAAACCACAAAGCAAAGTATGAAAACCATTTCCAGCACTACTGACCTAGCTGAGTGCACCATTTACCCCAGTGAGAAGTAATGTCGCATACCTGATAGTAAATTATTGTTACCTCTACTGGAGTCCCAATACAAAAGGAAATACTTTAGGTAAAGTCTTTTAATTACAAGATGGTACCAGAAGCTGATAAGAAACACCACTAACCAGGGCTCTGCGAACATAGCCTGAAGCCAGCTTAAAGACAGTCCTGAATTTTTATTTATTTTGGATCAACCCTTTGGAAAAGGCAGACCTAGAGTGGTATTGTGATGGGAGACTGCCTGGGAACGCCCGGATGTGAAGGTTTTTGGTGAGTTACCAACACTGTTTCAGCCACATATCCAAAACACAGTACCACTATGAAGAAAGTTAACTCCATCCTGGCCAGACCAGGACACTGCCCAAATTCTCACACACACCTTGCCACCCAGGAATCAGTTGCCTTGGGGCAGACCCCATGTCTTATCCCTTACCAGCTGGCTACCCTTACGAGAAGACAAAACCAAATTCACAGCCCACATCTATATTAGAGCTGGGATTGCACAGGCGTGTTCAAGAAACTGAGTGGTCATTGCAGTAAGGCTGGAAACACCAACTCCAGAGGAGAAGGGGGAGGTGCCATTTTTCACTCTCCCCACACGGTGTCTCTCAGAGGAGAGCAGGACTACTGCTGTCTCCATTAAATGACTCTCCAGAGATAAGGAGGGCAACAATGCAGTGGCCAAACACTAGACTGGGCTCAAGGCCAGTGCTTTTATCATAGGTTTTCCAGGCAAGGCAAAACAAAGTGGTAAACAACACAGAAAACAGCAAAAGCTGAAAGGAACCAGTAACAAGGCCTGAAATTCAATATACAGCAAGAAAGTGAGCAAGTAAGAGAGCAGGTAAGGGAGCAAATAGGCTATTATCAGAACCAGCACCAGCAAGTACCAGCCTGCCAAGTAACAGCTAAATAGCTTTAACAGCTGTAAGCTCAGTCTGGCACGCTCCAATCAAATCAGTCATTATCTTGAACCCCTCGAGCCCCGTGTTGCGTGCCAAAAAGGACTGTGGTGGGTTGACCCTGGCCAGCAGCCAAGCATCCACACAATTGCTTGCTCACTCCCCCACTCCATCAGGACTGAGGAAGAAAATAGGAAGAACAAAACTGAAACAACTTGTGGGTTTTGATAAAGACAGTTTAATAGGTAAAGAAAAAAATGATTGAACCAAAGGAAGTCTCTCACATAGGCAGACTGATGCTCAGCCACTCTCTGAACACTGGCCACCTAGGTGGCCCTTGTCCCTTTTTCCTCTACTTCAGTTTTTATTGCTGAGTATGATGCTTGATTTAATCAATGACCTGGATGAGGGGACAGAGTGTATCCTCAGCAAGTTTGCTGATGATACCAAATTGGGAGGTGGGGCTGACGCTCCAGAGGCCTGTGCTGCCATCCAGTGTGACCTGGACAGGCTGGAGAGTTGGGCTGAGAAGAACCTCATGAGGTTCAGTAAGAGCAAGTGTAGGATCCTGCACCTGGGAAGGAAGAACCCCAAGCACCAGTATAGGTTAGGGGTGGACCTGCTGGAAAGTAGTTCAGAGGAGAAGGATCTGGGAGTCCTGGTAAACAGTAAATTACCCATGGGCCAGCAGTGTGCCCTTGTTGCCAAGAAGGCTGATGGAATCCTGGGTTGCATAAAGAAGAGCGTGGCCAGTAGGTCGAGGGAGGTCATTCTCCCACTCTACTCTGCCCTGGTGAGGCAACATCTGGAACACTGCATCCAGTTCTGGGCTCCTCAGTTCAAGAGAGACAGAGAACTACTGGAGAGAGTCCAGAAGAGGGTGACGAAGATGACGGGGGATTGGAGCATCTCTCTTATGAGGAAAGGTTGAGACAGCTGGGACTTTTTAGCCTGAAGATGAGAAGGCTGAGGGGAGACCTTATCAATGTATACAAGTATCTAAAGGGTGGGTGCAAGGAAGATGGGCACAGGCTCTTCTCAGTAGTTCCCAGTGACAGAACGAGGGGCAAAGGGTGCAAGTTGGAACATAGGAAGTTCCACTTCAACATAAGAAAAAACTTCTTTACCGTGAGAGTGACAAGACACTGGAACAGGCTGCCCAGAGAGGTTTTGGAGTCTCCACCTTTGGAGATATTCAAAACCCACCTGGATGCAGTCCTGAGTAATGTGCTCTAGGTTATCCTACTTCAGTGGGAGAGTTGGACTAGATGATCTCTAGAGGTCCCTTCCAACTCTAACAATTCTGTGATTCTGTGATGCTGTATCATGTGGGACACCCCTTTGGCCAATTTGTGTCAGCTGTCCCAGCTGTGCCCTCTCACAACCAGTTGTGTGTCCCCAGCTTACTTGCTGGGGGTGTGGGAAAAAGAGAAATCCTTGACCCTGTGCAGGCACTGCTCAGCAATGGCCCATCGGTGTGTTACCAACAGTGCTTTAGCCACAAATCATGTGGGCTGCTATGAACCATAGAATGGTTTGGGTTGGAAGGAATCTGAAAGATCATCTAGTTCCAATCTCCCTGCCATGGGCAGGGACACCTCCCACTAGACCAGGTTCCTCAAAGCCCCATCCAAGCTGGCCTTGAACATATCCAGGGAGGGGGCATCCACAACTTCTCTGGGCAACCTGTTCCAGTCTCTCACCACCCTCACAGTAAAGAATTTCTTCCTAATGTCTAACCTAAATCTCCCCTCTTTCAATTTGAAACTATTTCCTGCTCATCCTATTACTACAGGGCCTTGTGAAAAGTCCCTCACCAGCTTTTCTGTAGCCCCTTCAGGTACTGGAAGGCCACTGTGAGGTCTCCCTAGAGCCTTCTCTTCTCCAGGCTGAACAACCCCAATTCACTCAGCCTGTCTTCATGGGAGAGGTGCTCCAGCCCTTTGATCACCTTTGTGGCCCTCCTCTGGGTTTGCTTGAAGAGCTCCATGTCCTCCTTAAGTTGGGGACTCCAGAACTGGACACAGTACTCCAGATGGGGTCTCACGAGAGCAGAATAGAGGGGGAGAATCGGCTTTCTCATCACTCTCCTTTTGATGCAGCCCAGGACACAGTTGGCTTTCTGGGCTGAAAGTGCACATTGCCAGCTCATGTTGAGCTTCTCATCAATCAGCACTCCCAAGTCCTTTTCCTCAGGGCTGTTCTCAATCCATTCTCTACCGAGCCTGTATTTGTGCTTGGGATTGACCTGACCCAGGTGCAGGGCCTTGCACTTGGCCTTATTGAACTTCATGAGGTTGGTATGGGCCTACCTCTCAAGGCTGTCAAGGTCCCTCTGGATGGCATCCCTTTTCTCCGGCATGTGGACCACACCACACAGTTTGGTGTCAGCAAACTTGCTGAGGATGCACTCAATCCCACCGTCCATGATGTGGATGAAGATGTTAAACAGCGCCCGTCCCAATACTGATTGCTAAGGAACACTGCTCGTTACTGAGTTAATTTTTGTCAGTGGTCCCAGTCAGACCACTACACCTTGGAAACTGCTCCAAGTGATATCTACCAGAATTGCCTCATATGATATTGTCTAAGAGAGCCTTCATTGCATCACCAGCTTTAAGGTCTTCCTCATGCAATGTATTTGAATACTTTTAGGGAAGTTACAAAATCCTTCATCCTTCCTGTAAAAAAAATGGACACTTTGATTCTCAGGAAAAAAAAATAAATTAAATACTTTGCATGCTTTGTTCTTTAATAATTCTGATTTTTAAAAAATAGATTTGGCATGTTTCCATAGTTACTTTTTTTTTTTTTTTAAGACTAGTAAACAGTTTCAACACTTTATAAGTATGTGGTTAAAATTTAGTTTTCCTGAGAAGGCTGCTCTGAGTTAAATTTTAACAAAGCTTCTACCAAAGGATCAGAATATCTTTTATTTTAAAAAAAAACTCAACCAAATAACCTTTTGAAAGTACATGGGAACACGGATATCTCATCAGTTGTTTGCTCTGTAAAATAGGTGTATTAAGGAAAAAATATCTGTAGAATGACTTTAACTTTACACCTATGAGATTCAAACTTTGTTGCACTGATTTTCTGAGGTAGCATAAAAACACCAGAAAGGGTAAATGTAATATTCTACAAGAACCACAACATTTTCATTTTTGCATACTGTATATAAAGGGACACAACTCACTACACCTATTAATAGCTACTGTTCTTTAGAAATGGAAATTTAAAATCAATCCTTGTGATCTTTGTTCAAAAGTATTCCTACTGTCTCTCATGTAAAATCAGACATGAATACAATTGCAGCTTCTCTGCATGGCAACAAAACCAAACACACAATTCTCTGTGGGTGTGTCTGTGTGTAACAAGGTTTCACACTGACATAATGCTGCTTCCTCATTCCCTAACCTTTCCCGTTCATTTGCAAAGGAGGTATACGTTAAAATAACCAAGATTTCTTCTATTGAAAGCATTTACTTCCTCCAGGAATGGAGATAGCTAAAAAAGCTAAACGATATAAGAATTTAGAGAAAATCCTACAGCTTCAGCAGTGAAAAAGAAGTTACATCCTTTTCCATGCCTATCTTTTGTAACAGCAGCATCACTCTGTTCTCCTTGTAAATGAACCACTTATTGCTTGTATTAAACCAACAACCACTGCTCCCATTCAAGGAGTTATTGTGCCATGCCCCCATACAAAGCCATAGCAAGCTACTTCCCTGACCTCGAGTAACTCACTTGGGATCTCAGCTCATGTAAGCACTTCTGTGGACATCATACAGCATATGGCAGTACAGCAGCACTGTTCACCTGCAAAACCAGCTCTAAAACCAAAATGCAACTAAGTGATGTGAAAATTGAATAAAGAGAGGGCAGGAAGGTAGATAAGATGTGTAACGCTGAGAAAGTGGCAGGTCTTCACTTTCATGGGCTGCAAGCAGAAGCTGAAATGCTTGGGGATGGTTCATTCAGTTTCTTGGACCTAGGATTTACTTCAGGTTCCCATCAGACATCAGCAAAGGTCTGTGAGATGGCATCATTTGGCCTGTGCAATGCTATTCCCTTACAACAGGTGAGGTGTACATCAGCGCCAGAGCTCTGTCCTGAGGGCAGAGACCCCTACTTCTCAAGCTCCAGGTGGGCTTGCTTGCTGCCAAGGCAGAAGATTTGCACCCAGGCTGACACCTGCACAGGCTACAGAAATGACCACACCACTGTTCCCCGATGGGTAGCTCCCACTGTACCTATTCCTTGCAAAGCTGTGTCACCAGGTACGAAGTGCAAAGACAAAAGACAATGTTCAGTTGATGCATGACAAGGCATTCAGAACATTGGCAAGGTATTGTGGTAAGTGCCATGGTAACCTAAAGAATTTAACTGAGAACATGCTGTGTAGGATTTCTGCCTACTTGGCCCAGCTAGTGAAAATCAGTTTTCTTCCACTCCTATATTGAATTCTTTGTCCCTACTGTGATATTAACTCCACATACATCTAGGCTGACCATCCCTCCAACACTAGGCAAAAGCTAGTTATGAAGCCATCCCTTCAGCTGCTGCTCTTACACCAACACTTGAATGAAGATGTATACAATGTTCACAGACTCTGAGCAGACTTCTTCAGTATTAGACAGTGGGAGTGGGGGGTGATTCAGTTGCCCAAGCTCAGGTGTCTGGTAACATCTGGGACGTCCAGGGGAATCAGAGACACCCAGTACAGCAAGATACGACACTGGGCTTGTGATAGACTTACATCCTAAAAGCAGCATCTGTTGGCCAAGCAGGACACTTGAGGACATCTCAGTTGACAGATGCTTCTGCACAGACAATTATGAGACAGAACAGGAAGCAACTTTCGTTGTCAAATGTAGATGTTAAGTGTTTATTTCTGTGCTGTGTCAGTGGGAAATCTAACCAACAAGGTTTATTGTAGTCAATTACAATCTAACCAACACAGTTCAGGAAATCTAAACATTATTTGCCTCATTGCAGTGTAGACACGTGATGGCTAGTTAGATGAGGCTCTCTGCTCTCACTGAAATGGGAGCATAGAGCAATAGAAAGGCTGTAGACACCTACACCAAGGCATCAGTCTCAAGCAGGATCCTTTGAACCTGGCCAGACCATTTTTAACAACTGTGTTCTATAAGACAAGCAAAACCATCATTACTTAGTTTTTACCTTCATGGCAGGGCATTGGTTTGGTAGCGGGTTGTGGCAACTGCAGCAGTGAGATATTCACACAAGAATCACATTGCAAATAGGTATCACACAAAGCAAACAAAAACAAGCCTTTCCTTGCTTATTAGAAATGTTATGACAGCACAATGACAGTCATATTTATGTCATATCTCTCCATTGAAATAATCCAAAGTCATAAAGCCTCAAAAATTCCACTGAAGTTAGTTAAGCTAAGACTTGCATTATCCTGAGCAGGCTGGCTGTATTACCCCATGCATCTATATCCCCTGCTATTTTCCTTCTGTTACACCAAGATTATCCATCATTTGGGGCAGGGGAATGCCTTTTATTTTGTAGCTGTCCAAGACTAAGGAATAGGTGCTACAAGAATACAAATCATCAGCACCTCAGTGCCTGTGATGATTTATTCTGCCCTGCTAGCTTGCCTCTTCTGCAAGAGACCTGAAATCCTTGCATGCTTTTTATTAAGAGCCATGTACTTTTTTAACAGTTGCAGATCCAATAGCTGGTGGAGAGCATTTAGGGCAATCAATTTTTCAAGATTTACTGCTGAGCATTAACACACTCATCAGAAGACAGGACCACCAGTTATTTTCCTTATACGAGCAACAGGTGGTGTCAGGTGCTCTCGCCAACGAAAACCAGTAAAGAGGCGATAGATATGCAAAGGGAGAGCTGAGCATAGAGCAAACCTGGGTTAGGTTTTGTTTCATGGATTTGAGCAGTTAGGCCAGGAAACAGGCTGAAGCCAGTAGAAGAGACTGGACTTCCATTGCAGAAGCCTTCGGCTGGCATTAATGAAGTAATTACATCAGTAATTCTACAAGAAGGTATCCCTGAGAAATCTGCTTCTGCTAAGGCAAGTGCAGTAGCTACGGTTTCCAAGCAAACAGGGAGAGGAGGCAAAGCTGAACCACCACTCTGGGCACTGTACACCATTTTGAATACCAAAAGCCTAGTTTTAGCTTTCTGAAACACAACTATGAGAACAGCCACCCATGTCCCCCATTACAGTATGTGTGTGTGTATATCTATACAGACATATATATCTATAGTAGGATAAGAGTATGATAAAGAGAACCTAAAAAGAAGTCAGCTTTTAGACCATCACGTACCCAATCTTATAGCTTGGCTAGACAGCCCAAGGCCAGCACCATGGGACCTTCCCCAGAGAACTTCTGAGGCCACAAAGAGGAAGTGTCTGTCTTCATTTGCCCCTGAGGATTTCCCAAGAGGTACAAGCAGCTTCCTGTAAGGGAACTATATCTGTATTGCAGGCTTAGTGCAACCCCTCTAAGAAAGCTCCACTTAACCTTAAGGCTAATGAGCATAAGTACTAGCGCAGCAGCAAGCAACGTGGAACTTCACACATGCCATAATCCCCCCTGAGAAACTGGGTAAATGTTTAAGCAATTAATCCACATTGAATTGCACATAAACTAGCTTCACATAGTCATTGAGCTCATTAACTGGTGTTTTTGAAAGAGGGGGGAATAGTTTGGTGGGCTGTAGCCCTACTTGTATGGCAGGGGGTTGTAAGGGAGAATTCAGCTACTGGACCTCCTTCCCATGCTGCTGTTTCTCAGGCAATCCCAAAGATGCCTGGGACAGCACAGTACCTGACCTAGCAGGAAAGCACTCTGGACACTTTTTCCTGGACTATCTGGAGAGCATGCCTGGCTGTGCCCTAGTGCACATGTGCAGTTTAATGGTTTATTTAGCATACCATGTAGACATACCCTCTGACGCTGCAGTTCAAATTAGTAATCTAGGTTTCCTCTTCAGTTAAAAGAAGCAGGCACCATCACCTCACTCATCTTGAACATCTCCTCAGCACAAAACCCTGTCGAGGTGTTTAGATCACTAGTTATCTAGATACCCTCTGTTGACTAATTGAGTGTGGGCTCTTAAGTAAGTTGGAATCAATCTCATTCTTTACTAGATACAGTTTCCTGAAGGTGGAATGGGCTGCTACCAGTTTGTCTCTATGAGTATTTTCTCCAAAAGGACAATAGGACAGCAGAAGCTGTTTGGTAACAGATAGAGCAGGGCCCTCTGCTTTGACACCAACTTTTAGATGAAACAGTGTCCAATACCACTGAGAAACTTGGGAGTGTCTAAGATGTCCAGGCAGGGCTGGCATATGTGACACAAGACTCTTGTGAGACTGGTGTGCTTTTGGAGCAGTAAATAGGAACCAGGATGATGGGCATCTTGGGTAGCACTGGATACCTAATGATTTCTACCTGAGAGCTGGGTGTTTGACCTACCTGTAAAGACAAGGCAGACATAGTCAAAAGACCTTGGAGATTGATTTAGCTTGACCCACAACAGACACTCTTGCAACCAGAACACCCACACAAGGTTGGCAGATAGGACACAGGATTTAACAGAAACACAGATTGCTGGAGCAGCAGCTGGAGGCCAAGCAGGAGATAGGGTGCCTTCAGAGGGCATAAATGTAAAGAAAGAAAAATGGACAATATGCTGTATGCTTTTGTATTGTCTACTTAAAAATATAAGCATATGTTATTGCAGTGGCATAATTTCCTGGGGGGCCACCGCAGCATTGAGTTCTTGTTCAAATTGAGAAAAAGAAAAAATTGAAGCTCTCATCTCAAAATGTTTAGTTCAAAACTCATGTGACAGATGTGTGAGACAAATATGAACCAGTATGGGTTCTGGATGGTTGGACTTGGTGATCTTAGAGGTCTTTTCCAACCGCGATGATTCTGTGATACCTAGTAAATAACTGGACACCTGTGCTTGGGGATTTGAACTGCACTCATAGATTCATGTTGCTTCTGTGGAGTGACTGGAAAGTCAAAGCATTTTACTGGAATTTAAACTAAAACATGTATCTGCTTTCCTCCACCTGTTTCCGAGAAATGGTAAAATTTAGTCTTCAGTGTCATTGCATGTACACAGGGCTGGCTGATGGGACATGGGATACCCGTGCCCTTTTGGATCAGAATCAAGACTACAGACAGGCTAAGGGCAGCAGGTGCCTATGCGGGACAACCAAACCACATTCAGCTCATGGGCAAGATGCACATGTTTTTAACATTTATTTTCAAGGCATAAGGCTTAAATCACTTTCATTTTGAGAGTTGAAACAACATACATTTAGTTTTAGGGCAGTAGGTTTTCACAGAGGGCTTCAGTTTCTAGTTTCTTTCAGCACGGTCACAGGCTGAACTCAGTTGCAATACAAAATTATGGGAATTCAAACTCATTTTCTTTCCAGCAATGAGAAGAATAAGGCTTCCTTTACCGAAACCAGTATACCAGCCTCCTGCAGTCTTAAAGAAACTTTTTTCCATGCTATAAGTAACATTCAATCAAACTGAATATTTAAGAAAAGAATTCAGAGTAAAAAACAACACTACAGACTAAAAAGTTTAATCTTAACCAAGAGAGCCCAAGAAAAATTAATCACAGATTCTCATCTTGAGAAATTTATGCATCCTAGAATCCCCAAAGGGAACAATCACATCTGATAAAAATCTTTAGACCAAAATTAGAAAGTAACAATAAAGCTGACAGAACTGCCTGAAATACGTATTTTAGCAGAGAGTTATTAGAAAGTCAGCCTAAAGTGCCTCTTTATCATACTCATCATGTGTCTACTGGCAGTAAAACCAAGCAATCCTAATTTTATATACCTCTGTAGACTTCATTTAATTGCTTACTTGCTTAGTAAATTTAAACTAGGCATATTTGCAAATGCATCTAGGGTGTCACCTGGAAAAGGTAACTTCCTATCACTCATTTATGAGCTTGATTTAAAATATCCAGTGCTTGGAGCCAAAGACATGAGTTTGCAAAGCTTGAATTATTGGTCAAATCATTACAAAGATCCACCTTCAGAGTGGATTTTTCAGTCTGGGTGCAGTCATCTCAGTAACTGCCTTGAAGCGCACTCAGAAGTTTGAACCAGTGGCAGTCAAGATCTTAGAGAAAAAGCAGTGATAAAAGTTCCATTCCTCATCATTTCCACTTTTCATTTCAACAGAGTATCTACAATTCTCAGCTAATCATAAGATCTATATATACTACCAGGTAATGACTTGGCTATACTGTGTGTAAAAATTATAGTGAACAAATCAAATAGACAGTGATGTATCATTGAGCTAACAGCTAAATTCTGTCAAATTCCAGAAATTACATCTTTGTTACCTTCTACATGACTTTTCCAAGAGACAGTGCCCACTAAAAAGCTTTCTGCAGGATATCATTTGGTATACAAATTGTAAGTTGGAGTCTTTGCAAATATATTTAGTGTATTAAAGTTTTCAGTTACTAGCAATTCAAATAAATGCTTTAGAAGTTAAGAATCTCTAGATCCCATAATCTCCTGGATCTTCCAGTTTCCCCCAGGAAAAGACAGATAGACCTGGACTTCTTCCCAGACCCACTTGCTAAAGAATGAATAGCATTAATATTGCCAGAGCAGGATGTGAGGAAACACACAAAACTTTCCATCAGGCACCATGAAGTCCCATGTCATATGTCACAAAAGTTTCCAAGCTATTTCCCAGTGTTTTAACAAAAAAAAAAAAATAAAAAAATCAGTGTTTAAAAACTAAACATTCAAGTTCTCATTGTAATTAGTATTAAAACAGGGTGGAGAATTTACATAAAATCTGACAATAGGCTTTTACATGCCAGTAACACAAAATAAACTATTTTTAAAAAGTTATTATTTCAAATGTTCAGAAACTTCTGACAAGGGACTAATTCATAATATTGCATTACTGGTCTTAGTAAAATGGACACTGTTGTCTCCAAAAGCCCAAATTATTGTGAAATCTCAGACACATTATGTTGTCTGCTTTCAACTATGTTTAGCACTGCTTTATTATTTAAAAATACAACTTTGAAAGTAAGTTGACAAAACCTAAATTTATTTGGCCTAAAGGGAGAAGAATTAAAGGGAACAGCTAGATAATGATATAAATATTCACAGAAAAAAAATAATGAAAGCAAGATAAATATTTCCACTGGGATTAGTTATAAAAGTATAAAGGGCAAAAGCTGAAAAATAATCAGTTTAAGCTCTGTATCAGGTAAAAGTATTTTTGAAGACAATAAGGTCAGCTGGACAGAGGGGAAACTGTGACTGCTTTTCAATGAACCAATTGATCCCTTTTCTTTCCTCCCTCCTAGGCAACTAGAAGGGTTCTTCGGCCCTTTCAGGCCTAACTTGTTGGGTTTTACCATCTGATTCTCCAAGTCAAAGAGCTGGCACTCTTATCTTTTCACAAGTCACTAAAGTGATTTGAATTGTTGAAAGATTATGGGATAGCAAACTCTCAGGAGCTTCTCTTCTCCGGTTTCACCCACTTAATGGATGTCATTAAGAAAAGGAGAGGACATTTTAGCTTCTAGATAAAACTTGCAGAAAGGTATGCAGACAGATGAGGAAGGTAATGAAAGCAGTCTGGTACCAAGATTCTTGGGCAGCGCAGGGTCTGGACCTACATGAGAGAAGGTGTATGGTATCCTGCATGTCAGAGATATTAAGGTTCTACTGTAGAGGAGGTTTTGAGAAAAAAAGGGAAAGGGCAAAAAAAAAAAAGGGAAAGGGCAAAAAAAAAAAAGGGAAAGGGCAAAAAAAAAAAAGGGAAAGGGCAAAAAAAAAAAGGGAAAGGGCAAAAAAAAAAGGGAAAGGGCAAAAAAAAAAGGGAAAGGGCAAAAAAGGGAAAGGGAAAGGGCAAAAAAGGGAAAAACACTTATAACTTGCATCCTTTGCTAAAATCAATGCTGGCTCTTAAGTAGACACTCTGCCTTTAAGTCTAGCTTCAGCTGTGGTCAGACGGCTGCTGCAGAGCAGCTGGTACAGACGTTGTTGCTGTTGGCAGTGTTTGGGTTTGTTTTAAAAAAAAGCTCTTTTGGTGACAGCACCTCCACCCCCGCTGGAGGTTTGCACCTGGCACCAGTGGCCTGGCAGCACACTTCTGAGTATGCCTTATCTTTGCACAGGCATCCAGATCCATCCTAAATACCACCAAAGGCTGCTTAAAAGAAAAGGAGTGTCTTTTAAAATCTGCTGTGCCAGCTGAGTGGCTGGCAGTGGTATCCTCCAGCAGCAGACTGGTAACAACCAACAAAGTAGGCCAGTCTCAGTATCACAGCAACTTCCACCCTAATTTGGATCACCAGAGTCTCCATGTCCAAACAGATGTCTGCATTAGTTTCAGAAATCAGACTTGGAGCATCATGCAATTAATTAGTCAAGCTTCTGTACATGGACAGAGATCAAATCCACTGTGAGTGCCTGGGGATTTTATACTCTTCTGCTTCCTTAGCTACTTGAAGCAGGACTTTTTGCTTAGTTTTTTTTTGTTTGTTTCCTTAAGAACTTGTGCTTGCCAGTAAGCAGAGATGAGGACTGCACAGCAATTTGTTGCCTATTTACATGACAGAAAAGTGGGGCTCATTCAATAAAAAGTGAAATAAAACCCCAATTCTGTCCCTCCATCTATGTTATTTAATAAAGTATTTGTTCTGAACTGTGACCGCTGACAAAGGAGGAATGAAAACATACTTCTTAATGGAGACAGCCAAAATAAAGTTAAATGGTGGTTGAGATGGAGTGATAAATGTGTATTAAAGCAGTAAATCAGTCTGTGTTCAAAATTCATGCCAGCTCTCTGTTCTGCCATATATAACAGCTAGATCCCAACTGCACACTGAAACCAGCATGCGTATTATGTATTCTCTGAAGAGTCTGGAGGCCAAAACCCTAAGCCTCACCAAGCTGCCTTCATAATGAATATGCTTTTTTGGGGCATGCTCAGAAGCTTGCTAGAATTACTAGCAACTCACTGATTTCCATAGGCTTTGGGTCAGGCCAAGACTACATTGGCCAGGATGTAATACCAAAAGACTTGGCTCCTATGCAACAAAGACTTGCAGCTAAACCCACACAGATTTCTGTAGCATGTGGCATGAATCGCTCCCACAGGAAGATGCTACTTCCACGTTGTGTTATCAAGAAATATTCCCTGCCTTTGGCATAATTGTTCAGTAATATGCATTTTGTGTATGGAATAAAACAGAAATGCTGACGGGCCAGCTTTTATGCCTGCTGACACAAACTTTCTGAGCATAGTTGTGTAAGATCTGCTGACACAAACCTCCTTGAGAACAGCTGTGATTGCCTGCTGCTTTGAGGAGGAGATGGGGGGGGGCTCTTTTCCTTTTTTGTCTGCTTTCTGCAGAGAAGTCCAAAGTGCTCACTGCACTGATAGGTCTGATAACCTAACCACTGATAACCCACCAATGCCTGGTTATGCTACAGATGGAAACACATGAAAGGCAAAGTCAGTTCCACTCCTGGCTTCATCCTCCATTTGTCTTTCAGATTATTTAATAATCCATCACTCAGCAGTATTTGGATAAAATGGACAATCATCAAAAGTGCTCCAGTTAAAGCTGAAGACAGCATTATGCCTATTCTTCTAAACTGATAAGGACTCAGGATAGGCAAAATTCCCACAAAGAGATGGATGTAAGGCACCATTTACTTGAAGGTTAGTGAACACATTCACAGAAGACAAGTGCAGCCAGAGGCTAAGACAGAAGCTTCTTGGCCTCTGCATTTCAGGACACAGCTAGCATATAAGCATTTTTAAAGATACTCAAAGGAGCATCCCAACTCCCTGTTCAGCACAGATAATTAAGAGCTTATGTCTCCCCTTCATCAACAAAGTACTTAAGGATATGCTTAGAAGTGTTTTGCTGATTTAGGGCCTCAGTAACTTGTCTGCAAGGATCTGAATGCCCAAACCTCCCCTTGAAAGCAAAAGTGCATTTGGGTCCTGGAGGAATTTATATGCATTGCAAAGTCTTTCCTAACAGTTGCCACAATGGAAACCTCATTGCTTAATTTAGGTATCCTATAGCAATTACTGCCAAGTCGTGTCTGGGTTTATACAGAAGGCATTTTGAAATTCCACATTTTCTTGCATTGCAAACGTTCATTTTATTGGTCCTACAGCTGCCTTAACATTTCAGGTTTTTTCCCCGTTTATGTCATAAAGATGGTTAGAATAAGGTACTACCTCTGTCCAGCAGAACCCCCTGTGTTGAAGACAAAAATCAACACAGCCACATTGCTCAATTCAGTCAGATGCAGAGAGAAAGCCTGGCAGGCATATGAAATACTGCAGTGACAGACAAGCCAGTACACTGTACTGCAAATTAACAAGCCTTGCCTATTCCTCCTCTTTTTTTGTAAGAACCATAGGAAGTAAAGCCATTCGCAGCTCGGCAGCATACTGACTTCATTGTCCAATTATATAGGAAAAATCTGATTAAAAAATTTGTCTTAAATTTCATCAAAATGAAAACATGAAATAAACCCAAAGCTCCAGGGTTTAGAGATGTCTGCAACCTTTCTTCATATAAAAAATTTCCCTTTCCTGCACCAAAGGAATCGTTTGGAGTCTCATACCACTCTTAAAAAGCCATCTAAGATCGTATAATGTTATCATCTTGTCCTTTACTGTCTTTCCTCAAAGATTTCCTCCAGAATATAGTAGGACAGAGAAGGTGGTACTTGTGGGGTGACAAAAATAAACTGAAGAGCTCTCAAGATGCAAACATAGCTGGCCTCTGTCAACTGTGCAGCTTGGAGCTGGAGCTCTGTCTGAAAATGGTATCAAGAGTTTTGTGTCTCTGCTCAGTTTGAAGGTCTTACTTTTCCCCACCTCCAGAAACAGGGGATACGACAGGCAAGAAGAAACACAATAATGTTTCTAAAACCTACATACTGATTAGCAACAACTGAGGTACCCAGACGCTGGCACAATAAGGAGAATTTTACAAACCAAGTCCTGTCCTTTCTGCGAGCTGTTGTAAACATCTCTGCCTCAAAACCCTCCAAAAACAGGCAAATTCTTGCTTTAATTCATGGACCAGCTAGCTGCAAAAATATTTCAGACTGCCTTAAGTATCTATTGCCTAAATCCTAAATGACCAGGGAGGCAAAGTGCAGCATTCACCTTGAATTAAAGCAGAAAAACAGTCACTTTTCCTGTCCCAAAACAGAACACAGCAGTCAGAGAACAGGACTTAAGCTATGCTGTGTCCTTACTCGTTAAGACCTGACTAGTAAGCCAGGTCTCTTGGGTATTTCATCCAGAGGCCACGTCCCCTGCAAAAGCAGGCCAGGCTGCCAGGCCGGGTGATGGCAGGGCTGGCCTGGGGAGGCAGCCAGGCCCAGCTGCCTCCAACCGGTCTTAGTCTGGCCAACGGGCCCCACAGAAGTCTGAGGAAATAATTCTATTTAATTCTGAGTGAGAACAGCAGATTTGCATCGTACCAAACCATCAGCAGCACTGAAGACTGTTTTTGCTATTATTTTCTAATGTTGTGGAGGCAGCAGGGATAGGTCCCCCAACTCTTGTCAGCCCCGCAGCTTCCAGCGACAAACAAAATCCCCAAACACAAATCCACATTATCAAACTTTTCTCCAGCGTTCTTGCAGCCCTGCCTCTGGTCCCCTCATACCAGCCCTCGCGAGGACCCAGAGGAGCATAGGCAGGTCTCATTTTGTACCGCAGCACTTGAGGAACTTTACAGACACTGCAGAGCAATCTCCAAAACGCTGCTCCAGAGGAGAACAGCATTTAAAGGAGGCCTTTCCATTGCTTGTTGATAGAAGACAAGTTACTTGGTTTGATGCAGGTGGTTTGGGTAACGTATTTCAATCCTTAGCTGCTTTATATGTTGCTTTTTGTTCAGGATGCCCAAGAAGTATCTTTTTTTTTTGTGACAAATTTATTTGTGACACACAAATAAATTATTTTGTGACAAATTTATTTTGTGACAAATCAACTCTCTCTCTCAGAATCAGGCTGTATTATCCACTGTCTCCGGCATCTTCCTTAATGGTGCACCATCTTCCTTAATGGTGCAGGGGCATTTGCAATGTGTGATCAGAGCAAAAATCTTCTCTTTCTGGAGGAACATGACACCACAGACCAGAGAACACAGGACACTGAGCACACGCACACATGTGCAAGTTGGGGCACCGTTTTGTTTTTGCTAAAATTGTCAAGATGTCAGCACTTGCTTTCATTTTTTAATTGGGTAGAACATGAGAGACGTGTTGCAGACTCCTGCATCCCCCTTAAGTCCCAGTGTCCGTGCTGCAGGTTTTGCCTCACTGTTCATGTACAAGTCACAGTCCACATCCAAGCTCCTTTCTCAAAAGTTCATTCAAAGTAAAGAATATTTCCATTAAAAAGTTTCATTTTCAACAAATTGTCAATAACTTGTCTATGCCTAAAAACTGTCTATTATTATAAAAGCAGGGTGTAGATTTCAAACAGAATGGATGATTCAAAAATCAAATTAGTTTTGGAAGATCCTGTTCTATTCACAGAGCTGTTCAGAACAAGTCCATGTATAGGCAAGTCCCAGAAGCCAGGTAACCAAAAAGCCAATGTTCCTGCTTGAACAAGAGAAGCTCTCTCCCCTTGCTCACATTTTTTTGGTGTCTCAGTTTTTATTCTCTTCAGAAGAATAGACATTAAAAAACACCTTACCCTGCGAAACCACGTGAACTAGCCCTACTTGTGACAGCTACATGCATTATTCCTTCTTTCAGGTTAATCTGAAAAGAAACAAAACTGGACAGATCTGTGAGGGTTATTTCAAGTCCAGCAGGGAATTTGGACGAGAAGGGTTCAAGGACACAGAGGTCTACCTACTGCCCCTGCCAGGATCTCACTCTTTACAAGCCTGAGGGCATACAGTCCATGACTCACTCTCTCACAGCCCCACAGAAATAAGAGAATGGTATTAAACCCGCAATATTAAAAAGCCTGTGAAGGCCTCACCAGGAATCTTTGCACAGCATAGGAATCTTGACTCAAATGGATTGAAGCAAAATCCTTACATGCCCTTCTTCACTAGACACAAATACAGATTAGAGAGAAAGGAAGGGAGGGGAGTAAAACCAGCCTAACACCCTAAGGATTATAGCAACATCAAATAGATCAAAAGAACAGCATGCTCTCCTAAAAAGCAAACAAAAAACCAAACAAACCAAACCACCCACATCAATCACAAAATCATTTTTAACTTCTATGCACCTAAACAATTTGCATATATTTTTCAAACTCAAGAGAGCATGACATGGAGCTACCTTTCCTCTCATTTCAGATTAAAATGTGAAATAGAAATTGCAGTTTTGTTAAAATATTCAAAAGCAGTCTTGCTTTTAAAATTAAGAAACCACAATCTGAAGCAGGAACTTCCACATATATTCATTTACAGGTATTACCTTACTGTACATTTGGCATATATCCAGACATCATTCCAGCCTGCAAAAATACTCAAAGAAACCAAATACAGGTGTATATATATTTTCAAGCCCTAACCAACATTTTTACTTCCCACCTCTGCATTTCTACAGATATGTTCTATTGTACATTTACAAAATCTTAGATTTGTCCCTGGAAGACCTTAAATCAACCCAGTTCAAGCCTTTGAGCAGAATCACTTTCTTCTTCTGCCAAGAACCTGGAGTTTCTTTTCTGGCTGCCAATAATTATTCCATTCCTGCATATAAAGACGCAAATCCGTGTTGTTCTCCATTCAGATTTGTCTTTAAAAATTCCATGGGGACTTCAGGGGAAAACTTTCCATTCGGTCTGTCTCTGGAGTTTCCTGAACTGACAGTTCAGACATCAACTTCAATTTGTCTTTTACATTCTTTATTTTTGATCCTTTTCCTCCCCCACTTGGAAGAGCTCAGCAAGTTCATAGAATTTTTTTTTCCCATTCATCTTTTCCTAATATTTCCTTAATCTTAATTTCCTTAATCTTTTCCAGATATTTTCCATTAAATTTCTTTTGTCCTCCGACTTTCAGTCCTGCTCATTTCCTATCCTAACCAAGCCACACTACATGGTGAGTTCTCATTGCTCTAACCATATATCCAAGCTAAAGAACAGCAAGGCCCCACTGAAGACCATCTGGGCTAACACACACATCTCTACAGGAGATAAAAACATTAAGTATAGGTGAAAACACACTGTCAGAATACAGTCTGCCACTGGAAGTATCAAAAAAAAAGATCTTTGTTAGCAGTAGAGCTTGTCTCCCAAGGTGTAGTATCACCAAGCACCCCTCAGTTTGGATGCTTGCTGAGCATGGAAACTTCAGCAAGGCTGATCACAAAGGGTAGCTGATACTTTTCACTTTCAAGAGGGAAGGTAGGTGATAAATACCCTCATGAGAGCCCTTTCCTGGTGTCAGAGGGGAGGCACTGCAATGGTCAACAGAAGGGCCAGGGTCCCCAGAAGTCAACATGACAGACCTGTAACCATGAACATGAGTGGCCATGGACTTTTCACAAGTGCCAGGACTTTCCAGCAAAGAGCAAACAAGTTTGGTCACTCCTGTTCTTGCAAACCTACCTATCCACTGTGTCACACTCCTATTCTGAGTGGCAACAGAGACAACTACTTTTGTCACTTGTAAATCTGAAGGCTGTACACTACACACAATTACCCCAAAGCAATAAAACTTGATCTATTTCAATTTAGATTTTATTCACTTTTCCTTGCGGGTAGCACAAAGCATGTTGTAGCATTTCTTCAATTGCATGTATTTAAGCTGCAAGACCTTAATTTGCAGCTCCGTTAATAGCAATGCAGCAAGTATGGTCACTGCTGAGAAAAAAATCTACCACTGTGCACACTGCATCTGTAATTTGTGAACTAAGCATATTCTAGTGGTATCTCACCATCCTTACCAAAACTGTTTGCAAGCTAGTCAAGTTGCACAAAGCTCAACTATTTACAAAGTTTACAGCTATACAGAGCCATCTATTTCTGGCCAAAGAAGAGAACATGAATTTTGTATATCCTTGAATGATTTGTCATCAACCTATTCCTTGCCCATTAGAACTGAGTTATTTTAGCAGCACTTTTTCAGCACACCTGAGCCAGCAGGTGCTTTAGGCTACACAGAAACAACCGGAGAAAGGCAGCCTTCAAACAATGCAAAGCCCAGAAGTCCTTAGTTGGTGGTGGTGCTCAGTGTATTTCTGCTGATACAGGTAAACAAACAGAGCTGGCTGGATGCTCCCACAGCCTATGAATAAACCCAGGGTCCCAGAAAGTGGGGTGAGGCTGGCTTGGAGCTGACTTCTGTGCTGCCATAGCTGTTCAGCTCTCAATACCTCAGCTGCCTGGTATGACTGTACAAACTGGGCTGCCCTGTAAGCACACACTTAAAACCACCACTAGAACAGGTGCTGTATGCCTGCTTGGCACCCATAGGAGGATGGCATCGCAACAGAAGCACAAGAAGGAGCTTTTATAGCAGCCTTTATGATAACCTGGCATTAGGTCTTGTAATAAGCACGTCCCTTCTGCTCACCCAGTAGTACAAGTGAGCAGCACAATCTAACTCAGTGAAAGGCTGGAACACAATGAGTCAGACCAGCTTGTGATGGCACAATCTGGAAACATGCTTCACTGCAGAAAGAGACACTCCTAAACAACATGAGGTTCTGCATCTACAGAGGAAGTGTCATCTTTCACAGAGGAGAAAGTGAAGCACAGAGAGCCTGTCAAAACCAGGATTAGAGCCCACCTTTCTGCCATATTATTATAACAGCTGAACAACAAAAAAATCCTTTTAACCACAGCAGGAACAAGACTAGATCCTCTTGTGGATTGGAGTCAGTGTTGGCAAACATAAGGCTTAGGAGGACACAGCCTCACTCTACCCTCCTTTTGGGGAGTTAAATACGGTGTAATTTAGCTATCACATTACACTATTTAAAATAAGCAGGTCCTCAGCTTCTCTTCCAAGGTACTGTGTAGCTACAGACGGTAACATTTATTTGCTTATTATATAAAGTGGTTGCTACAAAAGCATATTTCCATGTAATTCATGCTAACATCCTTATAACCAAAGGCCAAAAATAAGGAAACAAAAGCCTAACTGTAGCTAAGTAGGTCTTGGATGGAGCCCAGAGCTGACAAGAACCAGAAGTTTCACACAATAATAAAAGAAGCTTCAGCTTTTGCATTGTTTAATTAAAAGTGCTTTTTAAGAGAATGAGGTTACAAAAGAGGTTTTTTAAAAAGAGAACCTAATTTTGAAGAAGCTTGAATCAAAGAAAAAGTGTTAAGCTTTAAAATCTTTGTTTGCATATGAATGCATAATATTTGTATTACGAATGTTTCACACTTGTTCGCATTTTGCAGAAGGACAGTTGCTTTTACATATTTTCCTCTTAATCAGAGTCCAAAAATTCAAATCTAGAATTGGCTCTCCCATTTCAGGGGGAGCTACAACTCAAGTCCATATAATGTGTTTTTTCTCCCTCCTTCATTCAAAGCAAACACTTTTTTTTCTTCTTCTTATTCTTCTTCTACTTAGATATTGGTATTCAAAGCACAACAGCTTGTCTTAGATCTTTACATTCTCCTACACTGAATTAGAATCGGTGACAGTGAGATTTAGTGCATAAAAAAGAACTCAACTTTTGTGTAAGCATCAAGGACAACTGCTGCTCTCTTTCACTGTACCATCGAGGAAGTGTTTACACTCAAAATCAACAGTATATTACTTTTCCCCCTTTGGATCACAAGTCAGTCACCTCTCTTCCACTTCACCTCTCCTTTCCCTCTCTAGTAGCTCTTTGAAAGTCCTAATACACTGTCAGACTGCGATCACCAAAGCAGCAACAGCTCTGCCCAAGGACTCCCACACATTCTTCCTTCCCACAGTCACCCTGTATATTACCAAAACTGAATGTCAGACACCTAGGACCATGTAATAATAATAATAATAAAAAAAAGTATCTTAAAAAAAAATAAAGGAAAAAAATTCTGCTTCACCTCCTGGTTAAGAGTTTAGAGGGAGAAAATTACAATACCTAAACTTAAGCTTAGAAATAAGGAAACATGATAATAAGAACTATCCTCCTCTTCCTCATAAAAAGATAAAAATTCTATGCAGCATGTTGAGTTTAACATGCAAGAATTATATTGTCCTGGGTGATACCAAGAATCACTTGGAGCAAGTCACTTTTGCATCTTGGCAGAAACACCCTTCAAAAAAAAAAAAAAGGCCATGCCTACAATCAGCAATTTTATACAGATAACTTGCTGTGGTAACTATCCAGGACCAAATCCAAAGCTCGTTACTGGCACCAGGCTTTTGAAACAGCCCTGTATGTTTTTTTTCACAATGGGAAAGCTCTATATTTAATTGATAGACTGTAAAGAATCTTAAACTCTTTGAAGTCTTAAGAAAAAGAAAAGATTAACAGAAGAAAAGGACATAACATTTGCTTTCGGCTTGGCAAGTGATACCTGGGGGAAAAACCCTCTGTGATCTAGAAATAATGCAATTTGTACAGTGCTCAGCATGGTGCAAGTACATCAGAGGATACCTTGACAATTACAGTTCTGGAGGTAGCAAAATTACTGGTTGCTCCCTATTACCAACACAATTAAGTTAAGACTTTACAAACCACCCTTTCAAAGAGAAGCATTACTGGTGTACAAGAAATGACGAATTTTAATTAACACAATCTTATCTGAATTTATTTTAGCATCATTTTGCTAATGCATTCAAACACCACTAACCGAAGAATTTACTACCAAATAAATTACAAAAATATACAAAATCCAGTAAGGTCACCATTTTATTGGTTTAGAATTTCATAATCTTTGTAGAATAAACTCTGTTCTAACTCTTCAGACAAGTGGCCATTTTTGAAGAAATTAGCATTTTCAGTAGCACTTTGGGCCACAGCACAGCTGATCCACATAAAAACTGTTTTGCTTATTTAGTTTTCAATGGGGTCAAGCCACTGAATTAGCTCACAGTTTAAATAAATATTAACATCAGCAGAAGTAAAAGGGCAGGAAAGCATGACCAAGAAAGAATGCATGAAAAAGCCTCCAACAGTTCCAACTTACACTGATGAAACTGAAGATGGAATTTCACTATTAAATGCAAATAAGTAATGCTACATCTAGAGAAGTTTTTCCAATCGACATAAAATAATTATTCAAAACAAAAAGCAAAACTAAATAAGAATAATATTAAAAAAACCAAACCCCACACATTCAGGATGTTACCTCCTTTCAGGAGGTTGTCCTTCCTCGACAGCATAGCCTACAATCAGTATTATCACACAGTGGAGGCTGTAGCTGTGTGCTCCATCACCCTCAGAAATCTCTCTCTGCCAAGGGAACCATGTGTATAAGGAAATGCTACCCTCTATCGTTTGACTAGTCTGAACAGCTATTGCCTTCTTAAAACAATCACTTTAGGAGGCTAACTCTGCTTTTCTTAGAAATTACTACACGAATCACAAGTCAAAACCCCACAAACCTGAAGCACTAGTGTTTGTTATGGCCCAGCCAGACCTCAACCTTCTTTCCACTCATCAGCTTACTCCTTGGCTACAGCACTCTAATGGGGCCCTGTGACTCCAATTCTCTCTTCCAAAAAGAAGACAAGCCAGAACCTGAAAAATAATTATTGCTTCAAATAATTTACCTTTTTTTAGCTCCACCACTTTGAATTCTTTTGTTGTCCACTTTGTAGAAGTACTACTTCAAATCATTACATGATCTTTTACCATTCCCCTGTTGTCTTCCCACTCCCATCACTTTCCAGAGCCTGATCTTTAAACTCTTAGAACAGCCCTTATTTCAAATATTTTACATTTAAATGCCTTTGCTAAAAAGCTGAAGCAGTACAATCTGAAGATATAAAAATGCTACTGCAAAAGGAGCTAGGAGGTGATCTTTGAATTCAACTATATTATGAAAAATGTCTTAAGGGAGCACAAAAGGTGTCCCCTCCCATAAATAAAAAAAAGGGGGGGGAGGGTGGGGAACAACATCCTTTCGGTCAAAGTCACTGCTTAAGAAAAGCTGCAAAACTACACTTCATGAGTATTTTGATGATGGCAGGGTATCAGATTTAAAAAGATTTTTTTTTTCCAGCTTATTCTGCATTTAAAATGAAAAGCTCTACCCAGCTAACAGCAAACAGAATGAAAGAAACACATGGAGGAAGAGGAAGACAAAGATTGCTGGGACAAAATACAAAGAATAATACAGTGTGAGGGCAAGCGACAGGGAACAGCAATAAGAAAACCTAAGTTAACTACCTTTGTATCTCTAAATCAGTTAATTTAGAGATGGAGTTAATCAGTTTTGACACCTCTGAATTTCTTTGAAAATAAACGGGTATTTGAAGTGCCCTACTGACCTCTTCCCAATCCTTCTGAGCTGGCAATGAGAATTGAGGGAATCTTGGAAAACAAGAACCAAACATTTAAGGATGATTTTGATTAAAAACACTACTGATGTATCAACCCAAGAATGTCTACACTGTGACTTGCATGTACCACCACCTATAAACAAACAGCGCGACAGGTCTGTTTTAGTCTGTGCTTAAGGATGAAACTATTGTCATGTATTATTGCTACTATTTAAATTTCCTTCAAGCCCGCAGTGCAGTTAAAGCATACTCTAAGGCCCTTCTGACCTCAGTCAGAACACGAGACACAGATGACATGATATAATGCTATTATTTGCTTACTGACACCACAACGTAAAATATGAAATACAGGTTGTCAGAAATGCAATCAACGAAGAGTTCACAGTATTTCATCCTTGTCCTCCAGATGATTTCCAAGGCAGAGAGAGTAAACAGCCTTCTCCCAGCTTTCTTAGTTTCCACAGCTGAGAGTGTAGGATGTTTACAGTACCTGTCACTCAGACCACTTGAAAACAGACCAAATGTCAGCAGAGCTACTACGGACTTCTTCACTGACAGCTGGAAACATGCAGACATCAAGTAAAGCAAGGAAAAACCCCCCATACCCATGACTATTTTATCCCATATGAATCGAAATCAATGTGAAGTCCTTTGTGCAGAAGTTGGAAGGTGTAAGGAAGAAAAGTTTGCACTAAAGCTGAGCTTCGGCATCTCCAGAGGACAGCCACTGCTATTGCCACTGTGGTGTTACAAGGCTTCCTGTCAGTTTGCTCCAAAGGACTCGTCAGTCTCTTGAAGTTGTGCCTGCAGAAAAGAGAGAGTTCACTATTTTAATGAATGGACATAAACACACTAACAAACAAAGCAAGCAGAAAAATTCTCTTTGTATTCCACAAGTAAAAAAAGTCACGTAATTGTTCTGAAGGAGGGGAAGCTTTTTGTACAACTTAAAAGCAAAATCCTAGAGTGCTGGCTTAGAGGAATGCCTACAATAGCTGGTATATTTTTGATTATCAGAAGAATTATGGTTCTGGGGCACCTCTGAATATTCTAAGGAAAAAAATACTTTTGAAGACATGGGGTGGTAAATTTAAGAGTCCAGTTATACAACAGATGACTAGATGACTGTTAACAGCAGTCTAGATTTTTGAGATTATATGTTTGTCTTAGAAACAGATTAAGCATTCAGTTTCCTTAAATATATCCTCTCTGGGTGGAAGGGAAAAACAAACAAACAAAAAACAAACCAAGAATCTAATTATACATAAAGTTTTGGTCATGTAGAACAAAAAACAAAATTCTCAGAAGAGAAAAAAATTTCCACTTAAACAGATTTTAGTAACAATGTAAGAAACACATTGGGACAAGATTAATAGTTTCTACTTAAAAAACCCAAAGAATGTGCAGGAAAACACATGCAAGTGACTGGGGACCTGACTCATCTTACCAAATCATAGCAACCTACTTTAAGAAAAGTCAACTTGCTATTGAAAAGGCAGAACAGCTTTATCTGAGAGCTCAGCCCATAGAAGGGTTGCCTCAATACTGGTACTTTTCTCACCATTACATTAAGATCATATATAGCACAGGATACTGTTCAGAAGAAACAGCTTTTCTTAGGGCATGAAGTATGAGTCAGTTGGACCAAAGCTACTGCACAATTTTCTCCTCTACTGTTACTTGCACCCTATTCCAGTGCTTCTGGAAATCAGGCCTCATATCTCAAAGCCCAGTTCTTGCAGTCACAAAAATGCCTACTGGGGATCCCTTTGGTCAAGGCAAAGAACAACAACAGCAGCAGCGAGACAGAGGGGGACTATGTAATTTCATGCCCCACTTTACCATTCATAAGAAGGCCTAGGGTTTTGCAGTAGCCTGAAAAGTTGAAATAAATATGAAAGTAAAGATCACCTTCACCTTCCAGTCTGCTACAAAGTAATATGAACTGCAAGGGCAAAGGTGGCAAAATTGCAAGAATTATGAGGTTTCCTTCTCAAGCTGTTTTTAATAAATTAGCTCTCTGGTCAGCAGCAAATCAACCTACACTAGTTCTGTGCTCAGAAGACGCATTTCTTCTAAAAAAACTCCACCAATTTTACACGTTGACTGAGGCTGCGGATTGGATCTAAGACACATAGTGGAAGAGGGAAATCCCTGTCCTTTAATCAAGTAGCCAAGCTAGTCAGAGTGCCAGGAAACCCTGCAAGCAACTGAATAGCCTGGTGCTGGCTCAACAATTAATCCAGAAATAGAAACAGAAGCATAAACTGCAGAAACTAAGTAATGGTGCTGTGCTCTCAAAGCAAGAAAAAGGAGTAAATCATAGAATAACCCAGGTGCGAACATGTCAGGAGGTCATCTAGTCCTAGCCCCTGCTGGAGGCAGTGCCAGCTTCAAAGTCTTACAGGAACAGTTGCTAGAGACCTTCTATTTCTCATTCAAGGTTTTCTGGGTTAAGTATAATTTGCAGAAGGCATTTCAACATTTTACAAGAGAGGGTGGAAATGTAATACTGTGGTAGTCTCTGGTTGAATTTATCACAGTACTCTCAATGCTTGGCAGATAGTGGGAGAAGAACAGCCACCATATAGAAGCAACAAAATGGAATAGAAGAGCCTGAAATAAAAAAGCAAGCAGACTGTAGATAGTAAACTGCCCCATCTTTGAATGACAAGCATTTCAAATACATTATCATTATATAAACTGCCACCAGATGTCAGTAAAGCCTAGAGAATGGCTAGTTCAACCCTCCACTCCAGGCTGACTTATTTAACGCCAACGTCACCCCCCCACCCCCTACTGTCCGGATACACAAATCCAGCCCTGCCCTGAGTCCTCAATTGAAAGAGTCACACAAAATAGAAAGTCTCACTTTTATCCGGAGGAGCAGCCCTTGACGCCTGCCATGTGATCTCATTTGCATGTTATCAACATGCAAAAAAACAAAAACAAAGCTGTAAGAATAGGCATCTGTTTCTACTACAGGACATCGAGAAAGAGCTTGATATTAAATAATTTCTAATTAAGGTTCAACACCCTCCTCCCTCACACTCGTCAGACTCTCGAGCCATAGCATGCGTCCTTGCCCACCATGTCTGCATTTCCTCTATTCCTAAATAGCTTTAGTCTCCTTAGATTATGCTTCAAAGTGTTGGGGAATATTTAGCAATGAGGTTACTAAACTAAATATAGCTTTTCTGCAAAACAAGCATTAGCATGATTGTCCTTGAGCTACAGCAGAGGCTCCTTCCACCTTCTCCCTCTTGATTTTTTTACAAGAGTTGTAAGGAAAGTGCCTCTGGAGCATCCCCAGGCTGAGATGATTTTACTTAGAAAATTCTAACAGTAGCATTAATCTCATTTATTCATGCAAATAAATATAAAAATTTTACAATTTTTTAATTGTCCAAATTAGATTCAGCAAGACAGAGATGTCACAAAAAAGTTTTGCTGCTCAATGTCCAAATTCAGTTACACACTTCACTACTAAAGCTACTAACTAGAAAAGTTTCACAGGCTACTTATAGAGCAGGACTTATTCTAGACCATTAAAACGCACACAATGAAAACCATCAAAAAAGGAAGAAAAACCACTTCTCCATCTCAAATGTCATCTAGTTTTAAGCCTACCACAGTCTTAAATTCCCCCTACATGATTTCATATCTTGAATGGAGTGAATCTGGAAGAGCAGCAAAAAAAATACAGATACACAGAGGCTTTTTTGAAGCATTTATGTTTTCTTAATATAGATGCTGGCCAACTTGGATATTAATATGGAAAAGAGAATCAGAAAGCAGATAGGCAGACAGCATCCTAGAAGATTTACCTTATATCATTCTGCAGAGGAGATGAAGTGCAAACTACCTAGTTGAGCAGCAGCAAATGCAAAAAAATTAATCTGAAGTAAATTGCTTCTCAGCAAACCCCCAATCCATCTAACCTGGTATAAGAATGATGTCTAAAGGAAGAGTGCCCCTAACTTTGTACATAAACTGGGTCCTGGAACCTCCCTCTTATTCAGATGAGCTACGAAGCCTCACAAGTTTCTCTCCAAGGAGTCTGACCAAGGGCTCTGGAGCGAAACAAGTTCTGTTGCAAACCTGACTAAGTGCATAATTAAATATAAAACCTACAAGCATGTTTCACCTTGCTTTTGAGTTTCATCACAAAACCTTTGCACAACTCCTATTTTCATCCATACAACTGCATGTCTTTGTCAGGTTAAAACAAGAGGTAATTTACATGCACTCTATAAACTGGAATTTTTAATTCATGAGTCTTGGCTCTAATTGTAAGAAAGACCCTTGAGGCTCATAGTTTCTGTTAGCTTCTCTCTGTCAAATTTTCTACACGTAAACACTTGTTTCTACAACAGCTCTTCTGCAAGTAATTTTTCCTCCACTTTTTGCACATTCAGAACATGCAAAAACCAACCCCAAGTGCCTCTGCTTTACCTGTGCTGCTTAGTCCAAGTTTGATATGCCCAGGTGACAAGTACAATTCCAGTCATGCTGTCTTCAGAAAATCTCAGGAACATTAATAGCATCAAGAGTACATGACTGAACAGCCAGCTTGCACACTATGCCAGAATAATAGAATAGCTGGCCCCTCTTCCCTAGGAAATGCAACTTCTTCAAAATCAAAGTTTTAAGAAGGAAAAGAAAAATTTCAACTTCTGCAGCAGCAGAACTGCAAAGCTGCACTTAGAAGTTTAGTTAAGATTTCCCATTAGCAGCAAAACTTGCGTACAAAGCAGCTGACAGTCAGTTACTATTTAGTGTACCTTCATTTCCTAAAATCTCTAAATTACAAGTTTACCCCTGAGCATCAAAGGGGTTTTTCCGTCCTCTCTAAATGACCTAAACTATGTTCAGCTAGCCTCTAACATGTCCTCTACACTCACCAGGTAGCTAGCTCTGCTGTTGAATGAACTGCAGCAAACAGCATTCACACTGCAAGACTTTGATAGAGGCCAGCATTTCAATAGTTACAAGGCAGCATTTGCATGACCGAACAGATGGAGTATGATGGATGCATCTTTTTTCCCTCTATGGAAAATAGTCCTAGATAAGATGCTTTTAAGAAATGTTGCCATTTTTACATGAACAAGTAGGAATGAGGTTTGGCACAATGCTTGAAAGACTTGTGCAGTCAATTTTTCTTGCTGCTGTTGGTTTAAGAGTGCTATTAAATTCACAGAGCAAGAATTAAGCAATGCAGGAACCACTTCCTATTGCTAACACTTATGGTTACTATAACCATGCTAAAATAGTTTTGTTGGCTCATTTAGTTTTAATACCATCCCTTTTTTAAGGATTTAAAAATAAGTTTTATGGAAATGTGTGCATTATTAGGGAATTTCCATCCTTTAGCTATTTTCCCTATCTTAGATCCTGCAGTCTCCTCACCCCTTTATTCACTACCCAAATGTTCAGTTTATCTCTAAGTACAGCAGTGGCCTGAAGTTTCACTTTTCCATTTCCATCCTAGGCCTTCTTCAGGCTGACTCAGCTAATAGTGCTCTTGCCAAAGTCCAAAGATATTTGCACTTTTCCATCCCCATGCATTTTTTCAAAGATCTTTTCTGTGATGGTCCAGACCTAGCTCTCTTATTCAGCTACTCTTTTTTTTTTCTCCTCTCTCTCCATTCTCTATCATAAGATCCTCCATTTGTTTTTAAACGAGATCCTGAAGAGCTCTTCTGGACATCCAGTCTGTGGGTGACCTACTTCGCAATTAAAAAAAACAAACTGCCACCTTTGTGACCATGGTCTGGAAAACTGCCTCTAATCCAAATCTGTGTCCATCAGTACATATGAAATCTTTCTTCATCTCTCCATCACTTCAAGAAAAATACGCCTGCCAACTCAAACACATCATTAATGCTTGCAACTCCACAGACCCAGCCAAACACCCAGTCTTGCAGATTCTTTCATGCATGAAATCTATATTTCAGCCCTTTCAACTGATCCTTACATTTCTGTCTCATCCAGTGACTCTTCCAGGTTCATTTTTACGAAACATTCTCCAATGAAGAAAAGGCAAAAATCTTGCTGTGACAGTAATACATTCAGAAAACTACTGCCAGAAGGAACAATCTAAGACGTTCCTTGGAACCCCTTATGGCTACCCCTTCTCAGTTGAATCAAACAGCAGGTACTGTCATGATCTAGGCCTATCAAAGTCATCTTTCCCACATGAAGCCATCTTCTTTACCTCCAATGATCACGTTGTCAGCCCCTGCTCCCCACCTTACAGTATCATTTGTGCTTTCCTCTACATTGTATCTTAACAGAAACGCAATTTCCAACTCCACAGCCTCCCTCACAATCCTCTCCTCTTCACATTGCCTACAAAAAAGAGGTATGCAATGAACTGGTGTTACTGGCTTACCAGCCCCACCAGTGCTGCCCTGCCCCATGATCACTCCTGTGCAACTCTCCTTTGCAATCCAGAACTACGTGGTGATCTCACAGAAAACACGGTGCTCAGCACCACTGTGTGTTGCAGTCACATTGAACATCTGACTGACAATTTATAAAGTCATTTAACCCATTTTAGGCTCAGGCTGCCCAATTAGCAACACCAAAGAAAAAATGTGAGAGCAGTAATAGCTATTACTTGAAGCAGCAACCCTGAAACTGAAAAATGATTTAAACTCACCACTTGAACATATAGTAACAAAACTTATCTGAACATGCTTTCTTTTCTCCTAAATAGGCAGTAAACTTAAAACTTCTTTATTAGTACTTTAGTAAGGCTCATCACTATGTTAAGTGAGCAACCCAAGATCAAGTTGCTCATCTGTATTAAACAGTTGCTGCGGGATAAAAACAAGCAGGGCTTCAGTTTTACAGAAACTCAGCTGAGGTTTCTGTTTGGCAAAGATGATGTATTTGAAACAAGGTATTGGTCCAGGTCTCATTTGATCTGGCTCTTCCCAATGCATGGATTTCAGGTAAATTCAACAGCTCCTGCTCCCCACCATCAGAACACAAGCTTCCCTCCATGTGCTGACAAGATTAAGTATCACATTTAAATTTCATCAAACCTTACTTTGTTTTCTCACTCCTTCCCTGAATTAGCAGATTACTGCTGAAGCAGGCAACGAACACAAGGCTTCTCCCACTCGTTAACATCATGAACACGCCGTGGCATGAATCCAGGCTCTGTTTTCCTGCAGAGGATATAGCTTCTGTGGACGTGAACTATCTCCAGCGAGTGCCTAATGCATTAGCCCATTTCCTCAGTTGGAAGGGAGTCTCCCAACTCATGCTCTCAACAAACAGAATCCCGGAGCCAACCCAGGGATAGTGTTTACAGAAACGGCAATCTCAGTGATAGATAGTTTTGGATACTTTGGAACAAAAATAGTTTGAGGTAAAAAAAAAAAAACCAACAGTATTTTTTTTCCATGCAAAAGTAGATATTAACTAAAAAAGGTATCAGTGTTTAACATTTATTTTATAAAGAGTCTTCTTTAAAATCCACATCTATTTTACTGTTGTAAAGGAAATCTTATGCTGAACAAAGGAACTGAAAGGTACCAATTTAGCAACAGTTCTGTATTTCCATCCCCACCACTCCTCTTGATGCCTAACTTAAATAGGTACACGAGGGGCCCAAGCAGCACCAGTATAAAATAAAGGAATGCTTTGTTGTTGTTGTTGTTGGAGGTTTTTTGGTTTTGGTTTTTATTTTAAATGCACTGAAAAACTTTGTTTTCACAAAGTTTGGGCAGTATGAAGGCATGGGTAGCTTCAGTATTTAAAAGGGTTCCACACCATCTGTAATTCTTCATACATGTGTTTTAAGAACATTATTTAATTAGGATCAACCTTTCACCATGTAGCATGCTGCTAAGTATTAGTCTATTTTTATTTTATTTATTTAAAGGAAGTGAAACAATACAGTGATGATCAAAAATAGTACATGCTGTACCCCATACTTAAACAAATAAACACAGACAACTATAATCCAAGAGTAGAATATAAAAATATAAACTCTAAGCTTGACCAAGTTCATGAGAATTACAATTTTTTGAAAACTCAGTCCATCTGCTGATTGAGGTGTTTTCAATCTCTCAGTTACTAACAGAAGAATGAAGCAGAAAGCTGATCCTGTCTTGCATTTTGCCTATTAATCAAACTTGTAACATCACATGGTCAATGTATAAGACAAGGCAAGCAGGCATAAGAGAAAAATGCTTCATGCTTTTTCTTGTTTCTACTTCACTTCAGCCTTACAACCTGCCTGATGACTATGACAGACACGGCTGGTAGGAAACAGGAGGCAAAGAAGCGTCAGTCAGAGAGAACGTGGATATCCAGGCTCTATCAGAAAAGCAGGAAGGAAGAAACTTGAGGGTCAGCAGCAGAAGATAAAGGCAGACACAGGCTCCAGCATGAGAATTTTTGTAAGTAAATGACCTGGCAATGGCAATAATATTTTAAAGAGTTTCCATGCCTCCTCCCCCATCGAGGCTGCTAAATTGCATCCTGTTGCCCTTCTCAGGGCTGTGAAACACCGTGCTAACCTGGACTGGTGCCACTCACCTCCAGAGCTCCTCCCTGTTACAGAATTCAGCAGGCTACTTCTCACAAAAAGTGGTTTGCAAAAAACCCTTCTAGACCAAACCATCAGTCCATGGATGGAGTCTTTCTTTTCTTTTCTAAATCTTACAACACCAGAAAATCTTAGAAGCACCATTGGAAAAAAAAATAATAAACCCGCCCCCAAATCCAAGTGATTACCTACAGTTCTGCCTGTGCCCTTTCTGCCTAAAGATGAGAGCAGGCAGCTAGTATTTCAGATTATTCAATGCAAGTGACTTCTCCAGCTACCACCCCATATTAACTTCCTGATCAAGCTAAATGAAAGCTTGCCAAGCATTAAAGAGAGAGAAAGGGATGTAAGCAGCTCGGGTACTTCCTTTCTGGAGATATTTTTGTCCTGCACAGCAATTCTATGGGTCTTATCTGAACAACTGACATGTCAGGCAGGGTTCAGCAACATCCCGATTTTACCTCTGTGCTGAACACAAACTCGAAGAGAGGGCTGACAGCAAGTGCCACACAGGCTGTTTGTTGGGAGGCTATGCGAAATAGTCAGAGCACCTTGTGATGAGATGAAAAAGCCACGATGTCTACTCTCTTTCCTATCCTGACACAATCCCAGCTAGAAGTACCCTGCTCTTTCCTCAAAGTTGCAGCAACTGACATTTGCCTGTTCACAACCCCGGCAGCCTACACAAGCTGCACTGGAGCTGATGCAGGACAGCATCAGAAACTGGTTTGTCATCGCCCTTAGCCATTTAAGCTGAGGTCAAAAACCAAATTTAAGAAGCATGGTAACATATACACCCTCTTTGTAATGTCCTGGTTCTGCTGACTCTATTGCCAGGAAACTTTGTTCTCGAGACCCCAGCAACATGATATCTCCTGCCAACATGGGAACTGAAAAGGAAGTTGAAAGTTAAGTTTGGTTCAGATTTTAATTTTTAAAACAATAAAATCTGCAGTTCTGAAATTATAAATGTGAAAATGAAGACAGAATGATGTTCAGTTTCACATCATATGTCTTCAGGTTCTTTAGAAAGGTAAAGAGTTAATAAATTTTCTGCAGCAGAACTTACTGCAGCAATAGTAATTTGAAAGCATACACCTTGTTTTCTAAAGCACAAATATTTTACTCTTATTAAGTTTAAAGTACTTTTTAAAGTATTTAAAGAAAATAAGCTCTGAAACAAGTCATAGTAGAAAAACAAAATATACTAGTCTACAAGAATTACTGTGCTCAAGGTACATTAGTTACTTTTTTGGTTAGCTCAAAGGAATTTCCATGCCACCAGCTAACAGTTCTCTCCTAAGAGGAGAAAACTGGTTCCAGCAAATCAAAGCACAATATTAGCAACATAAGGCAAAATGTTGGCAAAATGCAATAAAATCAGATTATTTATTGCTTACAATAAAAACTAGAGGATTTATACCTTCAGATGTCTTTTTCAGTAAGGAACTGAAAAAATCAATGCAAGCCATTTCTCAATATGTGATGTATGTCACAACTCTGATTTAGTTCATGATGCAATTTTTAGCACATGCTGTTTTCACTCACATACTTGACATGACAGAACAGATTTGCTGCAGCTATGAAACATCTTTAGAAGGTTAAAACCAACTTAATTTTCAAGCAAAAATGCTGTATTTGTACATTAGAAGTTGAACTATACAAGTTTTCTTAGGTGCTACTGCATCTCTAGAAACTAAGATACTTTACCAGTATCTAAAAGAGCAGACACTCAACAGATGCAGTTAGGACCAATCGCTGATTCTACAGCTGTCATGAAGGAGAATGCACTCCTGTGTACAACACTATCTTGGTCACTCAACACACCTGGCAAGTGTAGTCTGCCACAGGTTTAGAGAGCTTCTCTGCAACAGAAGCATCGATAATGGTAAGACCAAGCCTAGTCATCCATGTCCCAAGACATCACATAGCAAAAGCCTTAGGACTGAGGGACTTTAAGCACCAGGTACCCTTTCTAGAAACATTTTTAAATCTATTTTAGCTACACTTTGGCATGGAGGCCAAGAGACATTGTGTTCAGAAGTGTTTACTGTCTACAAGGCAGACCATGAGCACCTGAAGGTGAGTGTACTCAGGCAGGCACACATAAGCTGCAGTACTACTGTGCAAGCACCTTCATGAACATCAAACAGTCAGTTGGCAGTGGAAAAAAACTGTGTATAACCACAGTAAAGTAGCAGACAGGCTTAGAACTGGGTCCAGCTGACACTATTGCAAGAAAGATGCTTTCCATACCTTTATTTTATGCTTGCAGCTTTTTGTCTGCATCCTAATGAGAAACAGTTGCCCCTTCTTCCCCCCAACATACTTCTGCTTAACAGTATAAGGGCTAAACCAGTAACACTGAAAAAAGATCAAAATCATTCAGAAATAACACTGTCCTCATAAGAAGCAACTGCAAAATGTCTGAGGCAAAAATGTGTTCAATTCCAAATTTTAATCATTCAGAGTCTGTAATGAAACACATTCTCCTTTCCCTAAAGTTACCAATTTCGTTTGATTTAACATGTGGAAAACCTGCAGATCTTCCTGTTGAGGAGGAGAAATGTTCAGATCAGAAAACTTGCACATTATTTTCAATATGAGTTCACAGTTCCTTTACAATTGGATTCTCAACTCAGCACATTGACACGGAAGGAAGTGTAACAGACAAATAAGATCTTTTAACAAAGCTGATATCTGCAGTTGGTTCCTCACAGGAACAGAACACCCAGCTTTCCAAGACAGCACCAGATTATGTCCATGTAACGTATCTTTGTGATAGAAACCAAAGAAAGAATAACAAGGCTTCTCTACAGATTTCCTCATACAAGACATGAACTCCTTCTGTACAGATAGTTGCTATGGTGCAGACTTAAGGGGAAAAAAGAGAGATCAGACTTCTTGTTTACAGGTTTCCAATATGCTCCCCTTGATCTATCTTGAAATGGAAACCCTTTAGCATCCTGTCTTTATGCTGTCTGATGGCAGAGGACAAACACAGCATTAGCAAATATACAAAGCTCCCATGTATTCTGCATGTGGATTAGAAGACAGACAGGAGGAACAATTTAGTTTCAAAAAGAATAAAAGCCGTAATAAATCCTGAGAAACTTACTCAAGGAAAAAGATATAGACCCTGGCAACGAAATGCCAGATTCTCTTTAAATGCTGCCAACACTTCACAACAATGTAACAGTGCATGTACCTACTAAAAAAGTATGCCATTTCACCATTCTCCAGCAAAATCCTGATACTTCTGAGAACTTCTTACACAGTTTTTATCCAGACAGGTATGCCTGGCTATTTACAGATTCAAGAAGTAAGATAGGGATGTAAGATAGGAATCAACTCTCAATAAGATTCCAAAGTCACCTAAAGACACAAACTTCCTCAACAGTTGACAAAGCCTACAGAAAGATTAAGCTCAACAACCTACAGCAGACACTTGACACTTTGGGTATAATTAAAGTACCTAGGTGTCTGCTGTCAATTTAAACACCCTGGGCTGTCCCACCTTGTCCAGTTGCCTTTGTTGCAAACCCTGCACGTCCCAGGTTGTATCCATCAGTATTATTCAATTTTAACCAATGCTCTAGAGATTCTAACTGGCACTAGTTTCAGGCAGAGGACTGCTCAGCTGAATTGCTATGCAGACCCCACTGACGCTTCCAAATAAATCTTCATCAGCTATGAAGAGACTATACAAACTTGATGTAGAAGTATAAAACTTTTTTTTTATAATCAGTCACAAACACAATGCATCTTTTATTCTTTTGACAACTGAAAAGATAACTCACTTGTAGAGTCTTGGGCCATTCATTATTGGGCTTTTAGATGCTGTGTAAGAGATTTGGCCTTTGCAGTCACTTCTTCAGGGTCCCTGCTTCTGCAGAAGCAGAAACATGTAATTTCATGCCTAGATTCATTATTCACTTGACAGAAGATTAGCCTAGAACCTTTTTGCCAAAGTTTTCTATATAATCTGCCAGCATAGAATCACAGAATGGTTTAGATTGGAAGAGACCTTAAAGATCATCAGGTTCCAACCTCCCCACTATGACCAGGGACACCTCACACTAGACCAGGCTGCACAAAGCCTCATCCAACCTGACCAGGATGTCACGTGAGACAGTGTCAAATGCCTTGCACAAATCCAGGTAGATAACACTTCTCTTTAGTATGGCACGTAAAACCCATTCATACAGAACAGTTTGGTTTTCCCATTCAGTCAGTCTGGTTCTGCCATATAATGTGTTTTTACTGAACATGCAGGGCAAGGCAGAAGTGACTACAGTATCCAAGATAACTCCAACATTTAGGAACTTAATGATGCAGTCTTCCTAAAATAAATCAAAATTTTCCTCCACAGAGATGCCTTTAAAAGCCTCCAGAGGGAGACGCTGTCTAATTCTTGGCATCTAAATACCTTTACACTTCCATCTTAGGCATTATTACCAGCCACACTAGCAGTTTGCAATGCCTAAATATTCTACTCTGTCAGGACAGGAATACAAAATAAAAATATAAATAGGAGAGAAACAAGGCCTATGACAGATTTCAAATTCCATGGCAGTTTTCTTGCTCTCTTTAGACTCAATTTATTCATATTCCACACCCAATTCTATTGTTCACCATCATCTACTGCACTTTGTTCAACTGCTTATTTTCTGCATAAAATGTAAAAATCCTATTTTCTCTTCCTCTACAGTTTCTTACCACCACATATACCTGAAAAGCTTAACTAATGCCTCAAACCATTTGCTCCCCACTGCTAGCAAACAGCTGAAAGTGAAACAGTAATATCTGATATGTATTTGTGCTACTATCAGCACCACGAGAATTTTGAAGGAAAAAAATAAACCAAAACACTGGCAGGTATTACTGTAGACTTCTTTCCACTATTCTTTGGTTCTTCTGACATTAGTTTCCAACAGAAGACCATTAATCTCCTGGCTGTTAACCCAGAAGCCCTCCTAATCGCATTCTGTCTACAGACCTTCCCCGGGGCCAGACTTGGACAGAACAACTACTAACTTTTAAACACACTGGAGAAAGCATTGTCCCTTCACTGTAACATTTACAAGCACATAGTTCTCCTTCCCCATTTATTTAACAAGCATCTGAATGATTCTGCTAATGTAGCTAGAACGCAGTTCTCACAGCTCAAAGACGAGGGATGCTGTGCAAGGAAACCACCCTGCACCCAGTGTGTCTACAGCTATACTCATTACTCACAATTCACCCAGTAGTAAGAATATTTAAGAGAGTCACAAGGTTCCCATGGAGAGCGAGCTTAGATCTTGTCTGATTTCACTCCAAATCCACTGAAAACAGAGAAGAGCTTTTGCCAAGGCAATTTTGGCAATTATTCCCAGCAGTATCCCAGCTTGCCAAATTGCATTTGGGTTTTGCTGGATGGACTTACTTTTCAGTATGCTCTGAAAAGTAGAAACATTTGTTGCTGTAGAGTATCTGGCTTACTTTGAAGACCTGGAACAACACTTAAAAGATGAATCAAAGACTGACTGACTTAGGAATTTCATCTACTAACCTCCGCTCTTAATGGTGGTGTACCCTGATGTGTTAGAAGTAATCCATATCTCAGCTACTTCAGGTCTGAGACCAGACAACTCTGAACTCTCAAACAACACTTTTAATGGGTTATTTTTATATAACCAAGTTCTACTCCTTTCAAAAGTATAATCCAATAGAAGCCATAATGTGACCCTGAAGATCCTCTTGAGGAGTCAAAAGAATACACTGCATTTTTTTACAAAACTGGCATTCTTTGCTGACTGTGTGGAGATAAATCCTAAAGGCCTGATTTTCAAAAGACATTAAGCATTGCCACAGTTTAAGCAACCAGTATCTACCTCAAAAAAAAAAAAGGTTACAGCCCTTTAAGACACCTTTAATGAAAGGCTGATCCCTCCCACACTGTTGCCCCCACCCTCACTCCCCATCGGGCTGGTCAGTGCTCTCCTTCCACCCTGTCACTGGGGCAGGCAGGAATGCTTTTTGATCAGATGCTGAGAGGCACACTGGTGACATATTTTGCCTGACATGCTCAACTGCTTGAGTCAAAACCCAGAGTAATAAAATCTAAGTATTTCAAACACATCATCTGCAGCACTTATTTTCAAGGTTTTGGCACTGTTTCTCCCACGTTCATCCATTCCACGTTTGCTCATTTTCCTTTTTTTTTTTTCAAACTGAGCATGACATTCCTTATTCACACCTCCCTCTATTCCCCATCTCCTAACACTGCCCACTACCTTGTGATAGGCCAGCACCCTTGCCTTCCCTTTTCAATCACAGAAGCTAGGTACTAGGTCATAGCCACGGTCCAACTACCCTCAAAGCACACACCGCTAGAGAAAATACCACCCAGGCTTTCACAGTCATTTTTTTTAACTCCTCACTGTTATAATACAAATTCATCCTGTAGGCATAGCATTTAATATAATTCCTTCTTCTACCTTTTAAAAGCATGTATTTTACAACTTCTTCAACCCATTATCCAATAGGCACATACAAGGCATTTTGTACAAAGATCAAGTATAAACATATGCTAAATTTCTGATTTCTAAATGTGTGAACACTACCAACTTGCTTCCTAAGAGATACAAGTAGACTGCTATGTGACCTGTTCCCATCTTCCTTGTATCGTTCCAATATTTAATTAACTTGCAAAGTGAATGGAAATACTTCTGGTTTCCTCTAGATGAACCAACAACAAAAAATAAATCAAGAGAAGATTAAAAAAAAAATCAATGCCTACCTCTCTCCACCCCAGAAAAATATACCATTCAATGACTCTCCATTGGTAATCATAGTTTTAAGTTGGTTCAACAATTTTTAATCCCTCTGATACATGGTATTTAGACTTTTTACAATGTTAATTTTTTTTTCCATCAGGATGTTTGGGTTGCCAAATCAAATATCCTGAAATAAATCACAAAGGCTAGGATTTATATGAGGCTAATAAGCTGTTTGACTTAAAGAGAAATAAAATGAAAAGATGACACAGTAGATGAGCTCCATTTCCCAGTATGACTTACACCACTTACCTACTTTGGTCCAAGTCCTATTTCATTACTTCTCACCAAAACCATGTTGAGCTGACAGCCTATAAGCAGTCATAGACTCTCTTCACGCAGCTAAACCCCAGCACAATTTAGTTTCTATCAGTGATCAGAAGTACTGTAACTTTAGATTTGCAGTCCAGAGTTTCTCATATTACTCCTTTCTAACTCCTTGACACTAATTATTGACATCTTGTAAATTGTCATATTTTAATAGCTGTTAACAAGACAGGAGGATGTTTAAAGTGGAAAGAAATTTGTTTCTGACTAAAATCTAGATTTTTAACCACATACCTGACAAATATTTCAAGGATTTTTGTCTTCAAGCACTGCTCTGACTTCTCCCTGGTCATGGAGCACCAACATTAAAGTTATTTTTGTTTCTAGCAAAAAAACCTTTCTTTCTCCAACTGTCCAGCTGCTGCCCTCCCTCCATCCATGTCATTTTCTTACTAATTTTATACATTGCTTCATTATCTGCTAATTTATATTCATAGAATAAAAGCTGACAGCCATCTATTTAGGGATTTCTGGTGGCAGGAGGAAGGGAAAGAGTATTTCTAAGAGCCATTTCCACCTCTATTCCGAGACATTTTATCTTTGCTATATTCCTTGATTGTGGATTCTTCCACAACTAGTAAGATTTTTGAAAGCCATTTCAAAGTGCTCCACTTTTTCTTTTCATATTTAATCTTTCACCTTGTGTTGTTCAAAAGCTTTCTACCTTTTGAGTTTCCTCCTTTGAGAGAAAAAGATTATATTCATCTGACCACATAAGGACTTTTATAAGCCAAGATACTCATACCTGAGCTAGTTATCCTAGACTAACTATGAAGATAAAGGACAGAAACAAGCAGGGCAACTGGGGACAAGTGATCCCATTCCTATATACATATCTAAAATCATATAAATTGTTCTTTAAAAAGGCCTCTTCTTCATTAATGTAAGCCTAAAACAGTTCTGCTCGGACATATTTAACTACAGCACAGCTGGAGTTAAATCTCAGCAATATGAGCTCTTTTCTTAGGCACTTCCTACCAACTTTCACAAACTATTAGATCCTCACCGAGTGTTTAAAGGCAATGATAACCATATAGACCCACTGCAGGTCAGAGAAATCACATTTTTAGTGTTTTTTTTCCACCTTTAGAGAACACCGTATTTACTTTCAAAATGGTACTTCCTATTTCTTTGTTAAGAAGCTTAATCGCTCAGAAAATAAGCAAGTAACCATTTTTTAGGTACTTAGCTGATTTAGATACCTGCATTTATGTTACCTGCCAAATGGCTGCTCCACAGGGCCACATTTGGTGAGAGCTGTGCATCAGTGGGGTCAAAGCCCTGGGCCTCATCTAACAAGCTCTGCAGAAGACATACAGCCATTTCAAATGGGTTTGACCTGTGTCTTTGAAATATCAGTGAAGATGCTGCTGTGCATGCAGACTTCTTAGAAAAGAGATGGAGAAGGTTTAGCATGGTTTCACAGAATCAAATGGTTTGAGTTGGAAGGGACCTCAAAGATCATCTAGTTCCAAGCCCCCTGGCAAGGGGAGGGACACCTCCCACTAGACCAGGTTGCTCAGAGCCCCATCCATCCTGGCCTTGATGGGGGATGGGGCTTCCACAACTTCCCTGGGCAAAACTGTTCCAGTCTCTCACCACCCTCACACCAAAGAATTTCCTCCTAATGCCTAACCCAAATCTCCCCTCTTCCAATTTTGATCCATTACCTCTTGCCCTCTCACTACAAGCCCTTGTAAAATTCCCTCCCCAGCTTTCCTGTAGGCCCCCTTCAAGTATTGGAAGGCCACCACAAGGTCCCCCCTGGAGCCTTCTCTTCTCCAGGCTGAACAGTTCCAACTCTCTCAGCCTGTCTTCATAGGAGAGGTGCTCCAGCCCTTGGATCATCTTTGTGGCCCTTCTCTCTCCACGAGCCTCCTTCTTATGTTGGGGGCTCCAAAACTGGACACAGTATTCCAGGTAGGGTCTCATGAGAGCAGAGGGTGAGAATCCCCTCGCTTGACCTGCTGGCTATGCTTCTTTTGATGCAGCCCAGGACACAGTTGGCTTTCTGGGCTGCAAGCGCACATGGCTGGCTCATGTTGAGCTTCTCGTCCATCACCCCCAAGTCCTTCTCCTCAGGACTGTTTTCAATCCATTCTCCCCCCAGCCTGTATTTGTGCTTGGGACTGCCCTGACCCAGGTGCAGTACCTTGCACTTGGCCTTGTTGAACTTCATGCAGTTTGCACAAGCCCACCTCTCAAGCCTGTCAAGGTCCCTCTGGATGGCCTCCCTTCCCTCCAGCGTGTCAATCTCACGACACACTTTGGTGTCATCAGTAAACTTGCTGAGGGTGTACTCGATGCCACTGTCCATGCCAAAGCACACTTCCCTGACCAAACAAGGCACTGTGCCAGCCCTGCAGCACCATTTGAGCTTTGCTTTATATGCTTTTCCCCACTGCTCCTAGTTGGGTCTTGCCCTGAGAGTCTAGGATCTAAGCTGGATTCCTTCCTTTCACCGCTTTCCATGGATTACATATAAACTTCAAATACTGGCTCGAGTGTCTCAAGGGACATCACTATTCAGACAAAAGACCAAAAACCCTCATAGCAGATACAGTTTCCAGGAGTAGTAAGTACTGTTGTAAATGTGTCTCAGATACACTTTGTTATTTCCCCTATGGTTAGTGTCAGCTATTAAAACCTCCTTCCTGTGTTTTGAAAACATTTCAGGATGTTGATGATGAGCACCTATAGCTATAGAAACAATCACTGCTATGAATCCCAGAATCAGACCACATAAGCGGAAAAGCTTTAAGGTTACATAGCTTTCAACAATCAAAACAGAGGAACTTCACAGCTCATTCTAGCCTCCATACATTAAATTGCTTACACACTATAATAAGATCCTTTCTCCAAAGAAACAGTAGCATTTGTTCTTCATGTAAACAGACTATTCAGTCACTTAATTTTTTTAACCGAATAATTTTCAAGAAAGAGCTTCAGATGAGAACACATTCCATGAAGTAATGTTGTAAATAAAAGACGTCTACAATGCTTAGAAGTAATTGTATTAAGAAACTCTAGAACACAAGGCTGGTTTACTCTGCTCAGTGGACACACATCTAGGCAACAGGTGGGAAAAAAACCTGAGCCATGTGCATAGCCACATTTGTGTCTTCTTCCCTGGTACGTGTGTGCGCATACATATATATGAACACACACAAATAAAAATACAACGCAGAATATATCAGCCTTGTAGAGTAGAATTTCTTAATAGAATTAGTTTCAATCATATATACACGTATAAATACATACATATAAAGGATACACAAGTTGCTATGCAGAGTGGTGAAAACCTTTCTGGAAGTAGTAAAATATTTGCACCATTGTGGACAGGATAAAGCGGAGAGTTTCCCCAGAAATGGCAGCAGGTATCAGAAACAGAGCTATCAACTCTGCCAAGTCAACACTGCAATAAGAAAACATTAATCCTACTCTCAAGTATACAGAAGGGGATGAGGGGAAGGGGAAAAAAGTACTATAAACATTATTGTAAGAAGATCTCTTAGCAGTCTGTGGCCTTCAGAAGAGTACACAAACTCTTCACAGCAAAGTAGTTACAAAGGTTGTTGACTGATTAGCCTTTTCTTTCTGAAACTGAGCAAAAAAGTTTGTAAAGCTTGAAAAAAGAAAGAAAAGGTTCAAGCCAGTAATGGAGAATAACATTACAGGACAACTGGATGTGGAAATTAATACAAGTATAGGCTATGATGGCCTTGAAGACAAAAGCAAGCAGTTTAAGTTGCATCTAATGAATTAAGGTGAGTTAGGGGAAGGCAAAGAGATGAGTGATCTGATGAAAGCAAAGAGACACAAGATCTCTGCACAGCATCCTGAGAGCTAAAAGCAAATCTTCTGCCCTTACACAAGACAAGAATAAAAAAAAAGAGTGGAATGAAGAGGACAGAACAGCTCAGAGCTCCTCCAGGCAGACGCTGAAAGACCAGCTATTGACTGAAATACACCTGGATGCCCAGAAAATACTGCAAAAAAACCTGAGCAATATCCCTTGCTTCCACTGACATTCTCCTCTTGCTAAAGGCAGAAGCTCTAGAGTTAATTTTCTATGCTCTGCGTTATCAAAGGAGGTATGTATTTAATCAAAGGGCATACAAGGGAGGGGGGGAAGGAAAAAAATCTTCAGCAACACAAGATAAAGTTACTGAAAATATCTCGAATTTACTCCCAAGAAAAATATAGTACCCATGACAGGAAGTCTGAATCGGAGCAGGACACTGGCTATCCATATTAAATCAAGAGAAGTATTGTTAAATAAAAGAAGCTACATTTACATCCACAGCTAAAAAGATGCCTCAAGCCATCATCTGGAAAAACACTATGTCACTGCATGGCACGTGGCTTCCTTCTCATATCCTTTGTTCGTTTATTTGTTTCACAATAACTGAAGCTTTAAGAAAAAAACAGAACAGTCTGTATATATCAGTAGAAAAAAAAGAAAAAAGAGTGATTTCATGCATCTTGGTCCACAAATTCCTGCTTAAAGCGAAAAAAGTTATATGCCCAATCCAACTCATCCTTTCCGATTCAGATTTGTTGTAGAGCTACAGGATAAGTTAATCATCTTTTATTGTGTTTTTAAACAAAACAAGCACATTGTATAATGTCTATTTCACATATAATTAACAAAGAAAACTCCCTAAGAAGCGTGGCTCTTAAACATTGTCACTTTTCAAGCAAAGAGTTAAAGCACATATCTGAGCAATTTACAGTTTTGAGTGTGGCTTGAGTAGGAACAGCAGCTCAGTACTGAAAGCTTTCCATTCACATCATCAACTGTATTCTCTTCATAACAAGTGCGTATGTGGGCAGATGGATTGTGCCTTTTACAACAGCTGCCCCATCAATTTAAAGATGATTTCCATAAACAGCATGCATGGGTAAGTAGCGTTGGTTGACTTTCCCCTTTCCCTGTCCAGCAGACAGAACTTCTGCAGAGTCAAAACTAGGACCCCTCAGACAAGAATTGAGCTTCCCTTTCAAACTGCGCCAGGGAGGGAAGCAGCTTTTTAAAGAATAAGTCTACTATTGCAGTAGAGGAGTGAAGAGGCCTTGATGTGACCTACCCAAATCTGGAAGCCAGGGCCTGAAAGCAAGACCCTGACTTCCAAGTAAGACACTGACCTCAACAAGTGCCAGGTAAGGCAACATACAGCAGCATTTAGGGTAACAGGAGGCTAGCAGCCAGCTTCCACTGCAGACAGAAATTCAGGATCACTGCTCTCATGTTCTTCTGAAGCTTAGCCCTAGCAGGTTTTAGGAGGCAACTGGCAGAAGAGTGGGTTACATGTGTGAAGCTGTTTTTCTGGAAGAAAACTGCTTGTGTCCATGTACTGAGATTAGAGGCTGAAGAAAACATTCCGAACATACTACTACATTTTCCAAGAGGAAACACGCTGAACTTTGAGACGGTACGTAATTCAGGAAGAAGAGTAATAGAATGGGTATTGAAAGAATTTCCTGCCAAAGCACAAATATTATCAATATGTAAATCTCCACAGGAGGTACTTAATGCTTTTGATATTAAGTACTCTGCCTATGCAAGTTCTCTCTCTCTGTTGCTCGATCCTGTTGTTCAAATATATAGCGAATCCTTCCAGATGAGGAGATTATGTCAAGAATTCTCTGCCTAGATAGTATTTCTCAAGTGCATCCAAGTTTCATTAATTTCACTACAAGGTCACTTAGGAAGTTCTCTGAGTTATGCCCAAAGCCAGTTTTAATGAATAGTTTCAGAACAAATTACCTAAAAACTTGTTATTTGTTGAACCACAGATGTTTCTTCATTACGGTCCTACTTTGTCAACAGTAACACCCATCTCTATAATTCACAAATAAAACCTGATTGTTGTCAGTAATTCTCATTTCTCTTTTGTCATACATACCCTGACATCTACCTTGCCCTTGAACTTGGTCAGTACATTGCTAAGTTTGCAATACCTTTAAGTCAAATGCTGTATTCATATTGATTCTTCTGAGCTCACTACAAGCTTTTCAGAGTTTTTTAGATTTGCAAAAACAGGCTTTTGGAAACCTCTGCCTACTTCACCTGCTCCCCCTGCTGTACTTAGAAAAAAAAGATCAACCTAAAAACATAGGTTCATCAGTGTCTGTCCTAATTTCAAATATACACACTATCCAATCCAACCATCATCATTGAATATATTTATAGACAGACAAATAACTAAGAAGATACATCTCCTGTCTGCCATTTTAATTAAGCAAACAGTGCCACCATATACACAGTCACTCCTAAGCCTATCCCTCCGTCCTCCTGGTTTTCCTCTCACTCTTCCCATTTGTCCCCTGCCCACATCATCTGGATTCCACTTTGATGCCACTGGTCTTGAATTACATTTGACTCCTTTGTTGGGAGAGCTCGTACCTTACTACCAACAGTGAAGCGTGCAAGATGATGTACAGTGCTAATCCTAACAGGAGCCTTCAAGCACTACTGAAATGCAATATATTCTGAATTTATGGCAAGTGTACAAATCTACACCAAAAGCTATTTGCAAAGCATAGATTAGTGAAGTTTCCTCAAATTGACAGCATGCTTGCTTCACATTGCAGATACTGCTTTAGCTACTCACATGTCAATAATGTTTTATGAGAACTCTGACAAGGGCATTAGGTCCTTTAAAAAGAAGTAATAAACTCCAGAGAGTCTTAGGTTATCCCCTGTATCTTACATGAAATGTAAAGGGACAGATTAATGTTTAGATTATGTCCCCTCATGCTTCTATATGAGCATGCATGCATATTTGAAAAGCATGGATACTGACAACAAGAAAAAAAACCACAAGTTAACAACAAAACTCTCTTTACCAAAGGTGTAGTTATTAATGTACATACCAACAAGATGCTTATCTTCTCTCAAGAACGAATACACCAGTACTTCAGTATCAACTTAAATCACTTGTGCTACAACCTTGCTGCTCTTTTTCTGGTATGATAGCAATCATCGTTAAATACCACTCCAATCACATAAAATGTTCTGTGTCCTGGGGTCATTATTTAAGCACAGGGGTCCACCCACACATACTTTTCTAGAAGTCAGTTGAGACAGTGTCATGACTCTAGTCCTTACAACTAGTTTTATGTATCAGCTTTCAGCACTTCCTCCTTTTTTTTTTTCCTTTCTTTAAATGGAGGAGGGAAGGAGAACGAAAGGAAAGGGAGAAGGGGGAGGATCATGAAACCTTGAACAGCTGAGATGCTGCGATACGTCAGAGATGAACTCAGTCACGTGAAATCTCCCTGACCTCCCCATCATTTTGCAGGGTTGGGCCTCTTCCAGGAAAACTTATTTATATATTTTTTTTAATTGTTATTCTCCCCCCCTACTATTGCTCTAATTGGTGCATTTCTGGTAAGTGATTGCCTCCTACAGTGTTTAAGATTTCAAATTTTAAATGAACCACTGCAGAGATGCTAAATGTGAAAAATACACTGTAAAAACTTTTCAGCAAAGTCTAGAAATGAAGCCAAACAACCTGTACAGCCAAGCAAGCTGCACAGAAACCCACCTCTGAAAACTCAGAATTGAGTTTGCAGTTAAAAACACCAGCTGATTCCATTTTTGCTCTTTTTCCTACCAGAGACTGGGTGACTTCTAGATATTCAAACTCAAGACATCTCAAGAAAGATTAAGCAGTATGTAGAAAAGTTTGGCCTAAACTTATATGTCTGTGATAAACCAAACTGAAGTTTTAAACAGACAACTATGCTTTGGGTGTCAAACATTTCTTGACGTCTGTGGCAGTTGGCAGCTGCAAACATCCGACTGAAAGCCCCATCTGCTGCTTCACAGCTTCCAGTCGAGGATGTTTACAGTCGCTCACTGTCAACAGCAATACACACTCCTCAGCTGTTTACTTTATATTATTAACATGCAGAGGCCTCTGAGCAGGTTAGTTAAGATCCCTACAACTTCTGTTGCCGTGCTGCTACCTGCAGAGGTACAAGGGACTGTTTTTGTAAGTATTTAGAAATGAAACAAAGTACAACTTCCAGGGAGGAACATGTGCAAACAGCCAGGCATTTTTCTGTTCAAGCACTACACTTTTAGAATTATATAGCCTATTTTATACCTGGTAAGAATTAAAATAAAGACACATTAAAAGAACAACTTGCTCCCACTGTTGCATTTGTTTTGCTTGCCAAGAGACTAGAGCAATCCTGTCATGCTCATTACACAAACCGCACTACTCCACAATTAAGTTCACTTATCAGCACAGTGACTAAAGATAGCAACCAGCACAAAAATAGAACCAAACTCTTTCTGAGGGTATTTCACTACAAAGTCTAGGATGGCTTTTTTCCCTACAGAAAAGTGGATGTGAGGGAATTATGCGATATTAAAAGTTAGTTTATGCAACATTTGCTTCCAAATAAAACCGTGGAAAAAACCCACCCAAGCCACAGGGGACTGTGGGGCAGAGGGAGGAAGTTGTGTAGCAAGCTCTGCAAAAGCTTCAATTAAGTTCAAACCTGTTAGAAGATTTCTACAAATTATCTTAGCTAACCAGTTGCTGCTACGCTTCATGTAGTTGGCAGAATGGAATTTCTCACCAAATGAAAAAGCCAAAAAGATTTGGCATAATAATGCCCCGGTTGTACAGTTCTGCTGTTAGTTTTTTATTCTATCTCCCATTTCCTTATTAAGTTAATGATGGGGAAAATTAAAGATTAATCACTGAACTATTTTTCTGAAGTCAGATGAAACCACAGCAGGCAAGCAGAGTGATTATATCACTCTAATTAGAAGGTGTTTTTTCCTTGAAATTTTCTTGCCCCCAAATGAAATTACCATACTGTAAACCGAGTAGGTTATGAAAAGACCATAGCTGGAATGCAGAAGCCTGCGGCGTATTTACTCAAACTGATAAGTGTGAAGGATCTCTATAAATCATTTTCAAAACTCAGGGTTATATTTTCTAGACTAAGGTTAAGAAAATTAATCTTTCAGGCAGCAGGTGAAAACAAGCAGAATTATGTTGGGGTCTTTCCCTTTACTCAATATCAACTTTGAGCTATTAAAGCTTCCTGGGGAACTACACTTTCTCAATGGGTCAAGTCACTAGGGAAACAAAGCAAACTTTATCAGTGCTGCACAACTCAACATTCCAGGAATTCCTAGAACTTGGCATCTATATACCACACTAGAGCCACTCACCCTCTCCTTAGCAGAGCTACCATGACAAGCTATGAAACACTCAGTAAAGTGCCCAACTTCACAAAGTTGCCAATAGGAGGAGGCACTAACATCCCTGCATGATGCCTACTGAAGGACAAGAGGGTAAGAAAATAGAATTCCTATAAAAATGCTTTTGAAAAAAGGAAAAAGAGTTCCTCTTCTGGAGAGTTCCATCTTACTTATCACAAGCCAGCTAAGAAAAACACAAATAGTCACCTTTCAAGACAATATATATGAACCATACAAAAAAAAAAAGCAACAAAAAATCATTAGATGCAAATAATAGATTGCAGAATGGAAATATTTCAGTTTAATTACACCTAGTCATCAAAAAGAGATTAACCTTTCATTCGTAAATGTATTACCTTAATATCTACAACTTAAAGTGGGAAAAAGTAGGAAGACTATAAAAGTCTACTATTTTGAATTAATTTGATGAAGGACATTATGTCAGCAACAATGTGCAATTCCACTCCATGTATGGCTTCCTTTCTGCTTTTAAGACATCAAACAGATTTTATCTGTGTGAAAGTCAAGGCAAGGTCAATCTAAAACTGTGAGGCATTTTATCACACAGTATGGACTGTTGAGCAAGAGAATGCAATCAGTTATCTTTACTGCTCTGTTTTTTAATTTGTACAGTACTCTTACAGAGGTGTTTAGGCAGAAAGTGTCCAAGACTCAATTATCAATCAACAGAGCTTGATGCATGCTGATCTTCATAAGGTTTTGAACTAATACAGGTAAGAAAAAAGGAACAACATTCTAACTTTTCAATGTCTTCAGGAATTTACACTTCATGTCACAAAAAGAGAAAGGAGCTTAAGCAGCGTTCAGTTAAAAACAATCCAACTGTTTTTCTCTCATTCTGAAATTTCCAAGCCAGATGAACGGATTATCGGCGATAAAGGAAAACAAACAAACAAACGCACAAACAAAAAAAAAAAAGCCACTAAACCAAAATTTTCCAGGTGCTGTTGAAATTCAAAAAGAGGGCCTCTACATTTTCTATCACCTTCCTTATAGATGAGGTAAATCAGTTTTTAATCATATCAGAATAACACTGGAGTACCAACAGATAAAAATACAAAATCAAAGTTGAACTTTAAAAAACTCAACTCCTGGCAACTGTTTCCTAACTTGCTTTGTAGTATACATTTTCAAATTTGCTTGTAAAAAAACCCTTAAGATCATCATAAAATATGGGAAAAAAATTATTCCTCCTCTTCCTGTCACTGACAGCACAAGAAGATTAAGTACACATTACTTATATGAACTCAAGTTCACAGCTGTTATGATACAGCATGAGTATCTCCAACTGTTGCCGATGAATTCGATTCTCCCAACTGCATTTGAACTCACTCTAAAACGCCTGGAGAAGCAGGGTCCCCAGCACTGAGCAGGCAGTTGCAGACAAGCAGTTGAAAGTATGCACCAAATTAGCTACAGAACATCCAAACTTTTGGGAACGAGATGTCAAAACTATTGGTAGAAGTATGAACATGTAGTGCATTTTCTTGAGCCTCTTCTCAAGAGTCTCTCCTCAATGTCTAATCATTTTAATTAGCTTTTAATCCATCTAGGTGAATGAATACTATGGTCCATCTCAGTAGGAATATATCCGGAGAAAAATAACTTACTTCTTGTATACCAGCTGACCCTACTTCAGTCCCCTTCATGTGAGGCACCCACACCTCCAGGGAGAACTGCATTCTTCGGCTGCCAAAGAGTGCTCCTCAGATTTCCAGGAATCTGTATCACACACATGAACAGAAGTTATTGTCATTCCAGAAGTTCAGTAGTTCAGATCACATAGTTCTCATTATTAGGTCTGCCTGCAAGAAGTCAGATAGCTTCTAAGAAGCATTATTAAAACTGTGTCCTTTTCTGGTACAGTAATTTAAAACTTTGAATGTGTTTAAAGTGACACATTACTCCTGAATGCAGCTGCCTCTCAGTTAGAGGAGATAAAGGTTAACTGCCAAGGTAGCATAAGTATTCAGAACCTACGCTGAAGTAGTTCAATTTCCCACCTGAGATAGACATAACTTATTTATTAAGAAATGTATGATTATACAACCAAAAGCAACCATACAATAAATCCGAGACTGAACATCACTTCAGAAAAGCAAAATCCTCAGATTCCTCCTAGCTAAGCCGTTAAGACAGAGAAGAAATTTATTCACACAATCATTCTGGAGAAAAAGGGACATACAGAACCCTGTTGTAGATGGATGGCCAGACACACAAGAAAGAACCAGATTACTAGGAGGAAACCAAATAAATCAAGAAATAAGAGATTGAGAAGAGCATGGAAAGAAGGCAGTAATGGGAACTAAAGTAAACCAATCTGTAGCAGGAGAATAATACATGTGTGACAGTTCTGAAATCTCAGTTACAAAAGAAGTAAGAGAAATGCAGTGAATAGGGCATACTAACTGAAATGTATATACTCAAAATACATTATTTATCAATTTCCACTCCTGACACCTTTTGAAGGTACTTGAACCAGTTCTATATGTGACCACATGAAATGAAAATGGCTTTGACAAACATCTCTGTCAACCAACCAGCTCCAGCAACAAGTGAAGGCTGAGGGAGGGTATCAGTGCTAGTTATGCTCTGCTATAGAACCAGTGAAGAGTACAGTGCTGTTTACTACTCTAAATTTCACTGTCACAAGGGCATCACTGTGAAGATCAGAAACCAGTATTTAATACTGGCCAGAAAGGAAGGTGCAATAGGCTCAACTGTGCTTTCCTATCAGCTGGCAGAAGTGGGTGATGCCCAGGTGGTTCAGAGCATTATCCACTGGCACAGCAGAGAGCCATGCTGCTTGCTGTTCCACTGTGCAGCAGAGCAGGTGACTGGCCTGAAGCTGTGAGTACGTACGCATCGCTGCTGCAGTTCCCAATGCAGAATGCTTAAGCTGGTGGTTTTCTATTTCAGAAAAATAGAAAGGCCATGTACTGGGTCAACAGAAGAATAGAGAATACATTGGACAACAAAACAGCTCCCAATGGCAAAAACACCTTCTCACAGTTATTTGGCAGAAGCATTATCAAAAGGAGAGTAACATACCAGATCACAAGCTTAGCCAAGAATATTTACTTAGATCTAACAGGGTAAACAAACTATGCATAACACACAACTTATTCAGCCTCATTGCCTATACAGAAGGGAAGCCTCAGGCACAGGGGACATGCTACAAGCAGCACATGATCCATACCCAAAAATCCCTGCACACAGGACCAAACGTGTTTGGGATGCACAAAACCATCTTATAACACCAAATTCTACCCAAAAATCCTCCAAGAACTTCTAGAACATCTTCATCCTGTATTTTGTATTGTAAGTTACATTTCTTATGTCCTTTATTCAGGACATGTAATTTGCTCTGAAATCACAACTCTGAGGAATGTATTTTATACCCTGCTGTACTATTGAAGAAAAGCAGGGACTGACTCTTGCATTGGTCTAGTGACCCACACCTCACATGCTACACGTGTATCCTCGTATTTGTGATTTCAGGGTCAGGTGATTAATGCAGGAATCACTTCTACTTGCCCATAGCCAGGACACAGCACCTGTCCCAACTCCCCTGCAAATACAGGGAAGGCCATTTTTCTCTTTCCATCACTCCTCCCCTTGTACAAAGCTCAAACACACAACTGGGACATAAAGACTCTCAGAATAATTAGCACAATCATGATGTTTGTCCTTCATCTCCAGTAGATCAAAACAAATACAGCCTCTGACCACAAGACTATTTTTAATGTTCTCCACAGTTGAGCTGCACAAGCCCCAGACACTGCAGAAGAGTCTGCAAGGCTTCAGCATACACTTTTTTACCTACAAGTTTGAGCAATGCATCAATTACTCTTGTGCCAAAGGTACTCGAACATTACCAGAAATTAGTTCTAGCTGCAAGAGAACTTATGGGTACTATATTAAGAAACATATCCACAAAGAGTGTGCAGAAAGCAACTTTGTTAACACCACCATGTGTTAAAGTAATTTAGAAAATGCTTGTTTATTTATGGCACTATGCAAGTAAAACACAACAGCATTTAAAGAACAAAACTAGAGTTCATGCGCAGCAAAGGAATTAAGCTTTGCAAATGTACAGACCAGGGCAATATACCTACTCAAATCCTGTTCTCCACTTAATTTCAACAGCCTCCACTTTCCTTAGGTATGACCAGGCTTATGGTGTGAGGGAACAGAATGAGGCTGAACATCATCCTCAAGGTAGTTAAACACTTGCTTGTTTCCACAGTTTGTAATTAAATACTCTGACCTACTGGATAAAATGCTGACATCATACTGACAGGGCCAAGAACTTGAATCCTGTTAATGTTACACTTTAAAATTTCCCTTAACCTGTATTCTCATCAGCATGAAAAGGTCCTTCCTCCCGGCTTTCCAGCAGCAGAAGCTACAAGAGACTAACATGCACATAGAAAAAACATCTACGAAGTTAAAAAGAGAAACAATTCAGTCCTACAAAAAGAGGAGAAAGCATCAGACTGACCACAGAGCTGCATGTGAGAGGCCAGGTAGGAAGAGAGTACAAAGACAGAAGAAATCCTACTAGCTTCAGGCATCGGGAACTTAAAATTATCCTCCTTTCCCACCTTCACCCCAAAATGTTCAGTGCAAGTCAACAAGCTACTCTGAGTGCTACCCCCACACAGCCTTCTTCAGATGCAAACAAGTGGTATAACTGCATTTTGCTGCTGAGCAGCAGAAATAACTGCCCAGAAGTTACAGAAAAGGGGACAGGAGGACACCTATGAAATCGTTTCTATCCAAAAACCTTTTCTGCTGTTTATCTGCAAAGAAAATCCCCAGTAGATAAATACAGTTTTTGTAGTTAGCTAAACATTAGAGCTATTAGAATGTATATAGACAGCTCCAAGAAAAGCTCTCAGTTGCTTAAACTCATAGAAAGTTTATCATCAACTTGCCACAAAAGCTTTAATTTAGAATGTGTCATTGAAGGAAAACAGTGAAGCAAGACCAGACTTTATTTTTCAAATGTATTCATAACTAATCCCCTTGGGATTATGTCAAGCATGTCACATTAAGATGGCTTGGGCTCACCTTGACTGGCGAGTATGTTAAAATGCAGCTAAATCCATCTACATTTCCACTCCAAATCATGGTTATTTAAAATTTCAGATGGTTACAAAGGCATCTGTGGGACTAATGCTAATCAAAACTACACTACCATCCTGTTTCACTCAACATCAGTGTCATTGGCAAAACTAATCTTAGAGAATAATGCAAAACTTACTTTCTACACACCTGAATTTAAAAGAGAAAGGGGAACTTTTATTTGCAAAATCTACTTGCAGTGATAGGTTCTGATATTATAAAAAGTACATTTATGCAGTACAAGTTTTTTGGTGCAAAGGGTTATATATGCAAACTGCTAGATTAACAAACTGGAATTGAGAATGAGTTTTTCCTGTTTCTGTTAATTCATGGCTGACGTTACATTCCTTTCATGCAATGCCATAATCTTCAGTGAATGACTTCAGGTTATCCTCCTCAGAGCAATCTAGGAATGCAGATACAAAGAACATCAACCATCACTTTCATAAGACTCTCACTCTTAACCCTCAAGGGTTTAGGTGCCTGATAAAGTTTTAGATATGAATAAAACTTTAAACGTCTGTGCTCAGCTGCTACTACCCTCCAAGGACACAACTTCCTGCCCGTGGGTACATGTACCAACACTGAAGGCTTCGTAACACTGCTTGAACCAGCACCACACGCCCAAACCTCCACACAGTTCTCAAATCCACTGAAATGCAAGAATGTTCTTTTTCAAAGTGCAACTTCCAGATCTGTCCTTTCTCCTAGCAAGAAAATCAGGAGCTTGGGAATTAACCAGCTGGACCAGAAACCTTTTTGTGCAATACAAACAGCAGGAAAAGAGGCGTTCAGGTTTTAATTTCCCCTAGCTCTGTCCAAGCCACAAACCAAAACTTGGCTTTCATTACTTAAGTTGAACGCCTGTGCTGTTGTGGTGATGCCATCCATGCTTTGTTCAGCAATTTCAACAGGATAGGGTCAGCCCAGAGCTCCTGCCACTAAGGAAAGCAACATGTTCAAATCCCTCCTCCAAATCAGCAAGATGACCTAAGGAAGAGCTTTTGGAAAAAAGGACCCTGCTCAGGCATCTCAATCCAGGACGATGTTTGCAACTGGAAATAATACAAATGGATCAACACCTTCACTCAGCCAGACCCAAGGCCTAAGACACTATAAGAGCTGACATGTATGACAGATCTCTCTCTACAGGTCCCACTAGTCACCTGAGGCATGCTGCTCCTTGCCCTCCAAGGCGGCTGGAAACCTCGGAGGAAACCTCCTTGCATGGCCTTTCCCTGCAGGTCACACAGACGAAGCAGGTGCCAACTCTGGTCTACTGGGTATCAGAGCAGCTGCAGGTCAGGCATCTGCATGTTCCAGCCCTTAAGCTACTTTGGAGTTTTTTGCCTTCTCCTTCTGTCAACTGTACAGAAAGTACAGACATGCCGTTAGTGTATTTATCTTCATTCAGCATTCTAAAGACTCAGTGAAACAAATCACATGCAGCACTTGTATCTATTGCACCAAAATAAACAAAACTCAAGCACTTCAGTACTCAAAGCACTTGCATGTTGCTGGAGGCAGGTCGGATGAAAATGCTCCCCCAGATGACCCCACCCCTGGGGTTTAACAGTTCCTAACCCTACAGAGCAGCAGGACAGTCACTGGGCTGCAAACGCAGCTTGAACATCACAACTGACTTCACGGTAAGGGAAGGGGATTCCAGCTACAAAAGCAGCATTGAGAAAATAGCTTAGAAAAGCACAGCAGCACTGTCAGGGCTCTAACTTTTAAAGTAGATTTATAATTAAGAGTAAGAGTTATTAATTAGTTTTCAATGGTAACAGCAAAGAGCTAATGATCTACTAGGAATCACAGACAGTGCATTCAACATTTAGTGTTTCCCTCACCATGCACAAGGAAACAAATAAGACTTACAAATTCAACATAGGACACAAGAGGTCTCAACACAAAAAAAAACCTGCTGGTGATATTAACCTAATGAGGAAACCTATCCTTCAGAAGCTACATAATAGAAATTAATCTTTACCTAGATCTTTTGATAGCAACCTCATATGTAATGCTTCCATTCCCTGACTGCATACGAGTTTTGGTTACAACAAAGCTATGGACAACAACAATAAAGTAGCAAGGATGTGTTCTAACACGGGGGTATTAGGTTTGACTTTAAGAGGCAAGTTGTGGGTTTGTTGCCTTTTTTGGGAGGATGGGGGAGGTGAGCTGCAGAGGGAGTTGTCACCTTCTGCGATCAACCTATTTAAACTCAGCCTTCTCCATCCAAACAGCTGGAGTTTAGAAGAGCTTTCCTTTAGAAGAAAAGGAAAAAAGAAAAGTGAGCCATTGTGTTTTGACTCTCACTAGACACAGAGGTAACCTTCAAGGTTACCTTGCCCTATTTGCGGCCTCAGGAAGGAGAAAAAACAGTTTCAGCAAAGGAATTTCTTGCCTGGCTGGAGGCCACACCCGCCACAACAACTGATGGCAGGAAAGCATTTGGATTCACAACTCTACCCTAGCACCCAGCCGGAGGCAAAGCAAAACTTTCTCATTTTTGGAGAAGAAAAGAAACTCTTGCTCAATAAGTAGCAATTATGCTGCAGAATTTATATGCTGAGCACGGCTGAATGTACGAACACCAGATCAGTCAACCATAGCTTTAGCGCTTTGAGTATGATTAACAGAATGAACTTTCAAAGGTCAATTAAATGTCAACACATTTTAAAGAGATATTCTTCATAAGTTGGGGCAATGTGTAACAGTACCTTCCAAAGCTGCCGTGTCACTTTCACCTTAAAATTCTACACATCCTGTACTTACACGTGCAGATATAAATACAATAACTAATTAACCTTTGATAGGTTATGCTCCTAGCTTTCCTACTGTTAAGCTGTCTTTTATACTACTTATGCCTAGCCAAGTTCACGGATACACTCTTCTCTCCCTCCCCAAAATTTCATTTCAACTTTTTAGCATGTGAGTGAAGGAATAAGGAAAGGAGCAAGAACAGTTTGAAAGTCTAATAACTTACTACATGAAAATGAGAACAGGCTTTTGATATGCAATTGAGCTGCCTGGATGTAAAACTGGGGGAGGAAGGGGCGGGAGGGACTGTGGCAGAATTAATTATGAACACATTAATCATGATTTTAGTCAGACCAGCGACACATCTTTTCACTTCTAAACGTTTCTGGAAATCCAAATTTCAGGTAACTAGCTCAAGACATCTTAAAACTGATGCTGAAAAGCTGAATGCTCAGTACAGATCCATTTAAATCGCCTCTCAAACTGGATGCTCAAATCGTTAGTTTAAAAACAAAAAAGCCTTCAACTCAGTAAAAAGGATCAGAATTCTGACCAAGGCCTCAGAGCACTACTACAATCATTCTGACACAAGCTCTACTTATTCAAGAGCAGAACGTAAAAATAACTTGAGGGCTGTGACAGATCAGCGGAGAGTTGCAGTCTGTGTAGCTGAAAGACGAAAACGGGCTGGAAAGTTTTTCCTTCCGCAGGACTAGCGGCCCCAGCACTCTCCCACAGGTAGGTCGGTAACTCCACGCAATTTTAGGAAGGATAATCCCAGGCGGTATCCGTGCCGGCACCGGAGGGCAGTCCCCGCCGGGTTAGGGGCCAAGCGGCCCGGGCAGCGGCACCGCGGCGGCTCTCCCGCTGACAGGGGATAGGGCGGGCAATGCTCGAACTTTCTAAAAAGTTCCCAGACCCGGCGGGTGCCTAATCCTTATCGGCCCCACGGGACCCGCCGGACACGGCCGCCCGCCCGGCTGCTGCCAGAGCTCCGTCCCGTCCCGCCCCGCCGCACCTGCAGCCGCGGCCGGCGCCCTCCCGGGAGCGGCGGGCGGAGCGGACAGCACGGCCCGGCTGCCGCAGGTGCCCCGGCCACACGCGGGGGGACGGCCCCGGGGCCTGTCGGCCGCTGCGCCCGCTCCTTACCTGGCCGAGTCCCGCCGGGCTGCGACGCCGGGCCCAACTTTTCCCTCTGGCCGAAACTTACGACAAGCAGCGGCGCCACTCCCGGCCACCGCCTCCAGCCCGTCCCGTCCAGCGGGGCGGGGGCCAGGCCCAACCCCCGCTGGGCCCTGCCACAGGGGCGGGGAAAGGGGGCGGGAGGAGGCGAGCCACCCCGAGGCGCCGCCGGGGCGGGGCGGGCCGGGCATTGTCCACCCCCGAGCGCCCTTCCCTGCGGAGGAGGGGGCGCAGGCTCCTCCTCCCCTCGCCATGTTCTTTGTTTCTCCGGTTCTCCCCGGCCGTTCCCCCTGACGGCCGCGGGCCCCGCGGCGCCGCCTCCCCCCAGCCAGTTCCCCCCCGGCCGCCGCGGCGGGGCGGAAGGAGCGGGACCGCCCCGGCCGCAGGTGACCGATCGGTCGCCTCCGCCCGGCTCCCGAGCACCGCCCCCCCCGCCCGCCGGAGGGGATCCCGTCCCGCTCCACCAATTAGCTCAGGGGGAAAGGGGCAGCCCCGGCCAATGAGGCGCCGGGGAGCTCGGAGAGTCCCCCAGGGTGAGCCAATGGGGCGGGGAGCACCGGGCAGGCCCGTCCCCATGCCGCGCGGCGCGCGGAGCCGTGGCGGCCGGCGGCCGGCAGCGACAGCCGGGTCAGCGCTGCTGCCGCGGGCTCGGCTCGGGGCTCCAGTGCTGCGAGAGGCGGGGCTGGCTCACAAAGCTCCGGCGTGCGGCGAGGGAGGGAGAGGAGGACCGCAGCGGCCGTGCTCCCGGCCAGGCCCCCGCCACGAGTTGGGCGATGTCCCCTCAGCGGCGTGGCCGGCTGGTGGGTGACCGGGCCTGCAAGGCCTGCTGGCCTCCGTCAGCTCCCCGGCACTGCGGCCCTGCCGCCCTAGACACTTTTTGGTGAGGTGGGAGGGTTGGAAGGCGAAAAGGGCTTGTGAAAACACGGAGTGACATCCCGACTGGCGTCGGGATGAGAGAAGTTGGTAGAGACGAGAGCAGTCCTATGAAACATTTGTCTCCAGTCGTCTCTGCCGTGGACAGAAGCCTCCTGTGATCAGTCCTTCTATTAGTTTTGGAGTGTAAGGGAACCAAAGTGCCTTACATATGTAAAGAGTGAGCAGAAGAAAGAAAAAAATCCTTCAGATACAAAAGCCACCGTCTTAGGGTCTCATTGCCTTTTCCATGACTATGTTTTGTTCATTTAGTGACCCACAAGCATACTCAGTCCTACCCAAAGAGTCACAGTTATACACCCTCAAACTGGGTGTATTTATTGTTTAATCTTAAAATACATAATGTTGTTGCTTGAACTTGCACCGTGTTATCCAGTCCTCAAGTTCAGGCAAATCCTTTTTTAGATTATCCTGACCCCATAATTTAGTGCCAAGTTTGTGGGTGGAGCTGTTAAACTTTAGGACGGTGTAATGCCTGATCCTTCTAGAGCTTCCTTCTGCAGAGGAGCATTCTCTCTGTGGCATCTTCCTTTAGGCAGTGTCTTACCTGGGCTGCAGCACCTCACCAACCCCTGTAACAGTTTTCCATGGAATCATGTACCAAATGCTGACTGAGGTCTAGTCATGCTGGATCTCCAGTTCCTTGTTCAGGGTAATGGGTTTGCCTCGCAAGATTTACCTTTGACAAAGCCCTGTTGTTGTTTTCTCCCACTTTCCACTTACTTCCTTATTACAGTTTCCTTATAGCTTTTCTCTCAATCCTTAGTGACTAATGGTGGCAGACAAGTAACATGCAGTTGCTTGCTGTTGAGTTTGAATGCTGGCAGTAAGAGCTTGCTGGTGGCTAGCCCACATGGGCTTCCTGCTGCCTGGGAAAAACATCTGTGACTCTTGCCCTTTGAGGAGGTTTGCCACAGTAGGAGTCCCATGCCATAGACATAAGGATAATAGAGGGTAATTCCAGCTTGGATGCCATACACTGCATCTTGTGGCCATGGGAGAGTCATCAGTATTAAAATTAACAAAAATAGATTCGGCGGAACTTGGATTTTTCTCCCATATGTGCCATGGAAGTCCTTCTTAGCCTTTTCTCTTGAGAGCTGAGTATCTGTGCATCAGCACATTGGTGCTGAAATCCTCTCCCGTGTATCTCACAGCGTGGCCTCCATAGCCTTAGATTAGTTTTTTTTTGCTGCAGGAAGAGGTTAATGGTAGCATCGCATCTCACCTTTGCCATGGGCTAAGAGCAGGAATGGGCACTGCTGCTTGGCTGGTGTCTGGCACTCCATCAATGGCAAAGTCTCAGCAGGCTTTGAATCCCACATGGATTGATGAGAAGGCTGGGTTATCCTAGTCTTTCCAACCTTTGAAGAGCTGAACATTACTGTTTCACACTTAAAATAGCTTGGTAAATATAGGAAGTTCAATCATATATTTCAGATGTGCAGGGTTATATTTACTAGCTTTTTTTTTCAGGCAGTTTATTACTGTAATATCTGTAAGGGAAAGTTACTAGATCTGCCAAATGAAATGCTCTTTGAGTTAGAAAAAAAAAATTGTGTCTACTTTGTTACAGGCATGTTTCTCCCAAATGCAGCAAGTCAATGGTGTCCTTGTAGTGATTAATAGAGGAGCCATTCAGAGTCCTTGGGGAGGGGAGGGTAGTTGGGTTTTTTTAATTACCAAGATAACTTCCTCATCAAATCCATTGCTCAAAGACAAAACAACTGTGTTTTACTCACTTTCACTGCTCTAGTGAGATGAAAAAGTGTTGATATATACTCCCCAGAGGTCAGCAGAACTACAAACAAGGTTGTAGATCTAATGTATACACACAGACTGGTGGACAAAGCCTGGGGTTTATTGTACTGTAACAGAAACTGAACAGAAGGGAAGGAGGAGATTAAACAAGACATTTGGAAAGAAGAGGTACCTACCCTACATGGCATCTGCTTTGCAGCAGAGCTGCTGTGTGGGAGGCTAGGAGGAAGAAAAAGCACAGTCATTTTATTCTATTTTTTAATGAAGGACAAACACGCTGCAACATTAAGGGCAAAACCAGTGTTACCCTCCTCCTGGATCTGATCCAAACTTATGAAATGTGGCTCAAATACCCTTTGAACCAGTACCATGGCCTCCCAGTATATTTTCACCAGCAAACCAAGTCAAAGGCAGAGTTGGGAGTGGCACTGACAAAGTTCTGTCTCCTTGTAGAAGAACATACCTTCTTCAATATTTATTCAGTACTCATTGCTTTCTTCCAGTCTGTTTTCTACCAGAAAGAAAGAGTCCTCAAGTTTCTCTGAGGCTGGCATTTTCCACCCTTCCCTTGCAGCTGTGACTGCCTGTCTCTGCCTCTTCTCTGGCTGTTTCCAGTCACAAACAAGCAACATGTTCTGGCTGATGTTCCATTTCTGAGCAGCATGGCCTAACAGAGGCTGAGGTTTTGGGTTAAATTAACATTATGTCATTTTTCTTACTCCAAAAGTGTTTCTACTAAAAAGGTTACAAAGTTAGGCACTCCTCCATCAACACGTTTCAGTGGTATAAAATTATTTTCTGCATAGTCGAACTTTCAGCACACCTCTTGGGTTTATAATGTCTAGCACAAAAGGATCTGATGTGGCTTGGCTGATAGATTCAACCATAATGAACCTGCTCAATAAATAATACTAAGATCGGGCAGTTTTGCCTCTTCATTTCTGATTGAAAGTATAATTCAGAAAAACCTTTTCCAAAATTTGTTCTTTTTCATTTAACTGATGGTTTCCCATCTTCAAGAGATTTAATGTGAATATATAACATTTGGGCAAGAGGGATTAGATCTTTGCCCTCCACTACTGTCTTCAGTGCTGGAGCACAGTGATGGGTTTCTTGAAAGCACAGCAGACACATTTTTAAAGTGGCCTCGCTGGTCAAGAGGACAGCAGCACATGTCCAATTCGCTACTTCTACCATGCACACAGAGAGTTATAGTTTGGGAGCAGTATGTGGTGTTTAACCTTCAAAAAAGATGATCAGAGTAACTGGAATATTGTCTTGCATTTTTGCTGCTCTGAACGTCAAAGTAAAATTAACACAACTTAAGAAAATACTATTTTGCAATTTAATTACCAGGAACTTCTAGACTTCAGATCTCAACTGTAACAATATATTCCTCTTGACTGATATGGTTCAATTTACTGCCTCAGAGGGATGCCCACAATATCCCCAGTATTGCCAGTTACCCTCTTCAATGGTTTAACTCTGAACAACATTGTAAGAGAAGTATGTGCTAACAACAAAGACCTGAGCTCCCTAACAAAATTACTAGATATGATGTATGCATGATGGCATATTCTTGCTATCTCTGATGAGCTTCATTGAGTAGTGCAACAGTTCATTCCAGAGTAATGTTATGGTTGAAAAATAAATAAAAAAAACAACAAACAAACAACAAAGGACCGTAGCCAGTTGTCAAGAGATGCAGAAGCTCTGTCTGCTTTCAGGCCATGTTATCAAATCAGTTGCAAGTTATTTTTGAAACAACAAAACCCTAAGTGAGTAGTGAGCAAATCTACATACAGATATAGGCCTGATAGCTTCAGTGCTTGTGTTTGCTTCACAGTAGGCATTGCAGCTCTTCTTTTGTCCTAGGCTGGCAGCTTTGGAAGAGGGTAGGGATTTTTCCAGTAGTTGTTTTGAATTGTGTTCCGCTATTGTCTGATAGCATCATTAGCTGAAACCTTAGCCATGAAGTCCAAGTGAAGCCAGGCATGAGGAAACTCTTCAGTACTGAACGCCAACAATAAGGGCAACATGACTTTGAATCGTTGTTTAAAGAACGAAGGGCCCAGTTTTGCCTTTCTGGTACCAGAGGAATTTTGCTCTTAAGTTGTCTTGCTAAGGGCAACAGGACAACATAGTTAGTACCACTTAATATTAGTAAAAAGCAAAAAAATGTAATATTTAGAGGCAAAAAAATAGCTTATAACTAGAAGTATTTCTAATACATGTCTTTGAAGACACAGACAGCAGTTCTCCTGGTACAAGATCTTAGATATTTATTTCAATGTAAAACAAGTTATATTTGTAACATTGTAAGAGAACAGTAAATTTCTGTAGCTCTTTGCACCTTCTACCAGGAATAGACCAGAATCTTAAACATATAATTTCTTAGCAAATTAAAATTTGGAACAGAGGTGAATACAGAAACAAAAGAGGGGAGAACATGAAATACTGCATTGCAAGAACTGGGATTTACTAATTTTTGGACAGTCTTGTGATGGTAAATGGGTGGGTAACTTCAACAGAGCCTCTCTGAGCAAGCTTTTAAGGATCAGGGCCCTGTACACACTGAGGAGGTGCCATCAAGCAGCACAAACTTACAATTCAGTTTTGCAATACAAGCTGCTCAGTTCACACTTAACATGTGAGTTTCTTCAAGCTTCTTTTCTCTAGCTGAATGTTTGTGATGAGAAAGCAAAGTAATTAGTTCCCATCCTTTGCTTTTTTTTTCTGAGACAACTTTTCTCTTTGACTAAAAGCCCTTTTTTTTTTGCCAAATGGTACTTTCAAGCTCTATGCTCTCCATGCTGTTCACTAAACCATTTGTCCAGTAAGTATAGTATGAGGAGCAAACAGGTAACACCACAGTATTTTATTACATTATTACTTTGGTAATATGAAATCCCTGAATATGTCATTCATGTTTAACATTATTTCCTATGGTAAATTACCAGTAAAAGTAAGCAGTAGCATTTTTCTTACAGTTTAGCTGGTGGAATGTAATTAAAGATTGCATCATTCAAGGACAAAAAGAGTTGAATTAAAGAGACTAATTCTTATCTTTCTTAACATGTGAGTGCTTGATTTTATGGCTTGTTTTTAATGGAGCTTTTATAAGTAATTTCCTTTTAAAATTGGAGGAAAGAAACCCCAAAGCATTATAGTGATACCTGTATGACATTGGCATGTCAGGGTAGAAACCTTTAGGTTCCCAATAGAAATTGCAGCCACTTGGTGCAGCGCCTGTTTTTCCTGAAGCAGGAGCTTATTCTCTGTAGGTAAACCAGCACAAGAATGGGTTTGCTCGGGGAGTTTCAGTGGTAGTGGCAGCCACAGGGGAGTTAGAGAGCTTGGGTTTCACTGCAGGACCTACCACACTGTTTTTTCATGTGATAACTCCTCTACCTGATCCTTGAGGATGATACATTGATCCATCAGCGCTTCCCTACCCTCTCCCCCCACAGGGCCCCTCCTCTGCCAACTGCCCCAAATCTGCTTCATTCCTTCAATTTATTTTCTTTTTGTGAAGTTCTGGGAGATCTGCCAATGCAAAACTGTACTGGAGAGGCAGGTGCCCTTCCCAAACACTGCCTGCGAGACAGTTCCAAGCAAAGGAAGAATGGGAACAACTTTGCCTGATCAAGTGACGAGCACTAAGAACAAGTGAAACCAAAGATAGGAGATCCATATCGACCTGTAGAACTGGTAATAAACCTGTTTTTCAGGTCTCAGTAGTTGCAATAGCAGAGATACTGAATTTCTGTGTGTCCTTCAGCTGTCCACAACAGAAAAAAAATAAAGCTTTCTGGGCAATTGCATGTTTTCAAGTTAATAATCAGAAGTTCTGAAGCACACTGTTGCTTTCCCACAGAGATGCTTTTTCATTTACTCAACCTGGTAGGTATCTGGTGGCTCTCAGACACCAAAGGACTTAGAGATCCATTGCAAACAGGCAAGGTTGTGTGTCTGTGCTGAGGGGAAGGATGCAACTGGTGTTTGGTGAAACACCTCTTCCACCTGAGCTGTGAGTCTGCTCAAGCCCTTATCACACCCTCATCTTTGCATGTCATCCTTGTCTTTGCATTCCACTCTTATATCTGCACCCTGCCCTTATTCTCAGTCACTGAAGGTTCCCTTTCACTGGGTGTTTCATCTGGAGAAGCTCTTCCATATCCAGAACAATCTGCTTGGTTCTCATTACTTTCATAGTAATTTCATAGTGGTTTTCCAAAGTGCACTAAACTGAGAGCATATGCTGAGATAACTGGAAAATTTCTGTACTCAGGCATGTAGGCTGCCTTAGCTCATACTCACATCTCCTACAAGCCAAATTTTTTTTAAAACACACTACTCAAAAATTGAAGAAACACCATAATACATGGATTTTAATAGAATCTGCATTTTTTTCCATCAGCTGAATGATTTAATACCTGTGTTTATTCAGCAAGGTTGGGAATGAGCTGCTGTGGCAGTAACTTAATGATGACAAGCTCTGACTGCCAGGCAGTGCTGTTTATAGTAGGTCATTGCTCTCCTCAGTGCCTGAAACAAATATTGGATTCATTGGAGGATCTTTCAGCAGAAGGATAATATGTTGAAAAGCAGCTCGGTCAAAATGACTTTGCTGTTGAACATTTTCTAGCAGTCATAGAATCTGAAATCTGATTTATTAATTAAATCATATCAGCACATGCTCTGAAGAAACCAGCATGGCTGAACTACGTCCCTGTGAAGTGAGATTAAAGGATATGACAAAAGTTTGTATAATATGCCTCAACCCACATTTCCTGTGAAGGATACAGCTTGTTATTTTTCAAAATATGCTGAATATATTTTCTTTATATCTTGTTTTTTATGACCCATGGGAGCAATTGTAAAACTGAAACATGCAAGAACAAAGGGAAAAAAATAACTGGACTATGCAGAAGGAGCTGGCATATCGTGACTGCATTATCTCTCCTAAGAAGGAATAGATCAGAACATACTTGGCCAGGTTTTCTCCAAAAGGAACACATTCTTAGAAATAATCTTTGCTTAAACATTTGTCAAGTAATTTTTCAAATAGATTTATCAAGCTAACTGACACATAAAAAGAAATAAAGCCTATCGTAATATGAACAAAGGAAAATGGAATGAAAAAAAGCTATGAAATAGTAACATGTAGCTAAGAATATAATCCTATGACACTTCTGTGGGATCACTGGAAATAGTGCCTAGTCCCACAGCATGTGACACATATCTTGCAGTCTGCTCTGTGTTGGGTAATTATAATGCACTGAGCCTGTAGGTTCAAATTAGTCCTTGATAGGAAAAGGATTCCCTGAGCTCAGCAGTTAACACTGTAGCCAGATGTACACAGCTTCGTGCCAGTCTCCAGTGTCTGCTCTTCCAGGACTCCTAGGCCCAGGCACACCCCTCTCTTGGCTTTCCAGTTCTTTTTGCTGCTGTTGTGTTTTTGCACCGTCTGTGCTTCCTCCTGGAGCCTGGGATCATTCATGCCAAGTGCTGCCTCCCCATCCAGAGCTGATCCTCACAGCCTCACTGAAGTCCCCCAGCCTCTGAAGTGCATTTGGTTGCTCCATGTGCTGACATCAAGACACATGGGCGGTGGTGACCCAGCAGTGTCTGAGAGGCTGAAGTGTTGGGCAAAGCTGCTTTTTCCCCTGGCTGATCTGTACCTCCCTAAATCCCCAGCCTGCCCATGGAGACATCCCCTGGCAGGGAGCAGGCTGGGGGCTAGAGGGACCTTTGCTCTGTTCCAACCCTTCTGAGAGGGGAGAGCCTGTGTCCTCCCACAGCTCCTGGGAGCCCCGTACCCAACACAACACCTTGCCCACCTTCATCCCAGCATCTCCCAGTGCCTTTCCAGCCTCCCAGAGCCAGCAGCAGGCCTTGCCCCTGGCTTCCCACAGCCCCCATGTGTGACAGGGGGATTGGAAAGTGCCACACACAGAGCACCAACATGGAGATAGTGAATAAATCCTGAAATACTCATTCAGGCACTGGCATATAGTAAAATCAGCATTGTTTGGTACTGGAGTAGTTTACTGGGTATTATTGCAGCGCCAGCGTCCTGCCTAGCTTGACTTTGACCCAGCCTGTACACTTACCATTGGAGGGGGCATGTGGGCAGCCTGTTGCCATCTTTCCTCTGCTGTAGAACATTTTCTGGGCTGCTCCTATACCTTTTTCTGATCTTTTTCTGTCACACCAGAAAAAAAGGCAGGGACCTGTTTCTGATTCCTTCTTTCTTATGTCAAGGCATTGCCTAGGAGCAGTCGGTTGTCTTTGGTTTCAGCTTCATTGCTGTTCCAACTCTGTACCTACTTCACACGGCTTATGTAATGTGGTAACTTTGGGCTTGTGCTATCTCTTGCTAAGCCTCCTGATGGCAGAAAGCCCATCTCCACACTGCACCGTGCTGTGGTGGTGCTGCTGCAGCCATGACCTGGCCACTGCTCACACACTCCCCCACAGGAATCACAGTCCTGGTTCTCTTGTTCCTTATTCCCTGTGTGGGACAGGGGTCTCATATCCAGACAGACTCACAGCAGTGGTTCACCAGTTTTGTCTGGTTTGCTTTGGCTGTTGCTGTTTCTGGTCAGGCCTGTCTTTTGGCTTTGAGGGTGTAATGAACAATTGGTTTGAATGTCACCCTTTTGGGCACTGCATCAGTGGCAGAGGCTGCTGCTATGTGCCAAGCCTTCTCCCCTGAAAACATCCCATCCACATCCTTCCTTGAGCATCCCCATGATAGTCCATCTTCAGAAACCACAGGAATATTGCACAGTGATTGCACAGCTCCTGGCATGAAATGTGAACGTGCCTTGTATGACATTTTGCCAGGAGTGGACTGGGATGTCATACAACAACTCGCCACCAGTACTTACACACTCTGCTGGACATGAATGCTTGGCTAGACATTAAGTTTTGCCGTGGTGTAACTGGCACAAAGAAATGATGGGCCAGCACCTGTGGGACCAGATGGCTTCCCTATTTCCTCCAGACGTGAAGGCTCTGAATCTGTGCTACATCCTTTCCCGGCTTCACAGAAAGCTGCAGAGGAACAGCCTCCTGCCAAATTTCGTCTCCTGCCTGGAAGGACTGGCTCCAAACTCAGCTATTGCCATTGCATAGTTAATTTCTGGAAACTTCTGGTCCTCTAGAGTTTAAAACTAAATGCTGAAATTATGGGGAAGAAATCCAAGCAAACCACAGCATGTGTGACTAAAAGCAAGATGATAAAAAGTGGTCCCCAAGAACTGGAGAATCCCTTCCAGGGACTTGAATGCAGGCCCTGTCAGTGGGCAGCAAGGCAGCTGGTGAGGAACTGCCCAGAAACGCCGAAGCAGGGGAGAAAATTAACACCAGAGCTTTCCTTGAGTTTCTGAAATCCAAGCCTGCCTCTCACACGTTGCGATACAGAAAGGATGCTGACTGACCATTTCTAGCTCCCACAGGAATTTTTCTCTGCCCTGTTGACAATACCTGCTGTATCGTCTCCCCAGTGGAAAAACAGTGGGAAACAGTTCCCTAGCTCAATAGGAAGCTCAGGTTTAAATTTAGTAGCTGCATTTAGAAAATACCTCAGGATTCTTGGACAGGCGGCTTTGTGTAAGTATTGCTGGCTATCACTGCTGTCTCCTTAGGGATGAGGAAAGGCTGCACCAAACATTCAGGATAAGAATAGCAACAGAGGACTGATACTACACTGGTGTTCAAGATGGGTGAGATGAATGTCATCTTCCTCTTATTTGCCTTCATAAGTAATATCTCTCTTTTTTTTTCTTGGGGGTTTTCCTAAGCAGTGGTAATTTTCCCCTTATATAAAATGGCCCAAGTATCATCAGGGAAGTCCATGTTCTTATTTCCTCTTGGCAGGAAGGGCTTTGGATTTTATGTATAACAAAAGTTTTGGTCCACAGTGGCAAGAAAATTACTTAGCAATCTTATATGTATTTGTTTCTATGGCATTAGGCAGTTTTGCTTTCAGGAAACACTATGTTGTGCACTATGTTTGGTGTGTATAAACACACCAAATCTCTAGTGGAGAACATCTAGAGAGAAATATAATTTTACCTTAATAAAAAGGTAAGATAAGTTGGCCATTTGACAGATCCTTGCCTGCAACACAGGAACACTGCGGGTGCTTGGAATTTGCTCCTATTGTCCCTGGGCTGAATTGCTTTGAAAAAGGTCACATGAGGAGGAAAGGAAGTTTTGACTTTCACATGCCTGTTATTGCTAAGGAAACCACTTCCTTGGTATTCACATATTCAGCATGTCTCCAGTTTTGGCGCTCTGACAAATGACATCGCGCTACTGCATCGAGTAAAGAAGAAGGGTGGAGAAGGCTGTTAGATAACTTGACGTGTTTGAAACACCAGTACAGCTCTTGTAGGTCTGCCAAACTTCAAGTAGGCTCTGTAAGAGTTAGCAGGGTCCTTTGTTAGCTGCAGATGAGATACCTGGAGTTCAGGAATGTGGAAAAAAGGCTCTGGTCTGTATCTCAGCAAGCTCAAGTAATTCAGAGATTTTCTGGGTTGTAGAAATGGCAATAATCTTACACTGCTGTAGATACTGGGAGATCAATCTTCTACTACAAATACATATTAATTATTCTCTGTGTAGCATTTATTGCAGCTTTCAAGTACATAGTCACCTTTTCTTTGGCATTAAGATACCAGAAACTTGAGTAACCTCAGGTAACGTGGCGATTTCATTAAAGACACCCACAGTTCAAGAAGGACAGGAAACTGCTTGAAAGAGTCCAGTGCAGAGCCACAAAGATGATTAAGGGAGTGGAACATCTCCCTTATGAGGAAAGGCTGAGGGAGCTGGGTCTCTTTAGCTTTGAGAAGAGGAGACTGAGGGGCGACCTCGTCAAAGTTTACAAATATGTTAAGGGGGAGTGTCAGGATGATGGAGCCAGGCTTTTTTCAGTGACGTCCAGTGATAGGACAAGGAGCAAGGGGTGCAAACTGGAGCATAGGAGGTTCCCCTGCCTGACAGGGGGGTTGTACTAGGTGATCTTTCAAGGTCCCTTTCAACCCCTAGGATTCTGTGATTCTGTGATTTGAACTTTTCCAATTTTTCTGCCTTCTTACTCAAACAAGGAATTAGAAAGAATGATATGCAACTGTTGGTTAGGACTGAGAATTTCTACCAATGTGGGTTTGTGTTTAGGTTTTTTTGTTGTTTTGGGTTTTTTTTTTAAAGAGAATTGAAGCAGAATTTCTTTGAAGTAATGCATTTGAAGATCTCAATCTGGCAAAAAGAGACTGTATCCTAATTAGGCTTATTTCTACTCTAAGAGAAAAAAATAATAGACTAGTATGCTTCAGGCTAGAAGTGGGTTTTACTGTTAATACACAATAGCAACTGAGATTACTGGGACCAAGCATGAGACACGCACAAATCACAGGAATTGAACAGCTAAAGCCTGGCTCAATTTACTGAGAGGCTACTGAGCTTTTGATATGTCAAGATCTATTTGTTTAAATGTTATCTGTAAAAACAACATAATGTAGTGAACTGAGCCTGGGACTGGGGAGGCCAGAAATCAATATTCTAATCTTGGCCCTACCTCAGATGCACTTGGTGGCTCCAGAGTAGTTGTTTAATCTCCCTGTGTGCTCGCTAAGATAAAAAACAGTTCAAATATAGTGAACTCCACTGAAGAGCTGCACAGATCAGTTCACAGCTTCTGTGTGCTTCTCTGAAGGCCTAAATTGTTATATAAATATTACCATTTTATGCAGGACTTCTGGTGGTTTGTCTCCAGGAAAATACATACCATTGTACCTTTGGATCTGAAATGTCAGATGCCCTAACCTCATGAAGACTTCAAGCACAGCCTGATGGCAGCACAGAAGCCACGAGGGTATCTGCTAAGTTAATGTCTTTTTTTTTTTCCTTGTCTTTTTTTTTTTTCTTTTTTCCCCTTAAATGTCTTGAAACAGAATTATTTAAAAAATAGTTCAGGTGTTTTTTCTCAGAAAGCATCCTCATTTTCATTCCATCCATGGCAGGAATAGACCATATTTCAACTGAAGTTATTTGCTTAATGTAGAAATAACAGAGAGAAGGGCCTATGGCCTGTTTATTTAGGAAAAAAGACTAGATAATAATTGTGATTTCTTCTGGCTTAAAAGACTTGAAAGTGTGCTGGGTTTCATGTTGCACTCATTTTCCCTAATATCATCATTTCTGAGTGATTACCTTACTAGAGGCTTAGCAGAGCTGCATCTGAGGTGAGACAAAAGGTAGGTAGGAATAGCTGAGTGAAGCTACAATAACTTTTTCCAGCTTTTAAAAAAAAAACAACACTGAAACAACAACAAAAAAATCAACCAACGAGCAACACCACAAATTACTTTCTATAACAAAGGAGAGAAATACTGGCTGCCTCCCTCTCCCATGCAGCGAATGAGTTTTGATTACAGCAGATGAAAGTACCCAGGTCCCAGCAAATAGTGCACTTTTCCAGCCCAAAAGAGAAGCAGTTTGTGAATTATTCAAAAAAATGCTTCTGAGTGGATGTTTGGAAATTGCTAAGAAAAAACAAGTGCTAAAATGACAGGGTTTACAGTTACAGGTATGTATATTTTACAGTCATTAGTACTGGCAGAAATGAGTCCAGCACCTCTAAGGTCCCTGGGTTTTGTCTCCCACATTAGTCAGCCCTTGTGGTACCGTTGTACTACAGTTGTTAAACATGGGCTGTGACTGGCAGGTGGTAGCTACACCCAAACGTAGACAAGGTTTTGTGCAGCATCAGAAAATGCTTGAAATGTTAACTATATTCAGTGGGGAAGGGAGTAGGGAAAGCAGTGCACGAGGGTGATGCTTTCATGGCAGCCTGGGTTGCTAAGCACACAGCCTGCTATGTTGCTAAGCAGGCAGGACTGGGCAGAGCCAGTAAGTCTGGAAGCAGCCAAGTATTTAATAAGCTGCATGCTACTATGCATTTACATAACGTAAGTTGTCAAGCCCTAGCAGTGAAGGGTCAAAAGTGCAGGGATGGAGGGCTAACACCCACGCAGACCACATCAGAATCCATCCTGTCCTCAGCTGGAAAGGACTTGGGGAAGAACCACATGAAAATGCGTTTCAGTCCAATCAAGGAGAATTTTAAAGGTCAAAAAGCAAGAATGTTAAAAATAATTGAAGTTAAATCAGATGTGGCCAGCTCTGGCAAAGCTCATTTACACCAAGATTGTGGGGTATCTACATGCCCCCAATAAACCAAGTGTAAGGACTGCAGTGGAAAGGAAAATGAGATTGCTGTCCTTCATGGTTTACACATCTAAACAAAAATGACTCTGCTTACCCTACCAGTGCAATCTTAAGATTCTTTTATATTAATCATTTGACACTTATTTATTTCCCAATGTGCATATTTAACTATTTCCCTGGGCATCATGTCACCCTGACACTGCCAAACACCAGCAGTAGCTCCTGGCAGCAGGCTCTCTGTCCTCTCTCTTTTCTCTCCCTCCTTGGCAAAGGCTGTTTCAATGCTGACAGAGCTACTGGCTTTGGACAGGTGAGTCCATGTCTGATTTCACTTCCTCTAGTGTAATCACAGACTTCAGTGACTGTGCTTTTTCATTTTCACTTATGTAACCAAGATTGAAATCTGTCCCACAGCAAATATTTATCAGGGCATATCAAAGGAAAAGCAGATCAGGAGAGAAACAAGCAAAACAGCGCGTGCCATTAAACTTTGCTAAGGCAGATTTCAAAGTCAATGAAAACCACCCCAGAGACACAGGGCTAAAATGTAGGACAAAGTAAACCACTGAAAAAAATAACCCCAAATTTCCAAACACTGATGTCCTACAGAAAATTTTTAAACTACTTATAACTTGAAAAGATTAAGAAGGAAAACCCGCACAGAACTTGCAATATAAGAGCAAAGTCAATGATCACCATTCTGCTGCTTTTGTTAATATCTTGGCCTTGATATGTGTGCCCATCACAGCTACCTGCTCGGGTCAGGTACCCTCTCTACAGAGCAGTAAGAAAGCAACAGGATACCATCCACAACTGGCTAACTGATATAAAATAACGGGATGCCACACTTTAATTAGATAATTAAAACTCTGTTGCTGCTTTGGTACATGCCAAGGACACTCAGTTTCTTGGCAACAGACCTCTAGTTTTCCTTCTTTCATATCCAGGTCACAGCCACTTGGATGAGAGGCTCTTTTCCAGCAGCAATGCAGGGCAGTGGCACACAACTTGCCATCCTGCTGTCAGCATCCCCCTGAAGTTCAGCACCTTTCAACTATAATTATAAAAGCTGTTAAACGTTAAAGCCCTTCTAAAGGGTAGTTTCTCAATATTTGCAAAGGTCAGGGGACACGTAAGTATATTAAAAACTCAGGTAGCTCTGTGCAACAACAGCAACTTCTTAACATCAGCAGCAAGATTCTCTTGTCCTGTTCCAGCTGAAGAACATGACTGAAAGTGTAAAGAGAGGGAGAAGGAAAACAGCTGTTTCATACCTAGTTCTCCAGTTTCTTCAAAAGTTAGGTCTACCCCATCCCTGACCTGTCATCCCACCTTCTTATGACAAAAGGGAACACTGTCCTAAAAGAGGTCTACCTGCTATCCAGGCTACGTGTGGAAATCACATATTTTTCTGAGGAGCACTGACTTGGTCAGCTAGCTGGAAGAAAAGCCCAGAGGCCTGACCACTGGTACCAGTGCTTTGCCTGAGCTGCCATCATTGGAACTGCAAAGAAAACTTCACCTTTCTCTTTCACAGAGAAAGCCCCAGGATTATCAAATCATTGATCCAAGTGTTGTCAATCCCTATTTAAGGCACAGGTCCTCATTCCCAGCCCTGTTTCAACTGAAAAGGTGAAAAAGCCCATGCATGTTTTTGAAAAACAGGTATTTTTTCACAAGACTGGAATATAGAGCATGTTACCAAGGAGTGGGTGAGACAGAACAAATCATACAGACCAGATGGTAGTCACAGTGCTTAATGCACTGCTGGAAGGTGCCCAGCTAGTCTGGCGATGAGCGATAGAAGAACGTATATAGGATAACGCTCTTTGTTAAGTGCCAGCAATATATTACATTTTATTCCTGAGAACAGCTGAGGTGAATTAACCACAGTAACCATTTACTGCTCCTTCTGACAGCCCTGAGATTGTATCTGTACTGCTGCTGTGGTTGATGGTACCTTCTAGGCAGATGTGAACTTGTTCAAAGCTGACCAAAAGCCAACTGCCCAGGTTAGCATAGTTCCAATCCCCAGCCAATAAACCACCTCGTGGCTGCATCAGCTTATGCTTGCTGCTACACTAACCACCACTTGGGTTTTGGTCAAGTGGGAGCACGACCAGAAGAGGCTTGCATCCACTCAGAAAACAGAAACAGAGCTTGACAAAGACGATACACCAAGTGTTGTGGTAATAATGGGTGAAATGCACCTCCCTACAGCTACTTCAAGCAAAGGAATGGTTACTGAGACCATGCCCTCTACAGAGGTTTTAATCTGATAATGTAGGTGTAAGACAAGATATTTGCATTCTTCTTGCCTACATCCATGCCTACGTATCACCACTTAGCTCTAAAAAATATTCTTCAAGTTCGATTATTTTTCGTTTAAAAAAATAATTGAGCAATTTCATCAAAACAATGCTGCAAAGTGAGATGTGGCAGAACTTGTGGAGATCCTATTTTCTACTGCCTGTCCTGAATTCGACCTTGCACTAGGGACAGGTGAGGTAAACAAAGAACCACAAGAATCTGAATTGCCTTCATATTCTGGCAATGAACCTAAGATAATACTGGTGTTTTTTTCCAGATAACAGTCCAGCCCTGTAAGGTTGGTAACTCCTGCACAGAAGGGGAAATTAATTTTTACCCCAAAGAGGACTACTTTCTTTGCAGACAAGCACGTCTTAAATACTGTTACTGTTTCATAAATGGCTAATGATCAGATAGTAGCTATCTTCTACATTATCTCCTGTGGAACAAAGTACTGAAGTACTCCATGGTTATGTTTTCCATGGCCCATCACTGTCTATATCCAGTCATCTGCAACATCTAATAAGCCACGGATCAAAGCAGAGAGCGGGTTAGACAGCCTTGGCAACCTCACCATTCTGTATGAGCCAGACCAATAACATGGCCTATTGTAGCTGGGACACAGGTACGAGTGGTTTCAAACTATGATTTAAGATGTTTGCTATGTTTATTTGGGTTATCTTTCAAAGAGAACATTCCACTGTACGATGGCATGCAATTGTAACATACCAATCTGTCTGCAGAGGAAACCTAGTTACCAACTAAAATCCATAAACTTATTACACAGTCTTAACACACAAAAAATATGTAGTTAAGTAAGACAACAGGAACAAGAAATTTTGTTCTCTCTTTTAAAAATACAAAATCTTAATGAAGAAATTGTATTCGTGATAATGCAGAACATAAATTCTTTTTTTAAAAATAATAACTCTCCAGAAAAAGTTTCAGACTTCACACAAGAACCTTGTTAAGGGGCAGTTTTATTTGATTTAGTACAGCTTGCTTTTATAACTTGATTTTAGATAATTATTTTCCCAGTTAATCATCTCTCTGTCTCATGTGTAGACTTAAATGATGCCTATCACCTTTTCATTTGAGTAGTAAAGATTGCTGGTTTATTTATTTTTATTGAAATAGTGGCCTTCTCTATTACTACCCCAGATATTAAGTCAATAATATCCTATCATAGAATCATTGAATGGTTTGTGTTGGAAGGGACCTTAAAGGTCATCTAGTTCCAACCCCCTGCATGGGAAGGGACACCTCCCAGTAGACCAGGTTGCTCAAAGTCCCATCCAGTCTGTCCTTGAACACTTCCAGGGATGGGGTATCCTTCCTGTCAACTATCCAAATACACTTTTAAATACTAGTTTTTAATTGTAGGTCTGATGCCAGTGAATGGAATAAAACAGGACTCTTTAGAAAGCATCACATTTCCCAACTCAGAAGACAGGTTTTTTACTTCATTATTACTTTCCCCAACATTTAGCTCAAGCCTGTGACAATGCCTTAGTCTTAGCTCTTAGCTGCTGTTTGGTGGTATTTCATTGATGGCATTGATTATCATGGGATCACTGCTCACAGACTTTGGAGAGCAACGCAATTTTCCAAATTCAGTTTTTAATTAATAAGCATTCATCTCTCAGATCATCCTGACAGCAGTCTCTGAGAATGGGCATGGAAAGGAGTTCCTCTAATACTGAAGCTCATGCTCCCTTTAATGTAGGACTAACGCATGCTAACCAAGAAACCTACTGACCATTCTCTTTCTTGTCTAGAAAAGGAGGATCTCCTGACTTCCCAAAGGTATTATTAAACATTATACATATATCTATGATCACTGAAGAACTATGTCCAGATTTTGTTTTGACTGTAAATGTGGTGATGCCTGTGAACCAATCAAAACAGATCTTTCAGAAAGATGAAATCAACTGTCACTGTCCTCCAGCAAAAAACTTGAGATCTTCATTCTTCCTCAGTCGATGTTTCCTCATTCTCAAAATCCCTCACTTTCAGATATAAGTGCTTCATCAACAGATTTTGTATGCCTCTCCCCAGCATAAATCCCAAAATGCAGCTGGTCATCTTTTACAGTAGCCCAGGACATCTGCTTGGTAGAGAACCTTGCTGCCCACTCTCCTGAATTGCTAACAACAATGACACCGCCCAAGCCCCCAACTCGTGTCTTCATGTAGTCTAACGCGGTGTCAGCAGCCATCTCTGGTGACATTCCTGAAAAGAAGAACAAGGTAACTTCGTGGTATCTGTCTTGAAATAGGTTTTAAAACATCCATAAAGTTTCACCCCTCCCCATGGAGCCACCCAAATCTAACTCCTCCTTCAGTGAAATTGGTAAGAATTTCCAGTACAGCAAAGGAACCATTTATAGGAAAGCCATGAACAGTTGTTAATACCTGCCATGGTACGCTGCTGCTACAAAGGCAGGATTTAAATAGCTTCAGATTGTGCTTCAGTTTCAGTGTTTGGTATAGACTAACTCCTGAACTCTATGGTCAAGACACAACATTTCTTATGCCAGCACTTTAAGGGAAAAATGCCAATGTGCAAGCTTTCCATCCAAGGTTTGTCACAAGCTAGGTCTAAAGCATTTATGATTTGAAAAAAAACATTAAAACAACAAAAAATTTCAGTCATCATCTATGTACCAAGGCCACTGGCCACAACGGACCTCAAAGCATGTACTTCACATTGTCGTAATTTATGAAAATCCAACCTCTTCCTGAAACTTCTGAAAGTATCAGGCAAGATGAGGACTGAATGTAATAGACATCAAAGAAAGGACTAGCAAAGCAACTTTATGTTTTCATTACACCTAATTCATATTAACAGGAATATTTTCTAAATAAATCTAAGTTAACGTGTACATCATACACACAGGCCTGTAATAGCTGCAGAATATTTGTTCACTACAAGTTTGAATATACATTCAGGAATGCCGTCAGCTCAACCTAACTGTTCTAAGACATGCACCATTGGTAATGTTATGCAGCTTAAGTTGCAGAACAAAAACTGACCTTCATGCCTTCCCTGCAAATTTTGAGTTAAAACCAAACAAAACGAGCAGAGTCAGAATTATTTACAGCACTCGTGACTGACAGGATAAAGCTCCTTTCTCTGACGTTACGGGTGACACTGTGACTATTCAAGTCAGTGGCACTGACTTCAAAGGGTCAGTATTTCACTGTTTGATTTTTTCATCAAGACAACAGCTGCCACCATAAGACAGAGATTCCAACAGCTGTTAAGACTGGCAAAGCAATTCACCCCTGAAATATGAAAGTAAATTTTGCAGCACTGGTCCAAAATAAGGTATTTACTATGTAAATTACTGAATAGCTGAAGAGAATTATGGAAGACCTCTGCAGTTGCTCCTAAATATGCAATTTCAGCTGACCGTTCAAGGACTCAAGAAGTTATAAGTTGAGGGTTTGTTTTCAGAGTCTTCATGTGTGGGAGGGGGGGTGGGGTGTAAGGTGGGCAGTGGGGGAAAGCTATTGCTGATGCATTTTCCTGGCAGCTGAGTTAAACTTCTGGGCAGGATGAATGAAGGTAGAACAAGCATGGGCAGGGCGAACAAATCCAAATCAATTAAACCTGCACGCATACGGATTTTCTTTTTCTCTTTTTGTTTTTTAATCTTTTTGAGCCTTGTTTGCCTTTCATACTGATTTATCACAAGCCAGATAACTGCTATCAATGCATAGGTTTTGCAATCTAGTTAACTTCAAGCCATGAGAAGAAACTAGTTTACACAGTTTATACTAAAGGGAGTTTAGAAGGCCATTCAGAAATTTAATGGCCAAGGACATAATGTAGAAGGTAAGGGGAGATGATAACATGTTAGAGCTTTGGGAAATAATCTGTAGGCTGTATTTTATGCTGAAACTCTCACATTAACCAAGAGATTTAGAGAGAAATACACCCATTATATGTGAACAGCTCTACAAAGCATAACAAAAATATTCTCAGCTGTTAGTGAAAGTTTTCCAACTATTTCCAGTTCGGTTGATCTCAAAGCAAGTTACACTGTACTGCCTGAAAGCTATGGCCTTCTAAAAATAATGGTGATATCTATATTACTGGTTCTTCAACTGCATGCAATACAAGTACGTTGTCTGGCTATGTTTACAGGCTGTAATATAATCAAGGGTTTAGATGACAGACTAACTCATGAAGGTAAAGCTCCAAAGGGTCATCCCACAGTCAGATTGTATTACAGTCACATAAGACATCCTGTGTCAGCTGTTTACCACATACCCACCCAGTCAGTTTGGTACATTTTCCAAAACAAAATGAAAATTTAAATCATAGTTAAACGTCTTAAAAGCATGTATGTTGCTATAAATAGAGTTGTTAAAATAAAAAACATTACAGTTTATTAGAAAGGTGATATTCTATGCCTTCAGTTCTGATTATATACCTCTAGCCCTCCCCTACTGCTTCCTTAAAAAGATCTTGCTTTTACTTGTTTAGTAGCTCTTTGTTCACAAAATTTTAGTTAAAAAAAAAAAAAATTAAATAGAACTTCAGTTAAACAAAGTAGACAATAATGTCTTTCAATGTACATTACTACCTGAAAGCATGTTGTAAGGAGGTAGGTGCTGGTCTCTTCTCACAAGTAGCAGGTGATAGAACCAGAGGAAATGGCCTCAAGCTGCACCAGGGGAGGTTTACACTTGACATTAGGAAGAACTTTTTCACTGAAAGGGTTGTCAGGCATTGGAACAGGCTGCCCAGGGAGGTGGCTGAATCACCATCCCTGGATGTGTTTAAAAGTCATCTGGATGTGGTGTTTGGGGACATGGCTTAGTGATGGACTTGGTAGAGTAGGGTTAATGGTTGGACTCGATCTTGAAGGTCTTTTCCAACCTGAGCGATTTTCTGATTCTGTGATTCATCTAAAGCGTGATTAAACATCAAGCAGCGTAGATATTTCTGTCCACTTAAGGCTGTTTTAGCTTTACTAACACATTAGTACTTTGTTTTGTTTTTAAAGAGGTGACCCATCCACACACCCCTGGGAGCAACTCTTCTGACAGCTGTTCTAGGATGATAATATATAAACTGAAACCTGTCATTAGGCAACGTTTCCTATCCTCATTATTTCAGCTTACAGGAAGTTTGGAATATACCTTGCTCCATGTGATAGAGGATCAGTCGGGCCAAGACCACTTTCATAATGCTCTCTCCATGTCCTGTGGTTGAAGTAGCACCAGAATGGTTATCAGCATAACCTCCACTTCCTTTTCAGAGGGGGAAAAAAAAAAAAAAAAAAGGCAGCAATAGTCTGTAATACAATTTATAAGCTCTGCATTGTTTAAATGTACTGAACATTTCTTCCTAAAGGTCTGGCACTTCTGGGAGCAAACTGTCAGTAACTAACTTCTTTCTTATTTCTGCCTCAGTTTGAATAGGAAAGTATATGAAAGAGATCAACAACAGCTGGATGAGGTCAGTTGCCACGTTATGAGCTAGAAGACTAGTGATCTGCTTCTGGTACAAGATGCAGAAGCAGGCCAACACTTCACAGAGATGGGCAAAAGTATTTTCCAGAACAGCAAGGGACAGTACATTGAGGATCAGCAAAGTAGCGACAGGATGCAGAGTACCAGGTCACACAACATTAACAACTGAGAAGATATGAAGGAAGATCTTTTGAGGGCATTGGTGAATTGACCAAAGTTTCAGGGATACTTATCTATAAGAGCAAAAGCAGATAAGAGATTTGAAGAGCCTGAGCTCTAGTAGAGCATCATGAAGCACACCTGAAGAATCTTGCAGTCCTCACCAGAAGCAGAATGTTTCTTCTATTGAACTCCCACACTTCCACTCCTTTTTTACCCCCTCCCATCCTTGCTTTGCTGGCACATTCCACACCCTGCTCTGCACCAAGCTTCCGCTTGCTCAACACCCATGTTTTTTGCACATCTCCTAAGAAAAATAATTCTCAGGAGCAGGGGAGGAGTGTACCACAGCATTATAAACAAGGTACTGGGGGAAGGGAAAGAGGCATAGAAAAGCAACAGAAATTTCATCCTTTCTGTACTTTCTTGATCAGGTCAGACCCTTTCAATGGACCCCGATTTACATGTGGAAAAACACTACCACAATCAGTCTGTCAAACCCCCCTTTTCAAAAGGCTCTAATATTTAAAAGGACAGCTAGCATTTCTGTATCCAATCCTGAGATGTCTAGTAAGAGCTAAAGTTGTAAGCAATACGCTCAACAGTGCCCAGTTTCACTTGTCCTTCATAGACCTATGCCCTGAACATGATCTACAAATGAGAAGTGTATTTTGCAATCAGGAGGTTGCAGTCAGAAATTAAGCTGAAAATCACAATCAAAATGCAGAGGGTCCCATAATACTAGCAACTTGGGGTGCAAGAGGAAGTTAGCATTAGTTTTATAATAATGATGTACTGCCAACAACACTGTTATTTGAGTTTAGAATATGTTTCACTAAAAATCATTATTGTCCAAATCCCAACTGTATAGTAGAACCCTGAAGCAATCAAAGAGCAAGTCTATCCCACAAGAGGAGCAAGTCTGAGGAAAGGATTTCAAGTCTCTCTTTATACTTGGGTAAGAGATCTCTTAAAATATTTTCTGTATTCCACACTGCATCTATTAGGCTCTGAGACAGACTTATCAGGGCTCTCTAAGAGGAATTTACTCAAAGTTGCCAGTCATTTTACAATTTTGGCTCACTGATATAATTATCAGTAACTGCAATTACACCTACTTCCTTCAGTATCAATAAAACAGCATCTTAGCATGGAATAGGCAACATTTTTTTACTTAGCTGTAACCATGGATGTACAAAAGGAGAACTTTACCAGAATGAACAGAAAGGAGACACAGGGAAAAAAAAAAGTTAGCATTCAGGAAAGGACAAAAAAAAGAAATTCCCATTCCCATTTTCCAGACAGAATGTCTTGGATTATGATAACAATGACAGCACTACACCTCTGCTCCCAATCCTTACTTGCAGTCTTCATGTTGTTTTAAGGAGCTTTAGCTTTAATACATTTGAGTGTTAGACTTGCATTTCAGATGTACTAGTATTTATGTTTCATTTCACTAATGAAAAGGAGAATACATAATACTTATTTCTTTTTTTAAAACGAGATGCCTACAGAAAATGAGAGTCAAAACCCCATGCCCCATACCTATGCATGCTGTGTCACCAACACGGCCAATCATTTTATTAGAGAGTCCTCCAGTGGATGTTGCACAAGCTACATTTCCTTCACTGTCTATAGCAACAGCACCGACTGTTCCAAGGTCTCTGCCAAGAAAAACAGACCACAAAATTAGATAGAATTAAAGCATACCTGCTAAAGCATGTAGCTGTTATTTTCCAGGTAGCTTTAAAAAAGATTATTGCAAAAAAATTACTGCTTGTAATAAAGCATTTTTTTTTAACCATGCTTCTTGTTAAAAAATATCAATAAACATGCAACAATTCTCATAGCTTTATATTTAATAGAATATAAAACATTCAATTTTTATTTTTTATGTCCCCCTAACTTTTTTACCTTTATAGCATGGAAGCTTCAACTTTAGGAGGAAAACACCCACAAAACAGAAGAATACAGGGCAGAAATATTTCTAGCCATCATAGTCCTGGGGTAGTTTTTTGGCTCTGACATGCCTGACACCCAACTCTCCCCTAAACAGCAACTCAAAGATGCAAGAATTGTCTCCATTGTCTCAATGGGAGTTTAAGCAGAATTATTAATTACAATGTACGTAAACAAGTGAATACAGAAAAGGAGAGCGATGTTATGAATGCATTGAATAATTTCCTTCCTGTTCCTCCTCTTTCCTCTTCCTTAGTCCCCTAAATGTTTGAATGTCACCAAAAAAAAAGGTTACTTATGTGCCTTTCAACTAGTATTGTTCACAATGCATCATTAATACATATTTTTGTCTTGGTACTCTGTAGCTAAGCAATCTTGAGGTTTAAATCACTAGGCCAGTAGAATCTGTTGGAACCACACATTAGCTTAAAAATCTTCATGCACTGAAGAAAACAGAAGTCTCAAATATTGCTTTATTTCTTCAACACAAAGAAGTCATATATAATAGCTGCTTAAAATATACATGTGTATTCATATTTGGAGAAAACCAGCAACTTGCTGTTGCTGCACTGTGAAGCCAGACATTACTGAGAAGCAAAAGTTTTCAGTGTCCACATATTCTAATCTTGGCAATTCATGTAGGAAGAGAAAACAGTCTCTTGCTAGGAAAAGTATACCAAAAAAATCTAAATCCCCCCACACAGGAAAAGAATTGGTAACAATCCTTCAAGGAACTGCTGAACAGGTGACTGGAACAGGAATACCACTGGAAGTTGCCTGGGAAATTGTGAGGATCTTGCTATAACCCTCCAAAATCTAAGCTAATTAAGTCAAAGTCTGTGTGTACCACAAAACCCACAGTCAATTTCTCAGAGAACCAACTTCCTGTTCCCTTCAGCTTATGTAAAACATCATACTGTCAGTCCCTACACTTCATTCACAGCAATTCCAAGTTGACTGATGAATCACAGGCCTTACAAACTGCTCTGACATTTATGTGGAGACGGACCTCATCTCAAACTGATATGATGCTGCAGATGGGCTTCCCACCCATCCATCTGTTACAAATGATTTGCTGAAAAGAATATGTGTAAATTCAGTACCCCCTTACATGCTCATGTGGCACCTTTCAACCAACTAAAAATACATACTCCTGAGAATTAAAGTGCATCCAGATGTACATTTTCCTATGTATATATTTACCTTAAGCAACTGTGAGAATAATGAAAGTACACAGATCACGTAGGCAGCAGCTGTTTAACTAGAAGAGCTAACAAGGTAAGTGTGTCCAACATACCTTATCTGCAGTAAAGCAAAGAGACAACTACACTCTATTTCTTACTGTCCCTTTAAACTTTTTTGTTGCTTCAGTGTCACATGTTTTCCTTGTTCATCTTTAGAACAAAGAAGATATAAACAATCTGTTCCATAGTTGACTCAAAAACAATACCAAGGCAGGCAAAACTGTTTAAGTAGAGATATAATATTAAAATCATCTACCACTAGTTAGTGATAGTAGTAAGAATCTCAATAAGTACCTGCAGTGTACCAGGGGATGCTATTAGTAGTAATGATTTTGTTCAATCAAGAATTATTCTTACGTATGGCAAGTTCTGTGACAGACTGGATCATTTGGATTTGTTCATTCCCTTTTGTCTGAATCTTTCATTATCCAATACTCATGCAGTCACATGTACTTTTCTGTCCCCATTCAACTAATAAAGCATTTGCTATTTTATCTCTTAGCCCTGCATCAGAAGTAGGATTTTCTGTCAGTTGCTGTCAGGGTTCTTTCAGTTAAGATTTCCTCGAGTTACTTGCGCACTGTGATTCACAGAGGGACTAGTAGCCCATCTACTACCTTATGGCCAGACTCAACCCCCTTTCTGTGGGGTTCACAGGCAATCTCCAGCAATCCTTGACAAGAGTATAATCAGAATCCTTGGAGAGAGGGACTGAAAACAAATCAAACCATACCTTATTCTTGGTAAAAGGTGTACAAGATGCCACGTTGTACACGCAATGGAATCGTATGCTTTTAACATAAATGAATGGAAGCTTCTAACCAGCAGAAGAAAAAGGTCTGTATTCTGGAGACACCAAACTTTGCTTGGAAAGCTATGAACCCCCAAGGTTTCCAACGTTGTCAGGGCCAGCAGACTGGAAGTAAAGTACACTCCAATCTTCAGATTCCCAGTACGATCTGGTATTATGCTGCCCCTGACTAATACTATTTCACTTTCTGTAGAAAATTGCCTGAAGTGAACAGGCAGAATCACCATAGATAGAACAGGGAAAATGAACATTCCACTTGTGATACAGGAAGAAACAGGCTTGAATAAAAAAAGACCCGTTCTCAACTTTGTGAATTTGTGCTAATGTTTTGGGCACTGGTTGTCAGAAAAAGAACTGCACGGTTAGGACAAGTCTTGAGCTCTTCAGAAATACATAAGCCTTCTGTTATATTAGACATTCCAGAACAAGAGAATGCTGAAATTGAAGATGACTAACACTATTATAAGAAAAAATAAATTAAGCAGTTATAAAGCATGAATGGAGACTCAGATGCCATGCCATTCCAACTTAAATGTTCAGGAGACCAAGTGGCAGTTGGGGTTATGCCATCTTCAAAATTTTTCATAATGAATTATACTACCACTCAGTCCTTGGATAGACCATGGATGAAAAGATAACTTGTTGGATACAAGATGAACTACAACTGATACCTTATAGTCAAAGAACAACTTCACTTTGTTTACAAGACCATATTTACACTTGCCTCATGAATTTGTTTCTCCTTCTAGCAATTTACTTGAAGTTACATACAGCTTACAGTCTATAGCCTCATTTCATTGACTTTAATTAATGTGCCCACAGAAGAAATTCCCTCCTTTTGATGTGCAAATTTTTCAGCTCTGCTTCTCTCATTACTACTATTCCACAGAACAGATGAACAACATGCAATACAATTCCTATGTATTATAATACAATGTTTTCCTATGCCACAACCATTGAAGTAAAAACGGCAGCTCAAAACAATTTAGTATATATGCCTACCTCCCAGGCATAAAAAAAACCATTTTTGACACCTCATGATTTTTCTTCCTTTCCCATCCACCTCACCTTTCTCTCTACTTCATGTGGGACTTGCTTATTTTTCAGGTGACCTTTATTTTGCTATTGTGCAAAACCATCCCGTAGCATCGCTTTTCACGCCCACCACTACACTGAACTTCTTGGTCAGTTTTTCATTCCTATCTACACAAACCAACAGCCACAATCAGCACTCAGGAGGAGTTACTGATAAAAATCTGATGTTGTTTAAGAACTTAATCCAGTTTAAAGACCAATCTGATAATTTACTTAACCAAAATCAGCTTTATTGAGTTTTTTTTCATGGACTTGTTTTAAAATGTGATTTTTTTTTTTAAATCAGAGTGCTTCTGTGGAAAGGAACTACAAAGTGATGCCTGCTGTTTGTTAAAGCTTATCTATGCACTTCTGTAAATGGTGATTTTAAGAGCAGTTAAAAGTTCTAACTTTGTCCTCCATTAATGCCAAAAAACCTATGCTATGTCAAAGTGACCAATCATCTTCTTAAGCATCACCAAGTTTGTTCAAGTTTCTTCTAATAACTCACATTTCAGCAAATTTATTGAAAGCTTGAGTTTTCATTACACGCACTGAGAACATACTGTGAAGTCTATAAAACCATGTAACACTCAGAACTGTAGTATTCTCAAGTCTGAATACAGACCTTAAACCTTTGGGATTTTTTAAACTGATAGCACAAACAATTATCTGAATTCAAAAAGAGAAAAATATTTTACGAAACCCCTACTTCTGAAACTCTTCAGGGTTGGAATCTGGCTCAAGGTTCTTCTTCCATCTCTCCTGGGATCTCTGAGTTATGAGTTTCTCCCCTGGAATCTCAGGAATACCCATGGCCTGAGCAAACAGGTGTGCACCACAGTCAGTCAGCAGCATGTGCTTCGTCTGCAGAAGACAGACAAGAGATTCACTGACAATTCTTGTTTTCCCTTGCACTGAGCAGTTTTTATAATTATTTTTAGAAGTGTCAACACAAAGAAAATTCCAAATTTTGTTTTATTTTTAAACTTTCTAGAATCTATGCCTATATCCTTTTCCACTAGCTGAAAAAAAATTTCAGCCCTCCAAATCACAAAATCTCATTAGTAGAAAAGAATTTCATTTATCTATTTAATACTTATTACAATAGGAAAAGAAAAATTGGTAAATTTGCTCTTTTGCATGCAACTCCTTAGCACTGTTCCCAGTTAGTCACCAAATCACTACTTAACTATTATTTTTTTCCAGTTAACTAAGAAATCTAGACAGATTTTAATCAGAATGAAATAATAGTACAGAAATCCTGTTCTGTTTGAAGGTATTGCACCTTGTAAGAGTAAAATAACTCAAAAATGTAAATATCATACACTAAAGCTTTTCTTAACATCCGCTGAACCATTTTACTTTAAATACTTCCTTCACTAGCTGCTACTTCTAATAGACCCATATTTTCAAATTTAAGAACAGAATATTGCTCTCACAGGTTTGATAAAAATTTTGCTATCTTCCAACAATATTTGCAGCAGCTCTACTTTGATTCCTTTATTTAGCAAAACACCATATTTGAAGTCAATGACCTCAATTAATTCCATGCTTCAAAGTGTGTAAAGCTTGGTTAATTTCTATTTTAGAGAACCTTGTTAGATAAATGTTTCATTAATCCTTATACTTCAGTAGAAGCTCTAAAATTAGATTTATTTTCTTTTTAATCTAGATCCAAAAATAAGCATCAACTTCTTGGACCACTACACAGCTGTTAATTGTTCCTCAGAGCCCAGGAAGATTTTGGAGGAGCAGTGGTCTGACTATACCATATGGAGTCATTTCAGAGCACAGCAGCTGACTTCAGCCAAGCTTTTATGTCCATGCAGCACCACAGCACACAAGTACCAAAAGGTAGAGGTCCAAAAAGCAGAATCATGTGATGCTGGAGGCAGCAGGCCTGCAGAGCCAAGTAGGAGACTGCCGCGGCACATGCTTTGCTCTCAGCCTGAAGTGAGGATGCCAGAAGCTGGATATTTCTGTCATGCTGCATTCTGCAAGGATATTTACAGTCTCAAAGCTTCAGACTTTTAAGATGTTGCAAACCATCAACTCCTGTTGATTTCTAAAGAAATGACAATCAATCCCTACCAGGGCCAACCCATAGCACTGAATTGTTTAGAAAGACTTGAGCTGAACCTCTTTCCAAACCACAGACAATTAGCTCTGCTTCAGCCTGTTTCAGCCTCTGCACTAGCCCCTTCAGCTGCTTACACAAGCAGGAAATAGGATCACACCCCAGAAACATTCCTGAACAGTCATTCACATGTGCTGACCCCAACATCAAACATTGTTGAGAATTTAAATGTCCTTTTCTTGACAAATCAAGTTATCAATTCATTGAAGTACTGCTTTAGGGAACAAGAGTAAGGATTACAAGGAAGAAGTGGACAATAGGCTTACATGCTGAGTGATGTTACCAGACAACACAAGATCTACCTTTTTCTAACAAAGCTGAAGTGTTCGTCAGACTTGCGAGGTAACTTCTTTGTGCAACACTGCCCCCCTCTGCCACTGCTACTAAACCACCAGGCGCACACAATCACATAATTAAAATATGGTTGTGTGGGGGTTTTTTGCTGGCTTTTTGTTTATATTTTTAGGAAATACAATGAATGTCTCTCTTGACTTTATCTGTAATAAGAAGGCTGTGTTCATCACTTGCTTTTGTCAGCAATTAAGACTCTGAATAATCTTTTATATAAGAAATTATTATAAAAAATATAAGTTATTTCCTAAAACTTTTTCAAAGGGTTCCCTCCCATATGCTGATTCCAGTAATATATGCACTTTCCTGAACTGCAAAAACAACAAATACTTGTATATACAGGAATAACCTTCCATGATAGGTTTGGGGGGGTTGGGGTTTTTTTTTGCAGTCCTCACTGAAAAGGAGATTCTCTTAAAGAGAATTGGGTTTTCTCTTCAATATATCTTCTTGATCAAAAGAGATGGTAGAACATTGCCAAACAATCCAAAAGTACATTTTTCTGTCTCATCTTTCCTATACAGTTTCATGAATATGTTTGCTAACTTTCTTATAAGCCTCATTTTTCCAGGACACATTCATACAAAGTAATGCAAAAGGACACAAGAGTTCCAGAGATCTTACGAACAGACAACAACTGTTGGCAAGTTTAGTTAATTTCATGGGAAACGGGGAAAAGAAAATTCGCCAAATTTCTCCATCTGGCCTGAATTCAGACCATCACTGTTCTTTATTTAACAATCCTGGCACAGAGCACAGCAAAAATTTGCCCTTTGCCTTGAGAAGTCTACGTACTAAGCTAAATTATCTAATGTAAAGAGTTGGATGACATAGTAGGGGAAAACATATACACAGTTCATGTACACCAATGAATCAGCAGTCTAATGTTCACAAGATGTCCATTTAATAAAGTGTTGGAGCTGAGGAGGATTGCACACCCCATTAAAAAACCAAAACATTTCAATGTATCATTCTGGTTTTGTTCACTACAAACAAGAATAATTAAACAGGAATTTAACTGCTTTTTCAAGGATTTCTTGAATTAATTACTTAATGTACTAAAAGCCTTCCATCTTGAGAGGCTGCCGAGTTCAATAGCATGGTAAATCATGGATAGAAAATATTCTCATGCCCTCCTTTCTTCTAGCCAATGAATTTGTGTAAGTTGGAGCCCAGTAAGAATGCACCAGCTCAGAGGATAAAATGGCACCAAAATGTGTCCAAAAACAACCTAGCAGAGCTACTCTGGCCACCAGATGGAGCCCACATTGCTCCATAATAGGAATGGAAAAACAAAATTACAAGCAGGTGAGGAGGGGTTTTTTTGTTTGGTTGGTTTTGGGAGCTGCATGATTCAAAATTCCTTAAGGCAGTGAGGCATCTCAATACCACTGATGAGCATCCTAACATGCTTAGGACTGCAGGAAAACTAAACTCTTATTACCCATTGGCCACAGAGTTAAAAATATTTTTAATTATGCACAGTAAAGCAAAACAAAATACATTCTGAAAAGTACTGTAAGATAGCCTGGGTTGCTGTCCCAAAATTCCTGTCAGAGATGAACAGAAGAATAACATCTGGATATTCCTAATTACAATACCTGATGGAGAAGGAGCAAACTCACCTCAAGATACATCAAACAATTTAGGCCAACATTTACATTTGGACTTTGTCACCTACACAAAATGTTTTGCATCTGGGCAGAGTAGTACAGTTTGCCACAACATTTCATTGTTTTAGGGCTCTACCATTATCCTTGGTCCTGTACAGCTGAATTTTATTATTTCCTTTCAAATTTAGCCTCAACATTTTTGAACACCAGAAGCACTACACAATGGCAAGAAAGACCTTATAGTAGATGAGAAACACAAAGGAGGTTGTTGGGTTTTTTTAAACAAAACAAACAAAAAACCCTAAAACAAAAATCACTTTGGAAAGTTATATTCTCAAAAGCCAAAAACGTTGTTTTGACTTTATTCTTCTTTACTTGAATAGGACTTTGTCATGGAGAACAAGAAATCAATTATTCTGGATTATGACCAAACAACGGGCATTAAAAGAAGTTACCTACAGAAAAAAACCACAACCCAAACCAACATTACCCTCAACATGCTAGAAGATATCTCTCCCCCAGCCCTCCACCTAATGTTCTCAAATTTTGAAAAAAATTGGTCTTATGAAGCTGTCTGCCAGCTATATGTATTTATTTGTTCTAACTAAGTAACAGAATAAATCCTGTGTGAAGGAACAAAAAGCTCACACAAGTTTTGACATTGTTTTCTAGCAGACACACATTTTTAGAAGTATTTATATAAAATCCTTCACTGAAAAGTTCTGGTTTTAAAAGCAGAACTATTCTCCAATTAAGGCCAAAACAATTCCTATCTTCTTTGGAGGTTGTTGAGGACAAATCACATTTCAATCATCTTTATAGATCACCAAAAGAGGTTTTGTTTCTTCAAAAGGCACTTTGAAAGGTTAAAGAAACATAAAACATCTTTGTTAATAAGTGTTTTTGCAAATATGAACCCTTATCAACAACGGGGAGCTGCACTAGCAGGATGAAAAATGTAAACATTTTGATCACTGTCATAGTCTAGTAATGGTAATACAGGTGCACATATCACACAAATGACCTACTTCATCCCAAACCTTATCAGTTGCACCATCTCTGAAAAACGAGGCTGCTGTGGCAGATATTACAGGGACTTCTTAGCGGAGTAAAGTGGGATTGATCTTCTGTAGAAGGTCAAGTAACAATCATTTTGCTGCCCTGATAAGTTTGATTCCCTTGGAAAATCTGTCACTGTCACATAGCGCTAAATCTACCGGTGGAAGACCACAACTTTGCACTAAGGCTACCCTCTGATTAGGTCACAATCGAGAAGGTCACCTAGAACAACAAAAGACTGCGTTACGTGGCCAAATATGTTATTGGGTCATTTAATTCAGTGTCCTATCCTTGCAAGTCAACAGTACATGATCCAATTTCAATCTTGAAAGATCCAGCAGAAGAAGACTCAGTGACAGTGTAAAAGCTCTTCAAAAAACAAATGAACAAAAAAAACCCTAAAACCTTGAACACCAGCTGTGGAGATACAGAAGATTGACCTGTATAGCTTAATTTCTCCTTGAGCTTCCAGCTACATGGCAGAACTAAATATTTCCTTAGAATGCTATTTTTAAAAATACCGCTCAAAACCCCTTCAAATAGAAATTCTTCATGGACATGACCATAGTTTCAAAAAGCTACCATCCTCTTCTCCCTTCTTTCCTGCTTTAAAGCACTACACAAACATCGAAGTGTATCAATGTACCAGACGAAGTTCCAAAGGGAAAAAATGCTTCATGTTCAAGTACATATTCAGCATACCTTTTCCATGACAAGTCGAGCAAGTTTTATTGGATTTGCTATACATTTAACTGCAGATACTGCTCCAGAGTCTAAATTTTTTCCATCCATGATAATGGCATCCATTTCTACTTCACCTTTTTCATTTAGAACAGATCCACAGCCTAAAGACCAAAAAAATAAAACAAACAAACAAAAAAAAATTGAGGGAGGAAAGGAAAAAGAAGAAAGTCATTAAGAGCTAACTATCAGGTGATTCAATGATTAGATCTCATCAAGCAAACTTTCTCTTTCCCAGTTTCTTGTCTGTCTTACTGAAAGTATCTCCTGAATACAAACAAAACAGCAGAAACACTACTGAGTATAACCACAAAAATCAAACCATTAACAGAAGTCTTACAGGGTACAATGTTTACTTTAAAATGGACTTTTTTTTTTTATAAGATGAAAAGCACACTTTCAATTCCATCCAAAATGATATACCAGGTATGAAAGTTAAAACGACAATCATCAAAGGAATTCTTTATCTCACAGATCACTTCAAGTGCACTTAAAGCTATTTTACCTTTACAGTTCTTCCAAAAGAGGATACAACCCAACAAAATAGTATAGTGTTCATCCTATCAACAGATAAACATCACATAGTATTCCAAGAAATTGCTGAAATCGACAGAGCAGAGGAGTCCACTCCCTACTGTAACAAAAGCTTGAAATAACAAGTCATTACCAAATAAAAACAGTAGAGGTAGGAATTAAAAAAAAAAAAGTATTAAAACCGTGGGTAGTTACTTTCTTCTGTAATTATTAGTGCTATCACTAACCTAATTGAAAATTAATGAGATACAAAATGAGACAATGCAAATAGGTTATTTTAAAAACAACTGCCTCGCAGGGGAATAATCAGTTTTAAGTCATCAAGTGCACAAGAGGTGCTAATACGAATGCAGAAAACTAAACCTAAAAAGAAACAAAAACCAAACCAAAACATGGCAGACTTACACAATAGCTCAGGTAAAAAGTCCTGACCATTTTACAGAGCTAAAAGAGTGATGAAAGACAGGTGCTCCCTAGGAACAATTCATCCCACTTGCCTTAGAGAGCTGTATAGCCACTCTTTCCCATTCCACTGACCACCGTGAAAGCCTGTACACCATGGCAAGGCTAGACACTAAACTTCAGGTCATCTGAGGTAGGATCAATCCTAGCTTCCATGGTTCCACACTGTCTTTTCTAGAGACTACCTGCCTCTGAGGCCACAGTATCCATTGGCAGCAGCACTGCAAAAACAAGAGTCTGGCTCACTCGTGAAGCAAAGGCCAGGGGAAAAACCAGAAAGACAACAAAAGGCAGAAAATCTAAGGGGACAACAAAGAACAAATGTCTGACATTAGCCAAATCACAGCATGGGTACTGAGAGGAGCACTCCAATTCACTCTATATACAGATACGTAGGTCTGTCCTCTATCCTGCAAAGGCTGAGGAGGAAAGAGCATGCAAGGATCACCATGACAGCTCTTGTATCTGGAGCATTCACACCAAGCTAGGTAATCATACTGTTAGTCAAAGAGATGGCATGAAAGAAATATAACTAAGGCCACTTCCTCATCACAAGCAGAACTTGATAATCTCATTATGCTGCACAATACACTAAAATAGTAGTTTTAGACAACTGTACACCTTCTAAGCCTCCACCAAGCCTACATGAAGATCCATCTACACAGCATGGCTAAACCCTACAATTCAAAAAAGAAAATAACTTGATGGTTATGCCCATTCTTCCCAGTCTTTATTGTTGTCTCCTAGCAATGTCTGTGTTTTCCTAGAAAATACTAAAGTAAAACTGATTCTTCTTTTACAAAGATAAACACCACAGGGTGAGTTTTAAACAGCCACTCCAATCAGGGCCCTCTTCACATAGCTTTCAGCTCATTTTCACCAGCTACTGTGAGCAGCTGTATCTAATGAGTGTTAACACAATTAAATGTATCCGTGATTACCAGACTACTTGCCATTTAGATCAGCATAGTCAAACTTGAACAAGGGCTTAAGGCTCAAGTCCATTTAAAGCAAATTTTGCTAAAAATTTCTCATTTAATATACTACAAACAAGGTATAAATACTGTTAGAACAAAAAGTAAACACCTTACGACAAAAAAATAATTCAACATACATTAAATTTAGGATAAATGTGATCTCAGACTGTGAAAAATTGTGTCACAAACGTACCTGCACTTTGTAGGTTATGCAAAATGTCAAGTTATAACTGTATAAAAGTCATTGGCTATGGTAGAGTCCGAGGTCCTATCCTCAAAGGATGTGATCATTTTTAGACAAGCATACCCTGCTCACAGGTGTCGGTCCAACAACAGCCTGCTACCAGAGAGCACAGCTCAGGAAAAGCAGTGTTAGTGACAAGTTCCCACAGAGAAGTCAAAAAAACAACTTGTAGGCAAACACAGAATATTGTTATTGTCATCCTTCCTAGCATGAGTGCCCAAATGCTTCAGACACTTGTGTACAAGTCAAATAAATGAGCCTAAACAGATCATTATAAAGTAAGCTTTCATCACCGAGAGTCACACTGAGCTAAAATATATCCCCCGTCTAAATAATGTTGATTTATGGAACCTCAAAGCTAGTGCATAAGAAACCAAGAAAGTACGCAGCTGTTCACATGAAACGATGAAGAAAGAGATACAAAGAATCTTTAAGCTTAAATTTATATTGAAGTTGCTTCCATATCAATATTGGACGCCAAATGTCAGGCAGAACGTCACTGAAGAGATGGATTAGGATTTTTTCCTGCCCTGAAGTAGGTGGCGTTTTTTAAAATAGCAAATCTAAATTCTCTCACAAGAGAGATATTTCGAGACATAATCCAGAAGCACAGAGAGCCAAAGACCAAATAGATACTGATTTACTGACCCGAGCAAAGCCCAGTCCCAAAGGCTAGTGAATGATTCAGAGAAAGAAAGAAAAATTTTTAAAGAAAAGTAAAAGTGAAATGAAAGAATGCCACCCTGATATTAAATTTATAGTAGTACACACTACACCTGTAAGTCTGCTTCGTGATTTCAGCTTGGAATCCTCTAAAACTCAAAGATGTTCAATCCAAGTCAGTAACAAACCAAAGTTTCCAATGAAGTAAAAGTCTCCCTCACTTTTAATTACAAGGCGAGAAGCAACAAGAGGATCTCTGCAAACTAAGTGTGCATGTAACTAGTAGCTGTCTTACCTAAAATACTGACTGTATGCTGACATGTCTTTCCATGTTCATTCCTGACATACCTTGTTGGGGGTGGGGAAATATTTTATCTGAAATTCATCCAAATAATAAATTCGAGGTCATACAAAGAGAAGAAAATATTTCACCATAGACTAAAACTAATTAACATTAATTGCTAGGAAACCCAGTTACGAACCCTTACTGTATAAATTCATGACTCATACACCATTACTGCATTATTTCATATTTCAGAATCATCAGGACAAAACACTGGAAATATGTGACGATTCTGAACCCACTTGTTTCTTGAAAAGTTACCTGCATTAAAATGAGGATCATCTTCCATTGATTGTACTGCCTCCTCAACTGCATCTAAGGCACTGCCTCCCTGTTTGAGGATACCATAACCTCGCAGCGCAGCTCTGACAACACCAGCACGACTTCCCTCTTCTCGTTCTTTAAAGATCCGGCCAGCTCCACCATGCACCACAATGACAGGCTTCATCCTGCCAAATTCCTCTTGAGGCTTTCAGCTATGCACACAGGTTACTCGTAATTAGCCTATTTTGGAAAGAAGAGTCTTCAGCATGTGCTCCCTTCTACACGGAGAAAGCCCTGCAGGTTAGTTAACAAATATGGTCAGTTTGACTGCAACTGTTTGATCTTTCAGGAAGCTGAGTGCTCACGCAAAGGAGCTCCTAATTCAGGTCTGGACTGAAGGTGTACTCAGGCAACTTGGTACAACCTTGAGGCGAGCCTCGGTGGCCTCTGAAGGCCCTTTCCAGCCTAAATTAACTCTAGTCTTATGACTTAGCATAACCCCTGTCTGCTGATGTACAAGACACACAGAAACAAGCGTCTCAATAATCCTTGATCTGGCTAACTGCGTTCAATGTTAGAAAGGGTAGCTCTGCTGTTTGAGTACAGTACTATGACCAGAGATAAAGAGAAGCAACTCATCCGACCAGAGTTAACAGCTTAACCAGCTCTGCTGCTGGATTTCAAACCTCTGACCTCTTACAGAACTTTGTACTTCATGCAGGAAAACAAGGCATTCAAACCCGGCAGTCAATAGTTTGCTGTTACTGCTCACTGCCTCCTGTGTGCAAAACAGTGTTGCTACACATCTTTGGTGATGGCAAGTTAAGTTTTTGTTTCTGGAAGAAGCCAAAGGAGAAGCAGCCTCCTCCCCCACCAGAATCTAGGGCACCCCAGAGAGGAAACTCTCCACGTGGAAAGTTTCTCAGGGCCAGCTATTTTCGGAAAAACAAAATCCAACAGCCTTTCCCTCATCCTGTGCACAAACCCGCTAGGCAGAGTCTTCCCGCAGTCCTGCACTACCGACAGCCCGGTCCCTCGCTCTCCCGCGGCCTCAGGAGCGACACTTGTTCTCGGGGCCGCCTGCCGGGATGGCAGGGGCAACGTGCCAGATGAAGACCCGGCCCTGCCTGAGCTGGGGCAGGAAAGTCTCGGTTTTCACCGAGGATCCCGTAAGCGAGGCCTTTCGAGATTTTATTTCAGCCGGCAGCTACACCCTTCCCGCCGTGGGGGTCACGGGAGGAGGAACTCGCAGGAGCTTCTCTCAGCGGCAGATCAAACCTTGCCGGCTACCCCAGCGGGGCCTCAGCTCAGGGCGGGCCTGGTCCGCGCCCGCCCCCGCGCCCCTGCCCTACCCGCTCCCGGCGCCCCCGCTTAGCCTCACCCGCCCTCGCAAAGAGCTTGGACTCGTAACCCACCTGCAGCGCGCCGTCCCTGCAGCAACCGGCGGCGGCCGAGCGCAGCGCTAGCCGGCCGGCGGCCCGGACTCACTCCCCGGCGGGAAGCGGCACGGGGCGGGCTCGGCCGTCCCCCAGCCGCAGGAAACGCGCACCGCGGCGGCAGGCAGGCAGCCCGTTCACCCCCGCCAGTGGCGGCGTTATAGGCAGCCGCCCTCAGCAGACATGGCATCCCTAATCTGCGCTGAGGGATGCCCGCAGTTAAGATGGCGGCCTGCTGGCGTTCTCGCCCGGCCGTTCACCCCCAGCCGTGTCCTCAGGGCTTGCGGAAGTGGCCCGGTGCCGGACTGTCTGGCACGGAGGGTTGTTGCATCGTGCACTTGTCGGGTGCGTTTACTCCCCAGCAGCAGCCAGGCGGGGAGCGAGTTCTCTGGCCTGTCCCATCTCTCAGCAAGCCGGGTTATTCCCGTTTCCAAGGCACTGGCTGCGGGGTGCAAGTTAAAGGGGCTGTAGGGCCTGGGGCCGCGAGGGTTGTGGGGACATGGCACGTCTCCGCGTGCCTCAGGTTGGCACAGGGCAGGTGAGGATAAGCTGTATGGGGCCATGCTGATCCCAAATAGATGGCAAAGACGAGATTTAACTTGCTTTTTAAAATTAGTATTTTTTTAAACATTGGGTTGCTGGCAGAACAAAGAATTGTTTTATATAAGAAGAACTTCTAAAAAAGTTCTTCCTGGACAGGAAAAATATTTGTAAAATAGAGTTCATTTTAAAAATAACCTTACAGTTGCTTAGTTTTGTAGTAAAACATAACAGTTTCTCAAAATGTATACAAACTGCTCAGCAAGCTGCCAGCTTTCTTCCTTGCCCGTTCCTGCTTAGCTCACCACCTCTTGGTACGTTTTTATCTCCATTTTGTTGCCCCAAGCTGGGCTGCAAGGAGGCCACTGAATGCAGCCTGCTGTGGCCAGCAAGGAGTCGAGGTGACATGACTGCATAAAAGGACAAGGATTTACGGCAATGTGCAGCCACTCAATTTAAGAATTGATCTTGAAGGTTGGTTTAAAATTAATTAGCATGGTTTAATTAAATGGAACTACTATGGGTAGTTTTTTATTGTCACTGATAGAATTAACAGAGGAATTTAAATTTAATGTATGAATTATTTCAGAGCACCGCTTGTTTTTATAGAACATCTCTTTTTCAGAGGTGGTATCAAAACAGGAAACTGATACTAGTTAAATAATTCTTCTAAACTATTTAATCTAAATTGTTTGCATGGACAGTGAACACTAGATTTGTATCTTTACCTTAAATTGAAATGTTACTATTCAACAAAACAAGCATGTCACTTGGTAGAACTGGAATAATCTGTTTCCACATCAGTTTTCTGCCGTCATTGGCCATTGTGGTCAAATAATTTTATAGTATTTTAGAAATGCTATAAAACCTCTTAGAACATACTGGAAAGCGTTGTTTTTAGTTTTGTAACTGTTGTGTAGTTTTTTTAAATCAACATATTGAATTGCATATTAGGAATCTGTCCTACAGCTATGTAAAACACTAGGGTAAGTTTTAAATTATTACTGTAGGGACCTTTTGACTTCATTCGTGCTAATTTTCGTAAGAGAGCTTTGCATATTTTAATTGCCAGATAACCAACTGTAAAAATATACAGAATAAATTAGTCCTTTTGCATGTGCAGCCTCGAGATCATCTTTCCTGCTTGTAAGCTGAATGTGCTATACTTGAAAGAGGTGGGAATGTGTTACCACGGCTGAGTAAGGGGTGGAGGGCTGACGCGGGGAAGTAAGTGATCTCACCACATGTGGATACGTAGTGTGTGTGTGAACAGCCTGATACTGCAGGGTCTACCTTGCATCTTAGATGACTAATACAACTAGAATTGTGCCTTCTGTTTTCCTGCTTCACCCATATAATTAAGGGCATGCCCTTCTGCTTCTACAGAAATAATTTCCCTAGAATCTTATTGAAAAATTAATTTTAGGGACCAGCAAAAAGAAGTTAAATATATTGTAAAAGTAACTCTCTTAATGTATATGCATAATAAATGTGTTTTTAAATAAATGTTGATGTAGCAACTTGTCTATTATCAATAAACTATATGAACATCTTCAAAACATTATGCAGGACAGAAAGCAGTATTCTGTATTTTATTACTTGGATTGTAGGAGCATGCAGAGTTGATCAGTGCTCAGCCTGCTTGAGCAAGTGTCATAACCATGCACAAACGCAATACTAATTTTAAAAGTCTGCAAACGATTCTTATGAGTAGGCAGAACTGTCATATGGAGATCACTGCAACATTAGGATGCACAGGTCATGTTCTACAATAATTTACACATGTTGAAGAACTGCATTCATGTGTACAATTCAATTAAGTCTGTGAATCATTTTTTACCATATTCTTTTTACAAAGAGTAGGCTAACATTTACAGAAGCTGGAAGATACAGTTATGAGAATCAGTGGAATTTTTTTAATGTAAATTGCAGTATTTCTTAAGCTTGCTTTCAGGTAAGATCAACAGTGGAATGTGCAGCAGTAAGATAGAAGATGGTAGGTGTGGTATTCACTAAAATACATATGTGATTAACACAGATTTATTAATTACTTGTATGTTGAATACTGTAGCTGAACATATTTTCTTGGGTGGAGGGGCCAGAATCACCAACGGTGATGATGTTTTCTCCCCTTCTGTCCAGAAGTGAGATTAAATTGGAGGTGGATTAATTTTCCTGCTTGGAGAAGATTGCAACCCTACAACTCGGGTATCTTTCTTGTAGCAGATTGCCCCAAACAAGAAGTTAACAGCACCTTATTGCCCCTAGTATTTAAGTATTTTGTGCACAGTGGGATGGTGGTACCAGGGAGACAGAAATACGTGGCTCTGTGAAACCTGTGTGCTTGGGGGAGGAGGCGAAGCGGCGGATGGTGCGGTGCTGGTCCTGGGAAATGCCAGTTCAGATCCTAGTTTAGAATCAAGCACAGGGTGGGTTTGACCAGTTTTCAAAGCTGAAGTTTAAAAATGGCCCTGGTGGTTCCTGTCTCTGCATCATGTGTATTTGCTGAGAATTTATCAGTATGTATCAGCTTTGTGCTCTGGTGAAGGTGCATTTGAAATGAGTGTCCTAAGCACAAGGCAAGCAAACTGCAACACAGTTGACTGGCAGAGACTAAAATTAGAACTTCCTGTTTTCCTGTTCTTCCTGTTGTTGTAAGAGCCCTGAAACCATGTTGTATTTTTGTCACTGGACGCCTGAAAAAAACATGTTCATCTATCACCTCTGTGCTTTTGAAGTCCCTCCCACAGCCCGTGAAGCCTATAAATCCCAGACTGCTCCTTTCTAATCTCTTTAACTTCAAAGAAAGCAGATCAGGTTCAATTTTTTTTTTGAGATTATTTTCGACTCTCTGTTTATTCCAATCTTTACATTCCCTCTGTAAAACTCTTTCAGACATTCTTGTTTTGACTAATCTGCAAAGTACGTATGTGCAGCATGTTGGAAAACCTATCTGTAGGTCTGACAGAAGTTTACAGCTTCCCAGCAAATGCAGGGGACTTCTGGATTAATCCATTCAGAGAAGACAGCACTCTTAGAGCTGGCAAGAGTTGTACTTGTTTTAGTTCAACCTCATGCCTTTAGCCCGAAACACTTGAAAACTCCAGAGCTGTCACAACACTTGGAAGCAAATAAAGCCCCAAGATTTAGGAAACTTTTCTCTTAAGCCCTCTCACATGCAGTTCTCTTTGTTCCTAATGGTAAACAATTAACATGCTAAAGGCTATAATTAAGACAGATTTTATCTCAGCCAATGTTTCAGGCAAAAGCATCGTTACTTGTTAAAATACATTAGAACATGTTTCCTTAAATATTGCTTGAGAAAAGGCCTCAAACTTACACTCCATGGATTTTCTGGGAGATTTACAATACATCATATCAGTAAGTAAGGCTTAGTTCTAACTGTTTTGTCATGTGTGTGACCTTACTGAGGGCCGTAGAAGTTTCCATGGGGAAGATCTTAGGTGGCCTTGTCAGTATACGCAACGCATTGGGGAGAAAAGTTAGCACAAAATAGCTCAAAATAATTCATAGAGGTTTTTCCTTTCTCCCTCTTGGAGCAGAATGAAAATGAATAAATGACAAATGAAAATCTGTCAAAGTTCATTCTTTCTCTGCAACTGCTTGTTGCTCAAATGTATGTGGTCACCTGTCACCTGTAGTGACCCTAAATACAGCATGTCACAGAATGCAGGAAATAAAAGAGCATCAGCCTGGCAGATACATACCAAGTGTATGTATGGTACTTGAGAGATACTCTTCAGATTTGAGAGAGAAAACAGGAATAAAATGAAACTAAGTTGGGGCACAGTCATGGAATTAAAATAAATAATTTTTAGTAAATAAAATCTTAGCCAAGTTGCCAGACGTTGGAGAGAATCCTGGGGCTTCTGTATCAAATTGAATATTCCCTAGTTCAAATCATAAAAACTTAGTGGATGCAGCTCCAAAGGTCATCATCATTATCTTCAGTTGAACCTGTGGAGGTGGTTTAATATTGCAGAAAGGTGGGTAGGGAAAAATTAAGCTTTAGAAGTTTGCTGGGTGTAAGTCCGTTACATGGCAGATGTGCTTACATATAGCAGTTATTCTGTTACCAGGAGGATTGTAATGACCTTGTGTGGCCGTTAGAAGGGAAGATAAAGACATAATAGTTTTGCTTAGTTCAACTGTTTGGTGTATTTGTTAGAATTATTTTTGTGTGTAATGAAGTACAAAGCTGAGATGTAACAGTAGCAGAACCGTGGAAATTTAAGTGATGAAGTTAGTTGGACAAAAAATTTTTATGTAACCAATGAAAGAATATCCTAATGTAGTAGCCAACACTAAGAAATGCTTAGAAAAAATGTATGTAAAAATGTTCATAAAACAAGATTAAAAAGGCATGTTTAGAAAGGTGATTCTCCAGAGTTTTCCCTCAATGTATTTCTTAAGAAAATTTCGTTTCTTTCCATACACCTTTGCTGTTGCCAGGCTGGTTTTGAGCAAACAACTGGTTTTTTTTTTTAGTAATAAGGAATTGTACTTTTTCCTCTTCATTGCCACCTAGATATAAACTAATACAATATCTGCAATACTGTAATAATCATTGATCAAAAATGAACCTGGAAAAGCTTACGTTTAAGACATCATTGTGGTGGTAGATTTTAATGTCGAAAATAACTACAAGGGAAACATCAGGAACTAGAGGGATTTTGTTTTGAAAACTTGACCTTTTATTTTTGCAGGACCCCAATTCTAGTGAAGTAACTAAAGACCATGTTGTTGCATATTAGTGTGAGTTAAGGTTGGATTTTTTAAGATGTTGACAAAATTATTTATAAAATGCAAGAATACCACACAAAGTAGGCCATTAATAGTACGCTAATAGAAAATTCTTCAGTACAGATCAGAGAAGTCAGTCCTAAGGCTGTTGGCATGGAAAACAAATCAAACAGGGGAAAGAGAAAAGGTAAATTTTAAAGTAAAAATGCTAGTTGATGCCTGCCTCGTAGGCATATATCTGTTATGAAGAGAATTAATGTCAGATTACTCAAAGATGATGCTGTAAATGCAGTGTAACAAGAGGTGAGATTTGTGAGAGATTTGGGGGTAAGCCATGCAAGGATTCTGGAAATGAAAGGCACTTTTAACTTGATTGTGATATTTATGAGGAACCAGGGGAATCGGTTGAAAGTGGGAGCAGTACGGTGACTTTCTCCCCAGTCAGAGGAACAAAAGCAGTGATATTCGCTCCCCACTGCAGGACAGAAAGCAAACATTTCATGAGAGCTTGGAGAAGAATTCAAGATCAGAGGGACAGAGAATTCCATTGTACCACTTGTGCTGATCATAGGTGGAGAATATTGTTTACTCTGATACTGTTGTCTGGGAAGCTTCCTAAAGTTGCTGAAAGCAGCAGGCTTCATTTGCCTTCTAGTAAGCAAAAATGTAGCTTACACATGCATGCTGGATTGCTACATGATGCAAAACTAGATGTCTTCCTGCAGACTGATCATATTGCTGGTGCTAGCAAATTTTTAAGTGAGCTCATATGAAAAGAAAATTCAGAACTAAGTGTTATTCTGAAGTTACAGAAGGAGGATAAATGAATGGGAGTGGATTTACAGTATATTTTACTAAGAGACTAAAGCTATTGCAGTATTAACAGCACATGAATGAACAAGTGTAATTAGGATTGGTTTTAGATGAGTATTGAGTGTAGAAAAGAACATTGCTAAGGATCAAAACACTGGTACCACTCTAATATTTTCAGCACTGAAATACATGTTGAGAAATGAGGCAAACTCAAACATGATACCTTGTATTGAAGTTTTTTTTCCAGATTTGGATGGAGTTGTAGATTGCAGATAAATTCTTTTATGAACCACAAATTCTCCTTTTCCTTCACTTAATACACTTGTGAACAGCGTCTGATATTATCTGCTAAGTCTCCATTTTAATATTATTTCATAATATAGTCTCAATTTAAAATGTTCTTAAGGAAATTTTGAAATAAACCATTATGCATGTCTTTACATTCATGAGTCACCTTCAGGGCATTAATTGGTACAATATGAAACAGCTCTGTTAAAGGCATTCACATGTTTAAAGTTATATTGACAATTTTGCTGGGCTGTGCAGGAAAGAAAGATTTATTTCTTCATCCAAATGTTTGCACAGTTCATAGACAACTTACCTGGCCTGTGTGTTTGTGAAAACGACAGATCTCTGGAGAATATCGAATTGTATTTTTTCAGGAGTGAGGTTTCAACATGAAACTAAAAACTTAGTTCTGAGTATCACATTTGTCCAGAGAACAGAAGTAGGCTTTGTGACTGATGTGCTGAGGCAAGGCCAAACAAAACAGCTCTGATTTTGAATATTGGATAGTTTCTAGTGTTACAGGTAAGGAGAGGAGACTCACAAAATGCAGTCTACAACTACTGGATGTTTTATACAGGGGACCTCATCTCAGACCAGTGTATGGAAAGGATGAGGTTTGTGGCACAGACCTAAGGCAGCACTGGTGAGCCTTCAGAGTGCATGGGAATGTCAGTAATGGTGATGGAGGTTGTCTTTCTCTTTAAGATGCCATGGGTAAGATGTGATCTCTGTTTTTTGTTGCTAAACTTTTTGTTTGGTCACACAAAGTTGTCTCCTACTGTAATCAGTAAGACATTGGCAATTCCAAGATGTCTTTTCAAGCCCTTTTTCTTTTCTTTCTTCCACTTCTTTCTCTTTTCTTTCACCTTCCTTCCCTCCCCTCTGATTTTTTTTTTTTTTTTTGTACAGCAGGCTTTGTGAAGAAATTGGCAATGCAGAATTAGTATTTCAAGTTGATGGAAAATTCAATACATGAGATACCCTAGTAAAGATAGACTTTGAAGGAAAAGTAGTTAAGATTTGGACATCAGTACCCTTAAAATTTTGGGGGCATGTAGTTAGATCTATTATCTTTCTCCTGTTTTTGTTCCTTCTCTAGCTTTTGAATTTAAAGAAAATATTTAAATACCATTTATTTATAAGTAATTGGAAGTTCCTTTTTCTCCCACTTCTTTAATAAAAGAGGTTTTTATGATGACAATATTGTGGATGAATGATGTCTATAACCAGCAGAAATGCTTCAAAGGTTGAAAGGAGGACACTAGCTTTTCTGAAATGGTCTCAGATTGAATATGAAATACGGGAGCATCCAACTTGTTTTAACAATGAAAGCTCTTTTTTTTTTCTTCATGTGTAAAAATAGATCACAGTGCAGTGACCCCAGAGGGAGAGAAAGAATGAAAAAATGTGTGTTTCTCTAAAACTCCTGACTATATTGTTACAATCTGTGTCAAAGGATGACAAACCCGAATTGCACTGCTTCCTGTGTTCTTTGAATTAGAGCTTGGTGGGTGCTACACTGTTCCGACCTCTTCAAAATTTTGTAATTTAATTAGCAGATTTCTTTTTCCCTATCCAGGCCATTTTGAGGGGGAAAAAAGAGTAGACGTAGAACATTGTGATAATACTTTATTCTTTTCTGAGTTTAATTGCATGTTTTGAATGCAGTTTGTATGAAGGCACTCTTGTATGAATTTAAATCAGGAGGATATAAAAGCAATAAGCAGCATTAACCAATGGGAATTAAATACGACCTGAACTGGATAGAAAAAATGTACTTCCCAGTCACTAATGTATGGGTTCGGTGCTTGACAGAGTATTTGCCCAGCTGCACATGCCTTATCAACATGTTCAAATGTTAATTGATTGGCACAAAAAGTTGGCAGAGCAATAGGGAATTTTTGACCTTCAGGTTAGAATCAAGGCAGGCTGCTAATGATTTAATGCCGTTATGGTCTGATAGTTTGGCATTAACATGTCTCTATTGCCATCAGTTGACGTGTCTACATTGGAAGAAACACTCTCTTGTAACTGACAGGGTTTTTACAGGAACACTAAGTAGCAGGCACCTGCCTTAGCTGACTAAAAGTTAGGTGTCCTGCCTAAGTTAGTTCTAGGCTTCCTCTGTAAGCCATGGGGAGAGGGATTTTCAGAGTGATTCATACTGTTCTAAGATATGTGTCTAAAATAGATGAGATGACTCATCCTCTGGAAGTACCTGCCACTCTACTGACGACAGAGGGACCTAAATTGCTAACTTACCCTAGATAGCTAAATTCTGGGCTGGTAAATAAGAGAGAGCTCAGCACCAATGTCTTTTAAAGGAAAGAGGCTCAAATACGCAGCCATTATGAAAAAGTCTGTAAGACCATTGGTCATGCAGTGTACTATTAAAAAGAGGTGGACCTGCATCGCCCTCCTACTATATCTTTCATAAATGTGTTCATTTTATTTTTTGCTAAATTAATCTATATTGAGACAAGGAAAAGAAGATATTTCTTCACATTAAAAATCTCACTTGGAAAGGGATGTTACTTACATTACACAGATGTAGGAAGCAATGGGCATGCTATTCATTCTGCATCAGTTTCCAGTATCGAACTTGATTTGTATTACATTGCATTGTATTTATACCATCCATGTAGAAGCCATTGTGCTCAGTATTTATATACTTAGAAGTTTTTAGCATGTATCTGCTTAATTACAACGTGGACTTTAAAGATTGGCAGTCCACAGGGGAATGTACATGACACAAACTTCACTATCCACTGGTTACTGCTTTAAATGCTCAAAATGTGGTAGTGCACTTTGTTGTAGAACTTAAATGAGCTTTAAACTCGTTAATCTTTAATTAAACCTGTCATGGCTAATTTGAAAGTTATGAAGCATCAGTGAATATTTGGAAGGTATTCGCAACATCTGATTTTAGCTATTGAACTAGCTTTCTAAACAAGGAGTCTTGGCACCTTGTGTAATCAACAGAGGAGAGTTGGCACCTCCAGGGGACAACTGAAAGCATCTAAGGATGCTTAGAGGTTAGTGCTCTGGTTGCCCTCCAGAGCACATACACTGCTGCCTAGCTTCAGTCCTCTAACATAACCTCTGAGATACTTTTCCCTCTGTATTTACTGTGGAGGAAGCCTAGCCTGGTTTTGCAGGCTATTAAAGTAGGCAGCATGAATACTTCTCTTATTGTTTCCTATTATAATTTTAGGTCAGTGTCACCATTTGACTCAGGATTGGCAAATAAATCAGAGACAACAGTGCTCTCGATCCCCTCCCCCTCCCACCCAGGTAGGGAAGGAGAGAGAGAATTAAGGAGAGAGACTTAGCTGGAGTGAAAACTAAATTAGACAGCTTTAATTATATGTACAATTATATACAAGTGTGTTCAGGAATGTGCAAAAGCCTCTTGCCTCCCCCCACCCCCAGCAGCTCCCCCGGCACTCTCCTGAGCTGTGAGCAGTCCCGAAATGTCTCAGCCCGCAGGCAGGAGATGAGGCAGAGCAGACAGGGGTGGGTTATGAGGGTTATGAGGTCAGAGCCTGGGGTCAACGGTGATGGATGGATGGAGTCCTCCCCGGACGCCGGCCATGGATGGAAGAGAAGAGAAGAAGAAGCAGGAAGGAAGTTGTCTTCTGTGATCTCTGAACTTCCTCAGAGCTTACGTAGCTATATGGAATGGAATAGCTTTGGTCAGTTCTGCTGTCTGTCTAGTCCAGCTCCCCTATGGGGGGGTCATAGATACAACTCCCCTGCTCTCAGTAGCCTCTGTAGCAGCAGAGCTAAGAAGCAACCTTGGAGTCTCAGCAGAAACATAAACATACCAGTGTTATCAGCCCACTAGCTGGAACACTTGTTGCTAGTTAAAAGAGAGCTTACTGAAGGAAAAAAAAATCAGTAAAAGGAAAATTAGCTTCATCCTGGCTCAAACCAAGACAGTCAGTAATACATTGTCAGCTCAGAGCAGAATATTCTTCTGAATATGTTTAGATTTTTTCTGAATTGTAGGCTTAACTTGCATTAAAGGCAGTTGCGGCATGGTTAATGTTTATAGTATGCTTAGTTTTAAACTTATTTTGTCTTGTAACTGGATTGACTGAGCACCCCCCCCGCCACATGCCCAGGAGAGTCGTCAGAATCCATCTGGTTTCCTCAGAAAGTTTGCCTTCATTTTATGTGCTCTCTGGTTGAACCATAAACAACTCTAATTTCTCCTGTGTGTGCAAGGCTTTGAGTACTGAGCTGCTGACAGCACAGATATCGCGAGGCCTGCAATGTTTTGCATCAAACAGCCCAGTGAATTTTTATATTCTTCTGTTGGTCAACAGCTGCTTTACCTAAAGCACTAGACTCCTACTATAGCTTTGAAAGTACAATTACTGTTTATGTATTGCTTTGTGCAGATTGTACAGAGCTTAGAACTTCAGGGAGTTGAACCCATTTGCTACAGTTTGAAAAATGATCCACAGAGTTTAGGAGTGTATTGACATGGTATGTTGAGATCCGTGGATTTTCCCTCCTTCTTTGAATATTAAAGTCCCAGTTGGGTAAAGCACAAAATCAGGAAAGGGTGAAGAGAAGGCACAGAACAAAGACCAGCCTTGATCAATCTTCACTGCACACAGAGAAAATAGCCCAATATAGGATATTATGTTATTGCCTTGGGGAGGAGGAGTTTCCAGACTTGCAGGGAGAAAAGGAGGCATGTTACAAAAGACAACTGTACACCAGGGATTGTCTTGCAGCAAAGGAGTCTAGATGACAGAATTAATATGGTAACCATAAGAAACAGTGAGTGCATTCACCAAAGACAATAAGCAACCTTGAATCTCTTGGATAAGTTCAAATTCCACTCTTTGGTAATTCTTGCTTTAAAGACAAAGGAAAGTAAAACTGCGAAGGGCATGAGGGTGTATCCAGGGGAACAAGAACATCATTTATAGTCGCCAGAGTTGTTTGATGAAGCTGACTTGCTAGATACTTGATAACAAGGAAGACCGATCTGTCACTGTATGGTTCCATAAAGAAGATTTGTCTATAATAGGGAGCATTAAACAGGGTAATGGAAATTACTTGAGCAGCTACTGAATTAATTTTAATTTTAAACATACTGTTATTTAAAGATAACAACTGGCTGGACAGCATGGCAGGTTTTGTATCTGAGTGCATCTGTTAAATAAAGAACTGTGAGAAGTTTCCTGGCTTTGAATATAAACCTGACTGTGCTGTCAGCGAACATCTCCCTTACCTAGGGCAAATCTTTAAGTGATGCACAATACAGGCGGGACTCCATTGTGGACTCCTGAAATCATAACTGCTGTTATTTAATAAAGAAATGTAATTGTTTCTCCAGAGGGTGATGAATGTTATTCATTATATTTGATCTTTTTTCATACCAGAAGAATACTGCTGTTGCTAGCTCAAGACTTTTTGGAAAATCAAAAGGAGACAGCTAGTTTGGAGCATTTCTCTGTCAGTTTGAAATCCCCAAGCTGTAGCTTCGAGCTTGGCAGTGAGTGCTCCAATGTAGTACCAAGAGAGCTGAAATAATCAACAATAGAAACCTTTTATCTCATGTCTGAAATCCATAGATAGAAAGAGAACATATATAAAAATATTTCTCTTTAATATTTCACATCATGCTTCCACTTAAGATGTTTGAAGTTCTTTCACCAACAATGGACATAAGCCAAACCAGCCACAAGATTAATCATAAATAATTTACATCAAATCCCTCTACTAAGATACCATGCAATTTCATAAAGAATGAACACATGTTCTGAGAATACATAAGGATTCCTAAAATTAACTTGCTTTAACACGCCTGGGAACAACACATGAAGCTGCTGTTGCAGTTTTTCTGACATAGCTGATCATGTTGCTCACTGTTCACAACAATTAGATGCTTTTCTGTAGTTTGGGGGTTTTTTCTCTCCTTTTTCATAGAACAGCTTCCAGATAAAGAAAAAAATCTACTAAAAATTGTGAACAATGTTGACTGGTAAAGGCTGTAGAACAACTATTGCTGCAATAAACAGGATTAGTTTTGGATTACTTTCTTTACAAAGACTGCAGCAGGGCCTTACTTCTCCTTGCTGAGAAACGTCAACCCGTTCAGGTCTCCATGGTTATCTCACAGAATGAAAAGTAGAAGTGTTCTGTGATGATTATATAAAAACTTGTAAAGGGTAAGTGAAAACTAAAAAACAGTGTCTGGGGACTAAACAGCACATTTTCAGATGGCTGAGTCTGTGTGTATCTATGGTTGGAGAAATCAATAGGAGCTTTAAACTGTCCAGCATGGGATGGATCTTGGTTTGGGGATGATACAGAGCAGGCCTTAGTGATTTATTAGTGTATTTTTTGGTACACAATTTGATTAAAGCAACAAGAAATCATAATTAGCTAGATTGTATTTGGAAACTACACCGGTGCCTTAATTATTAAATTTAAACATGAATAAAGTACAAAACATGAAATATTCCTAAAACACCCGTACAAAAGACATTTAAGAACATAGCTAAGGCTAGGCTTGCATATGGATGTGCATACCATTAAAGCTGGGGAAGTGTGGATTTCTGCCATGTTCTCTAAATGTATGATACATAAATTAGAATTGCTTAGGGATAGTGTTGCTTACATGAATCGCTTCTCCACTGTTTTTCATTTATGAATAAATGTGCTTGGTGTGACTACTCTTGTCTCACAGTGATCTCAAATAGCAGAAAATATCCTGTATGCAATGGCTTGCAAGTATATAATATCCATGAGCTACGTTTTGCCATATTGACTACAGGTATTTTATGTTTACAGACAATTCAAAGCTGGGGGCACTGAAGTAGACACAAGAGAGGTTCAATATTGATGTGGAGAAAGAGTCTGAGAAAATCAGGATGCAGTTCAGGGACAAATTCAAAGCACTGCTCTATTTAGATGGTATTTCTTATCTAAAATGTAGAATGAGGAATGGATAGTGGTACTTAGGTTAAGCATGAGTCAACAGTGTTGTCTTACTATAAAAAAATAAACATGCTGGGGAGAGATGTCAAATATCAAATATTTAAAAGACTTGAAAGTCAAAAGAGAATACCCTGTCTTGTGGGCTAAGGGGAGTAGGAAAATATAAAATGGGCTTAAATAGGAGGAAAATTTCAGGCTAAATGTTATCATTACATTATTTTAGCTAGGCATATTGAAAGCACTGGGACTGTGGAAGCTTCTCTGCCTGCTTGTTTATGAGCTGGTCAGACAACTATCTGTCAGATATAATAGATACTACCTTGGGACTAGATATATCTTTAGGTTCCTACTAGCTCTGGACTCTATTATTCAATATGGTAATAAAACTTCCCAAGTAATTTCATGCAAATATGCATATTGATACAATTCAAAGGGAGTATAAAGCCTTCAACACTAAGCGCTGCCTGAGATCTGCAATTTTCCTCCAACATAAAACCTACTTCCGCTTTCAGTGAAGTAAATAGTCAAGCTTCTAATTTAGCTTTGATTTCATATTGTCATCTCAGTGTCACTCCTTCTGCACAATATCTCATCCAACCCACTGATGCCTGTATCAGAATCATACCTTTGCCACCTTCTTCCTCCTCAGTAAGCTGGGACAACACAAAAGGAAACAGAAACTGCTGTGGAAAGCAAACTCAATTCAAGTTGACTATGATGCTGCTGTTGAAAAGGCAAAGCTTATTCTGTGATGTATTAAATAAATGTCAGATGTAAAGCACAGGAAGTAGTTGATCTACTCTACTTGGCATCATCTGGGCTACTAAAGGGCAACACACCATTAGAGAGAGTCCAGAGGACAAGAGGAAATACAAACATTTTAGAAAATATGACCTGTAAGAGACAGCTGAACGCAGTATAGAAGTGGGGAATGGGGAACTCCCTCATTTAGGTGTTTGACTCAAACTTTAGCTATGTGTGTTTTGTGAAGAGTATTTAGTGTTTAATGAGATGTATTTGTATTTGTATTTTGTATATGTATTTGTATTATGTATATGTATATAAAGAATGCTCTTAAGGGAAGCACATTAACTCTCCAGTCTGTAAAAGGCTGTTACAAAGGCAGGACATGTCCCTTGAGCAACAAGATAGCAATTTCACTTTTTATCAAAACATATAGTCAAGAAAGGCTTCTATCTAAAACCAGACAAGCTCTATTTATGTTGCTGCTTCTTTTAACATTTCTGTGGGAAAATTTTAGAAGTTTTAGAAATAGGTTACCCAAATACGTTTCAGGGCTGCTCTTGATATGCTGAATTTTGTTCTCAGCAGGTCCATCCCTATTTTAGGACATTTCCAAACCTAAATTTCTGCATATTCTATTATTTAATAGGGTTTTAGCACTTGCTATTTGTAATACATTTTTTCTCCACCCTGTTTTCATTCTGTGTCCAGAATATCTAAGGCAGAGGAAGAGAAGTCTCCAGAAGGTCAGTGCTACCACTGGCTATGTAGTGCTCTGTAACTTGATCGTTATCAGAAAATGTAGCAGAGTACCACACAGATGGATTTTGTGGAAGAATTTTCCTGACAGAACACCATATGCTGGTAGGATTATATCTGGTTGGACACATGCAGTGTTTTCTTTACGTGGGACATGATGAAGGGTGGTTGCTTCTGCCACGCACAAACCAGGAGGTTTCATTGCACAGTTCATTTTTTGCGTTCTTTCATTTGTGCCCCCAACATGCCTACGATTAGACTGCAAAATGAAAGTATGCATAAAATGTGTACTTTTACACTAGCTCACTGATCCAAAATACTGTTAGTAATCCATGGTCTGGGTGAAAAAGAACCTGAGGGACAATTTAAAGTGGGATTGTTTAAGGGAGATAAAATGTGCTTTATTTTATATTACTGCATCTTTGATCAGGAGAGGCTGCAGTTTCCTGGTGTCATACAAGCACATAAGTACCAATTTCCACCTCAAAGTGCCTGAGCTTTCTCACTCCAGCCTCTACTTACCTGATGATAATGCCATTTGCTGAAATGAAAGACACTGATACATGCCTATTTCATTATACACACCTACATAAAGACAGAGCTGTCGCAGCATAGACGATGTGTCCAAACAGAAAGGAATAAAACTGATCTCATGTGATGACTCTTGGATCTAATGCTGTTTTCAGATACCTCACACCACTAACGCTACTGGCTAAAGATCTTTCCAGACTGAAATGACTCAGGATTTTGCACAGCTATTCAGTGCAATCAAAGGACTTTTGAGAGCATTGAAAACCACTGCAGAAAGGAAGTTTTAGGTAATTAGCATTATATAGTTTGTGAAGGAGGTTTTGAAGCTTACCTTAGTGGGGGAGGGAGGGGGGTGGATCATAATAAATAAGCTGTATTTCCAACACCTACTATTTACTTTTTTTAGTTCATTTTGCCAGAATGTATGTTATACAGGATATTAAAAGGGTTACAATGAATTTGTAGCCTTTATTAAGGAAGGCCTTTGGATAACAAACTGATAGAGTTTAAGTGACCCCTGTCTATTCTAGGCAGTGTAGGCATTGTTTCTGTTTGCACAGCAGTATTCCAAGTAACTCTTTTGTACAAGGAATAACTCTTTGAGTTAAAGGCTGAAGTGCGCACAGTCAATAATGTCTGTGAAACTATCAGAAACCTGTCTTGAGTAAAAAGTTTGCAAATTTGAGAAGTTTAATTGCTTTTCTCAATTTCCTGTGAGACAAAAAGAAAAATTTAAGAGATTTTCCCCATTATGTGTAAGTGACAGCAGACTCATCTTTTAAAATAATCATCCATTTCCTCATTAGAAGTTCTTACCTGGATTGTTATAGAATTCTTCTAAAAAATCATTTGCCTTCTATTGAACAGTAGATGCCTTGAAATAATTACATTCCACTAGAACACATTTGCATCTTTCTTACCTAATCTATCAAGAAGCATCTTTCCATTCTTCTCATTCTCAATTTCACCTGGGTTTTAGTTCCAGAATAGAAAAAGAAAAAAACCAGCCAACTCTTCTTGTTAATTTTAAGGAGCTATTATCTGATATCTGAAGATACAACAAAACATCTGCAGAAAAATTTGTAAATCTGGTTTCTGGATTTTATTCCTTTTCATTTTATGGTTCATCAATGGCTATGTTTAAAAGAATCCCATACATAAATGTGTCAAATATCTATTCCAGTCCATTACCTTAAATCAGATTTTAAAATTAGTTGGAGAGTTTAGAAAGATTAACTACTGGTGAAGGGATATCATGCAGTCTCACTAGGACCTAGTTTAAAGCAATTTATTTTGTACAGAATGCTGGTTAATACCTGGGAGACCAAGTAAGGAAATCTGGAAAGGATCTAGTTTTAATCTGTGATTTGTAAACTGTGAAGAAATTAGCCCTTGATTGCACATCACTTTATAAGCCTCTATTTAGGGTGCTTTCCAGAGGAAAATGAGATTTATGTTTTCTGTGTCCATCTCTCAACTTCCTTTTTCTGTTCTCTGTTTCATGCCTACTCCTTCAGAAACTTTTGAGTCTAGTGTTTCATTTCCACCAAATTTGAGAAGGGAGAAAACTTTGAGATAGTTTTCTACAAGTTTCATGAATGAAGATGCTCAAGAAGAGGATTACCTTGACCAACTTTGAAGTAGAGGCTGTGTATTAAGAGCATTCTTCATTGAAAAGCCATGTATTCCAGTAAATTTCACTGTATGGTTATTTATATCAGTGGAATTACCCAAATGTTTGAAAGTCAAAATTCTACAAGGCAGAACAGTGTAAAATAATACAAAACTACGGAATAGTCTCTAACAAAAATTGTGATATGTTTTGTAAATCCTCTGCAATTGATGTATTATATTGAACTAGTCTACAAAACCTAAAAGGACTGTAGAAATAATGAGGATAATGCCATCAGCAGCTTACAGAGGTGGAAATGTAATGGAAATGTGAAGTGCTGAGTCATAGTTAAAATATGTAGTGATGGAATATGGGATCCTACCATTCTCTCAAATTTTAAGCTGAACTGGTGAGTTTTGAGAGATATTACAATATTTTTACTAATTCATTTAATGGATGAGAAAAACAGTGTCAGTTGTTCTAAATGTGATCACCTCTAGAGCACTTTTAAATGTCAGATTTTAGGAGTTCCTTACCCATGATCTGGAGCCCCAGAATATAATGTGAGTATTTTTGCTCTTGGTTTATTAGAATGGGAGTATTGAACCAAGATGGAAATCCTTGTGACATACAGCCAAATTCAGTGAAAGCTACCAGGTGTACACGAGGTAAAATCACAGAGCAGCAGAAAAGCTCCATAGGGTGATACAACTGAACATGGTATAGTGTGTTTAGGTCTGGGTAAGTCAGTGTTCTGAAGGTCTTGAGAGTATACAACAAGTGCAATAAAATTGGCTTGGAAGTGGATGGAAGAAAGCAGAAGACCGAATTTGTACGGCTTGGCTATGTGACAGCCAAAACTCTACAAAGGCATAATAACAATTTATAAATACTTCAATGGTGTACAGAAAAAGAGGAGAATTATGTAGTTCAATGAACAGGATAAAGAATTGAGAATTAATTGAAGAAAAATTAAATTGATCAGTTCTCGAACTCAGTTCCTGTGGTGTTAAATTTGCTCCCTGCAACAGTCCCCCTCAAGGGAAGAGGAGGAAGCCTCTTTTAATGGAAAACACCAGTAAATGGCCATTAGTGAATGATCCTATACAGATATAAGGTGTGATGCATATCAGATTCCTAGTTTAACAACATACAAGCCTGAAGGAACTAATGTGACCATATTGTTTGACCTGGTCTGTAGTGGATGGGACATTCTTGAAGCAATTTCTGATTGGATTAGATTTCCTTCACCCTTTAACCATTGGTGTCCAAGTCATTATGCAATTTCTTTTTTTTTCCAGTTCTTCATCTGAAAGTATTCTTTAAGCAGTCAGACAGGTGAATTCCCTAGAATTACATGGAAAGAGCAATGAGCTTTCTGGCCTTGAGGTCCTGGGGCACCTAGCTAGTTCTAGTGAGTGATGAGGATGGAGCGCTGGATGGTGAGCTGCCTCCCGCTGGTCAGTCTGTTCCTGCTACACATTTAAATAATACATTAATCTCACAGTCTGGTGAATATGAGGTGCTGAACTGTCACTTCTGCAGGATTATTAGACTATTGCTTGGTATGGAGAAGAGATGCATTTTAGTCAAGAACATTCCCTTACCCTCTCTGATGGCCCTATCCCACAGAGCTGGCCATAGCAGCAGCTGAATGAGAAGCAAAAGCAGAGCAGACCCTCTGTGAGGTAGAACTCTAATTTCTTCTATGATGTGAATTTTTGGTGAAGTGTGAACGCAGGGGCAGATTAATATGTTGGTTTCTACCCAAATATTTTCTCTCCATCCTATCTGTAATTCACTTTTGTGTCTCAGTAGACCTAATCCGGAGCTGCATTTGCCTAGCCCTTGGTGCTTGATTCCACTGTATTTGTGACACACATATTTTCTTGAACCCAGCCTGCATCTTTCCCTCTGTTAAAGAGGCCTCTGAAGAAGAACATTGCTGTAGTACCTGTGAAAAACTATCCAAGCCATAATATCTAAATTGTGTAACAATAGATGCACATTTTGGAAAAACCTTTCAAGCTGTTCACAGACTGTCCACTTTATGTACCTATATCTTTTTAGCCATTTTTGGCCCATGTCAATTTACTGACCACACACACCTGTGGCTCCTGTTTCAAACTAGACTCTGTAATTGGATTTTACACGTGTGAAAATGCAGAGCCCTGCAGTAATGTTTACACATAGACTGTGTGAAAAGCCAAGATCTGACTGAGAGGCTCTCTGAAGTCCCAGGAGAAATTTGCAAAAAATGTATTTCAGGATTGAAAACAGAGATAATAAATTATTTGAAGCAAAGGCTCCAAGCACCATGTGTTGGTGCGGCATCCAGTATGATATTGCCTTGATTATGTCCAGAGCTCGAGTCCTGTTTTGGATATATGAACTCCAGGATGTATTATTTTATTTATAAACTATATAATTTTCCCTTTTTCTCTTTCCTGCCATGAACTTTTTTAATCTTTCCTCAACACAGATAAAGTTTTTTTCCCGTTTTATAAATATTCATCTTCCTATCTATCATTTATTAATTTGGAAAATAAAAAGAATTTTAAAGAGTTAAATAAACAATAGGCCCTAGTTTTAAACTGACAAAACCATAATACTCAGTATTCCAGGGTTGAACCCAAGAATTCATCCTCTGTGTCTCCTAGGACTTACACCAGCTCTAAAATAAATGGGCACAGTCCCAAATACTGAGGCTGACTTGTTATCTCTATATGTACTTCTCAGATAACAGACATTAAATAATTCACTATACGAAGTCTTATTTCAATTAAAATGGTAAAACTGATAAAGAAGTTTTCTTTACTTTTGGGAACAGATCTCTGGCTTGTAATTGCATTAATTACAAATACACACAGTTGAAAAGTTATTCAAATGCAAATTTTCTTAATGAGAAGAAAACAACTGGGAGTATAATTTTTAGTTGTTGCAGTTAATGAAAGTATTTTATTTTGTTCTAATTGCACTTTTAATAAAATGAAGTGCTCTCACAGTGATGAGATTTCACTAATACAGCATCATCTAACAGCAGTGCTAGAACTTCCAAAGGTAGCTGATGGTGGATAGATCATCCGGTGCTGGCCCCTCCATGGAGATAAGTGAAGTAAACAACACTTACTCCTTGGCAGGGCTGTACATGGTGAGGTGCTGATCCCTGCCCAACAGCAGGGCACTGAAAGATGTCACCAAAGTAAAGCAATGGGCAGACAATTTATGTCTTAAAAATCACAAGAGGAGGAGGAAATAAAGTGATGTCTGGGCCCCACTGTTTTCGTAACTTCATATCAAAGAGAAGGGAGTTGGGAGAGACTTTTTAAATGTTGTTTTTTTTTTTTCTTGGTAAAATGGGTTTTTTTGAGGTTTTTTAACCTTCAAGTAGTTGATATTCCAAAAGGGCCTGGACTTCCTCGAAGATTCCTTAATATTTTACCAAACACTGGTAAGGAATTGCAGTAACGTCTCTTCAAAAAGGTTGATCTTCCCCGAGCTTCCTTCTGTCAATTTTCTTTCTATTCTAAATTACTACTAAAAATAACCAAGTATAATAAATAATAGTGGGTTATTCTTGTACCTTTCAATCTTGCATGAGAGATGATATCTCTGGGGGAGAGCAAACACGTGGGAAAACAGGCAGCAAAAACCTGGTGGCTCAGAGACAGCCTTATGCCCCTCTTCACCATTCAGTCTGGGAGGGTTGGAGGGAAAAGGATGGCTTGTGTTTGGCAAATCCTGTCACTGGATGAGCCTCCTGGTACCCGTGAGGAGCTGTATCTAAACCCCAGTGGGTTACTCATCTGTGAATTCTGCCAAGCTTTCAAACTGTTTTCAAGCCAGGGGGAGATCTAGAAAGGCTTGGTCCATTTGCAGGCAATTTAGGAACAGCAAAAAGGTAAAATGAATCAAATAAATAGGAATGTTTTCCTTTAGCTCTAATTATAATTAACATAGTGTGAGAAAAGGTTCCCTTAAGAATTCTCAGCTGTTTGCATAATTTATAATGAAGAAATCTAGTTATTTTTAGCATTTTAACGGAATATAATTAGGTATAGAGACGTGTTAATTTTCTAAATTTTTTTCAAAGAAGCAAGTAGTTCAGAGATACATACATGGCAAATTATTTTTTTCATAGGTATTATGCATAAACGAAATTTAGGGGAAAAATACACATATCTTAAATTGAATAGATTTGCCATAAAATCCTGATAAGCTTTCACCTGCTGTTAATTTCCTCTGAGATGAAAACACTAACAAGCAACAAAAACAGATGTCTAAGCACAACTCAGGGTGGAAAATAAGGTTTTAAGATTAAAACTTTGAACAGATTTTGATCCCAAGCAAGGACCTATAGAAGACAATGGAGAGATTTCTGAAAAATTTAGCAGAATCCACTGTATATGGCCACTCAACATGACAACCCCCATGCTCTATAAGGGAAAGATAAGGGTTACAGGAGTGAACTTAGGGGAGAGGCAAGAGCAGGAAGGAAAAAACATCATCCTGGGCAGGGAAAGAATATAGTGAAGTTCAGGTCAGATAGGAATGAAAGGATAGACAGGAAGAGGGAAAGGCAATGGTAGGTATGGGGTCTTTCCCAGTTTTCCATTTGCTTCCCTTGTGTGTGAATGAAGGTTATCTCCTCATCATCTCTAAGCATTTCACCTTTCTTCCACAGAAGCTCATGGAAAGGGGCTATCTGTGACCTCCTCCACCCACCTTGGGGAACAGAGAATCAGAGAATGGTTTGGGTTGGAAGAGACCTTTAAAGGTCATCTAGTTCATCCCCTCTCTGCAGCGAGCAGGGACATTTTCAACTAGATCAGAGCCCCATCAAAGTTGTTTTTGTTTTTCACGTTGTTTCTGCTCCAGGAGTACCTGCACTCATATGACAGCATTTGCATGAATGACCTGGAGAACCTCTTCATGTGCAAAGGATAGCTGGTTTAAGTGCTCTAAAATCTGCATGTTTCCTCAATGTTGAGTGCACTGTAGTGATGGAGGTCCAGAGATGTGCTGTGGGGAATTTCTGACCTGGAGTTCTCCAGAGGTAGCCTTTGGAGGAAGCAGGAGCAAGCTTTTCCTAAAACTGTCAGATTCCATGGATGTTTTTTGCTTCTTAAACACTACTGCTGTAATGGGATGAAAAAAAGGAACAGGATCTGGATGGCCAGGATGATGGGAGTAACTTGTATACTGTGAAATGGGAAAGGAGCTAATGACAGAGGGAGACATCATTTTGCTTTTAAATGTTTACTATTGTTGTCACTGTTACATCATGAAAAGTCAGGGACATCTGGAACTATATTTCTGTTTTCAAATACAGTATTTCAGACTTGACCATAATCTCCATGTGCTACAAAAAAGCAGAATCTTAGGAATGGGAACCAGGCATTTCTAGCACCCCTGCAGCTAGTGGAGAGAAGAGTTGATGGGGCATCCCTAGGGCCACTCACTGCCCATGGGAGGACAGTTGTGACCACGCCCTGCAAGCTGACCCAGTCCTTCTTTGTGAAATACTGACAGGGGTGTTTCCCTGGCCAGTAAATGCCAAGGGAAAACACTGTCTGGTTTTGCACACCTGAATGGCATCCCTGTGGCCACATCTTTGGTGGGTATCTACAACTGCTTAAAAGTCCACTCGCATGAACAAAACCAAATGTAAATTCATTCTCTTCAAGAAAGAAAGCAATTCACTGCTGAAAAACTCTGCTAAGGCAGTAAATGCATCCCAGGCATATCTTGTGCCCTTTCCAAGTGGGAAAGTCGACAAATATTAGGCTTCTAGAAAACCATGAAATGAAGAGTTATTTTAAGTTCTCAAATAACCTTAATTCTACCTTATTTGAACAACGCCCCAATAAACACACAAATTCTCTCTTTCTGTCTCAAAAACTATACTGAAAGAGAAGCTTCTTATGTTTTCTCTGTGTTCAGACTTGCCCTAGTCCAAAAAGTACACCCCACCTGCTAAAGTTTACAGCTATCTCACCCCACTCTTTCTACCCCTTTATTCTGATGTAAATGTGCAATATAATACTATTTTTTTCCTTTAATCCCTACACAAATTTTATTAATCTCCAGCTTCAGTGCTGACAAGCTCTACAACAAAAAGACCTGTAAGGTGACTATACCCACCCCTCACAGAATCACAGAATCACAGAATGTCTGGGGTTGGAAGGGACCTCTGAAGATCATCAAGTCCAACCCCCCTGCCAGAGCAGGACCAAAAACTAGGGCAGATCACTCAGAAAGGCATCCAGACAGGTCTTGAAAGTCTCCAGAGAAGGAAACTCCACAATCTCTCTGGGGAGCCTGTTCCAGTGATCTATAACCCTCACAGTAAAGAAGTTCTTCCTTATGTTGAGGGGGAACTTCTTGTGCTCGAGTTTGAATCCATTGCCCCTTGTCCTATCACAGGGCACAAGTGAAAAGAGGTTGTCCCTGCCTTCCTGACACCCAGCCCTCATGTATTTATAGACATTAATTAGATCACCCCTCAGTCTTCTGCTCTCTAGACTGAAAAGCCCCAGGTCTCTCAGCCTTTCCTCATAAGGCAGGTGTTCCAGTCCCTTAATCATCCTCATAGCCCTCCATTGGACTCTCCCAAGTAGATCCCTGTCCCTCTTGAACTGGGAAGCCCAGAACTGGACACAATACTCCAAGTGATGTCTCACCAGGGCTGAATAGAGGGGGAGGAGAACCCTTGCCATGGAAGTGCTCCAATGTACTGTATTTTATCTCTTAAGGCTCTAACACATCTCTCTTTTCTTTGATCACGTGCCTGAGAGAGGGGCTTTATTAGGATTGAGAGAGGAGTTCCTGTTCCTCCTGTGCCAAGCATCCCCTGATGCCTCCTCTCAGACCCACAGCTCACCCACACTACTCTTACCAAGCACTGCAGTTACTCCTGTTGAGAGCAGGACACTGGGACTTTTTCCAGCCTTTCCAGGGCTACTGTCCCCAAGGGGAGAGGAGGCAGGACAGAATTAAACTTGCCTGTATTTCCTAATCGTTCTTACAAATTTGGGTTCTGCAGAGTTTGAAATTATACAAAGGGGCTGTCAGGTAGCCATAAATGATTCTCAGTGGAATTTAAGTAAACAATTTAAATAATTTGTCAGCATTTGCAAAGTGACTCAGTGGCAGAAGAAAGAATAAAAACTCGGTTTTAGTCTTTTGCCCTGTTTATCTAAATATCTCACTTGCATATCTCAAGTGATTGTTAGTTGTTCTTACCCTTTAGGGCTTTTTTGGCTTCACAACACCCTTAGTGGTACAAGGTGACAGAGATCTTGCTTTCCTGCAGTGTGAAATTCCAGCTGTAATCAGTGAAAGTGAATTGCCTCAAATGCTGGGGCCAAGTCTATGACCCTGAAGTGTAAGGGGTAGGAGAGACCTCCAAAGATCCTGCAGTCCATTTTTCCATTAAGAGGCAAGACTAACTATACACAGGCCAGCACGGTCCATGGCAACCAGCAAAAAGGCTCAGTGCAGCTGAGTGATCCCATCCAGGCCTCCATCTACTGCAGTCACGTGGCGTGTAAAGGTGAGTGAGAAAAACACCTGTTCCTGGCCACATGTGGAGGTCTGGAGTGGTGGGGTCATTTCCATATGCCCATGCAGGCATTCCTGCAGTCTGCTGATGTGCTTACCAAGGAGGGCACTGCTCTCCTGTGACCATAGGGAGAGGAGCCTTGTATTCCTATATGGGACCTTCACAGCTACCCCAGACTACAGTTCAAGCTGAAGTGTTGAACAAAGGGCACCACGCTGGCACAGCCCATCACTGTGTGTATGTGCTTAGTATGGTCTTGCACTGGGATGCCAGGGATTGCACCTCCTCCCCAGCTAACCTCTGCGAGGCTCATAATTAGAAAGCAAACTGCTGATAAACATTCCCTTGAGCATGATTGAAAAACCATGCTTACTGAAAAGTAATTGTGTGGTATTTTCATCTTTTCAATAGAAAGTAGTCATCTTGCCTAAGGGTAAATATCTGAAAGTTGGTTGTTGATGTCTAGACTCATCAACCTAGATTCCCTTTATAGCCAGCTAAAAGAAACAGGCACCTCCAGGGCGTGATTCATCTGTCTGTCTTAGAAGAGATGTTCAGTGGAGAAGGATTGCTTTCTGAAATGTATGCTGCAAAAATGATCAGAGTTGTACAGGAAATAATGTTCATATTCTGTGGGAAATGGGGTTTTAAAAACATATTTTCATCAATACTAGAATGAAGAGAAAATATTTCAGAATTTCAAAGAAATGACATATTTAAAGATTCACTCTTGTTCAGTACAATTTCTTCTCATGTTTTCTTCTTACTCAATGTTTTATAGTTCATAATGGAAAAAATTGCATTTGGAGATGAAAAGAGGTTTTAATACTAAAAACTGAAACATAATGAGTTCAAACTAGAATACTTTGATCTGACCGGAATATTTTGATCTGACTGGATCAACTTGGATTGGTTTTGTATCATGAAAGGTCAACAGAATTGGCCCATTCTTACAGAAAGTTTTGTTTTCCATGGAATGGCATTTTTACAGAAAAATGTAACACCATAATTTTTTCAACTAGCTGTTGATGTTATGTATGATTGGACAGACCTGTGTAAAATTAACTTTTTTGAATCTCAAGACCGTCTTTATAAAAAAATTCTGCTTTCAAGTTACAAAGTTATTTTAACTTTCCTTAGGCTAACAAGTAGCTCTCACTTAAGAAAGGGATAACTGTGGCATAGTTTTGAGATGTCTTATAAAGACAAGCTTCTAATACAAGTAAAATAATCTAGGCATAGAACCTTACTTTATCCTAATTTGTTGTCACAATTTCCTTGAAGGACGTGACCAATAGATTGAAGAACCATATGGTCCCTAATTTCATGTGACCGAGTGTGAACAAAGAAAATAAACAGAATGATGCCATAATAAGGAATATTTGTATTGGTCTCCCCCCCAAAATAAATTAGCCAGGGATCTGAGGTTTGTATTATAACTGAATGATGAATTTCAAGCTATCTGAGACTGTGAAGCTAATACAGTGAGTATGACAATAATGAGCTGTGACAGTCTAACTGAGTAAGGGAAAGTTTCACAGAACTGGGTGTCTGGAAGGAAGACATCAAAGTTGACAAATGACTTCTAGCTAACTTCCTTCCTTCTCCAAGGCATGCTCTAGGGATGCTGAGGGACAGATGTTAAATGGAGCTGGACAGAACTTCAATACATATCTTGCCGATAGAATGATTTACACACCAGGAAGAGAGAAGAAAAAATTTTAGGAAAATCTGAATGATATCTTAGATTTGTTCAGATGTACGGTGTGGGATTCACCTCACCTTATGGTGAGCTGTCTACTGTGCAACATTCGCATTGGAGAGTGGCAAGCACACTTTATAGTCAGTGGAAAGAAGTAAATATTTTGGGGGGCACATTTTAGATACATGCTTTAGGATGAACACATCCTAAGAAGCATTTCTTTGTCTTGCCAGATTAAAAAGAAAGTCTAGGGTAACTAGCTTAGATGCCAGTGTTTACAGTAGACCTATCACAAATCTTCAGTGCAGTCTCAAGACTTGATAAACTAAACCACTGCCTACAAAATATTTAATAATTAATTTTCCATTTTTTGCTATGATATTGATATTTTTTCATCAGCCACTTGCATTTAATTCAGTGCCAGATGTTTTCTATAGACTAATTAGCTGCTTGAGGGAGTAATAAAAGCTGAAATATATATGTGATATTCTAGTTAGGAAGAATACGACTGCTACACATCTAGACTAACCAGAAGAGGAAAAAAATGTTTTCTGTGTCTAAGCTCTATTAACTTTTTTCCCAGGATAAAACCAAATTGAGTTAACAAGAATATACTAATGGAATAAATATTTTGGCTTATAGATCCTACATAATACTGTATTATTCTTCCCTGTGGCATCTCCATTTCCCATACGTAGTACTGCCGTAGTTGGTGGATATGAGGTTAACTCAACTGCCAGCCCTGGCTTTGCCCAACATGTCCAGCCCCTGTGGGATGACACCTGGCACCCATGGGTGAGGGCTCAGCCTGTGCTGGGCCGCCCTCCCTCGGCTCCTTGCCTGGGCAAGAGCCAGCCCCTCACTTCTCCCCAGTGTGTCATCTTTTTCAGTGTCTCCTGAGACGCTACAACATCGCTCCTCACTGCTCACCATTGATACATGTAGGCTGTTTGTACAAGCAAGGGCTGGTCTTCTCTTTCACAACAAATACACCAGCTGTTATTTTCACCTGAAATGACAAAAGAAGAGCCCTTAGAAGCCCAGGATAGGACTAGCTCTCATCTTTCTCAGATATTCAAAACAGCTTTTTAACTGAAATGACATCAGAGATGCCTGGAAAGTGCAGACAAAGAGATTAGATGAACACTGGCTGCTAACGTATATGTGAGTGTGGACAGAGTGGTATGTTGGTAAGCAGAAGCTGGGTCCTGGCCTTAACCATACCCCCTGGGCTTCCAGAATGGAAGGGAGCTTCAGGCACACTGCCACACTCTCAGTGCTCACTGTGAATCGGTTACACCAAGTACCACTGTGATTTCAGAGAGATGAGACTTCCAGCAGATGAAGGTGGAACAGTGTGGCTAACAGACACCTTTGTATATTTTGAAAATGCTAGAGAATAGGTTAATGTTTTGGCAACTTATTTGGGAAAGCAAAGAGGGGGTAACATAGTGAAAACCTCTGTGGCACAACCGTGATAGGAACCCGGGTGTCAGCGAGCAAATGGAAACTGCTAAATCAAGACAAAATATGCTGAATAGCTGACATAATAAAGAACCAAGTGGGACAAGAAATTAATCTGATGGAGTAAGAAAAAAATTGTATCAGAAATAACTGAACAAACTGGATTACTTTTTTCTGTCACTAGAAGGTTTAAATGATGAGAATATATGGTAGCATGGCAATGAGAAGCAAGTTTCTCAACAGAGGAAGAAGTGCTTAGACTAAAAGAACATAAGAACAGGCATAGTATGGCTGACCAAAGCTCACCCTGGCTACATCTCATGTATCCAACAGTGGCCATAAGCATGTACAGAAAGATGTAAGAACATGGCAAGTGCTTGCACCTGATACTCTACCAGCCTTTAACCATCTTCATCTTGGGGACTTCCTATGCTTCATATGGTTTCTGCTTATTGTAAACTTCAGAGGATTTATCTTCAATTAACTTTTATGGTGGTGCTTTGAATTAATGGAAACATTTAGACTCCTTTGGCAAAGTATTCCCTACCCAGGGCCTTCTTGCACTGAAAAAACTCCCACATTCTGTTTTGAACTAGGGTCTTACTATCTTCATTTAAAGATCTTTTCTCATCTCAGAAGAGATATTGAGCAGGCCATCAGAGATGAAATGAATGACTGTAGATACATGATTGTTTAATGAGGGAAGTTTGCTTTCTTTACATTATTCACTGAAAAGCCAACTTTGTAAGCAGTTTGGACAGCAGATTTTAAATGTTTTGCCATTTCCATGCTTTGGATGTCAGTCATTGTTGTTCTGCTTTTAAAGTATCTCATTACTCAGTGTTTCAGAAAGAGGACAGAGTTGTTAGTACACCTTACTCCAGCCTAGATAAATCCTAAACATCTATGGCATACAAGAGTTCTCTCAATCATTCCAGTTTATTTTACCTTTCCCCCCCCCCCTCCTCTTTTCTGTCCTCTTCCTCTTTGTCTTGCTTTTTAATGAGAATTTGGTTTACACAAACAAAATAACTCCTTCTTAGGCAACACTGTTATTATGCAGGACCATTTGGGTTTCAAGCAATGCATTAATCAATTGATATTTCAGAATGGCCAGAAACCTCAGATGCTGCCCCTAATATTTTCTGTCAGTGATTTGGACATTGCCAAGGGGGAACCCAAGCTGCCTTTCCCCTTTTTATGTGCTTTACCTAGAAGACAACATAATCAGTTTTGAACAAGAGTCAAACCACATCTAAACTCTTCTTTCCATGTAAAATGGTAAAATTAATCTGATAATCAAGGAACTAAACTTATTCGGATATATACAAGAGGAAAATAATATAAAAATAATGAAAATTAAGTACTATTTGTTTACATCAAGTGTTTTAATCTTTATCGTTTCTTACTTCTATATTTAATGAGAAGTTAAAAGCACTAGGTAAAGTGGTCTCTATAACAAAGATATCTAAAGATAACTTGACAACAGACCTGCTTTGCTTAGAATAACTGAAACAAGTGAATGTGAATCTTTGTTTTTGTTGGGCCTGAAATACCTTTCACCAAAGCAACACTTCCAGTTTTGTTTCCATGACAATATGTGTGACTTTTATGAAAGCTGTGGATCTTTTTTGCCTTAGAGATGTGGCTGAACCAGCAACATTTCATTTGCTTGTAAGTCTGCTTTTTTATTCCTCAGTCATGAGAAGACTTTGCTCAAGATGTTTATTTACAAGAAGTTCTACAGTCTAATTACAGTTCTACAGTCCCTAATTAAAAGATGTAATCTTTTATTTCCTTTACCGAATTCTCAGCATCCTCAGTGTAAGAATGTCCTCTTCATTAATTTTTTCTGTTTCTATAGCATTTCACATAATCCATCTCTGGTTTTGAAATCTTAAGACTATATACTTTTTTCTGTCTTTAGCCACATTAATTTTCTTCCATTTCAACTTCTTCAGTGCTTCGTTGCCTTAATTCCATCTGCACTGAAGTTTCTCCTCTCTTCTTTTCTGAGTTACATAAAGATAGTAGGAGCTGTTTCTTAAACAATCTTTTGATACTTGTCTTCCCTCCCTGTATTATCATTCTCTAATTAGCCTGTTCTTGATTAGGTAAAACAAAATTTCCTTAATAGAGGGTCTACCTTCAAGCTTTTTTATTCTCCCCCACACATAATGTTACTTCATCTCTATCTGATTTCTCCAATAACAATTTTGAAAAATATTTTCTTTTCCTATAACCTAGTATCAAATTTCCATATAAATAGATGTTTCATCACATGAAGATGAAAGTAATAAAAATGATTGTGTCTTTACAAATTATTTTAAGACCATTTATTTGTCTTCTTTTTAGTATTATTTTCTTTCCTTGTTCCATACTTTTCATTCTTCCCTTATTCTATCAATAAAATGTTCATATTGCTTCAGCAAAACATCTTACCAAAGTCTGTGAAATTGTAACTTGCTACAAGTTGGTATTTGTTAGGGATGACTAGAAGGGGAACCCATTAATGCATTATCATGTATACATAATTTGTCCACAGAAGTTACTGCTTCAAAACAATGCCTTCCAGATCTCACCAGAATTCAAAAATTTTCGAACAGAAATAATTAGACTATATAGTCTAGAAATCTTCACATTCCAGTGAGAAAACCACGTGACTACTGTTAAGAAGAAATTCCAAGGTGAGCAGATGTTTTTTTTCCTATTTGGTAGTCCTAAGAACCTTTTCATCAGCCTCTGAAGCTTGGCCTGTTACATGTGACTTGTTAAGCCCCTGTTCTGACCCAGCACGGTGATTTTATCTTTGCATTTGTTGTAGTTGAATCAAATATTTCCAAAGCTGAGAAGGGAATATTTATATCACAGCTCTTTAAAATGTAAGGCCATCAACCATTTTAAACTGAGGACTAGAAAATAGGCTAGATTTTATGTCATTTGGTGCATAATATTTATTTTCACTTATCTAATTCATCCTCATCTTTTTGAAAAATTAATTAAAATGCATTTTGCATGGCATAAATGGGGTGCATATACTTAGGTATTTCTGTATTATTTATGCATTGATTTTTGTATTGCTGCCTACTCTATCTCAAAAGGCTAACTTCTTACAGAGACATGTACTGGAAAGGATGGGATAAGCATAAAATGGATTGGATGTGGTTCAAGTAGAAATGTCAGCTGATATAAATGGTGTATCATGAATCAGCAGCAAGCAGCTAGAGCTACTGTGATGATACAGTGGAGACCAACAACTGGACCCTTACCTTTTTAAATGCTGGACAGATGTTAAAGCTTTTCATCTAGATTTGCCACTATCCTTTCCCATGCCTTCTGAACACTGAATACCACAGATCTCCTTCTGCAGATACGCTGATTTGTAAATATAGGTTCTGTACCATGAAGACCCTCCCAGCCTTCCTTTCTAGCAGCCTTTGCAGTGTGTGGCAAAAATAACATCAACACCTATGAAAAGGCAGCTGTCATGCCAGGGATTTCAGTTCAAAGTATTTCAGTAAAATAAGGGAAAGTTAATTTCCTTTTTATGCCACATCCTGCTCTTAACTACTAATTTTTAGTCTTCTGATACACGTCATGGTCATGGAGTTGGGTTGCTTTAGACTTGGCATTTCCTTCTGTCAAAAATGTTGAAGCATTTGACCACCTCAGCATTGGAGTTTCTGTGAAGGGGTACTCTTTTCTGGTGGTTAATCAAATCTCTATTTCATACATAAGAAAGTAAGTTCTATTCAGTTGCCCCTATTCTCCTTTACTATTTGTGTTTACTACACACGGTGCAATATCAAAAACCCCTGAGGAGGGCACCAGCAGCAATCACTTGGGATCAAAAGTATATGCACTTGGATGCATTCCTAAGTTCTGATAATGGCAAAGTGTAGTGAATGTCATCTGTAACAGCCCCCTTTAGATCTGACAGTGTGGCTATTGTATATATTCTACATAAAAATAATATATCCTTCTTGCCTACCTCTCTGGAAAAATCTCCACCAACCTTGCTTTCTCTGATTTGCAAATATTAATGCAAGTTTAGAATAGTTTGGTGAGTTTTCATGCAGGATACTTTATGCAGTTTTGTTCATCTGTGTTCAGAGAAGATGATCTAAAGCTGGAATGCATTTTTTAAGTGGTTAACAGGACAACTAGGGAGATGCAAAGCTTATGGGAGATTGGCTCTCAGTACACTAAATCAAGAGCTGGAAGGAGATATGATCCCTGCCTATAAATATAAAGATCAATGTAGGAGGAGAGCTTTTTAAACTAAGGGGCAGCAGTACAGCATAGATGAGGAGAATTTGGAATGAGTTAATTCTAGCACTGGAATTCAAATGAGGATTTTACGACTCAAAACATTCTGGAACAATCTTCCAACAATACCAAAATAAAAGGTGCTAGCTTGGTGCTTAATCAAATTATGGAAGAGATTGTGTTATATGATTGACTGAAACAGTTGCAGTTGGATTTTCTACTCAGGAAGTTCTTTTTCAGTTTGCTTCCTATTTTTCTGGCATGGTATATGATCTATCAAACCAGGCTCTTTCCCTTAACAGACTGAAAGTGAAAGAAAGCAGTTCCTGTGACAGCTATGTGACTGCAATGTGAACAAAACCATTGGTACTATGATACTTTTTGTAAGAATCTTGTTCTCCTCCAGGGATAGTAATCCAGTCCATGGCCTGTTGGATAGCACTGGAGAGACTTACCACAGAAATGCATGTAATTTGTTATCTTGGTCAGTACAAAAAGAGACGCTTTTAACCAAACAAGGAAACAAATTCAAGCCAATGTTTCTAAAAACCAAGTCCATGTTGAGCAATAGGGAACATCTCACTTTGAAAAGACGTCGCTGCTTTGCTGCAGACATTCTCTGAGCATAGAGTTGTCATGATGTTAGGTCTCCAAAGGACAGTAAACCTAATGTGGACCTGCTTAAGGAGTCCCAGCAAGTGTGAGAGATTTCAGCTAGCAGAGTTGAAGCATTCTCCTGTGAAGAAAAATGGGTCTTATCTCATCTAACTGTAGATGTCTACAATACAGGCATTTACTGCTGGGCTAATCACTCTGAGCTCCCTCTTTCTTAGTAGGGAAGAAATAAGTTTTTATTATATATTAGAGAAAAAAAAAAGCAAAAAAAACCCCAAAAAACATCAAGGCACAGTACACCCTCTAATCCTGTAGCCTTTAAGTACAAATGGCACTATTCCAAACATCAGAAATTGGAAAGCACATTAACCATGTGGTTTAGAATTACTTTTTAGTTAGATTATTTTTCAACCTGCTTGAAGCAATGGAGTAGACAGCAAGAGATAAAAGAACTAGTAATGTTATTGCCACTAAGAAACAAATAAGACAATTAAAATACATACCCATGCAGAGCTGCTATGTTTTACATGGACAGCATTAATGGAAAGTTTAGCTTCTTTAAAAGTATTTATGCACAAAGTTTCTGGTAATGCCCCAAGAATTTAGAATTGGAAATTGTGGTTGCCAAGTTATCAAGGGTGACTTCAATCTGTAAAAAAAAGGCAAATGATCTGAAAATAACTACCACTGAGAGCCAAATAAACCACTCATTTTCTTTTTGAGTTTTTCGTAGCCATGCAGAGCTAAAACCACCCATGTTATTTTCCCATCATGAGATGCCAGTGGAGTGAAGTATTGTTTTAAAGTCAGTTAAGCTAATAATACAGGATGAAGTCTTGTCCCCTTTCTCTGCAGGTCAAAAAAGGTTCTGGTCTACAGCAGAACACCTGTGTAGCTTGTTTCCACAGGAATTTCCTTCCAGTCCCTGAGGGTGGCCTACAAGAAAGCTGAGGAGGGACTTTTTACAAGGGCACGTAGTGATAGAACAAGGGGTAATGGCTTTAAACTGGAAGGGGGGAGATTTATTTTAGACATTAGGAGGAAATTCTTTGGTGTGAGGGTGGTGAGACACTGGAACATGTTGCCCAGGGATGTTGTGGCTGCTCCATCCCTGGAAGTGTTCAAGCCCAGGTTGGATGGGGCTCTGAGCAACCTGGTCTAGAGGGAGGTGTCCCTTCCTGTGCAGGGGGGTTGGAACTAAATGATCTTCCAACCCAAGCCATAGCTGAATAACATACTTAAAACCAAAAAACCTAAGAATACTTGACCTATATTTGAAGCAATTGCTAGCTTCTAGCCTCTGTATTTAAGCTAAGTTCTGTCTCATTCAGGTTTAGCAGAACAGGGTGCTTTCTGAAGCAGCCAGCTCTTCTCACAGAGTTGTCTCTTCATGATAACCCCATCAAGCAGCAGGGGACAGAACATCACCCTGGTAATTTCTGCTCTGCTTGTTTGGGAGCAGGAAAACAGACATTCAGATTTGAAGCAGTTGTTTGCTAAATTTTTTCTTCTTCTCCTTTCCATTTTTTTTCCTTCTAAGTGCCATCACCTTGAAACCATAGATCTGTCAGCTGTAGGTACTTTTGGGCAGAATCACAAAGAAGGTTGATACACAAAGCAAGGAATTAAATGAAGGTGTTTAATTAATGGCAATCAACATGGCTTTGTTGATTATGTCTTGTCAAACAAATCTGATATTGTTTATAGTTGCATTAAAAGCATGGTTAATAGAACTAATTGGTGTAATACATTTAGATTCATGACATACTCATAAAAATTAAGAATATACAAAATCAATGCAACCTACTTCAAGCAAATTAAAAAGTAGCCAGGTAATAGATTGCAAAATGTAATTGTATATGTAAATTCCAAATCGCCCATTGGGGTGTTTTTAGCATGTCCTGCAGAGATCTGCTCTTTGCCTAATGTTGTTCAATGTCTTAATTAAACTGAGAGAAAATATAGTAGCAGTCAATGAGGTATATTCAAGTCCCACAAGACTGAGGGACTGGAGGGACTGAAGGAACCTAAAACCTAAAATATCCCACCAAGTGGGACATTTTAATAAGTAGACTGTTACAGATTGGGGCCATCTTGGTTACAATAACCATGAAATTGTGGAGTTTAAAATTCTGAGAGAAGTGAGGAAGAAATATAGAATCACAACCCTGGACAGGGAGATGGAGTTAGGCTCTTCTCAGTGATGACCAGTGATAGGACAAGGAGTAATGGGTGTAAATTGGAGCATAGGAGGTTCAAGGTGAATATCCGAAAAAATTTTTTTACTGTGAGAGTGACAGAGCACTGGAACAGGCTGCCCAGGGAGGTTGTGGAGTCTCCTTCACTGGAGACATTCAAAACCTGGATGCGTTCCTATGTGATGTACTCTAGGTGATCCTGCTCTGGCAGGGGGGTTGGACTAGATGATCTTTCGAGGTCCCTTCCAACCCCTAGGATTCTATGATTCTATGATTCTATGATTCTATGACTTCTGGAGAGCAGATTCTGGCTTGTTCTGGGAACTTCTTGGCAGGATCCAATGGGAAGCTGCCATGGAGGACACCAGCATGCAGGAGACTTGGTTGAACTTCCTCAGAGAATAAAATCAGTCCGTTCTCAAGTGCTGGAAGGTGAGCAAGTTTGGCAGAAGGTCAGCATGGATGAACAGGGAACTGCTGAGTGAACTCAAACACCAAAAAGAGGTACATGAAATGAGGTAGGAGGAATGGATTTCCCAGGAGGAACAAAGAAATGGTACCCAAGCATGTAGGGCTAGAGCTGAGAAAGCCAAAGCTCATCTGGAGTGGGGAATGTGAAGGGCAAAAGGAAGGGCTTCTCTAAGTAAATCAGCAGATAAATGAAGGCACAGGAAAATTATTTATGTGGGCCTTAAGTACATAAATTTCAGCATGGGCAATTTTTACATGGATCTGGTGATTTTTTGATGGATCTTGCCCATTTTTATTATAAATGTTACAGTAATTAATAAGATACAGTAAGTGATGTCAGGAGTACTGAAATATTTCAGTCTCTGGACAAATAAAGAGAGCAAAAGAAAGGAGTCAGGTCTGGTAGCAGTTCCCAGGGTACCCAAATACATGGATGAAGTCTGCTCACTGGTACATACTTTGCATACTTTGAAGATAGAAAGTGTATGCTCCATCCCTTCACACATCCCAGAATTACAAAGCACAGGGCCAAGCCTAATGTTTTAAGACATCTTTTTCCCCTTGTTACTGATAAAACCCAAGAAACAACCAGAAAACAGCAAGTCATTCCACTAAGGGTAGCAGAATAACTATAGTCCTACTCTACTCTCAAAGTTTTGTAGACAGGAAAATACAAAGCAGTGAAACTCTAATAATAGGCTGGATTATATAGAGGAATTCATACTCATAAGAGGTATTAGAAGTATAATATATTTTGGCAGGAATATTTTAAGTTATAAACATTTTTGACAAACTAAAAATCAAGGAATAATGAACCTTCCAAGTTGCTGGGTCTGGCGCAAAAATATTGAAATGCAGTAGCTGCCTCCAAGAGCTGACTGGCAGAGTTTCAGAAAAGAAGATAGGAAAGCCCAAGAAAACAATGAGATGATCTGTCAGGGGTCATGGACTACCTAGCTATTACTGAACTTCTCTGTAGACAATCTAACAGCAAAGGGGAATGTGCGGCTCTATAATTCCTGCTACATTCTTCTTTGATTCTTTTTCCATCTCACTGATTCCAGAGCTGACAGGAACCCATGGGAGCCATGCAGTATCCTCTTCAGCCAGAAATTAAGCAAAGAAATACAGATTTAAGTAGACAGTACTAGATACCCAACTTAAGATGTTTTGACTAAACTTTTCCTTTCTGAGATCTAAGGGATGATTATTACTATGGAAAGGTCAAAATCAACTAACAGTTAAAGTTAGATGATGAGCAAGTACAAGGCCCGGATCTAGGGAAGAAAAGATTTTTCCTCTTTTGGTGAAAATTAGCATCAGATATTTCTGTCCACTGCCCCTTTTCAGTCAGAGCTCTACTCCTTCTGGAGTAGCAATGGAGCTGAGCATTCCCTTCCTGCTAGCTCCAAGGAGAGTGAAAAGATGAGACTTCTCTTCCTCTCCCAGCAGAAAATATCCCATGAGTGAAGAAGTAAATATATAAGTAACAGACCACAGCAGTTTGAGTGAGATAGATAAAACAGAAGATTTTGAGAAAGGACTCAGTGGAGGAGGCTGGGAGTACTGAAACAAGACAAATAATAGAAAAGTTGGAAAAAACTATTAAAAAAACCCCTTAAAGACTGCACAACAAGCTAGCATGAAATAGAGAGGAATGACTAATGGAAAAGATAAGAGAGCAACAAGAACACAAATTTTATATTGCAGTACAGATAATTCTGTATGAAATTCTGCATTCTAATAATCAGTAACATTTCCTCGGAACTTGTGAGATGAAACTGAGTGAACAGGGAAGTGCTCAGAGTAGCTGATTTTAGATTGGACCTCTGTGCCTGCTATGCACACAGGACAGCTGGGAGAACAGGGTTAGTGATAGTGCTTGTAGCTTTGAGTAATGCTTGCTTTTTTATAAAACCTAACTTGCTTATGCTAATTTATAGGGAAATGTCAGAGGAATCTATTTTACCAGTTCCAGACTTCAAAATTTTCTAAAATGCTAGACATTACATCAGAAATTTCTGAACATTCTGGAATTCGTAATTTTATTTTTTTTTTTTGCATCAATTCAAGTCCATCCTTTCAGGTGACTGAAAATAATAATCTCTATGCACCCATTTTGTCTATCCCACTAGCCCCAGCACCTTCCACTATGCATACACCAAGATACCTGCTGGCCTGACAAGGGTTTCTTAAGGACAAGTGTTCTTTCCAGAAACCTCCTCTTGACTCTCTTCATTCCTGCTGTTCCAGTTTTGTTCTCTCTGCTTACAACATGATAATAATGTTAATAAAAACAGTATAGGTGAGAAACAGAGATGGTGTAAATCTGCTACCTTAATTTTAGATGTAGATTAAGATTAAGGCAAAAATCTTTTGAGGCTGTAATGAGCCTTTTTACACTGGACAAGTTCATTGCAAAATTTTATTTGATTAGCTTCTAGCTGCCAGTTTCCCACCTTTCATTGTGTCCCTTCAGTTTGATGCTGTGGTTGAAGATACTTCATGTCAATTTTACTTAAAGACATCAACAGGAGGTGGTGTGAAACCCCATCAGGACTACCATGTAAGGCCCAGATTAAAGAGAGAGGCCTTGCATTTCTGCATATCAGCATAAGTGGCAGGAAAGAAAAAATGAAGACTTCTATGCTAAAAGTGAATCTCTTTCTGGAGGAGGAAGTGCAGATGATTTCTTAGGACTATGCTAATTGAAGTCCTGTGATATCTGAAAAGCCCCACACAGTATAAAAATGCAGACTTCTTTATCACAAGATTCAGTTCATTGACGAAATTCAGTTTATTGAGTAAATACAAAGGCTGACAAATGTCAAAGCAACAAAACTTTTGACAAGCATCAAAATAACAAAAAGTAAAGAACCATTTTTAATAGAATCCAGTTACTTTCTGTATTAGGTACCTCATTTATGCAGAGTCTGATAAAAATGTAAGTACTTTGAGTGAATGGACACCTCAAAATAGGCACTTCGAGTGGAAGAGAAGGTAATGTCAGTTTAACTGCCTATATTACTGAAACAGTTGGTGGAGATTTGAACATCTCAGCTAGGAAGTCTAGTAATCAACTAGGATTACAGCAAAATAAGTTATTAAAATAATGAAAGTTTTGATTTCTTATTTATCGTGTTGTTTCGCCAAAGCCTTCACTTTCTAAAGAAACAGTGGATTCCCTTTAATAAACCCTTTGACACTTGCATGGAGGTATGTTTCCACAAGAGCTATGCCAGTCTTCAAAATTTCCCTGCTATGTCTTGTCTTTTTGACAATTTGACTATTTACTCATTAAAGTCATGATGGGAAAATCAAAACTTTGGTAGGTCCATCTAACAATCTCTTTTTTTTTTTTCTTTTTTTTTTTTTTTTTTTTGAGAATTAGAAAGGAGAGTGGAAGTGCAGCTGAGGGATTAAAGGAGACTAGAAATGTAGCTTCATAATTTTCAAGTATGATACCGGTATATTTTTATACTTGAACATTTCAAGAACCTGGGCTAAGTTTGCTTTCTCACAGCCTATTCATATCTTGCCTCTTAGAGAGAACACTGAGGAACACGGAATGCTGCATATTTTTGAAAAACTGCTCCAGAGCCTTAGAACTTCCTGTGTTAATGGAGGTACTCAATGTTCTGACATTTTTTCTCATCCTTCCCAATCCCCAACAGTCTTTGCACTAAAACAAATTGCTACTATGAAAATAAGAAAAAAGAATTGCACTGTATATAATACTCTGTAGGAATGTCTGACAGATGAGTGTCAGGGCACAGATGACCTGTTACATGCTTATTCCTCATACACTGAATGGAAAAGTGACAGAAATTGCATTTGGTCCTATGAGGATGTCGTTCTCCTGGTTTGGCTCAACAGAGTCACCCAGAGATAAAGATGTTTACAAGTGTCTCTTAATGGCAGCAGTGATGGAAACCTGGTGATAATGCGCCATGAAGCGAGGACGTGTGATTTGACTCCTGCATCTTCTATGTAGTGGCCAAATTCCACACAATCTAAATCTCATAAGAAAACTTATACCTATCTACATATAACATATAATATGTAGAATAAAGCTAGTGTACAATGACGGATTCTTCTGTTGTAATGACATATTAGTTTGGTCTCTTTGTGACACAAATTCTATTTATGAATATTGAAATGATAATTAATTACTGTTTAATTCAGCCACTGCAGCCTAAAAATCCTGTTAAAATCATAAAATCCACCAGAAGCAGAATTTTGGATCCATAATGGAAAAGCTTTCCTTTTTTTTTGTTTGTTTTTTTTTTTCTTCTGTGTTAAAGACACAGCAAACTTTGAGGCTGTTTAGTTTATTTGATGTGATTTCACTTTGTCTGTAAAAAAATAATTGCTGGATATTGATGAGTTATTTTAATTATTCTGCTTGTTTGGAAGGAAGTTGATTTACTTGTTAGTAGACTATTGTCCATGAAAATAATGAAGGATATATGGATGCCACTATAAACATGGGTCTGATATTTATGTTGGTATAAATCTGGATTTGTGCCTCTGAAATTAATGGAGCTGCACCTATATCAATCCCAGGCAAATTAGGTCAAAGGAACCCAAAATGGCAAAGAGCTGCACCAAACCAGGCCCTGCTACAAGAAAAGACTCTAAAAAAATGTGGAATTATGCATTTTCAATTTGGCAATGCTAGCTTAGCTCCATCATTAACTTTGAAGATATAATGCCATGGTCTTCCATGCACTTTAGAACCTACAGCACAAATTCTCTCCAGATCTTAGGTGCACATTTGAAAGGTTGTGGTGCTGCCTGTTCCTTCTGACAGTTTGTTAGACTGATCTAAAAGAGATTTGCTGCCACATGCTGTACTCACATCTGTTATCAAGAACACCCATGCTCCTTAAGAGGTCTACCTTATCGGTGGTGAAAGAGACTTCATTTCCAAATGCTTAGAGTATAGTTTTTTACATGGTTGAAAATTACTGAAGTAGCATTCTGCATTTTCTTTGCACATCTGCAAGTAATTATGCAATGTACAAAGTAGGGGCAATTCAATCAAAGAGGACAACAAATGCAATTTAGCCCCATTCTCCTTTAACTTGGGGTGCTTTAAATCTGGAATGAGTCCATGAGACCTTCTGGAACCAAAGCAAATGAAAAGAATGAAATTGCTTTGGTCTCAGACACAGTGACCCAAATATGTCTTTCTTGAGTCCTTAAGGGACATTTCCTGCCATCTAAAAAGCCTGCTGAGTCCTTGCCTTACATACTGACCTCTTCCCAAGCTAGTTTCTTTAGCTCAGATATGACATTATGTCTAGGGTTTAAATGGTGGGGTTTTGGTAGTGGGAGGCCTGCAGCAGTGGCTTCTGTAGGAGGAAGTCAGGGACAGCCCTGTGCCAGACACAGCTAGTTCAAGCCAACTCAGCAACAGATCCACTGCCTGCCAAAGCTAAGCAATTCAGAGGAATTTGTGGTGCCTCTGTGAGGACATATTTAAGAAAAGGCAGAAAACACTAAGGGTGATGGAACAAATGAACAGCAGTGGGAACAACGAGGCCGCAGTATTAGGAGGCACTCCACAGTGGAGCTGGTTACACCCCTGAAGGAACCGTGGTCTATGGAGAACCCACACTGGAGCAGATACTTCCATGAAGGGACTGCAGCTCATGGATAAGCATGCACTGCAGCAAGTACCCTGCTGTAGGGACAAAGGCCCATGGAGGAGCCCACACTGGAGTAGAGGAAACAATAAGAAGGAAGAGGCAGTGGAGGAAAAAAGGAACAAAGCAGAAAGAAATACCCACGCACTGACCCCAACCTCCTGCACCATCTGTTGCTTCACTGACAGGACTCAGTGTTACCTGCAGTGATAGGACGGTGATTAGAGACTGGGAAGCAGGGAGAACAGGTGTCTGGAGTGAAGTAGAACCTGGGAGTGGAAGAGAAGGTGTGTCTTCCCTTGGTGTATACATGTTTGTCATCTTTGTTTCCAAATACCCAAATCAGTAATTAAATGTTTTAAATTAAATTCCCCAAGTTGAGGCTATTTTGCCAACTGCATTAACTGGTGAGTAATTTCCTTGTCTTTGTTTTGACCCATGAGTTTTCTTGGTTTTGTTCTTCCTATTTTCTTCCCATTCCAACTGTGGGAGGGGGAGGAAGGGAAGAGTGAGCAAATGGCTCTGTGGGTGCTTGGCTGCTGGCCACCCCACCACACATTACACTTGGCAATGCATCCTGTCAGCGGTGGTTACCAGAAGAAAAAGGTTTTCACTTGCACTTTGTTGTTTGCAGTTTGATTTACTGTGCCTCTATACATCTTTAATGGCTTCAAAAACCTAGTCTCTCATTTTTCCCATGATTATTCTGGATTCTCTGCAGAAGAGAACCAAACTAATCCACCGAATCTTACAAATAAAAGGGTTTTTTCTTTCTGGGAAGTGCAGGGCCTGGAGCAGGCCTGGGCTGCGGGCCTTGAGGAGCCTCGGCAGGCCCAGGAGCCGAGGCGAAGGCGGGAACTGGCCGTGGTGCTGAACGGGCTCCTGGACAGGGCAGCGACTTCCATGGCCACAACCGGTACTTGGAAAAACAAACACTTTACATAAAACTTAAAAAGTATGCTCAGATGTACAGTGGTGCAAAGCCCCTCATATTATCATCTACGAATAAATGCAATTTTTTCACTATTTATACTCAGCAATCCGTATTAATGCCATTACACATGGATCTCAGCACCTGCCCACTCAGCTCAGGGTGTTGAAAATATAAACATTTATACTTAATATTTGCAGATTCTCTATATTAACTAATATTCTTCCATCTGAAAGTGCCCCATTTCCCCCCCACCCTTTTTTTTTTTTTTTTTTTTTTTTTTTAAAGAAATGGGATTAACACCACAATTAAATCTATTTGTGGAACAACCAAATGGAGCTGAGAGAAAGCAAATTAATCTATGCATCATAGATTCATGGTGTTTAGCATCAGAAAGGGATGCTAGATTATTCAGCCTGGGCCTCTGCCTTTTATAAATCATTACATTTCACCCACTTACCCCTGTCTTGAACTCAGACATTTTGGGGCTAAAACTTCCTTCTGAAATGAAGATAGGCCTGAATTAAAGAAATAAAAAAAATAATTTATTTTTTCCTTCCCCTAGTATTGTTACATTTTCTGTTAGAGAGAAGAACTTGGTATTTTCTTTCTGCAAAACAACATATCCAACTCACTTCAGAGTGCCTTCCTTGTTAAAAAAAAAAAGCATGGAGTTCTTTAAGTCTTTAATTATCTGTTGCAGTTCTTTCCTTCCCTTTCCTCTAATTTTCCAGCACAACTTTTAAGATGTATATACTACACCTGGAGGTGGTACACCAGTGTCACCTGTGCCACATGCAGAGTAGAAAACATTTCCCTGTTTCTATTCACTACTCCTCTTTGTACATTCATAGTTTGTGCTACCTCTTTGTGCCATAGCATCACAATGAGAACTCAGATTGTTGTCTACTGTGACTCCACAATTTATTTTAAAGTCAGTATTTTTCAGTTTAGAATTCAGTATTATGTAGGAATAACTGTATCTGGCTGTATTCAATTACAGTTTGTTTGAATAGACAAGTCTACCAGCTGACCTAAATCACACTGACTTATGTATATTCACTGTTAGTTACCACTCCGCCAACCCTCATGTCATCTGCAGCTTTTATTAATGATGATTTTATATTTACTTTTAGGTCACTGAGGAGAATATTGAATAGTGTAAAATTTAGTCATAAGGAAATCCATCAGAGACACACTACCCAGGGATTATTTCATATTGGCAGACAATGTTGCAGACTATAATTTCTGAGTCCACTTATTAAGTGCTTCACAGGTATTGTGTGGTCTAATTGTTTAAAAGAATGTCATGAAATGCTAAGTCATACACTTCACAAAAGTCTACATTAAATCATCTCAGTTCCTTTATCAAAGGAATTATTCTGTCAAAGAAGTAAAATGACCTACTTTTAAGTGTACTGAAATTTGTGTCTTCCTGCCTTTTAATTCCCCTTAAAGACAGTATATCAAAGATTTCATTGCAAATGTTCTGTGATTTTATTCTGCACTACTCTCATTCCAAATTGCCATTGTAAAATACTCTTCCCGTATTATTTTCAGTATATATTCCCATGCTTTAACTTTTCCTTTAAGCAAATATGCTACAATATCCTTTTTATTGTGATGAGCTATCTTTTACGCCATATTATTCAGAGCAGCCAAAGCTGACTCACAAAAGATTCATTATTTGTTGTCCCATAACTGCTGCTGCTATTTACATACATTTCCTATGGGATGTTTCCACTCTTCAAACCACAGAAAACTCATAAAATGTGTGTGTAAACTGGATACTAAAATATAAGATGTGAAATGAGGACTGTAGGGCCACAACCATGAAGAAAGTCACATCTAGAGGTATGTACTGGTAGGGAGTGAAGTGGGAAAAAGATTTAGGCAAGGACTTTAATGCTTAGACTGAAATATCAGAATAGAAGCATTTCTTCATAGCTCTTGAGTGTCAAGGAGTGGCTTGGTTTTGTCTGTTGGAAGTGAGGCTTGGTATTTCAGGCTAAAATTGCACATGCTGTAGCATTTTAAAACTGAGCATGAATATTTACACTTTTAAAGTTCTAATTTAGATGTAAAACAGTAAATCAAGGACATTTTGAGAAAAAGCAGCCAGTCAATCTTCAATAAGCCCCTGAACAACCAGAGACTTTTGTCAGCACATATGGTTGTCTAACAGGGCGCCTCAGAACAGTGGGTGATATTATGTGCCATATGTGCTGCTATACCAAAGAATGATTTGGTTTCTGGTAATACTATAACCAAAGACTAAGCTCTAGAATTACCTAGCTCTTCTTAATCAATATCAGCATCTTAATTTTTCATCTATATTTAATTGCACTCTTAGTGGGCTGAAAGAATGCCTTTTAGCTGTCAGTAGAAACTACGAGAAGGAATGGTTTACCTAAATAAAACAAAGCTTTTAAAGGGGATTATGATCTTGCTATTCATTTGATTACCTGAAACTTATTAGGAAAAAAAATGTGCTCTACTGGAACAAAAATTTTAAAAAGTTACTAATAAAGCAAGCAATGTGAAGGCTCTGATATTTTGTCTCATAAACTTCATAGAAAGGCATAGAACTTACCTGCATTACTCATAAAGGTAATCAGATCTCTAAATAATCCTTTGCAATAATGAACTTCATTGCTTGTGATACACTACATATTTAAAACTTGGCCTGAAATTTCAGGAAGTCATTTTGTTTGTGTACTTCAAATAACTTGTGAAATATGATTTCCAAATAGCAAGTTTTCAATTGCTGTGAAATTTACACGTATTTGAGGCATCTTAGTTTCAATACTTTATGGTGAAACACCTACATCAACGTCAACAGTCACTTTTGATAATTTTAGGTGAGGAAGTCTTTCAAGGCTAGAGCTAGTACTGCTTAACCCAATAGTTGCTATTCCAGTTGTCTTCACTGTAAGCAATTTCAGTTATTTTCACTTACAAAGAAGCATTTGGCCCCCCAGTAATTTTCATTACCTCTCTGTAAATTTCTATTTTTAGGAGCTCTCCAGGTCGGTTTGAACTTTAGCTGTCAGAAGCAGACAAAATTCTACTGGAAGCCATAGTTCAGCTAAAGATCTGGCTCTACAGCCAAATACAGAAATCAATGAGATTTTCTGGACTGAGTGCAGTTTTCAAAGTAAACACATTACTGTGAGTGTGTCATCATATCTGCACTCTCCACCCAACCTCTGCTTTAAAAAATAACACATTCTAAACACAAATGTCCTTTACAGACTAAGATCTAAGAACAAGTGAGAAGTCATATACAAGATCTGAAAATGTAACAAAAGGCTCTGAATGTCAGAGGACAGTATAGGGTAGGTCTTTGTAGGTGTTGGTGTGCCCTTTGCTGTCAATCAGCTCTACTAGTAAAATGAAGAGGTCACAGCCTCACCCCATTCAGCTGGCACATCAGACAACCAAAAGAAGAGCAGCCTGCATGAAATGATCTAACATGAAGACAAAAAATGCTACGTTGTCCCTGACTCTTACTCTCTGACAGGCCATATCAGATTAGCTTTTCTCGTTTCTAATTCCAAACAGCTGCTGGTGTTCAGTTATTCAAATGCACTTATTCAAATCCAGCACCAGCTACCATTACAAGCAAGATAACCTACATCTCTTCCTTTTCTAAAAACCTTCTTGCAATGTGCAGGCACTGTCATAGAATTGTCCAACACCAAGGTTAGACAATTTTGTCTGAGGTAAGATCTCTTTCAGAAGCCACCAGCATTCATAGGTTTCCTTTATTGTTTCTCCCCATGCATGTTACATTTCAAATACGTTACCACCAAAATTACTTAATCCAACCTTTAACTGGTTGAATTTTAATTCTTCAGCATGCAGCATACTCTCAAAATGACGTCAGCTGAGCTGTAGCAATTCTACAGCAACTGTGTACATGCTTGAAGATCTGGATTTATAGGCCAATGGGGGGTTAATTCCATTGAAATCACTGACTAAGCTCTTTGGGACCCAGGCCAGCAATTTCAAAAACATTTCCTTTTAGTCTTTCCTGCAAACTAAAACAAGATGTGTTGCCCCACATTCTCTGAGAGTTAAAGCTGTGCATATTGGTAGTACCTGATAAGGAGAAATGCTTGAATCATGGCGACTGCCCTGTGAGCTACAGACCTACAGACTATAGGCCTTTGAACTGGACTGAGATGCAGCCATGATAAGTTCCTTTATTTGCAAGTGTTAAGATCAGGGTCTTATTGACATAGACAAGAAGTGATAGCAGCATGCCAACTAGAACGAAAAATGCTATTTTGCAAGATATTTGGTAAAATATTAGAGAAACATGTCATTAAAATATAACTAACACTATTAAAACCAGATTTTTTTCCATCTTTTTCATTGTCTGTGTTCACCCTTGCTAATTCATACAATTTGTTAACTTCCATTGGGTCCACAACTTTTGAGTAAAGAAAACTGAGTTTATTTGCTTACATCTAAAGATACTTCACCTTTCTAATTATTTTAAGTATTTAAAGTACTGCTTAGGAGATGCCAAGTCAAACAGCTCCTGCACTGACCAGGTCATACTGTTTTGTCTTTGTCCAGTGGGAATGCTGTCATTGCTGTAGAGATCACTTGAAATCAGGCAGGACGTTTCACACTGCCATTCCAAAAAAGTCTCCTTTGATGCAGGTACTAAAAAAATTAAATCCTTGATCCCCAACCTGACCAGCTTTTGCCTCCCAATGTCTGTTTCCATGGCATTCTCAGCTGGTAGAAGGCAGAGAGCTAGTACAGTAAAAGAGGCAGACCAGCTTGTGCAGTACTTTCCTAGCAACACTTATCGCCTGTAGGATCCTGTTGCGTTAACTTTAACAAGAATAGAAACAGAATCTCTTTCTACCCTTTTTCTTTTCCCTTTCAAGGGTATAAATGGATGACAGAGAGTGAGTGGCCTAGCAATTGCTGACCCTTGTGTTTATAGTGATATGGCACAGCAGTAACCTTCAGCAGCAAGACAGGCTCCTGGTCTAATAAGCTGCATTTATAATCATGATGAGAAATAAAGATACCACCAGAATGCTAGTCTTTCCTATTTTTTTAAATAACTATCCAGTTTTTCCTTATGTGTTACTCTAAGGCATGATTCTACCACCTGTTTTTTAAAGAATTCCTTGTTTTATGAATATAAGATTATTTATGCATTATTTTTGTAGGCAATAGCTATAACAAGAAGTTACATCAATTTGTTATTCTAATAATTCTTGTAACATTATGCTTAAGCAATACTTAGCTGAGCGGAGCTACTTCAGTTGTAAACCAGCCCACCTAAAACCTGTGAAATGGACCATACAAATAAATCATTACCTCTCCATGAGGTCCTATTAGCTTCATCTTAGTTCCACCAATACAAATCAGACGGTAATACACAGGACTTAAAATCATAACCTGAACCCACTTCTCAAAATCAAAGTATGCTTAAATGCCATCATGATAGTAGGATACTGAAATTATATTCTAAGACGTGTGGAGAAACTGGACAGGTACAGCTGTTGTAGGCTGTTTCATTTGCCCATGGCTTTTGTTTTCCTTTCTTTCAGGTGATTCTAAAGAATTCTGTAGCCACTTCCCTCATGATATTATTAAGAATAAAATTTACACACTTTTAGGAACTACAGAAGAAGGGAGTCAGGAAAGCTATTCTCATTCTGAAAGTTTGGTTCTTGTTTGGAAATCTGAAATTGCAAGGATGGGAACACTGCAGAAGAGAATCTGAGCAAAGATGTGACACCAATCTGCAGATGCATTAAAGGCTGCTGCAAAGAGGATGAGAATGTCCCCAGTGTAAAAAAAACAGGAAACAATGGGCTAAAATTGCAGCAGACTTAGTTTTGACCTTAGGAACTGTTTTCTAAGAGTAAAGATACTCAGTCTCCGGAATAGTTTAGCTTTCCGGAATAACAGGCTAGGCAAATGTCTACCAGCAATGATGATGGATCATAAATTAATAACTGATCCTCCTTTGGGTGGGAGGACAGACGAAGGTGACCTCCTGATGCCTCTTCTCACCCGTTTTTCTGTGATTCTCCATACTTAATACACTGAAGGGACTGATATTTATCACACTTAACACTTGTCAAAACCACTTAAAATAGGCCAGACATAAATCTATGAGAAATGGTGACGTGTTAATTACTCTCTTTAGGTATTTTTTCCATCCCTAACTCTTTCTCATCCTTCTGTTCAGTCACATTAGACAGTTTGTCCCCCTGTACCAAGTTACCATCTCTTCTCATATGCCTGTAAGTCTGATATTCCAAGACTTCAATACAAGAGAAGAAGTCTGGCAAAGGAACCTCTGCTTCTCCTCCCTGAGTATCAAATTTGACTTGCACCTCCTCTGAGATCTCAGAGGATGACTGACAGACTGTGCATATGTGTAGTTCTGATCTTTTGCATGCATCTCAGTCCAGTGATTTTCTCTCTTCTCCACTCTGATCCTATCCAATCTGATCCAATCTCCAGGTAAGTGTAAGACTGCAAAGCCAAAATAGCAACACTTTTGCATTTTTAACATGATAGGAGCTGTGTTTTGAAAACATGAAGACTGATGATTCAACTAGTTTAAAATATTCAGACTGATTAAGGATCTCATCTTTGGTACCACCAATCTGTTTAGCCACAGTTTGGAAGACATCTATGTTTAAGAACATCAAATGAACAGACTCACAGATACATGCTGAAACAAGCCCCACTAACATCTTAGTACTAATAGATGTATTTGGAAGGGAGAAAATCTTTGCATTAGGTCATGTAGTTCAGAGGTCATAGGATCAGTGATTGCTGTCTGACAGAATAAGGGCTAAAAGAAAGCTGTGAGGCTTCTTAGCTGCTGGCTACAAGAGTAGCTTGCAGCCAAAGGTATGCTGTCTTGATATCTTGTCTTACGTGAAACTTTCAGATACAGGAAGATTTCCCAGGAAACAAGATAATGCAAATTGATCTTTATAATATTTGGGGCATAACAATAATGTCTCATTTCACTTGGCCTTGCAGCAAAAGACACCAAGCTATGTCTCCCAAATAGCAGTGTTAGGACTCAGCCTATTTAATCAATTCACCAGTTTTCATTTTCTATGTATTAAATTAAAAAAATCAAAACCAAAACAACACCTTTGGTCTCTCTTCCCTCCTTCCCTTCACACCAAAGGAAAACTCTGTAAACAGCCACTAAGCTACCTCATTAACTCCTTTTAAGTGTCTCCTTACACTCTCCTTTGCCACACTGGCAGCAGCCCTTGGCTGAGACTGTCACCTCTCATGCTGACAGATACTGAGCACTGTTTCTTGATACGCTCCCTCTCCTTATACCCAGATGTTCCCTCTGGCTTCATGGTTAAATGGCATACTCTTCAGGGAGAGAATTAACTTCTGAATGGTTCATGGGTGATGTGACACTAGCCTTGGTGCAATGGCAATGCTCAGTGCTGGAAGTCAGTCTTAAGCTTCCAGTAAAGTGAGCTTCTGAGGGCTGAAAAGATGAATGTAAGACAAAAGAAGTAAGGGTCTAGTCAAAATAATAGGACCTCTGAGCCTGATGGGATGCATGGCATGGGTATTTCACTTCAAGGAGTGTCAACAGAGAGGCAGAATGAATCTTGTGTCTCAACTCCGAGGAAAAAGCACTTGGATGTCTAGACACATCTTTGTCACACCTTCATACAGCAACAGGGTATTAATCCTTTCTTTGACTTGTGGTGCAGCTGTTTCAGGGCAGGGACTGCCATTAATTCTGAACTCTCCAGAGTTTGTGCCACTATCCCTAACAAAGCAGACCTATCTAGGCCAAGAATGATGTGGCCCACCAGTTTCATCAGCTGGAGACAGAGTGCCCAGAAAGCAGCTTGCTACTATGACTGCCTGCCAGCATGCTTCTTCTAAGGGTGGCATGAAGGGACTCTATCCCTGCAATTCCAGCACCATGGCTCTGAGGAAACTATGGGTGCTACCAGAAATCCACCAAGCTACTAATCTGCAGATTGCCACTAGCAGCTCCTGGGGTAAGAGCTCTCACAGAACTTCAGGTTAAACCTGTTCTTCTAGGATTTGGCCATGATCACCCTGCAGGAGGTCAGAAGAATTAGCAGGGTGCTCTGAGGCTGTGAAAGAACCGAGTGAGCTAAACTACTGCTATGCCTGAAGACGTTCAGCTGGTGTGCATCTCTGAGGATGCTCTTTACATCAGCAGCACCTCTACAGGAGCTGTTGCCTCTACAGAAACATCTAAGCGGAGAACTGCCTTTGCTAGGATGCAGTACTATAGAATGAACTCCTGAAGTAATAGATGCAGATGCAATGACTGCCCTTCCCTGAGAGGCAAATACCTTGCAATAACATGAATGATACCCTAAGCCACTATAGTGTATATAAAACTGTAAACTACAATGTGCCACACCCATACATCTCTTCTGCTGGTTTGCTCCAGAACAGTTACATAAATTAAGCTATAATGGTGGGACAGTTAATAATACTGAGACAGCTTTAGTATAATATGTATGATTTCCTTGGGCCTCTCTCCATTATCATCAACACTTTTCTGGTTTGTGATGTCTCAGAGGAATTCTCCAAGGACATCTGATCCTGTCAATTCTCACAGCACAAATGGATTTACCTTTGTGTTGACAACTATCTCTGGCCCTCAGAAAGAATTTATTTTATTTTTAAGCCTAATAGCTTTGACTTCTGGTTTCTTGATTTTTCCTTGTGGTACAGCCACTAGATTGAGAACAATGTGGGTTTTAAAACCAAAGTGTAAAAAATATAGATTCCTTAAAACAAGGTGAGAAGGTTGACAACAATCCTTTCCAAAGAACTGACATTTGTATTTGCCTCCTTGCTGACCAAAGCTTTTCTCTAATAGTCTCTCATCAGCCTACCTATGTGCTATAGTACCACCAGTTAAAGGACAAACATCTATAGATGCCTTTCAACCCTCTTCCATGACAAAGTTTAAGGAGCTATTTAGTCTGGCATCCATTTTGTTAGTTTCTACCAGCAGCAGCTGGTAGATTTCTCTGGGGTTTTCTTCAGCGCATCTGGCTTGAGTCAGGTCACTATAAAAAATTTAACAAACATCTTTTACAGGACTGGCTTGAGCTTTTTTAAATAAGGAAATCTCATCTATCTCCAACCTAAAAAAGGTTTTGTTTCCATTCTGTCAATGCAGAAGACATATTAAACATTGTATTTAATAAGATATTGAACATCAATTTGTTTCTAGTGTATACAGGAGCAGGCTGTGCTTACGAAACATCACTTGGGTTTTTTTTACTCCGTGGTCTGAGTAAAAGTTGTTTTGCTGTGATAAAATATGTATTTCTTCATTCTGGACAGCAATAAAATGGACTAGACTCTAGATTGCATCTCAGCTAATACTGGAATGGAGCAAGACAGGCTGGGCAATTGTGTAGCCCTTGAAATGTGAAGCTAATTTTGGGGAGGATTATTTAAGAAAAAAAGAAAAAGAAAAAGAAAAAAGAAAAATAAAAAAGCCAAGTAGTAAGAACATAAAAACTGCCATACTGATTAAAAACAAAGGTCCCTCTAGCCAATATGCTGTCTCTAACAGTGATGATAAATTGACATTTAGGGAAGAATAAGAACCATTTAAGTATATATGGTTGTATCCCTCAATACTCTCCCAGCTTCTTACTGTTTTAAGCTCAGAGGATTTCTGTTTATTTAGCAACTCTTCATGAATCATTCTTCCAAGTACTCCTCCTTCTGAAATTACATAAACTTCTATTCACCATGTCTTTTTAAAGGATTTCCACAGGTCTTGTACCCGATGCATGAGGAACCATCATCACAAGCTTTATTTGATGACTCCTAATGTCCCTGGAAGGGATAGTGAATAGTTGATCTCTATCCACTTCGGTCATGTTAGTCATGATTTCGTAGATCTTCATTACATCCCCACAAATTACCCTTCTTTTTTTTTGGAATCCCAGCCCACTGAATCATTAACTGTAGAGAAGCCATTGTGTACTATTTGATCAACAAATGTGTCCTTCTCTGAATCTCTTTTAAGCTCTAAGGTATCATTTCTTAAATGAGACCAGAACTGCAAATAGTATTCAAAGTATAAGAAATGTGCATATATCCAGAGATGTAACTGTGATTTACTTTCCTAATAGTTCCTAGCATTTGATTTTTTGACTGCTGCTGAGCAATGAGATGGTGCTTTCTTGGAACTATGTATCTTAACCCCAAAGTCTCTCTCACCTTTGAGGTGTAATGGTCAGGTCACACTCCACTATTTGATATATGAAGCAAGGATCTCCAGAAGTCCATTCAAACATAAATTACTACATGATTCTACGCATTTAAGACAGGATTTTCCCTGTTCAGTATCCTTTCTTGAAGGATATTGTCAAGGTCTTTTGGAAATCTCAGTAAAATATATCAACAAGATCACACAGAACCACATACTTGTTGACGACTTCAGAAAACACCAAGAGGTTTACAATGTTTTCTCTTTTCAAGATCATAGTAATCTTCAAGTGTGAATAAAAATTGCCATTAGTAATTCACCTGTTTCCTCTTTAAGTTTATAGGTGAATTCCACTTGGTGATTTTTGTTACTTTCAATTCTGTTTCTTTGAATTACAATCCCTTCCAAAGCTGCTTCCGTTTTAAGACAATGGTTCACTGAGTTCCCCTTAAAATAGGATGCTTGTGTTGTGATCTCCTATCTTTCTATAATGAACTTGGATGCCAATAATCTATTTATCTTCTCTGCAATGGTCCTGTCTTCTCTGAATGCTCCTTTTCTACTCCAGGAAGTTCTACAAAATGAATGCCAGATATTTTGCGGCTGATGTCCTAAGAATTTAGTATTAATTTTAGTTCCTTTAGGAAGCTACACCTCCAAATCTTTCTTGGTCTTGATTATATTTGCATATTCAATCTACCCAAATTTATGATTCTTTTCATTTTGTTTGAATACAACTTCAGATTTTTAATTTGTGCTTTCTTAACCCTAACAACCCAGCTTAGCCATTTCATTTCCTTTGCCAGTTTCCAAGCCTCTCCTAATACAGAGCATGAAATGGTTTTGTGCTTCCACTCTGGTGTCCTTCAGCCTCCACACCACCTGTAACTTAATTCTCTGTTGCCCAACTGATGGCACAACTGTGGTGAAGGTTTTGGCCTCTTGCTTTTTTGTGTCATGGATGCTGGATCTGAGGAACAATTACTATTACAGAGTTGTGCTTGCACAGGAAATTTTGAAATGCATCTTTGTCATTTTCTTGTCAAGGGTTTTATTTCCTCTTGTGGAGTTTGCTAGCCAGCTGATCCATAAAAGAATCACAGACAATTTCATCTATGGCTTATGTCCCTAAGTGAAGTTTCACTCTTCCACATGGAGGTAACTGAAGTAACCAAGTATTTTCTGTCCTTCCCAACTCTCTGACTTCTTACAGCTTAACTCAGCCTGTCTCAGCACCTAGTTGGGAGGCTGGCATGACTGACCCCTTCTATAGTCTTTTTAGGTCTGGCATTTCAGTTCAGCTTCTGTGCTATTTGTTAAGGTGGTTAGTTTGTTAATTCAATTTGATCCCAAGCTCTGACTAACACTTAATTCTATTGTAGAGGTAACACTGTATACTTTTCTCATCCTTTTATGTTTTGTACACTAGTATTACAGAATCCCACTGGCTATCTTTCTTCCATCAGCAAGAAGGGAGGAAGAAAAGCAGCTGTAATTGATAGTTATTCAATCACATCATCAGTAGTTTTTTATCTAATTTCTTTGCTTTCAGGACCGCATTGGAGCTTATGTTGTGTTTTGACCCTGAAGCCTGCTACTCTTACTCTACTAATACCAACATCTCAGTTCCATCTTCTGTTTTCTGCTACTCTGTTGAGCCCAAATGCTTTAATCTTCATTGCAAATTCATTAATTCTACTCCATTTTCCTCATCTCGATTATCTTCCATTCTGGCACTTTGATTTTGTCTTTAGCCCAGAGGGCAACAATACTGACTGTAACTGCAGACATTCTTATACTTGTAAAAATCTTCTCCTCTCTAATTATGCCTTGACAATAAAAAGGTTTTCAACAGATATCATTCTGATTCTATTAACACAAAACTACACTTACACAGAGATTCCTTTCCAAATCAAATCTCTAAGATCAGACTTCTCCTTTCAGAGTTCAGTACAGAATCTCATATACCCTGGGAAAAAAATCAGCTAGGTAGAATTTAATCTTTTCTTTCAGCATTTCAGTTTTTGGGGTTACTTGTAAAATAATTCAACAATATAATTCTTTGGCAATAAAATGACTATTGGAGACCACTAGGAAGTAATTTTAGAATCATACTCTCCAGACATCAATTAATTATTTACTTCAAACTTCACCAGTTTTTCATTTAGGAAACATGGAACTTTATACAAACAGCTGTATTGTTCTGCAGAAAGTTGAAACAAGATTATTTAGGGCAAAGCTTTTGACTGGAACACACTGACTTAGCTGCCATAGTTGTGAATTTTCTCCCTCTTTACAGATTGGTACTTCCTTTATGCATAAAAAAGTATGTGTGTACCTAGACTCAGAACAAATAGAGAGGACTGGATATATAGAAGAGAGAGATTTAACACATAAATAAGAATATTTTTGGTAACAAAAATAACATTTTGAAAGAGAAAAAACCAGCTTGTTTCCAGATCCATATTGAAACAAGTACTTTAAAGCCCCCATTTAAGCTCACCAGTTTTGTTCTGTATTGCAGTGGATGACAAGCACTCAGTCTTTGTCGTGACTCAGCAGCTAAGGGAAGACTAAGGTGAGTAACTACTTATGTTATTCAGCTTGACTGTAAGAGCACCCTAAGATGTGGGAGGCAGATGAATAGTTAGACCACAGAAATTGGATGTGACCCTTTACTGTTTTCCTCTCATTTCTAGCAGCTCACTTGATGACTTGGGTAATGTCACTTTCTCAGTCTGTGCCTCACCTTCCCCAGTGATACAGATGGTACAGCTGGCTGAGAACTGGGTTAGCTATGATGTGATTTTTTCTTTAACTGGGTACTAAATTTGAACAGAAAAATCCAAATTATTTGTAAAACAAATGTTCCCAAAAATGTTGTTTTTTGATTATCACAACTTCATTTTCCATTTTTTCTCTTTAAGACAGTTGTGCCTCTTACACTGAAGTATTTAACTTCTTAAATACAATATATATGTCTCATTTTGTTCATCAGTGGTTGCTTTTTTTTTTAGCGTAATATGAAGTTTAAACAAAATGAATAAAAAAACATTATCAAAATTAAAAAACTCTGCACCACAGAAAAAAACACGCTTTTTCTCCAGTTAAACAATGCAGTAGATGCTGACACATTTCTGGTGAATACTTTCGTTTTGATGAAACTACATTTTGTTTAAAGTCGTTAACTCAGTACACATATTGGGTTTATGACATCTGGTTGTTCTCGCATCTCATCTGACATCTTCCTCTTTCATAGGTAATAATTATCTTTTGTCTGTCTGTCCTATTTCCTTTTCTTTTCCACAAATGTATCACTCGTCTTACAAATATCCTCTCTATTCCACATATTTCAAGCACTCTTTTCTTTCAGATTGTCTAACTGATTAAAATAATAACATTAAGTTCAAAGCAACTGTTCCTGGGCTGTACTTAGCTTGAATTTTGCTGTTTCTTTTTGAAGCTCAGAAGTCTACTTGCCTTTAGGTTTCTTCATATTTTCTGATTATTTCAAGTGCATAATTGAAAGTATTTTCTCCTACAAACTTTGCCTGACTACTTATTAAGGCTAACACAAAACTCTTTTGCCTGGTTTAGTAATAACACTGAGTTCCTTTTACAGTATCTTCCAATTTATGAATAGAGAAGGATGAATGAGAGTGTGATGAGGTTGCAATAGCTTGCAAGACAGAACTTGCCATAACACATCTTCCTCTATAGGAAAAGCTCTGGAGAATGACACCTTCCTCTCCTCACTGCCATCTTCTTACCTGGCATTTCTTTACAGCCTGTCTGGGGAAGCAGGTGTTTACTGCCAATTAGGCTTGATGAAACAGCAGGAGTTTCTTGCGTTCTCTTGACAAGGGTGTTTCTGGGCTGATGGCAGCTGTTGGAAGGCTTCTGGCTATATGGACAGCATTAGACCTCAGTGTACTAAGCACTCTGTTCATTTGGTGATTTAGATAATTTAGATCTTACCCTTACTGCACCCTCTGTTGCAGTCATAGTGTAAATATTCAATAATTTATTGAATATTTTCTTTCGGAGCAAAAATAATAGTAAGATGCTTCAATTGGCAGCAAATATATTAAAGAAATAACTTTATATGTTATAATGCAAAGTACATATTAATTCTATCTATAGGCTACTTTACTAATTATATTAAAACTGTTCAGCAAAACCACTGGAGCAACAAAAAATTCCTATTCCAAAAAGATATGGTCCATAATTATAGAAAATGTTGTGTTACTTCAATGCTTGAACTGAATCATTGCTTTTCCAACTGCCAGATTGCTGACTAAGAGTATTGGGCTTCAGTTTCTTTGGTCTGAGCCATAACACTTCTCAGCCTTTCTGACAGATGTAAAAAGACACTACAAATGCAGGGTCTTTCCTTACAATGGCCTTATGCAGGGTTCTCCTGAACTGAATGGGATTGAATCTGCCTGAGTGATCAGCTTTAGATAATAAGTCCAGAAGATTAAAAAAAACAACAAATGGATTATGACTTTTTGTGGTGTAGGGTGGTATGGTGTTAGTTCCACCATTTTTGCACTTTTTTCTAGTTAAAGGAGAAAAAACGGAAACTAATCTCAGTCCTTTGGAAAATGTAAAACCTTGTTAGTACTTCTGGGTTAAAAAATAATTATTAGCAAACACATTTGGAAAGTAGTCAGACTGAAATAAAAACCAGCTCATAACAGATTAAAATCAGACAGGAGTTTGCAAATGCACTGTCACACCTAAAAGGGTGTGTGAATTGGAGCTGCACATACAGAAGCATCATGTCATGGAGGAGGAAGGTGACAGTTCCTGTTTATGCTTTTTTGGCAAGCTGCACCTGAAGGTGAAGGATGGGATGATTTTCTGGAAACTGCCATGCCAGAAATACACAGCTAAACAGGAGAGAACTGAGAAGAGCAAAGGGAATAATTAGAGACCTGTGGGGGTGGGACAGGATTTCTAATCTCTTTTTTTAAAGCAAGCAATCTATGCAATCACACAGTTTTTCTGTCAGTACTCCAGCAATAACATTCTAATCTCTTGACCGATTTCAAAGAAGCCTAACAAAAAGGGAGAGGCCTAAAAACACTGAGCTCGTACAAGTTTTATGAAAATCAGCAGCCAGTTAGAGGAGACTTAGATTTGTGCATCCACTAAAGAATGGGTGGAAGTGTGAACTCAGCTGCATTATCATAAAATTATGCATAATAACAAATCTTGTCCAGAACAGACCCTGAAATCCCAACCTGAAATGAACTCCCCTTTGTACCAGTGTTTTTTGTCTGCCTTGAAAAGGACTGCTTCCATCTTTTCTCATGCTAGAGCTAGCTGTGACCTTCTTCTCTCTCTTAAAATACTGCAGTACCACCAAACTTAAATAAATGAAAAATCGTGAGTCAGATGCCAAAACAAAAACTGCTCTTGAAAATCATGATGAGCTAATAAAAGAGATTTTACTGTGAAATTGGTCTTTGAAGTTTTTAAATTCCTTCAACTTCTTCTTGAGTAAGAGAGAAGTCACAGTGTCCCATTTTTAACTTACTGTGAGAAATTACTTTGAGCCCTTGATGCTACAGGGTATTTCATCCTTACTGGCTGTCCATAAGATGCTAAATGCCCTCAGACTGAAAAGTCCTCCACAGCTTTCACTATCCCCAGTCTCCCATGAGTCTGAGAAAGAGCACCACTCCTTTAGGGAAGGAAGCTACAGGAAAACACTCTGAATTGTTTGTTTCCAGTTTCTTCTTTCAGTTTGCCTCAAGCAAGAAAACAGACAATCATGACTGCTCACAGCTAGACTAACAAAAAGAGCTTGAAAAGGGAGTATTAGTGGAATTGAGAAATTTAAACATAGCCTTTGGACAATCTGAAAGAAAGATATTGGGGAGAAGGAAAGTTACTAGGAGAGAAGGAAGGTCTAGGACCATAAAGAAATATGCATCTGTCATGCATAGGGCATATGTGGATACTCATTGTTATGAATTGAGAAGATCACAGATTCCATTATAGTGATTGGCTTCTCAAATTTAAAACATTCGTTTACCTGATGTGTTAACAACAGCTGTATTGATATTAAATTTCTGGATTTCACACCAGTTTTTTTCTAGATAGGACTTCACAGAAATTGAGTTAATAGGATGTGGGTCAGTGATAAGACTTTGCCCCCCTTCCCCAAGCCGGGGGCATTCTTACTAACAGAGAAAGTCTCTTCAAGGCTCTTGTATCGTTCCAGCTTCAGAATACAACGTATTGAACTGGTCTGGACCTTCCATGTATTGTTGGTTGGATGACAATGCCAGATATTTCATCTTTGCAAAGCAAATGTAGGCAAATCAGAAGATGACCACTGAAGTTTACAATAGCTGGGTCTCTTAATGTAGCCCTATGAAAAGTGAGGTAAATTTTATAGCTTCTCTGAAAAAATAAATTGTACAAAAATATAATAAAATCATTTGTTGTGCCAAAGACTTTAAAGGCATTAGGAAAAGCAATGCCAGAAGGTTGAGAGAGGTGATCCTTCCCTTCTGTTCAGCACTGATGAAGCCATGTCTGTAGTGCTAAGTTTAGTCCTGGGCTAGACATGTACAATAAAGTACAGGGATATACTGGAGCAGGTCAAGTGAAGAGCAATGAAGATGGTTAAGGGATTGGAGCACATGCCATTTGAGGAAAGGCTGAGAGCTGGGACTGTGTAATCTAGAAACAGAAGGCTCAGAAGGATCTTATCAGTGTGAACAAATGTCTGATGGGAGGGTGTAAGGAAGATGGAGTCAGGCTTTATTCAGTAGTGCCCAGTGATAGGACAAGAGGCAATGGGATCAAGATAAAACACAAGGGGTCTTTTCTGAACATGAGGAGACACTTTTACTGAGATGGTGACTGAGCACTGGCACAGACAGGCTGCTCAGTGTGTAGAGTCTCCATCCTTGGAGAGACTCAAAAGCCATCTGGACATGGACATGGGCAACCTGCTCTAGTTGACCCTGCTCCAATAGGAAGGCTGGACTAGATGACCTCCGAGAGGTCCCTTCCAACCTAAACAATTGTGCAATTCTGTGCTTTTATGTAACACAGTAACACAATATTGGCTTGGTGCAAGTCCACACTCCAACTTCCATAATTTTTTGTAACCATTACTCTGCAAAAGCTTTCAGCTTTCCCTTTTTCAGTGATAAGAAACTATATACAAAGTCCTCTCCGACTCTTTGTAGTCATTTTGTCTTTCACACACAGCAGTAAGAATCCATGTGCTTGATGCAGCATACAGTAAGGAACAAAATAATACAGAACAGACATATGTGACTGTGTCAGTAATCCATAAGCAGAAAGGTGAGTGGGATAACCTCATACAATATTTTCTGCATAGAATTATCATGGCGACACTTGGGTCTGTTTTGTTTAGGTTAGCCTTAAAGCAGTAATTCTTCAACACTAGGTCCACTGCTCTAGTGATTATGTTGTTGCAGTTACTTGACCTACATCTTTAATGAGGCATGTGCAGACCTAAATTATCTTAAATACTTTGGACTACCTGTGGATACCTATAGCAACTTAATCATTGTGGTTTTTATTACCATTCCAGTCATGGAATGGTCATGCTTTAGTTTAGTTTAGTTTAGTTTAGTTTAGTTTAGTTTAGTTTAGTTTAGGTTTCTGATACTCATCATATGATGTATGGTAAGTATCACCTTCTTCTCATCATCTTACTCTTTTCAATTTTGCTTCCTTCAGTTTTGAGTTGGCTGCCATACTTTTGTCTGCTGGTAATGAATGGATAAATTCTTTAGAATCAGCCTGTAACATGAAGGCTATCATCCCTGCTGGTGGCAGATGGCGGGAAATGATTTTATTGATTTGTTAGTACTTTGCTAGGAGGATTACATCTAGCAGTAATAACATGGCCAGGCCCTAGGACAAATCACCATGTGAGTTAGCGGAGGGTCTGTGTCTTTAACTGAGTGTGACATTATGATATTTACCAGCCCTTCATAGTGCTTTGCTTATTAACACCAGTTTTATCTCTTCTGAGCCATCTGTCGGTCATTCAAGTTTAAGTTTCCTTCATGTGCCGGAAGAGTTGAGAGATTCACTTTCTGTACTGAACTTGGACATTACCACTCAGAAGTTCTGGTGGTCACAGTAGTGCGTATGATTTTTTTTTTTTCTTTTTAATTTGTTTTATCAAATCGTGTCCTACAGAAAACCTCTTGGGGGGACATGAGCAGATGGCCACAGTAATTCCTCTCAAATTCAAAGGGTCATGAAGGCTCACAGCTCCCAGAATTTGCATGAGAGGTATTAGTGTGGCTGGCTGAAAGCTGGTCCCTCTCCCTATTCCAAACCTGGCAAGTTTGGCAGCAAGAAGCACTGAACAGTGCCAGCGTAGATTTATTTCCTTTGGTTTGTGCCCATCAGACAATCTCTCTAGAAACCAGAGCTGTTGCCATGCTGTGACCTCGGCAGAAATGTGATTGAGACATCTGAAGTGTCAGTGGTAATTCACATTCTATTTGAAAGTGCAGTTTTCTCTATATTTCAGCTTTGCGTTTTGAGTAGATAGAACGATTTAATTCACTGATAGGTATGTGTTTGAGCAAGGGACCCTTCAGAGCTACAGGCATAGGTTCCTGGCCAGTAGATTACATGCAGAGGGTCTCCTGTAGAGAAGGGCTGTTGTGTTCATTGTCAGCTCTTCAAAATCAAGCTGCTTGATGCTGGTAGATCAGAAATTGATAGGAAAGCTATCTCTGTCTAGAGGTGATGTTTTGCTTCATCGCTCGCTACCCGCTCAGCTGAACAGTCAGCACTGTGGCATGTCGCATGGTCAGTTTTGGTGGGTCACATTAGTGAAAAAGTGAGTCTGACAGGAGAGTTAAGAGCACTTGCCACCCCCATGGGAGGTGTGAGGGCACCATGGCATGGTTGACACGGGCAGAGTGTAAGAGGCATATGAAGAAAGTGCTGAAGCATGCGACTCCAAGGAAGGGACGGTCGAGTGGTGACAGGGCTGGGTCCAGTTAATGGAGCTGCGGCTAGAGCTGAAGCCTCAGGGGCCAGGGGGCGAGCACCACGGCTCACGCCCGAGGGAACAGCGGCAGCACCGGGAGCTCAGGGCTTCCCCGGCGCCTCAGGCCAACCGCAGCAAGCCCGCAGCCCGGCTCCCGAGCCGCTGTCCCCTTCATACGGGTGTTCCCCACCGAGGGCGAGACTGCAGCCCCGGCTAGGACTCGGGCGATCTCCCGGCCACGACCTGCGGTGCGGAAACCTCGTGAGGAGAACCGCAGCACCGGGGCCAACGCCGTCAAGGTGCGGCCGCGGGATGAGTGAGAGGCGCGGTCGGCCCGGGTGCCCGGCATGGGTACAGGCGGGGGCAGGGGCAGGCAGCGTTGCCGCCCGTAAGGCAGCGGCGGCGCGCCTAGGACTCCGCCTCACCGGCACCGAACTCCCCCTCCCTCCTGCCAGCGCCAGGCTCGCAGCAGCGGAGCATTTCGGCGGCGGTGGCAGCAGCACCCGCCCTTCCCGGCCGGCCCGCGGCGCGCACCGCCCCCCTCCCACCCCCCCCGTTCTTTCACGCAGCCCGCCAGCGGCGATCGGGAGCCCTCCGCGCCACGGCACCCCCGCCCCGCACGCCCACCGCCAGGAGGATGGGCTGCGGGCGGCGGCACGGCAGCTTCCAAGCTCCCTGAAGCCGCGGAAACAAAGGGAGCAAGCAGCAGCAGCAGCCGGGCCGGGGTGGATGCAAGCAACCATGAAAGGCTGGGTCTCCGCCTCCTCCTCCGCTGCTGCCAGAGAGCTGCCGGCTGCTGCTGCTCGGAGGACTACACTGTGAAGGGGGCGGAGGAGAGGCTGGCTTGGTTTGCCGTGCAAAGGTAGAAGGTGTAAGGGAGAGGCGGAAAGAAAATGTCTTCTTCGGTGGGGCCCCGCGGCCCTCGCCCGCCCACGGTGCCCCCCCCGATGCAGGAGCTGCCCGACCTGAGCCACCTGACAGAGGAGGAGAGGAACATTATTATGGCAGTGATGGACCGGCAGAAAGAAGAGGAAGAGAAAGAAGAGGCCATGCTCAAGTAAGCAGACGCCAGTCATTCATTCATTCAGACACTCATTCATGCGCCGATCGCCGGCGGGCGGGAGCGGGCGCTGCCACAGCGGGAGCCGGCCGGAGCCCGGGGCCGGCCGGCTTCGCCCTGCTCGGCGGGCCGCCCCGTAGGGACCCCTCGCCGGGGCTGGCGCTGCGAAGCCCCGGTCCCGCTCCACTCCCGACGCAGAACTTCCTCCTCCCCGGCCGTCCTCCCCCGCCCCGGGCAGCTCCTCCCGAGGCAGAGCTGCGGGGGGGAGCCCGACACAGCGGGACGGAGCGGGACGGCGGCCCGCCCCGAGGGAGCCAGCGGCGGATGGCGGGCGAAGGGGCGGACGGAAACCCCAACATGGGGGAGAGGGGCGAGGTGGGATTCCTTTGGGGTCCCCAAAACCCCGCCTCTGTCAGGAGGGGCCGCTGGGTGGGGTTTCCCTGCGTGCGGGAGCTTCGGCGGCTGCCGTGCTGCCCCCGCCTGGCTCGGCCTCCGCTGCCGCGCGCCGCGAGGCTGGGGCGATTGCCCCCAACCGCCGCCCCGTGTCCCCCTCCCCGAGCACCGCCCCGTGTCCACCGCCCCAGCCGCCGCTCAACGCGCGCCCCCAACAGCCGCTGTGTGTCCCCCGCCCCAACTGCCGCCCCCGGCCCTCCCGTCGCCGGCTGTCCGGGAGGGCAGCTGCTGGGAGGCAGCTTGCTGTGGGGACAGCGGGGCGTTCGTAATTAGGAAATAAATGCAATTAGTCGCACTGCTCGTTACAGAGGGGAAGCGTGCGTGCGTGCGTCCGTGCTGGCGGGACGGTGGGGGAGTGGGTTTACCCCGCTGCCGGTGGCACAGGGATGGGGTGTGGGGAAAGCGGAGTGTGGGGGGGTGCCATGTTTGGAAACCAGGTCCCCACAGCCTCTTTTGAACCTTTTCTCTCTCATCTCCCCCCCATCCTTGCCAAACAGCGCATGTGACCACATTTTCTAGCCTCCTCCGTCAATAGGAGGCTTCAAACATAACGTTACCAAATTGCCTGCTGCGACTGATGAGAATAAACAGATTGAAGCTGTGGCCTGTGGAGGAGATTCAGGGTTTCTCCTCTTCTGACTACCCGTCAGGCCTGTTCGCTCTAGGTGGGAAACGGTAGGAGAGGTGACTGGAATGCGTGCAAACCTCTGACGTTACCCAGACCCTCCCTACCACGGGAGGTGTATCCTTACCTCACTGTCATCTGGTTGCATACACCTGTGCTTGGAAGGGATGCTCTGAAGGCGTGACGTGATCTGGGTATTTCTTTTGGCAGCATCAGAAATACCCACTTGAACGATGCAGGTGCTGCTGTTCCCTGTGGCTTTCTCTGGCTGATGGAAAGACCAAACCCCTGCAAGGCTCCCGACTTCGGCCCTGTGTGTTGTGCGTGGTGAAGCTGGGGCAGTGTTTCAGTATATTGCTGTCTCTGGCCCTTCCCATCGGTTCCTGGATCTGAATTTTTACAGGGGCTACTAGAGGTGATTGCAGTGGTGGGTGCTGAGGCCCAGCTGCTAGTGTTGCGTATTGCTGGGAGCTGGCCGGCAGCATGGTGTTTGGATCTCAGTCCAAGATGAAGAGTTCAGTTTGCTGTTGCTGCTCATTACACTTGGGGTGTGGCTAGTCTTGGAGGTGGGGTGGTTGAAACAAACGTTTTGTGAAAATACGTTGTATTAGTTAATGTGGGGAAATGAAGGATCCTTCCTCGGTTTGTATTTATCAGAAAAAAAATTAAGAGAGTAGCTCAAAAGCTCTAACTACGTTTATCCTTCTCCCATTCCTTCTGCTCCAGCACAGCTACTTACCTATAAATAGTTAGCTTTTATTCAGTGAAGATTACTAGTTCTGTGGGGATGTTGTAGAGTAATGCTACAAATCTTACAGTCACTGCAAGAATGAACTTTTGTTTGTAGAGATAATAATTTCTCAGCCCTATTCCTGTTAACATGAGGAAGAGTTTCCTCCTTTTTTTGTTCCCCATTTTTTTCTTCTGCTCTTCTGTTGCATTAGCATGTCTGAATTCTGGCCTGATACTTTCCTTTCTGTGAGATTATGGGAATCTTCAGCAGTTTTACTAAATGAATTTTGGACATTTTAAATACAAGTTTTTGAAGAGGTCAGAAATTTTGCTTTGTTAATTCAACTTGAAATTAGTTTATATTATCTTCAAAGGTTTGAGATACCCAAAGTTAAAAGTTTATTTCCTTACGACAGTTCTTTCAAATCATGAGAATAAGAGTCTAGGCTCTTAATTGGTCTGGGAAGTTTTGATTTTAAATAGTATTTTTTTCTTTAAATAAAGAAGCAGAAATTAATAGAAAATACATTGGGAAACTTACAAACCTGTATACTCACTTTAGCTAGATAGTTTGTTTTAAAAAATTAGGTCACAGCAAATAGTTTTTATATGGATGATTCTTTGACCGTTACAGAGAGCCACTAGATTTTCTGTGATCATTTGCCGCCTTTGTACGCTGAGCACTTACTTCCTTTTTTGTGACGAGAGTCAGACATATCTTTCCAGAGAGTAACTCTTATAAGATTGGGTTGGAGACAAGAATTTACTTCCATAATTTTGCAGAGTTTTGATACAAATATACAATGGTACTATCCAGATGACACAGCTATATTAGAAAAGTCACCATCCCTTCCTATTATCATAAGTAAAATTATCCAAATGTCTCAGCAAAAACCGCCACCAGTTTTTATATAAAACCACCTGGCGGAGAAATGTTTCCGTCTGTAACACCCACATGCCTATCTGTAGTGTGCCCTGGAAGTGAGCTGATTTGTGTTGCAAACTAGGCTACCTTCAATTCTCAGCTCATCAGAGGCCAGATACATGCTGACTCATGAATCATAAGGCCAAAAAAAAAAGGTACAGCATTTCTCTCTTGTTTTGGATGTCCTGATAGCAATAAAATTTTCTAAAACAGTGCTTGTAATTTTCCTTCCCAGCACTCCTCATGGCAGAAAACTTTAGAAAAAATTATTGGTTATACTGTATTCTTCACAGGATGGTCATAAAATTGTGGATCCAAGGCAATCTGAGGTGTTACTGTGGGTAAACTATATGGATTTCAGGCAAAGTGAAAGAGATTAGGGTCATCAGTAAAGAGGCAGTGTCCCTCTCCTCGGGGTCTGTACCTCTCTGTCTTCCTGAGCACTGTTTCTGACTGAGCTAAAAGCCTTCTTGTAAAGCCTCTCTGCCAGTTCACGCTGACATCAGCACGTACTGCAGCGTGCCAGCCTGGGAGCAGGGTGCTATTAACAGGGAGCAGGGCTATGGACAACATAATGCTTTCCCTGCTTGCCAGACTGCATGCTTGGGTTTGAAACCGCCTGCTCATCTCCTTCTGGGAACTTGCCTGGTCTGTCAGTTTGTTGGCCTGCTGAGCTTCCTTCAGCAGTCTGGAGCTAACAGAGCTGGTCACACCCTTAGGATTAAGGCATGCAACTTGTACTGGCCAGTGTGACTTTCTTTTTCTAGGTATACCTGGCCAGTGGCAGAGACCTTGACCTCTCCTCACTCTTCCAAGATGAGATTTCACACTGCTGTCTGTGGTTTGTGGGAGACATTCTGCTATCCTATAACCTGTTGCAGACCTTGGCACAATGCGTTGAGAAGTTAAGGCTTTTGTGAAGGTTCCTCCTTTTGCTTTTTTTTTCAATGAACAGGTGTATCTTGGCCTGAGGCATGTTAACTGTTTTGCCTTGAAATTGCCTTTACATCCAAAGATGGGCTTTACGTTCCTCCTGTAATAGGGGCAGTGTCACCAGGTACTCCTGGGACCGTATGCCTTCATGCAGTGAAGTGTGGTCCCAGTGTGGTGTATGGCCCTAAAGACTCAAATCCACATAAGCAGTTTGATGGTTACTTGGCACTAAGTAGAAACTGAGACATCTTGAATGCAGTCCATAAAATCTTGCTGTAATGGTGCACCTGAGAAGCTGGGTGTTCCTGTGTGTCTAGGACATATAGGACAGAATCATGTGGATTCCTTGACTGCTGACTTGCTTGCTGTCTGTCTTATACCTGTCTGTTTCGGAGTAACAAACTACAAAGTCATAGGCTGAAGTCCTCTGAAAGACCTGATGCAGTACCTCTATAATGCATATTGACAGTCAGTGCTGAACTCGAAGTGCTGTTGTCACAGTGATGAACACTTTCCTAATATGTAGGGGACAGTCAGTGTTACTGCTTCCAGCTACCTTAGGTGTAATAGCCTGGTGGTTAGAAAGTGGTTACCTAAGCCCAGTACACTTATCAGCCAGAAGAAATTGTGTCCAGGACAAGTGCCATTAGTGGAAACAGTTTTGCTCCCCATACAGAGAAGAATGAAAAGTTCATGGGTCCAGGAGCCTAACTCAATGTCAAGCCAAATAGGAAGAGCACTCCTTGCAGAGGAGCTGTTTTACTGTCCTACTATATGGTTCTGGTTACCCAGGGCTGTTAATGTATCCTTTTTAAAAAAGTCAGAGAAGTTAAAAATACAGAGAGATCTGGGTGTAGGAAGCAGGTTCTACTCCCTTCCGGCTGAATAGTCTTGTCTTAGGGCTTCAGAGCTTTGCCTTTTTGTTCTATATGGTTGGGAGAACTTAATCTTCTGGCCTGCCATACCTTTGACAGCAGCGTGACAGTATGTTGAGTAGGTGGGGCTTTACCATGGTAAACTCATCCACTCTTGTGAGGAAGCATGAGAGGGAAAGTTTTCAATGAGGCTGAAGAGAGAAACAAACTCATTTTCTAAAGCAAGGGCAGAAAAAAACAACAAAACATCTTAAAGGAAAAATAGTTTAAATGTTTAAAGTGTACTTTCAAACATTAGATAACCTGAGACAACTATATTGTTTATAAGGTGCCTTGAAATGAAACAACCCCAGTTAATGTACAGCAAATTGCAATCAGAGACAAATCACAGAACTATACATATTTATATGTATGTACTTCAGCTGACGTTTGCTTATGTGCAGTTGTGTCTTCTCTCATTGGGTAAGTACTAAGTGCAAATCACAGCAGCTGTGAACATAGCTAATTGAGTTCCGGTTGTGTTCTCCTGCAGACTCTCACAGCCCAACAAGACCATACATTGGGAGAGACAAAGTACTTTCCTTCCCCTCTGGTGGACAGTAGCTTATCAAAGGCAGAACAGGTATATATCAACCTTAGGCAAGTTTTGGCCAGAAATGAGAAGAAGGTTCCTAGTTACTGTGGCAGTCATTTTCTGGAGCAAATTTAAGTGAGGACAAAAGCTCCTTCTACCCTTCTGATGGGATTTAACAAGGCTGTGTAGGAGATTGTTTGAAAAAGTAGTGGCGATAGTAAGAAACCTAACTCAGAGACGCAGGAGGTTCTTTGTAGTTTTGTAACTCTAATGGAGTAGCTTCAGTAGAGAGGCTAGCAGGTACTTCAAACCTTCCCAGATCTTAAGGGTGTTATTTTGAGATTTGCTATAGGAGTGGCAGTAATAATTACGGAGAAGTTGATCCTAACACCCTATTTTGACAATCTAGTGTTGTATACAAACTTGGTATGCAAACCTTATGAGGAGCAGCTGAGGGAACTGGGGTTGTTTAGCCTGGAGAAAAGGAGGCTGACAGGAGACCGTATTGCTCTCTACAACTACTTGAAAGGAGGTTGAAACGAGGTAGGGGTTGGTCTCTTCTGCCAAGTAGCAAGTTATAGGACAAGAGGAAATGGGCTCAAGTTCCTCCAGGGGAGGTTTAGATTGGATATTAGAAGAAACTTCTTCACTGAAAGGGTAATCAAACACTGGAATAGGCTGCCCAGGGAGGTGGTTGAATCACCATCCCTGGAGGTATTTAAAAGACTTGTAGATGTGGTGCTTAGGGACATGGTTTAAGCACTGGACTTGGTAGAGTTAGGTTAATGGTTGGTAGAATTAGGTCATGGTTGGACTTCATGATCTTAAAGGTCTTTTCCAACCAGAATGATTCTGTGATTTTAGTAGAATTCGTATCTCTAGAATCAACAGGAATATTGGAGCTGCTTGCTTTTCAGGGATGCCAAATCCTGAAGTCACTTGCAGTTGGTGAGAATCTCTGTTTCAGAGATCACAAGATAACCCCTATATAGTTTCCTGTGTTCACCTGGAAGCTTTGAGCCTGAAGTGCTAGCTGCGTAACTCTGAAGATTACTGGACTGGCCAGGAGGCAAGTGCTCTTAACCAGTTTCCTGGAGTTTGTTTCCCTCACCATTTTTAGAACTTGGACCACACCTAACATTGTCAGAAAACACTGAATACTGTTCAAAACACAGTGGCAGCCGCTGGCACCCTTATTTCTTATAATACTTATGGGCAAATAAGGCAGTAGGGTTCTAAGACCTGGTGCCTCTTCCTAACAGAGCCAACTCTGATCCTGACACTTGAGTGTACAAATCCATGGTGAAATGATTTTACACCGGTAGGACTGCAGGTGTCTGGAGATTGTCTAGCCTAAACTTCTCAGATCAGTGCCACCTACAGCTGGGCCAGCCTAGGACTGTGTGCAGATGGCTTTTGAATGTCTCCAAGGACAGAGTCCACAACCTTTCTCTACAACCTTTTCCAGCGTTCAGCCACCCTCACAGTAAAAAGTGTTTTCCTGGTGTTCAGATGGCACACCTCCTGTGTTTCAGATGTGTCTGTTGCCACTGATCCTGTCATTGGGCACCCCTGAGAAGAGTTTGACTCTGTTTTCTTTATTCTTCCCCACTGGGTATCTGTATACATAAGATCCCTCTGAGCCTTCTCTTCTCCAGGCTAAACAGTCCCCACTCTGCCAGCTTTTCTTCATGTGACAAGCTTCAGTCCCTTAACTTTGTGGCTCATGGCTCTACTCGCTCCAGTATGTCCATGTCTTTCTTGCGCTGAGGAGCTTAAAACTAGACTTGCATCCAGATGTGGCTTCACCAGTGCCGAGTCAGAGAGGGAAGATCACCTCTCTCAATCTCTGGCAATGCTTTTCCAGCGCAGCCCAGGAAGGTGTTGGCCTTCTTTACTGCAAGGGCACATTGCTGGGTCATGCTCGACTTGGTCTTGACCAGGAATCCTCAGCATCTTCTCAGCAGAGCTTCTTTCCAGCTGCTTTGCACCCAGCATGTATTGGTGCGTGGGTTTATTCCTCATCTTTGCAGGACTTGGCTTGTCCCTTTGTTACACGTTTTAAAGTTTAAGAGGGAAACCTGAATCTGATGTGTTCTCAGATCAGTCTGAATCATTTAGGGGAGGACTGCTTGTGGTCAGTTCTTCTTCCAGCCCCTTTCTCTTTACTGTCCAAGGCCCGCACTCAGGTAGGGAGAGAGAGAATTGAACTGTTGCAGAAACTATTGTTTCCTTTTGGCCAGCAGAAACATCAGAAAGAATTTAACAGCATTTGAGTCTTCAGGGGTGTGGCCAGAAAGGTGTCCTGATCAAAGGAGACAACTGTGGTGACCTCAGAATTGCAAGGAGGGTTTTAATGACTCCCAGGGAATTTCAGAGAACTGGTAGTGATTTTTAAGCAGGAAGGTGAGGAAGGTGGACTGGGTAATCAAAGGAGACTACTGTATACAATCAAAAAGTATTCACAACTGTACGTAGAAATGCAGTAAAAGAATTATGAGACAATCATTGTCTGTTCTACTGGTGGGCCGTCTTGTTGCCAAGGCAGGAGCAGGAGACTGTCAGCAGACAATAGAAGATTCATAGGGATTTCCCCAAAAGCTATAGAAGAGTGGGAGGTGCTAAGGAATGACACAGTGTGAACATCCCTACCATGTTGGAGACATGGGCTTCAGATCTGTGTGTCTTGAAATGTCAGAAGGTCTGAAGTACAAACTTTTGTCTAGACCTCTTTTTTATCCCCAGTTTCAGTGGTTTTATTGAAATGCACAGGGTGATATTTCTGTGCGTGCATCTTTCCACATGATTCTCTGCTTGATACAAGAAGCTTCCAAAGCTTCATGCCCAGCTTTGTCATACGTTGCACTCACACTTCCTCACTCCGAAGTCTGTGACTTTACCAGTTCATGGTCATTATCTGTGCCCTGCAGAAGGGTGAAGACTGGGTGAAAGAACATGATCTCTGGGCAGGAACTTCCCAAAGTACTGAGTTGTTATAAACCCAGCTCTTAACACGAATTATGCAGAAAAGACCTCTTCTCTAGAGGGGAAGGGTAGCCTCCCTTTTTTTTTTTTTTTTTTTTGTGGAAAATAGCAGAGGAGAACAACCTTAAAAGGGATTTGAAATTCTCAAGTCTTGTCAATTTTATTTCTGAAGACTAATGGGAAGTATTTTTTGTGTCCTTAAAGACAGGGAAGCAACTAAAAAAGACGTAGCAAGTTTCCTTCATCAGGTGGTTGGTTACTAAGCATTTTAAGACTTGAAGTTAATACCTGAAGAAAAGACTACTTTGAAATCCTCCTGCCCTTTGTATTCAGACTTGTTGGGACACAGGTGTTATTCAAGGTGGAAAATTACAAAGTTGAAATTTTATTTTTGGTTGCCAATAGTTAGAGCCAGTTATAGTTTCTAGCCAATTTTACCTTCTCCCTTACTCTGCCCACTGGTGCCCACTGCATTTGCCTTGTCCCCTGGGCTTACGAGTTTTAATAAACAGATGCTGGCATGCAATTACATTTTTGGGGAAAAAGCTTGAGTGCTTACAGTTTAACTCTAATTCCCAGTGGTGATAAAACATATAAGAAAATCTGTGTAATCATTTACACCACAGGGTGGTTTAATTCTGCTTTTTGGAAAGACTTGCATTTATTTAATGATTACTGGAATGATTGATACCTGATCAGGGCTGTATGATTTACCTGAGTCAGATCCATATATTGGATCTATAAGGATGCAGATAGCTTATCAGGTCTCTGCATCTGTCAAGAATTACAATTGTTTTATCCCTTCTTTTATACTTCACAGATATGATAAATATTATGCAATGTTTATGGTGTTGCCTAGGTTTGGAATCTACGCAGTAAATGTTAGTCGGAGTTATTTTTGGTTTTCAAAGCCAACAGTTGAAAAGAATACCACTTTCAGTTAGTTTTAATAGTTATTTAGCTATGACAATTTGCACAACACTATAGGTTGGCATACACAATTACTTGTAAATGAAGTAATCATCCTCAAAATTTGATTGCACATCAGATACTTATGTCCAGAGAGAGTTTCAAACAAGAAAGCCATGTTCCAAATATAATTTCTGGCACTGTTGCAGAGGCAAGAAAAACTAGTTGCAATTTTCAGAATAATGACACACACAAAACCATTCATACACTTGCCACTTCAAAGGCACGAAGAGACATGGCACGATGAATAGCTGTTTCCAGACAGTTCTAGATTGAATTAGAACATCTATTTTGGAAGTAATTTCTGAGTTTGTTCACATCAGGTGTCTTATTTTGTGTCAGGACTTTGTGCACTTTGCTTATGATAAGCATTGTCTGTACTATTGAAGACAGGGGAGCATGGCTGTCCGTCTGTGGTTTTTTTCAGATATCTCTAATAGTAATGGGTAGTTTTTGAAATCTCCTTAGTTTTTGGTTGATCTTTTCTACATTAAATCCCCTTGGAATCACTGAAGATTAGTGTATGCCCTGAGAGTTGCTTTTTGATCAAGGGCAAACGTAGCTAGTAGAGCTACACTTTTTAAGGATGACAGAGGTGGATCTAACAAATTAACAGTTTCAAATTTTGACGATCTGTACTGTAACCAGAGAATAATTTTCTCTGTATTTTGGGCTTTAGATAAACACCAGATTCTAGTTAGAATGGTGGTTTAAATGCCTTGCATCAAAATACAGTTTTTTTACTTTAAGGTCTCCAATTCAGAGGTGTTTTTTTTAAACTTCATTATATGAAATTTATTAGGACATTACTCATGAATGCAACACAGCCCAACCATGCTATTTTAATGTAAGTACTATTATATGGCAAAGAGTCTACTACTCTTTTAGCAAGCAACAGAGTGCTCTGTTTGTTCTGAGAATTGCTAATGGAAGTCTTCACATGCTTGAATGACCTAAGTGTGGAGTGTCTTCTCAAGTGTGGTTACCAATACTGCATACTCTGAATTGATCAAATGAAGAAATTATGTACCCAGAAGTCTGTCTACATCTTGTACTAGCAGGTCTAATAAAAGATACTACTTTTTTTTTTTTTTTTACAAACCTAGTTTGGCCTGTGAGCCTAGCAAGCATTACAAATTTTGTAGCCGCTGCACATGAAGATTGTGTCTACAGTTCTATAAAATATATATGAATTCTAAAGTTTTTTAATATATTGTGAATGCTTCAATAAAGTAGGATTTTGTAATATATATACTGAGACATATATACTCTTTCCTGATATTTAGCAAACCTACAATCCTATGCGACACAAACAATCCAAAGATTTAACTGTGCACTGTTTGCATCAGTACATACTAATAGTGTGGAACTATTCTACAGATCAACTGATTAGTAACAGGACTTTTGAGAGAAATGGCAATGAAGCAGTTTATGTAACAAAAGTTCCTTTTGTTTGAATGATTGAATTTGTTTAATTGTGTTTCAAGCCGTGATGTGTTAGTGTACATATTTTGTTTTGACAATTCCATTGGTCTTGCAAAAAGCATCAAGACCTACACAAAACCAGACATAGTGGCTGTCTGAGCTTTCTAATATGTTTTCTTTACACAGTTTTTTTAGCACTTTCATGTACTATGCAAGCAGTCATTATTCATATATATTCATCATTCTCTAGGTTTTTAATTAGCCTTTCATATGAAGTTATTTCAAAATAAAATCTTTCATATTTGCAATATTAACCTTAGAATCAGTTTGATATTTGCTATCAGGAGGCTAAATTTTGTACTGATTAAATTAAATTGCACAGATGTAGACGAAAAGGTAATGTGAAAGCTTTAGCAACAAAAGGATGTGAACAATTTACAAGTATTTTAGTTACTTAGGTGATAACTCTCTTTGGTACTGTTATTCATTGTGCAAACTTTCACACTGTGTGACAAACTTCAGCTATACAGTTTAATGTTCTGCCAGCTTTGTGTTTTTAGCTGTTGCTTGATAAAAGATGTAGAACAGGAAGGCAGCTGGTTGATGGAGTGCACGATGTATGAGGCTAGGCAGCTGAGAAGAAAGGACAGAATTTATGAGAACACTAGATCGTCCTAGTTTATTGATTTTGGCCCTGGATGTCACCTGCAAAGTATCAGGGTAATGGGTTTGCACTTTATGGATGAGAATTAGAAGGAATTTTGTATGTGTATATATGCTTGTGCCTAAGAATATGGAGCCAGGCTGTACAGAAATACGTACAAGCTGTTTTATGGACTTCAGTTGCAATATTATGTTGCTTAGCATCACTTGCAATAAGCAGAGTACATTGATGAAACCTGATCAGGAGCTGAAAATCTGGAACAATGTTATCTTCAGTCATATCATGGGGAAAGGTGACAGGGTTGAACAAGTTGCTGCTGTGGACCAGCAAACCATTTTATTGCTCTGGTCCTGTGCCTGTGCTAAGTTTGATTAACTTCAGTGAATCTCTGCCTTGGAACAAATGTCACTGGAGGTTCATCTGTTAACTGGAGTAAGACTTAAGCGTTACTCAGTCTGTTTAGATGGGATACATCCTTGTAAGTCTTGTATTCTGGAGAAAGAAGCACATTTTTCTCAAATGCATTCAATAACTGTTCAGGTACTCCCCAAGCTTTACACAGAAAGTAAACTTCAGAAGAGTGAAACCAAGACATCGCTACCTACATTTCTGGAAAAAAAACGAACAATGTTTATCACTGTTCAAAAGTGTATCTGTATTTTTAAAATCACTTTGTGTTGTGTATATCCCTAATTTCCTCCAGTCTTAACTGTGTCTTTTGTTTTCCTTTGCTTTCTTCAAAAAGCTGTTTTTCAATATACTCATAGAAAGGATCTGTATTCATTCAGAGGGGGAGGTTGCAGCGTTATATGAATTGATTCCGATAGCTTGTATGTAAAAAAGTGGGTAAATTCCTTGGAGATTAAATGCACGGTACATTTTTCTTATATTTCAAAGCAAAATTAGATATTGATTTTTTAATGAGAAATCTATTCTAAGAATATAGAACCTCACCAACATATTATAATTCTTGTATTTTGTGTTTTTAGATTATTTGATATTGATTGTCGTTTTTAAATTTAAAACTTCTCACATTTATAAGCAAAATCTCTTAATAATTTATTTTGCAATTTTTCTAGTAAAACTACATTAGCAAAACATCCTCCCTTAAAAAAGTATCTTTCAAACAATCATATACCATAAAGTAACTTTCACTAGGAACTGTTTGGACTGGACTGACCGGTTCAGGGAATCAGCACTGAATTTACAGATGCGTTCACCATCTCCTTTTTTCCATGGCAATGTTTCAGGTTCTAAGCTTGTCCCTATCTGGGGACAAAGGTTAAACGGTCCATGTGGAAAAGGAGCTGGGGAGTTCTACTTACGTGGCAGATGAGACAGTGCTCGCTCTCACTTTGATCCAACGAAGGTGATCAGATTCTCTCTTTCCTGGTACATATCCTGTATGGGATCAAAAGTTAAAAAGCTGAAGTTTCCTTGAGGTAAAGTAAAATTAATGAAGTTAACAATATGAGGGAGGAATCTTGAGAACAGCAGCAACAGTAGTGCTTCCTATTATGGAGAGGGTTTGTCCTCTTATTTTGTTATAATTTGCAGTTTGGCAATGCTTCCAGCTCTCTCCTTGCAGAATTTATGGTCAAGTACGGGTTTTTTCTGTCTGCATTTAAGTGTTTGCCATATTTCTCTGAAATCAAGACCTTGTCAGAGTGATTCATAGTTTCTGTCACCTTTTGTTGGATGACTGCGACATACTGTACATGAGATTACCCTTCAAGACTGTCCTGTTGATCTCATACTGTGCCTTTTTTTTTTTTTTTCTTTTCTATTTTTCTTCTTCCTTTCGTTTGTATTCCAGCTTAAAGCCGAGCTTTCCTTCCTGTGTACTGGTAGGAGAATGGAGGTCAACTGAGACCACAGAAGAAAGTGTTCTTAAAGTAGGGAAGACAGAGTACTTCCACATACAGCTTTAGCAGAGAGCCCCTAAATTTGAGAGCTTTCTATGAAAGCCAAAGTTTGATGAACTTTCTGCGAGGGCAACTCATTTATTATGTGAAAGTTGCAGAGGTGGAAAGGGACTGATTTTCCTGGCAATTTACTTAATGGTGTAAAATACCAGGTGTTAAATTTTGAAGACAGGCCCTTGCATGTCTGGCATTCATAAATAAACCAAGAAAATCAATAAGTGACTTCAGCAACAGCCACCCTTTTGACTCCTTTGTCAGAGGCCAGGAACTGAATGAACAAGAAAATTAAAAATGTTGTCCCTGAAGTAAAAGGAAAAATAGTTTTTCCTCCAGGCTAAAGCTGAGACCACTGAGAATATGGGAAAGATTTTTCTGCTGTGTTATCATAGTTTGAATCTAGCAGTCTATAGTTTTTTATACTCTGAATTTGTGAAGTTCTTGTTTGGTATCAATATGTTTTTCCTTCAGAGAGCTGCATCCCAGGACTGTCAGTCTCCTATTTTTTATTAATTCCCAAAGTACATTTTGTTACATATTGTAAACCTGAGAAGTACTACTGCTGCCTGTTCACTGGAAAACAGTTCAAATTATGCCCCTCAATACTTTGGTCCTTCCCAGCTGAATTCTAAACCAATTTATAAAAGTGCATGTGTCTTTATTTCCTAATATATTTTTCATTACAGCTTTCAACTGTACTTACCTTCCAGATCTTTAAATCGTCTTGGTTGCACCGATGTATATTACATATATGTATCTTACCCATTACATACAATATATGTAGTACATCATAGTTTGATCTCTCATATTTCAGGAACACATGCAGTTGTGTTTTTTTTTCCTTCAAACAGGCATTACAATGATGTTCTTGATAAAATAAAATCCTAGAAAATCAAGTTGACTTAAAGACACATTCTATACATATTAAATAGCATTTCTGTTTAAGGTGAGCTTCCTGCAAAAACTGTAAGGAAATTTCAGTGCTGTTCAGTGCAAAAGTCATGCTCAGTTCATGAAGTGTTGCTAAGAGGATGACCTTTGGTTGGTGTTCAGAGATACTAAGCACTGTCCCGTTGGAGTTGAGGATATGTCTGCTCTCTCCTGGGAGGTGTGGTGACAGCACAGAAGCTGTGCTTGTGTCTCCCAGGAGGGGATTTTGTTGTCTAAGCACAGGTGTCTGCTACTATTTGAGTTGTCCAGTGTATCCCTCCTTGTTTTCATTGCTCCCCAGAGGAAGGGGGAGGAAGGGGTGGGAAGGTGGTCACTATTTTAAACCAGGTTTTGCAGCAGTGGGCAGCAGGGAGTGGAGGTAGCTTGGGTGCGGGTGGTGGTTTCTGGCATGGAGCTCCCTTGGCACATCACAGCTGGAAGCTGTCCCTGGACTGTCCAGGTTTCATTGCTGGACAGAGGCAACGATGGCAAAACCATTAGCTCAGCCTGTGTTTTCAGACTTGTACAACAGCCTGCCACTTTCTCCAGATCCCTCCTGTGGGTTTTTTGACATCGCTATCTTTCCTTTAGGGATCTCTCATTTCTCAAATAATACTATGACTGTTGAGGTGAGAACATGTTTTCCTCCACATGAGAAGCAGAACCTTTTGAATGTGAATTATCATTAAACTGCCATCAGTGAAACTGAGATACTTTGTTTGATAAAATCCATTTTATTTTATTTTATTTTATTTTATTTTATTTTATTTTATTTTATTTTATTTTATTTTATTTTATTTTATTTTATTTTATTTTATTTTATTTTATTTTATTTTATTTTATTTTATTTTGTTTTATTTTGTTTTATTTTGTTTTATTTTGTTTTATTCTGTTAATCCTGAGTCTCATGCTAGCTAAGGTGTTTTAAATGTCCACACAAAGATAACCACCAGATTAATGAGAAAAGACTGCAAAACAGTTGGCATTTTGCATTGTGCTGGCAAGGCTATTCAGTAGAAAACCTATGGTTGCTTAGTTGCCGTGGGAGAGGAAAAATGAGGAGAGAAGATGAGAGTGCAGGCTGTGGCCTTGTGAGGGACAGCAGGAAGGAGGAAAGTACAGAGCGAGTGAGCGGGAAACTGTAAGAAAGTATACATCCCTTAAGGCACAAAAAGTTGGACTGAGAGGGCGCACAGGCAGGTTTGTGGGGATCAGACAGAGAAGGAATATTTCACGGGAGAGAGATGTGAGGGGAAGGCTGGAACTAGCTGGGGTGGCAGCCGGGAAGTAGGATGTGAGTGATGCAGCTGCCTATTCATCTAGTACAGAACAAGCGTAAAATACCACTTCTGCACACTCAGAATTGGGTAATGAAAAGTGATGGATCCTTTGGTAGCAGACCTGGGACTTGCATATTTAAATGTCTGTTTCACTTTGGGTTTGAACTGGAGATGGTTAAGCACACAAATCAGGAGGAGGTGAACATATATTTTCAGTGTGAAAATAAATAAAGTAGAAGGCAAGTAGAAAATACAAAGGTTCAGAAATGGTCAGAGAGTGAGCCAGCCTCATGACTGTGAAGAGAGGGGTCTGAGTCATTAAGTTCAGATGCTTGGGACTTGACAGAGCTGCTTTCCCAGATCTTGGCAGCATCGGATTGTGCAGCAAGAGCATCCAGAAACACAAGGTAGCTTGACTGAAGAGGGAACTGGACACCTCAGTGTATTTGAATTCAATGTTCCCAGAAAATCAGCATTTTATGGTATTATCTAAATACTTCTTGGCTGCCCCTAACCTCATTGAAAGGTAGATCCATGTAAGAGATCTGGTCTGATGGTTAGGTGGTTAGGTCTCCATGTTTGTAGCAGAGGACTGGGAAACCCAGCCTATTTACATCTTAGAGTTTCTAAACCTGATAAGAGTAATTCACATTAATATTTTATGAAACTATTTGTTGTGTAAACCGAGTCTCAGTATTTTGGGGCCTTTGTGGTTATGAATATATGGAATTTGCTTTAATTGCTTGTAAGAAGAATGCTTTCTCTGCTTAGGAAAGGGCTGTTGCTGTCACAGGAGCTGCAGGATAGAGGGTTGTGAAAGGCCCCACATTAGGAATTTACCTTCCTAACTGAGTGAGCAAACAAAATGGAGATGAGGTATAAAGAGCCCAAGTAGACCAGCTGTAAGGAAGCTCTAAATGTGTTATTCTCAAGGTTTGTAGGCAGGGTGCCATGTCCCCTGCGTCTGTCCAGCCTTGTCACATCCAGCCTGACATATTGGAAGTTCTGTTCATGTACATATTAATCTGTGCAGGCTTGGTGCCTGAGGCAATGGTGCATGTTTTTGTGTTTTTCCTTTTAATTAAAGGTGGCGTCTCTGCTTTTTTGGGTGGGTGAAGAATGGAGCTAAAAGGAATCAGCTGAACTGAAAGAAAAAGGAGTAAAGGATACTGAACTTTCAGGTTAGGGTACAAATACAGCGAAAAGACTAAGCAGGTGAGAAGAAAGGAAAACAATTGGGGGAAAGAGATCACTGTACAGCGAAGACCTTAATCAAAACCATAGGAAGTGCTTTTAATCTGTAAAGGTCCCTGCTTTGCTGAATAAATGGCCACTCTTGGCTGGGAAATATCCCTGGTATTTCTCTATAGTTTTTCCTCAGTACCAGACTCTGGTGGGTAGGGATAACTAGTCCCCATGCGTGGTGTGGAGATCTCCCTGGTGTGTGTATGGCTATCCAATACATAGTATTATGAGAGACAGCATTAGAAAACTTGGCTCCAGCTTTAAGGTAAGCCACATAGGTGCGTAATCTTATGGGTAATTTGCTATCAGGAGCCTGCTTGGTGGCTGCTAGTACTGATCCCACCACCTGGAACATCTGACTGTCCCTTTCTGCATTTTCCCCAGTGCTACAATGACAAGGGAGAGGAGAGAGGAAACAGCATATACATGCTACAGAGGTGGCATAGAAATCTCTGCCTCGATCCTACACCATTTGGCTACAGTATGAATCTTATTTTCATGGTTAAAGGTTGTCTGACAGTAATACTGTGGTTAACACAGAACTAAATGTTGAATCTCCTGGGCTGGTCCAACTCTTTCTTTTCAAATGTTGGAGAAAGTAACAAGTTTCCCAAACTGATGAGAAACAGATAAGCAGTAGTGTCATCTTGGCAGCCAGAAGATGGACATGAAAGAGGCAAAGAAGTGTATTAGTGCTACATTTGGGAGGGTGACTGAAGCAGACAGTCTTGCACTAAATTTAAATTTTGGCTGTTTTGGATGGCCTGAAGGATAGAATGATGCGTGCTTTCATGTAGAACAAGCGTCTACCCCAGTGTGCTTGATAAGGGATGCACAATGAAACCTGAAACTGCAAATTCGTGTCTTCAGAGCTATACAAGCAAATGTTACGGTTCACAGACTGCTGCTGACCACAACTGTATATACGAAGAGGCAGCAGCACATCCCCCCCCCCCTTCCAAAATAAAAAGAAAAGCTCTTGCATGTGTGATAGTCATTGGCAAAAATAAATTAAAAAAAAAAAAAAAAAGAACATGGGGGGTGAGGCAGAGGGAATAAATAGATCTGCTGGGGAAGAAGTTTGAGGGAGCTAGGATATCTTGGGGGTTGACCCACATATCTTAGGGGTCACCAGTCGCAAGAGCAGGATGATTTATGTTACTGTTCTTCTGAAAACATACAGTTTCGCTTTTATTTTAAATTAGCGTGAAATACCTGAAATATACCAGCCCTTGGTATTGAGTTGTCTAACCAAAACTGATCAACAAAACCCAGAGCATGTGCTGGGATCCAGCAGTTCTGGGGGAACACTTTAAGATGAATAATGATTCATTTCCCGAGTCTTTGGTGCTTTTGGTTTAACTTTGAGGGTAGAAATTTGCCAGAAGTGCTAACTGTGATAGAAATTTGCTAATTCAGTTGCTTGTTTGCTAGAAATGACAATGAGAGCATCTGATTTTTGTCAAAGGTGCACTGTACTGCCACGATGCTGAGTATAACTGTAACTGGAAAACTTCTGGCAGCCTATAACAAGTGTCAGGAGCAATTAGCAGTCATTGTCATCCAGAAAATGTGTCATTGTTCTGCTAGTGCCCCTCTAAGATTCCTACTTCTTGATTTCACTTTAAGAAAGGATCAGTCTGGATGTTAAGTTACTGGACAGAGAGTTCAGATACAATTAACCTTTGTATGCTGCCATTCTGGAGAAGCTGGAGTCTGCCTGTACTTCAGGTATGTATTCATTTAATTGAGATAATGCCTTTCTCTTTGCTTCAGTTGTCCATCTTCCGTCTTCAGAACGTTTCTTGTCTTGGTGAAATTCCTTTCCCATGTGTTTGGATAGTCTCCAGGCTTTGCTTCTGGTAATCTGTGGTCTCAGTGGAGGTCTTGAGAGTACACTGCTGCAATAATAATAAATTCAAATAACCAGGATTATGCTGCCTATTTGGGACAGGGTCTGGCTTTATTGATGTCTGCAGCTGGGTCTGACTTCACACTCAGTACCAAAATTGGAACTGTGTTTGGGTTTCTTCTATAAGGACTGATGCCTCCTGTGTAGTGAGGCTTCATCCTTTGTTCAAGGTGATAATTTCCTAAGAATCAGATATGAATATGAATCATTTTTCCAAAGGAAGATATAAATCCATTGTATAGCATACATAGTTCAAGAAATTACTCTTTTCCACTGGTACTTTAACAGCAAGTTCAACAGTTTGTGCATGAGAAAGGTTTGTGTTTGATGCTTTTAAACTTGGACATTTCATGTGGTTAATTCAGGTAATGCATCTTCTACATAGGCACAACTTTGTCATTTACCAAAATGTATTGCTGGGAATATGCTTGAACTGCTGCACTTGCTTCTCCTGTCCAGAGTTGGCCATGCAGCCATTGCGTGGATTTGTTCTGTGCGTTCCCTGCTTGTTGTGAAGTTATTTGTGGCTGCATATGGATTTGAAACACTTTAACGACGAGCATTTCTTCGTGTGTTGAAATTTCATGCTTTGATGTTTGATGACAGGGAACATTGTTCACTGCATGATCAGGGAGCGTGTTTAACAAAACTATATTTGCATAAAAATGCACTTCACGAGAAGATGGGAGTGAATAGGATGTTCAAACATCACCCGGTCGTTTCATTACAAAAGATGGAGGCAAACAATGACTTAATATCAGAGCTGTCAACCCATGTATTGCTCGTTGGCCATCTTTGCATTGCTTAAACAAGACAGATTTGCACTATGCATTGCTCTAAAAGTTTTTATTTCTTACATAATTATACAAGCTTTTTACTGTATGCCACAATATTTTAATTTCCTCTGAGTCATCGTTATAATGCCACTCAAGGCCTAATTGTTAAGAAAAAGTAGAAGTACCCACTGATTTTTTCGAATGGAAATCCCTCTTGTGCTGGTTGAATGATCCTGAATTTGCCTTTGGGGGTTCTGCCTTCAGAAAAACCACATCAGAAAAGCCGTTCTCTGTGCTGGTCAAGGTGGCTGTTCTCTAATAAACGGCTGTACTGCTAGCCTCAATGACAAAAAAATTAAACAAACCCCTGCACCTAGGCAAATGGATTGAGGACCTTAAAGCACATATGCAAATAATATTGAAATAGAGTTTACCAACACATAGCAGCCTGTGCTAGCAATACATAATATACTTCTTCTGATTTAGGTATCCTTTATTCCAGTCTCTCTTCCAAAGTCCTCTCTAAGCACATGTTTTTATATTTTTTTGATATCTTTAAATTTTTAAAACAGTACTAAAAATTGTTGAAGGGAGTTATAAAAAACTCTTTTGGTCAGACTTTTATATAAACAAATGTAATCAATATACAGAAGAGTTGACTTTAAGTTTTTTTTTGGCCAGAATAGGATCTGCAGATAACACAGTTCCAACTTTAACAAGAGATTTAAAAAATCCTATTTACATCTTCTGTTAATTTTCTCTATTGTTTAATTCATTGAAAGCTTGAAACTAAGGCCACACTTCTTCATGAGGCATTTAATATGAAAATCTTTTTTGTCTGCTTATAAAGGAAAACTAAAATAGTTCTTCAAAGGAGTCTTCTGATTTTTTAAATATTCTTTTCTGTGGGCTTTGCTACTTAATATGAAGCTTATATTCTAGCTAATGTAGAATTCAAATTATATTAGTATGAAAAGTTTCACTACTTTCTAGACCTTATTTGTCCCTTAATTAGACACCGTAAACCTTGGTTTAGTGTATAATAAAAGTGCCAACTGCAAAATAAGATTTTCTTTCCAAGTGCAGCAGTGCCACTCTTCTGTGCCCTGAAGTAGAGGATGCTACTGGAAAATTAGTGCCTGTTTTAGAGGCCACAGGTCCTAATGAGTAGTATGCTTTCAGCAGTTTTACAAGTGGCTCCTGCAAAAATTCTTTCCTATTAGCCAGGATAATCTTAATATGCTGCTTGCTTGTTCTGCACGTACTAAAGAATTTTCTTAATTCTTATTCCTATTTAACCCAAGGGGAGAGGGTGTGCTGCCAACTAACAGCTTTACATGAAGTTGCACTCTGGTGCGAATGTACATATATTTTTTTTTATACTGATGGTATTTTGAAAATAATGGCAGCTTGTGACTAACCATCTCATTTTAAAGGTTAAAAAACTTGAGTTCCTCAGAGCTCTTGTAACAAGCCCCAGAACTGTGTCAGCTTTTGGAAAGGGTTCTTTGGCAGTGCCCAGATAAATTAATGCCCAGAAGAGCAGAAAAATACATGAAAGTGTAATAGAACTATTTCTTAGGCAAATTATTTCTTCTGTGAGAAAGGTACCAGTTTTTGACTTGGGCAATGGACTTTTGCAGGACTTGAGTGAAAGTTCTCGTTGCCTTAGTCCTTTTCTGTTGCCTCTAGTGTTGATTCATGTCACTCACTCTTTCCTTTTCCCTCTTGTTTTACACTGCAGTGAAAATGAAGCATTAAGTGTATGTTAATGTGTTGATGGCTTAGTTAGTAAGTGCAGAAATTTCAGTAGAAGTATAATATCTGAAATGTTAGACAACACTATAAATTGATTTAATTTTATTTATTTCATTTAAAGCACAGTGTGATGATAGAGCAGAACCTTCTGATTGTACATCTTGTTCTTTAAGTCTTGAATGGTATATGGAGGTGTGTGTTTGTTTAAGTGTGTTTGGAGGTGCAAGTTTGTCTTCAAAATGTATTTTGTAGAAGCTAACATGCCAGGTTTCCTGCAGTGAGTAAGATAGCATAGGTGGGTGTTTTGTGTATTGGAAATTTATACTAGGAGCAGGAGAAATTGGATTTTGTAATCTCCTAGTCACTTATTCCATTACTGTTTGCATACATTTTTACAAGCGTAAGAGGCAGAGATAAGGCTGGTTAATGTGGTAGTGAGGGGATGAAGAATGTTATGGGAATGGGAACAGTTTGGGCCTTTTAATGGCTCCTGTCCAGATTTTTTTTTCTTACATTGGGCTATTTTAAGTTGAAGATTTATATAAGCATAGAGCATTTTAAGAAATGCTAGATGAAGTCTTCTGAAAGTCCTTCACAATTTGCTCTATATTTTAGTATGCTAGTTGTTCAGAAATTCCCCCTGCTTTCTAATTCAGCACCCAATTTTCCTTCAGGCAGGCATGTAAAATATGCATAGGAGTATTTGGTTTCTGTAAGTCCAGAGGGTACAGCAAGGAGGGCACTTGCTCTTGTCAGTTTCAAGTGAACATGTTTGAGGTGGAAGCTTGCTTGAGTAATGTATCTTGGTAAGGTATGGCTGAGGGAACTAAGGGATGGGGAAAACTTGTCTTGTGTAAATGTCTTATAAAGCATTTTTCTGAGTGTATGTGCATATATATATATAAAATATATAAAATATACATATACATGACTTTATAGATAACAGCATTGTATTCCTAGTGGTTTCTGGCACAGTTATAAGCCATGCTGCAGTCCTGCTTTCCATCTGTTGCCTGACATCCTCTGTTTGACATCTGCTCTGCATTCTTGCTCTTCTCCAGTCACCTCTCTTCACGTCCAACTTCATGTCATCTCTTCACAACCTCAGCACACCTCAGTCCTTAAAATTTCTGCTTTTGTTCATGTAGTCCCAGCTCTTCTGAGGAACGGTCTGTTAGAGACTGAGAAGGCTGTTTGTGAGACTGCCATCCTTACTTCATTCACAGCCAACCTTTGGCCAAGGCAAGTGACTGCTTGTGTGACACTGTACACATTTTAATAACACGCATCTTTCTGATTTAACTGCGTAGAAATGAAACAGCCGTGTCTTTGTAGTCCCCAAAATAGTCCCTTTCCAAAGAGGCTCAAAAGTATTGTGTTTCTAGTGAAATAAATACGGAATTTGTAGACCAATCTTTACTGAAGATAACCAAAAAGCTTAAAAATAGTTTTGAAATTTGTTTAGATCACATCTGCATGTTTGGCCAAGCTGTGCTCAGAACAGGATCCAAAATGCTTTTTTCTTCCTTGGGAATGTATGTGAGAGTAACCTATGGTTGGTAACAGACCCATGAACTGTTTCACTGCTGGAGAATTGACAGTTAAGGCTCAATGGCTGCAGTTTATCTCAATCATTTTATATTCCCTTCTATAAAGGAGAGGTTCAATATAGCTGAATATTCCCATTCTCTAGGGTGGTCTGAGCTTTTTAAAATCTGCTCTTATAACTTTGGACTGTTTTTTTTTAATCCTGAATTTTACACAAAATGAACACAGTATACCTGTAAACAATGTATTTTTAAATAATTTAGTGGAACTAGTTCCAGCAATGTCTGTTTGCCAGGAGAAGAATGAGAGGGGAATCTGATAAACAATTCCCCAATACCCAGTTCTAGAAATAATCTTGTGTATTTATGAGGACCTTATATACAATGATAGATTAGATGTGACCTGGGAGAGACAGATGTCCTTGAAATCTTCCAGGTACACAGTCCTAGATGAGGCATCAGAAGTGACTGCATTCACTTCCCAGGCATACCTCCTGAGGAATATTGTTAGGAAAAAGAGTGTTATGTCATTCGAAATTCCAGTTACACAGAAGACACTTAATGACATGTTACTGCAAACTCCTATGGTATTGCTTTAGCGGCCATGATACATGCTGGAGTTCTGTGGAGGAGTGAACACCTAGCTAAAGGTCTACATAGGTATATATAAGCTAATTAGAAGTTACAGAGAAAACAAAATCTCTTTGGAAGGGTATTTTTTTTTAATCTTACCACCTAAACACTTTTTTTTTTTTTTTTTAGTTTAAACCAAAGACTGTGTCTTACGTTAAGGTGGAATGGGAACCTTGGTGAAAATTGTCAGTGTGGGGTATACTGCTTCTCCAAAGCTAGGATAGAATTATAGGAGGCAAATTTTGAGAAGGGAATTGTCTCTGGTGGTATACTGGTAAGTGCTTTGCTTATAAGATGGTAGCAATGTCTGCATGTTCCCTTGGTACAAGTGAATAACTGAAATAATTTAAGGAGGTTTTCTGTAGGATCATTTGTTTAAGATTTGGTTCATTGGGAGCTAGTTTTCTTTCCCTAGGAAGGAAGCTGTTTTATTCACAAGTGAAAAAGTTGAAAATAATAATTATTTAAGCCACCTCTGCAATACCTGTGTGCTCTGGTCTACATTTACTGACATACAGCCCAATCAGTAACTGCAATGAAGTAGTTTTCTTTGGCACTGTGTATTCAACCAAGAAATCATTCAAACCTGTGCAACTCTACAGGCTTGGGGAAGAGTGGCTGGAAAGCTGCCTGGTGGAGAAGGACCTGGGGGTGTTAGTTGACAGCCAGCTGAATATGATCCAGCAGTGCACCCAGGTGGCCAAGAAGGCCAAAAGTATCCTGGCTTGTATCAGAAATAGAGTGGCCAGCAGGACCAGGGAGGTGATAGTCCCCCTGTACTCAGCATTAGTGAGGCCGCATCTCACAAACCATGTTCAGTTTTGTGCCCATCACTACAAGAAAGACATTGAGGTACTGGAGCATGTCCAAAGAATGGCAACAAAGCTGGTGAAGGGTCTAGAGCACAAGTCTTATGAGGAACATGTGAGGAAACAGGGGTTGTTTAGCCTGGAGTAAAGGAGGCTGAGGGGAGACCTTACTGCTCTCTACAACTGCCTGAAAGGAGGTAGTAGTGAGGTGGGGGTTGGTCTCTTCTGCCAAGTAACAAGCAATACAACCAGAGGAAGTGGCCTGAAGTTGTGCCAAGGGAGGTTTGGATGTGTGTTTGCTTTCTCAGGTAATAGAAAGACAATATTGTGGTCCTAGAAAACGTTATCAGATGCAGACAGTATGAAATACACAGAACATCTTTAATCTACTTTACTACCCTGGAAATTAGGAAGGAGAGGTCATAATTCCTCTGCTGAAGAAGTAGTAAAATCACACATGAGAGAATTCTTCTGTGTTACAAATCACTCCATCAAGCCAGGCTGCCTCTGTTCATTCACTGAGGGCAGCACCTTCTGCAGGAAAGATTCATGGAGCATTCTAAGAGAGGAGTTTCAAAGCTTTCCAAGAAAGCTTTCCTCAGAAATTCAGTTGAATTTGTGAGTGGTCAATTGTATGAGTGTAACTATGGGAATTCCTAAATTACAAAAAGAACATACAATTAAATTAGTTATTTTAAATAAAAATTTTTCATAGTATTAAATTAAAATATCACGGTACTACAACTAGTTTTTGATTATTTAGGAAGGGATTGCACACAGAAGGGTTGAGCTTATCTTTCTGATGTATTTACCAACTTATATGGAGATTAGTCTTGTACTTTAATGAAAATTGGTGGAGACTGAAATTACTTGAGAGCTTATGGAATGTGGTGTTATGGAAGTAAAGAAACACAGCACTTTAGTAAGAAGTGATATTATTTAAGGCTTTTTATAAAGGAATTTATGTTGAATTTAATTTATTAACTGTATTTCCTTTCTCTGAGGATTCTAATCCTGAATAGATGGTGAAAGTTTGCCTTGGAATGTATCATGACAAATATGAAAAGTTTGGTGTGTTTAGTGTGATACTCTGTAGAGATACATGGTGAAATCTTTGTCCAGTGAAATAAGCAGGCACTATCCTTGCTGGGTGTGGTGCAGATGTGGTGTTGCTGAAAGAGAGTGGATGCCTCTGCTGCTGCTGGTATGGTAACATGGTACTTAACCATTTACTTTAGCTTTGATGCAGCTGCCATTGTGCTGAATTGAAAGTGAGCGCTATAAAGCATAGAGACTACTGTACTTTGCAAGCACATAGGCACTTTTCTTGCCTTCATTTTTTCAATAACTTAGTGCCAGCAGATCTGTGTTACCTAGTTCACGTAGACTAAAAGGAGTAAGACACACTCTCTGGTTAGTATTGCTGTGCATGTGCTGATTACTGTTTTCTGGGATGTAGCCCCAAAGGGGAAAAAAAAAATGAAGTTGGGTTATACAGTGACCAGAAATGCTTTCTTTAAAGATTTTGCTGAATCAGAAAATTCTCCCTCATTTTCCCCTCTGGAAGAAAACCCCACCATCAAAGCCAAGGAACAAAACCCCCAAATCATTCTGCACATTAAAAAATATTCATTGGATTAGGGAGTGGTTCATACCCAGTCAGATTCCTAAGCATATATGCTAACTAGTGAGCTGTGAAGGCAATTTGGTAATTTCAAATACACTCAGTTTGTAAGTAGTTCAGTATTTTTATATCAGCTACATCAGCTTTGAAAGAGAAAATATCAAAATATTCTGACTCCTGATGCCTCTGACTCTTTCCTGAAGTATGCAAATTTGAATTGTAAATAGGTTTTTGAAGGAAGATCTGTCACATCAAAGGGGTGGGTCTTGACCACTCCTTAGTGTCAATTTATGACACAGTCCTGCTGTGGTATGTTTAAATGTGTTTTATATAACGTGTATATGTATATATATGTATATGTATTTGTATGTGTATATGGGTGTGTTTGTTGTAAACCAGTTCAGAAATGTGTGTGAAATTAGGTCATCGGATGAGATCCTGTGATGTGCAGAAGAGAATTTGCATATAAAAAGGAAGGGAATTAATAAAGCTTTACGTCAACCTTGTACCTATGTGATTCTGGGCTGCTTCAGACATTGTAATCAACCCTAAAGACATGGCACAGACAGTCAGAACTACAGAGATTTGACCTCAGCTGCCACCATCCCGAGTCTTCTACAGTGCTCTGCCCTGAGGATTTCACCTCTTACCAAGGGACCTGTGTGTTGGGAATGAAATACCAGGGATTTAAAGTGTGCAGAATTAAATCCTTTGACCACAGTTCCCTGCCTTCACTCCTTGGAGGAGTGCTTCTCTTCACAAGACCATGGCTTTCACATTTCTGAAGCCTGATAATGTGTCACATAGTGGTGGAGACTGCTGTTTTGATTCCTTAGTGGGCATACCATCCTAGCAAATGTACTTTGTCTTATTTATTTATTTTATTAATTTGAACTACATCTTTGTACAGTGAACGGTGACGGGAAACGACCAACATCCTTCCAGGAAATGAGAAGGGGTAGAGTAATCCAAAGATGTGTGTTAGTGGATGAGGGAAGCACAGGTGGTGGGTGTATTTGTCCTTTCCAAATGAGTGGTCTCAAATACAGACATCTGCAGAGCGTGTGTTTGTAAGTGCTTTTCCTGTCAAGGGAAGAGCAAAAGACCTATGTGAGCACACCTGAAGATGTGGTGATGTGAATGCCCTGCTTGTACACTTTGGATCTGTTGTGCTCCCGAGGCACCTTCCAGCTGTGCATGGACCTGTGCCTGTAGGTCTGCTCTGTTCAGACTTTCAGACTTTGATTCCAAATGCAGCTTGGAGTGGACGTCAAAGGGGCCTCATAGGTACCTTCAATGAGAGGTAGACACAAATCTGTGCAAGTGGTAACCTCTGAGCACACAAAATTTGGATTCATTGTTAGAAGATTAGAACTTAGAACTAATCAACTTCAGCCTCCACTTGTCATCCTCTAGCTTAAGAATGGTGATCCTGTAGGTACCTTTCTCCCCATCCCTACTTGGAACATAGCTCCTGAGGAATATGGACCCGCAAAGCATAATCACAGAGCTTGTGTTTGCACATCCAAAGGCCACAACTCATGTAGAGGTAGGAGATGGTGTAGGGTTTTGGTTTGGTTTGGTTGTGTTTTGTTTTTTAATCATGCAGGAAGGAATGAAAGAGAGCAGGTTTTTAGATCATTTAGTAAGAAATGAAAAAAGCACCGGATGCTTTGGTTTTGGTTAGGGCTTGAGTGGCATAAACCTATAATAGCAAAACTTGGAAAGGATCTAGAAAAGGTGAATGATTTGCCCTTTCTGAGAAAGAGCCCTCAGGAACTTGGGAATGACATCTGTGTAAGTTATTTTGTTTCCAAACATAAGCTTGTTTTGTCCAATAGCATACATATGTACGCATCTTCCCACTCTGCCACATGCATGTACACACACACAATCATGTCTTTCATACTTATATCTTTTAAAAAACTCATCTCAGTCATTCAGAGCAACAGTTTCATTTCAAACCATCGTGTGGGTTTTTTTTGTGTTTTTTTTTTTTTTTTTTAAATCTGAGAATCTTCTTTTCCTGTTCTCTTGCCATAGAAGAAAATTAAATGCATCCTAACAAATTCTATCACTGCTCAGCGAGAGTTTAAAAGCTACATTTCCGTAATGTAACCCCTGGTATACTTAATGACAAAAGAATAAAGAAATAGAAGCAAGAAAGGGCAAAACAGCTTTTTCTAAACAAAAGGAAATCAAACTGTGGCAAAACTTGCATAAAATTGGCTGTATGCATCTGTGGGGAACTGGCCTCCACAAAAATTATTTCTCCCACTTAAATTGACTGTGATAGAGAGACATAACAAAAAGGGTGGCAATAGTGCGAGGCAGAGGCCGCGGCTGGAACTTCTGCACCTAGAGGCTGGAAAAGAAGACAAAATGAAGAGGAACAGGAGACCAAACAAAAGGAAACAAGCTGGAAAACAGGGTGGGACTGAGACACAATAGGGTGTGACTCTGCCACCAGACCACCAGGTGCTTAAAGAGGGAAAACGGCTCATCGCGCTCCTGGGCTCTGCAGTGTGTGTTCCTGAGATCGTCGAGCTCCTCGCCTCTTCAGTGTTCCTGAGATCGAGGAGAAAGAAGAAGGAGAAGGCCAGGAGGAGTTGAAGCAAGCAGCCTGCTGCAGCGTCGCTGTCCCCTGCTGTTCCTGCCATCAGCGTGCCACACCCCTGCTGTCCCTGCCTACATCGTACCTGCTACTGCTGCTGCAACTCCCCCCCAGGCTCCAGGAGGACATGAGAAACCTTCTCTTTAACTTGTTCTTCCCCCAGGTGTGTAATTAGCCCCTCACTTGCATTCACTTTCATTGACCCTCAAGGGAAGCCTCGGGCTCGCAGTCACTCTATTACTATTTTCTTTACACACATATTCCCTGGTGCATCTACAACATTTCTCTTCCACTCTCCTCTCTCCTTGTTAAGATTTTAGTAAAAAGTTAAAACTTGCCTGTGAGTGTGTGTGCTTGCTCGTGCATATCCGGGCAGTATCTTATCAATTGGTTAAATACCCAGTGGAAACAAGCTGGTCCCAAGCCAGGGACAGACACACCGATATAATTAAAAAGGCTATCCTGAATATTAAAATTGGTGTCAGAAAATCCTGAAAAATAAACAGGGCGATTGGGCCCTGAGGTAAGGCGGCTTCAACCCAAAACGGGCTCGGACCGCAACAGCATCCAAGTAAAAATTGCTAATATCCTGTCTACGTTTTATATTTCATCAATGCTGTATGCTACAATTTTTAAAAAGAAAAAGAAATGGGGGCTGCATTATTTTATTTAACAGAATGAATTGATTAAATGAGATTTTAAGGATACCATCTGAAAGTTTGAATTCTGGTCTCAAATTTTAAATCTGTTGTGGCTGAAATGAAGAAAGTGTGTATATATTTTATGTATCTATATAAATGTAGATCTCTGGTAAATTTATTTTACCTGTGACCTATCCTGTGTCTACATTAGACCTATCCTGTACAGTGTATAAGACACATAAGCCAGTGTAAATTTAATTTTTTTTACTTGTTATACACTTTCTGAAAGTCTTGGTTCTTGTATTTTCCATTTGTTGAAGAGAGATAGGAACATGAGATGGATGTATGCTTTAACAAGAGACAGCATTAGCCCTTGACAGGAACATCTCCCTTATGAGGAAAGGCTGAGGGAGCTGGGTCTCTTTAGTTTGGAGAAGAGGAGACTGAGGGGCGACCTTATCAATGTTTATAAATACGTTAAGGGCGAGTGTCAGGAGGACGGAGCCAGGCTTTTTTCAGTGTAGTCCAGTGATAGGACAAGGGGCAATGGGTGCAAACTGGAGCATAGGAGGTTGCATGTAAACGTGAGACAAAACGTCTTTACTGTGAGAGTGACAGAGCACTGGAACAGGCTGCCCAGAGAGGTTGTGGAGTCTCCTTCTCTGGAGACATTCAAAACGTGCCTGGACGCGTTCCTGTGTGATGTGCTCTAGGTGATCCTGCTCTGGCAGGCGGGTTGGACTAGATGATCTTTCGAGGTCCCTTCCAACCCCTAAGATTCTATGATTCTATGATTCTGTGATCTGCTGGTAAGTATTTGGGCGTCAGCAGACAAGACATTTGCACCAGAGAATGTAGAGGCTTTCACAGCAAGTGAGGTGGATATTTTAATTTGCCGACATATCGTCTCCTTACCTCTCCAAGCTCTGTTGGTGGCTCAGGTCACTGCAAACAGTGGAAATACCAAAGCACGTGTGCTGGGTTCTGCTGTGCCCTGGCCAGTGCAGCCTGCTGGAGGATGAGATATTCTGATTATGTAAAAATCATGGTGGCAATTTGACAGTCTCTGAATGTTATTTTTTGACAAATATTTTAAGTGTTATAGAAATATTTTCATGCAATATTAACATTATTGTAGCACCAGTATAGAAGCATAAATTACCAGATGACTCAGAATTATGGCCCTTTTCCTGCTGTGTGTAGGCAGACCCCTGCATCTGTGCTCATTACAGGTTTGGGACCTAAATGCATTACATGTGTACTGGAAGAAAATGAATCTGCAAAGTATTTTAATAGAAGGAATATGTTGCTCGTAAGTGTGAAGAAATAAAATCCTCTAAAGATAGAAATTTCCTCATGCTTCACTTTTAAAAGACAAGTATGTTAACATGGAAATGTCTCTGGAAATTCTAGTAAGATTAATGACAAAACTGAAAAAAACAAGCAGCTCAAATCAATGTCTGGAAAGAAAAGCGGAGGTGTATTATCTTCTGGAGATTTCATACAGGATTTGTTTAAATGGACTGTAGTGGTGGTCCAGTGCTTCTGTAAAAATATTTGTAGGTAATGTACTAATATCTAATAAAGTGTGGTAATATCATTAACTCTTTGTGACAGCAGTTTTCCCAAAGTCATAAATGGTAATTTCATTATCTGTTTCTTCTCAGGGTAGCACTGAAAATACTTGCTAATAGGGGTCTCTGCTTTTGTCTGACACCTTTTCTCAAACAGAAACTTGCAGGTTATTGAGGAAGACATCCCATTGCTGGATATCTTGAGATTTGTCTTTGTTTTTAAGTACATCAAAGATCTTTGTGTGCAGCACTGCTTTATTTGTATTTTCTGCTGCTTTGAAAGTAGTATGTTCAGTGTCCGTGATCCAGGTTGATTTTGTACACTGCACTGTGCAGCAGCCATAAATATTTGAGAAAATCCAGTAGTTGTGCTTTTGCTCAGAATAGTGGAAATTACAAGAGAAAAACATCGAAGTTGGAAGAGGCAAATGAGGAAGAGTGAAATACAATTTTTCATAGCTGAAGCTGCTCGAGTGGACCCTGCCTGTCCTTCCAGAGTGACCACGTTCTAGGTAGCAAGATTAGAAATTTCTTTTCCCCACTGTAAGTAAAAAAACTGAAAATTCCCAACTTCCACTGAACTGCTTTGTGCTCCTTCTTTTCCTCACACATCACCTTGTGCTGTTTCTTCCTCTCATCTCTGGGTCTGTCTGGGTGAAGGAAAGAGTGGCTCCTCTTCCCCCTTTCCTGCCACCTCCAGAGAGGATAAAAAACCCCACCCGGTGCTTTCCAGAACCACTGAATTATTAGCGTTAGAAATCCTGAGGGTTATCTGGACAGTACAGTTTTCAGATTAATACTAAGAGCAGTTACAGGGGCCCCTGCTTCTTACTTTGTTTTTATTAATCAATTTAGGAAAATGTGATTAGCTCTGGTTGTTTGTGAGAATACAAATCAACTTACTTTTTCCTTTCAGATTGCCTGAATCTAGGTTGTCCTGTGAGATGCTCAGACCTTGTGACATGCTGATTTCTTTCTCTTGAACCAATTTTCATCTAGTCAATTGAATTATCATTTCACCTAAATCGTTCTTTCCCTGAAAGTGTGATATTCCTTGTGAACTTTTTCTAGGCTTAATAGTAACTTTCAACTTGAGTATCAGAAAAAAGTGGAACTGGGAAAATATTTTGATAGTCTTACAATTCAAAGTATGTTGTCAGAGCTCTCTAGCGACCACACTCAATGTAAGAGCAACATATGTAATTAACTTGGCACAGGTGGGGGGAGGATAGGGAAATTGTTAGCTCCCTTCTTCAGTTTTGAAATCTCATGCTCTTGCATGATATGCTTGGGGAATTACAGACTGTGAGTGGGATTCATATGGCAAAATGTAGACGTCTACATCTGAGTTAGTCACCCAAGGCTCCCTGTGTGGGGAATGGAGAGAAACAGGACAGATGAATCACACCCTTGAAGAATCTACTTTTTTTTACCTTTATGCTAAGACAAAATTACTCATAGCCTGAAAGTGCCCATTTGGCTAGTAAAGGAGGCTGGGGTAGCAACTGCAATGCAACAGATGCATTCTGCACCCCAAAAACTAGATGTGATTGCTGCATTCTGCACTCCAGAAACTAGATGAGATGAACATGGTGCTTTGTGGTTCTTTGTGGTGCATGCCTGTGTGCTTGCATGTACATGTTTACTTGTTGTACTGTGCTGATGTTGAGTTCCTAGAGTTCCCCTGTGTTTTTCCACATAGAAATTCCTTGAAAAGCTGAAGAGAACTCTGTTTCCATGTGTGAGAACTCAGAAATCAAGACATGTAAGATGAATTTAGCATGTTTCTCCTGTATGTGCATTTTTCAATATGCATCAATAAATTACTAAAAACCCCTAATATATAAGGTTTCAAACATTTGGTGGCATGTCAGTTTAGTCGCTGAGCAGCAGCTTAAATGATGACGCTGGTTGTTTAGTCACTTTGAAACTGTATGTTTTCTGGTCTTAGGGAGATGTGCAGATGCTTTCCAGATAGTGTATGTAGGGAACTACAAGCTCTTCATGCTACTTCAGAGGTGGTCAGTCTCTCTCTCTGTGTATAAACCACATCATACGTCTCCCTCAGATTATCTGTCTCTTAAATCAGCCTGAGGAGTCTTCAGTAAGTGAACACAGGAAGAACTTGTATCACTGCCTGCAGAAAGGAAATCTGTCTTCCCATGTGTACTTCTTGAGTATGTTGTCAGCAAGAGTGTGCAGGCCTACTCCTGCTGGCCACACTATTCCTGATACAAGCCAGGATGCCATTGGCCTTCCAGGCCACCTGGGCACACTGCTGGCTCATGTTCAACCGGCTGTCCACCAGCACTCCCAGGTCCCTCTCTGTCAGGCTGCTCTCCAGCTGCTTCCCCCAGCCTGTAGCACTGCCTGGGGTTATTGTGGCCAAAGTGCAGGACCCTGCACTTGGTCTTGTTGAATTTCATGCCATTGGCCTCGGCCCATTGATCCAGCCTGTCCAGGTCCTCCTGCAGCCTCTTCCTACCCTCTGGCAGATCGACACTCCCCCCCAACTTGGTGTCATCTGCAACCAGGCGGGTCTTCAATATCTCCAGAGAAGGAGACTCCACAACCTGCTTGGGCACAATTTATATATCTAAATTGAGTAACCATGTAATTCTATCGGTGTTTCCCATGCTCACTCTGTCCCCCTCCTCTTGTGTGCCTTAGCCTGATTCAGATCTTCTGTGCAGTGTTTATTACTTGACCTAAAAAGCTCAATCTAAATATTGGATGAGTTCTGTGATGTACCCAGTGTACTCATGGCTGCTGATGTACTTAAGGAATAGTAAAATATAAGAAGCAGGCCATTCAATAGCTCTAAGTTTTGTTTTTTATATTCACAGGATGCATTTAGAAACTGGTTAAAGTTTACATTTTCTAGGATTCTGCTGCAGAGGAGGACTCAGTATTTTCAGATGCGTTAGGAGGCGTGATGCTTTTTGTATGTATACATGTATCTATTAAAATCTCTGCAAAAGGGTTTCCTGTCACAAGTCCTCCAGATGCCAGCCAGAAGAGATAACTCCTCAGATCTAGCCTGCTAATTAGGTATTATAAATTCTAGGCTGAATTTCTTCCCTAACCAATGTACGTGTATTACTTATTCAGATATTTTCCTCCCTGCTTTTTACCCTGGTGTAGTTAAAGACAATGGTGTTACATTCTTGCAAGGTTGTGCAATGAACTCTTTGGGTCCCCTTTGCTCAGAATGGGTCTCTATTCCCAGGTCATCCTCATGGCCTTATTCTCCAGCATAATGTTTCAGGAGAGTTTTCTCTTTCCTCTTTTCCTACAAATAGAGGGAGGAGGAGGTTGGCCAAAGCCTTAATTTATTCTTAAAATTCAAGAATTTTCAGTGGGTGGCTACCAAGATACACAGTCTACAGACAGATTAATCATCTGAGCTAGGCTGAAATAGTTGCTGCTGTTGAGGATTCCTCTTCCACTTTTCTTCTAGTCATTCCAGTGGTACCTTTTGTTTATCTTCATTCCAGTTTTATATTCTGTTCTTACACATTTACTTATTATATTTTTCTAATTAATGCATTTTTAATATCCATATATCCTTGAATTCTTAAGCACTAGCCAAAACTATGTTACTTCTTATTTGGGATGTAGACCTAAAAAAGTGAGTAGGACCTTCCTGTACCACTTCTCCAGTAAAACACCACAGGCCACTGTTTCCTACACTCTCATTAATTAATCTCCTGTCTTTGTGTAATACACCTTGCATTAATGAAGGTTTAGAAGGTCTTTAGGTAGAACTTTAATATGTATATAATTGCAATACATATAACATGAATTATTTAAGGTATCAATATATCCAGCATTGCCAAAAAGCTTTAACAAAAGGTGCAACACAGTTTTGTAGGCCATCTCTGGCTGCCTGTTTCTATAACCATATTACAAAAAAATGAACATTTTAGGCTGGGTACATCATGAGGCTTTCACTGGGTTGTCCAGCTTTTCTCAGTATAGGTGAGGTTTTGAGAGAGCTTTTACAATGGTAGAGTTCTCCCGTCTCTATCAGAAATGTACTGTATTGGTTATATTCTGGGACTGCATACGTTGTCCACAGCTGCGCTGTGATGAACAAGCACACTTGGGCTGGTTGGTCTCTCTCTCTTTCCTCACACGTTTCCAGGTAATGAACTCATACCTTGTAATAGATGTTATTAGTCTGTAGCTGCCTGATGTTACATTTTGTACTACTGAATGTAATCTTATTGTGTTAGTCAAGATCATTTGACTTATGCGTGGTTCAGTCTTTCTCTTAATTGAGCTTGCCTCCCGAATCCGTATCACAGGAAAACTTCTTCATCACAATTACACTTCTTTTGCAAAGACTATTGAGATAAGCAATAAATACAGGCAATCCTAATCCTAGTTCTCTGAAACTTGATTAGTCATTTTCCTTCAGGCTGGTAATATCCCTCTCAGATATATATTTTCCTGCCTTTTCTTCAGCTTGTTTGCTGCCAACCTCACAATTACTCTGCTAACCCAGACCATCTCCAGTTTAACCAATGATTTCCCATTTGACTCTGTATCAAATGTTTTATTGAAATTCAGATCAAGCGTGTCTCACTTGGTTTAGAAAAATCAGTTCATTCATCAAAGGAGGCTTTTGCCACTCATTTGATGTGACCTGTATTTTCTTAAATTCTTCCTTTTTCTCCATTTTATTAAATTTACCTTTGTCTTTGATAGTAATTTCCTTCAAAAGCATACTACCAAGGCCTGGCTAAAGCCAAATGTACCGTGTAGATCAGAATAAAACATTGCATGCCGAGGCTAATGGGTGCTTTAATAACCCTCTAAAAACAGTTATGAGTTTTGCTCTTCCTCATGTATGCAACTGTCCCCCAGTGGACCTGCAGTTAGACCTCAGACTTCGTGTGCCAGCTCTTTTGACACACGGACCAATATTGACTCACTCCTTCCTTCTGCTCTCCCATCTGTTGGTGTCTGTGAGTTGTGCCGTGTGCTTGGATAATCAGCTTTCAGGGGCTGTGCTTTTCTGACTGTACAACACCTCCAACATCCAGGGCATCCACAGCTCTGGTTGAAATAGTACAATCTGTAAGATTTGCCACATTTTGACAGTTTTTTTGTTTTGGCTTCTGTTTGAGGAAGCTTTCACTTTCTTCAGTAGCTCCTTCTAAAGCTGGCAGAAGTTTGCCCTGTGTGTTTGATGTCATCTATCTTAGGAGAGGATGTGTGGAGTTGTGTGCTTTCTCCTTTCAAGTGCTTACTGTCTTTGAGCTCCACAGAGAAGGGAGATAATCTTTAATGTCCAGAAGCTTCATGTTCACCTGAGAAATGTTCTGGACAAAACAAAAACCGCTTGTTCCAGGGGTAGTAGCAAAAGATGCCTCAGAATGAATAAACTGTGCTTAACAAGTTTTTTTCCATATTGTCTGAAATACACATGTTCCCTGCACAGTGAATGAGGCTCATACAAAATCTGAATGCTTTTAAAAATGCAGAGTCTGCAAGGAGATTTGTTCCACTGTCACACAGGTTCACTAGCCAAGAAGTTCCAATAGTCATTTCGCAAACCTGTACTTCCGGATATGCCAGCCTCTGCAACTGGTTTTTAGGTGCTTTTTTTTTTTGCTGAATTCTTTGTAGCCAATAGCACCCAGTATATATTCTCAGTATAGAAAATCTGGTAAGTGGGAGTTAGGTGTAAGGACAGAATGTGTGTTTACTTAAAATTAGAAGACGCATAGTGTTAAAAAGTTTTGTAATATCATAACCTAACTGTGCATGTCTTTATCTGCTGAGTGTTTGAAACTCCTATACCATACTAGTATGTCATTAATCAGTGAGTTGAAAAACACTGGTTTAGATTTTAAAATAAGTTAAAGCAGGACATGAGTTAAGGTTAATAATCTTTTGCTCATCTTTTTAAGTGTAACTGTCAAGTACCTACTGTAAGTGCCATTCAACAGCATGGGAACACTGTATATTACCTGATTTTGCTGTTTGCTATTAGCTATTTTAAATATGATGTTACTGTGTATGTTCTCAGTTGAAACATACCTCTGGTTTTAGCATGGTAGATTTAATTTTCACATGAGTCACTTCACCACATAATTTCAGTATCTGTTCAAGGTAATTTGTTTTAATATTTTCTTGCATTCCTTTAGCACTTTCCAGGCCAGGATGTCACAGTTGTTCATCAATATTGAAAAAATGGTGCCTATTAAGCATGGTGGCCTTGATTTTAAAAATTGCTATTGAAATATGACAGTTGTTAGCTGAAACACCTTAGAGGATTTTCAAGGTTGGCACTGTTTGAAAACCTGTTCCTTTGTAAAAGACTGTAATTGGGTATCCTAAATCCTAAGTTACATTAAAAGAAAATGTTATAAATAAGCCTATCCATTATTCTTCACTGATGAGAAATACCCTTAAATAGATAATAATTTTTACCTGTGATTCAAAAATCAGTAATACCCAAATATTTACTAATACTGAAATCACAAATTTGCTGTTATTTTACCTGCTAATTAATATGCACTTACTGAGTCTGGAGTATAGCCAGGGAGCTCTTTTTAAGTGGCTAGGAAGCTCCTATTTCATTTGCCTTTGTTCATTAACAATATTATTAGTTTGTTTTTTTTTTCATAATCAAGTGAGGAGAAAAGTAAGTCTGCTTTTCTGTATTTACAAAAGCATTTCTCAGCCATTAAGTCATGTAAGTCCTGCAAGCCAAGGCTGGCTGCATGTCGACTGACATCTTAGCTTGTCATGCATGCTGGCCCTGGCTGCTGTCAGTAATCCTGAGTTTGAATCCTGAAATGATTCACAGGAGGGAATATTAAAGAATCAGCTCAATTACACTGAACTCCAGCTGCTTCCCTTTTTGATTCCCTGTTCTTTTTGGTGTCCTCTGTGAAGGATGATGCTGTACATGAGGCCTTGCTTTGTAAGAAAAATAAGCACAGTGTGTCTTGTGAGCTTCACGATTGTTATGTTGTCCTGGGTGCAGGTCCAAAGCCTTGAAAAAACTGTGAAGATGGAACATTCCATTTCCTGCTGGTAACAATCATTGAACTTCTTGATCAGGGCCAGTTTCTGTGTGCTGACATGTGCTTGGCAAGCGTTAGAAGCCAGTGACTGCAGTGACATTTCACCCTTTGTTTTCATGTCATGCAGAGGCAGCATGCTTTTGGCTTTTTAAACAACAGATAGAAAACCCTATGGCCACCAGATTATTTACAAATAAGTAATGCAAATAGGTATTCAAATATAGTGCTTGCAGTGATTAAGTTCTTCAGCAAACCTCCTTGCTTTGCCCCCACTTTGTTTCAGTTCAATTAAAAAAAGAAACAAAAAACCTAGAATAGTAAACGTACTGACTTTGTTAGCAATAATAAAAATTTATAATTGGATTAGCATATCTTCTCATGGCTGGATATTTGATAAAAAGTAGGAAATCATGATTCTTTAAAGACTTTGTAAGATGACAGGCTAGTCGCTTTGAGTTTAAGCCCACTCAGGAGAGCAATGTATTAGTACCCTGAGGAGAAAAAGGGAGTATGAGCTTAGTTTATATGGCAATAAATAATATTGAATTTGAAATAATTTCTAAATAATATTATTAAAGCACTTTCATGTATTCATTTACTGAATCTATTTCTATAGAACAGTGAGTTAAACGAAAGGATTGTGAATGTTACTCATTACCAATGTGGTTAGTATTGATGGGTTACAACAGGTCACTGAATCAAACCATGAAAATTACTTACGTATTTCTAATCAGTCTAGAAATACAAAATGTTACAGTTTTCTATGGATTTTTCTCTACTTTTTCTACACACGTGCAATTGTTTTAAATGGAGTAAAAGAATATTTAAACCTCAAGCACATGTTACGTGGTTTGTCGTGCTTGCCATGTCTACCAAAAGCTCTAGCTGATTTTAGTGGAACCTTGATCACACAAAATGTAGACACAGCCTCCCTCAATTTGTATGCATTATCTAAGCTGCTTAAGTTTCAGCTCTTACCTGAGGATACGTTGTCTGAAACAAAGACTTATTCACAGAAGTGCTTCCCACAGAACTGAGTGTAAAATTACTTTACAGAAAGTCACTTGACTTTTGGAGAACAAATGCAAAAAACCCCACCAAACCAATCGTAGCATCAAATATAATAGTTTTTTTTATTAGAAATAATCCCCTTCCAAAAATACTTCATTGTGATTGTTCATGTCTAATCAATCTCATTAATTGCTGCTGATTTTGCAAATACTTTCTTATATGAATACTTGAAATGTAGATAACCTCTTGGTATTTTGGATTCAGGGACATAAACAATTAAAACCAAAATACACATAGACCATTATAATGCAATTTACATTAGCCAGTTTTTTTTTAAGAAAGCAATTGAAAAATTAAAAGCATGTCAGGAGACTGATCAGATTAATGCACTCAGTTTTGATGTACTGTAGTTATAACCAAAATATTAATGACTTAACTTTAATGAAAGGAGATAAGGTTTTACCTACCACTGTGTCTGAAATTAGTAGGTTTCAAACACTTGGACAGTTCTGAAGGAAGTTTTTATGGTATAATAAAATCTAAAATTTAGTTTTACTTTGCTGTTGCCATCTAGCCCATAGGATGTAAAACTGTATTTCTTCACCTGTTGTGGTCAGAAATCACATTCTGACCTTTTGTGCAAGTGCACAAAGTTATCACCAATAGAAGACCTGAAGTAATCGTTTAAATCACTTTGATTTCGATGTGGGCAAAGCATTGCTGACAGAATGCTGCCTGTATTCCACATGCAGAAACTTATGGCTGCTTTTAACTTTGAAGGTAAAGATTTTTTTAAAGTCAGTGTTAGCATCTGTAGGTGCAGAATGTAGGATAGCATTTATAGAAGGAATATCTATGTAGCTCATAACCTTTTTGCAGTTTTCCACTTGGAATACTGAAAATGTGTTACATTCTTTTCTATTTCAAGTGCATTTCTTCACTGAACATCTGCTGAGTGCCCTGAGAACTAGAAAAAGAAACATCTTCAACATGTTCTCATTGTAATTTAAAATCAAATTAATTTTCATTGTACTAATAATTGTTTTATTTTCGCTTTCTATGCACTTCTACTTACAGAATTTTTTGGGCGGACAGAATATTTAAAGAAATAGCTACAAATATTTGATACAAACATTTATCACAGTTGTTCACCCTGGAACCCTGTCTTAGAGGTTTACATTCATTCCATGAGGGAGCAGAAGTATATAATGCATCCTAATCATCCGCATAACTCAAATTTAAGGTAATTAGTATTTTGAAAGGTTTATTTGTAGTGAAAATTACTTTCAGATCTTTCAGTTTGAATATTTTTCAGTAACAAAAGGTTTTAAAAGAGAGTCTTGATATTTTTTTCTGAGTTTGGAAAGAGCAAAAACAGAGGAATACATTGAAGCCAGTATACAGAGTTTTCCAGGTGTCTCAAATATATTTGTTTTTTAGCACTACCAAGTAGTAGCTCTTAAAATGTGTCTTGTGATTCTTCAGTAGTTTTTAGGTACAAGGTAATTTTTAAAGGATCTTTCTGTTATATGAGTGGGTCCATACAAATCTGCTGTTAAAGCAGTGGCAGGGTTCAGTTACTTCTGCAGGTGTAGATTGTTACTCTATTCAGTTTTAAACCACCCACATGACCGCAGCATCCATCCAGTCATGCATTAAGTGGGACGATAAACATTTGTCATGTGTGCTTCATTGTCAGCCTTGGAAGGCTGGGTACATAGGACAGTAAATTTTTTTACTGAAGTTCATTTAGATTGTATTTCCATATACTTGTATTAGAAAAGGCAGACCTGAAGATGTGTACCTGAGGAAAATGATAGTAGTGGTGTAAAAATCTTGTGGGACTCCAAGTCTTTCTTTCAGGTGATCTGTGAGAAAACTAGCTCCTGCCAAGTGAGTTTTTCCTTTTGGAGTGCAAGATTCCTCATCATCTCCAGAAAGCTTTATGATTGAAAATGCTGGCCACCCCAGCAACGGTGGTTGTTGGTCACTGTTTTGAATAATGGAGCTTTCTGGAGATCCTGGGTCTTTAAAAACCCTGGAGATGAAGAGTAGGTGAGAGGATGACACAGGTGATGACTAGATAGGTGCTTCAGTAGGTTCAGTTTCCTGCCTAAATTGGGACTTCTATACTTACAAAATGTCTGATGCTGGCATCTCTACATTTCAGTTCCAAGTGGTGGGAAATTCACAAGATCAGTTGTTTTTCTCAAATGTTGCCATCTTGGCCTGAACTCAGATGACAGCAGCTGTTCCCATGAGATTTCTATTGCAGCCAACTGAAAAAAACAGCCTTTTCCTTTTCAGATCTAACAAGCTCGTGATAGCAGCAGTGACTTCAGTTCACAACATTAGGAATTCATACGTCTCCTCCCTCATGCTATGTACACATCAAGAATAAATTGGAGGTGGACTCCAGCATGCTATGTATTGATTGTTTTCACTGAATGGAGTTGTGTATTTTGTTTTTGGAAAACATGGCATAGTCCTCCAGTGTCAGCATTTACTTTTTGGCATATCTTGTATTATCTAAGGGTTATGTGTAAAGATCTTTGAAAGGAGAAACTTTCCTCTAGGAAAGAGCTGACTGAGAATTACTTCCATCTTCAGCCACATGGGATGGCACTGAAATACCGACTCCTTCTGCTTGATCTCTGCCAGCATTCACTTGCCCTTCTTCCTTGCCAGCTTTCAGCAGCATATGGAGTATCAACAGACTCATGGGCAGCTTGGCTTGACCTGAAAAAATCAGAAGACAGTACTTATTTTAAAAATAGGGTGTGTAAGCTAAGGCAACTTGTGCCTTTGTCTCACAGGAACAGGAGAAGTGGGGGAAATCAAAGAGGACTTGGTGCGTGTGTTGAAAGGGTTAGGACCAAGTAGGCAGGGAAGAAAATATGGTTGTACTTATCCCCTCTCTTACACATGTGTGTGTTCCCCGAGTGGGTTGTGGGACCATATCCTTCACAGTCCTTGCAAAAAGGTGGGAAAGGTGCTGCCTTCCCCTAGGGTACCAGCGCTGCTTCTATGCCATCTCTGTGTGTTTCTAAGCAGAGGACTTTCAGTTCTTGCTTGTTGTGTTGAGGTGTCTTGTTAACAGGCACCTCTTCCCTTGCCTGCATCCAGGGTGGGCACCCTCTGAGCCTGGTGACTTGGGCAGTGTCATGAGTATGTGTCTTCACTGCCCCAAGGCAGAAGATGAGGGTTTGGAATAATGCAGATTTGGTTCACTTTAGGCAGTAAGGAAAGGGGCAAACCATTGAGCACCTACAATACCAATGAATAACCACTTCAATGAGAGTTTTTGTTTTCCTCAATCTTTCTGCCATCTGAATCCATATCGGATCTACTGATGGTCAGCCTGGGAGACATTGGTTGATCTGGCGTCTTCTCATGCTGTTGAAGGAAAAGTCTAAAACTTTCTGTCTAAGAGGTCATTTAATCCAGAGATGTGTAATTCCCAGACAGGTTGACACAAGACTCAAATTCTGATTATGGGCTGAAAACCTGAGTGATAGGTTTGAAACTTTATTTTGGATGTAGTGTCAAAGGGTGAGTGTCCTTTCCAGGCTGGTGCAATGCTGGTTGTCTTACTTAAAACTTATGTGCTGAGAGGAGTAGCTGGTCACTGTTACGTATGTAATGTTAAAGCTCAAGCTCTCCCATTTGTATACAACATTGGTCTGGCTGTTGAGACACCATAAAAGGAGCAAATCTCATCACAAAAAATCCATGTATGTTATCTATGCCAGATACAAAACCAAACCTGTGCTAGTATGTGCTTACTTAGAAACCATCAATAGGGTTCCGTTTAATAAATACGTGTATATCTGTACCTGAAATCTTCATACGAGTTAGTAGTCCTGAATTCTCTTTAGTTATCATTGGAGAGGAGTGGGTACTTCTAGAAAACTGTTAATCTCATCCTGAGGTCCTTGTTTCTCTACACTGACTACAAAAGGAGCCTAGAGTGAGTAGCTCAGCTTGTGATGCTATTTTGTTTTTTGGTAGGAGTGTAAAGATAGGCAAGATGAATCTCACTCTTTGTGTCAGTGGGGCAACATGGAGCTGCTCACCAGCAGTTTTGTGTCAAAGCAAAGTCCTTTTTCTCACGATCAAGGAGCTGGAAGCAGTTCCTGGGCACCTGTCCTGTGCAGCAGAGAGCTATAGCACAGTAGGAGATCTTGTTCCTAAACCTGTGCTAATGAACACTTAAAAGAAAATATAAAAGTAACCCTTAGGGGAACATTCACATTTGCAGTCAGGACTGTGGATACAGAGACTGCCTGGAGTTGTGTGTGATTTTATAATGCAGAGAAACATGAACTGTCAATAGATGCTTGGGGTAACCTGTGCCTCCTACTAATGGGTCTGTGACTAGGAATTCAGAAGACCTCACAGTATCTTACTGGGTGACCTTGAACATAGTTTTTCTTCTTGTTATAGCTCTAGTTCCTAGAATGTGTAGTGAGGACAAGCATTGATTTCCTGCAAAGATCTTTGTGAGGCCAAATGATGAAGTGCTATGTAAGCACTGAAGTGTTTTCTCCAGTAACTGGAGTATTTTGGAGCTCCAAAAAGTAAGGTAGAGCTGCCATTCATTTTTAATTAATAGGTCTTAATGTAAGATAGCGTGAAGAATACTATAAAAATAGATGCAGCAACTTAACGAAATACAAGTAAAAAGTGTATAGATAATGTATACCCGGCATAACTTTGTGTCTCTAGGAGATGAGATAACCTAAAGTAGTAAAAAATAATCCGTGCTTTCAATGTGCAGAGGTCAGGAAGAAAGCTTGATCACAAACAGAAAACAGACGTGCTCATCTTTCATTGGAAAAGATGGTTTTAAACAAGTAACAGATATCTTGATCCAGATGAAAATAAATAACGTGGTGGTAATGATACTCAGGTGCTTTCTAAACAAGAAGGTAGTTTTTTATTAGTGAAAAAAAAAAAGAAAAAAGAAGTAATGTTCCCTTGGACCTCAGTGTTCATGCTTGGCTTCTTACTTGGCAGAGACCAAGAAACCTTCTTTGCTTCTAAGTGATTATTATAAGATTTCTTCCATTTGCCATGTATAAACTCTGTTTAAAGCACAAAACTCAAGTTTTTAATTTAGACAATGACTCTTCTACATTTTTATGTTTAACCTTTTTTTTTTTTTAATATCTGCAAGAATGTTGTGCCTTCTGCATTAGTGTCACAGATGAGTTCTCCATGTCTAAGCTATATTGAAACAGTTTTTCACCTGCTCTGTTGCTGTGACCACAGTGCTGCAGGGTGTAAGCATGACCTGTCCAAGTGTTTTTTTCAGGACAGCAGGTTGTATTGCCTTGCCAAGTGAGGTATCTACTGTGAGAATCCTGCTAGAGCTTGGGACTAGGGGACCATTGGTTGGACCTGGGTGATTGAAGTAATTTACAGTGTTAACTGAGCTAAAGCATCACTGGTGGTTGTTTTTTTTTCATTGAGGGAGAGTGACTAGGGATAGTCACACAATCCACAATGATGTCTGGAGGCAGAAATGAATATAATTAGTAGATGCTGAAGTAAACTGCTGTAATGAGGTCTGCAAAAAAAAGTGTCTTGTGTCTACAGTCCTAGACAAGGCCAGTGAATTATCTCATACAGTCTTGAGCAGAAGGACTGTAAGGAGCAGGACTTGTTTGTTTACTGTGTCCAACTGACATGGGTTGTTATAAAAATAGCAAGAACACCACTCAAGTGCACTAATAGCTGCCTTAAATGTAGTTACATTTTTGACTTTTGAAACATTCAGTTGTGAATGGTTTTCAATGAATCAGATGAAACATCAGCAAAAAATAAATAGTCAATAGTTCAATAATAAGTTTTGTTAGCATTTGCTTTTCTGAAAGTGGTTGTATTTTTATCATCAGATTGAATTTGAGTTCTCTTTAACAACAATGAAAAGAAGCACTATTTTTTTTAAATCCATATAGCACTTTTTTGCCATTCTAATCTTAAATATAATTTATGTGCAGTATAGCTATTCAGAGGATTTGTGCCTAATTTATATATTTAAAATATTTGGGATTTTACTTAAATTTTTGAAAATATTGTCTAACTAGAGTGCCTAGCCACACAGTTACAACAATTGAACCTGCATCAGGCTAATGCTGATATGAGTCTACACACACGGTATTTGTTACACAAAGTTGTATTTTTCCTTTATACATAGAAAAATTAAATCAAATAAACAGAGCTGGATTAGTTTTAAACGTTACTGCTCACTAGTTGTTCAGTGTTGGCAGAAGGTCACAGTTGGCGGCTGAGCTGCCTTAGTGGATTGTGGTTGCACTTTATCTACTTCAGTTCAAAGTCAGCTGGGTTACCTTGTACCTTGGCTGTCAGTGCATGTGGTTGTACAGTCCCTCACACAAAACAGCTGTAGGAACTTGCTCGTAAACTGTTCTAGCTGTTTCCAAACTCTTGCCAGCTCCATAGGGCTCTGGTTCAGTGCTGTGTGCAGACCAGGGCTTTTAAACGTTGAAAGAACAGCAAGCCATCTTAACAATGGTGAGGAATCTTTTAGAACCATTTTGTTCCAAATTGTACATCGAAAAACAGGCATTTCCTTTCAAAAACAGGGCCTCCTATTAATGAGTTTATAAGAATAAAACTTGTGTTTGACAGTATTTAACAGCTGCAGAATCTTGTCATTTGTTCTGTGATTTCATGCTGTCAAATTTGACAACAGGAACTGGTGCCAGTCTTCAGTTTGGAAGACAATTTCCTATTTATAAAAATTCTAATTATTAAAGCTAATTTTGGATTTTATTAAAAGGAAGTTGGTAGTCTCTTTTATTTGTCAAATAGCTTTCAAAAACTAAGTTGGTTCTACCTTTGACAATTTGTCACAATGATATTTACTGAAAACCAGAAATTATATGTTGTTTCCACCTTCTGCTACCAATGGATGAAGTTGGCGTCAGCAGCAAGCAAGGCACTGGTATTTTTGATAGGCCTAAAAACCTATTTGTCAGTCATGTAGAAGCTTTGATTTATTATTCATTTTCAGACATATTTAGTTGAGCACACTTAGGCCTTTTTTAGCTTTAGATGCTATTGAGCATCCACTAGATGTGGACGAGAGGATGTTCAACGTGACTCGTCATTATGGACTTGACTCAGATGTTGCCATAATTTGGATCCTAATAATGCACAGTCCTTTTGTCTTTAAGATGTTATTGCTTTTAACTCCCTGTTGATTAAATTTTCAGGTAGTAAAGGCAAAAGTTTGACTTAATGCAAGTAAGCAGCTGCTACTGTAACCAATGCTCTGGATGCAGGCTGGCTCAGCTCAGATGCTCCTGGCCTTCTGAACTGTTCTCTGCTTTCTCCAGTTTCTGCTGCTACCCATAAAGCACAGACCAGTTATGCCACCATTTACCAGAAAGTAATGTATGGTACTGTTTGTTGGTTGGGTTCAACATGCACTTTTATCAACTGTAGCAGCAAACTAGTCCCTGACCTGTTCCCTTGGGATACACCAACTCCTGAATGCAGAACTGGTCTAAGTATGCTAGTAGTTAGCTGGTAATGAGAAGTTTCACTGCTTTTCCCTCCTTCCCGACAGGAGCTGAGTGTAGAGGCTGTGACAGGTATTACAGTAAGTGCATTGCCAAATGGGGAGGAAACTTTGATGGTGGGTGGTATTCTGGGGCTTCCTGGCTGTTTTCATAAGTATAAGCAATTGAGCCATGACCACTGGAGTAGTACTAGTGAAACATTAATTTTCTGCACCATCTGAAGATACAGTCACTTTCAGCATTTGGAACAGTTTACCTGAGTGAACACAGTCTGGAATGTACTGTGCTGTCCTGCTATAGTTCTAGCCTGATTCTGTAGGCAAAACCAAAGCACATACATTAAAAATAAAGATCTTAGTGTGGTGCAAGCTGGTGTGGAAGGCATACCTACAAGGCACTACCATGCACACAGGCTCACAGAATAGTCAAGATTGTATGGAACATCTGGAGACCATCTAGTCCTACTCCCCTGCTTAAGCAGGATCAGTTAAAGCAGGTTGCTCAGGGCAATGTTCAGTCAGGTTTTGAATATGTCCAAGGATGGAGACTCCAAAACCTCTGTGAGAAACCTTTGTTCAATCAGCCTCACAATAGAAAAAAAAAAAGGTTTTCTTACATTTAAAAGGAATTTCCTGTATTTCAATTACTGCCATTGGCTCTTGTCCATTCACTGGATACCACAGAGAAGAGCCTGGCTCCATCTTCTCTGCATCCTCCCATCAGTTATTTATACACATTGATGAGATCCCTCCTGAGCCTTCTTTTCTCCAGACTGAACAGTCCCAGCTCTCTTGGTCTCCCCTTTTGTGACAAACACATCAGACCCTCAGTTGTCTTTATGGTCCTTCACTGAACCTGCTTCAGTAGGTCCATGTCTCCCTTGTACTGGAGAGCCTAGAACTGGACCCAGCTGTCCAAGTGTGTCTCACCAGTGCTGAGCAGAGGGGAAGAATCACCTCCCTCTACTGGTTGGCAGTGCCCCCAGTTCCTGCAGGTCAGGATGGAGTTGGTTTTCTTTGTGAAGTTTATATGGTCTAGTATCATGTGCCGGGTTTCACTAGAGAGAAATTAAATTTTAGGAGAAATCAACTAGCTTGAATTAAATTTTTAAGTTGAAAAATACGGCACTGTGTGGTAGTAAACTATGAGAGAGAGACTAGCATTCTGGGAATGAGGCAACTGCCTACAGAGGCTGTGAAAGTAAATGAAACATCCTAGAGACAGCAGAGTAGGCTGTATTTCTTGGGAAATGTCTTGGGCCAGGAATAAGCCTTGGATTGGCACTAGGTGAGAGGCTGGAGCATCTTATTGGCTACAAAACTACCAAATAATACCCTGAAGTCTGCAGGAGGTCTCTGTATAAGATCCATTTCTATGTAGTTATTTTCTTTTTAGAGTTAGGTTCTGTTATGTATCTAAAATGCCCTTGCTTCTGACTTTGCATAAAGCCAGGTGTAGGGAAGACTTAGGGGTGATTCTTTGTGTTTTCCCCCTCCCTGGATTCCAGTTAATCAGTCATGAGAATATGATGGGGAATTGTTTTTATGTGTTTTTCCACATGCTGGGTGATTAAGGACTTGAGTGCTCAAGACCCACTTTCTCCTTTCTTAAGTGTCATTTTATCTTCCACCCAATCTCCAATATGTTCTTTATGCCCTGCTGGAGCTCATAAAACATTTATACCTATGGTTACACAGTACAAATACTACATTTTATAGCTCTTGTACCATGATATTACTGTGTATCTGTAGCCACCATATGTGTCATGCTGTTAACATGAATTATGAACTTAAACGTTCTTCCTGAAGACTTGCATGAGAGCAGGTTTTCCTCTGCTTCCTTGCTTACCCGTTCATAGTTATGTGTCGTCAGAAGTTTATGTCTGGTTAATGCCCTTTCATTTCATGGCAGTCTTATTTCTTGTCCCAGGCCTTCAATACTGGTTCTGCATCTGGAGGCCCATTCTGATCTGCTAAAAGCAAGGAAATGAATACCCATGAACACTGAGGAGCTGGACAGAATGGTCGCTCCAGTCTCTTGTTCTACAATATATTGCAGCCTGATTTGGGTTCTAAATTGAAATATTGCTGAAAAATGAAAAGGAAACCCTGTAATGTTAATAAAATATCTCGGATTAGGAATCTTGTCAGCTAGTTTTAAAAAATATACTGCTTGAAACATGTTGTCTTGTGTCCCCCCAGTTCCTCCATGGCTGCCACTGCTGTGAAGGAGCTTTCCCTTGGTGCAGCATGCAACCAAAAATCACTTCAAGTTTCCATCCACATGCTCCAGGAGGGTAACAGTGGTTAAAAAGGTACTTGCTTCTCTGATTGTGCTGAAGTTTTCAGCTTAGGAGAATGCTGAAAAACAACTCAGAAGTTCACCTGAAATGCTCTGTTCAGCTGGATTAATTTTCAGACTGTTTTGTGGTTGTTGAAGGAAACATCGCATCTGAAGGAGAAGGTTTTTGCAGCCCCTCCACTGGATGGGTGGGGCAGTCCAGGGAAACTGTATAGTGGTAGGAGAGCCCCTGTGAAAGGTCCAATCTCTTGTTATTCTCAGGGGCAGCAGGAATTTACAGCTCCTCCTCATGGCTGAGAGGAAGGGTGGTTTGATAAGTTTTCCCTGTCCATAAAGGCTATTTCGGCCCTCAGTCCATGACTGATGGCTTCCCGTGTGTTGGCTCGGAGCCTCAGCCTGGGCACCCATCACTGGGAGGCCAGTAGCAGCATGCAGGGTCTCAGGTGGCTGGAGGTGTTGGGGTGGGATGTTGATCCCACAGAAGGGAGGGCAGAGGAAATGGGGAGCTTTGGGAAACACCTCAAGTGAAGAGATTTGGTAGTGCAGGGAACAGGAGAGCATTCCCTGGGAGCATGCTGGTGCATGTGCCAAGCCTCTGCTCATTGAGTTACCCCCGGGGACCACATCAGGGCATGTGCCAGAGTCCCAGCTCCGGCTGGTGCTTGTGAATAGCATTTGCAGTTTGTGGTTTGGTTTCTGGATCTCTGGGGACATTTTATGGCATCATCAGATCCAGGTTGCTGCTGGGAAAGGTCATCCCCTGGTTAGAGTGGATCAAGCACATGTTCAGCTAGTGCTGGGGTTACAGCTATGTAACTGCCAGAGTGTGAGAACTGGGGTGCACTTCTTGGAACCTACAGTTTGCACAAAAGGGGACAATAAACCTACTGAAGGCAGTGTTGGAATCAGCTATGGTGGGAACACACCATGGAGCCTGGTCCCCAGCTGCAACTGGAGCAGCTACCCCTGGCACAGCAGAGGGCCCTGCTTGAGCAAAGCTCTGGGAGGGATGCTGCTTTTCAGGTGCCTGGCTGCAGGTAGTGCCCAGTGCCTCTCACTGAGGCTGGGGCAGTCAGAGTTGGTGGCCATGCCCGCTGGATGTGTGTGCTGGATGAGGAGTTGCGGCCAAGTTATGGAGCTATGGGAGAAGAGCAGAGTACCTGGTATCAGGGAAGATGGAAGAGGGATTGGTGGGATCATCACAGGGACCCTGCAAAGATAAGAGCCTGAACCTCCTGACCGTGCAAAACAGGGCAGTCAAAATCTGTGGACAGCTGTGATTTAAGTGCATACTTCTGTGTTGAAGAAAGCTGGAGGCTTATTATTTTTGTCCACAGATGTCCTTGCAAGGTTGCTGTCTTACCATCTTTGTAAGGTCCTGGAGATCAGGTGAGTTCTCTGTTGACTGAAGAAAGGCAAATCCACCCATCTTCAGAAAAGCCCAAAAATGCAAGTTGGAGAACCACAAGCCAGTCAGCCTTACTTCAGTCCCTGGGAAAATAATGGAGTGAGTCCTTCTGGAATATGTTTCTGATTGAAACAGTCAGCATGGATTTATTGAGGATAAATCACGCCTGACCAACCTAGTTGCCTGGTATGATGAAATTACTAGCTTTGTGGATGAGAAAGCATTGTGTGTCGTTGACCTTGGCTTTAACAGGAATTTCTATACAGTCTCCCACAGTATTCTCATGTCCAAATTAAGACCTTACTGTCTGGATGGGTTATCAACAAGATAGGTAAAAACCTGGTTGGATATTTAGGCTCACAGTGTAGCAGTTAATTTTTCATACTCTGCATGAGTGCTGGTGGCAAATGGTGTGCCACAGGGGTGTCTACCATTTTATGTCTTATTCAGTGACCTGGAAAAGGTAACAGAATGCACTCTGATAAAGTTTGCAGATGATGCCATACTAGGAGGACCAGTAGGTAGGCTTGAGGACAGAGCTGCCATCCAGAGTGACCCTGATAAAGTTTGCAGATGATGCCATACTAGGAGGACCAGTAGGTAGGCTTGAGGACAGAGCTGCCATCCAGAGTGACCCTGATAAACTAGAGGAATGGGTTGACTGGAATCCTATGAAATTCTATAGGGCAGGTGCAAACTCCTGCGTCTGTGAAGGAATGTAGCAGTGTGGGCTGGGAACGGACTGACTGGGGACAGTTAAACAGAAGAGGACTTGGGCATCCTAGTAGACAACAAGCTGAATATAAGCCAGCAGCATGTCCTGGCAGCAAAGGCCACCACCACCCAGCAGCTGAGAGATCGAGGGGAGGGATTATCCTCTACTCAGCACTTTTTAGGCATCATGTAGAATATTGCATCTGGGTCTAGACTCCACCGTACAGGAAAGATATTGATGAACTGGAGTGAGTTCAGCAGAATCCACCAGCATGATCAGGGATCTGGAGCACTTGTCTGGGGAGAGGCTGAAGGACCTGGGCTTGTTCAGCCTGGAGAAGAGATGGCTTTGGGGGGACCTGTTAGTGGCTTCCAGTACCTACGAGTAGTTTATTCAGAAGATGTATCCAGGCTACTCCAAGCATTGTGTTGGCTGGAGTATGAGAGATACTGGGCATAAGCTGAAATGAGAGATTCAGAGTCGATATAAGGAAAAGCTTTTTCACTATAAGGACAGTCAAGCAGAGATTGGGTAGTCTCCATCCTTGGAGGTTTCAAGAGTGATTGGATAAAGCCCTGAGCAACCTGATCAGGTGTCAGAGCTGACCCAGCTGTGAGCAATAGGTTGGACTAGATCATCTCCAGAGATCTCTTCCAAACGCAAATACCCTGTGGTCCTCTGTGTGTGCAGGAGTATGCAAGTATAGATTAATTACAGAATGAGTTGTGTGGAGATCATATATGGAATATGTCTTCACAGAGGATATAGAGGCCACAAAAGTGGTTCACTGTTGACAAGTTATATATATATATATATATATATATATAAAAATGAGGAATACTTGGATTTCAATGGATAAAAAGAAAAAAACCCAAACCCACTGTATCTGCTTTTCTCTGCCTCCCCAATGCTTCACAGATCTTATTTTAGTCCAGAACCAGCAAGGTCTGAAATCTTGTCACCATATTCATGCACATATCCCTTGCCTGGATTCATATTGAATACATCTCTCTGAAGGATTTAATAAGTGATTTCCATTTACATCATTTATGTAGAGAATAGAGCATGAGAAATGGAAAAAAACAGCTTTCAAAATATCAGTGTTGCTGTCCTATTTGGAGACAACCCTTAAAACAGCTGAATCATTACAAGTCTATTAAAGTGAAGACATGGAGAAAGGGTGATATATGTATTCTAGGTAAACACAATGCTGACATTTGACAATTTGCAAATAATTTATATAATAATGTCTCCTACTGAAGTCTAAATGCAGCTCTCAACTATTTCCAACTGGGCAGCGTAGATTTAATCAAGAATAATTGAAGCTGATTTTGTGCTATGTGAACATAACTACCTTCCTGGATACATTACAATGCCTAACATGTTGGCTTTCTCCATGATCATATAACAAAGGTTGGTTGAATTGGATGTGAAGGAATGGTTAGTACTGTTTAGTCATGATCTGTCATAAGTATCTTAAATAGCTTAGAAAAAATCCATAATCATGTCCCTAAGACTGATGGTATTTCAGATCTTCAAGTGATAAAGGCTTTGTGGTCTTGCCTCAAAATGACTTTCAGACAAAGAAGTACGCTTTCAGCCTAATCATGTCAGCATCAGAACACCTGCAAAAATAGATCAAAAGAAAAAGCAGAATTACTGAGATTTTATTGCTATGAATAGCACTGGTGTGAACGTATTAAGCAGTCATGCTGATGGTAGTGAAAATGCAAAATATCCAGGGGAGCAATTACAAATGTAAACAATTTTGGGGGCAGGCTGGCTGTTTCAGATAGCAGCTTTGGTTGGTTTCATACCCTGCCCTTTTGTTTTCTCCTTTCTGTGGGGTAGTGAGTGAAGAAACCTATGTCAGCTGGAGATCATCAGACTTGCCTCAAGCAGTAGGATGACCATGAGAGATGCAAACTGGAGTAATACTGCTCTTGTGTTGAAAATGTTGGGTTCTGTTGTGTCAGAAGTAAAAATTATGGTAGATACCACATAACCTCATTTGACTACTAGAATCTTAGTGGTTGGTCATCTTCCCTGGGTACCTGGCCTAGAAACCAGCAAACTCCCAACATAGCAGCTCTCTCTAAAACTGTGCATGACAAACATCTAGTTGGAGGATATGCTTTGTTTACAGATGGATGTCAGTGTGATGGGATAGGAAAGGCAGCAAGCTGTAACAGGGTGAGAGAACTTCAAAGTCTGTCTGCCACTACCAACTTCTGCTTTTCTAATGGTAGTTATGTGGTAGCTTGTGATGGTGTAAAGATGTAAGTAAGCGAGGCAAAACTCATAGTAGAATATTATTATCTTTTGTACCACTTTTTAATACTGCTGGAGATGGAAAACAAGCTAATTTGGTATGAATATGCTCATGTTCAGACCTCCTTAACTGCTATGTCTTCCTTAAGTAGAGAGACAATTATTCTTTTCCTTGTCCTTGTATTTATTTTGCAAGGAGGCTTAAAAAACCCCAAGAAAACAAAAAAACCTCAAACCACAACAAAATAAAATGCTGCTAAGGGTTGGGTTTAATACTGTTTCTGAGGATGCAGAGGAAATGTTGGCTCTGTCATCCATTTCACACCACTTTACATGTCCTGTTTGTATCAATATTTGCTGAGAACTGGAGAAGAGGAACTAGTTTGCTTTAGGCCATAGCACCTTAGGAGGAGCATCACTAAAACCTTTTGTGATGATTTTGTGGGTTGCAGCTGAAGTCAAGCCCTTGACATGAAGATAAAGATGTTGAAATACTTTAATCACCACATATATTACCACTTGCATTTTTTTCTTCATGCTCAGATGAACAGAGAGCATGAATAGGAGCTTCATTTAGCCCAGTTTAATTAGACAAAGGATTTGCAACCTGTGTACTGTTGTCTGGTTATCAATGCATTTACATTAAAAATACTTATTAGTGCATTAAATAACTTAAATTTGCTGATATTTTACAGATACTGACAAAATCCTTTTAGGCCCCATGTCCCCCACTCCCCAGCCTTTACCTATGTTATTTGTGTTATACTACCTCTTCAAGTCTGTTCTTGGAATGTGTCTGGCATTAGGACATGACATTAAGCTTCAGTATTAGCTGCTTTTGAAAGTATCTAATTTTCCATTTTTTTACATATACTTAAAACAATGAGCTGTATTCTAGGTGGTAATTTAACTTCTAAAACTCATTGTTTTAGCTGAATTGAGATTAAGGCATGCAGAAGACATTGGACACTCTTTTCTGACAACTTTTTCAGTGTTTCTTTTGTAGATCTGTTATATATTTCCTGATTGAACAATGCTGAGTGAGGGCATACCTGCATCTGTGCTGTTTTTACATTTTTGAATATGCTAATTACCAGCTGTTCAGTTCACCCTTCTTTGCATGTCCCAAACTGCTCTGTGTCCCCTTCTAGGTAACAGGAGGTACAGAGCTTTGCTGTTTGTTGTTACAGCTGAACAAAATGAAGCAAAGCTGAAGACGGGCCAAGGGAAGTTCAGAGAAAGCAGGGCTGACAAGCCTTGGTTCTGAGGCCTTGCAAACTCGGTGCAAATCCTGGAGCTTGTTCCTAGCAGTGGCAATACTGGGCTGCACGGTTGCAAGAACTGAAAAGGCATCCTAAGCAGTATGCAACAGAGCACACTTTGCTTTTTATTTTATTTTCTATTATAACAGAGTAGTGCCAGAGCACGCAGTGAGCTACTTCTTGATTTACATTTGGCCTTAGTAACTAATCTGTAATACAAATGTTTCTCCTATATGAGTTTTTTACTGTCTGCTTACAGTCACAAATTTAGATTGATCGGGCTATGATGGTAACTACTGTGGCATTTACTGTTCTTTATAGGCCATTCTCATTGTAATAAACAAGCAAAATTGCACTGATTGTTTTCATGTGTCCATTAAATTAAGAAATTAGTGGTATAGAAGTAACTGCCTTCTGGATAGAAAGTATCTTTTATGTTGAAGCATCAATATGCTATTGCAAAACAACTGACAGTGGCTCCAGATAAATCTCTGTTTGCTGGGAGTAGGTGAGGCCTTTTTAATTCCAGCTTTCCTGTTTGTTGCTGAAGCAGTGAAGCATTCAGAAAAAGACAATTTCACTGTGATTAAATGCCTGAAAAGTTTTCTGGTTGGAAAAAAGAAAAAAAAAAAAAAAAAGAAAGAAAAAGGATGTTGCATAAGCTTTTAATATTTAATTTCTATACTCTTAAGTATCCGGAAGAACATTTAGTTCCTGTTTTGAAAGATGAATGCCATACATTGGAAAGTGTACTGAAGGCTCATTTGCAGTCACGGAGCTTGTTTGCTTCTCTAGTATGTACGTGCAGGGAAGAGTAGAAAGGGTTGAGTGGGCAGTTGGCATCACTCACTGTCAGTGATTGCTAGTCATTCATAAAGTGCAGAGCTGGGGGGTGGAGCCAGCAGCAGCAGCCGCCTGTCAGGCTCCCGCAGGAGACACGTTTGTGCAATCACAAGTGATTTGAGAAGCTGCTTAAATACGGCATGATGAATGTAATGAGGAGATGTGTGCTAAATGCATCTAATTAAAGGGAGTTGCTTAGAATAAAGTAAAATGTTTTAGTTCTTCTCTCCTGAAGCCCACTGCGGTTTGTGACCGCGGAGATCTAATGGTTCTGTGTTCAGCTAGTTTGTGATACCATTTGGAGCGTGTCTTTTGCCTTTAAAACAAGCATTTTTGGAAAATTCATGGGTCTCAATCCACTGATAAAAGGGAAATTTTGAGGTAAGAAGGGGATATATTCTGGGACTGCATATTTTTAAGGCATAAATGACAGTGAAGTTTTCATTTCAAGAAAAGAGTGTCAGAAGCAGTAAACCATCCTGTATGTTCTCGCTCTTAAAATTGCTGTATCTTTATTTTTTCCCCTCATTGCAATGACTGCCAATCTAATAGAAGGTCTCAACAGGATTTTGTTTCATCTTTGTGCCCGAAGTGGGGAAGTTACAGCAGATTGATGGACTTCTGTTTTAAATTTATAAATCTGATTTACTTGAAACTGTGTGTGAGTAAATGCTGTTGTATCAGCTATTCCATCTCTTGTAGTTTGGCCTATGCAGTTTGCTCATTCTCAGAAAGCTACAGAGCTGTTACTGCAGGCTGATATAGTACTGACTGGGACACAGTATTTAAGGCTAGGTTTAGGTTCAGGGTGCCACTGAATTTAAACTGAAGGAAAAATGACAAGTTCTATATTTTAGGTCAGGACTTGGGATGTTAAATTACAAAACACTGTCCCCTTACAGAACCAGAACTGTCCCCTGAGAACTGGAATAATCAATCTTGACTTCCCTGTATTTGACCTCTTTGCAGGTGGGTGCCTAGGTCTGATATTGCTCTAAGCACAGTCTGGAAGAATGTAATGCTAGGCTAGAAAATATCATTTTGAATGAAGATCTGGAGCACTGTCAGTGTAGGCTTTGCATAGCACCTCAGACTGAATGTGCTTGTTCCTTATCAGATGGCAGAATTTCAAAGTGGCCCTGGTCTCTCTCTAACAAATAGCTAATTAAATTGTACACTCTAGGCTCTTTGAAGCTTTTTCAGAAGCTCTGATTAAAATATATATATAAGCCAAACTTCACTATGGCAATGTGCCAATGAAAGTGCATGTATACTTCATCTCCTTTTCAGGAGGTTTGGTGTTGTAGCTCAGGGAGCATAAACTGTGGCAGTCTCTGCGTTCACTAGGAGCGAGCACATACCCCTCGGGGCGCTGTTTTCCCTTTGTTCTCAAGAGTTTCTCAGTGCTCTCATTAGTATTAAGAAGTGTAATATATGTACATCAAAGGAAAATACACACTTAAGGAAGGAATTTTGTATGTGACCTGCTGAGAGATTAGTGCATGCGAGATCAGTCTGGAGGTACAACCTTCCCAGGTGTGTTGCTTTTTCTCCTGGAATTGGACCAGCAGAGTCTCATGTACCAACAAACATCACTTCCCACAGTAGGGTGATTTCTCTTTTGAGATGGATAAGTGACCAGGTGCTCAAGTCCAGCAGCATGCATGGGTTTTGAAGCCTCTCTTATCCATATGTACATATACAGTGAATTGAGTGGATGCAAGTCAAGTGATTTACAGGTGCCTAGAAAATATCTGTTCATAAGCTATGTTGGTGTTGAATGAGTATACTTGATTCCTTGCATTTTGAAAAATGAGTTGCTGTACAAATACAATATTTAAACCCATCTCTCTTCCTTTTGAAGACACATTTCACAACAGAAGGAAGAAATCGCATGTATTGAACTTGCTTTCCACCTTAGCAATATTTGATCTTTCAGACATTTCAAGTAATGTATTGCCTATTTATTTTAAGGCTATCAGTTAGGTGATTTTTGGGGGCTGATTTGAAGTCCTTGTCTATTACAGGTGAGCAGCTGATAATAGAGATGAGTGGTATGATTTACTTTGTTACACTATATGCATAGCTGGCTATATACAGCTCTAAACATTATATAGGGGAATATCATTCTCTGAAAGCAGACTCAAACCCATTCAGACTAACTCCACCTTAGTGACTCTGACCATTCATTAAGAGCAACTGTTAAAGATCCCTTTTTAGGTTTCTAACCATCGCTTTTACTGCCACAGTCAGAAGCTAGAAAAGCAGCAGCAGCAGCAGATTAATCACAGTACTTTCTGCTGACCTACTACTGATGAGAACATGTATTGTAATATACTGGATTGCTTTTAATTTCTGTCTGCAGTCAGCACTGCAGGTTTCAGGGTTCTGAAATAGGTAATATTTTACAATGCTGATGTGTTTTTTATTTTAAGGGATCCATCCTTTTAAATAAAATATAAAACAGAGAAAAGCCAGCCCATCAGTGAAATGCATCTCACAGCTGTAAGTGGAATGGCAGTTTCTATTTTTAACTTGGCAACTTCCGCTTGTAACAGGCTACAGCTTTCAGTGACATTCCAGGTATAGCTAATACCCTCTCAATTTTTTTGAGGCCTATCTCATTTTGCATCCCCCAAGCAATAGCAGTGGATGCTTGTCAATATTAGGGGAAAGGGCTGCACAAAGCAGTCCAGCTCATGTGCTTTCTCTATGTAGCTTCTTCTGCCATCTTTTATTGGAGCCAAAATACAGGACTGGACGGACCATTGGTCAGACCCAATAGAGGATTTATTGTGTTTGTGTTGTTTCTTACATTCCAGTGTTAAAAAACTATATACAGAAATAGTTTAATTAATCAGGAACATCATAGTCCCCTATTTGACTATGTATTAAAAACAATGTACAAATACCTCTGTGACATAAGTGCAATGGCTACTGCATGGATGAGTGATGTACCCACAGATATATTTCTCCGTATTTTATTTTATTGCCAATTCATGTTCTATCCAATGTCTTCTCTCAGTGCTGCTTCTTACACATGTTGCTTTTCCCTCCTCTGGTTTTCTGTTTGCTTCTGTGCCAGCAAAAGAAAATGGGGAAGAGCTGGTAGTACTGGCTAACTGACTAGTACTCAGCTGCCATCCATACAACTAAAATACGGTGCATCAGGCTATGTATAAACATATGCAGTGTCAGTGGCTTCTTCTAGTGTAGTTTATTATGAAAAAAATACTAGATAATTGAAAGGAATAGGCACATCTGTATCTGCAGTGCCTATGGCTCAGTCTAAAGTGGATATATAAAACAAATGAGATGTTCCTAGATCTGCCAGTTTCTCTTGGCTGTGAAAGAAACTTAGGGTGACTGGCTTACATGTGGATGAGTAAAGTTACAGGAGTCCAGTGTTTGTCTGTAAAGAAAAAACACTCCCAGAGACATAAGTAGAGAAGTTTATTGTCTTTGCTTGTACCCTAGATACAAGGACAAAAGGCTGGAAATTGTTTAACAACTTAAAAATGTGGTTAGAGTCTACTAAAATCTCTCAGGTGTCTAATTCGACTTTATCAGCCCACTCAAAAATCTCCCTTCAAGCTTGAACATTTTGGAAAATCCTTCCCAAAGGATGTGTTCCAGTGTTAAGGCAGTGCATATATAAGCATGCTTCTCCTTCTGGTTCTGTCTTGTATGGGAGTAATGGAGACTTCCAGGAAAACTGTGTCTAGGAGCCTTCAGGAGAACCTAAGGAAACATTCCATATTAAGGGCTCTTAGCTTATTATGTTGGAACTGCCGTGGTGTCTGGTTCAGAATAATTTCTTCCTGGAAAACTGACCCTTTCTTCTTGTGTAGAGCACATCGAATTTGAGACAGCTAGTATCTCTTGCTGTGTGTTTTCATGAAGAAGGATATTGGAGCTTTTTGCAGTAAGTTAACTAGCTGCTTCTTTTTGGTTTGGAGAGCCTTCATCTGGTTGATCCTAGAAGATGCTGCAGAATTGTTGTATTTACATGTTTTGAAGATATGATTCAAGCACAGAGGCTCTAAGAGCTTCTGGTCTCAGGAGATCTTCGGATGGGGAGGAATCTCTGACATAGAGGCAAGACAGCACCTGAATTTGCTGGCAGAGAGTAGCACTGTATGTGCCATGGCAGCATTCCCTAGCCTGGTTCTAGCAGCCAGGCATCTCTGGTGGTTCAGAGGAAGGGAAGAGAAGTTGTTGCTCTCCTTGAGATTCAGAAATTAAAGCCTGACCCCTTATGCACCCTATAAGCACCTTCTCCATTTTGAAATAATGTGAAGTGGTGTCAGGCAGACTACATCTTGCATTCTTTTAAAGTTCCTTCTGTTTATATTTACTATTATGATAAATTCTGACAAGCATATAGCTTATTTTTTTCAGTGTGTGTGTGGGTTTTGGGAAACCTGTATCTGCTTTTCTGCAATTGTGCAAGGCTGGAGAGTGACAGCCAGGCTTTCTTCTTTGGGTGAGTGACATAAGCATAAGCCACAGTCCGGTCGGGTGATGGGGGGGAGATGATAATAGTGTCTGATCTGAGAGAACGTTGATAAACATCAAGTATAAAAATGTCTATTCTGTTCATGTACTCCTCTGAGTTAATGTTGAATACTAGGCTTTTTGTAACAAGTACTGCAGTCTCAGTAGTTCTTCACTACAGGAAAAAAAAAAAATTGAATAAGCAAAAGAAAAGCTGATTTAGATGCAGGAAAAATGAACTTGCTGCTTTGTAAAGAATGATTTTGAAGGTCCATGGGGACATATGAGAAAATAGAATATGTAAAGGAAAGGCAGGAGGAAGAATGAAAACATACACTGTGTGCATGGAAGTTTGTGCTTTTTTAAACTCCTTGAACCAAAGGGAACATGGAACTCGGATTCTTGATTATGAAGTGTGAATTTAACAGTCCCTGAAAAACCTGCAAAAACAATGTTCAATTCAGTGTCATGATTAGAAATGGCTATCTTTTAATTCTAAACTGTATAAGTGTTAGTGAAGGGGAAAGGTGTAATCAGTATCAATACCTTTATTATATAGTTTTTCTAACAATAAAAAATATTCTGAAGTTTTGGAGAAAAGCATGTCTGCTTTAGATTCCTAGCAATGTAAATCGTATATAAATATAGGACCTTGTGCTTCTGAAAAGACTATCTACTAGGAGTAAAGTGAATTTGCATGAACTTACCAGTTTAGTAACTGAGACTGAGCCACTGGGTCCCCCAACCAATGGGTTCATCTGTAAGTGAAGTCTCTCTGCATCTGTGTCTTGATCATTTAGTTTGAGAAATCTTTTATTGGCATGATACTGTGATTCAGGGTCTAAAGCTAGCTGTGCTAGAGGTTATACTAAGGCTTAGACTCTTCCAGACCTGATGGATTTTAAATGTAACCTGTGTGTTTAAATCCTGCAGTACCAGAAGTTTCCTTGTGGCAGCTGTGGCTTTGTTGATTGCTTAAGTGTGATATTGCAAAGCTTCATCCTGGTTGGGGGTGAAATGGGGAAAGAAGAAATTGGCAGCTTTCCCTGGAATGTCTGTGGGACATCTGCTTTTCTGGCTGGACTGCTAGATGCCTTGGTATTCTCTAAGACATCTGGAAATCCTGGATAAATAACCACTCTGTGTCAATAATCAGCCAGACATCCATTTGCAGCATAGGGACATTTAATAGTCATTGTGAAGTCAGTGGAGTGTCTGCAGGAGAGTGCACACGAGTACTGTGTGTATGGAATGAAATCATCTGATACGACTTGCCACATGTGATTTGGCCATGCCAGGCACTTGGACTTGGTGGTCATACCTCACATGGGTTGTTTGAGATGTACATCCATATTCCTGCATGGGATTTTGTAAATGGAAAACTGGAACCATTGCTCCTCCACAGTCAGATGGGGAGGGGAAAACCTCCGCTCTAGGTAGAGGTAAGGTTGCCCAGAGAGTATCTGGCTGTTACCCCGAGACCAAAAACAATGAAGTAAAAAAGCGTGGGACTTGCTGAATTTAGCATCAACGAAGTTGCTTCAGTGATTTCTGCACTGGAAAACTGTAGCTGCTGGGTAAAAACCTAGTGTAGCTTTGATCCTAGCCTCTGGGACACAACGTCTTTCTATTTGTGTGTGTGTATACACATTTTTATTATTATTTTATATGTATTATATACATATTAAGAAAAAATATTTAATGGCTTTTTGCTCCCTATGATTGTTGGTTTAATGAGTTAAATGAAAGTAAACTGGTTGTAGTATCCTCTTCTTTTTGATAACTCTTCAATTTTTGAGATATCAGTCACCAATTTATACAACAAATCCTGTTAGAAGATGGCCCATACGCTAGAGCCTTTTATTTCTAATGGCTTGTAACAAAATGAACCTGAGTATACTGAGATGTAAACCCTGAGGCCAGGAGGATAAAGGTAGAGCAGATGAGACTACTGTAGAGTGCATATAAAACATGGTGCCTTGCAACCTAAGACATTTTCTTGAACAGCCAGTTACTGACTCAGAATTTGGTAGCTTGTTAGCACAGTTCTAAAACAAGCTTTTTGTTCTAGCTCTTTCATGGAACAATAAGAACATCTGCCATCCAGACAGATTTCTAAATGTATCCCTTCTAAATGCACCAAAATACGGTATTGCAAACAACAGTAGTTTCTCTTGTTCTTAAATTGCAAAGTTTACCCATGGAGTCTATGCCCGAATCACTTCTCCTGTCACATTTATCTCCATCTTGCTGTCTGTATGGTGAAGGAGGTGGTGGAAGAGATCTGTTTTTTAGTTCTATATAATAAGCTTTTAATATTTTTCTTGTGATTTAAGGTAAATCTTTGGAGCATGCAAGACCTTTAGGAAAAACACTCCTCACTTTTATCCTGCATACCTTTTCAATCCAGTTCCTCTTTCTAGGCTTGACAGTATCCCCATTTCTATGCCTTGTTCCTTTTCTCTTTTCTTTGACTTAGCAGTGTTTCCAGGATAAGTTTATTCAGTATTAAGTTATTTGTACAAAGAAATTAAAAGGAAGAGTATTAAATTACTAGTACAAGCAACACCAAAAGAAGAAAGAATAAAGTCTCAAAAAGGACAAATAACACCATAGTTAAAGTTGGTGGGAATCGGGCTTCTGCATCATTCCCATTGAGATATCAGCTGCTTCTTCTTCCATAGTCTGGCAGTCATCACTCATGCTTCAACCCAACATGCTTTGGTTTTTGTTCTTTTTGCTCATGGCTCTAGCACTCAAGACCTGTCTCAAAGGCCTCTTTATATTAAGCAGTCCAAAGCCTAGCCTTGAATGTTGCATTAGCTGGTGGAAATTGAGCAGATTACCTAAGAAGTCATCCAGTGCTCCTGGGCCCATACGGAGCTGGAGTCGATAGACAGCTCTGAGGTGAAGGAGCCCAGGGGGCTGCAAGGGCTGCTGCTCCACCAGAGCAAAACAGAGACCTGAATGGGGAAGATCATATGCCAACAAAATGATTGAAAAAATATCCTCAGCTACTCTTTGTTCTTCCCAGTTTCCATCTCTGTTAATTCTGGCTGATATTTTTTTCTTTTTCAATCAGGTCAAGGCAGAGGGAGTGGTTTGGGTTCTTCTTCTCACCCATTGTAACATTACTCTGGAGAACAGACTAGATCACACTTTGGTGAGGGCTTTGAGAGTAATGTTCCCAGCCATGCCTCAGTGGAGGGTAACTGCCAAGTTACTTCCTGGTAGTTGATGCCTTTGAGCCTGGGTTGTGTGGAGAGAGCAGTGTGTAAAGGTCTGGGCTGTGGCACTGAAAGGTGGAAAGAGCGGTCAAGCATCTCTGAACTGTAGGTCTTAGTTTTCTTTTGTATATAGACAGCAATAGCCTTGAGAGGCTTGCATGTATCTGACTGGCAGATGCCAGGCTAACTTTGATCTCCCTTTTCCAGAGTAAGAGTGCTCTCAGATCAGCCATATTTGGACTCAGTGGAGCTAAAGAACAGACTAGGGACCAGTCTGGACACATAGGCTGTGTCTGAGGTGCACTGATGCACACATGACATTATTTTCTGTACTAAGCAGATATATCTGTTGATTTACAGGATACCAAAAAAGAAAGACCCTACTGCAAACCCACCGTGTTTTTGGGAAGTATACAGTCAAATGCAGAGGCTCTGTGATTGTGAGGCACGTAGACAGGAGAATGGAAAGCTGCTTACAGGCTTTCTGAAGCACTTTGTCCTGTGTTGAGGATGAAGGACCATAATTCTGAGGAGACCCTTCTCTGAACTTCCCTCCAGGCTTGTTTGTTTTACCATGGAAGTGCTTCTGCACCCCCCAGATTCTGAAAACAATTCATTTCCTGGAGTGATTTTTTCGGTCATGTGAGGCTGGGAAAATACAGTTTATCTTGATGATTAGCAGCAAAAATTAACCATGCCACGTGCTTCTCCAGGGCCCAGTTATCTGATTAAAAGTTTGTTGTGCTGAAAGAAAATTAAATAAGAACAATACTAACCTTAGGCTCTGGCCTAAACCAAGAGTTACTAGCTTATAAGCAATTTATTTTTCTCTTGTTTTTTCAGCTTGGATACCTGTGGAATTAGTGACCCTTCTAGACATGATTTCAAAACGGCTTCAAGGGAGAAAACTGCTTTCAGTTGGTCAGACGATTCTGTCTTAAAAATGGTGATATGTTAAAATGTCTTTTTACTGGGTTGTAAGTTATTTTGCATTTTAAGACTTTGAAACTTCGCTGCAGGTGGTGATAACTTGCTTTTTAAAACGTACAGTGCAAGTTGTGCATCAATGTGAAGCAGACCTGTAAGTGCAGGGGGACAGCAGCACTAAATAAGGGCACAGAAAATCATCAGTTAGAGTAGCTGGAGAGGCATGAATGGGAGAAAATTTTTCACATAAAATACTCATACTATTTTGAATATTTTTAAGTCTTAGTAAGCTAGCACCCAAAACTACATTTCTGTTAGTATTTAAAGTGCAGGAATTTGCTTTTTTAGAAGATCAATGAAACGAAAAGATAAGCTGCAGTGAAGTGACAGGCTTGGAACAGTCTACCAACACTTGTTCACAGGAAGGGAAAACAAAATAAAAAAAATTACCAAAAGAAATAGCTAATACCAGAAGGTTGGGAAATGTATCCTTTTTTAAAAAATGTAGGAGTATTCAAATGAATTTTCTGGTATTTGAGGTGGGATGAGAAGAGGACTTCTAAGTATTCCAGTAGCAACCACATTTTCACTTCACACATATGTTCAGATAGAACATATTTGAATTCTGGATTAGAAAGCACTTTAAAATGTACCTTGAGTCTAGGAATGGACTCCCTTGCATGAAAGCATTTTGCTGGTAATCAGGTATATTAGTGTGAAGGTTTTAGGGCTTATGGATGAGAAACAGCTTTCAGGTACCATAGGGATCTGCACACAATAAGGACCTAAACAGATAAGCAGACCATTTGTTTGGGGTTATGTGGGATTGAAACTGTGTGGCGATATGCTGTGTTGTTCCTGTGTAGTTTTCTTTCTATGTGCTTACCACATGCTTAGCATTGTGGCACTTTGCTTAGATTTAAAAGTAGAAATATTGGTAATAATTTGTCGTTTTAAAAAATTATTATTATTTTCGGGAGAAACAGGTTGCTGAGTTCATAGGGGGGTTATATAAAGAGCAGAAGGAGAAAAAAACCTGGTATGCTATGTAGGGCTACTCTTGAATATTTCTCTAATTTCCTTTTTAAATAATTTTGCATTTTTCAGCCAAACAAATCTGCTTTTGAATATCATCTTATATTCAGGGTTTTTATTTTTTATTTTTAAAGTTCAACTAAAGAAGATGTAGATTGCCCACAAGCCAAACTGTTTCAGAAGTCAGACAGAAGAAATTACTGAGGTTGACTGTGATACCTTAGCCCATGTTCTGGTTTTACATTTGTGTACCTGGAGGCCTTGATGAAGTCAGCTCTCTGGGCAGATACATCTGACAGGACTTACCATGGCCAGGAAGGAGTACATACCTACAGTGTACCAGCCCTCTTTAGAAAGGTGATGTTGGAAAACATCACACTGTAATAGAGCTTGAGCTCAGAGGAAGGCTAAGTACTCCCACCACATGTATGTCTGTCAGGAAGGCTCTTAGAGAAGATTCCTCTGTGAATCTTGCCTGCAGGAGGAGGTGTTACCTCTCCTCCTTAATTTCCAGGGTAGTAAAGTATTGAAGATTAGAAGGTGTTCTGTGTGTTTGTTACTGTCTGCATCTGATAATGTTTTCTAGGACCACAATGTTTTCTTTCTACTATCTGAGAAAGCAAGGAGATCTGTCTAGGTAGTAGAATTGAAGAGAATCATAAAATCATAGAACCATTTTGATTGGAAAAGGCCTTGAAGATCCCAGAGTCCAACCATTAACCTAGCACTACCAAGTCCACCACTAAACCATGTCCCTAAGCACCACATCTACACATCTTTTAAATACCTCCAGGGATGGTGACTTGACCACCTCCCTGGGCAGCCTGTTCCAGTTCCTGGATATTTTCCTAATATCCAATCTAAACCTCCCCTGACACAACTTGAGGCCATTTCCTCGTGTTCTTTCACCTGGGAGATGAGACTGACACCCACCTCATTCCAACCTCCTTTCAGGTAGTTGTGGAGAGCAAGAAAGTCTCCACTCAGCCTCCTTTTCTCTAGGCTAAACACCTCCAGTTCCCTCAACTGCTCCTCGTGACAATTGTGCTCTAGACTCCTTACCAGCTTCATTACTCTTCTTTGGATGCCATAAAGCCAGAATGCTTCAGTACTTGCCCTGCTTCTTAGCGTCTAGGGGATTTTTTTAGGTTGCCTTTATAACCACCTTTCTGCCATGTTTTGATGTAATTCGATATTTTTAAATGGTTTTTTTAACTTGAACCTTGCGATTTGAGAACAGTATTTCAGTGAGTTTGTTGTGATAGAAGGCAGGCAAGATGCATTAAAAAGAAAAAAATCTATTAATTTTTTTCTTAGATTAGAAATACAAAGAAAGGGCTTAATTGTATGATTGTCACCTCTGGTCTTCAGTGGGCAGAGTTAATGCTATTCTGGGTGCCCTGACTGTGCATTTCAATCCATAACATGTAATAAGTTATTTTAAAATTTAACCGTTATTCCATTTTTTGTGTGTGTCTGCTAGGAACAGTTAAAGAGAGACTTGAGATGTAACTGAAATGTATTTTTTTATTATACAATTGAAATGCGTTTCATTCTGAACTGTTTTAACATCATTTTTGTAGCAAAATTTACACAGCATGTAATTTTATCTTTATACTGCATTATCTATATTCTAGCTACTCACCCAATTAAGAAAAGTAGGAAAGAATACTGAGTCAATTAAATGAGCAAATTGACCATTCTGGAAGCCTATTTAACAAGCTGTTTTACATCAAAACCCATCTGATGGAGAATTCCTTTGGTTCTGACAAAAATGACAGCCTGTTATGCTCCCATGCTGGAAACATACGTTGCTTCATCAAAATATTGTTGCAATCAATCAGCAATATATTCTGGTCCTCTGTGAACAAAAGAGCTAAGATGTGTACAAAAATATTTTTATAAACCACGATTATTTCTTTGGAGAGCAAGTTAACTATTATTGGATTTGAAGGTTGACATTATTTGAGGGAGAGAGCAGTTAAAAAGTGTTAAACCACATTACCACCACACTGTGGTAAAGAAAGCAGCCAGTGTTAATGAAAAAAACCTAAAAATCTGTAGGTGATTAGCATCTGTACTGCATGAAAAACATTAGACAATATTTATCAGTGTGTGACCAGCATCACAGAAACGACTTGTTGTTTAACTGAGTTCTGGGTAAGTGAGCACACTTTAGAATTTTACATTTCAGTGTTAAATGCATATGCAACTTTGAAGTATGGTTTTAGTTTAGTCCCCTGCCTCCATATTATTAGCATTTAAAGTAAGAAGCTAATTACTGTTTCTAGATGCGTTAATTTGATTTACTCACAGAATATAAATGAGTTAGCTTCTATCACAAGTACAAAGCATTGGAAGGGCAAATAATCATTAAACAATTATGTCTGTTTTTACCCCATTAGTTTTGTAACTTGGTGTGACTTTTATGAGCATCCTGAGTAAACAGTAGGTGGGTGATAAATTAATTTCCTAAAATTCTGTTTTCTCTCATGGAGGTGCTAGGAAGTCAATATTTTAGAGAGGCAAAGTGGATCTGTCATAAATAAGTGTGTACTGTTGCATGAAGAATGTTAAATGTAATTCCAAAGTGGCAGTGTAAATACTTATTATAAATACATTTATTAATCTAAACTTCAGAAAAGTCAGACAGGAAAGATGAAGTCTGTAATATGCTGTCACTTTAAATCACATGATAAAATAAAGCAAAAGTGAAAATGAATCAGTAAAATAAATCGGTGAAACTAAATATAGCCATTAATGTATAAATATTGTTTTGGAAACAAGATCTGAACCTACGCTTGAAATTATAAGTAAACCCATCCCTCATATAAGGGGAAATGCTCTGTAATGAAGTGTTCTTTTAATAACTATTGTTAGTTATTAAAAAAAAATTTGTACTTTCAAATATTTCATATTAATGATTTCTACATACTTGTATGGTACAAGCATAGGACTAATGCAGAAGCAAGAGTACAAATCTGGAAAAGAAGTAAGATGAAGGAGGTGTTTGCTATATAAGGCTTGCAAATGTCAGTACTTTTGCTTCCAACATGTCTTTGCAATATGTCCTCCTCCATTTCTATGTTGTTATTTAGAAATATCTTAAAATCATTGTATGAGCAAAAAGCTTTAGCTGCATTTAGGTCAGCTTGCTTTATTGAATTGGAATATTCAATTCAACAACAAAACACACCGTAAAATATGGCTGGAAAATAAAACCCGCATCATTCCTGGACCCATTTTAGCAAAGGATGATAATTAAGTTGTTCAGAACAGCTGAATGGCAAGAATCAAAATATTGCTTGACTACATAATGAGGCTGAACGATTACATTAGATATCGTGATTTAAAGTGGGAGATTGCTGCTTTCCCTTCATATGGAAGCTTTTGGTTTGTGTTTGGGAGGTTTCATTCTGGCATGTCTCTGATTTTTCCTACTTTGATAATCCTGGATTGATTCTTGTCTTCCAGCTACAAGGAACCAGGTGGGACTCCATCAGCATTTGCCTTTATATCCATGAGCTAGTAGAGGAAGGTGATAAATTAAGTATTGACAGTCCTTTCCTTTCTTTAGTGCTCTTCCCTAGCATAGGCTGCAGTTCAAAGCATACATGAGTGTGCCCAGTTATCTCTTTGAACTGGGAACCTGGTGTTCTGGCTTTGAGAGGAAGCTGTCATTTTGTTACCCTTTTCCTTATACTGATGTGTCTCAACAGGAGTTGCTAGAATTAACTCTGCAGTTGCTCTGGATCTTCTGCCCAGATGGGGAAATGTGTAGGAATGGTGTCCAGGATGTGTGGGGCTGGCTGAAAAGAAGCAGAGAGGAGTGACCTCTGTAGAGATTACAGAGTGAGAAATTGCACCATGCAGTTTTCTTTTAGAGAGGTAAACAACATACTCATAATGAAACCAAGCTGAGATCTCAACCAGCAGATTTTAGTGATATCCTAGAAAGTGGGGTTCTGTAGGTACTCAAAGGTATAAGCAAGCAAGATTTACCTTTATTTTACTCTGTTATATTCTGATTCTGTAAACTCTGTATTTTCATGTTTGCTTCTTCACTAGATGGTAAAAACCCTGCTACACAAAAGAACGGAGTAGTTTCTATTGGTTCTGAATTTGGCATGGCCTTAAGCCAAAGCTATTTCCAATCATAGATTGTTTAAAAGTATCCCTTTTGAGATGTTAATTTTAATTAATATCTTTTGTTTGAGACTATCTGTGTTTGGAATAAATGCTTTGAGAATTTCTAGCTTTTACCTGTTATTTCAAGAACATTTAAAAACTTAAGTTGCAGTAGCAACCCATTGGTATGTACCCCACTCTTTTGCTTATGCACTCCAGGGTGGTATACTGGAATGGAAATATTTATTAATACCACAGAAATACTCAGAAAAGTAAAGTATTCAAAATTATATAATTAAAATTAATCTGAAAGTAATACTCCTTTTAAGTCATTGGTGTAGCTTTTTGCAAGAAATGGAGAATGTTTCAGCAGCTTAAACCAGCAACCTGCCCCAAGCCAATTATTGTATTTGTCAGTTTATCAGGTCATGTTGCAATCAACCTCACCTTAGCTACCGATGCGATGTTAAGTTTAAACTAATTGACCTGTTCTTTGGAAATCCACACAACTTCACATTACTGTGCTGTACATGTGACCTGATTTCATGTTGTGCTTTCTTTTGTCTGCTGTGGACTTCTCATGAAGCAAGCAGCAATATCTGAGAAGAGAGGAAGAAGTTCCCATCAATAGTGTTGGTGCATAGAGCACTCTCCCACTTCCTGATATCATACCAGGTTTTTGGATAACACTGTTCTTCATTCTTTACTTGGCCAGGCATACACACAGTTATTTTTATTCCTGTGGACTGTAGCACTCTTATCAATAAAATGGAGATTGTTCTACTTTCCTAAAATTTAAATAAAGCTTGTTGAGGTCTGTTGGCTGAAGTAAGAGCTATTTGCAATATTGTATAGCAATAGAAATGCAACAGCAATGACTATTTGAATAGTTCCTCCCTTTCCCTTCCTCTTTTCCCCTCCCCCTTTTCCCCTTCCCACTTTGGTAGGGTGTTGTTTGTTTTTTTTATTTTTAACCTCATGGGATGATTCTGATGGCAGAAGATTGTCATTAGACCTGGAATTTTTGGTCCTGTTTCAGTTAAGAAAAAGATGCTGAATGCAAAAACTATTTCAGTGAAGCAGCAATGGCAACATAGAAAAGCTGTAAAAAGTCATTTTTTCCTGGATCACTTTCCCACCTTTCTGTCTGTGTGAAGTGAGAACTTGCCAGCCTTTCAGTGAGCTGTGGGCTACACAGTGCTGGGCAGCGTTTCTCTTCCTTCTTGTTAACCACATGGTGTATGGTGCATGACTTTTTTGCTTATCTCAGCTACCAAGGAATTAAAAAGCCCCTCAGGTGAGCACAGCTAGTGAGGCTAAATGCCAGTTAAGTTCATCCCATGTGAAGTTCATAGAGTCTCTATCCTTGGAAATACTCAAGACCTGACTGGACATGGTCCCAGGCAACCTGCTGCAGCTGACCCTGCTTGAGCAGGGGGAGGTTGGACTAGAGACCTTGAGTGGTCCTTCTGAAGTTCAACGATGCCATGATTCTATAAAATTGAATTCAGCAGAAAAATTAAATCCAAATCAGGGCATGTCTCTATGTGTTAGACTTCATAGGTCTCTGTCCTCTTACATGAGGAATTAATCATGAAAATGTCAAAATATATTCCTGCACTTTTATTTTAATTCAGTTTGAGTTTTTGTATTGTAAGGCTAGCGATATTTAAGATTTTATAGTTCTGTGTAGATGTTTTGACATCCTCATAATTGTAATTCTTCAGTATCATGTATAATGAATGGTTGGTTTCTTGGGAACTTCCATTAGTATCTCTTACCACAATGTTTAAGTATTATACTTAGAATTCACACAGTGCATAATCATTTTACTTAACCAGCTTCACACTCAGCCAGAGGTCCATAAACTACTTTGCTGTTGACTGGATGTCACACTCAACAGTGGCAAAAATGACAGACACCACCATTAGCAGCGGTGTTGACAGCAAGTAATACTGTTGGCATGGGAAGTGATCGTCGCTGTGTCGGGCTGCTTGCCAGTCTGAAGTCATTAATGGTACTTGTACTCAGAACAGCTGCTCTAATGGCCTTTTCTTAGGGTCTGCATTATGGTAAGTCCTATTGCTGTAATTCCAGGCCTCCTACCAGACCTCCTGACTGGCAGAATTTAGAACATAATACAAATGTAAGTTTTGGCTTCCGATCTTAGTTTCTTTTTAAGATAAATGCTTTAATAATGCAAACCATTTTTACTTTCATTATTACTGTCATAGTTTTTGTTAGATGAACCAAGCATATTTTAGGGGGACCTTAACTGCCCTTAGGGGCTTTCTTTGAAGTTACAGCAAATAAAGCACTTACCACTTCTGAAACCACATGTATAGATAGATACCTGTTTCCAGCTAGAATTAAATCTTGCCAGGGATGTTAAGAGCAGTAAGAAAAGTTTCTATAGATATGTTGGGGAGAAAAGGACACCCGAGGAAAATGCAGGCCCTCTCCTGAAGGAAATGGGTGAGCTAGCTATGTGGGATATTGAGAAGGCTGATGTCCTCAATGACTTCTTTGCATCAGTCTTCTCTGGCAAGTGCTCCAGCTTCATCACAAAGGCCACAGCAGGTGAAAGCGGGGACTGCAAGAAGGAGGGTGCCCCCCCACTGTAGGAGAAGAGCAGGTTCATGACCATCTAAAGAACCTGAAGTTGCACAAGTCTATGGGACCTGATGGGGTTCATCCACGGGTCCTGAGGGAGCTGGCAGATGCAGTTGCTAAGGCCCTGTCCATCATATTTGAGAGGTCATGGTGGTCTGGTGAGGTTCCTGCTGATTGGAAAAAGGGCAACGTAGACCCTATTTTTAAAAAGGGGAAAAAGGAAGACCCAGGGAACTATGGGCCGGTCACTCTCACCTTTGTGCCCAGCAAGATCGTGGAGCAGATCCTCCTGGAAAATCTGCTAAGGCATATAGAAAATAAGGAGGTGATTGGTGACAGTCAACATGGCTTCACTAAGGGCAAAACATGCCTCACCAATTTGGTGGCCTTCTATGACAAGGCTACAGAGATGGTGGATAGTGGCAGAGCAACTGATGTCATCTACCTGGATTTGTGCAAGGCATTTGACACTGTCCCACATGACATCCTGGTCTCCAAACTGACAAGACATGGATTTGACAGATGAACCACTGGGTGGATAAGTAATTGGCTGGATGGCCACACCCAGAGAGTTGTGGTCAATGGTTCAGTGTCCAAGTGGAGGCAAGTGATGAGTGGTGTTCCTCAGGGGTCAGTATTGGGACCAGTGCTGTTCAACATCTTTGTTGGAGACATGGACAGTGGGATTGAGTGTATCCTGAGTGAGTTTGCTGACGATACCAAGGAAGAGATGCCATCCAGAGGGACCTTGATAGGATTGAAAGGTGAGCTAGTGCCAACCTCATGAGGTTCAACAAGGCCAAGTGCAAAGTCCTGAACCTGGGTCGGTGCAACCCCAGGCACAAATACAGGCTGGGGGGAGAATGGCTAGAGAGCAGTCCTGAGGAGAAGGGCTTAGGTGTGGTGGTAGATGAGCAGCTTGACATGAGCCACCAGTGTGCGCTTGCAGCCCAGAGGGCGGTGGGGAATGGACCATTTCCCCTTCCCCCACATAAGATTGAAAGGAATGCCTTTCAAGCCAGTGAAGTGCCTTTTGCTGATTTAGCCAGGGATGAACTGGGGCAGAACTGGCAGAAGGGCAGATAACAGGCTGGAGGACTGCCTCTGAAGACTAAGCACCTGGCCACTGCTAATTGGCTAAGTCGAACAGAGAATGTTATCTAAAAAAGAAAGCAAGCTGTGCCGGTAAACCAGAGAACTTTCTTCATCTGCCAGACTCGGTGATAGACTGAGCTGCCTGCGAGTGCTACAGCTGCTCTGCAGGGGGGCCTGTGCTCGCTCATGGGGGATCGCTGTTTGCCACTCGCCAGAGCCTGTCTGCTTGCAAGGAGTCACTGCCCGAACCAGAACTGAGCTTGCTGTGCCCGCTTGCTGTGCCTGCCTGTTACCTGCTGGAGGGGTTGCCCCCTTGCCGGCGCCGGTCACATCCTCGCTGCGGAAGGAGGATAACAAATGTACACACCCCCCCCCCCCCCCCCCCACCTGCCGGGCTCAACTCCTACCCTTTTCCTCCATTAATTCTACACCTATCTGGCGGGGAGTGCACTTACTAATACCATAGGACCCTAATTTTCCTTTCTGATATATGCCTAGATTACCTTCCCTGAACCTTGGTCCCTCAATTTGTGTTAACCCTTAATAAACCAATTAATTTGTAAGTTAAACATTGATCTCGGCAACCATTTGTGAGCGAGATGAGGTAGTATTCCCATCTACACTCTAAGATACGGTCCCGCAGTGGCCGTTCCTCTGTGAGAGGCGAGTGCCGCGCGTGCACCCTCGGTTTCATTCACAAACCTCTCCGTTGTGGGGGGTAGTCGCAGAAGCATCCTGACAGCCGGTAGCCCTGATATCTGCCCACGACAAGGGCCAACTGCATCCTGGGCTGCATCAAAAGAAGTGTGGCCAGCAGGGCCAGGGAGGTGATTCTGAGCCTCTGCTCTGCTCTGGTGAGGCCGCACCTGGAATACTGCGTACAGCTCTGGAGCCCTCAGCACAAGAAAGATTTAGATCTATTGGAGAGGGTCCAGAGAAGGGCCACGAAGATGATCAAAGGGCTGGAGCACCTCTGCTATGAAGACAGGCTGAGAGAGTTGGGGCTGTTCAGCCTGCAGAAGAGAAGGCTTCAGGGAGACCTTATAGCAGCCTTCCAGCACCTGGAGGGGCCTACAGGAAAGGTTCGGGAGGGGCTTTTCATCAGAGAAGATAGCGATAGAACAAGGGGCAATGGTTTTAAACTGGGAGAGGGGAGATTTAGGTTAGATATTAGGAAGAAATTCTTCACTGTAAGGGTGGTGAGGTACAGGAATAGGTTGCCCAGGGAGGTTGTTGATGCCCCATCCCTGGAGGTGTTTAAGGCCAGGTTGGATGAGGTTTTGTGCAACCTGGTCTAGTGGTAGCGGTCCCTTCTTATAGCAGGGGGTTGGAACTAGATGATCTTTAAGATCCCTTCCAACCTTAACCATTCTATAATTCTATGATTCTACTTCTAGTATAACATGCAATGCAAGGAAAACTCAGTGTCTGGAGGTGGCTTGGGATGAGATTCTTCTCATGTACATTTCCTTGTCATCTGAAATTTTTTCTTGTCCGCGCTGTCAAAAGGTACTCTCAGAGGGCATTTATAGTGGAAAAAAAGTCTGTAAGTTGACGGGTAATAATCCATTGTATCTTCTTTTTTTTTTGTCATTAACTGTGGAGAGACTGTAGGTAACTAGTTCCTTGTTTTTACAAAACAAAGTTATTTCAGAAGACCTTAATCATTATTTCTCCCCCAAACCATAGGGCTTTAAGAGACTTACTCCTGCATATTAGCATTGATAGCTCCTGTATTTGTGTAGCTCCTTTGCTTGCTTATTCATCTCTCATCTCAAGAGCTATTGAAAACATCTTTAGGAGGACTACCAGCTAGGACTAAACTCAATCTCCTTGACTCAACTCAGAGTTCAGTCTTTGGCTGGAGGTACCCTACTTCTTTCTTCAAGCTAAACAAACTAGGTGATAGCAGAAACCTCCCGGTAGCTAAATTTATGTTTTACTAGAGCACACTCAGATCAGAGCACACTCTCCAGAGCAATGCTCTTCCTTTCAGTCCATCGGTGGTTTGCCTTGAAAGTCTCCCTGGCAGCTTTTCAAATTTAGGTTTCTTCAGTGCCCTTGCTTTCTGCAGCTCTGTGACAGGAGGTGCAGGTGCTGAGGAGCTCTGAGGAGCAAAGGTGTCTCTCCTCTGGCCCCAGGGAAGTAGTCAGGGCACTGCAATGGGGCAGCCTTTCTCCTGTTCTTCTCTTGTGTCCTTTCTGGGTGGCATATATATAAGGTAGACTGAAAACAAACAAAGTAATTCTACCATCTGTTACAAGCCATCAAAACAGAAGTAGGACAAAATAAGAATTCATAATAGCTTTAAAAATATAATGCAGTTTGGAGAGAGAGCAGGTGAATGTTTATGTAACACAGCTTGCCATGGAAAAACTAAGTTGTATTTTTTTTATGTGTTAATAATTTTAAAGCGTCTTAAATATAATTGGTGAAATTTATCCCAGTACCATTTAAAGGAGTCACTTGTCATCACAGAGCTAGGAAAGGCTCTGTAGGTGCCTTCCTTCCTGAATAGATGGATAAATACAACTTCTGTAATTTGCAACTTGTGGTTCTTGCTGCCTTCTTTTCTGTCATAAATTAGTGGTTTTAATTAAACTTTTTCTTTATGGTTGAGTTGCTTCTCTTTTGGATGACTTCACCCCCTGTAGGAGCCATTTTGTCCAGTGGTGCAGAAAACCATGTCTATGATAGGAAGCTTGATGAATCACGACCAGGCATAATTTATACAGAGGATTATTCTTGTATTATACAGAATATGCAAATGAAATGGCTGTGGAACAAGGGTTTTTGTAATGGGACTTAGTACAGAGTCACCTTTGAGATGAAGTTCAAGCATGCAATCTACAGTGGTGGGAGAATAGACTTGAGTTTTTGGTAAAGTATTTACTTATGGTAGGCTTGGTTATCTTTTATAAGATTGCAAAGAGACTAAGGATGTTCATGAGCAGTGTAGTAACCAAAAAACTGGCTACTCACCAAACTCTTCTACACTTTTACAGGACAATGGTTTTTATTTTTATGTACGATTTTTGTGTGTGTGTGTGGAAAAGCGTATTACAGAACTCTGAAGTTCTTTGCTTTCAGAATTGCTTCTGAACAAAACACAAATTTTAGCAAAGAACAACTTCTAGACAGTTTCCTTAGCTAAAGGGTTCAGATAGAGCGGACCCAGAGAGAATGACAAAAAACATCTGCTCTTCAGGAGTGAAGGCTGGTCTTCAAAACACAGGGGTTTTCTGCAGGCTTAGCCTTTCAAGTGTGAGAGGTTTCTGGAACTTGGGCCATGGTTTCACAGTAGGCAAAACCAGGATGAGAAGAATTCTTGATCTTAAGGCTTTGCATTAATACAAATTAGTATGGAAATTGGTTCCTTTGTATTACAGCATAATTTCAAAATCAGTAGCTTATGGAATGTACTTACTAAATAATGTCTGTGTAGTTGAATAGATTTAATTGTGTTTCACTGAGAAGGATGTGACACCCTTTGAGGATTTCTTTCTTATTGATAACACTTGTATTTAGAAGTAATACATGAAAAAAAAATTAAAGTAATATCCCAAACTGCTAGCCTAAAATTAAGAATATGAATATGGAAAAAATTATTGATACAGTATATCATATGGGTTATTTATTTCATTATCGTAACAGAACACATATTTTTAAAGAATTAAAAACCATTTTGAGAAAAACAGGTGACGCTAAAGTTGGGTCTGAGTCAAGAGGCATTATACTTGCAAATTAGGGGAGTGGTGGTAAGTAACACAATGTGCTATTGGTAAGAATTGTTGATCCAATCTGCTCTGTGCTGTTCAAATCATCCCTTAGATCTTCAAATGATGGCACGTGTCTCTTGTAAAGCATAAACTGTTTCTTGCTTGTTAACTGTCTGGTAATAAAGAATTAAGAGTTTGATTGGAAAAGCCCAGAATGGTGCCATTTCTCATGATTTTTCAGTCCCCTCAAACTAAAGCAATTTATTTTTTGTCCTGGAAGGAGTTGGTTTGTCCTGTGTAGGTGGTTTGACCTGGATAGAGGTGGTTACAGATGTGCCAAAGCTGGTCCTCATTTTTATACATTTCAGCAGTCAATTGAACACGAAGTTTCTGCACTCAGGGACTAGTGGCAGGAGCATAGTGTTTCAGCTGTGTGTAGCCCTCCTTTGCTTTTGTTGTCCATCAGTGTAATTCCTGCTGCAGTGTAGAGCAGAGTTCAGTCTTTTGAGCTGTTTTATAAAGAAAATGCCAGCCTGTTATGCAGTTGCATTGCAAAGTGCAGTATGGAAAACTGAGTGTCAGTGTTAATAAGTATTGCCTGTCAGCCTCAGCAGTTCTGTACTGTCGATTTTCTAGTTAACAGGCACTCAATGTGAATGATATATAGATTATTTTTGGATAACTTACTCAGCAAAGCTAGTGAGCAGTTAACCTTATGGTAATTTTTAAGTCTCTCCCAGGTAGTTACTGTTGCATGTGTTCAGTGCTGTCTTTTACTGCACTGAAATGAATTTTATGCTGTGATACACATTTAGCCACATGGTTGCTGCATGGGTCTTTAATGTGTATGTATATTCCATGAACTCTTCAGAGTTGCAAGTGACTTGAAGCTTCTCATTTCCTTTCTGGATGCTGCCAATTCTCGTTAACCAACAAATTCAAAGATCCTGTCAAGAACTGTAGTGTTGAAATGACTTTAAAAATAAATAAATAAATAGCTCTAGAAAAACATTTACCAGAACTGAATGTAGTCAGTCCATGGGACTTGATGAGATGCTCTCACAAGTGCTGAGGAAACTGGCTGATGTCATTGCAGAACTACTATAAATGACCTTTGGAAGATATTGCTGGTTGGGAGAGGCTCCTGAAGACTGAAAGAAAGCAAATGCCACTCCTGTTTTTGAGAATGGCAAGAAAGAAGATCCAGGGAACTACAGACCAGTCAGCTGCACCTTAAACCCTGCAAAGGTTATGGAGCAATTCATCCTAGAAACAATGTTCAAACAAATGAAGAACAAGAATATGATCATGAGTAGTCACCATGCATTTGCAAGTGCCTAACCAACCTCATAGCTTTCTACGATGGAATGACTAGCTTGGTGGATAAGGGGAGAGCAGTGGCTATTGTTCACCTCTATTTCAGTAAGGCTTTTGATGCTGTCTCCTGTGATATCCTCATAGACATGCTGACAAGGTGTGGGTTAGGTAAGTGGACAGTGCGGTGGATTAAAAATAGGCTGAGTGATGGGGCCCAGAGGGTGGTGGCCAGTGGCACAAAGTCCAGCTGGAAGCAAATAACCAGTGATTTACCCCAGGGAACAGAGTGAACCCTCAGTATGTTCACAGATTACGAAAAACTGGGAGGGATGGCTGATACACAAGATAGGTGTTCTGTCATTCAGAAGGACCTGGACAGGCTGGAGAACTGGGCAGACATGAATTTCATTAGGTTCAACAAAGGGATATGCAAAGTCCTGCACATGGGGAGGAGTATCTACAGGCACCAGTACAGGTTAGAGACTGAGCATCTAAAATGCATCTTTGCAGAAGAGAACACAGGAAGTTCCACCTCAACATGAGGAAAAACTTCTTTACTATAAGGGTTACGGAGCACTGGAACAGGCTGCCCAGAGAGATTGTGGAGTCTCCTTCTCTGGAGACTTTCAAGACATGTCTGGATGTGTTTCTGTCTGACCTGCACTATATTCTGTGGTGATCCTGCTCTGGCAGGGAGGGTTGGACTCGATGATCTTCAGAGGTCCTTTCCAACCCCTACCATTCTGTGATTCTGTCACCTGGAGTTCCTGGTGGACAACAAGTTGGAAGTGAGCTAGCAATACATGCTGGAGGCAAAGAAGGCCAACACATTCCTGGAGCACTAGAATTAAGCATCAGGAGGAATGTTGCCAGCAGGTTAAGGGAAGCTGCATTAGGAGGAACTTTGCCAGCATGTCAAGGGAGTTGATCCTTCCCCTCTACTCAGCTCTGGTGAGGCCATAGCTGGACTGCTATGTCCAGTTTCTGGGCTCCCCTTTACAACAGACATATGGACACGCTGGAGAGAGTCCAGTGAAAGACCATAAAGATGATGAAGGGACTGGAGCTTCTGTAATGAGAAGAGTCTGAGAGTGTGGACTGTTCAGCTTAGAGAATTGAAGGCTCAGAATGGATCTTATTAATGTGTACAGATACCTGACGATGGGAGTTTGAAGATGATGGAGCCAGACTCTTCTCAGTAGTGCCCAGTGACAGGACAACAGACAATGGGCACAAACATCTAAACACAAGAAAACACTTATTTACTGACAGAGTGGTCAAACACTGAAACAGGTTGCCCAGGGAGTTAGGTTGTGGAGACTTCATCCTTGGAGATATTAAAAACCTGAGTGAACATGGTCCTGGGAAAGCTACTCTAACTGACCCTGCTTGAGCAGCAAGATTGGATAAGATGGTCTGAAGATGTCCCTACCAACCTCAATGGTTTTGTGTGCAAACCAGACTTAGTACACATACTATTGAAGCTGTATGTTCAAAAGATAGAGAAATAAAAGAGAATGAAGGGGAATTATTGAAAATTTTATCTCCATAAGCATTTGAAATTTCCCATTTGGTAATACAGAAGCTTGGAAGCTGACTTTCTTTCCTCCCACGCCCTCCTAAAGTCTCTTACCTCTTTTTGCTTGTATATTCTGGAGCAGCCCCTAGGGGGCGCCAGCGACCAGGAGCGCGGCGACCAGGAGTAGGCAAACAGGGCGTGGCGCGGCGGTTTGCACGGCAGTTCGCGCGGGCAGGGTGCGCGGAGCAGGGCACAGGCCCCCTCTTGGCTCAAGGTAAGAACTCGGCTAGTGATCATCCCTCCCCAGAGAGGGCCTAGCCATGGTATCCACTCAGGCAAAAACTGTTGCCAGGAGGACAGTGGCAACCCAGACGGAGGTCCCTCTCAAGAATCCAGGTCTCTGGCTGCACAGAATGCCTCAACCTGTCAGTCGCATTGGAGGATAGCAGAGAGAACACCTGCATACGCTGTGACCAGGTGAATGATTTACTCAGCGTAGCAGCTGAGCTGAAAGAGGATGTGGAAAGATTACAGAGTATCCGATATTGTGAAAGAGAAATAGATTGGTGGAGTAATACCCTACCATCCTTGAGACAAAGCCTTAGGGTGGAGGCTTTGTGAGAAGTAGAGGATCCTGTGCCTTCATGTCACCTGGCAGAGGTAGGAGACCTGAGAGAAGAGGAACTGGAAGTGGGTCCCTGCTCAAGGCAACAGGCGAACCCGCTCTCGGCTTCCCTCACCTTCATGTGTGCCCTTACAGAACAGGTATATGGCCCTGGATGAGGAAAATCAGGTAGCTGAGGTTACTGACAAAGGTCCGTCCAGGGAGTTGCCGAGGCAGTCTGCCCCATGCATTAGGACTGCCTCTGCTAAGAACAAAAGGAAGATAATTGTTGTAGGAGATTATCTTTGGAGGTGAACTGAGGGCCCTATATGCTGGCCAGACCCAACCCTCATGGAGGTCTGCTGCTTCGCGGGGGCCTGGGTTAGTGATGTTACTGAGAAACTCCCAGGCCTGGTGCAGCCCTCTGATTACTACCCACTAGTGGTCATGCAGGTGGGCACTGATGAAGTTGCCAAGGCAAGTCCCAGGGTGATGAAAAGGGATTTCAGGGAACTAGGCTGAATGCTTGCGGGATCAGGAACACAGGTGGACTTTTCCTCAGTTCCTTCAGTGGCAGGAAAAGCTGAAAGGACTAGGAAAACACAACTGATTAATGAATGGCTTAGAGGCTGGTGCCATTGGATGAACTTTGGGTTTTTTGATCATGGAGATGTTTACAGGGCACCAGGTATGCTAGCAAACAATGGCATAGAGCTATCAACAAGGGGGAAAAGGATTCTTGGCCAGGAGTTAGTGGGGCTCATTGAGAGAGCTTTAAACTAGACTTGAAGGGGGTAGAGGACAAAACTCCTGGATGGGTTGATTTCCAGGACACTGGGCCTGCTGGCATTGGATGGGAAGACCCTGTCCCGTAGGGAAAAAAGGGTCCTAGGGCAGGAGATAGCAGGGCTCATTAACAGAGCTTTAAACTAGATTCGAAGTGGGAGGGGGTTGTAGCTGTGTTTGAACTAGTGGGGCGTTGTTCTAGTATTAATGAAGACCAGAAGTCCTCCCACCTCCCAAGGGTGCCACCAGCGTGTTCAGCTCCCTCCCTGAAATGCCTGTACACCAATGCACGCAGCATGGGGAATAAAAAGGAGGAGTTAGAGGTCTGTGTGCAGTCTAAGGGTTATGATCTGGTGGCAATTACAGAGACATGGTGGGACAGCTCACATGACTGGAATGTGGTCATGGATGGCTATGTCCTTTTTAGGAAAGACAGGTCAGTGAAGCAAGGTGGTGGAGTTGCTCTTTATGTGAGAGAGCAACTAGAATGTATTGAGTTCTGTCCAGGGGCAGATGAGGAGCAGGTGGAAAGTCTGTGGGTACGAATTAAGGGGCAGGCTGGCATGGGTGATACAGTTGTGGGGGTCTATTACAGACCTCCTGATCAGGATGAGGGAGTTGATGAGGTTTTCTACAGGCAGCTGAAAGCAGCCTTGCAATTACAGGCCTTAGTCCTCATGGGGGATTTTAACTACCCAGGTATTTGCTGGAAGACCTACACAGCCAGCCATTCACAGTCTAGGAGGTTCCTCCAATGCATTGATAACAACTTCTTGATACAAATGGTGGACAAACCAACTAGGAGAGGAGTGCTGCTGGATCTTATACTTACCAACAAGGAGGGTCTGGTTGAAGTGATGACGGTCAATGCCAGCCTTGGCTGCAGTGATCACAAAATGGTGGAGTGCAGGATCCTGTGTGGGAGGAACAGAATACCCAGCAGGACCAGAACCCTGGACTTCCCACAGGGCCAACTTTGTCCTCTTCAATCAATTGTTAAGAGAAGTCTCATGGGACAGGGTACTAGATGGTAAAGGGGCTAAAGATAGTTGGTCAACATTCAACTTCTTCCAAGCTCAGGATCAGAGCATCCCAATGGGTAGGAAATCAAGTAAGGGAGCCAGGAGACCCACATGGTTAAACAAGGAACTGCTGGGCAAACTCAAGCAGAAAAAGAGAATCTATGGATCATGGAAGGAGGGGCTGGCCACTTGGAAGGAATATAGGACTGTTGTCAGAGGATGTAGGGAGGCAATTAGGAAAGCTAAGGCCTCCTTGGAACTAAACTGTGCTAGTGAGGTCAAAGACAATAGAAAGGGCTTCTTCAAATACATTGCAGATAGAACTAACACCAGAGGCAATATAGGCCCACTGCTGAATGAGGTGGGTGCCCTGGTGACAGAGGATATAAAGAAGGCAGAGCTACTGAATGCCTTCTTTGCCTCTGTCTTTACTGCTGCGGACTCTCCTCAGGAGCCCCAGATCCCTAAAGCCCCAGAAGTCAGGATGAAGGAGGAGTTTGCATTGGTAGATGAAGATTGGGTTAAGGATCAGTTAAGCAATCTGGACATTCATAAATCCATGGGTCCAGATGGAATGCACCCGTGGGTGCTGAGGGAACTGGCGGAGGTCATTGCTAGGCCACTCTCCATCATCTTTGGTAAGTCGTGGGCAACAGGAGAGGTGCCTGAGGACTGGAGGATAGCAAATGTCACTCCAGTCTACAAAAAGGGCAAGAAGGAGGACCCGGGTAACTATAGACTGGTCAGCCTCACCTCCATCCCTGGAAAGGTGATGGAACAACTTATTCTTGTCACTATCTCTAGGCATATCAACGTTGAGGGGGTCATTAAGAGCAGTCAACATGGGTTTACCAAGGGGAAGTCATGTTTGACCAACGTTATAGCCTTCTATGAGGAAGTAACTAGGTGGATAGATGATGGTAGGGTGACAGATGTGGTTTATCTTGATTTTAGTAAAGCATTTGACACTGTCTCCCACACCATCCTCATAGATAAACTGAGGAAGTGTGGTCTTGATGATCAGGTAGTGAGGGGGATCATGAACTGGTTGAAAGGAAGAAGTCCGAGATTTGTGGTCAGTGGGACAGAATCTAGTTGGAGGTCTGTGACTAGTGGAGTCCCTCAGGGGTCAGTACTGGGATCGGTACTGTTCAATATTTTCATCAACGACCTGGATGAGAGAACAGAGTGTGTCCTCAGCAAGTTTGCTGATGACACTAAGCTGGGAGGAGTGGCTGACACACCAGAAGGCTGTGCTGCCATTCAGAGAGACCTGGACAGGCTGGAGAGTTGGGCGGGGAGAAACCTGATGAATTTCAACAAGGGGAAGTGTAGAGTCTTGCATCTGGGGAAGAACAACCCCATGTACCAGTACAGGTTGGGGGCTGACCTGCTGGAGAGCAGTGTAGGAGAAAGGGAGCTGGAGGTCCTGGTGGACAGGAGGATGACCATGAGCCAGCAATGTGCCCTTGTGGCCAAGAAGGCCAATGGCATCCTGGGGTGCATTAGAAAGGGTGTGGTTAGTAGGTCAAGAGAGGTTCTCCTCCCCCTCTATTCTACCTTGGTGAGACCGCATCTGGAATATTGTGTCCAGTTCTGGGCCCCTCAGTTCAAGAAGGACAGGGAACTGCTTGAAAGAGTCCAGCGCAGAGCCACAAAGATGATTAAGGGAGTGGAACATCTCCCTTGTGAGGAAAGGCTGAGGGAGCTGGGTCTCTTTAGCTTGGAGAAGAGGAGACTGAGGAGCGACCTCATCAATGTTTATAAATACGTTAAGGGTGAGTGTCAGGAGGACAGAGCCAGGCTCTTCACAGTGATGTCCAGTGACAGGACAAGGGGAAAAGGGTGCAAACTGGAACATAGGAGGTTCCATATAAAGGTGAGAAAAAGACTTCTTTACTGTGAGAGTGACAGAGCACTGGAACAGGCTGCCCAGAGAGGTTGTGGAGTCTCCTTCTCTGGAGACATTCAAAACCCACCTGGACGCGTTCCTGTGTGATGTGCTCTAGGTGATCCTGCTCTGGCAGGGGCGTTGGACTAGATGATCTTTCGAGGTCCCTTTCAACCCCTAAGATTCTGTGATTCTGTGATTCTGTCCTGAGGTTTCTTGCAACTGGTGGTGCAGCCACCCTTTCTCTGGATATAAGCATCAACTTTGCAGGCCATGTCCTCTCTTCTTATGAAGTCAGACAGGCTTTGCTTTTGGGTTTTGACTGGAGTTTTTAGATTGTAGTTATTTGTTTATTTATTTACCATGGCTTTTGATTCTAAACAGCTAAACAAAGTTAGTGTAATAAACTGGAAGGGCCATTTGTGACTCTCTCCTGCTCTTCTGGCTCAAAGCTTTTTGCCTTGTTGGTCCCCTTTCTCCCTCTGTAGTGGGAAGCCTGGCAGCATTGAAGGAACAGAAAGAGGGAGGGAAAAGGAGAGAAAAGTGAAGATAATGAAACTGGGACACGGGGACTTGAAAGACAAGTGGACTTAGAAGAAAGGGGAATGAAATTCATGGAATTTATTAGTGGAATACAGAAGATGGAGACAGATCTGTTAGGCTGGACAGTAAGCTTAGGGGAGATGTAACATGGCAGAGCTGTGGGATGTTTGTATTTGTTTAACTCAGTGTGCGTAATTTAATGCAAGTTTTCTCTCAGACTTTGCACTGCTTTTCTAAGAGTAGGTGTATCCTGCAGCCCTACTAAGAATAGGCAGGGAATCTTAAGAAAATCACAATTTAAAAAAGTAGGTGGGAAGGAGAGTGGAAAAATTAAATAGGAAGTGGAAAAGCATAGCAGAAGCGATGGGGAAGAAATAGCACAACTGAAAATCAAAGGCGAGGAAGAAGATGGCAGTGGTTGTATAAATTGTGGGAAAGAACACATGTAGCTATCTGCTTTCTCTGTCTGTGAGGGAATCATGTTGAAAATGGCTCAAGTATGTGGCAGTTACGTGATTGCTGTTCCTCACTGGAGACACTTCTTGAAAAAAAAATGCCGCTTCAAATGTTTTAGAAAGTGTTATGAGAGGCTGTTATATTTTGAAAAAGGATTAAAAAAATAGTGGCAAAGTTTCCCGATTTATCTCAGTTGACAAAGATTAGTCAGCTTTGAACGTGTGAAAAGTGTGATCTAGGTTTACTTAATACCTGAAAAAATAATACAGTCATTCACGGCGCGTTCTTTTTAGACACTTATTTGCGCTATAGTGTTCCTTCTTCTGGGGCGCTGGAATGTGCTGATTTTCCCTGGGGAGAGACTGCCTTAATGAGGTGAGAAAATTAGCCTTTTATATTAAAAAAAAAAAAAAGTCTGCAAGCCTGTCTCTTTGAACAATTTTCTGTTTGTAACAACCTCAATAGCAAGAGGCTGGTGTTTAACCCTTTCATATGTGAAGTTACCTGGAAAAAAAGTATTGCTTTTCCCTGAGAAACTGCGTTTAAATTCACTACACTTTTTCCTGAAAAGTAGTCTTAATAATTTATCATGCATATGCTGATGTGAGGAAGTGTGTATTGATGTTAACTTCAAATTAGATTTTTGGTTTTCTTTTTCTTGCTTTTAGATGTGACAAATTGCCAAACTGTGTTATCATGAGTGCACTCATGTCATGAATGTTTTTCTAGGTTTCACAGCATTTTGTTGGTGAGCTGATGTAGATTTTGGTTAACAGGAAGACATTTAAATCCTTGAGGAGAGTTTAGTCTCTTAAAACAACTGTGTAATCTAGCGTGATCTAGTGCCACTTGTATTTTCTCATCACCAGTTTATCTCATTATTAGGTATCTTCTCATCAATATGAATGATGCACATTGTCACCTATAGTAGGGCACTAAATTCTTCTGTGCAGAGTTGAAAAAAGTGAAAAACGAGCATAACACTTTGGTTTTGGCTGGTATCATTGCTGAAAATGTTTTGATGCCTTCAGAGAAAGGATGATTGAGAAAAGCAGAACATAAGTGGTTTAATATTTATTTCTACTAGCATTACTTTTATTTTTGGAAGCACTGCAGGTCTCATAGAACTCGTTTTACAGGGGAAAAATACATAAATTAATTCTCCACTTCTTGTCACTGCTTCTGTGTCATTTTTTTTAATCTCTTTGCCTCCTGCTTTTAAAATTAGACTTCTAAGAAGTCTTTTAAAAAGCGGCCACTGTGAGACATGTTCATTATATCTGCTCTTCTTGTTCAGTGAGCCTTAAGTTAGATGACTGAAGTTGGGACAGCAGTTGCAAGCAATTGAATTAATGACTTGGAAGAAAAGCTAGCAGGTGAATTCAGCAGGTTGTCCTTTTTATGATGTAGTTGCTTGATTACCAAGAAAAAAGTGCATCACATCTACAGATAGTTGATCCAGGACACGATCGCTGTCTCTAGCCCATCAACAAGTAATACTTCTAGAGCTGCAAGTGGAAGTGGGTGAATGATGCTGTGCTCCTCAGGAATGTGGTTTACAAGCTGGAAAAGTGGTGCAGGAGGTGATGTTCATAGTTGGACTATGTCTATGGTGTTGAGTATTCAGTCTTCAAAAAATTACAGTTGTATAATACTTGGAAAATAAAATCCAAAAGAAGCTGTTGTCTTCCAGCCTGCTTTTTGACCCATTGTGATACCTAAATAATTCTGGATATAATGAATAATGTAGATGTTTTGTGTTTGAAAGCAGGAGTTGTATGCTGTGAATTAAAAAATCTTTAGGTAGTTTTGTCAAAATACTATGTTCACACAAGTGAAATTTTCATTTCTTTTCAGACAAAAGAAGAGTTACTTGTGTTTTATAAGTAACAAAAGATTCTGCCAGAAATTGACTTGTATTACTAGGCATAGCTATTCTGTGAAGCAAATGTGGCTTCACATCTTTCCAGTACAGTTTCTGTAGTGTTATAACATAAAACTCTAGGCATTTCTATTTACGTGTTTTTGCTTTGTGCAGACTTTTGTAGATCCAATTCTGTTTACACTTGTGATGAAATTAAGATGTGGTGGATGTACACAAGTAGCATCAGTGCTGTGATGAAGTGCTCTTAAAATAAGTACACACAACTAGAAGTGTCTGGAGATACAAAATATTCAGAGGTATTGAATTCATGACTGGGAGAGATGGCTTGATGTTTTGAAAGTTTCTTTTAAAAAAAATTAATCAATTATGGATTAATAGAAAGCTGTTTGATTAGCTGGTGGTGGCGGGTGTTGTCTCTGCGACTGTGAGGGAAAGACTTGGCACGATGCAGCTGTGAGCCTGTAGTACAAGGTCAGGGTGGCTTAGCCCGAGGCTGGGGCACAGAGCCCGCATTTCTGTGGGGTGTCCAGTCACCCAGAAGCATAAGGAGGGCATCTCCTGCCATGCTGCAGCCTGCGGGGCTCTCCTGGGACTGGGGCACAGGCAGCCCTGAGGTGGCTGGTGCTGGGATTTCTCTGGGCTGACTGCAAGGAGGTGTTTTCCTGTTAGCCCAAAGCTAGCAAAGCTGCTGGGTCCTCCTTCATGGTGACTTCTGAAATGCACTGTGCATGTAAAGACAGAACGGCGTTTTGGGATTTAAAAGCAACTTCTCTTAGGCAGATTTTTTTAAAATAGATTTTTTGGAGAAAGTAAAAATAATTAACTAAAAAATTATCTGTAATACAAGATGTTCTGACATTCATTTCAAAATGCTTTTTAAGGACTCTTTCTGCAACTTCCTATGAAACCCTGTCTCTCCCTGAATTTATCCCTAAAATTTTTGTATATAATAATTTGTCAGCCAGCAGAAAGTTCCCATGTGTTTCTTTGCATGTGCGTGTGTATGTATAGCTAGTTAATGGGCTGTACAAATAAGGATTGTGCTTCTTGTCTAAATTATCCATCTTGCTGATACTGCTGTGGAGCATATCCGTTGTCCTCAGAGCTGAACTCTGGGGGCTGGATGTGCATTTTTGGTGAAATCTCAGCTGGTGCCTTTTTTCTTTTAAAATTTTTCTCCTTGTGGCAGGACTAAAATCACACTTACAGCTTCAGTCAAAAAAATCACAAAGTCAGTGTTAATGTGGGTTTCACTCACATCAATCTGAAAATGGTTTCTCTTCTCTTGGCTTTAAGACCAGGCCCAGAGAATGGTCTAAATCTAAGACCAAGTATCATCGAAGTCTGCATTAGCAATGTCACTTAAAGCACCTCTAAAGTTCTGATCTTTCTAGGATGTAGGTTTAAGTTTAAAGTGTGAATTTTCTGGATAAGGTTTTTTAAACTGAAAAGGGGTTGTTTCTTTAGTTTTAATTCTCTCCATGGGAGCTGCCATTTTATTGATGCCATTCAGTAGAGGGCCCAGTTTGCTGCAGAGTGCTGAGAGATTGTTTGTTAGATAACACTGGAAGTCAGAACATTCCCAAGTTGTGAAACATCCTGCTAAGTTTATTTTCTAATTAAATGGTTAAAGGTTTCTGTATTAATCAAAATAGGTATAAAGTTTACATCACAGGACTTCAGTCTTCCAGCCTTTTAGTAAGACTACACACATGCCAGTATACAGAGCCTGTTTAAGGTTAGCAGGATGAATTATATCACATAAAATCAGTGGGTTTTGGCACTGTCTTTGATATAACATAATAGTATCAGTGAATAATCTGAAGAAATATCTTTGGAGTTAATCTGATAGCTACTCCTTTTATTTGTGTAGTAGCTACTCAGCCAAGTGAAAAACACACAGACTTTAAGGTTTACTTTTCTTATCTCTAGCATGTGTCTTGGCATTTCTCTGTTAGCTTGGTTTTGTTTTTACTACTGCTGTCCCACAGACAGTCAGGGCGCTGCCCAGATGCTTCTCCAGCCTTTTTCACCATGGGGTTGAGAAAACCATTAAAATGTATTGATCATTAGGCAGATCAAATGCATTGAAATGTGTGTAGATATGTATTGTCTTGCTGACCTTAGGCTAACCTCTTCTGTATAATGTTGACATTTAACTATCCATCAGAACTGTGGTCTTGGTGTCAAAAATCAAGTACACAAAATTCAGGACAGAACTGCTCTCTTCAGTAGGTTAGAGGAAAACGGGCAAAATAGCATGTGATGTAAAGACTGACTGCAGATGGATGTTTGCAAGTCCTTCCTAAAAGTGAGGCAAGATAGAGACTCAGACCTTTGGGTTTTCCAGCAGTACTGGTCAATTCTTTCTTGGTTCAGCCCATTTTCTCTATGTTCTCTTCCCCCTCCCCAGCCCCTTTAAATTAAATCAGATGTTTTCAGCAGTTCCAACTTAAAAACTTTTGGCTCTTTGATCGATAGGTGCTATCCTGCCATTTCATTTTAGGTGAATATCTGCATCTGCCATACATACAAGTGTACTTAGTTTGTGTCTTCCCAAAACACCTCAAGGAAAGATGGTTTCCTTGAAATTCTTACATACTGTACTGACGAGGAAATGTCACTCTAAAGTTGCCCCTTAGGTGTGTCTCAGCAGCTGATTACGAGTCAACCAAGTCTTTGTACAGGAGGAACTGTTTTATTGACCCAAAAACCCACTCCCCTGTGCAAGCACGTTGCCTGGCACTCAGGCAAGGAGATGTGAACAAAATAGCAGAACTGCCCCTGTCCCATGCCCCATTTCTTCAGGATTTATGACCCAAACAAAGCTGCAAGGTTCCTGCCTCTTTTCATTTCTCCCTCCTGAGAATTCTCAGGGAGTGAATTAAAACACAGTGAATAATCAATTCAGTTTAGTTGTTGAGGTGGTTATGAATCTGAGTTTTAAGCTAAAGAAAAGTAGTAAGATTATCAAATAATGTATATAATTATACATTTTATTGGAATTGTAAAATTAAGGAAGTAAGTCTTTACTAAGTATTTTGGAAACGGTGGATAGGAAAAAAAAAAAAGATGCGTTGTATAATAATTGCACTTATATTACCCAAGCTGTGTTTTGGTTACATTCTGTAAAAACATGAATATCTGCTGAAAAGAAAAGGAATTGGGGAACTTGTCACAAAATAAGAATGTTGTATGCTTCTTGGTTATTTATTTTCAAAATTCAGTCCGTAGTTGTGATTCAGGAGGGAGGTGTGGGGAAAAATGGGGTGTAAGGAAACTGCAGAAATTTTAGAGGGACTTTCAGGAGACTGGAGAGCTGGGCAAAGAGAAACCTAATGAGGTTCAACAAGAATATGTGTAGAATCCTGCACCTGGGGAGGAATAACAACATGCACCAGTACAGATTAGGAGCTGACCTGCTAGAAAGCAGCTCCCTGGAGAAGGACCTTGGAGGCCTGGTGGACGGCAAGTTATCCATGGGACAACAATGTGCCCTTGTGGCCAAGAAGGCCAATGGTATCCTGGGATGCATTAAGAACAGAGTGTCCAGTAGGTCAACGGAGGTTCTCCTCCCCTTCTACTCTGCCCTAGTGAGACCACATCTGGAGTATTGTGTCCAGTTCTCGGCTCCTCAGTTCAAGAAGGACAGGGATTTACTTGAGAAAGTCCAACAGAGGGCTACAAGGTTGATTAAGGGAGTGGAACACCTGTCTTATGAGGAAAGGCTGAGAGACCTGGGGCTGTTTAGTCTATAGAAGTGAAGACTGAGAGGGGATCTAATTAATGTATACAAATATCTGAAGGGTGGGTGTGGAGAAATAGGGGCCCAATCTCTTTTCAGTCATGCCCTGTGGTAGAACAAGGGACAATGGATGCAAACTGGAACACAGGATTTCCACCTCAACATGAGGAAAAACTTCTTTATTTTAAGGGTTATGGAGCACTGGAACTGGCTGCCCAGAAAGGTTGTGGAGTCTCCTTCTCTGGAGACTTTCAAGACCTGTCTGGATACATCTCTGTCTGACCTGCCCTATATTCTGTGGTGGCCCTGCTCTGGCAGGGGGGTTGGACTTGATGATCTCCAGAGGTCCCTTCCAACCCCTACCATTCTGTGATTCTGTGATTATTCTCTGTGCTTTTCGTTAATTTTTGATTTCTTAAAATTGACATTATAGCATGTATAATGCTTTTAGTTAGTCTAGAAAAATACTTTGCATTTTGGGGGGGAAAATATCTCTTCAAGTATTGTGTTTTTTTGTCTCGTTTCCTAGCTGCTAAGTGCTTCCTCTCAGGGTACAACCTTTCAAAGATCAGCAAAGGAAGTGCTAATAAGCCATGAGGCTGTTGTTGCCAGTCTAATGTAATTCCCTTTGTAGTGAAGGTAGAGCAGGAGCATAAAACTGCAGCCAGTTCCCCATGGGATGGAGAGAATGCCTATATCCTAGCTGCAGTAAAATGGAAAAAATTATGGCTGAGAATGGAATTAACTGATTATCTGACAAAAGTCCCATGTCTTGCTGAAATTCCATTATGTGAAAGTACACAGAAACTTGATCACAATGGAGAGACCAGGCACGGAGCACTTTCCCTGAATACTCAAAAGGTGTTTGCTGCAAGTGGCTAAGGAAGCCAGAAGGTGTATGTATGGTTGAGTGTCATTCTACACACACAGACATGGATTGACCACATCTGAACCATTGGAAGATGACTTTCTGCTATGTGGTAACAGAAAATATCACTAAAGCCAGCTGAACCGACTTTGCCAGGATAGCTTTGGCATTGGGGAGAACTTATTTGACAGCAACTATCATTAAAGAAACTGAGAGGGATCTTGTTTTGGGTGAGGGGAAGAATTCTTTTCCTTGCTCCAAGTGGGCTTCCCAAATGCTGATGGTAGATCAAATGTTAATGTATATGCTAGTTATATTAACAGTATTTTAAAGACACTAATGGCACGTGAAAAATGTCAGTTGTTGGGCCTCAGGTCAGATACAATCTGTGTAATGAATGGGCTCGATCTGAATTTTGTTAGATATAGAATGTATTTTAGAAAGCAACTAAGGAAATTTTTTGCAGTGGCTCCTACACATCTTGGTAGAGATGCATCTAAGGTTGTGGAGGAAGACTGCTTTTTATCATCACTGAAAGGTCATGGCAAACAGGAGAGATCCTGATGACTGGAAAAATACAAATATTGCACCCATCTTGGAGAAGAGCAACACCTACAGGGTTGCTGATCTCTCCACAGCACCTGGGAATATTATGGAGCATATTCCACTAGAATCCATTTCTGAGCACATGAAAGGCAAGAAGGCAATTGAGAACAGCTAGCATGGCATTACCAATGACAAATCATGCCTAACCAACCTAATTGCCTTGTACAAATGACTGGCTCTGTACACAAAATAAGTGCACTGAATGTTGCTTGAAATTGACGTCAGCAAGTTCTCCAAAACATTTTTCCATAGGCATAGCATCCTGGTAGACAATAGGGATTGATAATTGGGTGATAAGGTGGAAAGTTGGTTGGATTGCTGCATTCAAAGGTTGACCAGCATCCAAAATGCACTTGGCACCTGGCTGCTAGTGGTATCCCTCAGGAACTGATGGTGGGGACAGTGCTGTTTGATGAGACTTCCCTCATTACTACAGACTTGCCTGGCAATCACTGGATTCTTGGCTGAGCGTGGTTACTATCAGTATACCTGTTCTGCTGTCCATGTTTGGTACTTTGGGACTGACTGTCTTGTCAGTGGGGCTGCTGCATCTGCCTGCCTGGTTATCATTCTCAGTGGTTCCTCAGCAGATTTCAAGGGAAATGCCACAGGAGGACAGCAGAAGGGACAGCCATCTAATCATCCAAAGCTGCAAGGACAAAGGTATGCAAACTATGCTAAGCTGGTATCTTTCTCAGGAGAGCTGCTTGTCTCAATACAGCTTTGTTTCTACAACACCCATCGTCTGGTGTCACACAGAAACAAGTAAGGTTTGCTGTATGTGGTCTTACACATTGTGGTTTGGTGATGGTTGTGCAGCCCTTTGTGTTGAAGCTTATACTGCGACTGTCCTGAGAGAATAGCTGCAGACAGGGGGAGGGTTAGCGTGTTCCTGTTCACCTGCATTCACAGCAGAGGGTGTGCTGCCTAACCTGCTCCAACAGCTTGGACTCCCTTCCAGAAACTCAGGGAAAGGCTGCCTGCAGCCAAGTAGGTGTTTCCCATAATGTGGAATCCGTATGTTGTTTGTGCACCACGCAGCAGGTCCGCTGTGGCTCCTGAGGTCCATACTGCCTGGCGTGCTCAGGCCCGAGGTGGAAGTGACTGTGCCACCCTGTTGGCTCTCTGGCTGTGGTACTAAGGTGACATTTCTCTGCTTTCTCCTCTCACTGCCACTTCCACTGGAAATGAAGCACATGTGGCGAGGAGAAAATAAACCAATGCTATTAGCTGACTTACTGCTGGCACTAGCCATGCCAGGAAGGATAGACTTGTTCTGCATTTTGATGTGTTACCTTAACTCTGCTCCTACACGGCACTAATTACAATCCTGATATGATCTAATTAAAAAACACTCTCTATACTGCCTGATTGATTCTATAGCCGTAAAACAGTGAAAGCTGGGCTGGCTTTGCAACTCAGGAGGATCCCTGGCCCAAACTCCAACACATACTTTGTGAATACTGGGGGGAGAATGTTTATGAATAAATGGGGTTGGTAATTATGGATATTGTCAATAAAATCTCAATATTAAAAAATATGCTTCCTGGATAATTTGTCCGAATAAGTAGATGTTGTGCATGTGGAGGCCTGTTCACAAGTAGGCAGCTGTAGGTAGGTTTGAGGGAAGATGACTGTGCAGCCGTTTTTGTATTTGAAAGTGTTTTGAGTAAGAAGTAGCTCCATTTGTACTACAGTTTCTAATTCCAACTCTGCTGCTAAAACCCAATGTGATTTTAATGGTTTTTAATCTGCATTTGAATACTGCATGCTTATTTGTTTTCACCAGAGATTTGCTATTGATTGAATTCTTTACTGGTGTCCCTGCTGGCAGAATTGCTTCCTACCAGTTAGCATCTGCCTGCCAGATCAGGGGCTCTGGATTCATATCCTTGCTCTCACTGGCACAAATAGGGTGGCTTATCACATCTTTCTTTTTTTGTCTCTCCCTCTTTATTTGTAGTTCTCCACCTCCGTAAATTCTTCAGTCTTTTCTCTTTCTTTTTTTCCTCTTAACTTCTCATATAGCAGAGCTAACAGAGGAGGGTGTGTGGGATGAGAAGTAGAAAAGAGTGGGGAGAAAGTGAGAGAGGGAGTGAGGGAGACAAAAGAGAGAATGTGAGAGGTGAGGAGGAGGTGGTAATGAAGGTGGAAAATAGAACAAAGAAGGAGGGGGAGCAGGTGAGTGGTAGGGGAGGTTAAATAAGGAGACCATGAGAGGGGGAGAGACGCTGCTCCTAGACTTTCAACTGGAGATTCGGCAGTCATTTTTTTCATGCTCACAGGTGGAATAATTAGAGCAAATGTTGGTCCTGAACCTCTTCTGCCAGGCAGTCAATTATCCCAAGCCATGGATGCATCTTCTTTGTTCTTACCTGTAAATGTATCAATAACCTGTAGTTATTAAATATGTCAAGCAAGTCTGCCCACTGGTCAGCATGGAGAAGTATCTCCAGGACTTTTACTTTTCCTGTTGATTTGTGGGCAGTTTTTTGGATATAATACCCAGTTTTGGCAAAATGAATCTAGAAGAGTGAGTGTGTTGTAGTTACCTATCTGCTGTTACTCTCTGCTTTACAGAGAGTGGAAGCAGGGACAGTTATCCTAGGAGAAGTACAGACAAGTTGTCAGAGAAGCAAGGGATCAGGTAAGGAAAGCCAAAGCACAGGCAGAATTGGATCTCGCCAGGGATGTTAAGGGAAACAAGAAAAGTTTCTATAGGTATGCCAGCAATAAGAGGAAGACTAGGGAAAATGTGGGCTCACTTCAGAAGGGAACTCGAGACCTGGCCATGCAGGACATAGAGAAGGCTGTTTTGCCTTGTCACTCAATGACTGTTTTGCCTCAGTCTTCACTGGCCAGGCCTCTGGTCACACAATCCAAGTTATAGAAGGCAAAGGCAGGGACTGGGAAAAGGAAGATCCCTCCACTGCAGGAGAAGAGTGGGTTCAAGACCACCTGAAGGAACTGATGGGATTCATCCATGACTCTTGAAGGAACTGACCGATGAAGTTGCAAAGTCCATCATATTTGAAAAGTCTTGGCAGTCTGGCGCAGTTCCCACTCACTGGAAAAGAGGAAACATAACCCCCATTTTCCAAAAGGGAAAAAAGGAAAACCCAGGGAACTATAGACCAGTCAGTCTGACCTCTGTGCCCAGCAAGATTGTGGAGCAGATCCTCCTGAAGTCTCTGCTAAGGCACATGGAACAAAAAGTGGTGTTCGGTGACAGCCAACATGGCTTCAACAAGGGCAAATCTTGCCTGACTAACTTGGTGGCCTTTTATGATGGGGCCATGGCATTGCTGGACAAAGGAAGAGCAACTGACGTCATCTACCTGGACCTGTGCAAAGTGTTTGATACTGTCCCACATGACATCCTCATATCTAAACTGGAATTATATGAATCTGATGGATGGATCACTCGTTGGGTAAGGAACTGGCTGCACTCAAGAGTTAGAATCAATGGCTTGATGTCCAGATGGAGACCTGTGATGAGTGGTGTTTCCCACAAGTCAGTACTTGGACCTGTGCTATTTAACATCTTTGTCGGCAACATGGACAATGGCATTGAGTGCACCCTCAGCGAGTTTGCTGATGACACCAAACTGTGTGCTGAGGTCGACACACTGGAGGGAAGGGAGGCCATCCAGAGGGACCTTGACAGGCTTGAGAGGTGGGCGAACTGCATGAAGTTCAACAAGGCCAAGTGCAAGGTTCTGCACCTGGATTGGGGCAATCCCACACACAAATACAGATTGGGTGGAGAATGGATCAAAAACAGTCCGGAGGAGAAGGACTTGGGTTGATGGTGGACAAGAAGCTCAACATGAGCTGGCAACATGCGCTTTTGCAGCCCAGAAAGCCAACTGTGTCCTGGGCTGCATCAAAAGAAGCTTGACCACCAGGTCGAAAAAAGTGATTCTGCCCCTCTAATCTGCACTTGTGAGACCCCACCTGGAATACTGTGTCCAGTTCTGGAGCCCCCAACATAAGAAGGACATGGAGCTCATAGAGCTAGTCCAGAGGGGAGCCCCAAAGATGATCAGAGGGCTGGAGCACCTGTGCTATGAAGACAGGCTGAGAGAGTTGGGGTTGTTCAGCCTGGAGAAGAGAAAGCTCTGGGGAGACCTTATAGCAGCCTTCCAGTACCTGAAGGGGGCCTACAGGAAAGCTGGGAAGGGGCTTTTTACAAGGGCTTCTAGTGAGAGGACAAGAGGTAATGGCTTAAAACTTTTGGAGGTTTAGATTAGACATTGGGAGGAAATTCTTTACCATGAGGGTGGTGACAGACTGGATTAGGTTGCCCAGGGAAGTTTTAGAAGCCCCATCCCTGGAAGTATTCAAGGCCATGTTGTATCGGGCTCTGAGCAACCTGATCTAGTGGGAGGTGTTCCTGCTCATAGCAAGGGGGTTGGGACTAGATGATCTTTAAGGTCCTTTCCAAACATAGCCATTCTGTGATTTTGTGATTTAAGTTTGGAACACTATAAATCATTGCCTGCTGGAGGCAAGCTTTGTGGTAGACACAGTGTAGCTGGATGTCACGGAATGTGACTTTGCTGCTCCTCCACAGTCTCACTTGGTCCGCCTTTCCTTTCTCTTTCTGAGTGTCTCCCACTGAAAAGCTGAAAAAGTCAGTGTTTCTCCCACTGATAGATTAGAGATGATAGGTGCCTTTTCACAGACTGTCCTTTTAAGACTGTATCTTTTTGGCTTTTTGCTCAGGAGGGCTTAGCACTGATAGCTGTGCTTGTGCCAAAGGATAGAGATGGCAGGGAATAAAACTGGGAATGGCTCTGCCCATCAGTGCTGAGGCATCTTCTGTGCATTTTCCATTTGTTTGTTCTGTGTTGTACAGCAACAGGGATACTCAGCTCACCATTTACTGCTGCTATTCTGTCCATTAATACAGACTGTTGATTTAATTTGCTTATAGTCCGGATTTCTTTAAATACGTGCATCAAACAGTTTTTCACCCTCAACCTCCTGAAGCAACTTTATGATGCTGAGCAATTAAAAATTAAAATGGAAAGTGTGCTTTGGAGCTTCGCTTTTCTGTAGTTGCAATGATGTCTGGGGAAATACTGCAATAGAGAAATTGTGTGTTGAGGTTATTCTAGAAATCATGTTCACATTAGAAATCCCCAAACTGTACTTTATTTAAAAATGTTTTAATGAGCTGCCATATTCAGTGCATTAATCTGTCAAAGAGAAGTGCGTGGGAGTACATCTCAAATCCTAGAGTGGAATTGAGGAACCTGTTAGAGGTGGAATGCTACATTTCCATGATAGAAGGCATGGGTTTGTTCTGTCATACCTTTCCAAATATTATCTCATGTGGGAAGCCATTGCGGACCCTATTGTGCCGTAATAAGAATGAAAGAAAATCTTAATAAGGGAGTAGTTGGGATATTTTTTAGCAATCATAAAAATGTCTTAATTTTGTACTTCTTTGGAAGATACTGTAGCAAAAGAGACTTGTGGACAACCTCTGGTATTTTCTCTTCATGAATGGAAGAACAGAACTGGGAAACTGAGATTCCCTGGTGAGTTGTGCTTGGCTGAAGATTGTATTTTAGTTTGTGAGGAATGTCAGTGAGAACATTTTTGTTGCTATTGTCACTTGGATTGCTATAGCATGTAGAAGCTGTAGACCTGGAGTGACATCCTCTTTGGAGCTGTACACAAAGAATGCCAAAGTAAAGATATTATCTGAAAGAGTTTGTAGTCTGAATAGACAGACAGTAGCACGGAAGATGGTGATCTCAAAATTGCACCCAAACTGTTGTCAAATGACTTGCAGGCATCGTGGCACAACTGGATTTGAAGAAAGGATTTTAATAAAATGGATCTCTCATTTCACCCATTTTGTCTCCAACCCAACCTAGTCTCATCTTCCTTCCTTTTAATGTTCTTATCACCTTCCTCAGAGACACTTGCCACAGTTGATTTTCTGTACTGTAGTAAATAAGTCGTGAACTACAGGTTCTCTCCAAGTATGGACTTGGTGAGGGTGAGCGCATCTTGCCTTCTGATCTGAGGTTCATTGGTAGTAACTTGTAACATTGCAATCCTGTGGTGTGTTCAGAACTGAATTTCAGCTGCTTTTAAAATGTTACAAACTTGGTGCTACACAGTGTTGGATGGGTGAAAAGGTTTTCTGTGAATATTTACAATGAAGAGCAGCAAGAAAAAGTATCAAAGATAAGTTTTGAAGTTACAATTTTAGACAATAATATTAAGGAGAGCTAAATTAAGGGAGACTATGGTATAAAGCACTGTTAGAGAATGAGCAAAATCCAATTGTTGCTCTTTTAAACTTTGATTAATTTTCAGTTCCATATTAAAAGGAGTTAGATAATGGCAGTTTGGGACAAGCGGAGGATTTGTCTGTTTCTGTGGGTTGGATCCTATAGGTTTGTCTGATTTTGGGCAGAATGAAGATGAGAAATAAAAGACTGAGGAAAACATCAAGAGTCCTAAAAAGAGAAAATGAATGCATGCATAAGAAACATTCCTTAGTTCAGCTTTTACTAAGTAGGCATTGCTTCACCAAAATTTGAGGCACTTGTTCTTGGAATTCCACCTATATTCATATAGGGGATATATCCACTTAATTTATCATGTAATGAATGAAGAAGAGAATTTCAGAAGATGATCCAGTCTGTCTGAGAGCTTCCTTGTTTAATTAACTCTAAAGTAAGGTAGGTATTTCTAGGTTCATAGAATAAATGAAATTCCATCATATTTAGTCGAAAAAATCTAAGACAAGTCTATGCATTGTCAGCCTCTAAGTAGAAAGAAGTAACACGTTATCTAAAAAATCAGAAGAAATTTTCTTAGAAATGTCAGATAGAATTACATTGATTAAAGTACATTGAAAAAGAAAGGACAGCTAAGTAGGAAACCCTGGAGATGATGTCCACAGCTAATTTTGATTTTGAATTTAGATTTCTTACACATTTCGTCTAGTATGGCTATGAACTCTGTGTAGTGTGATACATGATTATGTAAAATAATAACGTAGTTTATGGGAATGTGTGATATGTAGTTGGAAGAAAAAATTTAAAACCTTTTGGACTGTTACCAATATTGTTTTGTTAAATAGGGAAGTAGTTATTTAGCCTTTTGTTTTGTTTTTTGTTTTTTTTTGGAAGGCATTAATACTCCATGTAGTACAGGAGACAAGAAAAGCAATTTCTATAGTAATGTATTTCTTTTTTTCCCCCTCCTTACATTTCTAAGTTTTGGCACCTTGCCTATTGTGTGATTCTGTTCCACTCTGCTGCAGGAGTTACCTGCTTTTAAACTACATCTAGCTGATCACATGCAGCTTCTTGCCTCATCCTAGAAGAGCTTCATCCATGCATTTATATTTGGGTCAGTCCTTCTTGCTTTGAAATGGGTAAAACATTTTCACTGCAAACTAAGTTCTAGGGAATAAAACCTCACTCATCAACTCCCATGTGTCTACTTTTCAACCTCCTCCTCCAGCTAGTGCAACAGTTAGTCTTGTAAGGTACTTCTTGTTCTTGTACCTACAAGAGAGAACTTGTATTATATGTGACTCAGCAGCAACCTGCTATTCTTACCATATACCCCTTGTCTGTGAACAGACCTGCCACCTCTTCACCTCCAGCTTTTAATATACTTACCTGTATTTTTAATAACAAATATGGTAGCCATTTTCTAGGCTGTGGATTCTTTGACCTAATTGTGCTGGAGAAGTAGTTAAGTGTGGCGGTAAGCCAATCCATTCTCAACTGGCATTCTTGATCTTGGCTCTGGGTCCTACGTGAACATGGAGACTACTGTAATTTTTAATCCTCAGCATATGCTACCGTAGTGAAAATGTATAGGACAAAAGATCTTGAAGAACAACCTCATTGTGTTCTGTAGTTCAGGAATTCATGAGATCCCCATCTTCCTTCTCATCTGAATCAGGTATTTTGTTAGTTTTTACATCTTGACTTACTGTTACTTTTCCGGTATCCCAAGAAGAGAATTTGCTCATCTGCATAGAATTTTCTAGTCTTGAGGAGGTACATATACGTAAGACCTTAAATGAGGGAACAGAAAAACATTCATACCAAGAGGGGACTGTGTAGTAGTCTGGTTTGTACAAAAATAGCTGTACTGGATCAAAATGGTTTTGCTCATTTGCTTATTTAAGTGCTTGAAAAGTGTTGAACATACATGTGTTCTGTACATACATGTTTTCTGTACACATTGCATAAAATTTTCACCTCAACATCCTAAGAGACAGTGCAAGCACGTGGAATTTAAAAAGTGGAAAGCAGGAGAAATCTTTTAATTTTGTTAATTTGATGTAGTAAACATATCAGACTGAAGAATTATTGCAACATGGATAAAGGAACTCTTTTATTATTAAAAGTTACTATCAGAAGGTTTATTCCTTTCACTTTGAAGGATGGCGTGATATATAATTGTTATTAAAGCATAACCAGAAAGATCATATTTAGATTGAGTGTGGTTTTGTGGCTTGTAAATACGAATTCAAGTTATTTCAGAAAAATAGTACAAATTTAATAGCAAAGACTGTGAATAGGTTACAGTTGCACAAATGTTATTACTGTCATGGTTCTTTTCTGAAGTGTAGAAAAAAATTTTTTTAAAGTGCCAACACTATCAAAGTTTCTAAACATCCTGCCATGCCCTTCCCTCTCAAAAGAGGGGATCGTCTTCTGAAGGCACTTGATAATATTGTCTATCAAGGCTGGAACTGGAGACATCCTCTAGTTGTTTGCTTTTTGTTTCTTTGTGTGTGTGTATGTGCATGAGAGGGGTGTTTGGTTTTTTCCCCCTGAAAAATTTACTTTCTAAAATGGGATAGTGGGTTTCTGCCAATTCAGATGCTAGGATGGCCATCAGTTCAGTATTTGAGGTTCCCATAAGAGGCATATATGATGGTGAACTAAAAAGGAGCACACCATATATATGGGCCTAAGAATTTATTGTTCTTTCAGTCAATGTTTTAATGACCTAATACTTTGAATCACTACTTCTATTACATTAATATGAAGTTATAGTTTAAGTTAATACACAAGAACCTATATAGTACAGCTCATATGTTTACATTAAAAAAAACCAAAAAAAAAAAAAAAGAAAAAAACAACACAAAAACATGCTGTTTTTCTCTGTTGCTATGCTCACCCTTCCGGTGTTCTTTAGGGTCCTACCCTTGGCAGCTTTGGTTTTTCCAGAGCAGGATGGGTTCAGGGAGATTACGACAAACTGTGAGCACCTTGAGGTCTTCACTAGGAGGAGCTGAGGCTTGTGAGGGGGGTATCTCCCCTGTTTGCTGGGTGGAAGCTCATGCTTTCTCATCCTAGGTGTTTTGATTAGCATGGTTTAATTTCTATATTTTGCTTTGGTGTTTTGGTTTTTTGTATGTGTTTTTGTTGTTTTTTTTTTTTAACTCAGTCTTGCTCACTTATTTTCCCATGGGTCCCAAATTACTCTGTTTTTCCATCCTCATTGTTGTCTTTATTGCTGTTTTTTCCTGAATCATGAAGTTGCCCTCCTGCAGGAACCACTGATTGACCACTGTCAATCCTGTGTGCAGTCTGGGACCTCTGGGACCCCCTCCTCCCATGTCTGCACTCTTCCACACTACATGGGCAGTTTAATCCACACAGGGTAGCTACTTATTACTACTATAAACTGAAGCTGAGCAGAACAACCTTAAGCAATAGTTATCTTTTGACTACTAGACAATTGCTTTCAGAGCTAAAGCTAAATGAGCTCAGGCAAGGCCAAGACAAACCCAAATCCAAATTAATAAATCAAATATTTAAACATTATCATGTCTGCAGAACATTCTTTTTAGCTAAATATTTACCTCCTTTTCTAACTGTTTTGAGACCATCAAAGTAATTGGAATCTAGACTGCTTTCATGCCACATGAAAAGGCCTAAATATATGCATACTGGACTTTCCTTTATATGCAACTGACATGTAGAATGAACCATTCTTGTCCTGGTTTTAAATGGAGTCATGGCTCACCTTTGATAAATAATATTTTCCCTAGCTTACAGAAGTTTTAGTAAATTAACCTTTTCACCCTACTATTTTCCAAAGTGAGGATGAGAGTTCTGTTATTAACATGAAGAGCTGAGCACTTTATCTGTGGCTTTGGGCCATGGAATTTGAGTTTCTTGGAAATATCAACATTTCTTTCATTCTCCACATCCTGCCATTTAAATTCAACAAGAGAAGATCAACAGTTTTCTTATCTGGCGTCTTATTTTCATTTGCAGAACAGAAGTAAGTTCATATTGGGTAGGACTTTCCTTGGTGTGTTTAAAATAGGTTTCTACGTTTTGGGTAATAACACCAAGTAAGTTGCTTAGTCAGTGGAGTCTGGTTAAGGTCATTACTGAAATGAGCTCTGGAAATCTTTCTCAGTTCTGGTCAGATTGATAGTCTACTGCACATATTATAAAAGCTTATCTTATATCTTACAAACAAGCAGCCCTCCAGTTTCTTGCCCTTTATGTGATTCCATGTTGAGGTGAATAAACATATGGTGTGATTTAGCCAACTTTTGGAGCATCTCATCTTTTAGCCCTACAAACTGTTCAGCCACCTGTGCATGCTCTGAAATTCAAAGGAACCCGAGAAAGCACCAGTCCGAACTGCGGGCAGTAGAGATGGGGACAGAGATAATCTTGAATCGTTTAGGCAACCTGATCTCTTTCTTAGACCCTTCATTAGAATTTCCTAAGTTGCATCATTCTACTGCAAAAGTATCCAGAATTTAGACACCTATTTATGTATTATATATTCTGGAGAAAGTATCAACAGCCCGACTCCTGCTATGCAAGGGAAAATGAGAGTCCATGCGATTCAAAAGCTAATCATTATGCTGCCGTTTTTAAATGGTGCAGCGTCAAGGAAGAAGAAATGCTTCACAGTTGTCTAGGAGCCAAATGTCCATTAGGTAAGACTCCAATGAAATAGTCTTCCTGTTTCTTTTTATGTCGATAGCAAAACTTCCATTGACTTCAGTTGAAAGATAACTGGGTCCAAAAGGCTAATTATTAGCAGTGGGTTAATGTGTTAGTGGCTCCCCTTAAAGAAATTTGATTTCAGAGAATCTGGGTCTAATTTAGAAATATGGTTAGTAAATGAATGATTATTTTAAAATAATTTTACAATTATATTTACTGAATGAATAACTGTTTATTACCTCAAATAAATTCAAAACCAAAAAAAAAGAAAGAAGGAGATGTAGAGCAAATAGGGAGCTATTCAAGCAATGAAAAGCAGATTTCTACTTTAGTATGAGATAATCACACTGTGGACTCCATTGGCTGAAACTAGGGCCAGGATTCAGTTGCCTGACTATGGACATCTAGTGCATCTATTTGGGATGCTCTTTGGGCCTTCCTATTTGGGAACATCTGTTTATATGAGGCTCATGGTTTTCAGGTGCAGAGTTAACCAGATGTTATTTTGTTTGTTTATACAGTAGCCAATCTCAAAAAAAAAGGTTTAAATGACTGTGTCTCTGAACAATCTAATACATAATAGACTTCGCAGCAGTGTGAGATCTAGAAACAGAAAACTTCTTCCTTATTAATCCTCTTGACTTAATAACTTCAGCTAATGAATAAGGAAGGAAGTAAACCAAATAGAGCAATATTGGCTTGCCATAGTGGAAGCCTGCTAATGCATTTAAAATTTTCCAAATAGAGAAGAAGAAAATGAAACAGTGGAGCAGTATATTTCCAAGATTCTGAAAGTGCTAAAAATGAGTATGTGACAAAAAGTTGTCTGACACTCTAAATTTTTTGCTTTTTTCCTAGATCAGCATTTGCACACCCATCTCCTGTTCCCTTTTTGTTTTCAGCACCTGCAGAGATTTAAGCTGAAAATTTTGTCTCTCTACTCTTGTCACTCTAGATGTTTCTTGTTGTGTAAATCTGTCTTTGCTCTCCTTACAAATAAAATGCAAATCATATCCTTGCCAGAGCTAAATGCTTATCTGAGTGAAATCAGGATAAGTACTTGAAGGTTAAAACTGAAATTCACTTTCTATTTAAAAAAAATCGCAGAATGCTACATTACTTTTTGTCTCTAAAAATGGATAGAAAAATATCAGAGTTTCAGCTCAAATAAATACCTTTTTTTCTGAATTAGGCTTTTTAGATGCTTTTTGTAGTGGTCATCCCAGTTCACAGAAGGTGATGACAATAACTGATGAGAATAACTAACAGCAGATACTCAGGATTTTTATATATGTATATATTTTTAAATGGCAACATGTTGCAATTTGTAGGAGTTGAGTATTTGTGATTTAAATGTAGGGTCAAAACTGGCATAAAATGTGAGGGTGAGCTCTGTGAGGCGTATGGAAGGGTTGCTGGTGATGCCAGTCACGGTAGTAGAGTTGACAAGAGGACAGTGGCTGCCATGCCTCTCGGCTGCTGAAGAGCACGTGGAAGGAGAAGCGGGAGAGCTATTCCTAGCATTGGCAGTGATGACACCACAAGCAATAAAGAAGAGCGTTCCACTTCAGTCAAGAATTCAAAAGCCTTTTCATGAACTTAATTAAGAAGCTTTTCTGACAGTGGGGACATCTTAATTGTCTGTTGCATCCTCGAAGAAGGAAATGAAAGGAGCGCTGCTGAAATTCAGGTTTTGCAAGCAATCGACTTTCCTACCTGCCAGCATCTAAAAGCTAAAAATAGTAAGAAGAGTGAAGAAGGGATTTCAGAGTTGTTTCTAAGGAATTTCCCCTGAAAGAATAGTTTAAGATTTAAAGACATTAGAAGAAAAAAATAAGGATACAACAGTCAGAAGCATTTTGCTGCAATTAATGGATTTGTTGTTGTTGTTGTTGTGAAAGTAAGATAAGGCTTAGTTTTATACATCCTACTATAATTTATACTAACTAGATTTTTTGACAGGAGAGGTGAGTAATAATTATGTTAGAATAGCGGGAGCCTTCTTTCTTAAAGGGCCACAGCTGACATTGTTTTCATGACAAGAGGCTATTTGAGTATGAATTTGAAAAGTTTTTGATAGCACAGATGATCAAGGGAAAAGCATACACCTGAATGGCCAAGAGAATTATTTTTTTTTTTTCCCTAAGAAATTGATGGCCATTTTTCATCTGATTAATATTAACTACTCATTTAGGACCCTTCTTCTGTAAATCCTGGGTGTCCTAAAAATGCAAGTTCAGTTTTATACTGTAAAAGTTCAACTGTGCTTACTAAGGAAAGATTTTAAGTAGTTCTTTGTAGACACTACAAAGAAGAAAATAGGGCAATAATCTTAGTGTTTTTCAGAGATGAAAAGACTCGTGTAAATCTTCCAAACTTTTATTTGCTTACATTTAACAGTATCCTGTCATGTGTCACATGAAATATCTTCCAGGAAAGGTGGTATTTTAACTGGCTAATCTACCTGAGTAACGTGGGAACAATACAGCTTCAGTTGCCCTTACCTTTCTTTATCCCTTATGAATACAGACACAAACTGTTTAGAATGATGAGCTATGAAGTACAGTGAGTTGGTAAGGGATGCCGAAGAAATGAGGAAAAAATCCAGATCTGCAGGCAGTAAGAGGTTGTTCAGGAAATGTATTTTAGGCAGATGATACCCTAAGGAAGATACTGGCCCATTTTCAGATGGACACACTAGCATTGCTCATATGTACAAAAGGTGAGAATATTAGGTAAATATTTCTGTTTGTACATGGAAAAAAATGGAGAAGTATATTTGCATCCTATGAGGACAAGAAGTCATTTCCCACTTTGATAGTAACCAAAGAAGAAATCAGACAACACCTGCTTTGAACAAATACTTGGAAATAAGTATTTCTTTCCTACTTGTGCAGAAGAAGACTAAAAGACTTGGCTGCAGTAGTCTCTGGTTGACTGATGCTCTTTTTTTGTTTTGAGTAATTTAGGAAATTAGGAAAATTCTGTAAATTTATGTGACTCCTGATGTAGAGCCAGTATTCGAAGGGGGCACTCAGGTGACAGAAGAGGCCATTCGGCCATTAAACCTGACGTTCATCTTTGGCATTTGTAATACAGCATTTGGAAAACAGGTGAAGGAAGAACACTATCTTAGGGTATTATGTTTTTAAAGCTTGTTGAAAGGTCACAAAACATTCAGTTAAGAGCTACAATCATTTTTCAGATGCTGGAGAAACTCCTTTGCAGTGGAGCATTTAGAGATCTCGATCGGTTAGTTTATCACACAGGAGATCAAGAGGTGACTTGATTATAAAATGTAAACACTTTTATAAAGACACAGTATCCACCACTAAAAGCTTTTTAGTTTAGTGATGAAAGGCAGAATAAGCTCTGAGGGATGGGAGTCAAAGTGACTGTTCTTGGAAACAGGGTATGCATTTTTAATGGTGAGGGTGATTCACCTAGGAGGTGCTGATCTTCTCTCAGGATTCTCTGAACAACACTTGCTTCTTATCTAAACGTTAATGCAGTATACAGCTTCAGATCCCAGCAACACGATGTTACACCCTTCCTGGCTTGCAGGACTTAGGTAATTTTGTCTTCTCTCATCTTTCCCCCGCACCACCAAGGAGGATCAGAAGTGGCCAATTTCAAACCTGTTCACTAAAGCTAGGATTGAAGTTTCTGATATCAGCATGTTCTAAGGATGTTAATGGGCTCGTCTGCCTAAGTCAGGAGCAGGTTTCTTGAAAGAATGAATTTATATGTTTTATAGTGTAGTAAAAGTAAAAACAACTTATGTAGACTTACTGCTCTAATATATTTCATTGCATGTGCTGATAGTATTTCTAATATAGTAGTTGCAACCAGTCCACTGTTTCTCACTCACCAGTCATACATACCACCAATCATAACTCCCTGGTAATCAACCAAGTACTGATCCAAAGTGTGTAAAGCCATGCTTCCACACTGCTCCAGGCTAAACCACTAATCTTCCCAGTCTCCAAACAGCATAATGATTTAGCTGAAAACATCGAATTATCACCTAGGTGACTTGATGTAACAAAATGACATAAAATAGGATACCTAGTGGATTTAAGTTCAGGCTTCTTATCTAGGGACACTATCATTTGAATTCACAACACTTTCCTTTCTTCCCATCTTCCTCACATATATTTTGGTCTTCTAATGACCTGTGACATAAATAAATTACAGTAGCAATGGCAGTGAGCACAGGCAGATAATCTAATACAAATAAAACCTCCTACATCTCAGTTCTCATCACAGAAGAAAAAACATCCTGTCTGTCCTTCAGTGTCCCATATCCTAAGTCAAGTCCTCCTAAAGTGTAGGAGACAGGATTTCACGCTAGTGCAATCCAAGCAGGATGTTTTATCTTTCCTTTTTTAAAAAAAAAATATATATGTAATATTGGACATACCAGGATGTTATCTTGATAATGTTTGTCAATCATTGACTTGAGGAAAAAAAGGTGAGAGTTGCTGCTACCCAGACATACTTACTCCATGATGGTTTTCAGGTAGGAAGAGTACTACCTTTCATCACACAAGCCAGATTTGTTGCCAGCATTCATAGAATCATAGAATCCTCAAGGTTGGAAAAGACCTTCACGCTCATCAAGTCCAACCGTCCACCCTACAAATCCTAACCACTAAACCATGTCATTCAACATGACAAATTTGTCTGGCAGAGTGTACCTAATTTCCTACTTTTTGGGAAGCTGGCAGAATATGAGGCCACATCAATGACATAGTTGGATGATGTCAGTGTCCTGGGCCCAGCTCCCCTCTTTGCTGTTCTGGCGTTAGACCAAGGCATGGTACAATGCACAGATGGCCTGGTAGGTGATTTTATTTGAAACACAGAAAAAAATATATTTGTACTTTTGACCAGCTTCAGGAATTTTCTTGAAGCCTACAGATTTTTACTTCTACTTCAGAAATGCACTGGTGGCTGTTTGTATTATACCTGACAGAAAGAAATGTTTAGTTATTCCACTTGGTCGGAGAGAGCTGGTAAGAAATTTTCATCTTCTGTTTTGTGGGATCTCACTCTCAATACCAATACAGCCTCACTCTTCATTGTTGTGTTCTGCTCTTAGAGAATATTGTACAAAGTGCTGCATCAAAAGAAGCATGGCCAGCAGGACGAGGAAGGTGATTCTGCCCCTCTACTCTGCTCTGGTGAGACCGCACCTGGAGCCCTCATCACAGGAAAGACATGGAGCTGTTGGAGAGGGTCCAGAGCAGGGCTGTGAAGATGATCAAAGGGCTGGAGCACCTCTGCTACAAAGACAGGCTGAGAGAGTTGGGGCTGTTCAGCCTGCAGAAGAGAAGGCTTCAGGGAGACCTTATAGCAGCCTTCCAGTACCTGAAGGGGCCTACAGGAAAGCTGGGGAGGGTCTTTTCACCAGAGACTGTAGTGATAGGACAAGGGGTAATGGTTTTAAACTGAAAGAGGGTAGATTTAAGTTGGACATCAGAAAGAAATTCTTCACCATGAGGGTGGTAAGGTGCTGGAACAGGTTGCCTAGGGACGTTGTGGAAGCCCCCTCCCTGGAGGTGTTTAAGGCCAGGTTGGATGAGGCTTTGTGCAACCTGGTCTAGTGTGAGGTGTCCCTGCTCATAGCAGGGAGGTTGGAACCTGATGATCTTTAAGGTTTTGTCCAACCTTAACCATTCCATGATTCTATGATTCTATAAAAATGTTTGTCACAAGCACTCTTAACACACAGCTTTGGATTTCACATCATATACCCAAAGTAAAGGGAGGGAGTGCCATTTAAAAACCAGCAAAGGACAAGACTGCAAAATAATGGTCCTGTTCTACAACTATTCCTTGTGGTTGTGAAGAATCTGTGAATTTGGCAGAAGGACAAGTCACTGATCATCAAACACACAAGAGCTCTGCTTAGATTAGCAGAAGCTACTGGCTCAAGCAATAAAAAATCCTGATATAAAATAACGTATTCTTGTTTTACATCTAGCTCCATCTGGAAATCTGTTTTACGTTAAGAAAATACTGAGCTATGACAGGAACGAAATCCTTCCTGCTTTTGGCTCTCTAAAGGGCTATCCAAGGAGAATGAGATACTTTTTTCTGCTAGAGAATAAGTAGGAGACTAATGCTGTGGTTAGATCAAAGTATCCTGCAACAAGTACTGACTTGGTCACTTGACAATTTGTCAGTGCTTTCTCTGTGGATACAGCTACACTGGAGTGTCAGGTTTGTACCTGGAGCCTTCTGTGGCACTGGACCAAATCTTCTCGAGGGCTGACCTTATTGCCAGTGATGGCTCACCAGCCTGTGGACTCCTGTGGTGGTCAACAAAGATCAGGGAGCCTGGGGCTCTATGGGTGCATTTTGCTGAGTGCAATGTTGTGAGACCGCTGTAGAGTAGTAGAAAAATATTAACCAAGGAAAACCTTTGGAGAAATGTCTCTCTGCCAAATTTATGGGTATTTCAGAGTAGCAGGCAGAATCATAAAGCAGGTTAGTAGACTTTGTGCAGTGTTTCCCAAAGGACACTCACTCCTGTTATTTAAGATACTATAGGTTTAAAACGAGCCCTAGGGGTTTTCTGTCAGAACTTAAATGGGAAATGGGTTGACAGAAGTTTTCCTTCTCTTAAAATCGTACCTATGGCTAGAATGGCTCCTTAGGAGAGAACCCCAGTGGGTCTGCTAGATGTGATTAATGATATGATTACTGAACCATCCTTCTTGGTGTCCTTCTGCTGTGTTGTCTGTATGACAATTTTCCAATATGCATTATTACAGGAATAAAATTAATATTTTGATATATTAGCAGTACTGAACTGTGTGGGCTATATTTCTTTATGGAAATGGCTTTTTGAAAGAGTTTGGGCATAAATAGTAAGCTTGGAAATCAATCAAACTGTTGATAGAAAACAGGAAGGAAAAGAGACCAAAACCTGAAGTTGGATGTAATGGTTTTCTATAGGCCTTGCTGTGGAGGTTTAGATCAAAGGAAAAATAGTTTATACTCATTTGGGGCTCATACTTTCTACTCAAAAACTTCATCAGATAGAAGAGATTTGCAGAAAAATTCTTTATTTACACTGATTTAATTCTTAGCTTGTACAGTCTCAGTGAACATCAAGAAGCAAAGTTGCTCAGCACAAAAGAGATTCAGTTTTTCTACTGAGAATAATTTCAAGCTCAAGACAATTTTCTTAAAACAGTTATGAACAGTGATATTTTCAGGAAAAAATAGGTAATGAAAATGTAGAAAACACAGCATGGGTTTTCTTTCACAAATAGTATTCTTGAGAACATTTAACTTCAGTAGAGAGTACATAAAAAGAAGAAATTAAAATAAATCACAAATATAAAAAGCCTTGAAATTTTTAATTTTACTATATGCCGTGCCTAAGACGTAAAATAAAACCAGTTAATTTTCTTCTTTTCTAATTTTCTAATTCACTAAAATGCCATATGCTTTTCATTTGTGTTTACTTTGGCATCCAGAAGAATGAAGAGAATTAAATAATGCTGGGGACAAGGTTAATCATTATCTTGTGCTCAAGCACTTTGGTTGTATATTTAAAATAGATGTGTGAGCCTTTTTCCTCCTTGTAATATGGATATTATAAAGGAAGGTGAGCAGCATGATAAATTAGAGATGCTCTCAGCGAAGCTGTTAAATTATTTTTAGGTGGAAGACATACTGTACACATTGAGCCTCAGCTGAATATAATTAATTTGAAACGTTATCACTGTTGTGCTTGCAGTGCTATTGTGATTTTTTTTCAGTTCTGCATCTTGCTGGCTCCTATCACACCCCTCACTGTGAGATCTTTTCCTGTTTTGCACGTGTCCTGTTTGTTACCACCATATGGTAGTTGGAATTTCAGTAGCTGTGCTCTGTTTACAGACCACTGTGCGTTGTCATATTTTTGCTGCTCACCCTGTATTGCCATCTGATACCTATCATCTGTTTAACACATTGGATGCCAAAAATACTCAGTTTTACTTTTTTTTTTCAAATGTATGTGTGAGAAGGACTGTTTCAGAAAGCTGTTTTAATAAATATTGCTCCAAAGTAATTTCCTGTTATGTTGAACCAGTATCCACACCACTCAACTTTCCAAACTTTTTAACAGGTGCCAGCTGACTGAAGGGATATATTGCAGCTTTGGAAAATTTGTGGGGTTTTTTGTGGGTTTTGTTTTGTTGTTTTGTTTTTTGTTTGGTTTTGTGTTGGTTTTTTTTCACTTGTGTGCATTGCACAGTTAGTAAAGGACTCTAATGTGTTTACGCATCTTTTCCCACTGTATGATGGTAACAAAATATTCTCAGAGAGTAGTGGGGTCTATTCTTACCCAGGTTGCCAACTGTAACTTTATTAAGGTTACACTAAGTATCTGTTTCTGAAACTGATTTGATGGATAAAATACAGTATGGTTTGCAAGAGTTGGCATTAGTGAAGGCTGCTGCTGTTTTAATCCAGCATTTCAATCCCTTGTGATATTGACACCAAAAAAATCCCTTTACCAACTGTCACGATGTAATTAAATGTTGGGGGCAGGGGAACAGATAACATGAAAAATGGTTGTATTGCTGAATTAGAGGTAGAGGAGCCTGCGGCAGTATTTGGGGTATTAGACGTGATGAATTTTTCATTCAGTAGTATTTTAAGATGCAAAAGTCTTGACTTGCTAGGAGTTCATAAGGTTAAATTTCTGAAGAGGTGCTCATAAGCCTCTGTTTCCTATGGCTTCTTGATGGGGGAAAACAACAGCACTTCACAGTTGCGTACCATAGCAAAACCATAGAATTCTGTGGTCTTCTGCCAGCTTCCCTTGGGTATTGCTAGGCACGGAATTTTCCAAACTGACTTAACAGCTTAAAAGTGCCAGTCCATACAGGACCCTCTCACTACTGATAGTAGTAGTAGCTGCTCTCTGAAGACTTCGAGTGGTTCCACCTGAGGGGCTGTTGTTCTGCTCTCTGCTGACTTGGATTGTCTCTGTTGTAGGTAACTTGGTTGATCAGGACAAATTCTGCCTGGGCTATGTGATTCATCCAGCTGAACTTAGCAATGCTGCTAATTAATATTGTTCAGTTGAATAAATGGGCTTCTCTTTTATTTTCTCTCTTGCATGTACTGCCTCATTAATATGCCTGGTGCTTGGCAGTTCTCTATTCAGGGTAAGAGAGCTAAGTACTGGTACCTGTGTTTGTGATTTTGTGAGGGTGCAAATTTATGCCTTACTTTTAAAACCTCTTCCTTAAGGTTTTTATTCCTCTTTTTTTTTCTTTTTTCCCTTCTCCAATTCTTGAATTGAGAAATTGAGCTTTTCTACTGAAAACACCCCCCCCTTCAGGCTTTTTGCTCTTTGTTTTACATGGCTTTCTGTTCTTCACCATTTTATGGCTGGTTGGTTATGATGTGATGACCATCCTTAGGAAAACAACATGCCCACAGTAGCATATTATGTGATTGAATAAATTAATTCAATAAATTGAAGAGAAGACCATTTAATTATCTTTTGCTTCACTTTGAAAACAGATTAGGTTTTTTTTTGTTCACAAAAATATGATTTTGGTGAAATATAGCTTAAATAAATGATATTTGTATTCCATAATAAAATGAAGCTGATGTTTTTGAAGAGAAAATAAATCGAGTTATTCTTTACTCATTGACTTAATGTATTTTAAGGGGCATTTGCTGGCAGAGCCACTTCACAAAACAGTATTTTGCTGTGGAAATTTCCTGTAAGGCTCAGAGACTACTGCTCCAAGGATCAATTTGTGCTTCTCTCAGTGAAGTAATGACATTAAAGCAGTGTTACACCATCATGAGCTGACACAGGTGACACAGGTCAGCACATTCAAGAGACAACGTTTTGCCTGTCTTTTATACTACATGTAGAAGAGAGCATCATGCTGACAGTAATATTCAGGTAAATGAGGAAAATGAAGACATCACTTACACAGTTGATTGATAAGGCCATGATCCAGGCTCTGAGATATTCCACTAGAGATGGAAACTTCTTACTTATTAGCTAGCAAAACAACAATCGAGAAAAAAGCTAAAACCAGCCCAGGATTAGGTACCGTAGTTTTTATAGCTATTTCTGAACTGGTTGTATTCTGCTGGTACTTTCATTTATTCTTTTGCCACTTTTTTACAGTTGTTTGTTCAGTGAAACTCAGTATCAGCGACAAACAACTCACGGAGTAAGTTGGTACTTGTTCTCTGCATCAGAGGTCATTGCCTCCTCACCTGCTAAACAGGGCTCTTGATTCTCAAGCATGTTGAAGCACATGTATTTTACAAACAGTGTTGGTCCATGTTGCTCTGAGAAAACCACGAGCTGTTGGTTTGGCTGGGGAAGACAGTAATTAGTTGTTTTTTAGGTTTTATAAAAGGAGCTTGTGCCTAACATATTTAGGGCTTTTTTTTTTTTGCTTTTTTTTTTTTTTTTAAATAAGCAACCATATCTGAAAATTACTTGTATCTGCAAATGCAGTAGTGTAAGAGGACATGCCCTGTAATCTTGTAATTGTACTAGCATGGCTGGGTGTCTCTGGCATCTTTGCTTTCTGCTGTACACCTCTACTAAAACAGTACATCTGTTAAGCTAGATAAAGAAAACACAGAGAATGAAAACATTTCCCTGAAAGAAAAAGAGGTAAATTAACCTTAATTAATGGCCTTTAATACTTTTATCATTCTTCTATTGGTGTCAGAGTAAGCTCTGATTTCATAATTTTAAGTAAGCCTTGCATAAACCTTATTTCATTAAATATATTTATATGTCTCATTTATTAGATGAACAGATGTTTGTCTCTAAAATAACTGGGAGAAGAAGAGATGGCTCTTTATCTCGCTTCCCAGTTTAGCAGGTCCTAACTTGAAAGGGTGCTGGGAATTGCAGAAATGCAGGAAGGTGATTTCTCTGTTGTGGTTTAACAATGCAGGTTGGCAGCAGGTAGGAGTAAATTTCTGAGATCTCTTTTTTCAATGGGTCTTACGGAACTGTTGATCTGACAAATTTTAGGTAACTGAAATACACTTTTAAAACAAACTCTGTGTCAAATACTGTTATTTTAAGTAAAACCAGCCTGTTTCCACACATATCCCAGTTAAAGTCACATACAAACAGTAATAAGTTTGCACCTTGAAAAGTGCTATGATTTTGTTTCTTAAAATGCTTGGTTTTGGAAGTGCAGTTGCGAGGGCAGGTCAAGATAGCACTTGTGCTGCAGTAAATGGTTTTACCACCCTCTTCCTCAGCTTCTAATTCTGCTGCTGGCTTTTTTTTTTTAATTTTTTTTAATCTAAAAGCATTAATGCAACTGTGTGGGCTCAGATTTATTTATTTTTTTCCTTCAGTTCCTTCCATTCAGTTTCCTGGCCCTGGTTCACTGTGTGGTTGCATGAGTATTGCTGTCCCTTGGTTATTACAGCTGGTTTTCCTGCAACAGGTATTACATGAATGCTGCAAATAAAATAATATCCTTCTGCAGTTTTGATGCTTAAGTAGTTTCAGCACTCTTAAAAAAGCTGAATATCTTTATATTAGGTAGATAATGCTTGGCCCTGAATGCTTGCTTTAATGATTCAGGAATAGAGGGATTGTAACATAAGGATATTTCTGTTATTTTTGAAGTGGTTGCATTTGGTGAAATTCAGGCTGCTAATGGCATTATGTGTATGAACTCATGAAACTTTCTGAACTCTGTCACTTGGAGATAGTGGCAACTTTCCAGAGCAAACCAATGCTCTCCTGCCACACCGTCCATGTTAGGAGAGCTGAGTGGTGAAGAACTTAAGTGGGAAAGTGCAGCAGAGCTGTGGTGGTTATGTGAGATGATGGATATTGGTGAGGTTTTCCACAGAGGTAAGAAGTGTGTAAAAGTGCCCATACTGGTTAGGATGTATTGTGTGGTGTTCTCACCGCTCTTCAACTGGCTCTGGCTAAACTGTCCATGTACAGCATTGGGAAGAGGAAGCCTGACAGAGAGGATCCTGGTGCCTTTGGGGCCTCCAACATTCTACCAGGTGTCTGCACAGAATACTATTGGAGTAGTCCATTGATTCTGTGGAGGTCTTCAGGGTACTCTGCTTGGTGTCCCTTGCAATTAACTGTTTTTACAGTTGATGCTTTTACTCTTAGCCCCCTCTATGTCTCTCTCTCTTTTTTTTTAATTTATTATTTTTTTAATTCTTTGACTCCCGTGACTGTGTTCCCAGTTTTGTGGGGGTCGTGAAAGTGCTTAGCTCCATCCCCCTTCCTTAGCTCACATTAGGACTGGGGAACAAACAGTAGCCTATTTGGGCTGCTCAGGGAAGTGTAAAAGTATAATGCAAGTGGGTAGACATGTCTGGTCTCTATATGATACTAGTTCATATACCTTTATATATCTGTTACGTGTTGTTCTAGAAAAACACTGAATTGACTGTATCAGGGCACAGGAGTCTGCTCACCTGGGAAGCAGGTGAGTCTAACCCATGGGATTGATGATGAGTAAGTGAAGCACAAACAGTAGCTGGAAGGGTAGATGCTGTAGTTAAATTTGGATGGTAAAAGAAATAGAAGGATTGAACATTTAGAAAATATGGTGTGGTTTCTGCAGTGTGGTACTGAGTCAGTTGCTGCCCTAGTGCACAGAGGGTCTGTGTGTTAGAGGCATTGCTGGACTCCATTCCAGGAGACCAAGGATAATGCTTGTTGTACCACAACTCATAATTTCCTTGTTTTCAAAAAAGAAAGATTTATTGAATTTGATGTTCAGGTGTGACTGAAGAAGGCATTGAGGACTATGGTGGTTGCTTGCAGTGTTTTAAACAGCTGTTTCCAATGAGCTTAGGGACAAATATTTATTAATTTTATTTTGGTGTGGAACCACGTGCAAGCTCACTCATCTCATGAGACTTCATATTATATTAAGCCTTGTGTCACCAAATTCAGGCAGTGTAATTATTTGTGATCAGTGTAATTGCAAATTTTACTTGGATATTACTAAAAAAATATTAGATTAGTGGACCTATATCCTTTTCCTGTCTGGGGAAGAGGGAGTGGATAGATCCTTGGCACCATTTCCTACTCACCATCCTATTTCTATTATTTTAACTCATTAACATTTCCAAAGTCATTAATGCAAACGCTTTTGTTAGTACTTACATCACAAAGCTTACCCAAGGGGCTTTATGTGAAACCTGGTCTCATGACTGTTATAAAATGCTGGACTTCTGTTGTTGTGACTCTTCTGACAAGGCACTCATTTTCCAAGTCAGTTGGTTCCACCCTGGTGCAATCTCCATCACCTACAGTTCCCTCTGCACCTTGGAGGGAAGGATCATATCTTCCAACTGGTTTTCTTGTATTCTGGATTTGTGTTGCTCTTTCAGTGTTTTTCATGCTTGTGCTGTGACCTAGAGGTCTTCCTGCTTGTATTTGTGCAAGTTCTGTGGGACATCATTAATAAGGCTCATGCCCTGCCCTAGAAGAATATGTTTCCAGATCCCAGCTCATAACAGCAATTAGGTGGAAGGGCTTATACTTCATTAAAAAGGTCAAGGAAGTGCAGGGGCTCCAGGTCCTGAGCCGTAGTTGGGATGGAGCAGCACTGGGTGGAAAGGCGTTGTCTCCCTCCTCTCTCAGACTTGTTTCATTTTTTTATTTGTTAAGACATTCAAATTCCAAATAATTCTTCACTGTTGAAACGTAACAACTTTCAGTCTGAAACCCCTCCTAATGTTGCTGAAACACTTTTAATGAAAAAACAAGACTTTAACCTTTGAAACACAAGCTTTTCTGCCCACCGTTGCCATAAAGCATAGGAGCTGTACTCTTTTTTAAAGCAGTAGATACTGAGGAGAACTGAACATCTTTTTGGGAATGGTATTGGTTTTCATAGTTTTATGAACTCTCAGCAGAAAAACCCTGATTTATGAATTCCTCAGCTATGCCTTTTTTTAGTAGTGTTAGATGTTGTTTGCTTAGTTATCTGGTTTCTCTTTTATACTTCAGAAATGGTAACGGTCATTTGGGGGAAACTGTGGGAAGATGGAATGTAAATTCCTTTTTGTAGATATTGCACATTTCTGACTCACAGTTCTTCAGTTGTGTAAGGAGAAAGTCTTATTGTGGGCTGTGATTATTTTTAAAAAACAAATAGAAATATAGGAAAATAAAGTTATTCAGTAACCTACATTAGGAAACTTCCAGGAAGCCGAAAAATGACATTTTGTGCAAGTTATTTAATGAGCTCGTTTGTATGCTTGTAGAAGACCTGCCTTTAGCAACATGTTGGCTTGCAAATGACTGTTACTGCTGGTGAAAAAGCACCAGGTAAGAGCCCTGTGAATAAAGCTTCAGTCCACACTACTTTGCTGCTGCGCCTCTGTTCTGACACGATGAGGAGCAGAACTTTCTAACCACAGTGTGGGACTTTTTCATCTCAGCCTGTACAGTCTTGTTAGGATGCTGACAGGTGGGATGCACTTGGTAAGAGATTATAGGAGGGATTTGCAGGGAATTGGATAACATTTATGGAGGGTTTAAGTATCTCTTACATGTGAACAACTTTCAACACCAGCAGTGGTGGCCAGGTCTAAACTCCTGTGTAAAAATCTAAAGTGAATCATAGAATCATAGAGTGGTTTGGGTTAGAAAGGACCTTAAAGATCATCTAGTTCCAACCCCCCTGCATGGGCAGGGACACCTCCCACTAGACCACGTTGCTCAAAGCCCCTTCCAACCTGGCCTTGAACACTTCCAGTGGTGGGGCCTCCACAGCATGGAGTGAAATCTTCGTCTTGGCCAGGTCTGAACTTTATCATGAGTCTCACAATGAAATGCTTTCTGGTGATGCTGCTCCTGCTTCCTAGTGTCATGGGTGTATGGGAAAATACCAACATTCATTAAAAACACTTTGTCCCTCATGGACGTGAGGAAAAGTATGAGTATATAGCCTGAAGGTTGGAAACCAGAAAGTGAATTACTAGAATAAAAAAATTATTTAAAGAAATAAATAAAAAAAAAAAGTAACATCCTGAATTTCTGAATCATGTTGGGAGATTTGTATTACCATATTGCCTGGAAGCACTTGTCATGGACTATAACCCTTCTGAGTGAGGGTTTTTATGGATCTAGAATAAAAGGCAGTCTTTGCCACAGGGGCAGCCTGCCTTGTAAGTATTAAGCACACTGTAAAATAATAGGAGCAGACAGGGGACCATGTATTGTCTATTGTCTAGGCTGGTAAGTAAAAGTTTTAGCATACCAGTAACCTGACTTTTGTCTGAACCTTTATAGGCATTGAATCAAAGGAGAGTTTGAAGGAGGATAACGGGATGATGGGATGGTGTTGTTGCTAATACTCCTACGTTAGGGGCAACAAGGTGAAAACCACAAAGATTCATGCTTGAAAGTTTAACTTGAACAGAGGCGTCTCAGTACTGAATGAGAAATGATAAACAAGGTGGAAATAGGCTATGGAAGTCTTTGAAGGGGAAGATAAGCCATTTATGTTTTATGCAATAGAAAAGGGGGCTCATTGGAGGAATACAAAGAGAGGCAAAATAAATTGTATTTGTTGCAAGATTGTGATTAGATTATCAGCTGGACAGGCTTGCACTGGAAAGAAAAGGGACTGAAGGATGATCGCTCAATGCTGAAGTTTGATAGATGTGAAATTAGCTAGATTTTGGTGTTGATTTTTTTTTTTTTAAACTTGCAAATTTAATCTCTGAGGCTTTTATGGCATTTTGAGTTGAAAGTCTAAATAGGTGGGAGTCCAGTCTAGCACAGTTATTACTGGTTCTGAGTGGCAATCAGAATGGACATGGTGGTTAAGGTTTGCTGGAGGTACAGGGAGATCTCTGTTTCAGTTTGTGGAGTTTGATGTACAGGTCACCCATGACAGGAATCAAGAATCTATTTCAAACACTTTAGTTTGGACAGAAGGAGACAGATGTGAGGCAGAGAAACAGACCTGTGAGTTACAAGCACATTCAGATATGTGTTTGTATCAATAGAACAGGGATAAAAAAGAAGTCTTGGCATGTAGAGGGGAAAGGGCTGATGCCCAGCAGGATTCAGGTGTTTGCTGGTGAGGTGAAAAATGTCATGGGCGACAGGTGAAGGCCAAGCTGAGAGAATAATAGAGTTGGTCCATAGTTGTGTGTTGAATGGATAGGAGAGAAGGAAGAAACCTTCAGGCCAGGTAAAATCTGGGACTGAGGAATAATTATTTTTATTATAGGATATAGAACATGCTATAATATATGTCATATATAGTAATTATTGTGATATATTTATTAAGAAATGTTTAGCAGGGAGAGATGAGACCTACAGGAAATGTGTAGAGGGAAGCATCAGATAGATGGTAAGTCACAGAACATTGAGAAGTTGGTCAATAGGTAAAAGCAGAGGGGCTAAAACCGGCCAGTTTGCGAAGGAGAAAACCCAGCACCCTCAAGATATGGAAGCCATTAACTCTTCCATGTCTTGCTTGCCTTTGGTGAGTGAATAAAAAAGGCACTGAATAAGAAAGTGCAGCAATAGCAATAATAAAGGAATATTAAGATAACATCCAATTCACTCAGGATTACAATATTTTGCAATAGGAGTACATGCAGCAATTTCATCTTCACAAAACAACCAAAGCAGGTATCATCTGTGGTAGAAAGCAGCACTCCCAAAACATTCAAAAAACACTGTGGACTTCAAATATCCTAACACAGTAACATTGCCACGTGTAGCACTCAGGAGCTGGAAGAGTTACTTATGTTTATTTACTATTCAACCTTAATTTGTCCTACTTGTGCAGGGGGTGTAAATTTTAATAACAGATTTATATGTGATGTGATGATGCTTGAAATAACTAACAAATGTATTTAGACTTCTTCACTGAACTTCAGCTGTTCTTGCAGTCAACGAGTGCTAGATTCCCCCTAAGCTCCTCAATTCCTCTTATTCAGACAAAACTATCCATAGCATCTTGCTAAGGTTGCCTGTCTTGGTTTTGTTTTTGTATTCCCAACACCCATCACAAGTTGACAGCTTTTCCCTGAGCTAAATGCTGAGGCAAAAGCTTGGTGCCATGCGGGGCCTTCTGGGAGCACCTGGGTGAGGTGAGTACCCACAGCTCCAGCAGAGCAGTGAGGCACCCGCCACGACCCAGATACTTCTAGCTTTGTGGAGCTGCTGAACAGTGGTTTTCAGATGACAGCTTCCACATAGCTGCTCAAAGTCTGTCTACAGGATTTTAGATCTAGCTGTTGCCTTCATAGATATATGAAATACCCAGAAGTGCTAGAAAACTTGTTATTTTGTCCAAATATGTTACTCTAGCAGCATGTTAATGAAGTATTAGTCTTTTGTACAGCAGAAGAAGATGTGTGGAAACAAATCTGAGTTGCATTCTTGAAGCTTTTTTTTTTTTTTCTTCCCCATAAAGAAGAATACTAGAAAGAGAACTTGGTTAAAGTCACATTGACTTTATGGAGGAAAAAAAAGTTTATACTCTGTGTGGTTATGGTTTGCCTGGCATGGGTGAACAGGGCAAAGTTTTACTGCATTTTACCAAGAACCTTTTTCATACTTGTGATAGCTGCTGGTGAATAGATACTTAAGGCTATGCCACTTGGTAGGTAGCACTTTTTCTACCAACACGAACTCATGACACGGTGTAATATTTTTATAATGTTAAATCAGGTGTTAAAGATTTCAAGACTGTATCATTAGAGTTGGAGAGTGAAAATGCAATCTGTAGTGCCATCTGCTGGATTTTTAAGTTAGTAAAAAAGTATCTTCACTGTACATTTAAAAATAATTTCAAATGTAACTGTGCATAAAGTTGACCCCAATATTTGGCATTTTTAGAAAATCTGTGCAGGCAGAGCATACATATGCAAGTGCATAATTTTGTCACTTTTTAATCTTCCATGTATATCTGCAAATATTTCAGATAGCTAAACATAATAGGATTTTAAAAGTAAACCATAAAAAAAAGAATAATGTAGTCTGTTAATAAAATCTTAGATTCTAGGATCATAATTGTAATATCTGATTAGTGGAGGTGATTTCAGCAGTATAGATGTACATCTTGGGCAGGATCAAAAAAACCCAACAACATAGATGATAAGCTTTGGGTGGTTTGCTAAGCCACTTTCTAATCAGTCAATATTACAGATTACCTTAATGTCTATTATCCTACTAGTGATATTAGTGAACTGTCTGAAAAGTTTGAGGTAAGATGCTTATGGCATGAGTGTCCTCCAAGGCTTACAGTTTTCACTAAGTACCTCAAAACATGAGTAAAGCTTTGCAGAATTGCCTATCAGTATTTAATTTTTTTTTTGCTAGTTTACACAGTCAGTGTAAAATATTGCATATTCGAATGAAAATGTGTTATATGCGTGACGTACAGCTAAAGCATTTTTTGTGAAATGCCTTTGAAGAAAAAGGGTAGATGAGCCCACCACGTTTTCTTGGGAAAAAAGCTTAGAAACCTCAATATATGATGTACTGTCCTGCTATAAAAGTGAATGGGTTAAGTCTTTCAGTGTATGCATGACAACTGTGTATTGGTTCTTGTCTTGCTCCACCAATGGTGATACCAACATCTCATGTACTTGCGGTACAGTACTGAGGCTGATGGGTAAGAGCCCAGAAATTGAGTCATAGCCATGGTTCTATGATGTGCCTCTCTAATTGGCTGTCTCTTTGAGAATTTTAGCAACAGAAGATACTTTTTTTAGTCATATGAGATCTGATGTGCCCGAAGATTAACCCATTGTATGATTGTTTTTTGATCACACCCATTTGTGCCACCTGTGTGAATGGGAAATACTGGGTACCTTCCCCAGCAGAGCCAGCTTAAGCAGATACACTCAGCTATTCAGAGTGGTGTGAGGTCTGCTGAAGTGAAGGATGGCAGTGATATTGTTGGAAGAAGCTTATCCTTCCAGTTTCTTGACTTCTTTATGCTATGTTCTCAAATGTATCATTGCATTTGTGGACGTTTTTTCTATTGTTTCTCCATGAAGAAGAGAATAGTTTTAATCCTGTTTGTGGAGAGGCCTTTCCTACCTAGTGAGTAAGTTTACTATATAATAAATGGTGGAGCAGTACTGAAGCCTTGGGCCATCAGATGATGCTGTTGATGATCTGAACAGTTCTAAAGATACAAACACTTCTGTGTTTCTAGCAAGGGATGAAGTTTCACACATAGGTGTGCTCTTGGAGGTACGCGGAGTCTTACTGCACTGAGACAATATGTTAAAGGTAGATGCATTAAGCAAGAAATGTGGCTGGAATAATACAGAACAAAAATTAAGGGACTTGTAGTTCAGCAATATTAAAATGTAAATAAAAATATTAATGATACAATATTAAATATGTAAAATATGTAAATATGTAAACTTATGATAATTTTAATGTTTTCTTACATCTACACCTGAAGGGAAGTTTTTCTAATTAATTCAAATTTTCTATCTAAGAGTTCTTACTTATTTTGTTATGCAACAGCTGCTGATAGATTTTGTAGATTAAAGGATCAGATCTTAAGGAATAGATAAATAAACACATTTTCTTTTGGGTGGGATCAAAGATTTGCAGTTTCAAGTCAAAGGATATTTAAACTGAGTAACGAGAATGGTAATTAATTTTTATGTACTGTCTGCTAAAGTCACCACCACAAAAAAACAGCAACCCACAAACTAGCAAGCAACAACAGAAACCTTTTTACAAAATAATATTCTTGGAAGATATTTTTTTGCTTTTAAGATTTTTTTTTCTATTTAAAAATATACGTTCAGTTATATCTGTTAGATTTCGATAGATACCAGTTTCAAACATAATTACTAATTTTTAATAAGAAGAACATGTGATAGATTTTTTTCTGGTCAACATTTTAAAACTACTGAATTTTACTGTATTTGTTAGTGTATTGTTACAGTACACATCTGGAAGGTGACTTTAACAATTAATAATAAGTAGTTTAAAATCTGAATTAATTTGATTTCATATTTGTGTCTTGATGTGCATGGAGACTGTAAGAAGAGTACATAAGCAGTGCGTTCCTCCCTCTGGCCATCTGTCTCCTGTATTTCTCACTTTTGAAGGAAACTTTCCATGAAATTTCTTCAATCTGACTTGTGTATGTCAAGTGTTAAGCCCTGGAATAGTTTCATCTTTTTTTTTTTTTTTCCTACTATTTTGTTTTGTTTTGTTTTTCCCTTCATCTTTGGAGGCTGTGTGGGTGAGGAAGCCTCCCCTTTGTGGCTATGCCATTGACCTTAGAAGTAGAACTAGATGAATTTTGGGGTGCATGATGAAAAACAATGTGGATATATGCATATATTCCTTTAACATAGTAGCTTGGTTGCTCTTTCTGTCAGATGGTATCTGTCAGAATTGGTATCTGCCTCAAGGGTCCCCCAAGTCATCACATCATATGCTGATACTAAGTCTTTCACCAAACCTTTAGATGCTTGCCTATGTTAAGGAGTATTTAATAGACTTAATTTTTCTTTGCATCTGATGAAAAGTCCAGCATTTCCTGTTATTTTCTCTTTCCACGTTAGTAAAGAGCCAGAGCTTTAATCTTGCTGTAGTGAAAGAGAACTGAATTTAGTTTCCACGGTTCCATTTTTTAATAGAATATTTGATGTAATGAGAAATTTAACTACAGACCTCTCTATTATAGAGCTGAGTTCTTTAAGCTGGGTATTATACAAGTTCCTGAATGTCTTCCATTTTTATGCATTATAAGTGAATAGCTGTGTAAGATAAGTTAAGTTGTATGTGTAATCCAACAATGGCCAAAAGTATTATGTTTCTCCAGTATTGTGCCTAATTCTTTTGACCCACTTTTTTCATCTTACTCAATACTGCAAAGGTTTTCTAAGCAGGTCAGTAAAAAATAAAAAGAGAATAAAAAGGCTCCTTTGCTTCTTCTGCCAAGTTTTTCATTAGCATAAAGCAGGAAGTATAATGCATCGAGTTTATAGAGAGGGAGAACAGATTATTTGGTTTCATAGCTCTTGCTGTGTTGCTGCATCCTCACTAGAATGTGCCCATGAGAAGTCACTGTTTTTAGTGTGGGAGTTTGTTGGTTTGTGTAGTTACAAGCAATGATACTCCTGTCCGAATGGAATATGCATATTTTACCACAATTCCTGTTAGCTAAGTGGAATTATCCTTTCCTAGGCTTGAATATAGTCTCAAAGTAAAAATATCTGCTTCACCAAAACAGTATTTCATACAAATAACACTGATTACCTGTATCTTAAAACAAGTTTACCACGCACAACACAAAAATCCCACAGAAACACAGAATTGCCTCACTAGAAATACCTTGTTTAAATGGTGTGAGTCTCAGTGCTAATTAATCAATTAGGTAGCTCAGAGCAGGTGGAGATGAAGGATATTGTAAACACCTCTATAAACAACTCACCTACTGTTATGTTTCTTTAATCTCAGATTTCCCTGTTTCTATTAGTAATCTATTCAGCTGTTCATGGTTTCTTTAGTGTCAGCCATGGAGATGTAGACTTGAAGCAACTTCTGGGAATGTGGATGAGGAGCCTGTAGGTTCCATGTAGCACGATGAAAATACTGAGTTGTTAAATATACCCTTCTGGACTCCTCCACTTAGGCTGTCTGAGGTCTTTGCTGAAGCTCATGAACATAAAGGTCAGGAGTTGCAGTGCTGTCCTGGTGCATCTACAGAAATTTTTCTTTCTTGTATGATTTGATCAATATAAGATAGTTAACAGAGTTGAAATATCCTTTTAAGAGTGGGATCTCACATGACAGCTGAGCTCGTTGCTCTGAAAAGGGTGATCCAGCTGTCCACTGGTCCTTTTCATCTCTGGCTTCAGGAGCTTGTATCCTGCCTTCCTCCCAGGTCTTCAGTGCCTTGCTCAGAGTGGAGTGATTCAGGAAACAAAATGATGGGAAAACTGGTTTTGTTTTTTTTTGGTAGAATTAGTTTTCTGTTGATTCAGGCTCATGGGTTAGCTCACTGTGGAGTACCTGGTGAATGTCAAAGAGCAATAACAGCTTAGAGCTAGGAGCAGGAGATGAGCTGGAATGCCTCTTCTGGAAGTGCCTGGACCAGCTGGTTCCCCTCTGAAGCTTCATCTCTTCCAAGAAAATCTCACAGAAACCCACAGAAGAAACCTCAGAGATAATATCATAATGATAACAAAGTTTTATCACTAAATATTGAATTGTTATTGTTGCAAACTTACAGAAGGGGAAGTGAAGGCTAGAGGATTGAGTGCTCATCCCTGAGGTGGTGATTAGAAGCTGGTTCTTTTGGTAGCAGGACACTTAGCCAATTGCTGAGCATAGCATCGGGCTCTGTTATTTGGGACAGCTGAAAGAAAAGTTATTCTTGGAACACCAGTCTTCACCACCTTAGGAATCTATATACCTGCTAATGGTCCCACATAATCCATCCTACAGCTGAGCTGGAAGAAACTTATGTGCACCTTACTCACTGTCTCATCCTTAACAAGAGAGAATACTACAGATTGTTTATATATAGATTTGACATAGACAATTGTTGTCAGATTCTTGTAGGGCCAGGATGATTGCAGAGTGCTTGTCGAAATCTTTAAGTTACGTTTCAGTAATATAGATTTTGAAAACAGAAGTGTGACACTGTAACTGAAGATCAATTTGCATTTTTTATTACACTTGCTGTATAAATAACATTGCCTAAAAAAGCAGTGCAGATTTGCTCAGGCATTTATAGATGTGGTTTAATTCTGCACATGGTAGATACTTCTGTTTAAGACTGTGCATTTTTTACCATATTTTTTATATTTTCATCAATTTCTGGCCAAGTGAAATGATTTGCTCATGAGCTTGAACAAACTTAATAGCAATACATATGACAGTTATTTTTTCCTTTAGATTCTCCTATACAGTCTTCCATGTGCAGTGTGTATTTGCTATGAGGTACACTTATTATTGTGAACGTGCCAAGAATAATAGGTAGAGTTATAAACTGAAAGAAAGAAATACACAGTAGTAGTAGTATTTCCTCCTATTCTTGCTATATAAACTTTTTTCTCATCTATGCAGGAGGTTGCATCAACAATTTGAAAGCTATAAAGAGCAAGTAAGAAAGATAGGGGAAGAAGCCCGCCGTTACCAGGGAGAGCACAAGGATGATGCTCCAACATGTGGAATCTGTCATAAAACAAAGTTTGCAGATGGTTGTGGCCATTTATGCTCTTATTGCCGGACCAAGTTTTGTGCTCGATGTGGAGGTCGTGTCTCTCTGCGATCAAACAATGTAAGTCTCCTGATGTGTACTCTTAAGAAAAAGCGTCCTTGATATTGTCACACTGCAGATTGTTCGCCTTAAGTTGGGCATTTCATGCTTCATTTTACTTAAGTGTTTCATTCATCATTTTTGTTGTGAGGTGTGTATAAAGTAGAATAATGTATTTAACGATTGTGGAGATACTTAGGATTCACAGAGTTAATAAAAAAAAAAGAATGTATAGTTCTACTGAGTTATGGCTTGAAGAAAACGTGCTTGTTTTTCATAAAATGAATGACGAAACCCTTTTGCTCAGGTACAATTTCACATTGATAATTTTTTATTGAACTCTGATTTTGTTGTAGATGTCTTTTTTTATAGAGCTTTTCATATACATTGAAGATTTCTCTTATGTACAATCAGTCATTTTTTTGGTTAGAGAAAAACCCCAACCACTTTTACTACAGGGAGAGTGTTACATCAATTTATTTTAAATTTATTTCAGGCAGGTGAGATAAATCTTTCTTCCTCTGATCCTCATGCAGTTAGTTGCAGTAGCTGTCCACAAAACTGAAGGGTATCCAAGGACGCCCTCTGTTCAGTCAATCCCTGGCAAGGAACTGGCTACTCCCTTGTCCATGATTGGTAGGATCAATATATGTAAAACCATTATCCCATGATTATGTTTGGCTGATCATCTAGGACTATGATACATTAAAAAAGAACATTTTACAAATATCTTTTTGTCGCATGGATAATTTTGTTGCATGAGATGAGATAGCCTTCTGACATGGCTTTAAGCTGCCAGTCTTTTGTAGGGGAAATGCATCAGTGCTCTTTGTATCAATACAAATTTGGTTAAAGGTGGTCACAAATTTTATAGGAGATAATCATTTTCACAATGGAACTAGTTTATGGCCTTTCCACTTTGTTTGAGCTAAGTATCAACTGAATAAGGCTTCTGAAATTTCATGTAAAAGAAACCCCCGAACTCAGGAAAATACGTACTTCAGGTTTACTTGGGCAGTTTTCTGTAGCTCTGATGTACTTGGGAGTCCGTGAAATTAAATTTACATCCTGAAAAAATTACGTAGATTTATCAGACAATTTTTTTCCATATATTTCTATTTTAATATAAGTAGATGCATTACATTGAATCACCTGCAGGTGGTGTCATTAGAGTAACTCTATGAAAACATAGCTCACTTTTATATGTTACATTATAGTATTAGTTAGAGTTCATATGATAGAGCTTATCCTTACTCAGAAAGAAAAAAAAAAAGGAATACACTTTAATTATTTTCCACCCACTGTTTCAAGTCACAGAAATGGAAAAGTGTCCATTCATTGGTAACTTGCCTTTTGTTTGTTACATCGTTTATGCTTTTGTGGGTTAGGGTGGGAAAACATGTTTTCTACCTATGCAGTAATGTACTACTTTGATTTAAGGCTCTTTTTTAATTTAGAAGTTTTATGTTTTTATCTCTTTGTGGAGAGTTATTAGAATTGCATTTCTTTGAAATTTGTCTATTAATACTTGCCTATTTTATTCTTTTTTCTCTTCTTTTTTTTTTTTCTTTTCTCTTTTCATTCTGCTTCCTTGGATGCTTTCCCAAAGGAGGACAAAGTGGTTAGAATCCATGCTTTTTTCATTTATTATTATAATGTTGCTAGTTAACTGGGAAATATTAATGTAAAAAGTGAACTGAAATTTTAAAATAATCCAAAGGGGAGGGGGGAAGAACAGGAATCCTAACACCCAGACCCTGCCTATCCCTTAGCTGAACATACACTTCAAAGTTAGCCCAGCAGGGAAACCCAAGACTGTTGTCAAAATAAGGACAATAAAATAAATAAATTAAGAACTGAGAATTATCAATAGGCAAAAAAGTAGAGAAGGTAATAAAGTGTAATAAAGCTTTGCTTCATAAAAATGTCTTTGGTTAACAATTTGATTTTGCATGCAAGGTCCTTCCATCTGCTTCAGGAAATCTGATTTAGTATTTTAATTGTAATATTACATTGATTGACATGGTTTGCTGTGTTTCACTTCTGGCTGCAGCAGAAATTCAGGGAATTCTTGTGAAATCAGCTTTTTTATTTACATTTGGAATAATTTGCATTGGCAAAGTGTAACCTCTTAAAAGTGGGTATAAGCACAGTGAGCAAGATGGAGTGAATCCTTTGTGAATGCGTAGTTACTATTATAAAATCTGCAGAACTTTTAGGGTCAAGTACTGGCATATTCACCAGTAACGCCTGTGCCTTAACCTGAGACAGGCAAGGGTTCCCCATTCATCTCTGCACACTGTGCTCAGGGGAGGGGCTGGCAGTACTTGGGGACAGCAGTGCATGTCCCCTTACTGCCTCTTCACAGGCAGGTGGTATTCCAGATTTTCACTTGGAGACTTAGGTAGTGGGAATTAGCCAGCTTCATTGGCATTTCGGCTGAGATGAGTGTAAAGGCATTGCAATCCAATTCAGTTGTTGGCATGTGGATGATAATGCTCTGCTTGCATTGTGAAGTGGTGGTGTGCCTCAACTTACAGCATAGCATAGCTGTGACCTGCAATATAGTAGTGTGCAGCACCCAGGGAAAATGAATCACACCTGCATATTGTAGCAGTCTTTTTCTAAGGCAGTTGTGTTGTGAGACCATAGTTGTTTTTCTAGTGGCTATGAAATGTAACTTGCTACTGCTTCAGTCCACTGTGTTCTGCATGGTACTCAGCATCAAGTGCTGAAATAATCCATGGCTTCCAGATCTTTTCCATTCTATTTCTCTAAATCACTTAGGATAGAGAGGGAAGTTTCGGCTTGCAGTTGATATGTTACTGATGCATCCACTGGAGTGTATTAGAAGGCTTATGCACTTCCAACAGTCTCCTGCAGGGCCAGGAACAGCAGTGAACTTCAAGTGCTGGAAGTAACACTTAGGCACGATTTAACCACCTAGGTTTTGGAGAGCAGTTCAGGTGAGCTTCACCTACTTATTTGCTTTAGGCACCCTTCAAACTTCAGCTTGGTACAAAAATTTTGGTAGATTACCAAAATTACGGTAGTAGCAGAGATGGTGTCTTTGATGAGGTGACAGCTTAGGTGTTCATCTTCCAATAACATAATTTGGGATCCAGAAAATAGACCCCACTGCACTAAAGTGCTCTGAAGATGTGGGCTGAAGACACACCTGACTCACTTGATTTGTCCTAAGTTCAGTTAAATATGTTCTAGTTGTTTGCACTTGCCTTGGTTTAGGTTTTGCTGTGTTGAACTTCAAGCTTCCACATGCCAAGAAAATGCCATAGTAATAAGAGTGAAAATACCCTTTTTACCTGTGGTGAAGCTGAGCTAAAGCTCTTTAATGGCTGAAAGGTTATGGGAATCAGAGGGAGGGTATCCAATACTTAGTCGTGATTGCATGAGGACCATGAGGAATGTCATAAGAAGTACAATCGATTTCACAGTGCCTGTCTCTGAAAGCTCATGGAATATATAGAATGAATATGACTACATACCCAGGAAATAATGCTTTTTTTCAGCAGAACTAGTGTTATAATTTATATAGAGTAGCACCAGAAAAATACTATTTTTTAATTCTTTTCAGTGGCTCAACATACCTGACTAATCTACATATCGGGAGAAACCATTCTTTATCTGATGAATTTAGTGTTGGTGCAGACCTTAAAAACATACTTAAATCAGACTTGTTTTCTCTACATGAATTTTTACCACTCCTACAAGTTAGAAGTGCATCAATTGGAAATGATAGTGAAGTGTGAATTAGCAAAATTCCAAGCTGGGGAAAAGTCAAACATGATGCTAGATTCAAGATTCCTGGAGAATTAAATGATCATTAGTATTAATGAGACGTCCTCTGGGTTGTTGGGTACTGGCATTACCCAGCTTTGATAAATTCAAACTATGATAGGCACAAAGTCAGTCCTGCAGAGAATGAGCAAAGAAATGGAGAGATCATCACAGAAGACTAGATAGAACAGAGGAACAAAAGCTAGAGAAATTATAATAGCTATCTAGAAATACAGTAAATTTAAACAGTAAGAATAACATTTAAACAAGAAGACAGTGAATGTAAGACTGAATAGAATGGATTAAGAGCAGCCCTGGGGAGAAGGACTTGGGGGCGTAGGTGGATGAGAAGCTCAACATGAGCCGCCAATGTGCACTTGCAGCCCAGAAAGCCAACCATGTCCTGGGCTGCATCAAAAGACGTGTGGCCAGCAGGTCAAGGGAGGTGATTCTGCCCCTCTACTCTGCTTTCTTGAGATCCCAGCTGGAGCAGTCTGTCTAGTTCTGGAGCTCCCAACACAAGACATGGAGCTGTTGGAGCAAGTCCAGAGAAGGGCCACAAAGGTGATCCGAGGGCTGGAACAACTTTCCTGTGAAGACAGGCTGAGACAGTTGGGATTGTTCAGTCTAGAGAAGAGAAGACTCTAGGCAGACCTCATAGTGACTTTTCAGTACCTGAAGGGGTCTGCAGGAAAGTTGGAGGGGGACTTTTTATAAGGACATGGAGTGATAGGATGAGGGGAATGGTTTAAAACTGAAAGAGGCTAGCTTTGGATTAGGTATTAGGAAGAAATTCTTTAGTGTAAGGGTGGTAAGACACTGGAACAGTTTGCCTGGAAAAATTGTGGATGCCCTGTCCCTGGAAGTGTTTCAAGGCCGGGTTGGATAGGGTTTTGATCAACCTGGTCTAGTGGAATGTGTCCCTGCCCAAACCATTCTGTGATGATTCTATGAAAAGGAGATACATTTTAGTGTACAAAAGTACACTTTGAATGAGTGAATGCAGTTACTTTGAGTCAAAATTCAAGTACTTTGTGAGGTGCTGTGAGTGTATTGAACTAAGTGAAATTTGCATGATGTTGGTGGAATTAGGTGGAAGATCCATGTTGCATATTACGCCATATATTTCTCCCTACCAGTCAGTCTAGCATTCTACAGATTTCATTAGGATTACAGTTTTTCGTCAAATTTGAAGTGAGAAGAATTGGTAGCAAGTGATGAAAAATAGTTTTGTCACCATTTTCACAGAATAGAGTTGGTTTGCTTACTCATTTTTCTGTTTACATAAGTAAAGAATGACTGGGAATAAATCAGGATGTAAAATACATTAGTAGTACGTAATTGCTGAAAGTAATGTTGATTATCAGTGCTGAAATACTAGAGATTCATGTTTGTGATCTGGGTCTCACTGAAATTTTTCTCATTTTAGTATAATGTCAGTAATTCATACTTGGAAAGAAAGACAACTTGGAAACATTTCCCTAGTTGTATGTCAGGTGTTTTTACAGGGTGTTTGTCATTTAGTTCCTTTAAATTATGCTTAAAATCTGCTTACATAATGGCTTGCTAATTTAAGCCTTAACAACTCAAGTGCATATGCCATGCAATTCAGCTGTGTACTAATGGTTATAACAGAAGTTGTTAATATTGTCAGAACAAAAAGTCAGCATTTTCAGGACTGTTTTTACATGCCTTTCACAGAACTCTTATGTTAAATTGTCCGTTAAAAGGTTAATTCATCTAAATTCTGAGTAACACAGCTGTAGAAGAAAAAAAAGATTTAATCAGAAGCAGGTAAAATTACATAGCAAAAGTGATAGCAGATAAATTCTGTCTCTGTAGCATTCAGTGTAATTTGTTTCCTAAAAGATTTGGGGATTGCTTGCATCAGGGAAAGAGCACTGCTTTTCAGTAATTATGCACTAGAACTGCTGCTTCCAGCAGATAAAAGAAGAAAAAAGAAGTCATCCAGCAAGAAACTGAGGAATTCTATCTGAAGTAAGATGAAGAGCACTTTATTCTGCTTTCTGGAAAGATAGTTCCTGACAAACGATTCTGAGTGTTAAATTTTTTTTAATTAAATCCTTAAAATTAGGTTGCTGAAGCCAGATGTTTGACTTTAATACCTGTTTTTCAGTGACAAGCTAGCAAAGATGATTGGTTATTTCTTGTACACAAAAAAAAAGCAGGCAGGTCATGCTCACACTCTGAAGTTAACCAAATCAGAGCTTCTTCATTTAATGGTTGGACTGTAGAAGATTCACTAGACAGCTGGGGTTTTTTTCCTCTGTAGCTTTAGATCAGCATTAAATCAGTAACCACTCACTTATGCTCCTTAGTGTACCCAGGTCTAGTTTACCTGTTAGCCAAACACTTAAACTGTCTACTTGTCATGTGGTTCTACAGTTGATAACTAAGAAAATATATTGCCACTGCAACCCTCTTTCTTAACCCATGATAAAAGGCTTCCAAGTCCTTCATGGATGCTTTTGCTGTAAGCTTGCAAGCAGTAATAGTGTTCTGTGGAGACCCTACCTAAACAATATTGGAAACTCCATGTAGTATAATGGAGCCTAAATGAACAGAAAACACCCAAACTTTTAATCTCTTGCAGTGTTACTACTGGACACGTTATCCTATTTTTAGTCTAGTATTTTCAATACCTTTGTCTCAATTTAACCGATTGGAATTACTTAGCTATAGGAATTATTTAGAATTACTTTTTTTTTTTTAGTTAAGAAAATGTCAGCAATATTTTGAGTGCAATAATTCCTTCCATTGCAAAAACTTGTGTTAAAAAAATTAAATATTGATAAGTTCTCAAAGATGAATAAGGTTTTTCATAAAGAGCTTTATTCCACCTCCTTTTGCCTAATCTCATGTACTGGATATATATAGATAGAAATATATGGAATGTATATGTATAAGCATATATTGTATAGATTTTTTGTAAGTGAATATACATGCATCCTATATACATGCATCCTACTATATAGTTTAATACAGGAAATGAGGGGCAGAATAAAACTTTTATGAACCACCTTTTTGACTTTTGAAATCTGTAAATCATTCAAGGTAATTACATCAATTGAGGAATTATTATTTATAAGCCCATTTATTTTGACATAAAATATGGTATACCATAGCGGTAGCAGAATCCCAGAAAGGTTGATGTTGAAGGAAACCTCTGGAGGTTGTCTCATCCAACCATCCCAATCAAGCAGGGCCACCAAGAGGAACTTCCGCCTCACAGCTTGGCATATCCGTGTGTCTTTTGACTTGCATGGTGAACAATGGAAGAGTCAAGGATCTCTCATGCCATTTTTGTTCCTTTTTCCTGACTATAACCACATGCATTATAAACTTACACAAAATCTCCTTAAGTTCTGCAAGGGAATAATTCTGTGATTTACAACTTTGGACAAAGAATTCCAGCATGTCACGGAACCCTTCAGAATGAGCACTAAGAAGTACTATGCTTTTTTCAGCTCAGTATTCAAAAGGAAAGACAGAGAGAAAGAAAGACAGCGAGAAAGAGAGAGAGAAAGAGAAAGAAAGAGAGAGAGAGAGACAGAGAAAGAGAGAGAGAAAGAAAGGAAAGAAAGAAAGAGAGAAAGAGAGAGAAAGAGAAAGAAAGAGAGAGATAGAGAAAGAAAGAAAGGAAAGAAAGACAGAGAGAAAGAGAGAAAGAGAAAGAGAGAGAAAGAGAAAGAAAGAGAGAAAGAGAGAGAAAGAGAGAGAAAAACAGAGAGAAAGCAAGGAAAGAAAGAAAGGAAAGAAAGACAGAAAGAGAGAGAGAAAGAGAAAGAGAGAGAAAGAAAGTAAAGAAAGAAAGGAAAGAAAGAGAAAGAGAAAGAAAGAGAGAGATAGAAAGAGAGAGAGAAAGACAGAGAGAAAGAAAGGAAGGAACGGAAAGGAAAGAAAGACAGAGAGAGAGAAAGAGAAAGAGAGAAAGAAAGTAAAAGAAAGGAAAGAGAGAAAGAGAAAGAAAGAAAGAGGAAGGAAGGAAGGAAGGAAGGGAGGGAGGGAGGGAGGGAGGGAGGGAGGGAAGGGAAGGAAGGAAGGAAAAAGAACTACCAGATTAAGCTTTTTGTTTCCTTCAATGTAGTATTTCTATTATTTTACCACTAACAACCTCACATTCTGTTTGGTCCAATGAAGTTGGTGGTATCAAGCCAAGGAGCAGGAACAGGAGAGCCTTCAAGTGATTCTCCCAGCAGTGCTGTGTATCCTACTGGCTTGGGCGTTGTCTGAGGCGCAGGAGATCCATGGTGAACTCCATGGTGTTTCAATCTTGCTTTCCCAGATGGGAATACAGTGCTTTAAGGACTGAACTAAAGAGAAACATCTTCCTACCTGACTTGGGTCAGTCTCACTGAAAAGTTAGAATGGCAAATGTTGAAATGATTTTTCTGGTGTTCTTTTTCTCCAAAAATATACATTGAGTTAGCATTTAGATTTAACTTTTCTGGAAAAGTATTTATTGCATTTTTCTAATACGTGACTTTGTTTTACTTTTGAAGTTGTGCCTTCACAGTGAAAGATACTAGCAGGTTTAGTTCTGACATTTCACACCTTATAAGCTAGATCTGCTTAAGTGCATTCTTTAAAAATAGTGGGAAAGAACTATTTTTTTCCAGTGAGTGAAGGCTGTGTGATTTTTTTTCATTGCTATTAAAAACAAAATAACATATGCTGAATACATAAGAACAATTTATTCTGTTAAAGAAAATAAATGACACAAAACCAGCTATTGACTTCTTCATTGCATTAAACTGAAATGCTACAGATACCTGATCACCATGGCTGCTTCACTGCGTTGCATGAGAGTTGTCTTATGCTTATGTTCTGTAGGAATTTGTTCTACTATGATAATATTATCTTCCAAGTTTCCTGGGAGACATCTTGCAGTTCCTCTTAATTTTTCAATGTCGGTTTTATAAGACATTTTCAGTTGAACAAGAGAACACCTTTTCCCAGGCTGATACCAAAGGCATGTGTTACTTCATAGTAATAGAGTTAAGGGAATGCTTTTTAAAGAGTATTCTTAAATATTAACTTAATAAAAAGTATAAGCAGTAGTGTACACTTCTGATTTTGAATGCTTTCCCTTAAGAGGTTTTTTAATCCCTATCCTTGAGATTAAACTAAGATTTGTAGCTTCTTGATTCTTTTAAAATTCTAATTGCTTGTGTGTCAGCAGCTGTTGCCCTTTTTATCCTTTCATTATGTTATTGAGTAACAAACAGTGTTGGCTGGGATCTTGCATCTGTTGATCCATGAAAATTTGAAAGTTATATGGAAAGATGGAAAGATGGTATTAGGGATTTGAGAAATAATTCTGGTTTCAGAAAATGCAATAATATAGAAATCCATGGTTTTGCTTTTCTATCAAAAATGTATTCATCTATGCCCTAAATCTTTGTTAGTAAAGAAGTGGGATAAGAGTCTTGTGGAAAGGAAAATATTTTCAGGTAATTAGTTTCAACTGCAGACACATATTAAGAAGAGTAAAGTAAGACTTGCATGTTCTAGAAGTTCTAACAATTGAAATCTGAGATTTCTTGCATGCGTTGCACCTTAAAAAGAAGAAGGAGGATAATAAAGAAAGAAAATACTAGCAGTGCAACGTAATATTAAGAAGTAATGAGGAGGGCCTGTTTCCTGTTTGATGTGTTCATATACCTTAATGTAATCAATACAGTCCTATAAACTGTAACTTTATAGTAGATTTGGATCCGTATCTATTCAGTGCACTGCAGGTTTGAAAATGAACAAGGATGACCTTACAGATTCAATATGATAATACATGCATGTCCACTGTAAGGTAAAAGGAAACAATATGAACAGTTTGAATCGGATGCAATTCTGATCATTCTTTATTAGTCAAATTATTTATATAATTTTATAAAAGTGGGAGAAAAGAATCTGCCAATTAAAAGAATTGCTAAAATATATGTTCATATGCAAGCAGTCAAATTTTATTTCTCCATCTTATTGCTTATACTTATTAATTACAGAATCATAGAATCATTTAGGTTGGAAAAGACCTTTGAGATTATCCATTAATAGTATGTGATCACCCTTTTGCTTGTGATTGTGCCATCAGAAAGTTCTGTAGATGGCTGTAATAACACTGATGGGTACAATTAAAATCCTAATTTTGAATAGAGCATTTTTTCAGTGAGGGATTTCTCCTGTAACAGGAACCTTTTAGAAACAAATGATTATTGCTCACTCATTATTAACACTCTCAGTAAATACTAAGTCTTAGAATAAGTATTTATGGTTTATACAGTAAATACTTCAGGCTTGTATCTCTTCCAGATGTTTTGGGAGTAGCACTGGTTAGCTGCTGCTAGGATATCTGTGTAGATCTGCCTGTACAGTGAGTCTGATCACTGGAAATGAATTAATGTTGTGCGATGCTTTGAAAATAGAGACGACATAAAAGTGCCATTATTACTTTTGACAAGCATGTAATGTGTATACTTGTGTTGTGTCAGATGGTTAATATACTTACCCAGCATTTGTTCATGTCCGTAGTAGCTTATCAATCAAGGAGGCATCTGGCAGTCAGAATCCTAGATATTAATAATTTTGAGCAATTTCTTGAATGCTTCACATAAATCTATCCAAAATTCACACATATGTTTCTAAATGGAGGGCCACATATGCGATGTGCCATAAATTGGCAAACCAAGGGAGGTTGTTTTTTTGTTCTGTCATCACAGATTCAGCTGGGATGCTAAAAAAATAATCTGATTATGTTAGTTGAAGTGGAGACTGAGTGCACCCACTAGGGCCTGTCCAGGAGCATGGGGTGGAGTTGACAGGGTTCTCCGTGGAGGCCTCAGCATAATTAGAAAATTAGGAGATACAGCCAAGCCACAGCAGTAGGAAAAGACTCTAGTGGAGAACTCTGTAGAAGTGGTTTCACAGAGACCATGTCTGAAGGGAAGGGATTACTTTACAAAGACATACTTGGCAGGCAAACATTTCAAAGCATCTAAGCTTTCATCTAATTTACTCAGAAGATAAGAACTTTGATATCTCTTCCAGTTGATACTCTATTGAAAGCTTAGCCCTAGAGAGTGGAGACACTTTTGGTCCTTTTTCTTCTCCCTCAACAACTGAATAGCACACGTGAGAGAGACCTCCAGGGAAATGCCTAGCCTTTCTTTAGGCTCAGGGAGCTTGAAGAAGTGTGTTGCTTAGCAGAATGCCTGAGGGGTTATGGTACACCAGCAGAGCTGACTGCTGAAGTCCAAAGACCTCTGTCAGAGCTTTTGCTCCTGTGTTGGATAGAAGTGTTTATCATCTGAGCAATGCACCTTCATTTTTTTCAGCAGTCGTCTGAGTTCTACATTTACTCGAGCTTTATTGCTATGAGACAATCTAGATGGTCTATTAGTTCAAACTGCGCCCAACTGCAGTATCTGTGAACAGTCCTCCTATAAAATGATCCAGTAAAATAGGATATTTCTTGTAATTATGCACCGTTCCTCTTTAAAAGACATTATATTTTGGCAACTGAACTAGCTGTATTGCTGTGTTCAGCCTCTGGCTACCTCTGTTCCTTGTGGTCACAACAAACCCAGTGTGCTGCCAACTCCCAGTGCTCTCATTGAAACACAGGTTGAGTCAACAGCCCAGAGCCTGCCCCTCACACCCAGCAGATTCTTCTCTTGACAACTTATTTCTTCTGGGAATTTGTACCTTTCGGCTTAGATCATTATGGCCCTCACTCATGTAAGGAGCTTTCATGTAACGGGATATTTGATATGATGTACAGGGTTTTGGACTAAATATGACTTCTAATATTAATTTTAAATGTCCATAGTTGTGTACTCTGCTGAGGCACATTTTTTTTTTTTTTAGTAGTCACAAAATAATGTGGAGAAGCTTAACAGAACTAAATTTGGCAAACTGAATTCTGAGGCTATTTTCTCACCCCAGAGCCAGTGAGATTTTAGCTAAACAGAGTTTTTGCTGCAAAGGGCTTTGATACGATTTATGACTTTTAAGCATTATGAGAAACCAACAAATAGGAGAAAAAAATTTCCAGAGAACAAAGTAATTATGAGGACTAGATGTAATCTGTGTGCGCGCTCTCTCTCTCTCTCTCTTTTTATAATAAATAACCTTAATCCTCATCCAGGATTAAAATTCAGTGTATTTTTAGCAACGCAATGTCCTAGATAAAAGATACTGCAATCTATGTTTTTGTATCTTTTATACCTTTTGCATTCTGGAGCGTTTTGTTATTTTACTTAACAGATGGGCACTTCCATCTATATTTCTCCAGGGCTGCAATCAGTGAGGATTAAGGACAGTTTGTCATAGATATACCTGAGATATATGGTTTTATCATATATGAGTTTGAGGATGGAACAGTGCATGTCAAGCAAGAAAATCTATAGACAACGTTTCTGCAATATTTTGCAGGATTTTTTTGGATTCCATTAATATAGGGACCCATTTGCAACTCAGCCTTCCTTTGGAGATAAATTAACCTTGTTCCCAAAACTGTGATTATACAAGGGTATAAAATACCTGTTACTGGTTGTTTAATGATTGGTAGGACATTAAATGAAAATCTGCAAAAAATGTAATCTACATTTCCTTAAGGAGCAGATAAAAGCTAATAATTTTTTTAACCCAGATTGAGATTTCCATAGAGCTGCAAGTTATGTAGGCTGAAGTGTAATCAGTTACTGGGCAATTTCATTATTTCACGTGAAACACCCACCAACTAATATACAACAGGTTTACATACAACTTTGGAATTACATCTTATTTTCTCGATGATTAATTAGATTTGTAATTAGCTTGCCCACAAAGAGCAGACTCCCATAGCAAACTTCTGTATGGATGAGTTTTGTGAAACTGATTGGGAATACTACTCTGTGAAAAGTTGAGTATTGCTGAGAAATATAGATTAATTGTAGTGATGAGCAGATGTTGCTGGGTCTCTACAAATAGGTGAGCATGCACAATGATGGTCACGTTGTCATGACAGGAGGAAATTTTTGTGTGTTGCTGGGAAGTTATTATTGGTAGTATAACTTACATCTCTGCAACCTGTGGTAAGTGATCAAAACTCATGTATCCTATTACTAACCAATGCATGCATCAACAACGTTAATTCCTCACTCTGTAATGTTTTTCTCTGGCTAAGTAGCTCCCACAAATGGAGAGAAGTCTGTTGAAGGTCCATCCAGCAAAACTGCTCTCGAGGCCTTTGTCAGGCTGACAACTTTACCCTTTAAGATAATTTGGATCAGTCCTTGTAGCTGTAGAGAAACCTGCTTTCCTATTTGACTGTCCCAGTGGGTGGGTTAAAGAAACCACAGAGGCAACTTCTTGGAAGTGCAATGCAGCAGGAAAAGTAGCATGGTGGAGTAGGGAATTAAATGGCTGAAGATTTCATCCACTTGCTTTTCCTGTATTACTCTGTTTTTTTCCCCTATATTTTCAGCATACTCTTGTATATACTTTGTGAATACCCTGACCATGGGCTCTGCTTGCCTAAACAGGCAAGTGTCATACAAGCTACTGCAGACTTTTACTGTAGCTTCCAGCAGGTACCCCAGATTACTGTGGCTCTTAGTTTGTTTCTATCTCATACCTAACAGCTCCAAACTTGTATTGGAAATATTAGGGTATTGCAGGAAGAATTGAATGCCAGTATTGAGACAGTTGAAAACTACTGTGTGTTTCCATTAGTTACAACAGGAAATCAGATACCAGCAATGTCAATGTAGACACATTTAGAAACCTATATTTAGTCTTATCTCTAATGAAACTCTGCATGCTCCATCTGAATCTTCTGTGCAAACCTACGCCTTCTATTCCCTACAGACAACCTGACAATTCAGGCAGCAGCAGATGGGTTTTTTTACCCTTTTGTCTCCTACATAAATTGACCTTCTTCAAAGAGCATATTTGTGGTCTTATGCAGTCTGAGATGTATGGAAAGTTGTGAATATGTTCTGATATAGTGAGTTCAATCTGTTTTTTTTCCCTTGTTAAAGACAAACACTGACAAGCAAATGTTGTCTGTTACTGAAAATTGTACTAACCCATAGTTCAATTTTAAATATTTTATTTAGGATATAAATTTTTAGTGTTAGAAAATTATTTTTCTGTTTCTTGAGTATAATTCATAGACCTATGAAGACCAACGTATTTTTTTTTAACTCTATGTCCATGCAATTAAACACTCAAAAACTCTTGTTCATTACCAAGTTAAGTTTCATTTAAAAAGCTGTTAAATCCAACCAAGCTGCATCTGAAATGCATCCAGATTTTTTTTCTCCCTTTGAAGACTATGGGGAGATTGTTAAGACTCCAAAGACTGTAGATGGGCTTCCAGACATTTGTAAAAATGTTACACGGTTTGTTTTGCAAAGACAAGATTTATCCCAGTCAGCTTCATTTCTTAATTTTGAAGGTCTTGTGGAGAGGCTTCTGTGGTGGGTTGACCTTGGCTGGCTGCTAGATTCCTCGAAACAGCAGAGAGAGAGAATAAGATGGAAATGCTCATGGGTTGACAGAAAAACAGGGAGTTGGTTGACCACTTACCATCATAGGGAAAACAGACTCAACTTGGGGAAGATTAATTCAATTTATTGCCAACTAAAATAGAGTTGGATGGTGAGAAACAAAGACAAAACCAAAAACACCTTCCCCCTCCTCCCATGTTCCCAGGCTCCACTTCACTCTTCTATTTCTGACTCCTCTGCCTCACCTGCCCTGAGCAGTGCAGGGGGGTGGGGAATGGAGGTTGTGGTTGGTTTGTAAAAGCTCCTCTCTGCCCCTCCTTCTTTCCTAATGCTGCTCCCCTGCTCCAGTGTGGATTGCCCATGGGCTGCAGTCCTTCAGGTGGACCTGCTCCAGTATAGTCCTCTCCATAGGCTGAGGGGAAATCTATGCTCCAGTGGCTGGAGAGCCTTCTCTCCCTCCGTCTTCTCTCACCTTGTTGTCTGCAGGGCTGTTTCTCACTCTTTTTTTCCTTGCCCCTCTCTGTTCTCTGGCATTTTTGCGCTTACACATGCTTTCCCTGAGGTGCCACCACCTTGGATGGGGGGCTTAGCAATACCCTGCAGGGGATTGGTTTGATCTGGCAGAAATTGGCTGTGTCCAACATGGGGCAGCCTTGGCCTCTCCTGCTGCCAGCATTGGGGCACCCTGTACCCTAAATGCACCCTGTACCCTAATACAGCCCGAGGGAGCCGGCCTGTGCAGTCTGTGCTTTTTAGCCCTTATACTATTTCCTCTTTCTTTCTTAGCCACTTCTTTTTGTCACTCTGACTGTCATGAGGATCAGCTCACCATGTTCTGCTGAATTGCTTTCTTTGAATGTAAATATCTGTAGTCACTGCTCTCTTCAGTGAACTGACTGGATATAATCCCTTGATTTGGTACACAAAACAATAGCTTGTTTAAAGTGTAAAACATGTAGATGTTTCAAAGTTTACTTTGGAAAGTTTTTCTTTTTTTTGTTTTCTCTCCTTTTTTAAAGGTAGAAGATCCTTTATACAGTCAGTGGCATACATCCTTACTAGTTTGCTTTCATTTTTCATTTTATACTCAACTTTTGGTTGTTTTTCTGAGTATCTGCAAATTTTGAAACTGTGTCATGGCAAGTTTTGAGGCAGTGTTGCTTACAGGCTTTATTTCCATTATAAGCTAATTTAAACTAAATAATAATTTAAAAGATCATAACGGGGCACTTAGCATCCCACTGTTACATTTTTACAGTGTGTAATAAAATAGAATCATACAAAAGCAACTTGGCATACACCAAGTGAATGAAAACGAGTTAAATTTTAATCACAGCTAATTTTTAACCACCATCAACGTAAAGTGATTGGCTTTCTGTTTTAGCCCCAGAAGGATCAGATTTGGGGTTTAACTGCATTAACATTTGCTTTTAAAAGCCACTTTTTTGGAAGTGCTAAATTATGGCAAGAAGAGCTTCCTGATGTTCAACATCTATATCGCTTGTAAGTCGGGTGTTTGTCAAAATTTGTCTCACATATTCTGCTGTCTACCCTTTCACTTGGTTAAGGACTTAAATTTGTTTGGTAGCAATCTGCATTTTAGTGCTCTACTTCAGAGCTGTTAATGGGTGACTAAGAACTGTAATTTTTTGCCACATCTGTGTTTTAAATGTAGATACTACAATGTTTACAAGCTGAGAAATCACCCTTTCCTCCTTGATTCTAGTCTTGGTTATATTTTTCTGTCCTTTAAAGTTTGTAACATGCCCAGCATATATTTTAACCATAATTACTTTCTTAGCAGTGTATCTTACTGAATAGCTGAAAGGTATGTACTCTCTTAATCTTTTTTCCTTCTCTATGTCTGGTAGCTTTCTGGGTGGCTAACTTTAGCTGCCCAGTAATCTTCTTTTCCATTTTAAATGTCACAGAGTATTGTATCAAAGAAGTGCAAAGAACTTGTTATTCCTATGCTTCAAACAGCAAGAGAGTTCAAGATTAATGTAGTGCACAGCAACTTTCTGAGGTGACCAAGTATAGCAAATATCATAAATGTTTGAAAAAGAAAAGTTCCTTGTGCTTGCATACCAAGTGACATGGCATAGTCTCAGCAACTCTTTCAAAGAAAATGGTTAAATCCCTACTTATAGTAATGTTTCTTATGGAGGATAAGTAAACATACGTAGATTTAGAAACTGAAGAATCACTTCTGCTTTGATTTAATTTGAAAAACAGACATTAACATAATACAAAAACTTGGCACTATAGTTTGACTTATGCTGGGTGGGATGTTCAGTGTGGTTCTTAAATCTTTCAGTTCTGACATATACTGCAAGCAACACATGCTTATAAGACTAGCAATGCTCTTATTATCAGTGCTGAGGAGGAAAAAAATCTTCTAGTGCTTGAACATAGAACTTCAGAATAGTTCTTGTTTCCTTAAAAAAGGATTTGCAAACTAAAGATTGCAATGCCACATGATTATTACAAATGCTACTGGAAGTACTTTGTTTACATTTAGAGCTCCAGAGTCTCACATTCAGTCTGCCACTGTTTTGTGCTATGTACTAAGGGTTCTAGTAGGCTTGTTTGATAGGTAGTCTGTCATAATGCACATGTATATATGTAGGGTTGTTAATGTCTTTTGCTGATTTTGCCTGAAGAGATGCAAAGCTTGCCTAAAAGCATTTTTCTTGAAAGAGAACAATAACTCTCAATCCCCAAATGCCTTCTTTCTTTTCTGAAGAAAAAAAAAACCCAAACCGAAGAAAAAATCCAAAACCTAAAGAAAAAAACCCAAACTGAGGAAAGGAACTAGAGTTTCCTCTGAAGTAAGTTTTATTTGTCCGTGCATCATCTGTTCCAAATACCTTTGATACGTGACAAAAAAACAACCCAACTTTGTTGCTTTTCTAGCACACTTGTTTCCTCTGAGTTCCTGATATTTGTCCTACTTCCTCCCTGTCGCCTCTCTCTGAAATTTTCTCCTTCACTTTTCACCTGATTTTGAACCTTTCTATCTGTTTGTCCATGTCCTCTTGGATGTTCTTTCTTCTTGGCCACCTCATCCCACAAGTCCCACTCTTACCCTGTATTCTTTTGCCTGGAGACAATGAAGAGCTGAAGTGGTTAAGAGAAAGTTATTAAAGACAACAGGGCCAGAAGAGTCTGACCTCCAGTAAACCAGTCGTATTTAAGCTGGGATGAACTGCTGGTTTTAGAATAATGATCTAAAACTTACAGAGACAACCAGAGTACAACAGTGCTAACCTTATTATTATGTAGTCTACTGACCTGACTGAAGTATTTCAGTACAGTGTTAAAATTCATTATAAACTAGAGAGAAATACAAATGACTTATTAAACTCATGTTCTAGAAACAACATATATTACTGAAATAAAATCTTCTAGAAAACCTTTCATAGAACCCTTTGGCTGCTGATGAGGGTGGAATTGTCTGATTTTTCTGTTAGGTTTGTTTTAGAGTTAAATAGCCAAAGATGATTCCTTTGGCTGGGATGATTCTGGTGGCTATATTATGTAATCTGAATTTAAAAAAAAAAAAAAAAAAAAAGAAAAGAAAAAAAAAAGAAAAAGTAGTTCAAAGGTGGAATCATAAGGACATGCAGGGATCAAGTCAAAACTGAGAGGAATGCTACTGTGCACAGAAAGATTATCAGATGGGCTTGTCAGAATTATCTTTCAGTTAAAAAATGGTGAAACTTCTTAGACCCAGCGAAAGGCTGATGCATCTGCAAGTCGTTTTTTTCCAGATGTATCACATGATCAGAAATACTCCTGCTTCCTGCAAACCTCATGGTTGTGTTTAGTGTCAGCTACTTCAAATAGGGCTGAATACTGAACATTCAGTACAGCTAGCACCTCTATGCAGGAGAGGCAACCCAAGTGTAGGCAACAGTAGATGGACTCCACCAGCTCCGGAAGCTGTTGTTATGGAAGGCTACTTTCTACTGAGCAGGAAATAAGGAAGTTCTCTCCTTCGTTGCTGACAGGATTCTTTTTTACTCCATGTAAAGTGCAAGGATGCAGGGAGCTAGCATTTAGGAGGGATCTAGCTGGCCATTAAAATTCTTCTAGCTCCTGATACAGACAGAAACTTGCAATGTGTGAATCAGTTACCTGGCTAAAAAGATTGCTTTCTTCTGTGCCTGTGAGCACAACAATTCTTCAACAATGTATAAATGTGGGCTGAGGGCTCACGGTCCCTATGCTTATACCACCATGGACTACGCATCCCTCTATTTCTGATACTAAAGGGGCAGGATATCCTTAATTGTTGCCTCTTCCTCTCCTGTCTGTAAGTCACCACTGTGCTATATGACTTGTATTTGTTCAGAAAATGCAAAGCCTTCTTAGATATCTGTGAATATACAGGTAAGTGAAGAAGATCAGAATGATTGTCTCATCATCTAGAAAAGTTCTGATCTCAGTTTTTTTAACCTTTTTTTTGTTACAGTAGCTTAATCAGATAATGAAATATCATTACTGTTTGAATTTCCCAACTGTAATGTTCTGCACTGCTTTACATCTGCTTACCTTATTGAAACTCTCCTCTTTCCTTGTGTGGTCTGCCAGTAGTATTGTAAATTCAGGACAGTAAACTTCTAAAATTCATACTGGGGATGGTCTGTGAACAGTCAACAGTGCGTTGTTTGAATCAGTTAAATTCTTGCACTGTCACAGAACTCCTACTGCATTTTCCTGCCCCATTCTCCTTTTCCTTATATTTTAAATCTTCCATATTCAAACTCAGTTGTTTATCCCTTTCTCAGTCACCCTGTAGTCTTTACTCTCCTAAAAATCTACTTTTCCTTACCAAAAATACATTTTCCCCATTTTAGTTGTTTTGTTTTTTTAATTTTAGATATCCACTCAGATTTGTTGTAGAACACTGATATTCTCTCTTCCCCTTCCTCAAATCTTCCATCCCAGATTTACTGAGATTCCTTTGTGCTCGAGCTTGATAGCACAGATAGCACAGACTTAACCAACTTAGCCTCAGACTCTGCACCTGGAGCGAGAGGTGGGAGAATTAAGAGAAAGGACCATGGACATCCCAGAAGGTAGGATCAACAAAGATGAAATGTAAAAAACCCAAAAAGTTAAAAAACTTTGTCACCCTTGCAGTAAGGGAGTAACTTCAAATAAGATGTTGAGCCAACTTGTATGGTATGTTGTTCCTCAGGGCAGTCTGATAGGTTTTTCAGAGGAAGAGGTCAGGTTGCTGATCTGTGTGAGGCAGAATGTTGCACAAAGAAAGTGTATGTTTGTTTTAAAAATAGCTGTTATAAACATTTAAGAAGTTGAAGTGACTATATCAAAGTGGGAAGAGTATGCCTTCTTTAATTATAAGCATTCCTTGCATTTATATACATAACAAAAAATCAAGCTTAAGTATTTTAATTGTGTGAAGAAAGCTACAAACTTAAGGGTGAGTCTGGGATAGATTGTGAATTCTGAATGTGTATAACATGTATAGGGCATAATCCTACTTGGTGCTTTGTCAAAATCCTTGCTGAGCAGTACTAACTGTTGTAAAATACTCATTAATAAGTAGGTACCTTGTGATACTTAATGTCCCCCAAGCATGAAAATTCTGTCTAGCTGTATTTCCACCATGGTGATTTGATTTTTTTTATTCTGAATAAAAAATATTAATAATATGAAAATAATGTGCAATCATCTAATATGAATTTTATTTGTTCAATGAGAATGTATGCTCTTGCTTGCTTAAAAAGAGTTAAAATATGAAGAATCAAACTGGTGGGGGTTTGAGTTAAAATATGAAGAATCAAACTGGTGGGGGTTTGTTATTATTTAATTTATTTGAGGTTATCTGGATTTTGTTTAGTATTGTATTTGTATGTGTTATTAGAAGTATCTGTAATAGATCGATTGGAGATCATTTCACATCTTTGCTCTCAGCCTCAGAACAGTGGCAAGGGCACTGCTCATCCCTGGCAGAGGTGGTGAGCCTGGGCTGTGTGGGGCTGCTCAGGCAAAGCAGGAAGCATACCTTTGGTGCCACATCCCTCTCACTGAATTATTTGCAAATTAGATGCTTAATTTCACAATCCGTAAGGCTTTGACAAGCCTTATTCTAGTCTTTGTGTAGACTTAGGGGTGTGGGAGTTCGGAGCAGAACTCAGCAGCAAGAACTTTCCAGCATGGTAGTTGGAGGGAACAAAGGGAAATTCTGGGTAAGCAGAGCTGATAGCCAATCCAGTGTGATTCCCTGTGAGTAGAAAGATGATTGAAGTGGTCAGAGAAGGCCTCTGTCAAGCTGCACAGCAGAGATCAATGCAATGAAATTATCCTGCAATATGTCAAAAATACACTTTTTCTCCTCTCAACCAGAGTTTCTGGGTATTGTTTTGAACTGACTGATCTGAATACGCCACATACGCTCCCTTACATTCCCTGGGCAGGTAGTTATGTTATCCATAAAAATGTTTGTCCTTATACAATTGTCACTTTGCTGCATATTCAGCTCGTTCCCACTGGGAATAGTCCTGAACTGCCAGCCATCCTCTGTTGCCTTCTAACCCTATTTACACAGCCAGAAATGATCCTTGTCTTCCTCATGGCCCTTGGATTTCTGCATCATGTCTGTATAGGAAGGACTCTGTCAGTCTCAGCTGCACTGTCTCTTCCTGTAGATCCAGGCAGTCTCTGTAAGCTTGGTTTATCTCTTCTGTCCATTGTTCTTTCCCCTGAACTGTCTGCAGACAGAAGCACCAAGAACAGAATTCCTGGTCATCCATGCTCCTAGTGGCTGTCAGGTACAGTGCATTCTCCTGATTAACTCAACAGGACAATCTCCTTTGAATCTAGAGGGAGCATGCATCAGCTATTAACACCTTATTTCAACACAGGATAGAGAGACAGAATCTCTGAAATCTCTGAAGATGCATTTATATGTATGGAACAGGTTTTCTAGAGAGGTGGTGGAGGCCCTATCCCTGAAGACATTCAAGGTCAGGCTTGATGGGGCTCTGAACAATCTGTTCTAGTTGGAGATGTCCCTGTTTATTGTAGGGAGGTTGGACTAGATGACCTTTAGAGATCCCTTCCAACCCAAGACATTCTATGATTCTATGATTATATATGTATGATAAATATAAAACACCTTGGTTCTCACTAACTTGGATTGGAAGCTTTCAAGTACCAGTCACTCCACCAGCATTTTCATTACCTGTAGAAAACTACAAGGGCATTACCAGGGTATGCAGAGATGCAGTTAGGAAAGCAAAAGCTCAGCCTGAGCTGACATTGGCCAGAGATGTCAAAAACTTCAAGAAAGGGTTCTTCAGATACATTAACCACAAGCAGAAACAGAGAAATAATATTGGCCCACTGTTAAACAGGAGAGGTGAACTAGTCACCAACAGTGCTGAAAAGGCAGAGATCCTCAACACCTTCTTCACCTTTGTCTTTACCAGTGCTGGTGGGTCCCAGGCCATAGGAACAAAAGTCCAAGTTGATGCAGAGACCTGCTGTCAGTGAAGGAAGAGTTGGTGTGTCAACTATTACAGGAGCTTGATCCGTACAAATTGACAACTCTCTCAGACCATATTTGAAAAAAACTCTCAAAACTACTGTTGACCTTGTTCAGTACCAAAACCTACATACAAGAGCATTTTATCTCTTTTGTTCGCACAGAACTGGACTCTGCAGCCTCTCTAAACTACAGTTTCTCTAAACAGAAAAATTATTTTAGAATTCTGACCCAGCAAAACCAGGACAAACATAAATAATAGTGTTATAGTCTAAGCTCCCACAGAGATAATGTACACACTCAAGCACTATTAAAGACAGTCTTGTTCTGAGTATTTGTGTATTTTTACTACAGTTTTTAAATATATAAGTGGATAAATGGAGTGGAAAGCTTCTGGTGAGTTCTGTGTTTTTTGAATGACAAAGTTTTGTATCAGTACTGATTGAAAGCTGTTTCATGCCATTTACCTTGTTTTGTTAGACTTCTGTAATTTTTTTTTAAATAGTATTTCTTTGTTCCATGTATATCTGTAACTATGGAGACCATTAAGTGATTAAGAGTACAGTTGATGCTTGTGGCTCATCAAGACAGCCAAATGTTCAAATAGTTAGACAAAGCTTTTTGTTGTTTTTAAGAAAGTTAGAAGAATATATAAAAATGATCTATAAAATAATTATTTCTAGTGTAGCTTCAGGGTATGTGAAAAATTGAGATAGATATTACAGAAAATGTGACTAGCAATTCACGGGTATTACATTATCAGAAAAATATTAAGAAATTGAAGGAAATTCAGATGAGATAAATGAAGATGAAAAAGAAACTGATGTGTGAGGGAAGAGTGAGACCAAAGCAGAGCTTTCTGAAGCCGTGATTGTTGCCGGGGCTTAGAATTCTCCCACTGCTGAGGAAGTAAAAATACTGAGTACTTTGTAGTGTGGACAAGATGAATGAGGAGGGAGTGGGTGCATGGAAAATGGATTTAGATGCAGTAAGCTTAAATACAGGGCCTGTGAAGAGATCAAACCATTGGGATCTCTGAATCGAGAAAGAAGTGATCTAAGCCTTGTCATGACCCGCGGATACATAAAGCCTGTATTGTCTGATTCTCCATAAACTTTTCTTGAGGATTTGCTTTTTTTTCCAAAAATGAAATTCTCAAGCCCAGACAGATCAGGCCAAACAGTTAATGGTTCCTGAGTATCTTTGATTTTTTTAAGCCGTCCTTTCTGTTGGTACAATGTCTCTTCTGTCTCCCTCCAAATTTTAAGCTTGAAAATTTTGATAATTTTATTTAGAGGTAGATGTAAAACCAGAGCTGCAAGGAAGTTCAGGTGCAAGGTTTCACAGATTTGTCCAAGCTCTAGTCTTGCTTTAGCAGGGCACAACTGTAACTGAGACAAGCAATGTAATATTTATGTTTTTAGTGATGTGTATTAATGAATTTACTTGTGTAGTAGATTTAGGAAAAAGACTTGCAAGGGGGAAATATTGCAAATTACTGTATGTAAATGTGCTGGTGTGAAATTTTAGACAAAAAGAATTCTCCACTAGTGACTTTGGTTTCTTTCTTGGACTCCAAAGGCATTCTTAGAGAAGTACATTTTGATAGGTACTGGAACCTGGTGGTGTGCTGTCCTAGAGATATTGTTTCATATGATGACTTTATAGTTGCCTGACCATATCACTTCTGACACTGTTTGCTGCAGGATTATTCTAGAGAATGTTTCATTTTTGTGGAAGTTGTCCAGAGGATTCTGAAAGAATGGCATCTGTAGCTGAGAGATTTTGGCAGAAGGGCTTGTGAAGAAAATCAGTTGCTTTTTGTTTGTTGTTGTGTTTTTTTTTTTTACTCTTAAAAGGACTAGTAATGCTATTGCTAGCAGCAGCGTCAACAAAACTGGCATAAAAACCCCTTTTGATGTTTACTTCTTGAATCATTGCTCCACTGCACCTTTTCTGCATTTTTCTATTGGTAATTTGTAATTGTGGGTTTAGAAACTTAGACTAGGAATAAGATTATGATCAATGTGTGAAATGTGTGTCCAGTTGCCTAAAAGTAGGCGCTTGATGCCATTTTTTATGCCCTACAGTACATAAGACACATAGATATGGCTGGCAGATGTGTTGTAACTCCTGTGGCAGGCTTCAGCCCTCCTAAGTGGCATGTGGCAGCCAGATGGGATATGCTGACTTATCCCTAATGCCACTGGCCTATCATTAGGCATAGGATTTAATTTTATTTTGTTGTGTCTACCTGGATTCTCTTTGGATGGAAACTTAAATACCTGCCATGCCTATAGGCATTTCTGTGTAGACAGAAAAAATGTATGGATCTTACTCTCATGCTTATTTGTACACATAGGATCTGAGTTGGAAAGTTAACATGTCAACTAACTGTGAAAGGCATTCAGGAAGAGTATGAAGTGCACTGTAGTCCAAGTGGAAAATTCTAATAAGGTGGGCTTTTAAACATCCCTCTTGGATGCCTCAGTCAGAGATGACTTTAAGCTGCAGACTTTAAGGTGACATGAAGTTCTGTGAGCAGTGGGGTCTCACTCCCTATGAACAAATCTTGCCATTGAATTGCTGTGTAGTTCTGTGATGCCAATAAAAGATTGCAGTAATGAAATAGTTATAGGGCTTTTATAGAACTGTCTGTGTCATGACAGATACAAAAATATAATCCCTTGAAAACTTCCATGTCTGTGCAAAATTTTATTGAACTTGTCCAGTGGGTTAAAATATTATTGGAGGGTGTGGGGAGAAAAGGGGGAAGCAATCAATGTCATGTCTCATTTTCTTGCAAAACTGGGATAAAAATATCAAGCTGTAAATGTAAGTAACGAAGAAAATCTGCTTTGCACAGAAATGGAAGAACAGGGAGTACTAAAATGGCTTTATATCACAGTTTGTAGTGGCTGAGCCCTGTATGTCTGATGAACGTCAGCGTGGGCAAAGTGGTGTTCTCCTTGCTTGGAGGGGAGAATGGAAAGAATGGTACTGTTCTGTTTTAAACCAACAGAAGGCTGCTTGGCACACTCTTGGTCTTCTGCCCACCAGCACCTTCACATCAATTTTTGTGGTGGTTTGGAAGTTGGGGTGCTCTGAGGCTTATCTCCAGGAGGCAGGTTGTATCCAACCACCTTCTTTGAAGTAGCTGAGATCCAAGAAGAGATGCAAGTTATTTCATGTTATTTTGCATGAGTGCTCAAGAATGTTTCTGTGCAAGTTAATGTAGTAGTATGGGTGTAATTTCAAAGTGTAGTTTGACAAGCCACTGCCATAGAGAAAACATCCTTCCCCCCCCCCCCCATTTGTCCTGACTTGATTTCACTTCTCATCATACCAGTCCATGAGAAAAACAGATGTGACAAAAATTGAAACCAATTTAAAAATACAGAAATGTTTCTACTATCCTTTTAAATTCCAGTGGCTCCTGGGAGGACCTGGCAATCAAGGGAGGGAATGCAAGGGAGCATGCAGAATGGTAAAGCTAGGAACAAAGAAGCAAAGGACAAAGTGCTGGACAGGAAGGAAGAAGAGCAAGAGAGGAGGGAGGTGGGGAGAAGACCTTCCCTTTTGGTGACCAGGAGCCACTAAATGAACTCAGCTGTCTGTAAAATTTTGAAAAATATGTTAATGAAACCTTGATTCATGAGGAAATTTTCAGTAGAAATGTAGTGTTTACTTAGATTTTGAACTAATGTAAGGGATTCGAGGAGATTTTCAGCTTTATTTATATTTTAATGCAGTGAAGCTGTCATGACACTTAAGCTAGGGTTTTATTACAGATTTCATTTTATATAGTGAGAGATAAATGCAATGCTGTATACTAATTCCATGGTTTGTTGCATGTTTTATGTTATTCCAAAACATTAGGAGATTGTCACGTCCCACAGGGTGGGCATGGCACTTTTACGTCCCACAAAGTGGGCACGGCTCCCCAGAGCTGGGGGTCCAAACTAAATATAACTCTCTTTTAACAACACATTTGGTGAGATTAAGCTTGGGAATACTCTGCGCGGTACTCTAGGAGTAAGACCATTACCCAGGAGGCTTTCACAAAACACACCTTTACTTAAGATTGAGTAAGATTATAAAGGTTGTCAAAAAACACACCACACTATACTCTCAAAAGCAGTAGATTAAAAATAGAGGAACTTAGCAAAAAGGTACTTTCAAAGCAATGGGTTTCAACTGAGCAAAAGTTAAGGAAATTGCCAAAACAACAGGTTACAACTAACAAAGCTTAACAAGGTTATCAAAGGCTACAATTAGCAAAAACTTGTCAAAGCAACAGGCTATAAAAATTCAACAAAGTTAGAGACTATGTTACCCTTATGTGCTGAGATAAGGTTAGAAACAGAGAGAGATAAGGAAAAAGAGGGAAAAAAAAAAAACAACAGGAGTGAAAGATAAAGAGGGATAGAAAAGATATCACTACCCTTGGATCCAGCAATGATCTTGGTAGGAAGCTGTGGTCCTTGGATGGCAAGCGCACCCCGAGCGTCTTGAGCCTGCATCTTTTATGCTACCTGGCCCCACCTTTTTTTGGGGGGCTTGAGGTTTCTTGCGCAGACTCAGTGTGGAGTTTTAGAGTGTTCTAGAAATGAGTCGGTGGGGCATGGGGGTCCCGGTGATCACTTGGGCCTCCCAGCTGGGTTGACCGAGCAATGACCCTTAGTTCTGCGCATGTGCCCTGTTTGATGGTCTTGCAGGGGGCTTACACAAGATGGCACTCTGCCTCTGCAGGGTACTGCTTGCATGCCACTGTTCCTTATCAAATAAGGACAGTGTCCTGCCTATCAGGGTGGCCACCCAAGGAGGGGCTCCCTTTGCAAGGACAGTGTTCAGCTTATCAGGATGACCACCAAATGAGGGTCTCTTCTTGCAAGAACAGGGTCCAGGTAGTTATCGAATGAGGCCCCCACCCGAGCACAATGTCCATTTTGTCAGGGTGGTTGCTTTGAGACAAATGTTCATTTAGGGACTCTACAGAGATAAATGGTCTAAATTAATTCTGTGATTGAATAGTTTTGTAAGAGCAAATTGCTACCATTTCTTCCCTCTGACTTTCAAGAGATGAGTTGCAGGGTGGTGGCACAGCTCTACTGAAGTTAATGGTGCCTCACGCAGAGAAGAGGGTCTGCCTAATTAGATCTGTCTGAAATAACTGCTGTCTTCTAGAAGGGCATAGAAGAAGATGGCTAACAAAAGCAATAAACTGAAATGATGTTATATATATACCCTTCAGAAGGGAAATAACTAAGATAGCATGAAAATTCACTAAGGAATAGCTTGTGGCCTGTTATATTAGCACACTTGTTAGCTGATTGGTTGTACCAAGATGAAGTGGGATGCATGGGAGTCAACGTAACACAAGGTTTACCATTTCTAAACATATGAAGCATGAAGCAGTGTGTTTCTTATGGAGCCTACTCAGAATCCAGGCTTGCTCTGACTGGGGAACTTGCTCTGACTTCATGTAGCAGGTGGGAGTGGAAGGTCTTAAGGTTGCTTAAAGAACCACCAGCAAATATACTAAGGTGATTTTAATACAGATTTATAAAAGCATGACTTAACAGAGTTCAGTGGCAGGGTTCAGTCTGTTTCTTATTATGTGGAAGGAACTTGTAGGGATTAGAACTGGATTGGAGTGATTTACATGGGAATTGGAGATGATTTATACAGAGATAGGGGAGATTGAGTCTGGATCAGGTGGAATGATTTATATACAGGGATCAGGGAACGAGAAAAAGGGAGGCCTCCTGTTGAGTCGCAAGGCTCAGTGAGGATTCCCCTTGCTTTCTAAACTCCTTCTCAGAGAGGAGTTATGTGCAGCTGGATCCAGACTTAGTCCCAGACTTGGTCAACAGCTTATGTGTACTAAAGGGGTAAGGAAAGCCTCCTGTTGGGTCATGAGGTTCAGAGTGGAGTTCCTTGCTTTCTATACTCCTTCTATGAGAGGAATGTAGGTGTGGCTGGATCCACGCAGTTTGAGGTTGATTGACACTGTTACAACAAATAGTGAAATTAGGTTATATAATTTCCTGGCAATACTTAATAGCAACTCTTAATCAATAATGAACAATTCATTATAATCAAAAGCAGTGGTTCTGTCAAAGATTTAACAAAGCTTCTAAACTGAATTATGCTACACACAGATACAGAGATCAAGCTATGTTAAGATGTTATATTTTTGGTACCTGATGGTCCTTGAACTTCAGGAAAAGATGTTGTAGCGAAATGCTCTTCTGATTGTTGTCCATGAGATTGAATTATAGTAAATTACCCACTTCAATCTTTTTTTTTTTTTCCGACAAAATGAAAAGTAATGAACTACTCACACTCTTCCTTAAGACAGGTAGAGCCAAAGGGTAGCTGTCTGCTGTGATCTGGCAGACCTCCAAAGGGCCTCATTCTAGGATCGATATTTATAGGGTCACAAGATGATTGACTTTGTTCAGTATTTTTCCATCGTGGCCACAGTTTGAGTCAGGTGATCTTTAAAAATTTTCAGAGTACCCTGTGATCCAAGCAGGAGGGGTCTCAGGTACTTTACCCAGCTGACAGGGTTCTGGGTATGGTTAGGAAGTGCCTGATGGCCCCAAATCACTGTAATTGCACTCGGACAAGAAGGTACCCAGTTGTTTCAACTCACTGCCCCAGCAGGCAAGGTCAGAAAATGCCAGATTGTCTCAGCCCACTGCACTTGCAATTGAAACAAGAACAGTGTTGGACCCACTGCACTTGTGACTGAAGCAAGAAGAAAGTTGGCTGGCGTTGACCTCACAATGCGGCCCAGTGAGGAGGGTGGCTCTGCACTATCACTCCTTAGCCTGAGTTTTGCCTGGCATGTGTCAAACAAATCTGGTATAATTTTGTGCCCCCCCAATGTGACTTTAGCCTCCCAGTGCATGTTTGGAAGTCTCCACATTTAAATTTTTCCACATTCTAAAACATAGTCTTGAAATATGTAGTCATGAGGAAGTGTTCTTATTTTATAAATGAAAATGCTCTTTTTATTTATGTGTATAGTGGTATGTATTGTTTATTATGGGCTCTTTCAAGTTGGAATTTCATGTTGTGTTAGTACAGGAATACTGTTCCTACTCATTGTGGATCACATTCAACAGTACCTGTAAGAGTAAGTTTGAGGAACATTTTTTTCTGTGAATGAAATACCTCGTATTCCATGTGAAGGCAAGCATGGGATCCTTCTAGCATGTTTTCACGCAGCCTGTAAACTTTCCATATCAATCTCTGTAGGTACTATTGACCCACCTCTGCTGATCCTGTATGTGCCACTTTGTTTTTGTTATGTAGCAGTAAAGCCTTTGCTATGCTGTGAAAGTGCACACTTGTCCAGAGCCGTGCGTATGAGCCCTTGGAATGAGGAGCACCCCTTCACTGCTTCTTTTTAATAGCTTCACGTGCAGACATGCATTGACCTTTGCAAGGATGCCATAAACCAGAAACAAACTCAACAACAAAAAACAGGCTCTGGATGTCTTGAATGACCTACTGTAGCACTGCATCAGAGCTCACCATCCAGATAAGTGTAAACAGAAATTATTTTTGAAGTGACAGGGCAGAGTAAAATTGTCTAACACACTTCATTTTACTGATGCATCGCGTGGAGGTCCAGAAGCCACATTAGAGAGCTATAATCCTTCATCAGAGCATTTGTTTGGTTGCCTAACATCTGTGGATTGTTAAGATAAGTTATTACACAGACCTGCTTTAGTTTAGATTAGTTTGGACTACATCCCAGTATATTCAATCAGGATATAATTCCTGCATGCTGCTAAACTGCTTGCTCCACATACTTCTCTAAAAATGTTTTTCAATATACAGTTTTGTCACTGAAACTGTTCTGTCACCTCAACTTTTGTTGTTGCTTGGTTGTTTGTTTTTTTTTTTCCTCTTAAAGAAAAGCTTTTATTATTTTTCCTTTTGGACCAAATATATCTCAAGGCAAACGTAGCTTTTATTAAGTCCTGAAGAGATTCTAAATAAGGATGGTAGTGTAGCTTCTGTGTGAGTATAATGCAGATTTCCTGTGTGTGTAATCTGTGGTGGTTGGTATGTATTGTGTCCAAACTGCAGTGTTTAAAGGCACATGTAAGAAAATTGTTTTGTATTTACATGTCTAGTATATTTTCTTTCTGTATTTTGTATTTTTCTGTGTCTGTGCATTAGCTATTCCTGTTTGTTTGGATCTCATAATACTTTGCATAAAATAAATTACAATATGAGAGATTATAATGTAGATTAATGATAATTCCTTGACATTTATTACATACTTTATACATAATAGAAGTGATCAAATGCATGAAATTGTAAATTAAGTCTGTTACCATCTTTACACATTTAAATGTGCTTGCATAGATACATACATATATTATTCAATCAGAATATTTAAATTTTACTTTAGTATTCCTTATAGTTTCTTTAAACAGACTCTAGTCGACTTATTTTTTTAATAACACTTTTTTCAACTTTCCCTGTAAACTGGTAAAATACAGGCAACAACCTATTTTTCATTAGTGACATTGGTTTATAGCCTTGACATGGATTTTATACAGACACGTATGCATGCACAGTCTTGCTGTCTAAGGAGAAAAAAATGTGCCAGTGTCTATAAAGGCATTTAAAAATGTGGGTTTTTTTTCCTTTTAGTGTTTCTGGTTTTTTAAATACCTGTAATCATAATACATGATAGACTACAAATCTCTTCTGTTAGAACATTGTCTGATAAACTTAATCTATGGCTTATGAGATATACCAGATGAAGGAAACATTTTGGAATCAAGGCATTTTTTTGTTAAAAGGTATTTTATTATCTTTCTTAAATAGAGGAAATATAAGAGTCATCTTTTGATAAAGGCACCATCCAGATACAGGGAAAAGTTGGATGTCTTCTCAGTGTGCTTTGTCAAACAGTGCAGAAATGGTACTGGATGTTCTGTTGTAGTTTTCAAACCTAACCAGGTATCTATTCTAGGGTGCTTTAATTAAATCTTAATTATGTTAAGCATGTAAAATGCCTAAAATTTTCATTATGCCGTGTAAGCCACACACTTCCTCCCCAGGCCAGAGAGTAAGAGAACTTGGTACCTGAGCTTTATCTCATTGCAATTTCTTCCCTTAAGTCATTGCTTTTTCTGTTTCTTTTAAGTGTTGTATAGTTTTGAGAGTGTTACATCATTCCTGTGTTTACACAAAACTATTTTAACGTATTTTTCATTCCAACTTTTGTCTTGCTTTTTACCCTCTTTAAAATGTTACCCATTCTTTTACTTATTTCCACATTAAACTAAAATATTTTATTTACCTTTTTCTTTATTAGCTTCAGCTTGGTTTCCTCTCACCTCTATTTTTATTTCTGACAAAATTCCCCCATCTTGTATATTCTTCATGCATTTTGCCATTTTTGTTCCTTCGCTTCAAAACACCTTTTGTCTTTGCCTCAATTTTTTCTTAAATATTCACACACTTTAGAGTCCTGATTAACCTTTTGTTTTTCTCTAGTGATTTACTCTGGTACCTAAGACTGTCTTGTACTGTATATATAGACTTGAAACTTAGAGTCTTGCTTTACTGTGTGTGCTCCTGTTTATCTGTGTATCTGGAATAAAAAAAAAAAATATTAAAAAAATATCCTAAGAAGCACTGTTTATATACACAGCTTTATTCTGATTGCCAGGGACACAGATTTAATTTATTTATTTATTATTTGCAGCTTTAATGCAAAGAGATGGTAAATGATCATTTCTAAGTAGTAAAAAATACGGTACTTTTGCATTCTTTTCATTGGTGCATTTAGTTCTCTATTAGTAGGTTTTTTAGGTCTTACATCTCTGGTAAGTAGTTGATGTGGATGTAACTAAAACCATGCACTGTAAATGCTGAGTTTATTTGCAAGATAATGTTGAGTTATGTTACAAAAGAAAAATGAATTAAAGTGAAATACCGTGTCATTTTTCTGTGGCAGTGGATGTTGGGAGTTAGCTGGACAGGACTCTGCCACCCAAGTACAAGTCCCATTTACAGTCTGGTAGGCTTGGCCTGACAACAATCCACACCAATGAAAAAAACCCACCCCACCCCACAACTGCATCAAACACCAGCAACAAGCATTGGTCATGTTGTCGGTGTTCAGTCAGGAGAGAGCTAGGACTGGTCTCAGGGATGTATATTGACAGCACATTTTGGAGAAGCTTGCATAATAGCATGTGCCTGTAGGATGCTTGGCTCTAGTCAGTGCAGTCAGCGCTTGGAGAAGCATGTTCTGGGTCCTGTCATGAGCACTAAGCACAGCAGTTTAGCGGAGAGCAAGAGGTCCTACCTGCTCTGTGATAGTGAGCATGCATTTCAGGGTCTGAGGGGTAGCTGCACTGACTCTTCTTATTGTCTTCAACTAGGTTATGTGGGTATGCAATTTATGTCGAAAGCAACAAGAAATCCTAACGAAATCCGGAGCGTGGTTTTTTGGAAGTGGACCTCAGCCTTCACCCAGCCAGGACGGAACACTGAGTGATACGGTGACTGGGGGAAGCTCGGATGCACCGAGAGAAAAGAAAGCAAGGCTTCAAGAGCGATCGAGATCACAGACTCCCTTAAGTACAGCAGCTGCCTCAACCCAGGAAATTTCTTCTTCCAGTGTGCAGTCTGACCGGAGGAAAGGAGCAGAAGTATCGCAGCCAGCTATGGGCCCGGACCAAAAACAGGTTTCATCGAGGTCTAGAAGTGAACCTCCAAGAGAGAGGTAATGCTTTCTTGTCTTGGTGGCACCTCAGAAAGATAAGTGGTAATTCAGTAATATTACACAAGGCTGTCAGCAGGGCCTCTGTGTCTAGAGCCATGTAAAAACCAAAGAACAAGTTGATTTACTAACCGGGGAAGAATAAAATTTCACTAGCAAATACATTGTCTGATTTAGTCTGTGCAACAGAAATGAGAAAAAAACCAAACCCAACCAACTGAATTTCCAATGTACTTAAATTCATTTTTATGTACATTTTTATTAGGTTTAGGGTTTTATAGAATTATAGAATATTTTATAGAATTATAGGTTACTTCTAAATTTTGAATTTGACAGGTATTTTAAAGTTTTCAGACAAAGAACAAGCCTTTAACTTGATGAAATAATGTACTAGAATTTAAAAAAAACACTCCCTCAAAAACAAACAACCAAGCAAAAAACCCACCCTGTGGAGTTTTGTCAGATATCCTTATGCGTTATCTTTTTTTCAATGATTGTATTATTTTTAGTAATAAACCAGGAACTATTAAAAGAGCTCATTTATACCTGCAAAGAAAACATTAATAAAGAACAGTGATACTATCAGCTTGAATTCAGAGCAATTTGTATGCAAGAAGAAAGCCAACTGGAACAAAATTACTGTGTTTTAAGTGAGTAAATGAGTACATTCCTGATCTGCATTTGCTGTGATGAATGAGTTGGGCAGTAGCAAATCAAGAGAGGCTGATGTGATGAACCAGTTGCCATTCTTTTGGCTGCTGCCTGGCAGATGGCAGAAGAGTTGAAGAGGGAACCTGTGGCAACAAGACGAGAGTCTGACATAGAAGATTCTCCCTTGGCCAAAACAGTTGATGATTTTTTTCACAGCTATTGAAATTGAAAATGGATGATGAACAGAGGTTAGTAACTTACTGTATGGATGAGGTTTGTCTGGGTTTAACTGTACCAAAACTCAGGTTAATGTTTCATAGATGTATGCTGTAAGTTAACACATAATGCATTCCCCAGATTCTGTTGACTTTTTAGCTCCAGCACTGGGAAGAGCCTCAGAGCAGTTGTCACTCAGCTAAAGAACAACTTCAGGGCAGCAAATGCTTTCTGTTTCTGGTTGCCTAAAAATGAGATGGTTGTATTAATTATTCAATAATAACGTTCTCAACTTGTCACTAAGACATTCAAATAAAGTCCAAGGGTTCTGAATGGGGAGCATCTATGCTGAGCTCAAGTCCTACTTATTGCCAAAAATTCAGAAGGAACAAGAGACAGGAGCTTAACTTGGATTATACCCAACTTTACCTGTCCTGTTGGATTAATCTGTGAAAATCCATGATATGTAATCTGGAGATGCAGGAGTTGTGGAAGAGGAGATTTAGTGCTACAAAACAAAGTCTTAGTGACTTTGTCATGGTGCAGGTTCACCTAAAATACAGTGTATAGCTGTGTTCAGCCTTCTTCAAAATGAATAGATTAATACGTGAACTGGTAAACAAAAGAGCAATTGGAATTAAGAGGGAAATAAAAGTATCTAATATAAGGAGATTTTATGATTCTTTGGCTTGCTTATTATGCAAAACAGAAGATGAAAGAGAAGAGACCATAATTTTCAGGCAGCTTTGTTATTAATTGTTGTGTACTTCAGCTCTACAGAGAAATAAATTACATTTTTCATCCTCTTTTATTACCAGAGATAGGAGTGCGATTAATTTATTTCGCAGAGTCAATTTGCTTTTCTTTATATGCTTATGAAATGGGCACTTCTTTTTAGAGTTCTAATAAGATACAGCAAACTAGGTCAAATATTACTGTTTCTGGATATATTATCTTTTGTATTTCTTTATATCCACATTATTTTTTTTTCAGAATGTCACTGTGGGAGATACTTCTGTTGGTGGTATTTATATTTATACTGTCAGGGTGCTTGAAGTCAACTGTGTATCTGTGGGTAGTCTGTAACCCTTATGACTGCTGCAGGAAAAGGGAGGGCATACTCTAATGCTCTGTCATTCTGCTGCAGATACTACCAGGGCAAGTCTTCCCACTTAACATCTACAGAGTATTTTTATCTGCATTTATCCATGTTAATATTCTTTGTGATTTTATTCATTAAGTGAACTACCCATGATTTCTGTTTTTGTGGACTCTGGAAGTTGTTTGCTATTGGAAAATGAAAGTACTGCTGGAAGGACTAAGAGATTTAATTCATGCTAATGGATCCAGTACCTTTCTATATGTTTTGCCATAGCTTATCCTGGTTTATAATCTATTTACCATATATATTTTGCATTCAGTTCCTCAGATTATTGTACCCCTTTTCATTGTAGGAAGAAGACAATATTGGTTTCAGATCAGAATGGCAAAGGTTTAAAGAGTGAGCGTAAGCGTGTGCCAAAATCCTCACTTCAAAAAGAAGGACCAGCAGATGACAGGGAGCGTAAAGAACGACATGAAGGTAGAAGGCTGGAGAAAGGCAAGTCACAGGACTATCCAGATTTACCAGAGAAACTTGAGGAAGGCAAAGTGCCTGATGATGAGAAACAAAGGAAGGAAGATGAATATCATACCCGTTACAGGAGTGACCCCAATCTGGCAAGATACCCTGTAAAGCCACATCCTGAGGAACAGCAGATGCGCATGCATGCAAAAGTTTCTAAAGCACGGCATGAGAGAAGACACAGTGATGTAGCTTTGCCACACACAGAAATGGAGGAAGCGGAGGTACCTGAGAATAAATTAGGAAAACGCTCACAATTACAGGGAACTCAGGACAGAAAATCTCTTGTGGAAACTCAGAGGTCGTACTCTATAGACAGAACAGGTGATGTAAGAATTTCTGTTTCTAAACAATTAACTAATCATAGCCCACCAACTCCCAGGCATAGTCCAGTTCCTATAGAACACGTAGAGTACAAGAACCACGATTCCTTTAAAAAACAGAGCCGCCTTGATCCTAGCTCTGCTATTCTCATGCGAAAAGCAAAGCGGGAGAAAATGGAGACCATGCTAAGGAATGATTCCCTTAGCTCTGACCAGTCGGAATCAGTGCGGCCATCCCCTCCAAAGCCTCATAGAGCAAAAAGAGGCGGAAAGAAAAGGCAGATGTCAGTTAGTAGCTCAGAGGAAGAAGGGGCATCAACACCAGAATATACTAGCTGTGAAGATGTGGAGATAGAAAGTGAAAGTGTCAGTGAAAAAGGTAAGGACCTTTATATATATTATGCACATGGCCATGGTTTGGGAAAAAATTTTCTGTATTTTTCTCTCTCTTTGCCTCTTTTTTAAACTTACACCTTTCTTTTTCCCCTTGCCTTTTTTTTTTTTTTTTCCCAACTGAGAAGTGTATTTTACCTGTTTACATTTGATTTCAGTGTTTCCTTTTGCATTCTTAGATGAGGTGGCTACAGGTAGCATCAGCTGATTAATTTCTTTTTCTCTTCCCTCGTTCGCCTAGAACTGGCATAGTTTAAGGGTTCTAGGTTATTCTCTCAATGGTATGTGTACTTCTTTGGTCATTGCATCATCCTTTTGTCTGTATGCAGAATAGTCATCTGTGAATGAATTGAAATGGAAAGTGAGTTCTGTACTAATCTGAGAAGATCATTTTTAAGCATCATAATCTTACCGACACCTCAGTCTTAAGATATGCAAAATTTTACTACATTTAATAAAATATCAAGGATCTGCCAGAGTTCATTGTTAACAAGGACAGGATATAGGGTAAAGGCAAGTGTTATATAAGAAAGAAATCAGTATTGCCTAAATTTTTTCTCTAGATGAATTTGTGCCCAAGCTTAAAAGTAAGTTGAAAATTTTATTTTTCTGTTAACTGAAATCTAGTTATTTAACTGTGCCTTCATCTACTGATGGTAACATTCAGAAGTAAGGAGTAAGTGTAGCACACTGTGTGCTTTTAAACAAAGCCTTTTGTCTGCCTGAAGTAGTCAATAAAATTAATGAATGGTGAACAGATAAAATAAGGATAATCAGAAAAGACTGTGGTAGAACCTACCAACTGTTTTCTTATAACCCTGATTTGTCTTTAAGTGAACCTACAGAGAGCTGAAGGCTTTTTGTGTCTTTGGAAGTAGCTTTTAGTGCTTTACTTTAATTATCTGTGTTTGTAACTTGAAAGTTTACTGCTGGTGTTCATACTCAAAATGCCAATGGCTTGTCTGCATTGCCTTTTAGTTCCTCACGCGGTTTCCTGACGTCTTTGATTCATATATGCTAACCTGTCTGACTTTCTTTCTTATGTTGTGGTCTCCTGATACCCCTAAAGCTCCAGGTATAAAAAGAGACAACATATTTCTCCTATCCCATCTGAATAGCTGCTTGTTTTAACTTTCAAAGCATGAACTTTTCCATTCAAAATATGGAAACTTGCTTTTCTGCTCCTGTTTTAAGAGGGATGATGATCATGCCTCCTAAATCTTAATCCAGGTGCCATTTAAAATAAAGAACCCTACCTTTTTTGACTGTTAGGGTTGTCAAACACTGTAATGTATTACACAGTGACATTGTATGGTCTCCATCCTTGGAGATACTAAAAACCCAAATTGACAATGCCCTAAGCTATCTGCTGTAGCTGACCCTGCTTTTGAGAAAGGACCTACAGAGGTCCCTTTCAGCCTCGACTATTCTGTCTTTGTAAGAGAACACAACTCTTTCCCTTATTTTGTGGAAGTGTTTTATGCTGACATTTGGATCTGTGTAATTTTCCCTGGCTTCCTGTGTTGGTAGTAGCAGGCTTTGTGTTTCCTTTCTATCTTCGTTATTTGCTTTCATTTCTGTGCATCAATTTGAGGTTGCATATGAAGTAGAAAGGATTTCCCTTATTCAAGGAGGGGTATCGTTACAAACTGGAAGGTCATCGATCTGAAAGTCATTGATACTGAGATCAGTAAGCTGGTATAGTTTACTCTGTAGTGATCCTTCGTAAGTAAAAACTTTCAATGGTTGCTTTCAGGCTCATGACACTGATCGTAGCTTTTGACCACTTGTATTTTTAAACCATTAAGGGTGGGATTTTTTTCCTTCAGTGTTATGAATCCCAGAGGATCTCAAATGTCACTAAATGCTGATGTTCTTGTTAATGGAATCAAGTTCTTGGTTGCCTCTGAGACAAATATTTGGCTTCCCCTTTAGACAGTGGAGGTCTTGGTCTCTATTGTATCACAGTGCTACCTCATTGTAGTTGAATAAAAATTATGAATAGGAGTATGACCTGACCAATGCCAGCTCAATACTTGGTTAACATTGCTGAACATTTCTAGAGACCTTATCTCTCTGCTTATCAGAAAGTTAGCGCCGTGTTATTAATCATAATATGTATATACACACATGCGTATATATGTGTGTATATATTAATATATATGTGGGGATATGCAATACATTAATTCAATAGCTGTGAGAGGTAGCTGGTTTTTTTTTACATGTGAATACAAATAGAAAGCAGAAGTATATTTGGTAGTAAAGTATCAAGTTATTTTTTGAATTAAATTTTCATCGGTACTTGAAAAAATCTTCAGTATTTTGTAAGAATAGATGGAAAAGCAGGACATTCTATTAACCTAAGAAAAAATTCTAGAAATCCTTCAATATTAAAAAAAAAAAAAAAAAAGCCACAGTAAAAGGATGAAGTGTTAAAAAATTGATGCAAATAATTTCAAAATGCCGCTATTCTAAATCGGGTCAGAATCCCATTCTTTGCAATTTAGCAGCATTATAACAAACAGAATTTCACCCACATGACTGCTTTGTTTGTAATTTGGGAGAGATACTATTCAGTTCCCTAGTTGTAGCACTTTAGTTTATAAGCCCAGGAGGGTCTGAAGTCTATCCTGTCTTATCTAAATATCAGCTCAGTCAAAAATCTGGCACCAAAGCAATAGAAATCAATCTAGAAGGATCCTTAGTGAAACTAGATTTTTTTTTAACTTTGAACAGCCTTACCAAGAAAAACCAAGATCTTAAAATGAATGTTCACATTTGGTGAGTGACAATAGAAAGCAATCAGCAACTGAGTAATAAAGATGTACTATTTTCAACTCTGTATTGAACAACTAAAAAGAAGTTTTCAATGGAAAAAAAACCCTTACAAAGATGTTTAAAATAAAATGTTGCCCCATAGATATGTAAGGTATGGGTAAAGTAGATAAGATTGTATTGAAAATCAATAGCCAGAAATTACATATAAAGTGGATACTGTGCAAAAGTTACTTTTTGACATTTGTGTTTCCTAGAAACACTGTTCAGGATTACATTGGCCTGTCTTCTGAGCACAAAAAATGTTCTAAAAGTTATATTCTTAAATACAAGGCAAGCTAATTTAATTTGTCCCATGGTATTTACTGTAACCATTTTTTAAATATGTATTTCTTCAAAGTTATTAACAAAATAATTCATAGTCACTGGAGATATTTTCTTTCCACAAAATAAATGTCTTTTGCAATCCAGTGGGATTCTGCCTCTTTGGCAGAGGACCCAAAGGTTTGTTTTGAGTTGTTCCCATGCTGAGTAAATCTAGAGGAAGAATTTTTAGCAGTGTTCAAAAAGGTAATCTCAAATTATCTTAAAAAGAAAAACAACCCTGTACTCTTTACAGGACACTGTTACTGATTGCAGGTAATTGTTTTCATGCTATTATTAATAGAGGCTGTAGGACTTCTTATTCTGAAATCTGTAATAGTTGAACATTAGGTGGATTGAGTTTCTAGTGACAACACTGTCCTGGCAAAGCAAAAGGAGTCCTCTTAGAAGGTGTAAATTGCATTCTTACTTGCTTCAAAGACTTGCTAGAATAACATAAACCAGACTATTACAAATGAAATCCAGACCTCATTTTAAAACCAAAGAACAGCTTCTGCCTACTGCCACCCAATGAAGAACACAAATTAGATTCAGAATAAATAAACAAAAAAAATTTTAAAATTTAAAAACCAATGATTATGTAGAATCAGTATATTTATGTGCAGAGAGGTTGTACATAACTTCTTTTATCCCATGACAGAGGAGAGATTCTCTAGATTTCTGTCATGAAGCCTTTGAAACTGGAAGATAAAATAGTCTTGGAAATTGGCACAATATGAGGAGGTACTGAAAGCTGCTCATGTACTTTTATGTAAATAGATGTGCTAATGGTTTTACATTTGCATACTCGTTCATACTTGCCCAAATGTGTATGTTTTTCACACCGTTTAGGCTTGAAAATCTGCCTAATACATATTATCGGCAAAATGGTAAAAGCAAAAATCAGTTTATATACTTGTTAATGGATTGTATTGGAAGTGAGAGTAGAGTTGGAGCATTGCTTCAAAAATACCTCCTGAGATAATATTGCATTTTCTTTCAGTGAAGCTGTGATTGTTTCACTCATAATGACTTTCTTATGTTATTACAAGGAACAAAGAGACCTAATTTCATTTCATTCTTATGCTATCATCCTCTGGTTAGAAAGTGTTACCGGGCAGGGATCTTGCTGGGATCTTGGTGTATGCACAGCCGTGAGGCAGGGGGTAACCAGGAGGAGAGAACCTGGAGGTCACAAGGAGAAAGAGACACTGTGGTTTGCAAATGAATGTCTTGGTGCTGGCTTGGCTCCAGGAGGAGAGGAACTGGCCCCGTTCTCCGTTCTCCTCTGGTGTTTTGAGTGCTGCCTTGGGTGCTTGTGCTTGAGAGTGCTCCCAGGGGAAGAAGAGCATAAATTAAATCCTTGCTCCTTCCACATGCTGTAGCATTGCTGGCAAGGAAGGTACCTTGTGGGCTGAGAGAGAAACCACACACATGCAGCAGGGTATATAAATGGATTGAAAGAAAACGTCAGGAAAAGGCTATAGAGGAGAGGAAGCTGGCTTAAGATGTTTTTAGCTAAGCTTTTTCACTGAGATATTTTAAATCTGGAGTGTAGACAAGTCAAGTTGTACTGTAACATCTGCTAGCGTATTTTAACATCTGTTCGTGTGCTAAGTTGGGCATGGAGTTTTAAAAAGAGCTGGATTTGTTTAAAAACGTGTCTGAGCTTTAACTTAGTGTAAAATAAAATACCTTTGCTAGCAAGATTGTTAGTTCTTAGGAATTAGTTCCGATTTGTCTTCCAGTCCCTGTGAAATAGGTTAGAACTACATCTGATTCAGATTTTAATGAAAATTTAATATAAAATGGCTCTAGTTTCAGAATTTTGGTCAGTGCTAACATTATTCAACGCTATAATTATTCCATGTTTTTGAGTAGCTGAAATTATTTACAGTGCTTGTGGAATTGTAAATAACTACTTGTTAAATTAGTGTTAGGCAGAAAGAAATCTTTTTGTGTATATGGAATTAAGTAAAGTGCATACATGCATATGCAAATAAAATAAGCTGAGCATGAGTGAGAAAAACGTCATACTGTTGCCAAGAAATCCAGCACTTCACTGACATATGAAACTACATAAATGGGGATGTCATAGGAGATTTGTGACTGACTTCTCCTTTAAAATCCTAATAAAGCCCTTTCTCTAGTTTATCTTAAGAAGGTGGTGAATATGCTGGAATGAGTTTGCAGAAGAGCAGTGAGGTTGACCGAGGTCTTATGAAACATGATATGTAAGCAAAGGTGGGATGAATTGGTGTTGAATAGTCTAGAGAAGAAAGAAAGGGGGAAACAAGAAAAGACCGGGAGGAAGGACTGGACTTTAAATGGGAAGAAAAAGTTGGAGAGGGAAAGAGACTGAATGCTTCTCTCATGCCCTGGAGGGTTAAGTTACTGCTGTGGAGGCTGAAGCTTGATGCCAGAAACTGTGTCAACTCTGAGGGCAGATAAGCAAAGTTAAGGATAATTGTAATCATAATCTCTTACTCAGTTGAAATAGAAGATACGTGGAAATAAAAAACCGTTTCCTCATAGCCTGCACTGAAATGGCTCTATGTTGGAAACACTGCTGTTCCTGTGGCAGGCTCTTGGCTGAGGTGGGGAAATCTGAGGCTAATTCAACAGTAGTCCTCATTGTAGCTTATACTTTTTTGTCACCCTTTGAGTAATGATATTTGATACCCATTTCCAGTACAAATTTATGTAATGAAAATCTGGTTTTTGAAAAGGAAAAAAGAAAAAATAAATGTACATTTTTACTTATCAAGAGGCACAGAAGAAAAGGATGTCACAAACTGTTAAATCTTGAGTTCTTTCTTACACCTCTGCAGTTGGCAAGGCATGAACGCATTATGTTTCATTACTCGTTATGTACTCTTGTCTTCTGTGAAGCTCATATGTTCATTATTTTACTGTTTGGTTTTTGTCACTTACCTTTCTCCTGCATATCTAATTAATAAAATAGCAATTAATTTGTCCTAATAGGAATTGTCCAGTAGTAAGATGAGTATTGTCATTACAAAAAAGGGGGATACTAAAGCATAGAGGAATTAGGATCATATGTTCAAAGAGACTTAACATTTGACAGGCAGGGTAGCTTTAATTTCAGGAGCTATGGGAGTTTTTGAACCTGTAGAGGAGCCAAGGACTTGTCTAGGTTTCTCCATGAAAGACCAATTCTCAAGAACATTCAGCAGTCAGTTTCTACTCTATACAAAAACCACTGGAGGTAGCAGGTGTGAGAAGAGCAGTGGGAGTTGTGGATCATGGAGCACTTTTTAAGGGTTTTTTAAGGTTTGTATACCATAAAAGTTATATGAACTGCTACTCAGAATTTACTATTATTCTTTTGATCTGAGAGCTTAGATTACTGTGAAGGATGAACCTTTGGTAAAGCTGCATAACTATGTATGGTCTGTGCAGCATATTGAAGGACATGGTTAGGTCTTGGGACTGAAATCCAAACCTTTTTTCCATCTGTATGGGGAAGCTTCCTCCCATTGGGTGAAAAATAAAAGCCTTTGAAACAAAAAGGTAAATTAATTATTAGCTTATTATAGAATAGTACATACACTTTTGTTAATTTTAGAGTTAATTTTAGTTAATTTTAGAGTTAACTAGAAACAAGCAAGCATCTGACTATGTGATTTTCTAAAAAAGTTCATTCTGTTGCCTTTTCTTAGAGGGATTCAGCGTATTCATTCTGATCATCCTAAATCATAGTGAATCCAAACGTAGAGGTTACGCCATACGGTTGCTTTCTTTCATCACTTTGACTAGACAGACTGGCCTATTTGAGCTTTCTAAAATTAGTGTGTTGATAAATGGCCTCTAGGAAAAACTTGATTGTGTCAGAAACAAGGTTAAAAATGATGAAATGTCTGTCTTTTCTTTGACTAAATATGTATGGTTTCATCCTGTTCCAGTCCATTCTGAATGTCCCCCTGATGATTGCTGTAATGCTTTCTTCCTTCTTTCTCCTTCTGTACAATGTGTGATCTTCGTAATTAGAGACTCCCCACCTACACTTTGTAATCACTGTAGTTGATTCTTGTTTCCATTTCACCCATGATACCAAGCTCAAGGGTTATGTTTTCAAATGTGTGTGTCTCGTACGGTCTCATTGGCTATATTTACAGTACTAGTCAATCCACTCTTTGACATCTTTGGGCAAGTAACAAAACATGGCACATTTTCATATGATTAAGCTCTTTCTTTCATCAAGAGAAAGGCTGCATGAAAGCAGGCTTCTGCCTATGATGATTTATTCTTGTCCTGTCTCCTGCCTAGAAATAAATGGGAGAGTGCTAACTGACCCAGGGCACAACTGTTCCAGGGACTGCTCCATAGAGCAAGAAAAACAATGCACGTGGCACTATCTAATGCACTAGTATAAACGTAGTCACTGTTTCTTGTTTGTTTATCTGCCTGATTTCTTGTCTTGCATTTAAATTGCAACTTCAGTGGAGTTTGAAGTTTCTTTTTGTGTTCATACAGTGCCTAACTTAGCAAGATTTCAGTCCATGACTGAGCCTCCAACTTGCCTTGATGATAATAAATTGTTTAATGCAAACAAATATCATTAGTAGGTACCCTTTTATCCCATTTATCAGATGCAGCAGAATTCCATATTATTTTCAAGTGTACTGCGGCACGCTTGCATTCTCTTGTGGCTCACTGTGGCTTGCGTACCATGAGGCATTCAGCTGAGCCTAGATTCCTGTTCTCACTACCTATTAATTTGCTGTTAATCAGCTAAATTACCTTTTTGTTTGCCTGCTTACTTTTCCTATCAGGTAACAAACTGATTGATGTAGATATACTGCTACCGCTTATAAAGACATTGCAGAGCTATTTATTTCATGTAAGAAGACCAGATTTGCAGACCTTATAGGCTCTTTCAGCCTTTGGTTTGGGTTTTTTTTCAGCTTGGGGCTTTTTTTTCGTGGTATTTTTTTGGGGGTTTTGTTTTTGTTTGGTTTTTTGGACCGATGGAACCACCACTAAAGGATAGGACAAATAGAGGGTTCTGTAGATGGAACCCTACTGCTCTGTTCATTTGTCATTGGTTACTGCCTCTCTCTTCCCAAGTTTTTAAGAGCTTAACGTAAGATTTCTGATAACTGATAATTTTGCTCTTTTGGTCCAAGTAGATGTTTTAGTTCAAAGGGAGACAGGGGTTTTGTTTTGGCTTGGCCCTCAACTTGAAGATACGTAAGGACGGGGCAGAGTTTTACAGTTTTATTTTCAGTTTGATGGTTGCTTTTGCCTTTTCTGCGTTAAGTTAGCTGTGTGAATAGAAAGTCTGCTAGCAGGATATGCAAAATGTAAGGCAACAGTGATTATTTGTTGAATAATGGATGTGGTAGGCAGCTAGGACCTATATCCTGCTAGCCTAAATATTAATAGGTTCACTGCCTCCCTCTGCAGACACCCAACTGCCCTAATGTTAAGAAAGAAGAGTTGAATTACTTAATTTTTGAGGTGCTCCAATGCTTGAAATCTCTGCATTTGTACATGTACTTGTGCATGAGCACAAGTCCCTAAGCTCATTCCCTTGAATGACTGGAAAAACTGTATATTAAAAGCTTTCTGACTGTGAAGCACTTCCAACCTTAGAGGTATTTTGTAAGAGAGTGTAAGGCTTGGAGATGCTGTGATGTTACGCAGTAGTTGCATACCTACAAAAGTATTTTTTTTTAGACCCCCTCAGTATTATATACTTTAAATACACCTTCTTTCCAGCCATGAAGCAACTTCTAGTAATACATTTTATTTAGAATATTTTCTTTTCACATTTGCTTCCTGTCTGTAAACATGACCTTTTCTGATTTAGAAAAAGGGATATCAGCATTGTTCACTTTGTGACCCATGGCTTTGATGTACTTTATACGCAAAGTGAGCAAGTTGATGAATGTGCAGGGGCAGTGTGGCTCATCTAAACTTCCCAAATCCAAGTAATACCTTTGAAGGAAAGGTTAGCTGGTATTGCAACATTAGACTGAAAAGGGTGTTTAACTTAAGTGTGTATTGTTTGCTTCAATTGGGCTCAGATACCGTGGGATTTTTTTGCAGTTCTAAATGCAGGCCTGTAAAGAATTTAAGCATATGTTTAACTTTCATTACACTCAGGGGCCTAGCTTAATATATCTATGGTATTACTTGTGGGAGCTATGTGAGGTGGAGGAATAAGTAAATTCCTTGGCTGTCTTTCAGTCACGTGTGTAATTTACAAAAAAATGTTTTCAGACATGTAGCAAGAAGAAATGAAGCACATCACACATTTATCTGATTTTAGCTCACATGCACTTTATGGTGTACTCACATGTACTTTTTACTTCAACTGTAAATTCAAGTGAACAATTTCTAAAACTTTACCATTCTTTTTAAAGTTTATTAACTGAGTAGTATAAATAAGCTAATAATTTAACATGTAAAAATATGTACTGACTTTTATGGACTTAGCTATATTCAATTATCACAAAATTTATTTTATTTTTTGATATAATTTTCATTTTATGCTATTAAAAGACCCAGATGCTAAGAATTTGTTTTGCTGTGTTACTCAAAGAAGCAAGCACCACACGTGGCTCTTTTTAACCCATTAGGCCACATGTTCTTAAGCATTAAAATTGTGCTTAAAGAGCCACTAGATGGAGCAGTCAAATCTTTTATCTATCACACTGTTTACGCAAGATAATTTCTCTCTTAGAAAGGAGAGAGTCTGGAAATGCAGGCATGCACTCCTGCTCAAACTAATAATTTAAAAACTTTTTTCAGATCTTATGTCTATGTTCATTTTTCTGTAGGCAGATTTACATTCTCCTGTGGGTTCAATGTTGGAGATGGTGTATGGAAAGTATTCTGGATATGAAAATAACACTGACAAATATAGCTCCACGGAAGCAGTTATTTTTTAAATGAGTTGAGTCCTATCCTCAGAAAAAATAAACATATGAAGAAAAGGTGCAGAAAAGGTGAAGGTATTTTCTTCCTACTTAGCCAAAGCGTATTTCCTTCCAACCTAATTTTTATTGTGACCAAAGAAACACGTCTTTAATGAGAGCATGCTGTATTACCTGCTTCAGAAATGCTCCAGTAAAGTAGGTTCACAGTAGTGTATGTGAATGTTTTCATATTCTTCGTTTTGTTGTTGTTTCATTGCATTATTAAGATGATATTTTGGGGAAGGGGCGTACATGTTTGTGAATATATACATAGATCTTTATATTACTGCACGTGCGGTATTAGAAGGCCTGTGTGCATTCCAAGACATCTCTTGTATTTAAATACTTCAAGCATCATGATGTGTACTTGTAGGGCACTATCCCAGAGTGATATTAAAAATAGTCAATAGACCTATGTATGAATATAAAATGCTGCAGATTTTTATTTATTCTTTGCCTTTGTAAAGTATTTGAAAGACTCTTCTGCATTAAAGTTATCAGCAGGTGTCACAAGAGAAGAAACACTGTTGTGAAGCGGATGGACAGTCCTCAGCCCTGCTCCCACATCTTAGGTGGGAATTGCATATCTTGGCAGAGTTTTGGGCAGAAGTGACTGATAGCAGGGCAGAGCAGAGCCCTCATGCTGTGCAAAGCAGCACTCCCCAGCTAACTCCCTTTAACCTCTGTGCAGTTTATTCATACAGTTGTCACCTGAACTGTGAGATAAACAATAACCTCTGCGCAGGCAGTGAGTACTAATCAGTGCCATGAGCTGAGGGCTGGTGAACAGCAGGTTTTTTTCAACTCCCCAAACTCCTGGGTCACTCAGAGGTATAATGCCAGTTCTTGCCTGTTGTGCTTTGGAGCTCTATCACACCAAATTGGTTGAAGTTTTTGTCAAAACACATGGGATACCAGGTAATCCGGTATTCTGCACAGGCTCAGATTTTATTTAAAATATAGTGTAAAAGTGACTTGCACTTACAAATAAAACTGAACCTCACAAAAGCAACTCACAAATACAAATTTAAATAGATGTAGATTTTCAAAACTTTCTGGTGTTTGCTGTTTCTGCCAATTTTTATGCAACAAATTGAACCTTGTCAGTGTACCCAGGTAGGTTCAGTTATCTCCCATGGGGGCAGGTGTTATGGATTTGCTTGTACAGTGGAGTTATCACCATTTTTGAGCAGAGCCTGCCTGTGGGAGGGCAGAACAGACCCCTGGGAATGGGAATTGAACCGAATGCTTAGGAATAAATCCAGTTGTGCTGCTGCAGGCTTTTTTTCCAGAGAAAACTTACTCTGAAATCCGTTATACAAAAAACTGATTAATCTGTTTCTGTTACCCAGTTTTAAAGCTCATTGCCAAGGATATCTTCCTATAAGCCACTGGAAGGAGACACTTAGAACAACATTAATTTTTGCCAGTGAGCAGATTTCTTTTTGTAAAAAAAAACAACAAACCACTATAAATGTACCATTTACATGTTTACTTCTCTTCAAATGTTTCCTTTAAAAGTCTAAACTGTCAGCATCCTTTTCCTTTAAAAAAAACCCACAACAAAAAATAATGAAATTAACTTAATGAAATTAACTGTTGTCAGACATCAGTTATCTGTTCTATTGTGGACCTAATCTTACTTTGACCTAGAAAATTATTGTAAGGATCAGGAACAAATTTTCTGGCAATGCTTAAACAAACAACATGGTCACTGTTAAAACTTGCATTTAGATGCCTGGGGGTTTTTTGGTCTGCTTGGATGGTTTATAAAATTTTTGAAGTAATAGAAAATATTATTTAATACTGGTTGACCTTTTTAAATGGTCAGTACATGTGGTACTGCTGGTCTAATTTCTAGATTTGATTTTGGTATTTTTAGAGTTGAAGGGTCTGAGAGGAATCTGACTTGTAGGAGGAACCGGAAATTAAACCACGTTTACGCGGACTTAGGCAGTAAGAAAAAGAAAAGGGGAGAATGTGAATTAAGTTGTTAAGGGTGTCCTGAAATAGACAAATGCAATGAACTAGTGACACACAGATGTCTATCACTCCTGCTGTATAACCTTTCAATCTCAGCCTGTACATGAATCAGTTCAGGACATTGTCTTCTGTTATGTTTTGTAATGGGGGGAAAAAGGTTTTAGAAGGAAAAAAAAAGAACTGTTTTAAGGAAATTTGGTATGGTGATGTGGCTGGATCAGATTACAGATAAGAATCTGTAATGACGTTTTCACTGTAGGTTCAGTCTCCCAGTTTTTCTGTAGCCCAGGTTTAAAGATGATACTTTGTGATTGGCTTCTCTTTTGGCAGGAAAACTCAGCAGCAGGTTAGATGGCCATTGTCTCTTCTTCTAGGTAGAGACAACGAGTTGATTTGAGCAGTTTAGTTCTGAAAGTTCAAGCCTGTAGCTAAGCATGGCTATCGAAGGTGGTCATACCATCACTTCATCCCAGCTTACCCTGTGTCAGACAGGTAGAAGACTTTGAATATGGGTCTTTCACATGCACCATGCTGTACAGCATGAGAGTTGGAAGAAGTCTGTCTCTGTGGAGACAGTAGGACAACAGCTAGAAATAATAGGTGAAGTCTGGAACAAAAAGAATATTTTGATACTATTGGTCAGTGAATTGAAAAGTTGGAGGAAGTCCAGAAGGCATCTGTAAATCTGACACTGCAGCAATTATGTTCTCTGTCTTGATGTTGGTAATTACTCCTCGGTCAAGGTGAATTATCAAAATTATCAACCTAAGGGGATGCTGGCTTTTCTAATAGATGAAGTAACTCAGATAAACACATTACTGGATCTTGAAGGCTGGGTAGGCCACTGCATCTATGAGACTGAAGGCCCAATGTAGGTTTTCTACTGTGAGCATTCTTCACTGCCTGGGCTGCAGTGATCATGCACTGGTAGAGCTCACAGTGCTGAGAGGTATGGGTCAGGCAACGAGTAAAGTCAGGGCCCTGAATTTTAGGAAAGCAAGCTTCCAGCCATTCAAGGAGTTAATCCATAAGACCCCCTGGGAAACTCACTTAGGGACAATGGATCAGAACAGAGCTGGCAGATCTTTAAGGATGCTTTCCATAGAGTGCAAGAGCTCTTGATCTCCAAGTGTAAAAGGTCAGGAAAGGAAGACAAGAGACTGACATGGCCAAGTCAAGACCTGCTGGTCAAATTAAAGGGCAAGAAGGAAATGCACAGGCAGTGGAAGCAGGGACAAGTATCCTGGGACGAGTATAGGGATGCTCCTCGGTTGTGTAGGAATGGGGTCATGGTGTGAACTTAGCAAGGGATGCAAGGAGTAATAAGAAGGGCTTCTACAGGTATGTCAGCCAGAAAAGGAAGGTCAAAGAAAATATACCGCCCTGCTGAGCAAGACTGGCAAACTTGTAACAATGGATGAGGAGGAGGCTGAGGCACTCAACAACTTTTTTACCTCAGTCTTCTCTGGCAACCTCTCTTATCACACCTCTTGAGTGGATAGGCAGCAAGGCAGGGATTGGGGGAGCAAAGTCCCTCTCACTGTAAGTGAAAATCAGCTTCATGACCACCTGAGGAATCTGAACTTCAATAAGTCTGTGGGACCTGATGAGATTCATCCCAGAGTCCTGAGGGAAATGGCTTATGTATTTGCCAAACCACTCTCCATGATGTTTGAAAAGTCACAACAGTCAGGTGAAGTCCCTGGTGACTGGAAAAAGGAAAACACTGCATTCATTTTAAAAAAAGGTAGAAATGATGACCCTGGGAACTACTGACCAGTCAGCCTCACCTCTGTGCCTGGGAAGATCATGGAACAGATCCTCCTAGAAGCTCTGACATGGCACAGGGATGACGAGAAGGTAATTTGAGATAGCCAGTATGGCCTCACCAAGGACAGGTCATACCTGACCAACATAGTGCCCTTCTTTAATGGAGTCACTACATCAGTGGACACGGGAAGAGCTACAGATGTCATCTATCTGAACTTCTGTAAGGCCTTTGACACAGTCCTCCACAATATCCTTATCTCTAAATTGGAGATATATGGGTTTGATGAGTGGACTGCTTAGTGGATAAGGAGCTGGTTAAGTAGTCAGATCCAGAAGGTGGTGGTCAATGGCTTGATGTCCGGGTGGAGATCGGTGTCAAGTGGTGTCCCCCCAGGGGTCCATACTGGGACCAGTACTGTTTAGTATCTTCAGCAATGGCATAGCCAGTAGGATCGAGTGCACCCTCAGCAGATTTGCAGATGACACCAAGCTGTGTGGTGCAGTTGACTTGCCTGAGGGACGAGACGCCTTCCAGAGGGACCTGGGCAAGCTTGAGAAAAGTGTCCATGTGAACCTCATTCTGTTCAACAGGGCCAAGTGCATGGTCCTCCACCTAGGTCATGGAAATCCCTGGTATCAGTACAGGCTGGGGAATGGAGGGATTGAGAGCAGCCCTATAGAGAAGGACTTGGTGGTGTTGGTTAATGAGAAGTTCAACATGAACCAGCAGTGTGCTCTTGCAGCCCAAAACTGTATCCTAGGCTGCGTCAAAAGGAGCATGGCCAGCAGGTCAAGGGAGGTGATTCTTCCCCTCTACTCTGCTCTGACAAAACCCCACCTGCAGTATGGTGACCAGTTCTGAAGTCCTCAGCACAGGAAAGACATGGAGCTGTTGGAGCGGGTCTAGAGGAGTGCCACAGAGGGAAAGAACAACTCTCTTATGTGGACAGGCTGAGAGAGTTGGGATTGTTCAGCCTGGAGAAGAGAAGGTTCCAGAGAGACCTTATAGCGGCCCTCCAGTACTTAAAGGGAAGATGAGGACAAACTTTAGTACTTTAGTAGGGCCTGTAGTGATAGGACAAGGGATAATGGTTTTAAGATGAAAGAGGGTAGATTTAATTAGATATTAGGAAGAAATTCTTTACTGTGAGGGTAGTGAAACACTGGAAAAAGTTTCCCAGAGAGCTGGTAGATACCTCCTCCCTGGAAACATTCAAAGTTTGCTTGTATGGGGCTCTGAGCAACCTGATCTATATGAAGATGTTCCTGCTCACTGCAGGATGTTGGACTAGATCACCTTTAAAGTTCCCTTCCAACCTGAACTATTTTGTGATTCTATAATTCTTGTTTATTTCCAATGTCACTGTCATCATCTTCCTCAGATGAGTCAAGAACAAGTCAATCAGGGGTGGAGGATAGGGAAATATAAACTTGGTGGTAGCACAGTACTAAACAATTGGCAGTGAAACTTGTAAATGATGAATACATGAGCAATAGATGATGGAGTGTTTCTTTACTGGCTCTTGTAAGCCTGCGTGCCTGAAGAGGCTCCCATCATTTGGATGTTTAGCAGTGGTCTCCTGTCTTCCAGCAGTCTTCCAGTCTGCTGCAAAACGGTGGGTGATATTCTATGAAAATCCCCTAAAAGACCCTTAGGAGCAACTTGGTTAAGCTCTGATTGAGATTTGAACTAAAAGCTGTGGAGTAACAACAGCATGACACTGACTTAGCCCAAGCTAAACAAAAGGCCACTTAGTAGCTCTAGCATGTTCCTCTGTTGATGTGACTATACATCATTTCTGCTTTGGTGCTTTGTCAGCTGGCCAAGAATATAAACAGAATATGCTCATATCTGAATGGAAGGGAACTTTGATGAGCTCTAACAAGTTTGATGGGTGTTCAAGGGCAGATATTCATTTTAGGAGCTATGTGTCTTTTTCACCACAGTCATCTCAGTTCTTAACCTCTGATATTTCTCAGTAGTTATGAGAAATGACAGACCGAGCTACATCAATCTGTTGAAAAGAAAACCACCTCTGTATGTGTGGATATGTGTATTTGTATATTTATTTATAGAAGTCTTTATCTTCTAAATGGTAAATGTTCAAGAATTATTTTTGCGAAGTTGGGACTAGTTTGCCAAATAAACTAAAAAAATGTGTAGTCCTCTTCACTGAGGAATACGTTACTGAAGAGAAGATGCACACATGTTGCACCAGTTCACTGAGAACAGAAGTGTTTTAATTCGCCCAGTGTTGGCCAAACTCTGCACTTAAGCCTATCAGAAGCAACTATGTTTTGTCTACTGAGTTTAATTCTGGGTGCATAGCTAAAAGCTACATCCAAGTGTTCCCAGGAGAACATTTTGTGGTCTGAAGTGCTGTTAGCTGAGTAAAGGAAAGCCTTTATTCCTCCCCATAAATCTTCTATTTGATACTCTTTAACATATGTAACATTTCACCATGAGTTGAACTTCAGCCCTTCAACCACCACTTGGTTTAAGTGGTTTTGTCAGTTTTCCATCTACCTTGTACTTCACCAGTCAATGCATATTTCCGCCGTTCGGCTACAAGGATATTGTGGGAGACTTGGTTGAAAGACTCACTACAGTTACATTAAACAACATCTGCTGCTCTCCCCTTGTCTGCAGATGCAGAAATCATGTTGGTCAGGCATAATTTGCCTTTGGTAAAGCCATGCTGATGGTTCCCAGTCTCTTCCTTGGCTTTCATGTGCACAGGACTACCTTCCAGAAGGATTTGCACCATAACCTCCATAGGACTCAAGGTTAGCCTTCCCACTCTGTAGTTTCCCAGGTCCTTTTTCTTGCCCTTCTTGAAGAGAGGTGTGATGTTTGTCTTGTCCAGTCCCTGTGAATCTCCTGCAATAGTCAATACCTTTCAAAGTGGATCAGACAGGGCTATAATACAAAATGTCACATACAATATCTAATAGTAAATCTAAGACTCCTGCCATTATATTAGAATCTCTTCACCACCGTAATTTGGCTTTGAGGTCTGGAAACCGTAACATAGATTTTTTTTCTGTTGTTTCTCTCTTTTCCCTGAATTTCTCTTTCTGTTTCTCTTTCTCTCTACTGCATTAAGCTTGGGAACGTTCTCTGGCTTTCTTCTTTCAAAAAAAGAAAGTTATAAAATTTCTGGTGTAGAGGAAAGCTGCATTTTCAGCCAGGCATAAAACTGAACGGTAGGTTTAATGCTTGGAATTTGACCTCTTAAAACTTGACAACTGGTAGAGTAGGGTATATGTGTGAGATTTTTTCAATCTCATTCTTTTCTAATGGTCTTAGGAAGTTTTATAAATGCAGAAGTTTCATACATGGATCAGATCTAGAACAGGAAGATTATGAAGGAGTTAAAATATGGTGGTTGAAATCTAAATATCAGATGCACAGTGTAGTGTGTCTCAGAGGATAGTGGCAGTAATCTTCAAGGGTAAAAACTTCCTGAGATTACATAGGCAATGTTATACAAAGTAAAGGTTGAAAGTGTGCCATAACTCAATTATGTGTTTTTACTGCAACGATGGAATGGTAACCAAATTTCCAGTTAGGTTCCAGTAGCCTTGCTACTGTTAATGAATCTAAAGGCAAATAAATCATCAGTGTTTGATCCTCAAACTGTCAGATGGGCCTTTGGGGCAGCCAGAAAGGCTCTAATTTGGGCTGGGAGGAATGAAATCCACCCTTCAAGGATGTGCACTGCACACTGCAGTTGCTGGCACTGTCCTATCTGCAAAATGCCCTTTCTGACCTCAGAATGTTTGTCAGTTGCTCCTCTCTTCCTGGACTTCTGATCAAATAATAGCAGACACCTCTGCCATCTAAAGCTGAAGCTGTTAGGCAGGGCTACTTAGGCAGGGCTTGGGCAGATCTCATGGCTAGTGAGAGCAGTGGGTAAAATTGGTGTGGAGACAGAGGTTGTGCTTATCTGGCATGTACGGGAATGGGAGACTGAGAGACCTTCAACAATACCATAGGGCACAACCAACCTGTCTAGATACATTTTGGAGAGGAGTTTATTAGTGTTTTCACAAACACATGCATGCTATGGGAATGACAGGAACGTTGTAAAAACTGAGAGAATGGGCCCCACACACACCAAAATCACCACACCGTCTAGACTATGGCGCTAAGTGCCACATCCAGCCTTTCCTTGAACACATCCAGGGATGGTGCCTCCACCACTTCCCTGGGAAGTCCATTCCAATGTTTAATCACCCTCTCTGTGAGGAAGTACTTCCTAATATCCAACCTAAACCTCCCCTGGAACAGCTTGAGGCTATGCCCTCTTGTCCTGTCACCAGTTGCCTGGGAGAAGAGCCCAGCCCCCACCTGACTACAACCTCTCTTCAGGTTGTTGAAGAGAGTGATGAGGTCCCCCCCTGAGTCTCCTCTTCTCCAGGCTAAACAACCCCAACATCCTCAACCTCTCCCTGTAAGACTTTCCCTCTAGTCCTTTCACCAGCCTTGTTGCTCTCCTCTGGACCTGCTCCAGTACCTCAACATCCTTCTTGAAGTGAGGGGCCCAGAACTGGACACAGTACTCGAGGTGAGGCCTCACCAGTGCTGTGTACAGGGGGAGAATTTCATCCCTACTCCTGCTGGCCACACTATTCCTGATACAAGCCAGGATGCCATTGGCCTTTCGGGCCACCTGGGCACACTGCTGGCTCATGTTCAACCAGCTGTCCACCAGCACTCCCAGGTCCCTCTCTGCCAGGCTGCTCTCCAGCCACTCTTCCCCCAGCCTGTAGCACTGCCTGGGGTTATTGTGGCCAAAGTGCAGGACCCTGCACTTGGTCTTGTTGAATTTCATGCCATTGGCCTCGGCCCATCGATCCAGCCTGTCCAGGTCCTCCTGCAGCCTCTTCCTACCCTCTGGCAGATCAACACTGCCCCCCAGCTTGGTGTCATCTGCGAATTTACTGAGGGTGGACTCAATCCCCACATCCAGGTCGTCAATAAAGATATTGAATAGGACTGGGCCCAGTACTGATCCCTGGGGGACACTGCTGGTCACCAGATGCCAGCTGGATGCAGCTCCATTCACCATCACTCTCTGGGCCCAGTCATCCAACCAGTTTTTGACCCAGTGAAGGGTGCACCTGTCGAAGCCATGCATTGCTAGCTTCTCCAGGAGGATGCTGTGGGAGACTGTGTCAAAGGCCTTGCTGAAGTCGAGGTAGACCACATCCACAGCCTTCCCCTCATCCACTAGGCAGGTCACCCAGTCTCATATAAAAGTTCTGAGGTTATGGGAGTAAATATTTTTCATATGTTGAGTTGGGTTGTGGCTAAATTCCCTACTTTGTTTAGAACGTTGTGCAAGGGAAAGAGAGAATTCAGGATCCAGGTAATGCATGTTCTGGAAATGAAGCAAAGCTCTCAAAACCAGTCCTGGCAGAGTAGGATGAGGTACTTCACGGAGAAGTGCAGAAGGGTCAGTGGGAGAGTGGATGCTCTGTGGAAGTGCCAGGCACTTGATGTATTCTGTCTTTGGTCCCTTTTGCAAGAAACATTCTCCAGCTTTAGGAGAAAGCTGAGTGTATGTTTGCTGGTTAGTAGATGTTCACTGTTTAGATGATCACTGTCTCTTGTAGTATATCAAGCCTGGACATTGTCTTCCTCTAAAGAATCACCTCCTAACAAGGATATGTCAGTGAAAAGCGCAGATGGAGACAGTTCTCTTCTCTTCCTGCTAATACTGTGCTACTGGGGACACTGAGAGTCAGCAGTGGGGGGGATGTCAGCCGTGGCTTTTGCTGTTCACTGACTGTTGGGATACTGTGGGAAAGGCAGCATCCAGTACCTTGGTTTTGATCATGTGATCCAGAATTACAGGGAAACAGCTTGATTAAAAGTGTATTTTCATTGTTGCTGATAGGTCTATATATTATTAAAGTTGAAAGCACTGTAAACTCTCATTAGCGTAATTATTTATACTTTATCCCTTACAAGCTTGTCTTTGAATGGAAACTTAAATAGATCAGTTAGTGCTTTGTTTTCTCACATCTTAGTTTCCAAACAGGCAGATTTTTTTGTGTTTCTGAAGTCCTGCAGTCTCTAAATATGCTGCAGAGAAACATTTTTAAAGAGGAATTCTCTCTCTGCTAAAAAAATAGAACATGTGATTTGAAATACAATATTTTATTTCCAGTTTTTTATGTAGAATAGATTTTTATTCTATAAAATTACATTTCCATACACATATGATATAAGAGAAGTGTTATATCCTCCCAATACTTTGTAAAAAATGGTAAATGCGTTTTCAGTGTTCTGAAACTAAATCTACAGCTTGGAAAGTTTTACATAACTTAAACCAGCCACATTTACTTTACACAATTACTTCATTTATGCAGTTCATTCAGGCTTTCTCAGCTACCACTGAAGGAGTTATAAACAATAACTGCAGCAGTGGTATTGATTACTTAGGTGCCTGAGCTTGTGTCTACTTTGGCTTTATAGCACTAATAAATTTCTTTCATGTTCTGTCAGTAGAGAAAGGAGCTTTTTTTTTTTTTTTTTTTTCCCCCCAACACGTTTCCTAAGGATTGTTAATTCTGGATTCCCAAAATCATTAACTCCTTCTAAAGACTGAAACTCCTTGTCATTGCAGTGAGCATGTATGAACTAATGCAGTGATCGATGCTTGCACTACACTGCAGAGATTTGTTTTGATGACAAGGGCTCTTGTAGCCCTGTTTGGTGTCACCGGTGTTGAATGTTCGATGCTGCAGAATAATTTGGCTTAGAATCAGGACGCAAGGACCTTAGGGACTTCTTTTATATCATCTCCTTCACACTGAAGTGGATTTTTGCTTGCATTACGGGTTTGCTACTGTTGCAGGCTGGAATTCAGCAACCTACTAGATGCCAGTTGTGCTTTTTTAACCATTCTCTTGCTGATTCTGCTATGTTTGCTGGGTTTCTTCAGTTTCTGCTCCATACATTGCATTCGGGGACAGGTAAACAAGTGGTTATACAGTGCTAAGGTTTTAGATATATTTTCATATTTTATATTTTAAAAAATTATTTCTTTTTATAAACTGATTTCTTTAACTATACAATTTGAATGGAGATGTTGTGTCCTCTAAATGTGAAGTATTAATTGTAGCAAATGTTCAGCTTAAACAGGGAATAAGGAACCATTTTGCTTTTAAGTCCGTGTTTCAGTTGTGTTTATACTTTGAAAGCTCATGTGTCAAATATAATGTGACATTATTGATGATATATGGCATGAGTTTTTAAACAAAAATCTGTATGTAAGTGTGTTTCTGAAAAGGAATAAGTATACTCTGATTGCATGATGATTATTTTGCATTTTGGGGATGTCATGGATAGAGAATTTATAAATTTACTTCAGGAAACAAGTTAACATTCCTGTGTATTATTTCTCTTTGGCAGAAGGCAATTGATGTGTCCTTGATCCCCTGAATTGTGCTGTTGTTAGCAGCTTTAATGAGTTCAGAATGTAATATGATTCTGTTACTTTTATTTTTGGGGAAAAAAAATCATCAAAGCACGTACATAGAACAAGAATATGTTTGTTTAGCATAATATACAGGTATGGTTATAACATATAGGCTATAGTAAGTGTACAATTGTGGTCTTTTTGTATGTATCTCTGCATCATCATACTGATGCATTGTACTTTCTGAATCAGGAAAGGACATCAGCCCTCTCCTTGGGGAGACAAAGTACCTGTATTTGGAATAAGGTCCTCAGCAAAATCACTAAAGGATCACAGGGAAAAGTAAGAGGAAGGATTCACAATTGCAGATTCCTTGGGGTTTATACAGTATGTTCAGAATAAGAAAGATCTTTAAAACCTTCTATCTGAGTAGTTGATAACACAGTCTGTAAAAGTAATTTCGAATAATAGTTTTTTCACTAGAAGAATTAATCCTAAAGATTGCATGATAGAGTAAGTCATGAAAGAGGATTATCCACTCAAATATTGTAGCTGTGTGAGTTGGCATATATTAAGAAATCCATGTGTGAAAACAATTTGTTTTAGCAGAATTTAGAGGAGAATAAGAGTATATTGAGGGCAGAATCTGGAGAGATGTGTTGGAGAAAATGGGGTTGAGCAGCAATCAGAACAGAGATAGAACTGACACTGCAGCATGAATACCAGGAAAACAAGATGCTGCTAAGGTTGGGAAGAGACAACGGTCAGCCTTAGCTCTGCATGGAATTGAAAGGCTAAGACTGGATAAAACCTTTGGTTAAGATCAAACCCTTGAACTCTCTCTCACACTTAGTAAGTTTCTTATAGCTACATAAAGAAGCTAAAACTCCTGTTTCTTCTTCAGGGTGCTCACTGTAGGCAACAGCTGTTAACTGTCTTCCAGAGACCTCTTGCACATCTTGGCATAAGTAGATGAAGGTGGTGAAGTAGGGCTGGGATGAAGAACTATGGAGTTGTCGCACTCTACTTTGCAGAGATTCAAGGCTGTGCTGTGAGCAGTGGCATACAGCAGCAGGTTTCCAGCCTTTGGGATAGCATGGAATTGGGAGAGCTAAAAGTTATTTTAAGGTCACACTAGCCCCACATTCCCTGGTCCAGTTTTTGTCTCTCTAGAGAGTGTTTGACTTTTTTGTGGAATAGACTGTGGAGTTATAAAGGACTATTAAATCAGACCGCCTATATCTCTCTGGCTGTTAAATTTAACTCATATCTCTTCCATAAATACACTTCAGTTAAGCTAAATATTCCTCTCCAAAAATTTAAATATGTGCTGCAAGGAGGCAACGTGGGAGACTGAGCTGTCATCAAGGTCACTGTCATGTCAGGGCATTGGTTAGGTGCAAAGGTGCTCAGAAGACAAACCATGATGCAGGGTAAAGCAAAATCAGAAAACAACAACAATAAAACCCTAATTTCTCCACCAGTTCGGAGCTATTTGGTGTTTGGTGGCAAGTAGTAGGCAAGGCTCCTGACCCTGGCCTCTGGCCAACTCTGCTAACTCCTCAAGTGCAAGAGTCGTGTTTTTTAAACTGCAGCCAGACTAGTATGCTATCTTCTCCTCTTGCCACTGTGATAGAATATGTCTGCCTCATCATCTGCTGCACAGCTAGTCCTTAACCGGTTGACTTAATTTCCCTGTTTCTACAGTTTTGTGTCCTGATCAGAAAGTGGAGCCATTTTCTTGTCCACTCTGAACTGCGTTCTCTTTATTCTGGTTCATTTTTCCAATTTGTCAGGATAGCTTTGAAGTCCAGTCCTGGTCTCCTGTAACTGGCCATTCCTCTCTCCTTGGGGTCAAGTCACCTACAAATCCAGTATATTTCTGTTTTATTATCTATAACAGTAATGTGAGTGTTGACTATTGTCATATCCCAGACAAACATGACAGACTCTGCTTAAGGAATACTTTGAGGTTTGTTTTGGTTTTTTGGGTTTATTTTTTGTTTGTTTTGTGGTGGTTTTTTTTTTTGCTTGGTTTGGGTTTTTTGTTTTTTTGTTTGTTTGTTTGTTTTGTTTTTACAATTGTAGCTGTTTAGAATATGCTTTTCTAAATAACTTTTCACTTTGTACTCTTTTTATTTAGACACTTTTTCTGGTGTGACTCTAACATGGCATGCTCATGAACAAAAGTCCTGCTCAGCTGAAGTTATTTGACATCTGCTGTTTTTTACCTATCATACTGCAGTGGTGGGGAATGAAATTGGATTGATTTATTATTGGCACTTTGTTTTTTAGGTCTCATTTCTTCTTGATATCTTGAAGGTGATTTGTTTTGTTTTAGCATTTTTTTCAGGAACTCTGACTAATCAGACTGGTCTGCAATTTCTAGTTACTCTCCCCCTCCTCTGTTCTTTAAAAAAATATGCATTGTGTTTGCCCTTTCCCAGTTTTGTGGAAATTTATCCATACTCCACTCCAGAATAATTCTTCCTGGCTATGAGATAGCTTCACACAGGTTTCTAAGTACTCCAGGATGAAGTGAATTGGCCTAGTTTATAATGTACAGCCTAGACAGTCTGACCTCTTCTGCTTTGGCGTAACATCTGATTTTTATGCTACAGACATTCTTAAATTGTGGCTATGAGTTTTGCTTGAGTTTATTTTTAGGGTAACTTATTGGAAAAACCAACCCAAACTTAGCTGCCCTGGTATACTTTGCTTATAGAGCCAAATGATAGCAGACCTTTTTCATAGTATTCTAGAATGACTAGTACTTGATACTAGACACTAAGTATTAGGGACTAAATATATGCAGAATTACCTCAGGTTTGAACTTTCCATTGATTGTTCACCTTCTTCTAGAAAATGAAATTTAGCTGGTCAGTCTTTGCATTTCTCCTGTATCAGGCTGGTGTGCTTCTGATGGTGGTATTATGTCTTTGAATGCTTCCATGATTGCTGGACTCCTTTTGCTTTTACGATTTCTTCCTTATTTTCCCTAGGGTTGGGGTGTTTTGTGTTTGTTTTGGTTTTTGTTTGTTGGGGTTTTTTTTTGCATAAAGATTTTAATGTTTTCTTCTGCTCAGCTTCCTTCTCTTTTTAAAGATCAGAAAGTTTACTCACTTTCGCATTCTTAACTATTTCCTCTCTACTAGTGAGAAGCAAACTTCCAAAGGTCCTTTGCTCGTTGCTTTTCTAGTTTCAGTGATGTCTCACTGTGCACTCCGAGGATTCTTCTTGCGACATTCCCCTCTGAACTGAAGAAATGAGAACCTTTAAAACCTCTCATTATCTTCAAATGCAGCGAAATGGAGGATTCTGCCAAATGCTTACAAAAAACCCAAAGCTCACCAGGCTCCCCTTCCTAATTTGGTCCTCTGGAGTAGGTCCCCATCATGATACTGCTGAAGTGCTTTTCTCTTTAATCATGGTCCAGAGAATTTAATCTGCTGTATTTCCTTCTACAGTCCTGAAACTCAGGACAACAAAAGAGGCTTTTTTTCCTCCTCAGACTTTCCTTTTCATTGTAATTGAGATTAACTATCTCCCCCAGTTTTCATGAAAATGAAATAGTAACTTTGTTTATGAAACATAATCTTCTGGTTATTTCTCAAGTGACTTGTGCAGGTCTGCATAATTGACTCTCCATGTTTAGGTTGGACAATCAACAGAAAGGCTCACTGTCTTCATTCCCATCCTTGTGGTCCTGTGGATAACAAGAGACCTTACTCACAAATTGGTCTTTAACAAATACTAAGATGAAAAATATCTAACTAAATATTTTTTAGAATTGTCAGGAGAAAAATACCAAGAGACCAAGAAGAAAATATCACCTTCTTTTGCAATTAACACCTACTCTATTGGTTTAAATGTCCACAAGAAAAAAATTAAACAAAAAACCCCAAACCGACCCCAAAAACCCCACTAAAACCCAACACTCACAACCGCTGAAAGCTATTCTGTCTATGTGGACTTTTAAAAATACCTTCTCTCACCTCTCCATAAAAGGCAATCAAGCCAAATGAAAAAAAAATAGAGGAAAGAAAAATTGTCTTAGGCTGGAAAACAGCACAGCATACTTGAAGTGCTGGGAATTCCTTCAGAACAGCAGAAAAGTTATTAAGAGCTGGTCAGGTTTTCAGTGTACAGGAGAGCCATGTATCCACATCATGTGCTTGCTGCAATAACTGGCTATACCTTGTGCACATTTTGTCATACACTGAACAAAATTATTATTAAGAGATCATGCCAAAGCTACAGTAGTGTTAATTATATGAACTCAAATATATCTGTAAAAAACAAGTTGGTGTCAATATTGAATTGCAATTAAATAAAAATAATACATTTATTCAAAGAAACTAATACATTTTCAAAAGATCTCCATCCATCTCCATCTACAGAATGTGCTTCTACGGAAGAGAGTATTCAAAGTCAGCAAAATCAGCACTCAAAGCTAGTCCTGAGCCAACAAAACTTTCCTTAAATCTTTAGCTATCACAGTATCAAAAATCAATCAAAATATTTGCTTGCTGATTTGCAGTTCTTGGTAGTTCTAGCCAGGTCTTTACTCCAAAGATGAGTATTAGATATGTGTAAATTGTCACTTCTGTGGAGTATTAGTTTTTATTTTAACTCTGGAATCTTACAGTATGTCAGTGGTCATTGTCTAGGACATGTGCCAGAAGGGAACTCAAATCCAATGCAATTATATATTTTCTGTACAAAATAAAACCTAAACTTCACAGTCATGAGATGCATTCTTTCCACATACCACACGAGCCAGCCTGTCTTTGAACTGCATAAATGCTATAGCACAGACCTCTTTCTGCAAGGGTTTAAGTTCTGAACTGTATGTATCTGAAGTGGGTTGATTTGAGAGCAAGGAGATAATGAGCATTTTTGTGAAGCTGTCTGTAGACATAGGCAATAGGTAGCTTTTGAATTCTCTGCTTGCCTGTCTGCCAGGCCAGGGTACTTGTGTGTTTTCTCTTTATGTGGTTAGGTAGCACAGAATCACAGAATTACCAAGGCTGGAAAAGACCTTAAAGATCAAGTCCAGCCTATGACCAACACCACCACACCATCTAGACCATGGCACTAAGTGCCACATCCAGCCTTTCCTTGAACACATCCAGGGATGGTGCCTCCACCACTTCCCTGGGAAGTCCATTCCAATGTTTAATCACCCTCTCTGTGAGGAAGTACTTCCTAATATCCAACCTAAACCTCCCCTGCAGCAGCTTGAGGCTATGCCCTCTTGTTCTGACTATACTGATTTACACATATATTGTTTATCTGACATGATAAAATGATTAGCATATTTTTTTTTCTTGGGTGTGCAAGCACTGTTTTTGCGTAACAATATGACCTAACACATCTGTAACAGCAGCCAGATGCTTTTGATGGTATTAACAATATGCTGAAGACATTTACCAGCAGCATGTAGAGAGGTCTTCTAACTCATGGAAGCTTAGGCTGTGAAGGACATACCAAGGCAATCAAGTTGATACATGGAGTTTATTTTCATTAGTTTTCACTTTCTGTAGGTTGATACATGGTTTCTATTGATTTTTACTTTGGGAAAGAATTTATCATTTCCCTGAGATACTGATCCAGTTCCATCTGTGGAAAATGTAACAGGATGTTCCCGGTCTTTGATAAGCTTTATTGTGTGTTTATTGCAGGCTGTGTTTGACCCTAAAAATTTTCAAAGGTAAATACATAAATGGCTGTTGCATGTGTTAATTAGAGGGATCTAGTCTGACTGTAGAGGAAGCCAGTTTGCACCTTAATTTTAGATGCAGCCTCTGAAAAGAATTGCTTACATTTCCTGGTTATGCGGTAGAACTGCTTTATTAATTAGCAGCTATACGTTAGGCTCAGTTGAGTGCCTAACATGGGCTGATGGACTCTTATCATTAGACTGTCTGCTTCTTGTCTTAAGCAACTGCTGCACATCTGGCACATCTGGATTTGAGCAAAACCCCAGGAGCGCATCGTTCTTTGCTGAACATCAGTAGTCTCTGAATACAGCCTGGATGCATCTAGGGAAACATCTTCGGGTACTTTATCTCTGGTATTCAAGGCTCTGGAAATCAGCATGATTGGTCCTACATGATAACAGACTTCCTTGTATTTAGTGCTTGCTTTCACTTTGCAAGAGACAAGGCTGTCATTTCCAGCACTTCTCAGGTTTGCGGGATTTCATTCTAAATTGCAGTATCCCAGGATTAGCTTGTAGTATGGGTAGTGCTGCTGAAGATTAGCTATTTTAGAGAAAATGTGGTTTTGGTGGTGTGAATTTTGCTTTCCCTTCAGCAATTTATTGGAGTCTTACTCCCCATCTTGAAATTTGATCAATGACTGCAAAAGACTTCTTATGGAAAAAAACTCAACACATTTGTGTCTTGTAAAGCAGCCCTCTGTGTCCAAGGGCAAAGTAAATAGGTGATTAAGTAATAGGAAAAATACTTTATTGCTCACAGGATACAACTTTTGAATAATTCCCTCAGGAGGAAAGGTTTTGTAAATATATGCTTGTTTCATTCCATTGCTCTTAAGTAAATAATGAGTTATAACTGTAAATGCATTTTTAATAATATGCTGTAAGTGGAAACATATTTTTTATGTTTTAGAAACATATCAGTAATGTACAAAATAATAGTACAGTATATGTATATTTTCACGGGGGCTTATTATTTTTAATATATTAATGTTTTTAAATTTAAAACATTCTTTAAAAAGTGTTTAAAAGCAATTTAAGCCTGTAAATCAGTTATTTACTCCTTAGAAAAGTTGTTTTATCCTCTCCATAATGTCTTAAATTTGTCTTATTTTACTAGCTATTTTCAGTGGTGTTACCAGTGGAGACAGTACTTTGTGTGTACATGGGGTTTTTTTTTGTTTTGTTTTGAGTTTTGATGGGCTTTTTTTTTTGAGAAAAAACTAAAATTCTGGAACTATACATAGCCTCATTTTTTTGCATTTTAGTTATCTATTCCTGGATCTCTATAATACTAATCCAGTGACAGTATTTTGTGTAATTAAACGAGTAATCAGTTCTGGTATATGGCAGTGCAATAATTGCATAAGTAGGTATTAAATAAAGAAGCAGCAATGACATAGGATGATCAAGGATGAGTTATTTTTTAAAATACAGCTTTAACAGGGTACTTAGCTGCCAATACCAAGATGGCATTGCTAGCATAAATTATTTTTCAATTTCATTTGGGGGATTTTATTCCTTCACATTCTTATGGTCTATTATATGAGTATTTATGAATGTGGATTAACTGGCACTTTCCATTGTAAAACCCTTTTTACAGTTGTAGATTCAACCAAAAGTTTACATGCCAGTGCTCTGTTTCATACTGAATTTTAATGGGAATTTAAAAATTCAGTAATTTTTCAAGAATGTGGACTTTTTTCATTTTTTCCCCCCAATTCATGCATTTTTGCAGCTTTTAAAATATTCACCAAATTGTAGACCTGTGTCTTTTAGTCAAGAATTTTTATTTGAAGGCGACCTTTATGCATTCCTGGCATGTCGTCCATGCTCAGCACAGTACAGCTGGCTTTGCAGTCCAGTTCCTACTCTTAACTTCTGAGAGCAGAGGGCAAAAGGACCATGGTCGTGGCCAGCCACAGTGGAAGTGGCTGGTGCCTTGGAATGTACCAAAGTGCAGAGCAGACAGGAGAGGTGAAAGGAGCAGAAAGCTGAAGGTTTATGTGTGGGTGGGAGGGGTTTGTTAGGATGTAGCTTCTTATCGAGGGGCTTGAGGGGAGGGAGGGATTAAAATATATAACCTAAAGAGAGGACAGCAAAGCCAGAAGCAGGAGACAGAAGATGGGTGATGGCAACAATACGGACAGGGAAGAAAGGCAGGGAAAGGTAGGTAGTTGGTGAGAAGGGAAGTTTAGTAGGCAGGAGCCAAGACAGAAGACATATGAAAGGATCTTGCTACAGCAGGAATTTAGTGGGGAAGGATGCTAGATGCAGCAGTCAGGTGGTCACAGGTATGCAATAACCAGGAGGAAGAGCAGCAAAGAAACTTGGACCCAGATGCTGTAGCTGTGGAAGGAGGAAAGAAGAGCAGGGAGCAGTGGGGACAAGGGCAGAACTCTCTTTGAGTGCTTGGACACACACCTCAGTGTGCTTGGAGCTGACATTATTCCTGGCTGAACATTTATTGCTGAGCAAATAGCTGTGAAATATGGAGGCAAAGTGTGTTGGCTTTTGCTTGTGTCAGTGCAGCTCATACATCAGAGAGATGCTGTTTGGTGCTCCTGTTGAGTCCTTTCCTGAAAATTGGGGAGTTCTGTGCCACAGGTTGCAGCTTACTGCCAGCACTTGGGGTGGCAGTCTGGTTCATGAATTTGTTGTTCTTGTTGCAACTTTGAAGTCGATTAAGGTGTGAGGAATGATGCTAAAAATAAAACAGAATGTTTTTTTATGTGAAATGAAGCTCTCCAAAATTGCAGAACTGCAGCAGCTAATGCAACCACAAACTGCCTTTTGTGGTTGGGTGTATGATAATAATAACCTGCTTAAAAGTAGGCTTGTGCAGATGATCATGTAGATGGTAAGCTATTAAAATTTTTGGGATTATAAAGAGTGGCACAGCTAATCAACATCTAAATCTTTGTAGGAAAAGGGTAAAAAATAATAAGCTCTTAATATAAATTTGGGGTTTTTTTCTTCCTGAAAGCATGGTTTGTTTGGGATTCTGTTGGATACCTATTTGCTACTAAGAGTAGTCATCTAGCAATACTGTTATAGAGACGTGTTTTCTAAAATAAGAGAGCGAACTGTTCCACTAATGTATTTCAAATTACCAGGGTTCTCTGTCTAGGTGAGTCTGAAAAATGCCTGGAGAGCAGTTACGGATATAAACCTCAGTGAGAGGTGACTGTATTTCCTTCAGGGTCTAAAACTGACCTCTGAAGTGATAGTTTAGATTTGGTTTGGAAGGGGGTTTGTTTGTTAATGTGTTTAAAAGCATTGTAAGCTAAATGGCAGAATCAGCTGGTTTTTCTCAGGTAAAGTTCAAAAATACCTTTTGGTTATTTCAGATCAAACTTTTATATACTACTGTTAGTGTAAGAGTGCATTACGAAGAGTTGTTCTCATTTCCAATGACACTGTTGCTTTTTTTTTTTACTACACTGTTTAAAACCAGTGCTAGCACTGAAATACTTCAGACTTATGCCCTGTATCATTCTCACACATACCCTTCTGTTGGATCTATTCTAGCCTGCAGCATTCTTCTACAGCTTTCGCAATATCACCTGTACCCTTCTTTTTTGTAAGGAAAATTGCACTCTGAATTGTACTGCCTGATACTCTTCTTGCAATTCCTGCATCATCCTTTTCCTGCTGGGAGTGCAATTACATCAGTCCTTTATCATAACCAACTGCCAGGGAAGTTGGTAGCTTTTTTGCTACCAACTCAGCCTTCTACAGCTGTAATATATTAAGTCAAACTATGGTTTTCTTATATACTCTCTGTGGTATTACTGCCTTTTCTTCCAGACCCTACCCACAGTTTCCTTCCTTGGCCCAGTGGGCTCATGGCTTCCAGACCACTGTAACTGAGGGGTTTATTCTTTATTAACACAGTACATATATTTGCCCCAGTGAGTTGAAAGATTGCAGCCTCTTATGTGCTGTAGGCACTGTCTGCTCTATTTGTGTGGCTTTTCTGCCTGGTGCTCTATTTCCCTTGACCAGCTCCTGTGCCTCTCTGTCTGTACAGTGCCTGTTGTCACAGCATTGATCAACTTCTTGGCAGATTCTTCAGTGTGGTTGACTGTTCTGTCCTTAACTATAGCTAAGTTCTTATTTTGTGGAGTATTCTCTCCTGTCATCATGAGCTGTAGTCCTGTGTTTGTTACACAGAGAGGGGGAGGAGAGCTCTGAATGCCTTGCATTGGGGTCCGTCCTTGGAAGAGGACTGGGCAAAGTCAAAAACAGCCAGAGTGCACAATCAATTCTGAGGTGCAATTCATGGAAAAGCAGAGTTCCAAATAAGTGTAGTATTATGTGTTTTTTGGTTTTATATTAGTAGACCATACTGTTTTGAAATTGATAAAAAAATTAAATAATAATAGAGGTTTTGTATTTGCTTCATCAGACTATTGAACATTAAAATTCATGCATGCAGAAGTAATCTTTTATACATCTTTCTCTGTTTGAGAGATTACACATTTCTTCCTATTCATATTCTTCCAGGTGACTTGGATTATTACTGGCTGGATCCTGCCACGTGGCACAGCAGGGAGACATCCCCTATTAGTTCGGTAAGAAATAGGGAAAAAGAAGTTCATAAGTAGGAATTAAAATGTTTGCTGTTTATTTAAGTTCAGCATAGATACTTTGTTGTAAAAATTATTCTATACAAATTATATGAAAATTGGGTTTTGTGGATCATGGAACTTCAAAACAGAAAGAAGTTTTTATTAAAATGCATGCTAGTAAAATTGCCTGAATTTTAAGTCAAATTTAATTATTTTATGGGCACGATGCTAGATTTCACTACATAACACAAAAGCAGCTGTTCGTGTGATGCTGCTCTGGGAGACATTAGTGACTTTTTCTATTGAATTGGAATAGGAAAGGATCATTTGGATTTTTATTATATAGTGAACCCATATAGTACAACTGTTTAACGTGTATAATATTCTAAGGAAAATAACTTACCAATGCACTTTTCAGGATCATGGAATTTAAAAGGAAATGTTTAATTTTATTACCTAAGGTATGTTTTAAATGTTTAATAGTATTGAACTTTAAATTGTAGTATAATTCCACCTGAAGACTTAGTGCTGAGAGTTTTTTTACAGTGGGCATAAATATTTGATGAAGCTGGAGTCCAACAGATATAATAATAGAAAGCTTGGGTGCCATGTGTAACACATCTGAAGGATGTTTTAGTCTACTGTGGCGTAATGATCCAGAAATATTGGGGGTTTTTTAATGTGCATCTAAATATAGGAAGATGGTTGCACTTCTTTAATTCTGCTGCCTTTGTTTTTTTTTCACAGCATCCAGTAACGTGGCAGCCTTCGAAAGAGGGAGATCGCTTAATTGGGCGTGTTATTCTTAACAAGAGAACAACCATGCCAAAAGAATCAGGTGCATTATTGGGGCTAAAAGTGAGTACTACTTGGTTTATGAGGTAAATGAAAGAAGCTTCCACTGACCTTTGACCTAGAGGTCTAACCCATGACATAGAATCATAGAATCATAGAATCCTAGGGGTTGGAAGGGACCTCGAAAGATCATCTAGTCCAACCCCCCGATTATATGGTCATTTGGCAAAAATATTTTATTAAGTTTTGGAAGTTACGCAGAAAAATTATCCTTCTTTGCAGTCTTCTACTTTCCCATGACAAAGGAGCTGAACTGTTTTGATTTAAAAAGTGTGTCTATTCAGCTTCCTGTCTGCAAGACATATCCTGCACATTGCAATGCACTAATGGAGTCCTGCCTTTTCTAGCTCTACTGTTTGCATTTCAGTCAAGTACTTAATCTCATAATCCACATATATAAATGTCATCTGATGCAAAAGTTTGCAAGCTCAGTGTTTAAAATCCACACAGGAAAGAGAAATTTTGTAGAATGACGCTAAATATTTACACAAAAATTTGAAAAAAAAGCCCTTTTAAAGCATAGTAGAGATTATAATAAATGTAATTCCAGTTAATCCAGTGCCTCAAAATTAAGATATTGCCAACACTGTCCAGTTGATGTAAATCCCTAAATTAGTAATTTATAGCAGACTTTTATGTTTGTGTCCCTAAATTGCTGGAACACTTAAAAGAAAGAGGGAGCTACTTCTGAAACTGGTGGGGAGTACAGTGTGCCACTTCAAGAATTTCTGTCTCCATGTATATTTTTAATTATATGGAGCTCAAAAGATGACTGAGGGAATTTAACTTGGGTGTCTTCCTCTCCCACTGAGAGCAACAGAAACAATGCAAAATGTGAAACATTCCCATCCACTTAGGACTGAGTCTGCTTAAAAAGGCATGGATGCTGGACCTCTCTGTGCATGTAGTTGTCTGATAGTACAACCCCTCGCATGTGATGGAGGTGTAGGTTGTCGATTCTGCTCATCATGATGGGAATTAAATCAGGAAAATACCTTGTGAACTTGGTAATGGCTGGCATGTCCTGGGTAAGAGCCATTTATCTACCTTGAAGTGAGGTAGTATGGCATGGGAATACAGAAGATATGAACAGCTTTACTAAATGTCTGTAGCACAAGGCTGATTTTTTCTGACAGGAAGCAATTTTTTTTTAATACGAGAGAAAAAGGTTGGTCCAAGTAGGAAATGTAGATTGGAGAGCATATCTTCAATTTTCCAAGTTTCATTTTTGTATGATATGGACGAAGGCCCCCACTGATAAATATAACACATTATCTTGTGACAACCATATGGGCAGGTGGGCTTCTGTATCTTCTTGGATATATGTCTATATTACAGCTCCTACTAGTTGTTGTGATTGCATCATGGGGAAATAATACCTAATGAACCAATGTTCCACTGTTCCATTTTATTTCTGACAAAAAAGTCCTGACTAGAGAGAGTAAGCTAGAGAAGGCTAGCAGGTCAATAAGACTACATTTTCATGTGTTATATTTTATTAAAGATTGAGTCTCCTGAGGGCACCTTTATTCATTATTTTCCTGATCTCGGTGTCATTCAGTCATCTTCAAAAATAACTCTCTTCGGTTCTGTTAACAAAAGCCAGAAATTGCTTTTTTGTCCTGTCATGTGCTTGGATGAGGAGGCCTAGGTTTTAGCAGTAGCAATGTTCTTGTGAACTGCTTGACCATGTTTCACAGTAGTTTATTTGCTAAGTTTTTAATTGTTGTACCAATTGCATTTGGGGATTTTCATACGTTTGGTTTGATGTGCACTTGCAATTTAAATTTAAGAACATGACAGACATCACTTTGCAAGAAGTACATTTTATTGGTTATTTATTAATTTCTTTCTGCAACAAATTGAGATATATAGTAAATCACATAGATTGATTAGTCAAACACATTAAAAGGAATACCATTTTTATTAATTCTATGTCAGCTTTACTTTGTTTCAAGTAGATCTGGCCTTTTTGTATCTTAACTTTGTCTTTAAGCCTCTGTAAAGCCCAAATTGCGAATGGATTTGCATATGCATGTTTCAAGTTTAAATTTAAAAAAATGTGAAAACTGATCTGTCTATATATTTATACTTGATATGATGTCTGGTTTGTGCCTTGGAAACTGACAATTTTATGATTAACCAGGTTGTTGGAGGAAAAATGACAGAATTAGGACGACTCGGTGCCTTCATTACCAAAGTGAAGAAAGGTAGCTTGGCTGATGTGGTGGGACATCTCAGAGCAGGTAAATCAATCAGTTTCATACAAAATATTTAGTGTTTTAATTATTACTTTTTGTAATTCTATTAACATTGGTTATGTAATATGCTAATATTTTTAAGAACAGGACAATACTGTGAAGTTGCAGAAGACTACAGTTGCCTAAATTTCTAATTTTTCATTAACTCAAATTGCTTGGCTGTATGAGCAAAATACAAGACACTCCTGATCCCTGCTGGTGTCAGGACTGAGTTTCTCTGGTAAATTTTTGCTTGCTAGCTCAGGAGCTGCTCGTTACACAATGCAACGCAGACATTTAAAAAACTGTTTCATTGTGGAAAAACAAACTCACTACAGTTACCTTACTTGCTTTATAGTGTCACCTGAAGTATAATGCCCTGCACACACAGTGGACAAAATTAGTGCTTCTTTCAATGTGAATAACGACAGATGAAAATGGAAAACAACCCAAGAAAATTATCTTAAAATATTTCATTTATATAAGATATATAGGCTGCAGTTACAAATAAGTGGCTGTGCTGTTGGCACTTTTCAAGCTTCTAAATGGAGCGAGAACTGTGCACAGCAGTTGGTTTTCAACATCAATTCTTAATGGTTTATATTTTTACCATGGCTCTAAGCAACTGCTTTCCAAGTGTTTTCTTAGCAAACTAAACTCTATCCAGAAGCTACAATGACAGCTTGTATGAATTTAGGATGATTGCATGAAGCAAATAGCAATAAAGAAGTATTAAAGATGATGAGCCTCTAAAAATATCCTACTTTGGTTTTGTATTTGTTGTTTGGCTTTTTTACCAAGACAATATACATGGGGTTGATAACACCAACTATTATAGTTGTGTATAGATTTTAAATGTAGATTATAATTACAGAAAATAATATTCTGTACCCTGATCTTGAACTGTTTGACTAGAAATACTAAATTTCTAGTGTCTTGTCTACTTTGTTTTATACTCAAAGCTATTTTTAATTTCTAAAAATACTTATAGAGCCAAAATAATTTCACAGAAAAAATAATTTTTTGTATGTTTTCAATGACTGAAAGTCTATTCATCCTATTATATGGGACTAAAACACAAAAAGAGGCATGGATGAGTCCTTGCTGTTAGGAAAACACGCTTTTTCATCTTTATGAAAAGCCTCCAAAATTTGACTAATTGATAAATCTTTGAGTAATTGTACAAACCACAATAAATTTTTAAAAAACAAAGACAAATAGAAAGTCTTGCATCAAGAAGAGAATAACTGCAACAAATAGTTTAGGTTCCTGTAGTACTGAGATACTGACAAACTGGACTAGGTAGAGCAGAGGGACAGAAAGTTGATGAGGAATCTAGAGCATGCGGCATACAAGAAGCTGAGAGAACTGGGTTTGTTGAAACTGGCAAAGAAAAAAATATGGGAGGGTCTAATTCTTGTTTTTACTTGACTACTGGGAGCCTGTAGAGAGCCCAGAGCTGGACTGGTCTCAGAGTTGCACACTGATCACAGAAGAAGCAATGTGCACAAGCTGGAATGAGGGAGATCCTGTTTGAGAAAATCTTTTTTCTTGTATCTAGAGAGGACAGCTAAGGCTTAGAGCAGGTTGCCCAGAGGAGATGTTGCGTATCTTTCCTTTAAGGCACTCAGATCTTATCTGGTCAAATCATTGAGCAACCTGGTCTATCCTTTGATGTTGGCCCTACTTTGAGAAGGGTTGAAACAAGCTGACCCCCGGAGCTATCTTCCAATCCAAATTACTGTTTTAGAAATCAATATTTAAAAAAAAATAAAATCAGAGATTTGCAACATAAGTCTGAAAACTTTTTATCTGCTGAACACGCATTAGTAAGTGGGGGTAGAATGCAAGATGAGTTAGTATCCTTTTCTAGAGGATTCTTAGATGTCCTGGGATATATGTGTCACCAGCAGAAGTGGCTCTTTAAGGGTGCAGGTGTCCTGTAGGTTCTGCCAGCCAGCTTTGTGCAGATATCTTGGTTATCCTAAACATCCACAGGATAAGATGTCCAACAGCTCCTTGACTGACTGACTTGCAACTCTGGGCTCCTACGGTGGGACTTAAGACTGGGGAATTCATCTCACCTCAATGTGTCGCAGTGTATCACTGGATCATAAAATTATTGAGGAGGGTAGGGACCTCATGAAAGCTAGTCCAGCCACACTGCTTAAGCAGGGTCAGCTAGAGCAGGCTGCACAGGACCGTGTCCAGTTGGGTTTTGCATATGTCCAAGTTCTGAGTATCTGGGTGGTGTTTTCCTGTTTCCATGCCTGCTACTGAAAGCAGAAATCACATTGTAAGACTTACAGACAGCATCTTAGGTGAAAGAGACAATGCAAAATGGCTTGGCTGGTCAAAAAGATCAAGAACTGGACAAGACGAGCAGAAGGTGGATGGTGGTGATCTGATTAGAATGAGCAGAAGTGCCATTTCACTCAAATCTCAATTTGGATCTAGTTTTCAGTAACAACAATAGGAGCCAGTTCTGTTTAATTTAACATTCTGATTATGATGATCTCATATTTAATAATCTTGGCAAATCTTCTTTTTAATTGTTCCATCTCCTAGTAACTCACAAAGTGCTGCTTAAGTCCTTTAAAATAGTGATACAGACACCTTGCATGTTCCATTTCAGGATTCTCAACAATTTGACTTTTAAATTTATTAGATTAATTGCTGTGTAAATTAGGTTTAAATAATGATTTTTAGTGTTAAAAATTTAGCAGATGTCCTTGTCTGTTATTGCTATTAAGTTAAAACTATTGCAAACCTGGCCACATCTTGTTCCTTTCAATGCCAGGGATACTTTTTAAGTTAAGCCAATTGTCTCTAAAGAAATCAGATTTTATTTTAGGGAAAAAACAACATGTTAGTTTATAACAGTTATCTTTAAATTACAGTCAGAATTACAGAAGAAACAATGCGTTTTCACTGAGTTGTATAAATTTTAAATGAAGTTCCTAGGCAATATCTAATTCCTCTTCCTCCTTGACATAATAATCTGTAATAAGTATATTAAATATTTAAAACTGTTCCAGCTAAAGAAAAAAAAAAAAAGAAAATTAAACTTCTGTCAGCAAGCATTTCTTAAGTCGGTCATTAGCAAGCCTTTAGGTTTTAAAGAATGCCAAAATGCTTTGAAAGCCAGTGGAGTCCTTTCTTTAAAAATCAAAATATAGGCTGTTTGGGAAAAAGGACTGAAAATCACTGAACATGAAAAGAAATTGAAGCCATGTGTTTTGGAAGAAACGAGTTCAGTTGGGGTAGTTTTCCTTGGCTTATTAATAAACACAAGCTTGAACAGTTGGCTTAGATCTCATCAGAAGGGAGCAAAGCCAGCAGCTGAAGGTTTGTTCCTGGCTTAATTAGCAAGAAATCATTGTCAAAAACGAAAGATAAAAATCATTGTCAATAAAGAAAGTTATTTGTGACATCAGGCAGTGCTTGTGAAGTTTTGACTGCTGCATATGATGGGATATGAGAGTGTAAACTTACCTTATGGTTCCTGCAGCTTAATTGTATATATTGGTTGTTCTTTAGAAATTATACTTCAAGATTTCTACCTTTTTATAATACTGCACAAGTACAATACAAGGTACATATTTTAAATTCCAGAAGTGGCAAGCTGAAAAAAGAAAGTTATCTAAATAACTTTCACATAATGTTTTCCTTTCTGGCCCCACTAAGATCCTCAGGAGATAGTGACTCACTCCTTGCTTTTAATTTTGGTTCGCTTGACACAGACAGTGAAGACTGCCCTTTTTGTAGAGAAATTGAAATGCACAGTATGTAAATTATAATAAAATATAATTATTTTTAAAGGCTTATCAGTAGTTATTTTTACTTTTCATTTTTGAAGATTAACCTGTTTTCAACTTTATTGCTGATAGTAAAGGATCTTTAAAAAGACTCTTTATTTCATAGCAAAATAACAGGTGCTGTTATTTTCAGTTGATATTGGGCAATGTTACTTGGTTGTGTAGATTTCATAAATGTTTTGCACTTCTTTCTTAAAGAATATGGAAATGAGATAAACTTCTCTTTAAATTCAAGGGGATGAAGTTCTAGAATGGAATGGTAAACCTTTGCCTGGAGCTACAAATGAAGAAGTTTACAACATTATTTTAGAATCAAAATCAGAACCTCAAGTTGAAATTATTGTTTCAAGGCCTATTGGGTAAGGCTAAAGACTTGCTTCTTAAGCACAGTTATTACTTCTATTAGTGGTACTTTTAAAGGGACTATTTGTGAGTTCATTATTTTTTATCTCTTAATAATGGAATATGATTCACTTTCTATGTTTGACATTCTCTGTATTTCCATTTTCTTCACTGCCATTTACAATCTTGGGTCTTTGCAGTGATATATTTGAGTATAACTGTTGTTTTCTGTATCTGTAAAGTACTGACAAGATTTTTGCCGAGTGGCAAAGGCAAATTGGTGGATTAAGTGGTCCTGTGCATGAGAAAACTCTTATTTTTCAGGCTTTTTAGCTTCATTAAATCGGAACAACTTATGCAAGTATTTGTAAGTAGAAGGAAATATCAGTAAACATGGAGTATTTCAGGATTTTAGTCAGTCAATGCTAGTAGGATTTTAAGCAGGCCTTCTTTAAAGAGCTAAAAAAGGGAAAAACAAAACTCTTAATTAAAGACTGTATTTAGACTTAAATTATGGTCTTGTCAAAATAAAAAAATGGAAACAAAAATACCTTCATAAATGTGAAGGTCACTTGTTTCACAAAAAATAGCATTAGCATGTTAATTTTTATTTATTATAAATCCAGGTTTACAGGTTTGTGGTAACAATTCTAATATTGTTGATTTCCCAAATAAACCTTCGAAAGATAATAAAATCTGTTTGACCTGGTAAGATTAGTGGGTTTGGCCCTGCATTTGGCAGGTTGTAGTGGTATTCTACACTCCTTCCCTGAACACAGCTCTGTTGGGACCATTTTGAGGTAAGTTTTACAGGATTTAATATGAATAATGAATTCACGTTTATATTGCGGAACAAAGTCACATAATTAACAATAAAAAGTGACTCCTGGCTAGTTTAAAAAAAAATAAATACTAAAAGGCTTTAAATTTCTCGGTAGTTTTTTACCTTCCTAGAGTTTATGTGCTCTCACTGTAAGTCTCTAAATACTACTGTCCTATAGGTATATGGTAAACAGTTTCCTCCTTATTAATGCATGATTATTTCATTTTGAATTTGCTATATTTCATCTTCTTAATAATTGTATCTGTCTAAAACAAGTTTTCAGTTTTAGAACCAAAACCACTTAATTTTCTTTCTGCCTAAAACCTTCTGCTTTTACATTTATTTCATATCAGCTTTTGATGTTTGATATTGTCCGTACTGTGCAAGTGTAGCTGTATTTTGGAAATGAGTTCTACCTTGCTAATAGCAATCACTATTAAAACCACTTAAATAAAATTAACATTTATTGCTAATTCCAGCTACAAGTTTTACCTTCTAATGGAAAACGAAAGCTTAATTTCATAATAGTGGTTGTTAATAGCTAAAATTACCATCCAGATGGAGACTGGGGGGGAGCAGAAACCTTATTTTACATTCTTTAGCTGGATAAATTAGGAGATGTTCCTGACATAAAAGTGTAAATTCAGACCTACGTCTTTTTAGTTAAAAAAAAAAATGAAGTGTAGCTTTTTATGTTTTAATTGGCAGAAAAGAAATATGTCCATACTAGACCTGACTTGAGCTGTGTGTCTGAACTGAGGAAAAACTGAAAATTGATTTGTACAACTGAAGGAAAAGGAAAGTGCTAGATTAGTATTTTAAATAATGAGCTTTAGATATCTTTACTATATATTCATGTATCCTTAGGCTTTTAAGATAACTTCATTATTAAACCATTGGAATTATTTTGATTTATGAATTTGATGAATCTAATAGCTTAAAAAATGAAGCACAAGGAGACCACATTCCAGTGACATGTTCTTGAAAAAAACTGAGAGAAAACACCATAACTGTTCAATTGAGGCATAGAATGTGAAACGCATTGAAAATCAAAGAATCTGAATCTGAGCAGTGAATTTTACACTAAAATAGTACACCCAGAAATAGTACCAATGAAATGTAAAGTTTTGCTTTGGATGACCCATACATATCTTTTTTTTTTCCAATGGCAAAAATAGAACACATCAGACTGTGTCTTTATTTTGAGATAAATGGAGTCTTGACATGGAGTTTTTTACAGACTAGAACACTGCTATTCTTGAAGAGTTGTATCTTGATAGATTTTTTTTTGAGAGGAGCAAATAAAAATCCTAAAGCTAGTAGAGCATATACATATGAAATTTAAAGATGATTCCTTTCTCCAGCTGTTACGAGTCAAAGTCCTCTTGTTTTGCATCAGATTGAGACTTACCTGTCTGTCATCTTAAAAGAATAAAAAATATCAGACATTGTACAATGAAGGTGTTAGTTAACAAAAAAGAACATAGCAGACAAGACTTTATCTTTCTTCTTTAATTATTTTAAAAAATAACTATAGTCTATGTAAATTGTGTTACCTAATGGAAAATGGTTTGCTTGCATTGACAGATTACTCCTTCCCCAGCTTCTCTTTGTCTTATTATGCAAACTATACTTGTTTCAAATTAATGCCAGGGAATTTTACTTAATCCAATAACTGGTATATCAAAGTTTTGTGTCTGCTTTAGGTGCTGACTCAGCACAATCAAAGCTGCTTGGTATGGCATGAAATGGTAATCCATTACACCTAGAATTCCTGTGAGTAAATAGGTTCCCGAAAGATCTTAAAAATTCTTCTTCATCTGCATAACATAAGTGTTTCCATCTCTCAGTATTAATAATGCAAATATTGTACCAGCACTTTTAATGGTCTCTATTTTAAAAGTCCTAGCATATTAGGTCTAAAAATCCCAAATATGACACAGCTTGGCCTTAGGGAGTAATGGGAGGACTGTAATAATGGGAAGACTGCCAGTTACAAAATTCATGTCTAAACAATGTGCTCAGTCTTGTAAATTTAGATTCCTGTGTCTACCAGCAAATGTAATTTTGAGTAATGGGTAATTGTAGGATGTTTATTAGAGAAAAATGTTTAATGTGTAACACTATTAGCAGCAGAAAACATAATAAACAGTATAACCATAATAGTACGTTAAAATCTCCATAGAAACTAATTGATGCTAATAATTGCAACCCAAGGTAGATAAGAAACCTATAAAAAGTAGAATTAATGGGTTGGCTATATAAATATGAGGGGAAGAATTACCTATGAATACACATATAACACGGGAGTCAGTTAAGATAGGACAGCATAGAAAGTCCTCTGGCAGTATGATTAGGGAGAAGAAGTCTGGCATGGCAACTAACTCACCATCTTTTGTGTGCTCGGGTGAGCTCTGGATAGGATACTGCAGGTAAAACAAATGTTTTTTCTTTTGTCTCTATGTTTTTTTGTCAAATGCTAGCTATCATTGCTTTGGTATCCACAGATAATATTGCCAAAACTGTTTCTCTGGTGTGATTCAGCTCCTCTGTGCAGGGACTGCAGCTGTGCTTTAGGTCCTTGCAAGGAGGTTGAGCTTCCATCATAAAAAAAGGCAGTGCTGAATTCCAGAGAGTCACTCAACTAATGTAATTGCTACAAACTGCAGATTGTTCTACAGGTTCTGATGATTTACAAGGAGGAACTGTTTTGGAAACAGGACGGTGAGCCCTGGGGACAGGTACTCAGAAACCCTGAAGTCTCTGTAGGGTGTAGATGATGATGCTTCTGTCCTTAGAGCAACCTAAAGAAGTGTGGGTTACAACAACATTTGCATTTGGTTTGTCTTCAGTGATCAAGCTCTCGAGTATAACCCTCAGAGAAATTACAGCTGTTGCTGTGCTTTACAAAATGGTGATCCTCATGAACCGTGTATCTTTGCAGAGTAGTCTCAAACTAAGGTATAGTTTGGTTTAATTTATGCATTCATTGAGGTGTGGAAGGATCAGACATATGATGGACATATGTAACATCACATAAGATCACACAAAACCTTTGCCTTTCACAGTAGAGCTAGAAAGACAAAGCTTGATGTCAGCAGCTCTTTACTGGAATGTGGTTGATGTTACTTTTCTGACGTTCATATTGCTCTGAAAGCAAGTTTTTGTTCTTATTTTGCTGCTTCTTACTTTGTTTTTACCATTTGCTTTGACTAGTCTAGTTTTGAATGTCTTAAGTCATGAAGTTTTTACTATTTCTTCTGAAGAGTTTTTTTGGTAAATCATGGTGTTAGAATATTTCCTGCAAGAACTAGACAAAACTCATTTTCTTACCTAGCAAGCTTTAGATTATTATTTCTTTAGATTATAGGGTTTTTTTCGGAATTTTAATCCTTCAATTAAAATGCCAATGTTTAAAAAGCTCATACATTTGATAAACTCACTAGGTATATAACACCAGCTATTTTCTTGTGGGCATGTAGAATTTAAGGAATTATTATATATTGTGGATTATTGAATTTGTCCATTTAAATATGGACACCAGCATAGATTTAAATTATTTCATGTCCATTTTGAAAGCCATAGCAGAAAGCAGAACTGTTGCAGGGCTTGTTAGGATACTCTGCCATGAGTTTGGTTTCAGCAGTGTATTGCATACTTAATTTATTGGTTTCTTAGCTTTTTGTGTCTTGCAGTTGTGTGTGGAGCTGTATTTAAATAAAATAAATATATCGAGGAAGAGAAGATTTCGTAGCAATAATTATATATATACACACATACACATATATCCCTACACTTTTTATATGTATATATGTAGGCTATCCATTGTACTATAAAGCTTTAGAGATTTCCTGACAGTGAATGAACTCTAATATGATGAGGATTAATATGGTGGGTGGGAAGGCTGCCAAGAAATATTTCTAATGCAAATCATGCATTTTGTCAGGAGTTCATATTTATCCTCTAGCTTCCAGTGCTCCCCTCAGTTTTTCATAAGAATTACAAAGGTTTAGAAAAATACATTAAAAATTATACTTTCAGTTCCTTCCTGTCTGATGAGTAAAGTATTAAGAAAGATCTGATTATTTTTGTCATTTATCTTTACCTGGTGAGGACTTTAGCATTGCCAGCTCTAAGTGAGGAAGATACTATCAACTTGACCATTTTTGCAGTCAGCCAAGAGTAATGAAACTTGACAGAGTAGGTTGCACTTTACATATTGAAACACTCCTTGCACATAGGAGCCCTCATTTAGGTATCCTAAATGGGATATTGTTACAAGCAATGCTATACTACATAAAAGAGTGTTCATATTCTAGCACAAGAAAGCATTGCAAACTTAATGTTATATTGAACAGAAAAATCAGTTTGAATATGCCAAGTAAATATTTCACACTAATGAGATTTGCCCTGGAAATTGAAGGGAGAACAAGTTAGAGGAAGAAATCTGCACAGCAGCCCTGCTGTGCAACACATCATTAATCTGTTTGTATTTTTGTGAAGTAGCACTATGCCATGTCAAGAGTAAGTAATGCAATTATACTTCCATGAGTTTGGAGAAACCACATTACTCTCGAATTACACAGTCAAAGCCAAGAGAAGCATGTTCTTGTGGAGTGACGTGATGTAAGCTGATGTGAGACATTAACTGGGAGCTGAAACAGGCTTTTTTAAGACATGCACCAGAAGTTTAAATTGCAGGATAGGAAAAACAAATTTTAGACTAGTTGATTAGGCACTGTTACATTCCTTTTAAGTGTCTCTCGTAAGTGACTTTTATATACCTGGGAGTCTTCTTTTTATTGACTTCTAAGTCAGTAAGATAGTGTTTCACTGAACAGAGAAAAGCCTGAATACCTTAAAAATGCTCAGCTTTGAACTTAAAATCTTGTAAATGTTCTTCAGAAAAGTTTTTAAAAATCCAGTTTTGGATTATTTTATGAAGATGAAAATATTTTCAAGTAATTCACTGAAGAGCTTTGTTTCCATTTCCCTGCTCTGCTGCTTTGCTAGTGTTTGTACAGTAACAGTAATTTCTTCCTCTTGCAATGATGGAAGAGTAAATTTGTTGATGGCAAAATGTTCATAGATATGTGTGGACTTAAGCATTTTAATGTTGCTTATACCTATGTGCCATGGGTATGAGTATGTCGAAAATTGTCCACACCCGATAGTAATATAATTTAATTTTATTTTTTTAACATTTGAAGATATACATTATTTTTTTTGTTTGTTTAACATTGCTAATGTTATTTGCTTTTTCTTTTTATTATTGTAAGACATTTTCATCACTTTCATTCCGTCAACTCCTTGAGACGTTTATATAAGCACTACTAGTGAGTTAATCTCTGTCTTATTTTTTTTTCCCTCAGAAACATAGTTGAACATCCATAGCTATACTACCTTTTAGCACCTTTCTCTTCCTGAAAGCCCTCTTAACTATTGTTCTGGTTGTAAAAGTATAGTGAAATTCATCCCCTTTCTTTCCTTGTAACCCATTAGAATGGAAACAGATTTATATTTCTAAAAAAGTGTGCCAGAAACATTTTTTTTTACAGCAGAAGGTGATCTCTGTTGTTCCTAATTGCTATGTGTATATTCATGTTTTAGTGATATTCCACGGATTCCTGAGACTTCTCACCCCCCATTAGAATCTAGTGAGTAAACACCTTGTTCCTTTTACTGAGCATGGTCCTGTACCCAGCACAGTCGTTTGGGCTATGAATTTTCTGAAAGATGAGCACTGGGAGACTGCAAGGGCTATGAGGTTTTTGTATGACAAATTTCAATGCATTTTGGTCTTGTGTGTTAAATTGGAAACAATATAGATTTAATTAAAAGCTATATATGGATTTCAAATGTTAGTGGGATTTTTATTGTCTTCTGTATCTTGTGTTGTTAGTACCATACTGGTATACATGCTGTGGTCAAAAAATGGTCATTTACTTGCTCTAACATAAGACAGAAAAGAGGTTAAAGGTGCAAACAATGTCAGGATTTTGCCTCCTGCACCACCCAGTGCAAGTCTGGTGTTCTTGTTTCTAATGTTGGTTAGGTGAACTGTTTTTGTAGCATGCTTCAAAAGAAGGGTTTTCTTTTTAACTATCCCATTTGAATGGCATCAGCTGGAGTGTGTGAGTGACTCCCAGTCCTTTCTCATCTGAGCCTTGTCTGAGATGCAAACAGAAATCTTCCCTGGGACAGGATCCTGTGGGACACCAAGTGCTGTTACAGCTGTCATGAGCTCATGCCATTTGCGAGGGCTCAGCTTCACTGGTGGAGAACTGCTCTCTATACCAAACACATGCCCTGCATACCTACCTTCTTGTGTGCAAGTTCTGTGGGAGTTAAAATTTCAGGAGCTACAAGGAGTATAATCCATGCAACAGATGCAGTTTTATTCAACAAAAAATTGTTGAATCATAGAATAGTTTGGGTTGGAAGGGAGATTTGTAATTCTGTCAGAGGACAATATTTTATTTTTTTTTTAGTGGTTTGTCACTATAATATGAGCAGCACGTTTTTGTATGTTGTTTCAAAAAACCCCCAAAATGGCAGGTTTGATTCCAGGTAAGGGTATCTAGACATCTACAGCAGTTTAAAATCTTTCTGCATATTAATGCAGTTATAGTGTGTATAAATACAAGCTTTATACAACTTAAAGAAAAAGCAATTCTTAAGTTATCCAAATTGACTTACAAATTTTGAAAAGTTCATGTGTTTCTCATATATTTTTAGGTTCAAGTTCTTTTGAATCTCAGAAGATGGAAAGACCTTCTATTTCTGTTATATCTCCAACCAGCCCTGGAGCCCTACGGGATGCACCACAAGTCCTGCCAGGGCAGCTTTCTGTGAGCATATTTTGTTTTTCTTGAATTGTTAATGAAAGCCTATGAAATTCTGGTCCATCAGCCCTCCACATTTCCAAAGTCCATTGGGAGATCAAGAGAAATACTTGCTGTTGGTAAAGACTAACATCTTTCAAATGTTTTTTAAGGCCACCTGTACACATTCACAAACTAGTAATCATAGAATCATCAAGGTTGGAAAAGACCTTCAAGATCATCAAGTCCAACCATCCGCCCTACAACCCCTAACCACTAAACCATTTCCCAAAACACCAGTTCATCTGTTATTTGAACACCTCCAGGGACGGTTCCCCCAGCACCTCCCTGGGCAGTAATCACAGCAGAGATAAAGAATTATTCTCTTACTACACCAAAGAGTGCAGGAATTTACACTGAGAGGAGCCTTGTAACTTGTCACTGTTCTGTACATTCCCAGTAGTTCTTAGATAACAAGCACAGTACCAATTTAACTTCTTTATGGGAGCATGTAAAGAGCTGTGCATATGTGCATCTTGATTTAGATACATGCTACATTCTGCAACTGTCAGTAATACTAATTGAGGCTGTGTATATTATATATACTGTGAGTAGTAAGACTCTGTATTGTACATTCTTTTTCTATTATTGAGCATCTTAATTTCTAAGTATACAGCAGGCTCAGAAATTTCCTTATGTTATGATTTTCCTAAGAAATGATATAGCTGTATATCATACTTTTCATAAGAACATTTGCAAGGTGATGAATCAAAGCAAATAGATTTCAACTATGCCTTGAGTTTAACTGCAGTCAGGGCTTCCTATTTGGATATGGCTCTGAAGGTACAGAGTGAAGACATATGCAGGTTTAAATGCACTCACAGACACAAGATTATGCAGTGAGTATAATAAACATTGTAAGAATAATCAGGCACCACCATTTTATTCAGCAGTGGTAAATATAAAAGTCCTTGGAATATACCATAATCTCTTCCATAAAGTTTAAATAAATACTAGGATTTGAAATAAAATAGATTGGATTGTCTTGTGGAAAAATCAGTGGTTACTTTTACATTGTGGTTAATGCAATACAGTCTGAAAATTCTGTTTTTTCTCCATTTTCAATGATGTTTTCTGGTAACCTGATTCCTATAGGTTAAACTGTGGTATGACAAAGTGGGACATCAGTTAATAGTAAATGTTCTGCAAGCAACAGATTTGCCACCAAGAGTAGATGGACGCCCCAGGAATCCCTATGTAAAAATGTATTTTCTTCCAGACAGAAGGTAGTAGTTCTTGTGTTTAGAAAATTGTGTAGAAATTTACCATGTATTGCATCAACTTTGAAATGAGTGCTTATGAAGTAAATTACTCCTTTTAATAATTTGTTATAGTTAGCGTAATTATAATAAAAATGCTCTCAGATTGTGCAAGTCAGTATCAAATTAACTTTGTTGACTTTTGGATTAATGTGATCCACTGTACAGCAAATGATTTACTCATTTAGGCCTTAGCAGATCAGAAACAATTAAAACAGCGAGGCCTGATGAGTAGATGGAATTTTGTGATTTATTTCTACAAACTATTTATAACAAATATTTGTGTTTCAGTGATAAGAGTAAAAGGAGGACCAAAACAGTAAAGAAAAGTCTAGAACCAAAATGGAACCAGACTTTTATCTACTCACATGTACATCGTAGAGATTTTAGAGAACGAATGCTTGAAATAACCGTATGGGATCAACCAAGAGTACAAGAAGAAGAGAGTGAATTTCTTGGAGAGGTGATACATACAATCACATTTCTCCTCAGTTCTTTCCTTTTGGTTTTGAATACATATGTGTATATATTTTATCTATGTGTTTGTGTGTGTATGTGTGCCTTGAAAGTAAAATTAAAACCTGATGATTTTTCCACTAGATTCTTATAGAGCTGGAGACAGCACTTTTAGATGATGAACCACATTGGTATAAGCTACAGACACATGATGAATCTTCACTACCTCTGCCTCAGCCATCACCTTTCATGCCAAGAAGACATGTTCATGGTGGAGAAAGCACTAGCAAAAAATTACAAAGTAGGTCCGAATTCCACTCACGTCTTTTAAATTTGAAGTCAGAAATGCTAGACATGGTGTAATGGTATTTAACTTCCATCTACAAGATTCAAGTATTGTTTAATAGTCTTGAAACATAATGAAAATATGTTGCAGAAAAGAAATGCAAATTATTACATTAGGGCATTGCAGCCTTTCACCTGTGTCATGTAACTGTTGTGTGAAACCTGTTGGAATTGGTTAGGTTTTCAAATGTATGTTTGCATAAATTTCTTTTAAAACAGAAATATTAATTCATTATTATTGGAAAATTTTAAAAATAGTTAAAAGTTTTTTATTTAAAAAAAGTTCTTAAAGACTTACGAGGCTTAAACCCACTTTTCATCATAAAATTAGTCTCAGCCTCCAGTATGCTCATATGCGATCAGATGAGAAGTGTACTTTTGCAACAAAGAGAAATTGAATGTCTGTATTTGGGAGGTACAATTGTTTTGGTGAGTCTGATTTCAGGTTTGTATGAGGTATGTTAAAATAATTAATGTACTGAAAAATTTTAATATTGTAGCTTCTCTGTTCATTTAAATTAATTTAAGATTTATTTAGAAATATGAACATAGGGGATTATTTTAAAATACATTTCAAAGCTATTTTTCTGTTTTTTCTTAAACATGGAAGTCATTCATTCCAGCCAATGTGTAGGAAAATGGTGCACAGTCAGGAATAAATTATAAAAATATGATACTGCTGTTATTGCTGCATGAGGATATGTATAGAGTGAGCAAATTAAAGGTTTTCATGAGATATTTGAACTTTTCTAAAATCTGGCAGTGCTGTTTCCTCTTCCCCTCTCTCACCGTATGTTGCCAACTCTCCTTTCCCGTTCAGCAAGCTGACCCAGCTCACTCACTAAAATAGCACAGAAGTATGTTTTTTCTTTGAGTTAACTGTTGGCTGGTTTAGTGAGATAAACTACCCCAGTAGAGGATTACTGAGGACTAGAGGCAAGAGAAGGGGAAAGGAGGCTACAGCAGCTATGAAATGTTAAATTGGCTCAGTCACTTCAGTTTAGTTCTCCTCCTCTATTGTTTAGACTTAAAATCATAATTTTAATTGCAGTAGTATGTTAAATGAACATATTTTTACATTTTATAACTCGATCAGATGTTCAGGTATTTGTTTACCTTACTGTTGTGCAGGATCTCGGCCAATCAGTGATAGTGACATCTCAGATTATGATGTTGATGATGGTATTGGAGTTGTTCCTCCAGGTGCGTGGGTGAACAGCATGGTCCTGCTTTCTTCTTTTTTTGCTTGTTTTTATTTTCTTTATAACACTTCGGAATATTGAGGATACTGGTTTTGGAGAGTGCATTGCGAAAAAAACAGTTTTCCCTATTATTTCATGGTACCTGTCCTAAATCATGATGAATTAAAAGATTCTACTATTCATTCATTGATATTTCTTTTACATTTCATTCTTCATATGTGAACCACTGGATGGTTCAAATTTTTAATTGTTTACCATGTAATGTTCCAAGCCTTATTTAAAATATAAACTGAATTCCAGAAATAATTTTAAAATAGTAATTAATATTTCAGTGCTTATTGCAGGCATTTTTTAATTTGCATTTTGCTTGAAACTTAGATATAATGCAGTCTTCCATGGACTTTATTGAGAATGCATGGCTATAGATTAAGATGCATGTAGCATGGCTGTATCTTTTGTAGTTCTCATAAAACTTCATTAACTATCATTACCTAAATGTTCATAAATATATACTTGTAGAGACTATTGTGGTTTGAATTTTAGTTCCGAATTCCTTACATACTGAAATTCTTGAGGATCATATTAGATACCACATTTTTCTATTTCTGTTTGCTGCCACAAATCAAATGAATATGTTTCCCAATGGGCCCAAACTGACTGAAGGGTCACTCTGTCATTGCCAGCACTAAATCAGTTTTTCTGTGGATCTTCCTGACAAAAGTTGCTGAATTAAATCATGGTAGGATTTAAAAAGCTCTCTATCTTCCTGGTTGGTGTTTAAAAAACTTTAATAATTTATTTATTTGTTGTATATCCATACAAATAAATAATGTATTTTATTAATGCAATATCATTTTGATGTCTGCTGAGCCAAATTCTTATTCCTTTGATGCTGATTGGGTTCTTTCCTTACTTTAATACACTTACCACCTGAGTTACTAAGAGGGAAATTTTTACAGCTATGTCTAGTAATGATACTTGCTTTAATGAAGTGATTAATTTCTAAATCAGCTGAGAGAGTGAACATTTAAAATAAAAATAAACCATAAGTTCTAAATATTTCTTCCTGTTTATTACTTCATTTCTTTAGTTGGCAGTGTAGATACTGACATATCTGTGTAGATATGTACTGGCATATCTGCAGATTCACATATTAATTTCTACCCTCCTATCCAACCTTCCTTACTTACCACATTGCTAAATCTTCTGAGACCTTGGACTGCTACCCTCATTTGCACTGAATGAATAGTACAGTATCTTCTCCATCCAACAGTCTCCTCTGTTACAGCTAAGTTGCATGCAAGCTCCTTGTGCTACAGGGTCTTTATCCCTGCTCTCCTCTTCTCCCATATACCATGGACCTCACCAGAGTGCACCGCAGCTCTTGTCTGGTCCAGATTTCCCACACGTTCTCCTGCAAGGTATGCGTGTGGGAAGGGATGACAAGTATCCTTATTTCCCCCTGATGTAGGATGATGATGCAGCTAAGGTACACTCTTTAGGCCATTTTGGCAAAGCCTCTATTGGCTTCAACTAGATTACTCTAGGATTAAAATACTCCTTCTCAACAGATGCTAGAATATAAAAAATGAGTTTACAACATGTGACACAGAAGAAAATGTTTCCCTTTAAAGCGTCTTTTCCTTCTTTTACCACTTACTTGCCAGTGTTTCCCACCGTGGTGCTTATATATGATAGATAATCTCTGTCTTTATTAAAGATGCATTCTTACAGTTGTTATTCTTTTCCTTGAAATATTCAGAAGTAAAAAAAGTTTTTTTGCCTTCTTAGTATCTTAAGATTTTCACAAAGTATATTACTCTTTTTCTAAAAAACAGGCCCGTAACTGCAAAATGCGGAAGCACGAAACCTTACTTGATCACAACCATAAGCTACAAAATTAATTATTAAAATATTTTGGCTAATTTAAATAGCTTTGGAAATCCTTAGAACTAAAATTTCAAATGTTTTACCAGTCGCTAAGGCAAATGCAGTATTAGTATCTAGTCATAACAGAAAATACTATTCTCATAGAGGTATGTGGTATGTCCTCATCTATATACATGAAGAAAATTTTACTTTAAATCTCTTAGCCTTTCCTCATATGAGAGATGCTCCAGTCTCTTAATTATCTTAGTGATCCTGAGCAGGACTCACACCAGTATCTCCATGTCTGTTTTGTACTGGAGAGCCCAGTACTCCAGATGTGGCTTCACTGATGTCACAAGTCAGTAAAGGATAAGTAAAAGATTTAGTAAAAACTGAACATGTTTTGGTGTGTATCTTTTTGATCAAACCTACAGTAACTTTCTTATTTAAAAGAAAAAAAGCTGATATACAGTTAGCAATATCCCAAATGGAATTTTTAATGAGCCGTATTGCTTATGCTATGGGTAACTCTTCAGAATGATTTATTTTTCTATTATATGTAATCTTTATAAATGGTTGCACTGTTCTGGTATCAAACGTTTTCTAGAACCATTTTTGTCATCTCTCCATCTTCCATTTCATGTCATACCTGACAGTTTCCCATGAACAACTGAGAAACTTCTTCTGCATAAGCTACCATAAGCTTGATTGCTGCTATCATGCTGGTCCACGCAAAAAAAAAAATTCTTGCTCACTTTGGAGAGCACAGAGACTTTGTATTTGAGGATATGAGGAAATGCTACTGTTGCTGTCACTGTCATGGTCACTTTGGAAGTATGGGTGTGATCTGACCACCTTGACAATACTTGAGCTAATACTTAGGATAAATGTGAATTGCAGTTCCTCTCTCTGTTCTGTAAGCTTTGTGTACACAAAATGCACAAGTTTCAGGTATTGTTCCCTGGATAGCTTCACTATGAATATATAGGATAAAATAATCTTTCTATATCAGACTTTTAAGAGTACAGGATAATCCTAGTTGTATTTTTTAGGCAGACTAGAGATAACTTTAGATTTTAAACTGAAATTTAGATTTATTTTTTAATATTTAAATTATATTTATTTCATTACAGTTGCCTAAAGCTTGGAAAGAAGTTTTGGGTTCCTTTGATTTTACTGTTGAAAACATGTAAACCTAGTGTTCCTTCTAATAGAGATGACAAGATTTTATCTAAAAAAAACTGGTTTGGAAAATGAACTATCTTTTAGCACATACAGTTTAGACTTAATTATTCTGGGAAAGGGAACACATACAGCTTTTGTCAGGTGTTGTCTTTTTTTCTTTCTCTGACAAAAAATCAGATATTTTCTGCAGCAAATTTAGTACATGAGATGAGGGGATCTATACTAAAGTCTGAGGGAGTCCCTGTTTTTGCCTCAAAATTTGCACCCAGTCCTTGTCCTGAGATGAGGGAGGTCCTTGTATTTATTTCTATTTTTATTACACGACTCTGAAACACTTTTACAGCAGATAAAGTACTCCAACATCACAGTGCATCCGAACTTTCAAAATGTTGGAGTCCTTCTTTGTTAAAAGGTTGATAAATCTTGGTAGATAGTTTCATGCGTGACATCAAGTTTTCTCTCCATGTCCTTCTCTGGTTTTCAAATTATAGCCCCCAACCTCGCCATGCGTGAGTAATGTCACATTTTAAATGTGAAACTGTATTAGAATCATAGAATCACAGAATAGTTTGGGTTGGAGGGAACCTTAACGATCATTTAGTTCCAACCCTCCTACCATGGACAGGGACACCTTTCACTAGATCAGGTTGCTCAAAACCCCATCCAACCTGGCCTTGAACGTTTCCATGAAGTGGGCATCCACAACTTCCCTGGGCATCCTGTTCCAGTCTCTCACCACACTCACAAGAAAGAATTTCTTCCCAATATCTAATCTAAATCTACACTCTTCCAGTTTAAAACTGTTACCCCTTGTACTTTCACTAAATGACCTGGTAAAAAGTCCCTCCTCAGCTTTCCTGTAGGCTCCCTTCAGGTACTGGAAGACCACTTTAAGGTCTCCCTGGAGTCTTCTCTTCTCCAGGTTGAACAATCCCAACTCTCTCAGCCTGTCTTCATAGGAGAGGTGCTCCAGTCCTCTGATCATCTTTGTGGCCCTCATCTGTAATTAGCTCTATGTTATTCTTATGTTGGGGACTCCAGAACTGGCCAGAATACTGCAGGTGAGGCCTCACTTGAGTGGAGTAGAGGGAGGCAATGACCTCCCTCGACCTGCTGGCCATGCTTCTTTTGATGCAGCCCAGGACACAGTTGGCTTTCTGGGCTGCAGGCCCACATTGTCAGCTCTTGTTGGGCTTCTCATCAACCAACACACTCAAGTTCTTTTCCTCAGGACTGTTCTCAATCAGTTTTATGCCCAACCTGTATTTGTGCTTGGATTGCCCCAACCCAGACTTCTGGGCCACACTTTTAAGAGGGTATAACAATTTAGCAGAAGATCAGAGAGCTACAAGAATTATATAAATTATATAAAATATGAAAAAACCCAGAACTTGAAACTCTATAACAAGATCCTTATAAAGTGCAAATTATTTAATGCATCCAATTGACAACTGAATGACTAAATTACAGCCTTTTCCTGCATGGAAAGAACATTGCTGATACAGGCTTGTTTTTTATCTGAACAAGATAATACATGATAAGAACTTAATGCTCAAAAAATTCAGAGAAGCAGCAAAATTATTATTTTGGAATCTAAACAGTAATTTCTGAAGTCATTAAGGAATTACTCAATCTCTTCTGTCATTAAGACATTTTCTGTCCAGGAATTCTTTTAATTTAATGTAAATGTCTGAAAGTGAGCAACTGAAGTCTGAGCAAATCTCCTTAGTTTCTTCCAGAAAAATAACAGGGCACTTTTTGAAAGTTGTTCATCTTGTTGAGCTTCATTGTCTGTCCTAGGGTGGGATTCAAAGTGTGTATCAAGACAAACTGTGCTACATGGAAAATGACATAGGAATATCAATGATATAAAGTGTACTAACATTATGCTGATTTTTTTTAAATGCTATGTAAGAATGAACTACAAGAAACTGCATCTCCTTCATAGTGTTCAGAAAACATGTTCTGCAGAGTTTGCAACACCCAATTTTCTATACAGTATACTCTGAATGCCCATAATTTTTTTGAGTAGGTGGCTTTGACTAAGTTCAGTAGAGAATATATTTGTATTTAAGTTAAATTAGACTCAGAAGGATGCTTTATGTATGAGCAGTCCTGGATGAGTCTGTGCTGCTGTACACAAGCACTCCTTCTCCGTTTGTTAGATGAGGTGAACGTACATTGCTTGGATTCCTTTCAAATATGACAATTTGGAAACACAACTTACTGTGAGTACTCTTCCCCAAATCAGAAAACTCTTGTAGTCCTCCACATCTTCCAGTATGAAAATCATCTCAGATTCTCTGTCTCTGTACATGTAGACATTTAAACGTAATGCTTGTAATTTATCCTGGCTGCATGGTACGTCCGGATGTACAACAGCCAAATAACGACTGTAAAGTTGTGTAAGCGTTTAGATGTGTGTTTCTGGAAGGACTAACCATCTGATTTCTTTCCAAACCCAGTCTTTTATTCTCTAATTTCCTTTTGTTGCCCTCTTGCCAGTAGGTTATAGGTCTAGTACTAGAGAAAGTAAATCTACAACACTAACTGTGCCAGAACAGCAAAGAACAACACATCATCGTTCACGATCTGTATCTCCTCACCGTGGCGACGATCAGGGCAGGACCCGTTCACGTTTACCAAATGTGCCATTACAGAGGTAGGCACCACAAGTTAGTGAAACACTGTGTGGTTTCAAGGTTGTATAATCTGTCACGATTAACTTTTGTCCAGCAATTTTTCACAATTTCAAAACTTTTTGTATCTCCATTTAATAGTGTAGTATTTTAACTTGATGTGTGCTTTTATTAATCATTCAAGAGCACTCATGGGATGAATCACAACTTACCTCTTATTACTGATAATTTCGCTGTGATTCATCATCTGTGTACCGTAACTAATATGTAGATTTGAAAATGTTTTTTCAGTCAGTGGCTGAATCTTTTATGAAGCCACTTAAGTGTACCTGTAGGATAATAAATAGTGGCATGTGCAAATTGTGTAGTACTATGAATAATTTTGAATTAACAGCAAGCTGGAATTACCAGTTGTATTTATAATATGACATTTTTAATGGAAACAGGAAAAAATATTACAGTCTCAGTGATTTATAACCCTCTGTTTTCTGCATTTACTGCTTTTAATAGAAAGCCTATTGATAGGAGAGTCCTTTTTTAGCTTTTAATTTGCGTGCTTTACGCTTTTTTTGAATAGTGCCGTACAGATTGTTTAAGCATAAAACTTGACCAGCTTAATTTTGCTTGTTTTATTGTGAAAGCCAATAAGCTTTTGTTGCAGCCTCTCATGAAACCCTAAAAATCTGCCAGTTTTTACCAGTTTTCCTTTCCTCCAATTTCTAGGAAGCTGTGTTCTTGAATTACTGCAAGAACTTGAAGTATTGCATTAGCAACATCATTGCCCACTAGCTGTCGTTGTTTACTGAAAATATACCCATCTTAGATGAATTTTGTGTACAAAATTCTGTGCTGCACTACTGTCCTTATCCATCATTTCTGTGTCTGTTTTTTTGGAGTTCCATTACTGGTCATTTAATAGCAGAAATCTGTGATATTTCAAAGTGATGCTATATTCTGGTAAAAACCAGCTTCTTCTCCCAGTCAAGAATCCTGATGCTCTTGCTTTTCTGCTTTTCCATCTTCCATGCCATATAGGGTGTTCTTCTGCATTGAAATGTTGTGTGCTTCTTAAATCTCTGCATGTCTCCCCCTCTGTTACAACAGCTCTTACAAATGAAACAGTTTCGCTACCCACTGTCCTACTGTTTCACTTGCGGTTGTATTTTTCAGTAATGCCTCCTTAACACATAAAGAGGGTGGGTGTACATAAAACAGACACTGATTTTTTTTTATATAGTAGAGAGAATGAGAATTCCTCATTCTGTTTCTGCAAACAATTGTTTGTCTCATTATGTATTTCTATCTACAAGCACAACACACAAATGAAGTATTTCATAGTCAATTCACCCATCTTTTTTTTTTAACTTTGAAAAGCTAATGCTTCTTGTTACAACAACAGTTATTAAACTAAAGAAACAACCTTCCCTTCAAGCAGCAGTTTCTTTTCTTGTTCTTTTCCACGTGAAGAGAGCTTTAAATTGCTTTCATGGAAGTCAGAGCCTACCTGCATTTATTCATACTCTTTCTGTGTAACACTTAGAACCAAGATTGATAAAATCTACTTCAAGTTTCCATATCCTATCCCAGAATTTCTGAAAGAATACTTGCAAATAACTGCAAAAAGCTGACAGCCCCAAATCAGCCCTTTAGAAATGTGGCTATGAATCTACAAATGCATAAAAGTTATTTTATGTGAAGTACTATCAGTTATTGTGTTATTTCAGTGATTATTTAAGGTCAGGCTTTTAAAATGCCATTACTAGATCCATTAGTGTACACAGAAACAGACATGTACTTCTAAATATGGTAGAAATGGCTGCTTTTTATACTTAGAGGTATTTTTTTTTAAATCTTAGAAACCAATAATTTTTTAGAAACCACACATTAACGATTTAATTATTAACTACCTCCTTCAACCATCTTGTACTGTGATGCATTAAGCTGTGTTTTTGAGGAAACAAGATGATCATACGTATTTCTGCCTTTCAGGAGTTTAGATGAAATTCATCAAATGAGAAGATCACGTTCTCCAACTAGACACCATGATGCCTCCAGAACTCCAGTTGATTACAGATCCAGAGACATGGATAGTCAGTATTTGTCTGATCAAGAAAGGTACATCGTCAGTCTGAAACAACTTGGAAACAAGTTTAGAAATGTCTTTGTTGGTTTGCCCAATTTTCAAGTATTCAGTAGAAACATGCCTGAAAGTAATGGGGAAGGGAGAGAAATCATCCTAACTGAAAAATCCAGGGCCATGGTTAAATTATCTAGGCCTCTTTTTTTTGGTAAAGCTGACAGTAACAGAAGGTTATCTAGAACAAAGGTTCTTAGGTTTTTGTCCTGGAGTGTTCTGCTGTTTTTTTCATGGATGAAGCCCAGACATTTTTGCTAGAAAACCATAAATCTACATGTATGCCCTCACTATTCTTGTAACTCAGAATTTATCTGTTTCAGTAGTAAGCAAAATACCAGTCCCTAGTAGTTAGGAGTTGCATATGCTATGATTTGCATTCCTATTCTTACAGATTTTGGACATCTCTATATGCAGTCTTACAGCATCTTATGTAACATTCTGATAGACTTGGTACAGTACCCAAGCATAGTAAGGATAACTGTTGTGCTTGTAATTAGCAAAAATCTCCAATTTTCTGTGTGTGACATACACATCTCTCCCTGGAATGCGTGCAGTGGCTACACTCCCCACAGAATGCTTGGTCTCTCCTAGTAGGCATTGTTTTCAGGTATCTAGGAAGATACTCTAATAAAATGGAAGAAAATGAGGATTTCTGTGTAGTATATAGCTGAAAAAAAGTTTAAAAAGGTATTTCAGTTCAGTATTGGAGAAACATAATGATGACAGTCACATAGATTATCGATGGTTTTGCGTTGTTTGTTTACTTAAAAAAACCCCATATAGCTAAACTGTAATGACAAACTTTTCCCCTTCATATAAGATGAATTGTCTTAGTAATGTCTTTAGATAATTTTTTTGCAGTAAATTACTATTTTTATGAGTAAGCATGACAAAACCTTTCCAAACCATCCAATAAATTCAATACAGAACATACATTTCATAGTGATGTGAAAACGTGTGAAGAATAAACCATAAAAATCTCTGGAACTCTTTGTCCAGTTTTGAAGCAACATAGAAATTGAATAACAGATGTCTTTTGCAGTTAAACTAGCTCAGTTTTGTATATGATCTTGCCTGATTTGCTTTTTTTAATGTGATAACATACATATAGGAATTAATGAGTTACTTAAAATATTTTAAAATTCAACTTTGTAGGCAAGTATGTACAGAATTGTCTAAGTTGAATTGTTGTACTGAATTTATTTCAGAGGTGAATTGAAATGCTTTTTAAAAGTATTAGGCAGTTTTATAGTTAGGGTAATTCAAGTAATTTCCACTTGTTGCAAATGTTTCATGTTATTATTTATTATAGGTAGTGATATATTAAAAAGATTCCTGAAGATATTTGTTGAATAGATTTCTTTTTTAGCAGATCTGAAGAGGAAGAGACATTAAAAAGTACCTTTTGTCAGTAGAAATAAATAGAGACAGTTAACTGTCTAGAGAATTTTCTTGCAGTAAAAACTAAAACCATGGTATAAATGACGATATATATGCATGGATTATACCTGGAGAGCAGGGCTTGCATTGAGGCTGTCTTGGAGATGAGCCATCAGAGCAGAGCCACAGCAGCAATTTGCTGCTGGGTTTGTTCTTAGGAGTTAGACACAACCTTCAGTTCTTTTAAATGTCAGAAAAGCGTTGCAGAAGTTTAAAGATCAGATATGAAGGATGTACGTGGCCTATTTGCAGGATTTAAAGATAGGTCCATGTACTTACTCTCCTTGAGTAATAATCTGGTCTGCAGTGGTCTCCTTTTTCCCCATTTTTCTTTTCATCTTTCCCCCAGATTTATTCAGTTGTGGAGGCTGTTTCACTCTTACAGGTTTCACCGTCTTTTAGTATGTAAGGGCAGCATCATAGGGAAGATCAAAACCAGCTTTTGTTGAGGAAGATTCTCATCATGTCCAAGGATTTTTTTAAAAAAATCTTCATTCAGTATTAGATATTAGAATCAATAGTAGTACAAGTATTATGTGTTGTTCATTTACTGAACCCTTCATCTTAAAAGTGCATGTAGATACCTAACTTAAACTTGGTTTAAAAGACCAGTAATTACCCAATAGTTACATGGCAGAAATTGCAGTTGCTAATTACTTTTGATAATTCTCTCAAAAATCTGTTATTGGTCCCAAAGTATTAGGGAAAATTCTGAATAGATCTTTGTAAAAATAGTTACTATAGTCTCTTACTAAAGCATCTGGTGTGATAAATTTCCAGTGGAACTAATTTGTCCACTTTACCTTATATATATATATTTATATACACACGTGTGTATAAATGTATAAATATGTTAGGAAAAGCTTTTTATTAGGAAATCTAGCTAAGCAGGCTGTTTGCTCTGAATTTAAGAATCATAATCCGGTTTTCAAGGGCATGACCCTTTTAATTTTTTAGTGTTTCTTTTATTCCTAAATAAAATCTGTTAATGTTAGTAGAAAACACTTATTTTGGAATAATAATATATATTTTAAATATCTCCAAACCAGTCTTAATTTGTTATAGAACTATGGGAATCTTCTTATATTATTGGTAGTCTACTGTGATGGATTCGTTTTGGTTTTTTTTTTTATTGAAGATTTCATGATGCCTTTGCTATTTTATATACCCTTTCTGGATGAATTTTATAATACTGTTTGCCATGGGCCAGATATAATAAAAACTCTTGGGTTCAACAAAGGTTGAGAAAATATTAAGTAAGAACCTTATGATATGATGTGGACTTCGCATCTACTTCGCAGCTCTTAGGAAAGCGGTAACTTTTTTCCCTAGAACACATTTATTTGTAATTTGGAAACCTGCATATAAATTTGGTCAGTCCTATGAGCTTACGAATGGAAATTTTGCTTTAAAAAAAAAACACAAAGAAAAACCAAACAAAAAAACCCCCAAATTCAGTTCACCGTTAATGCATTTTGTTGCATCAAAATCAGGCTAGTGGTTCCAGATGCAAATGTAAATATCACACGTCACTCACAAGCCATTATTTCAAACTGCCAAGTTTAGAATTTTAGATATTTTCTATACTACATCAATTAAATGGGTTATTTTATAATGGAATGAAGCACAAACCACATTGAACTACTGCTGCCTTATCTATTTTGTAATCTTTTCTCTCTTTGTCACCATAGTACCTCATATGATTCCCTGCTTTTTTAAAAATAGCATGTTTCCATGAAGCTAAGCTTTAATTTCATATTTATGATAATAAGAAGGTTTGGAGCTTGGTCTTTCCGGTTGTATTGAAGGGCATAAAACTGCAAGATTAATGCAAGGGGTACGTCATGTCATGGTCATATTTACCATAGGCCTAAATACGTGTTTATTTTACCATCTTTCTCTGTATCGTGTATGGTTACAGTAAATGAAAAATAGACTAGATGGCTGATTTTCTTAATTGGAAACAATAAGAAAAAAACTGATGGCTGATTAGCAATTTTTTTGTTCATTTAGGATTTCATTACAAAATACCGTCAAGAGCTTTAAGTCAGAATTTATATTTGTCCAACAATAGTATTTCCAGTGAAGACATATTTTTTGTTTTTCCCAAAAGGGTGACTAGTTACTCTTCTGATAAACTGATCTGCATCTGATCTGCAGTAAATTAGTAGCAAACCCTCCTTGCTTTTACATCTATGGTTTTGTGGCTTAGAAAGAGAAAAAAACAAACCGACAATAATAATTTTTTTTCTAAAGTATTTCTTCATTGATTAGTTAATGAGAAAGGAGGTTATTAGAGAAATGTAGCTGTTTTGAGGATTCCTTTTGTCATGAAGAGCTCTGAAACAGTACATCTGAATTTTAAAAAGAGAAATCCCACAAAATTAGGTGCCATGCTAAAAGGAATTTGTTGAAAATTTAGTTATCACAGGCTCATATTCTTTGAGAAGTACAGTCTGGGTTTGAACATAATGAAACCATCTATTTGGTTGGAAGTTTCTTGTTTCTTTTTGTTTTCATTTGCATTTCATTGGCATAACCCATGTCATCTAATGCTTCATAATTCTATCTGTTTCACTCACCGCCCATCCTGTCTGTGCAGTGAGCTTCTCATGCTGCCCAGAGCAAAACGAGGAAGAAGTGCAGAGTGCCTACATACCATCAGGTAACTACAGGAATTCGGTAACCAGGAACACATCTGGTTAGTCGTCTGTACTTTGTGTGCTCAACTTTTTTCCATAGCTGTATTTATTCCCAGTAAGTAAAGAACTTCCTAGTACGTTGTGACCCAGGTGTCAGTTGGTCCTTTTTGTTCGTTTTAATTCATATTGAGATGTGCATATATGTTTTTGAACTTCAGTAGTAGGGATTAAAGTAGGTGAAGAAATTCTGATTTGGTAGATGTATTTTGTGGTAGATATTCTGTCTAGTCACAGAGTCCTGATCTCCCAATGCATGACGGTGTTGTTTTAATTTCAAACATTCCTTTTTTGTTGTTTTTTATATTTTCTTTTGCTTGCATTATCACAGCCGCGCACAAGCCAACAAACTTTACTTGTGACAATCTCATGCTGGTTTTGGTCGCTTGTAGATGAAAGAACAATAATCAATGAGGGTTCACTGGGAACCCCAGATTTGAGGGGTCTCATATTACTTGTTTTTATGTTTACAAATTGTGCTATAAAATAAATCCAGGCATAAACTTTGTAGATCGGGCTCGTCTTCAGTCTTCATTAATCTCTTATTCCAAAGCTTGGAGTTCCCTGTCTCAATATTGCTCAATGTTGTGAAACTAAAGGGGGCTGAAATACCTTTATCTAACAAATCTAATTCTGCCCTTCCTACCCCTCCCCCGTTTTTTTTTTCACCATGTCTGTTAACTTTGTAAAAAAAAACGTGTCAGGTTGTATAGAAAATCTTCCTTTTAGAATCATTATATTCTAAGTCAAAGTTGAAGTAGTTAACCGTTGAACTACTCTGAAGATGCTGTGATGGGGTTCTGTTATAAGGCATGGTAGTATAAAGCTAAAACAATAAATACAAAAACTTTCACAAAATCTGTGCAACAGTAAAGCTGTTAAATTAAAATTTAAGATTTTATTACCAGTAGGAGTTCCATTCTTCATCTTAAAAAGCTTTTTCCGTAACATTTTAGGTTTTAAAGGTTAATATTTTATTTATGTTACGTTATGTCCGTTTATTGTCATGTAAATAGCAATTTTTCCTGTCTCCTTCCTGTGGCCTTTCTCATTCTGCTGTATCTTCTATAGCTTCATCTCCCCCCTTGCCTTCAGCCCTGTCCTTGTTCCTTTCCATCTTAAAGTTTATAATTTTCATTAGATTTCTTCAATGACAGTGTTTAAATTCTCATTTCACTAAGTAATTGCTGTATTACAAACTTTTTATGCACTTTAACTGGGTCACTGTAGATTTCCAGTAGTTTTACCAAACCTACTAACCAGTCTGGCAAGTTAAACAGCTAAAAATTGTGCATGGACAGCAACAGAGTTACATAAAAGCTACACAGAATTCAGAGAGTACAGCCCTTTATTGCCTTTTTCCTTATTTTTATTATTGCTGTTATTTTTTTATTATCAAGAAAAGTAAGACATCAACCCCTTAAAGTAAGACTAATAGTATACTATAAGACAGAATGGTACTTTAATAATGTATTGAAGGTGGATATGAGGACAATAGCAGACAAAAGACTAATTTTTCAGTTTACCTCTGAGGCTGATACAGCCTAGTCTAAGTTTGAATGCTACCCAGTAATTGCCAATATCCATCCTTGACTGAATAGTCTCAAAAACCCTTTAAAAAAAACTTGGTCTGCACACTGGTTGCTGTCTTTTGTCCTTTCTAACTTCAAGTGGCCTTACATTTATTCATATTAGAAACATTGTAAGCCTTTATCCTTGTTTTCTATACAGCTGGCTGAGTATTTTTTAATTAATTGTTGAGACAGCTTCAGCTTAAAATGGGAAAGAAATATTATGGGTTTCATGTTAAATGAAAGAAATATTACTGTGAAGTAGTCCAAGCTGCAAAGTTAAGATACATGGTTAGTTTAATACACCAGTTTAGAATAATACTAGTCCTAGCTGTCTGTCCTGTCCATCTGTGTGAAGTCTTTAAGTAATAGCAGAAATGGTAGAATGACACGTGTACCTGGGCCATAGACCATGGGTTGCTCCATTCCATGTCTTATGTCACACCCACTTTGATTGGCAATATCTACTAGTACGCCAGGATTGACCTCATGGACAACTGTTTCTTTATTCCAACTTTGCAATGTCACAGTGACCTCTGGTAGAGATGTCAGCAGTGATGACTGCTAAACCTGTACAAGTAGGGCCAAAGCTCCTCTGTCAATTCCCTCAGGGTTTTACAAACATTAGGGTTTCAAGGTAGAGAATTGTTTCATCTGTCTGTGACCCAGCCAGGTTTGTAATGTTGATCTGCTGTGCCCAGGTCCAACCCTTAACAGGAATCAAAATGTCCTATTGGGACAGACTGTTCTCGAAGCTTTAAAATCCTTAATGCTGCTGGTCCTTCTCCTAATAGCACCATAGCTGTTTCCTGGTAGGGCATGTGGGAAACTGTTAGAACATGGTTATTAACCTTTAACCATTAAATGGTCATGATTCCCCTTTGGCAGCCATTGGCTGCCTTTAAATGTCTCACTTTGTTCATTGGGTAGAGCTGGATGATAAAGCAAACATCTCCTGTTCTAAAATCTCATGTACTATGAATGATGATGTTAGTCAGTTGTCCTTTAGCATCTTGGAGTGCTGCTGTGCCGGCTGGTACAGTAGACCTCCGACTTTTCCTTAATTAGCTTATTATTAATAGCAGTTACTGTTAGATTTTGAAGCTTATACCCCAATTCAAAAAGACTTCCACATTAAAAAATGCCAGATGCTAATGCATCTATAATTGAGTTTGTGATACTATATATCACTGTTTTAGCAAGCTTTTCAGGCTTAGCTGCTCAAGAGGTTAAAGTCTCTCTAGGTCTAAGAAGGCATTACTGAGAAAAATAAACAGCAAGTTTAGTAACAACCTAGTCCTTTACAACAGCTTGTGTATTTTAATTACAAATCTCTAACAAAGAGAATTTAGATTACTTTCATTACAAGAAAAAAAATCTGAGCTGTGCTAGTATTGTCATGAGTTCATGGACTGTGTTAACAAAAATATAAATACAAGAATTTGTCCCACAGACAGCTGTCACAGTAGTTGAGCTGAGAAAAACATATTTTGAGAAATCTACCCATAAGAGCTGTTAAATGTAGTCAAATATTAGGCGTTTATTTTACGTTCTGGTTGTTCTTGCCTTACTTTTACCTGTCTTTTTATTTCTGGCATGTTTTTGTGTTGTTCTTTTTTCTTTTCTGTTTCTCCACATTCAAGAAGTTCTGTTAGGCACTATAAAACATTGCCACCCAAGATGCCTTTACTAGCAAATGGTACTCATTGGAACCTATACAGGTAAGAATTATTCAGAGTCCTCTTGAGGTAGTTAGATCCTTTTTAAAAAAGAAATAGTTGTACCTTGTTAAATAAAAACAAAAAATTGAAGTGCTTCATACAGTTTTTATAACTGAGAGGTAAAATATATAATCCTAAAATAACTTGATGTAACTATCTAAAATAACTCCTACATTACCAAAGGAAAAAAAACAAACTCAAAAAACAAACAATTTTGTTATAGGCAGAATTTTTTTCACTGTTAATATTATGTGTTGCATGTTTTTCTTTGTTACATGCTTTTGTTTCTGTATGTTATTTTGGTTACACGTTAAATTTATTTTCATTTTGTTCAAATAATTTTAATTTACAAAGCTCAACTCTTCCTGCATGTGCTAAGACCAAATCCGTGATTAGACAGGATATTTCACTCCTTCGTGATTGCCTTAATTCACGAATACCGAAATTTGGAGATGATCTGCTGGTTAGGTAAGAAACTGAGGAATAATTCCCCTCTCCTATTTGGTACCTCATATGGATTTGCAGAATAAATGAGCTTCACTGTAAAGTGATTTCATATGCTATGTAGTGTACCACATCCTTTTATGTTGGCCTAAGATTTACTGCTGTTAATAAGGATTTATATTTATTGTTTGGTATTTCTCATTCTGCTTTCTTACAAGTAGATGTTGTTCTGTCTCATTCAGTTTTAAACATTTCAATGATTTTAGCAAAAAAAAAAATAAATTCTAGCAGTCTTTTGTTTGCTTTTATTTTCTAAACAAATCTTGGCCCTGTCATCCAGTCAGCTCTTTTACGTTTTCTTTAATTAAATCATTGTGATTCTACATTTTCTGTAAAGAGAGCATTATTTTATGAGTTAATATCTAACATTGTATTCCTTTCTTTGTTTTCTTTTTCTTTCTCTTCTACCATTGGATGCAATGCACTGGCACTAGTGAACTACAGCCCTCCCTTGACAGGGCTAGGAGTGCTAGTACCAACTGCTTGAGACCAGATACTAGTTTGCATTCACCAGAACGAGAAAGGTATAAAATAAAACCTTACGAATTTCTTGTCATCTGTGCTGGTGATCTTTATCAGTTTTGCTTTTCTTCATATGAGTATTCTACATTCTTGTACATTCATGTCTGCTTTGGTATTTGTAGACATTTTTGCTCCTGTGTTCATGTATGTCATGTAAATTGTGTGTTGGGCTTTATAACTGCTTCTGGCTTCTTCCCTTGTTTTAGTTCAAGCTGATGTCCTTGTTCACAAAAGTCCTCAGTATGCTGATAATAGCATTGCAGCGTTAAGTATTTTGACAAACTTGGTTGTTCATCTTCATCATCATTTGCTAAAAAGTGTTACGTTTGTTTCTTGCCTGTTCTGTGGACTGCTAGTAAGGCAGTGGCATCATTTATAAATTATGACCAAATTGTCATATTTCAAACCAAATCTGTAGTTCGCATAGTGATGCATTTCCTACAAAACAGCCAAACTTCATTGCTTCCTTAATCTAATCTGTTGCATCTGCGTTTGCAAATACAAGGCAAAAATCACTCCATTGTTTTTTCACTCGGTGACATTACATGAAGGCTCATGTAGGTCTTAACAAGCCACGTTTGCCATTTAAATTAAATATGGTTGTGTCACATATATTGTGCAGGCATTTTATGGATGCTTTCTGAATTTTCAGTGTAACAATAGCTACATTCAAAATCTTAGCTGAACCAAATACTACTGGTATTTTCGACAGATGGGATTTTTCCACAAGGGAGTTTTTCACCACCTTCTATGTTTTTAACTAAGAACTGTAAGATTTTAGAGGGAGATTTTAGTTTCACTAAAGGCAGTAATAGGCTCTCATTGAGTGGTAATATGGTGGTATTACAATTTCGTCTGTGCAATTCATATTTGACTAATGTGGCAGTTAATAATGCAAAGTTGCTTTGTCAGTCAACCCACAGTGTGGTGGTTATAACAGTTGCATCATTTTTATTATTGTGGGAGAGGACTGGTGAAGAAAGACAGTAAGAATATACTTTTCTCTTTGAGATAAGGTTTCTCCTCTCTTTTTTTTTGAAATTTCCCTTTCCCACTTCCCACTGTACCTTGATTTAAACTTTACTCTTCTCAATTTATGCCGTTGTTGCAGAGGACTGACTAAAGTTCTGCTGAGAGATCTCAGATGGATCTACACTAGTTCATTCCTTTATAAGATGGAGCTCAAGATACCAGAGATAGTGTACACATGGTTATTAAAAAAAAAGTATGAGACAAATAAGGCCACTCAGAATGAAATACAGGATATCACTCCAGATTTTTTTTAGAAATACTGTAACATCATATTGATAAACTGTGTAGATATATACAGCTGTATTAATCTGCAAGGAGCTCTTAAATGTAATAACATATGGACATGAGCAGGATATGTTTTCTACTTTTATTTCAAGATGCCATCCATCAAGTTGAGTGTTCAATGAAATAGTAACTGCCAAATGTAAACTATTAGTTAAAATATTATACTCCAAGCTACACCTCTCACTAATGTTAACTAGTTCTATTATTTCTTTATAATTCATGTCCAGCAACCACTGTCCAATAGGCATTGCACAAAGTCTGCAGCATTTTTCATTAGCTCCTCATAAAGAAAAGTGTTTAATTTGTGTTAAAGGTCTCTAGTGCTTCTAAACACGTTTTGCCAAATCATCAGTGGGCCTGATGTAGAAAAATTGTCCGTCACTATGAAACTTTTACTTCTTTGCTTCAAGAAGTCCTAAATAGGTGCTTTTTACTTGGGATCCTTCATGGGGGTGCAGAAAAGCTCTTTTGTAGGAACTCATATTCAGATTTTCTATTAGGGTTTTGCTAAAAATAATAACTGTGTGGCTCACACAGAGAATTAAGTACATGGGTTTTTTTCTTTCAATGTAGATGATGTTTTTCTATATAGCCCAATTTTGGAGGAAGGTGTTAAATTTAATGTATAAAACCCACCAAATTAATCTTTGGGGTTTTTTTGGGGGGAAGCTAATTTTAGAAGATTTAATTCTCCACTGTTTAATGTATCTGCTTACACTTCATTATAAAGTTAGTGATTGTTTGTGTGTCATGGTAGAGGAGTCTTTAGTTTGAAGAACACAGTTAAGTTCAAGATAGGTAGAAAGCATTTTGTTTCTGTGCTGGCCAAGATGAGAGTAGAGGATTTAAAGTGCATTAAGGCAGGTTAAACAATAGGAAAGCTTTTTTTTGAAAGCAGATATAATTAAACACTTTAATAGAAGGTAAGGAAAAGGTTGTCTGGACTTCAGTGTTGCAGACTAAGAAGACAATAGCCAGACATCTGTCAAGCGTGGAAATGGTCCTGCTTGTAGCAAAGAGAAACACTATATGTGAAGTCAAATCTATACAGAACCACTTTAGTATTAGTTTATTTGAGGGACCTATGTTGAAGGTATTGTTACTTGTATTAATGATGTGTCCATCCCCAAGGAAATTGTAGATTTTATTTTAAAATTTAGACTTCTAGTCCTCAAAATGTGGACTTCCAAGGGTGACATTATATATTATCTTCAACAAAATCATAACTACACTCACCTATGGAAAATTATTTCTTCTTATTCCTCCCAAACATTTTGTTTCAGAGGGTATAAATTAGCTTCTATTTGAGATCAAGAGTTTAAATTGTCCACTTGAGCTTTTTTTTAACAAAATGGTATTGGCTGTGTGTAACTGAGGGACAGTAAAGCCCTATTTCTCCGTGTCCATGTTTTGTTAGAAATGGTTTTGATCCTCAGTCTCTACACAACATTATTCATATAGTTTGGAATGGTCGGAGTAGTTACTGGGTTTTAAGATGCTGCTTTACCAATAAAAGTAATTTTGTTGACCCACCTATACCAGCAGAAGGATACTTTCAACAGCATATATGAATTTGGGATATATGTCTTGTTAGTTGCACTAAACCAAAAAACAAAATAACAACAAAAAAAAAGACATTCCTTTTCTCCTGCTATAAGCTTCATCATTGGAACAAGGAAAGTCTATATAACTTGACTGGCAAACTAACCTTGCCCTGACATGGGCCTGCCAAGGATTTTTTGGTAAATGGAATGGTATGACACAGAACTTAATCCTTCATGTATTTCTCTTTGGCAGAGTATACATTAAGATACAAAATAAATATCCAGCCCCTACTAATATATCTATACAGTTGCACTATGAATTCTTTTTTTAAAAATGTCTTTTTTCCCCCCTCCTATTTATTCCAAGTTGATTTTTTTTCTCTCAAAGTGATTGTCTTGTTGAAGTTCTTGTGATGATCTACAAGGCATAATTATCCTCTAATGTCATTGAAAATGTTTTTGTGGCTACTACGACTATGGTTTTTTTAATTCTCCTTTTCACTGTGTCTCGAAATTGCTCCTTTTTTTCATTGTAAATTGGATATAATTTCTTTAGAACTAAGAAATTTGTTTGCCACCCTCAACCTTCAGTCAGGAAAGCATGTAGGCATGAGATTTGGGTGCAGTGGTTTCTCATCATAATGGCATCTTCCCCAGATTGATAAAGAATTGCAGCCAATGATAGTTAATAATAGGCAGTGTGGCTGTTAATCTACATTCTGACTTTTTTGTGTTACAAGCAATTGCTGAGCATATTAGTTAACAAAAGAGCAGTTGTACGGATCAACACTGCTGGTATGCTTTGGTCCTGAGAGGTTAGCTAGCAGGGATCTGAGGAAATAAAACAGAGGAGCATGGCCCAGGGACTAGTTCATGGTTAACAGGGTCAGCACATCTTCCAAATGCAGCCCAACAGCTGTGGTAGGTTTGTTCTGAGGTGCTTTGCTGCAGTAGGAATCAAAACATTTTGGAGGTCTTCAGGATGTTTAGTATCAGCTGGTCATTACCACCTAAACAAGATACAAAGCAGTTACTTGTTGCCTACTCATAAGTAGATAACAGAGAAGTTGGAGCTGTCGCTTGATCCAATTAAGACCTGTCCTCATTCCCTGTTGATTTTTATAAGGATTTTAGTAAGTCTGATATTAAGTGTTTATAGTGCAGACCTTTAATAGTTATGTCGTTTATCACCATTTACTTCTAAAATAATGTTTGCATGAGATATGCAATGTATTGTGTTTCCAGTTCTTTTCAACCATGTAAAGGAATAGGTTCTTGCATGTTTGTCTGCATCGTACTGTGGCTCATGGTCATTTAACATCCTGTGAAAGAGAGCATGTTCTCAAAGTTCATACTGCACAGCCTAGTTAATTCTATCAAATGCTGTTTAATATTTGTAGCCGATATCAGCATATTAAGGGCTTTGACTGAGTGCACTGATGCATTAACATTTTCTTTAACTCTTACTTTGAAGAGAAAAAGAAACTAACTTCTAACAACCTGTTTCATCTTGAAACTTCTGAAAGATCTACCTAACTCCAATCTCCTTGAAACCTTTGTTATTTGCATGTTCCATAAATCAAACCCTTTCCTTATTACATGGACTGGAAGGATGCCTCAGAAAGTGAAATATTGTACAGTAATGCAGAGTTTATGTGAACATCTTGCTGTTTGTAAATTATTCATTTTTTTTTTATTTTGTAAGTGTTATACATACAGTTGTTCTATTACAGCCACATAACAACCCAACAAAATAAGCAACGCAAGTTTATAGTATAGTATATAGGATTCTAAATTAGATGAGCTTTTTCAAGAAATGTAAGATACTAGTTTTCTGTCACAATTCAGATCCTTTCTGTTAAATTTAATTATGTGACACAATCTGCTGGCCTGTACTGCATGGATACAGAAGAGGAAGCTGGCTGCACACACTTTCAATATATATTTTTAAATGAGAAACAACTACCCAGCACTTGTACCCAAATGTTTGTAGCTAATTAATTTACCTTTACTCTCTCATTGCATTCCAGAAAAGGGTCACTTTATGCCTTGGAATTTTTCTAGTAATTCATAGTACTACATTTTTTCTGAGAATACATTTTTCAGTGCAAAGAGCTAGGAGAGATCACCATAACAAAATAGCAGCCAGCAGTCAACAGAAAATGACCATCATATGATCTTTGAAAAATTCTTCTTGTTGGAAATTATGACTTTCTGTGTGAATTACAGGATTCTAGATTGTCTAGCATTTGAGAATATTTGAAGACTTAATGGTACACAATGTAAAATATTTATATTGGTCTAAATTCTGCATATTTGGGCATCCATTCTCCTTGTTTCAGCTGTAATGTTTTTACAGCAAGCAGCCATAAGAATAGTATACTTGGGAATTAGAAAACCATTAGCAAAAATAATTGAATCACGTACTTTCATTACTTTTTTGGGTATTTTTCCAGTCCCAAATCCCATATATTTAATTTTATAACAAACTAAACATCCTATTTTTTTCCTGTTTTATTGAATGGGCAAACAGGGGTAGATGGTCCCCCTCCCTAGAGAGGAGCCGACCTACTAGTCCCAGGATTCATATCCAGCATGCATCTCCGGAGGATGACAGGTACTAGTCAACTCCTCCCAGTTGAAAAGTGGTTTACTGCATCTTGCACTCTTAGAGGCGTATACTGAAATCTAAAAGAAGTATGCCTATATGTAAAAAAAGACTTAAAACATCCAACAGCCCAAAATATAAGAGCAGCTTAGATATCATCTCTGCATTTTGTTGAAATGTTATAAAGCATCTGTGAATTAATGTCAAGTTTTCTGTTTGCCTGAATGGTCTCAAACCATGAAATAAGATGTCTAATACCACAGAACATCATCTATGTTAATGTTCTTTAGCCTATTTTTACCTGTTTCTGTAAATGTTGGTGGTGCTTAACTTTGGTGCTTTATAATATGATAAATATTTGTTGTAGAGCCTGTTCTTGTCTAGGTGTTTTTATTTTTATTGTCTTTTTTTCCCCCTTTTTAAACAAACTGTTCCTAAGGGGGAAAAAATCCCCACAAACTGATGTGTTGGAAGTCTTGGTAACAATTGCTAGTTGATGTATGTATGAATTGGCTCTGTTCATAAATTCTGTCCTAAATCAGGATGGTCTCCATGGAGCAGGTTTTCCTAACAAGGTAGGTTTTGTTTAAAAACATTGGTGCTTTAAATAAACTATTATGATGAATACCACCTATGATTAATAGAAGTGTACCTTTCGTTTTTTCTTGTAATGAATTTTCTCCTCAAAACAGTTTTGGTATTCCATTGATTTGGCAGTGGTAAATTTTTATTTCTTTTTTTCCAGATAGATCTGTGGCTTTTTAAGCAGACATTACAATTTCTACTGAGATGTAAATTCAAAATTTTATCTTACAATTTTTTGTGTTACAGTAAATGAGAGAAAACAGATGGTTCATGTAAATAATCCATACATTTGTAAACTCTTATGAAGTTACACTTAAAACTGTAAAGCTGGTATATGGATAAAACTCAGTTCCTGTACTGCTAGTGCTTACCTGCTGCTAAAGTGTATCCACAGTTCTCACATTTGTACTGTAATTCACCTTGTTTGCTTTATACCAGATGTGTTCCACTAATACAAGGTGGGAAGAGTGTCATTGTGTTTGGAGAGCATTTCTATTTTTATTTGATTAAGACAGCATTATAAATTATAAAATTAAATTTGTTAAGCTTGATTTCAAACTTGTCTGTCCTTACAGATACTGCATTTCTAGAAATTTTGCCAACACATCCCTGTGATGGGAAAGCTATTAGTAGTTTACAAATACACTTTCTATCTTTTAGGCATTTAAGAATAATTTCACTTTCCATTTTTCAAGTCTGTGGAAAGACTTCCATGGATCAGACTGGTAAAATCTTGTTGTCATTGAAGTGATTAGAATTAAATCATAATCATATCATATCAGTCAAATGAGGTTTTCATCTAAATACTGCCATTCTCAGTGGAGAATTGTAAGCCTTTTGATGTCAGATGAAGTTTTGCAGAGAAGGAGTGAGATCAACTTAGCAAACATATGACAGCAAAGCATCTGAAGAATATAGAATCTGTTGTGGGAAAGATTTTGAGTTGGAGAAACAGCAGTCTAATTTTCTTAGCGATGTCGGTCCCTTCTTGTGCTTGAAAATCTTGCGGGTAGCCTGGTCACCAAATCCCAGTGAAACAGTCACTGATGAGCCTAGAAGGAGTTTAGGGTAACCCCAATCCTGATGACTGGTTATAGCTTCCCAGTTTCAGGGTCTTTCTCCCAGTTTAAGAGAACATTAGAGAATGCTGGGCTCTTTGCATAGCATGCCCAATACAAAATAATAGCCAACCTCGTGGGTAGAGACAGTATTAGTGAGGGAATCAAAGGGGCTTTTTCCTTTGTTTTCTACTCTTAAGTTTATAACACCACTGAGCTCTAGAATTTATATATTTTTAAGATGTGCTTCGATCAGTTTGACTACTGATGCAATGGGTGTCTACTGGATTAGCCGGGCTAACTAACTAACTGCTTGTCACTGCTTTCAAATCATATTTTCACAGATTAATTGACTTTGGCAGATGTCACCTTACTCTTCATTTGAGTACGTGCCAGATTTATCTTATAAATTGGCCCAATTTGCATATAGGCTGCAATCAAGAAGATCTATTTCTGAATACATTTCTTAAATGTATGGCTTTTGTATTTCTAATTTTGATAATTTAAATTCAATTTTTGCAACATGGCATTTATTGATAATGATTCATAACAAATTTAAGTAAAGATCTTGGCAAGATTGTTGTTATTCTGGAATTCAGTTAGTTGCCATTTCAGAAAAAGTTACTTCTTGATGAACCTTCACAAGATGAAGACCTAGGTTATGTTATTTCCGTGTTAAAATTAACAAGTGTTTGGTTAGTATCATGTATTTCTTTTGAGACATTTGAATTTGATAGCATCATTGCTGGGAGGTATTTTTGATTTTATATTAGCAATGAGAATTAGAAAATCTGTCTGAAATGAAAGATTTTCTGGCAACAGGAGAACTGTGAAAAAGTGAAATTGTAAGTGATGATAAGAAAAAAGGAGAATAAAAGTTGAGCATTTAGGCAGGTGTGAATTTTATTTAGACTGTTGTTTTTGAGAAGTCTGCTTTTAATTTCAGTACATAACCAAGACCGGATAAAATAAGACCTTAAAAAAATTAATTTTCAAATTCTTTCTATTAAGAGAAGGAGCTTTTGGTGTCACACATGCATCTGCAAGAATTCTTGTCCAAGTACCCTTCTGGTACTTTCATGAAGAGAACTTGAGGTGTGCTATGCATTGCCAGGGGCAGAGTGATTTGGCCTGGATGATCCTTTTGTCTTTTCAGCAACAGTATGTGACTTGATCAGGGAGGCAGTTTTGCAAGACATGAAGTGCCAGGAACGAGTGTGAGCAGCTACCAAGCCTTCAGGGTAGTTGTGACCTCCCAGCTCACTTGCTATGTAGATCCAGCCCTTCGGAAATCTTAAGAAAAAATCAGGAAGTATAATGAACATGACATTCTTGATGGCTTTGAGGCTATATAAGTGAGCAGACTCAGTGCAAACCGCTGGGGTCTCTTGTACAAGTCAGTAACAAACAAGTTTAACTGTCAGACACTAAATTTTACTAACCACTTTAGGAGTAGTAATTTTTACTTTTGATAAGAATATTATATATCTGTATGGAAATGTTGTTTGCACTCAACAGCGATAAGTATTTTGAGGCACATGAATCTTTGGAACATGAACTGTGAATAACTTGTCTGTATATAAAATAATATATGTATAATACTTGTCTGTATGTATATGTAACAAGGCCTTATTGCTCAGGGATTTGTTGTGACAGTTGGTAGATCTACGACCTTAAGAGAAATTTTAGCATTTCTACACCTTAATGGAGGTACCGCTACAAATTTGTTACATACCCTAGATTATTAGTGGACTGCAAGTTTTGCTGAGTTTTCTAATTAAAGCCAAGTTCAATATTTGGAAAACAAACTTAGCTTGGTACCCCTTTTCAATAATATATGTATTTTTACCATATATTCCATAAAAATGAATAATAAACCAAGAAGCTAAATGCAGATTGAAAGCTGTGACCAAATCCTGAAGTTATTGAACAGCTTCAGCAGAAATAAAAATAAGACAGAAATTCAGAAATATTCTGAACTTTATTTGAATATTTTTTTTATTTAAGTTGAGTCAGTTATTCTATTCTGCTATTGAATTCTTAATTATTACTGTGTCAGACTGGCTGGCAACAGAATATCAAGCTTTCATCAAAACGTGAAATAATGAAATTTAGTTGCATTTTCAGGAGAATTTCACAATATAATGACAAAGTACACATTTTTCAAATTCATAAGGAGAAATGTTCTGTATAGGTTTATATATTGATCCAGTTAACAATACTGTAGATTAATTCTCAAGAAGGATAATGGCTCCTATTAAGCCACAGTGCTTCTGTTCAGCATGTAGAGTATAAATGATTTCTAAAAAAAATTGTTGTGACTTTCGTTCTTTACTGCATCTTTGATTGTTGCTACTATGTCTAAAAATTTTAACATTTCCTAAATTGTATGGATTAAATCAATGTAAGGGGAAATGAGAAATATAACCTTTCTCAGCAGATAGTGCCTTAATGCTTTTGGTTTATGTATTTGACTGCATGTCTCCACCTTCACCGCATGTGACCATCTCTTGTTTCTGCCCATTCTATCAAATTCACATCCATGATTCCAAATTTTGTGAAGAACAAGGACGCTGGAGTCTTGCATTCCAAAACAGGACAGTGTAGACCACCTAAGTGCTAAACCTGGAGGAACACAGAGGTATCTTATTTGCTCAAATCATAGTTCCAAGTAAATGAGGCTTTGGTTGTAGTATATTCTTCATGTGCTCTGCATTAGAGTCTCGCATCTTTGGTTTTTTTCTCCTTTTATGTATAAGTACATATATGCATGTATTGTTCATAGATAATATTTAAGTCACTATAACATATCTTTAAGAGGTAAATTTGAGTAGGAAATGAGTGCACTCTTTGTACATTGTGAATGGGCATGAAAGGATGCCTGCCTGTTAAATATGTAGCTGCCAATGCCCACAGTGTGCCCAAGCTGAGCCAGGACTGTGAGTGCCAAAACAGGCTGTTGAGCTATGTGGAATTGTATGCAGGCAGCATCATCTTAGCAGGAGGAGTTAAACAGAAAGGAAATAGTGATTTTAAACATATTTCTAATGTGTGCTGATCACAAGGACAGCACAGAGAGCAGAGAAAGAAGTATATTCAGCTCACTAGTGCTATATATTACTTTGTCACTTTTCACAGGAAAGCATGTCCTACTCTCAGCTTTTCCATCCTACAAAGAGCAGTCACTATGTGGTCTTTTTAGCCATTGTGTGTACTGTGACAGTCTAAGCAAGTGACATAAGGTGTAAGAAGAAAATAAGCCCCATAATGAACCAAACAGAAAATAAAGAGAGACACATCATTTGAGTGTTAATGCTGCTGCATCCAGTGGATCTAACCATAACTTTAAATACTTTGCTAAACTTAGGTTTTAAAGAAAGCTGCTGCATTTCATATGTGTTTCCCTGCATATCCACCTAGTATTTATCCTGGTAAAAAAAAAAAATCTTTAAAAGTAATGAGAATATAAAAAAAATAAATATAAATTAGTTTGAGGACAAAGAAGATTTTTGTTTTTAATCCAAGATACTATTTTTTGTAAGAAAATGCATTATTTCAAAACCCAGAAAGCATCAGGTTATGAGCTCTGCAGATGCAAAAACATTTTGTGTTTTGCTGCGGTGTTTTGTTTGTTGTGGAGCATACTGCATCACAACATAATGCTCATCAAGTATTGCATTAGGTACAAATAGTGAAAATCTACTGTGATTATTATGTTCTTTGGGTATAATTTGATGTTGCAGCTGTTTAGGTATCTTCCAATTCAGACACTGGATTACACTTTGTAACTACAAAGGTTTAAAAGGAAATTTCTTTATTTTTTTTAATACTGGTTTTATCTATTTTTTTTTGCCCACAGTAATTCTTTTATAGTTTAATATATGATATTTTTTATACCATCACAAGTTTCTATACATGTTTCTTGCACCAGTGTAAGATGCAGGTTAGGGTTTGTCAACATTTCTGGTTTATCAATGAATAATCATCACTCCCTTGTTTTGACCGCTCCTGAGATACTGTATAAATCTAATATATATTGATGGTTATCAGAGATTTAAAATTGTAAATCCTAATTTGTAAATGCTCACATTACTATGGATAATAATGGAAATTTTGGAACACACAAGAGATTTTTCTAGTATATTTATAGTCTTGGGTCATAATAGTGAAACATGCTTTACCTTCATATTACTCATATTAATCACATTACTGTTCATTGTTCTTATTTACTGTCAGTGTAAATGGTGCCTCACTATCCAAATGTCAGATGAATTCTAAAAAAGATTTATGTGGGAAAGGAATGAAGGAGGGAAGTAAACTTCTAACATATTTATATTGACTAGAAAAAAAAAAAAGGCTTGTTTTGAACTGTTTCTCAATAGCTTTAACAAGTTTTAAGACAGTGAGATTTTTGAGAAGCCCAGTTTTTATTTAAAAGCAATTTTCAAAGTTTAAATTTGAATAGTATTTTCTGCTCCTTTCTGCAACATTTTTTTCCTGCTGTCTGCTCTGCGTTTGTTTTTCGTACTGTCCAGAGGACTAAAAAGCCTCTGAGGAGGCATTGTTTCTAATCACATACGGCCTGTGAAGCAGGAACTACTTGCACTGTTCAGTCAGGATTAATATTCTCTCTTCTGGTTTAGTACCTCGTAACTTTCATGCCATCAGCCTCAATCAAACCTGTTCAGGGCCCTGTGTCTAACCTTGAGTCACCAGCCTGTTCATGAAGATACTTGTCATTTTTTCATCTGTCATCCATTTCTGTTACTAGCTTTACAAGACATTAATAAATATATAACCTTCATTTTTTGTATTTTTTTTCTTCTTTTTTTATTTCTTTTCTGACATGTCATTTCACAGGCAGTCCAGAAAAGTGGAAAGATATAGCAGCCAAAAACAAACTAGGAAAGGCTCCGCCACTGAAACAGAAAGGTAGGATTGCTGATCAATGAGTAAACATCTCTTACAATCAATCTGATTCCAGCATTTGAAATATACCTCTAATATGGCTTTTAAAACAGAAAATCCATGACAGTACCAAAAGCTATGTTGTAATTTACAGTATTACTTTTTATCTGTGTTGTTAGCACTGCTTGCTGGGTTGCATACATAGGGATTTTTTCTGGTGTTCCCCATAACTGCAGATCAACTTAATGGTAAAGACTTGCAATCCATACATTGTTTGAGTCAAAATCTGAGACCCATTGCCAGTATCTTGATCTCTGCAAAATAAAATTTGGAAATACGTAGCATATTCATTAGCATGGGACTAACTGAAATAGTTGTTTAGCTGAAATAAGAGCAGTGAGGAGGGCAAGATCCTGCCTTTGTCAGAAACCGATTTATGTTATCTTGATTAGCAGAGGAGCAATGTACATCTGTTTACATTGTGAGGGTTGAAAAACTTCCATGAGCAACACAGAAACATTTTTATTTTCAAAAAAAATACACATTATGTAGCAAAACTTCACAGCTTTAATTTATTGTACTGCTTCAAGTCCCAGATTATTGTTCTTGATCCAAAAGCAATGGAAATATTTTCCTTGGTTTTGATGATTCTATTGCAACAACAGCCCAGTTGCTTTTTAAGTTTAGACCAGAGAAATTTTTAAACCAAGGACAGTTTTGCCATGGAGATCACTAAAACCATTTTTCTCCCATCTTTTTCTAACTTTTGAGGAAAAAGAAGGAACCACTGGGACTGAGGTCCCAGGGGCTCATGTTCTTGATACCATTCAGACTATATGGTTAGAAAGCTTGCTATGAAACTGAGAAGGAAGATAAGGTAGGAAAGAGATATAAAATAAATGGGAGGGGAAAAAATGGGAACATAAACATAACTAGAAATTATGACAACAGAAAGGATAAGGAAAGAAAATAAAATATAGGAGATTCTTATGGCAAAAGGGCAAAGAAAAGGGAGTGAGAGAGTGGTAGAGTGCCAAAGGAAATCCCACAACACTTGCAATTGAACAAATGAGTGTATCTGTCTATGTTTACGTTTCAAACCTGGTATTTCAGTCTATGAACATCTTTCTTCTACAAATGTTAATATCGCTATGTAGATCAAAACCGTATACCTCAATCAATCCTGTTTACACAAATTAGTGTTTTGCACTAAGCTCAATAAATGGAAGGTGTAAATCTTAATCTTGAAATACATAGAATTTCAGACATTGCAAGTGATATAGGAACTAATTTGAAAGGACTGTGCTCATGAGATGTTATGCTGAATATATCAGTAGCACATGGGCTCCACCTCTAAGGATATGCGTATAGTTATATTTATAAAAAAGACACTTTTTGATGCTTGGGCAATGTGTTTCTCTACTTGAAATGGCTCAGATATGAAATTTTGAGGGAGTTTTTTTCCTGGATATTTCAAAAACTTTTTTTTTCTATAAAATACAAGTCAAGACTCATTCATGTATATAAGAAGCTGAGAAATATTGCTTCAGTGTCTATTTACAGAATTTATATGGGATTTAATGGATTGGAATTTGAACTTCAGTCATTTCTGTGCCAAGATAAATTTGGCATTGATATAGTAGTGACTGTAGTCACTATCTAGTGATAGTGTTGAGGGGAAGGGTTTTGTTGGTTTGGGTGGGGGGGGTTGGAGTTTTGGGGTTTTTTTTGTTTTTAAAGCAAGGTGAACTCACTTTTCACAGGTCATTAGGAAAACTAACAACAACAACAAAAATATGTTATGTTTTTATTCCCAAAGTTAAGTAAATTTACTAAAAGTGTGAGTCCCCAAAGCTACACGTTTACTTTCTGAAAGAGAAAACCCAGCTCTGATTTCTAATGATCTTAAGAGCTATGAACCAAATGCAACAAGAGCAGAGGGAAACATTGGTTGTGCTGCTTCTTTTTATGTCTCCATGGTACACGGTGTAGGTTTATGTTTCCATAAAATGATTCACTGCTATTAACTGTGAGACACAAACCTCTAAATAAATCTGAGTGCTGTAGCTTAGTATTTCATCAGAGATACAATGTTGCACCAGTGCCAGAAAGTTTTGATAATAGGACAGATTATTAACTTTCTTGTCAAACGGCAAATATAACTGAGGACTATTTCTTCCTGAAATATCCATTTCTCTCTTAGATTTGGTCTTTATTTTGCAATTTCCAGATCTTGTCTACTATTATCTAAGCAGATTACTGGAGTAAGATATCAGCATGCTATCAGCTTCTCTATAAAGCCTTTCAACATGCTATGTAAGATTAAGTTCTCAATGTATTGTGATAGCTTAGGAAATGTACATATAAGGGAAGAAACAAACCTTTTCAGGATAATTTACAGACCTTAACAGTTCTTTTAATAATTTGATGAGAAAAACCTTCAAGGTAAGATACAGTAAACTCTTCTGAAGGAGTAAAACTGATCACCTGAAAATCAAATATTTTCTGTGCTTGTGTGAGTGATCAAAACTGTGGTAAAAATTGGTTTGTTCCAATCCTAAATTTCAGCCCTAGCTGCTCACCCCAGAAATTCCAGATTTGAGATTACCTCTTCTATATGTTATGATATAGTTGACTTAGAACCCTGTACCAGGAGTGCGCTGGATTGGCGATGCTCTCTCGTTCTTAGTTCTCTTTACAGTTTCATAAGTGGTAGCATATTTTCTTTAGTATGTGCTGCTGAGGCATCAGTCTGAAGAGAAAGAAATTTGAGTTTTCTCTGCGCAGGCGGAGCTAGAACATGTCGGACTCCCCTGTAGATTGTCGCCAATTGAATTGAAAGGTTTGCTTCTTGCATGTTATCTGACTCTGTGAAGAACCAGAACATAAGATACACTTACATGTTTGTTGCAGTCTCATTGCTTACTAGGTGTCCCAAATTCCTCCCCTCTCCATACATATCTCATTTCTGTCTCATTTCCTCAGTCATACACAAGCTTTTGTGTCCCTTGCTCATTTCTGTTTGTCTCATTCTCCTGATTGGCCATTTGCAAACTACTTCCTTTCAGCAACTGATCCTTCTTCTAGGCCAGCCAGTCCTTATCTCCATTCTACTTTTTCTCCAGTCCCCTCTTGCCTCTGTTCTTCATTTGCACCCCAATTAGCATATTTGTCTCAATGTAATACCCCAGCTTAAGCCTAATTTGTCTTCATTCCACTCTATCTTTAGTGGAAGGGAACAGGTCTGTAAAAAGGGTATTGCTGAAAGAGCAAGACATAAGTTTCTGAGTCTCAGGTAAAGTGTCTGTTCTGTAATGGCAGAACAGACTCCTAGTGCTTCACTGGGCTCTCAGATAAATTCTGGGATATTTAACCTTTAAAATGAGAAAAATCAGAACTGAGAGCATGATGACTTTGTTAGATCAGGGCATTTATTCATAGTAAAATCAAGGAAGCACTTTCTGGTACAGAGTAGGATCTGTATTGACCTTATGGATGTTACATTGTTTGAACATCTGATAAAACAGGTACTTAAAAGCTGATAGCATGCATTAGTTGGCATGGATTATTTTTACAGTCAGCATGGAGAAACAGGCATTCTCAGAACTCAGCTCCTCTTTGTCATTGTAAGCATCTTTTAGAATCAGTGGAACTGGTCTCTGCAAGAATGTTATGGTTATCACCAGGACAAGCTGGGAGTTAAGCTAAAGAAGTGTTAGGGTTTAAGAGAGATAATATAGCAAGGACAACAGAATCCTGTTTTTGCATTGTGACTGGACTTCCACATTAAACTATTACTGATGAAATGGCTTTGAAACTAAACCTGTTAGTTATCCTTGGTAGGCATCTGTATGTTACCTCATACATACTTTTTAGGACAACATTTTGGGGTATGATAGTTATAGCAACTAAGCACTCCCTAGGTTACTTTTACTGTATCATGTGTGAAAGTTGTGCTGGCTGGGTGAAGAGAGTCTTTAGATGTCTGCAGAAATTTAAGAAAAACAAAACAAGCAAAACAACAAACCAAGAGTCCCAAAATGAAACGAAGGCACAGGAAACTGAAATTTCTGAAATAACAGCAGATACAGTAGTGGCATTTACAAACTGCTGCACTGTTGGGAAACCAAGGAAGAGTAAAAAGGCGCAGTTAGAATACTTTGTCACTCTCCAAAGTTGAAATATTTCAGGTTATCTTATACTTGCAGTGTATGCAATTATTAAACTACTAATAATTATGCTATATTATACTAACATGATTGATCATCTTACTGCATATGTTAATTGTCTTTTCATGAGAGTTCCTTCAGAATAGTATTTCTGTTTTAAGGCAGCAGGAAGATACTTAAATAGATTCCTTATTTCAGACTCCTAATCAAACCAAGATAATTAGGTATATGTGTTTACATATTGTTCTTTTTTAGGGCACTGATTGAGAGCCAGTTAATATTTTTAATAAAGATAAAAGGTGTATTTTAGAAACTGAATTGCTTTGTGGTAAAGCCAGGTGTTCAGAGCCTGTTCTGTGCTAGTACTTATGTCATGTGTGTTGTTAGCTTGTGTTTGCTGTGTTTGAGTGCAGCTAGAGTTGTTGGCCAACTGTCCTCTACCTGCTGTGCAGTTCAACAGTTCCACAATTAGGGTCATGTGTATCTGCAGTGGTGAAGTGTCCTGCAATTCCTCATTTTTAAAATGGATTTGCATTCAGGATTAATAACTTTGATCTGAAATGTCAACCCTGGTCCTGCAGCCAGTATTTGCAATATTCTTTGGTGGAGGGGGGCATGGGAAAGTGTGCCTGGAGCTAACAACTGAACAGTTTCTTTTTGGCCCTGATGTTTTAGGGGTCTGCTACCATGTCTTTCTAGAAGGGGACTTCCAACCCCACGAACGACTGAACAGCCAGTCATTAGGGGAAAACATCACGCTCGCTCAAGGTCGAGTGAGCACTCTAGTATCAGACCCTTATGCTCTGTACATCACCTAGTGCCCGGAGGGTCGGCACCACCTTCTCCACTTCTGACAAGGTTGCTATTACGTGTACAGCACAGCTTTCATGTTCTGCCTCCCAGGTGTCAGTGTGGTGTTGTACTTTCCTGAGCATACATGGTGCCTTCACTCATCCTGGCACTGTAGAGTATCCTCTCTTCACGATATTTACACTTCTCCCATATCCTTTACATTTCCTAACTTCACCATCCAGATGATACTACTTGCTGTTGAACTTGGATAGTTTTGCAATGTAAGAGTGAAAAAATGGCTGTTTTTTGTCCTTCCATTGTTGTGTTTTGTTCTGTTCTGTATCCATACAAAAATTATTGAAGTATTTTGCTTAAACACTGTACAGGAAATCACATGCTGTTCACACAGCTAACTCTGATCTTACAGCCTTAAAGAAAGTCAGTTGGTCTATGTAATGTGAAAACCAACAGCATTTTGAACTTGCTCAAGTGTTACTTAAAGTTGCAAATTATCCACTTGCAACATTAGTGTAGTAAACAGTGTTTATCCACTATAGTGAGTGTGATAGTACTGTAACTAGCAAGGGCATTTAATAGGAAGCTCTTCCTCTCAGCACTCTGCTTCTTCTCATCTTTGTTCTACTTCCTTAAACTTTTTCCCCAGTTATTAGAAGTGGTCCTACTTATTTTATATGCAAACTTACCAGTTTTCCAAAGGTGTTTGATGTATTACACTCAGATTCTGTATCTATAAATAAGAAATCAAGTAGCCAACATGTTCCGAAGTAGCGCTGGCTAGAATTCCACCAAAGAAGTTCAGGACATTTACTTAGGTAAGAACATTTAAAATCTTTTTCCTTCTTTGTGTGCACACACACAAACACCCCTGCAATAGCACAGTTAAAGGTCTTTTTCCTTCTTTGAGTTCAGGGAAAAACAACACATTATCCCATGGAAATAGATACTTGCTGCAATTATTGCATCAGCACAAAGGGAATACAAAAGTTAATAAAATACAGAGGTGAAATTTTGTATTGCCCTTGTACCAGTACAGGAGAACATAGATAAATTGTGAGTCATAATAATAACTGGTTCTGAGAAAATGCTTTTTGTTCAGTGTTTTTTTACTAGTACTTTATTAGAAAAAAAGCAAACAACAAAACAAAAGGAAATATTTCTCCTTAGTTGAAGATAGTTAAAGAAATTAAACATGAGGCCTTGGTAGTTTACTAGATATCCAGACCTGAGCATGTGCATATGAAATACACCAAATGAAAACTTCTTCAAAGCCATCTTCAGTTTATGCAACTTAATGCATTTTAAAAGTTCACAATATAAAAATTGTCTTTGTTTGGCTTATTTCAGTTTTGTCTTAATTTCATTTGCAGAATACATCAACAAGGAAGTCCCACACAGTCTCCTCCTGCAGACACATCCTTCAGCAGTCGCAGGGGAAGACAGCTACCGCAAGTTCCAGTAAGAAGTGGCAGTATAGAGCAAGGTATCAAATAATGAGCTTATGATAGCTCAAACTCTTTGATTTCTTACTTCTTTTTACTTAAAGTCTACTTTCATAGCTGTGTGTTCAATGCTATAATTCTACCAATAAAACAATAGAAGAGAATGAAAGCCTATTTGTAGTCTGGTAAATCTCGTAGGATTTGACTGATGGAGTATTACACATGGTTTAATTGCCTTAATTTTCTAGTAACCATTTATGTTTGTCTACTTTGAAACTGCTGTCAGAGTCATGGTAGTCTCCAACACATACCTAGGTTTTTTTCAGCTAAAGAAATCAGGGGCAAATATTTTGACAGCGTTTTGACAGTCTTACTTATTTCTTATTTTGTGGTATTTATTAATTGTTGTGCGTTGTTAACAATAAATTTGACAAATCTGTTTTTCTTCTGGAGTTCAGAGTTTAGTGATTAAATAATGAAAATAATCACCATGGGAAGTGTGAAAGCACAGGTCATCAGCTCTTTGTTTCTTAAATGCTGATCTTTTCTGAAAAACACAATGTAGATCTGGTGGTTGTGGAAGATATTTTTTACATACCAATATCAAGTAGGTATGAATATTGCTGTGTCCTTTCCTAGCAGCATACTGCACACAAAGCATGAGTTATTATGGTAAAACAAAATAGAAAAATTAATAATATTTGCACATTCAGGTTTTCTTCTCTGTTTGAAAAACCTATTTTCTCATTGACTACAAGCAACAACTGAAATTTCCATATACTGAAAGGTTTTCTTCTATGCGGAATTTAAATAAATGCTTGTAATGCCAATATATTGTAGTGCTTTAGAGAACTGTTGGCAGACCACTTTCTTGAATAGATAATGTTGCTGACCATGACCTTCTTATCATGATAGGTTAACATAGGGGGGGTTGTTTGTATGATTGCTTACATTAACATGCAGTCAGCTTTCATTAATTTTACGGTTTTGAGCTGTGATGGCATTCCACACCTTCAATTATCACATATGAAAATGTATTCTTGTTTTATACATGTGCTTATTCTGCATGATCAATATACTAATACAAGTGAGTTTTATTCATTTTACACTTTACGTTCAAGTCCTCTCATTTTGTTTTGTAGTGAATCTAGGACTGTCTGGATTATAAACTAGTTACAAACTACATTTACAGCTTCTATTTCTGCATCTTAGTAAGTTGGGAGCTTTTTAGGGAAATGTAATAAGTACTGAATTTCAAATTTATTTCATGTTTCTTCAGTTTCAGAACTTCGTACAATATATAATGATGAATTAGCATATAATTTTATGTTGTCTTTCCTTAGGGTATTAATCTGTCATCTTTTTGCTGTTCTTGATAACTGGCATGTTGAGAATAAAATACTGGTTTATGTTTTGTTAAAAGACATTGGCAATGAATGTGTAAGTTACCATGAAAATGAGTAGAGATGGGATGTATATAAAAGAGGAAAGAACAAATGGAAGTTGGGCAGAAGGCTTCTCTAGGTTTAGAAAGTTGCTGATACCGTGAAGATCTGTAAAGTGGTGCTGTTTCACTGAACTCTTGTGTACATTTGTGGTTGATACGCTTGCGTCTTAAGTATAAAATGTACAAGTAGGATATGACATATTGTTTATTTTGTTGTTATAAATCGTGCCGCCTGTGTCAGTATGACTGTATTACAGCACATGGAAAAGAAGGCCAAGGAGACTTCCTCTCTACATAGTACTTTGCTTTTGTCTCACTGCCTGCTTTGTCCTCCTGAAGGGGGGGTTTTTTGATTTTGCCCATGGTTAACACTTTGCTCAAGCTGAGAATGTATTTGCAGAGAAGCACTAAACTGAATAGATTTTATAAAATGTTTTTAAATTATTTTGTCAGTATCTTCTGAAATAAATATGTTAGTATATATCAACATTACCCTACTGTAAGATTTTAAAGTCAGTAAGGATATAAGACCATAGTATTTGCTCTGATTTAAAGTATCAAATTTTAATACCAGTTTCACCTCTTTAATCCCTGTCAAATGATGATCAGTGTCAAATGCAGTGACTAGAAGTGATCTGACCCTAATGTAGGATTGACTCCAAAGCATATTGAGGTCTCTAAAAGATTTCCATTAACTGTACTTGGAATTGAATTGCGTCCTGAATGATTTTAATTTACAGTCACCATGAATATAGACAATGTAAAAATCTCTTGCCATATAGAAATGTCATAGGGAGCATTTCAAAATGCATTTTCCTCATTTATAAATAAAGCTACTTCTGGGTGGTCAGTATTGTCATCCTGTGTTTCAAGGAAATCCTATATGTATACCATAAGGTATCATTTTTATTGTAAAGTAGTTATTTAAAATCTATACATTGTCAGAAGGGTTGAATACACATCTAAATATATGCATTTATGAATCTACGTCTGTTTTACAAATCACAGTAATTTCTGTAAAAAGATTGAATGTTTATATCAAGAGTTTGCTTTTTATATCTTGTATGTGTATTCAGGAGGCATAGAATAATCCATAAAGTAACTTTATTACTTTTTACAGCTCTCACTATGGAACACATGGGAGTTAATGAAGGAGCAAGAGACTGGTAGTGAATTTCATCTCAGGAAGCAGAGTGATATTTTAACTCTTAATCTTAAATGACATTTTTACTCCCAGTCTTTAATCTTCATCTCTCAATTGTTAATTATCATATCCATTGCTTATAAGGCTTCTTCTAGGACTGGCATTGCATCTGGGACATTGCATTTTGTCATTGTCAAGTTTAGAACTAAAAAAACCTGGTTGTTTCCTTTTCTCTACCAGATTATGCTGTCTTAGTTATTGCTGTGGTCAGCAGTTTGAGAATCATAAAAAGTCAACTTGTGAGAAAACAAGCAAGTTTTATAAGGTCCTTATTAGATGTAGATGCACTTTATTAAAAAAAAAGTCATAGAAGTTACTCTTACAAAGTAGTGGTCCCTACTCCATTATGGAAATGGGGTCGGTACTCCTGATCAGGAGCAGAGAAAAAAACCTTAAATCTAGAGGAAAAAGTCCAATTTAAGGACTAAAACCTCAGAACAGCATAATTGTGCACACTACCAAAAAAAGAAAAAAAAAAAAAAAAAGGCTTCTTGGTAATTATGTTCTAAAGGAGATAGCAGCTTTGCCTCTAGTTTTAGACTGGGAAAGAGAGGTAGTTATTTTGACTTGGAACAGTTCTAACAAAATATTCTTAGCAACTCCAGTACATGCAGACTTTTTATTGTGATTACAGTTAAGATTGTAGGCTTCTGTAATTTGTAGGCAATGTGACTTTTCTTTCAATCCCAGTGATATTGAAGAAAAACATGACTGTGTATCCTCCCTTTGCGACCCATCAGCAGTATTTCCTAGAGTGCAAGACACACTGGGATGTTATTGCAACTAAAGACTTTGAGATGCTTCAATCTTGAAAGTTAGTCTGGTATGGGTGTGTCTGTGTGTGTTTTCAAAAAGTCATGATTTACTTGTCATTATCCTAACTTACGCTACTTAGGAAGCAGTTTTTAATTCTTTTGTTTTAACTGATAATTTTATAAAAGGATCTAATAATATGAAGATGTTTAGTCACTGAGCCAATAGTAGTGAAATTCTAAGCCACGGTAAGGACAATGCTGTCTTCTCAATATGTCATCCCATGCCGAGCTGTAAGAGGTTTACATCAGTGTTCTTTTCACTAAGAGTTGAGGGGGTTCTGCATTGACTTTGTTTTTCAACTGTTTCTATAACAACTTTGTTATGTAGTAGCATGGTTTTTAAATGATACTTTTGCATAAAGAGTGTTTCTGCAATCTTTACTCAGTGCGTCCTCTGTAATTGCAACTATCAAACTTCACAGGAATTCTTGCTTGAATAGGATTTGGGGGTGGGTCTCTACACTTTTGTATGATGGTTAATCATTGTATTCATAAACAAAATAAATACAGCCTTAAGATCTGTAGCATTTTTCCACAGTTTTTATCTGCAGTAGGTAATATTAGGGATAATATTAGGAAATCTAGCAAGTGAATAAGAAAAAAACTTATTCTGTACTATTAAAATTTATGAGCCAGCAAGACAAATGTGCAACGGTTGTACTATAGAAACAATCTTTAAGAGCTAATGCATGCAAAACAGGTCTTTTTCCCTGTATCTGCTTCTGTTTGGCTCTTCATAGCATGATTCCTTTTTCATACCCTTGACAATGTGGTTTCAATGATTTCAGGAGTCCTATAATGAAAGTAAGGTTTGTGGTAATCAGCAGCCTGTTTACATGTAAAGAGCATCTGTAAACAGAACTGAACTAGCGTGGTTCTATGTGTTTCCAGTGGTGTCTGTTTATGGAAAAGGGTTTATGCAGTGACCTTTAAGAAAGCAAAATTGTGACCAGCATTAAGCATTGCTGTATCTTAGCTCATATTAAAAAAGCTGCATACATTTTCTACATAGCTTGCATGCAGGGTGAAGTACGTGTGTGTGTGTGTGCTGCTGTTTCATGAGGGAAAGCTGTCCTGAAGACTCTGCTGGTACTGAACGGGGATCACTTGTATAAAGTTCACGTGACTAATACATGTACAAGTCTTTAATGGAAGTCACAACATAGAGGAATGAAATGTTTTGATGTCCACTGTTTCCTTTTGACAAATAATGTCACTGACATGAGAGTATGGCTTGAGTAATGGTAAAAGGTCAAACCCTTTCAGTTAAAACCTTTTTAGATTCAGAAGTTTGAAACTTGAATGGCAAAAGAAAAAGAACAGTAATTTCAATTTTATATTTTAGTCTTTTAGCATTGTTTGTTTTGTCTTCATATTTCTTGCTTTATTTTGAAATTTGTAGGTGGCACTGCATATTTTGAGGCAGCTTGTGGAATCTTTTACTTATGCTAGAGAGGTTTCTTCCTCAGCATTGCTAACTCTTGTAAATGATTTCAAGCCTCATAATCTTTTATGTTATCCTTAAAGACTGATTTTCAATAGTCCAAGAGTTATTTGGTATATTTCAGTTAACAGGAGATTAATTTGTAACACTCATTATGGCAGAAAAGGCTTCAGAATCTATAACAGGGCTCCTGCTGTTCTGAAGTGAGAGTGATACATAAAGCAATTTTAAGGTTTTTGTGTAATTTACAAATCTGGGTATGAAAATACTGCTTGAGCGGAATACTTAAAGAGTCCACAATCTGGATCTCAGTAACTTCATTGTTTCTGTTAATTTTGAAGAAAAAGTCATAGATGTTATTATTTTTCATGGTTTATCATTTTAATTTTCTACATTACTTTTACATATGCTGGAGTACTGCCTACTGTACATGCCATTGTCACATGTAACACATTTCTTTATCTAACTTTAAATTTGCTGATTTCTTTTTCTGTTTCCATCATTCCGTGCATTTAATTCATTGAAGAGCAAGAGACTTTAAACTCTTCTACAAAAGGTAAATATTTATGTAATTTTTTACAAATGTTTGCCAATTGTGAACACTGGCTTTCCCCTCAATATATTCTATGTCAGAATATAGTATTTAGTTACCAGTGTTTAACAGGTGAGAAGGTTTTCTTAAACATCTATACACTATCTGATGCCCCTGTTTAGATTCTGAAAATGGTTTCTCTTGTGATTTCTAATTTTCCTATTGAAATGCAATACACTGGATTTAGGAGGAGTAGTCATGGTGTTTCACATGGCTCAGAAACTGCCTGATGGAGATAAACTCACTCGAAGACCTAAGATTTTACCTAAGCTTCTCTTGAGCTATGCACATCTGCTTCTACTGATGCAGCCATGGCTCTTGGCATCTACAAAGGATGTTTCATAGGCCTGGGCTTTGGAATAGTTGAAGGTGATGATGGCCAGAAACTATCCTTTGGATGCAGACAGATTGTTAAGAATGAGCTGTTTTTTATTTGCATGACAAGCCCTCAACACACAGAAAGTCAGTCATGTTGTAGGGCAGGTTTCTGGGGTTGACACACAGTACTCACCTCCTATTCATTTGCCCACCTATGAATTCTCCATGTCTGTGCTTATACCAGTGAATCAGTGAGCTCAAACAGGTGTCTAAGTCTGTCCCACAAAGTGCAGTCTCTCATGTCCCTATCAGGACAATGATACAGATGAGAAACAATTAGAAAATTAAATCCTTTTAATGTTAATATGCTGCATAAATATTGATAGCACAGGTTAAACTGTTCTGACCTCAAGTCCTAAGTCCTGCAGATCTCGGGAAATTCTGGTCTGGACATCTGGACACAGGCTTTGGTGGGTCAAAGCCAAATTGTGAGTTGAACTTGAATCAGAGCATGTCCTACAACTTCTTTACGTTCTGAAAGAATGAATTCCACTGATGGAATACTTCATTCATACTTAGGTAAAAATACAGCAGCTCTTCCATTAGCTATGAAATCCAACACCCATGCCAATACTCAGGAGTATGTTTTCATGAGAACATTTTGTGTCGGTTTGGCACCGAGTTGACAGTCTCTCGATTCACCCCTCCCCCCCCTCCTCCCCCAAGGTAGGGAAAGAGGGAGAAAAGTGATAAAGAGAGGCTCTCTGGGTTGAAAAGTGAATCAGATTGTTTTTAATTATTGGTGACAAGGGAATATATATTTGCAAAGGGATGTGCAACACCTGATCCCCTCCCTCCTCCCGTAACCAAAACTGAACCATGCCTATAGTAGGTTTGTAAAAGAGCTTGTTTACACAAGATTTGGATGAACTTTGGTCAAGGATCTGAGCACAGATGCAGCCTGGATGCAGAAAAAAGAGTTGGGCAAAAGAAAAGGGGCAGGAAGAAATAGAGCACTGGCATTTCTGGGGCACCATGAATAACTTCAGTCGAGCTGACTTAGACAAGTAGTCCACACTTTCCCCAGTACAGAGTAAGAGAGAAAAAGAATAGACAGTAGGTGAATGGGAGAGATGTTACAGAATACTATGTGATAAGGGATGTAAGTATGAAGGGAAGCATATACTACAGATCTGGACAACACTGACCAGAGAAATGTGCAACAAAGAAATCAAGCATCTGTTCCATTTAATGAGTGGGAAGGGTTGCAATCAGGTCTTCAGCAGGTCACTAAGATGCTGACTCAGATTGCTGCCAAACCCAGTGGTTTACTTTTTTTCAAATTTTAAGAAGCATATGTTTGTTTTCTTGTTTTCTTTTAAATAGAAGATTCTGTTTGGATCATCCTTGAAACTCTTTGAGGAAGAACTGAGTGTTGCATCAGCTGGTTCAGATTTTTATATTGGCTTACCTTCCTTCTGGAGTGAGTTATTATACTCAAGGTGACTACCATGCATCTGTGTGTACTGGGGAACCCAAGCTCATTTCCCAACTTGGCAGTCTGTGTATATGCTTTGGTCCTGCCTCAGTTCTGCTTAGGGAGGAGGCCCAGAGCAGCATCAGCTCCCATGGAAAGAAGAGCCACGGTCACAAGCTTGAAGGAGCCACAGCATGTTCTCGTCAGGTACAGGGAGCAGGGCTGTAAGGCAGGCATCAGAGCCCATCTCCCTCACTGTCTGCATGTTGCCAATAAGTACTTTTTGAAGTCATATATGCAGAGAAGTGGCAACAAGTTTTTATCTTAGCAACAAATGGATTTTTTAGTGTTACTAACCTTATATTTAGAAGCATTCATCTGCTCATACTTTCAAATGTTGTGTGCTTTTTAAATTTCGCAGTGGAGTTTCCTGTGTTTTTTTAAAGTCATTAAACCTACCACAGGGATACTTTGTGAGTACATAGTGCAAAACTCATCCTGGAGACTCAACAGAAATAATTTGGAGACACTCTGTATTTTTTTGGAAACCCTTCATCCTGGTCCAACACCAGCATGAGTTCTCTCCCCTTGGTGGCACAGCCAGGTCTCCAGTGAATTCTCCCCTGCCCTCTCATATCCCTTCCACACTGCACTGGAGGATTCTCCCATCCAAATCTCATCACTGCTTTATTCCCCTGCCTTTGTGCTGGGCATTGGTTCTGCATAATTTCTTTCCAGCTTCCACCTCTCACTTCCTCAAACCAGGTACTGTTGTTTTTTTTCCCCTGATTCCTATCTGGATAGCATCTAAGCATCACAGAGACATTAAGCTCCTGGTTTTTGCAGCGTAGAAAAGCTAAGTGTACATACCTCTAGACTGCATTGAAGCTGTAGCTGTTTTAAATTGTTCAACTTTTCTTCTTAGTACGAAGACTCAGAGTGAAGAATAGGTCAGATCTCTCTTGGCTTCTGAGATAAGTGCAGTTCCCAGTTGCCCTGCCAGAACCTTCTGTTTGTGCCCCAGAAACCATGTTACTATAAAATAGTTTTTATGAGATATATTTTCATTTCAACTTATTCTTCAGTAGCTTCCTTAGGTAGAGCAAATCTTTCTATCATTTTAGACTTGTGTGTTATCTGCTGCTAAGGGTTACGGCCATCTGAAATTTTTATGCTTATTTCTTCTTGTTGAGTAGCTTACTCCAGAAATAAATAGTGCAGGTAAGACATGAACAATTTCCAAACTGTACTATTTGCCTACACCTCCTTTCTGTCTGGACCATCTTGAACAGAAATATGGACTGCCTAAAGTGCAAATTCTGTGTTCGTTGCAGACATCAGAGAAAATGGTATAGCCAGTGCTAAGGCATCCATAGGTTTTCTGTAGTCTAGAAAAGACCAATATGGTTATCAGTTGATCACAGACTCTGTAACGGCACCAGTTGTTCTTGGCATTAAGCCCATACTTGGGATTGAGCCAGAATGTACATTAGAAAGGTATGTTCACTTAATGACTGCAAGTGTTGGAAAATTGTTCCTGTGTTTAACCACCTGACTTTTAAACACATCTTAGTACTTACATGTTTATCTGACTTTATCTAACTTCTTCATAGCTGCTGGGCATTGTTATACTTGTGTCCACTGACTTGAAGAGCCTTCTACTGTTAGAAATCTTCCCATGATCAAGCCATATTTGCCTTCTTTTTAATAATTTCTTAAATCTGTTTCTGCAAGAGCGTGTCCTGGACTATGTATAATTCTCATGACTTCTCCCTAAACCATTTTTACCAACAGTATGCCTTGAATGATACTCTTCCTTAGATAAATTGGGTGTCTTCCAGTTTCCATGTTGGTTTGTTTGGTTTCTTTAATGTCCTAAAACTCCCAATCTCTGTATGGCATTTCAGCATTTGTTGTTCTTTTTCTCCCTTCTCCTTTCTTGCTTTATTATTTGCTAGGTATCAACAAGTCTCCACTTCCTTTTTCTGAAGATACATTTGTAGCATGCACAGCAGCTTGGTTTTGGGTGAAAGGTGGTTTTTCTGGGAATGTGGTGATCATCAGTAATCCAAGATGGTGACCTTGCTATACAGGAGGTAGTTTCCATGCTACAACAATTCTAATCCTTATTTTCAAATATATGAGTCGGTTTGGTTTAGATGTTTTTTATTGTCAAGATTCAAAGCTTTCCAAAGTCTATAGAATGTAGGTCTCTTTGAGACTGTTGTAATGTGAAAGAGGTGGCTCTCTAAATAGGTGAGCTCAGGAATTAAAAACTAGGGCTGGAAAGGCATCTACACCATTTTTGCTGTTCCTTGCAAGTTCAGTATTGCTGCATGTGGTGCAGTCCTTATTTAAAAGGGCTCACATAGGTTTCATACATGATGCCATGAGCATAGTGGACAGGTGTTTATAGCACTAGGCTGTTTAAGAAATTTTGCAAATAATATAAAGTTTAGTCCCTCTTTCAAACTTGAAATAGGGGGACTTAAACCTCAAAATTACTTCATTTTCTTTTGCACTGATCACTACTGTTAGTGCAGCTTTTGTAGGTCCCACTGATTTTCAGTGGATTGCTCTGTTGTTTATACCAATGAAGGCTGAATTTATTTCAAAGTCAGATTTCATGCATTGCTAGATTCATGTTCTAGATTCTAGCCAGGTCTAACATCTCTATCAGTGAAACAGCAGATAGGAGTAAAAATGAAAATGTGCCCATAATCCTTCTCTGAGGACAGAAATAAAGATGAGGACTATCAACTAGTTAATGCCATCGGGTGAAACTTTATAAACCTTAGCATAGTGCTAACATAGTAAAAGGAGAATATGAATTCTTAGTAAAGAGATAATCTCTTAGAATAACTAAGAAATGGCCATCTCTATTAAGGAAAAACAGCTGCTGGCCTGTCATAATTTTCTCTGAGGGCAGGTTGCAGGCTGAAAATAAGAGTGCTGTAGCTATTTTCTTTAGTTTATTCCCTACCTCCTGTAAGTAATGTATTATGGATTTACATTTTTTTAGACAATCAAAGAAGAGCATGTATTTTATAGATTATCAATAAAATAAGAAAATTACATTCCTTAAGATGGAAACATTTACCAAGAATTGCCTTTAAATTAACCAAAACTTTTTTTATCACAAGAATTAGAAGCAAGTTTTTAAATTACTTTATGAGTAAAAAAACAACTGTTCCATTATGTGCATAGATTAAATCGTTCTTTTACTGATACCATGGTCACCTCTGCAAAGATTGGAAATCCAGATTTTTAGTTGCAATTCCAGCACATAGTATATTTAGAATCATATAAGATCTTTTATTAATTACAGTACAGGATGCACAGTCTTCTCAAGGATGTTTCTTGAATTATGTTTGAGGAAGAGACCCAGGAGGAGCTGATGGACCTGCTAACCTATGGGATAGTTGGTCTTATTCTTTGTAGACTGTGGCTTTTTCCTTTGAAGATTATTCACAGTGGAAGCCAGATAGGACTTAGCAGTGAGTTGAGTAATAAACTGAGTAATACTTAAGGGAACTTTGATGGAAACCACATTGGGCAGGTAATCTTACTATGGTGGGTTGACCCAAGCCAGCAATTAAACACTCACCATCCACTCACTCACTCACTCCAGCTTCCACAGTAAGAGGAGGGTGAGAATTGGAAGACTAAAAAGGGAGTAAGTCTTGTGGGCCAAGATAAACACAGTTTAACAAGTGAAGAGAAAAAATTTAAAAAACCCACAGCGAACCAATGAACCCACCACCAAGTGATACAAAAGCAATCACTCACCACCTCCCATGAGCAGGCAAGTTTCAGCCAGTTTCTGAGCAATAGCTACCTTGGAAAGACTGCCTCCAATTTTATTGCTGTACAGTACAGAACATCTCTTTGGTCATTTGGGCTCAGCTGCCCAGCTGTTTGCCCTCCCAGCCTCCAGTCTTCTTTCTGGGGGATGAGCAGCATGAGAAACAGAGAAGGCCTTGGTGCTGTGCAGGCACTACTCAGCAGTTGCTAAAATACTGATGTGTTGCCAACACTTTTTTAGTCACATGTCCAAAACTCAGCACCATTATAGGCTGCTGTGAAGAAAATCACCTCCATCCCAGCCAGACCCAGTACACTTGGGATTACAGGAGTTAGACCAGAGAATAAATATAATCATGGAGTTGAAGTATAAGATTTTGATCCATTTGTATGTCTGTCTTTTCTCTCCTGCATGGCTTGATTGTTTATGTACATCATTGTTGTACAACCTTTACATAAGAAAACCCACTGTAGTAAAAGCTTTGGCTCTAAATTTGCACTCCTTGTATAAGCAGTCTGCTTAATGAGTTCTCTTCTTTCAATTACTTCTTATACTGATTGATCTCACATCTGAATCAGCAGCTCTTGAAGAGATGAGAGGGATCATTCTTTCAAGTGTGACCTGTGACACCAAAGAGAGTAACATGTTGGCACAACTGATACTGGTGGTAGTTCTACATAACTACTAAATTCACATGTCTGTGGTAGATCTTCATATTTTGAATTCCAGAGCCTCTGTATTATTTAGAGGTCTTGTGATTACAGTGCTTCAATATGTAAATTACTGTGTAGTCCTACCTCTCAAGCTCCAGCAAAAGCACTCTGTAAAAACTGATTTCATAAAAGAAAGTAATACCAGATTTTTCTGAGAGTCAGGTTAAGTTCTTTAAGCAGTGTTTATGTCGAATTTCCGTTTCCTGTGGTAACCAGCTGTGTTCCAAGAAGTAATGTGATCGTATGATGGTGTCACCTATGGTTGTTACACATTCTGCTAATGTGCTTTTGCTCCTGTGTTAGATTTTTTTCTGCTTCTTGCGACTAACATGTAAAGAATGTACCAGGCTATTTATCAGGCAGAGAAAAATTTTCCCTCACAGAAGTGAGCTAGATACAAAATATATTCAGATGTGCCTGGTGAACAAACCTGAAAGGAAAACAGTTGTACTTTCAGAGCAGACTTACTTACATTTCATACAGTTGTTTGCTTAGAAATACATTACTGACTAATTGGTAAGCTAAATACATTTTACTCCATTCAAAAAACTAAATTTTTCCCTTAAAGAGTTTAGATTTACTTCAAAGTCCTTATTAATTGTTCTCATGTTATTTTATATAATGGTATCTAATGGTGCAAAACAGAACATGAAGATGGGGTGAATTTAAACATAACAAAAACCAAGCATTACTGAGTTAAGGTTGAATATTTACCTAACCTTGACTGCCATAGTTTGCACAAATAGTCACTGATTTAGCATCTCATTACATAATAGAATATTCTTTCTCAGAAATTGTGAGTAATACAGAGTAAGACTCTTTCATAGAAATTATTTCATATAACGCACAGTTGACAGGATCCAGCACCTAAAAGTCACATGAAGAAAGGGTTATTTTTTAGAGTAACTGTAATCTGTGCACCATACACATATAGGGCTAAATTTTTAAAGGGGTCTCAATTTTCCCTCTGATTTTACATCCTCAGTCTATTCATATATGTATGATAGGATTAAGATATCTGAGTCTTTGACTTCTGTCACTAATTGATATATCTTAATCCTTTCATATCTGTCCATAAAATAAGAGGCCATCTTTAAAAATTTCACCTAAAGTGCTCAATTTTGCCTTCAGATACCTCCATGCAACTTCCATTGAAGTAATTGGAGCTGTGCCTGCATATCTGATGGTGGAACTGGACTCATTGCAATTAAGGTACACATTTACCGACATAATTAGCCATCTGGAATAATCTCTGGGCCCAGTGTGACATTCTGCATGTGCAGAATTTCCTAGACTGGACCCTCTGCTTGTGGGAAATGGAAGATTACAATGATAACTTTATTTTTTGCCTTAAATTTGTAGCTATAGCAGAACTTAACTGTCATTTGCTGTGTTTATTTTCCTGTTTTAAATGAGAAATATGGAAGGAGGACATGAAAACATATTTTTCGAAGTGATGTCTTTGTATATTTTTTCATACCCAAGCAGCACACAGACATTCCATGATTTCCAAAAAAAGTTACAGATGGTACATGCATGCACGGCTGTGATCTGTGCAATAGCACAAGATCAAAATATCCACCCCTGAGTGTACTGTCCTCTTTTTGTATCTTTGTGCTTGCAATGATGTGTAAAGAATCCCACAGTTAACTAGCAGCATAAAACTCAGATATGATAACATTGGAACCTCCTAATTCACAATACAGATTTCTAAACTACATGATAGGGTACTTATTTCCCCCTAATTTAAAATTCACCGTGTTTTGTGATTTATTTCATGCAGCTTTTAAGTTGGTGTCTCTCTCCTGTCACTGGTCTGGGGAGGGGCTGTTTACAAAAATCTTGTCTTCTAAAACGACGTTGTTTTGGAAATAGTCATGGTTGACCTAAAAGCAGAAGATTTTGCTGAGGTTTCCCCAAATAAAACACAAGTCTTGAGTTTATGACCATGCAAAAAATTCCAACTAAAAGAAGTTGTTCTGGAATGTTTAAATGCAATTAACATAGGGAGTTCTTCTGTGTTTTAGAAGTGACTGGTAAATATATGGGTCTAGTTCTAGAACTGTTAAAAAAAAAAAGTGTCCATTTTCAAGGTATTGGTTTTATTGATACTCCTTTGCATTTATAGTTCTACCAAGTTCAAGAATGACAGAATATATAGTTCACTCTGAAAATTATCCACTACTGCAACACTTATTTTAAGGAAGCCTTAGCCCAGGGGCTTTCACACCACACCACTCTTTCCATTAGTGTGAGGTCATCTTCCCATGGCAGGCACAGCAAATATTATTTGCAATAACTTGTTAAAATTGAAGAAGATGCTCTTTATATCAATCACCACAGCTTATTGAAGGTTTAAGATTAGATTTCTTTTTTTAAGCAAGCATTGTCATAGGGAAATTGAAACACAAGAACAAATAATTTCTTTGACATAGAAGTGAACATTACAGAGCAAAGTAGTGCTTTTATAGGACTTTTTGTAAAAAAAAAATATATATTCTAGAAAATTACTGTATTTTTTTACTATGATTGTTTGAATGGAGAAATAATTCCTCTCAGATATCACCTTTAGCTGTGGTAAGCATTTATGGTTTAAGATAGTATTAGGAGTTAATTACTTTAAAAATGAACTTTAATATTTCTTTAATGCATTAATTCTTTGAATGCTACTGTAATATTTTCTACATATAAGGAAATGCACATTTAGGTGATCAAGGATTTATGTCCCCTGCATCCAGAACACTGAACAGGTTTATAATTCAGCCTATTGCCTAAATTCTTTCACTCTTTTCATATCTGTTGCACCAACTTGGTTATGTGTAGGAAATTGGGATGTCTGCCCAATTTCAGGTGAAGACTTTCACAATGGAAGTGGTTGATTTCTTGACATTAGTGTTCCTTTGTTCTTTGTTTACACCCTGCTTGTTCTACATGTTTGTACATTTCTTTGTTTTGTTGAGATGGAAATAAGTTAAAATTGTTGCTAAACCATTTGTTTTTTCCAGAAAGATTTTCACTATTTTTTAATTGATTTTCATTGTGTGTTTTTGCAGCAAGCTTAGTAGTGGAGGAGCGAACGAGACAGATGAAAATGAAAGTGCACCGTTATAATCAGACATCAGGGTCTGGTTCTAGCCAAGAACATGAGCGTGAGCAATATACCAAGGTAAAGTCAGTAGTATTGAAATTATACTTTGGCTTAAAAATTGACAGCATAAACCTATTTATTTAAAATATTCTATAACCCTCAAGAGCACTGTGTTATAAAGCTTGACAGAAATTTCTTTGAGTAGTAGCCTTTTAACATTGTTTTTACCCACATCTGATGTGCGTTAGACTTAGTCTTTGTTGTCACCTAAAATCAATCTGCAAAAAGCAAAACACTTCACAACTAATTCAGGGAAGAAAGATCCTTTAACAGCTATTAAAAAAAGCCATGTGACCTCTTAGCTTAGGAACTCCCTGGCCTGCAAATCCCTGGAGGCTGGAAAAGTGGGCCATGGCAGCAGCATTGCATATTGGCCCTACTCTCTTGTTCTTCTCTAGGCATTTGCTCTTGTCTGACGTGTAGACAGCTAGCCAGAATTAGATCAAATCCCATGCAGCTATTCTCATATTTGTATATTTTTTTGCATCCTAATAATGTAATAGATAAAGTATTTCCTTACTTGAAATACATACTGATTGCTTTGACCTCCTTTTCTAAAAGTGTGAAGATTTGCTCTGATAATTAAGAGTACATGAAATTACATAAATGAAATTATAGAGAGGGACCTTTTTTTTATTATTTTCCTTGATAATGCTAAAATGATATCTCACAAACTGGTAAGTTTAAACTGCATAGGCTTCTGAGCAGAGTGCTGAAAAAGTCTCACACATCTGCACTGCCACTTCAAAATCAAGCTGTGCAGGGCTGGAGCTGAAGATGTTTTCTTTGTGACACCTAATAGAGCAGGAACATCTGCCGAAGTCAGGGAGGGAAACATAGTTAAAATCTATGTTTCATTTTAGAGATACAGTACTGTGTTGGCTCAGGCAAAGTAAAGGATAGGGACAAAACCAGCGGTAACTGTTGTGTGGGAAGCAATCCTGCAATTCTCTCCTTCCAGTGCCATTAAGAGTTACACACCTTCAACGCGTGACCACAGGATGGCAGCATGAATGTAAAAGTCCACTAAAAATTTCAGAGACACACGTAGCAACTGTGTGGGTTAAAAGTAAGGTCTCAGAATAACAGTAGTTGGAATAAAAATCACTGCTTTTGTTTATTTTTACTGTTCTCCTTTAAGAGCCTCATTTCAAAGACGTTCTTTCTAACCCTAAGAACTTGGTGCTTGTGTTTTTATTTCTATATTTTAAAAGAGAGGAACCTTTCAATTTGTGAACTGCTGCCATACAGAAAATGACAAACATTGTCAAGCTCTCAACAGCTGCAAACATCACAATGCTCCTGCCATGTATTGCTGTGGTGCAGGCAATGAACTTTCTGTCCCTGCCCCCTCCAGGGTCACCTCCCTGTGCTTCACAGAACTGATGCATGCTCCTGGAGGCACAGGTTAAAGTAATGGATAAGTGAGGTATTCAGCAGAAACAAAACAGAAATCTGCTTATGAATGGGCAAACAGGCAATTGGGCATCTAACTTTTAGTATCTAAAAAATTTGAAAGATTTGTTCAAGATCTTGTTGCATTTAAACATGGAGACAAATCTAGTGAAGATGTTTCTTTTTTGAGACCACCCCATTGTGAACATAGAACTTAAATGAAATAGTTCTCAAAGGGAAGATAAGTAGGAGAAACAAGACTTCAAGTCCTCAGTCGCCAAATTGTGGGATATCAGCACTATTTAAGATTGGGATAGAAATTTCCAGTGAGGTCATCTGTCAGAATCCAGAATTTGTATAATAATTAGAGCAGCTCATTTGATACTGGGGTTGCTGTTGCCTTCACAAGAGATCAACTCAGGAAAAGAGGTTGAGATGCAGTGTCTCAGTTAACATGGAAAAAAATAGTAAAAAATGCATTCAATAAAGTTTACATAAGGGAAAAATAATGTGCCATCTGGCCTGGATGACCAAGCATATACCTTTGTTCTTAGTCAAAGGCCAGTTTTCTGATTTGGATTAACTGTGCCTACATATTGATTCAAATGGTCATATTTTTTCATTAAAAAACATATTTTTTAGCCTGACACTTTTTTAATATTTATCATAAGTATTTTTTTTGCTCCTCAATATATTTTTCTTACTGTGCTAATGGAAATCCTGTATATAGTGAAATAGTTGTTGGAAATAATGAATCAGTAATGTTGCCAATTTCCCTTATCCACTAGTACCTAGAATTTTTTAGTACCATCTTTAGTTTTTCAATATATGTGGAAAAGAAATAAAAATTAAAATCACCATAATGAATACTAGATGGAAAGAACTCGAAGTATTGTTCAGTCAGAATTTCTAAAAAAGGTATGACTACAACTTTAAGGAAGCAAATTCTCTGTCCATTGTTAGAAGAAAAATATTTTTGGAGTACCTATTGTTCTGAAAGACATTGGCTCCTTTTCATGCTGAAACAATTGTAAGGAGAATTAAAGACTTGTATTGGACTTTAAATAAAAAAAAATCTTTAACTTTTTTTGTATTTTCTAGGTGATAATGATGTAGTCCTAGGCAGGATGGTCCAACCTATAATAAGTGCTGGGAACAAATTTTATTAACACATTCTACAACTCTGTACTGTTTTCTTTGATGTAGCTGTTTGCTTCCTATCACTATGGTGATAGTCATAATTTTAAAAATGTTAAAAATATGCTACTGTATTTCTTTACCCTCAGAAGATGTGGGAAGAATCATGAATGTAAACTAAATAGATGAAGATTTAGGCAGCTCTAGTGAAAATTTAGCAAGTCATATCAGGAGGTGCAGTAAAGCTGATGACTGAGACTTCTAAGGACTTCAGAGTATACCTAATTGCAGCTGCCAGAATCTGTGAAAAGTCCTTGAAGGCTGCAGGAGCAGGACTTAAATAATAATTAAAAAAATAGTAAAGTTCAGTGGGCTAATAGACACTTCGGAATACTGAGAAAGAAATATTAAATATCCATTAAAGAAATGGCAGTTGCAAGCAGAGTTTGTCAATCTTTAACAGAAATGCTTCTTTCTTTCCCAAGTAGCAGTGTTTGTTCACTGCTTCAGAAAATAAATATTTATTTATTAGAGAAATTGTGCTGTGCTGCACATTGAGAAAATATTCCCTTCTGCTTTTCAGAGCAATCAGCTCACACGGATTTGGTTTTTTCAGTATTTTAACATTTGCAAATGCCTTGTTTTATTAACACATAGAGTTCTTTAAACCTTTAAAAAATGTTCCTTCAGTATGGACTGGATCTTCTTTACAACAGTTAATTAAGTATATGTAAAATTAATTCCTTAAATTTAATCCATTGTCTCTTAAATTGAAACGCACCTTTTTTTCAGAGGCCTTTGCAATTTCCAGTCCATTTCCGCTGCATTTCTTCGATTTGTGTAATTTCTTCCAGTCAGTTTCTTAATCTTCTAGGTCAGTAAGCAAGCACTAGTTTTTGAAGCATGCACCATGCAAGGTAGTGTGTAAACATTTTTAAACATCTGTGTTTCAAAAATCTGTTAATGGATTTTGAATAGGTAGGTGTCTGCTCTCCATCGTTCTTGCCTAATTGTTTTGAGATCATCACAGAGCTCACATCCTTATTTCCTTCAGTTCCAACAGAAAGACTCCATAATTTATATGAAGCAGTTAAGTTGTATAAAGCTACATAAGAAAAAAAAAATCAAAATAACAAATCCTCTGTGCATTTTGCAAAGGGGTTTAACAAAGAGCTTTAAACATCTGTCTGCTTTCTCTCTTGTATATCGGTAAGGCTGTAGTGGTTAGTGTGCACATGCCTGTGCTGTTTCACTGTTTGAGAGAAAACACTTTGGTAGCATAGTCCTGCATTTGCATAGATATAAGTGACAATATATCTTAATTAGGCTCGTAATACAAAATACAGTAAGTTTTTTATTCCAGATGCCACACACAGAACACAAACATCATGTGGCAGCTGCTTCAGCTTTCCAGAGAATGTACAACACATTTTTTTGGAATGTCTTGTTTATTCAAGAGTTACTGATCACTGTAGTACATACTTAAAAGGACATTACTCTATATTTAGCTGCACTACTGGCTCAGTTAACACTGTATGTGATTGGAAAGCACTTAGCATAAAAGTGTAATCACTGCATTAGTTCAGTGGGACTTTGTGGATTTAAATTGATAGCTGATGTCCACAAGGAAGGGCTGGATAGGCGACTTGGGATGATAGGGGACTGATTATGTTAATTTTTATGTGATTCTTGGCAAGGCAGTTAGGGCTATGTATAGAAAATGCTCTTGGACATTGATGTGATGAGTATCTTCTTTTGTTCCCCCTTCATCCACCTTGAAAAAAAATATTTACTATATATCATATTGATATGATGGTCACTCCAGTACTGGAAGTATTTCACACCATTCAGTGAGGTCTGGCTTATGGGCTTCACTGCAGTTTTGCCATGGTTTGACTTGCTCATTTTCACTGTTCCATGTTAGGAAGTTGAGTGCTGTTCACAGTAGTTGAGTTGGATACAATCATGGGAAGAGTTACTCAGAATCACTGGTGCATACTGGGCTCTGGAACATCACATGAGCTGCTCCTAAGACAGAGACCCAGCATCTGCTGGTAAGGGCCAGAGATGAGGCCTGGATGCACCAAAGTGCAGACTGCCAGGCCATGGACCCCAGAAGCATTTGGAGGAACCTGTGTGAGCAGTCATAAAACTGGAGGAGCTTTGTGCATGAATTGGTGTTTCCAGACAAAACTCCTTGTTAGAGTAAGGTGCCTCAAAAGGTAGCTGTGATCTCAAGACTTGTATAAGCCCCTGGATGAATCTAGCCCTTAATGTTTCTGGTCAGGATTTCTCTTTCCTCATTTAATTTCTTTGTTTCAATCCCCATGTAAGTGTCTCATTCAGTTTCCTCATTTTAAGCACTTAATGAGGCACATATTTTCAGAGGTTAGTCACCTGAGGCTTTTTTTGTAGTCAAAGGAGGGAACACTCCTTTGATTTTCAAAGCTCTGAACTATTGTATTCTCCATGCTTTTGGGAGATTAATCTAGAAATACAAACACTTATTAATATGGAAGATAATATACTGGACTATTAAATTACTTCTAAAATGTGCCTTATAATCAGTAAAATTGCTAACATTGTTATTCATTGAGGAACTGTAAGAAGTATTCATTAAGTACACTCTTTGCTTTGCATCTATGCTCCTTCCATTGATGTTAACACATCTGCAGTTCATCAGACCCCTTTTTTCTCCTTTTGCTGGCGCAGAAGAAGCAGCAGCTCCCCTGGTGGTAAGGTGAATGGAAGATCTGCGTTTCAGCTGTTTATGTTTCAGATAATTATATTGTAAAACCCTCTGTCTTTGTAATGCAGAAGCAAATGGTGCAGACAGTTTGGGCATTTGAAGCTAGCTGCTATTAGTGTTTGAAAAACTAAACCAACTCTTCAGTAATGGCTATCAGAGTTGCTGCAAACTTCAGCAACTCTCCTAACATGAAAATAGTGCATCTTGGAATAGAAATGCTACATAAGCTTTAACTCTCTAAGACACAGACTTGAAAGAGAAGTAATCACACTGAAAATTCACTTACTTTTGCAGCTTCAAAATTATTTTTATATAATATTTAAATATAACACAACAGGGAAATTTATTAAAAATACATGAAAAGTCATGAAGAAAAGTCATTTTCTAGATAAGCAGGACTGTATCATATTACTTTTGAATGCAGTTGGAAACCTGCAGGCATTACTTTAATGAAAATACCAAATAAGTGGATCTTAGCCCAGGACATTATTCTCCTAAATGAAAAGTTCAGGTGTATTGCAACAACACAACTTCCCTCTTGTAATGATCAGTGATTCGTGGAAGAGTACTATTTACTTCTGTCTGTATTTGAGGGGAAAAATTTAACTTCAAAATTGCTTTCATTTTGTTCGTCTGTTAGCTAGGATGACTGTTTTTCAGATTTTACAGGAAAGGTGTAGGTAGGCAATGAGCAGGAAAAGTTTTATGCCTCCTGTAGAGGACAGTGAATTCAGTAGAAGCAGCAGCTATAGGAAGGAAGAGCTAAACCCAAAAGAATTAGTACAAATGTAAACACTGCAGCTTTCAGCATCACCTCTTTTTTTTCTAATCTCTATTTCTGTGAAAGGAAGGGTTTTCAGTTTCTTGGGAATCACAGCCCTGGCATACAGTATAAAGGGGCAGTAAAAGCTCAACCATGCCATGAAATTCTCATTTAGGAAGGGAAGCTCCCTGCTTTGTGCAGTAGCTCTGTGATTAGAATACCAAGGCAAGCAGAAGACATGGATTCAGTTTTATGTCCTATCTCATTGTAAAATCCTCTGTTTAGCAACATATTAAAGACTGGCTGTTAAGCCAGTCTGATATTTACAAAGCAATTCCATTTTGTACAGAGTACTGGACAATAGGGAGCAAGACAGAGTGAGGATATCTGCATAGCCCCCACTTATGGGGGATGATATCTGGGCTGAAGACCCTGCAGCAACAAATGGTTTCATATTGAAACTGAACAGTCATTTGATGAGGCTGAGTCACTAAACAATCACTGATACACAAACTTGGACTTCAACTTCTCTCTTGGTATCCTAACCCATGAACTGGACAGGCATGCTTGATGCTTTTTCTCTCTCCCCTCCCCATCTTTCCCAGGACATGTATGTAGCCCATGAAAGGTGGAGCAAAAAAAAAGTATGAGCGAAACAGAGGGTCTTCTGCTGCTCCGCATGGCACATATAGTCTGGTGTTCAACTTTTTATTCTGTGGTTGAATAATTAATTGAGTGCTAAACAGACAGATTCATGTGGTTTGAGACAAAAGCCATCAGCCTCTACCTCCCTCAGCACTTAAGAAGTAAGGCTTCCAGCAGGAGGAAGGAAGTCACTTCATCTGGCCTTGATGGTTCCCTTGATGGCAGAGCTCAGATGGTGTCAGCCTTCTCCAGCAACACATCATGCTTGCTCAGGGGCCACATAAGTCTTCTGCTATTCCAGATAGGCTGTATGCACTCTCAAACCAAGGGCCACAAAGAGAATGTGGACTTTTTGGTGAGGAAGAAAAGTAGATAGACTTCATAATGACAGAGGGAGAAGTCAGATTGTCTTCATCATACACTAGTAAAACATGGAGATATTTCTGAAACACTCCATTACCATGCATAAAAAAATCAATGTATTTAAGACAAACTACATGGTTATATTTTAAACAAAGTATTTTTAAAATCTCACCTGTGGGGGAATCACTTGACATGTAGTTTAAATATATGGGAAAGGTGAAATCCCTATTTCACTGAAAGCAATAGAAATTTTACTATTTCTCATAGGGTTGTGATTTCTTTGCAGATTGCGATTCTGTTTAGCTCAAAGGAAAACCAGAATATCCCATGTGTTCAAATGCTTTTCATATTTTTAGATGCCTGATTTTAGGAAAGCCTAAAGGAATGAATTAGGAATTATGTGGGAATTTTGCATAAAATATTGAGGCTGGCTCAGGAGTGGTACACTTTATCTTAAACTGAAAAAAATTAACCATCCAGTTTCCCAGCCTCTGAACATTTATGTTTAGCTTAATTAGAAAGTTATCATATCTTTCATCTTGCTTGGATTATTTTTAGACTTTAGAAGAATAATAAGTCATCTAAGGAAATTTAACTTTTCCATTATTAGGAAACAGAGCTTATAAAAATCAGTATACTTTCTATTTCAATTTCAGAGAGGTTTATTCTGCAGTCTCAAAGAGGGCAAGCAGCAAAATTATTTAACAGACTCCACAAGCTGTTTCCAAAAGGTGATCTGAATAAACATTTCAGCATAATCTCACCTTAACTCCATTGCTCATTTATATTCAGATAGGTCACACAAAGTCACTTTGAAAGAGAATATCCATATAAATCCTCGCTGTAGTTGAAAATACTTCAAAATATTGGAGCTCTTGAGTCCACCCTCTCAGGGGATTGCTAAGAGTTTCTTCAATGCACGCTCCTCAGGTCAACCCCCAAGATTTTTGTTCATAAATTGGTTTGTGTCTTTAATCTTTGCATATGCTGTCCAGGAGCTGTGAGTAACCCTGAAACACATGCTGAGACACTACATTTGTATAACCTCCATTTTCCCTACAGATTTCTATGTTTACAGTCAGTGCTTAGTATCCTCTTTATTCCCTCCCCTTCTCTACTCCCTTTAACTTATCTTATCATAGATGTTTTACCAAGAGGTTTCCAAGTGTGCTGTGTAGACCTCAGATGTAGTTACTCAAAGGCACCAGAGCAATAGAAGATAAACCTGCCTTGAGGACAGGACACCTGATGCATTCATCTGTACAAAGCTGAGCTTGTGTTTGCCAGGCTTTTAAAGTTAAGTCTTTACATTTGCCAACTGACTCAGCCAGCAACCCAGTGCCTAGTTGAGCTGGGGATATTCAGACACCGTCATAGCTTTGTATATAATTCATAAATAAGCTTTTATTACTTGGATTTTTACAGAGCACAGATCTAGCAAATGAACTCCCTGGAGTGTCTTGCCTACTGTTCCTGCGTGTTAATACTTTTCTCATAATATGCCCTGGGAAGTATATCACTGGTTTAGTCGCTTTCCAGCCAGGGGTAGCTTGCTCACTAATGATAGTGGGGTTCAGTTTTGTGAACCTGACAATGGTTTGAGCCTCATATCTTGTGGCTGAAGATTTAGGTAAGTGTGACATTGCTGGGATTGAGGCTTCCTTTTCATAGAAGCATAGAAGCATTTAGGTTGAAAAAGACCTTTAAGATCATTAAGTCAAACTTAGCACTTAAGTTAACGTAGCACTGCCAAGTCCACCACTAAACCGTGTCCCTAAGCACCACATGTACACGTCTTTTAAATACCTTCTGGGATGGTGACACCACCACTTCCTTGGGCAGCCTGTGGCAGTGCCTGACAACCCTTTCACAGAATCACGGAATCATCGGAGTTGGAAGGGAACTCTAGAGATCATTTAGTCCAACACTTTTGCTATAGCAGGATTGCCTAGAGCACATTGCACAAGATTGCACCCAGGCGAGTTTTGCATATTTCCAGAGAAGTAGATAACTCCAGAGAAGGAGATATTAAAAGGAGATATTTATTCAGTGAATATTTTTTTTCCTCAAATCCAAACCTTCCCTGGCACAACTTAAGGCCATTTCCTCTTGTCCTAACGTCCCACTTGGTACATGGGAGAAGAGTACGACACTCACTCCAACCTCCTTTCAGGCAGTTGTAGAGAGTGGTAAGGTCTCCCCTCAGCCTTATTTTCTTCAGACTAAACAAACCCAGTTCCCTATATATATGTTTGACTGATGATGTCAGTAAGATGAGCATTGTGTAATAGGCAATGTGGTGTTACAGTTGTTTTTAACTAATCAAAGCTTCTGGTGTTAACAAAAGAGTAATAATTTCTACCCCTGTCCACATATTCCTCCTACTGGGTCTTTTGCTAGATCTCATGCACATGCACATGTAAAAGCAACTGGATTAGGGTACTGATCTACCTGAAAACAAGTACTGTTTTTGCTGAGTTAGCTTTCTGCCTAACTAGTCCTCAAGGATAAAGATGCAAAGAGATATTTTGCAGTAGAAAATGTACTTTTTTCCTTTTCTGATAGAACGTAGGTATTGAAATCAATCTCTGGTGTCAGCTTCACACAGCATTATATTTCATTCAGACTCATACACAGTTCTCCTGTTCCATCCTAATTCTGTACAAGTACTTCATAGCATATTTTATAATGGAAAAATTGAAAAAGGTCTGTCCACTGCATAAATATTTCATTATTATAGTTCCAGTGTACTGAAGAACCAACAGCCTATTTCAGTTCAAATGCTGTAATTTATTTCAAGTGTCTTTTTTAGTCCATAAATACCGTGTTTGATTTCTTCACTAGACATAAGGACATTATTTAATATAGGCATCTCTGAATTTCATACGTGTCGGTAGATCTAAAAGCAGTTAGAGAGAATTGTCTTACTTAGGTCATTTGTTGTCTCAATATATTCATTATGTTTTGATGAGACTCCTCACCCTTTCTTTTCTTGATCTCTAGTATAACATACAAACAGATCAGTACAGAAGTTGTGATAACGTCTCTGCCAAATCATCAGATAGTGATGTCAGTGATGTGTCAGCCATTTCCCGAACCAGCAGTGCCTCACGCCTCAGCAGCACAAGTTTTATGTCAGAGCAATCTGAACGCCCTCGGGGCAGAATCAGGTGAGTTTTCAGTGCAGCTTCAATGGTATCGCACTCCCTCTTTCATTTAGTGCCAAAATATGACCAGAACTTTTTGAAATTCGATGACCACAACATAAGAATTTATGACAAAATGTCTATTCACATATAAACTGTCTTCCACTGTTAGACGGACAATATTTTTGTAGTTGTGTGTTTAAAACAGGCAGCAAACTTCCCATGAGGAGATGACATGAATGTGTGGCAAGTGGAACTTGAACACACACTATCATCTCAACGCTGGCTATGAATCAGTGCAATCTATATGCCAATAAGGTATTACAGCAGAAATATTACTAGATTTTCCAACTAAAGAATTTTCTTTTGTAAAAGCTCTGATTTTTCTTTTCAGTCTGTGTATTTATTTCCCTGCCTATCTGCCTTTATTTTGCTGTTTTCATGCATATGATAACTTACTAGCTTTGAAACAAGTATTTGTATAGTAATTGTCATACTCTGGTTCAAAAGTAGTTGTTTGTTTGTTTTTTTTCATTTGCATTACCAATAATGAAATATCTCTTTCATCCTTGATAATAATCTGTTCTTGATTTACTGCTTTTTTAGATATACAGATTGTTTCCTCTCTTCATTTAACTCGATGACAAAACTCTCACCAGATATAATGGCTGTAGGATTGGCTTGGTAGTCTATAATTACATCTACCAATGCCTGAACTCTCAAAAATTCAACTTTTAAGTGTTATAAGACACAGGAAGGATTAGTAACTATTAAAAAAAATTATCCATATGGAGGAAATTGGTCAGATAAAAGTCTGGATGGCATCACGTAGTGCTTCAGAAAGACTCACTATCCAAGAAATTCAGCTTTAGGCTTTTTGATCTCTTCATGCAATGAGAAGGGATGTTAGGGGAACTCAGAAACAGGCCTCTATGTATGAATTAGCTCCATCTCATTTTTTTGTGAAGGAAAGTTCACAAGGGTATTCAAAGTCATGTTTCAGATTGGTGAAATTCTAACCTGACAGCTGCAGTAATCCACAATCCAACAGAACACTGCGGTGGAACTGTAAATATATCTAAATTTATTCAAGTGTTTAAAGTTATTTCAATTCATGTATTTAAATGCTTCATTCCATTGTGTCCTAGCTTTTCAGTACTTGTTCCTTACAGAGGACGTTAGTCACACCAAAAAAACTGGTATTCTCTAGACATTGAATTTTCTCAACTAGGGCCTGTCACGATATCTTTGGCAGGTAAAAAAAAAAACAACAGAATTTTTCCCATAAATATCTCTTGTGTTGAACAGATTTTGTCAGAAAGGTTCACAGATCACAGATATCAGAACCAGGAGAACCACTGTCCTCATGTTAGGCTAGAAAGCAGGAAACCCTAAGTCCTTGCTCTTGTTCAACATCTTCCATCTTTAATAAGTAGCAGAGCACCTTGGGTAGAGGGTTAGCCAATGTAGTGTACAAAACCAAGTGTCTGCAATGGGAGCTCCAGTTCAGCTTCACTCTAGACCCCTAAAGACCCCATCATCTTTATTGGAAGTGTGCAGCCCAGTGGCCAGGGCAAGTGTGTGAGTGTAATGTTAAGTTTAAAGACAGAAAGTTTGTTGAACTGCCTTTGTTACGCACACACTTCTGTTCTCCAGATACCTTCTGGAGATAAGAGCTTTGAAGAACCTAGTAAGCATATAGAAACGCAAAGGAGGTGGGCCAGTTTTAACTATCTCACTAAACTACGTTATTCAGCTACTATCCTTAGGTGACTTTTGTATCCAGAAAAGAAGTACATAAATTCAGAGGGCACAAGCAAGATTCCTGGTCTTCATCACCTTTAGAAAGGGTGTCTGTTTCTTTATCCATTGGGTAGAGGAAAATTAATCCTAGAGCTATCGACCAGCAAGCCGAGTTATTTAAATTAAATAGAGAAATGTGACTAGAAAGAACACGAGGGTTCTAATTTGTAACCTGAAGTGAAACTGTGCTCCTCTAACATTTGTTTCAATTTTGTACAAAATATCATTACTTCGAAAAGTCAAAAGGACAAAGATTTCAGTTATAGTGGGTGAAGTTTCTGTCCTCTAACTTAACCAACAATTCTGCCAGCACAAACAGCTTCCTGACCTTTTCTCCCAAATCCTAATAGTGAAAAGACCCTTAAAATGCTAGCTAATGCCTTTTTCCCATCAATGCAGGCAGAATCAACCAGTCTCTCTTTTCTGTCTCAGTTTTGAAGGTTTGAGATTCTACCATTTCAGGCAATGCATTCTATATTATCCTGTGTTTATAAATAGTTATTTCTTTATTCAAGCAGTAAAGGTTTAAAACCTAACATTGTTATCTTGTGGCTCTAAAGTGTATGGGTATTAGCTATGGATGTGTAACAACTTGTGGTTTTTTCAGCAATTTTAATTTCAATGAGTAACATCTTCAGTTGCATTCTATTCAAATTACATTGTACTTTTCATAATTTACAGCTTTCATAGAATGAAACACTATCTGAATAGCAAGGATAAAAGCAGTTAATTCACAGAGATACTGTGCATCTGGTTTGAAAAGCTAGATAACATTCTAGCTGTTCTTTGGGTCAAAACTCCCAAATTTAAAGTTTTGTAGTAATAGGGAACTTTACCATTCGGAAGAAATTAGTAATTAGTGAGAATGAAAGCAAATCTTTCCTTTCCTTTAATCAGTGACAAGACTGTGTCTAAACCTTTCAAGGCAGAAGGCTTTCATTTTGTTCCTACGGTATATTTGTAATTTAATTACCTGCCAGAAAGCTGTGATATAACGTGCATGAAAAATACCATTAGTTAATCTTCAGTCTCCAGATTTTGTTGATTAACGCTTCCAATAGGCTGCAAGAGGGAATTATAATTGATGCAAGTTCTAAATATAAGTATGTAAAATAGCTTCTTCATTTCTAATTTGTTTAGCATTTTCAGGTGGATGTTGTAACAAATGGCTATGCATTAATAAACTAGTCTGCCTATGAAATTACTCCAAACATCTTTCATGTTACTACCTGGAAAGTCTGGTTGACTGCCATGCTCTCTAGTGGAAGTGCAGACAAAGATCAGGAATTTTTGTTCTGGGAAGAAAATGTTCCCTGAATTTTTGGGAACAAAGTGTGCTGGGACTTTTGACTTGAATCAGAATCAGATGTGTGAATTTGGCTTGCCATAGCACTTGGAGTTGGTGTGTATTTCACCAGTCATTCCTTATGGAGGCTTGCTTTCATCAGTCATGGTCTTTATGCATTCATAAGGTGGTCCAGCAATACTTTGTGCCTGTGTATGCTACAGGTGTTATGTGTGTGGCTCAGGAACATTGCTTACATCCTAAATGAAGCAGAAGGAAATTCTTTATGGTTTAATACAAATTATTGATAAATGTTCTATTTTTAATACATAGTGATTAATCAGCATCATATGAGCTTGATCAGACAAAGAAGGACATTTGCTCACTTCATTACAAATTATGCCCAATGATGTCATTGGATCATTTTTCATTAGAGGCCTGCTTATGCAAAGCTACCAAAGATACCTGGACTTCTTGGCAAAGTCAAGGAGGGAACTGCCATGCATGGTGTAGGTGAGCTGGCAGTCTCTATTCTGGAGGATTTAGCAAGTTGGCTACCAGACAATATTTCAGTTAAATCTGATTGAATAAAATCTGCCAAGAATATGGAAGACTGGATTACTACTTTTAATCTGGATTTTTCTCTGTGTATCTGGATTTCAAATACATTTTCTCTGCATTAGGAATCTAACATTCCTAATTTTAAATTTGAAAATCACATCTTTAGTAAGAACTATCTTTAGTATCATCACATCTTTAGTAAGAACTATATTTAGTAACTTATTAAATGTGTCTTATACAATAAAATAGTTATGTATCTGCCAGATTTGCATCTGGTTTACATGATTGCTTAATTGAATGCTTAAGTTTAATTAAAATATTTTAAATTGGCTTATCAAAGAAAGAGGATAATGTAATAGGTTGTAACAGTGGACTTAAACCAGTTCCAATTTCTTTCACATATTATACACTGCCACCAAATGTTTTGTATCTCAACCTTCTATGTTCTTCTTGGGATTCAGGTATGTTCTCAGTACATTACTAAAGGAAAAGAACTTCTTTGGTTCTCTCTGACAAACCTGTTCATTCCCAGTTTCCAGAACAGCACGTACAGTTTTCATGTAGCTGGTACTATTTCAGTGCACTTTAGTGCTGATATACTTGAGCTTTGAATCAGGAACAATGGGGGCTGAAAATGACGAGGCATGGTAAGTGAGATAGTGGTTGATGAGCTGGCAAGCAAAGGGTTCAGTGTGATGTAGATAGGCAGGGAGCTCTGCCTAGAGATTAGTGATGAGCCAGCTGAGAATTTATGGGTCAGGATTGGAAGGCCAACTAATGTCATATTGTTGAGGGTGTCTGCTGTGGACTTCCTGATCAGGAAGAGGTAAATGAAACCATCTTCCAACAACTGGAAAAAAAATTGCTTTCACAGGGTCTGGTTTGCATAGGGAGCTTAGACCATCCTGATGTCTGCTGGATAATTGGGAACAAGTAATCTAGGTTTCTGTAGAGCCTTGATGACCAGAGGAAAAGTCTGGAGCAAGGACTCAGCAGAGGATGATCAGATCAGGGAACGTTTAAACAAACTGGACATGTATAAGTTGTTGGCACCTGACAAGATGCTCCCATGAGTACTAAATCAGCTGGTGCTGACCAGTGTCGTTGCAAGGTCACTCAATATCTTTGGAACGTCATGGCAACCAGGCAATATTTTGAAGATTGGAAGAAAGAAATTGTCACTGCTTTCTTCAATACATGCAAAGGGAATCTAGGGAACTATAAGTCTCTTAGCCTCAGCTCAAACCCCTGGGAAGGTAATAGAGCAAATAATCCTGGAAAACTATTACAAATATACAGAACAAGAGACTGATTGTGAATAGTCAGCATGAATTTACAAAGGAAAAATCATGCCTGACCAGCCTGACAGCCTTCTTTTGTTAGTTGACTGGCTTGTTGAATGAGAACAGCAGATGTTCTCTATCTTGTCTTTAGAAAGACTTTCAGCATGCTCTTCCAAAACATCCTCATAGACAAACTGAGGAAGTACAGCCTAGGTAAGTGAACAGTGAGGCAGATTTAAAGCTGGCTGAACACCAGGCTCAGAGGGTTGTGATCGGTGACACAAAGTCCAGCTGGATGCAAATCATTAGTGTTGTACACTTTGGGTCAATATTGTGGCAGTACTGTTTAACATCTTCCTTAGTGACTGAGATGATGGGACAGAGGGCACCCTCAGCAGGTTTGCAGACAACAGAAAGCTGATAGGAATGGTGGATAGGCTAGGTGGGTGTGACATTATACAGAGGGATCTCGACAGGATGGAGGAATGGGCCAATAGAAACCTCATAAATTTCAACAAGGGAAATGCAAAATCCGGAATCTGAGGAGCAATAACCCCATGTACCATTACACACTGGGGGCTCACAACTGGAAAGGAGGTAGGAAGGAAAAACCCCAGGGTCCTTATGAACACTAAGTTGAATCTGAGCTAGCAGTGCCTCCTTGCAGCAAAGAAGGCCAACACCATCTTGGGCTGCATTAGGAAGGATGTTGCCAGCAGGCTGGGGAACATGATCCTTCCCCTCTTCTCAATTCTGTTGAGACACATCTGGAGTCCTGAGTCCAGTTCTGGGCTCCTCAGCACAAGAGACATGGAGCTACTGGATCAAGTCCAGCAAAGGGTCATGAAGGTGGTGAAGGGATTGGAGCATCTGTCATGCAAGAAGAGGCTGTGAGAGATGGGACTGTTCATGCTGGAGAAGGCTTAGGGGGATTTTATCAATGTGCATAGATTACTGATGAGAAAGACCAAATAAGACAGAGTCAGACTTCTCAGTAAAAGGATGAGAGGCAATGGGCCCAGACTGAAATAAGGGGAATCCTACTTAACCATAAAAACCTCTTTTTTCTGCACAATTTACTGAACACTGGGACAAGTGGCTCAGAGATGTGCAGTCTCAATACTTGGGCATCTCAAAAACCCAACTGGTTATGGCCCTGAGGAACCTTCTGGCACTGACCCTGCAGTGAGCAGGAGGGTTGGACTAACCAGTCTCCAAAGGTGTCCTTCAACTTCAACTATTCTGTGATTTTCTGAATAATGTGTTAAGAAGGTGAGTATGTTGTATCTGGAAATAAATTACTTCTAATTCAAGACAGATTGTGGTTGAATCACAGAATGATTTGGGTTGAAAGGGACCTTAAAGATCATCTAGTTCCAATCCCCCTACATGGGTAAGGACAGCTTCCACTAGACCAAATTGGTCAAAGCCTAATCCAACCTGGCCTTGAACACTTCCAGGGAGGGGTCATCCCCAACTCCTCTGGGCAATGTCTTCCAGTGTCTCACCACCCTCACAGTAAATCTTCCTATGTCTAACCTAAATTGATCCTCTTTCAGCTTAAAACCATTACCCCTCGTCCTATCACTACAAGCCATTGTAAAAAGTCCCTTCCCAGCTTCCCTGTAGGCCCCTTCAGGTACTGGAAGGCTGCTGTAAGGTCTTCCCAGAGCCTGAGCCAAAATGAAAGTAAAATACTTAGGTGTAGACTTCAAAGTAGAAGACAGTTAGTGTGAAACAACATAAGTGACAGGAATTTCTTTTTTCACGTTTATTTTACTCCTGAATTCTTTCACATCACGCATTTTAGATGCTGACTCTTTACCTCATTTACCGCATTTACCTCATTTACCTCTATATATGAGAACATCAGACTGGAAGGGACCTCTCTGAAGTCACTGAAGTCACTGAATGGAGCCTCTGCTATCACAAAGAACTGAATTGCATTAATGTATTTTCAGGATCCATCTTCAACTTAATTGGTTGCTTTTCTTTTTACCCACTTACCTTAGGAAGTTTTTAAAATCTAATTTCTTTGAAGCTCTGAGAATTTCTTTGAGTTACAGGGCATATGTATTCAGAGGGAGTTTAAACATAGTGTTCTCATTTGTCCCTGAGGCATCTTATTTTGATAGGTTTTTCCTCACTTCTAGTTACTCCCTGTTCATGTATTTCTTTTAAAGGGCATTAACTTACTAGCATTGGGTTTGACCATGACTGAAGCACATCATCCCATGTTAACTTTTTGCATCCACAGTTTTTGACCAACTCCAACAATTCTTCCAGTTCAGCAACAGGGCTTAGAAGTACCCACTGCTATATCCATGCCAATGTCTGAGAAGATAACCTAATGTCCCTTCTGCTGATGATATTGTCATGCAAGGAGCTAACTGGAAATGAGGCCATTTAAATATTTTCTTTTCAAAGCATTTGGGGACTTTCCTAGTTACTGTGACAGTTCTGGAAACTCACACTTCTGGAAGGGGAGTCTGCTGGCTTTATGTAAACATAGAAGAATCCTTAGCACAGCATAGGATCCCTGTCCTTATGCTGTTGCACTTTTTTTCCTGTTAGTTACTGTGGAGCCAGCTTCTTCAGGCTCTTAAAGTGATGAGCTTGCAAACTCTAAGCCAGTCAGAGGCTCCCAGAGACTCAAATAAGGTCTCTCCCTTCCCTGATTCTAGACTTGCCCAGAGACATTGTGCTTGGAGTTCATTGGGAAATGATGAGCGCTGACTGACGGCTTTACTGTGCTTGTAGCTCCCTTATTTAGTAAAAGTAATTTCATTTCACACTACTTAATATGCTATTCTTTTACATAAAACACTTGATGTCTTTAGTGTGGAGCCAGGTGAAGTCACTAGAGATTGGTCACATCACTGAGGTGAAACAACAGAGTTGATCTGCAGAAGATCTCTCAAGGAGATGTAGCCAGAGAGCACTCTGGCTTGAAAATAGATTTTCTCCCATTGTTTTTCCATCCTCCTACATAGTACATTTGAGATAATTTAATACAATTTGTGGTGATGAGGGAAAATGTAGTAGAGAGAGTCTGAAGGGTCTTTCGATCCCTTCTCAGCCTTCCCAATAGTGCTGCCTGTTACCATCATACATGTATGTACATGATGTGACCTGGGCAATAAAGCTGTTCAGTTTACCTTCATGCCATGACAGTCCAGGAAAACATTAAAAGCTCCAAGGCTTTTCACGCTTTTCAGCTGATGAGACTGAGGTCCAGGTTGAAATTAAAAAAAACCACTCGTTTAATGTAATTACAAAAGTAATGAAAACCTCTATATTGAATTTGTGCTGCAGTGTATGGAGTGTAGTTAAGATTCTTCACTCATAGAAAAAAAAAAGTAAAGTATTTTCATTATTATTATAGATACTGTGCACAGAGCTAGTGGAGGCAACAAAAGAGAACTGCACTTTATTCAACAATAAAAGCAAATCATCTGGAAAACACCAAAAAGTTCATGGGTAGTCTCACATTTTGTGTGGTTTATTCACTATGCCACACTACTGATCTAAACCTAGGGGAGGATCCTGAATACATGTTGAAAATTACAGAATTGTTTTTGCACCTTGTGTATGTTTGATTCCATGTTCCTTAGGCAGACCTGTGCAAGGGTAAATTCACATATGAAGAAAGGATTGAGTTATATAGATTTGCAGTGAAAGATGCAGTACTGTAGCTTTTCATGAGAGGGGTTTGTTTGGGTCAAATTGGATGTTCCTGATTTTTATAGCTCTCACTACCGATGTTCTGTATAAAAATGATTCTAATTGTGCTGTCAACCCAGATCTGGCAAAGGAGACATTGTCATACACTTGGAAGCATGGTGGTTCCTCATTCTAGGATTTTGAGGGCATTCAGGGTGTTATTCTAGAAGACATAGTAGATTCATCTTGTATATTGCATATGCTGACGCCCTGCCAAACATAAGAAAAAAAAAACCTTATTACTTGCTTACCCCCTGCATGCCAAGCTGTATGCCATCGGGTGTTAAAGACCACAGTTTCTAGCACTGTGGTCGTCTAGGTCTCTTTCTCAGTAGAAGTAGATGTTAGCAATATATGAAAGGCTAGATCCCAGTGACTACAAATCTACACAGTTCCACAAACAGTGGTGCGGCAACATTTGTCCACATCATGTTGAAAATCTGGTCCTTAATCAACATTTTCAAAAGCGTGTTTCTTGCTTTTGTGGTTAAATTCTACCATGTGCAGCATTTCAAAACACCACCTTGGACGGTCTGTGCCAGATTTCTCCTGCTGGTGGGGACAGTGCACAGTTTTCCACAGGATGAAATTTATTGAATGAAGTTCTGTTTCTTGAACCTACTGTGGTCCATTTTTTCAGCCCAATGAAGGGCTGTGATTAGTGATTTGTACCCAGGTTCAGTGAAGTATGAAGCCTGTGCTGCACCACACATGCTTTGCTGGAAAGAGAGGTTTAAGCCCATGGCTGCACTTACCCTAAATCAGGGTATCAGCAGTTGTTTTTATTGCTGTCTGGATTTCTGCATTGTGTTGAGCACTTGACATGGAATTGTCAAGCACTTTTCCATTTCCATTAGCTTCAGGAATTAGACTCTTTCAGCACTTCATAGAATCATAGAATCATAGAATCTTAGGGGTTGGAAGGGACCTTGAAAGATCATCTAGTCCAACCCCCCCTGCCAGAGCAGAGTCACCTAGAGCACATCACATAGGAACGCATCCAGGTGGGTTTTGAATGTCTCCAGTGAAGGAGACTCCACAACCTCTCTGGGCAGCCTGTTCCAGTGCTCTATCACTCTTACAGTAAAAAAATATTTTCGGATATTTACCTTGAACCTCCTATGCTCCAATTTACACCCATTACCCCTTGTCCTATCACTGGTCATCACTGAGAAGAGCCTAACTCCATCTCCCTGACACTCACCCCTTACATATTTGTAAACATTGATGAGGTCACCCCTCAGCCTCCTTTTTTCCAAGCTAAAGAGACCCAGCTCCATCAGCCTTTCCTCATAAGGAAGATGTTCCACTCCCTTAATCATCTTTGTGGCTCTGCGCTGGACTCTTTCAAGCACTTCTATTAACAAGTTAGCTGAGCACATGGCAATAGTGACCATCTGCTTTGTTTCCTCAAATATTTTTAAATAATTATTTATTTGTAATTTATAAATACAAGCTATTAAAGTCAGTATTAGAACTAAGATACTATACTGCTTTAGCTTTTGTACAGCATAACTGAAACAGGAATGCAATTCCAGTTTCTTATTTAAAAAAAAAAAATGTAGATACCAGAAGACAACTTCTATATTTATAAAACTAATTATATTGCTAATAATTTGCCTGTGTGCAACTGTTTCTTTGTAGTCAAGGTTTCTGCTGTAAACAAGACATTTAGGGTCACTAAGTAGAGACTTATCTTCTTATATAATGTAATAAGGAATATTTATTGGGCAGTTACTTCAGTGGTTTATAGTTCTGTATTTAAATACCGAGTGAGATTAATTAGTTGATACTGCAATGGAGAATATCTTCACTTCCATAGCTAGGATGGGAGCAACCATAATGTAGCCAGTGCTGCTGACAAACTGAACACTTTCCATGGGTATTACTATTAAAAATAAACAATAAAAGTCTTCATTGGATTCATAGCAGTAAATGTACTATGTTTTCAGAAGATTTATTTTATCTTGGAATTTTCCATTGGAAAGTCTTTCTTTAAAAATAGGATGTTTAAATTAACATTTTACTATGTGACTGGTGTTACCATTTGTTCAATCCAAAGAGCCTCTCACTATTCATGATGCAGAGAATGGCACATGGGGTAGCATTATAAGAAGCAGTATTTTTCGAAGCACAGGATGCTCTAAAATCATCAACAAAACTTAGTCGCTCCATAGTTGCTAATCAAACTCCCACTGCAAGAACAAAATGAGGTGAAATCAAGACCATCAACAGTGGGTACTAGATTAAATCAGTTTTTGTATGTAGGCTTTTCAAATGAAACACATACAGTGCTCATTTGCACTGTGTGTGTTTCATACGTGAGTACATGTGTGTCCCTGATAAATGTTTGCAAATAGTGCTGTGCTCACAAAAGATCTATAAGTAATAACTAAAACATGGGGGGTTGATAAAATAAATTAATCAAACTCATTTAATCTTTAATATTTATTGCAGTGAAAAGACCATGCATACTAAACATTTTGGAACACCTCAGTTAGAGGAGGGTCACAACCTAGCAGCCCACACTGCAGTCACCTCTCTCCCCCACTGTATCTCCGTGATCTTCCCCTACCCAAGAGTGTCTGTCGCACAGCCCAAAGAGCATAGATAAGTACTGAGAGCATATAGCAGCCTTTCTTCAGTAGGGCACTTTATTTAATGTTCTTATCTGCCTAGTTGTCAGACTTCACAAAAATTGTAAAAACCTTGGTATCTTCAACTCCTTCTCAATGGATCAGTTCTAGTTGAAATTCACCACCATGAGCCAGTAGGGGAACGTGAGAGAAGTTGTAAGGATTGCATAAGGAGCACAGGAAACAAAGCTAAAACCTCAGGCATTTCATATCTCAGTTAAAAAATGAAGCTCAGTAATTTTAATCTTTTTTTCTGAATTGGAAGTTTACAAGGAAAAAAAAAATCAGACTTTCAGAGGAGGGTGTTATAAATAGCTCTTTAACAAGTCTGTACTCAAGATAATGATATATTTTACAAGCATTAGTGAATTTTTTATGATTAGTTAGAACATTATGCTCTGGCAAACATTAGCATAATGGTAACATTTTAAATCTGGGCTTAAATTGTCCACTAGTTTATCTGTTCATTTACAAGCTGGGCTTTCAACTGTTTTATGTGCTTAACAAATAGACACTTTTATTCAGTTTGCCTCTAGAGGGGTCACTGATACTTGTCAATATGAAGAGGTCTTTTAAAGAATGACCCTACAATTAAAATTTTTACACACACCAGAAGTTCAAGCTGATGGAAAATCTGTCAGTCTTCAGTGTAACTGTGTTGAGTGGTGGTGGAATGACTGCTACTTTGCTTAAAATACAATTTTAAATTGACAAATACGGATGTAAGACCAAACAATCCAGGCCAAATAAAATTTTAATATAGTAATATATAGTAATATAGCAATATATAGTAATATATAGTAATATAGCAACCTGTATAATGCTGTTAAATTAAAAAGATATATGTTTCTGATGGGGGTATATTTAGGTAATGTTCCTCCTGTTCTAAGTGACCTTAGGTTGGGAATAAACTACCATGTTGTGAGCTGGTCAGAATTTAAGAAAGCTAAAAGAACATTGCTGAGTCCAGGTTACCCAAACCATAACACAGCATAAGAAACTCACATCATAATAGACAGTGGGAAGAAAAGGAAGGTGTTTTTCCACCAACTCTGGCATTTGAGTAGCATCATTCTGCTTATGCTGGACATATCCCTGCTGGATAATCACTGCTGTAATATCTGAATGTACTTGTCTATATTTTGCTGTTTAATTCAAATTTTCAATTGAAATAATCACAAAGTACATGCAGAGCTATTAAGACACAAAAGCTTTATCCCAGCATGCTGGCTTATGTCAGCTATGCCCCGCCTAGGATTGCTGCCTTTCAGGGCACAGTGCCACTAAGTGCAGCTCTGTGGCTTCTCACTCCAGAGCTAGTTTGTTTACAAAAAGGTTTTGATCCCTGTGTTACTTCATGTATCAAGAGTGGATATGAAAAGTAAGCATCTGGGCTGTTGTCTTTTGAACCACTGCTGGAAAAGAGCGTGTCATAATTGGGTTGGAGAGTGATCTTTTCCATCAGTCTGTGATTTTATGGGTAGTCTCCAGGCCTCCAAATAACATGACTTATGAGTAGTTGGAAGATAAAATCAAGCACAGTGAAGTGTAAGAATTCAGCCAGAGTAGTAGTGAAGGTATGTTTAAGTTCATCAATAAAAATTACTCAGATGTAGAAAGTCAGAAATGTACAATTTTAACAAAGTTCGTCTGGCTAAGCGATTCACCGAATTCCACTCACCAAAACTGATAATGGAAGCATGACCAGAAAATTGGCTAGAATAGCTGTTCTTGATATATTAGAATAAAATGTGTTTTTATAAAAATTCGCCTGATTGAAAATGTAGCCTAAAATGGAAGGCAAAAAAAAAAACATTTTATGAGTCTTAGATTGATGTATATGTTTTTAAAAATCAGGAGACGGTGACTGAAAAATACCTGGTTTATTGCTTGCATATATTTGTATAAGAAGACTAAAATCTAGTGCTGACATGTGAAGGTTTTTAATGACATAAGGCACTAAATTGAATGTATGTAATATTAAAAAAATACTAGTAAAGAAAACTTCCACAAAATGTATATGAAATAATATTAAGTGTGCGAAGTGTGAAGTGCTGAAAGATAGGAAATACTAGAACCAAGCCTGCCTATGTGAGCCTGGCCTTTCTGTGTGTAGGCATACTCATTTAATTGAGTTTTTTCACACTTTTCTCTATGAAAATTGCCTTAGTCAATGCACAATATGGGCCTGTTCCAGGTATAAATGAAGACAGTACACATAACGAGTTGGTCATCTTTAAAACTCAAATTCTGTTTGTTACAGAAGCCAGAATTTGTTTAGAAAATGAGGGGGGAGTTGCAGGAAGAGAAAGGGTCTTCTGGCTCAGCTAGTTAAATGCTACTTTGGGAAATTAATCTCTTCAGGTCTCAGCCCCATTGCTTTTATGTGATGATTGACAAGTCACCTCAGACGAGTCTTCACTGGTGATCATATGCTGCCTGTTGCATGAGAGTTTATTCTGGCTTGATGCTGTGGATTCAGACCCGTCATCATGTGGAAAGTTTGGAGCAAAAAACATACATGGCTCTTTAACAATCTGGTTTGTTTAACCCAGTTACATAGTAAAAAAATGCCCAGTTTATATGATAGCTGGGTTCACCCTGCAAAACAGGGTGAATGGCACATGAAAAAGCAGTGGGCTTTCCTGCAAAAACGGGGGCATAGTGAGCGTTCAGTTGCTACAAAAGATAAACAGCTGATCATCTCCTGGGAGTGTCATAATACAACAAATATTTGTGATGGTGTGTTGGAAAGGCTTGCGTTCAAGTCTCAGGAATTTTTAGGATCCATTTTTTCTTCAGAAAAAGTGCTGAAAAGAATTTATTTCCCTAGTTTTCTTATTCTTTTCCTACTTCAGGATCACCATGAACCAGTCTCATTCCTTCAGGAATTATTGCTTGTCTCAGTTCTCTTTTGCACTCCTAATCAGATGACTCTGTCTTGGGTCATGCCTGGTGGCCAACAGAGAAGAAGCAGCCTCCCTGCATCCTGGACAGTCCAATAACTGTCCTAGATCCAGAGTAGCCAAGACAAACAATTCCTGGGAAATATTGACTTTCTGTCTCTAGCCTTGAGGTGAAATAGTAATAATCAGGAAATATACAATCTATTTAGCTATAGAAGCTGTGAGTGAGTGCAAGACCACTTTGTAATAGAAAGTCTCCTGGTATTTTAACTGTTCATCTCTTTGAAGCCTCTTAACATGAGAGTTACGACTTAAAGATGTTGTTTTACTGAATTTGCAGATATTCAAATGAACAGAAAACATTTTGTGCCAAATAGAAGGATCATCTCATTAGCATCTTTCAGTCAGGTGCCAGCCATGAGTACTTCTCAAAGTGAAGTGAATTTATGTATTTGTTTATTATGTGACAGTACAATATGGATACTTTTTTTCTTTTATTTTTTTTTTCTTTTAATTCCTCTAAAAGTACTGGATGATCTGTCATTCTATCTAATCTGGAACTTCAAATAAATGAAAGGAGAAGAAATTCAACCTTTGGCAGAAACCAGGCATGGAAAATTCTTACTTAAATTTTTAGTATTTGACAAATTTGAAGAACAGATGTAACTAACAGACAAGGCAGTAACATAATACCTGACCAGGACTTTGCATCTAAAATGTCAACAGCATAAACATCTGCCTTGATACTTGAAGTAAATTGGCAATCTTACTGTGCTTCCAACTCACTGCAGCTCAAAACAGAACATCAAAACTGTTTCATGAACTAGTGCATTTCTCAGTTTCATTAAAGAGGGAAACATTTTGAACATGTATGGTGGATTAATTAATATTGCCGCTTAGGTGATCTCTCTGGAGGCAAGGGCAAGCTCACTGATATAACTTGAGTCACAACTTTTGCTTTTGAGGGTGAAATAGAGGGCAATAGCCTCTGAATTATTATCATGGTGGCAAGAAATACGAAAACAGTTAAGCTAAGCTGCTTAAGAAATAAAATGCATCTTTTTTACCCTCAAACAGTATATTACAGATGGAAACTACTGGTTCTGAGGTCATTTCTGTATAAACCCAAGGTGAAGTCAGAGTAATTAATGTTCTAATTATTCATTATCTAAAGATGATGACTTTTTCAAATCCATCGTAATAAACTGCTTTATGTGTCTGTCAGAGAGCGAGGGAGGGAGATGGAGCCTTTAATCCCTTTAGAACATCTGTACATGAAAAATGTACTATGGAGCTTGTGCATTTTTAATTTTCTAATTATGCTTCCTCTTTCAAAGAAACTGTCGTGTTAGCAGCAGCCTTTCTTAATGATTTGAAAAAGACTGAAAATACATTGCATTGGTTTTTCATTTAATTATTGCAGTTGATTAAGATGAAATATTGTTCATAGAATTTTAGTATAAGAACATTACACTAACATTTTTAACAGGCAGTACATGTTATTTTTAGGATGAAGAAATGTAGGAAAGTAGTTTTAGAGGTGGGTCAAACCTCAGAGTAGCTCTCACTTGCTTTATCTTCATCTCAGTTTATCTTTTTAAAAATGTTTTCTGTGTTTTCTTTGTTTTTCCTGCCTTTCCATTGTTCCATTTAGCCTTTCAGATTTTCCTCCTTCATTCCCTATTTTGTGGCTATTGCCTGTTGCTATGACTTACTTTTTCAAAAGAGCAGTGAGCGATCTATTTCATATCAGTGATGTAGCCTTTTTACCTGAAAACAGTCAGATCACAGGTACATCAGTACCTTGTGCTTTTGAGGGGAAAAAACAATACAGTATGTTGTAGCAGGAAGAATAATACATTACTGCTGAATGTTACACAGAGAAAGAAAAGCTGGTGAATTCAGCTTTCTTGCTACTGAAGAATGTTTCCTCCATTCAGTGGTGAGCATAAAATACTCCACATTTTTGTATTTGTCATACACAATGACTATACCTATTTTCTTAATACAGATTTAACATTTACATGCCTGCTATATTTGATACACTGGAACTATATATGTATACAAGGCTATTTGCAGTCAAGATTGGGTCAACTGAGCTGTTTGCCCTTTGATTCCATTAGCCTGTCCACATCAGCATTAATAGCAATACTTAACCTTGAGCAGAGTAGTAACTGAACTGCTTTTGTGTTGGTTTCATTTTATGATTCATGTGAGCAGTTGGCTTCAGGCTGATAGTGCCATGGGTGCTCACAGGCTGGCACGCAGGCTCCTGCACACAGAGACAATTGCTCCACTTGTTTCAGAGAATATAAATTAAGTTGCTGAAATGTTCTTGGAAAATAGTTTAAAATCTGTTTATCTTTTGTAATATTCAGACTTAGATTCTGAATTTTTGTTCTTTCATTTAATGCAGGAATATGCTAGTTCTGCAAGTTTAAAAAATAGAGATCTGTCAGAGCTGTGACACTTGCACAAGTCACCGGTCAGCGTGTTACTGAGAAATGTGTTTTCACAAAACAGATCCTGATACTGCATTCCAACAGGGAAATTTCCTGATCTTCCAAAGTACAATGCTAACCAGTGGAGCTCCCAGAGGAGGCTTCTGTAGAGAAATCTTCCCCAACCCTTACCTCAGTGGGAGTTTACACATTGAACACGAATGGGGCTGGGACTTTGTCATTCCAGGGATAGTCTGACTAGCTCTTCTTTACAATACAGGTGTATTGTCAAGAACAGATACCATTTATAACATTTCATGAATTTCAACTATCTTAATACACCAATAGGACTCCAATATGGAGACTTCACAGGAGAAGCAAGTTTTTTTCTGATTCTAATAGCCATTTCATGTACTTAATAGATGATCAATGTGCATGTTAGATCAATATGTAATTCCAGTTGGTACAGACTGTACAAAATTATTATTTCATTGAATCAACTAACTTTTTTATGGTCTGAGAAAGTCTCTTAACTGAACTAGAGAGGAATTTAATATGGGATAGGTGTTTTTCCTTTGGTGTGCAAAGCACCATGTTTGAAATAATTTATGAAATTCCATCTATTGTAAAGTAATCAATCTTCCAGCAAATTTTATATATCATATGTAAATATAGCTATGTTCTAAGACTGGCAGAGCAATTTGTGAATAGGTAATTTAGAGTTTGGATTTATTAATTATATATCATATAATACTAATAACGAGACAGTTTATTTTTAGAAACGTAGTGTTCCTCATCATAAAGGAGGGCTCATCTTCCCTTTGGTCCACAACTATTACATGTTTAGGAGGTCATTAGTATTCATGAGCTACCTCATTGCAAAAGGGTGCCATAGGGGCTATGAATTAGTCCGTGATCCTGCATTCAGCAGAAGAGAAAGGAAGCTTACTAGCTCGTGCTGGTGAAGGCCAGGGATTCTGTTGAAAGATTGAAGTAACCTCTACGGTGTGGAAAGAACTGCTAATAAAATATCATCTATACAGCAAGGAATACAGGGTATTCTTTACTTACTCATGGCTTGCATTATTGGAAAAATGGATGGAGTAAAAAGGAGTGATCATGAAAATAAACACCTAAAGTATTTTTTTATAAATCAGCAGTAAATCCAAGGGAATGAAAGAAATACTGTGCTTTCAGCAATGGCTATTCACTTAAGGTTTTTTCCCTAAAAGGATAAAATTCCAGATATTATATAGGTGAGTTTGTGGGCAAAGTTTTTTCTAGCTTCCTGTGCCTTACTATCTTATTTTTCAGGTGATATGTACTATTGGCAGGTTCTTTATGTAGCTACTGAGAAATACTGATGTATACCTATATACTAATTTTCTCAGTCTAAATAATTTGTCCAGTATAATTTTATGCATCTTGAATATAGGTATTAGATATCTGTATGTAGAAAGATATACAATGATTCAATACATGTAATTGGCTTTGTTTCAGTTCTGTATAGTTGTGTACGCTGTAGTTTAATATAAGCAAGTATCATTCACAATGTTCTTGTAGTGTATTCATTTTATAGAATTTAACTCAGGGTTCATTTTTATGGCAGCTTGTAAAGAATACTCTCTGAATAAGGTTTTTTGTCTTGATAGTTCATTTTTCCTTCCCACACATGCAAGTACAACTTTCAGGCAGTGGCAGTTTGCAAAACGGAAAGTGCTGTTTTCTTTCACGAGACTTACGGCTGACATGGTAACGCAGTCTTGATTTTGCCTTATGTAGTACAGATACTACTTTAGATAGGATCCATCTCAACTGCATAAGTTTTGGCAGGAAAATGTAGATATTTTTCTCTTGGTAAAGGGAGCACTGGCTTCCCAGCTGATGCAGGAGCAGTGGGTGACTCTGGGGGTGAGGGGCAGCCCCAGGGAGCCAGGGTGGGGAAGGAAGCTCTGCTCTTGCTGGGGGGATCAAAGGGGGTTGGCTTCAGTGGTTTACTTCAATTAAAAAAAAAAAAAAAATAAAAAAATCAAGTGGCTCTTTTTCCATGATAAGTATCTGTGAGGTAAAACAGTCACAGATAGATTATCTGTAGCTATTCTTAATATACACATTGATTATGTTATGCCACTAATTAGAAATAGCATAAGATTTTTGCTGAACTTGTCATTGAAGCAATTGCTAATGACAATAAAATAACTTTAAATAAGAAGGTAGTGAGTCATTTAATGTAGTATATTCTCAGTATACTGAGAAATACATTATTCTTAATTATCCTGCTACTGAAACCTGGATTTAGTTATTGTGTTATGATAACTAGGTTTGAATCAACAGTATAACTTAATACTTTACCTATTTTAGCCATGGGCCTGCAAAAACCTGAATCTGCATTTAAATGAAAGTGTCAATAATCCCAGCAAGTCCAGTAAAGGAAAGTAAAATTTTAGGTATGTTATTATCAGAAGGTTTAAATTCGAAAGGATATATGTAAATTCATGCAGGTCTTTTGCTTTGTTGTGCTTCATAAATTAAACTCTAAGCATATTGACAAAAGTAACAGTGTGAGCTAGGAGATATTTCTCTACGTGCTAGCCAGTAATGGAATGGAAAAATATTGTGTTCTAAGGATACTCAATTAGATGGTATAAGAAGACTGAATTTGAAATGTCTGTTCTTTTGATACTGTTCCAATTTACGTCAAATAGTAAACTAGCCCAGGGATTAGATTAATGCAAAGGAATCTGAATCTGTTTGCTTAGTTATGACAAGGGGAAGTATTGGACAGCTGTAGGATTTGCTCCTTGGTCCCGTACCATTAATCCTGTTTCTAGATAACTAATAGCTATTTTATATTAGAGGGACACTCGAACATATTTCCTAGGAAAGTAGGACCCATGTTTGCAAGGTAAAAAAAAAGATTAATTCTGAATGTCAAATATGTCAATCTTTTTTTTTATTAAGGTGAATCTTCTGGGTCCCTCTACCTGGAACAAAGAATGAAAATGGAAGTTTATGTGGGTCTTTGAAAAAGCAATTTATTTATTATTCAGAAAGTATTGATAGTCCTTGAATTAGGGAATTAATAACTCAAAAATGGGATTTTCCTAAAGTTACAATGCTATCAATTCTTATTTCTCAGTTGAGGGACATCTCCGTCTCCTAAACTCTTATTAAATAATGTAAGATTAGAGGATTTCAGCTCTGTTGTATAAAAAAAGTGAATACTGGCATAAAAATGTTCTAAGATTAGTATTTATTATATTAATAATCTCTTGAAATTCAGTAGAGCAAAGTCAATGGTATGATAAACAATTATTTCTTTAATTGCGTGGCAGATACATATACTTAATTGAGCTATATTGCTGTGATATGTTTATAGATGAGTATGTCAGCAAAGTCCATGTCAATATAATTCAAATCTCAACAGATGCTCTTGAAGTATTTTCACTTTCTTCCGTCTTTCTTACTAATGTATTGATGCATGAACTCAAGAGTTCTGGAATTGACAACAACTCCAATGCTCAAAATGGGAACAAAATGACTGTAGGAAGTTTTGAGTAGGGAGCATCATCAGCATCACAGGAATAGTCACTGAAATCCAATTCTAAGTACTGATGGGAAGGATTTATCCATGTGGAAAGGAATTATTCCCTGAGAATGAGGCCTGTGTGTTTCTGCCCTGCCCCCCACCCTGAAGTATCAGACTGTACATTTGGTCAGCCCCTTGGCTTGAAATAGCAAAGTGTCTCCTCCTCCAGTGAAGCAAACCAGTCAGTGGTGCCTTCTAGCACCCTGTGAACACGAGTATGGGGCCTTGTCTCCTCAGCAGAGGAGGAAAAAGGACTCAGTGTTTGGAAACTGGCTGATGTAGCCATTACATTGGTAAGCCCTGGTGCACTGAATTAGGGGTCAAAGTTTCGGTTGGAATACAGGGATTGTGTGACAGCACTCCCAGCTAAAGATACAGGTTGATTACGTATTCCAACAGTATCACCACACTGTGCATTTATTTGATCTCTAGTTTTAAAGTTTTCTTCATAAGTGTCTGAGTTAGGAATAACATTTCTTAAAGAGAAAACATTTCCAAAGATTTTCTGCCCATAGCCAGAATTCTGTGCTAGAGCTATGGACCAATATCCAACTCCAAAATTAAGGAAGAAAAACTTAACTAAATCTTCTCAAATTGTAGAAAAATACTTTAATCAGAAGTTTCAGCATTATTTTTGTGATGTTCATCGACACTTTTTAAAATTAAGTTGCTATTTGAAGAATGATGACTCCCATATTCATACAGGAATGATTCATATTGTTTCATGCTACAGTGTTTGTGGAGAGGTAAAGGAGGAAATCGGTGCTACTTGAAACAAAGGTAGCTGCTAGGTTAAACATTTTGTAAAGTTGAAGTTATTGCATTCTGTGAACAACAATAAAAATATAGTTATTTAGTGATCATTGCAGCTTTAAAAAGCAGCAGTATATGTAGCCTATGAAGTAAACATTTGTTCTGTATTAGGGACATGATTTATATTAAAGCCAAGAAATCAATAATTAGTTCCCTCAAGCAAATCAGTCTCTATTTTGAAAAGAGGGAATATTTTAGGGCCTTTTTTCTCAATTTTATATTGATTTTAAGTGAACGGAACTAGTTTGCCTGACACAAAACCTCTTCCTTGATACTTGCATATTTGTGGAAGATGGTCTTTTTCTGATTTTTTTTTTTTAATAAACAAAACGTGCTGTTAAAATTCTTCCTAGAATGATTAAATATATATATGTGTATGTGTGTGTGCTCACTTACATGTGAGGGAATGTGTGCTGAGGGAGATCTACAATAAAATACAAAGGAATTTTACATAGAAACATCAAGATACATATCTCCTTCCATTTTTGGCAAGCAAACCCAAAAGCCAGTCACTAAAGTCACAGAGGGATAGGATGGAACAAGACAGAACAGATTTTAAGCTCAGTGTGCTTCAGGTGGTCCACTAAAATGTGCCCTTGAATACTTCAGTGTGTCACAGCACCTTGTTCTGTGTGAAGGTGGTAGCTGTTTTTTTATTTGAACCTAACAGATCCTAAGTGCTGAACACCGTTAGATGCCTGTGCAGAGATTGATAATGACCTTGCTATGAAAGTGGTGTCTATTCAAGGACTTTACTTTTCCAGGTTCTTCTTCAAAAACTATTGTCTATTTTTATCGCTTCTTACATATGGTCGCACATTGGTAAATCTTGGTAACTGTCAGTAAAACATAATTTAGGTATACATCATTTTATACTTTCCTGGATCTGCCTTTGGACAGGCCTGATTTAAGCTTTAGCAGGGCCCAGATCTGTAGAAGTCACAGGATGTCACCACTTCTCCCACAGATCCCTTGGCAAGATTTGCTATCTATCTGAAACATATAGATTCCAAATTTGACTTTGAAATACAGAACTACTGAAAAAAAATCACTAAAAATAGTATATTACCAGTAGATCTACTAATCAGCAATACAATATCAAGGAATATTCCATCTACTAGGCTGATTTAACAACTACATCTGAAGAGAGTCAGGCTGCAAAATGAATTTCTGGATCTCTGCAGAGTGGTGGCTAACTTCGTAATGCCATTAGAGCTGAGGCATCACTTGGTCTTAGCAGTGTTTTTAGGACTGTTTATTAGTAAGTCCTGTGTGTGTTTGAGATTGTTCTCTTGAGCATGTTTCTGAATACCTTATCCAGCCTCTGTGTGCAGGAGCAGAAAAAGAATTGTTATAGAAACATCGAAATACCATAAAATAGCTAAAGAAAATCAAACAGAACTGACAAAGCAATGTCAATCAATGGATGTTCTAGTGGGTTATTAGTTTTTTTATTTCAATATTATTTTGCCTTCATACTGTGATGATTGCATTTACCTTTAAAGAACTGGAGAGCAAAGACCTAAAAAATACTGTATGTTATTGTATTATCTCTTTCTGTGAAGTATGAAAATGTAGAAGATGGTATCTTTGTATCTGTTAGGTCTTAAGGCTTTGGTGAACCTTGCCAATAACATACGTGCATTAACCTGCAGATAGTCTCTTGTCCTATATTCATTTACTTTGATTGTAAAAATGGATGTTTTATCGCTTTCTGTAGTCTGGGAGTATAGACAGGAAATCTCCACATTACTTTACATCTTGTGTGTCTCTCTGTCACTCTGAAAATCATGGAAAAATGTTCGTTTTGTTTATTTCCCTCAAAGGAGTGAAGAAAAAATTACAATACTGGAAGTATATAGTCCGAGGAGCATCAAATTAACCTTTTATTTGTGAAGCAAATGAATGAAAACGTACCAAGACTTAAAATTAATGTGCTAATGAAAACAAAAAGGCTTTTGGAAATGCTCTTACACCGACAAATTAACATATTTGTTTTTACTTTGTAACTGTAGTACATTTACTCCTAAAATGCAAGGCAGACGGATGGGGACTTCAGGGAGAATCACTAAGAGCACAAGTGTGAGCGGAGAGCTGTATAAGCTGGAGCACAATGACGGGAGTCAGTCGGACACGGCTGTCGGCATGGTTGGAACAGGTGGGAAGAAAAGGCGTTCCAGCCTTAGTGCCAAAGTGGTTGCCATAGTGTCTCGAAGGAGCAGAAGCACATCTCAGCTTAGCCAAACAGGTGAGTGAGATGCACGCTCTTGGGAAACAGGACTCTCACCAAACCTGGTTTGCCATTATTTCATCTGTGGCATCTGTGTTACACGTATATGGATGTAGACCACTCAGCAGAGATTTTCCAGCTTTGAAGAACTTTCTGAGATACTGATTTTCTCTGGTCTTTAGGCATCTGCAATATATAAATGCGTTTTAGAATATGTACCATAACACCTTTCTGACCTGATCAATGAAAAATGTTTTTGTCTCTTAGAAGCCTTGTTTACAGGTAGGCAAGGAAATGTAAAGGGACATATATGGGTATCAACAGTGGATAATGCTTTGGCCAAGAGCAGCTTTTTATGTATAGGAAATTCCTTTTAGCAGAAGAGTTGAGTGCGAATGGGGGAATTGAAATCTGAGCAAATGAATGGTGGTTGTTCAACTCAGATAAAAGGTTGTACCTGTAGTGGCAAAAAAATATGTTTTGAAGAACTACCTTTGATTTCATAGTATAGAGTAAATCCAATAATTTTTCGTTAAAAAAAAAAAACACTGGGAGACTGGGGTCAGTGAATTCAGATAAATTATACAACAGCAGGATGCTTCATTAGGGACATAAGATTTTATTGCTTCTTCAGAAATCTTAAAAGCTTCCTATCTGCATAGCCCAAAGGAACGAAAGCTCATAGAGAAATATATAAAAGAAAGAAGTAATGTTTTAGAGTCCCTGTCCTGCTCCTATTGAACCCCAGTGAAGACATTTGCTCTTGTCTTCAGTGGGAACAGGACCTGACCCTAAGGGTTCTTACTAAAAGAAGGAAAACAGAGAGGAAAAGCTCCAGCCTAGCACATAATGCATGCATATTGCAGCACTCCTCTCACATAGTCAGGGTGCTCTAAACTAAGGTAAGTAACAATATTGTTTATTTCTGTCATCAACTACCCCACCCTTTTCCTTGTTTTTCTTTTATTGCCAGATGAGCATTAGAAGTGATTCTTTCAAAATGTAAAGCTTGGTCAGCTTTAAGAAAAAGATTGTAATACTTTTCTACACTACTAATTTAAGAATTTTAAGCCAGAAATGATATAATCATGCAGTTGGACAAAACGATAGATGTATTAGATGTATTTGAAGCCCAGAATTGAATAGTATGTTGCTCAAAAATGCCATCTACCTGGTTGTTAGACTGGAATGTAGATAGTTGCATACAGTGAAATGTTATTTTAGATGCATCAGGATCAATCACATGCTCTTGAGTAATAAAAAGTGGTTTTGTATTAAAGAAAGGATTTTACGTCGATGTTTTCTCCACCTACGATTGTAACTGTGTTACAGAATTGTTTGGGGTTTGATCTAGTGTAACTTTCTAGCTCCTAAATCTCATGGAAACAGAAAATGCTATGGCAGAGCAGATCTTGGCTCCGTCTTAATAGTCCAGCTCTGAACAGGAACCAGGGCTGGATGAATAAAAGGAAGGCACAGGGGACTACCAAACTTGGGGTGATTTGCCTTGCTTGAACCCTTGCTCTTGTCAGTGGTGTTAGTAATTAACTTAAAATCTAAACTGACTTCCAAGCACTTTTTAGCATCATCTATTTAAAGCTCAGATGCTCCCATTCATCACAAAAAGATACTGTAGCTCTCCAAATTTTGTTTGATACACATTTCAGAGCAATAGGAATTTTGCAAGGAATGAAACACCTACAGCTATAACGGAACTCAAACAGCAAATCAAATATGAGAAGTATAATTATGTATTATTCATTATTGTGAAACAGTTGAGAATGTCATTTACTTTGCCTTACTGTGGCTTACACAAACAGTGCCATCTGTGGTATAAACAGAGCAAATAAAATGTGTCATGTTTTATCAGTCACTATTTTTTTAGTTAAATTCTCTGAAATCAGTGAGTGGAATTATGCATTTTTTAGAACAATATACACATGACACTTGATAGGTTTACCAAAGAAAATCCATTGTTGGAGACCAAATACTCATGCCCTAAATCAGGGACACACTTTCCTTCATTCCTGTAGTGTACAAGAGTGGAAGAGAAATCTAAAAAGGTCTTATTCACTTTAGTGTGTTGTGCCTAAGTGACTGAATAACGTCTCCACTATTCAGAATTTTAAAAATAAAAATGGTTTGACATTATAATATAAACTTGGTCCTTAAAACTGATTATGTGAAAATCAATTCTGGTAGCTAAATTCTGAAATTTTAAAACAGGTTTGGAAGTGTATGGGTCTCCACAGAAGTGGTGCCAGGTATGAATGTCTACTACAGGTTTTCAATACCTGAAGGTGTGCTGTTGACATAGAGCAGGTATTTTAAAGGAAGTATAAAAAAATACAGAAATGTATGTTTAGCCTCCACAGTTTTTCCTGAATTGGTCAGCTTAAATCTTTTTTCCCTATGGCTTGTGTGATTGTAAGGCAGGTACACATGGCAAACATAGTTGTTTCTGAAAACCCAAAATAGAAGATCAGAAATAAAACAAAAAGTCAGATATTTCTTGAAAATGGAAAGTTCCATATTTTTGTGGAGCATGTATAGCTGAAATTCTAGGTTATTACTGTCTTCAAAACCAGTAAAATTAATTTCCATCTGCCTTTTTCCTCTGCAGAAATGGTCAACAGGGGTTGAATTTGATTTTTTTTTTGTAGATAGTTCTTGCTTTTAGCATACTGCACAGGTTTAATCTTATATATAAACAGTGGTGTGTATAAACCGGCTATGAGGTAGCAAGTATTTCTAAGAGTAGATTTGCTTTTCAGTTGAAAAAAGGAGTGTGTGTGTGACCTGTGCATGCATGCATGTGTCTATAGATACACAAAAGGACCTCTTTGCATCAATGGGGCAGATCCACTTGCATGTAAGATTTAGAAGGACCAGTAATCACATTATTTCGTTCAGTGCCATTGAAAAATATTTATTCTGAATATGTTCCTTATAAGATTGTCAGTGAAATAAAAGGAATTTATTTTTTTATATAAATCTGCAAGGAAAAGTATATATTTCTGCTGCACCTTCCTTTTGATGATGTTTAATATTTCATAATACTTTTAGTAACTGGTCATTGAAATAAAAAAATCCTTACATACTGTGGTTTGTTCATTGTGCCCACAAATCGCATAGATTTTATAGTTCATCAAGAACAACTTGTGATCTGCTGGCTACATTCCCGATGAAAATCCAGCTCTGTTTATGCTATCACAGTTAAAAAGAAGAAAATAAAATGAAAATAAATAAAAAAGAAGCTAAAACTCCAGAAAGACCACGGAAGAATTTAAAATAGCTCCAGGCATATTCTGTACAATTTTAGTTATAATCCAACTTTTCTAGCTTTCTTTGCCAGGCTGTTTTTTGTACATAAATATATACAAGTGTACAGAATAAATATATAACAAAAGATTTTCTAATTACAGCAGCTAAACTTTAAATCATAGGGAAATAGATTATGATAGGAAATAATAAACTATTGTTGTGATGCTGTGATAAAACACTCTATTCCCCTGCAGATAGTCTTATATTATAGTTCCCAACCAATGAGTGACCGAGGGCAGTATTGATCATACTGCATTTTGATTTGGGGTTCTGAGTTTGTTTTGAAAGAGAGAAAAACTGTTGCCATAGGAGGAAAGAGTTTTATTACAGAACTTATACTGTAAGTAGAGACATGATAATGCATTTCAAAGTGGCTGGAGGTAATGGCAGTGGTATCACCAGTGAAATGAGTTCTGGAGAAAAGGTAAAGCTCAATCACATATGAAAAGAAATATTCCAATCCCTGGATCCCTCCCAGTTCTCCTGGTACATGCAGAGGTGTGGCTTAAGAAGGTGAAAAGATCCCTCCCTTTTGCTTTCTAACCATTGGTCAGCAGATAGGGGTTCAGAAAGATCATCTGCTAGTAGGAGCACACTTTCCTTGTTCTTTGTAAGTGCTAGCAGTGCTTTACAACCATTCTGACACTGTATCTTCACCATCTTGCTATCACAAATTTGGTAGTGTCACATGTCTATGATGTATTCAGCCTGATGCAATTGCCTGCTGGGTCATCAAGACAGATTTATTCTCTTTAAGGCAAATGGACAGGATGGTGGCTGAGGGGGAATTTTTGGTGTTTTTTAAAGGATATAAATGATTGTAATTCTTTAGCCATTTCTAATAGATGCCAACTTTTCTTTGAAAAGCATTGAAGGTAAGAGTGTGAAAGGAACTACAAAATTATCTGAGACTGTTTACTTAAATTAATATATCCAAAACATAATAACCAGTACTGAGAGAAAGACTGAAAATACCAGCTTTGAGATTAATATGAATAAAACCACCAGCGATGCAACTTGTCAGCCTTTTGAGACACACACAGGCTGTTTTCTCCAAATAAGTTCTTTGAGACTTATTTTATTTTCTTAGGTGCTCAACAGCATTAACATCAGTATTCTGTTTCATTTTCCACTGACATTGCTTGAGAAGCATTAGTATTCTCATATAAGACAGAGGTGAGACTTTGCCTAGGATATTGTTTATTGTTCCCATTACTGGTGCAAAGCAGATGAGAGCAGAAGAGGTGCAGAGGAGAGCTAAGAGAGCTTGGAAGACTGGGAAACTTGTCACTTGGGTCAACTTGACACTGGGTCATCTTTCTAAATGGAAATAGCTTGCCATGTTTATGGTATAAACCACAGTGAGCTATTTCTACATAAGAACCAAAGCTATTTGCTGTCCCTCTCCTGTCTGTGAAGTTTAACATCAACAACCTGAAATGAAGCCGTAGGCATTAATGTTTCAGAGAGAAGTTACGTACCTCTGGAGCTGACATCAAGTATTGTGACAAGGTGATAACAGAGGGGAAAAACCTGTTCGCTTTTAGGCATCTGTAAACTGGATAGTTGGAAGGAATCTGTGTCTGACTGCTTCACTTAGAAAGTAACTGGCAACATGAGCACAAAACCATGTGTGAAAATTGCACGTCCTCATGTGATATTCCCTACTACAGTATATTTTCTGTAATTTCCTGAAATTTTCCCATTAAAGAACTGGCTTTCTCTGTGTTTCTTTGGATTAAATTTCAAATTCCTGATTTCAGAAAAGATACCATCATCCAAGCGAGGAAATTGCCGTTGAGCAGGGAAGTCCTGGTAATCTTGAACTCCACAGTAGAGCAGTGCTCCTTTTGTGTGCTCATTCTAGCTTTAAGAACAGCACTTCTTCATCTGGTTGACTGCCTCCCATTTTACCTTCAAAGACTGATCCTAGGAAGGCTTTCTCTCATGGTCCTGTAGGATGACCTATGGTTAGGTAAACGTTTAGAAAAGACAACCACATGAATTACACCAAATGCCCTCTAGTGATGGAGAACATGATGGTTCACTGGAGGTACTTAGTGACTGTTACCAAGCACCACTCCACTGTAGTAAAAATAACACTGCCTGGGAAACATCAAAATTAGGCAGAGTAAAGCAATCCTCCGGGCTCAGAGCTACAGCATTTCAGAGTGGACACTGCTAGAAAAAAAATCTGTTTTTCTTTTTTGCAGTCTTTTATAATGCCAGCAGGGGTAATTTTCTGTCCATCCTTGCAGTAATTTCACTATACAAGAACAGATTTCATACGGGTCTAGATAGTATGGACAGATAAAGCAGATAATAAATCAGAAATAAAATATGCTGGAGGGTGGAGGCTTTTGTGATAAGGAGGGGATCTTTGTTGAGGTTCTTGATAAAGTCATTGTTTCTTTCCACAAGCTTGAGGAAATAATTCTGTTACTTTTTAACAAGGGTTGTGACAAACTTTTCTTGCAGTGGTCAGGCTTCTAGTTTCCTTTTTTTTTCAGGATTTCCTTTTAATTGATTGAGTCTCAATTATAGACAATGACAAGGATGGATTTCTGAGCATGTTTCTTTTACCTCAACCTCTCAGGGTTTTTTTATTACTGTAATGAAAGAAATTGGGCTTTTAAAAAAAAATACATTGATAAGAAAGCTGATTGCTAGACAAAAGTTCTAAAGACTTATTTTATCTAGACTTCAATAAATCTAGTATTATTATTAGACTGGATGGAAAGCATGGAGATTAATAAAAATACTATATGTGAGGAAGAAACTATTTAGGAGGGAGGAGGAAAGACATGGGTATAATAAAAATCACAGGATGAATGTAAATTATGCATAAGATCTGGGCAGGGAAAAGGCAAATGCTATCCTGGGTGCATCAGGCGAGGTGTTTCCTTGGAGAGTTAATGAAATGTTGGCATCATTGAATGAGGCACAGCTGACAGCTCCTCTGGAATACTGGTCACTCAGTATTCAAGAAAATGAATGCTGGATGTTTATGAGAATAAAGACCTTGAAGGATGATTTATTGCCTGATTTGTTTTCAGCCTATAAAAATGAAGGTTGATTATTCCATAAGAATGCAATGAGGGTAAACAGCAAATAGGCAGAAGAGTTTTTGAAGCTAAAGGGCAAAAACACTGGAAACTGTGGTATAAGATCAAATGGGTATACATTAGTTACAAATAAATGTTGTATTTGTCTTGAAATTACAATAAAGGTTCTAACAGTCAGAACAGAGACAGAGGTATCTTAAACCTCTCAAAGCATTTAACATGCTAGGGATGAAATAGCCCTTTTTTGTTTCTTATCTGGAGTAATATTCCATTGCTGCTTTCATAGGATTTCTTTTCTGATGTTCTTTTGTAATGCCATCTCCTGTTCATCCAGATGAATTGCTACAAGATCTTAACTTTTCTAATGGTAGATTCAGAAAATTATCTCGGAACTCAGACTTATTACCATAAGTCTTACAGCTTTACAGTTACCCACAGGTTTAGTTTAGTCTTCTCTAAAGCACCTGTTGTGCACTGTGTTGTAGAGGAACATTGCAATGGAAGAGGAATATTTTCTTGAATTGGATGTTTATCTCTGCAACAACACTTAACATTTATACATGAGCTTCTTTACCTGCAGAAACTCCGTTTTGCTTTCGTAATTCTGGACGCATTGCAGATGTTTTCCTTAACTTAGACTGTGTACTTTAAAAGTAATTTTCTGCAGCCTAATAAACATGTGGTGGTCTGTCCTGCGTCCTGCACCTTGCCCATTAGTGCTGTTTGCCTATTGTTCACTATTATGTCCGTGAGAGTCTTTCCACTCCAAGTTTTTATTTTTTCCAGAGCAGGCCATTAGGCCACTATGCTTTGCATAGTTGTGGTGATCTATGAGGACAATGGCTGTGTTGCACAAAAAAGAAGAATGGAGGGAGACTGACGTTAAGATGGATTTATTTTTTCAGCCAATCTATAAAAAGTCTGTAGTGTGGCAGCAAGGATGGTAATGGTGCCTTAGGGACAGTGACAGGATCTGGGCTCTAAACCTGACACTCCGGCATCAAAGAGCACCCCTCTGAACCCACCAAAAGCTTCATACCCATCCCATATGTTTCTGCAGAAGGAGGGGGGAACAAGCAAATGGCTGAAGAATAATAATAAAAACAAAGACCTGGTTATTTTTGTAAGAGGAACTCTTTGTTCTAGTAATGATACTTAATCTTTTAAACTACTGAGTGAATGTAAGCATGTTCTCTTTTACTTTCTGTTGCCGTCTAGCTGAGGAATTCACTACCCTTAATAGAAACACAATTCAGTTCCAGTTACTCATCTTCCAAAAGATTTCCTAATAAGGGCTAGTATTTTCAAACAAAGTCCCACTGCTCTGTTGAGTTAGTGTTAGATGTAGCTCTTTTCCTTTTCCCTGAAATATAAATTTTGACTTTGTCTCCTGTTATGTAGTTCGTTGACTTGTACTCAAAAGTATTCATTTGCTTTTCTGTCTGCTTGCACTTTCTCCCTAGAATTTTTAACACAGATATTACTGCAGTAGTAACTGTACTTTGGGCTATTTCCAATATATAAGTAGCATGGGGGTTAGGAGAATTTATACTTCTTCAAAAATATAATATTGATTTTAGCTAAGCTATGACATACATCTCTTGTAGAACTATAATTTCAAAATAAGTCAACTGTGTTTCTTAAGTGTAGTTTCACTGTTATGATTCTATTGTATTTTTTATGAAATGTTTTATAGAAAGACCTACTGATAATTCTGACTGTACTTAACTTCGCTTTGTTTAAAGAGCTGCTTTTTTTTTTTTCTTTTTCACCTGATTCACACTGCTTTTACAGGATTTACTTTATGCAAGTATAAACACCGAGTAGAAATAATATCAAAATTATGTCAGAAAAAGGAAATGGAGCAGTGCCAAGGCACTATCAAGTGGGGGGAAAAAAAATATTTTCACATTAAACATTTCTCCATAAATGCCTAGAGAATTTCAGCCTTGAAGTTGAATTTTATATCTCTTCATATACTTCTTGCCTGATCGGGTTCACAGTTTGTGGCTTCCTGGAACTTAGGGGATTTTGTGGAAAGGTTTAGAGTACCTGCAGTCATCCAGAGGAAAAGTACTCTTACCCTGTGGCACAAAAATGAATTCTGGTCTCACAGAAGAATTGCTTAGAGTCAGATGATCTAGCCTAGTCATTATACACCTGAAAATTTTTTTTTTCTTTCCTAAGCAGTCATTTTCTTAACAAACATAAACTTTTATTTTGGTTTTAATAAGACAGCCTGTTCAGCACGAAGCAACTAATTCAATTTGTAAGTACTGATTTGGGAGCTCCAGCTGTCTAGTTTAAAACTGGGAAGACAAGAAATAGCTGTATCTGCAGTATTTCCTTCACAGGGTTCTTCCAAGTGTCTAGCTGAAGTTTGGGGCAGAACTGACTGGACACATACAATCAGCTACTCAAAAGGCTGCTCAAGGATCTGTCACCAGCGCCTTTTTGTTGAATTTTGCAGAGTCTCACACTATGGCCTTTTCCTGGATACTTTTTCTATCAGAGTTCCAGGGAGCAGATCAAAATATTTCATAGAAAGTTTGAAATCTGACCAGTATATTGTATTATTTCTTACAAACTATCTATGGTATTATGTTTCTCATGTATCTGAAGAATATGCAATAATTTCAAAAATGTTAGGGTTTTTTTAATGGTTGCTTTTTTGTCTGTGGGATAAAAATCAGTGTCTTGGGGATCTATTTATTTGTAATGATTTCTCTGGTCTCAGCAGAACTTGACAGATTGACAAGTTATCTTAATGCAGGTCCATGCAAATGGAATTCCTGTTTATAAAGCAGGTTACAATATCTGGAAAGCTCTTCCAAGGAGTAATCTCAGGGCTGCTGTTATAATTAGTTTTGCTTTCACAAAACACCATCGAGGGCTTTATTTATAGCTCTGCCGTTTGATTAGATTTGATGTTGCAAAATGTTCTCTCTCAGACCACGGCCAAACTGAAACACTGAATTAGGTGCAGATGTGACCTAGGATTTTTATATATAAAAGTAAATCAGTTTTACACATCACTTTCCCTTTGAAAATTATCCTACTAACCATCTTTTCTCCTTCCTGAGCATCTCTTTTTTGGAGTTCATGGTCAGGGCAGGATGGGTGGATTTCTTTGACAAGACTCATCTGCTTCCTTCAGTCTGGACTCCAAACTGACTAAAATGTTAATGGGGGAAGATGTTCGAGGGGCATTGAAAACAAACTCCAGGGTAAAGACACACTAGGGTATATACACTCTGTTGAAGTTTAGTATTATCGATAAGAAAGAAATAATTTACCAGAAAAACATTTTGAGGGAGTTGATTGTCTTTACCTTAGAGGCATACCATGTTAAGAACCAGGTTCTTCTGCTAGAGGTGCTTGACAGCACTGTGAAGTGGTCACACACAGGATCCCATTAATCTAGTAACCAAACTCTTTCTCTGGAGTCTCAGCAATGGCCCTTGTGAGGCACAACCACTTCAAGAGCTGGACAGGACAGAACTGAGTTGCTTTTTTATTGCACTTACTTCTCCTCAGATATGAAAAAAATTAACTGCTCTAGCAACAGGCTTATATCACAACAAGAAAAGAGCTATTATCTCTAGCATGTGATGGAACAGGCAACTTCAATATATTTATGCTAGGATTATAGAGCCAGATGAGGACTTAGCTTTGTTAAGAACAGATGAACCATTATCATTGACTGGGGAATCCAGAAGAAAAAGTGACTGAGAAATTGTGGTGGGTTTGAGTAGCAGTGCAAAGTTTTACTTTAACATTACTTAGACAGTTGCAAATACAGTTTTATTTTTGTTCAGGCAGCATTTTTATGCTCCATGCCTAGGTAAAGGCCTTTACCCTTTACTCTGCTTCAAGGGGATATACAAGTTTATGGCCAACTTGGGAACAATGGCAAGAAATTTGATGGGATCACAAAATTCCCCTTTTAGCCAAAATTCAGGCTCAGAATCAAATCTTCCTGTGCAAATGCTGATGATTGAACATTTGACGTGGGATTGTTTCCTTTACGTGGTGCCATTCTGTTGCATGTAGCCAGCAGAGAAACGTGCACTTCTGCTCGTGGCTCACCTATCCTCAAGTAAGTATCTGAGATAGTAAAAATAAACTGCACCCTAAAATGTCTGTTTCTCTCTATATGCTCGAAAAGGAGCCTGGCACTACATGCTTCAGTACAGCATATACAGACACAAAAATTTCAGTGAGATGGGTCCTACTTAGCTTGTGCCAGCCCCCTTCCTTCCTGCTCCCAGCCCTTTCCTTGGTTCCCCCTCAAAGACCAGCAGTAACAAAGGCATCAGCTGCCCCAATCCTTCATCTCCTGTAGCTGAATCCTGCAAGGTTTCCTATTGCTCCTCTTGCACAGAGGAGAGGCACAGAGCAGAGCTGCCTGAATAGAGGAGGTCTCACTTAAGAAATGAACCCACCACTGAGCTACACAAAATAGACATTTTCTTGTTCATGCAGCCTGGCATGCAATAAGCAAACTGTGTCAAAGCATCAGGTTTATCCCTCATCTTGCTGCACAATAGCAAAGTTCAAATTACGGAGTCAAGAGTGCCTTTCGCTCACTTGGAATGAAATTACCACTTTTAAAAAAAGGTGTTTTTTTCATCGTTATGACTGTCTATGGGGGATTTTTGTGTTATTTTTGTAGGAGATCGGATAATGATCTTACTAAGATGGAGTAATTCTCTACCTTGTGGGCAGTTTCTCTTATTTGCTCTGCTGATTGCTCAGCACTTGTAAGAGCAGCAGGATTTGGTTGCAGGTGTAAAATCAGAGTTTTCTAAGTCTCTGTGTGAATACTAATCTAGAGTTACATATATGTGTGTCCATTTTATATTTTTGTATTGTTTGCAAAAAGGGAGCCATTAATATGTTTATATAAAGGATAGTAAGATTGTGAGCTTCAGAAGAAAAGTACTGCCTTGCAAAGCCTTTAAGAAGTCTCTTGGTTAATTGTTTTAAATGTGATCAAATCAGAAGAAATAAGGACAGGCAGTTTTATCTCTGATGATCTCCTTAAACATCTTACCTTTTCTGTTTAGCAAATGTCATCATCAAAGCTAGCACTATGTAAGTGGTATACATCTTTTTTAGTCAGACCAAACATTGAATAACCATGTAGATGTTAATTCTAATTTTATTGTAACTCTAATTAATTGTGCACTCAGCACAACTGTCATGATCCAAGCCTTTCATACATTGTCATTAATCAAGCAGAATATGTAAGACCAGCATTGTCCTCTTATACCTTGTTTATGAGGAAAATGTAAGTGCTTTCACTAATAATGATATTCCTTTTTTTTAGTGTACCATTAGCAAAAATATTACTCTTTTTTTTTCTATTATGTGACACTGACAGTTTCTGCAAGCTGGGAATAGGATAATGCTTTTAGTTTTCGAAGGATAGTCGGAGAGCACAGCAAGCTGCAATGTGCTGTTACTCATCTAATGCTGCCATGTGTTTGGTGCTGGGATAATGAGCAGTAACTGTGCTATCTTAGTTTTACAAAGGGTTGATAAATTTTACATGTTAATGCTTTTATTCATACAGTGCTTTTTTACTAGTGTATTAATATTACTTTTCACATATATTGCAAATAATCTGGTGCTGAAAGAGAAAAATATTTGGATAACGTGAACTTTAGTTGAGTTAAAAGTGAGGAAGAGAAACACCAAGGGAAATGAAATCATTAATGGATCAATGATTGGTCCCAAGAGGAGGGCCAAATGATGTCAGTTTAGGGTGACAGATGCGACATCTCCTGACTTGCTTCTCATCTTTCACGCTTTGCCTGTGTTCATGTGGTACCCATCACTACAATCTTGGCAGTACTTGCAACAGAAATTGTGTGCCATGGAGAAGTAGGATCCCCAGTGTTCTGTAAAAGAACTGAGAATTAAAGGAAGTTGCAAAATTGAAAAGTGAACCTTGATGCTTTGCATCGCTGCATGCCTCTTTCACTTAAAGACCTTCCTTCTTCCCATAGGGATGCTAATCAGCCTATAACGCACAGATAGTTTCTCTTCATGCATTGAAAGTTTTCTCTGTTGGTGGGATATGCTTTTTTTTTAATAAGTCAATTGCTCTTAAGAGCTGGCTGCTGAAAAATCCCATTGATTTCAAGGCTTAAGAATTTGGTAGCTCTATAAAGACTGTTCTGTAGAATAAATGGGTGACCTTTTCAGATTGTTTTTTCTGTTTGTTGTTTGAAGTTTTCTATCCTGTTCAGCATTGCAGTAGCAGTGTAGCAGTCTTTGAACAATCACAACTGGAGCAAGAACTGCTGTGGATACTATATAAACATGTACTGCTGAACTTCGCTTTGTAGTGCAATTTATTTTATGTGCTCTTAATTTATGTTCTGACTTTTATAGTTCAGCTCGGACCTCTTTAATAGTAGAGATGGTTCTTTGTTCTTTGTGTTGTTGGCAGTCATAGACCTTAAAGCATTTTACGAAAGAACAGTAAGCGCCGTTGTCCTGTTTTATTGAGAAGCAAACTCCAGGACTGGAAGTGATCTACTGAAGGTCTCACAGTCTGAAGAAGAGCCAAGACTTCCTAAAAACTTACGACTGTAATTACTAGATTAAAAAATATTTGTAACTGGTTACAGTACTTAGGAACACATTATAAGAGATAAAGTAATCTCATTGAAATGGTACTGGGAAAAAGACAAGCCAGAGTGTACATGTGTGTGTGTGAGCACATGCCTGTAATCTTTAATGAGGTGTATTAGTTTAAGCAAGGATTCCATGAGACCTTAAATGTCCATACATTAAAGCCTGTCTCAATATCACATATATTAAACAGATTTAATAATGTTTACAAGACAAAGTATGACAGTGTTAGCTTTCTTGAAATGGGAATCTATGGCTGAAAGCAATAAAACGTTTTACCCCTACACTATGGTACAGTAGGACTCACCTTTGTGCTGCTGGGATATAATGTGGGTCATGCATAAATTCATCCTTGGGTTCATTTAGCGTTTTCATTTCTTGTGTCCTCTTAGTGAGAATGTTTCTATTTTGAGGATTTTAACTAAATACATTACCAGGAAGGACTTGCTTTAAATACTAGTAAAATAGATTGTTCTCTGCAGTGCAAAATTAGCTAAATAAACAAGTAGTACCTGATTACTTTACGTGTTTTAGCGATATTACCATACAGTATATTTTTGACCATGAACTAAATCAGGACTTCACTGTAAGAAGATCTCTAGAATCTTTTAATCTGGTTGAGCAGTGAAGAAATGCTTAAGATATGTGAACAGATCATTAATTACACTAAAATCATTACGAATAGATTCACCCATCACAGGGTAGCCTTGACAATGTATATCTTTATACTCATATCTTGTTGACTGTTTCTTCATCTCAAGTTTTGCATTTCAGGACATGGCATGGTGACATTTGCTATTTTACTTGATGGCACAGTGCTGGACTTTCTGTAACAAGATATTTTAATTAATATGATTATTACTTCTATCAAAATAATAGCATATCACTGTCAGTTATCATTACAAAATACCTGAAAACACTGTAGTTACCTGCCTTGCTGAATAGGAAGATGATGTGATGAGAGATCAGTAAGTGTCTTCCAGATGTTTTCCTTTCCATTTGTAAATTCTGAAGAAAAGCAGACCGGATTTTCAACCAGATTCTGGGTTGGTACTTTATTTATTATTGTGTCATTGAGATGAATAGAACAGAACATACTATAAACTCGTGGATTTTGAGTTATATTAAAATATGATATAATTTTCTGTAAATTATATCCTAGTAAAAAGGTAATTATATTTATTTAAAATTTCCAGGCGCATTGTGATGGAACAGGATTTTCTGGGAAAGTTGACTTTGGTTTCTAAAGTGCGTTATGTTCCTCGCTGTTGAATTACCATCTTGTCACATCACAAACATATTGGAAGTTTTATTTAACTATCAGGCATTAAGTATCCAAGTGAGGGTGAGTCTTTTAGAGATCTCCACATGATGAACTTGGACCTTCATGAAAGTTCTGTGTGCTTTTGTGAATTAGTATGTCTGTAAGACATAAATCTGAATGAGTATGTAAGATGTAACAAAACACTTCTCCCAGATAGGGAGGAAGAGAAGATATTTAATAGGACCATGCACTTAGGATTTGTTTTTACATTTAGTTTGATATAGTCAATGAGTCCAAAGTTCCTCAGAAGATGACAGAAAAATGTATAGAAGAGTTAAGGCCTATGAAAAGGCTTTGTTCTTTCCCAGCTCTCTTTCCCAGCTTGGGGGTACACATAATGCACTCTTCAGAGAAAGATCACCGCTGGACGATGGTGTCCAATCAAGGGTTAGACAGATCAATTCTACTTTAAAAATTCTGTGGAAGAAAACATAAATTATTCTAAGAACTTTTCTGCTTATATATTGGTAGTTCTTGACTTGAGATGAATACCTTCGATTTTCTCTAGAATATGTTCTTTTTGTTAAAAATTAAATACATGTGTTAATGCTGAGGGGAATATTGTGAATATATATTCTTTTGGAAACCATATGCAATCAGGCGCATGGTATGAAAGAATTGTAAAGTAAAATAATTTTTAGATTTGAGTTTTCTTTTGGTTACATTGGCTCCTGTTGCCACTGAAATGCACATCAAAACTCACTTCAAAAGAAGCTGGAGATCATCTTCACTACACATCTTCAGGGCTGCATCACTAATGGATGGAGGAAATCCTGTGATTGCAGTAACCTTTTCAAAAATACCTTCTTTTTGATACCTGACATGCTAGTTTTTGATATTTTTGTAGTCTAAAGATGGGATATTTAGTAACATAGAATCATTGTTATTTACAGGCTCTGAAATAGTTTTTTTACTAGCTATGTATGTTACTTTAAGCTTATTGAAAGTCACTTCTATATAGTTTCTTACTCTGTCAGTAATGGTATCCTTTAACCTATCAAGGAGTTTCCAAACTTCTTCTTTTGTGATATTTGCATGCTCTTGATGTCATAATTCATTATGATTTTATTAGAAGTTACCTGCCAATCAGCTAGTTTTATTATTTCTGTCCAACCCTTACTTGTCCAGCAGGGCAGTAATATAATTTTTATATAAATGTGCCAGGGTTTCCTGTTTTATCTCCAATATTCTGTCATGTTAGATTCTGTTGTGCTCATGTAGTTTTAAAATCTGATCTATTGTAGAGGCTATAATAACAAAATTGCGTGTTTCCTTAAAGAGTATTTCATAATGACAGAGCCAGGTCATACTTTGATCATATGTTTTACCTTATATGATATTGATTCGTACTGTATATGGCAATCTTTTATTCTGTGGATATATTGTGTATAATCCTTATTTTGATGATGTCTTACCTGCGTAGAATTTACCTGTCTTATTTTTTACTGCTATTTAACTCTCCGCTGCTATTTTTATAGCAGCCTGTACTCAATAACAGCTAACCTCTGACAATGTGAACCCACCCTAAAAGCAGCACTCTCATTAATGATCATAGTAATCCTGAGCAGCAAATAGAGCTTTATCTGTCAGTTCCAAGAAAAAAATACTATCTGAAATAATTTGTGTAATATACAGATAATAAGAGATTAGTGCATCTGTGACCTTCAAACCATTAGCTCTGCAAGATTCGAGCACTGTGGTGTAATCCTGCTATGAAAGGCAAGTTTGTTTTACTTTTGTATTTCATGATCTTCATCTATGTGCTAATATATATTGTAATCCCTGGAAAGATGTAGTACTGCTTGGCTTGAGTTATTCTATGCTACATTAGAGGCAAAAAATACTGTTAAAGGCAAGTTTCTATTTAACCAATAACAAGCCTAGGAACATGAAAATAGGGTTTGTTTGTTTGTTACATTTTAATTTTGTGCTGTGTACTCTGGGGAGCCCCGTTCTATATGCTATCTGCAAGTAAATTCAAACTTGGAATTCTGTTGTTCAGACTGGGTGATTGATTGTTACAGGTTTTTGTGTTTGTTTTTATGATGTGTATTTGAAAGCTTCCCTTCATACCGAGCTGTTTGACATTCTACTTTCCCTTCTAATTTTCTTCAGTGCTGATCTTCATATGCAATTTTTTTCCAGTTTATCTTAAAATGGTTGTCATCACTTCAACTGTGATAGGTTTATCGGTACCCTCGATATCAAAACAGCAGAAAATTTAATTCTTAGTCTTAGCCTCTGCTTTTGGATAATACAGAAGAAGGAAAATGGCCTGTTAAATAGTTTGGAAGCATTGGACTTAGCCTCATATTATACTGTAATGTCTGTTATTAGCATGCATGGAGCAACATTTGCAAAATTTGTATTATTTCAAGAAAATTATCTATATTATTTCAAGAAAAGTGCATTTCATCATGGAACTTACTAATATGCCTGCACCTTTGTGTTAAAAACTGTAGTTCAAGTAACCCTTTTTTTGTAGTTGGCATAGCAGTTTGGAAGTGTTTTCATTTCAGAAATAATGAGCAGTTTGGGGGTGAGTTGTTTTTTTCTACAGAGTTAGGGAGTATTAGCACTGTTTCATTTTCTTTTTCCATCTCATCCTGCTTTGTGTTTGAAAGGGCTTTAAAATTTGACAAACGCTTTCCGTCTGTTTAAATGTATTGGCTGTAATTCAGATGCTCTCAAGTATTAATTTATAATATATAGCTAATTCTCCCTCGTGCTTATATGTTTCATAGCTTTTTATTATGTTTGTAACAGATGATTTTTACATGAGAAATCTATTCTCACTCAAGGCAACAGTTGCAATAAAGAAATCTGGCTTTGCAATGAAAAGTTAGCATAATTTACCAGAGAAAACACAGAATAACTCTTTCTGCATTGGTACTCTTTCTGCTTGGTGTCTGTTGACTCTTATCTCCTTTGCCTTTGAGAAAGGGAAAGCCTTGCAACCCAGAAAGGAGAGCTGAGGAGACTGAGAAATGGGCAGCCATTAAAAAGCCTGTAAAAATAACCTGCATTCATTTTTACTGGCAAAAGGCACCGTGTTACAGAAAATCCTGCCCTCTCAACATCTCTCCCTACCTTGCACACTAATCTAAGCCATACTGATGCTATGGTAAATTTTTGTGCTGGTGTCTGTCTGCAGCACAGTTGAACCTTCACATCTTGTCGGCAGAATTTTCCTCAGTCTATATTTGATGATGGACATAAAGCAGCAGTATTGGATGCAAACTGTGTGATTCCGTAGCAGCGTCATGCCAGAGCATTCATTTGGGCAGTTTGGCTGAACGATCTGTCTCTAAACTGAGTCTTGGTGTACACTTGTCCACTTTCAATAATATAAACACAAAGAGAACAATTATATCTTACAGTTACGCAGTGTTTATCTAGCACAGATCTACTCTCCAAGCCTGTAGGTGTTTTTACATACTGACTGCTGTAACTAATGTAAAACAGTTTAAACCCAATGCCACAAACAGCAGTTTTAAAATGGAAAATTCAGTGACTGTCTCACTCACTGCTTACCTGTCTTAACTACTTCTATGAATAAAAGGCTGATTAAAAAGATTAATTTGGCATCAGGGCCATCATTAAGTGGATTTGAATAGACCAAAAGAAGGAGCCTCTCCTGACTTTTTAGCTTCTCTTCTCACAGCTGCTACCTGGGCTGACCTCAGATGTAAGGAGAGTAGGACCTTATGTCATTGCAACACATCTGGCTTGGGACTTCATATAGTCACATTTAAAACTGCAGTCAAAAGTAATGCAAAAGAAATTCAAATTCAGAGTAAACCTTAATGTAGGTTCTTCGGCTCCAGGAGTGCACAGCTGCATTTTACTGAAGCTGAAACTTGAGCAGGATCACTGATGGTGGTACAATGTACATCAGTGCAAACAAGGTTGCAAAAAAACCACACAGATTTGAGTTTAGGAATGTACAAAAGTTTAAATGAAAGTTTGTTTTTGGATGAGGTTCTTTGGAGGTTGCCCAGAAAAATTTATTCTTTAGAGAGTCCAAGGCTAATATTTCAGGAGGTAGATGAGCTTGAATTCACTCTTCCTGCAGTGGCTGAGGAACGAGCCAAAGTTTTGGTCAGCCTTTCTGTTACAGATCTAGAAGAGCAGGTCAGACAGCTATAATTCTGGAAAGTGGTTTTGGTCATGATTTTTCCTGGAAGTAGGAGAAGGAGCGTAAAGGAGCAAAGGCTGTGACCAAAGTGGGGGCTTTCCAGGAGCCTGTGGTATGAAAGCCTTCCCTCCATATGTTTTCTGTTTAAACTTTAAAACTCTTGTGAGTTTCCCTGATCAAGGGCCTGAGTGGGAGGGAACTTGGTGTGAAACTGCTCAAGATGGCAGCCTGGTCTGGGAGCCTTTGCCATGCACTTGCTGAAGGCATGTCTTGGGAGGGTGACTGCACACATTAGCAACTACCAACATCAGTGTTTCATTCCTACTATGCCGTTGTACAGGTCTTTGGAAGATAAATCTTTCTGTTTCATTGTATTTTGCTTTTTAAATTTTCTTAACATACATTACAGGAGAATTGCATACCGAATGACTCCATATTTTTCAAAAAGGTGGTAAGCCACCCTTTATGTTCAGAACATCATTTCTAAATGCATACTGCAGAGCAAGAAGATACAAAGTACTTCAACTATTGCACTAGGTAGGAAGTCTGTGCCCATGCAATGAAAATAGGTGGACATTTCTGCATAGGTGTGACATGAGATACCGTGTACATCCTCCCTACTGTGGAGAATTTTGAATCTGTTAGTCACCTATACTGTGTAAGTATTTGCACTTAACTCCTGTTACATGTTTATTGGATGAAATGCACAATATCACTTGTGGCATTGTTCTCATTAATCATTTTATGATACTTTAAATAATGAGAACTTCACCATAACTTGAAGATCTACTGGAGAGGAATTTGTCTTTCACTTTTTTTCTCTTATAATTATATTTGAAATAATTTGCTTCTTTTTGCCTGACAAGTGCTGAGTCATTACATTTGTCCTTTCTATCTTTAATCAACCTGATATCAAAAATCACTATGTGCATTAGGTTGGGTACCTCCTTTGTGAAAGAGAATGAGAGACAGCGCATCAGTCCCCACAATGCTTGAATGCTGAGTTGATAAAGGTATATTAAATAATTGATTTTTAACCAATTGCAAGAGGAAAGTGTATTACATTTTTGGAATAGAGTATCAAAAAAACTGAACTATTTTTACATGGAAATACCCATATGGCAAAGTGAATTTTTTCAAAATTAAGTTTAAAGATGAAAAGAGTAATTCAGTCATGACGTTCAGTTTTCAAAATGCACATGGGCACTTAGCAGGCAGTAAAACTTTAACTCTGGTGTGCTCAAGTCCCTCCAAACAGTAACATCATTAGACTTTTTGGTAGTGTAATTGAAATTCAGTTTTTAAAGCTAATTTGATGCTTTCTCAGCTTTGCAGTCTTTCAGGCTTTGTACCGAAACTCATGCAGACTGAGTCAAAATCACCAGGATAGAGAAATATGTTTTCTGGGTTCATCTCACTCTCCTCATCCAGTTCTGAACAGCTACATTAAAAAAATGCATCAAACAAGATTGCCAAGAATATTTTGTGCTCTTTTCTTCTTGCACATCACTAGAAAATACACTGCTCACTGAATTTTTTAACCTTTCGGCAGTATATTATGAAGTGCTAGCTGGCAGGTAGTTCAGTACTTTTTCACTGCAAGGCCCTATAATGTAATCACAGTTGTAAAAGGAACTTGTGAGTGAAGCAACTTGATCATTCCTCACAGTGCTCTGGTGCCAAGTGGTTACAGGAGAACGAGGGAGAGGCAACGCCAGGACCCCAGAGATTTATTCTACCCAGAAACAGCACGAGATATTTAAACAAAGGTGAAGCTGCTTTAGGTGCTGGCTGCTTGCTAAGGATCATACTGTAGCTGATGTTTAATTTTGCTTAAACCAGAGGTAAGCCTGTATTTTCTGTGTGTTACTGTGATGAGCCTACGTATTAGTCTGATTTAGCAGTGTGTGTTAGTCTGGGGTTTTAACTTTGCAATGCTACAGTCACTGAGGACAAACCTGTGTCACTGTGATACTGCCCTGATCTGATACACTAGAAATGATCTCTAAAGGCAGGTTAGTAACATTTTTCAAGGGAAACGTAATACCCACCTGTGCTGGTAGTGGTAAAATAAAACTTGAAGGGCTTGAAAGGTGCATTCCAAACAAATTAAACTATGGAAAAGGCACAGAATATTCAGATCAATTAACAGGATGCTAATTGTTGTGAGAAAAAGGAGAGGACTCTTTCTGAAGCTGTAATGTCTTCTGTTTAGTCTGGAGTGCCATTACATTAGGACTGAGTTGTTATTCAGAAACTTTTCAACTGTATAAAAATGCTTGTAACATATTTTTCCTAGGAGATGCTTTGGCACCAGTGGTTTCGACAGCATTTCAATTAACAGTTTTAATGGAAATTATTAAAAGAAATGGACTTTGGGTTGCATTATGTACATCACATAGTTCTCAGGAGACATTTTTGAAGATGCATAGCAATCATATTTTTTTAAATTAGTGATGTCTTATAAATGTTCTCATTGGTGTTATCATCTTGTAAAATATTGTCTTTTAGTAATCATACTGTCCTTTTATGCTTTTAATAATAAATAATTTAGTATTTGTAATTGTGAAGACTTATTTAAAAATAGTCTCAAATTTACAAAAATTGTAACAGTTGCCTAGAACTAAAAAAGACTTCATGCATTTACTTAAATATGTTTAAATTTTTAAAGAAATAAAATGTTGGTGCAGGTTATCTGATGAATCTCTTGTACTCTCTTCTACGTTACAATTTTCTTTTCCTCTCCTATATTAACTGGCAGCTGCATCCCAGCACCCTTTCAGTGGTCAAATGTTATCTCTGTACCACATGTCAGTTCTTTTCTAAGGGTTGGCTGGTAATAAACGACTTTGTAATATAATGCTGTGTTTTGCTGTACAAATGTTACTGTTGAAGTGCAAACAGCTCTTCTGAGCTTCTTATTTCATTCCGTCTTGCTTTCTCTTCCAGTCTAAAGAAGCCAAGTGTACGTGAAAAAAATGGGTGCTTGAAATTTTATAAACTGTTTATATAGTAAATAATCTGTTGGAAAGATGACTTTGTTACTAACTGAATTTTACCAAAATAAGCTCTAAGAGTTGAAGAATTAGGCATGTATACCTATTACAAGTTTCATTGACATATTCTGCTTTTATATAGCTCTCTGCATATGTGTGAACAGGGTAAATTAGATGCTGTTATTTCTGTATGTTTATAAAGTGTGTTTAGTGCAATCCCAGCAGTAAAATCTTTTTACAGTACATCATCACTGATTGCCTCATTTTGGCTGACAGACAGTGGCTCATTTCACTTCATTGCAAGTATGTGGACAAAACTATTAATGTAAAAATCTTTGGACAAAAAATACTAAGAATTTCAGCAGCCATGAATTAACTTCTGACCAGATGACCTTGCTTTTCCTTAAGATCCATATGTCCTGGTTACTCCCAGGTTTTCTTCCCTGACATGGGAAAAGCATAGGTATTGGGACATTCATACAAAACCACGTCTTTGGGGGTTTTGTTTGTTTGTTTTTGTTTTTCTTTTGTTGTTGTTGTTCTTTTTTAAGTAAATATGCCTAAGACCTTCTTTTCTTAAGAAGAAAAGACGTGTAAAAGCAGTTGCTCGAAATTTTGAGGCCATTGTTGGGTAGTAAATAATGGCCTGATTTTCAAGTTTTTGTGTACTTCTGTTTTGAGCTTGGACCTTAAGCAGCTCCTCTCGTTTCTTCTCAAAGTAGAACTTCAGCTTCACAGAAGTCAATTGGAACTATTGGATAAGTAGTTACTTTCTTTTGAAATCTAAATGTGAAGTGTTAAGAGTCTGAGTTTGAAAGCTTACTTTTCAATGAATAACCGAATCAAAAGCTGAGATTCTGCAGTACACTGGCTAAAAGGCCATCAAAGCGTTAATATAACCATTAACAACATTTCAGTGAAGATTCCTTTTGTTAGGATTGGTGCTTTTTGTTCCTTTGTCTCTAAATAGGTAAGAAAAAAATTACTATGTATAGTAAGGACTGATTCCTCTGTTTTGTATTGAAAATACTTATGGGAAATTAAATTGTTGTGCTAGCTGAATGTATGAATTTATAAATATAGTGATGAGATACAGTTTTTTCCAGACTCCTGAAAAAAAAAATACTGATAAATTACCTCAGCTGAAAAGGTGAATATTCTTTCTAGAAAGTTTTGTTACTTATAGCAGTATAAATGTTGTTGGCGGATTTGTTTTAATAAATATAAATGGGAGACATTACATGATGTTTTATATTTGGATTTTAACCCTTGGGATCTACCACCACAGAATACAAACAGCACTCTCTTTGAATATATTGAGTGATAGTTGGAGGAAATATTAAAAGACCATGACTGCAATATTTCAGATGGCTTTTTATAAACACTAATATTTATTCTGGACCGTGTAGCAGAATACACAGGATCAAAAACAGTGAAGTATTGCAGGATATAGAGTCTAGGAAACATTGGTATTTAAATGTTGTCTTTTTCACTATTTAGCTTTTGTTCACAGTCAGTGTGCACTTTCAAACTTTGCAATCAATGTACTGCTGAGTTCATCTGAGAGATGTACATAGGTAAAAGAAAAAATGCTGTTTGATTTATTTCCTCTATTCTTTCTCTGTTTTTGGACAAAGTGAAAGGGCACTTTGTCAATTCATGTGTAAATATATTTTGTTGTTGTTTAAAAATGCTACATGCAGCATGAGTGGGATGCTGAAGACCTTGTAACTCAGCAGGTCTCCAAGTAGCCAAATTTGAGTGTGTAAAATCAGTAACAGATCAGAAAAGACCAGAAGGAAATGTGCCCCTTGGCTTTTTTTTTATAATAGCTCTTTGAATTCAGGATGACCCTTACTATTCAAGTTGACATAGTCTTGTTGGTGTCTCACATAGTCACTGTGCAAAGCAACAATATGGTCACTGTCCTGCCAGGTTTCAGTCAGAGCTGGCTTGGAGCTGTAGTCATTTCAGGCTGGTTTTGGATGCGTGAGCATGCTTGATGCCATGAATAATTTGCCCTTGAGTCATGCAATGACATTGAGTATTAGTATCCTTCTTATTATCCCTTTCCTTAGTGGATTTAGCAGTGGTTTACGCTTTGTTCTGTGGAGCATTCTTCTGAACCAGTCATGAATTTTCGATGCCATGTACCCAGGGGCTGCATGTGTGTAAATTTGCTTCTTTTTTTTGGTGCTAACCAACTAGTTGCCCTCAGGTATGATTCTGTGCAATCTGATTCTGTGCTTAAGGCACCTCTCCCTGTAGACAGTACATAGAAGAGAATATCAGGATTGTCTTCTGCCCTACAGAGGTCTCTAACCCAGTCCTGTTGACTGAGTCACCAATGTTGTGTCCTCAACCTATTCTTGTGTTTCCCCACCTATTCTTGTGCGTCCCCTAGCCTTGTCCCGGGGCATGTAATACACATATTGGCAACACAGATAAAAGCTTTACTCCAGCTGGCCATGATGCAGCCCCTGCAGTTATTTCAGACTTACTCTACTGCAGCAAGAGCAAAATGTAGTAATTGCCTTCAGGCACCACATGGAGCCCAGAGGAAAAGCCAGACCAGTGGTGATGCCATGTGCTAAGGGCATTCACGGTGGATAAGAGCCATTTTGGGCCCTTTGTCCTGGCATTGTACTCTCTCAATTGGATGCCCTTAGCAAGCTAAAGCTAGCTGTGAGGTATCTCCAGCAGGCACCTTAATTCTATAAATACTATCACTGACCCTTACTCACTAATGCAATTCTGTTGTCAGTAGCATTTTGCTCCAGGCTGCTGTGCTTGGAGGTGATTAGGAACTACAGAAACTGGGATGCATCAATTGCATTGACATTGTGTGCAAATGTAAGTGCATACACTAACTAGCTTGCTTTGATTAGTTAGATCAGGATCTCAATTCATTTATTTTTGTCTGAGAAAACCAAAAGCAGGGACCAGTTTCTTGTCAAACCAGAAGGGGATCACTGTAAGTTGTGTTTATAATAGCTAGACTGAAATAGCACACTGCACACACTCATCAGGGTGTTGCAGCTGGGGTGCTGCAACAAGGCTGTGGATGGATTGCAGAATGCTCACAGGCTGTGTGTATTTTGTAGCTGCAGATGGCTGCTTTGTGTTCCTCTTGCATCAGTATTAAATCTGCAAAAATGTCCATCACAATTGGTCTGCAATAGTTTTTCTCTAGCTTGTACCTGTTAAACTGTGTGTTTAGATGCAATTTATGCACACCAATCTGCATTTCTGCACGCAGAAAGCCTTACACAACTGGCACAGCAGACAGAAGCATACAGACTATTTTGGAGTAAATTTTGCCCCTAAATGGTATTGAGTATAGTGACAGTTTATCTTTGGTCTGCAGGATTAATATAGTGTAATTTACACAGTGCAGGCAAATAGCTGTAACATATTATAAGATTTAATTGTACATATCAAACTAATAAAAATCAGGAGTGGGAGCAAGCATTCTCCAGTAGCTACTCAGACAAGAGCAGAAAGTCTTCTGAATAGACCATAGCATAGATATTGAACTTAAATATTTTATGAACTTACGCTGTTCAGATAAAGTTCCAAAGATCTATGCAGAACTGCTAGATTAAAAGTAATACAAGATGAAAATGAAAGTTTAAATTAGACCTGCATTATCAAGAGCAGCAGAAACACTGGTATTTGTTTGGATCCTGTATTTCCTTGTGCAGTCAAGACAGGACTGGAAGTTACACCCCAGCATGACTTCATGTTACCTGCACCTCTAGAAATAATAGCAGTTCCCAACTCAGCTGTATGCTCACCACCTCCCTCCCTTGCAGACTGGGGTGTTGCTGAGCAGTTTACAGGAGTACATAAATGGTTCTCATTACTTTTTGTGTTGTAAGTGGAGAGAAAAAACATTATATGCATAACTGACCAAGGTGAAAACTTCCAAAAGCTGTGCAACATGTGTTTCGGCTCTTAGTCATGGGCAAAAGCAATTCCCTTTATGCCATAAAACTTGATGTATTTTACCATTCTGTCTTGGGTTACTTTTATGTTATATTTCTGATTGTATTGAAGAATGTTGAGACTGAGGTTATAAAATGAAATATGCAGAAGGACTCTGCAGTTTTCCCAGGAAACATGTGGATATTAGTAGCAGTTATACCAAGAGGCAAAAGAGGTTTTTTTAATGTTCAACCTGAAAAAAAAATGTTGACAAAAAAAAAAAAAGTGGAATTCATCACAGTAAAATAGAGAGCAGTGGCTTGAAAAGTATTTGGAAAAAGACAATCTGGTATTTGCAGCACAGTGAGACAAGGTTATGGACTTGCTTATGACCACGAATAAGGATACTTACTTCATGGTCTGTGCATTTAAAATCTGTGGACCAAAGAACTACATCCAAGCAGCAACATAGATGTTATCTGTGGCAATATAAAATAACTTTTTCAAAAAAAAACACTTGCATTTTCAATCTCTACTGTGGCTCAAAACTAAAATATTAATTTCTGTAGTTTAGTCAATGGATAGTGATTATTTCTAGGAATATGTTTTTCATTATGCTTTCCCAACAGCCTGGCTCTAATCCCTAAATTCCATCACGCACCGTGTTGCCCAGGTGGTCCAGAGCAACATCTCTTTCCCAGTTTGTGCCAAGGTGCCCACATTTCAGGCTCTAGCATATTATGTCCTTCCAGTCATGCTGCCTGGTCTGGATGATCCAGAAAAGAAGGCAGGGGGTAAACCACATCATCTCCCCTGCTTTCTGGGAGCAGAGAGACTTACAGACAGGTCCCAGCATGAGAAAGAGGCACAAAACAATGTGGGTTGCAAATGCATAGCTACTGAAAATGTGAGAGTCCTGCTTTGGCCTAGGGCTCTGCATGTGGGTTATACTACCTGTACTATCCTTTGATTTATTTTTGATCCTCAGCTTACTTTTCAGCATTGATATGCTGGACACACCATCTGTTTTTCAAGATAAAGCTCAGGTCCAAAATGTTGCCTTTGATTTTCTACATATGGAGTCACTGAAGTTCCAGCAAATACCTTCCACAGCCACCTGCACTAAGAGTGGAGCCTGGTCTGCCTGGTGTACCTTATCTAGCCTAGACTACCTCATGTTCAGCAGCATGGAATAATGTGGTTTCAGCTGGCCAAGGACCAGGAATCCGGATGAGTTGCAGTGGCCCACAGAAAAACCTCTGAGCTTTTGGCTTCAGAAAAGTGTAAAGGATCTGTGGAAGTAGCTGATTTCTTACTCTCAGAGGCATTTATTTGATCCTGGGTGGCTGCAGAAAAACAGCCCTCAGTCCATCCAGAAGGCTTAAGAGGAAAGCCACAGCCCCTGTGGCTGTGTTGCTGTCTCTTCTCAGACCAATATACAAATTATTTCTTTCTTGCTTTGGCCATGTTTGCTGTCTCTCTGCTAAGTCCAAAGAGGTTCCTGTGATTCCTCCCTGCCCTCCACCAGCTCTGCGGATGGAAAGAGCAAAGGCCACCTGTTCTCCACAGCTCATTTAATCACACTTAGCAATGAGCAGCTGTATGGAGGCTACCAAAGCCATAACTTTTATGTGAAGAAAGATCAAGATTTGTCAGCTTCAAACATCAATTATGTCCATGCAAAACGGAAAAGTGAAATTTTTTTTCAGAGCAATTCAGTCTCCAAAGCAGGTGGAAGTGGAAGAAACTTAATTTTTTCAGATGCTCCCCTGAGCAGACTGTGAAAAGGAAGCAACAACTTCACAGACAGTGAATGAAGGGGCACTAAAATGAAGGGGCAAATGCAGGAGAATGTTTTTTGCATGCACTTATGTGAAACATCAAATCTACTACTTCCTGACAGAAAGTAATGTTACCCATTGAATGATGGGCTGAACTAAATGAAAACAAACACTGAGTTTGAAGTAAACACACACTATTGCATCACATAGAGAACTTGGTGGAAGTATTTCAATTAAAGTTCTTTGTGAACTAGTATAGTCATTTGGAAGCGTAATTTCTGCCATGCGACAGCAGAATTCATTGTAGATGGGCCAGTGCACCTTCAGCTCAGAGCCACTCCTGTAAAGGACTGGAAGCTTTCCTTGCTCAAGGGGAACAAGAAACCATCCAGATCAAACTCAAATTGCATTTTTAAAGAACGTGTGATGGAAGCTTTTCCAAATGGACCAAATCTTTAAACAATTTCACAAGATTTACATTACTGTCTAGTGTAGAAAGCCTAGACTCCGTGAAGTCTATCATCTTCCATATGGATTCTCCAAAGAGTTAATTCCACTTAGGAAGTCCTGAGATGAGAAGTTATGTAAAGCTCATTGTTTACGTTGAAGAATTTCTATGGTGAAAAGTAAGATTTTGTTGGGTCAAAACACATTATTATATTTTTGATATTAAATATTTTACTACTTAACATTTTTCTGCCTAATGCATTAAAGTTTTTTTCCCCCTCCTTTTATTTCTGTGAGAGTTCTAACTTCTTTTGTAGTCACCCAACAGGGCAGCTAGAGCCACCTTACCAAGTGTATGGTTAACAGACACCATCGCAATCATCCTGCCTACACTCCAGCTGTATAAAGGTTATTAATAAGACACCTAATTTTTAACAGTTTTCCCTAAAAAGCATCTTCAGGTTGCAGCCCTTTGAAAGAGAAGCCACCAGTTTGCAACAGAAGAAGAGAGATTCCTTCTTTGATCAGAAGAGCCTTTTTGTATTATTAAATAGTAAAGCTCAAGTCAGATTACTGTTGTTGGGGGGAAACTGCAAGGAAAGGCTTTGCTCAGTTGTCATTCTAACTATTGCTTCTTTCTGTCTGCTTTCAGAGGCTGGCAGCAAGAAGCTAAAGAGCACGATACAGAGAAGCACAGAGACAGGAATGGCAGCTGAAATGAGAAGTCGCATGGTTCGACAGCCGAGTCGGGAATCCACTGATGGCAGCATAAATAGTTATAGCTCCGAGGGCAAGTAAGTGGCATTAAAAACATCAATAACGTAGGAGAAGTTTCTTGCCATTGTAAGAAAATTTTGGATGTGAACAAAGGTCCGAGCTCTGGCTGAAGGGGATAGGTCTGTGTACAAACGTTCGCAAAACTGAACTATTTTAGGGCACATAACACAAATTTCTTGAAAATTGAAATTGGGAGAGGACTTCTTAGGAATCCACATTTTCTCCGTCATCCAGTGAGGAATTTTATTAATCAAAAGACAGCTAAATTCAGAGTGCATTATTCAAAACAAAACATAGGGGTACTTTAGAGTTATGTGTGGATTGACTCAAAGTTAAACTTCAGATGTTGTATGTAAATCCCTGTGACATGAAACCCTGTTCAGTAATACTGTATACAAAGAAAGTTTAGTTTGGAGTCGATCCAGTTCTCTTATTGAGAACTGTAAACCCAGGGTCCAGCTGAAATCGGGCAGACAACTGTGGGGAATGGGGCAGCTGTTTTCATTCACTGCTGAGTGACTCAGTATGTAGGAGAAGAGAACAAAGGCAGGTCTGACATGAAAGTGTGTATGAATACTCCAACTTCCTCACAGCTCTCAGTGGGACTCTACCATGTGTGCCAAGGCACAGTGGTCATTAGGGAATTCTTTGAAGATGCCTCCGCACAAAAGGGAAAACCAGGGGTAGGCAAATCCACCCTGTAGACCTGGAAAAAATGAAAGATGGGGACTTCTTTGGCTTCATCCTTTTATATGGTTACCGTGTTACCTCAGTTGTTACTGCACACTGTGTAAGGCACAAAGAGCCAGGGGCAGCCATGGTGGTGGCAAGGAGCTGTGTAAAAGTGCAGTTTTTCCATCATTAGATGATCTCACCACCCTCATTTTTTTACGAGGCTGGTGAGAGACTGGAACAGGTTGCCCAGAGAAGTTGTAGGTCCCGCACCATTGGAAGTGTTTAGGGTCAGGTTGGAGAGGACTTTGAGCAACCTGGTCTAGTGGGAAGTATCCCTGCCTATGCAGGGGGTTGGAACTAGATGATCTTTAAGGTCCCTTCCAACACAAACCATTCTATGATTCTATGATTTGCTAAGAATTGCAACAGCCATGTAAGAAAAACAGACTCCATCATGAATAACTCAAAACCAAAGTAGATAAGCATCAGATGAAGGATAAGGGACAAGAGTAAAATACCCCAGTATTTTTCCCAGTATGATTCTATCATAAGGCATTGCCTTTACTCTTTCAACACTCTATCCTGCTCTCCTCCTTCCTCTCTCTAGGCTGGAATGTCAGTCTGAAAGGCACCAGTCATTCACCATGGTGACAAAGGGCCCAGTAAACTGGGCCCTGCTAAGGAGGAGCTGGAGAGCCTGTTTCCCAGGTTAGCAGTATGGGAGAGGTGGAAGCCCAGCACTGACAGCCAGGACCTTTTCAGGGGAACAGCCTAATCCTCTATTCCACCCTCCGAGTGTATAAACAGATTTGCCAAAGCTGGAGCAGCCAAGGTCTGGATCTAGAGGTCACAGCAGGCACCTGGAGAACAGAAATTGCAAGGCAGAGCCTTAAATTTTGACTTGAGAATTGGCCTCTGAGAAAGGCAATGAAGAGAGCAAGCCTGGAAAGTATAGAGAGTGCTTGCTTCTTATTGGGACATACTGCAGGCTGGGTGTGCATAGTGGGACTTAGTTTGAAAATTAGCCTTTAGAAATAGGTCCAATTTCAAGGTAAGGTGAGCTATCATAAACCAGTTGTCACATTATCTGCATCTTATATCTTGTTTCTGGCTCCTTAGCTCCTGTGCCTGCTTCCCATCTCTTGCTGCTCCAGCATCAGTTCTGCCTCTGACAAGTCTCCTTACCTCTTTCAACACTCATACGATAGATTTCTTCACATCTGACCACATTTTCCTTGCTTTTCTGCTTTTTTGTCTTAGCTCCCTAACTTTTCATTATGTTTTTGCCCCAGATTTTTGGTTTGAAAGCATTACCAGCTCTTCTGGTTGATTCCTGATCCTCAGTATACCTCAGCTTCACCTCCTGACTCCAAACCCACTTCACACTTAACCTTAGCATTAAACATGGTCCCTAATCTCCAAATCCCTGGCCAGAGTAAAGAAACAGAGGCCAGTGAAATGAGAACAACACTAATATCTAACAGTGACTCTGAAAGGAAGCCCAGGAGAATGGGCCAAAGGAGGCAGATAGATAAGGAAACTCAGGTGAAGCAGGTAAATATATCCTGCTGCAATGAAGGAAGAGAAACATTCCTCAAACAGGACACAATGTCATTGGTGAAAGGGATACTAGAGGGCTCTGTTCAGTGTGATGCTGTAATTTGTGGCTTAGAAAACTTCTCTGAAGTCTTCTGTTTTTCTATGATTTGGTGATTTAGCTGTCGATCAAATTGTCAGATTTTCTGCAAACTTGCTTGAATTTGATAGAATAATGTTAGTTTACAGCAGCTCTGAGTTTAGATCACAGTGAATGAAAAATTTTAAATGCAGAGATTCTTGTAAGAAAGATGACAAATAAAACAGTTTCCTACTATGCAATCACTTCCCCCACAGGCATCACTGGCTTATTTGTAGAACATGAGTTGGACACAAATGCGGGGTGGAGGGAAAGCTGCACAAATCCACCACGTAATCAGGGGTACATGCACTGTGTCAGCTGATCCTTCTGGGCCTTTTTGAACATTAGAAACGTCACCTTTAACTTCAGACATATTTCTAGTGTGAGCCTGAATCAGTTTTTGATAGTAACTTGGATTCAGAGTAGCAAAACTGTTTGCTAAGCTTTTCCTGTCTCTTGTGAGATTCCCATCAAAATCAGTGAGAGCTTGACTTTGGTTGCTTGAGTAGTATTTTGTCTGCAGTTCACTTTTGATGTTATCGTAGGTGGGTGATGATGACAATTAGGAAATGCACACATTAAGTTTGCACAGGCTACTTTTCCTTCCGTGTGTGTGTGTATATTATGATACTGAACTTACTTCCAAGATCATATAGATTTTGCATTTCATAAGACCAATCAGATGTGTAGCTCAGCTGAGAATGCAGATTCCTACAGCAGGTATCCCAAGAACACATTATGTTCTTCTGTTTGACCCATAACTCAGTTTAATGAATTAGAATTAATACACAATAAAGTGAATGTGTACTTCACAACCTTCATTATTATGTGTATAGCTAGGGGTGTCTGAAAAGAGATAATGCTCTCAAGTTTTCTCTCAAGCTTTTTCAAAGTTATTAGTCATTCCATAGGAAACACGTTTTGGGGAAAAAGGCCAAAGAAATGAGCAAGAAACTTTTCATAACAGGGGAAGACTTTACAGCTGGTGCCACTGGGGAGGGAAGCAGATTTTAAGTTTTGTCAGGAAGAGGGGGCTTGAAGCTGCATCTCAATATTAGAAAAAAAGAAAATTAGAAAAAACATCAGAAAAAACTTCTTTACTGTGAGAGTGACAGAGCCCTGGAACAGGCTGCCCAGAGAGGTTGTGGAGTCTCCTTCACTGGAGACATTCAAAACCCGCCCGGACAAGTTCCTGTGTGATGTGCTCTAGGTGACCCTGCCTGGCAGGGGGGTTGGACTAGATGATCTTTTGGGGTCCCCTCCAACCCCTAAGATTCTGTGATTCTGTGATTAGGTGAATGCTGTAACTGGTGGGCTGATGGTTGAACTGGAACTGGAGACCTTGAGGTTCCTTTCCTCCTCCATCTGAAGAAACCTTCTTTAAAAAAAAAAGTTTTCTTAAAACTAAACTTCTGTGAAAAACTTGCTTTTTCGTAAATCTTTTTTGTGAATTTGAGTTTCCTCACAAAAAGCACTGTGCTGATATTTTCAGGATAGCTTTAGTTGCAGCAGCCTGTACATTAATGCAGGCATAGTAGGATCAGTTACTCTTGAAGAGATGAATAGACCTTTTCTATCCAGCTAACTGGGGTTTGCAAACCCCAGTATGAACTGAATGACCTGAGTACATAAGCCTGAACTGTGGAAATCAAAGTTTTTCACACTAGAGGTTTTTATTAGGAAGTTTTGTTATTATTTTCTCCAGAGTAATAGGGAACTTCCTTTGAGGGAGAAGCAGGTACAGAATGGTGTATGGCCTGCTGGGTAAGATTCATTCAATGTCTGCTATTCTGTTCCTCACAGAATCACACAGAATCACAGAATCACCAAGGCTGGAAAAGACCTTTAAGATCATCAAGTCCAGCCTATGACCAACACCACCACACCATCTAGACCATGGCACTAAGTGCCACATCCACCCTTGCCTTGAACACATCCAGGGAAGGTGCCTCCACCACTTCCCTGGGAAGTCTATTCCAATGTCTAACCACCCTCTCCGTGAGGAAGTGCTTCCTAATATCCAACCTAAACCTCCCTTGGAGCAGCTTCAGGCTGTGCCCTCTTGTCCTGTCACTAGTTGCCTGGGAGAAGAGCCCAGCCCCAACCTGACTACAACCTCTCTTCAGGTAGTTGAAGAGAGTGATGAGGTCCCCCCTGAGTCTCCTCTTCTCCAGGCTAAACAACCCCAACATCCTCAACCTCTCCCTATAAGACTTTCCCTCTAGTCCCTCTAGTTCCTCATATTTGGCTGTCTTCCCTCCATGATAATTCTTTTTCTCTAATTTTTTCTTTGTGTGTGTGTGTGTGGTTTTGTTTTGGTTTGGTTTGGTTTTATTGTGGGGTTTTTTGTTTGCTTGGTTTTGTTTGTTTGGCATTTTTTGGTTTTTGTTTGTTTCTTTTGTTACTGTCTGGAGTCTGTTTATCTATTGAAAATAAAGTGGAGATTCTGGAATACAAGAAAGCAGCTTGTGAAAGCAGCTTGTAAAAGCAGGTATCACAGAATCATAGAATGGTTTGGGTTGGAAGGACCTTTAAAGGTCATCCAGTCCAATGCTCCTGTAGTGAGCAGGAAAAAATTCAAGTAGACCAGGTTGTTCAGAGCCCCATCCAACCTGACCTTGAATGTTTCCATATATTCTGTGCCGACATATTACAGTTCAGTTTGTGTCCTGAATGGGTACCGACTGTAGATCCAGGTGTGGCTACCAGAATATTTTGGCTAGGGAGTGTCATTAGGCATCCAATCAACACTACTACTACCTGCCAGTTTACTGCTTCATTAAATAGCTGCAGCAATCAGGTTACTTTAGTGTATACACCTGTTTTCCCTCTTGGTTCTAACTGATGTGGATGGGGTTTGGATGTACGTATAGATATAAAACAGTATTACAAGGTAAATCAAGCATTCAGGAATGGAGAATGATAGGCTATTGAATTTCATGAGGCATTTTATGTTTTCTCATACAAGGTCACTCATATTTTATTCACCTGTCAGGCTCTTCACTGTCCCTGCAGAACTCCTTAGCAAGAACAGTTTTATGGGCTACTTTGGGTCCATGTGCAGAATTTCACTGCACTTCTTTGGGGCCCGTGGGAGACAGCTCATTACTGATGCTGCAGAACAATTTGTGGTGGCACATCCTGAGCTGCTTCCCTTGTATCAGTAGTACTTTAGAGGTAAATACTGTAGGACAATAGAAATTCATCCTGTTCTTATGCTTAACTGGCTCTTGTTTTGCTTCAGCTTAATATTTCCTGGAGTACGGCTGGGCGCTGACAGTCAGTTTAGTGATTTCCTCGATGGACTTGGACCTGCACAGTTAGTAGGCCGACAAACGCTAGCAACCCCTGCCATGGGTAAGAATAATATGTTCTCCTCTGTTAAATTAATAATAAGCCAATTAACTAGCACACACACTGCCAGGCTACAGCACCAAAAAGACTTCTACAGAGTGGCTTCCTTCACTGTAAGCATGAAGGTCATCTGTGCAGTCACTGGTATTCCTCACAGGCCAGTGTCCAAAATGGGGTGAGAAACAGTATTTGCTACTATGTGAGGTGCCTGCTTGTCTAATTCACCATTTGAAGACAGGAGTTACACTTCCCACGGAAAATTATTGTGGCTTCTCCAATTGTAGCTCACTGCAAAATCTCAGCTGTTCAGAGTTGATATTTACTTTATGTGACAGTCAACTTCTGGTAACCTCTGCGCTTGTTTAAGCTTAGTTCATCTGACTCCAGAATGTGAAAATTTCTGCCCACATTTGCAGTGCCCAATAATAAGTTGCTGAGAAAGCCAGTGTTTGTCATGAAAGAGACAAAATCCTGTTCTGCAGCAGCTGCCTGGGGCTTTCTGTGATCATCTCTGTTTTCCAACCCAGCCTGCATTTCCCAGTAGTAGCTTTACCTCTCTCCTGTTTATGACTAGGAGTATGAGTGTATAAGGTGGTCAGCAGTGCAGTACTGCATAAGTATCTTTGGGCAGTACTGTGTAAGTATCTTTGAAAAGGTTTGGGTTTGGTTTTGTGGGGTTTTTTTGCTTTTATATAAGAAATTTCTAGACATGCAATGTGCGAAGTTCTTGATCCACTACTTAATCATACTTCTCCTGCTGGAAATTATAAATGGCTAATGCTTCAGTGCAGCTGTCTTGGGAGAATCAGCTCCAGGAAGGGCTACTGAGCCACTTCTAAAAAAGGAGAGAGAAAAAGAAAGAAAAATTGCAGAAGAGAGTGTTCTCCTCCCCACTTATGAGCAGAAGGAGAGAGAAACTTGAGCAAGCTTTGAGTACCCCCTAAGGCAAGGCATGCTGTGTGAATCCAACTGATGGCTACTAATGCATTAAAAGACACCAAACTTGTTCAAGTCCTATTTTTTATTATTATTTTGAAAGAGAAGATATTTGTTAGATGATTTACCTAATAAAAACCTAAGTGGCTCTATCCATATGAATATAAGGGTCTAGATTTTTTCCATCTCTTTATTTTAATCTTGTTTTCTGACTAAATTTTTTTCTGTAAATTGCTTCAGTAAAATGTTTATTTTCACTTATTAGAATTGCTTTATTTTCTAAATGCTCAAGTTTTGGCCCCCCAAAAAATCACTCATTCATGCTTTATAACAATCTTCAGAAGACCTTGTATGTGGTATCCTTTCACTAGTGGTTTGCTGAAAATGTTTGTATTATCACTCCCCCTTCTGGCTCCTTGTCATCTGTTTTATTTTAGATATGCAATACGGAGATGTGCTCTTAAAAAGGCTTGTTGGAATTTTCCTGTGAGCTATTTTTAGTGCAACACAGACCTCTGTTTATTCAAGCAAAGTCTGATTGATAAAAAAGTCTTCCCTGCTGCTCTGTCACACCTCAAGTACCAATTTATAAACACTGCTTTAATATACTGCTGGACACACATGTGAAAACCTCATGCCCAGTTAATTTCAAAATTCTGTCTTTCTAAATCTGGACCCCCAGTTCTGTAGTTCTGGACTGTCTATTCATTAGTGTGTTTTTTTAGACAATAGAGTTTACATGTCAAATGTATAATACTCTCATGTTTCATGGAGATATGTATAGTTCATTTACTTGTACAGGTGTTACGTAGCTGCACGTCGTACTGTGCATTTTTTATTCTAAGTGGCCTGTTAGATTTCTAACCAGCTGATGCCATTTCTGTTTCTCACTCTTCTACCCTGTCACCCAGGCTGTGCTGCCTCTCTAAACTGTGGGCTTCTTTTCTTCTCCCTCTCAGGTGACATCCAGATTGGAATGGTGGATAAAAAGGGCCAGTTGGAAGTAGAAGTTATTAGAGCCCGTGGCCTCACACAAAAACCTGGCTCCAAATCTACCCCAGGTAAGGAGAAAAATAGACAATACATGAACAGAAAACAAGAATTTGAAATACGCTGCTGAGCTGGGGATTGGAGACTTTTTATGCTCCTCGATTGCTGTAACTAGATTTGCATTTGTTTAGTTTGCTTTTCAACAAGGAACACATGCATGGATATATCCTTGCTACCAATGTCCACTTCTTACCATCTTCCATCTGCTTTGCATGCCACCTTTCAAGGAACAATTTTCAGCAACTCAACATCTGTTCTGGAAGGAACATTTGCAGGAGTATTTCTCCATATCTTAGCCAAGTTATATATCTCAGAGGGGCTTTGTTGATACAGAGGAAGTCCTTTGTGTTTGTTCCACATTAAAGTGAGGTGGAGAACAGTTGAAAGTGCTTTAACCAAACAGCTTAATGGACCCACATGCCATGGTCTTCTGTACGCAACAGTGAGTGCTTCATAACAGCAGGTTATGCTAGCACCAGTGTCAATAATTTGTATAATGAATTATTTAATATTATATCGTTTTATAAGGACATCTTTGGAAGTTCTGGTTATTTATAGAACTCCTTATTAGAAGAAATTTATAATCTCCACCACAACCACTCCTTACCATAACAACTGGAACAGTTGTTTCAGATAACATTTTGCCAAAATGGTACTTTACAACCTCCTTAGGAGCTGAAGATGAAAGAGCAATTAATGTCTGTGTTATCTGAGTGACTTAATTTTAAATATTCCTTTCAATGAAACATCAAAGTCTTTTGTTTTGAAATATTGCTGACCCCTAAATGTACATAGAGACTCCAGAGCAGCTATCAGTGACAGTTAATTCCTGGCAAAGGGAAGTGTTTTTAGAACGACAGACATGAAACAGAATTGTTGTTAATAACATCTTAGATCATTAAATTCAAGGTTTATGAATATCAAATTGATTTCTTATGGGCTTTGTCATTTTTTTATGAATACAATTATATTCAGATTGCACAACGAAAACAGCATGTGTCATTCTCTTTCCACTCAACTTCCTTTTAAGGCATTTGTCCTCCCGCTCAGATGTACAACGTATAAGTTTTAAAGTCCAAACATAAAATTAACAATGTTCTGTTTGCAGCTCCATATGTCAAAGTGTATTTATTGGAAAATGGAGCTTGTATAGCTAAGAAGAAGACAAGAATTGCACGGAAGACCCTTGATCCTTTGTACCAACAGACATTGGTTTTTGATGAAAGTCCACAGGGTAAAGTCCTTCAGGTCAGTTGCTTCTTAATCCCATTTTGGGCTATCATTTGGAGAAGCTCTTGCATGTTTACTTAAGTTAAAGCAATATGTGTAAACCCATTCCAACTCGCTAAGCATTTATTTTATAAATACCTGCAAACACATCCTTGTGGCTTGTGATTTCAGACCTGTGAAATGTCTGGCTGTATTAAACATTTTTCTTTTGTTGACTCTCACTCGTGTCCTGCCATTAGGTTTTCTCTCAAGAGGGAACAATCTTTCACCCTGAAGAATAACATTTCCCTTACATTACACATAATAGCAGGGGTGAACATATAAGCATGGGTTTGAGGACAATGCTGAACCTGTATTTTATGTTCTTCCAGGTAATAGTTTGGGGAGACTATGGCCGAATGGACCACAAATGCTTCATGGGAGTTGCCCAGATCCTTCTGGAGGAACTGGATCTGTCCAGTGTGGTGATAGGCTGGTATAAATTATTTCCACCTTCCTCGCTAGTGGATCCAACCTTGACTCCCCTGACACGCAGGGCTTCCCAGTCATCTCTGGAAAGTTCAACTGGGCCTCCCTGCGTTAGGTCATAGTAGCAGGTGCTGTCTAATAAAAACATCACCCAGGATAACAATTGGAATTCACAACATCAAAAAATGCTGTTGGAGAGAGACAATCACTTCTGTTTTTGCTTGTAGTAGTTACCCAGAAATATGTCTGTTTGTCAAGAAATGGCTTAAATTGACAGAACAAAGTTATATCACATATGGCCACTCTATTAGAGGCTATCACCGATGCTTATAATGATTAAAAAAATAAAAAGGAAAAAAAAAAAAAGAGAGAGGGACACATTTAGATTCGAACTAGGTCAAAGATGAGCCAAACTGGAAGCTCTCACTCTGTTAACAATGTTGTATTTTCCACATTTTGACAGAGCCCTCAAGCAGTGTTACCTTCCTGGTGTTTCAGCAGTTTTTCTGTACATGTCACTTCCAGCAGGTTTTTTGCCATGTGATTCTGCTAGTTTTGTAGAAGTCCTCACAACGCTAACAGAGACCCTTCCTTTCTTTTTCTAAACCAAACAAAAAAGGGCTGAAGCATATCTCTGTAAGCATCGTTAAAGTGTTCAACAGCCACAGTTACAATTCCAGAGAGTTCAAATCGTTTCTCAGTTCTGATACTTCCAAGTTTTTCATGTGGGAACCCAAAACAAACGATCAATCTAAGTTATATTCTTAAAAATAACCATCACAGTGCCACTTTTTCTTTGTAAAAAAGCAGATGCGTTTGCGTTATGTATAATAATTTTTATGTTTATGATGTTTTGCATGGAAGAATTTTGAAGAATTCTGCAACTACTGCTGGGGACTGGTATAAAGCAGCTTTAGTCTTAATTTTGACATTGAATATGTTACTGGTAATGCAGTTTTCCTCCTAGAAATGGAGAGGAAATATTTACATTTCTGTGTATAAATGTATATTTGACTTCCCAAAATGTTGACCAGGAATGGATTGAGCATATGACACTTTTCAGCTGTACCCAGGCTTCTCTGATGTGTGTCGCTTCAGATGCACCTGTCTGCCCTGGATAGAGCATGGTATGAGATGTTCAGCGTTTTCACTGGAAATTCCAGTTGAAATATTCTGCACTTACTAATGTTTTTATCAAATTTTAGTTTACATTTCTTTGAGATCGATGCAAGCACAAGGCTTGATTTTTTAATGCAAGATATCTTACTGTTTGGAGAAAAATAAGTCAAATTTCAATTTGCTTTTTATTCATTTGAGTTCTTCTTGGCCTTGAAATCCCCTTGTGATATTCCGTAAATGTGCGAACAACTGCAGATTCCTGCAGGTGCATTGATATGTTTCCCCTCCTTTTACAGGCCATTCAATTTTGTGATCACACGAATACAGCAGCATGACTTGGAACTGTTCAAAGCTGCATGCACGTTTTGTAAAAAGAGATGAAAAAGGTTATTTAATAATGTATGTTAGTTCCACATAGGCCAGCTTGTATGTTGCATGTACTTGTACAGTTTGCTCGTAATTACTATACTGAAGTAACCAAGAAATCTAAGCCATCCATTTTTCTTATAGACATTTTGCAGGTTTTAGCCAGGCTAGGTCTGTGAGTCTGGTGCTAAATGTCTATAGATGGACTTTATTTTTTACCCTATGGAAAACGTGATGTAGTACGGACCAAATTCCTTCTAATAACTATTTTGGTGTAGATTCCTACTGTGGGGCTGTAACACATGTAGAAACTGTGTACACACTAGGTTTTAATTCGTAGACATACTGCCTGCACCAAGTGAACTATTTATTATTACTCAACACATGGGAATTATTCTGCCCATCTTTCCATAGGGCACAGATTGGTTACTGCTCGACCTGCTGAGCAGGAAGAACTCAAGCATTGGTGCACTACTACTAGATCCTGTTCTGTCTTAGTGGCCAAAAAACCAACTAGTTATAATTCGATAGTATCTTTCTATTTTGACCACTTGTCTTAACACTCCCCTGTGCTTTTAAATGAACTTCCAACTCATGTTATGTAAACATGTTTAATAAAATTTCCTTTTCATGTCCAGTGTAGTAGTTGTGCTCTCTGTATGTTCTGAGGTTCATTTGTGATTCTGCTCACTGCAGGACTGTGTGAAATGTGTTAAGGAAAAGTAAAATGAAAAGTAATTTCTGTGGTTCGTTTGATTGCTGTAATAGTGTATGTTGAAATCTGGGGCCAAAAGACTGAGGCCTGGTGAAAGTTGTGTTTGGTTGGCCGCCTTTTCATCAAGAAAGGAGCCAAATTGTGCTCTCATTCAGTGAAGCAGGCAAATTGAAAGACAAAAAACAAATTTAGCCAAATTACAATCTGGTGACATCAAATCAGCCTATTGGAGTTGAGTGATGCTGCATCCACTTGCATGAGGTCAGCAGGGCAGTTTGTGTTAAAGCCAAATGGCAGCTCTCCATTTGGTGTGTGCTGAGCCCTTCAGATGTGACAACAACAGATCTTTGGCAATTCTTTTTTAAACCCAGAAATACACCCTCGTATCGTAAGGCCATTATGGACAACCCTTTCTAGAGATTTACCTGAGAGCAGAATTTGGCATCAAATTTTCTTAAAGACGTAAAGGTGATGTATTTTGTTTGATTTTTAGTTTTCCGTGTCCCACAGATACCTGATCACAATTTTAAAACAACATAAAGACAATATTGCCTCACTTTGAACACTTCTGTTTATTACTTTATTTAATTGAATACATGGTTAAGCTACTGAAAAAAAAAAAAAAGAAAAAAAAAAAGAAAAATTAAACATGGTAAATCTCTGAACAAAAGGCATGTTATATTTCTGCTTCTGTGTAGTGGGAGTGATCTGTTTAAATACAGAATTTGTCATACTGTTGCAAAAAGCCCTCAATTTCATAAACATCATGATTTGAATGTTGTGTCCAATACTAGGATTATCTTTTCCCTTGTCATCCTGAGCAATAAAGTTTAGCATTTCTGATCCCCTCCTAAAGCACAGAAAATATAGCAGCAAAGAAACATTCTGAACTGTATAATTTATGGGGGTTTTGATGAACAGAGATCACATATGCAAAAACTTCAGGAACGAAGCAATAGACTGTGCTAGGACAGATAAGTTGTGTGTTGGTCTCCTTTTCTGGGACTGCTGCCTTTTAAAAACTCATTGCTGAGTGCTGGAATTATAATACAAAGATAAATCAGCTTTTGGTTCCCTCCTGGATTTTCCTTTGGAATGCAGTGCTGCCTTGCACATCATATGTAGAGGAAGAGCAAAGATACTCAACTCACAATCCCAGTCATATAATCAGACAGTTATTTTCCTCTTGATGAGTAATGTTCTAAATTTTGTTTTGAAATGGAGATTTAGTGTCCCTCTGTGGGCAGGGAAAAAGCTTCTGGCCTTGACCTTTGTGTTAGAGAGACATTGGAACTGCTGTGAGTGGGTAGGACAAACCAGAGCTTCATTATCTCATTCCTTCATAATTCCCAGAGAAATTATATGTGCACTTTTGTTGCCTGTTTTCACTAACAAATGCTAGTCCCAAAAGTCAAATTCAGCCCAGGTATGCTATGCTATACATAAAATAACAGTTCAGAGTGGATCTTTGTGGCTGTTCTGCATACACCAAGATTTTACTTGTAGCCTGTGACTTGTCTTCTATGAAGTCTGCTGTTTGCTGTTCCCATGTAGTCAGTACTCCACTGTCCACAGCCCATTTAACGCTAGGAAAAAAGGTTATGGGCATCAAAATCTTATTTTGCCTTAAGTGAAGAAAGTCATGGCAGACAGTAATGTGGCTCTTTCTTTCAAGCCCCACGTGCTCACCTGATGTTACCCTACTGTAATTCTGCAGACACGGGAGAAAGTGATCTGCAAGAAAGCAGCATGTTACTGAAAGATGTGGTTTCTCAACTCAGGTAATGAGTACTCTGGCCATCTTGAGTGACTAAGAACTCCACTAACATCTATTAAGTGTAACAAGAGCCTCAGTTAATACCTTAGTCCCAGCCCTGCCATTTTTTTCCAGGAGAAAAAAAAAAAATGCAAGGGTCATTTATGTATCTTCTCAGTGTCTGCATGGATGACCATGTATACTGGAAGTTAAATACCAGGGTTAGGAAAGAGGTTGTGAGTGGCAGGCATGTCACTTATATCAAATATTCTTGCAAGCCTGGTGATCCAGGTTTGTTCTACCTGAAGTGCCAGAGATGGGAGGAAAAGCTGCCTTTACTCCTTTGAGAGTCCCACTGCTCCTGAATGCACAGCCTGATGTCTAACAAAATACCCCTTGGTTAGGTCCTTTGTAGTCATTGGTATGATGTGAAACTATAGTTGTTTATCAGGACATAAAACCTTAGATGTTCTGCCTTGTTGAGTCAAAGAATCTAATGCTCAACACTAGTAGTAACTGAGGGAAAGGGTAAAAAGTTGGCAAAATCTGTAGATTAGAGCATACCAATACAGCAATTTGGGTAAGGCAAATATTATAAAGCTGTATTTATGTCTTAGCTAGTACAAGAAAGGCATCTCAAGAGCTGAGTCTTTTGGAGGTTTCAGTTGGTGGCTGCTGGAAGCAAGTCATCCAAGGGTTTTACAGAATGTCACAGGTGGCCTCTGAAAAAATTACCTTCAGAAGGTGAAGAGCAACAGTGTGTTATAATAATGCTCCTTGGACAACTCAGAATTATTTATTCTGATTGTCTCTAACATGTCTACACTTTCAGAGCCCTACTCTAAAATGCAGTTACAAATCAGTAGTGGCCCACTTGGTAAAAACACTGGGTTCATCATGAAAGACACTGTGATATCCCTGTCTGCATGGACTTTCACTATGTCTGTATCATTTAATGTAGTTGAAGATTTAGAGTCTTTTTTCACATTTTTTCTTGTTCATATCAGAGGTATGTAGGTTTCTGGGTGATTCAGAGAACCTAGGCATCAATCTCTGCACCTGGATTTTGTGATGAAGAGGTGTAATTCCCCATTTCAGAGACATTGTAGAGCTATGGGAAGAGCAGGGCATAAATGTGGAAAAAGCAGTTGTGAGTTGAGACTGAGATGCTGTAAGATGATCCCATTTTCTTGTTGTGTCTCCCAAAGTCTTTTTTACACTGGCAAGTATCAGGAAGCAGTATCTTCCATACTAAACCTTGTAATGACATTTCAGCTACAGCCAAATAAAAATTCCTGAGACACCAAGCAGGACACAGCCGTCTCCTTCAGTTTATATTGTCCCCTGTACAAAGAGTCTTTCATACAGAAGATGTCTCCAGTCCCAGTCTTCTTTTCAGGAAGCACAGGAACACTATCACTTCTGCATTTCCAGTACCACCACTTTGACTATAGTCACTGTTGTCTGGTCTGAACACAGGTCTCCACAGAAGAAAGCTGCCCATGTACATGCTACAGCACTAATTATAGAAGACTGAATAATCACATTTAGAATAAGCTCATAGAAGGTTCATTAAGACAGTATTAGATAAATCTTATTATGCAATTTAACCCAAAAAATTAAGATTTGCAAATGTAGTAAATACTATAAAGCAGAATTTCAATTAAATGTTACAATGTGCCCTCAGAAAATCAGTTTTGATATCTGTATTTGCATATTGCAGAATCAGCGTCCACACACAGTGCAAACGTGTCAATACTACACTAGCACATAGGAACAAAAAAGACCAATTATTATTTTTAGTAATGTAGAGGGTGAGGGATGGTCAGGAGGAAAATGTTTTCTAAATATTTAGTTACTAAGCAAAGTCTGTTAGAAGCCAGAAGCAGCATTATCCTTGAACTGCTGTTAAACCTGCAGCAAAAGAAACCAAGAGAGAGGCTAAGAACGTCACCCTCCAACATTAGAAAGTGCCCTGTTTCTTCCAGTGTCAGAGTCTGGGGCTACATGAGCAACTCGTGAGTGCTCAGGAATTACCAGGTAACCCAAAAGAAAATACTGACAATTGCAGTGAAAAGGCAGTGCTTCAAAACCATGTAGAAGACTGTCTTATGATTGTGCAGGCCTGAGAGTGCAGCTGTCCCTGGGCCAGCAGGAGAGCAAGAGTCTGGATTTGGAACGAGTTCCCAGATGTCACTCTGTTGCTACAGGTTAGAAGGACTGTATGTCTGTCTGTATGCAGCCAATGCTCCAGAGCTGCTGAGCACAAGTCAGCTTTTCCTACTTCTTTTTTGTATGTACAGCTTGGCAACTTTCCTCTTCAGAGATGGTCTGACACGGGCATTGAGTGTGAGCTTATCGTTAAGGGCATATAAAGGGTATATTTAATTTTAAGCTGAATAAACAATGTTGTGGGAGATGGATCTTGCATCAGTCCTCATAAAGCATTGGCTAGGATGGTGGAGAAGTCTGGTGCTCCGTGATGGGTAAACCAGTAAGTCAGAAACAGAGGTCATGGCGGGCAGGGCAGGCTTGGGGAGCACAGAGGGGGACAAAGGAAGGGAAGGAAATGGCACCTCTGTTTCCCTGAGGGGACAAAAGAGGGACACCCAGGAAAAAACCTGAGGCATAACTTTTTGTCTGAAAGTTCCTGAAAGAAAAGTGGCCAACTCCTTAAGGCCTCACAGGTGGGAGTGCATTTCTCCCTGAAGGGTGAAAAGATTTCTCCCAACTTCATTACTTAAGTATTGGAAACAGACTGGTCTGGTGGCAGCAGGGCTTGTCAAAAGATACAATGTGCTGATGGGTGACTCTTGAGGAGTTTACCAAGAGGGAAAAAGTAAGTTGATGGTACAAATAACCTTTCAAGTGGCTCTGTACTTAGTCTCAAAAGGCAAATAAAGGCCACAGTTTCTGGGAATAGGCAGTATCAACAAGCTTCGCACAAGCAGCTTAAGAGTTGCTTGTTGACCTCTTTTGCTTCTTTTTACCTGGTAGGAAAAGACCCCTAAGATTTCGGAGACAGCTGAAAAGAAACATTGATTCTGTCCTCTCACCCTTCCCTTGGTCATTGGTCCTGCAAAGTTGGAAGCAGAGTTTAGTGTAGTTTGATGCCTATACTCAGCTCTCAGTTGCTTTGCTCCAGTGCTGCCAGCAGCTCACTCAATTCCCAAGCCTGTTGGTGGAAAAGAATAGTATTCTTAAACCATTGATGTTAAAATAAAATACCAAAACAACAACAACAAAACCCACACCAACGCTCAAGCCTTTTTCATTCATCATGTGCATGAAAAGATAGAGGGAAGAAATCTATCACTTCTTTTGTTGGAGAGCTTGAAACAGAATCAACTTACAGCGACACCAGGAGTCACAGCTGTGCTACCTCTAATAAGCCTTCATCTCTGCTATACGTGCAGGCTTCTTTGTTAGATTTCTGTTATGCCATTCAAATACTCCCTAAAACAAATACCAAAATGTAAAGGAGGAGAAGGAGATACGTTGCCATGGCAGTGAGCCACTCTTCAGGGATTAACCTTTTTCTGTGTTCTTCACATGAGTATCTCCCCCCACCACTAATCTTAGCCTTGTTCTCCCATCAGTTGTTTGCCTGATACAAGCTCAGAGCTGTATCTGTTGTCTCCAGAGAGTACCTGTTGGGTTTGATAACATTTACATTTCTTCAGAGAAATAGAGTGAATGGAGGAAAGCAGAGGAGGGTTTTTTTAATACCTCAGCTCTCCAGGGCTGCTCTTGCATTTGTACATGACTGATTTAAGACCATTGTTTTTCCTCCCTGTACTTGCATATCTCATACACGCTGCACATTTTTTACGAACTCTGGATTTGCTTCGTCTGCTCTGAAGAATGTGGGCATTTCACCACCGATTTCAATTATAGTGAACCCAAAGTGCTTCTCTGACAAAAGGTAACTGATACAGTACAGCGAGGCTCTTTCACTGACAACAAACCCCAAACAAAGCAGGAGGCCAGCCAGCAACTCCAGCTGCACAAAGCACAGAGCCTCATTTTCTCTGTAAGAAGGCGGCGATCCGTGCAGCAACGGCGGAGGTGACAGCCAGCTGCAGCACATCCAGCCAAGGTGCCACATCCGTGACAAGTGGATGTTGCCTGGCCTGTAGATGAGCCTCATTTTTTTATTTTCCTAATGCATATGCCCTAACAAACAAAACCAAAAGCTGGCATTTCTGGAAAGTTGCCCACAGAGAAGCCACAGAGCACAGCTCTGGGCTGTGTGACAGCTGAGGTGGCCCTGGATGGCGCCTGGCACAGCGTGGCAGTGCCAGGGGTGGATTAGGGGCAGCGAGATGGAAAACCTGCCTCTGTGGGTGACTGCTAGTCAGCCAGCCCTTGCTAATAACGTTATTTATTTAGATTAAATAAATCTACTTAGGGACATTTATTTAGTGGAAAGCGCCTTGCTGCCTGCAAACAGCAGAAAAGGAAAAAAAATCTTTCAAGTACGTTATTCAGGTGAGCGAGCACCCGGCGGAAGGGCAGCACGAGGCTGCTGCCCGTCCGGGCCACCGGTACCTCACGGGGCCGTCGGTACCTCAAAGGGCCGCCGGTGCCACAGAGGACCGTCTCTGCCTCACGGGGCCGCCGGTACTTCAGGACCGGCCGTCGCCCGGCCCTGCCGTCCGCCTCTCCCCCCGCCGCCGCCGGAGGGCGCCTCAGCATCGCGGGCGGCGGGCAACCCTGCGACAGGAGGCGGCCGTTGGCGGCGCCCTTCGGCCCACAGCGGTTTCCTGCCTGGCCGTGCTCGGCTTCTCCCAGCTCCCGAGGTCGTCCTGCTCTTGGGCTAAGTCAGAGCTTTAGGGCCTTCTGGCTGGCCCTTCACAGCGTCGCAAGGTTGCTCCGTGTGCCCGGCCACTCAGTGACGCCGAGAAGGACGGCAGGAGCGGAGCTTGGGCGGGCAGCCTTGCTGCTGCTGCTGGCTTGCCTCGGAGCTGGGGGTCGCCAAGGTCTTCGCTGTGATGTGGAGAAACAGGCGTCTGCTTTATTAGGCACTTTTGTAAGAAATAAAAAATGCTGCAGTGTTTATTCCAGATGTTGGATGTGTACCTCTGGATGCAGTGGAACTGGGTGTGTGAGCACTGGTTGTGCCTGTCTACTGGTTTCACATAAGAGCTCTCAAAACTCCAAAGTTTTGAGGGAGAATTTGTAAAGCATAAAAAGAAATAATCCCTATATTTAACAGCCTACCCTTTTCTCTGAATCTGTAGTGATTATGAACTCACTCAAATGAAAGCTGTTCCATTAAGGAGTGTTTAAAAAGGACATTTGTCTCCCATTCCTGCAGTATTTGCAGTGGCTGCTCTCACAGATTAATGCTAGACTACTGTGTGGTTAAGCAACATGCCTCATGCTGTTTTCTGAGTACTACTTTTATTGTTAGGCTGTTCTGTACCTTCACTATACCTTTGTTACTTTCATATTAAGCTGCAAGTCAGTTATATCAGGAAAATATATTGCGACCAGTGAGAGCTTGTGCTGGAGGATTATTAAACTTGGATGGTAATCTGTTTAAGGAGGAGAAAGAAGATATTACTGCTGACAACCACAATGGTTTGATAATTCAGGTACTGCTTATCTAGCTGCTGCCTGAGGAAGGTCAGCTGACAAGGGCATAAAAGGAAAGGTCTTGCTCAGCCAAGAAAGCAGGCTAAATTTGGGGGAGCAAGTTCTAATTTGATAACCAAGCCATAAAAAACATTCAATGTCACAAGGGGACTGAAACAGGGAGCTGCACAGGACTGTTTTGTGTAGCCTCATACAGCTATTGTGGCATTTAAATTGCCAAATGAGTGGATAAAAGTCCTCATGCTTTCAACTTGCCAGCATCCTCAAAGAGTAAAACTAAAGTTTGCTGGAATTTGGGCTCAGGCTGACCTGGCATGAAGATTGTCACAGCCCATCTACAGGCTGTCAGTGGCATTTTTGCAAGGGCTGAACCCTGAAGCCAGTGCTGGATCTTCTCAACCCAAATCATGGGGGGCTAACAACACACAGCCTTGGTTTAGGACTTTGACCCAGCTGTTGTGAATCTAAAAAGGGAAGCACAACCAGAAGAACGTCACTCACTTTGGTACAGCTCCGAGGGTCAGCAGGGGACAACAGGCTTTGCTGCCCTCTGCTAGTGACAGCTGCACTTCAGCAGCAGGGTTCTGCTAGACACCAATGAGGAAAGTGCTCACTTGATATACAGTGCTTTGGAAGTTTACTAGCATAAAACTCTGCAACTGTAAAAAAAAAAACAAACAGTTTTCAAATTAGTTGGCGTGGCAGGGCAGCTGCATTCTGTGGCAGCTTGGCACTAGGTCATAGCACGAAACTTCCTGAATTTAACCCTGCATTTCCAGCTTTTTTAAGCGCCTCTCTCTCATGCAAGACATAGGAGGTCAACATAACGTAACCCTGGAATTTCCCCCCGAGGTTCTGGAGAAGAGGCTGTTCCAAGGGACATGACTAGTGTATCCTTCTGTCCTCGCAATGCTTGGTTGCCAGAAAAGCTTCTCAAGCTGATGGTTGGCATAGCTCACAGCAGCCTTTATTTAACCTGCTATAACACGCTCCAAAGTGAGGACAGCTGCAGGCAACACTTACTTCTTTTGAACTATGCTCCAGTCCAATGAGCACATGCTGCCCTTCAGCAAACTAGCACAATGGCAGGCAGAGAAGGGAAGGCCTTGCCTGCAAGCTACACCCTCCAGTTGTGAAGCCCTCTCACTTCCTGGTTAGCAGGGCTGGCGAAGGCCTGCCGAGTTGGCTTCACCTGGGTATGTGAGCAAGATTCAGCAGGACTCCTTCAGAGAAGTTGACATCGGACCAAGCCCTTCAGATGCACATTCCTGAGCCCACTCCTCCCCTTTAGGGCATTTTATGCCAGCCGCTCCCAGGTTTCCCCCTCGCCTTAATTACCTTTTGGTAGGGATCAGCTCTGTGTGTGTGTGTGCATGCTAATGCTAGGAAGGTCTGTCAGCGTAGCTTTGGAGCCCAGTCTCTCCTAATATGACTTCAGGCTGCAGCTTTTCTTCCAGTGCTAAATGCACCACATGTGCATATTAGGCGAGGGCAAGAATTTGCTCTTTTCTTGCACACAAAACAAGGAAATGCATTGTGCCTCACCACAGCTGCCACAACCACAACTGCATCGCTGAACCAGCTGTGCTTGCTGGCCTACAGCAAGGCATCCAGAGCAAACTCTGGAGTGACCCTGCCCCTTCCCTTGTTGCAATTCCTACACCAGAGTCCTCTACTCACTAGTTCCACAGTGGGGACTGCAGAGGTTCTCTCTCTTGAGTAGAGGAACGTTTGGCAAGTGAGCTGCATCCATGTGCAGAGCACTAGAGATGAGGGCTGGTGCAACCCCACAATAGTGGTCACAGCTCTGCAGCCAAGAAATGGATGATGAAAGGGGGACTGTTGAACCAGATGGTGTTACAAGGCAATCTGAGGAAACATCTCCTCAGAAGTCCACTAATAGGCTGGAGATAATGGTCTTTGCCCTGCAACCCTCACAAGGCCCCACTGGAACTTGGCTACAGTAAGAGGGGCTGGGAGAGCAGAGACTCAGTTTATTAGCTCCTGGCATGATTCAGAAATATCTGTCCACACTACAGTAATGACTCATAACCTATAAAGGTCTTTGGGATCTATGAAGGTAACACAAAGAGGTCCAGTCCTTGAGCAACAGCTTCAGACCTTAGATTGGTCTTGTCTCCAGATCTAAGCTAATTTTTGTGGGATGCAGAATTTCCTGGATGAAACTTAAACAGAGCGGCGGAACATACCTTACCATTGGCTTTCCTGTTGTTGGTTGGTTTGGTTCTGTTTTGTTGGGGTTTTTTTTTATATCTTTACATGTTTCAAAAGGATTGAAAAGAAATGGAAATACTAACGGGTGTTTTGGCGTGTTCTGCTGTGTAGAGGGTTTCTGTGCCAAAGTGCTAGTTACCTAGGAAACTGCTGTAGGATTGAATTTGGATAGATGTGTTGTCAACTGCAAATGAGTAAAGTGGGTTTTCAAGAGGTGGAGAAAGAGTGCAAAATGCTCTGAAAATGTGAATGCCTGTAATGTGATTTCTAGGTAAGATGGCAGTCCTATCTTTTCGACTGGCATTTTGTAGGCACCCTGACAAATGCACAAAGGGGTTGCAGGTGGAGTTCATGGCCACACCTTGGCACCTGAGCTTGAGTGCCCTTGTGTTTGTAAGCTGAGTGAGCATTTGTCAAAATGTCAGAACACAACTGTGCAAAGAATAGTACTAAGGTTGCCATTAAGCATTTTGCCCATTTTATTGCAACAGAGTTATAGTGATCCAAGGAAATAACAACAACCTTTCAAGAGATTTGAACTACAGCCCTGCATGGCCATTTGCAAAAAAAAAAAAAAAAAAAAAAATTGATGGAACACGTTTAATGATTGAGATACCTCTAAGGGCTTATGTAATGAATTAAAATGTGATTGCAGAGCTTTTCCTGGAAATCATCAATAACAGGCCTTTTTTAATACAGCAGCAAAAATGTGACAAAGCAAATAAATGCTTCAGTCTGGGTGAGTTATACTGATGTCTGTCAGTTCTGCCAAGATGGTTAAAACTGCAACTGGTTACTTATCCCAGAGGAGTCAATACTTAGAGTGGTCCATGGCTGACAAAAATGAGCAAAGCTGTGGTGTTTACTTGGTTGGAATAGGTTTCCCACAATTCCTCCTGTTCCCTCCCCCACCCTGAAACACGTGCATGATTAGCATTTGGGCTTACACTGAATACCAGTTTCCCTGTATTTCACCTACAAAATGCACTTCAAATGGCAAATTCAAACTCTTAGTAGTTTATTCATGTTATGACAGGTGTCACCAGTTGGCACAGCTACATGTAATCTTCAAAGTTCTTTTTTATTTTTTCGCCCAAGCAGGTGAGCAAGTTTCTGGCCTTGAAAAGGCAGGTTGTAATGCTTGTTTTGGGTTAGGCAAGTGCACCAGATGAAAAGAAGGCTGAGAAGGCTAACTCCTCTGGTTAAAGCTCTGAGGCAGGACCTGCTTCAAGAGCCACTTCTGAGGCCATCTGGTCCCTGCTCCCTGCTGCTGTGCACCACCAGTGTGTTCACATCCCCTCTCTCTCTGCAGGTGCTTCTCTCCTCCCAGGCATCTAAAATAAATGCTGAAGTGACCAGTCCTAACCACTAGCCTGACTGTGCTGCTGTACAGGCTTCCTGAGGAGAGAAGACATGCATCTCGTTTTTGCTGCTTGCAAAGTGCTGCCCAGGCTCTACCTTCAGGGCAGAATTGGTCCCTCAGAGCTGAGGGTCAGATGAGGGTCCCACCAGCTGTTTGATCAGCTTGTGTCAGGCTGGCACACCTGTACCACTACAACTACCCCAGGGGTATCCAGACTCTGCCCGTGCCCACTTTGCTGCCAGCAGGGTAGACTACACCACTGCTGCCCTGAAGGTAGATGCCAGAGTCAAAAAGAAGCTATGATATCTCAGCTCTCTTATCCATTGTTTATAAAAATACCAACACCCCTGACCCTTCAACGATGTCTTTAACAACATTTACATTGGAGATCAGCCCAAACCTATAAAACTGCAGGCTGCCAGGCCAGGAGGTGGCTGCAATACAGTTAATTGCATCCAGACTTTTTCCTCTGTCCTCTGCCTTTGGAGAAGGGCTGAAGTGACATCCAGAGCCGGACACTCTTCTTCCCCGCTCAAGCCTGTGTGCAGTGGCAGATGTGTGCACAAACCTAAGCCGACTCCTCTATTTCAGGCTCATCTGTAACCTGCATAATGAATAATATACAATGAATTTGTGGTCTACGTGTTTATTAAGTGACTCAATATTTCCAGTGGAGAATTTGCGCTCATGTTTTACTCACATCGCAAAACCCACTCACTCTTTTATTATCCCCAGTAGTGGTAGGCGATAATAAATTATGCAACTGCAGATGATGGTAACTACATCAGCAACAAATTGTATCAATTTTCAGTGTGAGTTTAAAGCTCCTTTTACCGGTTGTGCAAACTCTGAAAAGGAATTTGTGAACGCTGCTGCTGCTGCTGCTATTAAATGTTCTTACCAGGCTGTAGTCCAAGCCTTCCACAACGTGTCGCTAAAGAAGGTTTTTGCCTACTGTGTACCACTGCTTTTACAGACGGGATTAGGCATTTACATACGTAAGAGGAGAGAGAAAAATGTAATTTACGCAATAGTGACAGCTCCCATTCGTTACTGCGTGAAAGGGCTGCAAGATAAAATGTGCCTCAGTGGTGGTGGAATTCAGAGCTAATCTCCATCCACTGCTTTTGCAGAAACACATTCGTAGTCTTGGGGAAAAAAAAGGAAAAAAAAAAAAAAAAAGGATTGTTGCAAAATGTCAGTCAACAATACAGCTACATCCTGTATATTGAAATGAGCTCACACACTCTCTAAATTACTCCGGATCCTGTTTTAAGCTTAATAAGCTACTTAATAATTTGTATGGCTGTAGAAAGATGTGAGCTTATGCCACAGTGGCCATTTTTATTGTAGCCAGGGACCAACTTTTTGGGGGAAGCAGGTGTAGCAGTATTTGTAAAGTGACAGCATCCTTTCCAAGAGAAACTAATTTCTGTAAGATAAAGGTACATATCAGTCACAAGAAAAAAACACTTGGGGAAATATAAGTCTGGCTCCCCACATCACATTATTTTAATTGAAAAGTTATCCTTTTAATTGAAAAGTTTCCATTTTTAGCTGGTGATGCCCAGTGGCTACATGGAAAAATGGGCAAGGAGCTGTATTGCTTACCTGAGTGACCCTCACCACCTCGGTGCTGGATGGGGCATACAGATGAGGGAGTAAATACAGCTGAAACTTTCAGCACGAGGAGACCATCCTGCCAGCTGGCTGATGGTCAGATTTTGCTGTGAATTTCCCAGCATAGTGATCCTGCTCCCTCTGGGTCTGGGACGGGCTGAAGCAATGCAGAGCTGACTAAGCTGCTGTGTGACTAAGCCTCACGGACCTTACCAGGCTCAATAACTAATACTTTGAACTGAGCTGCTGATCACTGTCCTGACACGCCAGCTGGGTTTTGCACATTTCGTTGCCCATAAATATGGTCAGGGCTGTCACGAGCCTTTTCTGTCTGCTCCTTTTGTGGTTCCTTATTCTCAAGGGCTGCAAAGGAGCCTTCTACCAGTGGAGCTGGGGAGGTTTCAGCCCAGAAAACTCTCAGAAAAGAGCCCTCAGAGAGACTGAACTCAGTTCCCTTCCTTGTAATTGCTATTGGGACCTGGCAGAAGTAGGGTTGCAATTAGGGTTGGCTGTTAAGCTGTTCTTGGAGCTTGACACCATTAACTTTGACACTGAGAGCTAGAGGCCAGACCTTTGAGCATCAACTCCTGCAACATCACCAATCTCTGCATGAATAAGTAAGACCAATTACAAACATAAGTCGGTTCTTGTTACTCGGATGTCTCTTATCCACAGCCTATACATTCCTCAGCATCTTTACAAAACAGCAACAAGTCACCATAAAGCCAGCAGTCAGAGCATACAGGTTGTTGCTATTGGGCTTTTATAAGGATTTATCTATGTTACACAAGTTGCCAATTAAGGTGGAAAGTTAAAATTAAGAAAGAAGTAAGGTAGTGTCGTTAACTTAGCTTCAGACCTCGAGAAATTTTTCTCCAAATCAATACAGTATGCCTGGAAATCCAAGCACGTTCAAGAGTGGCTCCCATTTCAGCATCTGTTGACTGCTTGGCCATTTTAAAGTTTGGATAGCTAATTATTTACTCAAACAGACTGCAATGTCGTCTTTACTTTGTTGTGAGCCAAGCATCAGTCTTCCCTTCTAGAGGACACAGATCTGATCTTTACCTAGACAAAGCCACTCACTTTATTTTGATTGGAGGGATATTAAGTTTTGCTGCTTTTGTGTTCCCATTGGCTTGCTATGGTGAGTTGTTTTTTTTTTAATTGTCCCTGAACACTTGTCATCTTGCAAACACCTCTGCATCCTCAAAATGACAAGATCTACATTGTGTACAGCAAGTGACTTTCAAAGCCACCTGATACAGAGATAATTAAAAGATTTCGTTAGACCCTTTCACAAGAGCAAGGTACCGCAGGCCACTACAAGGGACCAATCTCCTGACCATCCAGAGGCCCTGCTGCTGCCCCCCATAACTGCTTCCCCAGCTGACCTTCCTGCCTTGGACCAGCTCTGTGCTCCCCTTTCTCCCCAACAGCTTCCAGCTGAGTGAGGAGCAGAGCTCCTGTTACTGCTGGTCTCCCTCTCCAGCAAGAACAGCCTTTCAGAGGAGATTGCTTTGTATTGAGTTTAAATTATTTTGGACTGGAGGAAGGGAAGGGTTATCTACGGCCATGCCTGAACTTATATTGCTTTTTTTTTTCCTTCTATCCAGTTTCCGTATGGTGAGAAACTCCAGAAGTTAACATTTGAGTAAATTACCCTAGAATGTATGAATAAACATAAGGATGATCAACAGGAATAACGTAACATGTTCGTCTTACTTTCATAACAACATCTCCCCTAGGAACAAAATATACCAAAAAGTGGAACTGTTACAATCACAGAGGTAATTTTAAATAAGCTTTCTTATGGCCACCCCTGGGTTTTCAGTCATATCCCGCCTTCTTTTTGTATGTCCTTTACAGCGAATCCTCTTTCCTGACAGACTCCCTGTTTGCTGTGTCCCTTCTTCATGGCTTCTAGAAGCAAGGGAGGCATTTAGAGATGTGGAAAGTTACTCTTCCTTATTAAAATAATGATATGTAAATGTATGCTACATCCTCAGCCTCTTCTGTAAATAGAGCTGAGCATGTTATCTTTACATTCCAGGGCTGCTGTTATTAAAACATCTCACGCAAGTGTACACTTACTACTTAGTGTGCACAAAAATGGCCTTGCTCACTTGCTTTTGAGTAGAAAAAGAACAGACTGGTGTTAACTATGTGAGAGCCTGGGCAAGACCACAACATCAAACCGAGCAGACAATGTGAGAGCACATCTTTGGGAGTATGCCTGTACTAGTATAGGGAAAAAGATACCTTCTTACTCTAGGTTCACTAACCTGATTTCAGAGCTGTGGATAGCAGGTTGTTCAGTTTTAACTTGGATCAGCAGCTCAAGTTAAAATGGTGTTGTGACTTGATACTTTAAGCTGGGGAAGCACACCAGGCACTGGAGGAGACCAGGCAGGTTCTGCCTCCCTGTGTGCATTGGTGGCAGGCAGGAGAAGCAAGGCAAGAGGCTGCAGTACAGTCATAGGGGCTCCCAGTCAAAGTGAAGATCTGCGGATCTTTTCCAGCTGGATCTAGGGCGATGCTGTCTGGTCTGCTGGGACATGCTGGGAGCTGAGGCCAAGCATCCTCTCAGCCAGGCAGCAGGCAGAGGCCAGCTTTGGGCAGCCACACTCCTGGTTTGAAGCATGCCTGTGCACCATAGCTGCAGCATAGGGGAGAGGTGGTTTAGCAAAGACCAAAGCAGCCCGTGCACCAATCTGGGCCCCTGTGGTTTACCCACAGCTGGGCTAGGTGGCTTAACAAGTACAAACTCTCTGTACAACACCAGTGAAGGCAACCAAGCTCTGCCATGTCCACCACTCAGGAGGGTGCCACTATGAAACCTTACCAGACACAGCCTACCCAGGGTGAAGAGGACTTCTCTGAGAGTTCAGAAATACCCAGTGTCACAAAAATACCTGATGGGTGATGGGGTAGCACTTTTGAAAACCTCACCCTGAACTTGCCTGGACTTCAGCCTCTCTTTGCAAAGTATTTACCCTCTTGCTTCTTTGTCTGCTTTAAACTGGAAACGTGGAATTCAAGTGGTTCAGGTATGGGGCTGAGAAAATAGTCTTTCTTTGTAGAAAAATTTAGGATATTGCATTTAATTCTGTTTAGTAAATTAATTGGTAGTCAACTAATTCTCTTGATCAATCTCCGTCTGAGGTATTAGGAAATTAGGGCCAGAGAACCCTCTCTGATTGGTCATATGCTGAGCAGGCAGGTTGGTGAAGGCTCTGGCAAGATGATCTTTCTTGGAAATTCTCCCTTGCCTGCTCTCCTGCAAAAAAACTTGGTTCCCTCTTAAAATAAAAGGGTTAAAAACAATAATAAGCTGTGAAATCAGAAGAGTGAAGACATATTGTATTTCCAGCAAGGACTAAATGATGACATGCTTTAATCTTAACATACCAAGTTCAAAACTCTAAAGATTAGCTATACTACTCTACATCTTTTACTGAGAAAGTTTCCATTTTGTTCTTGACAAGTACAAATGTCTGTTACTGGCACTGTGAGTAGGTGCCTTTTTTCAAGCCAACGCTGTTTATAAAATTAATTTTAAAAAAAATTCTTAAAGCAGGAGTTAACCCCTTGTTAACTTGATCTGAGAGATTATTGGTTCAAATCACTTCTTCTCTGCCACAGTGCTTTCTCCAACTGATTTTTCTCTTCAGCAGCTTATATTTCAGTGACATATTTTCTGACCACTGCACCATGTTTTGCATATTTCCCTGGCTAATGTGCACTTCAGCCTGTAAGCAAATTATATTTGTTTTCTCCTATATCCATCCATCCTCCAGAAGATCTGGTTTTACAGCCAAGGTTTTATAGACTTAGGTACTGTATTTCATTGTAATGTGGCTATACTATGCCAAGATATGTCCATTGCCTGAAAATATTGGTGTCTGAAGGGTTTGGTTTTTTCTCTTTGCCTTAATTAAATACTATGCAGACGGAGTTAAAGAGTTATTAATTATAATTATTGAATTGTTTTCCTCATCTTTCTCCCTCTTTTTTCTCATTGTGGAGTCTTTTTGCCTATTTTAGCTTCCTATTTTTTTAGGCTGCTTGTGGGCCACAAACAATATTATGCAATTGTGGGTCATCTGCTCAGGAATGTTCTATAAGAATTTATGTGAAGGCATCTATAGAGTTGCTATACATTTAAGATATTTTTTTAAGTCTGTGGTAATAGATTTCAAACTAGTCTGGAATTACAAAAATAATTAAGAATATTTATGTGGATTTTTTTTTCTTTAAATGGATAACTTTGAACTTCAAAGAGAATCATTTCATCAAGTATTTTGATGAAGGATTTCTTGTTCTCTGAGTAGCAGGACTGTGCACGTCCCAGGATGTGCTAAGAGATGGGCTCTGCTACAGGAGTAGGGCTTGTCAGGTTTCTGTTGTAAGACCCAGTAGCTCTGGTAATAATTGACAGTATTCTCAGGAAACTACCTAGGTAAAAGACCTTCTGTGCCTGTGACGTTGCCACTGAATGGAAACACAATGTTTATTTAATGACAAAGCTGGCTTGTCCTCAAACGTGCCATTTAGTCTTTATAAATTTTGGGAAGAATCCAGAGAATGTTGCCAAGGGCAACCACTGCATCTTGAGGAACTAGAAACGAAATACAGGAAGAAAATAGAACAAATATTCCTTAAAGGAGTTTATGCCACTGTATTCGGTGCCTTGTAGGTAAGCACATGTTACAACTATCCTAGTTATTCCTCAACAGGTAAGAGCCCTGGGGCATTAAATGTCAAGCAAAGTTAAACTGCAGGCTGAGAACCCCTTCTTACTAGTCAATGCTAAAGGGCTTCAGCTGACACTTTCAAAGGCGCCTCCACAGAGCATTACCCTCTCTCACTCCTCTTCCTGCACTCCCTCAGATCATTGAAGGGTTTTTCCTAGCCTTCCTACATCTGCAATCCCCTTCCCAAGGTGGTAGCATATTTCCCGCCTCTGTCCTCCACCTCAGGGCCATACAGCTGATGTTGGGTAGGGATGGGTGAGTGAAGGCTCCTGTAATCACAGTTCACTGATGTATTCTGCCAACATCATCACTTGGGTCAGATGTAGCCAAAAGTCCCTAACAGAAAAGGCAGAGATCTGTTATTTGATCTTTAGTCCTGTGAAACTGGTCTAAATTTCAATGAGGACTTGAAAGAATCATCAAACATGGAGAAAAACTCCTGCACATGTTGACATGGGTGAGGTGGATGAAGGGTCATCCAGATGAGAGTTCAAACAGCTACTGGTCCACTCAGCTGACCCCTGTAGCCACCTGAGTCAGTAAGAGCAATGCAAAAGAGAAGCATGGAGAATAGTGCTGGCAACTATTTTAACCAATTACCTTATTGGGGGTGAAAAACTGAGAGATGGCTCCTACCCAGTATTATGACTGGACCCTCCTTCTAGAAGATGGATGACTGTTTCTCTATGAAGAAATTAATTTATAACTTGGTTTCAAGCTCTGCTACACTTGGGATAGTTCGGCTCTATGGTATGCTGTTCAGGCTCATCCGTGTTAAAAAAAATATTCTGGAATTATTTTCCCATACTTGGACAGCTATATGGGCTGATGCTTCCAGACTCTCTCCCCAGAGCAAATTCTCTGAACTCATACAACTTAAGTGACCTTTCCAGTTCACAGCAGTGACTAAGATTCCCAGCATTTGTGCAAGCTTTGTAATTAGATATACATATGTACATGCATGCGTGTGTATACACAGATCTATAGATAGACCACACACACACACACACACGGAGACACAGGGAGAGTATGTATGTATGTGTCTATGTATAAAAAGACTGCTTAGAATTTCAGCTCTTGTGTTCCCAAGCTCTGTGCCTATACCAGTTATGGAAATTCTGGCAAAAGTCAGAAAGCAACAAGCGTATTTTATATTCACACAGCTCATCTGTTGAAGCATGATTTTAAGAGCCTCTAGCTATTTAAACACTTACTGTAAAGCAAGTGAGTAAATGGTTTGCTGGATAAGGATTTTAGTCAGGTTGTAAATTTTTAGAGATTGGGTCTGTGTTTGCCTGATTTTGTGCACAGGCAATAGATTTTGGCCCCTGTGAGCTGTCTCTGAAAGAATAATTAGAACCGCTCCAGAAAATGCACTGAAAATTGCATATGATTTAGTTTCCAGTTTAATTTGGTGAAATTTTCCAGACAGCTCCTCCAATAATAAAAACAATAATGAATTTATATTTTTAAAACTGTATTTCTCCTTTGCTAGACTTCTTTGAAAATATTTGAAGTGAACCCTCTGATGTCTGGGGCTGTTTTAATTTCATTTGTTACTGCTTTTTTTTAAACATAGGTTGCTTGTGGGCAAGAAATATTTCAAGACAAAAACTTATCCAATCCAGTCAATATAACCTTCCTCAAACTGTTGATAAAGTTTGATAGAACTCTCTTTTCCTTTGGGTGGATATGCATAGCTCTAAGGGATCTTCAGCATGTGCATCTGGTTCAGTAAACACTTGTGATGCCATTCGGTTCAAGAATGAGAAACCTGAAGTTGAATGTCTATATATCAACAGGTCTTTAAGTTCTGAGCATAACAGAGTGCAGGTTGATACAGTCAGTGGAGCCTAGAGCTCACCAGCCATGGGGGATGAAATCCAGAAGTCTATGTGGTTTGAGGCACCAGGGGCACCGCAGACACCCAGGAGCTGCACAGGGCTGGCAGATCTGATGTTGGACCTATGAAAGGCCACGTGGGAAAGTGCCTGAAACAACATGACGTAGATGCCTACCTTTAGCTAATTTGACTGAGCCTCAGCTCCACACCAAAGACAACCTGAGCCATGCATTATACTCCACCGCTCCACTGAGTACAAGTTTCATGCAGTTGCCTATACCAGGTATCTCAAGCCATTTAAAAAGCCCAGATGTGGGTAAGAGGCCTGCAGATGTGACCCTTGCTTTTCTGGAAGAGCAGCTGGAGCAGCCAGCTCAGATAACAAGGGCGTTTTAGTTGCCCATCCTGTTGAACACTCCCTAGTTGTCAGCGACAGTAATGGCAGCTGAGCCCCTGACACAGGTATAGAAGCCTTCAAGTTTCTAAGTGGCCTCACAGCCCTTTCTGTACCAGTCTGAAGTTTTCCAGTAATGTTTATGCAGCTACTCCATTCTTCTCCTGTTTATCCACCCGCTGCCCTGCATTCTCTCTTCTGCGTATATGTACTTTGGCTTGCATATTTTGCCTGGACATTTTTAGATTTACCCAGTGTCTCCTCTGCTGGCTCACACAGTCGATCCATAAACTTTCCTTGCTGCCAACCAGCTTCCCACCAGAAACTCTCCACATGGCTCCCAAGCAAGGCATGAGGAGTATTCATCCTCCCACCCTACTTCTCATCCTTAGGGGGAGAGGAGAGGCTGGAAAGTAGCAGCGGCTGGGGCTGGAGACACCACGTCATTCCTCTGACAGCCATCCTCTGCTGGGCCAAGGACATCATAACTGCTGCGACTGTCTTTCTGGCAATGCTCTCAGGCAATGCATGGTATTGTTTTTGGTTTTGTTTCCATGGAAGACCACAGATACAGTTTCTTGTAAAATATATATTGTATTTAAAGAGACAATTACAATCAAATTATTCTTGGTCTTTCTTTCACGGGGTATGGAATAATGATTAATCTGGTGTTAGTGGGCGGGCGTACCAGGTCAAGCTAGCTAAAAAATATTTAAGTGGGTAAAATGTCTAATTCTATAATTTTCCATCCATGTGTCTATATATTTCTTTGAGTGTCTGTCACCTTGCCAGTCATGCATCAGATGGTAGATCTGTGTTCTGCATTAGAACTCCCTGGAGGGATTAATGCCAGCAACAACCCAAAAAGAAAAGGAAGGGAAGGGAGGAAGGGGAGGGTGGGGAGGAAGGAAGGCAGGCAGGAAGGCAAGAAGGCAGGCAGGAAGGCAGGGAGGAAGGAAGGCAGGAAGGCAGGGAGGAAGGAAGGAGGGAAGGCAGGAAGGCAGGAAGGGAGGAAGGAAGGTGGGAAGGCAGGAAGGCAGGAAGGCAGGCAGGAAGGCAGGCAGGAAGGCAGGGAGGAAGGAAGGAGGGAAGGCAGGAAGGCAGGAAGGCAGGAAGGGAGGAAGGAAGGTGGGAAGGCAGGAAGGCAGGAAGGCAGGCAGGAAGGCAGGCAGGCAGGAAGGAAGGAAGGAAGGAAGATTAGAAGCAAAGAGTACCATTTATAAAATTACAGTTTTCTCTCTGCTTTCAGACAGAGATGAAGATATCACAGCATGACAAATTTGTCTGTAGGTTAAACAGTATCTTTCACTCAGCACAGCTAAGAAGTGGTACAGTCTAGGAGGACCCCAGTCCCTGAGCAGCCTTCCCTGATGCCTCTGTCAAATCCTGCTCCAGAATATTTTCCCTTCACCACAACACAAACTTTATTAATCTTTCACCTCTGTCTTGGTTTGCTTCTCCTTAAATGAACAGCTAATGTCTTCACCTGTCCATAACAGCAAATCCAGATAATCTCTTGTACTTTTTAATAGATTCCTGCTACTTACATATTAGTGAGTCCTGAATGTAATGTTTGCATATTTTATTTTTCTAAAAGTAGGGTACCATCTTATTTCTTTTGATTGTCACAGTACTGTGGCAACCTCAGGGCAGAAAATAAAACCAAGATTTTTTAAAATAAGAACCTAATTTGCTTAACACAACCAAAGGTAGTTAGAGAGAGGAGAATATGTTAACTCTAATTGTCTGAGCTTGGGATTTATTTACACAATAGTGTCTTCAAATTGTGGACAGGTGAAGAAACTCACGCTAAGTTTCTTGTCTCTCTGGCAGGTCTGCCGCTGGTCTCTGCAGCAGCTCATGTAAAGGTAGCTCAGGTGCTGCCAGAATTAATTGAAGCCCCTCCTACAGCAGCATGGAGACATGCCCTTCCAGTCACTGGGTCCAAAAGCTCCAGGCTCTTCTTATTGGAATTTGACTTCAAAAAGGGGTTTGCAAGGTGCTTAACTATTTGAGTAGAGAAAGTTCCCATTAGCATCAGTGATTTTTCTTTTTCTGCTTGTTTCACTGCAGTATTCTTACTGTCTGTTTTGCTGGTGACCTTCATGTGGCTGCTGTTCTGTGCGTTGGTGCATTGGCAACACAGGGCCACAATATGGCACGCAAGTCCTAGTCCCAGATTAGCAGCAACCTGCAGTCTGTCTTTAATTATCTGGAAGGATGATGTTTCTTGACTGTCTGGTGTTTAAAAGAACTGAAAATCAAAACCCTGTTTTTCTTGGTTCTCTTCCAAATTGCACACTAAAGTACTGCTTGCCTCATTAAAAATTAAAACAGATGTTGGTAAAAGGAGATAAGTCCGAGTCAAATTTGAGATCCAAATAGTCCTGCATTTGTGGTTTGGTCTCTTCTCTTCAGAAACGTAGGAGGAAGCATTGAACACTTCAGATCCATGGGATGAAGATAAGAGGGGCTGCAGGGGTTTAGCAAGACCCTTGTTCTTTTTAGCAGCTCTGTGAACTCTTTCTGTCTGTGGTGAGCTGCAGGTGAGGTGCCCACTGTAAATCAGCAAAGACACCCAACAAGGTGTGGGAGATATGGTCCTGCAGAAACACCTTTCCACTGTTATCTTTGAAGAGCTGACCCAGAAGAAGAAAGTGACCCGGATCCCATGACCTAGACCCAGGGAATAGGTGCTTTCCTCTTCCTGCAGTGGACCAAATTCTGCTGCTGCCTCTTGCAGTTTAGCATCTGAAGCAAAAACAAGAGGAAGAAAAGGCCAGGGAGAACACACAGTTACAGTGAAATAATTACAACTAATCTAATATATAGTGGCAATGGCATCTGGGTGCCTGCTCACTGTGTGGAATATAGGTATAATAATGAGGAATACTGGGGAGGGTTTATTTCTTGGGAACATCATCCTGCTTCACTGTGACCTCCTCAGTTAAACTTAATAAGCCAAGTATCTTTGTATGAAAACAGCTTCTTAGTTTCCACACTAGAGAATACAATGCCTGATCAATTACTATAATTTTTATTATGGAACAGTTGTTTTCATAAGCCTTACTTTCTGTTGCTTGGAGCTATCAGAAATCTTTGTTTCTCAGGCTATCACTTTCTTGTGCTTCCCAGTCTTTCAGCAACGATACTTTGTACAGGTGAGGGTTATATTTTAAAGAAAACCCCTTTGATTGTGTTCTAATGATAGTTTTTCAAATCCTTGGCATATATGTATATGTTTTGAGTTGTAGAGTTTGGACACATAGTTTGTAAACATACAGGTCAATGCAGTTGCCTCATTTGGCCTAAGATTTGTTCCTCAGCATATCCTTTCTTAATGGTCATAAAGTCAGAGTCACAGAGTCACAGAGTGGTCAGGGTTGGAAGGGACCTCTGAAGATGATCTAGTCCAAACCCCCTGCTAGAGCAGGATCACCTACAGTAGGTCACACAGGAACATGTCCAGACGGGTTGTGAATGTCTCCAGAGGAGAGTCCACAAACCTCTCTGGGCAGCCTGTTCCAGTGCTCTGAAAGTATAAAGGCTTATGTTACAGCTTCAAGTGAGCCAGATACCTCAGGCACAGAGGGTGCCAGTGAAGCCCAGAGCTGCTGTAGGCTTGGGAACCCTTTTTCTGGGGTAGAAGTGAACACCTTTGGCCCTGGGGAGTAAACCTTTTGAAAACTAATCTTGGACATTGCCTGTGAATATTCATTTCACTTCTATTCACCAACTTCTGATTTTCTTCCAAAATTGCTAGTCTCATCATGCACCCTAAAGGGTGTGTCAGCCCCCAGGTCCCTCTGAAGCTTGGGCTCCTGTCTCCCCACTGTGCCTACGCTCTCCATGTGGGCTGGCTGTTCCCACCACCATGCTGAAACTCCCTGATGGCACCAGCACCCTTTGTAAAAGCCACCAAGCTACAGGCCTGACTTCACTCTGGAGCTCAGTAGGCGATGCTGATCTTGTGAGAGAGTAGGAGGTGCATCAAGCTGAGGATGCAGCTGATCAGAAAATGTTTGACATTTTGTTTTGGTCCAAATGTTCTCTTATTAAGGACATGCTTCCCTTTTGACTAGGAATTAAGATTTCTCCTCTTTAATATTAATCACTTGGCAAGGAATTTGCACAATTAATTTACTTAACCACGTTTTAAAAAATGCAGTTAGAGCCAGCAGTGCTTTCATCCCATATCACAGAGGACTGTGGTGGTGAGGTTTCATTGCTTAGAGGTGTGTGCTTCTGAGTACTTTGATATTGCACTTAAAAAGGAGTTGTTTATAAAGTCCCAGCAAAAGGACTGAATGTCCCTCTTCCAGATTCTGTGAAAAAATAATTAGATAATATTGTAAATCTCAGGTTTATATCACAGCTGTCTGTGCTGCTTCCAGGCCATCTGACATGTTAATTTTCTCTGACAGTAGGTTATACATCTCATAACAACAGTGGTACCCTGCCTTCCTCTGCATGCTGTCACCCACATCCTGCATCAGTCAATGTCTCCAAGGGATAGCTGGGATTAAATGGATTTTCTAGCCTCATAGTAAGGGTTGAATAGTTGTCTTTTTCTCAAAAAATCCAATTTGCACTATTTTAAATTCTTTCATTGTCTGCCCTGGCCTGTACTCTCATCCTCTCTAAGACAGGAGGACAAGAAATTTCACTTGTGAATCATAACATTTTGTTAAAAATACCTTAACTTTAAAAGTTGCTATTCTGACAGTTATATCAAAAAACTATACAGAACTTGAGCTTCCAGGCAGAAACTGTCCTTTCCCAAAGGATCAGGAGCAAAGCTTGAGGCCGAGGGAGGTTGGGAGGTAGGTGCAGTGGCTTTTCAAATGAATGAGCCACTTGAAGAAGCTTTTATTTGAGTTTTGATTGACAAAATGCAGTGTTTGGTGTTCCAAAGATAAATTAAAACAAAGAAAGAAGCATATTAAAGAAACTGCATAGCAGCAAATCTGAGAATCTGAATAATTAAACACTACATTTGCCCCAATGTTCAATAGCCACCTGTGCCCATAGAAGTAATAAGGTGTCTATGAAACCTCCAGAGGCACAAAGATCATTCCAACGTGGCAATTGCTGGGTGGAACTTGTATGTTTGATTACTGCAATTATGAGGCAGTGGTGAGCTGGGGTAAGAGATGATGTAGGTGTCACCCAGCCCCTGCCCTGTGGATGGGTGCCCCTGGTGTGATGCTACCACTGCCTGGTGCAACTCAGCCAGCAGCAGTCAGGCTGGCACCATGTCATCAGGGTGCAGCCTTAGTGCTGAAGACGAAAGGCCAAGTCCCTCCTCTCCTAGGGTGCTCCCCGATGTTTTGTTGAAGGCAGGTCCCAAACCCATCTGGGTCTCCTCTAGTCTCCTGAGCCCAGAGGACCTGCAGCTGCAGTGGCGTTTTTGGCTTCCTTCCCCCTCCAGCTCTTGTGTCTGTGTGTGAAACTCTTTTTCTTTTCCTACAGGAACAGCTGTGAGTGAAAAGAGAGGCCAAAAGGGTGACATCTGCTTGCCACAACATGTGGAACCCAGCTGGACTTCAGCCGCCATGGCCTCACGTGCCTGGCCACACAGGGTTACAGCTGTCTAGACTGACAAGCTATGTCATAAACAACAAGTAATGGAAAATAATTTTAAAGGAAATAGTTAATATTCTATAAGACTTTAAAAACTCTGTACTGTTTACGGAGGACCCTACATTTCACTTTATGCTCATCTGTATCCTTGGGCTGTGTTTGTCCACCCTCTCCAACACCGTTTCATCTGCCCAGTGTTGGTATCAGCCAGAAAAAGAATACTAGAGGCCTCAAAGTCTCTTGTAAAAAAAGTCCCCTGTTAACAGATCTGAAAACCAGAGGTATTTTCAGAATGATGAGAATTAGGACACTTGTGAGTAATCACCTTGGAACTTAAATGGTATTTCTCTTTTTAAATTCAGCTAACATTCTTCTTATTGCAGAATTAATGTAATTTAAGTTATGCTATTTTATTTAATTTTAAGAACACAGCATCCATTAGAAAGTACATTATAAAGTACGTTTTGCCAGAAACATCTCCTATATTACAGTGAATAATCCTGTTACATCCTTCTATGATTTATACTGCTTTTTTTTTCTTGTCTTTTAACATTTGCCTGTAAAAGATGGTAGCATCAGGCTAAGAAGCTCCATAAACATTTATGTACTTGGTTAAAGAGGACTCCTTTCATAATTTCTAGTTTGACTCCCATGTGCATGACTTTTTGTGGAATTGTTTGCAATTTGGCACGTGTTTCTTGAAAAACATGAAAGTAGCACTGCAAAAAAAACCAAAAACATTTCCACTGAATAGCAAATACAAGAACTAAAAGATCCATTTAATTGAGAGGAAAAGAACAACCCGTTGGAACACTGGATTATAGGTGTCAGTTCTTGGATATTCTTTCTAATTACAGTTTGACTCACTGTATAGCTTTAGTTGAGTTAAATAATCCTCTTTCACTCCCTGATTTGGGATCTGCAAAGATAATAGTCTTTCCCTGCTTTGCAGGGCTTTTGAAAGAGATACATGCATAGACTAACATAGAAGTACAAGGCAAAATTAGTAAAAGTATCATATGTAGCAGCTAATGTAGCAGCGTATCACTTGGGCTGTGGCTGTATTGTAGGAATTTCCCCCTTTAAATCTGTCACTGGAAACTGTAGAGCCCAGTATAGGAGCAGAGTATTAAAATGCCATGGAGGTCTTAACTCTTCATTCAGTGTGAATGAGGAAGAAAGGTATAATGAGCCAACAGTGAAGGGAAACTGCTTTCTTCTAATTGGAAGAGTCCATGTATTCAGATTTTCCTGTGGTACATAAACAAAGGGATTTATTACAGAAAAAGTCATTCCAAATCCATATGCCTTCTCTGCTTGCAGACCAGCACTGTAAGGGAGGATATGATCTGCACACTCTCACAATTTGCTTTAATTCTTCAGCTTTACCATAGACAAATGTTTAAATCACTGGTAATCTGTAAAAGATATACTTTTCCTGATAATATAAACCAGCAGAAGCTAAAAGCCTTTACTGGGATTAAAGTAGGGCTCACCATCTTTTTCACAGAGACACAGATTAATAAAGAGTGATCTTGGAGGACATACCTTCTTGGCTTTGCAAACACGTCCACAGGGCTGCTTCTCCCATTCCCCAGCACAGCCCTCCCCTCCCTGGTCCAAGAAAATGGAGAAATAATGTTACTCTATTTTTAGCTTCCTTTAATGAGATTTATGGGATAGACAGGAGACAAGCTCAGCAGCCTTGAAGCTGCTGGTATGCTGGTGCTCTGTGTTGGGTCCTCCTCAAGGCCTGTAGATCTCACACTGAGAGCTAGTGAATTGTCCTGGGGAGGAGCAGGACGCCTTCAGGGTAGTAGCTCCAGCAAGATATCTGAACTTTGCTATCACAGCTGTGCATTAGTTAACACACTTAGTGAGCTCTTGTATTTTCTTAAGCTTTCCACTTATAGATGCATCCTGTACTCAAACGTTTGTCCCACACCTTTCTCAGTGTGCTAAACACAACGAATTTCTGGAAAAATCTGGGTTAAGGATCCTGGAGAGCCTGCTGGTTTTCAACAGCCACATGCTCCCCGCTGGGAGTGACCACATGCTCCCCAGGAGAACTGAAGACGTGGGGCAGCAGTGCCAAGAGCAAGCTCTCCCCCTAATTACTAGTGGCTATACTGCAATCTGTTTAGGTGCTGTGTGATGGCAACTGAACAATGATAACTGGCACCCACTGATGCCAGATCATAAAATGCTGAGTTACGTATTTGGTCGTCCTAGTATTGCGGGGGGGGAGGTGGAGGGGAAGAGAAAAATACCATATGTTGTTTTTAATCTTTTTAGAGTTGTTTAATGTTCTTCTAGCACAGAAATGTTTTTTTTAGGACTACTTCCCTTTGCATTATTTCTTTGTTCCAAATTATTTCCCTTTCTCAGACTGAATGCACACTGTGCAGTACCACATTATATACTGTCTCCTTTTTCTAAGTATCATTGTTTAGTAAGTGTCAGAATTCAGACAAAAAAAGTCAAGGAAAATGTATTTTATATGATTCCTAGGAAACTTATAGAAGGAGCTCAGTCTTCCTTTAAAAAAATTTTAGGAAAAAAATTGGAGAGTTGAAGTACTGCCTTGAGCAGGAGTGTTCAAAACCTGCCATGGGAAGGACCATGAGGACAGGCTGTTTGGCCACTAAAAATTGTCTCTGAAGGAGATTCAATGCTGAGATTTGGCAGTGTGAGTGTGTGAGAGGCACCTGGATGGTTACATGGCTACACAGGCAGGTACCAAGGGGCCTTGTATACACATGCACCTTTTAAGTTATCTTCACACACTAAACAAAAAAAAAAAAACAACTTTTTTTAAAAAACTGATATTTTTAATTGGCCGTTATGAACAAATATTGTGGCCAGCTGACAGACATAATCAGATGTTGCTCACAGTTTTATTAGATTAGGGGAGCATGGTGAGGGTACCATCCCAGGAAGCTGCACAGCTGGTAATTATTATGTATCCTTTTTATCTGGATTTAAGAAAGAGTGCCTGCTTATTTCTCGAGTTAATGCATGTGAAAGAGAGAAGACAAGACCAAGATCTTGCAGATATTAAAGTGGGGAAAAAATGCTGAGCAGCCACGGTTTTTGCAAGCGGTGCACTCTGGAAAAGTAATAAAACTACCAACATGGGCATATATCACTGCTGCAGAGGTTTCCTTCTCAGGGAGGGGAAGTTTATCTGTAAATTGCAGCAAGCAGAATATTGCTGCTGAATGGGAACTAGAAAAAGAAAGAAAACACACAGTAAAGGTGAGAATAAATTGTTTGAATGACAACATTTCATTTTCCAGGGAGAAAACCTGGATCAGCAAGATCCTCCTGAGCTCTTCAGCTCTCAGGCACCAAGAGGGGTCCGTTCATTTCTTTCTAGAGGCTCTTTAGGGAGCAAGGCCCTGTGAAAGTTGCATGGCCTCCAAAGTGAAGGGAGCCAGGCCCCTACAAATTACACTGTGAAGCTGGGGAAAATTCCAAGGACCTCCAATGCACCATCCCTTAGCTACCAGGGCTGGAGGGAACCCTGCTTGGGTGACCGTCTGTCTCTGCCCCTTCCATTCTACCAAACTGCTGGTTAGAAAATCTGTCAAAACTATTTTGGAGTTAAATTTCAAGTCTTCTTTTTACAAAATAGCATTTGCTTTTGATGGAAATTTTTTTTTTCTCTTCCCTCTGAAGACTGAACAGTAAAAGCCAAAACATTTTGGCCAGATGTGTGGAAAAACTTTATGTGGCACAGTTGCCAATGGCTTATGGAAGTCACTGTTTGGCTGTCTCACGCCTCTGCTCTCCTCACCATGCCTCTGGATGATGATCTCTCCTGAAATGCACTGTGGCAAGTGTGCTGCTCTGGCATCTCTGCAAAGGAGAGAGAGTGCATGGAGAGGAGCCTAGCCCCAGGAGCAAACAGAGGAGAGCCCCTCTGCAGCAACACCTTTGAGCCATGTGGGCACCTTTGGTATGAGAAATAGTCAAAGTTTCTGGTTCAGATTTTTCTTTAAAAAGATAAAAAGTGTCTTTATGTGAAACAAAGCCCCTTTCCAAGCAGCTCTAGTTAATTTTATTTATTTATTTATTTATTTAAAATCTTTGCTGGGAGCAGGAGAGTGAAAGAATCATCTGCATCGACCATAGCAATGCTCTTGCTTGGATGCCCTAAAGCTCATTCTCTCCTATCTCCTACACTTCCCTTTGCTATAGACCTTCAAAGGCAGCAACAAGGTAGCAGACTAGATTTTTCACATGCTGACATGAAGATAATTCATTTTCCATTCCCTAGCAACTGCCTATATAAACAACTACCAGATGAGCAGTAAAACTGAGTTTGAGAGCTACAAGCAAATTGACATTGTAAATAAATTGGTTTTGTACCTGGGGTGATGAAGGAGAAGCAAAAGGAGAGTTAAATCTGAATGGAGATCGGTTTTTACTTTCATGAAATGCATGTATGTAGCAGAGCAGAGCACTAAGTCCAGCCATCCTTTCCCAGCAGCATTCCAGTTTTCCCAGTCTCAGCTTCTTCTCATTGCCATTTCCCAAATTTTCTCCTGTAAAATAAAATAAGCGTAGGTATTTCACAAATGCAGAACTACTGCAGATTTTGACTGATTTTAATTTGGTCATAGCTGCTCCCACACACTGTGTGTGTGCTCCCACTTTCCATGTTTGCTTCTCACTCTCCCAGCTCACCTTCTGGCCATGGGTGCTGGTGCTGCAGCCCCGCTGATGCCACCCTTGCAAGTGCTTCCACTCATCTGCCTCAGAGTTCTTTTGGGGAAATTGCCTTTTGGGCTTCTTGTGTCATGACCTGAGACCTCCCCAGCCTGCAGGTGCATAGAGATCATAACTGTGGGTTTGTAAGATTCTGTAATACACAAGGACACAGAGGTTTTATCCTCTAAATTTCTCTGCTTTATTACAGTTTACCACAAATACCACAAAAAACACCACTAGCAAGTGTATCTATGATTAATAAAGGGCATATACAGATCTCAAGCTATTACAACTTGCTATCAGCAATTAATAGTATGGCAGCAATCAGTAATAGTAAAAATCAATAGTATAGCAGCTATCAATAGTACAGCAACAATCAGCTACAGGAACCATCAGTGGTATAGCAACAGCCAGTAGGTATATACTATCACAGATTACTGCAAAGTTATAATTACTGAAGCAACTTATCAACAATATAACAGCAGATATACTTATGATAGATTACTTATATTAATATATAATATCAGTATTAAGCAAGTTAGACAGATCTCAGAAGGGGTCAAACGATCCCAAAAGGGACCAATGATGTAACAGAGAAAGTCTCCCTTCAGAGAAGCTCTGCATCACAGAGGCTGGAGTCAGCCAGGCATCCCCAGTGAGGGTCCAAGACCTTGTAGAAAGTTCGTGTGGAGAATTCTACCTGTTTAGGTGTAAAAGTATGTGCAGCACAGGAAGTTCTCAGAGAGAGCAACTCCATTTTGAATAAAAAGTCATTTTTATATCACAGAGATGTAAGAGAGCATAGGACACCACCACTTTGAGCAGCCAACAGATGTTAATTTCTATTTTTCAGCTGGGGCAGCCAATAGATGAAGATGTTTTCTGCTCTTTCTGATGAATTTTTGTTTTCCCAGACTGTTTTCCTCTTCTTGCAGCTAGAACAGCCAATGGCAGCTACTGATTCATACTTTCTCAGGATGTTCTTCCCTTTTCTCCAGTCTATTTTTCACCTTTTCAGACGATGAGTTGCTGTTACAGTTCTTTGGTTTTGCAGTTACTGATGGTATCTCTGGATATCTCTAGTTTTTAGGCACCCAGCTGTACTTCATATATGCCAGCGGTGTGCTTGTCAAGGATGCTTCTGGTTCCCAGGCCTGGTTCCCAGGCTGGCAGGCATTTCCTGTCAGTATTTTTCCAGCAGATGTTTTTTTCTGTTAAGTAAGTGTCCCCAGGCCACCTTCATGGCTGCTCCTGTCACCTCACTCACCAGTGTCACTATCACATTTGTTGATTGTGGTGTTTTTTTTCCTCCATCAGAATGTAGGTTCTGAAATATTTTTTTTTGCTTTATAGTCTAGCCAAAATGGTCGATAGGAAGAAAATAAGAGAAAACATGTTTTTGCCTATATTTTCCACTTATACCTTTCCAAAAAGAAGCTGGTTTTTTTCTCTAGTCTGACTTCAAGTGAAGGAAGAATCCCTAAAAGTAGAATCCCCAGGGTAGACTGTTTTGCATTATATGAGAATGGAGAGTAAAATTCCCAGCTTGGGCCTGCTTCAGTCCCCCAAAGGAAAGGAGGTGGAACTGTGTATCTACTGCTATCCATCTTGCCATGGCAGATGATCTAGACACAAGCAGAAGTTATGCAGGTTTTTAAAGATATTTAGACCTCACTCCTATTTGGAAGGTCCAAATAATTTCTAAGGCCGTTACAAACAAATACAGATGCTAGGCTCTCATTGACAGTCCATGGGTGTGTTAAAATCTCTTATGATGATCAATAAGCCTTGCAATAGGAGAAAAGCAATACTTAAAATTCTTAGTGAGTCTGACTCATTGTGAGGTTGGAAGTGATTGATGTCTTTGACAGCTACATGTATCTGGGCAAGGCCTGAGGCCCTGCAAAAACAAAGAGCACAAAGAAGCATAAGGCCAAAGTACGATGCAGACCACAGATTTTACTGTTACTATAGAAGAGAAATCTGGACAAAAAAAATGTCTGATGAAGATCATAAAAAAATATGGCTTTTACCTAGTCTGCTAGGTAGGGAATTGTATTTATGAATCTTTCCTGTGCTTATATAATTTTCATCTCCTTCACTCCTTCATCTGTTCTCCACCAGGTTTGCTCTTCAACAGCATTTGACTAGATGCTCTATCATGAGAGAAAAGTGCAAAGAAATATTAGTACAACAAAACTGAATCTAAAATAAATATTTTATGATTGTTCTTACATTACAGTCCAGATTAATTGTATCTCAGTTGTTTCTAAATCTGTCTTTCATAGCAAATATTCTTATCAAGAGCTGAGTATTTCTTTGAGACAATTCCACTGAAATCAGTGTCATTTGCAGATGCAGGTCTGAAATCCATGGCTTAGCTTTATTCTGTTCTCTTAGTAACAGTCTAAATGCCTATTCAGAAAGTGACCAAAAGGTAGAGTCTGGAAAGCTAATATGAAAAAAATATCACTATCTTAAAAAATGCCCACATTTCATTTCCAGTAAGCAGCTTGTTAGAGGAAGGTGAGATGACAAATCAGCAACATGGAGGTAGGAAGGCCAGGCTGTGCAATGGTCAGCTAAATCCCTCCCATGCTGTGTCCAACATCTGAGAAAAAATACTACAGCATGAAGATATAGTAAATTATTGCTGCTTCTCATTCAGAAATCATGCTCACTGTTTCACTTCTGATGATTGTCAGCTGGATAACGCTACTAGATAATCAGGTCTATAGCTCTGGAAAAACATCAAATCTATTTAGGGACAGTAGGATTCCTTTTCAGGAGGCAAACAAACAAATCAACCCTAATAGAAGCAGCAGGATGCCTCGTAAGAGTCCTTCCAGTGATAATCCTCTGGGCTGAGGAGGGGCTGAGAGAGGGTCTGTGTGCGTGGGGCAACCGCATCAGGCTGGGAATGCAGCAGCACTTTGTCCTGCAGAACTGGTTCACCACTGACACTGCTCCTTCCAGCTGCCTTTCTGAAACACCCCACGTTTCCCAGGTGTGATGCCAGCCAGTCATAGTAATCTGCAGCAAACTGTTATCATACAAAACACATGCAGTTAGCAAGCAGGCAGCTTACCTTCCCGAAGTTCCATTGGCACAGGAAAGGATTACTCCTCGTGGAGATTTGAACTCTTCAGAATTATCACAAAACATGGATTAGCTATTGGATTATTCTCTCTCTTGTGACTGGGACTTGGATCAAGGGTCCCTCAGATAAATTCCTCTTTACCTTTATAAGCATGTGTTTAGGATCTTGATTTGATGAAGCTTGCTAATTTGAAGTAAGTGGCCACCAGTGCCTTTAGGTACATGTGTGTGTGTCCCAATGTCACATTTATGTTACCCATCAAGCATTGTACCCCTTTGGGGGGGCCAGAAATCTCAGATTCCAATCTGTAAAAAATAAACCGTGTGAGCCACATCCCATTTCAGTGTTAGGAAATACACTCATGAAATGTTTGAAAACATATCTTATTTGTAGGCATAAAAGGGTAAAAACATTGTTGAAAAATATGTACATCAAAGTAGCTATAGCATAAAAAACAACTAGATTAGGAAACATGCTATATAAATCACCCAGATTTTAGCAGAGCATTTGCCTTTTTCCATGATGGTATGTCACACTGGGAACATGGGCCACCAAGGAAATGAAATTCTAAATATATTTAAAGAGTGATGTTGATGACAGAGACAGTCCTGTATTGATGAAATCTGGGAGGCAAGTCCAGGAAAGGATGCTCTCTGGTCACAGCATGAAAGAATCAACATGGCTGAGGCCCAGGCCACATTTAGATGGAAGGAAATATTTTTCAGAGTGCAGATATAAGTTATTAAGTGCATTATGGAAAACCAAGGATGAGCACAAGGCAACACAACTGAGCATGGCATGAGTAAGATCCTGCTTTAGCTCTGAAATACAAACACATATTGAGAAGTGAGATACGGAACAGCTCCATTATTTTCTGGCTCATTTAATATGATGTATTTTTCCTTCAGTGAAAGTGAAGCAGGTGTGGTAGAAGCTGGTGACCAGTTTAACTGTGAGGGGGTGAGTCCTGGGATCTGCTGTCCCTCTGATCCTCACCATCCCATCTGGTGGGTCCCATGGTGGTGGTCGAAGGGCTGCTCCTGCTTACAGTGCTCCTCAGCTGAGCTCACGCCAGCGTAGCCTCCCCCGGAGGGCTACAGGAGAGTGCCTGCTGGCTTGATACCCAGAAAAATGACAGAAGGCTTATAGGGGAAGCTTTGCACCTCTAGATAGCATGCAGGCAAGGAGACTGCTCTTTTCCATGCCTGCATTCTGCAACACACTCAGCCCACACTGTCACATCAGTAAGCCTACTGGGGTGTGTCACAGCTGGGTCCACATAGTCTCCCCGGTACTTTTGCATTTGATGCCAGAGGGCAGAAGGACTGCCAGAGAAAGAATAAATATTTGGGGATCAGTAGATGGGGCAGAAACAGGGTGCAGCAGGACAGAAGATGAAGTAGATGAACTTTAACGCAATCTGAAAAAGAAAAATTGGGAAAAGGTGGCAATTATTGATTTATACTCTGTCAGTAAAGCTACCTTGAGGTTGATGCTGTGCATACCCTTAAAAAACCACATACAGTATATACTAATATTTACATGTAATGACTTTCCCTAAAATTGTAGTAAAAAGTAGAGTAGCAAATATGAAAGAGAACTGTGGTATTTTTTCCCCCTAGGTTACTCTGTCCAAAAGATAAAAACTATAGATCCTAAGAAAGGAGAAAAAACATTGAAAATAAAAGTCAGTGTTAACCCAGGACCTGAAAGCTGTACTTTCATGCTGTACTGCAGTAGTTGATGTTTAATCATCAGAGAAACTACATATATATCAGCCCCATGCAGCAAAGCAGCTTGTGCGGCTGATGGGTGTTTAGCTAGAAGATTGAACAAATAATAATAATAATAATTAGAAAAAAAAAAAAAAAAAGGACAGTTTGGGAGCAACAGAAATTTAGCAAATAGTTTCAAAGAATCTTCAAAAGGTGCCATTATGGGTGATACCTGTAGGACCAAGACATGCTGGTAACCTGAGAGATGTGTTCACCCTTACCCTTCCTGATTAGACACAGACATCCGAAATGGATCTTTGTCCTCCCAGTAAGCTCTGTGCTATGGAGCCTCTCTTCTGCCAAAACAGTCCCATTTTAGAGGAAATGGGAAACACTTGTGTCTGTGGTTGGCCAGAGAGCTGATCAGCAGGTCATGGCCTGGGGAGGTCCAGCTGCCAGTCCCTGCTCCACTCAATAGTAAATGTTTTATGCAAATTGGAAGCATGTTGACCAGTTGATACTGAAATGAACTTATTTTAGACTATCCTAAATGTGATTTGTTCTGAAGGAGGTGATAAGAGGGATTTTAAACAGGTTTCCCAAGTCTGGGTAGAACTCCTAAAGGAAGGGAAGAGTAGTTTTTTCTTTTCTTTGGACCTCTTCCCTCATTTTGGCCAAACATACATAACAAAATCAGTTCAGATTTGGAAACTGGGCTGAACCTAATTAAACCAGATTTTCAGGGAACAAGGTATTTCCTAAACATTATTAACTGTTTTCAGGCAAAAGAAGAGAGAAAGTTAGATCAAATAATTAAATACAGATTAGAAATCTAAGGTATTCATGAGATATTTCTTCACCCAGGCTTGATCTGTAACCTTCTGCAGTGAACGCTTCTTGCTCTGGCTCACAGAACTATGGCCACCTACCTGAACTACATCTGGGATTTAAATAACCCGCTCAGGGTCTCCACAAGCTTGTGGACATTCTGTGCTGGACCTGTTCTGCTGTGCTCTGTTCCCAGATCCCTACCCTGCCTGGGATGTCAGGCAATGCTCAGCTAAGTTCATTTAATGCACACTCCCACTGAGCATTGTTCTCTGGGCCTGGGCTGCTGTAGCAGAAAGAAGAACAATAAAACCTTTTACAACTGCTGCATGATGGAAGTGTTCGATTTTAAAACAGGTATCACCTTTTATGGGTTGCTCCTCTAACAAGTCTACAGGGAAGAAGTCAATAGCAGCATTTTTTCTTGTTCTCCCTTTACCAATTTTCTCATATATTTCGAGTCTCCAAAAGCTAATGAAAGAGGCATACCAGGATGTCTAATACAGTTCTAACAAACTAGTCTTTCTGATGTTTTTCAAGGTCTTGGATAATAAACACCAATGAGAGGTCTCACCTGAGTTATTTACCAGCCATGGAATAAAGCAAGGACTCCTGGACTAGCAGAAATTGAGAGCCCACCATGGTGGTCCGTCAAGAAGCACAGCATGGTCGCCTTAGACCAGCACAGTCATTACACAATTATATTTTGTTTGCCATAATGCCCCTGTGAAAGGAAAGTTAGAGACATTTTGCTGTAATTCTCACTGCCTTTTGGAGATTTATGGAATCATAGAATCATAGAATCATAATGCCAGGTTGAAAGGGACCTCAAGGATCATATGGTCCAACCTTTCTAGGTACTATTATAGTTTATATGAGATGGCTCAGCATCCTGTCAAGCTGAGACTTTAAACTGTCCAATGTGGGGGAATCTACCACTTCCCTTGGGAGACTATTCCAATTTTTCATTGTCCTCATGGTGAAAAACTTACCTCTTGTGTCCAATCGGAATCTTCCCAGAAACAACTTGTGCCCATTACCCCTTGTCTTCTCCATGTGACTCCTTGTAAACAGGGAGTCTCCATCTTCTTGGTAGCCACCCTTCAAGTATTTGAACATGGTAATAAGGTCTCCCCAAAGCCTTCTTTTCTCAAGGCTGAAAAAGCCCAGTTTTCTCAGCCTCTCCTCATATGGCAGGTCCTCCAGTCCTCTGATCATCCTTGAGGCCCTTCTCTGGACCCTCTCCAGTCTGTCTGCATCCTTTTTGTAGAGCAGGGACCAAAACTGAATCCAATACTCCAGGTGTGTTCTGACAAGCACTGAGTAGAGCAGGATGATGACTTCTTTATCTCTGCTGGTGATGCCCTTGTTGATGCAGCCCAGCATCCTGTTGGCTTTCTTTGCTGCTGCAGTGGTCTGTTCACTCATGTTGAGCCTGTTAGCCACCAAGACCCCCAGGTCTCTTTCCACAGGGCTGGTCTCCAGCCAGGTGGATCTCAGTCAGAACCACACTCCTGGGTTACGTGTTTCCAGGTGCAAGACCTTACACTTCTCCCCGTTGAATTTCATAAGGTTCCTGTTAGCCCACTCCTCCAGTCTATCTAGGTCATCCTGGAGGGTGGCTCTCCCTTCTGGAGTGTCAACCTCTCCACTCATCTTGGTGTCATCAGCAAACTTTATCAGGGTGCTCTTGATCCCAACATCCAGGTCACTTATGAAGATGTTAAACAGCCTAGGGCCCAATATCGATCCCTGGGGACCCCACTTGTGACCAGTTGCCAGTTTGAGGAGGAACTATTTACTATCACCCTCAGGGTACAGTCTGTCAGCCAGTTCCCCACCTACTGCACAGACCACTTGTCAAGGCCATAATGAGTCAGTTTCTCCGGGAGGGACCGTATCAAAAGCCTTGGAGAAGTCCAGGCAGACAATGTCCACCACTCGCCCTGCATCGACCAAGCAGGTTACTTTGTTGTAGAAGGTGATCAGGTTTGTCAAGCATGATTTGCCGCTGATAAATCCATGTTGGCTTTTCCCAATCATGTGCTTCAGTTGACTTGTGACAGTCCCCAGGAGGATTTGCTCCATGACCTTTCCAGGGACTGAAGTGGAACTAATGGGTCTGTAATTACCTGGGTCCTCCTTTGAAACCTTCTTATAGATGGAGTGAACATTAGCCTTGCTCCAGTCCTCAGGGATGTCTCCCAATCTCCACGACTTCTCAAAGGTTATGGAGAGCAGTTTTGCAATGACATCAGCAGCTCCCTCAGCACCCTAGGCTGGATAGCATCCAGGCTCACCAATTTGTATGAGTCAAGTTCCTGTAACAGCCGACACACCAACTCTTCCTTCACTGACGGCGGGTCAGTGTCGGCATCAACCTGTATTTCTGTTGTTAAGTCTTAATGAAATTGAATTATTTATAACAATACAGTTACTGTACCAGTTCAGTTGCCAAAATTTGAAGGAAAGACCCTAGGTTATAATAAATGAAAGCACAACTAGATCTGAAATAAAGAATTTACTTTGCAGGAGAGAAGAGCAAAGAATGTTAATTCAGGCAGCATATGCCTACTGTCATTCATACAGATGGAGAATAAGGATATGTTTATAAGGATTTTTTTTTGATACTTTTAGATTAACAAGTGCTTGCTTTCACCAAGATGAAATGTGCATCACCAGGATCAGGGTGGTTTATCTAGCCTGGATGGCACATGATACTGCCAGTGCTGGGATTTCCTGGTGAGAGTCCAGGTGTTCGAGGGCAGTGGGAGTCCAGACTGGGGTGCCAGGCTCCCTGCTGCACTTCCTGGCTCTACCTTGGAGAGCCCCATGCAGCATCTCTTGTCTGTTTCTCCTTGTATAAGAGGAGAACTTATTTTGAGTCTGTGTCATGCATTGGGTTCTGTGGAGGACAAACACTTTCTCCAACAGGGAGGTTGTACTTTTAAAGCCATTTCTCAATGGATCTACCAGGCACACAATAAGGGTATGTGTACCTTTCCATCACAAAGATTACATATGGTTTTGTCCTGAAGCTGCAGTAAAAGTGTAACTTAACTAATCCATTCCATGCCCCACTCCCCAAACACTAAAATGTCCCATGAAGGGACAGTAAAGTCCTCCAAGGTTGCAGTTCAGTCTGTGGCCCTTGCAGGCATTCATCTCTTCCACCATCATTCAGGTAACTGAGACTCAAGAGGGTTTCTTGTATTTGTTCCCCTCGTTGATTTATCCTTCCTTTTGAATTACCCTACTGGGCTCTTGAGTACTCTACAAGCCCCTTCTGGCCTCTAGTATCTCAAGAGCAATTCAAGCAATTAGTTGCTGTCTTACAGAGCTAACTGCTGATGTAAACCAGATATCATTCATGAAGAAAGCAAGAGACATGTTAAAAAGAAAAATCCTGAAGCCTAAAACTGATATAAAACAAATGAGAAAAGGCAAGAATAGACCAGGCTGTCTTCACTCCCCCATTTGTGTGATACTCCCCCACGTGTTGCTTATGCAACATGTAACATTCCTTGCTGCCAGCAGCAGACTAACCCCTCACACATAACTCACTGTCCAGTCATCGCATCTGTAACTTGTGTCATATGATATTATGTAAAAAGTAGGCAAAGCAAAAGGGAGTGTTACTGTAGTATAATACCAACATATTATTTCTATGGGTTCTAGTGCAGCAGGGTAGATGTCTTTCAAGAAGCCACAAAAGAGGAGAAAAATCGTTTTCAAGGCGTTAATAAAATATATGAAACCCTGATTTTGCCATCCTGAACCTCAGGGTAAAAGAGATTCAGGTTTGAATATTTCTTTCAAAAATCTGTTACCAGGAAAATGGGATCAAATCCAGGACTTCACTGGGAAAATGAATGGCAGAATTCCTGCTGGCTTTGTAGCATGAGAATCTGCCCCTTAGGATGCAGCAGGTGGGGCTGGTTTGCTTCCCTGGAAGATGGAGATGTCTTCCCATGCCCCACTCAGAGGAAGCATTTTGGAGTTCGTGTTGGGGTGAATTAATAGTTCTTAGTGGTTTTGGAGACCTTTGGACTGCATTTGTTTATGCTGCAGTGGTCAGCTGGGTTAGTTTTGGGGTTTTGCCACTGATAAATGGTCTTTCACCATTATTGTCTCAGACTAATATATTGGATTTTCATAATTCTGGCTCTCTTCCCTTTATGTGTAAAATAAGTTTTCAGATAATGTGTCTCCTCACGTAGATCTGCAAGATATAATGAGTGAAGGCAGAGGGTAAGGTAAGTAGGAGTGGGCAACAGGCTGTGAGAGAAGGTTAGTGACAAGGAGCTCCTTGGATAGAAGGAAGAGGATGAAGGGTAGGGAAAGCATGGGGCTGGCCAGATGAAGGATGCTCAGGGTAAACTCCTTGAGACCCAGCCTTCTGCTGGATCACAGATTTCAGTTTTTGGTTTACACATAACCTCTGAAAAAATATTAGTAGCTGGTGCATTACTATCAGATAGCAAAGGGTCCAGTTCACTTAAAATACTAGATGCGCTGCTGTGGTAATGCAAGCGTTAATCATTGGTGACAGAAATCCTCAGCAACTGAAACAAATAAGCAGGCTGATGGATAGAAACTATCTGTCTCTGCTGGGTTCAGGAAACCATTATTTTGGCACAAAGAATGAGAGAGGGCAGATAATGGAATTGCCCACGCGCCAGGGTGCAAACACACAAATCTTCACACATTGCTTTGTGCTACAAATTCTCTGATAAAGTTTGTTGGCTCATTCCAAGTGAACTTCATCCAGGTAAAAGATGCACTTCTAAATCTCATGTCCTTCACACACACCACAAATGCAGTTGGTGGTAGGGACAGGATTTACTGGCCTAATTTTATTTCACCTGCTTCCTTTAGGAAAGATGCAAAATAATCACAAAATCCTCGTCAATTTACATTTTCTGGGTTGCACTGGAGGAACCCCTTAGGCTGGGCAAGCTGATCCAGGTTCTCTCTTCCATGGTAATGCTTCCTGTCTTTTTTTTTTTTTTTTTGTGAGAGACTTTATGAACACTTCCCTTCTTTTCTTCTGTGACAGGGTTTCCAGAGGAGCTGAGCACAGTTCCCAGCATGGTGAGCTGAGGTTGTCTTTCATCACTGGAGAGATGAAAGACATAAAGACAAGATGGTCTGACAGGATGTTCTTCATATTCTAGAGACCTCTAGAGCAGTCTAGGTCCCCAAGGGGCAGCAACAAGCCAGTAGATCTCTCTAAAACCCTGCACATAAACCATGGGAGCTCTGCTTCAATTTTAAATAAACATGAGAAACTTCAGAGGATTTTGTATATTAACGTGGTGTCAACAGATCATAGGTTGGAGGTAACTTCTCTAGGAGCTGAAAGGTTCCCTTCAGAGATCCTCGAAGTATCCCTAGATCATAAGACAAGCTGATACTTATTTTTTTCCCTTTCTATTGCTTTGCTATTTCAGGTGTGCTGGCATACTCTAATTTTATTTCTCCCCTTATGACTAATCTGTGATGAAGACATCGCTGGATTTGCAAGGAGAGGAGCAGCTCTGTAGTGAAAGAGGCCTTGCCAAGTAAGGCAGGAGGGAAAACAATACCTCAGCATTTCTTGTCTATCAATCACCTGCCCTCCTACGATGCAAGCAACTCAATGAATATTGATTTGTATCACTCTCATTAAAACTTTCCAGCTTAAAGGTGCTGAAGTCTTTCCCCTACAGAGATTTCTCCTTTATGGGAATTTTGATGTTAAGGTCTAATTCTGTTTCTGCCTCAGACTCAACCTCATAGTCAAAGCCACTTAAAGTTGCCAGATAACTGCAGATTCAAGCACTGGCTGAAGATCTTCATTGGACCTAATAATTTTTCTCCCCACAGAATAGCACTGTAATCACTGAAACTTTTGCTGAATAAATAGAGAAATAAAAGGTACAGCTGCTTAGCATACATTAAGTCTAGCATCTACAATCAAGAGCACAATAAAAGTCAAAGTAAGAGGTAAGAAAAACAGATGGTAAAACCAGAGAAGCAATGGACCTTCAAGTCAGAAGTTAGGCTGATACAGAAATTTAAGTAGGATTAGCATCAGACTTAGTCATTATTAATGCAATGCTTAGTCTTCATTTCCCATTCCTGTCCAGACTTGCATGTGGTAAAATACTCTTGAGAAATAAGTACTGTTATCCTTATTTTGTAGTGAGATTAAGCTTTTAAGCCTTTTCTACAAAAGCTATTGCAGTGGCTAAGGCTAGAAACTTTAGGCTGCCATACCTTCCTTTTCACCATTGAACTGCTCTCCTTTTGCAGATGCCCTTGGAAATCTACAATTCTTCCTGTGTTGGAGGTGGACAACTGGTGAGGCAGGTGAAGGCACCAGAATGGCACCACAGACCTGAACGTGTACTGTCAGCCTGTGGAATTTTTGTCCTCTCCTCTTCAGCCAACTCCCAGCCCTACTTGCAGGGCCTGGCTGGAGCAAGCTGCCAGCCAGCCTCGCACCACTCCGCTTCGCACATCACAAGGGGATTGAGTCAAACAAGATCTACAGTTAATATTTTCACCAAATGGATGAACTGTGTCTTGCTCTGTATATCATCCACAAGTGACACATCACGAAAGAGTCACTATCAAGGTCCCAAAATATATACCCCTTGGCAGCTCTCCTTTACCAGGCAAGGAAACTTAAAGGCTGCTTTCAGCATTTATGCTAACACTTCTCCATGGGTGGCAGGAGTTATGTGCCAGCTGAGCAGCTGCTGCTTGTCCCAACTTCCAGGACACCTCCAACCATTATGGGGCTGTAACTGGAAATCCCAAAGCTATCTTCCAGTTCCATTTTCAAAGCCTGCAACTCACATTGTGAGAATCTTTGAATCTCAATCAACATTAAAACACCTTCACTTCCTCTAATGAGAATGAAAACAGAGTGAGATGCTTTTCTTATTTTTTTATATATATATAAATATAATATATATATATATCAACTTTTCTGAATACAGCTGAGCAGTAAAAAAATGAAATTACTACCTTGGCTTCATCATGAAAGCCATAGTATAGTTCTTCTCTCACAATGAGATGCTTGTGGAGCGCTAGCTGCATCAGCATTCATGACTGTGCTGCACAGTTGTGTGTTCCCATGGGCTACTTGAGTAAACAAAATTTGTGGCCTTAAGTCACATTTTATGTCATTTTAGTGCTGCATATGAATGCCAGTCCTTTAATTTAAAGTGGGACATTTGAAGCTAGATTTTACAGGGAATCAGGTTTGCCTTTCGTTCCTGGAAACTACTCTGGGGAAGTAACTATTGCCACTCCAAAGGCATCCTGAAGTTATGGTGGAACCTCAGTCTGCATGTCACGATGTGAATTGCTAGGGATTTGATGAATTTTCCTTCCATAGGAGCATTCACTTAAGAAAAATTGTAAAAGGAATGTTTATATTCATACAATGAAGACATTTCTGTCATGCTTTATAAGCTTAGTCTATTTCAAAAATGTTACTTTAAAGGAAATAATTTAGCTTTTCTTACTCTCTGATTCAAAGCCTTTTGTCTTGATTGTTGCAACATCTCTACAATTGCACCCTACAGCTGCTCAGAGACTCTCTCTCTCTGCTGCATCAGGCGTTTTAGATTTGCACTCAGATTTGTATGTTTCATTCCCTATCATTACTCTGTCTTCCTTGTATTTTAACATTTAAAACCAGTTGCCACCACTAATTGGTTTCTTCAAATACCTCCTGCCAAAATTCTCAAATACCAGCTTGTGGGATCTTCTCCATCCTGTCACTCATGTTTGGAGGAGCTCTCCAAAATCACCTGCAACGGGGCAATGTCAAGTCTTTCAGGCTCCTGATGCAACCCATCTTAGTAGGAAGGCCTGCAAAAAACCTATGTGAACTGTAAATGGCGATCATGGGACCTCTGCCAGGTGTATTTACTCATAATATGTTTGTTTTCCCTGGATCTGTCTGTTTTCCACCTGCTTCACTTTTCTGAGTAGAGCCTGGCATTTCCACCTCTATGTATAGTCCTTAGCACAGTGGGGTTTCAGTTCATGTCCAGAGAAGCTATGAGGCTATGTGCTGCACTACTACAAATATCAAATGATACTTGTTATTTAGATATTCTGGCAAGCAAGATTGTATATTTCTGAGGCCAGGATCCAACTTAAGTGCAGCACGTAAAATCACTTGCTTTTGAGAGATGATCAGAAACCGCTGAGTAAATATTTTGTCTGTCATTAACATTGATGCAGCAGTTTAAATGATCAATATTTGTATTAGTTTATCCTCAACACTGAAGTTTCTGCTCTGACTACTTGTTTTGTCACTCTTGGGTCTTTTCTTCCTGCCCCCTCCAGCCCACCCATGCTTTCTGAGCACCTTATGTGTAAAATTGTAGTGGAGGGACAACCTGAAGTAGCTGTTAGCTTGTTTCACAAAGCTCCTGCCAGTTTTCCTTCTCAGAGTTAGAACTTCGCTTTGGTTACAGCACTGGTTTTGTTTTCTTTTGGGGGATATTTTGAGATTCTTTTTTTCTCTCTTTCCTGCACAGGAAAAATTGTTTGAATACAAATTGGAGCTATCTGTAGCGTGTATGGGAGAAGAAGAAATGGGGAAGGAAACAAGGGGTGTAGTTCCATGATTCAGACCTCGAGGGGAGTAGAGAGGCTCCACTGGACATGATGGCAGTGTCTCTCCTTCCTGAGTGCCTGCTAGCCCTCAGCAAGCTCACAGTTCAGCAGCTGTAACTCACTCTGCCAGCTTCTTGTTGGCAGATGCAGATTGCTGCTAACGAGATGGCTGGCAATATCTGGCAGCTGCTGATGGCAGTGTTTCCAGAGGCAGCTTGCTAGATTTGGCACGCCCATGTCATCAGCAAAATCACAATTGGTCCCGTTGCATTCCCACGGATATTCTGAATGCACATTTCTTTGTTTTTCTACTGGGGTGTGGCATGCTATTCTACTTCGAGCACCGAGTGTTTCTATCATTGTTCTTCATTTTTCTTATATCATGTTGAATCCAGAGATCAGCCCAGTCCTTTATGGTGCTGCTAAGCACACCCACCCTGCTATGTACAATTCCAGAGGGAGGAGTAAAGTTCAATTGTTTTCTGAGCAAGGCCCAAGCTCAACACTGCCTCTCAAAGCCTGGGGCACTAAGACTAGGAGCGAATAAGGCCTGTTTTTGTCTTTGCCTTGGATATTGTCTCTGGTTTATTTGCTCAAATCAGGACAGATATTCCTTCAAGAGTGGTGATTTATGGCAGTGAGCTGAAACATGAATCTGATGGGCAGCAGAATTAAAGAACAGGTAGGTTGGTTTAGAAAAATCAGATCTCTTCCCTGTCAATGTACTACAGTGGCTTGAGGTTGTGGGCAATTTTGGTCATTTTGGTCCAGGAAATAGCTTAGTTTGGGCATTTTTTTGTGTTCTCTCTGAACAATAAAACTATGCTCGAAAGGATTGGGATGATGACACTTTTTTTGAGCAAGGGAGGTGGGGAGAGATTTTATAACTATACACACTTATCTTCTCTCTTCTGCTGTTACAGTCCCTGATCAGCTTTGGCTGGGAGGTAACTGACCAGCAGGAGGTGAAGCTGGCTCACTTGGAGACTCAGCTTCCTATGGCACGGTGCCACATTTAGCAAGCTTAGAATTCGGTGCGTGGAGGGGAGTCTATACCTCGTTTAGGCCATCTGGAGCACAGGGCTTTTGCTGAGCTGATTTTGACAAAAAATTTTGCTGCAGCAAATGGAGTTTACATCACTTGGTCCCAGAACAGCCACGTGTTCTGTTCCCAAAGTGTTGGATGGTAACTGTACATACACACGTTACCGACGTGTTTGGCATCCTTCAGCATGGACAAAGTGTTGCAGAGTGTGGTACTTTCCGGGCTTTGTACTTTCTAGGTTGAAAAGAGTCTGGGCTGCTCTCCATGGCTGGGAAAGACGCAAAATATGGTCAGTCCACCTGGAGTTTGTATTTGCTAAGTGTTGGAGTATGTTTTATGCATTTGCGTATAAATGGCAGAATGCCCATGTTCCACTGAAAAGCTCTGGAAATCACTTATCTTGTTGTCCCTCCAGAAACCGGTAAAGGTAGATCCAATTCAATATTTTGTCAGCTTACGATGGTAGGTAAATAATTGCATTTTTTGTTTGTCTTCTTCAGAGACTAAGTTCTCAAGGGGCTCTGAATGAAGAGAGTCTGATCCTCTTCAGTTCTTCAAGAGCGGTTAAAACTCCTTTAAATCTAGAGATGATAGCATAGCAGTGCATGTGTGGGAGGAATAAGAAAAGTAGAAAAAAAAACTTTCTGCCCTTGCTTTGCTCCAAAGTCTGGATCTATTTTCCCAATCTGATAATGTGTAGCCACCACACAGTGCAAACCTCACAATCCAGACATTTTTCATGGCATTTCCACTGCAGTTTCAGCTCTGCAGGTCAGGGAGGGCCACAATGTTTTCTACAGCACAGCCACTAGCCCTTCACATCTTTACAGCAGGGCAATGCTGCAAGGCACTGCAGCTGTGGGCTGCACCTTTGCTTTATTCCTTGCAGGAAGAGCACTGCCTTTCCCAGAACTCTTGACTGGCCACCCAACCAAAGGACAAGCAGGACATCCACTGACACACACAGGGAAACGAGCCCCGGTTCTCCCTGTTGTTACCATAACCAACATTTGCTGATTCCATCCAGATTCATCTTGTTCCTGGCACCAGAATGGCTCAGTGGAAAAAATAAGTGAAGACATAATTAGCCAGACTTAACATCAGGCTTTTAAAGACAGTTTTGGGAAAACGTTGTAAAAGAAATACACATAAAAATGTATTTCTTATTCTTACTTAAGAACAATATTCCTTTTTAGCTATTTTTTGTACCTGTCACCTACATTCTTCTGGTGTGTCCTAGCTGCAAAAACTGGGGCTTCAGACATTTCCTAAAGCTTCCAGATGGCTTCCTAAGTTTTATATGACTCTACCTACCACTGCTGACATTTCTTTCTGGTTAAGATTTGAGTACAAATGGAAATATTCCAGATGGCTTTAGCTGGAGCCAAGTGCCTTCAGTACTTCAGAGCTGGCTAGACAGCCCACTAACTAATTGTCCCTTATCAGCCTGTTCATGTTAAATTCCTCAGGCTTCTTTTGGGGTTACTAAAATGTTCTTCTGTAACACCCAATATCAGGAAGTTATACTTTGTTCAGTGACATCCATATCCCCAGTTTCTTTAAAACAGTACATATAACCCATTTAATAACAGCATGAATAGCAGACCCAGCAAGATTTTTGCTTTGCACAAACATGTTTGGCAGTTTCCTTCTCTCAAACACCCCATGGTTCTTGTGTGTCGTGGTATACCTTGTCGTTTCATAGGAAGTATATATAGTGCCCATGTAAACCAAAGTTTATTTCCAAGATTTCCCAGTCTGGGTTCTCATAGTGAATAATGATGTAATCTGAATATGATGGAAAATATTATTGGAAAAGCAAATCTGGACATATGGATTTAGAGTGATTTACTTTAGGGCTGGCTGCCTAAGGTTTTTCGAGTTTATTTCTCTTTATTTTTACTATTTGCTGCAGCAGTGTTCCCTATCTCTTTTCATGGGCTTGTCCATGGAATTCCAAAGTATGAACAAAATTAAGTGAGCCAAATGGTCGGCAAAATTCTAAAACTAACACCTTCCCAGCAAAAGAGAAGCCCACTCCCAAGCAAAGGAAGCAACTCAATGTTTCAAATCCTTTGTTCTGCACTGTTACCTAAGGAGTGCAGAGTGGCTTGCCTCATTAGACTTCAAAGCATGACACAGAATATAGGAGATAAAAATATCAGCAAGACAAGCTTTGCTAATGGCATGTTTTTAATGTTTAAAAAAGTTTTGTACTCTACAAGAGATTTAATCAAGAGAGAGTATCAAGGTTCACGCAACTAGAAATTAGCATTCAATTTGTCTGTTGTAAAAAGACCTCTGTCTAGTCAGGGCTTTTAAAGTTGCCATTTCCCAGAACAACACAGAAAGGAGAGCAAACTCTTTTAGGGCTTAAACCTGAAAGTGCATAAAGCAGAAACCACTGCTGAATTGTCAGAAGACAGAAATCAAAGTCTCTTACAACCTTCTAGGTGAAGTTGACATATGCTTTTCTTACCCTACAGAAGAAGGCTAGCATAATTATGTCTATGGTCTTTGAATGCATGCTATTAGAGAGAAAACATACATCAGCTGCTTTTATTAAAGATACTGTTGGCATTTGGGTGACTAGATGTATTATTACACAAAGCTGATAGTACCGCTTCACATTGCTAGAGAAAAATATTGAGGTGAACTTGAGAAGCTATACACAGGTTGGCAAAAGAGAATGTGCATGGGATGAAGCCAAAGGTAAAAACAAATGAAGCTGATGAAAAAGAGTCAGGAAAATCATGTTCACTAGTTCATGCTGACTTCCAGAGGAATATGATCTGTGAATCCTAAATCTTCCTATTCCCTGTGAACAGATTTCTGTATCAGTATACCTCTGTCCCTACTAGAGCTGGTTGTCTGTGTAAGTAACAAGTTAATACAGCTAGCTGTTACTCTTGTGCAGCTCAGGCGGCAGATCTCTGTGTAGTGAACTGAAAATTTCCAGCCCTGGTGATGACCTTCCTATGTATCTATACAATTCCACTTGAAAGAGCTTCTGTTTTGAATTTGTTGTTTCTCCAGTTCAGGTCCTTATAGTGATACTAATGGTATTAAGCTGGCAAAGTCCACCACTTAAATGTTAAGAAATGTTGAGAAATTAAGAAGCATGGTGGCACTATATTACAGCCACATTACAAATGTATCTAGCAGTAGTGGAACTTAAAAGCTGTTTCACATGAGTCCCAGCTCAACAAGATCTTAATTCCCAAGGAAATTTTGCTGAAGGCTTGTGAAGCTGTCCAGCATGCATATTCTCTTACTAACCTCTGGACTTGGACTGGTAGATCTTTTCCCAAACCTGTTGTCACAGCACCTTTTATTGTACCAGGGATTTTTTGATGTAAAGTTGAAGGTTACTAAATAAATAAAGGGAATCTACTGTATTAACTGAAGAGAAAGAGTCTACCAGCACAGCTCTGTGGAGCCTTATGTAAAAGCCCTGCAAGTGAACTAGAAGTCAGACTGAACTGTGCCTCTGGCAATCAGAGCAGAGGGGAAAAACACAACTCTTGACCTGATTTTCTCTCCCTCTTCTGTTACCTTACAGCCATGCAGAAGCCAGGTAGACTGAGAGTTTGTGAAGTCTAGGCGGGAAAGGAGTACTCATTTTGAGCCAAATGTTCTCAAAGCTTGACAACAGACTTTGCCAGAAATTTTGCTTTTCTTATACAGGAACCAGGTGTGGCTTATGATATACTGATAAAATCTTTGATTAGACAAAATGTGATGAAAGTTCTGCATACACTAGAATAAAGCTGCATAATCTCTGCCTCTGAAGCAACCTAGTTTGCTGCCTAGGAGATAGGGAAAAGAGGAAAGGCTGTTACTGAAGGCAGCAGATGTTTTTCTTATCTATATATCCTTTAGATGGCCTCATTACTGTAGTGTCTGAGTATATTGTTCTTCCTAAAGGCTCTCAGGAAGTAAGGAAGTGGTCTTTTACCCATTTTCAAGGCGAATTAATGCACAGGGAATAAGCAACGTATGTGGCATTGTAGGAGGCTGACCCCAGCTGCTCAGTTCCTATTAATCTATCAATGGGCTTTCCCTCAGTTCTGTTTTTGCTTCTTGCATGTGCAGCTCCATGCATAGTTTTAAGCATCTGCAGCAAGGCTGCCTTCTTTTACATACAAGATTCTTCAGTAAAAACAATCAAAAGGGAGTAAACAGAAGAAAGAAGTATGTACAATCTTATTTTTACTTCTCTGGGCACATGATTAAGAAAGTCCAATTGCATAAACACAATTTTTTTCTTTTTCTCTAGACCCAGCATTATTCAAGCAGCAGTGATAGACAGTGGTTGTACTGGTATGTGCTGTGTTTCTGTTCACTTCTAAATTTTATAACCCATCTTCCAGTTTCTCCACTAAGCATAAACGATTACATTATTTGTGGACTTGAGGCTTATTTCTCATAGACTTAATCTGAATGTGGCCATTAGCTAATTTGTCTTGGTAATTGGTAGATCCCCCTTAGGAGCATGTGTGATGTGTTACCTCAAAGCCAAGGAAACTGAGAAATTTGAGCTTAGAATTCCTTGTCAGCCCAAGTGGTAGCAATTTCAAATTAAATATTACCATTTTTTCATACCTACTCTATATAGGGTGGTGAATCTTGGTGTCCCTGGCATATGGGATGGTAGAAATATCTCCGAGGTTATGGGTTAGCCTTAGTAATTTCCAGCCTCTTGTGTCATCTGAGCAGTCACCTCCATTCTGGGTTGCTGTTTTTTTCTCCCTTGAGGACATAAGGATACAAGGTCAGACGACAGTGAGTTTCCAAATACCCGTGTATTCCCCCACTCCCAAAAAATTGCGGATGTGAAACTGACAAAAAGCAGGGGCAGAAACATAACCAGCCTGAAACCCTGCCTATGTTTTGAGAAAAATGTTTGAGCTCTGTCTTGGCCAGCCCTAATTTAATTAGAAGGAGGATGCTGCTCCTGTTGTCTTTGGATGCCTTTTGTATCTAAGGCTGGGGTGAAGGAAGGTTAAAACAGCATCAGTGTAAATAATGTAAGAGTATTTTACCTTAACTTGGGATCTTAAAAAAATATTATTAGGTGACCATCGTTCTGTGATAAGAATCTGTTCAAACAGTACTATTTGTTGAAATAATTTTTGTCTATTTTCACTGGGTGTGCTTTCTGAAGAATTTCAGAAAGCTGTGATATAAAGCACATAAACAGGGAAGAGTTGAGCTATTGTCTGTGGTATAATCCCTGATTTTATTTGTTCATACATTCACATTAAAATAGTATAGAAAACCAAGTTCCATCCAGGGAAGCATCTACTTACAATTCTATTCATAAATAAAATATTCAAAACATCACTTTATATTAAATATTAAGTGTTTAAACTGTAGCCATTGGGAGGGTTTTTGCATAGTTTTTATAAGTCTCACTTCATGGTAGAATTTTGTAACTAGTGGTACCTTGAACTGAGGCTAAGCTACAATACCCAGAGCCAATATATTTCACAGGTGGTACTCGTGGGCCTGCCCATGGGCCTGCCCCAGTGTATGACTTTCATGGGTAGGATCAAAGTTTTCAGGGCAGCAAATGCTGGATTTCCCCATTCTAGCCCAACTCTGGCTTTTTTATTAGCTACAAATCAAACTTGAGAGAGAGAGTATGTTAAGATAGCAAATGCTCGATGAAATGCTTCTCCCTAAGCTAAATTAATATTGAATAACATGAAACTCATGGAATGAGTCAGCCAATGAGTCAGCAGAGCAGTTGGTGGCAAAAGTGTGAGCCTGTGGCTGATAGACATGATTTAGAATCTAAAATCCACAATCTATTTTCTTTATGAAACTTTAGACATCTCAGAAAAACAACTTAACATGACTGCCCAGGCTGGCAAGAAATTTTCTCCTTTATCACACAAACACTCTTCTGTGTGAACTGAACCATAAAAATATATCAACAGAGAGCTCATCTACTGCTAGAAAAAGTTTACAGATGCTTTATTTAATTATATTTTTTTTCTATGAGGTAAGAGTATCTAGGCTGGACTGAAATGATCACACTGACACCAGCTAACGCAGTTCATACTGCTTGGCTTCTATTCAATATGAAATCCCAAAAGGAATACAAAACAAAGAGAGGATGACTGTGTAGTCAATTAATTTATTTTTTTTTTGAGAGGAAGGAGTAAAACACTCTTTGAAAACTATGATCAGTTGTCTTTAAAATGTGCCCTGTTAGCAAAGCTAACCGTAGTGACAGTGCTAGATAGTGCCAAATGCATCTTATTACAGTCTAATTTTATACATTGGCAATACCTAGGTATAACAGTTCAATAATGAAAACCATGAAAATTTAGTATCAGTATTTTTTTAAAGGGGTTTTCAAAGACGAAGATGCTTGTCCTGCACTGTGACTTACGGTATCTTACACTGTTAGGACTCTTTGAGTTTAAAACTGCAACTTCACCCATGATGGAAAAAGTTGTCAACCGAAAACAGTGTTCAGAAGTGCTCACTCATATTGGGCCAAAATATTATAGAATTAATCACTGTCTAAAAGGAAAACCTCAAAACCTAAAATGTTTTAGCTGGGAAATGTGTGTGCATAGATAGGTGTTCAGAAGTAGAGAGTCTACGTTTCTGGTTTTTCTTCTTTTTTTTGATAAAAGATTTTTTAATACTAACATTTTTACTATTATTTTGTCAAATTTGTCACAGAAATATACTCCTCGATGAGAAGAAATGTCACTAATAAGTCGTAATAGGACCAGCTGTCTTGAATAGCCAGGGAAACTTGAATTACACACCCAGATCCTTCATGAATAGGTTTTCTTAGATTGTGAATCTGTCTTTTCCCTTTTAGTAGTCTCATGTGACTGCTGAGCTGTTGTGTCTGGCATCAGAGATGCCCTGCTTTGTTATCTGTGGTAATGCTCTGTTTCAAGTTGGCTGTAAGAAGCAGATAGCCCACGCACATCAGTGGTGCTGCCGGAGCTTACAAGTGGGAAATTGGTGCCTATATGGGACTGTTGGGGCAGTGATACTGGGCCAGTTCAGTAGCATTAAAAGGTTTTGAGATTTCACTCTCTCTGGAGAAAGTATGAGAAGTCTCCCCCAAAGGAGCTGGTTATGAGTGGAAAGCACAGCTAGGATCAGGAGCTCAGAGGTGAAATGCCTATCCTTGTTCTCTCTTTACTCTTCTGCACACTATCAAGATTCTGCCTGACCAGGTGTTAGCCTAGAGCTCTACAATAATTAATTTGGGAGCAGTTCTTATCATGAAGGCAACTGAACACTGAAGCAGGTTGCCCAGAGAAGTTGTGGGAGTCTCTGTTCTTGGAGATATTCCAAACTGGACTGGACAAGAGCCTGAGCAACCTGAAGTAGCTGACCCTGCTGTGAGCATGGTGGGTAGACTATATGATGGCCAGAGGTCCTGACTGATCTCAGCTGCTCTGTTTTTCTATGAAGTCCTACACTAGCTCCAAGATCATGTATTTTTTCCCCCATTTGGCAGGGTAATAGGCCCATTTTTTGGCCTTGCTGTCTCACTATGCACTGTATAAACTAGAGTGACCCAAGAAACACGTTAGAGTTAAATATCAGGCCTTCAATCCCTGCTAAGGTTGAAGTTCCATCAATTTTGTTTAAACAGAAAATTAATTTACTGTTTGAATTGGTGGAGCTCTAAGGGTGTCATTATCAGGACCTAATCATGACACTGTTCAATTACAGAGCCAAAAGGGACAGCCACCTCTAAAAAAGGTGCAGCTCAAGCAGAAACCAGAGACAGGTGGATGAGAAATCCATGGAAAAAACAAGCAAATATTAGTAAACAGCCTCAGGGACCTAAACATTATGAAAATTTTGTAGGAATTTTGGGAATTTAGGGAAGATTTCCTGAGCATAGGGGAAAGAGATCAGCATGAGAGAAAGCACAGTAGTTCTTGTCTGAAAATGTAAAAATTGAGAGTTGGTGGCCAGGAGATGGGCTGATAATTTAACTTTACAGATGTGAATGATTGGATGAGTATATGAGAAGAAGGTCAGTGCAAGACTAATACCAAGGGCAAAGAAGGAAATTAGGTTGGATATGAAATTAATATGAAATCAGAATGAAATATGGGTTTATGCAAAAGGGAGGGAAATACATAGGTGAAAAGGAAGATAGTGGTCATAGCTCAGAAGGTGTGGTAGTGACCAGAAGTAGGATTTTGAGACATTTTTAAAAAGAAGGAGAGAAGAGATGCAGAAAAAGCTTTTATTCTTAAGTTTAAAAACTGATGTGGCAGTCATGCTCCCAGAAGCATCCCCCTGGCAGCTGGAGAGTGCTGTACCAGCTTGCCAGACATAGGAGTGTGCAGCCAGATCCCTGTGGGTCATACAGAGCTCCCATGTCAGGAAAGGCTGAGCCCTGAGCATGCCATGCCTGGCCCTCCAAGCGTATGACATGTGGCTTCGGGTCTTTGTCTGCTCGGGACGAAATAAGGCAAACATTTTACTAGCTAAATGCCATAGCAGTTAACTTGTTTTCCCACTTATATTGTTAAGCTTTAGCTAGAAAATATCCCATACCCATGTCACTTAGTCAGCAGATGGGCAGGGGATCAAGCATATGGGAAGGACACTTGAGGTGAATGTAAGCATAAGACATCTTCTTGAAGAAAACCACTGGTTATGTCTATGTTATTTGGTAGGCTGCTTAAAAAGAACCAAGGAAACGCACTGTTCATATATGTAAAATATGCTCTATGTAAAATATGTCCTTGGCCATATTTGTATTAATATTATGGTGCTACTTAAAATAATAGAGTTTCTGAGACATTAGCACTGGTGGTAGGATAAGTGGGATCACTGTATGAGCTGGTCTGTATGGCTGCCATTTTCTGAGCTTACCACAGACCTGTGTTCTGTGTTGCTCTGTTGTTATCCTGAAGTGACCAGACTTGCCTGAGGGCACTTGAGGAACAGGGCAGGTGGGAGAGACACAACTCCTCTCTGCTTCCCTGCCTCAGAACTTTGATGCTGGGTCCATGCATTGCTTCAGCTGCAGCAGCAGGCCCTGAAACCCATTTTCAGAGGTGTCTGAAATGTTACCCTGTTAATCATACTCTTTTTCTCCCCATCTCCTCCTTTCATTAATGTCTTCCAGTAAAGCTGTGGCACTTCCTGGCTCTTGTACATGGTGGTGAGTGTGCGGATCAACCTTTATTTGGTTTTGGAGCCATCAGATCTCGCCACCATCCTTTTTTCAGCAGGACGTTGTCTCCTCCAGTGCTCCCCAGGCAGCACGTGTGATGGAAGTGCTGCAGCTTTATGTACTTGCAGCATCTGCGATGAACTTCAATAAAAGCGTTAATGCTGCTGCTGCGCGGGGCTGTTATGGCAACTGCAGGGGAGCTGCGGGGGGCACTGGGGAAGGCCGTGGAGGAGGTCTGCTGTTGCTATGGAAACACACAGCCCTGTGTGTTTCCACCTCCTCGGGGAAGGTGATTTTGCTCCTCCGTCTCAAAACACCTAAACAGAAGTGGATGTGTGAGGTGACTGCACCTATAGGAAGCTCCCTATAGGTGGACCCCAGCCTGGCGTCTTTGAGTGCACTCCCCTGCGCCCCTGAGACCCTTTTTGAGGAGCCCCTGGTGCTGTGACATCAGGGACATGAGGCCACATCCCAGGGGGCTGCTCCGGGTAAGCACACGGCAAGGCAGGAGCATCTCTGTTGCCCTCACCTAGGAGCACATCTACAATGGCTGCAAAATGCTGTTTCCATCAGGCAGGGCCACATGAATCCATCCATCGTTTTGGCCCTCCTTCCTTCCTGCCTTTGGCCACATAGTGTGCCTCTCCAGGCTCAGCAGAGCCTGCAGCACTGCCTCTCACAGCCTCTGGAACTCTGCTGTCCCATGGAAAATACTTTCTGCTGGGATATTACACTACCAGTCTCCAGAGGAAACTCCTGACTTTTATTAAAATAAGATTTTTAGAACTTTTCTATGCAACTTTAAAAAATAAAACCAAACAAACAAAACCAACCAACCAAACCAACCAACCAACAACAACAACAACAACAAAAGAACAAAAAAACCAACAACCCCAAAGCTAATAAAAACTAAATTAAAAAAGTTAGAAATTGCTAGCTCTAGCACAACACTGGAGAAGATGGAGATAGCCAGTTCACTAAAACCTGAGTCAGCACCATGCTCTCCAGGTCTGTGGCATCTAATGGGATTTTTTTTCACCCTTAACAGTAGGAGAAGATGAGCAAACAAGGGAAATACACAGATTTATCTTAGTTTGGACTTAATTAAAACATCTCCCATTCTTGCTTTAGCTGTTTCTTGTTTTGTTATGCTTTAGAAGTCCTTCAAAATTGTCTCCATGTCTGTACAAGTATTAATATTTTTGAAAAATCTGGCACATTTTTACAACATCCATTAAAGATGTCAATTTAGACACTCTTTATCTTAAAAGACTAAGTTACTCCAGTTGACAAGATCTTAATGGGGAAATTAAAGCTGAATATTTTAGATTCTAATAAGGGTGTGGATTGCAATAGACTTCAGAGCTATTCTGTACTAATTCTCCATGATAAAGCTTTTGATCCCTCTAAAACCTTGTATGCTGGCAAATGCATGCATATGAGTAGTGTCTTTGACTCACACAAACATACTTGTGCAGGAATAAGTCTGAAATTCCAGATAATATTTTTCTGTGGTGACATTTAACTTGGTTATCTATCTTTGCTTGGGGACATGGTTTAGTGGTGGTTCATCAGAAATAGGGTAATAGGGTTAGGATAAGGTTGGACTCGATGATCTTAAAGGTCTTTTCCAACCTGAACAATTCTGTGATTCTATGATTCTATGATTCGCCAATTAAGGAATACTTTTAAGACCATCTCAAAAATTACGGATTTCCGTAGGGGACCTAAACCTACCATAAACTTTACTCTAGGTGTTAGGTACCTTTTTCCAGACTGATTTTTGCTCCCCCTCCCTCCTGCCAAGTAGTCCACTATTTTTAATTGCATGTGTTTTATATTCTTTTGGGTTTAGGCCACATCCCATTTTCTCCTATGGTATAGAAAGGGAAACAGAGAGAGATAATGTTTATGACTTATACCACAGTGTGAACTTCAGAATTAATCCCTTCACTACACTAGAGTACAGCAGTGGAGAGTACAGGGTGGGACAGCAAAGTGGAGAAGCAAACCATAGAACAGAATAACAAATTTCAAGAGGATCAGAAGAGTGTCTTCTCTCCTGTATACAATGGCCTGGATCCCACAGTGAGGAGATACTGATGCCAGAGGAGTTCTGGATTACAGATGACCTTCTTAATTCACTGGCCAGTAAGCACTTACAGAAAGCTAGATATTAAATGCCTTCAGATTTATAGAAACTAGGTGGCAGTTAGTGAAGAATGGTACCTGTTGCCATCTCATTTAAGGTAAAGGTTGCTGAGTGAACTCCATACTTATCATCTGCCTCCTGGTTGGACGTCAAAAGCATGTAATTTCCAGCCAGTGTTCATGCTTTGGAAATTATGTGACTGGGAAAGTAGATAGAAAGTCCTTGCAAAGTAGATAGAAAGTGCTTGATGGAATATGCAAATAAATACAGGAGTACTGGTAGGAGGGGAGGATATGTGGGAGAAACTGGAGGTACAAGAGGACGAAGCTGGGACAAAGGACAGAGGGACAAGGATTGCCTTTGGGATGCACAGAGAACAAGAACTCCACTGAAGTCAGCTTCCAAACTTCTGCTAATCCCTTAGTGTATGAGTCTTTGAATATGGGGGGAGGGAGGGCGTGGAGGTGGAGACAGGGACAGGTGTTATTTTGTATATTTAATGGCTATAAAAAACAGTTGGAGCTTCCAGAAATATACTGGTTTGGGGTTTTTTTAAGATTGAATAATGAGTCAAAAGCTTTTTGCAATAATAAGAATCTTTCCAATAAGTTCAGCTGGCTTAGATTTGTTAGATTTTTAACATAATTTCTTTGATGCTGTATTAGAGGTCCCTGCTCTTAGGAACTCATGAATGAAAGGACAGGTGTTGAACTAAGATACAATGACAGAGGGAAAACTAATGGGATGGATTTATTTTCTTCCCTCATAGATTAAAGTTCCTCCAGCATTTAAAAATGAGCATACATACTATCGTGTATATTCGTAATACCAGTTAAAGACTGGAGTACTTAGGATCTTTACTTTCTCTTTGTGCTGTCTGCAAACAGTACAAGAAAGTGAAATGAGGCTGTTGGGTTTTCACCAGTTTTAAAGGTCACCATCGTAGCGTATATTCTTATGATAAATCACCAAATTCACTGTAACTGTCTCTTTCTTGCTCTGTGTTTTCCAAAGTATTGCTGAACCTGAGCCACATCACTCAATTCCCTAAACAAATATAATTGTGTATTGGCTGTATATTTTTCTCCATAGCAGACTGATTTTGTACAGCTCTGCTCATCAAAATTTATCTCAGGCATTTCAATAGTGCCCAGTCTAGAAGAGCTGTTTAACTGTAACAGGATGACACAAGGTAACTATCTACTGCCAAGTTGGAAATATCAAAAGAAAATATGCCTGTATGGAACTCTTCTCTCTTACAGCTAATTACTGGTGTTTAGTTACTTGTGGGGAGAGAGACACTGGAATTTTATGGGATTTGTGAGGTCAGTTGCTCAGCATATCTGAAAGTGAGAGCATGTGTTTAGTACTTAAAGATATTTTTAAGCGTTCAGTCTGAGGACTCCATGTGTAAAACGTCGGCCAACATACACATAATCACATAGGGATGGAAAGAACGCATTCCCATAAATCTTTAATCCATGCAAAAAACAATGGTGCCAAGAAGATTTCTATGTAATCAAAATTAATTTTGTTCTTGAAAAGCTACCTGGAAGAAGGGAATTCAAGACACATTTCACACTCATATCTCAAGCTTAAATAACCAGTTCTGAATGAAAATTCTTACATTCATTTTCAGTTTTAGTCAATAATCAGGTGACAGATGCTCTCTGTTACCTCCCCACTACCTTACCAGGGGAAGATAGAAAGGGGAATAAGAGACAGAGAATTTAAGGTTGGAAAAAATTAAAATACATACAATGAAGTAGCAATAATAATAATGGTGAATTACAAATATAAACAAATATGTAAATGCAGAACCCACACTCCTCATTGATCATTACTTCCCACCCAGAAAAGTCCACAACTGGACTCAGCAGAAGATTAGGGTGCATGAGTCCAGGATCCCGGTATCAGTCCACAACAGCCCTGGAGCAGCCACACCAGTCCTACTCGGGGAGGTAGCAGAAAGCAACCTGTTCTGATGAACAGGATGCTCTTTTCCAGAAAGAAAACAGGACACAGGAGCGGAAGCAATGACAGACAAAGAGACACCACCTCACCAGCACCCCAAATAGAGAAAGACTCTCTGAGGAGCCATTTTATAGTGATCCCCACAGGCAGGAGCGCTGTGATTGGCCCATGTGGGTCACCTGACCCCCTCTCCTCCCCACAGGCACAGCTGCTCCCCCAGTGTGACTGACACAGGCACAGCCCGGCAGCCGCTGGGGGCCCCTGGGCAGTCTCAGGTTAGTATGTCTATAGGAAATTTTTATTCTCTCAAGCCAGGACGTTAGTTTACTTCCAAAGTCATATAGCAGCTTTCAACTGATGATGTCCTTATAATATAGCAAGGAGGTAAAGAACATGCATGGATATATTGGTTTTGGGGATCCAAGTAATCCATATTTGAATCCTTGGGAGCTTTAAGTGTACATTTCCCAGTTGTGCCTGTCTGGGATAAAGGCAATGAACCATGTTGCTGGTTCTCAGCCTAACACATTCTGTGAGGAGAAAAAGCAAACAGAGAGCTCTAATATGTATACAGGTGCTGACAGCACCAAAACAGTTCTGGAGGTTTGACCAGTATCAGAGGAATGGCCTAAACTTGTAAAAGGTCTGTAAAGTCTGTAAAGGCAAAAACTTGTGAGGTTTGGTGCTACAATACTTGGTGCTAGAGTCATCCCCTGATCAGTTAGGTATTTTCGGCTACTCGTTTCTTTCAGGTTTTCTCCATGCATCAGAAAAGCTGGCAGAGAGAACAAACTTATTTAAAAATGTGAAAGACTTCATATTCCTCTTTCCATCTCTCCACTGTAAATGCACTTCGTAACCTTATGTTTCAGACCAGTAGTGCTGAAAGATTTTAAGTAAGGCACAGTCACATCATTCAGAAAGTTAACCAAGTGTCCTTCATCCTGTTTTGTCTAATCATAATGTTAAAATTTGGTAATTTTCTCTCTCAGGCTTCTGGGTGAGTAAATTGAAGTATTGAGGTAGCTCAGGATTTTCCATATCTTTCTCTTTTTTTTCAAGGAATTTATTTCCTTAATAGCAGTTATAATTTTTTATGCAAAACAGCAAGGCAAGTATCAATACACATGACAATGACAGTGTAGTTGGTGCTTTTAGTGTTTTGTGCTGTTCTCTGTCCCTTTCTCTCCCAAAACTGTTTGAATAAACCTTTTTCAGTCAGGGCATGTCAGGCCTGTGAAAATCATGCCAAAACTTACATTTGGGTACCTAAGCACAAGTTTAAGAGCTTCACTTTATTTATTTTTTATGAATTTCATTGGTATTACTCAAATACCATTCTGTTTCTCTTGGAGTGAATGGTTGAAATGCAGTTATCATCATGCATTGTTGAAGTCATCATAAAGTAAAAAACAGAACAGAGCCATAATGTGTAGACCCAAGGAGAGACATCTGATCTTTTCTCATAAAAGAAGCATACAGAAATGAAACCTGCAAGAAAATTTTCCAGAACTGAATATGTGAAGAAAAGAAATCAGAAATCAAAAGACAGGTACATGAGAAGACAGGACAAAAAGCTAACCAGCTCACACTAGTTGTTCTTTCTTGGAGGTGTGAATCTTGAGAGCAAAAGTGGATCACCGTTGCAAAACTCCCTTTTTGAACTAGTGAATACAAAATATGATAAAGTAGGTATACAAGAATTTACAAATGATGAAGCGTGGCAGTCAGACTTAGGATCTCAAAAAAATATTAGTCCAGACAAGATACTTGTCGTTCATCATCAGGTAATTTTGCCAGTGGGAATGAAAAAATATTATCTTAAAAATGATCACTTAGAAAATTCTGCAGCTCCAAAACTCCCAACTTAATGAATATTATAGGCCTTTCTTGAAAGACGAATATTTTATTCCTAATTAGCAAAGCAAAAAGTGTTGAGGTACTCCTGCTTGCAACTGCAATTACTCTTGTTCTCTACTTAATGTCTACATGGAAATCAGAATATGTCCATTCTGTCACATCTTCATTTATAGGAGAAAAGATACTTCATCAGTACCTGGCATCCAGATTAAGAATTAACTTCATTTAACTATGTGCCAAGCTTACTGTGCACTGTCTGTAAAAAACACTAGGTAATAAATGTAGCAGAATTTGATAAAGTACTGGTTATGAAATAAGAAGTGAAATCCCAAATGTGATCAGTATTTGAGAAAACCAGGGCAAAAAAGATTTATGTGAACAGTTTAATATAAAAATATCCTCAAGATAAATAGTAAATGAAATGTGCAGATCAAAATTTGATGCAGAAATTGTTTCCTTTCATTTTGCAATAACAAGATACAGTATAAAGAATCTTCCTTGCCTTCCAGCTAATCTGTTGCTGTGCACTTGTTCAGTCAGATAAATAAGCACATGCCCAGTTTTGAACACTTCAGTAGTTTCTTTTTCAGAGGGACTATTCTCCCAGGAAGATAAAGCAGGAGCAAAGTGTCTTACTAAACTGGTCCTTTTGGGCTTGCTGCCCTGTCTGTTGCGGTCACTGGAAATCTAGCCCCATGTCTTTTTCCTTTTCTTTTTCTCCAAGGAGCTTGAAACCAGATTTAGGTTGCCTTAAGGCCCACAAATTCAAAATCGTAATGAAAAAATACTTGTGCAGCAGCAGCTTTGTCTGGGGAGCAGCTGATCTCCGCGATTGTTCCCATTACTGTGATGCCTGGATTTGCAGGTGTGGGTAAGCCTACTCAGGTGATGTCTGGGCAGGTAGTTCCCACACAAACACTAGCTGGGCCCAAGAACAGGCTTAGCCCATAGCTTCAACTCCCAGAGGGTCTGGCACCATAGGAGTGCTCACAGCCTCTTGACCAGACCTGATCCCTGGCAAAAAGCCAAAAAAAAGTACCTTTCTTTTTGAAATGTGGAAGTAGTAATCCCCTTTCATCTGAGAGGTTATAGCTGGGAAACAGTAGGTCTCCTGGCAACCTGAGAGCAAGCAAACCCACATCCTGTGACCTGCTGGGAAGCTCAGTCCATGGGCTCTACTGAATGCTACCGGTGATGTGAGTGGGAGCTGGCAGCCAGGTTAAAGCTGAGTGGAGAGAAGCTTTGGGCCAGGGGAGGGCAAGGCAGAGGCAGCACCAGTCCTGCCTGCCCGTGTCCCAGCTGCACAGATACCTCATGATACGGAGCTGCTGGGTACAAGGGAAACAAGCTACCTGTGCTGGAGAATAACCTGAACTTCGTATTTTTTGCTGGGCTGATTTGTTAGAGACCTGCCAACATTGCCTGTGTTACCCCTGCAGATGGGCGGGTGCTCCTGCTTCACTCGGGTCTCACGGAGCCACACTGGGCTCTCAGGTGCTGCATTTCACACCCAGCTGCCAAGATCATGGAAGTAGAGAGCAAAAGTCCAAACACAGCAAGGCTTTCAGCTCGCTGGGTACTGCTGGATAATTTTTCTGTTATTTATTCCTAAAGATACCTAGGATAATTGAAATTGAGTTTTTGGAGAGAGTGTAACAGAGGTTTGTTTTATAGCAATAAACTCTTATGGCCAAAACTAACCCCTTCAAGGGAAGGATTCTTTCTTCTGCTTCTTCACCTTCTGCACCCCTCTGCCAAAAACAATTTTGGAGGCAGTATCTTAAGTGACTGCATATGCAGTACAAGCAATTTTGGATCTCACCTGGCATCCGACCAGAAGTCTGGGAGATATGTAAAGTAGATTTGTAGCCTTGGTGTTTTGTATACGTTAATGCATCTGGGTGGGTCCTGGTGGCACATGGTGTTGCTTTGCTCTCCATCAGCACAGTGGCTGCCCAGAAGATAGGGTGAAGGTTGCCAGGACCTGCCAGGGGAGTGGAGGCAGCTCCTGGCCACAGGCCCAGAGGTAGCTGCAGAGAACCCAGTAGACAAGCTTGAGAGGCACCTTGTCAAGCAGGACATCTGGGGCTGCAGGGGAAGTGAGCAGCTGACATGGAACCAGCATCTACAGAGGTTGGAGGGAAGGCATCCTGGGGAGCCAAGAGGAATGGGCACAGTATGATTCCAAGCAGACAGCTTTAGAGTTGGCCGAAACTGCTCCAGAAAACAAGGGTACAATGGGCAGAAGAGTTTTGTTAATAAACCCTTTTACTCCTGTTGCATCTCACCCAGTCACTTTGAGTGCTTCTCTATTTAAGAAGTATTTTCATCCTAATAAGACCTGTCTTTTTGAGTTTAGAGGCCTTTTGATCTTTCTGGGAAGTTATTATAGTAAAAAGTAAATCCATTTGAAGGTGCTGACTGGGTCCCATCACATATCACTATCCCTGTCACGATCTGGTATTCGGATACGTGGCAATTTTTTATAAAGGTGATCCCAAATGGTGAAATTAAGACACAAACGAGGTCAGATGTCACACACACAATAAACTTTTATTAGAGCAACACAGCAAAGGTCACTAGAGCGGATAGGACAGGCAGGAAAACAGAGACAGAAAAGAAAGGAGAAAGCAGAGAGATAAGAGGACAGCAAGCGAGAGAATAGTTACCACCCATGGTCCAGCGATGTCGTCGGTGGGGAAGTGGTTCCTGGTGGGGAAGTGCTTCCAATGCACCCATAGAGTCCCAGATATTTATACAGTTCTTGCCCACTGCACCCCCACTTTTCTCCCTCCATCAGGGAAAAAATCCTATCTTCTCAGTCCTCTGAGATGGGGGGGGGGGGGGTAGGTATGGGCTAGGTTAAGTCCTGCAGATAGTCTTTGTTTGGAGATCTCTGCATTACAAAGAGGAGGTCGAGACAACTGGCACCACAGGCTTAGTTTATTGCAGTGGTTTTGGTCCTAGGAAGTGGCACTCTTTATCTTGTCCTGCTAAGTTGGTGGCTTTCATGAGATATCAAGGTCTGGTTATCACTGGATATCCTGCTCCCAGAGCCAGCTTTAGATCTCCTTTTTCTCCAAGCTCAGCATGTCCCACACTAAACTCCTCAGTTACTTGCTGCAGGAGGGGAAAAACCGGTTGGGTGGGTTGCTGAGACATCTCTTTAGTTCATCAACAGAGGTTGTTTAACTCTCAGACGCCACAAGACAGACAACAGATAACCTGAGTGCCAGAGTCCATCACTTATCTCTTGGATTGTTCGAGACAAGCACTATACATTCTGAATGCCACAATCCCAAATATTCAAATAATTTAATTTGGATGATAATATTAAAACTTTGAATTTTTAACATATTTCTTTAGGAAATATTTTTATTTTTGGCACTAGTTACGATGTTTCCTTTTATAGCATTCAGAAAGAAAATTAATTCTGATTTTTTTAAGAGACTGGACATGATGTGTAGGCTCTGATTGCTCTCCTATTTCAGTGGCCCTATTTCAGTATTTTGAAAATGCTAAGAGGACTACAGAAGAGAGAAGGTACTTAAGGTTGAAGGTATTTATGGTTACATTGCTAGTGGAATAGGTCAATCAGGACTTCCCTATGATAATGCCTGACACCAGTTATAAGGGGAGAAAACAATGTCTGTGCTATGTGTTTCAGGGAACTTCAGAAAACTAAGGAACCTGAAAGTTAGCCTTGACTATTCATTTAAGAAAGGTTGACATATTTCCTAATACTTACTCTAAGCAACTTATTTCCATAGAGTTCTTAGAGTCTCAAAGACAGAAATTATACATCTCTGTAGACTTGGTTGCAGCCAACCCAGCAACTGGCTGGCATTTAATCTTACCTACAGTTATTGTCGTTACAGCATCACTATAAAACCTGTGAGACCTGGTCCTGCATGGGGGGCCTATCAGCTGGATGCTGTACAGAAAGTGAACAATGAGATAGTCCCTGACAGCAAGCACATCAATACCTTGGGAAAGCATTAAAGAGCTTTGAAAGATCTGGAGTGAAAAGGTAGTTTGTGTCAGAGAGCATCACACTGCACCTGTAACCAGCTGCAGCTGTTCTGTTATTCAGCTGCAGCAGGCCAGAAAGGCAAAGATGCCATTTTCTGTGTTCTGGGACTGAAAAAATTATCATCAATGATGATCAGTTACCAAGTTTCAAACCAAGGTGAACAATTAATGAGAAACCTGAGAGACCCTGAAATGAACATTTTTATCTTAAACAGAGCAAAAGGCTATCAAAGATAAAAGAAGAATTCATGAACTCTTAGGGGCTGAACCAGCCTTGTTGCTTCTGCAGCAGCATCTTAGTTTAAAAGAAATAGCAGGCAAGAGAAACACCTTTGCTGGGACCAGCTAGAATAGAGCAGTTTTTTCTTGCTATTTGAAGGAATATCTGACTAGATACCAGAGGCTCGCCAAGGAGGGGCAGCCTGTTGTTTCTCTTTGCTTCTTGTATCTGCTGTGTTCTCTTTTTCACTTGGTTCAGTGTTTCCTGTCCTACCTGGGAAAGCTTGAGAGAGGCTACAGCAGTTGATTAATCTTTCCTTCTGTAAACTGGCAGGCTGTTGCCTATCCTCATCCACTATCAGGAGCTGAAGCACTTCAGGTCCTATTATCTCAAAGAATCAAGAGTCCTAAAAAGACAGCTTTGCTCTTATCCCAAATTTACCACAGAGAAATGTGTTTCCTGCTGGGATTCAGCAATATTTTCTTAGATTCCTTAGTATTTGTTCCCTTGTGGGAATAACAGGATTTTTTAAAACACAGATAAAAGCTCCTCTTGGCTTTGGAGACAAGAAGCAAATGTTGTGCCAGAATTAGCAAGAACCAAATTTATGAAAGCATTTAGCTGTTTAAGTGTAGTTGTGATTCTTAGGCAGGATCTGCTTTTTCTGGTGAAAAAGTAATCTCTTTCAAACTCCTAATCCTCTTCTTGCCTTCCCACATTGCTCCTTGCACAGTTGACTACAATAACACAATGAATTCTACAGAATCCTTTCTCATCCTAGCAGAAACACAATAAAAATATCTGCACAGAAGAGGTGAAATGCAGCAATGATGGCTAGCCTAAGCAGATGGGGGACAAGCTCACTGTGGTTTCATGGAAGATAATAAAATGTAGAATTGCACCAGAATAATGCAGGTGCACACAGCTTTCAAGAATTTCCTTTGATGGAATGTTACTGAAGAAAAACAAATTTACAGCAGATGCCAGTTAGAGCTAAGGAGAAGATATAATGTAGTGGAGAAACATTAAGCACATAGGTTGGTGTCAGGTAACAACTGCCTGTCAAAATGTTTTCTCATTTTTTTAATATTAAAGCCACCTATAATCACAACAGTTCTCCACCCTGGTGACTTCTAATAAAATTGTCAGAGCTGCTGGGAAGTGTGAGAAGCCTAAAGCAATTTGACCTTGGGTCTGAAACAGCTCTTAGGGAGCTGTAACTTTTATTTGGAGAGTGAGTGGCAGGCAATGAATTGCTGGAAGAAGTCCCAACTCTTCCACCAAGCACTGTTTCTGATCTTCAAAACCAGAAACAAAATCAGTACCGGCCTCACACCCTGTGTACCCGTGTAAGGGACAAGTGAGAAAAAATGTTGGAAGTTGGGATGTGGAGGGTTACTGAAATGACCCAGCAGTGTCAGTGGGGAACAGTGTAAACTTTCTAAAGAAAATAATACTTTGTCCTAGAGTGCAGGTCTCAAAACCCATCCAAACTGGCAGATCCAGCAGGATTTTTGCAACCCCTCGTCCAGATATTCACCCCCATGGGAGAGCTGGGCTTACACATGCACTGGTCCTCTCTTCCTACATGTCTGTGCTGGGGACAAACACAGGAGCTCTGGGCAGTGTCAAGATCCAGCGAAGTCCCTGTCCTGGTTGAGGGCAGACCCACATCAACTCAGCCCCCCAGAATTATCTTTAAATGAGATAATTGGGCGTTGAAATTAGATTATCTTTAAGGTCCCTTCCAACCCAAATAATTCTATGATACTATTATTCTAAGTCACCTATCCAAATATTATGGGGATTTAATCTTTGATATAATCTCTCTGCAGATCCAAGCATACACCACTGCATAGATTGTCCTTGAGAAACTCAGCTTTACTCTGCAATAGTGGTGACTAGAAGTATGGAAAAAATCTGCCATCATCATACAGTGACTGTAAGGAATGGGGCCAGACATGGGCAGTTCCATTGGGCTGTTATAGTCTATCACCTATTGCAGCTCCTTCTGCCCAAGTGTACTGTTTAGTTGCTTTACCATTCCATCTAAGTGGGGAATGATTTCTAATTAGAAACATTCTCTGGTAGTTCTAATACTAGTTCTGCTACTGGGTATAGTATCTTACTTTGTCATGTGGTCTGCTTTTTACTTACCAATTTCCTTTTCTCACATATATTTAAAACGTATTTAAAGTGCATCATATTAGATTATCACTGAAAATACCTTTTATATTCATCTTCTAATCACAGACTGAAAACATAAAGCAGCACAGCCAGGTTGTGGAATCTCCCTCCTTTGAGATATTCAAAAGCCATCTGGACACTGTCCTGGGCAACCTGCTCAAGGTGGCCCTGTTTGAGCAGAGAGGTTGGACCAGATGACAACTGTTCTGTAATTCTGTTCTAAAATTCAGATTCCCTTTAGACTTTGTCTTTAGGAATACTTTGGTATGTCTTCTTGACACCTATTTAGTAATAGCACCAGTGAAACAGAAAATGGATTCTTTTCAGCGAGGAGGTGGGAGTATTCTGCATCTACAGACACATTGTTTTTTGTGCTTGTTTTAGCTAGTGAAGGAGTGCAATGCATTCACCATTATTTCAGTTAAGAACCGAATAATTTTATTTCAGAAAATCTTTTCCAAATGCACTTATTTGCCTAAGCATCAAATTTATTCTGATGTACTTCCTCAGTCTTCTATTGCTTTTTACATAACAATTCTAAAGCATTCCATGGCTTTTCTCAATAGACTAAAATGTACCAGTGCTGCCTAGACTTTATGTATCACCTATTTTTTATGGTTTTGTTTGTGTCTATGGTTTTTTGCTTTTAAAATGTGAGTTATTGTTTTTGTCAGTGTTCTTCCAGTACTAGGCATAGATTTTTAGGATAACATCAATTGGTATAAACTTTTTTTGTTCTACATACTCCCTCCAAACAGAAAAAGAAATGGCACTTAGTTTTTTCTTGTTTAGCATAACTTGTATGTTAAACAATTGTTTCCTTTTCATAATTATGTGTGTATAAAAATTATTTTGTTTATCATACTGATATATTCACTCCACTGAATAATGATGGGACAAGAGGGAATGGCCTGAAGTTGCACCAGGGGAGGATTAGGCTAAATATTAGAAATAATTTCTTTACTGAAAGAGTGGTTGGACAGTGGAACGGGCTGCCCAGGGAGGTGGTGGAGTCACCATCCCTGGAAGTGTTTAAAAGAAATATAGATGTGGTGCTTAGGGGCATGATTTAAGCATTGAATGGGTGGATAAAGGTTATGCTGGGTGGATTTAGGTTATGGTTGGACTTGATGATCTTCAAGGTCTTATCCAACCACAACGGTTCTGTGATTTTGCGATTCTGTATTCATAATGATATCTACATGTGCATATATGCACACAATTATTATATAACTTAGGCATTTCATGTCAAGGATTTAGAGCTAATTTTGCTATGTGTGTCAGAACAGCTGATTACAGATAAAGTGACAGTCTGTGAAATCTGGTGTATGTGATGTCATATGAATGGCATGTCCTTATTTTGATGTCTAGTTTCTCATTAGAGGGACATGAATTTATTACACATCCTTGATACCCTTCTGCTATTTGGTCTGTTCTATGAAAATCTAAATGGCAAATGGGAGGATATAAGGGCATTTTGAAAGACAAAAACTCATTTAACCTTCAACAAAATAGAATAAACACATAGACAGAAAAAGTCTCTGGGGATAAGACCCATATGACCGAAACCACTTGCCTACTTCTGGGTTAGTTACCCTCTGCACTGTTCGCAGTTGATGAAGACAATTAGGCACTTTTGACTGAGGTTCAATTCAACTTACAGTAGAAGTTTAAAATAGACTGGATGCATAGCATCCCAATAGTTCCTGTTTATTTCCACTATGAAATGGCCTTTGGTTTTTTAGTGTAGATGTAAATATCTCCATTGCAGGCATATCAAACTGCTTGAGATAGATGAACCTGCACACAAGTGACAGAGGAGCCAATGAGAAGAGGTGCCAAGCTGCAGATGAGGAACATCACAACAGGATCACAACCGTGCATTTGCACCAAGCTGCTTCTGGTCTAAAAGTCAGGGGTGAATCAGTGATGCTACGAGACCAGCATGAGACTTCAAACAGTTAGTTACTGGAAGGAAATACAGTTTTACTATGTTTGCATGCTTGTTTTCTGCTTAGTTACACAAGTAATTTTCCAGATTTCTCAGGCATGTTTGCAAGTATCCACTGATGCAATGTCACTGTGCAATGTCAAAGACACATACCTTAAATCTGGTGGTTGCCATGATGAAGTCATAGTTGTGTGTAAGCATATATGCCTTTTAAACAGATGCTTTATTGTGGGGTTTTTTTACTTGCAGTTGTTGAGCTGTGTTTGTGGAAAGCTCCTATTTCGTCTCCTTACCTTTTATTCATTATTCTAAACTTATGTGTACAGAAGACAGCACAGATCTTTTTGCTCTTTAAGTAAATCTGTGGTACATTTGCAGTGAAGGTGTACATTATCCTTTGGGGTGGCATATGAAAAAATAATGTTTTTATACAAATGGTGATAGATGGCAATAATTTGTATTACTGGAATGGTCGTTTTCAGTAGTACCTCTCATAAGCCTGCAATAATTTAGATCAATGCATTCAGGCTTTAAATTTGACCTGTACTTTCAGTCTTGATCTATATGTTAGCTTTGGATTCAGGATGGTGCTTGAATCCAAACTTGCTCATTGTCCCTGGTGCTTATAAATTAGCCGTCATTTTGCAGAGAGCAAAGGGCTGCCTGGGCATGATTGCTCGAGGCACAGGCTGCTGCAGGGGCACCAGCCCACACTTGGGTGCAGCCCCAGAGCAGGGAGGGCTTTTATTCCCACTTCAGACCTCTCAGTTTTGAGAGCTGGAGTCCATAACCAGACACTTTTTTCTTTTTTTAAAAAGGCAGTATATATACTGATGATCACATTTCCCCTTTTTAAGTGAGCACTTCTCTTTTGGCAAATCAGAAAGCATATCATTTATTCATCATTCTTTTTTTGCTGCATGCTTAGTGCTGCAACTTGGCAAAGGATGTTCCTTTTACAAGAAGGTTAAATTTTTCTTAAGAATGTTTGTTTGCAAGTTGTTTCCTCCATTCCCTGCACACATTCTGCTGTCAAACAGGCAGAGATCAATACTATGTTTTGGTGTCTGAAGTGCAAAATCAGTAGCAGAGTAGTCCGAGATTGTCTTATGCTGAATGCAGGCTAGGGAAAGGAGTTCAGTCTTTAGGCAGCCAGAGTGTCCTGCTGGTCTTTAAAATAAACAAGCTTTTCCTAGAAAGAACATAATTTCTTAATTGGACAGAGGATGTCTCTGAAAAGTAGAAGATTACTGTTGCTATCCTACTTCACTGATTTTTTTTTTCAGTGAAGTCAACAGTAGCAGAATTCTAGACATATATTCCTCTTTTTATGGGGCAAATGGTGGATATTTGAGAGGTTATTTTCTCTGAAGGCTCTGACTTCCTGCATTGTGTGTTCATTACTTGGTTTGAGTTTGTTGTGAAGAAACAGTAAGAAACTTGGCATTGGTTTCTCATGGTATCTCAAGTAGTGATCCAGCCAGGACAAGTATTCATGAATGGAAGTTTTTCTCAAGGATTTGTATATCATTTCTTCAAAGACCAATGAGATGAAAAGAACAAAGAACTTCTTTAGGTGAGGATAGGAGATTCTTTTAAGTGGGGAGGTGACAGCAGCCTAAACCTTTAAAAGAGAAAACTGTCCAGAAATGTTCTGTGGAAGGGGCTGGCAAAGACTCTGGTTCACTCTATCCTTCCTGCAAGTCTAGTTTGTGTCAAAAGATATATGGATTTTGCTTTTTTTCTCAAAGGACTACGAAGGTAAGTTCAGAAGAAGGTCATTATATTCATCTGCTAGGGAGGAATTACAAGCATAATTATTAGTGTCCAACTGATCATGGCTTTTAAGAGGAAGAGTGGTGCTGCCTGTCTGTAGCATAGGAGGCTAGTGCAAATCGTTGAACACACAGAAATGTTAGTAGTAGGTGGCCTGAGTTCTAGGCATTGCTTAGCTTTTGTGGACTCAAATCCATCCTTCCCACTTTCCAAAATTCAGTCTGACATTTAAGTACAGCACTTTACCCAAATAGCAGCTCATGCAGAAATAAGACTGTATCAGTCCTACCCAAAAAGTCAAAAGTCACTTTAGACAATGTGATTTTTTATTCTAAGGCATTAAGAAAGTCCAGAAAATCTTATGTAAAGTCTCATGGTATCTAACTTCCAAGTCAAAGATCTTTACATCAGAAATTCTTTTGACCTTTCAGTTTTGTAATGAGAATGATGCAATCTTGCTGCTGAAAAATAAAGCTTTCACCAATGTATGAAAATAATATATAACCAGCCAAAATTAATGGTTTCCATGTCTTACTATCTGAGTTTTCCATAACATATAATTTGAGATTATTATAATCCTTATGGGAAGATTCTGAAGACTGGATATTTTTGAAGGAAACTAACAGCTTTCTTCGTCTTTATATCTGGGCATTTAACAAACAGTGAGCTTGTAGGATAGGAGTTCTTGGGCAGTAAATTAATTGTGAGTGACAGTTTAAAACTTGACATATGAGAAGATCTTAGACTTCTTTTCACCAGTGATGCTCAATGCTAGTCAGATAGCTAGTACTGAAAGCCCAAGATTTCTTTGAAGGTTCCTGCATTGCCCACATGTGTTCCATCCATAAATAAATGTTTTCCTTTTGGGCACCTTTGCTGTCAGAGCCCAAAGCTACAAGTCACCCCTGAGAATAGCATTTCCTTTTCTACAGAAGTGCTGTTTTTCAGTGCAAGTGTCTTTGCAGGAGGGCTGGAAGGGAAGGCCCCAGCAACTGTGAGTACTGGCTGTGCTCTAAAACCCACCCGATGCTGAAGCACAGATTTTTAAGCTGGATTCTGAGGGAATGCAGTACAAGGCTCCCTTTGTCTTTGGAGCCCTGCTCCAAGACTTGCAAGCACAGTTCTATAGGAAGAGGCTAGAAATCATCTTTGTTATTTAAATTCAGAAGTCTTTGTGCAGTAGAATGGTAACCTCAGGACTGAAGAAAATTACATCACAAGGAAGAGAAGTCTATGGTACTTTGAAAAGCACACATGACAACATAGAAAGAAAATATCTGCTAAGGTTAATATAAAAACAAACAAAAAATTATACTTGATCCTAACATGATCTATAATTTTAAAATATGAGTAGCAAAAGTGCTAACAGAAATGTTACTGAGACTTAGCATTAGGGCCTTTTATCCTATGGATGCCATCTCCAGTGGCAATCTCAGTATCCTGAAGGAGAGCAGAGTGCAGAAAATGTGGGGATTTTCCCCCTCAGGTCTATGCAACTGGAATTCTAGGTAAGGAGTGTCAAGAAAAAGAAATAAGAAATATGGGAAAGCAAAGAAAATACACAGAAAAGATGCATTGTCTTCTCTTTTCCTCAGTCTTTGATTTTTTTTTCCTTTACTTCTGTCATTCCTTTACAGAGGGAGGAACAAAATCACTCAGTTCTACTCATACATAAGTGGGTAATATTTTAATGTATTTGATAGACAAGATGCACAGATAAAGAAAACCCACATGCAGGGTGCACTGAAGTCACCGTACTGTGAGTGTGGGACTAGGTTTAAAGAGACTGGCAACTGCCAGGCTGGGATCCCTAAAGCAAGAGAATAGGGCTAACAACTCATAGTTGATGTAAGAAGAAGAGGCCAATTCAGTTTCCACTGCAGAAGTAAAAAGGTGGATGGATGCATTCTGCTAAGCTGCCAAAGAGGTAGGGGTTTTTTTTGGTCAGCAGAGCACGGAAAATTAGAGACAGAAAAGGCATCACAGCAGCACTGGGGCTGCATATTCAAGAATGAAAATCCTAAGCAAGAAAAGCAACATTTTTAAAGTTGAGCAAAAAGTGTGTCGTTACAAGAATAGTTGTGAGACAGACAAATAACAGGATATGGCTGGTAGAATAAATAGGCGAGGAGTCTACAGGCGTTTCCATGAGTCACCCCTGGGCTACATGAAGTAACCAAAATGGCACAGAGAAATGATTCAAGGGGATGCAAGAGAAGTGGATGCAGAAGAAATAAAAAGGAGGATAAAAGTATTGTAAGGCTGAGGAGACAGGGAAATGGATGAGATGGAATGATGTCATGGAGAGATACCTTTCTTGGCCAGACATGTGGAAAATTGAGGTACACAGATTATATTTATGATTTATGATCCTCTGCCAGCAACTGCATGTTTACAGCACTGAGGGTTAAGATGACAGCTGTTACCTTAATATGACAGGAAACCTTATTTCACAGTAAGTCTGATTGGTCTGGCAAGGGATCACGTCTGGTAGCAATGGAGATCTGAAGAGACTTTTTAAATCTAGTACCCATCTGAAAAGAACCAAAGTGGAAAAGCAAGAATATATCTTTCTTTTTCAGATTTATGATATTGAAAAAGAAAGATAATTTTTTCCAAGAATCATTGCTATATGCTGCTGGAAGCAAACAAAATCTAATAGGCAGTTTGGAAATCAAGGCATATTTTAAAAAGAAGGATTTGGTTTTATCCTCAACAGGAGTAAAAGTTGGAATGAACCCAAGCCTACTGTTACCATGCAAGTGTCTGAAATGAAATAAACAGTTTTCTGACTGAATGGCTATCCCCATGGCAATAGGAGAGGATCTTGCACATTAGAGTGAAAGGAATGAATAGATGAGAGGGGAGAGGGAAGAACAGTAGATCCTGACACAGCCCAAGGTACAGCATGTATCCTTAGAACTGAGCTGTGAAGGATATATGCAGAAGGAACAGGGCCTGTATTTCCAGGATTTATCAGTAATATGAGATAGGACTCCATTGTAAGTAAGGTAAGGACAAGAAGCACCCTTGTTAATTTTAGAAGCACTGGGATTATTGTGTCTGGAGCATTAAAGGTGCATTATTTAATGAGTGTCAAAAACTTTTATTAACTGCTCCTCAGTTACATTTATTTTCTGTTCCATGGCTCAAACACAGCCCTGGATAGTTACCAGGATAAACTTTAAAGCCAACAGGAGCTGTGCCTATTTATTCCAGATCTGGAAGGAGCTCTCTAGTTACAGCTCTAAACTGAATAACCCTTGCAAACCTGAAGCAGAGCTCTGTATGAATTACTGATCTATTTTTTTTTTTTTTAGTTCTGCTGTAAAACAGGAAATGAGAAATAAAAATGTCATTGGCACCAACCAAATTCTAAGTTCTTATTTTGGCAAGAACAAAAAAAAGATGTTCTGACACAGACTGTTCCCATTTGGCACAAACAAAACCATTGAGGTATTTGAAGGAAAAGCAAAAGAAATAGAGCACTAGCTGCATAAAATAAGATGTGGAAATTTCATGCCTCTTCTCCATAGGTTCGGGGATCAGATTTCTCACCCAAGCTATGACTGGCCAAATTCTCTCCTCTCCTACATGCCCCATAGCCTAGCAGACCACCCCAATCTTCAACCTGGCAATACAATTCTAGGTTGAGCTTTCTCTCTAATCCTTGTTTATATTCTTACATTCCATTAGAAAAAGGATATATATATATATATTATTTAAATCACAGAGTGTGAGTAAGGGCAACTTGTTTTCTTTATTTACACCAGGAAGGTAAGAGGACAGGTTTCAGTTCCTGCAAACAGAAAATGGGACTTAATTTGTATCCCTAGTATCCCACATACTCCTGAAAAATCCTGAAAAGCTCTGGTTCTTGAGTCTTTGTTTGACTGGGGAATGTTATTCCTTTTTCTTTTATTCTGGTTTTGTGTGTCTGGTTCTTAAAGCAAACAAACAAACAAACCCACTTAAAACCTTTTCATACTGTTGGACTGAATTTGTTATTTAAATTCAGGAGGATTGAAATCCTAGTTTTACCAAGAATTATTCACTACAAAAAAATCTACCCAGCTAGTTTTGAGAGCTCTGTAGTCCCTTTCACGCTGAGGGAGTAGTCTCCCCACATGATCTTTACAAACCTCTCCAAGTTCGTATTCTGTGGGAAACACCCTAGTCTTGACCCCTCTTTCCCTGACAAAGTCTCTTGCACAATAAAAAAAAGGAAAGAGGAGTTGATAGATTTTCTTCTCCCATAAGCAAAAGTATCCTCTGGAGTAGTTTATTTTCTCAGTTCCTTTTAGCCCTTTCAGTGTTAGTGAAGCTAGAGAATGCTACCATTCCAGGGGCTCAGGGGAGGATTGTGATGTCTCACGTTTTAAAATCACTGGACTATCCAAAATTTACATACATTCATAAAAACAGAAAGATGAAGCAATAATTTTCCTGGTCCTCATTTCCTACACAGTTAACAGAATTAGTTGCACATTCAGATTTAAAGGCAGAGGCTGGAAATAAAATAATCAATTTTGGTAGTACTATATGACTTTCTTTGGAAAGCTTAGTGGAAAGAGCCATTCCCCAGCAATCCGTAGTTGCAGGGGTCAGTCTGAATCTTTATTTTAAATTGCTACACAGGATCTGGAACAAGAGCTTAGAAATCAATGTGATTGATTTATTTCAGGTGGCCTTTGGTTTGTGAAGGTTTTTCACTGAAAGCAGTTTAGCTACAGAAGAAAGCACAAATAGCTACCCTTGCAAGCTTTCTGTGACAATGCAGAAATATGATGCATGAAGAATAATAAGGCTACAAATACAGGCAGTCTAATGGAAGAAAAAAGCAAATTCACAGAATGATAGGATAATCCAGGTGAGAAGACACGCCAGGAGGTCATTAGTCCAACCTCCTGTTCAAAGCAGGGTCAGCTAAGGAGTCAGACCAAGTTGTTCAAGGTTTCATTCAGGGGGTCTTGAAAATATGCAGTCCCCAGGAAATGTGTTCCTCTGCTGGACAGCCCTCACAGTGAAAAAGTGTGTCGTTCCATCTAATCTGAATCGCTCTTGTGGTAATCTAGGTTCCTTCTCTCTCATCCTGCCAGTCTCTGTCTTCTTGATGACCTCCTCATAGATCCTAGAAGGCTACTTATAGGACCCCCTTAAGATTTCCCTTAATTAACTTCAGTAAATGTAATTAAAGTTTCCTCTTCAACTTTATTGTAGTTTTCTTGTGTATATGCAGATGGTCTGTGCTATGACAGTCTCTAATTACCTGAACAAATGCTACTTCTTTCTCAAGATTTCATCCTTATTTACTTAAAGGATGGATGGCAACTTACTTAAAGGGTAGCAACTTATTAAATTTTTATTCTGAATTGTTCAGCATGTGATCTCATTCCTTGTTTACAGCACACTCTTAAAATTAAACCCCTAAGGAGGTTTTTCTCTTTAGCATTAATTCCCTCCCTGATTTCTAATAGTCTGTGAGACTTGTGTGGAAATTGGAATTTGCATTACATTAAATTACATAGAATAGTCTTGTATTTTTAATTTCTGATTTAGAAAACAAAGAAAAATGCACCTGCAAAACATTTTTAATTAGAAATTGACCCATTTATGTGGACTGAACTGCTCAGACTGAATAAAGCTCTAATTGTGATGTTCATAGAATCACAGAATGGCTTGGATTGTAAGGGACCTCAAAGATCATCTGGTTCCTCGAAGCAGGTGAATTGTGTTACCAGAAGGATGACTTCAGCCCCACGTGCAGATCTGCAGCTCCAAAAGGTGGAGTCTTAGTGGCATAGGTGAGATAGCCTTAGTAGCACAGGAGAGGTTGGGTACTGTGTCCATGAAGCCTCTGAGCAGGCAGTATTAGATGGTGAAAGTCAGGATCCTAAGAAAAAAATAACTAGGGAAGGAGCAGGATCACAAGACTCAACTTTAAGAGAGCAGACTTTGGCCTGTTCAGGGATCTTCTTTGACTGAAGTGTATGTACAGTCCATAGACCTGTCTGGGTTCTCACTAATGGATGGTGAGAGAAGGGAATCATAAGGTCATGCTTCTTTTGCTGTACTTTTGCTGCCCCAAGTTCCTGCACCTTGGCAGTTGGCAGTGCTTTTATCTATGCCTTAATGGTTCTCAATGGTCTTTTCATCCATGCATTTATGGAAGTAAATTTGAACCAGTTTGTCTTTTCTGGGCTCCCTAATGTCCTGCAACACTTAAGTTTTTTACTACATCTGTTTACTTTAAAGTTGCTGCTTAGATTCATTTGTTTATTCCTGTGTTGTGACTAGTGAATAATCACTTGCTCTTCATGTTCTTCATGGTGCTAATGATTTCATACACTCAAAATATTCACCTAAGGAATCTTTTTCTGTTGTGAAGAATGCTAAACTATCCACTTATTAAACAGTGGTTTCACAGTCCTACTCATCCTTGTCATAGAATCTTAGAATGGTTTGAGTTGGAAGGAACCTTAAAGATCATCAAGTTCCAACCCCCCTGCATAAGCAGGGACACCTCCCACTAGATCAGGTTGCTCAGAGCCCCATCCAACCTGGCCTTGAATGCTTCCAGGGATGGAGCTTCCTCAGCTTCTCTGGGCAGCCTGTTCCAGTGTCTCACCACCCTCACACTAAAGAATTTCCTCCTGATCTCTAACCTAAATCTCTCCTTTTTCAGTTTAAGACCATTGCCCCTTCTCCTCTCACTACATGCCCTTGTAAAAAGTCCCTCCCCAGCTTTCCTGGAGGCCCTCTTGTGACCTTCCTCTGTCACTTTCCACAGTCCTTATCCTATTGGATTTTCTTTTGTCTTTTCTTTTCTTTGGTTTTTTTCCCTTTTATAATAATTTGTAATGTTTTGTTTTCAGTACTGAGGAGACATCTTCCTAGAATGATCCACAAAGCTTCCAGAATCTGTTTCCTGAGGTGTAAGAATGGTTTTAGAGCCTTTCAATTATATGTCTAGTTAGATCTATTTTTCTCCATGTGTTTTATATTAAACAACATTAAAACTTACTTGAGATTTGCAATTTTGCTAGACCTGTGGCTTTTCCACAGCAATACCCCTGTTTCATTGGGCAGTGGTACATTCACTCTTCCTGGCTTTGCTGTGTTTTAGTTCAGCTATCTCATCATGCTGTATTTGTGGCCTGCCTGCAGCTGTCCTCTCCACAGTAGATAACTTGTGGCCATTCTTTTTGTGGTAAAATGAGGTGCTTTATCTGTTTCTTTATCATATTTAGCCATCATGAGTAACTATCTCGCTAAAAGACAGAACTAGTCCTTGCTGCCCCAATGCTATTGCAACACCACTTGAAGGAATTGCATTCCAACCTATATGAAACTTTATATTGTTTTTTTCGCTTCTTTCCAAAAATTTCTATACCTGATATCAGTGTATAGCAGTGAAGGTATCTTGTTTCAGTTTTTTGCAGCTAAAAAAAGGTTCTATTCTGCCTTAGTGATATTCTTAGTTTAACTTAATAGTATTAAATAGAGATGCATGTCACTATCAGTATCTTTTTAGGTAGATACTGTATTTTTGTCACTAACGTATTCCAATTACTTAGGCTAGAGTTGACTTGAACTAGTTAATTATATTTTTAAATTCAAATTTCACTGCAAACTCATGCCTACTGAAAAGCATGCTGTCATCAGGCCAGGAATACTATATTCCACCAAAACCATCTACTGTAGTAATCTCAGAGATGGCAGAAGAACTATAAAAAAAGCCTCATCATAAAGAAATATAATCACAGAATCATAGAATTGTCCAGGTTGGAAAAGACCTTTAAGATCATCGAGTCCAACCTTATCCTAACCCTATTACCCTATTTCTGATGACCCACCTCTAATCCATGTCCCCAGGTACCACATCCAGATGACTTTTAAACACATTCAGGGATGGTGACTCAACCACCTCCCTGGGGAGCCTGTTCCAGTGCCTAACAACCCTTTCTGTAAAGAAGTTTTTTCTGATATCAAACCTAAATCTCCCCTGATGCAACTTGAGCCCATTTCCTCCTGTCCTGTCATCAGTCACCAGTGAGAAGAGACCAACCCCACTCTCACTACAACCTCCTTTCAGGTAGTTGTAAAGCGTGAGAAGGTCTCCCCTCAGCCTCCTCTTCCTCAGACTAAACAGCCCCAGCTCCCTAAGTCATTGCTCATAGGGGATGTTTTCCAAACCCCTCACTAGCTTTGTTGGCCTTCTTTGGACCTGCTCCATCACCTCAATGTCCTTTTTGTATTTAGGTGCCCAAAACTGAACACAGTCCTCGAGGTGGGGCCTCACCAGTGCTGAGTACAGAGGCAGGATCACTCCCCTAGTCCTGCTAGTCACACAATTTCTGATACAAGCCAGAATGCCATTGGCCTTCTTGGCCACCTGGGCACATTGCTGGCTCATAGTCAGCCAACTGTCAATCAGTACTCCAAGGTCCTTTTCTGCCAGCCACTCTTCTCCAAGCCTGTAGCGTTGCCTGGGGTTGTTGTGACAGAAATGAAGGACCCAACATTTGGCCTTATTGAATTTCATACAATTGGTCTCAGCCCCTCGATCCAGTCTGTCCAGGTCCCTCTGTAAAGCCTTCCTACCATCCAGCAGATAGCCACTCCCTCCCAACTTGATGACATCTGCAAATTTACTGATGGTGTATTTGATCCCCTCATCAAGGTCATTAATAAAAATATTAAACAGGAGTAGCCCCAGCACTGAGCCCTGGGGGACACCACTTATGACTGGCTGCCAACTGGATTTAACTCCATTAACCACATCTCTTTGGGCCCAGCCATCCAGCCAGTGTTTAACCCAGCAGAGTATATGTCCATCAAAACCATGGGCAGCCATCTTTTCCATAAGGATGTTATGGGGGGCAGTGTCAAAGGCTTTACTGAAGTCCAGGTAGACTACATCAACAGCCTTTCCCTCATCCACTAAGCAGGTCACCTTGTCATAGGACCAGATCAGGTTTGTCAGCAGGATCTGCCTTCCATAAACCCATGCTGACTGGGCCTGATTGTCTGGTTGACCTTTAAATGTTCTATGATGGCTCTTGAGATTATCTATTCCATGACCTTCCCTGGCACCGAAGTGAGACTCACAGTTCTGTAGTTACTGGGATCCTCTTTCTGGCCTTTCTTGAAGATGGGTGTCACATTTGCTAGTCTCCAGTCCAATGGGATATCCCCAGTTAGCCAGGACTTTTGAAAGATGATGGAGAGTGGTTTGGGAACCACATCTGCCAACTCCCTTAGCACTCCAGGGTGTAAACCATCTGGCCCCATCAACTTACAAGTGTCTAGTTTGTGAAGCAGGTCCAAAACCATTTCCTCATGGATTACATAGGGCCTAATCTGTTCCCCATCTCTGTCTTCTATCTTAAGGGACAGTGTGCCCAGGGAACAACTAGTCCTACTGTTGAAGACTGAGGCAAAGAAAGTATTTAAGTACCTCAGCCTTTTCTTGATCCTTGGTCACTGTGTTTCCCTCTGCATCCAAAAGAGGGTGGAGATTCTCCCTAGCCCTCCTCTTGTTCTTGATATATTTATAGAAACATTTATTGTTATTTTTCACCACAGTGGCCAGGTTTAGTTCCAGTTAGGCCTTGGCCCTTCTAATTTTCTCTCTGCACAGCTTCACTGCATCTTTGTAATCCTCATAAGTTGCCTGTCCTCTCTTCCAAAGACCATAAACTTTCTTTTTGTTTCTGAGTTCCAGCCAAAGCTCTCTGTTCAGCCAGGCCCATCTCCTTCCTCATTGGCTTGTCTTCCATGACTTGGGGATGGTCAGCCCCTGCACCTCTAGTATTACCTTCTTAAAGTATGCCCAGCCTTCCTGGGCTCCTATGCCCTCCAAAACGGCCTCCCAAGGGACCCTCTCAACCATGGTCTGAAAGAGATCGAAGTCTGCTCTCCTGAAGTCCAAGGTGGCAGTCTTGCAGACTCCCCTCCTTGCTTCAGTGAAGATCAAAAACTTTATCATTTCATGGTTGCTTTGCCTAAGTTGGCCTCCAACCATTACATCCCCCACAAGACCTTCTCTATTAACAAACAGCAGGTCCAGAAGTGCGCTTCCCCTTGGTGGCCCCCTCACCATCTGTGACAAGTAGTTATCTCCTACACACTCTACAAACCTTCAGGACTGTTCCCCCTCTGCTGTATTGTATTTCCAGCAGATATCTGGCAAGTTGAAGTCCCCCGTGAGAACAAGAGGTAGAGATTGTGAGATCTTACCCAACTGTCTATAAAGTACTTTATCCACCTCTTCACCCTGGTTGGGTGGTCTGTAGCAGGCTCCCACAATGATGTCTGTCTTATTAGCCTTTCCCTTGATTCTGACCCATAAGCTCTCAACATTGTCATCACCATCATTAATTTCTAGACAATCATATCTCTCCCTAATATAGGGGGCTACCCCACCGCCTCTCCTTCCTTGCCTATTTCTTTTGAAAAGTTGGTAGCCATCAGTCATAGTGTTCCAACTGTGTGAGTTATCCCACCACGTTTCTGTGATGGCAACTATATCATAGTTTTCCATCGAACAATGGCCTCCAGCTCCTTCTGCTTGTACCCATGCTGTGTGCATTAGTGTAGATGCACCTCAGCTGGGCCACCTTTTGGGTAGGAGAAGCCCTAATACCTTCTAGACCATACGCAGATGTTTCCAAACTAACCAGCCTCTCACCAATTCTTTTGTTCCTCCTGCCACAATTAATATCATCCTCCTTCTTCACCAAGAACCAAGATCGTGAGACCTTACTAGCGCACTCCTCTTCCACAAGCACTGGCATGATACATTCAGGCTCCTCTCTAGTAGCCCCAGTTTCACCTCTGCCCCCCTTCTTATCTAGTTTTAAGCCCTGTCTATGAGCCCTGCCAACTCCTGTCCTAGAACCCTTTTCCCCTTGTGGGATAAGCTATACCTGTCTCTAGTCAGCAGACCTGGTCTCCTGTAAATCGAGCCATGGTCAAAAAAGCCAAACCCCTGCCAGTAGCACCAAGCTCGGAGCCACGTATTGATCTGCTGGCTCATCCTGACTAGTCCCTCATCATTCCCCACAACTGGAGGGATAGAGGAGAACACTACTTGTGCTCCTGATCCCTTAACTAGCCAACCCAGGGCCCTGAAGTTTCTCTTCATTGCCCTTAGACTTCTGGTGATTACCTCATCACTGCCTACTTGTAAGAAAAGTAATGGGTAATCATCTGTGGGTTTAACTAGGGTGGGGAGTTTACATTTTACGTAATCCTGGCCTCAGGGAGGCAGCAAACTTCTCTAAGAAGTGAATCTGGTCTACATATAGGGCCTTCCACTCCCTTTACGAGCGAGTCACCTATGACAATGACCCATCTTTTTTTTCTTGACTGTGGAGGTTTTGATGTGAGGCACAGTCTGACTAGGCCTCGGAGGCGCCTCCAAGTTTAGTGAACTATCCTCATCACTATTTGTCTCCCTTTGCAGAGAGCATTGAATCTATTATTTAAGGTCACCTGGAGAGGTGGAACAGATACCCCAGGGACACACTTATCACGCTGCTTGCGCTGTGCAGGGACTTGTTGCCACTGCTCACTATCTTGTGGGCCATTGCTCTCTACCGGGTGGAGTGGGGACAGGGGGAGTTCTGCATTGTGAGCCTCACGTGACGATATGGCCTGGTTCAGGGAGGCTGAGCCATGACACCTCCCTCTCACATTCCCTGATACTCCTTAGTCTCTCTGCTTCCTCCTTCAGCTGTGCAACCATGCCAAGCAGATCATTTATCTGCTCACACCTCACACAGCTGCTCTCTCTGCCATTCTCCAGGGTGAATGACAGGCTCAAGCACCCCCTGCAACCAGAGACCTGCAGTCCCACATGTCTGTGAGGAACCTCCGTTTGGGTTGCCACAGTTTTTTTGTCAATGGCTTTTGCCTGTATGGAAACCATGCTCAGCCCTCTTTCTCCACTTTCTCAGCCTTAAAGTCTTGTCCTACTCTTAGGTTTTTGATTCTGTAAATCATCCCTATCCCTATCTTTTGAAGCAATTTTTTTTCTATAATAGCTTGGCAATCATTATGTTGGTGCTTTCAAATAAAATCTCAACAGTACTGAAGCCCTCCCTTACAAGGGGCTAGGAATACACTGTACTTTTCCTCCAGGGATATTTTTTGTAGGGTCTTTTTCCTAACAATAGTGCCAGGAGTAATAGTCCTCGTTTTCACCTGAAACCAGATGAACTGGGGCTGTTCAGTCTAGAGAGGAGGAGGCTGAGGGGAGACCTCATTGCCCTCTACAACTACCTGAAAGGATGTTGTAAAGAGGTAGGTGCTGGTCTCTTCTCACAAGTAGCAGGTGATAGAACCAGAGGAAATGGCCTCAAGCTGTGCCAAGGGAAGTTTAGACTTGACATTAGGAAGAACTTTTTCACTGAAAGGGTTGTCAGGCATTGGAACAGGCTGCCCAGGGAGGTGGTTGAGTCACCATCCCTGGGTGTGTTTAAAAGTCATCTGGATGTGGCATTTCGGGACATGGCTTAGTGATGGACTTGGTAGAGTAGGGTTAATGGTTGGACTTGATGATCTTGAAGGTCTTTTCCAACCTGAGCGATTCTGTGATTCTGTGACATTTTAAATCAGATTCACAGCACATAACTACCTCTTGCCTTAGATCCATTGCTGTCAAAATGCTCTGAATGCGTCTGCAACCACTAATTCTTTTCTGACTTGGTGTTCAATTTGCAAATCATACATTTGTAGCTGAAAAAACAGGCTCTATTCTTAGCGGGAGCAGAGTGGTTTGCCAGGCCCCTTTTGGCACTGTCAACAAGTGGTTTATGGTCAATGTCATCTAATAGTGGCCTCCTATAAATAAAAACATGAAACATTTTTCAGCCATGGACTGAGACCAAAGCCACATTCTTTATTTGAGTTTACTGCAAGGTTGGGTTTTGTTCATTCCTGTGATGATTATTCTATTGGGGTTTTTTAATTCTGGCCACATCATTGTAAAGGATTGTGCAATGCTTTTCTTAGAGCCATCAGTGAACAAACTTGTTTTGCATTTATCATCATAGCAACTCATGACTGAAATCTCATCAAACCCTTTAATCTCTTCCTTTTTTTAGGGGCCAGAATAAGTGTTTTGTCTTCATGGGGATTCCAATATGCTACAGCCTCCTGGTTCATTAAGCATGGAAAAAAATCACCTGTATTTACCATTTCTCTAAATATTCTTCTCCTTTTTAGGCAACAGAAAATGTTCCATTTTAGTGTGACTATTTAGCCTCTTCGAGTTGACATCTAAATGAAGAGCCCTTTTTCTGTGCTGAATTGCACGTGCCTGGACATTTGTTGGTTCTCCTCATTGCTGTATGGTTCTGAGGCAACGAGCCTACTTCCCTATCTTCTTGCCCCAGACTTGGGGAGTTCTGGGAGATTGCTGGGATTTTTCCAGTGTCATACGTAGAACATAAACACAAACTTCTTTTTCCTTTGAATATAACCTCGGAACATATTTAACATAGCTGATTCCCCTGACACCTCTAGCGAGTGCATCTGCTGAATGAAACCAAGGGGTTGGGCACATTTCTAATGTGGTGTTTTCCTTTAGTACTAATATAGGGAACGTCTTTTCCATACTATGTAAAACTAATTATAAACACCTCACACAGGAAAAATGTGGAAAAAATTAATGAGAAAATAGTTCTATCATACCCTTCCTTTTGCTTTTTTCGCGCATACATATTCCCAAAGTTAAGAGCAAAGAAGCAATTAGAAAATCTGCTGCAAAAGCATGAAGAGGCAGCTGCTCAGTGGGCTGCAGAGTTGCAGGGGAAGAGCAGCCCATGGCAAGACAAGATGGGCAGAGAAGCCAAGAAGCTGCAGCCCACAGTTGGCAAGTGAGCGAGCTGAGTGAGAAGTAGAATGGGCTGTTCCTGGGGAAGGGCAGTAATGCTAAGGAGCAAAAGACCCCACAGACAAGACCCTTCTGCACAGGGGAAGCCAGGGCCTGAGGGAGCCATGCTTGTGGTGTGCATCAGGCTGGTCTGCCACCCGTCAGGGGCTTCCCTGCCTCACGAGTCCTTGCCCCAAGGTACACAAAGAATAACAACACGGAGCTCTGTGATGCTTCTCTGATTATAAGTGTTGGATTATGGCAGCTTGTTTTCTTCTGTCCATAAGGTTGTTGCTGGTTTGTTTGTTGTTTTTTTCTCTGGGAGCAAACATGTTTGCTTTTGGCATCACTTGGGCTTCTTCTCCTCTGACTGTGTTACAACTAATGTGTCCCATTAGCTCTCAGGCTGACTGTCCATTTATCATCTGCTGCATCATTGTCCTATGAGGCTTGTTTGAGCTAGCAATACAGCCGCGTTCGTTGTTCCTCCTGTGTCTACACACCACAGAAGTGTGTGTCCAAGGTTTGTATCTTTTTCCATATGCTTGGCATTGGCAGTGCTGTTTGGCAAAGGATAGGCAGCTTTTTGTGCAATTTCCTTGTGGACTTTTATTTTAAGCTCTTGTATATTTTTCTGTCTAGGGTTATTCTTCTTGTATGTCTTGCTGGACTTAGGTGTCCACTCCTAATGCATGGCATTCTGCACAGGTAGGCTCCTTTCCTTAAGAAAATGTACTGGCTTTCTCCAAATGTTAGGTTTGGGAACTCCACAACAGTCTTGAGTTGTGCCCCATGCCTTCCAAACTGCAGCCTTCAGCTGTCAGCTTTTGTTCAATCTTCTTGACGCATTTTTATTTCTTAGTGTCCTGAAACCTGTTTCTCTCTTAAAACTGGTATTTCAATAAACTTCCTTGTCTAACTCAGCAAAATGGAAATAAAATAAAATTTTGCACTACCAAATGATGTTGTTGAAATAATATGTTCCCAGTGTATGAACCGAAAAAGAATATATGTGTTGCCTGCTTTCTCCTCCAATTCTGACCCAAATGACCCAGTCCCCTGCCTTAGCATCTTAGCAGAGATTACTGCTTCTGAAGGACAGTCATATAATTTCCATTACTCAGAATCAGGTTGTATCTCCTAAAGCTTTTCTTGGTGGAGGGCTAAGTATGCTGACTTGAAACATGGAGTCATAGAATTGTTTGAGTTGGAAGGGACCTCTGAAGATCATGCAGTCTAACTGCCCTGCCATGGGCACGGACATTTTTCACTAGATCAGATAGCTCAAAACCCCATCCAATATGACCTTGAAACATGTCCAGTGATGGGGCACCCACAGTTTCTATGGGTAAATTATATGCTTCAGTTCTTAACCTAAAGACATTCGTATTTAATTTTTATTGGTACTTCTTCATTACCTTATTAAAACAACTCTTCCAACTGGGAGTGTTTCTTCAAAGGAGTGCTTACTTGTAGGTTGGTTCACCCATGTTGACCCATGAACACTGCTCCCATACAGCATCCCTCCACTGCAATCAAAATCCTCCTCTGGCTTTTGCAGAAAAATAGGCATCAAACAACTTGAGAAGCAAGAGCTATTCTACCTCTCCACACCACCTGTTAGTAGAGAGAAACCTTCCTATCATGAGTCTAACCACTAAATAAGAACTTTCCAGCGTGAGAGCCGTTATCACTATGAATTTCATGGTCTCCCAGTATCCTTGGCAGTGATGTTCAGCAATTATGGCATCCACCAATGTCCTCTGATGTCCTCAGGCCGGAGCCCTCCCTGGCACGTGTTGGGCTGGGGCTGCCACTGCACAGCAGGGCTGTTGGGAGTGCTGGGGCCGTGCACAGGGCTGTGCCATAGGCAGCACCAGCTGGAAGCCCCGGCCACAGATGGCTCCCAGACACCCTGTCCTACACACTGGTATGGCTGCCTGCACTGGATCTGATCACAGTAAGAGAGGGTTTGTTTTTCTCTGCATACCTCCTTGGGAATTAACTCTTTCTGTTTCATACATCAGCCACTCTTCTAAATTACAGGTACAAAGTTAGTGGCTGATTGTGAGCTGCCATGACCTCCTGTCAATGTGTTATTGTTTGAACATCTGCCTGTTTAAAAAACCCTGCTTGTGCTAATTGCAGCTTGGGCAGCATCTTGGCACAATGCATTTTTGTGGTTCAATTGACTATTTTGTCTGTTTTTATCTTCTGGTTGATTTTGAATTTAGCTCCGTTAAAGCAGGCATGGGCTTCTCTGGGAACATCTGAAAATACAGCCATACAAATTACTGCAAAGACCAGAGAGTGAGACATTCTCCCCTCCCAACATTTCTGAGTGCACGTGTTTGCTGGTTAAGTGCCACACACTCACATGCAGTGGAGCTTGGCCAGCTGACACCACTTGTGAATCTGGCACTTTGCATTTAGACAAAACTACTGTTTCATGCAGAATCTATTTTTTTTCCCCTAAGAAGGGAGTCCAGGAACTGCAATCACAAACAAGTTTACAAATTAGCCTACAATTTGGAACCTCAAAACCACTGTAAACTGGTGTTTTATTCTGGATTAGAGATTGCATGTTCCTGGAAGCCCTCTTTCCCAAAATGCTGAACTAATGGTTGGCTGAACTAATGCTGAACTAATGATGGCTAATGCCATCTTCTTAAACCCACCCTGCTAGACCTCTGCATGAGGTGCACTGCAGGTGCATTGGGGATTACTTGACTGATTTGGCTCCACAAAAAATGGAGCAAGAGAAGATAGACTTATTTGACACCACCCTCACTTGTTCAGCATTTTCATGATTACACCTGGCACTGAACATCTGCAAGGGAAATCTGACTCGTATTTGAGGCCACCACTGCCAACTGCACAGGGCAGGGTGGAAATATTCATATTCCTCCTGGGTCTTATTCCACTTGCCTGGAAGAATTCAATATGCAGTAGTTCAGAGAGAGAATGAAGATGAGATCCTTGTTCTGGGTGTAATTAGGGCATCCCACCAGATAAAGGGATACAAGGCTGCCAGGTTTGATTAATATTAAGTATACAGAAGTAAAACCACAGCAGGATTTAGGCTCTCACCCAGTTAGGTAAGTGTATTGATCAGTAGTCTATAAATTATTTTAACTGTCCCACTGAAGTAGGAACTTACCTATGATGCCTGGATACCATTCCTTGATTGAGGCATAAGTTTGTATTCTCTCTTAGTAACTACGAAAAGTCTGTTGTTGTTTTTTGTTGTTTTTTTTTTACCATTACTAGAGCTGTATACATAAATGAAAATCAACCTCGATTGATGGGGAGCTAGAAACTAACCATGGTATGATTTTAAACAAGTGAGATATCCTGTATGGATCTACGATATTTTTAAACTAGCTTTTTCATGCATAATTTTAAGTCCTGTAGCTTACTAAGAATTCTTTTTCCCAGAATTTCAATCCATTTTTCTTTGTTTACACTAAAAATATTCTTCATTCCCCAAGTACAGAAAAATACCCTGACTATAAAGCCTTGCAGTTGTAGCTTTTTCTTTTCTGTCACTTCTAGCAGTTAGAGAGTCTTATTTATGACTTTAATATAAATTTCCTCCCTAATGTGCTTGTCATTGTGATCTTGTTGAAACTTCTGGTTTAAGTTGTAAAAGTTCTTTATCCCCAAAGGCATTATCTTGTGTCAGAATTTTGTCTTTTCTCACCTCTAAAAATGAAACCTAGGGTTTTCTTGATACTGTGTGTTGATTCTCTCCATCTTTACAATATTTTTTTCAGTAACTGTTATCTCTCTTAGATTTTACACATGTGCTTTATTTTAAACTTGTGATGAACTCAGAGACTGCAGTTTGCCTGAGAGGCTGATGGAATGGACAAGAAAGGATTTGTGCCCCTCATTTCTCAGACTTCGGACTTGAGTCAGAGAATGATACCTAAATATAAGCAGCTAATGTAATTTGAGATATCAGATGGCTCAGATGGCTCAAATGTCCTAAGGCATTTCAAGTCTATAGTCCTTACAATGGTACTAAATGTCTATGTTCAGGTAACTGATTCCCACCCCAAAGGGGTGGGATTAAGACACCTGAAGTTAGGTGGCTAAATATAGGTGTTTACTTATGAACTAGGTGCCAAGCTTGCATTTTAGTCAACGGGATGCAATTCAAATGGGCAGCTGGAAGCCCACTGCTTGACACTGCATGTCACTCCACATATATTTTTAACTTTCATAAAGAGCTCCTATGTCATGCTGGGGTGACAAGAAGTCACTCCTCAGACAGAGGTGTGCCAAAGGCATTGCACAGTTGACCTCTTTTAAAAAAAAAAAGGATTTTCAGGGCCATTCCTGTGCTGTGTGGCAGGTAGGCTGTAAAATTAGCCTGCCATTTACAAAAGCTTTGCACCCACGGCTTATCATGCAAGGTCCCCTGGCAGACCCTTGCAGACTCCATGTTCCCATCATGTGTTCCCATCCTGCTTCTACTGCTCAGCAGTGGCACTGTCCCTGGGAAGCAGAGCTGGGGAAGCAGCAGTGCTTCTGGGAAGGCAGAGGCCTCTCCAGCAGACACCACAGTGGCACCAGGCAGGCGGTGACAATGACAGCGAAGTTGCCAGGGCAGTGCTAGTGGGCAATGCCTTGCTGCCACACCTGCTACACAGACTCTGCTGGTCTGCAGCAGGCACCACTGCAGCTGGACCCTTGGCACGGTTGCTGGGTTCATCTGAGGATACCAAGTGCTGAGCATGGGGCACATGGCAGGTGCAGGAGTCAGAATTACTGTGGGGTGAGCACAGATCCACCACAGGCACATTTTGCTCTTCAGGATGCCAGGCAACAGCAGAGTAGGGATTAACCAACATGCACAGATTGACCCATGGGCCTGAGTTTGATCTGCAACATGTACCCTTGTGACAGTATGCACATCCTCAAGCAACACTTGGAGAGCACAGGTGGACCATGAGTTATAGAATCATAGAATGGTTTGGGTCGGAAGGGACGTTAAAGACCATCTAGTTCCAACCTCCCTGCCATGGGCAGGCACACTGTCTACTAGGCCAGGTTGCTCAAAGCCCCATCCAACCTGGCTTTGAACACATCGAGGGAGGGGGCATCCCCAACCTGTCTGGGCAACCTGTTCCAGTGTCTTACCACCCTCATAGTGAACAATTTCTTTGTAATAGCTAATCTAAACCTACCCTTTTTCAGCTTGAAACTGTTCCCCCTTGTCCAATCACTACATGCCCTTGTCAAAGGTCCCTCCCCAGCTTTCCTGTGGGCCCCTTCAGGTACTGGAAGGCTCAACAACCCAGGTCTCTCAGCCTGCCTTCATAGGACAGATGCTCAAGCCCTCTGATCATCTTTGTGTCCTTCCTCTGGACTCACTCCAACAGTTCTGTCCTTCTTATGTTGGGGACCCCAGAACTGCATCCATCCTTCTTTCTTAAAGCTGAAACTTCTCTAAGCCTTTAGTAAACAAACAAACAAACAAACAACAAAAAAAAACAACCTGCACTAATGTTCTTTCAATTTAGTTTTTTGATCAAAAATACTCTCCTGCTGTTACTTTTGGAGTAACAAATCATGCCAGCTAGTGCAGTGGGGTTGTAGGACTGGGATACCTAGACCTGCCAAGTTATGTATATTGAATATTAAAATTTCAAATAACTCATTTCAGTGAAATTTGAATTTTGGCACAATTAAAAAAACTGGTAGAGGATGGAAGGGCTCAGTGAAGTCCCCACAAATCTTTACTTAAGGTATCTGTTCGATACCTAAATAATTGTAAAAGTTTTGGCATCCCAACTGGACTTTTTTTGTTATACATTCTCTCTTAAAATGGAGGATAGTTTGGTCAGAACCATATTAGCTACTTGCAGACCCTAAAACATGTCCACATTTTAGCTGTTATAAGCCAAAGCCTTTATCTGACTAGATATAGCTTGGGTATGTGTTTAAAGGATATATTTATGACTAAGACAATGAAGATAATGTCTCAATAGCACATTTTCATACTCAAAGAGCTAAACAATTTCTTCCATTTCCATAGCAAATGCCTTAAGGAAAGTGAGCATACTAAAATTCTAACAGCTTCATTTTTTTCAGGGGAATCTTGAAAACTGCTTTTAAAAATCACCCACATATATTTAACATGCAACACATTACATGGATGTCAACTTACCACCACATTAGCAATGGAAAGATGTCTTTCAGTAGAAATTTATGCAGCAGAAAAAAATGTGAAGAGTGTTTGCCTTGTCTTTTCTCCATTGTGGATTTCTTTTCTGGAAAGGTGTAAATGACCCCCCAACACTGAATCCCAGCTAAAGTAATTCTTTGCAAAGAGTCAGACTTTGATGTTTCCTTTTTTCCTTAAAATACCAAGAGTGAGACTCACTTCATACAGGGCAAGGGAGGGAGTTGGAGGAAAGAGATTCCTTCACAGCACTGCAAAGGTAAGACCTGTTGGTGCTTGGCATGTAAATGTACATGGGCTGAATAGCTGAAACCATTGGCCTTGGCAGAGCTGAAGTTCCTTCCCCATGTCTGCTCAAAAAGTGTGGCAGTCAGCATCCACTGCCACCCTTGCAACTGATGTTGGAGAAGTCAAGAGGTTTTTTCAGTTCAACCTGAAGTGGGAAGACAATGACTAGCATCCCAAAAATCATATTGATGTGACTGTGTTGTGACCTTTATTTGAATTACCTTTTTTTTTTTTTGTCAGATGATAATATTTGGAAGTAGATGAACAAAGCACAGGATGATGTGGGTATGAAGAGTAAGGCAGGAAAATTAAGAGTTACAGTCAAAGATGAAAGTGAAATGTTAATACGCTGTTGAAAATTTTCTGAAGAAAGTTTCCTCCCAAAATTATAAGAGCAAGTTCAGAAAATTTTTAGGCTCTTTTTAAATAAGCTGTTTGGACAGTCCACTGTTACTGGTGGGAAAATCAGGTCCTTAAGTTACTGATGTTTGGGGATAGTTGGAATTTATTTACATTGTGAGGCCAGCTTTATGTCAGCTCCTGTCTGTGCTCTTGAGGGAACTATATGCTGTCTTTAAGAGTAATTTTCAGAGTTACTGAAAACAGTGTGCCTCTGTGTACAGGTCTGAGGAAAAATAATAAAAGCTTAATAATAAATAGAAATTCTGATTGTTTATTGTATCTGCTGACCTGGGCACAATACTAATTCTAGTATTGAGCGACAACCTAACATTAACCTTCTAAAGAGACTGCAAAAGTAAATTGGTCATCCTTGGAGGGATGATTACCTATTATTTACTTCAGGATTCTTAGTGGCAGCAAAACTTCTGAACAGTGAGATTCCCCTTTCTAAATGTTAGGATGAAACTGCCAACCAGTCCATCTGCAATTCCACTCTATGAAAAGACCTATAGGATCACCTAGGTCAGGAAAAACACTCTAAGCACTCTAAATGTAATATGTTACTAAGCAATAGACTTTCTCCTGGGAGAAGAAACAGACATTGGTTTCTATCAATTTAATTTGTGGCAAGTTTCTTAGTGGAAAACAAGCAAGTAATTGTGATGAACCAGCTTCAGCTTTGGGTATTTTTTTTTTTACCTAGCAGAGAATATTGTGGTGAAAACATCTGAATACAAATCTTTGAAGACTGTCATGTTATTTATTTTTTTTAACAGCACTCAATTCCATTATAAAAGGCTTCTATGAACCTCACTTTTTTTCAGTGACACTCAAACCATTCCCACAAAAAAATTATTTCAAAAAACCTTACAGTCTGATAACTTCCCCTCAAATACATAAGAGGGGAATCCTCTGTTACCCCTACAGAAAATTGCTCTAGCTTGTATAGTAGTAATACCCAGAGGACACTTTAAAGACCCACAAACAGAATTTCCTGTGGTAAGTCTTCTTCTGTCAGAGCAGGCATTGTATGTTTATTTTGGAACCACTTATATCACGTTATTGCTTTCTATAGAAAAGCTGTAAAAATATATTTTGTATAAGCAAAAAACCATAACATTCCCAGCACTAGCTTCTTCCTAAATGCCTTCAAAGAACAGGGGAGGATAAAAAAAGGGAAAAAAAGTCATCTATGTCATGCTGTACCCAGTGAATACTGCAAGATTAGATTCCTCAATCTACTGTAGTCATCCTGCTACAAAGCTGTGTGATGGATCCTGCTATCCTGCTATCCCACTTCTGCTAATGTGGCCACCTTCTTAGTAGCTGATATTTTTGCTGCCATGAGGACTGGAAGGAATCTCTGGCAAGCACTAGACATAATTTATTTAGAGAAGGGGCACATCTTACTAAAAAAAAAAATAATTAAAAAAAAAATCTACATTACAGTGATTCCCAGTTTTCTGCTCTTAGTAAAATTTCAGATTGAAGTAATGCATTCCAGATACTTGCGTGATTGAAAAGGAAAATACAAATCCAGTACACGATTTTTTTTCTGTAAGAGGTGAGAATTCTGGGGTTCTTTCCCTGCAGCAAGGGCAGGAGGATGCCCAAGACATTTGCACATTTCTATCCGGAAGAAGGAGCTACACCCATCTGGTGGTGGCCTCTCAACAGAAAAGAGATCAATAAAAGAGTTGGTTGGAGATGTGAAAGGGTGAAGAGGCCGTTTTCTTCTTAGTCTTCAGGTCGGGAGTCTCTGCATCATGATTCATAGCTAGCCTGGCAGCTTGAGCTAATTCAAGATAAACCCAAAAAGCTTGGAGGGAAGGGCAGCTTCAGCCTGGCTTGCTGTTTCTGGAAAAGACAGTGCCTTCATCTGCTAGCAAGCTCACTTGGTTGACATGCAAGTCAGCTGGGTCTACAAAGGCTCTGTGTTAGTAAGCCTTGCTATCAATGCTAAACAAAAATTGAACTCCTTCCCTAGGTAGGAAACTCTTAAATTGCACAGTGAGCTTTATTCAAAGTTACTAGATTCTGCTGGCAGCCCCTCAAAGTCACCTGCCACAGAACAAGGATCATGGATTATGTGGCATTCCATTGGCATGTAGGTTTTTCAGGGTTTTACATCTGATTATACTCTCCATCCTTTTAAATAAAAAGGCTGTACCTATTTTTAACATGACTGCTCAAGTGTGTGTGCACATACATTACATATTTAACAATGTGTATGTACACTAAATGATAATACTATATATGAAAGATATGAAAGGCATTACACAATTCCAGGAAACTGTCAAAACCAGCCTTTGAATCACTGCTGATTATTGTTCAAGGATTTTAAAAGGTGAGTGATGCATCCTAAACTGACATTTTTCTAATGTGTCTTGTAGATAGATGCTGTCCCCAGGCAAGGCACCTTCAAGATGCCACTGTTGAAAGGCAGATGGCCAGTTCCCTGATGTGCACAGTAAGAGGCACGTAAATCTCTAAGCAGAAGCTAGAGAAGGGCAGCCTTCCCAGCCGTGGAGGCTGTGTTATATCTGCACTCACTCTCTTGTGCCCCTTGTCTCTTTCCAGTCATGCATCCATTTGCACTTCTTCATTAAATCATTGCGCTTCTCTGCAAAAAGACCTGGGAGGCCCACACTCTGCCCTCCCTGCTTCCCAGTGCCCCTCAACCTCTGGAATGAGCAGGCGCACTCCTTTTGGACAGAAGAGTTTAGGGAACTGCATTTGCCCTCTCAGCTCTTTCACAAAAGGTGTGAGAAGATGCTTACATTTTCTGCAATCTTTATCCCTGGAGCTGTTTTTCAGCACACTGACATCAGGCAAAGGACACTGTTCCCAAACAGTGATGACTCTCAGATGACACACTTTTTAGCTTTCCCTCTTTGCTTCTGCAGAAGGAAAGGGAAAACTCAGCTGCAAACTCCTGATGCACAGCCAGGTCCCAAGCCACGTCCTCCCCACCTCCAGCATAACGTGGCTGGCAATCAGGATCTCATGTAAACAAGTCCAGATCATTATATCTCCCCTGTCCTGATCAAAGCAGAGAGTATATCCACATATTGGGTCACCAAGCAACTCAGCAGCAAGAGACCTTCTTCTAGAGATGAAAATAGGAGAAAAGGAGAAGAATGGAGGAGGAGGACAGGCTTCTGTAAAACGCTTCCTTTTCTTCCACACTTGGAAATAAGAGGTATCTATGGTTTCCAACAAATCAGAGTTGGTGCAGGCAGGGAGCCCTGCCCACAGCCTGCCGTCCTCTGTGCTTGGCAGTGGGGCTTTTCTGCCAGGACATGGAAGGGGTGGTCACCAAGAAGTCACTTGGTATGTTTGGGGCAAGACAAGGGTATTTAAGAAGTAGAAGCAGCAACACAGTAGGTAAAGATTTATTTCACTAATATCTAAATATTCTCAGCATTCAAGAGTTGTTTGGTGTGGAAAAGCTGTGGAGAACTGGTGCCAGATTAGGCATCAGCAGGAATTTGGAAGGGAATCACTAACAGAAAGTTACACTGCTTTTTAAAATAAACTTGGCACCAGATCCAACAAAGTTTACCATCACTACTGCAGGAAAAAGATGGGTGGAAGTATGAGAAAATATTGGAAATTAGTATTTTATGTGCAGGAAGATTAACAGGGAAGCCTAAGAAAAAAATTACAGCATTACCTTCATTTTAACTTGTTAATCCACATCTCAGTTTTTCATGTGAGAAATTAGATAGAGATTATCTCAGGATCTTTTAATGGAATACCCTTTTACTTGCAATCTAGTCATGCCTGTATCTCACATCTAGGTGACAGTGTGCATTTTCTTTGATTCAATAGTCATGAAAGATCACTTATGACATAGAAGAAACTGTGCTGATGTTTCTTCTGTGCCCTTTAAAACCTGCTGACTTAGTACCCATTAGAAGCAGAAAAAATACTGGAATTGGCAAAAAAAGGTTTAAATATTTTCCCTGTTTTTTATTAACCTTTCAGGAGATTACTATGATTTTTTTTCCCAGAAATACCTCTTTTAGAGTTGGACCCCTTTTTTGTTTGAGTAATTGTATGGGATGAACTTCAATTTGAAGAACACTTTTACTGGCTGCAGAAATGTTATGAATATCCACCTTCTCAGTAACAGGAGTTTCTAGAAGTTGGCTTTTGAGCACTGGTGTATTTTTTTCATTCTGTTTCTCATTGATAAGAAAATTAATATATGGAAAAAGCCTACATAGTAAGGCTAATCATTAAGATAAGTTTTGATGTAGTGAGATCCCTGTAATTATAGTAGCTTAATGTGCTGTTTGACTTCAATTACATCAGCGAGGTGTCATGTATTCAATGAGATGTTTCATGGCATGGGAAAATAGACATTTTTTCTGTTGTTGGTTTTCACAATTGGTTCCTATAACTGATCTTCATGTCCTTCATATCTCTAAACCAAATTTGAAAATTAGGTATGATAGCAGACCTAATAAGATAAAACAGATTACTGACTTAATAGAGAATTACGTCAAGTTCACCAATTAGTTGTGTTTCTCAATCACTGTACATGAAAGTGGCTATTACCAAGGAGTTGTTTTTAACTCTATCTGGAAAACAGTTTTCATGAAAGATAATTACCTGCTACAGCAAATGTACTGAAGTCCTTCAGTCATTAAAATCCCTATCCTTCAAATATGCAGGCAACACTCATAGTTCCATCAAATTCAGTGGAATAAGTTACGTGTTACTCTAAATAGATTGCAAAATTCCAGTAAAATCAACTGAAGAAAAAAACATATAGTGAAGTATCTAATCTCAACTGTAGAAAAATATTCTTATTACAAAATTTCTTTAAACATTTAGACTCATGTTTGTTTGCTACCTACCAGAGCTGAAGAATGTCAAGAGGATTTATCTTTTGTATCTGTATCTGTACTTTTGTGCTGAAAATCCGTGTCTGATGGATAATATAAATGACTGTTTGAGAAGTAAATTCTGAAGTTGATGCTATTATACACTCTATGGCAGTTAACTGAGTGCTGCTTTATCTTATTATTACCTAAGAGTCTTAGGTTTTGGTTTTTTTCAACAAAAAAACTCCAAAACAGTCCCTTTATTACAGTTGATTATCAAACCACTTGCAGAGTACAGAACATATTTTCATTAAAATAGTGAAGCTCTCCATAAACACTTTGTGAAGTCTTGTCTTTTTTTACCAAAATTTCTTTTTTTGTGAGAAAAAATCAGTAGGAAAGGCTCTGGCAATGTCAAACTAGCTCATTTTGACATCTTTAAATGGCAGTCTTATACCTTCCTTTTTGAAATGTCTTTTTACTTTGATTTTTTCTGTTTCATACAGACATATGTGAGATGTGTAGAACTTCTAAATTGGAAAGAATTGATCCATCTGAAACTAGGTATTTTTCACTTTGCACAACACTCAATATTGAAGTTTTCTTGAAATGGGATAATGTTGTCCCTAGAAACCTCAAAGTTCTGGAAGCATTTTCATTCTCCATATAGTTCAAGCTCTGCTTCAAGTTATGGAACAGACATGTTACCAGAGCTACAAGTAAAATGTCCTATAATTACTCTCTCCACTTCTGTCTAAGGTGGAAGTGTGAACAAATATGAAAGCTTTAAGAGAAGCAGCTATTCAAGCATTTTTGGAGTGTTACTTGGAAATTCAGAGACTAGCACCTCCATCTGTTGATTCCATTTTGCAAATTTTGCAAAGAGTAGGGTTGAGACAAAGCTACCACATCCTCTGAGGTTTTTTTTCAAAGTATGAGCATCCACCCTTGTATGATGGAGATGTGCTTTTGGAGACGAGGAAAATTACCCTTTGAAACTTAAGAAAGGTTCAGGCCTTGCTTTTCACTTTCAAGATTTCCTGCAAACTATGCCATGATCCTTGGCTTGTGCAAAATGAGCCTTAGCTCAGAGTGATTCTCCATGGTTCTCCCTCAAGCTATCCTGGAGACAGCAAAAAAATGGAAGCAGAAATAGGTGAAATTTAAGAATGTCACTCTAAAAATTCAGGCAAAATAAACACAACAGAGTCTTAAGCATTAGGATGGCAAGATTACGTTTTGTGGAGGTGGCATAGTAGATTCACCAGAGACCAAACTTCACAAAGAGCCCCAGGTCCCCTGGCTCCTTGGCCATAGTAACAGAAGGTCATGGTCCAAGCTAGCACCGAGCCTGGTCCTGTTTTGCAGCTGGCTTCAGCTGATTAAGTGGGACTTGTACTGCCCAGATAAGAACTGATGCCAGCCAGGATGATGGGAGATCAAAAGCTGCCTGCTCAGGTGCTGTCATAACCTGCTACCTTGTCTCTCCCACAGGGCAGTGAAGAGTAAGACTACGAGCTCAGCTTTAAGTTTTTTACCATTATGATTTACTTCAATGTGGGAGGGGAATACTCTTGGTGTCCTCATTCTGAACCTTTTCAGGAGTGCTTTTGTGGAAGCACTTCTGAGTCAGCACAGTCCGGCACAAACCATGGCCAATGATGAGAGACAAACAGGGTGTAGATGTTGTGCTTCATGTTGTGGTTTCACCCTCCTAGACCTACGCCTACAGCCAGCAATGGATAGTCCTGTGTGCAACATCTACAAATGAGAAGCAGACTTGCATGTTTCCCAGCTCTTAAACAATCATTAACTCATGTTGTCACTCTGGCTGCAGCAGTTTCTTAGGTTCACAGTGAATGGGCAAGGACAGGGGACAAGATGCCAAGGTGGGATGACATGCCAAGGTAGGACAAGTGGCAGGGCTTTTAGAGGCTATGAGTGACAGACAATGCTACCACTGGGACATACCTCACAGGAAGGAGAATGGCTTGGACAATTCTGCCCTCCCAATTGAAGCTTCTGGTAATGCAAAATAGAAGTTGTTAATGTGCTGAGCATGTCAGCACCCACTGCAGGGTTTCCAAAAGTGAGCCATGACTGTGCAAGCTTCTGAGCCCTCAGGACTTGTTAAAAATCCCTAATGACTGAGAGGTGGGATAAATACAGGTGTGCACAGTGCTGGTTTGTTTTGCTGTGAGTCCCCCTGGTTCTGTCCCCAAAACAGTTTATTCACAGGCTGAGTATTGGCTTACCAGTGGGAAAACCAGAATTATTTAAAATGTATTATGTAAAAACAAATATATAAACAAACTGAGATAGCCTCTATGTTTTCCTTGGTTTCTGTTCATCATGAAGTATATGGCCAATTTCTTTCACTGTATTTGCTGATAACCTAGTTAAGTAAACATAGTTCTGACAGTGTTTATAATATAATGAGGCATGCACATAAGCTCTTGCATCAATAATTTAAGCAACCTTTATAAAACATAATAAAAAACTTACAGACTAAGTGAAGTGTCTGTCTTTTTGCTTTATGGTTTTTTTTGAGTGAAATACATTTGGATGATGCAGTTAGATTCCACTTTAGAAGAAGTTTATAGTACTGTAGTGAAGACTATCAGAAAAAACAATTAAAAACTTTTATATGACTTGCTGCATGTAGTAGTCTTTCTATATTATAATAAGAAGATTTCCCATATGACACTGTAAATGTGGTTGAATTCTGATTTTTGGTAATCTTTCTGTAACGTCAAGCCTTACTGGAGCAAATGTGGGGAGAGGCTTCAAACTGTGTCTGTACACAACTCATTCCATTTTGGCTTTGATTTTTAATACTATGCAGCTCTATAAGAGCAACACAAACAACCTGCAGCTCAGGTGATTATACAGACTACATTTAGAGTTAGCTCTCCAGAGATGAAAAGCTGGAGAAATATCCCATTGGATTGACAGATTTGTGCTCAGAAAACTCTAAATACACATTCTACTGCATCCTTTGACACTCCATATAATTTACGTGGAGATTTTGTTGTACCTCCCAAAAGCAGTGTGACTGGTGAATCCCCCTGCCTCTTATGCTTCCAGTCATGCAGCTTAAGCCACCTTGCCAGGTGAGTGATGAGGAAAGGGACAAACAGCAAGCAAAGAGGTGGAGGAACCTTGGTTTGTTCATGTATCAAAAAGCTGCTTGCAGGCATTCAAAGATTGTATTAAACTAGTCAATAAATAGATAAATTACTTTGGTGGAAAGGGGAAGGGAATGTCAACATCCACGGGAGGAGAAAGGAATATCAATATCACTCACGTGAGCACACTCTCAGAAGGTTGTGCTTCAGGCTGTGATATTTCACAATAAAACATCAGTGTAACTTGCTTTCAATTTGGGTTTAATCCTCTCCTTGGTATCTTGCTATTTCTACTTGTATGCTTCAATTCAGGGTTAGTTTTTTGGGGTTTTTTGTTTGGTTGGTTGGTTGTTTTTTTTAATGGGTGCTCAAGTGCTTAATGATTAAAATTTTTGAGGCATTTTTAAATCATCTGCAGGGTAACTGAGTCAGATTTTGATTGGTTGTGTATAATTACTGATGTTTGTCTGTGCTGTAGGGCAATATAACAGCATGCTACAAAATGTGCCATTAGAAATGCATACTTATTATAAGAATAAGAACATTTAATTGGTTTACCCTGTGGTAATAATTTTTTTACTCTTAGTCATGCATTAAAATAAAAGTATTTTACAGAATGACAAATGTACAAAACATCTCACTGACTAAGCAACATCCTCTTGGTCAGAGTTATCCTGACTGCGAGTACAGTCCTCTCCATCTGTGGGAGATGACTGAAGAGATAAGCAAACTGTGTTGGTCTTGAATATGAAGGAAGAGTAGATTTACCACGGGCTTTTTAACCCTCTTAAGGCTGATAGCAGCAACCTTCCAAAAATGGAGGGGGATATCATTATAACACCATTTGAAGAAACAAATTATTACTCCAGTTTTAAAGTTGGGAAACTGAGGCATAGCCAAGCCATGCAATTTCCCCAAACCTTCTCAGAGAGACTGCTGGCTGTGCCTGTTGATAGAACACTGAGCTCTAGGCAAACCAATGGATTTACTGTAGCATCCTCCATACGCAACACATCCAAGACAAATCAGGCACAGTTAAATTAGAAAACAATCTTCTGATGCTTTCTCACAAGATCTTTCTTTTTTCTAAACCAAGAATTAATTCTTCCTCTTACCTCATTCCATAAAAGTATTTTAATCTGAAAGTTAAGATCCTTATAAAACTCTAGCCAAGATTTGAGTTGCTTTTATGTCCTGTCCCCCAGATAGCTTAGAAACAGAGAGGTGTGCATTTTGGGAGTCCTTCCTGCAATGCATTATACTGCCTTCATAACAATCATATCAGCAATTAATTAGAGAACTTAAATAGTTTTTGAAAAAGCTGAAACAAAAACTTTCAAATAGACTCCAGTCTTCTGCATTCTGAATAACAAGCTGAGACAAATGCTTTTCTGATAAAAAACAACAGAAGTATTACAGCCGCTGTGGAAAAAATATTTAATATCAATATACACTTTTCCTTTGTTTATTAAATTTTTGTAAAACCTACATCCCAAATTGGTCTTTAAAATACTGCAGAGAAAAGCTGTTCTCAGGCGGGTATCTCTATTGATCCTTCTATAAACTTGATGCTTTCATGTTGTAGTAAAATTGCTTAGTCAAATCCCATTCTGTGTGCTTGTTAGAAGGAGCATAATGACTAAAGTGAGTAGCAAATCACAACTTTACTCTCCTGAAGTTGCCTGGAAGAAAATGGGTAGAAAGCTGAATGTACTAAATGCCAACACAGTGGATGCTGAACCCCTTTAGTAACACAGTTGCTGAAAATCAGGGAACTTGGTAGGACACTTATAGTTAAGATCCCTTGCTGATATTTCCTGAAGGTGTGATCTTGGATTTTCTGTCTGCTTAGAGTTTGTGCCCTCTGAACAAATGAGCAAATTAAGGGTAGGAAGAGAAAGCTTTTGGGGTGTTCTTTCTTGTGCAGAAGGACAATTTGGGGATCGATAATTGGCATGAAGCTCTCCATGTAACTTTATAAAACAATTGCTATTCAATACCATAATATCACTTGGAAAGTGAGCAGTAGAACTTTTCAAGATGTAAAGCAAGAACAAAACAAATCTAAAAGTGTTACACTGTGGTAAAGCTACCACTTGTGACACCGAAGTAAGAAAGGAATATTTATTTTATGTCAGAAAAAGAATACTAGCTGTGTCATTAAGCATTTTATTTTGTCAGAGCTCTGTAACAAGTCACTGAAATAATTGCAGTAAAAGTCACAAAATCCATGATCCTCAGGGAGACGAAGTGTTCCAGATCTGTGGAATTGCTCAATATTTGTAGTGTTGCTCCCTAAGTAGATGCATGCTTCTGGTGACTGGGGCAAGTAATACAGGTACCCACAGTTACAGGCAGCACTGAAAGTCAAAATCCAGGAGGTATTTCCTATATGCTGCTGGTATAATTGCATAAGGTAAGGATATGTTTAAAATAATAATAAATAGATGAGAATAATCTTCTTTATACCGTTCCTTCTGGAAAAATAGGACTATGTACAAATATTAACTTCATAATTTGAAAGTTTGTTTACCTGCAGTTACATGTGGTGCAAGAAATCTGTAAGCTGCCCATTTCATTTTAAGAAGCTGAGAGGATCTGTTCTAGTGCAACAGTTTGACAGCTGATAAGCTTAGCATGGAAAATGTGTAGGATTTTGTTGTTCCCATAGCCTAACACTAGTCAAGCTTCCACTAGTCTGCTGCCTTTGTACCAGTCTCTCTCAGCAGAGCATGCATTTTAATGCAAAAAACATTGCATTAATCAGTTTGAGAGGACTTAGAGCCAGGGATAGAACAAAAAAGCCAAAGCCTGGGAATGTTCTCCAATGGGAAGCAATTACAACAATACAGAAAATTTAGGTGTTATTGACTTGCTACAGGAGGTAAACAGAGCAGTGCAGCCATGGAAACCACTACATTGGCAACTCTCCTCTGATGGAATTAGCAGAACCTTAGAGGGACAAATGGAACTACCCAACCTGCACCTCCTTCCTTTCTCTGCTTCCCACTTACTTCCTCTTCTGCCTCGAGGTGAATCATCATCAGTGGGCAGGTGAAGAGGAACTGTCAATCAACGTGCCTCTCCAGGCTCCAGGGATACACTTCTGAAGCTCTTGTTGATAAAGAAAACCATGCTCTTCCTCCCACAGAATTACTATGTCCTAGTTGCCTGAAGCTCCAAATCACAAGACCCACCATTTCTTTCAAAAAATTTGAGTCCTACTTGAAATTGTTTACCAGCCAGCATATGACTGCAGCGAATTGCCACAGTTTTACATAGTGGAAACACAGCTTCTGAAAACAAACAGATAAGCTGTCAGACTATATATGCAAATGAACCAAATACACAAAAATATGTATTTTAATAATTTATAAACTGATACTAACAAATAAATAGAACCTACAAAATGCAATACTCCATTGCATTTGCCTTATTCTCTCCTAACTAGAGAACCATGTGTGGTACACAAAAACCTAAAATAACCAAAAATACTGAGTGGTATTCATTACTGATGTCATTCCACCAAAGTTAGAACAGACAATGGGGAACAGTGTCTGGATCAGCATCTCAGCTACCCTTATTGAGATGAATACTAATTAAACAAACTCCATTCAACAATTGTTCCTGCAAACTTTAATCCTCTTAATATGTGATCATTTGTGGCAGTCATTAAAAAAAAATATATATTTCATTTAAGGCTATTTTAAAACACTCTAAGACACAATACAAAATGATATTACAGAAATGTATTGAATACCTCAAAAAGAAATAGAAAACAGACACCATTTCCCGTGGCTGGCTGTATAAACTCAACACATTCACATGATTAATATTTTGGAAAATCAAATAAAGAGGGATCGGCCTGTCTGAAATTTAATTGTTTCAACATACTGATACTTCTTTACGTATCTGCTCCCTTCAGGGAACAGCTCAGGATTGGCAATGTTTATAAACCATTGTGTAAGCAGTCACAGAAGTATTTAACCATAACAGCATTAAATTCACCTTGACCAAATGGAACAAAAAGATGTGCTTTTTCCACAATGTTTTTACCATCACTGACACACAAGTCCAATCACAGCTGGGATGGTGAAGGCATGGCATGGATATTATGGGAGCAATACTGTTGGGTTTTGGGGGGGTTGTGGAGTTATTTTGGGGTGGGGTGGGTGGGTTTTTTCTTATTGCATCATTTTTTCTTTGAAATTCCTTTGAGGAATCACTCAACGTGTATTGAAAGAGCCATCCTGCGTGCGGGGAGGAGCAAGGAAGGGGAAGAAGGACTTGTTCTTCCATCTTCCTGCGATGCTGCTCCCCCCGTGCCGGCTCCGCGGAGCCCCGGCGGGCGACCCTGTCCCCGCGGGCGGGTGCTGGAGGGGCTCCGAGCACCCCTTCCCGCCACGGGCCACCACTGCCACCTGCTGAGGGCACGAAGCTACTGATAATCCAGGTCCCGGCTGTCCCCCGGTCCCCCGGAGGCCGCGGACCGCCGGGGCAGGGCAGTGCCGATGATGGGGACACTGCGCGGTCAGCCCCTCACGTCGATGCAGGTGTTCACCAACACCGTCCCAGCGCTACGGGCGGTGTCAAACAAAACTAAATATAGGGCCGCCAGTTTTCTTTCCGTTCCCCCCCGCATCTGCTCCGTCTACCAGCTCCAGTCTCCTAAACCGTGCGGTTAGTAGGTGGTAAGTGAGAAGAAATTATGTTTAGTGGCCTGGTGATCGTAGGGCGTTTCCACAAAGTGCTTTTGCTGACAATGCTATCATTTTTGTGAAGTATATTATTTGATTTCAGAGGTGTGCTTGAGGAAGAGAATGGAGCAGTCCAGTGGGAAGCAAATAATTATGCAAGAGGAGGTAAGGTTACACAGTGGAAATTATTATTCCTAGATAATGCAGTGCATGAAACTAAAACGCCATTAATAGGGCTGCTCAGCCAAAAGCAATGTATGAAAAAAATAATCAAACACTATATTAAAGAAAGAAAACTTGTTTGGTTTGTAATGGGAAATAAGACTCTAATCAATATTACTTGGGGTCTGAAGCAACATCATGGTTCTGAAATTATCATCAGCATTGCAAATGCTCCCCTTTGTAGAAAATACAGCCAGTAATTCTTCATCAGTTCAGTAGAAATCAACAATAAAATGTGTGTTACTATCTGGGGCTCGTTTGTTTCAGCAGGAAACTGCCTCCACTGTTATGCTACTCAAGTGTACAGATTCACTCTGGTAACCGAGAAGTATCCTTATCTGTATGGATTTAAATATGGAAGGAGACAGTGAATGGAAAGAACAACTTCAATCAGATATTTTAAGTTACAGCTGAATTGTGTGTTTATGGCCCCAGACAGCATGCTCTGCAAAATGTTCCAAAACACTCATCTCTTACTCTTTCAACCATTTCTCCCTTTTGCTGCACTGAAACATTTTTGAGACACATACATACAAAAAACCCAAACCAAACTAAAAAAAAAACAACCCAAACCCAAAAAATCCTCAGTTAACTATCAGGATGTAACATAAGGAAGGTGGAATCATAGTGACAACCATTTCCAACTGAGCTATGAAAGTACTTTGTTGCTTTTATTTATTACCTATCATTATCACCTAGGCCGTATTTTCTTTGTGAAGTAAGTGGGAGTTTTGCTGCTAGCACCTGATCTTTGCATTATAAAAATAATTTTAGAACCATAGTTTTACAGTGCAGTTTTTAGAAGATAACAGCTTAAATTTCTAGTTTCTCTCTTGATTGCAGTGATAGGACACCTGTTTCTATAAACCAGTCTAGATAATATGTCATATCTCTCTTCAGCAGCTACTGCACACATGATATAGGAAACTCTCCTGCTACTGGTTACTCATTAAAGTTAAGTGATAGGGATCCACACAGCAAGGTTAAATTTCAACACTTTAAACCCTGCTGAAAGTTGCTAATAATAATGTTTAATTTTCATTCCAAGCATTTATGGTATCATCAACTTGAGCCAATTATTTTCCTCTTCTCATTAGTTGGAACCAATGAACCTTCCTGCAAAATAACAATCTTCAGGCAGACTAACAAAATAGAGGCAGAATTTGACCCCTGCTTAAATTAAACAACCTAAATGGCTTTAATATGAATATCCTATTAACCAGAGGCGAAGTCTGACCAAGATTTTCAAAAAGGACTAGGGATTTCAACATCCTAGTAGGGAAATGCTAACAGAAACATGATTTTCAAACCAGGAGCACTCAACAGTTCCTTAAAATGGTCCTTTATGTAAGGCAACTAAAATAACTACTCTCTTTAAAAAAAACACCCAAACTAAACAAAAAAAAAAAAAAAAACCCACAAAGATTTTTAAATGCTGCCTTTTTATTTGGGGAAAATAAGGTTTGCAGCTAATCACCCATACACTCTTGACACTGAAAAGTCTTGCTGCAAAAATTTCAGCCAGGTTCAAACCATCTCACAGGGAAGGAAAGAAATGAGAAAAGGAAGGATGTTTGCTGTCGTAGAGAAGGCTGGAGAAAGGAAGGGGAACTCAATGGGCTGCAGAGTGCTAGGACCCATGGCAGAGACAGGGCAGGCACCTGGTCCTGTGCTGTTCCTTGCCATTATGCTTGCATGGGACTGTGCCACAATGTCTGTCTTTGCTCATTCTCCCCCGTCCCCCCCTTTTTTAGAGAAGCAATTGGAGGAGCTATTGCATCAAAGGCAGCAACCACTGCTATCCTTTCAACCCTCTGCCCCCTGCACATAAGGTTTGTGATTTTGCAGCAGGGGCAAGATATCAGCAGTGACAGATGCTGCTGTGTCCTTACAGTTTTGACCAGGTCAAACTTATCAATGGGTTTTTATTTCACAGGGTAGGTCATAAAGTATTCATTGCCCTAGGTCATCTAGACTCATGGAATAATTTAAGTTGGAAGGAACTTCTAGAGGTCATCTACTCCAACCTGCCCAAGACATAGCTCTTGTCAAAGTTGTTAGGTCAGGTTGCTTGAGGCCTGCTAAGCTTTGAAAAACTCCAAGGACAGAGATAGCACAACCTGTATGGGCACCTGAGCCAGTGTCTGACCACCCTCATGGTAAACGGTTGTGGGTTTTGCTCTATATTACTACTTGTACATCTTGTTTCTCCTGTAAATGCTGCCCTAGTAAATCTTGCCTTTGGCATTTAATCATCCTCTTCCCAAACCTACAAGGATATTAAAAATCACTTTGGGCTCATATTTTTCCTTGCAGACAATAATATATGCAGAAGCATAAAATAAACTAGCTTTACATACATCACAGCTTCTGTTTTATTCCTCTTTTGAAACAAATCAAATACCTCCAGCCTTTCTCTAGGAATACAGCTGTTAGAGCAACCCTTTAAGCTGTGTAGGAAAAAGCCCTGTTCCCTACTATAATTTTACTCCCCATATTTATGATGCCTGCTTACCTGTTGTCATAAACATTATCGCATTATTGTTGTTGTCTCACAGCCTCACTAGATTGCCCATATTCCTCTTAACATGTACTTTTTTGTTTTTCATCTTTCTCCTGATGAAGGTGTTTAAATGCATGTGTTAGGGTGAGATGGGTAAGTCAAGTGCCTAACCATGCTGTAGAAGAATGAGCACATCCTTACTGATGTGCTATGGTTCCAACAGCTCTGGCTGAATCTCATTACTCATCCAACAGAAGCTCTTGAGGGCCCTACTGACCTTAGACATTCTCCACTCCACCTTTACAGTTTACCTACTGACAGCAATACATCTCTCTGAAGTCAATAGAAATGCAGTAGCAGAAAGGAGGAGCTCCAAGTATACAATTCCTACAAAAGGTTTCCAACCAGTTGTCCTCTGATACACTAATGGAAATGGATGCTGTCAAGAGTTCTATCTATTCCAGCTCTCTGTGGTGCCTCTAGCTTATGAGTAAGTTCTTGTTGTGTCACTTGGGTAACTCAAAGGGCACATCTTCTTCAGATTCTTTGAGGATCATAGATGTTGTCAAATTATTTTAACAGGCACATTGAAAAGGCAAAATATTTTTGTATTTTTTATGTGAAATGGCAGTAAATTATTTTTTATTTTTAAATGTACCTGCAGAATATATTACGTTGCTGATTAACCACCTAATTTAGAAATAATATTATTCCAGTTACAATGAATTACATTCATTTAGTTTTGAGTCCTGTATTTATACTATGAATAAAGCCTAAGACACAAGAGCATTTGTATGCAAGATGAGCAGCTGAGGATCTTTTGAGAATATTAAATCACTCCTAGATCTCAACAGAGACTTTAGCTGCCAGGAAACTCTGTGCTTTAGCCCCTAAAATTGTAAGTCCTATTCCAAGAGCAGAAACCAGATGCCTATGTTAGGACTAGGCCATCTCAATAAAGCATGAACCATACACACACCTCCATATGAGGGTTGCAGAAACCAGGGCATCAAGCAAAGGCACCTTTTAAACTGGCCAGAAACATGCAGAGGGTATCTCCTCTTGTGTCCTGTATGTGAGATTAAGGATGTGGTCAACATGTTGTAGTGGTCAATGGTCAGAATACTCCCTCCAGCCTCAGCGTGGCTCTGCTGCCCAGGAGCAACACCCAGAGATGTACAGCATTTCTGAAGTACAAGCACCCTGAGATAAGAGCAGCTTAATAGGTCAGCTCTAGCCATGCTACTCTGCACTGATTTTCTTAAATTTTTCTGGGCAGAGAGAGCAAAGGTGAGCACACATCCTGTTCTATCTAAGTGTCTACGTTAGTCTGTGGAAACAAACAGCATCAATGCAAATTACGTTCCAGATGACTCAAGTAAAGACTGACAGGCTTCTAAATATTTTCAGAAGAAAAAGTTTAGGTGATTCTGAAGTATTTATGTCAGCAATGTCAATGCCTCAAAGATTAGGCCACAGCTGAATAGGAATTTTCAAAATCAGAGCTGCTGCAATACAAGTGGAACAGATGTGCAGAGAAGGGGAAAGAGGAGATGGCCTCAAGTTCATGTCTGGCAAAAAAATGAAGGTCAATATAGTCTAAAGGAAAAGCTCATTAAAATACCAGCTACCAGCTCCTTTCAGGTACATCTCTAGATGAACTAATGCATAAGCTGAGACTATGTGTTGCTGTGTTTTAAAGGATTTTTGTTAACTCTAGGGATCAAACTGAGCTTTTACAGAATATTTCCCCCATACCCAAATAAACCAAAAACAAATCCAAACAACAACAAATTCCCTACTTGTCTCCTACACTGGCAACCTGGAGAAAAGAATTGTCCTCTTGCTGAATTCCTAAGTAGCCATATTTTGACTTTGCTGGGTTTCTTGAGGTCTGCTATGGGTTGTAACCATGCCTACTTGAAGGATCTGCCAACTTGCAAGGTAGCCAAATTGTACTCTTCTCCTTGATAACAAAGAGTTTTGAAGACAATATCTCAAGGATCTCTTTTCTTATATAGAAACAGTGTTTGGTTACAAAAGGCTGCATTAAACATTAACATTTTTGATTGGCATGCTTTCTCCAAAACTTCTAGGTATTTTGGAGAATATGATTTTGGAAATCAAAATGTTTTGAGAAGTTAAACTTTTCTATCTGAAAAAATATTTCATATTCTGTTCTGTTTGCATTATATTCTCAGCTCCTGTATGGTAAACTGCTCTGCTGCAGACTCATGTTTTTGTGTGTTTTTTTTTTTGTTTTGTTTTTATGGCCAAATGCTGTGGTTTCTCCAGCTGAGAGAGTGGGAATGATATATGGAGCAGGCCCTGCATCTGTGGCAGAGCTGGCACCATTCAAGACATATGGTCTTGTTTTGTCACTAGACTGACTGCTCAGGAGTGCAGATAGCTGAATCACAGAGGGAGGAGGCTTAGGAAGGAAGGAAGAAAAGTACCACAAAATATTTAAAAAAAAACCCAGAAAACAAAAGAGAAAGTAAAAGAGATTAAGAGAAGAGCCATTTAGGAGAGAGGGTGTTGGGGTCTGGCAAGCACTTTACAGAGAGGCATGCCTTATTAACAGGGAGTGCTGTTTAGATATTTAGTTATGTAGGAATCCATGGAACAAATAGTAGATGTGTGAACGTTTTGGTAGGATGGGCAGGCAGCACAGAAGCAAGGCCAGGGATTTCTGCTGTTGAGCTGGACCAGGCAAGGAGAGGAAGCCAAACTGTTCCTCTAGCTGGGCAGGACCAAGCAGCTCCTGGCAGAGGAAAGGGCCCACTAGAAACACTTTGGGAACTGACCCTGGTTTTTACAGATGTAATGACCAGGTAGAAGTGTTTCTAGCATACCTCTGGCCAAGAAGGCACAAGTACTGCAAGTTAGCCATCCATGTCTTGTACTCCATGTAAGATTTAGCCTTTGCTGGTCGTAACCCAGAGTGATTATCAGTGCCAGCCATGGTCTGCTTGGAATGGCAGTCTGGTCTCAGGACAGCAGTTTGTGGAGACAGGTCTTCCTCAGAGCTAGCAACCTCATAGCAGTCTTACAGCAAGGTCAACACTTAACAGGCCATAAAAACTAAATTACTTTTGAAGGTACTCCCTAGAGTTCAAGGTTAAGGGATCTCATGAAGAATGCACTGGGAAGGCTGGGCAGTCCTTTCTGCTGTGCTCAAGGCATGAATGCCTCACGTGACTGACAGTCTTGCTTCTTTCATATATGTGAAAAAAGCTTGCAGGAAAATATTCCAATATCTTGGAATCTTATTGCAATATATATATAACATTTTAAGACTTTGGAATACTAATAGCAGAGCCCTGCTACAGCTGCTAGCATTTTACCTGAGCTGACTAGACAGCTTGTAATATGCATCCTAACATGCTGTTCACCTCATCTGACATTTTGCTAATGACTTATTATGCAATAGTGATGCTTAGTTTGGGGTTTCCTGGAGATGCATACCATGTATTAGAGGCCACACAACAGGTCCACATCACAAATGAATTGTTCCTAACACCTAAGTGCTTTGAAAACTTATTCCTAACTCTTGTATGCTTGTTACCAAGAATAGCTATGTGTATGCTCTCCTCCACATAATTAGGCAGAAAGCTAAAAATCTTATGGAGAGATGCAAAACTAGAGTGTACATGATACCTCACAGTATTATATAACGCAATAACAGGTTATTAACAAGCAACTCAAATGAACTCAAAACATGATACCGTGGTAAACTGACCTTTGCAAGGCATTGCTACAAAAGCTCTCCAGCTTACACTCCAGCTGCTTTTCTGTTTAAAACAGCCACTGTGTATATGTGATTTGTACTGTTCCCCCTTTGCAGTATTTAAGCGTCTTACATTGTTCCATGAATGTATGCTGATGATCCCTATCTCTACAAACAAATTGCTACCACCCCCTGTGACAGATACGTAATTAAGGCACAGAGAGAGATTTCAAATCTGTGTAAATACTAAAAGGTGCATATAGGCACACACCTGGTTTTCAGCAGCTCGGTGAGCATCTGTCAGTGACCTGAGGCAACTACACGCTCAGGTACTTTGGACTTGATGTGGGCAGGCTCCAGTTCCTATCTGGCCCAGCAGCACAGAGCAATGCAGTGAACCAGACATCCTGAATTGCAGCCAGTGCCCTCCAACCCAACTGGCCATCTTTATTTCCCTTTTTCTTTTTTGTCCTATTACACGATTCTTCTTCTATTAGTATCTACCCTGTGTCACAATTACACCAGTGCATTTCAGTATTCCTGTTATTTATCTGCAAATTTAGACCTTGTGAAGGCCTGCTTAAACTTCTAGTGTGGCTAACCCCAAAATCAGAACGGTAAATGTCTTAGAAAAGAAGTTTACATGCTGTTGCAAAAAACCATTTTATTATAAATCAGGGAATAAAGGAACATCATTGCTGTTTAAATTATATTGTTTCTTTTATTAAAACGGAATCCAGAAGCACAGATTGAAGACAACTTATCACAAGTAACACATTGGAAAGAAAATCCTGAAAATCCCAAACATTTGTAACATTTTGTTCCTGATCAGGAAAGATTAAATGTATCAGCTGATCCTTCCACAAGTCAGGATGTATAACATTTGATGTACACATTTGGAACAATAAAATGGGATCTTAAAACCAGTGATTTACAATTGTGGAAGAATATGTTGTTTGCATTTGCCATAAAGCACTGTAATGGCTACTCCCCAACTGCACTTTATTGTGCCATTTTCCTTGTCCCGCCTGCAGGTGGGTTATACTGTACCTGCAGCCCTGAGAAGTCAAGATTCCTTGGGATCTTCTTGCCTTGGAGATTTCGTCAAGTAGATCCTCTTACTGACACCTGAACCCAGGGCAACCTTGGACCATGCGGACACACTAGAATTTCACACAACTCATCTCTGTAGGTATTATATAGTCTGAAGCCAAAAATATCAGGGGAATTTGTTGGCGTATAAATGTGGACCAGTATTCTGCAATAAATACTTAGAGGAGGAGTAGATTTTTTACATAGCACAGTCCCTCTGCCTGGTACAGGGCAAGCAGCTGCCTGGTTGCTAATGATCCACCCGCATTCAAGGAGTGTATCATGCCCTGGTTATCTGACATATTAACAAGTAGCGATTAGATTAATTACCATCAATTCTTCACATAATACATACTTTTCAAAGCATCATTTAATAAAAGAGAAGGAGAAAACACCTTTGTTCACACTCTGTAAAAAGAAAATACTAAAATAATCACTAAGAATATTAGTTTTGTTTGCTTCTAGCTGTCCTGGTATCTATGGCTACTTTCCAATACTGGTCCATACTACCTGGGCTCTCAGACTGCTTTCCTTACTATTATTTAAATTAATAGATTATTTTAAGCACCACTAGAGGGCACAGAATTATAACAATATTTCTCAGTGGATCACAAAAAGCACATCAGGAACAAGAGTTCTGTAATTTTCATCCCTCACTGTCCAAATTCCCAGTTTAAAGCCTTGATCCTAACAACGATGCATGTGTGTAGTTCCACTGCTGCAGGCTGTGCCGTTGCCTAAGGAAGCTCAGGCTTCAAGAATTTGTGGGACAGGGGCCTCACAGAGCAGGCTGGACCACGTGCTTGCAGTTGAATGGCACCATTTAGCTTTCTAGAACTTGAGTACCAACCCCCCAATATTTTACTCAAGTGACTAAGGCCAGCAGAGTATAAATCTAAGCATGGTTCCAGAGGCTCAGCTGACGCAAAGGGTGTGCTATACATCTTCAGCTGTAAATAAGCACATAGGGGTGAGAAAAATAGAGTATAAACACTTGCATATCAAACCAGGGAAATGCAAACAAGTAGTAAATGAAGGATTATCTAACTCAATTTCCAATTCAAAGAAAGAGGAGTAGGTATGTGCCACTGGAAAGCTTAAATATTAATGGCGTTGCTGTGGATACTTGTATCAACTACTTAACATCTGTCTTGACATGTGTGCTGTTTCTGCCATCCCTTAAGATGAGCATGAGTGGCCACTGGGGTTCACATATTTTAAGGTTCCTGTTTGAAGCTGCCTGCAGTGGAGGAGGAAGTGCAGTAAAGAAAGGAAGATTAAGCTCTTTTACTTAAAGACAACTGATTGAATGGCTTTGGAGACACTGTAGCAGTACGTTAGGACTGTTGTTTCCATGTTGGGTTAGCAGAGGCACTTTCACAGCCAGAATACTACACCTACTTCACTGCTTACTTCTTTTCTGAAAGCTGGTTTGTTTACCATAGGCTTGAGAGCCTAGCCTCTAAGTAACCAGTACGAACAAAAAAACCCCGAAATTCAACTGAGTTTCTGAGTGCCTCTTGATTTTCGCATAACATTAGCGTCCACATTATTACTTTTCATTAACCCTTCACGAATTAGCGTCACCTTTTCACATTCGGTGCCCAGTCTGCAAAACCAGTGACACGAACTCGGTGCTTAAGTGCGCGGGCGGGGGCTCGCCGTCTCTCCGGGCAGCGGGGGGCTCTGGAGGCGTCCTTCGGGGGCGGCGAGCGCTGCCCAGCCCTGGGAAGCAGCACCGGCAGCCACGGATCGCCGGGGGATGGGGGGTGGCCGGGGGGGGGGAGCTACTGCCGAGCACCAGCAATAAACAGCGGCCAAAGCTCCGGGCGGGGAGGCGCGGAGCGGCCGCGCCTGCGGCGTGGTGGGGTGGATTTTTTTTTTTTTTTTCCGCAAGCTCACCTTGATGCGACGGGGAGTTAAAGGCCCGCTCTCGGCAGGGGGAGCTTTGTTTTCTCGGAGCAGCCCGGGCACCGAGCGGCGGCACCGCTGCGCTCCGGCCGCACGGCGCCGGGGCCGGAGCCGCCGGGGACTGGGGGTGAACCCACCTGGAGGGCAGTCCCCGCCACCGCCGCCGCTGGGATTTGCTCTCTCGTCACCGCGCGGGGCCGGAGCACGGCGGAAGCCCCGAAGCAGCGTGCCGGGCTGCAACGCCCCCCCGGGGGGAAACCCGGCGGCTCGCCTGCGCTGCCCCACCCGGGCCGATCGCGCTCCCTGCCCGCAGCGGGTTCCCGCCGCGGCCAAGCCTCCCCCGCGCCGCCGCTGAGACTTATGGCAGTTTTGTTACTTTCTCGGACTTAAATGGACATTTCCCGGGAGCGCGCGTAGCCCGCGGGCGCCGCGTCCCGCCAGTCGCTCGCCGCCCGCCCAGCCGCGGGCACCGCCGTTGCCTTTGCCTCTTACGCCCCGGGACACGGAGGCGCCCGGCAGCGCGGCCCCCGCCTGCCCGCCTTTCTCACCGACTTTCTCCGCCGCTGGGAGCGAGAGCAACAGCTTGCCCGGCCCGGCCGGGCCAAGTGCGGCGGGAGGCAACGAGGGAGCGGGCGGCAAAAGACATATCCGAGCCGCGGCCCTCAGCCCTCGCCCCCGCGGCCTCTCCGCCGGAGCTGCGCGGAGCTGCCCTCCCGTCACCCCGTCCCGGGCCGCGGGGCCAGGCCGGGCGGCGCTGCGGGGGCCGGTGGCGGGGCCCCGCCGCCCGGGCGAGGACGCCCCCACGCCCGAGGGGGCGCCCGCTCCCTCGCCGGGGCCCCCGCGAAGCTGCCGCAGCCCGGCCCGCCTCGCCGGGCGCCCAAAGTGGCCCGCGCCCCCGCGCCCCGCGGGCGCCGCCCGGAGACCCTCGGCCCCCGCTGCCTCCTGCGGCCCGCCGCCGCGGGGTGCCTGGCCGCCGCCGCCCGCGCCCTGCTCCGCCGCGGCTCCGGCGCCCGGGGTGATGCCATGCCCCGCAACCACGGCGGCGGGGAGGAGGGCGGCTCCGCGGGGCTCTGGGTGAAGAGCGGCGCGGCGGCGGGCATGAAGGATGTGGAGTCGGGCCGGGGCAGGGCGCTGGCGAGCGCGTCGACCCGCGGCGACGGCCTGCTGCTCCTGGGCACCGGCGGCGCGGCCGCCCCGGCCGGGCTGCGGGAGAGCCGCCGTGGGAAGCACGGCGCCCGCATGAGCCTGCTGGGGAAGCCGCTGTCGTACAGCAGCGGGCCGAGCTGCCGCCGGAACGCCAAGTACCGCCGGCTGCAGAACTACCTGTACAACGTGCTGGAGCGGCCCCGCGGATGGGCCTTCGTCTACCACGCCTTCGTGTGAGTACCACCCCGCACCCCTCTCCTCCGTCCTGTCCTGTCCCCTCCCGCCCGTTCCCCGGGCCGCCGCCCGCACCTGCCCCCGGGTAGGGCCGCACCACGCGGCGCGCACCTTCCCTCCTCCCCCCTCCTCTCTCCGAGCATCGCTTCGCGGCCGGTGGCTGGTCCCCGGGGAGGACAAGCACTCCTCGAGTCGCGCCGAAAGTGCCCCGGAGGCGGGGGAGCTGCTGCCACCTGCGGCGCGGCGCTCGGCGGGCAACAGAATATCCGTGCAGCCCTCGGTGGGAGGTGATGGGGGGAAGGCACTGTTCACCCGGGCAGAAAGCACCGGAGGAGAGCGCAGCGGGGAGCACATGCTCGCTTGTCTCCCGGCCGCTTCAGGCCGCCGGCTCGCGCCGGGGTGCTGCGCGGTGCTCCCTCAGCAGTTGGCTTCAAGGTTAGGCGGAGGTGCCGCCGCTCCCGGGCCCCTCCCAGCGACGGCGGTGGCTACGCCGGCGGTACCCGCGGCATGCGTTTTGCTTCGCGAACACCGCGGTTTGAAAAGTTAGCGCCGCGGAGCCGCACGGCGCTTCTCTCCTTTCTGCGGGTTTCCCAGCGCCCATGGTCCCCGCCCCGCGGAGGACTGCGGGTGGCGGCGTGAGTCGCGCCGCCTCCTCACGCCTGTCACGGCACCGCGGGTCCCCCGCACCTCGTTATGCTGCGACCCGGGTGCGCCCACCTGCCGCCCGCAGCGCCGGGGCCACCCCCGAGGCAAGGCATAGTGCCCGGCCTTTGCATCGACAGCCCGCTCTGACGGTGTCAGCCTGTTCTGGGCTTTTTCTTTTCGCAAGTGACTGCAGCTGTCGCCCTCGTTCTGAAAGAGCCGGGGACTAAACCACACGTCCCGTCGCATCGCTTTGCGGAAAGCGGTACCCTCCCCGCGCGGCGAAACTTGTGCTGCTTTGCTGCCAGTGGCTTGCCTGTGAGAGCTGTGTGACAAGCACCCGGGACTGTAACTACCTAGAGTATCGCCAGCGTCAGTGGTGTTCCTTAGTTCATCAGCAAGCCCAAATTTTTACGGGTTTTGGTAATACGCAGGGAAAGGCCCGACTCAAAAGCCAGTTGGATGGCTGAGCGAGACGTGCAACACAGCCTGGTACTGTCATTGCACTGGATCACAGTCCTAGATAGAAACGTGATATATTACAGAGGAAGGATGACACGCATTACTGTATGAGGTTATAATACAAGGTATTTCTATGTTTGACTACAGAAAATGTATCATACATAAAGCAGAAGATTTAATTCATATGCTATAGGTAATTATATTTCCATGATAGGCGCCGGAATCAAGCTAGCGGTTACAGCAGCTCCAGTAAAGAAGCAGCTGTTCCTAAAAGCTGTTTGATAGCATCAAGAATGCTCCTCTCCCAGCAGCAGGGGAATCCCCAAATCCTACTTTAATAAAGGTTTTTATAAGTGAAAAAATACTTTGCCAAAAACATGGCAGTCTGATCAATAAGATACTTTGTTCATAGATTTATTTAGCAGATCAAATTTGGTATAGGTAACAAGCAGCAGAAACATATTTAATGTTGTGTTTTATTCAGTATAAGGATTTTTGTCCACTTAGAAGATATGCCTGTTATTTTACTGTGAAAATCAACTCGTACAGCTTGAACTTTGTTCTTGGAGGGTGTTTATTTGGTACATTTTGCTGTTTGGGTTCTTACAGGTATCATCCAGTGGCATAGATGGATGCAAATTAATGTGAGAATTACTGAAGTATTTACTAGGAATTATCTTACTGCAGTGATTGAAGTTGCCATACAAAATCCATAAATTTTAGTTTTAGACCTTTCTCTTTGGGATCATGATAAAAATCATTAAAACAAGTTAAGTTCAAGTTGGAGATAAGGTTGACAAGTTTAAACCTAAAAAAAAGAAAAAAAGAAAAAAAGAAGTAAATTTCCAAACAGAGTGAAGTCATGACACAGCAGCACTGTAAACAAGGAAGATTGCCAGCTGCGTTTAGATAATTGCCTGCATAGAAAGAGGGCCAGTTTTAATTTTTAATTGCAAATGGCAATTTTGGCAGCTGTAAATGCCAACATTATTATATCTTTTATCTGAGCAGATCTGTGTGAAAGAGCTTGAAACTTTACTGTAATATAAATGCACCTAGTAATAATGTTACCTTTAAGGATCTGTCACTGCTACAGCATTTAACGTGCACTTGAAGTTCCACTGGGTTTCAATTTAACATTGCCAGTCTATAAATTATTTTAATGTATGTATATACTTCTGATGTAATGAGTGCCAGATATCCAGCTAATATTTTTGGTGTTTCAGGCTCAATTTTTTCCAGCCGCCTGATCAAATGCAATTGTATCTTGGAAAACATACTTTCTTACAGAATTAAAAAAAAAAAAACAACACCAAAACACAGCAAAACAAAACTGCAACTATTTGGAAAAAAAAAATCTTTGGGCAAGTAGCTTAGAGTTGCAAAGACATTACTAAATACATGGATGAGATGTCTGCACCTACCTCTGCTAAGCTATTCTTGACTGCAATGGAGCCCGTTATAGCTCTGTACTATTTCTATTACAGGACTGGGGTAACTGGGGTGAGACCTTTTGCGCAGATCATTGGTCTCCTGAAATAAAGCTCACTCTGATACACAAGGTGAAGTAACGTAAGAGTTTCAGTCCGAAGTCTTTGATCTAGAAGTTTATTTAGGTTTGCCTGTTTGTTTTTGAGATAAGAAGTGGGGAATTAAACATCGGTTACAAATAAGAAACCATCCCTGCAGTTATATTTTCATTTCTCATTTCCATGGGGAAAAATACTTCAGAGCTGAGAACTGCACACACAGTTCACGCGTATTTTTCTTTTTCCCTTCCAAATAAGAGAAAAATAAGCCAACCACCTGAGGAATGAGTGTTGTGACCTACATGCAGAAGTCAGTTGGTTAGTTTATTTGTAAATACAAACTTGCCAAATGTTGGAAGACAGCTGTTCTGTGAACTTCTGCTACTAGGGAAAGGATTTACTCTTGACCAAAGGCCTTTGCCTTCAGTGTAGTTGTGCTGGGCACTAGAGACATAAATTACTTGGCTCCTTTATGTGTACCTCAGTAGCTGTCTCCATGGAAGCCCTAGTTTAAAATCTAGGAGCTTTTCTGCAAGTTTTTGAAAAAATGCTTTTCAGATACCACAGACTTCTGTTCTTAATAATTCAGAAACACCGAAAATATGAACACTTATGAAATCAGAAAAGAACATTCATTGCATTTGTAAGTAATGAGTCAGTAACTTAAACTCCTGCTAGTAAAATATTTATTTATGCCAAGCCACATCACCTACACATGGAGCATGTGCACATTTAAAGCGTGTGCGCTTACATTAAAATGCTGTAATATTGTAACTTCTCAAAAGCATTGTCTTGGGGTTTCTTTCCGTTGTTGCTGTTGCTGTTTATTTAGATTATTTTGGGTTGTTTGGTTGAATAAAAATGTATAGGCATTGCCTTAGAGTGATCAAAGGGGAAATCCAGATTTGTTGCAAATTTAACTCTGGTTTTCATCTTCAGTTGTCACAAGGAGGTTGTATTATTTTTAGTCTTAATTGACATTCTGAAAAAGATGACATGAGATAGTAAGAAAAAAATACTGCTCTTTGATATTGTTTATGCTTGTAGGATATAATTACTTGCATAAGTTTCCTAATTTAACATGCTGGGTGTATTTCGGGGCTAATAAAGTTTCTGTTTCTTACTGACTTCTCTGTAATATATTCCGTGCAAAAGTCTTTAACATTTGTTGTGCGGATGTCCTTCTCTTTACAAAGCCACCACCTTTTGCTCTGGAAGCTTCTGAATTGCAAATCGCAGGGCTGGCTGTGTGCACAAGGGCAGTATCACTTTGCCTGACCTGTGCTGATAAGTTTCCGTGGGCATCCTCTGTTGGCCGCTCTCGGAGACAGAAGATACTGTGGCTAGATGAATTTCAGAGCCTGTATGATGTTCTTCTAGTCCTTTGCGCTACTGATGGAAAGAGGCTTAAAAATTATTTCTGGAAAAGATGTAATGATGCCATCAAAGATTTAACTAGCTATTTTAGTTTTCCAGATCTGCTGGAAAGGACATAGCTTGCTAATGATCAGATGGGTATTGAACATCAGCATCTTTGCATGTGAGCTGACAGTGTGGCATCATACTGGGCCATTTGTATACTTAGGGATGTTCAACAGTCTGATAAAAAAAATGATAATGTGCAACACCCTAAATATTTTCTTCTACTGTCAGGAAGTAGGAGAACTGGCTTATCTCTTTATTTTACTCAGGCATCTACTGAACTAGTTCCAGGTGCTCTGCAGGTGGATCTGTAGTTTTCATCTTTTCAAGCACCATTTGAGAGTCAGGGTCTCATGTTGTTAGGATAACAATATACTTTTATATACTTTAAAAAACAATTAATAGCGTGATATTTACAAATAATGACTAATGGGGTTAACAACATAAATTGTGTGGCAAAGCAAATCTTATTAGGTACTAAGGAGGTAAAAATTTAAAACTCTTTAATGGTAACATCTGAACTTCAGTAGGCATTTTCTTTCAGGGAGTGACAATGAGTCATGGTGGATACTTAGATGCACTTCAGAATAAATCTGCAATGGTTTGTCGCGTCTGAGACAGTCTGTCGTTCTATATGTGTGCGTATTTCTCACTTAAATGTTGTTTGGAAGGGGCCTTTGGAAGTCACTCAGTCCAGCTGAAAGACACACTCTTACCAGTTGTGTCGGCTGGGCTTTGTCTAGACAGGTCTTGAACTTCACTGGACTGAGGTCCCACTGCCTTGCTGAGTAACCTGCAGATCTGCAACATGCACCTGTTAAAAAAAAAAAAAAAGGGTTTTGGCATGGGAAGGGAAGGACAGAAAAGCCAGCCCTAACATCCCAAGTGGCATTTTGTGGTCATTGTCCCTTTATGCGTCATCTGGCACTAGCTTTTAACTTGTAACTACCCTTCAAGTAGCTGTTGGATCACCTTCTCACCAGACTGAAACAAGCTCAGCTCCCTCAACTTCTCTATGTAAGACACAAGCTTGAGGCCTCTTGACTATCTTGCTTGCTCTCCGGCATCTCTTCTAGCTTCTGCACATCCCTGTTCAGCTGGTTGGGAGCACAACTGGGTGTCATAGTGTGAGGCCACATTGAGCAGAGGACAAAAATAACTTTCTTCAGCCTGCTGGCCCTACTTCTCTACTGTAGTTGTATGCTGTTTGCCGTATTTCTGATGAGGGCATGCTGTTGGCTTGTACTCAACCTACTGTGTCCTCAGGAATGCCAAGGCCCTTTTTGGTGGGGCTGCTGCCCAGACAGAGGGTTCCCAGCCTGTATAGATGCATGGGATTATTCTACAGCAGATGCAGAGCTCTGTTTTTCTCTTAATTAGTTTTAATGTTCATGTTCTGTACTTGTGCTTTCTCATTCATTATACGCTGACCAAAGAAGTGGACATAAAACAATCTTGAAAACCATTTGCACTTTCTCTGTGATTGGCAGAAAAGATGAAATGGTCAACAGTGCTTCATTCCTCCTCTTTCCTGGTGTTGTTTGTGGGCAACAGTCCTCTCCTGGAACCCTGTCACAGGCAATAAATAACATCTAGCTTCTCTTTTTCACTTGTTTTATGTTGGAGAGCTATTGCCTACTTCAGGATTTTCAGTAGATAAGTATCAGGAATGTTTATCATGTGATACATACTTACCTTAGCAAAATACTGTTTCACATTTTATTTTTTCAGGCTTGGTCTACTAAGTTTTCTCATTTTTACTGGCCTTACTTTCTGACTCAAGAGTGGTGATCCAGGGAAAACAACTAATTTGTCATTGAAATCAAAACTGATCCTCAGTGTCCTAGAAAGAAGAGAACAAAAGGCTTTGTTTGAAGAGAGTCATGAAGGCCTGGACTAGTGAAAGTTCATGTGGATGGACTATCTTGTATTTGTCATTAGTTTTATTTCTCAGATGGGATTAGGAATTGTGTTATGTTGTTGGGAAGATGGAGAGCCTCTTAGGTTAGTGTTTGGGTTTCCAATTTTTAAATAAATGTACAAACTTTGCAGGCAGGTTCTTCTCCATCTCTTCATCATCTTTAAGCAAGAAGTGAGATGAGAGCTTTCTTTATGTTTTTGCTGAAAATTTTTTCCCTGCATGCAAAAGTTAGGAGATTAGCATTATATCTGGGGGTGAGAGTCCTACCTTAGATGTGCTTTTCTTTGTGTGCCAGTCTTGGGTATGACATTTCTTGTCTTTCTTACTGAGTGTCTTGTATGTGGGCACTCCTGATGAACCTTCTGTGGCCTCATATGGTGAAAGATGTTGCCTGAAATTATAGATGTTGTCCAGAGGTTGAGTGATCTATTAATAAGTAATGTAAGATCAAATATGTGCTGTCTCAAAGGAGCAGTTGCTTTAGAGGATGCAAGAGAAAGTTTAGAAAGATTTTAATTGCATTTGGAACAGTATTTATTTGACAGATTTTCAGGGTAGGCTCTAGACAATAGCTTAATGAGCTAGACACCTTTCCCCCCCCCAATACTTTTTAAGCTTCTGTGGTATTTGACTTCTAAACCAAAAAGGACAGCCATGATACCTGCACAGACTTGATGCTCTTTCCATGACCCAAATCTGAGTATATTTTTAATAGGTATTCACCATATTTTACTGTTGTTGTTTGTAGCTTAATTAAGTACCTTGAACTGGAGGAAAGCACAATTGAACTAATATTTTTGCAGTAAGTGCAATTCATTTCTAGCATCAATGAAATTGAATACCAATGATTATTCAGTCATTAATAATGATTTCCCTATTAATGAGAATAAATATAATGTATTTACCAATACTCATAAAAATGCAGTGCAATATATATAGAAGGAAAAACTTTTGTTCCTAGACAACGTAAATTCCTGACATTGCAAAAAAAGCTTACTGCTGTAAGGCAGTTGCTTCTGAATAATTCAAAGGTAAAACTTAATTGCCAAGTGATTAACATTTTTATATGGTTCATATTTCCATTATCATAATGTCTGATGAAAATTAATGAAATTTACCACTGATTTTAATTGAAGGAAAAGTGAGTCTTCTGCACACAGGACCTCTGCACAGATGGAGTAGAAAGTATAAATAACACTATCTAATGAAAAATCTTTACTATGTCTATACAATAGACATTTTTTACTACGTTATTTCTAATGAGGCAGATGTTTATTCTTAAAATAAATGCCGCTTTTTCCCTTTGCAAACCATTAACACAACAGAGCATGCATTCTTAACTTTTTAAAATTAATGCTGGTGTATTGAGATTCACTTCTAAAGATGTATTATATAAACTATACCGAGTTTGGGCAAACTTGTATGTTTTTCTCTCCTTTCTTTTTTTCTTTAAGAGGGTTTTCTAAAGTTTGGTTTACAGATTTCCTGTAAGAGAGCAGATGTAGATTACCCAAGGGATTGCCACCATAGGCCGGTTAAGGTAGAAAATTAATCAGCTGTACAGTTTATAAATTGCAGAATAATTTTAAGCATTTGCTGTGTTCATGTGCAAAGTACACATCCTTTAAAGATATTAATTAAAAGTTCAAAGGCTGTCTTACAGATCAACTGCACTTAATCAAGCAGTATTTTCAATTTTCTGTTGAGCGATAGATTGATCTCGTGATAGCTGTCTGAGTTGCAGTGTAATTGCGTTACAGGAAGCTCAGCAAAACGTTCATCATTTTGGGCACTGAAGTGTAGTCTTCAGGCAGTGTCTTCCACTTGAAAGACTGTGTGATTAACTTCTTAATATATACAGTCTGGTTGAGTGATTCAGAGGTGGACACAATCCTCCAGCTAGACATATATGAATTTCTCTGTTTGGCTTTCACCCAAGAAAATCTTCAAACATAAAAGTATATATTCCTTAACAGAGATGGCCTTAAACATGTATGTAAGCATTTTCTTGAAGAGTGAGTGATTTTCAAAGGCATGGAGTAGCTGTATCTTCCTTTCATTATTCTACTGTGCATTCAATGGATAATTCACTTACTTCTTGCCACTCGTATGGAATGAAGTTTAACAAATGAATCATGCTCCTAGTCTGATTAGAAATAACGAAGAAAGGAAGTTGTGTACCTGCTCACTTCTTGATTTAAGCAATATATTCCTGTTTGTCTTGGCTTCCTTCTTGCTTTGAGACTCCCGAGTTCAACAAAGCAAACATGACACCTTTCAAGATTTCTGTGGAGTTTTAATTATTTTATTGTAGTCATACCTGGTATTGTATGGTAGCTACAGACTGGTGCCAGCAGTCAAATATGATAAAACCTAGACAGTAAAATCTTTCTGCTTTAAGAGGAAAAAATTGCTGCTGAACACATTCAGATGCCTCCCTAGTTCACTAGTGTTGAAGAGTGGAGCATCTGCACACACCCTTTTGAGGTAATTCAGTCAGAAATAGCATCTAACTTCTCTGAGAGCATTAAATTGTTTTGTATGGCCTCCGCTCATCCATAACTATGGTATCTGAGAATTATCCATTAGAAGCAAATGCACAAATCTTCCTCTTCGAGGCTGTCTTGACAGGAGTGCACTTAAAAGTTACTGCGGATGCCTTTCAAAATAAGTGAAAGGATCCTGACATACCTGAGAGGGCTTTCTGTGGGAAAATTAAGATGAAATATTGTTTGGGATGCGTTTCTGTAAGTAAGGGGGGTAGAGGGTGCCTCATCCTTGGCAGCAAGCTTGAAAATGGAGGTCAGTCTCCCCAGGAGACAAGTCTGTAGCAGTAACCGTGTCTTTTCAATGGCAAAATCGCCACATCTTCAGAGAATGACAGGTGATGGTTCATTCAAAGCTGGTGTGGTGAGGCTGAAGCAGCATCTGCACTGCAGCCAGGGCTGGTGCACTGCTGATGTCTTCTTCCCTTCAGGTGGCCCAGCACCAGAGAAGAAGCATTGCCATGTTGCCAGGAAATCACACAGCAAACTCAACAGCTTGAAAAACTCTTTTACATGCAAAGAAGTTATGCTGACTTAGGTCAGAAGTAGTCTCTAAAATCACTAGAAGGAAACAAATCTCTGTTTCTGCTCTTGTCTCTGTGCAGTTTATACTTTCCTGTGGAATGTGTGTTTTTCACACCCATCAGAGCAGCCATTGCCACCGGAAGGAGCACAGACTTGTTTCTTTGCTGCTCTCTGCAAAAGGATGTGTGTATGGGTGGCAGGAAATGTAAAAAAGCATGTGAATGAGCTACTTGCAGGTATCTGCAACGGGGAGGAAAGAAGAGCCTGTATTGCCAGTTGAAGGGTTTTTCATAGGCCTGTCACTCAGACCCTTCTGAAGTGCAGTTGGGAGACAGAGCTTAGAATAATTTAGGTTGGAAAGGCTTTTAAGATCGAGTCCAAACGTAAACCCAGTACTGTCAAGTCCACCACTAAATCATGTCTTTTAAGTACCCCATCTACAGTTTTTAAATACCTCCAGGGACTGACAGCCCTTTCAGGGTGAAGAAATTTTTCCTGATACCCAACCTAAATCTCCCCTGGCACAACCTGAGGCCATTTCCGATCATCCTCTCACTTGTTACTTTGGAGAAGAGACCAACACCCACCTAACTAAGCCTCGTTTCAACCTCCTTTTCTCATGCCTTTGACCCCACCTATTTGTGTTTACTAGAAATGTTAATTAAATGTTGTTTTTTTTTCAAGGAGGCTGCAGTACACTTCAGTGCAACTACAGTTAGTTGCAATAAGTGTGCATGCTTTCAAGTGATTTATTTAATTGCTAGTAATTTAACCTGTGGATGTTTCTGTCTTTAAGATGTCCTGACTGCATCTGTAGACTGAAGATGAAGCACAATTTAGAATAAATGAGGAACAGCTTTCATAATGTCTGTGGGTGTTGTAAATTTCCCCTTAAGCTTAGAAACAATAAATTGTGCTTAGTGGTTGGAAATACTGTCTGGAATGAAGTTAGCCTTCCTCAAAGGTCGCACTGCTGACTAAACTCGGGATTTGGCTTCCACAAATAATCTGTTTGTCGGGGTATTGAAACTGAGAGGTCATTGTAGGCAGTGATGCAGCAGGTGACGATCTTGAATTATGAATACTCTTTGGAAGGAATTTTGATTTTCATCCTAAAAATATTTGTAGACATACTTCTTAGTGGTTTCATTAACAGTTTTAGGCACTTAAATAGTAATTAGTAGAAATCATGAAACTGAGGATTGATAAAAGCTCTTTCAATCAGTCAGGGATGATGTCTGAATTAGAGACATATTTATGAAGCTTCTGAAGTTATACTTGGGAAACTCTTCTATGGAGAGAAGGTGGCCTATCCTGAAACCTTTGAAGCCTACTACATCTGTGTGAGCACTTGGCATGAGATTTTGCTGTTTGGAGATACATGTAGGGAGAATTACTGAGAGAGTATTTGTGGAATTGCAGAGGCAGGAGAAGTTATCTGGTGGGAATAAAATAACTGAGGTGAAGAAGAATTTATAAATGTCTACTTGGCAGTAACAGTACTTCACTGATACTGAATATTGTTTTCAGGTTAGAATTATGTTTGTCTTATATTAATAAGTAAGTTTTTTATTAACTTTTTTCCCCATTTATTATTTACTTTATTTAGAGAGAAAGCTGAAGTACCAGTGGGAATCAATTTATTTGGTTTATACATTAATAAAATATACTATTGATCTATACATTTTTCTTCCATTGAAGTCTTAACTCTATGTGCAGACCTGAGGAAATAATCACTAATATTTTTAGCACAACATGGACATTTTATTTACTACCTGATTGTGTTTCTGATCTTTTTTCCTTGGGTAAATGTTGGTGTAAATCACCTTGCTGAAATTGAACCTTGGCTGGTTTATTGCCATCTGGGTCCACTCTCTGCCGGAGCTTAGGTCACTTTTTAGCTGCTCTTGCAGGTCATTTGACAGGAAGGGATCCAGTTGGGTCAGCACAGTGCAGTCCGATCTCATTCAGTCATTCAGCATGCCTACATCTACACTTTGAGAAAAACCTGAGGAAGTGCATCTGAAATTCCAGTACTTCTGAACACCTTTTAGCTTAGTGAGAAATACTGTCTTCAGGGACTTTTTCTGTAGGAAAGAATTCATTCAGTCTTATTGCTGTCCAGGGAATTACTTCTTGAAGCCATAGCTATATTAATGATACCATAAAATGTCAAAGACATAAAAAAATATGATAATATTAGAATAAATGCATAATTGCTGGTGTTCATTAATGAGAAAGCTGGAGCTGAAGTACCTGTACCAAACTGAAGTGTGATATCACACCAGTAAGTGTTAGAAGTATTTACTTGCAAAAATCCTTTGTATGATTTTGATCTCCAGTATTTTTTCTCCTGCCCATATCTGTAAATTACCTCACTGCAGTGAAAGGTCATGGCATTCTTTTTTGGCTTGGCTTCATCGCCAGCTTTAAGAGTTAATAATAAATAATATAATGGATAGTAACCAAAGATTTAGATATATTAGTACAGCGCAGTGACATTTCAGATATGATCCGTATCTGGAAGATAAAATTAACTAGCAGAGTGCTCAGTATTTAAGAAATACGATTTTGTGGAATTTTGATTGTATTTTTCAGGTTTACAAAATCCCTGGCAAAATTGTACTGTTCCATCTTGAATGTAAAAGAGGAAAATCTCTGTGAAATAAGAGTAAAATGAAAGCAATCCTGGATGAAGTTGTGAACAGTTGTAAATATTTTGAAGCCATTTGGAGAAGAGTCAGTCACGTGTGTTTTGATTTTGGGAGTAAGTATACTAGGGAGATCCACTCATCTCCAAATATCTACATTGATCATCCTGCAATGAACCAGCACTCGCCTTCATGCCAGCCTGGTGTGTATCACAGAGCTGTGTCTTGTAAACATGCAGGGTATCTGCTGTATTCTGTGTGTTGTGATGGCTCAGTAATAAAGTTCTGTGCTTCAGCTTCATCTTTAAATATGAAGCATACTGTAATGGATATGTGACATCAGGTGGTTCTGCTGTTGCAAGTATGGATCTCTGGATTGATTTCAAACTGAGGGCTGCCTTGCCTACCTCTACAGGGTGTGCAGGTGATGGCAACAAATCACTACACGTACAGTTCAGACTGTTTTCTGGCAGAAGGATAAAACTGGTATCTTGCAGTCTAGCCCTGGGAATTGCTGGTTATGTGTTCTAAAAAATCATTCATGTTTTCAGTTTTGTTGAAAACAGTAATTAATGCAGAATACTGGAAAACTGTTGGAATACCTTGTGAGACTGATGGCACACCCATCTGCAGGATGTCACTCACGCATCCACAAACTCCTTTCATGTAACCGATGCAAGAGGTGCAAGTTCATGATTAAATAATACCAAGTATCTGTATCAATTTTGTTCTTGGATGTTCTATTTACCTGTCTAGCCATCTGTCAGTCCCTTAGGTGCTCTGCAAACATCAAAAATCTCCACAGAAGAAATCTGTTTTTTCTTGAAACAATATGGAAAGGCAACACAATGGCATTGGTCAGCATCAAAGGCAAGAGTGTCAATTCTCCCCCAACCTTTTTCTAAATCACCACAGACAATAGTGTCACAGTCTTTTATTCAGGATGGTAACCCAGCCATCATTGCTGAGATGAACCTTTATCATTCCTAATATGATTTCTGTCTACCCAGTATCTCAAAGCTATAACCTGTCTGTTGCTACAGCTCAAACTGTCACTCAAACTTTTAATATTTCAGTTCTTGCAACCTCCTTCTCTTTTGACTCAGCTGCATGTTCCAAGTGCTCCTCCCTGTGACTGCATAATCCCAGCCCCTCAGCCCAGACTTAGCTGCTCTTGCTGCCTAGGGAGAAAGTAATTTTTTTTAACTTTCAATATCTGTAAAAAGCATCTGGCTAGTTAGTTTTTTAAATTACATTTATAACTGACTAACGAAAACAGAAACTCAACTTTGCACATTTCATTAAGTGGAAAAAAAAGAACAAATGAAACTGTTCCTTTTTGCTGAATCTGTAACTAAAACTGTAGGGTGTTTTTTTTTTCCAGTCACTTTTTTGAAAGTGACACTTACTTTGGCTGATACTGACTGAGCTGTTACATTGGCTGGGAATTTCACTGTGCAACGATTTTATGAATGTAATGTATCCTGTGGTTAATGGGAGTTTTCTGAAGATACTGCGTTAGATAAATGGATGACTGGTGGAAGATCAAGCAGAATGGCAATGCAGCTTCCCAGTATGTGGCAGGGATACCACGATGCAGGTGAATTAATGATGGTAAAGATACACCCCATCTTACAACTCTGAGGCTGGGAGCTAAAAAAACAGCAGATAGTAGGTGGCTGATAAAGACTAGTATGAATATGGGGAAAATAGTCAGTGGGATGCCCTGAGAGATCAGGTTGATATCAGTCTCATGGGTTCTTTGAAGTAGGCTGTTGTCAAAATCCCTAGGGCCTGACAAACTTAGAGATAGGTAGCCATGAGTTGGAGTAGTTTGTTCATTTTAAGGTGTGTTTTTATGACAATGCTTCTCTCGAAACAGGCTTCTGCATCTGCACGTTTTTGAGGTCTGTAGTATGGAATAAGGATGGACTTAATGTGCCTGAGGAAGGTTAATTAATTTCAGCTGATCATATTGCTGTGATCCGATCACCGTGTCTTTTGGGACGTTCTACCAAACTTTTAAAGCCTTGTGTAAATCTTGTGCAAACTGAAAAAAATGGAGTTAAAAGGAGTATTTTTGCTTGTGAGCTAGAGTTTGTTGCACATGCAAACACACACATACTGAAATCCTCTGGTTGTCTTTTGTGTTTGCCTTTCAAGCGCCTCAGAGAATGAGCTGGGAAAGATACAAATGTCTCTCCGCTCACACAACCATAGCAAAACAAAGAAAACCCATACCTTCCTGAAACCTCACCTTTGTTTGTGTAGACACCTTTGTCTTCTCCAAAGACAAAGAAAGTAAGACTATCAGCTCTTTTATCCTGAGGGGAAAAAAAACCAAACGCCCTGGAAAAGCATGGTTATTCCTTTTTTTTTTTTTTTTTTTTTTTTTTTTTTTGTGGAGAGTCACTGCAAGCTTTTGAGGCTGAAGTGTTTCTAGATTCTTTTTCAAATGGAAGGGTGAAGAAAACCTTTTTTCTTTTTAGCAGATTTCAAATGTTTTCTAAAAAGCCACTCAAAATAAAGACATTTGAGTTCCCTTTGAGTGGCTTTTTAGCTACTCTGCCGGTCAATTTTTTCTTCTTTTGGTTTGCCCGGTTGTTTCCTAAGGAACTAATGATCTTTTCCTACCTCTGTGCTCTCTGATTAACTCAGAGGATCATGGAATTGGAACATAAGTGCTTGCTAATGGTCACCCTTGTAAGGAGACCCCGGGGACATTGCTGAGGGGTGAAAAGAGCATAGCTTTTATCACAGTGGTTTATTTCCTTTGAAATTTCACCGCCTACCTGGCATTCAGCTCACACTGTTTTGGGCTTTCAGAAAACTCTCTGATGCATTCAAGCATGAAGGTGTTTATATATATATATATATAAAAATGTATCTATATATAAAGTGCTGACATACATTGCTGCCCTCATTAATAAAAGCAAGGAGCGATTTATATTTTGTTGAGTCAGACACTAGAACTTTTGCGTAGAGAAGTCTTGAGCAGGTACAGATGGCAGACCAAATCCTGAAGCTGTTTACTAGCCATCAATCCCAGGCTCAATCCAGAAGCTCAAGCAAAATACCAGTGAAGTAATAGGATGCTTTGTTTTCGTATTCTTGAATTTTCTAAGAGAGCTATGTAGTTTAAATAAAATTCTACTTTAGGTTTCCCTTTAGCCCTGTGTCGTTGCTGCCTTGTGCAGCCTCACAAGTGATTACAAGCTGTGTGAACTGTGGTGTGTTATATGGTAAATCACATAGAGCTGAAATGGATCACAATATGCTGTGGACAATGTTTTTAGATCTTTTCTTTAACCATTTGCAATAAATAACATATTGTAATTAGCAAAATACTTTGCCTTGAAAAGCACCCATTAAAATACTGCTGCAAAAGTAATAATGGAGTTTGGAAAATTACATGGTACAAAATTATGCATTTTGCTACATACAGTTTTATTCATTTCTGAAAATGATTGTTCTCTTGCAGGCATGAAAATCTAGATACATTCCTAATCTAAGATTAATAGGAAATACTTCAGTATTTCAAATAGCTCTTAAATGTATTTTGGTTTGATAGCTGATTGTATGTTATGTTTGCAGCCTTTGTGCAAAGCAATATTTAATAGTTTAGTTAAAAAAGTTTGTTTCTTCATAATGAATATAGATGAAAAATATGTATTTTCATAAATCTAAAAATCCCTGTGTATATAACACAGTTGATGTTAAGTTGCCACATGGCTTGGAATTTAGAATAAATTCCATTTAGAAAATGACCTTACAAGTTAGTAAAATGACTGGATTAGCGACGTTACAATGGTTCTGTGGAAAAGCAACTATTGGAAAGTTCTTAATATTGTCACAGATCACTTACTGGTTTTTCCTTTAAAGGTTTCTCCTTCTCTGGCAGTTGGACTTGATGATCATTAAAAGTTCCTTCCAACTGAAATATTCTATTCTAGTCTAGCCTAGTCTAGTCTAGTCTATTCACTGTCATTCTTGTATTTATAGGTAGTGGTTGTCAATTGCTATAATGGCGTTATAGTTCTCACCCAATTCTCTTACTGTTATCATAAATTCTTAACTTTCCTGAAATTCAAGTATAAAATATGTGAGGATTAATCTAATATTTTGTTTCGTGCTTTTTTAATGACCACCCTTGCGGCATGAAAACAAATATCCTAATGCTCTCACATTTTCTTTCGAAATTTCTGGGGCCAGATTTGGTCTAGTTGATTTACAGAATTTGCTTCATAGTATTGTGAAAAATAAAGCAAATTAAAACAACTTAACTGTACCCTCCATCATAGAGAGGTTTCAGAGGGAAGAGACCTGGAGGAGTATGTTTTTTTTGGGTGTCATCTGGTCAATTACCTGCCTGTCCTGGACCACTAGCAAAATACAGCACCTGAGCTTACCTTTCAAGCTCAATGTTAATGTCAAAGTCTCAGCATGAGTTGCTAGTTACATCTGATTTTGTACCAGTCCTGTGCTTGTCAGAGACATTAAAGGAATTAATCTTCTGGCTGGAAGATTCTGTCCATAGAGAGGAATTTTTATCAGGCATTTATAAAGGCTTAAAAAGGTGGTAGATAACAGCTGGCAAAGATACCACTGCTATAGTGCACTTATCCTCATTTTATGCTTAATCTTGTTCTGTAATATCCAGTTTAGAATAGTTGGTCCTCTGACTCAAATTGCCTACGCTCACAGTTGTGATGATACTCTTGGTAGTACTGGGGACAACGACTACTTTGAAACTGTTTCCTGTTGTGATCTTCTTCCTTGCGGTGTGGTGTATGCTGATATGTTACAACTTGCATCTTGCAGTGTTTTATTGCTTAATTTAACCATAGCTTGCATTTCTTATGGTTTGATTGGTTGGCAAAGCCTACAGAAATTCTGAGTCAGATGCACCTATTTCTGGATGCCCAATATAATTAGGTGCAGCCCTGAAGTAACATGTTTTGTGCAACTTTCCAGGCACACAAAATGCAGGAATACAAGAAATGGTTTAAAAAGTGTTTGGGAAAAAATAATGCCTTTTAACTTTGAATTAGGATTGTACTTGCTCTGATGAGGCTCTTGGTAATGCTGAGATTCTGCTTTTGTTTTTCTTTTTTTTCTTTGTTTTTTTTCCCCCCTTTTAATAATTTTGATACATATGAAATATGTGAGATGGACATTCCTGGCAATGTAGGTGTCCTGTATAACCTCATAGTGGCTCTATAGAACTGGCATTGTCATTAAATTCCACAATTCCCTGTCCTGGGACATTGCAGTTGAAAGTCAGTTTTGTTTCTGTAATTGGTGTAGTCTGGTTTGCATGACCAACCTGGTAAGAAGTGTGCTAATTAGAGGTGCTTCACTTGGGTGCATGGTGCTGATTGAAAACAGGACTGAAACCAGCAGCTTGTATTCCAGGGGACATAGGTGTTCTTCACTACTGATCATTTTTGGCTCCTAACATCTGGGTTTGAATCTGTCATTGGGAGAGGGAAGCAGTTTGACTATAATTGTCTTACTGAAAATGGAAAATTATCTGAGAAATGTTTCCACATATTTGAAGACTAAGATTCTGTTGAACAGAGGAGTGTTAACTGCATCAAACATGATTACGTGCTTTACTGCTTGTGTGTAAATAATGGAGTAAAATCCTTATGAGTAGTAACTGAGACACACCTGGGAGCAATTAAGTACAGCAGCATATAATACTGGTTTTCCTTGAAATACAAAAAATTTATCAGTACTCAGGGCACAAAATTGCACACCTCCATGTACTGAAATTATTGCCTCCTAAGAGAACCTGCTGGAATTTAAAGCCATAGGGAAAAAATTCCATTTGTTACGCAGTTTTATGAAGAAACACAGAATCTACTTTTAGTCTTTATTTAGGTTTATCTTATGAGGTCTGCCATTGTTCATCTGCTTCATTTAAGAGCTGGTGTCCTGTATCATCTCCACCCTTGGCTGAAGGTGGGCATGGTTTTCTTTGAGACGTACCAATAAATGTCTACCAAGGTGTGGCCGTGTGGGAAGCCTGGCTTGCTTTTTGGTGCTGTTAAGCTGCTGGTCTGCTGTTTTGGTGATAGTTACTTCAGATCTGGGCAGTCGGTCTCGAAGTCTGTGGTGATGTGAATACTAGGTTTGTATCACTATGTGCCTATATTTATGTTTAATTAGGCTTTTTCTCTATTGCGTATCTTCTTTTTTTTTTTTTTTTAAATACATGGCCTTTTGAGTAATGTTTATTTTCCCTACTAAAATCCTTTGCACGTGATTTTTTTTTTTCTGGGAAACCCTACCTTAAGATTAAAAATACTCCATTTAAAATATACATATTGCAAAATGATGTTAAATAGTTAAGAATAGATTATTGAGTTTCTTTTTTTTAAAATAAGTTTTATAATCCAGTTAAATAGATAATAATGGTAAATGCATTCCCTAAAATTCCAGTAAATAACATGGACAACATCTTGAATTACCAAGAGAGGAAAAATGAAGTGACATTGGAGATGTGAAGAGTGGAAATAAAAAGCCAAAGCTGAAAATCTGGGAAATTGTTGTGGTATTTTTGGTTTATTTTTTAGAAGGGAGGAAATAATTTTTAGAAATATACCATTCTAAAACCCATACACAGTAATTTTTTATAAATAATATTGAGGTGAATGAAAATCTATCCCTTGCTCTGTAGCTTTTGAAACTTTGGCATTTCCTCTGTGTTGTAAACTTTCTCTTCCTTTTGATGATGATTCTTTCCTTTTGACCTAGCAGCCATCCACTGGAGAGGTGTGCCAGTGCAATGTGAGCATCTGTAACTGTTACTTAGTGATACTACTGGTTTGTTCTTCATGCTGAATGCATAACAGAACTACTGCCAAGTGAATCAATTCCAACAAATTTCAAACCACCTTTGTGTGCATCCATACAATGGACTTCGAGCTTTTAAACATAAGTGTATATGTATGTATGTACAAACACACTGTTGAAGGTAGCAGCTCCTGCTTGCAAGGTGAAATGATGTTGGCTTTCCCCTTTCCACACCACTTAGGGCTAACTTGCACCAGAGTTAATGGGCTGCATCTGTCTTGTCTTGTACTTGGCCATGGGCCTCTTCTTGGCATCAGGTGGTAATCTTTTAGGCCTTACACATAGACCATGGGCTTTTTGGTCCAAAGTATCCAAAAGAATGAGAATGTAGCAGCCCACCAGAATGGTGTTTTTTGGAGCACAAAACTTAAATAATATTTTATGACCTGTCAAGTAGCATATGAACTAGATCTGTCACCACTTCTTCCATCTCATGTCCTTCTCCATAAAAATGAGGGGTCGTCAGTGCAAACTGAAGACAAAGAGCAAAGCAGAGCTGGGGGCTGAACAGCTGAAGTGTTCAGGGGTATGATGTCCAAGGCCTCCTCCTGGCCACCTTCTCTTTAACAGTAAAGGCATACCCAAAGATACCTGTAGTTTTCTGTGCAGAGCCTCCCTGGGCCGTAGTGTTAGAAGGGGTGATTGTCAGTCAGAGCTGATGAAGAATGTTCTTGGTCTTGTGAAACTTTGGGATTAAAAAAATTTCACCCCAATTTGTAGTGAAGAATTGGCTCTCACTGTTTTCCAAATGGAATGTAAAAGTATGTGTTAGATAAAGGCTGAGCCTCAGTGTTAGCCACTTTGTACTTTTCAAAAAATGGATTGTGTCACTTTACTAAGAGGACTTTTTCACCTGAAATCAAAATACTTCGCAGAGTCCTCAACATTCCTGCGAAGAAAATCAACAGTTTCCTTTGATGAAAGTTTAGATGCTTGTGAATCAGTATTTGTTTTTCAGGAGAAAGTTTTGCTAAAATTTCCAACCAGCCATTTTCTGTTTTCCACTTCCTCTCTTTTCCTTGCAGATGGCCAACATGTTGAAAGGCAGTGAGACTCCCACTAGAGATTTCTTGCTGCATTTTTCATAAGGAATTCACAGAGGGAGGCTGATACTCCAAGAGATGAGCTTCTTTACTCTGGTTGGTGCTCTGGGAAGCACACTTCAGTATTAAAAGTGGAAAGTAGTGCTAAGGGCCTGGAAGAAAGCGTGGAGAGAGAGGGTAGAAGTACTGCTGAGTACTGGCTAAAAGCATTAGAAGCGGTTGAAAGAACTTGGCAAGCTGATACCCAGCTTTAACCTTTAATCAGCTACTTCAACCCCTCCTGAAAGGCAAAATTATGTGAAAAGGTGGGTGAGTCTGTCTGGGTTGGTTTCTGAAACTTGATGGGCAAGGGCACTCCGCTTTAACACCGTAGGAGTTTTATGTGTAAGCATGTGGGTCACCCTTTTTTAGACTCCGACTTCTGTGTTCTTGGTAATACTTTCAGTTTGGGTCTTGGTGTTTTCCAGGGCTTTTGCTGTAAGGGAGGCAAGGACCATGCAGCAGGGCCCTTCGGCAGAGCATAGCAACCGGCACCCTGGCAGCACATACCCCGGCTTGCACTGCACAGGCACCAAAGAGACTTGCTTTTGCCTTCACTGTTACCAAGGGCCCAGGTCTTATCCCTCATTACTGCAAATACAGCTCTATACTTTGAAATGATTGATATTTGCAAACCGTTAATAAGCCAGCTGCAGCATCATCACGCTAGCTGTTCCAGGCTCCGCTTTTCAACCCACTAGAGATGCAGATGTTCCAGGAGGATCCCACTAAAATGAGATCTTTGTCTTCCATATAGAATTGTAGACTCATAGAATAGTTTGGATTGGAAGGGACCTCTAAAGGTCACCCTACCTACAATAAGTAGGGACATCTTCAACTAGATCAGGTTGCTGAGAGCTCCATCCAGCCTGACCTTGAATGTTTCCATGGATGGGGCATCTACTACCTCTCTGGGCAACATGTATATTATTTCCTTGGTCGCAGTTTTCCTATCTCGGTTTGCGACAACCTGAAACCTCAGATACCTAAATAATGCTTTAGAAGTGTATTGTATCCCCTAGCACACATTAAAAAAAGGTGACTCTATTCATATGTATTTCTTCATATATATATATATATAAAAAATTTTTCTACCTTGATATGTTCTTTTAAAGACCTCTAATCAAAGTGAGCAGCACCAAATACATCATTTGTGGATGTTATATGAATATATGAAATGCTTGAACTGATAAACAATGAGTATAGTAGTATTCTAGTGTTGAGTAGTACGATGTGGTATTTTTAACCTATTTTTATCTGTGCCTGAAATGCTTTTCAGATAAAGAAGTCTTTTTGTTATGTGACTAATTATAGGATAATTCAAAGCAAAGTTGCTCCTACAAGTTAGAAATATTCTTCAGGTTGCTTAACATTTCACAACTCCTTGTTGAGAGAATGCAAATGAAGCAAGCTAGTAACTGAAGACAAATTGATGTTACACTCTGGTGTTGCTTCTTTTAAATTTGGCTTAAGGCATAATGTAACAGCTTGAGAAGCCAGTGCAACATCCACTGACTTTTATGATTCATTTGAAGTAGTCACATTTTTAAACATGAAGGAGCTTTTTAAGGCTATGCTCTTGACAGAAAAAAATATTCCTAGGAAAATGTGCCCTTGAATGTGCTTCTGTTTTTCTGCTGGATGCTGCTGTTACAGCAGTGTGGATTTCTTGGATCAGGAAAATAACCTAAAAGCTGTAGTGTTTTCTTAAGGTTATGTTATAAAATACCAATCAAGTGTCATTCAGCATTGAGTTCTGGGAAAATAATACATTTGTTTGGCAACTTCTGTTATTCCTAACCTTACTAATCTCAGTTAATACTGTTTTTAGAGGAGAACCTCAAGGAAAGGCCACAAGAACCAGTTGATCGTGCTGCAGTTCTAGTTGCAGTGGGGGCAGATGGCTGACAACTCTCCATACTTTACTTTGCATTGGTGCCCACCAGCATGTCCTGCTGTCTATCTGCTGCCTAAGCTCCCCACACTTTCAGCTTGCCATTTTCCATCTCTGCTTCCTTAGTGGACCTCTCTGCAGCTTGTTGAACAGTAGACAAGCTGAAGTGAAGCCCAGTGAGCAGAAACATCCAAGGGTTTGGTAGCTGGGGATTTGGAGATCCTACCACATTCCTGGGTACTTTTAAAAATTAAATAATTTAGGAAAGATTCTGCACTTTATATTTTCCCTAAATTCAGAATTGAAAAATATTTTGATTTTTTAAAAATTTCAGGGGGAATTTTTATGTCCAGTCCAGATCTTGAATGTTTTGTATTTTATGTAAAAAACATCTAAATGTTTTGATTGAAATGAAAATATACAACATACTGGAAGCAGATTGACCCAGACCATTTCCATAGTTTCTGAGTTTGGTCTGTGGGGAGTGGTCACTACTGAGTTGCTCGAAGCTCCTTGATAACCTTCTGCCCAGAGTTTTGGGGTGAAAACAATTAAAAGGTAGCTGTGGTGTGACTCTTCCCTTGCTCCTCCTGATGTCTCCTAATGATCCCAACTCTCTAGACATGAAGGTGCCATGGGACACAGCTGGCAACTATAGGTTGTGGGTTTTTTTAAGTTAAGGTTTAAAGCTAGTGCTAGATATCACCATTGCTGGTTTTAGACTACCACATGGACTGTGCAGGTTAATTTTTGTAACATGTGAGGCACGCAGAAGGTATTGAAATTCAGTGGGAGTGAGTTTTTGAGGCCTCTGAAGTTCCTGGAAGTGCCAGGCAAACGCAGGGCAAACGCTCTTGCTGGGCTTGGCAGGACGGGGGCATCACAGGGAGCCCACTTAGCAGCCAACAGCTATTTCTGCTGTGACTTCTACTGCAATTGGAAAGCAGTTATTGCCCCACATTTTGCAAAGGTATTTGGCAGTCACACAACTTGTCTCATGTTTATTGACTGATTCCAAGACAATATTGATTACGCTGTTATCCAAGTCCTGTTCTTTGCATATATAGTTAGCAATTGAAAAAAATGTGAGAGATACTGGGTGAGTGGAGAATTACTGTGATTTTAGTTAACATGTAGCCCCATGAGCAGCAGAATTAATAAAACCTGAAATTACATTTCTGGATTGATTTCCTGTTTTGTTGCCTTAAGATGATCAGAGCTCAATCTGACTGTTTTTCTTCAGCTGTGGCATGTTGCAGATCTCTCTCCTGTGCATTTCTGATATGCGGTAAGATCTGTGTTGCATGATGCACCTTGTCTTTGGTACAGGATTTGCACAAAGTTTCTTCCCTCCACCAGGTCATTTATTTTCAGTAAATATGTAAGAAGGAAACATTTTTGTGAGTTTCTTTCTCTGTCATGTCTGATTGAAGTCAGCTACAGGATTGAAAAGTCAATTTGCGTTGAGGGGAGGCTGGACCAGATGAGCATGCACACAGGCTGCCTGATTGCAGAAGGCTTGTTTCTGTAAGAATCCCCCTCCCATCCCACTGGTAGCCCATCCGTTACTGAAGAGAACTAAACTGACCATATTCCCAGAAGCATACAGTAGCAGTTCAAGACTACATGGCATTTTTTTTTGAGAATACACTGAGTTTCTCCAAGGACAGCTGAATTAATGGAGTAGGAATGGTAGCACCGATTTTCCTGTCCCAGAAACATGCAAGGAAAAGATGAGTCCTCTGTCTCAAAGGTTAACCTAAATAAAACACAAATCACAACATAATAGAACTGGCTTGTCACCTAGGTTTCATGTAAGGTTTTTCTGCCATGAACAAGAACAGCATTCGTGTTGAATGAGAGTTTTCCTGGAAAGATAAATGTTAGGTACCCCCACCCTGTTGCTTAATCTCTGTGGACGACAAAGGTTATAAATATGAAGATGAGAAATCACACCCTTTTACCAGCCTGGAGAGATGATGTTAAGCAATAATAGTGCTTTCTGAATAGTTGCCAGCATTTAGAAGTGTTATCCAAAGAAATCTCTCTACATAAACTGAGTGCCCACTAGGCTGCAAGGAGTGAATAAACGGAGAGATTGCCAGGAAAGCAGAGTACAGGGCACTGCTTGGACCAGGCCAGAGGTATGGGGTGGATGGAGGAGCCATAGGGGAAAGGGATTTTGCACCTTCAAAAGCTTCCAAAAGCTCTTACTCCTTAGGCAGATAATACAACCCTACTAGGGGAAGTACATTAAATTAGACTGGACAAATACTTGAGGCTGTGTGGAAAAAGTATACTACTTTGTACAGTAAAAGTAAAAGAACAGTTGCACATTTTTCTTCTGTAACCCTTTGGTCTTTCATAGCAAAAGCATAAACATCCTACTTTTTTCTTACTGAATAATATCTTATTTTTATTGATTTGGGCAATGAAATGTCTGAATAAATTGTTTTTGGAGTAAATTATTTTAGTTTTAAATCAGCATGTTTTAATATGAAGTGGTTTAGAGGGACTTTGCTCATCTGCAGTACACAAAAAATGCAATATCCTGCTTCAGCGGAACAATACGTAGTTATATCTCTTGATTTAATTTTCATCAAGGCTGTACACACTGTTAATTATTATAGTGTCATTCACGATGTTGGTGGCAAAGAAAATCACATCCTGGTGACAATGATAGTTCCATCCAAAGTGGCTTTTCTTTTCATTCCATGGCGTTCAGGAGAATGATGATTTTAGGCTCTCTTCTACTGCTGATTCATAACTGTAACTGGGAAATACTTTTTCTCTTGAGGTTTTTGTGGTTTTTCCCCCAGCATTAGCTCTAGTAGATTCCAAACTAACCTCTCAGCTGGGTGTACAAAACTAGTAACAGCTTTACAAAAATACCTATAAAAGCAAAGGATGAGATTAAAATTACTGATTTGAAATAGAAGGCACACATCAATAGTCCAGAATGAGCAAAAGCCTTAGAAGCAACATACTTCATGTTAGGTGAGCAGTCTAGCTGAATAGCAGGGTGGACGTTCAGTGTATGTGAGCATACACAGTGTATATGCATATACACTGGTTCATTTCTAAACTTGGCAGGTAGTGTAAACATGGTTTACAAAGACTTGGTTGGCATAATTTTTGTATCTGAAGTTCAAAAAGCTGCAGTGTTTTTGTTACATGCTTCCCTGTGCGTTTGAATGCCATCACATCTACTTCTGCTGAATGCTGTGGAAATTGGCAGCACAATAAGGTGTGTTCCCCTTCAGGGTTCCTTGTTTGAATGTCACTTACTCAATGGCTAAGGATTGCCTGTGTCAAAGGAATTAAATACTACTTGTTTCTGAGCATGTGTGTACATGACAAAAAAAAATCCATTTTATTTGTCACTAGTTGGCAGGATGGCGAAAAGCTCCAGGCAGAGAGGTTAAGAACTGAAGTTATATAAAAGCTGAAATGCCATTTTTTTTCAATGAAAGGTCATTTAAAGGCTTGGATGGAAAGGATGCTCTTGGAAAGAGGATCCTTGTGCTGGTTTTGGTTGGGTTTTGTGGTGTTTTTTCCCTCTACTGAAGAAAGAACATAACTGCATTTCTAAAATGAAGAAGAAAAACAAGCAACTAAGAATAAATGCCTAGCATTCATTTTTATTCTACATATACTTTCCTTGTAACTTTTGTAAGAGAATACTGCCATTTTTAACAAACCAGTTAGTAGCATTTTAGAGATACTAAAGAAAATAAATTAATAACAGCGTCCATTGTTTAATCAAGAATCATTTGCTAGTTACTGATGATTTTTGAGGAAGAATAAGAGTTTCTGAAAGACTTAAGTAAATGCCCTATCTTTTATCAGCAGTAAATGTGCAAGAAGTTAGTCAGTGTCCCTTTTAGGTTTCTAAGATTTGTGGAGTTGTAAACATTCTAGCAAAATTGCAGAATGCCAGCAGAATCCTATTTAAAATATTATTGTAAAGTTCTTTATAAAAACTTTTTTCCTATTTATGTTTTTATTGGCTCTCTGTAGGATATGGGTTCATAACCCAGTCATAATCAGTTCCACTCTGAAATTAGAAATGGGAATGAAGCCACTTTTCCACAAGTCAAGAGAGTAAATGCTGGTTTTGTTCCAGCAATAATGTGAATAATAATGGTTCTTCCTAAAGACGTGGAGTACAAGAGATGATGTATAAAAATCGTTATCTTGATGAAATGTTATAAGCCATTAAAAATATTGGGAATGAATGCAATTAATTTCAGTCTTTATCTGTAAAGTAAAAAATGAGCATTTTGCCTATTAAAAATATTTTAAATACTGTAAACATACACCAATATAATTTATATTGTCAGCTAACATTTTACATGCTTCTACCTCGAGAAATTTCCAGAGAGTATTTAAAGTTGTGGACTTCTAAAGCAATTTAAACTGAAAACAAATACAAAGAATTGTGGAGCAGCTGTTGACTATTTCTTAGAATTCATGGGGGGTTTTTTCTTCTTGGAATAAAAGCCTGGAATTTAAGGGAACTGGAAAACCAAGCGGAGATGAGAATTCCTATCTTAACATGCCAAAATGTGATCTTCTGGGTATGCCTCATTTCGTTAGAATAAATTGTATTTGCATGTTCAGGTTCCTTGTGTAGAAAATATGGACAGAAATACTCCAGTCTTCTTGTGTTGTAGAGAGGGACGTGATAAGAAATTTGAAACAAGTGATTTTCTTTTTGTTGCAATGCACATTGAAAATGAAAGACAAAGTGTAATTAGTGTATGAATTTCTGTGCGTTACTGATCCAGGAGGTGGGCTGCATGGAGGACCTTTCTAGTAGGTTTTATTCAAGCTTGTGACCCCAACGTGCAGATTCTTGAGGAAGGGTTTTGGTGGTGCCCTGGCCGAGGACATTGTTCTCTGTTGGTTCCCTTGGAGCGTCTATGGCAGCGACACACCTTTGAAGGAGTCAAGAGCCAGAGATGATAGTTTGTACACCATAAAAGATGAAAGATGTTTCTGTCTCCATAGAGCTATCTGAAATTCTTGGGTGTTTCAAGGGGCCAGAGTGTTCAGGGACCCAAACCTAAACTCCATCAAGAGGACTGAAAATGAATTTCCTAAAGGCAAAATTCTTGCAATTTCCACTAACTTGTAGAAGGACAATTCCTGTGAGAGCCTGGGGAAGAAATTATGTCCAAATTGTTGTATGCGACAGTTAATGCCATAGAGAGAAGAAACCATTTGCTCTCAAGCATCTCAGAGTAAATCCAGTATTAGGAAAACAGTGTGATTTAAACTAAATTTTTAAACTAAATCGTATATGCTGAAATACTTGAAATCCTTATGTTTTTACTAGCCAAAAAGTGTATACCAGAACCAAAAACACTGCTTAGAGAGTATCATTTATGGCATTTTCATTAGTGGGGATTATGAAGATGATTATTTAAAAATTGTAAAAAGAAGAAAATGAACAGACTATTGCATAGTACTTGAGTATAATTTATGTATCTTTGGGGCATAGATCCCAGTCAGATACAAAAAGATCCATTCAAAGTCATGGTGCCAGTTAATAATTCACACATACATATGTTAACAAAAAGTAATGTTAGGTGATGTCAAAAGAAAAATTGTGCTTCGTGACACACTGTATTTTGCAATAACTAAGACATGGTCACATTGGATATGTGACAGACTTTGGTTTTATTTCTCTTGTCTGTTCTGGTCCTTTGGCAAACTTGTTCAAAGAATTTATTTTGAGAATATTCAACAGAACCTCAGGAGTTGAGACGGGCTGTGAGTCTTTACTAGGTGAAGCTAAAACCTTTTAAAGAACATTTTAATTGAGATTACAGGTCTAGCTCGAAGCTTCAAGCATGTCTAATGTGGAAAAATAAGGAAAAGAAGGTCAGTTTGATTTTGTGAAGTGACGTTTGTTGCAATTATAGCAGTTGAAAATCAAGTACAAGAACAGTGGATATTTGAGACAGCAGATGCGTGCTATTGGTAGACATACGGGACTCAGATAAAATTATTCACTGACAGCTAGCAAATAGGTGTGGTGAGGCAGAGTGATGTTGTGCGGGGTGCTTTGGTTGGTTTTATTTCACTCCGTTACCAACAGGAAGCGCTGATCTGCGTTTTATGGCAAGCGTGGTGCAACTCACCTTCCTTCCTTGCTTGCGAGATCTCTTCCTGCTACCTCTCCTAACTGGGCGCATTTCATGGTAATGTTAGGAAGACAGTAAAGTCAGTTCACCTTAGTAACATTTGAGACCTTTTTGAATATGGTCTACTTTTTGTCATATTGCAAATTTTCAAATATTCTGGCATGTTTTCTCTTTTGAAGCATTTTGTATACGCCTTGTACCAAAAACACTGTAGCTGTTTTGTTGCTCAGAAAAGCAGTGTGCTGAATTTTATACTTCTCAACAGGAAGCACAGGGACTATATCCATTTTTCAACACTCGTTCATCTTTGCAACTCTGGATTTTGATAGCCACCACATTTTTTCTGTAGGCACGTCTCAACCCCTCTGCTCCTCCCCCTGTTTCACTGCCTGTTTGTGCTTTTGTGCCTCCCTGTTTTCTTTCCTTTCTTAAATTCACCAAAGGCATTTCTTTTTCCTCACAATGATGATGATCTTTTTCTTTCCACCTTATTTTCAGGCTATCTTGCCATCAGTAGACAGCACTTGACTATGTTCTATGTCATTTAGTGCTGTCTATGCCAGTGATGTCAGCTTTTATAAACTTCACATGGCTGAGAACAGACCTTATGTGGGTTTTGGGCGTGTCCATTGACTCCCAGGCATCTGTTGCAGGAATATGTAAATACCAGGGAAGGAATTAAGAGGTGGCCATTTAACTTAGGCAGATAAGGAAGAAGTTACCCTGGAGTTACAGTGAGAGCTCCATACATTTAACATAATTTTGATTACTGACAGCAAGTTTTTGTGAGTGCCATGAAAGCTGTCATCACAGAATCACAGAATCATGAAGGCTGGAAAAGACCTTTAAGATCATCAAGTCCATTCTATGACCTAACACCACCACATTGGCTAGACCATGGCACTAGGTGCCACATCCAGCCTTTCCTTGAACACATCCAGGGATGGTGTCTCCACCACTTCCCTGGGAAGTCCATTCAAATGTCTAATCACTCTCTCAGTGAGAAAGTGATTCCTAATATCCAACCTAAACCTCCCCTCGTGCTGCTTCAGTCTGTGCCCTCTTGTCCTGTCACTGGTTGCCTGGGAGAAGAGCTCAGACCCCACCTGACTACAACCTCCCTTCAGGTAGTTGTAGAGAGTGATTTGGTCCCCCCTGAGTCTCCTCTTCTCCAGGCTAAACAACCCCAGCTCCCTCAGCCTATCCCTATAAGACTTTCCCTCTAGTCCCTTCACCATTCTCATTGCTCTCCTCTGAACCCTCTCCAGCACCTCAACGTCCTTCTTGAAGTGAGGGGCCCAGAACTGCACACAGTACTCGAGGTGAGGCCTCACCAGTGCTGTGTACAGGGAGAGAATTTCATCCCTACTCCTGCTGGCCACACTATTCCTGATACAAGCCAGGATGCCATTGGCCTTCCGGGCCACCTGGGCACACTGCTGGCTCATGTTCAACTGGCTGTCCACCAGCACTCCCAGGTCCCTCTCTGCCAGGCTGCTCTCCAGCCACTCTTCCCCCAGCCTGTAGCGCTGCCTGGAGTTATTGTGGCCAAAGTGCAGGACCCTGCACTTGGTCTTGTTGAATTTCATGCCATTGGTCTCGGCCCATCTACCCAGCCTGTCCAGGTCGCTCTGCAGCTTCTTCCTATCCATTGATTAAATATGACATGTTAGAGCATACAGAAGAGAAAAATCGGAGCCACTCGTGTCATCCAGAGAGGAGGCATTGGCTGCCTTGGTTCAGCTGCGGTGGGTAGGCCTGTGCTCATCTTGGTCTTCCTACATCTTGAAGCACTTGGCTTAAGCCCTAAGGTGTGTTTCTTAGCCCCACTCTGTGTACCTTGTCGACAAGTTCTTAAGGTAGCATCCAACAGGCTTTCAACATATTTCCAAGATAAAGACAGGAACTACTAAAAGCTGTCACTGTGTATTCAAAGTGCATTCTGGGTGTGCCAGGACAGCTCAACTCAAGTTTAGTTCTCCTTTCTGAAACAAAGTATTTATTCCCCTTTTGTCCTAGCAGATGTCCTTTCCCTTATGTCCCTGCACAAGTCTGAGCAGGAAAAATGAGTCAAGGCCATATAAAATAAAACCAGAAATTCCTGGTATTTGTAATGTAGTTATAAGGAAAATGCAGCAAATTGGCACATTCACATCATCTAAGTTGCATACAGATCACCGGTGTTCATGTTACGGAAAATTATGTCGTTCTATACAAAGGCTGTGCATAATAAAGGAAAACAAATGACAGTGCACACACATTTCATGTCCTGGGAAGAAATAGCAAAGCTGAATTTTATAAATGTTAATCATGTCATTTACCCCATGCCAAAAAGTTTTTGGATGATGGGGTGATTAAAACTGTGAAAGAACACATTCAAATTACAGTACATTTTATAAACTAACATTAATGAAAAATTAGTGTTACCTGTCACATAAATACTTTCCATAATTAATTCAAATTGTAAGGTTGAAAAAATCTCTTGCTTTAGAAAACAGCTTTCAGTAATAATACCCAGTGAGGCTAATGTAATGTTTCTGAAGATAGATATTTTAAATTGAAAACTTTGTTGCCCTTGTTTCCTATACCATCAATGTCATGGTGAAAAAATACGTTTTTTGTCATCTTCGTACTCTTTTTCAGCTTGATTACATTTACAAAAATAAACCATCATAGCCAAACTATTAAGGTATTTATTCTTTCATCAGTTTGAAGGTCAGGTTAAATGAACAATAAGTATTAATTCAGATATTGATGAGGATTCTTGAAACTGTTCATGTAGAATATCTGTGTTCCCTGCATTTGTAAGAAATTACTGCAGAATATGAAGCAATCTCCTTGTTCTTTTGAGAACTGTATTTTATACCTTTTTTTTAAAGAAAGGGAGATACTTCTTAAATCACTTTCAGTTAGTCTCAGTTACCTTTCCACCAGTAGCCAGTATCATTTCATATAGGGAAATGAGCTTTCTACCCTTGACTACGTTCTGGGTCAGTGTAAAACAAAACAATAATTTAAGAAGGTGCAAATGACAGCATAGAGCTTCTGTATCTATAGAAGGTCTTCTAGATGCCTTAGAGGTAAGTGGTGGATGCATATTTGTAGTTTATGCTGCTCTGTGGAGAGTTTTGGTTCTTCGTTGATACTGTGACTTTTTAACACTGAAGGAGTCAGGTTTGAAAGTTAGGTATTTAGTATAATCACTTTGTCTTTCCTTTTGGATTAGAGCTCTACCATTCCATTGTCTACTTCTGTAACTTAACAAATCGCATTGGAAAGATTTTGTCATTAAAGACTGAACTGAGAGGCATACTGTGACAAAGCAAGGTATTAATCTGTGAGGAGTACAAAAGTACCACTGCTATCTGATAATAAGGTATTTTAAACATCAGTTGATTATGGTTTTGAGTATCATTGGAGCTGGACGTTTTCAAATTGGAGGAGTGGTACTGTACTGGTAGTTTTAGAGGTGATCTCTGCTGAAAAGCTGTGTATACTATATAATCTACAAACATTAATTAATAAAATTTAAATACTATTAGCTACATGCTCTGTTGATTAACTGTAAGTAACCTGAAGTGCAAAACCGTAGCCTGTCCCTGTATTCTGCTCTGTTCGTTTGTCTTGCTCCTTAGCGAGGAAGCTTTTCTGTCTGGTATGTTCTTCAGCATGGAAACAGAATCAGAATGAATCTCTGGTCTAGGAATCCAGACAGTCTAATTTTCTTTTGTTGTTGCTGTTTATCTTGTCAGTTAAGTTGTCCTCTGTGCTTGTGCGTGGGGCTGCACATGCGTCAGCTCTTTTCCTGTATTTTCAGGGTGGATTTGTAGCACTTGTCATAGCGCAGCCTTCGTGAAAGCTTTCTTTAATTGAGTCTAAACCCACACAAAAGTGTGTTCCTTGTTTTACAAGCTAGCATTTAGGAAATATAAACTATTTTTAAATGGCAAGATCTTCTGAATGGTCAGGAAAAAGATGCGAAGAAGTAAATTCTGAGTTCATATTATCAGCTTGCCATACTGAACATATCTTCTTAGGAGAATGGTGACCTGATGAGAAGAGAGAAAGAATGAATTCTCACCATAGAAGATCACAGGGGTATTCTAGTTTAGTAGATAATTTCAGAACTTGACAAAAAAAAATTCTGACAGACAGGAACGTCTCTGAACTCACAGAAATATGCCTGCTGGTGTCATACCCTAAAGCAAACTTTAGTTCAGGTGTCTTCTGTATTTTATACAATACTCATTTTTTCAGGTAATAAACAGTTTGTAATGGTATTTATACATTCATGATATCTCTGGTTGTCCTACATCTAGTCTTATGTTTCTGCTAAAACAAAGGGCAGTATGACATTTTTTTCTGGGTTATTATGAAAAGGTGTTATATGCTATGAAACCTTACAGCAACTATTTTATAAACTACCGAACAGTTTCGTAAGGAGCAATAAAATACAACATTCACCACTATGGAAATAATAGTTAGGGATAATGTCTTAAAAGAACTGTCTTGCAGTTGATTTTCTTGCATGGACTTTTCTTGTTTTACTTCTGCTTGCTTACATATGTGAAGTCTAGACAAAACTACCATGCACACCCATCTTTTCTTGCTGGCCAGGGGGATTCCTTAGTCCTGATAATCTCTAAATGTGTGGTTTTGCATTGCTTGAATACACTCTGTACACCATTGCAGCCTCAAAATAGACTTGAATTTCCCCTTATAAGCAGCAGTCCTGGGGTTGTAACAGCAGTAATTCAGTCTTGGTGTCGATAGCAAGCCACTTCTTCTGTTTCCAGTGAGGCCAGTGAACTTGCAGCTTGTATCTCAAGCCAGGGCCAGGTGCCAGGGCCTAGCTTTACAGCCGATGGTTCCCTCTCTCCTTCGTAGCTCCCAGTGCCATTTCCCCTCTCCAATAGTTAAACCCCTTACTTGCCACTGCATCTTCTGGGCCCAGCTTTCACCTGGTGAGCACATGGAGCTTGCCAAACTAATTGTTCTCTGTGGACATCCATGGCAGAGCTCCCAAAACAGCTGAGAAAGTAGCTGGAGTGTATTTTTTGGGTCTCCTGGGCTTTTGGTGAAGCTGTTCTTCTACGCTTGTTGCATGTATGCCGAGTTAGAACCTAATTAAATTCTGCATTCTTCCACCATTCTTTTCCTTTTTTGATACTTAAAAATAAACCAAAACCAAATGCTGACATTTAAGTTCTTGGTCAGCTTTGCAGCTGGAGTGTGAGTGCTGCCTTTATTTGCAAGTGAAGCTTCCAGGAGTTGTGGAAACAGGGCTCATGGCAAAGTTTTGCTGTACTATGTCTCCCTAAATGACAGGCAATGAGAGGTTGGTAGCCAGAAAATATGTACAGACTTCAGGTGTTTTGAGGATGACATTTCAAAAAAAGAAAAAAAATATAAACCTGACACTGGAGACAAAGATGTATGGCACTTGTCTGGCATTTTCATTTGGGATTGATGAGTTGAAGTCAACACGTTTCTGCCTGAAACTCGAAGAGAGATTTAACCATCTGTACTCTCATGTTTCTGTGGATTGCATCTGGAGCCTAAAAGACAAAACAGGAGGACCGTTGAGAGTTCAGGATGGTGTTTAACATTTTGATTTGCCAAGTAAACTTTGGGCATCACATCCTAAAATAACATGGAGAAGGTTTTATTTCAGCAGCAATCCATACCTGGTTTGACAAATAGCACTTGGTACTAAGAACTGGCACAGAAATATTACTCAGAGCACAATGTAATTGTCAGAGCTGGGGTATGTTTGCTGGTGTAGAAAAAAAGCTCACACATAAAATGTTAGTGCTGAGTTTTTTCAATTTATTATTAATATTTTAGCTACATCGTATTTTTTTTTTCACTATGCAAAAGCCTTTTTTATCACTGATGACTCAGATCTTGTAGTCCCCAGCTCAAAGAATAAGTTCTACCCAAATCAGAGAATAGTATAGGAGTAAGGATGCCCTTATGAGTTTGGCTTTGCAGACTGAGCTTTATCATCTGCAGTCCATAGCTTTGAGAGATTTTTCAGCTTACCCAAGTTTGCTTGAACAACTGTGATTTTGTTGTAGTACATGTTCTTCTTTGTCTTTTTTACTGATGAATACACATATATTATGGATTTTTGGCTTGCTGCAGATTTCTCAGACTTTGTGGGAAATATTTTTAAGAAGAAGAGTAATATTTGGTGGTTCAGTGAAGGTAAAAAAAGGCTGGCATTTTAAAAAGTGAAGTTATATTGAAAATTAGATAAATGCTATAGTTAAAAGAAAGGTAAATCTTTGATGTCATGCTGGCACAGAACATCTACAATTGCAATGCCACTCGGAGAGCTTTGCTGAGAGATGGGTAATAAGTTGAAAGCTTAGGAAGAGTGTCTTGAAAGCTTAGACTTTCTGTGTGATGCACTGGGGAAAACTTGGGAAAAGCTGAGTTGGCTGAGATTATTTTTTTTTTGAGAAAAAGGCTTCTCATATATATGATGTGGCAAAACTATTTGAAAGATGCTTAATGTCACTTTATATTTTATGTGCTTTCTTTTGGAGTTACTTATTTTCGTTCTCTCATTTTAGCAGAGCTGTATGGAGAGAGGGGAGACTTAAGTGTTCTCAGGACTGGAGATGCCTGGGAATTCTGATAATGTGAGAACAGTCCTGAAGACTTCACTGTCTGTTTCTGTATTCAAAAATGATTAATTCATATCAAAAATGATTAATTCATATGTGCACTGTTGTACATGTGGCTCAGTTGTAATGCAGCATAAACTTAAGGGCAATGAATGCTCTTTCTCTTTTCTAATGATAGCTTGAGCCAGTATCATTGCCTGCTCTCAGATCTGCCTGATGTTTCTCATCTATGTCTCAAGGATGTGTTTTCAGTTATATTTTTTTGGTTTGGACATGCTAGCTGAGATTTTTTTCCAGCCATGTGTTTCCTTTCACCTGAATTATTTTGAAAAACATCAATAAAACAATCCGGCACAGTTAAGAAAGATAAAAAAGGAAAGAGAAAGAAACACAGATGCTTTTGCTTACATTTCGCTACCAAAAATAAATGAAAACAAGCAACCAGGAAAGAAGCTGTCAGAATTGCTTTAGAGCAGAGGTTTGCAATTGTACATGGATCTGACCTTTGGGACAGAACCTGTGAATATCTGCTGGCACTTGGTGACATTGGAAGCCTTTGGAAAGCAGGTTAGAAAGTCACAAGTGGATTCTGCCATGTTCCTGACTCTGGGATGTGCTGGCTAGGGCTGAAGAGGGCTCTCTGGAGCTGTGAGGGGTGCAGGGAGCTGGGAGTGAGCCCCAGGCTTTTCCCTGGTTTGCTGTGGTAGCTGGATGCCAGCTTCGGTGGAGGAGCAGGTGCTTGGCGGGGCTCGGATATCTGCGTCAGGACTTGTGGGGAAGAGAGCCAAGCAGGATGCACAAGCAAGGTGTCTCTTCCCCCACCCCTTTTTTGAAGGTCCTCCTGCCTTTCCATAGCCTGGAGCTGGTGAACACCTTGCCTCCAGACATGTGCTTTGCAGCTGGGACATAGCTGTGAAATGGTGTTCACTCCTGGAGTTCCCTCATTGAAATGAATTATCAAAGATTTTTTTTTTTTTTTTTTTGACCCATCATGACATAACCAGAGAAAAAAGGGGCTCCCCTGCCCACGGACCTTTATGTTATGTTAGGATGAAGGTGATGCCAATGGCAATTGCACATGTCTACCTTGGCTCAGTTTCTTAATTAATTAATACTGCAGTGGTGTTATGAGGTTGGCTGGATTTCTTTCCCTTTCCTGCACTTCCTCTGGCACAAGAGATTTTTCCTTCACATTTCTTAGGGTGATATGTTGCATTTCCTTCAAATCTAGAGCCTATAGCAAGGCTGATGTGTTTAACTGGATTTTGAGCCTCTGCCTTTCCTCCCCTGGGTATGAGTGACGCATGATACTGGCCCTCTTGAAACAAATTAATGTAACAAAATAATTTCAATCATTCAGTGATTTAAACAAATAATTTAAAAACAATGAGCATGCATTGTGTGTACTTAGTTCCCATCTAAGTTAGACTGTACCTTAATTAAGATAAATTGGCTTTTCTCTTTATTTACAGGAATTATGTTTTGTTCTCCCTAGCAAAACCTGGATGTGTGGCTGTTTCTGTCCAGTCCAACTGACCTTGCTCAAGCTGACTGATTTCTGTTTGTCACCAGGGCAGGGTAGTAGCCATAAGGAGACTTCTTCTGACCTCACCCAAGAAGAGGCTGAGGATTAACCACTTCAGTGCTGGCAGAAGGGACCTTGCTGCTTTTTTTGCTGGGCAGGGGGATCTGTGGTGCTGTGGGGAAATAATGATTTGGTGACAGATCCACAGGCAGTATTAGTAATTGCTAAAGAGAAGACACTAGTTCATGTCACGAATGTGTATGGAGTTTTGGAAAAAGACACATTGTAAATGTTATTATTATTAATATTAAATTTTACTTAAGATTACTCTGTGAGTCTATGTGGTTATGCAGGTGATATAAGGAAAGCCATCTGCTTCTGAGCAAGGTGATGAACCATTTTTCTGCCTCCTGCCTTGCTTGCTAGCATGCCTAAAATAAACATGAGATGGTGAACTGCACTTGTCCTCATCCTTACATTGCTGAGGGACAGGGCAGTCTGTTTATTTGCATTAATATGTCTGTGCTTTAATCCTTTTTTGCTATTTACTCTTACTAAAAGAAGAGGATGGGACTGCAGAGTTGGGAGCAATTTGGGTCACTGTGACTCCGTTTGCAGCGTATGGGGTAGTTAATGGGTAAGAATTAGTTCTAGTTACCTACTTTCCAGGTGCCTGCTGACTTGAATCTCATTTCCCCTTACTTTTCTCATCGGTTCTTCTTTTATTTTCTTTTTTTTCTTCCCTTGACCTTCAGAAAGGTGCTTCTTGAATGAATATTTAAACAGGCCCATGTAGATATTGTCCAGAGAAATCAGTTGGGTTAAATTAGTACCCAGAGATAGACTCAAGGAGCATTCCTCCTCTAAAGGCACCTGTTACATTTCTTCTCACTTGTTGCTGCTGATCACACAGAACCATAACTCCTGTGCAACAGGTACACCATTGCCTACCTTTCTGACTAGTTTTATACAACAGTATTTCCCTAAAACCTTTGACCCTTATCAAGACATGCACACCATACATTTTAAGCACGCTGAAATCAAGATCCTATGTTAGGATTAGCCAAGAACATGTTGAACAAAGCCACCCCAAAGACATCTGACTCTTGCAGTCAGCTCACATTTTGAATACCATACTTGAATTGCCAGAACATTAGCATGCTTGTAAAATTTGAGGTTAACAGTGTTTGTAAAAAATTGTATTGCTTTGCATCAGTTGCCAAGCTGGAGCACACAAACATTATTATAAATAAACAGTTTTGCATGCCACTAGGAATTTTATTAAAATCTTCTAGCAACTCCTGTTTACACATATAAATTGTATTTCTTTCTTATGCACACATGAAATATGACCTTATCCTTTTATTGCACATCTTCAAGCTCTTAAACGTGTTTGAAGGGTGGATGTTTTCAGAAAAGTAACACATCATTTTTAAACAATACAAATCAAGACTTCAGTGTGAAATATTGCTATTTTTTTGCCACCAAAGTGCACAGTCTAAAAATAAAATTGCTGGCAAGTACTTAACTACAATAGTATAAGGAAGTGCCTCAAGAATAAATAAATAAATAAATGGGCCTTTAGCTAAAGCACTGGAGTAAAATGAAAGTGTAACTCATCTGGGAAGCCACATATTTGGAAGGTGGTATGCTATGGCTGGGTTGTCCAAGTTATCAAGAAAAAACTTTTCTATGAATATTTTTTGGAACTGCTCTGGAAACCCTTATGATACTGCATTTTCCACTGTGCAGAAGCCATTAAACTAAATTATTTGGAAAAACAGTAGCCACTAAATTATGGATGTACAAGCACCTAAATGTGCAATAGTAAAGAATTATAACTTTGTAAACAAAACAATACTTTTAAAAACAAAAAACGAAAATTAACTTCAAGATACTTCATATACTAGGATGTCTCAGAGTAACCATGACAACAGTCTGGGCTTCATGTTCATTTGCTGTATCTCAGCATGTACATTTTTTTCTTAACTGAAAAAAGAGGTGTGAGGGAATACTGTACAAGCACTAGAAAAAATAACTATGCTCTTGTTAACTTACAAGTGAGAACAGAGATATGTCACTGTAGGTATATTTCTATGCTTATCAACCAACTTTTTTATTGTTGTTTTTTCTCTCAGTGTCAGAACTATTTCTTATTCATACTGACATTCTTATTCAACTGACGAACTATAAAATGTGTGTTTTCCTGATATCAATAGATGCTATATTAAACATTTTTAGAACTGGAATTTTTCCTTCAATTCTGTGAGTGTTATGACCAACAGATTAGACCCAAATTATGTATGTATACATGTTTGTTTTTAAACAAACAAAAAAATTTATATGGGTTGCAGTTTTTCTTCTATTTACAATTACAAAGAGAAAATTGAAGTTAAAATAAAAATGAGTGTCTTCTATGATAAATGCTTATATTTTGCAGAAAATATCTGAATTTTAAAAATAATTTTTGTATAAAAGTAAACAGTGATACATCATCTGTACTGTGTCCAAAGTTAGTGAAAATAATCTGCCTTCTAGGAGAAATATTTTTATTTTTGCTCATAGAAAAATAACAAAACAGCATGCTGAACCTCTGGACATCAACTTGACAAAAGTCTCAGTACATACCTTCAATGAAAAGGTGATTTGGTGGCCTGAAGAAACCAAATGAAATGCCCCAGCCAGTTGTGCAGCCTGTTGAGATGTGATACAGGACCTACAGCAGACTTAAGGCCTTCTGCCTCGCAGCCCAGGGCCGTAGAGCATAAGAAACAGTAAATTCAAATCCCACACAATGATTGTTTTGCGGCCCTACAGCGTGAGAAGCCTTTCACCATTCTGGCATACTCTGCGTAATAAATCTCCCCCTCTGGTTGGCAAATTGCCAAAAACAATGTCCTACAAGTTGAAAAATTCACCAGATTATTCCTTTACTATGTTGTGAAGTTTTTCCATTACTAATGAATTAAGTATTAAAATCAAAACAGCACCGAGTTCACTGTGCAATCTGGAGTACACATTTCTCTGTAAGCAAACAGCAAGAATACATTCTTTTTTTTCTTTCTTTCTCTTTTCCCCCCTTCTTTGTCCAAATGGGGGGGGGGGGGAATCCCACACAATAGCTAGTGCAGTAACAAAGGCTGTGTGTTGATAAAACTTTTGTAAAATAAAAACTTTAATTTTACTTATTCTAAGGAACTACTGTCACATAGACAAAGAAAACTTCTGGTTGGAGGACATGCTAAAGATACATACATAACAATCACATGCCAAAAGTGGTGTTTTGTATCTCTAACTTCATGCTTCAAGTTTTATTTTCAAAGCAAAATCTCTGCTTAGAATGGTATAACTGCAAACAGAATTGTTTCCCTTATTTTAAGCAATTTTAAGGATGTAGTTATCACTGGTTACATTTGGGGGTTTATTTATTTATTTTATTCTGTGGAGTAATTACAATTACAATTTCTACATACTTTTTATCTATTAATTTGCTTTTACATTTTTTCAGGTCATACATATAATACTTCTATTGTGTACATATATGTTTATTAAACACACTACCTGTGGCATTCCCTAAATTTCAAAGTTGGGTAAGATTTTATGGGCTCCCTAACTATAGCGTCATAAATAGTGGCTTCTAGTGACTAGATTTGGGGGATATTTTTTTGACTGGTAGTCAAAACATCATCCTGCAGCTGTTTGCAAGTATGTCCCCAGTTTGATCAGCTGATTCATCAAACTGGGTGGTTGGGTTTAGATTCACAAAGTCACCGAGAACAAATGGTTGTGGTCTCTGGTTAGATGCACTTCTATCCTTGTATTTTCCTGAAGTGAATTTTAAGCATTTTGGGGGAGGTTCTCCATGTCTTCTGTGCACCTTTACATTTTGCATATGTGATTACCCTTCATGGGAACTGTCATGCCCTGCTTCCTGGGTAGATCTGGTGATCATTTTATCAGTAGCTGTTTAAGTATTTTGCGTAATATCAAGCTACTCCAGATGAATTTTAGTAGGTCCTGTTGCAACAGGACAAGGGGTTTTAGACTAAAAGAGGGTACATGCACACCAGATATAAGGAAGAATTTTTTTACCATGACTGTGATTAAACACTAGAACAGGTTGCCCAGAGGGGCTGTAGATGCCCCATCCCTGGAAACATTCAGGGTCGTGTTGGACAGAGCGACCTGATAATGTTGAAGATGTTCATGCTCATTGCAGAGGGTTGGATTAGATGGCCTTTAAAGGTCCCTTCTAACCCAAACTACTCTATGATGCTATGTTTCCATGATACTGTTTCCATACTGTTTCCTCTGTGACTGCTAGGGTGTTGATGCTGACTTTGGGTAAGCTCAGGCATAACATCCATTATTTACCTTAGTGCTCTTGCTACAGAGCTATTGCATGGGTGGGAAGCTATTACTGTTTTATCCTGATTTTAAAAATCTAGTCCTGAATTGTCCTGGGTATTTTTACTTTCCACATGTCCACAGACAGAAAGTGTTGGAGTGTTTTTTGTGTTCTGCTTGGAAATAACTGTCTTTGAGCAAAAAGCCAAAAAAGGTATTATTCAGTTGATCCCACAATGGATGCTCAGTGGTTGAAATCAGAGTGAAACTGAAGCTGCATATGAAATATACCTCCCCAGCTCCAGCTTACCATTTAAAATTGTAAAGTATCTGCCTGAATGCTGCTTTTGCACCCTTTGTTCTGGGCCACTTTCATAGTGAGCATCCTGGCTTTGTGGCCTGACTGCTTAAGACGTGATTTCAATGAAGTGCACCAACTCAGAAAAAAATACAGTATACATATTTAATATTTGCAGTCATAGAATCATAGACCCATAGAATGGTTGAGTTGGAAGGGATCTTAAAGATCATCTAGTTCCAACGCCCCTGCATTGTCAGGATTATCTCCCACTAGATCAGGTTGCTCAGTGCCCCATCCAACCTGGCTTTGAACACTTTCAGGGATGGGGCTTCCACAACTTCCCTGGGTAACCTGTCCCAATGTCTCACCACCCTCACACTCAAGAATTTCCTCCTAATGTTCAGCCTAAATCTCCTCTCCTCCAGTTTTGATCCATTACCCCTTGTCCTGTCACTACAAGCCCTTGTAAAAAGTCCTGCTCCAGCTTCCCTGTAGCCCCTTCAGGTACTGGAAGGCTGCTATAAGATCTTCCTGAGTCTTCTCTTCTCCAGGCTGAACAACCCCAACTCTCTCAGCCTGTCTTTGTAGGAGAGGTGCTCAAGCCCTCAGATCATCTTTGTGGCCCTCCTCTGGACTTTCTCCAGGAGCTCCATGTCCTCCTTATGTTGGGGGCTCCAGAATTGGACTCAGTACTCTAGGTAGGGTGTCACAAGAGCTGAGTAAAGGGGGAGAATCACCTCCCTTGACCTGCTGGCTATGCTTCTTTTGATGCAGCCCAGGACATCATGGTTGGCTTTCTGGGCTGCAAGTGCACATTGCTGGCTCATGTTGAGCTTCTTGTCCACCATCACCCCTAAGTCCTTCTCCTCTGGACTGCTTTCAATCCATTCTCCACCCAGCCTGTATTTTTGCTTGGGATTGCCCCAACCCAGGTGCAGGACCTTGCACTTGGCCTTGTTGAACTTCATGCAGTTTGCATGAGCCCACTGTCAAACCTGTCAAGGTCCTTCTGGATGGATGCCTCTAGTCTGCTCTGCTTCTGAAAGGTATCCTGAAATATGGGAATTAATAAGTGGATCAAAACCTTGCGAGAGGTCCAAAAAAATTGGCATTAATACTCATTAATGTCATACCAATGTCGTACTAGCTCTAATTAGGTCCTGCTGTGCAATGTGATATGTGCCTGTAATAACAGAAAATATGATAGTATTTCGCTTCCTCCCATTTCCCAGCAAGGCAGACAGCTCTGTTTATTTGAAATCAGTCTTACTGAACATGAGCTCTTTGATAAATACTGCAGTTTCTGGGTGCACATGCAGCAGACTCACGTAACCAGCACTTGGGCATCAGCGTGAGATTGGAGGTAAGTCTGACTGTCACAGTTAAACACTTTTGAGGTGTTTATGAGTGGTTTTGCTCTGAAGTGTAACCCAGAAGGCTGGGGATGTTTTGCCCTTTCTGCAGGTGCTGGGGGGTTACTGCTGTCAGCATTTGGCTGCTGTAGGTTTCTTTGCCATTTCATACATCTGTGCAGTGGGGCCTTCTGCCTCCAAAAGGCATTAAAAGATCAGCATAACCCCAAATCTTTCCTTCTTGGCATCATGTGTTGTGAGAGGGTTGTCCTGTATCCATGTGGTACTCCTGGTTAAGTCTAATTAGGCAGATTATCTAAATACAATTTTTATAATTGTATTAGAACAGACTTATTACAGACTTACGAAAGTTGTCAAGAATTGAACAAGCAGTATGGTTCCCCTTAGCTGGATTTTTATCGCTCTGATAAGGACTAAATGTCCTTCTAGGTTACATATTTGAGGAGGGTGATAATTACTGCCATATCTGTCAGCAGTGTTGCAGTGCTTTGATAAAAGGCTATTCTGCTCACAATCAAATGACTAAGAAGTTATTTTTGGCTTTGTTTATGGAAAAAAGACATTTTGTGAGATTATAGTTGGAGTCTGTGGAGCAAAAAAGATGAATAGTTTCTTGGCATCGTAACTTAGAAGCAGGCAGAGGGAGGACCTCTAAGATCTTCGGTCAGCCTGGGGATCTGGTGCTCTGGTTTGGAGATGGGACCTGCTGTAGGCAAATCCTCATCATGCTTATGCATGGTTAAAAAGTAACTGCTTTTACAGACATGGGGATTTTTTACTACATGAGGATGAAGCATCATGTTGGAAACCAAGTGCTTCAACTGTAATTATTGTTTCACAGCATTGTAGGACCATTCTTCCTTTATTCATTCCCAACCAAATTGACATAATACATCATGTCAGGAATGGGGACTGCCCATTCTGGACTGAAAATTTAAAGGTTTGTTATTAACAGTTGTGATAATTTAAATTTTAAAAATGTTAGTCTGTGGGTTGCAGAATGACGTGTTTTTAAGCAAAAATGGTCTTGGAAAGACAAAGTCAGATGGGAGAAAATACAATGCAAGACACAAAGCTGGCCTTGATGGGGTACAAGAGGAGTATAGTTTGCCCAAATGCTATTTCAGGAATGGATGACAGAGTCAGACTCATCCATGCAAATGGGGCTAATGCTTATTCTTGCTGTCTTGTAGCCTCCTAACTTAATACCAATACATTAAGAGAAGTATCCACAAACATCATCTCTGTCAAGGGGCAATCTTCAGCTAGTTCCACTTTGCAGTAACTTAAATTTATTATTAAATTAGAACTTCTTTACCATTTAAACAAACTTCAGAGCAAAAAAAGCAGCTTGCTTTTTCATGGCAAATAGAGATCAATTTATTCTTTTTCTATGAAGTTTTCTTCCTGTTTAAAATCGTGACGTATCAGTCAATACTTGCTATGATATACTACTTATACTAGATTTCAGAAATGTTTAAGTGCTGCAAATCTTAAAGCCAGCATGTTTAATATACCACCAACTGTGAAGATTTGTGGCTTAACCTCTCAGTAGTAGCCTCTAGTCTGCTCTGTGAATAACGAAATAGTATTTTTGGCTGGTTCAGTTCAATAGCTAAAGAGATTAATTTGGAATTGAAATGCAGTTGCATTCTCTCAAATTTTATGTATAAAAATAAGTCTCTTTTAATCTTAAACTCCTTAAAGATGTGTTCATCAGGAGTTTCAGCTCATTTACCTGAAAATGCAACTTTGGATTTGTAGATCATTCTCCTAAACTGTGTTTTAATAATCTTGAGGAGGTAGGAGACTGTGTCTGTGTGGATGAATCCAGAAGTCTGATGAATGTACGTAACTGTTTTTAGAACATTACTTTCTACATTTTATTATTGTAGTTTCTAATCGAATGCAGTTTGGCATAAATAACTAAAAAAAATTACTGTTTCACTGTTTCATAAATTAAAAGACAAAACATCAGCAAATGAGTGAATTTTCTCATACAAAGCTGTGTAAATGTGTTTTCATTTATATTTTCTGTGTTTGTGATAATATATAGAGTATGTGTAGCCTCTTGGTTAGCAACCAGTACTGCAAAAAAGGGTGTGGTTAATTGGAAACCAACAGGTTTTACTAGGTATCAATCAAGAAAATAGATCTTTCATTGGGAAACAAAGTGAAAGAGCAAATATTCAGGAAAAGACTTTAATAAATTTAAGTAAAGGTGTCCTATTAATTCAAAATCATGCTCTTCTCAATTATTAAACTCAGTTCTTTAAATTGATCCACAAATGTATTACCTTTAATAGTTTCACATGTAAGGAAAAGATTCAGATTAAAACTAAGAGCATTAGATGGGGTATTGAAACTTGTCTATAATTGGCTTTCCTGAAAAGCAATTGTTTCAAAAGCATCACAAACAAAATCCATTTTGCTTTTGGTTAAGCTCAGCCCTTTCCGGCTTTTTTCATTGACCCTGAGCATTAGATTATTTCGATAAAAGGTAAATCCCAAGAAGACAGAAGTGCTTTCTTTACCTCCTGTGCAGTTTGGCTCAGACCTCTGGAGAGAGAAAAAACAGGTTATTTCCCCTTTTTTACACCAATTTTTCACACCTCCAAAAAAGCAGGCCAATGTGGCAAGTGTTTGCATAGAAAAAAAACATCTGCCCAATGGAAACTGAATATGCCTTGATAAGATCAGAATAAGCAGTCTACATTTTTAATCCAGCAGTTCACATGGGGAAGAGTTTGCCTGAGACTTGTCCGTATTAGTAAGAGTCCAGAACTTGTACATGTAAATGTGTCTTCTTTGTGTCTCTGGCACTGTTTCTATGGTCACCTGTAATCAATATATGTCACTTCCTAGACAATAACAGACTGAATTGATTTCCATCCACCAAGGTCTTAATAATTCTGCACCAGTTCAGAGATATAATATGAAAATTTTGGTCCTTACACCCGTGCTTTTGTAGTGCTTTGACAGCTGTAGCAAAGTCTCTGTCCTGGCTACCCCAGGAACTTCTTAAGTATTATGTAGTTTATGTAGTATATAACACTAGAAGAGTTAATTTTGGTTCTTGTCAGGAAATTGTCATCAAATTCACAGAAATACATTTTTCTTTCACATAGACATGATTTCTGTTAAGGAGGTGTTCAGGCCTTTCTGAACTGGAAGACAAATCCTTTTTCTTTTTTTCTCAGTAGACCCAAAGCATATTCCACTGCATGGTTTCACTCTATGTCCCTAATTTTTGAGCTATCAGAAGTAGTAAATGTTTTCTTTTCACTTCATAATTGTGTAGACATCCCCACTTTAGTTGGATTTTTTCCCCATCCTGAAGACCTATACTGTTACACAAACTCCACTCTATCATCTTTCCTTGTTTTTTTTCTACACAAAAAGAAGAAATGTGAATCCCCATATCTGATTTTTTAAAAGTGAGCGTTGATTAGGTTACACCAGGAAAAAGTGCACTGGGCTACAACAGTGAGTATTTATTGCTGGTCACAAGTGGGTAGAAATATAGCTTACTAATTTTGTCCTAATGCACTTGAGAGGGAAGAAATCCAAGCACTGAAAATAAAAGCATCACATGTCCTCCATTATTTGCTTATGGAAGCAATAATACACAGTAGATGGTATTGCAAACATGAACTGATCCTTTTTCCGTTGAAATCAACGTCAGTTGATTAACTTCAGTAGAAGCAGGTTATGCCCAAATGGTGAATGTTGTGTGTGCAGTCTTCCAACACTTATGAAACAAATAACTGCATGTCCTGATTCTGTTTTTATAAATGCAAATTAAAATAAAAAATAGCGGTTGATATTTTTGCTGAGCAATGTTGACCTATGTGTGCTTGATCAGTAGTTGCAGTGCTGCTCACTGACTAAAGCTATTTTCTTGAGAGAAAGCGATTTTTAAATTATGTTATATTTTTCCCATGTACTTGTGACAATTTTAAATAGGAAGCTCTTGTCTTTCAACCTGTCTGCTCCTGAGAAAAACAAGCCAAGACAAAATAATGGCAGTTTAACTTCAATTGTTAGCCATGATTAAGTGTACCTGAAGTATCCAAAAGCGAGAATGAAAGTAAATGGTGTTTCTGGAGTTGTCTTGTTTTGAAACTCCCATGTCCCGTATATAGAGTCAGGAATGTATTTATGTGATCCTTGTAAGCCAGTTAAAAGAATAGTATCCATTTGGGCTTTCAACTTGCATTTCAAGAGAATTTCAGAAGTGAGAGCAGGCTTTCTGTTTCCTGAGGTGAACCAGTGCTTACTCTGGCTTTGGAATGGGCATTATGTCCCCTGGCATTAGACACTGTGATGGGCTGTGGATGTCTCGGTGGGGGGCAGCCATCCTGAGCTCCCTTAATAGCCACTGGGGAGAAACAGGCGCTAGTGTGCAGTTCATCTGGTCTGCTTTAGACCTCTGGTTTCTAACAAAATGAACTGCCTTCTAAAAGTGTCAGCTTTTCTACACTGATTTTAAGGGTCAGGTGACATGTTAGGCAGTATCTGTCTTCGTCAGATCAATCACATGCTGCTGTCACATAGAGTTGTTTCTACCACTACCATGCTATCATCAGCTTATTCTGCCTTGGCAAGATTTTGAAGGCCACCAGGTGCATAACAGGTGACAAAACTTAATTGTACCAAACCCACTGTAATTGGAGGGGTTTTTTTACCCTCATCCTGGGAGATTTTTCTTCAGGTGATCCAGAGCAAGCAAAGGTGTCATTCCCAGCCTTGGCAGAAGGTGGTCAAAGTCTGTTCTGCTTTCATGTCTTTATGGAGACTCGTGTTGCATCTGCAGAAAGAACTAGTTCCCTGCAAGCCAACGTGCTGAGTCTCAGATAACTCCTATATCAGTTGTTTTACCACTTTCATTTGCCGTAGCACCCATTTTTAATTCAGTGTTTACATTGCTTGGTCACAGGACTACTTTGTCTAAAGTCAGCAAGTATAGCACGCATAGGTCTCAGCCTAGGAGAAGAAGGGTGAGATACACCATGTGTGTATGTATGAATACTGATATGTCTCAAACACACTAGATTTAAAACCTCTGTCATTGGTTCTAGCTTTTGTAATTTGACTGTGTGATTTCTTCTTATTTAAATTGTCAGTATGTATCTCATACATCCTTGAGGCTTCTTCCAAGTGAATGGGCTTCTTGAAATGCAGCACTGTTGCATCCGTATTTTAAGTGAGCACCAGCATGTCACTTTTAAGGGGGTTTTCCCCCAGTCATGTGACATCATAGTTTTTTTAAAAACCTAACATCTTTTTGACATTTGAACTCTGCAAATGAAAGCAGGACCTTTATTGAACACTTCAAGGTTAAGAGCTGCCTTCTTGCACTTGCTTTGCAGTTGACCCTTTAGTCCTATTTTGAGTTACCAGATGAAAATAAGGTTTCCCTTCAAAGGTTGGTTGCCAGGGGTAACTGGCACTGACGCCAAAAGATGAATACTCTACCTACTTAGGATAATGCCTACTTTGTGAGCTAAATAAAGAGCTAAATTGCAGAGAACAAAGTTGGATAAATGTGAAATATCAAGGGAGGAAAAACAAGATTATTAGGGATGCAGAATTCAGAAAGGATTGTTGCCTTTTGTGCCAGTAATGGTCTGGTACACAGACCGTGTGTACTACTCTGCAGCCAGACGCTTGGCTCTCGGTCCCACTGATCCACTGAACGGTGTCCGTACTTTTTCCTTTGCCCGGGTAATAAATAGAGCTGTGGAAGTGAGAGGCAGGGAGGGGGAACATTTTGCATGAAGTAATTTGAATTTACAGAGGAACAATGGTTACTGAGGTTGCAAGAAGTTTAATATTTTGAGCTTGAGGTTGAGAGGCTCAGCTGCTGCTGGAAGAGTTAGTGTTGGAATTCAGAATTTCTCAGCAAAATTCATGCACAGTTCATGTAAATGAAGGGTAGAAACCTTTCCATATCTAATTTTGTATAATGGAAGTGATTATTGTGATATTTGATTCAAATGTAGAAGCAGTCTTAGTCCCTGCCCCCCAAATAAGCTGCTGATACTTTTGGGGATTATGGGAGAGTGAAGCTTTCAAAATAGTTCAGTGATAATACTGAACAATATAAACAGAACTTGATGTCTACTGATGTCATTTTGGAGCAAAAAAAGATGCAAAGACATTACCCATGCCATTTAATATCAAAATATGTAAGCTTTTCATTTCTTGCAGTTACTTAACACTGAGTAATTTCTCAGTAACTGGGAGTTGCACCATGTGCAGTTACACACACTGATGTGATTTTCAGAAACCATTTCTTGTGATTTTGCTCTAAGAGATATGCCAAAAGTTGGGGTATGGACCTCTGTGAGTGACTTGGTGGGCTGAGCAGTCAGGATTAGTCCTTATATATCTGTTTTGTGCTGTGGCTGTTAGGAGTTTTCAGGCAGATCCAGTAGCTGGTTCATCAGATTTGTTCTGAAGATACAAACCAGTTCTTCTCCCAGCAAATGCACTGCTAATTTTACCAAAGAAGATAAATACATTTGTTTGACTAATTGGAGACCACAAACACAAAGATGGGTCAGACTGTATTTATGCTGGAGCCTTCATTTACGTTGGAGATCTCATTGTTGCTCTCTGCAAAGACTATCAACAGCACTCATCACAGTTCTGTGAGAAGAAAGATTCCTGCAGGCTGGCAGCAAGATAGCAAACAAGCTGCTGCTTTCACTTCCCATGAGCTTTTGTTGCTAGAAACCCGTTTCTCTCTGGAGGCAATAAAGAAGAGTCACTCCATACACCACAGAAGCATGACCTTAAAGGTGACCCTTTCAGTGATAGTTCAGTGGAATGCTATACACTTTGTCCCCCACCTCAAAAAATGGAGCAGGAAGAAGTCTTTTCATTATAAATGTGCTTTTAGTATGTTTTATAGGCCCTGTGACATTCTGTTTTGTTCTGAGTACTTATTTGGGTTGTGGAGTAAGGGTCCAGCCTTCAGCATGTTCACTGCATTGGTGGTATCACATAACACGATTTAGGGAACCTGAGTCCAGGTAAGTACTATTTTTAGTAACTGTGGAATTTCATGAAATTCCTTTGCTTTGTGTCAGATAAGAAAAATAGCTTTGCATAACTAAAAAATATACTAAGAATTAACTTAAGGATAATACTTGAACACTCTCTATCCTGTGCTGGAGTGGATTTCTGCGGTCACTCTGCAGTCAACAGAATGGCCAAATGAAAATACAGTTTTTGTCTCTGATCTTCACTTACAGTGTGTGCTAATCAGAGCAGAACTAAAATTCTCCACCTACAAAACCATGTGATAAATTGGAAATGTCTACCTTTGAAAAAAACAAAACACATCATTCTTTGCCATGTACCACACAGAATAGTAGAGGAGACTCCTGGCTTGTTTCCTGTGCAAACCATCTTGAGAAGAGGAGCCCCCGCTGTGCAAGTTACTGCCAAAAGAGACCAGACAAAGCCTGTGACTGACTGTTTCTCATTTCTAACTGCTACATAATTTTGCACAGCAGGCTTTCCAGAGAAGTTCTGGGGTTGATAGCTAAATGTATGTAGTCAGTCTTAAAAAATACACTAACCACATGGAAGTAAGGATTCATAATTTACTTAGGACTTTACAACTTATTCATCTGAGTAATTCTACTGTTTGGGATGCTGAAACAAAATTTAGATGAGAGAGTGGCAATTGTAGGAAGTCGATTTTCTGGACTTTTCATGGGTTGAGTTGCAGTTTAAACCCATCTTAAGCATATACTTGTGCACACCAAAAAGTTGACTTAGTTTGTATCTTAATTAAAAACAACTGAAAATATCGACTGCTTTCAATATAAAAGGGTCTCCCCCAGTTTCACATGTCAAAATCTTCAATGTTTTTCTGATTTTTAAAGTTTGATCTTTTATTTGTAAAATAATGATCTTAGGAAAATTCCTCTAGCTGTAAAGTTATATCAAACGTCTCTAGTTCTCATGGAGGAACATTGATTTCATACAGTTGTCTGCAGGTTTATAATGAACTGAAATGTTAGATTATTACTGAAATTGAATATGCATTCAATGTATAGTGAAAACAAAAGCCAAAATGGTCTGTTATCTTTTCTATATATCAATGCAATGTGCTTATGTAGACTTCCTTATTCATTGTAATTTATAGCTATTTGCAATTCTAATTTACAGTATTTTAACTTCTTTTTTTTACTTCAGTCTTTCATCTTAACTATACAGCTTTGTAAACTCTCCTTAACAGCTTTTTGGAAAGGAACAATTCCTAAGATAGTGAATACAAAAAAACCTACGTGCATGAAACATGAATTGTGGGATTATTTTACTTATTTTTTTACACAGTTTTGCTACAGAGATTTTAAGGTCCTAAAGTAACAATTAAGATTAGCTAGTCCTCTTGCACAATTAGTGATTGTCATGCATGGTGAATACCTGAATGAAGGCAGCTTCTGGTTGAACCAGCTGAGACCTACACAGAATCACAAAGTGGTTGAGTTTGGAAGGGACCTCTGGAGACCATCTGGTCCAACCCCAAGGATGCACAAGGATGTTCCAAAATCCAGCTATTTTTATGGTTAGACATCTAACTTGAAGCTTGAATTTCTTCATTGTTAGTTTATATGCATCTGCTTTTGTGCCGACCACATTCCTTTGTCTCTTACCTCTCCTCCCTCTCTGCCCCTCAGTATATCCATACTCCCTTTGGCTTGTTTTCGCTGTGCCAAAACATCTGCTCCCTCTTACCCTCCTCATATTAGAGGTTCTCAGGATTTTTTTAAAAAGATTGACTAGATTTCTCCATTGTATTCCAGATAAACATCTCACCTATGCATCTTGCAGTTTACTTCTCTCTCTCTGGGGGATGCTGCTCAGGCTTTTAATTTCTCTGTCTATAAGGACATACACAAGGCCATGCTGGTCAGACCAAAGATAGATTACCTGTAATTTCCAGCATGCACAGGTATGGAGAAGTGATGTCCTTCTAAGCAGCTGTGCCTCAGTGGGAAGCTGCACTGAAAAATACTCTGCTTGTGCTTCAAATCTCTTTGTACTTTGGCATTCAAATCTCCTCCAGCATTAGATTATTCAGCCTGATGTTGCTTGTTGTCAGCAGTTACATCTCTGAAAGTGCTAGACATTGTATTTCTTTCAACAAGTGTCTCTTGTGGATTACTGATTAAGAGTCTGAGAGCTGAATAACACAAGGTTAGGTTTATTACAGCAGAGAAGTGCATGCTTTTGATAAGTTAAATATTCACGCAAGAATCTTGACCTCAAGGATTCACTCCAGTGAATGTTAGTGGTAAATTTTGTAGCATGAAGCTGATTTATATTCAAGTAAGTCCAAAAGAACTTTGCATGCGTAAGTAAAGTTCAGTGTGGGTTTACACTGATATTAGCAAATCTGATGTCTTTGTGATTTGGTTTTAATATTACATGGTGACAAGAGCATTTTAGATGTTTAGAAAGAAAACTGGTAGTAATTTTTTAATTTTTTTTTAAATATCCATCAATTTCAGGAAAACAATTGAGAACATGAATCTGTTACCCCTTCTCTGCAACGGCTATGATTCAGTGTGCCAAAAGTGGAACCATGGAAGTATTTCCTTGATTCTGTGTTCTTTGGCAGGAGCATAATGAATAATAAAATACAATCTCTTTAGAAAAACATGTGCTATCTTTTGACCCTAATTTTGTATGATTGTAATGAGAAGATTACTTGATGCTTTTTATTGTCATATCAAGTTGCTAACTGTTGAAATACAAGGCTGTTGCTATATATTACTGCTAGCAAGTAGAGCATCTATGTGTGTGGCCTAACATTGCAGCTTGCCAGCTTCTGTCATTCACACCACCTATAATTAGCTAATTGGTACTGTAGTGTTTTCTTAATTTCTTAGATGTATGAATTAAAAATTATCAAAATGTCGTTGAAGAAATATCTCCATTTTGCTTTATAATTAGAAAATTTGTCAGTCTCATTTCTATAAATATCTGTAGCATAATGCATACACACTTAAAAGCAATATTTCTTTTCCCTTGGTAATTTCTTTCTGTCTGACACATAAATGGAAAATAATTCTCAGGTTGTCCACTGTGGCACCAAAGTAAAAACTCTAATAAGTCTACATTGTGTTGGGGGGAAAAAAGTGCTTGTAACATGTCAGAACTGTAAAGCCATTATTCTCTTTTGTGATATTCCTTTTCCTGTATTCTTTTTGCTGTAGACCTTTTGATTTTTTGTAGGATGAAGAGGACCTTTGGTAGCTTCTTCACCAAGCCCTCTATTGCTGCATTCATGGATCATTGTGTTTATTGTCAGAAGGCTTAGATATTTGAGCCAGTAACTCAAAAACATGCCTCAGTTTAATCACCCAAATAACTTTAAAATATTTAATTTAGTCTTTAAAGTTGGCAGTGCCCTTTTGGATTTGTAGTTGTCTTCAAACATTTTCTCACAGAAGTGTGGGTGCTGTAGAAGGTTGCAGATTGAATAATTGAAGTGATGATGGTAACTAGCTTTATCTAATACCACAGTGATCTGTGGGAGAAAGGAGGTGGCAACACCTTTCTTGCTTACTTCTGTTTATTAATAGCACAAAAAGAGAATCCACAATGCAGTGGGGGTTGAAAGAGCATTTGGTGGATCACTTATTAAATCTAGCAAATTTAGGAGTAGGAAGACCTCTGGATTTCTTTTTCCATCTTATATGACAGGGTTAATTATTTTTCTAATTAAAATATGTTTAGAGTACTCTACACAGCATCCTAAGTAGCATAGTATTCAAAGCTGTGTGTAAGAAGAGTTATTACTCCAGAATTATCATTTTGATACCTGTTTTTTACATGCTTACCTGGTCTCTCAAACCAAACCAGTGAACAATCTTTATTCTTGAAAGGACCTGAGTAATTGGGCACAAACTGAAGCACACTAAATTCCACTCAAACATAAGAAAAAAACATCTTTTGTTGTGAGGGTGATTAAATGTGGGAGCAGGCTGCCCAGAGAAGTTGTGGAGTCTCCATCCTTAGAGATACTCTAAAGCAGTCTGGACATGGTCCTGAGCACCCTGCTGTAGGTCACCCAGCTCTGAACAGCAGGTTGGATCAGATGATCTCCAGAGAAGCCACACAGCCTCAACTGTGAAACCTTATTTGTAAAACCTTAATCAATACGTTCCTTCCCTGAAGCACAGCCCTGCTGCATCATCAACTAAGACTCAGTTCTTGCTCCTGAGAAGACTGGTAGATGAAATTGCACAGCAGCAAGGCTAGTTGAATAGTTTGAGACATAATTCAATGCCCCAAAGCTTCCCATTGACTTCTGTGGGTCTGGAACTTGGAGATGCTCCATTTCTTTATACATCCAAGCAATTAAAATGACTTTTAGTATTGATTTTAACAAGTTATTTGATAGGGATCTTTCAGCATTTAAATTCTGGCAGGAAATGTGTTTTTTTTCCTAAGCCTTGTTCCAAGTGTTTTGACTCCTGCTTTCCTGTTCAGGGTCTTTTCCTGTTACACTCCTCTCTTAAAGGCACAGTGTCCAGGACCAGAGGCTTGGCCCATCATGAAGGTGTTGACAGAAATATATATACATTATGGGGATTTTGTATTCTGAAACTGGGTATTGAAAACATATTTGCAAAAATTGAACTATATGATAGAGCTAACCCTGAGGTCCCTGCTCACTGCAGGGGCATTTAAGGGTCACTTCCAACCCAACGCATTCTATGACTCTATGACATCCAACTTGCTATCAGTAAGTTGGGTGGAAAACTGTTAGTACAGGTGGTATATTTTGTAAGCTGAAAAGGTGCCAGATGAGAAATTAAGAGATAGGTTTAGGACAGATTGTAAAAACAGCTGTCATTGAATGTGCATATGGATCAGAAACTGAGATGACAGCTGAAAGGACCAGTCAATAAACCAGGTCAAAATATAAAACAGAGCAGTGGAGCAACCTGCCAGGCGCAGGCCCCAAGGACAGGGATCGGGGCTGTCAAAGTTGAGCTGTGGGGTTGACTTGAAAGGCTTTGGTTCCACCAGGCACAGGTGTGTCTCAGCCTCAAACCCTGAGTGTAAGCTGCCATTTCACACTGGGCTTCAGGACCCAGTTTGAGCTAATCCTGCTAAGATCCAGCCAGCTCTCTGTGGCATGCTCCAGCAGTGGTAATAATGTGGTGGGAAAAGGGATTTCTGCTCTGCTGGTTTTGAGCAAAATAGGAATATGCTTACACAAAAGCCACCAAACAAGACTCTCATAGATTATTGTGCAGTTTTACATCAGGACATTCAAATAATGCTGTAAAATTTAGCATTGTCTTCTGTTTTCACATTTCTGACCTGCTTTGTATAGAGACTTCTCTGTACACTTCTATTTTGCCATCTGTGTAGCCCTGTCCTGGTGACAGCAGAACATGCATACATATGTTACCTGTTGATTTAATAAAATTGAACCAAAAGTTACCATGGCAACTCTAGCATCATATGAATAAGATGCTGATCTGTGAGGGCATCCCTGCACCTTTCTGGACTCTTTGCGTTGCAAATATTTTGTAAGAAAGCTGGTTTACTTATTGTTGTTACTGTTTTAGGATTTGCTATCTGAAGAATTTCTAATCTGGGGCTGGAAAGAAGGCTATGCAGCTAAAGCATTGTGCTTCTCCAAAGCAAATTGAATTCCCTCTGCCAAATAATCTTTCCTTCCCCAGTTGCTTTGTAAGTAATGCCATTAAGATGTTTGCATAATCTTCATATTTCAGTGACTGAACTTCTGCTAGAGTACTGTGCAACTGTCTGTGTCTTATCTTTGTTCCTGACTAAGACTTTGGTAGTATAACACAAATATCTGGGAGAAAGAGCAGTATTGCATAGCTTGCAGCTACTTTGTCCTGCCATCAAGTCCCTACAAATTAACTAGATTTTACTCTCTTGAATGTTCTGGGAAACCAAGGCATCTACAAATGCTCCTGGAAGTAATAATTATGAACTAGTGGGAGGCTTAGTTAATTAGGAAAATCTTTTGAGTACAGGACATTAATAATGAATTTGCAACTGCAAATCTGATGTGTGTATGTAGAGCTATGCATTGCTGTGCAGAGATACATGAGGTAACTGACCACATTAGCTCAAAAAGAGAAGCAGCAGAAACATGGTAGTCCAGCCTTTGTTAGGATGGTAAAGTAATGCACTTCTTACTGTTCTATCATCCGACTGTAAACTTTAAAACAAAACCCCAAACAGCAACAATCAGTTGAGTCATCGGTATCTATAGTAAAACAGATAGAGGGGGTGAAAAATATTAGCTCCCCCATCAGCAATTTAGAAAATACAATTATTATTGTATTTAGTATTTTCTTTGTATTGACGTTAATGACTGAACGTATTCTGAATGTGTGTTAAATACGGTGCTTGTGGCTAAGAACATTTTTCTTGATAGATACCCACTGTGAAATGACTTGTGCAGTTGTGCTCTTTCAGAGCTTTGCTAAAGTTCTAAAATTATTCCTAAGCTAACACTTATGACTTTTCTGAACTATTACCTGTCACAATAAATGTGAAAATTCCAGAGTTAAAGAAAATGTAGTGGCAAAGTTTGTGCTTCGCATTCATTTGCCATTCCTTTCCAATTCCTTCAAGCATGTGTGCGTCAATATGGGTTAATAACACGTTTTACTTGCAGCAGTTGACAATAGGAACTTCAGCTCAATTGGGCTGTTCATTCTGCACTTGATTGGTGGCGGGGGCCACTCTGAGGGGTTGAGGGCGGCACTTCTGCTCTACAAAACTTTTAGCCTTTAGGAACCCAGCCCAAAACGCTTAGTGTTTGTCATACGCATATCATGCCTGCCCCCAGAAGGGTCAGCAGCTCCCGCGTGGCGTTGCAGTGCTCCGGTGTTGGTGCAGAGGTGTCTGAGGGTGAATAACTTTGCAGAATCCTGCGTTCTTGCAGGTCTGTTTCTTTGATCTTTCCTACAATTTCCTAAATATGCAGCAATGTAAATATATGTATTAACGTTGCTGCTAGTAGTAAATTATTAGAGATGACAGGGTAGTGCTGCCACAGGGAATACTAAAATGAGCATGTGAAAGGCAGTAATGTTCTGCAGTGTGCACTTCTAGAGTGCAGTCAGATGCTGTTTAATAGTGGTTGTCTTACACAGGATAGAAAACTGAGACCAAATGGTATATTCAGAAATACCCACTCAAGAACAAATAATTTCTGCTGTTTATTGCCTATAGGCATCTTATAATTCTGAAAATTACATGAGATGGAACAGTGGCTGCATATCTTCTCCTTAATTTTCAACATTTCCTCAAGGCCTGTAGCTCTTTGGACTTTTGGAAGTTTTCCTGTTTTCTAAAATGAGAGCTAAATTGGCTATCAGTAGTAGATATTTCTGGGACTGGATAATTGCTAGCTAGACATTTTATAAGGTACAGCAGAAGGGGAAGCCAGTCTCTGTCGAGCTGTTTGTAGGAGAAAAGAAAAGGTTTTAAAAATTCATGTTACTGGATAAAAATATTACTGGAAAAAGTAATCTTCGACTGCTATATCTAGATTCAAGCATTCTTTCAGATCTCCCTGGATATATAAGGGTAGTCCTGCTGATTAGTTTGTGCACAGTGTTTATTGCATGGCCTTCCAGAATCCCATGTGTATTTACCAGTTATTATTTGTAACAATACCAATGAAAACCTACTGGTACATTAACAATTGTATCCTTCCTAGACAATATATGCAGTGACTGGTATTGTGGAATTCCTTTATGAGAACTAGCTGTACTTCCCACTGTTTTAAATGGTCAGTTATATCAGAATTTCTCTTCCCAGAACTGACCAACTTTTGTTTTAATGCACAGTGTGTTAAGTAAACTTAAATTACATAGTGTTAGAGAAAACTGTTCCTTAGGGTAACATTTTTCCAACATGAACTCAGTGCTAGAATGTGTATTTTAATGACAGATAAATTATAGGCTGTCAAATAGTCATTTAGCAAGGCTAGAGTATTCTAAGTTTCTGCTGCCATTATTACCGCTTTAATAAAAACGCATGTAACAAAAAAGAAACTTTTTTGAATGCAATTTGGTAAGAAGAAAAAAGTGGTTCAAAATCTAAACACATGAACTGTAGAAACTGAAAACAGGGTGATGTGCAATACAGTTTGGAATAGTGAAGCCATTTAAAATGGGTGTGAAAATGGCATCAATAAAATACATATGGGGAGATTCTGGAGTCTATCCCTACCCTGGGAAATAAAACCAAAGTTGGATTTCATGTTATGGTGGCAGTTTAGTGGTAGGGTAAGGCAGATTTTTATGAGAATCTAATGCTGAACTTACTCTAAGATTGAGGACGGGCTCTGGTAGTGTACAAAATGCAACTGCAGCCTTCAGAGTGAGCAACAGTGTCTTCTCCTTCATAAGATTGTTTGCCATCACAGAAGGCATGGAGGGAAGGAGCTGTGGAGTTTCTAGACATGATAAGTAATCGTTTGCATTTTTTCAGAGTTATTCTATAGAATCTGGCAGCTGCCTACACCTACTCCATTCAGTGTATGTCATTATTAATGTCGTCTATGTATGGAGCTATCTCACCATTCAGTACTAATGTCAAAGTGTGTGAGACTGAAATTTGTAGAGAAAACACTAAGACTACGTGACATTCAGTTTGTAACACCTCCTTTTCTATAGACACTGGCTTATTACAGTTTTAAGCTACATGTAGGTGTTTTCCTGAAGGCAACCTACGTGGGCAGATGCTGTACCACAGTCTTGCACTTGTCTGTGATGAGGTGGAGAGCAAGGAGCAGAGCGAGGGTGCCTGTCAGGGAAGAAGGCTGCCTGGAAAGGGCTAGAGGCTGTTGTGCGTTACACCTGACAGGCTTTGATGGAAAATCCAGTTTTCATGTATATGGTCTCCTATCACAGTGCAAAGTCCCTAGAGCCTAGCTTTTTCATGCCAGTGAAATTTAAATGTTCAAGATTAAGGATTATTTCTTAAGTTGGTTGAATATTAGTAGAAGTTCTCTTGGTAAAAGTTTCATACATTCAAAATAAAGATGTTATTTCTCCTCAGAGGAACACATGCCTTTAACTTATGGACAAACTTTTAACACAAAGGGAGAAGCCATTACATGCCCATCAGTGGTCCCAGTCCTGTGGAGGACTGTGCATGAGTTCATCTTTGTGTGAAGGAGCAGTCCAGAAAGGGTACAGTTAGACACCAGGGGGATCCTCAACTGGGCCTTAAAAGGTCATCATGATATGTTGGGGGATGTTAATGAGATGGTAATGGGAAGTATGAAAAATTTCAGATAATGAAAGTGGATGGGGAGAATACCTATCTTTTGGACAGACTTTCTGCAAATATTCACTGGTGGCTGAACTTGTATTCTCTTTTCAGTTTGCTTTTGGTCTCCACAGAATTGTTTTTAATGCTGTATAATATTAAAGGAATTAGCAATAGAAGAATTATATTTCTTAAGAAGCTGATAACCATGGCTTTTAGATTGTTTGGGGGATTTTTATTCATCTCAGAAGGGATAGATGGAGCTCTGGCTGTTTGTCTACAGCCTTTGTTCTTTATCTTGTTGAGTAATTGAAATTCAGATTTCACACATATTTGATTCTTTGATATATATTTTCACTAAAAGCTTGCCAGTAATGTGAGCTATGTATGTTTTTGAGATATTCATTAAATGAGATTTGTAGCAGTTTACATGATATTCTGACAGTTTACCAAACCAATCAGTCAGAAGCAGATGGCCTGCATCGGTAGGATTTTTCTGTTATAATGAATATATTTTCAACATATGTACTTCATTTATAATATATGTCTTAGCAAAATTTTATTCTTAAAAATCAGTTAATCAGCCTGCGATACCCTCCTACACCTCAGCTTGACACTTGGACACTCACAGATGTCCTCTATCTGTTGTTCATTTTGGTGATGTACCTGATTACACAATAAATTAAATTATGTCATGCATCAATCCTAAAACACTGAATATACAGCTGTATTAATTGTCACTTCTTCATACCTACCCCTTCATGAATGTATTTTGCAATCAGACATCCAGGTGTCCTTGGCTTTGATGCTTTGCCATTTGAGGTTGCTGTTTGAATGTCGCTGTGTTGGCAGTCTCACCTTGAGAAGATGCCATCCATGGTGCACCACCAGGATCATGGTGCGGTCTGGCCAGGAGAGGAGGGAAGGGAGGAGGGGCACAGAGAGACGAGGCAGACCTCAAGGAGGCTGGATTGGCAGTGGCTTGAAGAGTACCTGCCCGGTGGCCACCAGGACTTTTTCCATGAGTCACTGCACTTGGGAGCTTGCTCAATGGGTTGCCTACATCCTGGTTTTCACAGCTGTAAAAGCAGTGAAACAAAGCGCAGGATTGTGGCCAGGGCCTAGGCTTGTAAAGATGTGAGAGGCTCTGATTTCAAGTGGACTTCAGCCTTTTACCCAAGCCGGGAAGGTGAGAAACCCCAATAGTCCTGTACAACCTGTGGCATGACCAAGGGAAGCTTGGATACCAGGGCAGAGGCACAGCCTTGTTAACTGTCCCCATGCAGACAAGGGTAGTGTCAATAAAACCAGCATCTAGCTTTTAATAAAAAAAAGTCTTGTTCTCCTATCTGCAAAGGTAATGTAATGCCATTGTATCATCTGTGCTTCGTGTGACCTGTTCTTACATCTTTACATCTTACATCTTTACATCTTTACAACAGGTAAAGGAGATACTATGAAGAAGTTTTTACAGCTTGAAAACCATCATGTACATTTCTTGTGCCTTGTGATATGTGTTAGATCATTGGAGTAACATGATCTTCTTAATTACATTTGTGAGGACAATGTAAAGGTGATTCTTGGTTTTGTATTAGATGATACCTTTTAAGAGAAAAATATTTGTCACATATGTTACTAAAGAAGACAGGGCATGGGAATTTTGTGATTTGACCAAAACAGTGGAAATGCCTCATTATCTTCTAAGTAAGCTGTAATTTAAGAAGATTTGCCTGAAAATGCTTATTTTTCTTTGATTATCTGAATCAGCTTGAATTAAGTTATATGCTTACCCTACCTTATCATAAGGCAGAATTTAGGGATCGTCAGCTATATAGCTACAGTTTCTAGCAGTTCAAGAGTTCACCTATTTTCACAAAAACTTTAATGCAAGCTTTTGTATAACACTAGAGATATAATAGATTAATCAACTTAGATTTCATACCATTTCTTCTCAGTTGTTAACCAGTAATAGGTATCCTGTTCTGTGTCACTAACAGACATTAAATTGGGGAACTTATTAGAACCAAACTTTAATGGTACATGCTGGTAACTTAGCAACTTAGTAGGCTAAATAGTAGAAACTATGCTGAGGGAACATTTTAAATAAAGATTTATATGTATAAATACATAGAGAGAAAGTGTGCTTTTTCTGGCATGTGTTGTTGCTTTTATTAGCATGCTGACTTAGATATTTCTGTATCAGAAAATAAAATACAGACCATAAAATAGTTGATTTAAACTGAAAACAGTTTAGAAAAGATTGGTTTATCTTTGTAAGAACTGTGTATTTTTATAATCTGTACTATTAGAAATGTCCATGTACTGTATATGCTCAAAACTTTATACAGTAGCCAAGTAGTGCCTTGTTTTTCCAGTTAATGTTAATTAGAAAGTGAAGTGAGTAAGAAAGGAAGATTGACTGGGTTATAATGACTGAAGTTTTCGTGAAGGAACTGTGTTAGCCAGATCAGTTTGTAAGAATTGTCACCACCATTGCAGTGTCACTTAAATTCAAATTTTTGGGAAAAATGCGTAACAGAAGGTTTTGAAATGACAAAACAGAAGAGTGTTCCTGCACTCAGGTACCTGCTTTCTCAGTTCAGTATAATACATTGCCTAGTGGGACTCTGTCCACTCCTTTTAGGTTTCTTTCAATAAAAATATAAAGGGGGAATTGAGTGGAAACTCAGAATCTTAAAAAAAAAAAGTTGTTTTTCTGTTTTTTTTTCCATTAACCATCTTGAAACATTAAATTTTTGTAGCGGAAAGGCTTGTTCTAAAAATAGTTTTATTCTCTACAAAGGTATTCACTTTGTTTTGCTGTTGTGTGATTTAAGTAGTTTTCACAAATTTTCTCTGTCTCGTGACCTGTTTTCTGAAACTGGAATGCTGATTTAGGTGACTGTTGTTAGTGAGAGTAAAGAAATTATTTATGATTTTTTTCCAAAAGCATCTGCCCGAGAAGAAAAAACCTGAGAGCATCTCACTGACACATGCTTATTGAGAGGACCTTGTAAAACTTATTCTTCACTGCTATTAAAAGCTTTGTCATAAAAGTCTTTAAGTTTGGAAGAAAAGATAATCACAGTTAAAAACATCCATCAAATCTAATGTAGCAGCTGAAACAGTTTAAAGTTTGGATGGCATATTTAGATAGCTTCATCCCAAAATTAATAAAATTACTACTACTCAATGCAACATGAAATACACTCTCCTCAACTCATAAATTATAATTTTGTTTTGAACAAACTATTACGTAGTGTTACCAATTTGAACATAAAGGGTTAGGGTAGAAAATAGATAAAAAATTGATTATTTTTCTTCAGAAGAAAATGCATCAAGTTTGGGAAGATGTTTTAAAAATGTGAATAGGAGTAGGATAGAGATATTCAGATAGCCAGGTCCATTGTTAAGCAATTTTAAATTTGTCGTAATTTTAATTGTAGTTAAATATAATAGTAGCAATTTATGTTCATTCCTCTTGCTCCCTGTTCTGTCTATGAGATGTAATTGCTCTTAAACCAGTAACTGGAGAAGACCAATGTCAAATACAGTTTTCTTTACCTTCCACTCTATTCACTATTACAACTGAAACAGATCATGAGCAAACCACCTATTTTTTTAACCTTTGTGAGGTTAGTATCCCAACTCCCTTGCTCACTTCTTCTGGTAAGGAGCCTTGTTCTCCCTGTTAGCTCTTTTGATTATAGTCTTCTGATCTTCTCCTCTTTAATCTTCCCTACATTTCTTTTCCCTTGCAAAAGGAAGAATGGTGATTTTTCTCTAGCTTAGTATGTTCTCAACTAGGTGGCTTCAAGTCAGGGTCAGAGCCCGTTTGTGGTTGCAGGAGATCACAGCCTGAGGTGACTCTCCTGGATGAGCAGGGATCACCCGTCTCTCACCAGAGAGCATGACAGCTTTGTCAGGACCTGAGGAGTTGCAGAGTCTGCAGCAGAAATAGTATTGTACCAGTTGAGCACAACATCAGTGAAGTAACATTGGTGTAAATCTGATAAAAGAAATCAGAAGGCCAGGCCTGAGCTGCCATAAGCCATCAGTTCAACATCAGGGACTGGAAACACCTCATTCTCCCTCATCTGCATCCCATTGATGCTGCTGGCACCCACATTCCATCTAGACTCCCAACATTCTTTTTCTTTCCTCAGTATCTCCTTGCTTTCTCCTTCCTTACAAACCTAGGAACATGTAGCTTATGGTGATCAAAAGCTGGACCATGGAAAGCAGCAGATCAGCAGCTGTTTTGTGACGCTTCAGCTAAACTTAACCCTCAGATGCACACTTCCACTTCTGCCCCTTCAAAATTGCTATGTCTGAATAAATGATATGTCATCGTCTGAAGACATTCTGGAGTCAAAGGTGCATAAAAGAAAAAATTGCATGTCTATTAATAATATTTGTGTTTTTAAAAAATCAACAATTTAAGCTCAGCATGGAGTATTGGTTTTCCTGAATAAAAAATAATTGGAATTGGAAAAGTAAGTTGCATTTCACCTAATGCAACTTGAGAAACTTGTAAGAACAGATGTAAAAATAAGCCATCAGGTCACCTGAGCTTGAAGGAAGCAACTGATGAAAGGACTTTCCTAAGATATTATCACAGCTAATGTTCCATTTTGTAAATCAAAGCTTTCTTTCTACATTGGAAATAATTATTCTGCTTTGAAATGTTACTGGGTTTTGTTAATTTCCTATGTTAACAAGATAATTAAATATTATGAAATAAATACATTATTAAAATAGATTAAATGTTTAGAAATGCAGTTCTATATCTCCAGTTTCAGAGCTCCACTAAAAACCTGCAAACAGACTGCAAACAACTGCTTTTACTTTAGCTTAAATCTTCTGGAAATTGTCCCCTCTCTGGTCAGTTATTCGGATTTGGCCTTTCTTTGTCTAAATGCAAAGTCTTTTCTTATGTCCTACAAAACTCTTCTCAGTTATATGAATTAGACAGCAGAGAGGTCCTGGTTCATCTCTGCTTGTCCAGCTCTAGTAGAGGACATGAGATAGTAGCTGAATTGATCATCAGAAGGTTAACCCTAGGAGTGGCACCGAGGATCCATGCTAAGCTACAGAGTCTGCACCCCACATCTCTTTACAGATCCTGTCCTGGAAGCATTTCAGCCAAGTACCTGCTAGGCTGCATGCTTCATACGTATGCAGAAATCACACTATAGGGAGAGAATGAGCCCCATTGTGATTTTAAAGGTGTCTCTGAGCTGCGTGGGAACCAGAGGAGCTCTCTGCTCTGAGCATGACAGTCCTGTAGGCCTGGTGAAGAGACAGAGAGTTCCCAGCTTGCTCCTGTGAACTGCAGCTTCTGCACTGCTCAGCGCACTTGCTATGCCTCAGTTCCTACCCTGTCTTTTCTTTCAAGGGCATGTGGCCTTCTGAGGTCTTCTTCAGGGATGCCTGGAAGACAACTTGGCCTCCTTTTATATATATGTATGAATTATTCTCTTAGGGGCGTAATGACTAGTGACCTCGGTGAATAGCAGTAGCGCTTTGGGGAGAAGATGAGATGAGAAAAGAAGCCCTGAGAGGATCAACTGCTGCGACTGGGCAACATCCACACATGGCCTCTGTGCTTCTGGCTCTCCAAAGCCATGGACAGAACAGCTGGCAGTAGAAGGCTTTTGCCACCTATACTGAGCCCTGCCTTTTTCACAGAGTGAAAAGGAAAATAAATAACTAAATAGATAGACGTACTGTGCTTAATTCTTTAACCTCATAGGGGCCTTACCAAAATGGCTTTGTACTTGTAGTATTACATCTTCCTGAAGGTATTTGCTGTCCTTAGTGCTTCCATGATATATAAATGGTCTTAAGAGGGTTGCTAATTACATTGGTCTGCCTTTTGGGAGGGTGTATCCAACACAGAGAGCTGTATCTTCATGAGGCAACTGTTAATTTCTGCTTTTTGAGTGATTTATTGTCCCTTGAATAATTAGTCTTTTCATGTCAAGTCAGGTATCTTATCTTTTGGTCTACTCTCTTCCTAGCCTTAAGTGGGTTTAAATAATCAGTTGCTGCATTAAAACAATTAACATATTGCTTGCATTTTGTGGTAAGATATTTTGCAGTGTTTTCACAAATGTGGGTGTTTTAAATGGCAGTTCCAGTATTCCAAAAACCTTCCAGTTAATTAAAAAAATAAATAAATGTGCAATAAAGGAGTAAACAGACCATGAATCTGAATCGCTTCTTGTTCTTCAAGCTGAATTTTTCAAGCAAATTAGTTTATGGACTACGTTTTGAAGTCTGGACTCCATCAATCTCAAGGAGAAAGAGCTGTAATTACATTCTCTCTCAATTTATGCTGTGTATCTGCACTCCTTTTTTAGAATTTTTCTTTTTAATTCTATTACAGTGAACTTAATTTTACATGACAAGTAGCAGAATCATGCAGATAAGTAATGGAAGGGATATCATTGTTGTATAAGGACACCCACAGTTGGCTGTAAGATCTGTGTATGTTGTAGTCACTCACTAGGACGGCAGCTTTTGAGGATGCATCGAAGCTAGCTTTAGACTCTTGGCTAGGGTCCTGCAAACAGGAGTTTTGCAGTAACTCAAAACTTGGGTGGACTGAACTCTTTTTGTTTTATCCATTTTCATGGATTTTATTTTGCAGCTTACACTGAGCAACAAACTACTACAATGGATGCACTGTTTCCAGTACAGTTTTGTTATTTTTGCTGCAAATGAGCTGAAGTCCTAGGACCAGGTTTAGCATGAACATACATCTTAGCTAGAAGGAAGATCCTCCACAGTTTTGTCAGCACTTTCTCACAGCTTTCTCTTTTGTGCTTACTTGAACTCTGAAATATTGAACTTCCTTCAGTTCCAGATGAAAAAATGTGTTACTGTTGCCTTTTCATCAACAGGTGATTTTTTTCCCCGATTCGAAATAATTACTGTCTTAATTAAACTTATAAAACTGTTCTAAAAGGTTAAAAATCTCAATAATCTGAAGAGTAAGATGTTCTCTTGATATACTTACAGTATTGGTGTTGTCTGTTTGACATAAAGAACAGGTAAAGAAAATGTTCAGTGAACAGACTCCATGCTCAATTACTGTGAAATAATTTGCCAAGCTGTTTATCCCTGATGGGGATGAGTTGCAGCAGAAAACTCATAGTGTACAGATTTAGGAATTCTTATCCTAAAAATGTTTTTTTCTGATACTGAAAATACTGGAACTAGAATTCTTAATTTAGCATTACTTTTTTTTTTTTTTTTTTTTTTTTCAATCTTATTGCACTAATAAAAGTTGCAGGAGTAGTTCTGTTGAATTTTTATTCATTTTTTTAGATGAAATGGGTCTTTTCTGAAAGTGTTTCCATCTGTTCAGTGGTACCACGGTTGCTGGTATCCATCTAATGAACTTTTCATCCTCTCTTGATAACTTTCCAGGAACTCTGAACTTTTGGATGTTTTAAGAGATGAGATGCATTTTAGGTAACTTTTAAAATCAGATTGTCGTATTAGATGTTTATTTCAAACTTTCTTTAAAAATTCATTTCCTTATTGGAAAAGGAGAGTAATGGCATAGCTGGTTTACTAGGCAAGTTATAGTGTTCAGTAATTTCTTTAATGAAATTAGTAGAATTAAACATTCTCTTGAAGTATGCCTCTCCACTGTTCCTTATTATTAATGTGCAAAGGACTTGTGATGCTATGCTTGTTCATAGCCCCTATTTGTTAGTAATTCTGATTTTCTTCCACTATTACAGAGGATAACAGTGAAGCAGTTGGGGCTTTTATCATATGAAGCCAAAAAATGTGTATATGGAAATGTAGTTTATACATCTAAGTGGCCTAAAGTACAAGTTTGTGATGAAGTAGGATACAGAAAAAAAGCTGGGGGAAGACAACAGAACTTTTTCTCCATCATTTCAAGAATGCCCCATCTCTTGTTTGTGCAGTGAGCTGGGTATACACAATAGTGACAAAATCTAGAAATGGGTATACTGGCTGGTTACAGTATAACTGGTCCCAGCAGAATGTGTCTGTGAAAAAGGTATGTGTGGTCATAATGTGACAGGGAAATTTTGACTGGAAACCAAGAGATGAGTTGGAGGCTTTTGTGGGAACCTCCAGCTACCGTGTGCTGAAGGTACCTGGCAGAGTGATCCCGTACAAAACAACTGATACATAAAATGGAGCAAGCCCTCAGCACTACCATTTCAGGTGGTTTTTGCGTTAGTATAGTCAAGAGCTGGGGCACGCATGTCAGCGCTCAAGTCCAGGTCCTTGGTCACTGAGCATGGGATTATCCCTGCTGTGCAGTTGTTAGTGATGTCCCACGTGTGGATCGAGACAATCCAAGGCAGTCCCCTCCTTCTTCTCTGCTGGTTGGCCCCAATTCCAGAGAATAAGCCTAGGTCTGTTTTGTTTGCTAGAACAGACTGTATCGCACTGTGTGCTCTTCAGGCCATGTCCACCAGCCCTGGCACTGTAGACGCAGCCTAAGAGGTTGAAGAATTTTTTTTCTTTTTGGTACGTCTTATCCCTTCCTAAAAGACTCACTTGCCCAATCACCTAGTGTTCAGTGCTCCCAGTGATGTTGGTAATGCACATGAGCACTAGTGGTCGCTTAGAAAAAGTGCACCCACTGCACCTCTTTTACCTCACCAAAAAAATTAAGGTGTAGATTAAAAACTTGCCTCTGGTCTACCTGCAAGCAAAGAGGGCTTCATTAATATCAGCTCATGCTATTTCTGACACCATCAAAGAAAATGAATAAAATGTGAGTTTAACTGTAGTGAACCTGTCAGTACTGTAAGAGAAATGCTGTTCTTTGTGTAGAGGAGATACTGTGATAAATCACAGTAAATAGTAAGTGCAGATAGTACACCTCTTTTAGCATGTGCAAATCACAGGTGTTATAATTTTTTGTTAGTCACCCATAAGATATATAGCCAAAATGACACTGTCTTTTATTGATTACTAATGAAAAGATAATATCCATTAACTGCACTTTGTATTTAGCATTAGATCATTTGCAAATAAAAGATCTGGTACCCAATAAAGCTGAAAAGGAATATTACTCTTTTCCTGAGCAATGGTTTTCTTAAAAACAAACTGCAATTCAAAGACATTAAGTTGCTAATATGTCATCCAAGAAATATTAGACTTGAAGGAGGATGAATAGTTTTAATTATGTGTAGATAGATTCATTAAGAGGAATGCAAAGGTCCAGCAATTATTCATTCTCTGAGATTAGATTAAGACTATTATGTTTAGAGTCTTGTATCTTAATAGACCACTTTAATTTCTGTTTATACCTATTATTCTGTTTTAAATGCACATTTATCTTCTTCTCAATGAAATGTATCCATTTATCTAACAAGAGGAAATGTTATGTGTTCCTAGCTATTCATGCAATTATTTGAAAACAGTAGTGATTTAATTTTTAGGTTGGCAATAAATACATTTTACTTTGGTCTTACCATTGTTGTTTTGAGTATCTCTAGACTCTGCTGAGCATGAGAAATCCTCTGCTGTAGAGAATAATTACTTTATAAACCAGGAGATTATTACTGGCATTTATATACACCTTGTCAGTGTCATCTGTTAAAATATGATACTTACTTTATTTCTAATGTTTGCTTTCCTGTGTGAACTTATTTAGCTGAGTTTTAGTTTAGCTTCCGATGAAGAGATAATTTACACATATTTGCAAGATACTTCTTGTATGTGAGGAAAATATCTATTCTCATACACAGGATCAATTACATACACATACAAGTAATACCTATAGCTGAGAGTTCAGAAACAACTAGAAAGCACTCACTGTTGAGTGTTGTAGTTGTGGAAATGTATATTGACAAGTGGTAATAGTGGTGTAAAGGCTTCCTCTTAAGTACTGACACTCTTGCTTGCTCAGGTGTACCTATGATCAAAACCAAGCCTATTACATCCCAGTTGGTTTCAATTAAAATTCTTAACATATCCCCACACAGTTCCCTTGTATGTTTTTGTGTTTCTCAGGGGGCTTGAATATCATGGTTATGAAAAGACACAAAACATAACACAGTAACAGGTAAATGAAGAGTATTTGGTGCCCCCAACAGGCCTCAGTTGAAGGGAAACTGTTGTATGAGCACTCGCATTAGTTTCTTGCTTTTGTCAACATTTTGTGTCCGAATTTCTTCAAAGATCTGGTTATCCTGTAAAGTATCACAAGAAAAAAAGACAAATACACTCATTCTGTATTGCTGGTTTTGTTGCATCTCTCTTTCACACCATACCAACTTGAAGTCCAAGTTCAGGATCCTGATGCAACTCCTGTCTATAAGTGCCAAGTTCTACTTCTGAATACCCATAATTTAAATCTAGCATACACGACGGTAGTCAGGAAGCTGCCAGAAACAATCAATGAGATGGAAGGAGTCACCCAGAAAAAAGAAAGTCTTTCTTGGGTTCTAAATCTTAGAATTATAATTCTAGAATTCTGATTGTTTCATCTTTTTAGTCAATTTTAACCACCAGCTTTCTACTTTTCCCATTGACCTTTCCAGGATGCTTGAGGCAATACACGAAGTATCTTTGTAATTGTTACCTCTGTGGGATTAACTGGCTCCACAGTCATTTGTTTTTCTGGTGATTCCTGTCTCTTCCTCACTAGTTCAGTTTTGTGTGAAGATTCTTCAAGTCTTATTTTTATTCCTGATGCCACATCAGTGGATGATCTTCTTGAACACAGTAATTATCTCTGTGCTAATGACTCAGATCTGCTCCAGACCTGCTTCCTCCTATCTATTATTTACTGTAATCTCTTCTTGCCCAGTTGTCTCTAACTGAAATTTCAGTTGAATTAATTTTTTATTTTTTTAATTTTCAAATGCTGTTTGATACCTCTTGTTCTAATGTATTTGAAAAGGTTTATCTCTATAAACTGGCATGTTTGCTAATGGCCTTAGTGGCATCTTTGACTCAGTGTTCTCCATAGCAACTCATTGCCAGACCATGACAAGACTTGCAGGTCACCTCTCTGTGATCTCCAAGGGAACACTCTCTCCCTTTCATCCACAGACGTAAATCCCTTATTTGCGTCCTCACTGTCTTGCAATGTGATTACTGCAAAATCACTTTCTCTTGGCTTGACATGTGCAGTTCTGCCCTTACAATGTCCATGTAAAATAAGGATGATACAATGATCTGTCCAGCCAGTCTATTTGGCAGTCTCACCCCATGTTTATGAATCATTCCACTGGCTCCTGTGTCTCTATTGCATTAAACTTAAATGCTTGTCTTCACTTTCAAAGCTGCTTTTTAAAGTCTGAACATAGTTCATCAAACTTGTAGCTATTATGCAGTATTTGAGTTCCTTGATTAATGTATACTAAGACAAGTTATATGAAAACTATATAGTTTTCTCATCAGTTCAAAGTTTTAATTTATGAGTCACAGGTTGCCTTTTTGCATTAGGGCCTCTCTGAATATGGAATAGGTGTAAACCCTCAAGGAAACAACCTTTCATTTCAAGGACAAAAAAAAACCCAAAAAATTTTAAAAAAAGAAAAAGTAATTTGGTAAAACGGTACTGAAATTGTAGAATCACAGAAATGTTAGCTGAAAGAAACTTCTGGATGTCATCTAGTCCAAGGTCCCACTCAAAGCACAGGTATCCCCAGCATGAGAGCATGTCAGCCATTAATTAATCAAGTCAGGTCTTGGAAATATCCAGGGAAAGGTTCCACCACCTTTCCAGGCAACCTTGTCCAGGCTTCATTACCCTCCTGGGAGGCTGTCCAGCCTGAAACTTCCAAATCACTATTTTAGGTCATTGTCCCTTGTGACAAGAAGAGTTTGGCTTCATCATCTTTTAAACTTCCTTTCAAGTAGTTTCAGGCTGCTGTTAGATCACCATTAGCCTCCTTTCTGCAAGACTGAGCAAGTCCAACGCCCTCAGCCTCTTTCAACAGGTCACTTGCTGTAGACCCTGAACATCTTGGTTGCTCTTGCTGGGTCTTCCTGAGTTCCTCCACATCTGTTTTGAACTGGGTACCATATTCCAAAGGCAGCCTCAGCAGTGCCAAGTAAAGGGAGATAAAGTCATCCCCTGTGTTGTCTGACTCCTTGTAGCACAGTGCAGTGTGCAGCCCTCTGCAGCAGCAGCACGATCTCGGCTCATATTCCCCGTGGCATGCACTGTGACCTCCAGGCTCTTTTTAGCAGAGCTTAAGCATGAGTATGCTATGCCATTGCTTCCTGACAGCAATTTGCCACCTGTGGCAAACTTTATGATTGTGTCGTCTTATCTCTTCATTTATTATGGCATACTGGTTGTTTGGTTTTGGGGGGTTTTTTGTTTGATTGCTTTGATTCTCTTTGAGTTTCTTTGTAATGTGAAGCAATTAAAAATGTTAGAATACTCTTCCCAAGTATGTTGATCCGAAAATTCTTTGTTCATTCATTCTTTTCTTTTTTTGGGTCATTGCTCTGCTTTTTCACCCTGTGATAAAAAAAAAATAAATAAATTCATTTTAAAACAAATTTTAAAATGGCCCTTCAAACTTTGTCTCCTTTTTCAGACCTACAAAACCAGACCTCACTTAGTAACTCAGTTTTGTTCCATTCATTTCTTTTCAAAAATAATAGAGAATTATTGTTAGATTTTCTTATAGTCTATTTGTAGCATTCAGATCTGTTTTGCTAATTTAATAATTATTAAAAATACGCTGTTGATGTTGGAATAGCACAGTACATGTGGAACAAGTTAATACCCAACAGTAATTTACTTTAGGCACCTGGCCAACTGTGTGGGAATGGTTTTGGCCCTACTGGGATTCAGGGAAGTTCATGTCCTTTCAATATTGTAAGCCTTGGTAGGCATGTTAATGATTTCAGAATATTCCTGCCATTCCCTTTTCCTTGGGCGTGCAGTAGTTTGAAGTTTACACCTGTAAGGGATTGGCACAATAGTGATATTGCTGAGCTGTGATAATATAAATACAAGCAGATGTTGATATGAACGTAGTGGCACCACAGTGCCTTTGTACAAATTCTTCCTAATTATTTGTGTACCTCCAGATTGTGCTCATAGCTAAAAATATAATTTTCAGTGCTTCTGTGGCAGAGGATGTGTCAAACCCAAGTGTTTGGCAGAGGGAATTCAAGGAAGCACAGGAAGAGCATATCCCAAGGCATTCCTGTCTGTCCTGCAGGTGGATCTGAAAGAGTATTTTAAAAAGCACATAATGAATCTGAAGTGTAAGAGGATCAGAAATAAAGTAAAAAAAAGTAGAACTTGCATTTTACTAACAATATGTTTTATTAGATTAGCTTTTTTTCATATATGTGGACTTACTTTGGAGAACATATTTTCTCACACTTGCTTATTTATTCAAATTAGTTTGCATTTTTGCAACAGATTTTTAACTCTATTCAAAACATTTTGGGGAAGCATTCATACTGATCTGTGCTCAACCACTGTGTGGCTGATCAGATGGAAGAGGCATGATGTTACTCATCCAATTTAACAGTAGCAACAAGCAAGCCTTTCTGCCACTCATTGACTCCCATACATAAAACCTACTCCAGGTGCTGCTCAGCCAGTCACTGTCACCCAATATTTAAATGTTTGTAGTGAACATCAAAGGAAACAAAGCTAACTGAAGTTAATACTCCTAAAAATCTTGCAGCTTCTTTGTAATAAGTACCATTGTCTTTTTGTTCGCTGAATGTACACCAGCTCTAGGCATCAGAGCTACTGCCAAATTACTGTTTTGGCTTTGAAATTACTTCCAATTATGTGGGCTAGAATACCTCCCTGAAAGTTTCAAAACAGTGTATGTAATCACTACTTTATATTTCAAGGTAATTTGAAATAGCTTGGGTATTAAAATTGAGTTCATAAGGGCAATTGTGATTGCCCTCAGTCACAACACCGAAGATGGTTTCTGTGGATCTGAGAAGCTCTGCTTACTGTAGATATTCTTCTGCTGTCATTTCCACATATTCTTTGTGAGCTGACACACTACATAAATTGGATACTGCACATTATTTTTCTGGCTTTGCTTTGCACATCCTTTATTCTGATAGTTTCAGAATGTTACGTGTTTATTTAAAAAAAAAAATTAAAATTGTAGATTTTCCTGCCTTATGAGGCTCTTGAACTTTTAATACCATCTCCTCCTATTTTGAAGCTTTGTGCCTTCTCTCTTCTTGTAGATCTATCTATTTTAAATTCTATTCTGGAGTCTCTCAAACTTACTGAAATTATTTCTGCAAACTGTTGGCTAGTATTAGGCATAAACAGACATTTCTTCTGTTTTGATTTGTGCTTTCCAAAGCAAATTAATGGAATTAGTAACATGGCAGGACAGTTAAAAATGCTTACTACTTACATATCTATTTAAATCCTTGCATGAAATTTGACATTTTTAATAAACCTATTCACTGTAGATATTTCCAAGGAGAAAACTATCTGGTATTATGTAATGTAATTTTTAATTTTGGTTGATCCTTTATTTTTTTAAAAGATATCTAATTCACCCATAGTATTTCAATTACAAAACCCACTGAATATTAGCCATCCCAAATCTAAAACAATACATTCTGAACAGTGAAAAAAACCCTTCACTGTGTTGTTTGGACATCAGCCTATTTGGTGGATGTTATTTTTCTCAGGGTAGGAATGCTACTTGAAGAAACATGGAGAGTAATGTAGGTTCACTTGCACAGGAGCACTTATGTTGTCTCTTCAACAGATGTTGCCAATGGCTCAGCAAAGGTCAGGAGAGAAGAACAAGCCTTCAGTTGCAGCAAGGCTGAACCAAAGCTACTTGGGGCTCCTAGAAAGCAGAGGAGGACAGAGGAAAAAAAACATTTGTGCTTACCTCTTCCCTAGGTGTCAGTGACCACTTTACTGCCAATCCTTGGGTAATGTGTTCTTGTGAATAGCAGAGAAGACCACATGTTGTAGATGATTCTGGGCTCAGCTGTATCTCTCTGCCATGGCTGAGGGGTGGCCCTGCTCTTCACCTATTGGTCATGGATATGCAATTAGTGGAACCAGCCTACAGCAGAACTTGTAAAAAAATGGGAAGGGAATCATGAAGAGATTTGTATCTTTAAACATGTCCAGAAAAGGAAGGAAGCAAGGATGCAGACTTGAGCAGGGTCCGAAACGTATTTGTGGTGTAATACCAGTTTGATGTTTTACTTAATTTGTACATTTGCAAAGTAGAGATTTCATTGGAAATGCTTGGGCATCTAGGCTGAGCAGTACTGAATTTTGGCATGCCTCCTAAGTTGTTCTTAGTCTATAAGGTCCCATTGAGGTATTCTACATGTTATTTAATTGACTTACCTACGTACAGATCCCTCAAGGTGCATCAGATGGTGATTTGTCTTGTGACTTTTTACCCATAGGTAAAATGTAACCATTACTTCTCAGTCAATGAAAGGTGAATTTGGATGTTGCTTCCTTGCCAAATAGCTTTCAGAAAATGTGGTGTTTATACATCTTTTTGAAAAAAGTTTTTAAAATCTGATTTTTTTTTGTTTTCGTTCTGAGGAGTCTGTTGGCTGTTTCCTATTTGTGGCTTTTGAGGCATAACTAGACCAGTTACAGTTGGTTAGAGGATGTAAATGTACTTAATCATACAGAGTCCATATATTATTGCAACACTGCAGCAGGAGCTAAAGAGTGGAAAACGGAAAGTACTAGAAAATAAGGCTCCAGTGTGGCATGTCTCTCTGGATAATGAAAGTATTCATTCATACATCTTCTCTTTTGCTATTATTTCTTCTTTCTCTGACACAGAAGTTATTAAGTGTTTGAAACAGATGTTGCCTCCAGTCTGATGAAGATTCAACAGATTGATTCAATTGTTCATCTCATGATATGATGAAAAGAATATTTGACCTTCTCCTGATTTATGTTAACTGCCAGGCTGTTGGTTTGCATCTGGGGAGGGGGCATATTGCCTCCAAACATTCTCTATCTGGTTGTGTGTTACACCCTGCAATAAATTGATCTTCTCTTTCCTCAGCAGACACATGCCTCTTCAAAAATGCCACTTATTGCAGCTGGACAGGAAGGCCAAAACCAGATCGTAAATTGTTATAAGCACAGTATCCTTCCAGGATACTGGATAGGCTGGTTTCAGACACAGCCTAATAATTCCTGTGTTGTGTGTGTGCAATGTGTAACTAAGGAGCATCACTTTGCAGAGCTGATAATGGCCACTCAGTTCATATTAACATGATCTTGTGGAGATTTGTTCTCAGGTTTTGGGTTTAGTTTTTTTTTCCCCTCATCAAATTGATATATTTTGTCAGTACACAATGAGCACAATATTTAAGGTTTTACAACATTTGGATTTATTTTGAAATCAGCATAAAATATAAATTTATACTGTTCTCATGGTCTTCCCTACTTTTCTTTCCATTTTCTTTTGTTCTGTCTAACTCTCACAACCTTTTGCAAAGCAGGCAGGTATCTGAGGCAAGCAAGTATGGAAGAAAAACATTCTGGTTTCTCTTGCAGGTTTTAATTTAGAATGGCTAATTCAGCACATTGCACATGCTACTGTTTTAGTTGCCAATGAGGACTTGGCACATAATTATGGTAAGGGTTTGCATTATTTTGGAGATGGAGAAAGATAATGATAGCTCTCAGAGAAGATGACAATAGCGCTGCAATAATAGACTTCTTCCTTTCAGAGTTTGCCCAGTATAAAAATAAGTATTTTTGCCGTTGGACTAAAGAGGTGAGTAAAAGGTACCTGTGAAGGAAGTGAGAAGTGGAAGTGACTGCATCATTGCAGTAAATTGGTATCATCCTTATTTCTTAAGAAGCTCTAGACTTCGGTCTCTGTGAAGGAAATCCATTTTTCTCATACAAAGAAACAGCAGAAAAACTTAGATGTGGGACACAAAAAAAAGAAGAGCATTGTGTTATTTTTGAGTGCTTAGTTTCTTATGATCCAGGCCCTCAAAAAACTCTGCCCCTAAAGAGAAAATCACATGAATCATCAGGATTATATTGAGTGCCACACATTTTTACTTCTAGGTGGGTATTTAAAATCTCCTTCTTTGCTTTTGTGAGTTATGACCATTTGGGGAGAGGAGAACATAAGGTCCTGAATACAAGTTTTCTGTGTTTTAGAAACTCCAAAGCAAATGTATTTCATGTAGCAATCAAGCCTAACAGCTGGGAAATGTTCTATATTATGGGAACTTGCATATACAACACAATAGCATTTCAACATCTACATTATCACTCTTTTTCACTTTTTGAACTTCTTATCTCCATGTGCAAGAGTAAAAGATAGAGATCAGGAAGAGACCAGCTCTGGCAAATCTGAAGCCAGCTCTAATTCTTTTCCTAGCTGGACATAAAATTAACCACTGTAATCCCTGGCATGTCACTCCTCATTAAAAATCAGCTTTGTCACTAGAAATCTATAAAAAATATTCAGAGAAATAGAAATTATTAGTCTGAACCCTAGGCTGCCAATCCTATCCATTGCTGCTAGAATGATTATATATGCAAGTAACATAAGGATTTTAACTGTAAAACTGCAGGTTTTAAAATTCAAGTGGTTTTATCTCCTTTAGATGCAGATCTAAAATAAAAGTGAGTCCTGCTAGTTTGAATAATTTTTTATCTTCAAGAAATTTATGTACTTTCCTACAGAAAAGTAAAATAAAGTTGTTATTCTCAAGTTTTTTCAAGATTAAAATTAGCATTACGTTTTTCAGTTTCTTTCTGATTTCCAAATTTCCCCATTTTTCATGCCACTTACCACAGCTGCTCATTTGCCTGTGTTCTGACCTCTCACTTTCTTCAAAATTGCCAATATTGTAACTGAAATGTCATTAGTGTTTAAGCTTGCTTACTCCACGTTTGAAGTGGAGCAAGCAAAAAGCATTCTAGCAAGTAATTACATTGTAGGTAGCTTATTGGTTCTATTTGTAATCCTTTGTTTTCTGTATTCTTTATGTTGTTTTTATTATGATTGCTTATTCTTAATCTTTATAAATAGCTTCTTCCCATAGCATCATTAAAAATTACTACCTGTACGTAAACATATTTTCCTGAAGTTATGTTTCTGTTAGATGTATCTGTTCTGTTAGACTTTGGATGAAGTTGTAAAATAGCAGAGGTGGACCTTTCATGTTCTAGTACATCTTGTATCCAGACTTCCCCCACAGCCCAACACAATTCTTACAGAAGACCTACATTCCTCAAACAGAAAGAGACAGAATGTCCCAGGTCACTTCAACCTGTTATGTTGTCTCTAATAACCTGCTTTCTAGTGTGCAGAGAAGCACTTGAAAATTAAGAGATGAAAACATGTAACAGAAGTAGTCACCAAAGACACAGACAATAATGGCACCTGTAAACTTGTCAGCTTGATTGTGGCTAATCACTAATGAGATAAAGGCTAACAATAATGTCTGAATACAAAGACTCTGAAAGAGAAATAGTAGAAATTTAGTGAACTACAAAGGGCACCAAATCTGGAAAGATGTATCTCCTTTGGTAAAGAAAGAAAAAAAAGCTCAAGCTCCTAGGGTCAAACAGAGTCATTAATTTTCTAATTACAGCATAAAATGCCATAACCCTTTCAAACCGCTCTTCAATTCACATTTTGCTTCATTCACAACATCCTGCATGATTTTGCCATAGTTACGTGTACTTTTAACATCACTGATAAATAACCACTGCTGCCTCTTCATGTTATGGTTTCAGACTTTAGTCTCATAAAACCTTAGCATGTTTTACTAGAAGAAATGATGTTTAGAGATTGTAAAATTTTGGTTTTGATGTTAAACGGAAAAATAAGTATTCTATTCCTTCTTTGCTTGTACAGAAATTGCACAACTTCAAAGTTTTTTGAGGCATTTAGTCTTTGTTCTATCCACATAGCCCTTTTTTCCACTTTTAGATAATAGAAGATTTCTACAAACTGTTCATTTACAGCCATCTGGAAGTTTTATCATGTCTGGGTATGAGAATGCTCTTTACCTGACACTGGCTTCTTCTATTATGTATTAAAATATTCCTTCAGTATGGAACCAAACCAAAAGAATGTTTCTGTTTCTTGCTTACAGCATGTATTACTGCATTTCAGAAACTGAGGGCAAGTTAGGAAACTGCATTAGAAATGAGTGAGTTTACACTGAAATAGAATAGTAGGTTTGTAAAGGAAATGAGGAAAACCTGTAGCTGAGACAGACTTGCCAAGTAAGATCTGCTTCTTTATAGAAGATATAGTTGGGTAAAGCTGAAGTTTTCCATTTCAAAGCCTTCATTTATATTATTAAAAAAAACAAATAAATTTAAAAAATTACACCAGGGTTTCACATATTTTTATGGATCTTGAGCATTAGCTGCAAGGATTGCCTTCACCTCCCCAGTGATTTTGAGGTATCACTGGAGGAAAAGAAAAGAATACATGTTTATATTTTCTGTTCTTGTTAAATCTGTTCTTATCTTCTAATATATCACCATGTAAGATAGTGAAGTCCACTCTAGTAGCATATGTTATAATATAGTGTTTGCTTCTACTTCTCTGTCTTTTTTGTACAGAGTCTCCAAGCTGACGTATCCATTCTAGCAGTTTATATTATATTTTTTATATTATATATTATTATTTTGCCCTATGTTTGGAAATACCTAATATAAACTGAAGTTTAGATACCATACTGTTCAGCAGAAATCTATGATAAATACTCCAAAGTGCATAATTTAAATTTTCTCCATTATTTGCATACTCAAATCTGACAATCATATGCCCAGGAAATGTTCTTTCAAATGAATGACAAGAAGTGTGACTGAAATGTTTGCCCATTCTAGATAAATTCATTTTAAGGGGACATTTTTTTTAGATGAGGATATGTGAAAGAACTCCTTATACTAATTCATGGAGCCTGAGGAAAAGTTACCTTTCTTTTTAGTCTGTGGTAATTGCCTAGTTCAATGGTAATTTAGCAAGAATTTCATAATTTAGCAAGAACATAGCAGTCACTGTTATCTGACAGGTCATAGAAAAGTGTTATTGGTGCTATATTTGATGTACTTTGCTTCCTATATTCTACTTTCTTAGATTAAAAAAGAGGTGAATTAGAGTTTTGTCTCCTGCCTATCACTTCCAGCTTTGTTTTTTTTTTCTTTATATCTATTGATGGGTATGTTGTAATTCATCTTTTACTGCTGAGATAGGTCACCATATTAGCTTTGAACACATGAGCTTCCTGAAGGATTTTTTTTTATATAAACAGAGACAAAAGAAAACTAGCAGACCAGTTAAAATCTTAAAGGAGTACTCTCAGTTTGACAAACAAGGATTAAAGAGAGCAGGAAATACAGCATCTAATTTAATAGTGGTCATGCTATTTTGGTGCTCGGGCAAATTAAATAATATAAGACATATCGCTTAAAGAATGGGGCTTATCCTTGGGATATTCTGTCAGAAATCACTCTTTGTGCCATTGATGAAACATGATCTCATTGTAAACAAGTTACTAATTTTGAATGAATTAATAGATGAATTAATTTTGTAATGTGCTTTAGTATTACCAGCTTTTAAGTACAGTTTTGCTAGCTTTTAAGTATAGTTTTGCTATACCTAAAGCTGTTTATCTGTTTCACTTGTGTTTGTAGCACCACAAATTATTGTACGTTAAAGCAGTAACTTTATTTATCTATTTATCTCATTACATATACATAAAAGAATGGAGCCATTAACATCCTGAAGAAATCAGAAACAGATTTGAAAGGTCCTATTTTAAAAATCTCCTGTACCAATTAATTCCAACCTTTGAAACATGTAAACTCATTTGAAGAGAGATGCAAAATGCTAAGAAAGGAGAGGAAAAGAGAGACCAAGGTCTTCTGTAATATCTGTGGAGAGTCTAGGTCCAATTCTGATGTAGATTTGGATTATAGAATGTCAATGGCAACTGGCTGAGTGCTACATGACAGTGTGTTGAACTGTTCAGAAGTGCATTTTGGAATATTATTTTCAAGTTGATATGTATTCTGTCTGCAGTAAATGTGAAAGGGATTACTGTGGTCTTGTTGTCTGAGGTTAGAATGAATTAAGCCATTTTAGATTCAAAGAATATATAAGGAAGAAAATCTTGAAAGGCAGACCAACTTCTTTTCATCTTGCTGAAAGTTGTTCCATTAGGATTATAAAACAGTAAGTAAAATGTTCAAGTTCTGTTGCATTGCAGGGTTTTTGTACATATTCATTATTCTTTATATAAGCATGTACAAAGAGGTGGAACTAAAGCAGACTGTCTTGCATTCTAGCTGCTGTGTTTCACCAGCTGCACACTCATTTAGGTGGTATGTACCCCGGTCATGATTATTTTAATGATATCACAGTCTAAATTGGTGGTATCAAGGAGCAATCCAGGAACAGTCAAATGATTTAGTACCAAATTGCAGACAGAGAGGGATGCACTGAGAAGTTTGCTTGCATGGTTCTTCAAATTTGTATGTTCTGACAAATAACCAGACTGAAGTGGAAACAGTACATAATTTTCCCCATCTATCTTCTCAGGTACTTTATTCAGCAGAAGAATACTGAGCCCTAAAACATTTGAAATGAGGGGGAAAATGGAACCTGAGGCGTTCAGTATCCAATTGGCTTGAAAATTAGCTAGACAGAGTCAGACCACCTTTTCAAGCTGTTGCAAATGAGCAAAAGGTAGAATATACAGTTCCACTTTCAGCTGAAAGGTTTTCACTAGTGCACTTGCTTTTGAATGTCTCTTCTAAAACTAATTATGGTGAGACTTTTACGGAGTTCAGTCAACATTCAGATTTCCTGACATAAAATCTGCTTTGGGACTTTTCTATGTAAAGTAAGAGGAAAAAAAATTGTCCACATACATATATAATAGTAAATAATCAGCCAGACTGTTCTGGGGTATGCTACATGGCAGTGATACTCAGCTACATCCCACCTAATTTTAGATACATAACTAAGAAGGCTAATTTAGAAGTACTGACCATCTGCCAAGACTGTGCCCATAATTTATCCAAAGAGGCAACTCCAGCAGACAATTCAGATCTTAGTGGGACTGAATTTCTTTGGGAGGTTTCTCTTTATCTCTGCCAACTATAGCAGAGAATGCAGGGCAATTGTGCCCCCCTAGCCCAGGCACTCCACTACCCAAAATCTGGACTGGAGTATGTTGTTATATGGACACAGTCAATCTAGCTTTATTTAAAGCACCACTGTACATTTGCTACAGCATTCATTGTTAGTGATAACACACATTTATCTTGGTATGTCGTTTGCTGAGGGAATTGTTAAAGCTTTACCTTTTTTGAAAAATACCCCAAAGAGGACACACTAAACTAGAGGATAGCACTAATTCTGATCAAATGTTTGGTTTTCCAGGGTTGCATGCATTGGACAACAGAGCTAGATGACTGGTCTCTGCTGAACTTAGAAAAAAAAGTGATGGAAGTTACAGAAGACTATTTACCAATAAGACTGTTTAGTCATGTTCCTATTGCTTGTTCAACAGCAGATGACATAGTCTTGAATAAAAATATGCTGCAACATTTAGTGAAAACTGTATTTATATTCATCTAAAACTACTTTCATCATAATTTCTTAAATTCATCTGCTCCACTTTCATTTCTTGATGGGGCAGAAAACTTTTTTGTTGAGTTATGGCAGAAATAGGTCAATCAGCACTATGCCAAAAGCAGAACTAGGGAGCTAGTAAAAATTACCACTATGTTAAATATGCCTTGATTTTTGTCTTATATTTCCTACTGCACAAGTGAACTTAATTATGCTTCTCTTGTGTTCTCAGAAAAGAAAGAGGAAATTTTAGTGACACAAGTTCAATGACTGTATTGTTCTGATAGTTGATCAAAGATAACAGAAAGTGGATTATTCACTTTTTTCAGTATCTGAAGTTGATAAAGGTTTCAGCAGGATGGGAACACTGCTTTTTTGATAGTGGGTAGTTTGCTGCTGAATAAACCTAGGGTGGACTTTTTTCCTAGATTCCTGATCTGGATATTATGATAACTCTCTGCTGAAGTCAGGGAGGAGGGAAAACAGTCTCTGGTGTTTCTTTACTTGAACTTATGTTATAATTTTTCTCTTAAAATTCTGTGAAGAACAATTGGAAACCTGGGTGGGAGTTTATGTGGACAGAGTCTTTAAATAAAAATACAGATAAAGGCTTAGATAGATTCTGAAGAACTGTCATTGCTATTCTCTTTTTTAACCCAAATAATGTGTCGCCTGCACACCTCACCTCAAAAATAAGGTGCGTATCCATTTATGATGACACCTCCATGTACATCATCTGATGAAACAAATGAGCAACATTGTGGGAACAACCAGTTCCTGCAGGATCGGACTGATCAGAATCTAAATTCTTTGTCATTCTGACAATTAATTCATTAATGTAATTGTGGTTGAGTACCTTGACTTCTTTCTATTTAGACTGTTGTGAGTTACTAGAGCAGGGGCATATCTCTAATCTTAATGCATAAGTATAGCTCCATCTGTCAACTAAGCACATAAATTTATCAGGGTAATACGTAGTTTACTTGTCCAGGTGTAATTTCATTGAAGTGATTCTAAGTAATATTTTCCTATTTCCATAATATATTTATTGAAGTCTGTATCAGGATCCACTCAGGTTTGTGGGGAGGGTATTTGAGGTTAAGAGCTCTTTACAAGCCTGTAATTACCTGTATCATCTTTTCTGCTCTCTCTGGCTCACCTCCAGCTCCCTGGAGCTTGCCCAGCTTTTCAAAATTTATTAAAAACAAATATCGATAGTCTAGAGATTTTTTTTCAGGCCACAAATTTCCTTGGACATTTCAGTTGCTTAATTCAATCATCTGAGAAGAAGGGCTCCCTGTTAGTTGAGTATGGAAAGCGTATGCATTTGAGATTTGTCTGGTTACCCATTTGAACTCTGCTACCTGTTTAAAAAGCTATTTGAATACATATGAGTGCAAAGGCAAGAGATTTTCTGCAGGGAGTGAAAGTTCACTCTGTTGATGAGTCGAAGTTCAGTCTGGAAGCCAGAGGGCCTGCAAGGCATCTGCATCACACACTTCTTGTAATGCTGTACCTAACACCAACACAGATAATATAAACAATTATTTTAACAAATAATAATATAAATACTAGATAAGTCATCAATATAACTGTCTATGCTGCTGGAATAGCAAGAAAAGATAGTGTTTGGAAAGTCTGAGAATAGCAGTCAGGAGGAGAAAAGGGACTAGGAAGGAAGCAGATAATTTTAATTAATGAAATAGCAGTCTGTGTCTTGAGTCTTAAAATAACGTCTAACTTAAAAAGGAGTAAAAGAGAAGCAGTATTTATCCCAAATCAGAAAGAACAGCATTTCCAGTCCCCAGCACTTCAGCTGGCCCTTCAAACACACGCATCCCTTGCAGAGCTGCAGCAGGGCACATAGGGAAGACTCCCCAGCATTAAGGAACAAAACCACCATCAAGGCAGCTTCATTTTCTTTAAGGTCTTGCAAACCTCAAGTACTACACAGCAAAACAATTTCTACTGATTAATGCAAAACCAGAAATGAGTGAACTATAGTAGTATGCTGAAATACAAGATTGGCTGTATGCTGACCCTTAGGAAAGACCTTTGAGTCAGGCTTAACCACAGCACTACAACGTTAGTTGGAGAAATTTAACTCACAAGCCACTGAGGAAGGAGCTGGTGAAATTGCATACACCTTTGGGATAACAAGGAAAGACAATGTTTAGAAAGTCTGAGCCTCAGAAACTTAAAGAGGTATTGTGCCCCCTCTTTAGATGGGGCTTTGAGCATCCTGGTCTAGTGGAAGGTATCCCTGCCCATGCCAGACGGGCTGGCACTACATGATGTTTAAGGTCGCTTCCAACCCAAACCATTCTGTGATCTTTGGAAGTGACAGAACTTTTCCTGTTTACTTCACTAATCCTTAAACCTCCAACCTTTCCAGAAAGTCACAGAGCAGCAAACCTACAATTGCCTAATGCACAAAATTATTTTAGGAGTCCAAGAGACACCATTAGACAACCTGCTCTTTCCTTTCCTGCATCAAATGGCATGAAAAATTACCCAATTATCAAAAATGGCATCAAACACAACATACATTAGATTTTTGAAGAAGTTGTTATGAAACTTGAAAGTCATCGAGAAAAGAAAGCAGTTTTTTCCCTTTTATTTTCTTGCTGTGATTCCTCACCCTTTGTAGAGAGAAATATTCCCTATTTCAGGTTTATGTAGGTGCAGTTTCCAGGCATTTGTTTGTAACATGTCATTTTCCACAACATGGAACTCAACAAGAGCATTTGCTTGGCAGCGCCCCATCTATGAATCTCAAAATAAGAACCATCTGCTCGACCTCTGCTTCTCAAGGAATACTTGGACAGTGCAAAAAAATGTGAATCACAGCGTTTTTCTCATTGTATGACAACTAAAGGTAGTAAGACCTGAGCATTGACGGAGGAAGTGCAATGATTGCACCTTTGTAACACCTGTCTTTGGCTGAAATCCTTCTGCTGCATCTCCACGTCCTACAAGAAGTGACCAGGACAGTGTCTGATCTTGCCAGCTGAAATCCAATTATCTGTTGTTTAAAATATGTAAATATATACTTGCATATATTTGAGCTCTTTGACTTTTCAGAGACAATCACAGGGCATATCAGTAATTTGCTGAGATAGAAATGATGGAGAAAAACGCTTGTCAACACGTGAAACACCTCCCACCTCAGCTGGTTTCAAACATGGCTGGATCTGTTTTTCCTAGGTGGTACCTGACCCTCCAGCTCTGATACTCAGCAGCCTGTGGCACACAGATACAGTGCAGGCAGAAGGGCTCTGTAGTGCCTTGCTTTTGCCTCTGAAGAGATAGAATAATCAAAACAACTCTCAATTTTTTTGGCTAATTTAAAAATTTAGAATGATGCGTTTTTATAAATTCAGTCTTTCCTTAAAACCCCATCCTTTACTGCTATATCAGGTGAACTCTATCCCTATTGGTCAGATTTTTTTCTAGTGTTGTTGGTAACACCTTCTGTGTGTACTATTTCTATTTTGTGGGGTTTTTAGCAAGAAGCACTGCTTCAGTCTTCTGGAATTGTCATGCTATTGCAGATGTTATTAAAGCAGAACATTTGCTTGTTAGGGTTATTGGTTTTATAGACTCTTGTCCAGACTAAAAGATTCATATTCAGAGTAAATATTTTCTAACATTTATCCTAAAATTTCAATCTGAACAGAGTGGAATGGGAAGTTCTGTTTTATGAGTATCTTCTAAAATAATCATTAGAGAAACTAAATCATATGTTGTTGTGGACAAGCTTTATATACTTATGGACAGCTCAGCTAAATCTGGCATTTATATTTCTCTGTGAAAGGAATGTCAACAAATAAATATAAAATCAGGTAGTTGTATCTGTTAGGAATACAGAGATGTCTTTCTTCTGAAGACACTATTTGTTAATCCGTCTGCTTTACTATGGATGTCAAAAGGAATAACCCACAAAAACAGCGATTAAAAAACGAACTTACTATTATTTTTTAGCACATCATCTCTTCAGATACGTAAATTTTTTATCATCACAATTACTGACAGTTCTTAGTAAGTAAAACTGAGTGAAAAATAACTTCAATTACTACAACAATCATTTGCATTTTTTAATAGAACTTTTTTTTCCCGTTGAGTTTATCCTCAAACTCACTTTTTTCATCTGGAATAAACACACAGAGAGCACATCTTGAACTATAAGACATTTTAATGTAAGGAAACTATTTTCCTGGGGAGAAGTGGAAAAAAATGCCCAGATTTATTTTAAATAGGCTTTGAAGACATTATTCAGCTGTAGCTATTATATGAAATCTGTGTCTGTGTTTAATTTAGTTTATCAGGCATTCATGAAGTACTTGACGTAGTTGTACAGCATCTAACTTTGGACTTGGAAAACACCAAGTCCACTCAAAAATCCTTAATTAAAGTCTATTTAAGAATAGGAATTTTTTATCCAATTTGATAGAAAGGAAAATGTTCCAGTGTATTCAGCCCCCTTTACCAGTAAACATTTTGATTGCTGAACTACTGAAATGCTTGTAACATGCACCCTTTTTTACTGAGTCTGTGTGTAGAGTAATAATTACTCAGTTAGAAAGGAGAAAGGAAGGTAGTAAACTTCTCTAAATATAGTCCTGACTTCTCTGCGTGGCATTTTCAGTAACTTTACTAAATGCCTTACTGCACTGAAGTCCTGGGAGTCCACAGCTCATCATACACATACACGTGTGCTCGTAATTCTTCAGCTACTTCTCTGGGCATGCAGTTATGAGTATTTAATTATGTATAACATCAGTTTTAGAAGCTGGGTTGAAGTTATATTGGAAAGCAAAATGGAAAAAGCATTTTTGCACATTATGTGAGTGGATGCACCTTATGAATTTATAAAGCAGATGACTGCTCTGCAATCAGATGAATCAAATATAACCCTCAGCAGCTGATGGTTAGACAGGAAGACCCAGTGAGAACTAATTCTTTTGGCTATCACAGGCAGTTTTTGTTTAATATTAAAAACTCTATTTAAGGCTGAACAAGTACTCTTCAATTCACTGTCATTTTTGTCAAGATATAAATAAAGATCCTACATGTGGTTTCAAATGAGGCACCTTTTGGGATATTTAAATCCTCCAAAAATAGTCTAAGATTCTGACCACAGCTAAATTCTTACTTGAAATCCTTGAAGGCAGGATTTGTTTAAATTATTTTTAACTTCCTTTGTTATGCTGATTTAGCCCCCTTGGAAACAATTTATGAATTTGTATTGAATCCTCAAATAGATGTGGCTGAAGTATCTCTGAAAAGGGTAGACACCTTTGAAAAGATGAATCATGCTATTTCAGTGGTTTATAAAATAAATGTTTCAGCTTTTCATTTTGAAATAATGTGTTTTGAAACCAAACAATTTTTTAAGGGCTTTTATAAAGTTATTAAGTAACCCAAGAATAAAGTGAATCATTTTATTGAATGAAAGTAGGATTAAAAAATTTGGTGTTTTCCCATTCCATTTAATAGATGAAGAAAAACCAAAACCCATTGTCAGAATTTCCATTTGGAGTCCAACAGAACTGATTTTTCCTCTAATCTTGCTTTGGTTTGGCTGCCTCTGTAATTCCATTATTTACCCATTCCTGGGTTGTTGAGTCTAATCAGCAGCTCCTACAGGTAGCCATGGCATATGATCATTGGACACTTTCTTTTTTATGGACGTCATCTTCAAAAGTGCTTAGGTTTTCTTCACTTCTTACTCCCACTGAGTGTTTCTAACCTTTGATTAGAAATGTCATATTCAACTTTAGTTTCCATAGGTAGTTTGTAACCATACAGTTTGTACAATGTGTGATAGCACTGATCATTGGTTAAATATCTCTTCTTCATGATTATCCCACCCATGTTTAGGAAAAAAACTGTGTCCACTTTCAGCTATTGCTTTGCTGGGATGAACAAGCCAAGCTTTTGCAGTCTCATCTTGTGTTGAATATACTTCCATGACTTGATCCTTCAGTTAGACCTTCTTTGCTCTTGCTTCAGCTTAATTTCTCTTTCTTGAACAGTGGTCAAAACTGTGCGTGGTATACAGGATGTAGTTTCCAGACAGTGCTGCTTGTCTATATTGGAAATCCTTCATCTATTAAAATCCAAGGTCATATTTAACATTTTTTCCACAGCAACCCGACACTGATGGTTTTTAGCCATTCTTGACCCACCCATATGCCTCTTTTTCTCCTCTGCTATTTCAGTTGAATAGCCTCAGCTTGAAGCCAAAATTATTAATAGGAGATAGCCTTTGAGAATTCATATCTAGCTCCTGCTCAGTAGTTGGATATTTCTGAATTGGCATTGACATGTTTCCTGTCTTTGAGAAACTGTTACTTTCAAAAATGTAAAGGAAACCTCTGGATTTAGCCTGCTTTAATTTGTCTAATTCCAGACAGCTTTCATATATTTCCCTTCTTCTTTATTTTCTTCATACATATACCTCACAGAAATGTTCAGGATCTTGCAAGATACTGAAATCTTTTGCTGTAATTGATTTCCATAGTAGTTTAATTAGTGCATAACAGAAAAGAGATAAAAATAGACATTTTGCAAATATAGATATAAGACACCAGATGTGTTCCTTCTTCTGTTTAAAATCTGTTTAGTTTTGGATCCTCTTATGGACCAGTTTAATGAGGACAGGGAATACCACTGCAGGGTGTAATATTCACACCCCACCAAAGAGGATGCATTCCCTCAGCCTTCCTGAGGGCAGCTTTGATTTTGGGATCAAGGGAAAGGGAATCATTGCTGACCTCACCTGAGTTAAAGAGAGATGGTCAAAGGCTTTTATGAAGGGCAAGTGTGAGCATAGGTAGATAAAAATCAAACTTCTTCTTTCTCACTACCCCTTCCCCTGCCTGCAGAGGTAAGGCTGGGGGGTTTTATTTTGCTGAGCATGTCCCTCCTGAGAGGGCTGTTCCCCTTAGCAGGGAGGATGCTTCTGTTCATCTTCACACAGGGGATCAGGAAGGCAGCTCTTCAGACCCATAGAAAGCCCTTTTGATGTCTGCCTGCTCAATGTCCCATGCCATAGAGACCATCCTCCTGCAAGACCCTGAGCTAGACCTCCTTCTTGCTCAACTTCTGGAGCACCATGTTGCAGCTTCACCTGAGACCTGCAGGTACCATTGGTAGCCTCTTCTCATTTGGGACAACCTTTCTGACCTGCTTTTGCCATGGTCCTTCTGGCAGACTCGAAGCATGGTCCAGGGTGTCACAGGGTGTTTCTACATCAACGTTTTAGTTCAGATGTTTTGAAGTGAATGTTCTGATTTTCCCCACTGACTGTTTGTTTTGCACCATGAACAGTGTTGCAGCACCTTCAATGGTTTACTTTGGAGTGAAAGAAACTGAAAAGATGTGTCCCAGGTATTTGCATCTAATGGACTCCAGCCACTAAGAGCTGGCGTTCAGTCCTCAGGACCAAGCTTGATTCGTACTGCAATTGAACCCCCAAATTCCCATGTTGTAAATACCAGGTCCTCAACACCAACTGTTTTGCTGTTGCACCACATTCTTTGCCCGTTGTGCATGTGGTTTGGCAGGTGTGTCTGCTAAGGGAGCTGAGGAAAGGTTTGTCAATGTGTGTCAGAGAAAACAGCCCCCTTCATTATCATAGGATCATAGAATGGTTAAGGTTGGAAGAGACGTTAAAGACCATCAGGTTCCAACCTCCCTGCTATGAGCAGGGACACCTCACAGTAGACCAGGCTGCAGAAATGCTCCTCACATGAGTAATGGCACAAAACAGAAGTCCTCACTGCATATACCTGTGAACAGTTATAAAATTAGCAGTCCTGTGAATGGGATGGACTGTTGCTGAGCAGGGGAGGGGCAAGATAAATTAATGAAATTGTGTCTTAAACTATGCTCCATCCTGCACCCATCCTGTTTTTATTCACAACTTTGATGGGATTTATTTCAAATGTTTTTTTAATATCACGTAATATTTATTGTTCCAGAAGGAAGTTAATTTGTTTTCCTGAAGGGGTAGTAAACTACCTGTGTATTAAGTTAGTTATTGAAGATATTAATTTAGTCTAAAGTGTCTCTGAAAGCTAGTTTAAAATTAAAGGGAAGGAATGTGAGTAGCATGCGATAACGCATGGCTCTCAGGACAGATACAGTATTGACACTAATAACATTTTAATTTATTAGGAAGGGGACAATAATTTAACATATAAATACTAAATTAATCATAAATACATGGTATATATGAAAATCTGAGCTGACAGAATCACTTCCATTTTATCAAGTATTGTACTACTTTTGTAAATTGTATTGATTGCATATCTTCAACTACTATTCTTGCATTCCTAGTTTCTTAATTGGTTGTTACTTTACACATGCTGACACAGTTACAGTTATCTTGGTTTGTTGCTGAAAGGTTGTTGAGTGGTTACGTATATTTTATCTGGATTTGTAATTTGCTGGATCAAAAAATTGGCATTTGGGTCCCATCCCCCCCCTGTAGAGAACTTGAATAATCCCAGGAATAGTTTCATGGAAGTCAGTGGGACTGGGCAGATGAGCATCCACTGCATGGTACTATTGGTTCATCATCTGCATCAAAATGAGAAGAAATGACCTCAAAGTCTGCTTCAGCAAAACATCACTGAACAAGTACAAAGTTTGATGGCACATTAGCATACAACATGAACTGTGCAATTTTGCAGGCATGTTTGCTTTTTCTACAAGTGCACTGACAATTAGGCTGTCAATACTAGTATGACTGAAAATGTGCACACACTTTATTGTAGGACTGTGTTAGCATTCATGAACATTTTATTACTTTTGCCACTGCATTTTCCCCTGAATATGTTGCTTGCTTTCAGGATCTATGAACACAGCAAGATTATCTAAAATGTGTACTATTTTGTGGCAATAGAAAATAAGCTTAATACTTAACCACACTGAGAATGTGTCGGCCTTGAAGGGATGAGGTATTATAAACACTATCACCACAGACAGTTGAGAGAAACAGCGTGGGAGTCACAATTATGGGTTCAAGAACCTATTTTTCTTTCTTCTCCCACACACGCTCGTCTCTTGTCATATTCTCTTTCTATAGTTTGCAAATTTCAAGGGTTTTTCAGAATGTCCTTCTGCCAAGGAGATTAATACAAATATTAACAGCAACCCTGAATCTGTTATCTGCATTTTTTCGAGGCTCCTCCACAACGCAATACAGTTTACATGGCAGAGTAGCCCAAGGTAAGGTATAGATTTATGTGCTGACCAACATGTGGGACTTAGAGCCACGAAGGAGATATTACTCCAAAGAATGTAGTATACTCCCTGTGAACCAGAGTACTATTTTCAGTCAAAACACCTTAATTTAAATACATTTAAATTTAGAAGGGTTTCATTCATGAATCAGATAAGTGCTGGTTAGATTGTCTCTCTTATAACTGAACACAAAATTTGCCCCTTTATGGATGCCCTGTTTCATTTGTTATTGCTTTTTTCAGTAAATGCTGTAATTAGTACATTACACGCCTTTAGGATGTTAAGAGTGTTCAGTATTTCTCCTCTGGACTTATACTATGTGTATTTTGAGTAGTTCAAATAAGGGTTCTTAAGATTTTTTTACATGAGCAAGGTAATATTATTTTTCGGGGGCTATGTGGTTTCAGTTCACATAGTTTTAACTAAAACAGAAGCACTTTCTTGTGAGCCTGTCAGAATTGAAGCAAGGCACCTTCTGATGGGAAATGTTTTAGACCCTTATCAGAATCAGTAATAATTGTTGCAATCAGTAGTTAAAAGATAATTTTCCTGCATTCAGCGCCTCAAGCACCACCTAACTTCTCTTTTGAGCAATAACCTTAAAATTAAGAGTCAATACAGGGTTGCATTTTCTCATGCCTTAGCTCCAAATGAGCCATCAGCAGTCAATAGCAGATAATTTGGCCCTGTGAGTTGCAGTTTGCTTAGAGAATGTTTGCCAGTTAAGCAAAATGTGCCTTAGAGTTGTCAACAGTACACTGATAATGTAGCAAGTGTTTTCAGTGAGGCCATCAGCTCTCTAGGAAATAATAGGTGTCTGAGGAACATAGTCTGAGAAATCTGTATGTGGCAGGATCCCATGCAAAGCACTAATTCAGAAATTGGCCCAGTCAGCTTTATATGAAATATTTTCATTACAGGCTCCAGTCAGCCTCATGTCTACAGTCATCACAAGTCTGCAATATATGCCAAAGAGCGTACAGTTCTTGCTCAGACTTTTAGTCTCATCACCAGTCTGCTTGAGGATCAGAGTACAAGATACTAAAGAGACATCATAGTTAAGAGTAGTTGTCATCCTTTGGAAGTCATACAAAACCAGTGCACATGTCTGTACTGCCAGTTAAATGCTTTATTCTCATCTTTTTAATGCTCAGATAGTACCTGTAAAAGGAGATGCCTTCACGCTTTCTTGTTGTCTCTCTCTCTGTCTTTCTCCGTTTTTTACTGGCATAAGAAACTGAAAGCAAGACAGCTCAACAGCTCTTGTAGAGGTAGAAGAATGAAGAAGAGCAGCTGATAATTTGATTGAATTGGGAATGTGGCCAGAGATCTAAGGAAATAACTACAACAATTGTTCTGAGAGGCCTTATGTTAGCCTTTTCACACCACAGATAAGGCCATGCATGGGGCAGTTGAAACCATGCTGAACTTGAGTTACTGTAACCAGTTGAGAAAGGATGTTTGAAATGTTTCACTTAAATCACCAGCATTTAAAAAAAAAAAAAAAAAAAAAAAAAAAAGAAGAAACTGGAGGATATATTGAGCATAGTAATTTAAATTTTTTTAGTGCCATGACATTATTATGACATTATTATTATAGTAATCAGAAATCACTAAAAAAGAGTTGTTACATCATTATACCTTTTTAAAGGTTATAATAGTTGTGTACAGCCTCAGAAAAAGACTCAAGAGACAGGAAGGTAGAAAAATTTACTGACAGTTCTGAATCTTGTGACCTTTTAGATAAAGTTCATTTTGCTTATCTCCAGCTCTGAGTTGAACTCTCTCCTAGTCCATGGCAAAAGCGAGTTCATCTGGGTGGCTCATAGACTGGTTTGAAGTTACAGAAATGTGCTACCCTTTTTCTCTAGCTATGAACAGTAAGGGAACTGGTAAGTCTTCAATGTAAGAACTATTGAGACACTTTTCATCCAGACCATTAATTTTGTCACTCTGTGTCACTGTCAGGCAGCAGAAGCTGCTGCAATACCTGTGTGGCTGCAGGGATGGTGAGCTGCTGTGTAGGGGGAGGGCAGAGAGGGGCAAGCTTATATCTGTCTAATGCAGCTATTACTCACTTCCTCCTATCTTTGACATACGTTTTTGAAGGACTCAACACTAGGGGATATCTGTGTCCTTGTATTTCCAGGGAGCCTGGATAACATTAGATGATATGACTAATGTTAAGAAAGATGAAAACTAACTGAAGTGCGTACTATCCATCCTGCTAAATCTTTTTTTTTTTGACAGAAAAATGCATTTTTATTAAAAGTTTTGTGGTGTTGGTTTTTTTTTTGCTTTTGTCTTTGTTTTTGCTTCTTTTTTCAGAAAGTCCTGACCTTCCATTAAAGGCTTTGTGTTTCCATCCAAAACAAAAGTTTCTGAAACCTCAAGGAAAGCAGCAATGCTTTCACTTGGCTGCTCTGCCATATCATCTCATGGAATTTGTAGAACCCTTCATTTGGTCTCACCCTCTAGTCAATACATGTTCCTTCAATCTCCTTGTCTCTGTTGTCAAAAGCATAGTCCATCAGAAGGTATTGTGGCACTGGGGAATCTGGCTTATAAAGGAGAATGGAAATGAGATGTGGAAGTGACACTAACAAGCAGAAACATTCGCTCAGGGAAAGGCGGTGACCAACTTCTGGCTGGCCACAGTCATGCCACAGGGGGCTAAATTGAGCCCTGGACAGTGAGTTTATGAAAAAAAGATTAAAGGACAGAGATCTCTTCCATCGTAAAAAATGGATGAAGAGAATGCTTTAGATCCATGTCCCCTAAGCAATGACTAGAGAAACAGAGTAAGCTAGCACCAAACTGCCCTCCCTGGGAAAGAGAAGGCAGACACTACCCCATTCCTTTGCTGGAATACTCCCTGTTTGATTAGAGCCCTGTCTGAACACTATCAAGATACTGTGATTGTAATTAAAATTAAAAATTAAATTAAATTCAGAACTTTTCATCTGGACCAGGTTTTGGCTTCATTTGACTGATGTGAGAGACTGCATTATAATCTTTGGGGAAAATCAAGCCCAACTCCTCTGTGTCCCAACAGACTGCCAAGAGGAAATGCCCCACGTCATATTTAAGTACTAATAGCAGTATACTTAGAAAATCTTTAGCCTTTCTGCCATGAATGCCTTCATTTACGAAGAGAAATATATTTACATTTGGATAGCTATGGCATCAGTGTGGAAAGACTGGAGAAAGAAAGAGAACTCTCTCAATTTAGTTTAAGTAAAATTAACCTGACATCAAGAACCACAAGCGCTTTAAAAGTCTTTTTAAAGCCTTAGTGTCTTGTATTTTTACAGCAGTTTCAGAATAAACTGTGTTTCTTGTAGCCACCCTTTGATATCCATGGATAATTTTTTATCTGTTTTGAATGGAGAGAAACTGTGATCTTTATGACAACAGACTTGAAGTGACCATCGCAGTCCTAGGAAATCAAGTTTTCAAGGATTCCAAACAGAATTAGATCAAGAAAATTTGCTCATTATTGAAACTTAGAAGAATAAAAAGAGAGATAATTAAATTAAAAAACATTAACAGATGAAACCTTCTGTGGTATCAAACTATTTTTTGGGTTCAGGTAGGGAGTAGCACACTGCTATGGACATGGTACTTTGATATATTGGCAGTTATTTGAAGAGCTGCCAAAGTTAAATCTTTAAGATCTGCTTGAACAATTGACAGTTTATTTTGAATGTATCATCTGACTGTTCCTAGAAAAACTTAGTATATACTTGTGAAGGCCCCATTTAATATTAGTGTCCAGTCTCATTCTTTGGACTTATTATAGGTGATACCAACAGATAAATCAAGTTTGGAAATACTGTTAAATGGAGGCATATTTCTCTAAACAGAGAGTCCCATAAAAACTTTTATATGCTGTCTTTTAAGGGTTAATTTCAGTGCCTAGCTGCAGGCATCTGGTGTTCTTTGAGGTGCTCTCAGGTCTTCTCCAGGCCACTACCTATGGAGGATGTAGGTCTCCTGCTGGTTGTCTGTCATCTGCCATCCCAGTGCAGATGTCTCAGTATTACTCCAATGGCAATGGGTGCCAACGTTTAGGCAACTGAATTGAGCCCTTAGTTACTATCCATTTGGTGTAACTGCAAGTGGTTGTAATTTTCTACTGTTTGTGCTTTCTGTGCTTTTTATATGTCTAGCAGTAAATATAGATCAGTGCTGAAGTTAATGTCACACCTGCAAAATAATGTACTCACAGGTTTACAGTGTTTCAAATCTGAATGTGGCTCTAGGTCACACATGTGGAATCCCACTAGCAGGTTTATGCTATTGTTTATTCCTACAGTGCTTGGCCAGCACAACAACCACAAAGATTTCCTCATTTGCTGCTGATCTCCTGTGGCTCACTTGTACAGATTATTGCTGATGTGATTAGGTGTAAGTTATTTTTATCGCCTGCATTCATATACTCATATTTCAGAGATATATTTCAGAGGCTGGCAAGTAAACTACATGCTTTTCTTAATGTGCCTGAACATGACTTAATTAGGTTGTTCTTTAGAAAGTAAAGAAAGAAAAGTGGAGAACAAAGAAAGCAGGCTGTTCTGGCAGTGTATGTTTCTTGGGGAGAAAGAATTTTCAGATAAATAGCATTTGAAGTAGAGACTAATAAACCCTCTAAATAGAAGCAGTTAGTTCCAGAAGCTGGCAGTTCAAAGCAGAAGAATTGGTCCTTACTGCCCCACCTGGGTGTTTAGTGGTCTTTAGATGTGTTTGAGTCCTGATGGCAGGAGTGATCTTTGGGAAACAGCAGCACTGCCTGTTGCTGTCAGGGACCTTTGTGGCGAGCCTCTGGCTGTTGCTCACTGACACCTACACGTTTTCAAGACCACAATTTACTCTTTTAACAGAGAATACCATTCTAAGTGTGTTGAGGGTCTTAGATGAAAGAGAAAGAAAGTAGAATTAAGCTTATTAAGTATCTCTAAAAAACACTTTCTGATTATGCCAGTCATTCTACTGCAGCCAAGCAAGCCAAGAAAAGTAAAGTAACAATCCTTGAAGAGTGTAGAGGGAAATAAGAAATGTTGTTCTTATGGACTTGTTTGGATTTGTTTTGCTCCTTTTTGGAAATGTATTGGGGGAAGAACATCACCAGGACTCCCACTCCAACACCTTGACAAATGGAGCCCTGAGTTCTTCTGCAGGGTTTTATTTTCTTCCTGTGCATGTGTGGCTGCCATCCATGCTAATCAAACTCAATCAGCAAGAGTCAGCTGCTTTGTAATAACTATTGTTCTCCTGACTGCAGTATTTCATAATAGATTTTTAAAATTTGCTCTGACTCATACAATGCATATCTAATCAAAAGTAAATTAAACTGCATATGCTGCCTTGATATTAATGACAGAATAGCATTCACAACAGCAGGATAGTGAAGCTTTTGATTACATAAGATAAAAAGAAAAAAAAGTCCAATGTTTTCTTTGTTTTCTTGGTATATATTGTTGTGTGTCCTTAGAGATATGTGTTTTTATTCAAGGTGATTTTATATAGTATATACAAGTTTTTTTAATCTGAGTCCTTAAAATTTTCTTTTTCATACACTGCAATGCAATAGGAGTTTATGCATATTCATAGTTTGATGAATTATGATAACAACAGTTCTTTCTGTTTTTTAAGGAGTGTTTATCAATTTTTGTAAGCATTGTAAACCTATTATATAGCACGTTTATAAAATTGCTGTAAGTATTTGTTTCTCTGTTCATCACTAATACAGCTATCTTTTTTCTGTTCTTTTGATACTTTAATTGTAAATGTACATCAGCAAGTTTGTCAGGCAGTTATAGTTTAACTGTAAATACAAGCAGTAAACTAGTGTCTACAGAGAAGACACTAATGTAGTGAATAAAGAGCCAAGGTAGGTTTAACTGGCTGATATGGATACTGGTCGGTGTAGATATCTGCATGAGCTTCAAAACCTGCTCAAGAAGCCAATTAATTATCCTTAGCACAGTGCAGAAAGCTCCTATACTCAGTTATTGAGCTTCAAGGTAGCTTCTGTCCACTTCAGTCACTGCGGCTTCAGGCTGAGGTGTCAGGCAAAAGGGGGTCTATTGTATATTTAACAAGTGCTCTCTGTGTGTAATATACCCAGAATGGACCCATCCTAAGGAAACATGTCCTACAGAGTTCCAGGAGGCTTCAGCTCTTGACTCATGACAGAATGTTTGCCTTCCAGAGGGGTTGAAGGACATTTTGTTTTTGCAAAGAAGTAGCTCTTCAGTCCCTAGTTGTGATCCCTGTGAGGGTTAGCAGATACAATCAGATGCTGCCTGCCTAGATGACCTGTTCCCTGATCCCAGCACCTTTGGAGAGACATATCTTGCTGTCTTTACTCAAGAAGTGGTCATTTTTCTTCTAGATGTCTCTTGCCAAACATAAAACTGATAATCTTTTCATTTCCATTGGCAATCCTGAGGGTGTAACTCTTTTTCATTTTCCAAAAGATTCTCCTTATCTGTTAATATCTAATGCTTGTGCAGCATTTTTTAAAGTATTGCCTGACCATTAATTCTCACAGCAGCCCCAGGAAATAGGTCATATTATGCCCATTCTTTATATTTATATTTGAGAAGGTCTACCTTTGAATTCGTCACAGCATCATTCCAGTCAAGGTTAGAGCAAAGGGGCCCAGATTCCCAATCCCAAATCCTTTCTTCTTGAAGCCCTGCCATCTGCTGTGCCTTACCAAAAATTTCTCCTTAGGATGTGCATGTTTGATGCCTATATTTCCTGCAGTTTTCTTGTGGGTTTTTTTTGTTCATGGTTGTAGGAGAAGACCATTATCCCTTTCATCATAATAAGAAATGACTTGTAATTTAATATTCTGGAGAACTTGGAGACTTCCTTCAAGTCAGCATTTGTGCTAATTTAGCTGGCTTGTTTCTAGATTTTTACCTCTTTTGGATTCTTTTTTCTTTCTAAATTACTCAGAAAAGAAAGAGCTAGAAAGCCTGTTGTGATATCAAGAAGACAATTAAGAGGTAGAAAATTCATCTAGATTGCAGTAAGAATTCAGTAGTTTTATTATTAGATTACATAGTTAAATAAGAAGGAAACAACAGCCACAAGAGAAAGCAAATAATTGGTAGATATTAATATCTGCTCTATATTAATAAATCTAAAGCAAATCATTAGCTGAAGGAAATAGTAATGTATTATTTTACATAGCTCTCCATATGAAGGTGTCTTACTTGTTCCTTCAGTGGGTAACAGTTTGTATTATTTATCTTCTGCTTGATTACACTAGTGGAAGTAGTGGAATGGCTTCCATGAATTTACCAACCAAAGACTAAAAGAAATGTCAAGACTAAGACTCTGTTACTGAACTGTTTATATTGTAGTACAGTGACTTTGGAAAAAATACAAAGCATGAACTAGTTTTAAAATGCCTGTTGCGTCTTAACATGGTTTTTCTAAAGGAAGCAGTAATACTTGAGGTGGAAATACACAAATATGTATCAGTGCCCATATAATCACACCTCTGGCAAACTGTTGCTCAAGATCATAAAAAGAACACAAACTGAAATGTTTTCCTAACTGACTAGTTTATTTTCTACATGCGGGAAATCCAATTGGCTTTTCTGCCAAGTTACCTCTGCACCCTCTAATTGTGGTTGGTTATCCCATTAGACCCAAACATGCATTCCATAAGAGCTTTCTCAAAACTGATAGTGTATTAGCCTAAATTACAGCATGACTGGACCAAAATGTTTATTTGACCATGCAGATATGGACTTGACTTTCCTGTGGTTTGGTCCCCAGGTGCCACTGCAATGCATTCACAATTCTGCACTAATCAATATTAACAATACAAAAATGTTTTCAATATACTTTAACATTACACTGCATATATCATTGAAAAGGAACTACCTAGACCAATTTAGTGGAAAATATTTAATTTATGTTGCCATTTTTAGAATTATCTGGGTGGTACTCTACTAGAACTCCAGGAACATCATACCACCATTAGTTGAGGTATTTTAATGTAAATTTGGCTAAAATGTGTCTCATGTTTAAAGAAGCTGCAGTGCCTTCCTCACTGTATCAAAATCCATTTTAAAGAAAAAAAAAATTATCTTGTGCTTATTTGGTTTGTATGTTCTGTGTTGTTACAGGCTTCAGAATAAACAAGAGCACTTTCTGCTTGCTTGCTAAAAGCTTATTAAGGAGGTTACTCTGGATACTGTACACCTGGAGATGAGAGCTTTTTCACTCCATATTGAGAGAGACATTAAATTGCTATTGTTTGTCTCCTGTGTTTTCATAAGTGGTGCTTAATGATTGTTTGTTATTACATTTACACACATGCATGCATATTTATTGCACCTATTTAGGCCTTATGAACTCTGTTTAAGCAACCCAAATACCAGAGAGAAATTTTGAAAAAAAAATATTCATGCTGATATAATGTGGATTTGCACCTCTACAAAGGAATTCAAGTGATAGTTTTACATGCCTACCAAATAACACTCAGAGCAGGTAAAATGAATGCATTTCATTGTATCTGGGTTGTACAGTCATTTTTTAGATGCACAGTTTTAGAAACAATAGAATTTTAGAAATATAATAATCCCTAACTCTGAAATAAACATTAATGAGGACTGATATTCAACACAGAGCAGTCAGAAATCCCTGCTGTGTGAAAGTACTACTTTTGCTATATTCCCATTTCAAAATTCTGCCCATAAGTCACAAATTCATCTTCTGCCAGTAAGCTAGAAATGGAAACATAGTTGCCTGGGAGTGAATAAATTTTATTTGGATGCAGTTTTATTTCTCTAGTGCATTTTTAAGCTAACTTTTATTTTTATAGACGGAGGGAGTGAGGAGGAGACTAAGACTAGAATTTCTCAAAACAGAGTGTTTCCTTCAGATACATGCTGGCTGTGAGAGCCTTGCATAAAGAAATCTTTCACACATGCCCTGGTAAGCTGGAGTTCACTGAAGTGACACTGTGCTGCCCACAGCCGTTATAGCCCACAGGCAAAACATTCTTCTGGCAAAATGCTATCAAATTCCTTCTGACTCTATTCACTTAAAGAGCAATTCATAAGTAAAAGGACCTTGTTATTTGAAGAGCAGAGGAGATGTATGTTCCTGGCACTCCAAGATGTCCACCCCTGGATAGGAGAAAGTATTTTCTCTCGCAATATGAAGTCAAGGGAAGGTTATTTTCATTTGGGATTTTTTGAATATTTTTTTCTATCACAAAATATGCTGTGGTATGAATACTCTGTGTGAAAAGATTGCACTGCATGATATACAAGCTGTCCTTCACAGGTATATCTGAGGGACAGAGGAGAGCACTGCAATACAAGGCATTCTCCCTTTTTACATTTTGTATTGGTATTCACCTAGCTGTGCACTTTAAAGTGGGAGATGAAGAATTAAATGTTCCCTCCGTTTGTTTTTATCTCTTTTGGATTTGCAGCCACAACATGTGGAGCTCAGAATTTCGTTTTGCATCATCAGATCATGGAGTTAAAACTTTTGAGACCATAATTTCAATTACAAAATCAGTACAAATACAGGATTTATTGAAAAAATGACAATATGTAAAAAGTAAAAAATTCTGTCTGTGCTGTTAACCTGTGTTAACAAGGGTCAGTCTTATTTCTGATGTTTTGTCTTTAGTTTTAGTTGCGGTATTTTTCTCCTGACTTCAAGGATTGCATCCTTTTTAAGTGACTATTAAAGCAGTTGCAATGATGCTGTTACATCCTTACAGTTGCCTTACAGTTTTGTGTATGTTACACAGTCAATTCCCAGTGCATATTTAGAGGTTAAAACATATTGACTGTACAAGTATTAGATGATCATTCCATATTAATATTATACAATCAGATGGATCATTTTTCATTTGAGTTTATATATACTTTTATTAAAAGTGTGAATTTTCTAGTGCATGGACTGTCACCATCCCTGCACCTGCTTCACTGTTGACTAAAATCTCACCTGCTGTCTTCTCCAGCTTTCTTCTTATTTCTCATTGCTGTTGTCCTTGGCCATTTTATTATTCTTATTGTTCCTCTGAGCTTCATTAACTCTCCCTCTCCTCAGCACACTCTCTGCCAAATTCCCCACTTAGCCTCAGCTCCACTGCTGCCTTCTCTTTTCTTTGTTTTCTACCCATTAATTTAGGAACCTCATGGATGATTTTTTTGAGGATTGTTTTGGTTTGTAAAAAAGTAAAAGAAATTTAAAAGTTTTTTGTTATGATTTAAAGTATCTACCCTCTAACCCTTATGGTAGATACCAGTTGGGAGCCCCATTGTGTTTTTAAGTCACACTGCTAGGTGCAGCCTGGCACTGAGGTGACATGTTGCCTGCCTGGTACTCATGGGTCCCACTACCACTGTCTGTAAAGCTCTGGCCTAACACATTTCCACAGTCCAAGCTACTTCCCATCCATGTTTCCTGTCTACAAGGATGACTTGATGCAGAGAGCTGGGCTGATGTCTGAAACTGCCACAAGGATGACTGCTCAGGCACACTCCACATCTTTATTCCAGGCCACAGCTCTCCTGGCTGTTGTGTCCAAAGTGCTGCTGCTTCATAGTGCAGCGTGGGCCCTCTCCTCTGAGCAGCAGGCTTGTCTCCAGGCAAGAGCAAGGGGAAGAGGTTTGGTTTGTGGGACTGACAACCTGCAGCACGCTTTTAACTTTGTGGTGTTGTCACAAAGGGGACAGCTGGTCCTGGGGAGGCAGGCACAAACGCCATACTGCACTCCTCAGAGTTCAGAAGCAATGGTCTTCATAGCTCTGGGGCCCAGAGGTGGGCTGGGAATAAGAGCCATGGTGCCAAATTCTCTTCTCCCACTCCATTTGCTTGCTGTGTTTGCTTCATTTGATTCCATTCTGTTGGAATCACATTTCATTTGTCACCATCCAATACCACGTTTCAAAAAAGGAAAACCAGATACAGTTTTTCTGATGTAACAACTCCTTTTGCAGAAGGGTCCACGATGGAGTTGGGCTTGTTGAATTCTGAAAGTTGTGTAATTGCCATTGAAAGTCCCTATAGTTGCCAGAGCTATCAACTCTTAATAAATTTTACACTGTCCAAGTTCCTGAGAGTCACTGATATGCTTCTACAGATCACAGAAATGGGTGAGTTTGTTGATTCAAGGCATCCTTTTGCTTTCTTAGTAAGTTTTATATACATAATTCTAAGAGGCTTACAAATACACTATTACTTTGCAGTAAACAACATTTTCTTGGGAGGAACTGATTAAAGTGTGCTTAGCCATACACTGGAATTGTCAGTGTGGATCTATGAGAAGTAAATAAATTAATCATCATTATCTTTAGCATATTACAGTTTATTCGCTTACTCATTATCCCCTTGAAATGGAAAACCCTTATGAGCAATACCAACAATCTCAAAGAGACATCTGATACTTGTATAAATATCTATACTCATTGCTTTTTAGCAGCTCATAGCTTTGATTATGTGAATTTACAAACCCCTGTATCTGGAAATTAATCATTAATGCAATGATCAACATCCCAGTGAATGAACTTGCCCTCTTCCATTGTCTGAGTGGTAATTCCTCATGATTCAACTCATAAGAGATGGTGTCTTGTCTTACAACTGAGAAAAAAAACAGTAGCTTAGTAGTGCCAAAGTATTCCATAAAGTGGTATGATTAATGCTCTTCTCACTAGATCTGCTGATGGAAGTAAAGTCTTATTCAATTTCCCTGTGGAGACACAGTGAACCAATGTCTTCGGCAATAATTTTTAAGCAGGAAGCTTTCTGCTTATCTCAGCTGTATTGTATAGTAATTTCAGAATGCACATTAAATAGTTGGAAATAAGTTATAATGTGGGTGGATTTTCCGTAACTTACTGAGGCTTCTTCTGCTGAATACAGGTTGTAGGGGAGCTCTTTCCCTTTCTACCATCTGAGATCATTTGGACTTCAACTTTATTATTGTTTAGCATAGCTAATGCTAGATAATATGACACTTCCTTAATGAGTGCAAGTAGTTCTGTGTTCCTCATGCCTTTTATTGTTTTTGGCCAGCCACCTGCTGCAGACAGTTGTTATATCTGCTGCAAATATCAGCTCAGATAGCTGACAAGACCCACAGCACTTCATTAAATTGTTGTTCCAAGTTAGCTTCTTGATTCCTTTAGTTGTTTTGCTTGGTTGGTTGGTTTTGTTTAAAATGAGAAATCATAAAGAAACATTGGACAATTTCTCTTGTCTTTTACATGTCTTTATTTTAAAAATATACTACAAGAGAAAGCAGTAAGGCAGAAAACTTTTTCGTATTTTGAAGTTAACTACAGAATGCAATATGGGCACCTTGCCATTGAATAAGCCCTGCAGCTTGTGTTGCCTGCTGCTGGGGCAGTTGATGTGCTGAGGATGGTTGGTGGCAAAAGTGAGCAACAGCACAGGGTAGCCTTTCTCCCCACCACTGCACTCTGGGCTCCATACAGTACACGGTCTTGGCTCAGTGTCCCACATGGTGGCTTCTGCCTCCTTACCTTGCTCATTTTGATTTTTCCAGATCGTTGCCTAAACTTATAAAATAAATCCAAAAGACCTCTTTCTCAGCTTTCTGTTTGCTTTATTGAGAATCAAAAATATAGGTGAAGCTACCACATATGGCATTCTGAACAAAAATGCCTAACTTTTCTTGCAAGCAAAAATAAGAAGTCACTTCTAATCTTCTATGCACTAAGAAGAAATCAAGCAGATACTCACAGGGTGAAAACACAGTATATGTCTGGCAAACTTCTGGAAATAGTAGAATTGGTCAGCTTTTGGATAGACTTTCACAATAATTTGCAAAATAATGGTTATTTGCAAGCAAACTTCCACATGGTATAAAGCAGTACACAAGGCTCTAGCATGTAGTGATATGCTTTTCAGTTGTACCTCTTCTAAATCTTCCCTGCTCTATAACACAAGATCTGTAACTGAGTCTTCTAAGACTCAGTCCCATATATTATAAGCAGCTGGAAAATTTCACACACCCTCTGAAGGTTCCAATGAACACAAAATACCAGAGAGCAGATGCCAATAAGAGATATTTTTAGCAGCTCGTGTCACAGTTGCTGTTTGCCTCTGCTGTGACAGCTAACGAGCTTTGAATGGCTGGGAGAAATAGTGCATCCTGCAGTAAAAGCCTGAGAATGCCTCTCCCTTCTTTAACACAGGCAGTAAATGTTTGCTTGAGGTCTATCTGAAGCTTTATAACAAACCATTACAGCATATTCTACCCTGGTTAAATGGATTACACCGCAGACCTCCGTTTCATACATTTATTTCCATAAGAAGCTGGCATGACAGTTTATTGTTTGTTTGCTCTGTAATATTGGCTGCTAGAGGTAATGTTATTATAAACAGAGCTTGACTGAGCAAACATTTGTTGCTAGTAGTTAATACCATTTTCTTACATTTTCTTGGCGTTGGACAGGGAGTACCTACAATGTAAGGAAATCCATTCCATACATTTGCAACTGAAGTTGAAGCTGTTTATCATTACTTAATGGCAAAAATTGTAAAAATGTCACTGACTGAATGAAAGAAAATTATCCTTGTGTTGAGGTTTCTTATTCTTTCTCCCTTACTTTGCACCACTGTGTTACACAGAATGTAGCATGTTCCATTCCCAGGAGAAAGCCAGATTGATACTGAATGTGTAACCAGCTGGGTGTTTACCCTCCATTATTCATACTGACAAGGCATGAGAGGAAGACATGGAAAAGGAAGAAACCCGGAGTTGTTGAATAGTTGTTCGTTTTTTGTCTCAAAAAATGCCAATTTGAAAATTCAGTTCAGGTGATTTAGGAGCAAAGCTCCTGCATACTCTCTCAACTGACCTGCTCAATTACAGAAAGCCCTGGATGGACATCCTTTCACTAGTCCAGAGTAAATGTTGTTTTACCGTTGTTAGCCAAGTAGACGTAGAGAACATTCTATCACAGGATTTCAGAAGATGAGTGAGAATGGATCAGAGCAGAACCAAATCTCAAATGATCTGATCATGACACCTTTTATATACCTATATGCAGAAGGTGCTTATGGGATTAGAAGCATGGAGATGGGCTGCCCAGCATCTGACATGGGATTTTGAAGACACTATTTATTCTTTCTCAGATGACATAGAAACAATATGTATTTCTTGACAAGCATTCTTTAGTGCAAGAAATATGTACATTTATACTAAACAGCTTCTATCCTCTTAAAGTCTAGTGTTCAGATTATCAGTGAGAAACATGTAAATAGGACTGTGTGCTCTCATTTGATAGTCAGGAAACTGAGGCAGAGTGGCAAAGGGGATTCCCCTGCTACAAGTACACTTCTGCATCCTTTTCAGTCTGAAACTTGTTACTTTAAGCATGACCGCAAAATGTTACTTATTCACATTCAGTAACTTTTTGTGTGTGTGTATTATGTATTTCTGGTCTGTCTTTTCTTTGCAATTTTCAGAAATCGATTTTCTTTTTTCTGCTGATTTCAAAGGTCATTAGCTCATCTGCACTGCATTTTGAACTAATTTGGCTGTGAACAGTTCTCTTAAAGTCAGTTTTCATGACTGCCAACAAAAAGTAGGAGAGCCTTAGATGGCCTTAAATACCTGTATCGTGCTTCATCTGTGGAAGTGAACTAAATCAGCCAGGGCAGAGGACGAACATTTTATCCTGATCATCCATATCATTAAATGTTTTAACATTTTTATGGTTCATAAGAAGTTTCTGCCAAGGCCAACTGGATCACTTGCAGGCATGTAAAATTGAACCACACAGAATGCAAGCTTTGGCTGTACATGTGGGGTTGGTCAGGAGTAAGAAGTAGAGGACAAGGCTGGGTTCTGGCTGTAGATCCTTCTGGTTGGGTGGTAGGAGAATGTGAGGCATCAGGGACATAGAGTTGAGGTCCAGCTTTTGGTCCAAGCGTTCATAGGTCCATTCACAGGGAACATTTTAGTACTCACTAGAGTGGTTCACTAGGGTGGCCTGCTGTGGGCAGAGGCCTAGTTTTGGATGTGGCACTCCATTACTGTCTGACCATGGCTCATCATACAGCTAGGGATGTAAACACTTCAGGAGACATGCTTGTAGGAGAAGTGGAAAATGGCAACCTTAGTCCCTTAGCTCTTGCTGCTTAACGTGTCACTAGTATATGGAAGCACTGTGATCATCTCCCTGCTCAGTTTTAAATATGTAGCAAAAATTGAGGTTTTGCTTTCTTCTATGCCTGAAAAGATTTCAGTTTGCTGTTGACTGCCACAACAAATTGTCTTTACGGTCATTGCTGCGGAACAGCAACATGTGATGTCTTCAGTTATTTTCCACTTTGTCCAAAACTCTGTGCCATCAATGCCAATCAACTCTTTTCTCTTTTTTGTCTGTTTCCTGGTATCTCTACTGTTTCTTTGTGCTTCCATTCTTCTTCATTATTCTGTTGCCTTTTAAAATGTTTTCTGTTCTGTAACATCTGTGATTTTCATCAGTTTGGCTCTTTTTTTCTGTATCATTTATAATTCTCTAAGATGAGGTCTGAATTCTTACTGTAAATTACCAGTGAAATTGTCAACACCAGTAGCACTCTAGCTATAGGTGAAGATAAAATTTCAGTAATGTTAAAAAAAAAATAAATCTATATGTTCATTATCACTGCCAATGTCTTCTTGTTAAGTGGCAGGAATATCAACTATTATGAATAGTTAACTACTTCATAAACTGGCATACCTTGAGATTTTTAGTAAACCCTGGAAATTACTTTTATGTCTACAGCAGCCTATCCCCTTGGCCTTTTGTCAAGATCTTGAGTTTTTCACAGTTCTTCAGCTGCCAAATGTTGGCTATGAAGTGATTAGTTTTCTGAGACATCCACTCTTGGCCTGTGTAATGAAGATAAATTCACTGGATTTCCATATCTCTAAAGAGTAACTTTTAAATAAAGGATACAGATTCTGGTGAATTCTGCTTGGATCCAGTTTTTATGGCTAATTTAATAATTCAGTAGCATTTCTATTTACTAAAAGCAAATGTGAATATTATAAAGAAAGCCACAGATTAAAAGGGAAAAAGGAAACAATATGTGATTATCGTTCCTACCTTCAAAATTGCTTTCCTTTGAATAAACACAGTCATGCCAAGTAGCAGATACAGCAGCCATTAACTGTGCCTTATCATATATAGTTAATTCTTCGTTTTAAAGTGTAAAATTGCTATTTTTTGCATACTATTGGCAAATGGGACTTTTCAATGAAAAGAACTTTGTCCCTATTAATTGCCTCAGAACACATCCATACATCAGCAAGTGTGATGCTAGATGACTGCATACATCCAGCATCCCATTTTGACCAACATTTTACAAAAATTGAACAAAACCAGCAGGATGGAGCCAGGCTTTTTTCAGTGATGTCCAGTGATAGGACAAGGGGCAATGGGTGCAAACTGGAACGTAGGAGGTTCCACGTAAACATCAGAAAAAACTCCTTTACTGTGAGAGTGACAGAGCACTGGAACAGGCTGCCCAGAGAGTTTGTGGAGTCTCCTTCACTGGAGACATTCAAAACCTGCCTGGACAAGTTCCTGTGTGATGTGCTCTAGGTGACCCTGCTCTGGCAGGGGGGGTTGGACTAGATGATCTTTCGGGGTCCCTTCCAACCCCTAAGATTCTGTGATTCTGTGTGACTAGTCCAGGCTTGTTCTCATGAACAAACATGAGGAGAATATCAGTGCTGTTTTATATTATCTTACTTAGGATTTCCCATCTAAATGAGACTTATGAGATCCAGAGAATGCAATGAAATATAGCAGGGCTTCAGAATTTGAACGCTTTTCCTTCTTCTGCAATGGTGGCTGTCGTCTGGTTATATTCCTGGGCAACTATGGGGTGAAAGTGTTGCATTTAAAGGTTTTTAGGTTTGAAAAGTTTTTTTTCAGCCTGCACAACCAAGGCATAGTGTCTACTTGAGTATCTATGAACCAAGCCTGATTTTTGTCTTCTGTACTAGCAGTAAACTTATGTGTTCTCAGGAAGAGGATTAACAATTTGTATATTGTAAAGGTAGTGCCTTAGAGGTGACGTTCTTTAAAAATTAAGAACAGTGGTTTCTGTGTTTACTTTAAGCAGGGGGAAAACTGTTTTGCCTAAATTAGCTTTCAAAGTAACTTTATGAAGTGTAAGGAGAAGCAAAAAATGTCAGGATATTAGAAATCTACAGGAAAATAAAAGTATGCTCATAAATAATGTAATAGGAACAGTGGATAGAAAAAAGTGAAAAGATAAAAGCCCTTTTTTATATTCAGTAGTAATGCAGCAGCACATGTTTGCAAAGAAGATTCCAGTACCTTGTATCTGAGGGCTTCCTAGTGTGGTTGCATTTTATATACTTTCAGTAGGAACTGAAAACTGTTCTCTGTCATTAGCAACTTGTAAAATCAGTAACAGATGCTTTGGCTGTGTGTGGCTGAATTAGAATGAGCTTGGGTTGCTCCACTTTGTAGCCCTGTAGCCAAAACAGCTGTTTTACCAAGTACTGACTGATCTGGATAGAATCAAGGTAGGTTCTATACTAAAAATATCTGAAAGGTGATTTAAAGATAAAAAGAGGTAAATGTGCATTTCTTTAGAATCAGTGCAGTTTGGAGAAACTGTTTGGAGAAGCCATGGTATTTATGCTGGAAAACATTGAGGTGAGGTTGGCCACTTGGCTGTGGAGTTTGAAATAATTATTATTTTTTTAATAAGGAAACAAGAAAAATAAAAGTAAAAATATAAAACCAAATATTCACACTGCATGTACACTGTATAAATGAGTAATTCTATCTAGATATAAGGATTTGTGTGTGCAATAAAGGCTTCCAATATTTCTTACACAAACTTTCCTCTTGGGATGAAAACCAGTTGGAGAGGTCTTCTATACAATTCTAATATGAGCAAAAATATTTTTATTATAACCCATTGAACATAAAATGTATCACTATAATATCAGTGGCAAGATTATTCTTGTGCATTTTGAATTCTGTTTTTATTTCTGATGTCATCATTTGGAAATCAAAATTTAAATACGTGAAAAATGTCATAAATTTGAACAGCTGGAAAATTCATTAAATATGTGAATTTCCCTTCAGATTTCATTTATTGCTTTTGTTTTTTTCTTTCTTTTTACTGTGACAATATGGATTGATTGGTCTGGCTGCTTTGCTGGGCTTTTGACAACTGCTTAACATTTTCTAAAATTAAAGCAGTTGCAGACAACAGCAAACAAAACTAGATAAAATTAAGAGTTTAGTGATGAACATGGAAGGGTATTTTTGATTCTCATTTGGTGTCTGGTGAGCTCTAATTTTTCAAGGTTTCTGTATTTCCATTTCGCCAGCAGACTCTATGTAATGTTTTAATATATGGTAAAAATGTTTCATGAAGCACCTAAAAAAGATGCGCAGTGTTGGCACAAAGTAGCTAAATATTAAATTAGCTGCTAATATCAGTATGGTGCAGGTCTGCATATCATTAAATTAAGCAAAAGAACGAATAGGCAGGAAGACTGATGGTTCTGGTTTTATTGCTGGTCCCTGTCCAGTGGCCCTGTGAGATTGCAGTGATGCCACAGCAATGCCACCTTGGTGTGACACCAAGGCCCCTTTTTATGGCATAAACATGCGATGGTGCTGCTCTTCTCTCAGGGATGTTGATCACTGGCGAAAGTCATGAAGAAAATAATCTGAAGGAAATTCATCTTCAAATGCCTGTTCTTGAGGGGAAAAGCTTAGTTATTGTCCCATCGAGTGTTCTGTATTTACGATGAGGTTCTGAATGTTTCTAGTGAGTTTCTGTATTTGCAATGCAAAAGACTTTTTAATATAAAGTGTATTGATAACGGAGACTGTAGCATGGTGTTTGCAGTGCATGTAGCAAAAAAGGGATGTGGGAAGGCAGTGTAAGCAGACTTTTTTCCAGTGCTTTAGCAGTGTATCAGTGGATTAATCATGACAAGGTCTCTGCTAAGGAAGCATGGTGTCTTTTTTTTGGGACCAGCAAACAGATGCAGAAAAGCGAAATGCCCGCTCTTCCAAAAGTGGTCACTGATAGCCTCTGCCTGACTCACAGCAGGTTAGACTTGATTCTGAGAAACCAGGGCAACTGCAATTCCACTGAAGTGCTGCCAAGCAAAGGACTGTTTATTACAGCAATAAATCAAGGTAGGCCATTTGGAACTGGTGGAACACATCTTGGTAGGATTGTAGCATCCACTGTAAGTACTAACAGGAGAGATATGGACCACAGGAAAGACTGTGTGAGGTATGTTACTGTCTTAATGAACTCCTGGGTAGTGGCCTAATCTGTTACATCTTTTTAATCCATCTGATATGGTGTTAGTGTTACCTGGGTCATAGGATAAAGTATTCAGAGATACCTGTCATGTTTTTCTTTTTCTTTCCACAGTGCTGTGTCATTTTAGCCTCCCCATTGCACTTTGGCTGCACAGAGCAGAGAAGCACTTTTTTCTTTAAGATAAAGAATTCCTAATAAGAGCACTGTCTGTCAGCATCTTCTTAGCTCCCTCTTCTTTCTGTGAAAGATGTAAAATCTTTCACAAGTATGGCTGGGACCCAGGAGCTGCTTTTACATGGCTGATACAGCTTCGAAACTTGCTTTGCTGTAAAAAGGTGGAGGAGTGGTTAGGTGAACTGCCCTTCCCTGGTGCTTTCTGACTCTCAGGCTCAAGTAGTGGAGTGAAGCAATGCTGTTCAGAATAGCAAGCACATCTGGGAGGCTTTGGCTGACTACTGGAAGGGACAGTCTTTTCCAACGGGCTGATGGGATTGTTTAAATTCCACTAGCCCCATACCTGGAAATTAGGTGATATCATTTAGTATGTGGGAGCAGATTTTGTTTTTCACCATGGAGAACCTGTAAAACTACTAAACTTCTGGCCCTGCTGTTTGAGTTAGGATTTAGAAAGAGAGGGCAAAAGTCTGCATGTAAACTGCCCAAAGCCTTATGTGTTCTTGTAGATTGGAGTTAATGAGGTCAATAGGTTTTAACTAGTAAAAGAGTTGAGGACCTGGCCACATGGCTTGTGCTGGCAGGATTTGTCCCATAGGAAACGGGAGGAGAGGTAGGTGGGGAAAATAAATGATCAAGGATATAAATGGCCTTAAGACATTTTCCTTCCCCCAAACCACAGCTCTGTTCTCCAGGTACTGAAGGGTAGCCTGAAGGAAAGACCCAGGAAGAAAAGATTAATTTGAGAAATGCTTAGACAAAAATAATGAAACAGTTCCCTGCATGTGACACTTCCTCCTTGCTTATTGAAATTCTGTTAAACATGCACACATAGTTCAAGATTTAAAATCCTCTACAGCCTGTAGGTGAAAATTCATGTAATTACCAAGCAGTTAAATGCAAATGAAGAACTCTCTAAACTAAACGGAAACTTAATGGGAGATGAGCTGTAAGTATATAATATTTCACTCTGTCTCATCAGAATAAGAATTTAATTTAACTTACAAGGAATATGCAAATGGTTTCTCTGTGTTATCATTCATATTTCTGCTACTGGGAGGCTAATTAAAAGAAATGGAGAAGACAGAGAGGAAAAACACGTCAAAGATAAGTTGGACTTAAAATACAGATTTTATGTATCAAGTTTACAAACTGTAAGAATATCTTAATTTTTAAAGTAAATAGTGTAGCATTAACAGCTCAAAATTAAATTGATTACAAACTGATTACAAATAAAAGGAATTAACTATGCTATTTTCAATTATCAGGGTCCAAATTCAAACCAAAACCAGTAACCTGATCAAAACATGTAAGATAATCAGGTTTCTTAGAATTGTTTAACTTTTCCTATTAACTTCTCCTAATCAAACATTAATAAAAGCCTTTTTTGTCTTCAGATATATTTCTTATAATTGGTTAATTAAGCTAGGTATGTCCATGCTAGATTTACTCTGTAAGGCCATAGTATTTTATAACACGTTTGCAAATGAGAACCAAAGCATAATGCAAGACATCTCTTACTTTTAAAAGTAACAAGTAACTTTCTGGCTAAGTCAACATCCTTCATATTTTTTCCATAAACTAGTCAGAAGTCATTCAAATCAATAGTTTCATGTCTGCTTTGGCCTGTCACATGTCACACTTGTAGTGTCTGACTCAAAGTCTGTGCCAAAAAAAGAAATTTCCATCTGCAGAACCAGTAATTTTTAATTAAAACTTTTTCTCATTTGCAAGAGTTGATTTAAGAAGCATTAAAATTTGGCTGGTATTTCAGTAATTAATAGCAGAATTATTTCATTAGATATACAAGATTTTTGGCTTGTGTGAGTCAATAGCTTATTTGAGAAATTTTGAGTTGGGTAAAAGAGTAAATTCTTAAAGAACCAAGAGCTGTGCAGTGCATGGGTTAAAAACTGGTACGTGGTAGGCCTCAAAATTAATTTTAACTAGCCAGTGATCATCAAAGGGATGTAGGATAGTGCAGTAGTAGTCCCGTGATTCTTCCCTCTCACTACTTAGTAGTCGTAACAGTAAACAGGCTCTACAGGTGGAAATAAAAATTGAAATAAAGAAAAATGATGTGAATAATTTTTTCTCCTGTTGCTATACATTATGACATGAAGGTTATATGATTTTATGGCATGGATCTGCAAAGATTATTTTAATATCTCAAAATCGGGTCATTTAGTAAATCTGTGGATTCTGTAATTTGCTAGCTCATGCTGCAGCTACATACATCTCTGTCAGCCAGTTTTATTCCCTTTTCCAAAGGAGATCTACACTATTCTTGGGGCAGGAGCACCACCAGTAACTGAAAAGTACATTGAATTACTTGCTGTATATTTTGACAAAAATTTAAAACATTAAGAGTAAAAAACTCTTCACAGAATGTGCACTTACTGTACTGTTTAGTAACTAACCCCCTTCCTACTTTCAAAGGTGGGAAAAAAAGGAAAAGATGCACCCATCTTCCTCTCATACTGGATTTGTGTACTTCCTGCACTGACTCCCATTACTTCCCATTTGTGAATTGATGAGCCACTTCAACCTAAGGCTCATACCCTTCCTGCAATTAGCTGACTTACTGCTACTTGATGGTTGCTTTCAAAAAATACAATGCTTTCCTGAATCAGAGTTTGTTTATTCAGAGTACTTTATTCAGTGGATCCGTACATATGTGTGCTGGTACAAACAGCAGGAGAGGAGGCTAACAGTGACAAATCCTGAAGTGCAGAAGAAAGCCAGGGCACACTTGTTTGCTTGTGTGAGAGCTGCCTGTCTGACCGGGTAGTGGCCCACGGCAGAGGTGTGGGGATGGGTGTAGGGCCAGCAGGCTGTGGAGTCAGCCACCTTCCTGCCTGCTGAGTATTGAATTATTTAGGCAGATCAGAGCCATTTCAAGATGGACATAAACAGCCGTCCTAATACCATACTTGCCCCAGACAGAAACAGTCAGAGTAGAGATTTGGAGCTATTACCCCTCTTTTGTCTCCTGCAAACATTTAATCAGTGGATCATCCTGTACTAGAGTTAATTTTCTTTCTCCTTTTTCTTTCTTTCTTTTCTTCCTCCTCTCACTCACATTCTTGTTTTCTCCTACCTTTTCTCTGTTTTGGAGCCTGAGAAATCTTCCCAATAAATCAACGAACGGATCCTGAATGTTTTGAAAAACTGGTTTTGAATTTTTTTATCTGGTGAAAAGTCTGTTTAACTGAAAAACCTGCATTCAGTTCCCAGTGTCTGCATACCTGGGCTGCTGCACAGATGCCCCAGATGGGCCTTCTTGCTTTGCTTTTATTTATCTTTCTGGGTGCTGGCGGTTGATCTGTGTTTTTTAAGTTGTCTTCATAGCTACCTTTATTTTCCTCTCTTAAAGAAAGGAGATACACATCTGGAATGAACTCTGACCAGAGAATTTTCTGGGAATCCTGTGGTAGTGTAATGTTATCTATATTCGATAGACAGGCAGGAAAATTAAGGGAACTTGTTTTCTGCGTGTGTGGATTACTTTGAAAACTGTAATTAAATATGCCAGTATTATCCATATTTTCCATTTCACTGTATTTCATTTTAAACATCATAATATGAGGGTCTTGATTGAGTTAATCTCATTTTTTCCAGAAGTGTTTTATTAACAAGTAAATATAATGGTAAGCATTTTCCTTTTGCATCTGTCCTCTGTTTAGGACAGATCTACTATTTCAAAGGCTTTCAGTGAGCAATGAAATAGGAAACAGAAGGTTGTTGCTCACTTACACCAGTTTTCAAGGAAAAATTATTTCATTATTTCTTTTTAATTAGGTCTACATGACATTTATGAATCCTAGTATTTGCTGCTTTTCTGTTTTATTTTATAACCAAAGATCAGCTTTCCATTCAACAGGCAGTGGCATTTTTGAACCAAGAAGCTCCACTTAGGAGACTCTCTGAGACATCAAGACTGGAAAGAGGGAGAAATTTTACTTTTTCATGCCTATGTAAGAAATCTTACCAAGTTATTCTTGGTTTTCAAAAACCTTATTTTTTTTTTATTCACCCCCAGCTTTCACTGTATTTCTTGAAACTGGGAAACTCATCTGACTGAGCCACACTGCGACCTTGTGGAGGAACCTGTCTGTCTCCAGTGATGACAGAGGCAGAGATAGGGAGGTTAGCACCACTAAGCTGAAAGTTGCTTTTGGAAATCCCCTACTGTGTCTCTGCTAACATCTACATATTTAAATCAGAAAACTGTGCATTGAAACAGATGGTTTACCATTGACTCAACTTACACATCCAATTATATGTGCACTAATGAGAAGACTTCACATTCTGTCGTTTACTGTTGATCACACATTTTAAAGGAAGGCCTCCTTTCTTAAAAGGATACTGGACAACCATTTACAGAGAAATGAAACTGGCTAGGTAAAGAAGTAAGACAGTATGTGGTAAGCAGAAGAGGAAATTTTAAGCAGACACAAAATGTAGCCAAATGCTTAGGAGGGAAATCAAGGAATTATTGGAATCAGGAAATTATTTCTGCTAAAACAGAGCTGGAGTGATGAAGTGAAGATATTCAGAAACCAGAGAAAAAACTATTGGCACCTAGTGAGAAAAGCAGTGTATACCAAATGCAAGTTAGTGTTGATCTTTGCAAAGAAACCACATCAAGCTCTAGGAAAAACATGGTATTTCCATTGGTGATTCCTTTTCCAGTGCTGTTTCAGACTGGAACTTTGTGGTAGAGGCTCCAGGAAGGACTGTGTCCTGTGGAAAGAAGATCTGAAGATCTTCTTGCAGGAAGATCTGAAATGGGACCTTTAACTGAGTGGTTTGCTAGTAGGGTTTTTTAAATGTGTGATAAAATGATAGTTCAGGCTCTCTATAACTTGGTGATGGTGTAGACTATTTTCATGTTCTGAAGCACAGGAGGTTCTCAGTTCTGAATTATGAGCTGTAGTCTCCAATTACTTGCTTAAAAACAATCCAGTACTGGAGGATAGGAGAGCAATTTACAGGACAGTTATTTTTCAGAGACTCCAGAGAAATTCCATGATTACACAGAGGAGTAAACCTGTTGTCTGCAATTAGTAAAAAAAAAATGTGAAGAAACTATAGTATAGAGTAAAATTACTATGTGTATGAATAATGTGATATTTTGTGGCAGAGTCAGTTTTTCCTCTCAGACTGGGTCTCCTGATGTGATTAGTTTTTTCAGTGCCATACAAAACAGAAGATTATCATATACTAAATTTAGGCACTGGTCATTGTTAATGGATTTGAACAGGTCGAAGTGTATGCATCTTTCGGAGCTTTTCAAAGGTTACTAGCTAATGAGTCAAGAGAAACCTCATGTAGAAAATACCTAAAAACCTGAATCATACAGAATTAAGGCCCTATTAAAAATGTGTCAGTGGAAAGAGTGACTAACTTCACCTTGAAGTGATATGGCCAAGCTTAACTTGTATATGTTGCATTGCTGTCAGTGGCCTTGGGATGAGCTGAGCTTTGTGTACATGGGCATTTGTGATATTGTCTTCCAGCTGAGATTTTGAAAAGACCAGCTGAGTGCTGTGTTAACACAACCCTGTCATCGCTGTAAAGAGAATAGGAGTAAGCTGCAAGAACACTGTACAGGGAAAATGTTCACAATGCCCTTGTTATGTTGAACACCAGACCTATCCAGAAGATGCACAGTCTCTGCCTTTCCCCCTGCCTTCAAGGGAAGGGTTTAACTCCCCCTTTGCCTGTGACATGCAGCCAGGGCCAGCCAGCCTGGGAGCAAAGGCAGTGCAGGGGATTCCCGTGGTGGCTGGGAGAGCTGCCCTCTGATGGGAAGCTGTTCGGTCATGGTTTAACCCCAGGCAACAACTAAGCACCACGCAGCTGCTCATGCACTCCTCACTCTGGTGGAATGGGGGAGAGAATCAGAAGGGTAAAAGTGAACCTCATGGGTTGAGATAAAAACAGTTTAATAGGTAAAGCAATAACTGCACATACAAGCAAAGCAAAACAAGGAATTCATTCACTACTTCCCATCATTAAGCAGGTGTTCAGCCATCTCCAGGAAAGCAAGACTCTGTAACAGTGACTTGGGGAGACAAACATCATCACTCCGAACATGCCCCCCCTTCCTCTTCCCCCAGCTTTATATGCTGAGCATGATGTCATATGGCATGGAATATCTCTTTGGTCCGTTGGGATCAGCTGTCTCAGCTCTGTCCCCTCTCAACTTCTTGTGCACCCCCAGCCTAGTCACTGGTAGGGCCCTGTGAGGAGCACAAAAGGCCTTGGCTCTGTGTAAGCACTGCTCAGCAATAGCTGAAACGTCGCTGTGTTATCAACAGTTTCCAGCACAAATCCAAAACATAGCTCCATGCTAGCTCCTATGAAGAAAATCAACTCTACCTCAGCCAAAACCAGCACAAGGTCACAAAATGAAATGCCTGAGTCCTAATCAAGCCTGACATCATTTTTGCCCTCTTACACAACTGTGGTGCGTATCACTTTTCCAGAGGTGCACACATATTGCAGAACATGCATCAGTGGGGGAAGCAAAGTTTTCTTGTGCTCCCCAGACATATAATGAAATAATATAAGATGAATATGAATTTATGAGGTTTTTTAATTTGGTTTTGTGGGAGCTTTTTGGTCCTACTCACCCAGCACTTTCTACATATCTCGCCCTCTGGGCCCAAATTAATTCTCCACTTTTGTGTTAAAATATTTCTTAATAGAGAATTTATGAAAATTGCTATATTAAGACCATAAGGCATCCTGAATGTGTTACCTCTGTCTTCAGAGCTAAGAAAGATAATTGCTTCCATGAGTTGTTTATATTCATTGTTTTTAAATTAGGGAATACCAAAGGCCTTAAATTAAGTGAAAGAGAATGTTAACCTGTTAAGTGAAAAATAATGGAGAACACATACATGTGTATATACATATACACTGTGTACTTTATATTGCTACCAACAGGGCAAAAGCAAAGGTTTTGCTGCAATCGTTTTTAACATTCGAGAGCAGCTGTTCCACCCTTATGCTGTTTGTTAAGTCTGAGCTGTTGCCAATCAACAATTGTGTCAGGATAAGAGAAAATTTGGACATAGTCGTAGTTGGCAGCTCAAATCTCATCACCCATAAAGCTCACCGCCACCCTTGTGCATCTTCTTGTCAGTTAAATAAAATGTCACTTTCAGACTGGCAACATCCATTATTCTCAACTGCTGGCTGTCTGTACCTCTGCCAGTGCAAGCTAAATGTAAAGGCAGTTCCCAGCACCGTGGGTTTGGCAGCGGTGGCAGAGCATGCAGGACAGGCAGCAGTCAGCAGGGCTGTGCAGCAACATCCATGCTGGGGGGGACTGATGGCATGCAGTGATGAGAAAATGTGCAAGAGGGATGGTGGGAGTCCTGCACTGGCACTGAGGCAGGTGGCATGATGGAAAGCAGAGTGCTCTCTCTCAGCCCTGCAGTTCTTGTTTCCCTTAGCGCTGTCAAACAAGGTGGCTCAGTGCAGGAATACGCTTCTAACAAATTCAGATCCCAGTAGGAGCCAAAGTTCCATTTTGCCTTGTCTTTTTTTATAGTTTGTTGCTTTTTTCCTTTCTGCTTTCAACTTGTGTCCATGACATAATCATCCTAGACCTCTCCACTAGCATTTTCTGCACCACATGGCCTTTGTCCTGTAGCACTTTGCCTGACTTCTGTGCTTTGTTTCATGTGTAACATCTGTTGAAAATGATGAGAAGTCTGTACACATGAAAATTGTAACAGATTGTCTTACAGGAAACTCAGCTATCTAGCTACAGATGTCCATAGTTTCTCACTACCATCTTTGACTCTCAGAATTTTCCTACTTCAGGTAAGATTTGTTCTGATAGTAATAAAATATTCTTGTCATACATTTTGTTGCTACCAAAATGTCCGGTATCAATGAATACACCTTTACACCAGTATAGATTATCCACAACATGTGAGAAGCACTTTAGCATTATAAATAAAATAGATCCAATTTCAGAAGACTCCGCTCTAGTGTGCAGAAATCACATGGAATTACACGCAAACTATTGGCAGAATGTAATGTTGCAACTACTGTGAATAGACACTGGTATCTTTTCCACAGAGATGTTTTCAACACATCTGCTAGAAATCCACACAACTCCGTTAGGTTCTGTGGGTTTTTTCTGGTGTTGATTTCAAAGTAGATATCTCATAGGTTTCAGTGGAAGTTTTGCTTTTGAGCCCAAGGGAAAAAACAACAGTAAAGAGATCTGAAAGGTTTGGGTTTTTTTCTTTGACTAGGAATCTATGTTAGAGAAAAGTACAGTGTGTGAGAGGATAAAGAGCAGCATTTCCAAAATTATCCAAGCATCACTGCAGCCTTAGTTCCATTTTCAAAGCAATGTAAGAAGTTCGGAGCCTAAAGGCTCCAGCAGGTTCAGATAATATCCTTATTGTAGTCTAAAATTGATTAAGTACTCTAGGTGCCTAATTCACACTAACTCCAAGTGCTTTGATGCTCTCATAAGCCCTGCTAGAAACCTCTCTGAATCAATACGAACATAAAGTGTCCTGAAAACTGGACACTTGATTTCACCAAAATGCAATGGGATGTGAGTGCTAATGTCACTTCCTAAAATAGGCTTTAAAATCCTAATCCACATAGGGTCTTATTTTTTAAAATCATGAAGTCACTGACATGTGCAGAAATTAGTCAAGAGGAATTTTCCTAAAACACTGAGGATGTCATGAGGTTTTCAGAGGGGGCATGAAAAAGGAAAAAGGAAGACTGCCAGTTTGCATATCAAATATCTCTCAAATAATAGATTCTTTACAGATATTCATTGAATGAAAAGGCAGATAACGATAACATCCATTCAGGCAAGTAGTACTACATCAAAGCATTAATATTTTTCGTTTCTATGAAGACTTGATTGGCAGTGGAGGATAAGCAAGTGGAGCTTCAAACGGGGGGCACGGTACCGCTGTGTATCAGCCTCCGTACCTTTGTCTGAACAGCTAAGCAAGGGGTCCCAGCTGTGGCTCAGATGTCTTCATAATCTCCAAGATACGTGGCACTATCAACTACACAGACACTTTGGTTTAGTACATAAAGTTAGGTCAATAGAAGAAAAAATGTTTCTGTAGTTCCTACAGAGATAAAAGACAAAATCTTCTGAATGTTTTAATCTGGGGCGAAAGTTCATTGGCCTCTGAATAACTTGTCTGAGTTTATAGCACTTTGTGGTTGGACACAATTTAGCAGAGTGTATACTTTGTACTGACTACAGAAAACTGACTAATACGAACCTCCTGTTGGGTATAATCCAAACCCAAATTTAAAGTTTTTTCCATTGCAAGATTAAACCTGCTCCTTCCTACTGATTATTATGGTGCTGACATAATTTATGTCAGATTCATATAATGATAAAACTAAAGGAAGCTCCACTGGTAATATGTTATTATCACAGTGTCATTGCTTGACTGTAAGGACTTTAACATATCCTTGGATTGAAGTTTTTCTTCTTTAGTCTTCATCTGTGATGCTTAGATGTATATTCCTGTAATAGGGAAGATCGCATGAAGGAATTCTACGTTCTGTCTAGAAATGTGGTGCAGAATCAGCACATCCTCTTCTGTGTAGTTACATACATTGCATAAACAATGTCCCTGGGTGATATTAGTAGCAAATCAAAATAAAACAAACTGGGCTGTCCCACTAATCTGACCTATGGAAAAAACCCCTGGTTTTGAGCCCAGATTTTCAGAGTAACCTGGCCATGATCAAGTGAGCTGAACATACCAACCAGATGCCTGAGAGAAGGAGAAGGCAGAAGAACAAGCACTTGTTTTCTATGGCTGATCTCAAACTTCCAAGTGAGCGTTCCCCCTTCTCCTGGTCTTCTCACTGAATTTTTTCCAAGAAAGCTAAATTGTTTTCCTAAATCCCACAGGGAGCTATGGTTGGCTCTCAGTAAGAAATTCAAATGATAAACATTATAATGAAGGACGTTATGGTCCAGTCTCCTTTTAGTTTGATGGCACAAATTGGATACACAAGACTCACATTACCCTCTTTTTGTCTCCAGATTTTCTCCTATTTATTTTATATGGTCCCTTTCATAAGCTTATGAAACTCATTTGAAACAATTTAGGTTTCTTGTCCTCTGCGACCATTTCAGAACTCTAATCCTCAGATGTTTAAACATCTTCCTGCAATTTTAAATCTAAATTTAGTCATGCCCCATTTATAACCAATTTACAGTCTGGTATTATATTATGTTAGACCTACAAACCATTTGCATGAACTCCGTAATTGAGATATATTTTTGATGGTATTTGTTACAGATATATAGTTTAGTTCAGCAGGTTGCTTATGAGAATAATTTGTAACTCTCTATAATGCCTTTGGTGGGTGTATACCTAAAGCCATTGAGGGTAACAGTGTCTCCACCTTTCTCCAACACACTTTTAACTTATATCAGCTGTTTATAAACATTTATATATTATATATCTCAGCATACAGCTTATTTGTGAAATCATTAATGCCATTTCACGAGATCCTGGGACAATACAGCTTGTGTAAGTAATTATAAGTAATCAGGGAAATATTTTATTTTTTAATCAGAATAAATGTGCACTTGGGTTTTAATACAGTTAATTCCTTATTGCCATAATAAAAACACTATTAGAAGCAGCTCTATGCACATAGATGCTCTTTCAAGGTTTGGCTCCCTGACAATTAATGGAACAAAAAAAGACCAATACACCTAATTCAGTAGCTGCTTTCAAAGATGCTGCTCCTGTTGTTTCTATAATGACACCAAACAATTACCTTGTTTTTCCAATGCACTGCAATTCATATAGACCTTTGCACTTCTGCACAGAGCAGAACAGTGTTTTTTGTCTGATAATGTAATATTATGCTGGATTTGTAAAGTTAAAAAGCTTATGTAAGCAGTGGGGAATCTGTACCTGGGTTATTTAATGTGAAGGCATTTTTTTGTTTGTTTCCTTCCATTAGGTTAGTTTTTGTGTGATGCTTGAATTGTTGAATGTTTGGATACTGACATTAAAACAAAAATGCTTATCCAGAGCAGAGTACTTTTAGCTCCAATATGAGGGTTTTAAAATACTGAAAAAAACCTATCCAACATTATCCTTGTTATGCACACATTTAGGATTTGAAGGAATACCATGCAAGCAGTGTAAAATTAATGTCTGGAAAACAGATATTAAAATTCTGCATTTTGGACATTTTAATTTTTACATTTATTATTTTTTTTACTATGCATTGTTTTAATATGTTTTCACTTTTAAGATGGTTTTTCAGATACTTCCTTATTCTGAGCAATAAATCAGTAAGACACAAATCTCCATTCCCAAAAAAATGAGATATGGAATAGAAGCATTTTTATTTTTCACGGTCAAAATAAATGCCTTGTGCTATAAAAATACCAGCTTCAGTAGGGTAACAGAAAATTAGACAAATAAGTCATTTTGAATGACAAATGAGATAACGTAGGTTCTGCAAAATTAGAAATATGGGGATTCAGGTAGAAGAAAATACCAAATAAGGGATGCAGCTGCTACAAGCAAGCAGGGAAATAAGTAAATAAATGCTGCTACTAAAATAAAAAGAAAATATTAAACAAGTTTTTAGATACCTTGATTAGCACAATGTATGTTTTTCTTTTCTCACAAGAGTACGTGTACCTAGGAACTGGGGTGGGCAAGAAGTCAGTGTTTCTTAAAGTAATACTTGCTTAAAAATAATTTGCACAGTTTTTCATACCCTTTGGCCACACATTTGCTTTTGTATAAAAAATGTTTTTGTTCTTTTTTATCCCCAGAAGGCTGAACTCTATTATAATCTTTTATCTGGTTGTATTAAAAGATTCCTTCCCTTTTGCCCACCAGTTTGACAATGTGATAAATTTACCTGTTACCTGGCAAACACTGTGCGCAATCCTTTTTTTTTTTTTTTTTTTTTTGAGGAAGATAGAAATGAATAAATCTGTAATTGGTGCCTCAGGCTTATCTTCTGCTTGGCGTAGTAATCAATTTTACATTTTTACACTAGTAATTGTTCTTACCCAGAACATAAAATGTGTTGGAGTGACAGGCCATACAAATATAGCTGATATCTACTAATATTACCTTGAAATGCTGTACAATGGATACTTCAGTTTACTTCAGTTCCATCGTGTTTCACTGCCATGGGTAAGCAAAACACGAGTTAAAATGATAAGCAAAATGATCTGGTTTCTTTGTAGCAGGTGACATTCTACAGTGCTTGTAAGAAGAGGAAGAAAAATGCAAGAAGGTGATTTTGGTGATGAAAACTGTACTAGTGAGCATTCCTGGGCAGTGGGCAGAAATTCCTGTGCTAGCAAAGTGTTAAAGCCTTCCCTGGCCCAAGCCAGTGAGGCTCAGTGAGCACCCTTCCCAGCAGCATGCCAGCATGGTTTGCTAATAAAATGATCCAGAGATCATTCCCAGCAGGCAGTTTTCATGCAGCCAGGGCTGTGCTGGAGGCAAGAGGGATTTACTGATGAGGATGCAAGCTTTCTGTGCCAGCTACCCTTAGTGCCAGCAACTTTCCAGGGCTTGCTTCATTTACTAGTATAGACATAAGAGCCAGATTGACTGGAAGCAGTAAGTGACAGGCCAGTGTAAGCTGGCTCAGTTAATACCAATCTCCTGCCTTACTCCCTGTGATTCATTTACACTCATAAAAGGCAAATTAATGTACTTCATCAGCATGCTGTAAAATAGTTTTGTTTTGTGTTTGTGACATCACCATGATAAGCAGCCCAGAAAAGATCTGGTTAATAATACTGCTAAACTAGAATGAGAGCTGTGTTTTCTTGTAACATAGGCATGGGTCACATGCTGAGAACAACAAAATATAGAATCATAGAATGGTTAAGGTTGGAAAGGACCTTAGAGATCATCAGGATCCAACCTCCCTGCTATAAGCAGGGATAACTCCCACTAGACCAGGCTACAAAAGGCCTCATCCAGCCTGGCCTTAAACACCTCCACAGAGGCAGCATCCACAACCTCCCTGGGCCACCTATTCCAGTGCCTTACTACCCTCATGGTGAATAATTTCTTCCTGATGTCTAACCTAAATCTACCCTCTTTCTGGTGAAAAGTTTCTCCCCATCTTACCTGTAGGCTCCCTTTAGGTATTGGAAGGCTGCTATAAGGTCTCCCCAAAGCCTTCTCTTCTCCAGGCTGAATAGCCTCAACTCTCTCAGCCCTTTGATCATCTTCATGGCCCTCTCCTAGACCCTTTCCAATATGTCCATGTCATTTCCTCCAGAGCTGTACACAGTATTCCAGGTGCGGTCTCACCAGAGCAGAGAGGCAGAATCCTGAACTCAAGGTGTGTGTGTGAGCTTGTGTTTGGAAGGAGGAAGGTTTCCACTTTTAATGAATCCAGATCTTTCGAAAGCGGATGAGTGTTTCTGTAATAATCACATGCCAGTCAACGGTAATTACGAAAAGTTGGTGCTGTGGTGCAGCTGTTTACTTGTCTAGAGCCTTCATTGGAATTACATGGCAAGTGGGAGTACCTGGCTGTCTGGGGGCTCACAGCTCTGTGTAGTGCAGGTCCTAATAAGCTGTGCAAATATGTTTCTTGTTCATTTGTTGTCAGCAGATTGCATGAATGTCATTCAGCAGGTTGAGCACGTAGTAAGAGCATGACATGTGTTCTTTTCTTCTGACTAGGTCCAAAGGGAAGGAGCAGCCTTGTCCCCAAACAGGTTTGGCAAGGCTGCTGTTTTTGTAACAGCTGCAAATACATTCCCTTTGCATCCAGGAAAATGAGAATTTTTCTTAGATGAAAGGACGAATAATAAGGTCAAAATGTGGATTATGAAAGGAGTGTATTTTGGGACATAGTGGATATTGTACAGTTATCCTAGTGGACAAAGAAAGAAGAAGAATTGTAGCTATTATTGTACAGTAATGAGATAATTAGTTGGAAATATCATTCCTGGAGTTCTAAATACAGCTTTACTATAGCTATCTTAATAAAAACTGAGCTTCAGCGTAGTTGATATCACAATCACATAAATAGATCTTTTTTGTGTGTCAGTGCTATTGTTACAAATATTTTGCTCTGCTATTTCTCATGTCATTACAAAGACGATTTATTAGGTTGGAAACGTCACCATTTCTTTTAGGTGGATTTGGTTATGCTGAGTCCCACATCTCTAGACCATTAAACTAGAAATATCAATATCTTCTTTAATGTATAATTCTGCAAATACTACAAACATATATAACTTTTATCAAAATGTAGACGTTCATAGTCATGCTTTCATAATTCTATCCTTTTAGCCTGTTTTGACCAGTTGTCTTCACATCTCACTAAATAAATAAAAGAGGACTGTCTAGGTCATATTTTAAATAGTTGTTAAGACTATTAACTTTTAGTTCTCATAAGAAGAGGCTATTTCCTCTGTGAAGCATTAACATGGTAAGGTGACTTCACCTCTCTCTTCACTTAACTTGGAAAAAAAATTAACCTATGTGTGATGTAGATATCCTAGATTTCACTGCATTCATTTGGGTTGGAGTTTTATGGTGACATATATGCAATGATAATTTTCTTATTTGCACCTCCAATACTAAGTATCCTAGGTAAAAGACGTTATCTAGGGCTGTAGGTCCTAATGTAATATTAATAATGTCACAGATACCAGCTTAGCAGTTACAGTAAACACAGGAGCCCTTACTATATGCTGGAAATGTTTTCCCATGCTCAGATGCTCTGGCAGTCAGCAGTGAGAAGCCAGTGGTTTGAGAAGTGTGAGTGCAGGGCTAGGATCAAATAATACTCACAGATTAAGGCATAGGATACAAGAATATCATCAGAGCATGCTGCCTTCAGGGGCATATACTCTCCTTATTAAGGACTGACCTGAAACACATTTAAAGCAATAGAAAAACTTTTGATAAGCCCATAAATCCCCTAAAATTGAGTATAAAAGGTAAAAGATATTAGTCTCTAGGTAATGATGCTGAGATGTTCCTAGGAAGCATCTCTCTCACTCCGTGGCTTGCCCCTTCTGATAACTGGGCTGACAAAAATGGTGCTTGGGTCTTTGTAGACCCACAGGTTACAACAGGGCTCGTAACAGTTCCCAGTGCAGTCTGCTTGTGCCTCACCAGCCTTTAGTAAATATTAAAATATTACGATCACAGAATCACAGAATCACAATCACCAAGGCTGGAAAAGACCTTTAAGATCATCAAGTGCAGCCTATGACCACCACCACCACACCGTCTAGATTATGGCACTAAGTGCCACATCCAGCCTTGCCTTGAACACATCCAGGGACAGTGCCTCCACCACTTCCCTGGGAAGTCCATTCCAATGTTTAATCACCCTCTCTGTGAGGAAGTACTTCCTAATATCCAACCTAAACCTCCCTTGGAGCAGCTTTGGGCTGTGCCCTCTTGTCCTGTCACTGGTTGCCTGAAAAAAGAGCCCAGCCCTCACCTGACTACAACCTCCCTTCAGGTAGTTGAAGAGAGTGATAAGGTCGCCCCTGAGTCTCCTCTTCTCCAGGCTAAACAACCCCAGCACCCTCAACCTCTCCCTGTAAGACTTTCCCTCTAGTCCTTTCACCAGCCTTGTTGCTCTCCTCTGGACCTGCTCCAGCACCTCAACGTCCTTCTTGAAGTGAGGGGCCCAGAACTGGACACAGTACTCGAGGTGAGGCCTCACCAGTGCTGTGTACAGGGGGAGAATTACATCCCTACTCCTGCTGGCCACACTATTCCTGATACAAGCCAGGATGCCATTGGCCTTCTGGGCCACCTGGGCACACTGCTGGCTCATGTTCAACCGGCAGTCCACCAGTACTCCCAGGTCCCTCCCTGCCAGGCTGCTCTCCAGCCACTCTTCCCCCAGCCTGTAGCACTGCCTGGAGTTATTGTGGCCAAAGTTCAGGACCCTGCACTTGGTCTTGTTGAATTTCATGCCATTGGCCTCCGCCCATCTATCCAGCCTGTCCAGGTCCTCCTGCAGCTTCTTCCTACCCTCTGGCAGATCAACACGATGAGGCCTCGTATTTTAGTATATTTTAGTATTTGTACATCATGTTGTCAGAAGAACTGCCAGCTTCAGAATTTGTATCAAGGCAAGGGGAAAAGTATGAATATCAGCTTTGTCTTAATCATTCTTTTTGGCTTTGTGCTGCTCCAGAGAGCACAAAGGCAGTACTAGGGAATGGGTGGGAAGGCAGAAGTCTCAGTACTCATCTCTTTGGTGGATTGCCCATCCTAACTCACAGAAGCATTTTGGTTTATCGGCTCAAAATCAAATTTCTCTTTTCTGTGTTGCAAGTGTAGGTTTCACAAACATATCAGTTGGAGCCTGCTCCAGCTATGCTTTTCGAGCTTCATAGTTGCTAACAGACATGGGAATGGGGGCCAGAAATGTGGTATTTTTGCTGTATTCCAACTTCACTTTATATAAATTTCCAGCTGCAATAAACCCATCAAATTACACCCTAAAAAATACTGCATAATTAGGAATGCACATGCATTTAGAAAACGGCTTATTCTTTTATGTTTCTTCAGCCATAATTTTTATGTTACATATTTTAGTAGGCCCAGCTAATACATTTTCTAATAATGTTCAGAGAGTAAAGTACTAGATCACACATTGAAAACCCTAAAGGAAATATGATGTTTTAGTTTTACCTTCATTTAATGCCACCTGCCTGTGAGAGAAAGAACTGATTTTAAATTCTGAGCAAATATCCAAAGCACCTTATTTTAGAATCCATATTTCTATGTATCACATATTTCTTATGAGAGAACAGCTTAGGCATTGATTTAGAGCAGGACTGTATTCTCATTAAATGGTCACATCTGTGCTTTGGCTGCAAGTGAATATGCAATTGGGATATCATTGAAAAATTATGCAAACAAACATTACTCATGTATTTAAATTCCAGTGACAGTGTATAGCTGACCCCTGTTCCAATTTGACTCTCCCATTTTTATTCTTGGGTCATTTTTTACGCCAAAAAACCCACTTGATTGTAAACTAATTCTTTCCAGTTGTAAGTTTCACATAACTAATGATATTTTTCTTCAAAAATTAAAATTTATCAACCTGTCATTAATTTCTAGAAATAACAGGAATACTCAATAGTATAATGCTTCTTGCACAAGTTTCTTTTTGGTGCTTTCTGTAAAATCCAATGTACAGTGTCATTTGCAAAAATATTAACTAGGTAACCTTGCCATTTAAGGTAGGTCTAAGTGAACCTAATGTTTATCATAGCAACTAAATATTAAGTAAATACTTAGTTTAGTAATACTAATATAATAGTAATATAGTACTATAATGTAATATAGTAACATTTACTATATTAAGCAACATTAAGTGGGGCAATCATATAAATTTGATTTTATTGAGCTGTCTGTGACTGGTGTTTTCCACTATACTTTTAGCATTATAAAAATACTGAATTTGGGGGAAAAAAGATCTTATTTGAGGAAAACATAAGATTTAATAAGTTGGTTGTCTGTTACTAATATAGTACCCATTGTATATTCAACTGTTACAAGATTAAGCATGTAACCAGTCTGGATAAGCCCACTGATGCCATACAGGTCTTTTCCCACTGTAGCTCACTCAGTAGTTTAGCTATATGTAGCCTTATACTAATTAAAAGAAGATTTTAAATTAACACTTTTGTTATGTTTTGAGGATTGGGCATATTATGGTGGTGCTTTCTCAAAACATCACCAAGGTGCCAGGTGGTGGTGCACCAGGGAGGTACAGATGCAGTCACTCTCAAGTCAAGCACAAGAACATCAACCCATATTTCTTATATGAAATATGGTTGATGGGTGTTTCCACCCCAGGGGTGTTTAGGAATGTGTAAATTAAATAGCTATTTTCTCTCCAACTGTGGATCTACTTTCATCTTAACACAACAGTAGCAAATTTAGTCTATATGAATGGCAGAGTAGTCACTGTAAATTGAAGTAGTGAAATGTATTATTCTGCCCCTCATCAATTTTTAGTGGAGAAGTCTTTACCTTTTCATTTTTGCATCACATGATAACATAAGAACTAAATTAAGTTTCTTTTAATCAGATTAGAACACAATCATCTTTTACTTCCTTATGTTATGTTCATTATTCCTACTAAAAAAAAAATAATAAAAAAAAAAAATGTAAAATTTTCACCATATTTACCATTAATCTAGAGGAGAAAATGAGACTTTCTAACAATGACTTGTAATATTGTTCCACCATGCTTTGAAGGTTGTTGGCATGGAAAGCTGAGCTCATCAGTGTAAGAGTTCACTTGGAAAGGTCGGCAGTTCAAGCCTAGTTCTTCTTAGTGTAATGGGAGTGACTAGGCAGAGCATGTGATTATTCATGCTAGCAGGAATCGAAATAACTGAAGTTATCCTAGGCTAATATAGTGGAAGTGCCAGACCTGTCTGATTAAATATTTTACCCCATCCTTTCAAAAATATGGTGTGCACAGCCATAGAAGCAAAAGCAAAGATACTGCAAAAGGATGAGCAGTTAAAACTTTCCGTAACTCTGATACCACCTATTCATTTAAACTCAAAATTTAATAAATATTGGTAACTGTTTGTAATAAGGATATAATTCTTAAAACAGTAATATTAAACAATCAGCTACAAAGTTATTCTTAATGATGCCCTAAAATGCATTTAAGTCTGCATTGTTCTTGTGTTCAAATATCATCTAAACATTACTGAGGGATAACCCTCCCATTGGGGCACATTTCCATGCCAAACGCAATCCTAAAGGCTGGGATGATGGTCTGCTAAAGGTTTTTTGTTAACGCATTGGTTAAAGAAGCATCTCCTTTGAAACACTACAATCTGCTCAGAATAGGGGAAAAAACATGCTTTAGAAATGTTTTAGCTCCGTGAAGCCTTTAAGGACTTCTTATTTAATTCATAAAAGCAGCTTGTAAAACTCCTGCTCCAGCTCCCACTGAAGTTAGTGACAAGTTTTTTTACTGACTTCAATGGCAGCCCATACTACAACTGCAGGTGTCAAAACAGTTAGAAATTAGTCATGAGATCAGCTGACACACAAATATATATTGATCTTAGCAGGAATTATACTTTGGGCACCTCTGAAAAGAAACCAAATTAACCTTATTGTCTCTGAATAAATGTGTCTCTCACTGTACTGCACTGCGGAGGAAGTGAGAGCTGTCAGGACTCCGTGTTGAGCACTTAAGCGTGTGAATTGGCACTAAACCCATAAAACTAAAAATAATAATAAAAAACCTTACAGAATCAGTAATTTGAACTCTGTTTTTGTCTTCAGAAATAAATAAGTGCCCATTACATTTTTGAGTGGCCTCCTAGGAGGTAACAATACCAGTTAGAATGGTCAAGAACACTGAATGACTAAAAATTGCTCACACAATTAAGGACAGGCCCAATACTAAGTATAGTTGCCTAAGTATAGTTGCTGCTTATTCTGTGTATTGTCACAAGGGTCATTAACCTCCTTACTCTGTAATCAGGGCCTTTTGTGCAATGTGGTCATTGCAAGACAAGTGTTTTTATGCCTGAAGTGAGACATATTCCACTGATTTCAGCCAGGTGCTAATGCACTTTGTGAAGTGAACCAGAAAAGGAAGGGAATTTTGCCTTTCACAGTTAGACCTCTGTAAGCGTACAATTATTTTTTTCTTACTTAGGTGAAAGTAAAAAATCATTTGTAACACTCTATAAGCTTCAGAACAGTATTGATTTTAAAGTAATTTTCCTGGAAGGGCTGCATGACAATAAAGGAAAATGTGCAAACTTTAAAAAAAGAAAAAAATCCCTCCTCTTGTTTCCTTTCACTCCCAGTGGATTTCTGAAACCAAGTTCCTACTGCCAGTGTTCAGTGAGCTACTTAAACCCATCCATTACTTAAGGCACATCTGTAGTGTCACTGGGTTTTCAAAGCAGATGAAGCTGAGGACACATGCTTCTGCAAAAAAGCCATGCTAGGACATTCCTGCCACTGTCTCTATTCTCCCAATCACTCCCTTTCCCAAATGCAAACCATAGTTTGTTGCTTCTTTTGTTCCACTGCCATGCGTGGGACAAAAGGATGAAAAGAGCAAGACAGAACTTCTTCAGCCATCGTTGTGGCCAAAACCAGTGTATTGGGCCACTACGGTCCTTCAGATGTTATATATATTTAGTGTTCATATCAAGATGCTCAATATCAATCCAGAGAATTCAAAAGCTTCTCCTAAAAAGATCAAGTAATTAAAACTGCTGTCCAAGAAGTCAGGATCTGTACACTGACACTGCTATGCCGTATCAGAAGGCTTAGTTTGAGTAAAGTAATATTTTCAACAAAGTTCCTCAGAGTGTTCTAAATTTTGCACAGTTTTTAAACAAATATGAGCATGATATTCAGCAGTTGAAGTTTGGCAACTCCCATAGAAAACATAACTTTCTTTTAAATTTTATTTTAATGGAATATTTTTGTTTCTTTTTTACTGTCCTGTAATCACTGTGGAAAAACAGAGAAGTATCATTTTGCAAAGGTGTGGTTCTTCAAAACAGGGGGAGGGTGGGTGGCTGAGCATTCCCAAAATGTAAGAGCAATTTTGAGGTGGGCAAATTCCTTGCTGTGCTGCTCACAGTAGGTGCAGCACAGTAGGATGCTCTACTCCTGTGACCATGCCGTGGGTGCAGAGCTGAGCCTTGCTGCCTATGCCCATGTGGCACTAGTGACTTGTACCTCATGGAGTGGCTTAAGAAAAGGGACAGATCACTTGAGAGTCCCCATCCGGTCAAGGCAGGAGATGAGTACCTATTCATTCAGTCAAGGCAGCAGCAGTTTTGGAAGTAAAATATTTTCGAGTAGGAAACTATGGATTAAGAATTAATTTAGATAAAGTCTTGAGGGTTTTCCTTTGGATGTAAAATTTTACATTCCAACAGTATTCCTGTGAAACTGCTTGTAGTTCTTAATAATAAGGTAAGATAGGAATGTTAATGCTTAGCTGAATTTGAAACACTGAAAGCATGTATTACTGCAAGCCACTGATGTATTAGTGTTATTAGCACGAGTACTTAAATCATGAGCATAACATCGAAAAATGAATGGAATGTAAAATTCCCTTGAGTACCATTATGGAGAATAAAGTATGTTGTAGATTATCTGCTAAAATGGGTCTTTCAAACCATAATTCCAGAGAATGTAGTACGCAAATGAGCCATATATCTTAAGATAATGGATCTTAATGTGTTTACATTTTAAATAAACCACATTTCTGTATCAAGATCGTTATGAATTTAACCTTGGTCTTACTGGTTAGCCATCGACAGCTTGAAAGAGAACATGTCTGAAAGACCGTATTTGTCAGAGCAAGAATCAGAAAACTGGCATTTGTTGTCAAGAAGCAAAAGCTCCCATGTAGTGAATGGCTGAGTGTGTGAGTGAGACTTTGCATAGTAGGTAGGATCTACAATGGGAGAAATTTGTTTCAGGCTATTTTTTACTGATACAATTGACAAGAACATTTATTACCATAACTCCTAATTTTCCATTTTTCACACATCTTTACCCATTGGGAAGAAGGACATAGGGGATTTTCTCTTCCAAGGCTGTAGGATCACTTTATTAGCAGTTAGCCTATATTATGCAGCTTCTCTGGGAGAGAAGAAAAAGCCTTTGATGTGATTCCTAGTCTGTCACTTCCTTCAGGTCTGCCCATTGCTGAATTTGTTGGGAACTCAGTACCTCTTCCTATTTTAGAATATCCTCTTCCAGGTAGTTTGCAATCACTGACACATGGCCAACTGGTGACCTACCCATGGAATGCACAGATCCAGCAATTCTGAACAGGGGATCTACATTTTATCTGAAACAGGCAGTTTAGCTCTAGTCAGATAATGAATTAATTTTGGGTATATTTTTCTCCAATGTCCATACTGGCAGCAGTTTTCCTGGAACTCTTAAAGACCTTATGACAACTATTGTAATCAAGGTGCTCTGGATTTTCTCACTGGACAGAAATTAGTACCCAAGAGTAAATGTTATATCCACTTCTTCTTTTTTTTCTTCTTACGTTTATTTTGGTAGTGTCCGTCTCTTAGCAGCCACAGTTGCAACCTTAATCATGCCTTATTTCAAGAGTGTTGGCCTTGGTTTCTCTAGTTGCCTGGAGCAGACATATGCTTATGGATGTATTATTTGGATGCAGTTATGAATTCTTCCTTTGGTCATAAGCTGTGAGCTGTGGTCTTCCACAGAGAGCAAAAGATTCTATCACGGGAAAGTACTTTAAATTTTACTTAACTCCATTTGTTTTCTTATTCTTGTTGTTTTGTTTTACTTTAAGGTAAGACAAGGCTTTAATAAGTCTGAACTGATCAAAATAGTTCCTCAGCTTATACTGAAAACACCCCTTATGGCTCTGACATATAACACAAAATAATTATTTGACAACTGACACTGCGTGTGTTCGTAATATCCATTAAAACCAGTAGCTGGCTTGAAGAGAAAAGACTTTAAATCATGGAAATACCATTCATTTCTGATAATTCTCAATTATATTATATTCTCTGTCGATATACTTTTTAAACTGTTTTGTGCAATGTCATATTCTATCTCTTTAATGTATATCACCACTTAACTGCATTATGTAATGTTCTCTGTTAATATCCAGCCTTTTTGCCCAACTATAGTGTCGTTTTTTCAACTGCTGGCATATAAACTTTGGCAAGGCAGCCTGTGTTGCAGCTGTTGCTGTTTTCTCCATATTACAATCTACAAGTACTTTTTTTTTTTTTTTTCGCTATTATGACACATCGGTTTTCACAACTTTAAAATAATAGTGCTGTAAAGTGCATGAGAAATTCAGAGTAGATCTTTGAACTTCAGGTCAAAATGCAACTCTGCATTTAGGGAACAGAAGCGAGAATAGCGCTCGCACCAGCTGAGGAGTTTGCTTGGCCTATGAAGTGCTGCTTTGTCTTGAACAGGATCCTCCAGGCTGGCTTCTAGTTTGTAGGAAAACTGCATCCATCTGGGATTGTAGCAACAGGAGATAAGCAGATACACTGCTCTTAGGGACTTAAAAATACATTTGCCAGTGTAAGCAACATCATGAAACACTTTTCTGCAATTTAAGTGGAGCACTTTTCTTGTGAAAGACTTTGGAGAACAGTCCACTCTCCTTTTTTTTTATAAAATTGGTCAAAAGCAATAGTTTGAAATATAAGCAGTAAAATTTTTCTTACCTAAAAATCATATCCTAAAAATAAATACCTTTTGGAAATTAAATATATACACTTTTTTTTTCTTTTTTTTTTTTTTTTTTTGGTAACATGGGTATGTGTGTCTCTATTTGTAAATATTAAGATAGTGTCTGGAAGTCTGTTGGAAGGAGTTCTTTCTAGTTTTCCTGTGAATTAGAAGCTAGAAGACAGGATATGACTTCTCATGTTCAGACCTTTCTGTGAAGAAACTTCTATGCAAGAAAAGGTAGATCCTGAAGCTGAATCCAAGACCTGCATCAGACCCCAGGGTGTTCATTCAGAAAAAGAACTTTTAAAAGATAAATGCCTGTCTACTTTCTTAATTGATGTCAGCAAAACTGATGTTGGTGGTTTTGTAAGATGGTGAAATACAGTATGAGCTGTGTGATAGTAAGCAGCAATGTGGATTACATTATTTCCCACTGAATTTTAGAGCCCAAATCAATTTGTTTAAGAATATGAAGTGTGTTAGACTGCAGAAACAAGAAAAGCCATGGCAAAGACTAACAAATCTGCCACTGTCACTCTCTGGCTACATCATCCTTCATGAAAAAGAAGGTTACACAGAAATCTTTTCTCTTCATAGTGGGGGGAAAAAATAAAAATAAAAAACAAAACCAAAACCCAAAACAAAACCAAAAAGCCCAACATAATCTGATCGGTATAAGCTTATTTTGTACCTTAATCCTTCAAAAACTGCTTCTGAAGCCTGGAGTATATTTTTCTGAGAGCTGCCATCTTGTTTTATGGGTATAGCACATTTACAGGCCCGCTCCTGTCACCCAGACATATTGAATTTCCAGACTGAACTATTGTTCAGTTGTATCCCTTCAGAAGATGAAAGATGCAGAATGAATACCGGTTTTTTCTTACATTGTAGCTACTGATAATAACTTAACACAACATATATATACACGAAAGAAAAATGCACTGCAATATTGTTGACACACATAAATTGCAATGAAAAATTACAGAATTGTGATTAAATATATATCTATCTTAAGGTGAACTAACTGAAGCAGTATTAAAACATTAGCTGTATTTTTTTATTCAAGAGAAAATATTCCAATTTTTTTTATTTATTTAGTACCAGAAGAATATATATATTCACAAACACACACTTTGTAACCTATATAACACCCACCATATGATGCCATTACATGAATACTTTTACTCTTGAAGTTTGAATTACTAGGAACTCAGGAATTTTAAAGCAGATCTTGAAGTAGTTTTACATTTTTAATATATTAGTTTCCATTGGGGGACATAGCTACTTGAGCAGAGTTTGCTGTAACTTGGCTTCTTGTGCATGTGATTGTTGGGTACCCCAGAGACACGGAAAAGTAGGAGAGTGGTGGATGATGAAAACAGCTGCTGTGATTTCAATATTTCATGATGATACTTGGGCTTCCTAACAGCAATGCACATAGCAAAGAAAAAGGTGTGCTCTACAAAGTGAATGGCAGAGTACAAGTGGAACTAGACCTTCTCTCTCCCTTTCTTCAGGTAAAAGGCTGAAGAACAGGAAAAAAAAATAAAGCTGAAACCAAAGGCATCACAATTCTTTTATTTCAGTGCATTTATTGATGAAAGCAAGTCACTGTGTGATTAACAAGCCATAGGTGAGCGTTTGCAGTCCGTAAAGGGTGCATACACTCTACTACAGGCTGATGATAAGATAAAGCATCTTTATATTACTCTGTAATAAAACTTTCTTATCATTCCCCAGTAGGTTTTGAATTATGGTCTCTGTCCACCCTTTACTCCATTTACTCTCTAATTTGGAGTTACGTGAATGTGTAGACTTGCATTGCCTTTCAAATTATACCTCAGTCTGCTTACAACCTGACAGAAAATGAGGTAGGAGGAGTGTCCCACAAACTTCAAAGTAGAAAATATATCCCAAGGTGCAGGAGGATGGAGGATGTTGCTGGAGCTGGGTTCACCCCAGCAAGGGCAGGCAGAGCAGTGGCCAGCAGGAGGTTCTACTTGTTTAGACAGAAATAGTGCATCAGTGAGCAGCTTTGCATCCTGTGTTAATTGCTTTATATGGAAACTTAAATGCATGATTTATGACAAATGCAATACTAGAAAACAGTCAAACTACCTTCTATAAAAACGTTGGCAGAATTGTATTTTCTTGAAGGAGTAGACCCAAGTTGTTAGTACCAGCTAGATTAGACAGATTCACTGGAAGAATGGCCCCATTCTACTTTAGATCTCTTCTTTTAAGGAGAAAAAAAAAGAAAGTTACTAATTAGAATCTGTCAAATGACAACTCAAAAAAGGGAAATAAAGCACAATACAATAAATTACATTTATTTATAATTATTAAAAATCAGATTGTGGATGAAAATTTGTTTTCAAAAAAATATGTCCTTGGTGTTCTGTGAACTGAAATCCATATCCATAGGAATACTTTGGAGAAAATGTATACTTCGTATGTTTGGCAGTTAAATATTTTAATCACATCAAGGGACACTGTGAGTTCCTTGATTTGTTGGAAGTACAAAAACAAGAAAGAAACTGATAGTCTTTATTGTATATATAAATGTAGATTGCAAAGGCATGGTTCCAGTTTACCAAGAGCAGCATGGCATGAGCTGGGGGGCTCCCCAGGACTCTGCCAGGCAGGGCCCGACAGCCAGGGCCCCATCCCACTGCCTCGGCCAGGAGCAGGGCAGCTGGAGGGCACTGGGGTAGCCCCAGCCCTGGGCACTGGGTACTTCCATGGGGACAGGCCAGGACATCTACACTCCCAAGGCTTTGCTGCAGTGTGTGTACCTGTGCTGACAGAGCTACACCCTGAGGCCTGCTAGCTGTTAAGTGCTCGACTGTGACACACCATGTTCCTGGAAAGTTGAGATTTCCCTGATTTTTCTTTTTATGCTACAGTCCCTGAAAGCTTCACAGGAAATCGTGGGAAAAGGTAGGGACTTCTCAAGGTGTTGCAGACTAGTCATGTTATTTCAAATGGAGACAGGAAGAGTTTCTGTGTAAGCAAAAGAGGCCACTTTATTCAGTGGAAGTGCAGAAGATCTTTCATGGAAGCAGTTGCTTCTTTCCCCTGGGAGCTGTTTTAAAGCAGAAGGGAACTGTGGCCCGTGTCACCTGAACTGATGTGACCGTTTTTACAAAGGAAGGTGTGAGTTAAGGAGCGCATTACAGTCATTCTGTCATTCAGAAGAGAGAAAAAACAGACAACTGACAGCCTTTCAGTGACTTTTTTGCTTTTGTCATTAAAATTTCCCTCAGAAATACACTGGGCTTTGAAAACGTCCTTTGGAAGAGTTCCTTCTGACTTGTCTCTTGAACCTGTCTGCCCCCTGTCCCCGTTAAGAGTCACAGATGACAGCCTGCTGACTGTGCTGGGAAACCTTGCTCTGCTGGGACAGAAAAGGTTCTGCTGCCTCCTGATTAAGACAGTTAGTGAGGGACTCAGATTAAAGCAGCTGACCTGTGCTTCTTGCTGCACCCCTGATCAGCAGAACATCTTTTGCTATGAGACTATCATCAAAGGAGTTAACCTGGGACATCTGAAGGTAACTAAGGCAAATGTGAAGGCGGGAATGGAGCCTCCTCTCCAAACATACTTTATGAGAGGAGAGGAGAAGCATGGGCCTGATAATAGTGGGAAGAAAAGTTTGAGATAGCAGGCCTGATTCAGCAGATGTGCTGCAAAACAGAGAAATACAAATCTTGGTCCTGACAGGTTGGGAATTTCATGGTCAGTGAGCCAGGAGAGAGTACATTGTTCCCAGAATTAATTTGGTTTCAGGATTTAGCCCTTTTGAAAGTTAAGTGATTGAGGGCTAGATTCAAAGTCACTTATCTCCTCATTATTTCTGTAAACTGCAAATAAACCTGTATGATCAGACACTTGGAAAGCTGGAGGCATAAAGCAAAAAACAAGCCATGTAACTGAGAGTGTAGGTTCTCAGAATGGATAGAAACCTGTTAAAGATCTTTCTATAAACTGGCAATATTCCTGTAATCTTTTACAAATATTTTGAAACTATGATGGTCACTAGACCAAAGGCTCAGAAATCACAGGCTCAGTTTCAGTCAAAATTTTTACTTTTCTAATTCTGGCCTATTCTCTTTTCTTGTTTGTTTGGTTTGGCTTTTTGTTTGGTTGGGATTTTTGGTTTTTTGTTGTTGATTTTTGGTTTTTTTGTTGTTAAGCACAAATACATCCACTTTTTCTGCTTCTACTTGACTTTGCCTACCTCTGCTGAACTGGCCCTATTGCTTTGGACTCCAAAGAACAGCCTTGGCTTAGGTTTCTTTGTTTGCTTTCAAGTCTGGAGGTGTTAACAGCTGTGCCTACTGAATACAAAATCAGGTGAAGCTGAAAACTGTATCAGAAGCATTTATTTGTGCAAGTCCTTGCTCAGAAGCATTACAGAGCACTATGAAGCAAGCACTGCTTTTCAGTGTCTAAAGAAGCTATCCACATAAATAATTCTAGTGTCATGTAAAGCTCTACATTTTTTTTAACTTTTATGCAACAAAGTAGTACTACTGGCAATGGTCATGGCTGGTAAGCCAAATTTAAAAGCCTTTATTTAATCCTTGCTACTTGGCTGGCTTGTTTTTTCAACCAGCGTAAAACCCTCAAAACCTAAAACTAATTTGGCCAATTAATTCTTCATTTCACCTCCTCCATACCCCAAAGAAGAACTACACAGTAACTCTTAGAATCCATCTTCCTCCAATTAGCATTAAATATATGCACCTTTTATAAGGAAATCTTCTCTTTCTGGAGTGGTGGCTTCTGCCTGTTCCTGGGAGCAGGAATTCTAACAACCACGTGTGTCCTCCTGAGACTTCCCGAGCACTTCCTGACCACAGGCATTCCAGCAGCCCAATCACCATCTAGTGTGAGTCAGGAAAACACTGCTAATTGATTCAGTGAAGAATGTGGCTTTACTTCAGATGAGAAACTGCTTCTATAAATCTAGAATCACATGAAAAAGCTAAAATATCAGATCATGTATTTATTGTTTTATTTGAGGTATGTTTTTAAAGTACTATTCTCCTCTTGTCTGACATCCTGGCTGCAGGAAATTACTTCTGTGTTCTGTGAACTGCTTTATCTTAGGAAGGTAGATGGGAGTGGTTAGTTTTATCTGTGATTTATGTGGTTTGATATTAGTACATTAATTTTATCCTCCATAGATGGGTCATGCAGTATCTTAGTGCAAATCCCTTATTTTAAAAGTCCAGGCTGTTCCTATCATATCTCCAAAATATTGAGACTGGGGATATATGGTGGTTACATAGCTGTCACAGCCATGGCCTTCTCTTGCCTAGGCATCCTAGGAATGTGGAAGCCCGTGACCCAGAGAGGCCAAGTTCTGATCTTGGATGAGATCTTGGGAAACATTTGTAAATTCATTTCATGCTTCTGTTGGATTATAGCTTTCAGTATTCTCCAAGAATATTTTCCACTACCATGTTGTGCTGTGTACAACTTTCCACATGTTGCTCTTGAAGATGTCACTGCAGCTGGGAAGTCATTTGGTGCTGCTGAGGGCTGCTGGGCAACTTGGGATGTAGTTGTTGAAGTGAGCAGCAGCATTCTCACTTGCTATAAGATATATGTGTGAATGTCACTTTCACGTTCATGTGCTGAATTTAGGGCTGAATTTATGTTGATTTAATATAATTTTTAATTTGGGCCTTCTCCTTTCTCACATTGCTGACTTCTGTATTGATCTGCTGAAGGACTTTTTCAGAAGGCCTTCTGTTTCCTGGGTGCTGGTTCTTACAATAAATAAAATGACAATCTGCATTATACTGACAATCCATAAAGTTTGATTTGAGTTTTCTTAATAGAAAACCCCTACATAAGATTTTTACCTTTTTTTTTTTAACTTTTCTTTTTAAAGAGGAAAAATCTGTGCCAAATACATTGCCGGAATGATTCATTTATCTATGACAAAGTTAATGAAATTGATATCTTACCACCTCAATAAAGCTTTTATTTCTAGTTTATATTGTGATTGATGCAGGAAAATTAGTGCCAGTTTGGCGAATTCCACATTTATTTTGACTTTAATTTGAATAAAACCGAGCATAAGGTTGGGCTGAAAAGATGAGCGTGCAACTTGGGATTACATGACTTGCCATTCTGACATCTACTGCATGATTTTCTTCCTGCTCTGGCTGTGCTATTGCTGCTGAAGAAACTGAAAATATTCTAATGGACATTAAGGTACTGGCTGGAAAATATTTCTCTTAAACTGGAGTCAGGTAGTATTTAGCTTATCCTGTTAATGTTCTCATCCTTTCACAGAAGATTTTCTTCTCTAAATATGAGTATTCCTAGGGAACGTATCTGAAGTCGGACATCTTAAATCTAATTTGCACTGGTTTAAGAATATAGGACCATGCAGGCCCACTTGTGTCCCTGGGCCATTTCTCAGCTATTGCAGACACCATCTCCATACAACTAAGAAAGAGAGCATTGACAGTGATTATATGCAAGGAATGAATTTCACAGGTCAGCTATGAGTATGTCCTACTTGTGCCATTGATCCGGAACATCGTTCTCCATACACCTTCTCTCTTAACATGTTCTGAATGCCTGAGGCTGTGCAACTCGTTGAAAAAAAAAGTATTATCTAAGTGCCTGGAAAGCTGGGGATCACTGCAGTGTATCCACAGAGCCTAAACTGAGTTTGGTTTAGGTATTCCTTTTCACAAAATAGCCACTCCATGACTATTCTGTTGCCTTAATTAAGTGACATTTTGAACTATTAGTTACTCTGTGCAGATTCTGGCTCAGATAGGAGTTGTTAAGTGACTGAGGATTTCCAGTGCACTGTTTGCCAGCAGCTGAAAAGTACCTACATTATTGAAGAGAGTTACCTCTTCTGAGAGGTTATTTCAAAATCAATAATGTAGCAGTGGGGCCTGCTTACAGCAACAGGGTTTCATTCCTGTTTGCCCTTTCGTAATACTGTCAGGAGACAAAGGTGTAAGAAGCATTTCAGTGGTTTCCAGTGGAGGGTCCCCAGGAGGCCCCTGCCCATGTTCCTCTCACTGGTGACTCTTACAGTACTGAGTAGTTCACACACTTTGAGACCTCTTGCTGATTCCAGCTGTGAACTCATGATCCAGCAGGTACAGATTGGTTAAGAGAAGGAGACCTGCTCCCTTCCCATCCTATTAGCACCACCTGGAGCAGCATGTTTTCTTACCTTCTGTGATAAACATATTACATTATATATCCTTTTCACTTTGATCCTCTCAGACATGTAATTTAAGCTATCACAAGAGAGGACACAGCATGTATAAGTCACAAGAGAAGTGTATGTAAGCCATTGGGTATATTAGAACTCTCATAGTGTACTTTAACATTCTGATGCATAGCTATGTGCTGCAAATTATGACTATTTATGCTGAACAACTACTATAAAAAACAAGGTATATCAAGGTAAATTATAACTATAATAGCAGCCTGGTGTAGTGGGAGGTGGCCCTGCCCGTGGAGAGATCTTTAAGGTCTCTTCCAACCCAAACCATTCTATGATTACATGATCATAGGGACTTTAGCTTTACAAATTTACATGTATGCATGTTTGGCAATTTAATCTTTAAAATTAGATGTATTGTGGTAATATTGTAAGTTTTCCTTGGAACAAATGTAATCTCTCTCCTTTTTGAATGTTATTTAATATTTTCATTACATAACTAATTGTTGAAATACTAACCCTACACAGTTAAAAGCTGGTTAAACTAGTGATAGATGTTAGTAGAATACAGTCTTCTTGCTGAGGATAAAGGTGTTGTAGGACTGCAATTCACAACATGGTTAAAATTTGGGGTTCCAACTGTATGTGGTTACTTAGAACTGGATTTATTTGTTGATTTTGCCTAAAAAGAGGTAGGAAGTATGGCTCATTTCCCTTCTTTTTTTACCTTTTCTGTGCAGTCAGAACTATTGCTTTATAGTCTTCAAGCAAAAGCAGGTAAACAGTAATCGGTTATAAGATACTAAACCTTGGTTAATTGTATTGTTGTCTCAGGTGAGCATTACACTGTTCTTGATGATGGTTTTTAAAAATCTGTACAAAATCCCTTTTTCCATTTGTTTCTTCCTTATTAATAGAATCAACATACTGATTTCATACTCAGCAAAGTATTAGCAGGTTATATGAAGAAATATATGTCTGTTGGGATTCATAATTTCGATTCATTGAACAATTTGCCAACAAAAGATGGTGTTCACCCTGAAGGTCAGCACAATGTTCTGTTCCTCATTAGCCATTTTATCAAAACTACCCTTGATGTAAATCTAATTGATGGCCAGTTTTGAAATTTTAATGTTACTCAAAAAGGCTGCGTACATAACAAGGGCACATTCTGCCCTGGATATGTTTGTGAACCTCCCACTGATAATAGTGGGAGTTCTGCACATAGAACATGGGACAGAGGCTGGCCCTTGATCTTTAAGCCATTAATACTTGAAAATTAAAATAAAATTTAAAAAAAAGGCAGCGTTACACATCCTGAGTTTCTTACTGCAACTTTCACTTAGGCTAAACCTTCACTGTGGGTCACCATAATTTGATTTCAGGCAGACCTTCACAAAATACTCACTAGCTGATGAAGTGTTGCTGCTGGGTGCTCAGCATTCAGCCTGTCTGCTTTTGGGATGACTTTAAGTCAAAATAACCGTAGACAATTTACTTGTCTAAGTGACTTGAGACCTATTCTAAACTCTGCTTTAAAAATTAGACACTGAATCCAAGAACCACTGATGGCTGTGTGCTACTAAATTTGTCAGTCATCCTTTAGTACTGCTTAGACTGCTAAATAATGTGTCTTTTAAAATGTTAGCCCTGCTTATCATTTTAAGCATTTTGAGGATCTTTGTTTACAAATGCTTTTCAAAGCAACAATTAATACTTCTGCCACAACACTCCCATTATGTTCACAGCAGTTTCTAGATAGGAACTCGTGTGACTTTTTGTAGAAGAAATTTAAGATTTGAAGAATGTATAACACCAGAGGAGATCGGTAGCTATTTTTTTCTTAGTTTCTTACTGAAAGATTGTTGGAGTACAGCTAGTTTTAAATTACTTATATTGATCTTTGTGGGTCTTGAGGAATTGCGCCTCTCCCCAACTTTCTGCTCAACACACAGTAAAGGGATCAAGTTACAAAGTCACAGCCACTAGAAACGGAGCAAAACTAGGTAAATTATTTTTCACTTTGCAAGCTTAAGCCAGAATACAGTGTTGGAATGCTTTCTGGCGTAAGTGTTTAAAAATATTTCTTTGGGGATTAATAAACTTTTATATGAGGTACAGGGCTATATTTTGCAGCCACACACGGATAAAACTGTGAATTTGTGCCTCTAGAGTGTTACATGTGCAAAGCTGAAGAGCTGAAAGGAGGGTTAACAGTCTAGTCTGCAGAAAGCCAAATGCATTAGTGCTTCTGATAGGCTGTACAGGAGTTAACTCCAGTTGTTTATGTGGTGCACCTCTGTTCCTTAAAGAATGAAATCCGAACTCCACTTGGAGATTTGCCATTGACTTGAGTAGGACCAGAATTTCACCAACTGCTTTAAAGCCCATAACTATTAATCCTGGGTTTTCTGTCTGGCCAGAACAGCAGCTACTGTCATTAACTGGAGTGGTACCTGCCTTTTCTGAGTGAAGTCCCTTTGCGCAAGATGTGGCAGTACTTTTATTCTTCTATGTGTAAACCCAGTTCATAAAACTGTAAATGGCAACTTAAGAGGACAGGCTGAGAGAGTTGGGGTTGTTCAGCCTGGAGAAGAGAAGGTTCCAGCACAACCTTATTTCAGCATTTCAGTGTTTAAAGGGAGCCTATAAGAAAGATGGGTACGAAATTTTTAGCAGGGCATGTAGTGACCGGACAAGGGGTGATGGTTTTAAACTAAAAATCAGTAGAGTCAGACTAGATATAAGGAGGAAATTTATTGCAGTGAGGGTGGTGGGACACTGAAACAGCTTGCCCAGAGAAGTGGTAGGTGCCCCCTTCCTGGAAACATTCAAGGTCAGGTTCGATGGGGCTATGAGCAACCTGGTCTATTTGAAAATGTACCCGCTTATTGCAGGAGGTTGGACCAGATGACCTTTAAAGGCCCCTTCCAATCCAAACCATTCTATGAATCTATGAAGTTTACCCGCAAACTTTAGTATGAAAAGGCATAAGTTCCAATTGAGCTCAGATTTAGAAAAAAAATTGTACTAATTCCCTCTGCCCTCTAAAAAGAGTTTCCTCTAGACAATCTAGATAAACATGTGATTGTACAGAATAATGAATAAACTTAATGTTTAAAAGGGAGCCAGAGAACTGACTTCGTAACAAAGATACAACAGTCAGGAGTGGAGAGGTCAGGGAGCTATATCGAAACTGGTTGCACAGATCTTTTCGACTTTTCCATCTTTCTTTGCTGTCCTCTGTTTAAATCCAGGGTACCTCAGGCTTTATTAGTAATGTTCAGAAAAGAGTTTGAAGAGTCTTGAACAAAATATCCCTGCATGTCTTCCAGAAACATTAACACCTACACTTCAAATGTAGGTATAGGTGAAAGAGAAGAAGAAAAACAAGAGCTTGGAAACTCTTAGATCTCTTGAGGCACATAAAAACATTTTTCAGTTATAAAATGGGTTATACTCTCTCTGGAAGCAAAGAAATAATTAAAAAATTACAGTATCTAGTAAAAAAATTATATCCTTATGTTCCATTAATTGCATTGTGTTTATGAGGATTTTCCATCAAGATTGTTTTCTGTAATATGAATTATGCTGGTTTTGAGGTGGGGGGAAAATTATACATTGACAAACAAACAATTTCTTCCATCTCTCAGTCTTTCTAGTAGATAATAACAATAATGACAGGAATAGTCTTCCTTAAAAGACATTCATGCTGAATTACATCCTCAGGCTACTTTATGATTTTAGACATGCAGGTTTTTCCCAGAAGCCTAAGTGATGTTTCTATAGTTAGCACATTTTTAAAATGAGAAGAGACAGACAAGAACAAATGTAGTAAGTGCTGGGTCTGACTGCTAAATCTGCCATTTTTCAGAAATCTGTTTTGCAATGACTAATGAACAATAAATGACAGAAGTACAATGCCATGTATGGTTCCTAGGCTTCTGATTTTGAATTGTAACAGGGTGGGAAAATTACATTATTATAGTAGATCTAGGCTTCAGAACTATCACTAAAATCAAACCATGAGTAGATTCAGGAGAGTAACTGGAAGTGCATACATAGGTACATTTTAAAGTAACATTTTGCAGTTGTTTTAGTCTTCATTTCAGCGTAACTGCACATCTAATTTGTTTCTTTGTTGTAGTTCTTTCTGATATGTTTTTTTCTCTATTCCGTGGTGCTTCTGACGTACAAAATCAAATTTATCTTTCCGTATCAAATACACAATCCATTTTTATCTAGTAGTACACCAAAAGAAACTGAACCTTATGCTCCGTCGTAGGCTTCCTAATTGCTGATGTGGGGAGGAAATGGCTTAATGTGGTTTTCCAGACTGAAAAATGACTGTAATAGCCTTGTGGAATTCTGTGTGTATTATCTCTCAGTGACTTCGATATATATTTTTTTCCTTTTACAAGTAAGAAATGTTTACTGCTAACTGCCAACACTATGCACATGACCTACAAACCTGAAGTCAAGCTGGATTCTATCACCAAAACCCATCACTTCTCATTATATTTGAACCCTTACTAATAAAGTTAGTAGAAGTTCAGGATATAAGAGAGGGCAGAATTTGTAATCTAGCACTTAGATAAAATAACGGCATTCCCTTGCTGATGTGTGTGCATCCTGATAGAGTCCAGTTTCCTTTCCCATGCACAGATACTGAAAAAAAAAATGGTGAGGCCAACAGATATATATGAATACATAGAAGGAATAATCCTGTTGATAAAGACTTTTCAAATGGAGATCTGTCTCACAAGGACTCTTGTGATGAAGGTGCAGTTTTTCATTTGTAGTCACTTATCTGGACCTAACTGGTGTTTCAAAATGGGGCTCATTATCTCCTGATGTGGGTGGATATTGCTGGTCATGAATGGTTGGAGTAATGGTTCACATCTATTTGCAGCATGGAAATGCATGCTAAGAACGGGTCATATAATAGGGCTGAATCTCTCCAGGCTGCCAGGAAAGCATGTGGGAACAGGATGTGTGTGGAGTCAGCTGTAGCTTCTTTCTACCTTTGGAGTCTGTAGCACCACAGTGCTTCCAGGAGGGCACACATTACAGGTAGGAGAAGGAGGGAGAGACACCAAGTGGTGTTCAACTCTAACACAGGCGAAATAGCAGTAGGAGCTGCAGTCAGCTAAGGAAGCATGGACTGCTGTCTGGGTACATAGATGTTGGCTTTTTTCTCCTCCTGAACCTACTTCTCTGCATGAGGCCTGTATACCTATATAGTAGCAGAACTGTAGAACTATGGAGAGGCTATCCTATGGGAAGGTTGCAAAGCATGGCACTGGAGCAGAAGTTTGGGAAACAGAAAGTGGTAAGGGATTAGTTGCAGAATCTGGTTGTGTTGCATGAAGTGTGTACAGTGCATCTCAAGAAGAATGATGGTGAACACCTCACTAATTATGGACACCAAGGAAAGCTGAAAAAAATGAAGGCAAACAAAAGTAAAATGTATTGACAGTGTGATGCACAAGTTTATAAGAATTAACTTTCTAACTACATTAATCTAAGAAACTGTCAGCATTTTATGTCCATAGAGATAAGTAATGAAACCAGGCAATGAAGTTTTTCTGAAAAGGTGCTTGCAGGGAGAAACCTTGTGCTCCAGAAAAGAAACATCTGGAGATGTACTTTGTTATTCCACAGTTAAAGTGTAATTGATGAAGTGTCCTATCTGGTCAGTCAGAGCTAGCACACCATCTGTCTGGTCTCTCACCAATTACCTGTCAGGATCCCAAAGCCTGCCCAGGTAAACTGTAATGATATGAATCGTGTTCCAGCATGTTAATTATACTTCAATTTTGTACATTCCAGAGAAATACTCATAGAATCATAGAATGGCTTGGGTAAGAAGGGACCTTAAAGATTATCTAGTTCCAACCCCTCTGCATGGATGGGGACATCTTCCACTAGACCAGCTTGCTCAAAGCCCCACCCAACCTGCCCTCGAACACTTCCAGGGAGGAGGCAGCTTTTCTGGGCAACCTGTTCCAGCCTCTCACCACCCTCATAGTGAATAATTTCTTCCTAATGTTTAGCCTAAATCTACCCTCTTTTAGTTTAAGGCCATTACCCCTCATTCTGTCACTATGTCCCCTTGTAAAAAGTCCCTCCCCAGCTTTCCTGTAGGCCCCTTCAGGTACTGGAAGGGTGGTATAGGGTCAGCCTGGAGCCTTCTCTTCTCCAGGTTGAACAACCCTGACTTTCATTATTATCTAATCATTTTTTTCATAGAACTTTCTAACCATTAAAATTTAAATTATTTCATGCTCATTAAATAAGTTTGTGAATTTTTGTGCTTCACACCTCTTCCAGATTGGAATAACAGGGAAAATTATCTGGAAGCAGCCTTGACACCAGTCAGAGAGAAATACACCTGCTGTGTTCAGAGCTCACCTAATTCAAAACGATAAATTATTGTTCAGGCTCCCCGGGGATCATTGCTGCTACACAAGAGAATTTTTTCTGCCCCTTGTGTATAAAATTTTCTACATTAAGGGATATAAATTTGAATTTGAGATCAATGAGAGAAGGGATATGCTAGAAAAAGGAGAAAGGGAGGTAGCATCTAAAGGAGACTTCACATGCTTCAAGGACAGACACCAGAAGGTGTGATGCTAGCACTTATAAATATATCCATGGTAGCTTTAATTCATTTATTTCAAGTCTCGATGGCAATAAAGATTTTCTGAAGAGTTTTTGGCGTAGATTTCACAAACCCTCCCAGGATGCTGGGTACCTGAGCTTTTGAGTCTCTGCTGGGATTTAGCAGGAGACATTTATTGTAGTGATAACTGAGACAAGCTGAATTCACAGACTCAGTGTTTCTAATATCTTGGAGAGGAGAGGGAAAAAGCAGTCTGTCTGGAGCTGACTAAATAAAATAAAGATTTATGAACTGAGTAATTTGGGAAGGTCTCACTTTGTATATATATTATGACTAGCAATGCTGAACTCCTACTCAAGGGCTTCGGAGTGTGTATCACTTGGTTCTCACTATGCATGCTGTTATTCCATCTTGACAGATGACAAAGAAAAACATTGATATATCCAAGGCTATTAGGCAAGTCTGTAGCAAAACACTGGAGAATGCTTTCTTTTAAATCACAACAACAAACTTCACACAGGGATTCATATACTTTTGTTATATATGTTACTCATAAGGTCCATCTGATTTATGCAGTTTTATACCTTAATCTTACCAGGTGCATCAGATCAGAGTCATGCCAAAGTTTCTGTCAGGCCTCCAATTGTTTCTCTTTGTGATTTTTCTCTTCACTGTCATCTTCTGTATCTTTTGAGTGTATTTTTTTAATGAACGCAAAAGATGGCTGTCAACTGGCCTAACCACAAGCCTAAGAAAAGCTTAGCTGGCCAAAGCCATCCAAGCTGTGTGGTTGTGGGTCATTGCAGTGGTGAGTTACCTCAACACAGAAGAAGCGGGGAGAAACACTGGATATATGCTGGGGCTTATTTCTGTAAAGGAAAGGAATTACCTAATACCAGCTTCCTGCAGCAACTGCTAATCAAGATTTTAGTTTTCTGTGATAAAAAGATGCTCCAGTCTAACACAAGGGACTTGCCTTGAAGTACAACACTACTGAGCAGTGTGTTTCAAGCAGAAGACAAATTTTAAAAATAATTTTGAAGCACAACACGAAAAGTTTTGTGGGATTTTTATCTTGGTGTAAATATTTCTTAGGCTGTAAATGAAATATGTTTGGTTTTGGATAGAGACACAAATCCATCAGCAGAGACAATAGGCAGAGGAGGATGTTTTGTCCTTGAATCATTTGTGCTTTTCTATGACAAGCTATATTTAAAAGCATTTAATGAAAAAAATAAAATATTTATGGATTCACTTGATACCAAGTGTCATTGATGAATGGTCAGCTGTTGTCCAAAGCCCTGGCTTTAATTATTGAGTTATTTAAATATGTGTATGTGAGTACTAGAAAGATCTGAGATTTGTTATATTTACTGAGAGAAAAAAAAGTCCCAGATTTGGAACACATCTGTTTTTCAGTTCTTACTTGACTTCAAAATCAAGGCCGTATTGTATTTACAAAGGACATCTGATCACAAACTGCAATACATGTCCTACCTTATGAGGCAAAATGTACCTCTAGTTCCCAGGGGTTTTGGGCAAACAGATCTGCCCTAGTTTTAGTAAAGTTATAGTTGAAAAGAAAAGTTTTCTGAGGAAGTAATACAACTCTGCATCCAGTTGACCCTTGAGAGACAAGCTTCAGATATTATTGTGGCTGTGAGCAAAATCTCTCAGGGTTTGCTTGTTAGTGGGTCTAAATCAGCATAGTGCCATTGGCTTCAGGACCTGCAGAGAGTGAACTTTAGTTGCTGTGTTACTCGCTTCCATACGTGTAAAATGGAATAACAATCTTCTGGCATATAAGATTGATGTGAGCTTATAATAGTGGTGTGCTCTTAATCTCAGAAGAGAAGTGTAGAAATTTCTGTGCAAAGTATCTGGCTTTCATATGCAGGAAGGAAGCCAATATAACCCTACAGGCAGACAGACAGATTTCCTCAAAATGGCAATGCTTAGTGCTGGTGTGAAGCATTACTCTTGTTGAATAGATCAAAAGCTTGAGCTCTGCGTTGCTTATTGGTTGCTTCATCAATGTGAAAAAAATCTGTATTTTAGTGCTCAAGTCTATACTTCAGACAACTACTTCCCAACTCCCCATGTTCCCATTGTGTTTTTTTCAATTGTTGTTTCTTGTCAAACTAGGCAATCCTTCTTGGGTATGTTAATATCTACCACTGAATTTTGTTATCATACAAATAATATGTTAATAAAGCATAAATTTTCTTCTATTCCCTATTTATATTTTCTTATTCTTTTCTGTATGATAAGTCATTTGTTGATTTTTTTTTTTCCTCCAGCTCTGAAGATATTATTAGTCCATGGTTATTCTGAAATAATTGTTTTCTTAATTAGTATTCCGTGGAGGAATGGATAGTTGCACTTTCCAAAATAATTGTTTGCTGCTACTGCTCATAGGAGATTAAGGGCATCAACATCAGAAACTTCTCCTGTGTGATTAGGTCAAACTGCAACTCCTGAGTCTGTGCAGTTGTCTGTGAAACTGGCACAGCTGAAGTTTGCCGCTGATTTCTGTGGAAGCTTTAATATGCAGTGATAGAAGATGTACCCTCTGGAAACTTAGCTGAGCAATACAGACAGGTAGGACTGTCATTCCCCTCTAGCTCAGCCAAGGGCCGATTCAAAACTAACATAGTTTTATTTTAGACCCGCCAGGTAGCTAGATACATACAGACAAGTTTGCTAGACTTCCTAATAGGTGGCTTCTCAAAAATTGTTTTAGTTTAGTCATGAAGGATGCCACTGCAGACAGACTTTTATTATTGTACCTAATCAAGACACCTACCCATCCCCCATGTTAGCCAGAAGAAGAGCATAATCTCAGGTGTATTAATGATTTCTTCCATATATCCTGTCCTCAATCTGTGGTGATCTGTCAAGATTGTCATGAGGTCGATACCTTCAGACTTACATCCCCTCAGAATCATTAATTCTTAATGGCAAGAGCAGACAGAACAAGCATTTTTCTGTGGGAAAAATAAATTTTATAGAGCAAAAATATAATAAGAATCAAATTACCTTTGCACAATTTTAATACAACATAATAACACAAAACAAATTATGGACAAAAATTGTGTACTTTGTGCAATTAAAAGTTCACCAGTGCTAATTTAAACAACTGTAAGAAATAGCCTGAACCCCAAATGTCTGTTACCTCTGTGCTTTTAAAACACTTGCAACTACCATCCTTACTTAATAGGTTTTGAATTGGTTGCCATTACTACTTTTTTTCAAATCTTTGAAGTGTAGATTTTCATATTATTTTATAAAAATTTTTTGTTATCAAGATAAGCAATTTTTATCGATGGAGTGTGAAGGTAAAAGCTACTTTATGTTTATCTGTCACAATCCAACCTACGTAGGAGTTTTCATTTCCTCTAGTCGAATTCAGGCTCCAAGGTCAAAACTTGGGAGAGTGGTGAAGACCTGAATTTTATTTAAAGGAAAGCCGAGTATATCCATTTTTAAACGTATTTAGCTGAAAGTTTATTCCATTAGCTTGCTGCACTTCTCTCACCCAGTCTGTTGGCAGAGGTAATGCCAGGACTTCGAAGGAGATGGTAACAGCGATCAATACAGCAGCACCTGTTAAGTAAAGCCAGCACAATGCAAGAATTTTGGAGCAAAAATCCCTGTGCCTGTCATGGAGGCCAAGAGGCACAAAGTATCCCTGGCTGTAAATATTTCCATTTCTTGTCCTTAATAGCTTAATAGCTGTTCAGTGCTGGTTTATTGGTATAAGTAACTGCTTGCTTGTCTGTGCCACCGCAGACACTGGTGGAATGACTCTGGGCAGTTTGTGGAGGCACACAGGGTCTTTCCATGCAAGTACACAGAAATGGACAAGGTAAATTCTTGGTTTATGTATGATCACTAAAACTATCTAGAAAATGAGGCAGAGAATGGCTTCATAGTGCTGCCCCAAAAGTGGAGACAAGCACTGCAAAAGCTCAAACATAACTAAGTAAGAGTTGGCTCTGCCTTACTGATTAGTCCAAACTGCTAAATCTCTCTCTTCAAAAATGCTAGAAGAAAATCCAATGTATATGGATTGCTACATCTGTTTGTTCTTTTATTAGAGTTGTAAAGTATGGACTGTTGATAAGAGAAGTGAAAGATGTGAGAAATATATTCTGATGAAGTGAAACTTGCTTAGGAATTTTGTTTATTGTACTTAAAACGCAGCTTCTTATTAATCTCTTCAAATGTTGTTTAGGCCTATTACAGAATGGAAATTTATTACCAATGTTGCCAAAAAACCCAGATGTCTTCAGTAAGTATTTCTTAGGTATTTGGAAGGGAAAGTGTATCCATTACGTAAAATTTGACAAAGGATCAAAGATTTTAAACAGTATCTATTAGGGATAAGTACTATTCCATTAACAAGCCCTGTTGCTTGCTCCAGGTCCTCAAAGATGCAGATTTCTACTATTTTGATGGTAATTCCTCATAATTTCTTAGACTTCAGGATAAAGTGAAGGGAGTCTGATGTGCCATTGCTTGAAAAGTGCAAGTGGGAAGAACCAAATGTGAGCTCTACTAGTTCTACTGATTCCAGTCCTGGGCAAAATAATGGGTATCTAAGAGTGCTTTAATGGAAAGAGAAGGAAAGAACAGGGCTCAGGAAGTATCTGTCTGATAAAACTCTAAGGGAACTTGTCCATGGAGACTCATAGTTGAATGAAGGTGGCACAACAGACTCATGTGCAGTACTTTGTGTTCAAAAGTCTGTATAATGTTATAAAACCAAATGCAAAATTAGGTAAGGAATTTGATGTAGCTGCAGAAATGTGTACCCTTGAGGACAGCACCCTGAAAAGGCTATTGAGTTCATTCTTGAAAAGTGACGCAATGAAAGGCAAAGTCATTAAATATTTATATATACATACGTACAACACATGTATTGTGTGCTAATTCATGTAAGATTCATATGCACATATATGTATATGTCTATAATATAGATGGCATATATACATATAAATATGCATAGATGCATGCATTATATATAACCATGTATTATAAGTATGCATGTGGATACATACACTATCAGATAAATAAATATTTACATTATATTGAATGTTTAAACAGAGCAATAATAAGCAGATGTGAAGTGATTTCATCCACATAAAGTTAGCGAGGAAGGTAACTTGATGATTAGATTATAGATCTTCATAGGGAAAAATAACAAGTTACTGAAGGACTCATTAAATAAACATTTTAATAGTGCTGTGTTTTAACATATACATAAATATATTCCAAAAAATCTGTTTCCTTCTGTGCATACCAGACCAAACTCAAGGTATAAGCACATATATAATTTAGATTGTAGGCATTTTAAAAAGAGCTCTGTCTCCTGCATTGGCAAAGAAATAAAAACTTGATATGAAAAAAAACCCAAACAACAAAACCCAAAAACTATGACACATGTATTACTTATGTGTTTTTTTTAAAAAAGGGAATAGCGTTCCAGCACTAATCTTATGCTGAACAGGATAATAGCAAAATTGCTTGCTCACTGATATGCTTTAAAAAATTCAGATTTATTACTGAGCAGAACAGAATGTGAAATGTCTTTAATAAGCTTAGTTAATAACCTTCCCTATTCTTTGTTTAATCATGTTAGTAGTGATTTGAGCATTTAATTACATTTCCAAAGGTCTTAATGGGAGTAGCAATGTTAGCTTATTACATTTAAATGAACCTGAAAAATACAGGGCATTACCTTCCTTGTGCAGCCTCATACTTCTGACAGGACATCAGCTTTAACAATTATATGTCTGCTAATTAATGCTATTTTCACTAGCATTGAGCATATATATGAGAAACTTAATGAATCTACCCTTTAATTTTTAAGAGATTTTTCTGAGGTTCCTTAATGTATAAATGTGACAGGAAACTAAGCTACACTCAAAGAGAGAGGATATCATGCAATGTCTTTTTGTTCTCATCAGCAGTATTCATTCATCTAGCTGCAAGCTACCAGGGGACTGATTTATCCCTGACATAACTCCACCAAATTCCAGAATCAGTGGAGCTATGCCAGCAATGAACTTGGCCCTAGACTTTCTAAAATTGTGCAAACCCTTAAAGACTCTTGATCTCCAAAAGACATTTTACTCAGCAAACTGCCTTCAGTTTTTAGTTGTAGTCTTTCAGCCCAGCATGGGAAGTCTCTGAGACTTCAGAAATTGTCTTGTGACTAGCAAGGCAAAAGATATGTGCGTACAGTGTGCAGGAATAATGGAAATTGTGTTTGCACAGTATCACATATTCCACATTAAAATCAGTTCCCCTTAGCACTTGAGTAAAGCACTTGCTTTTTCATAAATACCTAATAATTAGGGATCTCTGTAGAAATGTGTGTAGACTCTGAACTGGAACTAATTTAACTCAAAATTTCATTCAGATTTTAAACTGACTTTTAGGCTCTGGTTTTTTTTGAGATTCAGAAACATATGGGAGAAACAGTCTCCTCTGATTTGACTTATGCTCTGGAATTCTGTGCTTCTGTTTAGTGGTCAACGGTAGTGTCAAAATAAACCAGAAATATTCTCACGCTCTAGAAAGGTGAAGTCTTTGGCTAAGGTGGATACCTTGGGATATTTAGCTAAATAGAATTTTCTACATCCTGTAAGTACTGGCATTGCCATAACCGTGCTGGGCAACTCATGCCAACTTCTACATGCTAGGTTGGGATTGGCTGTGTTCTGCTTCAACTTGCAGACCTTAACATTTTTATTGTCAAAAAAAAAAAAAAAAGCAGACAGAAAGCTTCTGGTCATATACTTGGCTCTTTTGAATTCATCAGCTGAGCATTTGGCCCAGCATTCCTGAGAAACAAATACACATCTTATACCCTCTGCCTATGAAAAATGGCTCTTTCATTAAACTCCTGCCTAATGGTATGTAGTAAGTAGAGCAATGTGGGCAATACACCATGTGAAAGTTAGCTTCTAGTCACAAGGTATGATAATAAGATGAAAGAGTACTTATATATTATGATATATATTATAAAAGGGATTGATTGTTTTTTAAATTGTTTTTATAAAATGGAATTTTAAATCAAGAAGAGGCCAGAAAGCTGTAGTTACACAGGGGTTACAAAGGGAATGTCCTAACACTCAGATGTAGAATTCCGTCAGACAGACTTAGCCTTTTCATTGCCATGCTTCATGCTCTGTGTGGATATTTGATTGCAGTTCAGACATCATTCAAAATATACAGGAGGCAATCTTGCACAATGTTGCTGTTCCATAATGAACTGCCTCTTCTGCTTTCGTGCCATCTCCCTTGACTAAGTTTACAATGACTTGCTCCTGTGAAAGCTGAACAGGATCTCGCTCAGGAGCCCTTAGGGCAGCAGTTGAGGGGTGAATTTGTGTTAATGTAATGCCTGCAGAGAGCAGAGAAAAGAGGGAGAGAGCTGAAGCTGTGGCACATGCTTTCTAAAAGCAAAATGTAGTTGTAATTGGGACAAGCTTTTTATGTGGGGGAGCAGACAATACATGTCACTTAGATAGTTTAACTTTTCATCTTCCGACACTTAGGTTCAGCAGCATAGAGTGCCTCACAACATTTTGTGCAATGTCTCTGTACAATAGAAAATAGGGCAGTGCAAGATTTCAGATATGGGAGAAATCACAGCATTTCAGTACTTTACAGTTTTTCTCTGCTGGTTTGGGAATTTTTTCCCCAAAAGGAATGAAAAAGGAAATTTGTTGTGAAAGTGCAGAAAAAGAAGGAAAAAAAAGTGTGCAATGTCTAAAAAAATATGTTTTCTTGAAGGCAAAACTATACTAGTGTAAAGTGTCATGAAAATTAGGTTTTGAGTGATTTGGAAAGCAAAGGGGAATGACAAGGTAAGCAAATCAGTTTTCAGTGTTGCTCATTTTCATCTGCCCCTTTTGAAAAAATATCCCTTACTGTTTTCATCACTGTGAAAATGTAAGGATTTTATAGCTATTGGAAAATAAAACAATTTAAAAGGAATAGCAAACTGGAAAAATATCAGTCCCTCCAGGCCAGTAAACATTCCAGTATCTCTTTAAGGACCTTGTTAGTAAATTTGTGCCAAGTAGTACTTCTAGTAGCTTTATATATAAATAGTAGGAGAGGAGAAGCTATAATACTCTTAACTCTTCCATTATTTTGTACAATGCAAAGTCCCCTCTTGAAGAAGCACTTCCACTTTGCTGCAGGAGGCTGATCCTCCCACTTTGTTTGACAATACTTTCTGATTCATTCACACAGTATTCTTGATCACTAATATACCAGTGTTCTGTCCTATTAGAGTAATTTCTGTGGAATGTAATTTTATAGCCTTTGCTCCTACTGCAAGCCAGTTAAATGTTTTCCAAAGCTATCACTATGTCCACATCGTGCAAGTAATATATAGGAGTTTTGTTTTTGAATGAAGTGTAGCATTGAGAGAGGAATGTAAGTGGCTTAAAAGCTTGGTTTTGTACTTGGTTGCAGTACAGAGGCAAGCAGTAAGCCTCAGAGGACACTCTTTGCAACCATTTGCAATAAAGGCACAGATTAACTTAATTTGAATAGGCCGAGGTTTCAAGTTCTTCCAAAATAAACTGCAGAGCCAAATATAGTGGTGTCAGTCTATAGGAAACTGAAATGGCCATCAGTGCAATGCAGTCAAAAGCAACATAGCTGCATATTAAAATAATGATAAGCTTCTTCCTTAGCTTGTGGAATTTATTTTACTTATATTTATTTTGTGCTTATGTTATATACTTCATTTATATCTCATCTCTCTGCAGAGTTCTCCCGGGTTTTGTTTTCTTAGTCTGTAGGGATATTTTATCCATTACTCTCCTTGTTCTGGGTACTTAAATGTGAAACGTTTGTTAATAGTAAGAGTACTTTAACCAACTCAAAGGCAAAGATCGATCTCAGTGGTTGTTTATACATTTAAGTGAGCTCCTGTGTAAAGAATCCCATCTTCTGCTAGATATAGACATAGCCCCTGGCCATCAGGGTGTTATGCTCATTTTTATGGGCTGTCCAGAGCAGCTTCTATGTTAGATTAACCTCCAGCTGCACACTCTATGGAGCCTCTGTTGGTGTGAAGATAGGCGTGTTCCAAGCATTGAAAGTAAATTAAACTGAAGCAAATGTTTGGAGGAGACCCATTCCCTGAACGAGTTAAATTTGGCACCTCAAACATCGTCATCTTACTTCTGACCAGGAAACAACTGCAGCAGAGTAAGTCCCTTCCAAGTCACATCAATGGTCATGGATAGTTGGCCTCACAATTCCGAAAACTTGTGTATTCAGTCATGAAGCTAGGACCTGCCCAGACACCAGGACAGATGCATGCTACTGCCATGCACCCAACTAAGCATACTGCCCTCCAGGAGCAGGACCAGGGCCTGGGAGAGGTACTGTATTTCCAGCTATTTCCTTGTGGACAGCTCCTTAGATTGTCCTTAGGAGAGGTTAGTCCTGCATGAGAGGGCTCTCCATCTACCCATTAGTTATTCAAGCAGAAGGTTAGTGCACTGAGTGATAGTAGAAGATGTCTGTTTTGGGAGAAAAAGGGAAATGGCTCTGATCATTAAGTCTGAAATGAAAAAACGAAAATAGCTTGGTTGTAGCATTCTTCCTTACTTTCTCTTCCTTCCCGGCCACTATTTCCTATCTGTTACCTTTAGGCACTAAAGTATTGGTCTTTCTTGGGAGGTGGGGGCTTAAAATAGGAAAGGATGGAGCACAGAGGAGGTGTGCACATAGCTTTAACATATAGCTCTTTCTTACAAAGATAAGGCTAGAGAGAAGTCCTAAAGAGGACAAAGGGGCCAAGAAATGTTTTTATGCTTACAATTCACAAATAGAAAGTTGCATTCTAGTAAGAAATTATTGTAAAATAAACTGCCTCCTGTCAGGGATCAGCGCAGGCTTTCTGTTCAAGGATGTGCTGTCCCTGCTGGGTACACCCCTCTGAAGCTGAGCACCATACTGGTAGTAATGGGGCCATCAACAGCACCAGGTGATGGTCTGGGGTTTGGATTTGCCAAGGGAAGCTAAAGAAGCTGGAGCCAGAGGCAGGGCTGGAGATGTACATGGCAGGTGGTCTATGCAGAAGACCATCTACCTACAGGGATAGGGGTTGAGCTGGAGGCTGGCCCTGCTGCAGCAGCACTGGGGTAGGGCCTGGTGGCCTCAGGAGGCTGCAATGGGGTCCTGGGCTTTAAGCAGGGTGGGGGGTGCCCCAGAGGGGCTGGGCAGGGCTAGTCAGGGCTATTGGTGCTCTCAGTGCCATCACGTCTCTTTTAAACAAACTTCTTGTTAATTGCCATTGCTTGTAATGGTTACACACTGAATGAGCAGTGAGTTTTAGACAGAGAAAGACCAGTGGATGTGCTACTCTGAATGTGTTTGTAAATGAGAAGAGGGAGAAAGAGACAGCAAGCTATCAAGAGATGATTGCTAGGGAATAATAAAGGGAAAGAGACCTTAGCAAACATGTGGCAATTGTGGCTCAGGGACTCTTGCACAGTCTATAACTCATGCTGTGGTGAGCAACAAGCGTGCAAAGGAGGACGAGACAGCTGGCTGGGGCACAGCAAGAGGCAGGGAAGCAGATGACACTGTGGGATGCAAAATAAACATAAAACAAAGATGCTCTGAAAAGCAACCACTGCCAGAAGAAGGAAGCCAGACTTTCCAAAAGACGCGCCTTGGCAGCGGTCACCCTGTGGCTTGGTGCAAGCTGGTCAGAGCATCCTGCTGCCTCCTCCATCCTGTTTGCCTTCAGCTCTGCCTACTCCATCCCAGCTTCTTCCCCTCTCTGCTCTGGGGCAGTGCCGTTGCAGCTATTAGTTTTTCTTTCTCTTCTGATAGCAGTTATGCTTCTGGCTTTTTGTATCCTGCATAATTCAGTAAGAGCATTTGCAATAAGAATCAGCAAAAAAGACTGAACTTTTACTGGTATTTTCCAAAGATGGCTAGAGCAAAAGCTCTGCAAATATTGTAGAGAGAAATATGAATACTGTAGCAAAGGGCTAGAATTTTACCTGAAATGCCAAGTTCTATAACCAGCATAGTTTGGTTGTACTAAAAAGCTAAATTACAGACTAAGCTACTGCAGGGGGCTGTAAGTATCTACATATGAGAAAAATAAATATTTGAATTGTTTCTCAAAAGTGTTGAGTAGAGGCATTATCTAACACTGTGATGCAGCAGGAGAATGCAATAGCATTTAATAACTAGCAAATTATTTGAAAGTCTTCATTAAAATAAAATACATTTCAAAACCTGAACAACTGAGTGTTTAAAAGATTAAATCTAGACACTGTTTTTCATATGGTATTGTGTGAAGCAGGAAAATAATATACCTACATTATCTTAGAAGTTCTCGTGAATAGCCACAACTATCTTAAAGAATCTAAAATATGTTTGTCTGGTGTTGGGAAGGTTGGTTGTTTTTTTTAATAGCATTTACCAGGAACTCATCTGAATGGAAATTAAACTTCCCCTGGCAAAAGAGTTCCGCTCTGAGAATAGTCTGCTCCCTAAGTGAAACTCTACCAGCAATAAAGATGTTTTTGTTCCTGAAAGTGTTTATGCTAAGGATTTTGTTGGCATTGCTTTGTCACAGGAGGGTGTTAAGTAAAGGTGTTAAGTGAAAGTGAATTAGTCTAAGTGCAGGAAAGCCTGTTCAGATGCTCCTTCTGAGAGTTAAAGTAGTGAGGAATTAAGACAGCTTTGTTTGTGAGTGAGGGACTGCACCTTAGGGATTAATGCATTTTTACTGATGCATTTTTATTTTGCATGTTTAGTTAATTCAGCTTAACTTTCCTAACCATACTGGTGTAGGCAGATCTCGAGGGACAGAGAACTGAGGCTTTGCAGAGACCTATTCAACGGCATTGTCTGAGTGACGACAAGATGAAAGATGAGTTAATTTATTGCAGATTTTTATTTTTGGTAAATTCGAAGAGGCATCTTCTCTATGGTTTTGTGTACACAAGCTTGTGGAGGAACATTAATTCAATTTAAATGAAAGAATTAATTCAGAACACATTAAATAACTTAGCCTGAAAAGCCCCCAGTAAGGTCTCTTTAATTTTGAATAACAGAGCATAGTTGCTCTTCTAGTGACATGTAGCTTGATTTTCTTGGTTGTGTCTTTCTATATAAGCCCTAAAAGTGTGACACAAATGCTCCTCACCAAAATCAATATTTTGCTGTTGGCCTCCCTAATAAGAGTGGCAGACACTAAAAGTCCAGAAATGCAAGTAAATCTATTTACGTGAATTAAGGTGGATTTTTTTTCTATGTAATTTTTAAAACTTTGAGCTCCTGAGAGATTTGGAGCATAGTCATTGATCAGTCAAATGTTTTCTATCTTTCTGAAGAGTATTTCTTGTTTGAGAAACCCTGGGCGATACCACTTTTTCAGCTTGGTATTTTGATGTTGCTATGCTGGCAGAATTAATGGACACCAAAGTTGCCTCCAATAATAATTGTTGATGAGCCGCAAATTTGGACTGTTTTGTGGTTTAAAATTTTGCATGAGCCCATTTGTTGGCTGTTGTCACACTTGCTTACCTTCAGCAACTAACTTGGCTTCCTAAACTTCAAAGACTGGTCTCTTCGCTCCATGCATAGACAGAAATGAAAAAAAATAAGCTTTTTCAGAGAGCAGTTCAGAGAATCTCTCTTTTGACTATGCAAGAATCCAGAGGTGATTACCTGTGTGAATAGCCTCCTCCCTTTTTACCAATTACTGTTCTTCCAAAAACTAAAACAGAAAATCAGTCCTAAAAGTTAGTACTCCCTTTACCCAGTAGGTCAGCCTAGACCAGGTGCCTCACTTTTCATAGACAACAGTACAGCACCTGTTTGAGATAAAGGTTATCGTATTTGATTAGGTGATCTTTGTCACTGTGCTTAGCATCAGCTCTCAGCTTAGAAGGAGGTTTGTACGAAGAACTCAAAAATTATTATCTTTTAATTATACAGCAACTTTCAGTTGTTCACTTAAGTACTTGGTCTTCAAGCTGGAGGAATGTCAGGTGATATGTCAGGCTGCCAAACAGGCTGCAGCTGAGCACATACTGTTGTTTAGTTTAGCTTTCAACAGGAAGCAAGGAGCACAGTGTGAGATTAGGGCCTTGATTAGCTGTTTGATGTCTAATGTAAAAGCGTGCCTCTGAGGATGTGGTCTCAAAGAGCACAGAACCACTTGCTAAAAAGAATCGTAATATTTGTGTATTGAACCTGCTTTAGCAGCTTCAAAAACTCCCTTCTAGCAATGGGACTTGCTGCAAAAGCATTAGTTCATTAAATTATCTACGATTCTCTGTTAATAGATTTATCTGCTGATCAGGCTACTTATGTGATAGTGCACCTGGAGAATTTGCAAAGGTTTTGGTTTTTTTTTTAGTAAAGATATCCAAGAATGTAAATGGTTTTACAATAATTTTAAGTAGTAGGAGGGTAATTCATATTTCAGTAGTTTCAAAGGTAAGTTTCAGAGCTGGTGTGTTGCAGAGCTCCAGGTACTGCATGACAGCAGCTGGGCAGTTGTTCAGTTACTGAAGTGCCTGTTCTAAAGTGGACAGTTTGAGCAAAGAATACGCATCAACAGATGAAACATGGCTGCTTTCTGTTCAAGTCTGACAATTTGCCTTCAAAAACTACAGACTACTAGTGCTGTTGAGGTCATTACAATGGTATTATCTGCAAGAAAATTAGCTACAAGACAAGGAATTTACCCATTTTCTTCCTAGTCACATCACACCTCTTCATAAATGCTTAAAAAGTGTAAAAACCATTCTGTGGTTCATTTCTGCAATCTGTTTTTAGAGGGAATAGTACATTTACCTGCTTCCCTTGGTGGCTGAGAGATGTGATAAGTGTCAGTAATGCATGTTAAGATCCTCGAATGGGAAGGTGGTCTTAGAGCAACGTGTGATGTTACAGAGTTTGCTGAGGCCTTCGCTAAAGGAACCCGATCCCTTCCCCAGATACTGCCTGCTGTTCTGCTTGTGGTTTCCACCACATGCAACAGATGGTGCTTAATGTTGTATACATTCCTTATATGCAGCGTACCCAGAAATTAACCTTCTCTAAATTGCTTATGTCAGAAAATGTTAAAATATCACTCAGTTATGCATACTTGCTTTCCAGTGCTGCTTTCATTCCTTCTCCTTTAGTTTTATTATGTGCTTCTAAAAATACCATTTGTGCTTTTGGTGGCTGGTAGCTTAGACTTTTGCCTTTTCCTTTTCAAGAGTTAGAGGACCATTATACCACATGTTCTGTAGTTAAGAGTGAATAGAAAGTCTGTTAAAGCCCTCCTCTATACAAAATTTACTACAATGCTATTTTTGGATATCTGTTCTTAAAAGTTTTTGGCTGAAGCTATTTAAAGAACTGTAACAGTTCTCAGCATTTGACTTTGACTTTTACAGTGGTTATAAAGCTGATGGAAAACGGGTGCTAGTTCTTCTTTTTCATACCATTATTCCACCACAGCATTATGAGTCTTAGAATCTCACTGTGGCTGTGGACACTGGTATGAGCTTTTTACTCAGTAACAAAAATAAATTGACCAATCAAAAACTGAAAGCCAAATTGTATATACTCAACAGAAATACATTGAATTTACCTTGATGTTACGCTGAAAGCAGAATTTAGGTTGTCTCAGTCTTTCAATCAGAAAATGCTGCTGCTATGATAAAAGCCTTGCTTACTGAAGTATTTTTCATATATGAAGATTAAGGAAATTACGATCTTGTATTATTTCAAAACTGTTTGAACCATGCAGTGAGATTTATTGATATGCAGATAGCTTTACCTAATATGTCCCCCCTGCCATTAAAGAGGGAATCCAAGCAATTGGACCTTTTGAGATTAAAAAGTGTTTTCTGGGGATGTGAAATGCTTGTGGATATGGTACAAGGTTGGGCTACTGTAGAATAATCCAGATATAAGAAGGGTGGGGAAAGGGTTTCCTTATCACCACTGAATATATTGAAGATGGTGAGGATGACATTAAAATACAGTCATAGCTAGTATAGAAATTAATTAACTCAATCCCTTATAACACTGAGTTTTATTTTACAAATTGAAATAAATAATCTACCCCTTCAATGTGAATTAAAAGTGTGGTGCTGTGTTCTTAGAAGCACATCTCCAGTTTTTCCTTCATTTTTGTGTATTTAACCTTGGGTCTTGGAACCGTACTAGAAATGGGATATCTGTGACACAAGAAAACAAACCCAAACTACTCTTTTCCTCAATTGTAGAGCATATTAAATACTGGTCGAGCAGGAAAGTTTACCTACAGTTATAAAAGAATACAAATAGAAAGATTACTAAAAGTTTCTGGATAATGTATAATGATAAAGCACTGTAACTACAAGGAAGGAATATGTGAAAAGTTTCTAGATTATGAGTACACGTAATTGGTACGTACAATGATTCTTGTAGGAAAACTAATAGGACCATTTAGGGCACAGCAAACATCAGACTGAAGAAAGATATGATCCAGAGTGAGATTGGGCAAAACAGTAAGAAAATACTGTTAAAGTAATATTGCTACAGGAACAAGGGAAAATAGAGTACCAAAATTAAATCAAAGCAGGGAAGAGGGGTTCACAAAACCCTTTTCTTGGCAAGAACCATGGAAAATGGAAGCACAAAGAATGTATTTTGCTTAAGTGCTGTTTGTGATCTTATGCCAGGATTGCTTTGCTTTCAGTGATGGAGCTGAGAGAAGGTGACAGTTGTGGCTTATGTGGTGAGATCTACCATGCGGCACATTTTTCAGGCTGAAAAATTGCACAAACCCAGGACTGGTATCACAGGAAACATGATGAGTGTGAAACGGTGCTGGTAGCTACATTAACCACTATCAGTACTGCATCCATTTCCCCTTTCCACAGACAAAAGAAAATCAGAATACTAAACTTCAAGAAAAGCAATGTCAGTGAAAACAAGGCTCTGTTAGGTTAAAAGTAGTAGCAATAGTATTAGTAATAAGTACCATTCATAACCATAATAAGTAGTATTAGTAGCAATAATAATGGCAATAATAACTTCTGGATGGATCTGTACATATTAATTGTGTTTTCGTTTTTGAAAGAAATGGCAAAAAAGGGAAAACCTGCAAGCCTGCATTTACTGACCTGCCATCTAGATGCTTTGTCACTAATATATCATCTATTAAAAAGCCCACAAAGAGAAGGAGACTTTTGAGGAGGAAATGTTGCACAGACCTCGTCATACGTTTTATGACTGAAGGCTAATTGCCCCTTCCTTTATTTTGTGGCACTAAAATTCAGCAGTATACCTGACTTTTCTTCCAAAAACTTAATGAATATTTCATAATACTCCTTTGAGGTTTAGTGACGACAGCAACGAAGCACCTTCCCCATCCCCTGTGACCTTTGCTGTCTGGGCTGCTGCACAGCCGGCGCTCCTGCTCAGAGGGATGGGATGCAAGGATGTGCTGATGCAGCACATCCGGCAGGATGGCATGTGCTCATATTTTCTGTGCCTGAGGTGGACAGGGTTGGCTTTTTGTTTGCAGGAGCATTGAGTAAATTAAATTTAGGTATTCTCCATGGGGCACATTCCCAGCGCTTATTTTATTGTTGTCGTATGTTGCTCGCATCCCTTGCTTTCTAAGCTCATCTCTTTAGGCTTATTTATTTTTCTGTAGATCTGTGTTGTTACATTTGCCTTACCCAAGTGACTTTTGAACCCATGGTCCTGTTTCATTTATTCCTTTGCATCACGCCCCTTTATACTTCTCATGCCAGCTGTCTGGCACTGTATACCTTGCTGTAAGGGAAGGAGTAAAATACATGGGGTAGTCTGGCAAAGGGGACTCAAAGGCTTGATATTTTACATCAGTTGTTGGTATAGTCTCTCTGTATGTGTACCTTTAGGCATGACACTTCTCTGCATTTTTGTTTCCTCTCCTTTAAAAACTTGTGTCTAATATCCTCGAGGAGTGCTGCATAAAGTAAATAATTCTTATATGTGAATATATGTTCATGTATATCGTCATTTGCAGAATGGAAGTGCTCATAAACTTTTTTTTTTTCATTGAGTATTGACTGAAGCCATTAAAAAGCACGGCAAAAATACTGCCTTTCCAACACAGCTCTTCCCTGCCATATGTATTCTTCCTATGTAGGTTTTGGCAGGAGGGTTTCCTTGTAGCTGCAATGTATGAACAAACCAGAATCTGTTGCATGCTTCAGTCTTTGGTCAAAGCAAACAAAATGGGAAGAAACAGACTTCCATCTTTTATGAGAAATTTTAAGCTCTGTGTATTTTCTTTAAATATTTTTTAACTGTTTAAGCATGGAGATTACATTATTTCTCTGGCATTTTTGTTGGTGGCTCCTGCATTTTAAATTATTGCTTAAGCATAAGGATAGCTTAAGCATCTTCCTTTGATTTTGGCAGCTTACAGCCTTTCACTTCCACTCTTTAATGCAGTGAACAATAAATTTATAGGATAATTTATAGAAAAGAAATACACTACAGCGAGCTGAAGTTTACAGAGTCTTTTGAATTATTTTAGTAAGATAGTGTTAATAGAAGGTTAATGCAATTGTTAGCACTGTAATTACAGATTGCTAGGAAGTCAAGAAAAACAATTAATACCTCCAAAATGGTGACTTGGGGGTGAAGAGTTCATATGAACCACTCAGTCTTGCTAATATCAATTCAGAGAATTATATCCCAGAAGACTGCTTTTTTCTTAAGGGTTTTTCACTGTTAAAGAAGCTGATTTCCTTTCCCTTTATTCTTCTCCCTATGCTGGAAGCTATCAGAGGACCTCTCACGTATTATTACACCCGTTTATGAGGTGCCTTGGGCCCCATGGGGCAGGTTTCTTTTTCCATCCTGTCTTCCAGGATGGATCCATGCTAGCAATTGGCTTAAAACAGTAACCAAAGTAGGTTGAGCAGTCATAGCCCAGTCTGTGCAAGTCTCCGGACAATGCATCCAACCTTCTGCCTCACATCTGGGTGCAGGTGAGTGTGTTGAACCTCCCTCCATCATTCCTTACCAGGCACAGATAGTCCAGTGTCAGACTTAGTCAGGCTTTCCTCTTAGATATTTTTATTTTGAGTTCAGTAGCATTTATGGCCAATAGTGGCAAGGCAGCCAAAATGTCACAAGCACAGGAGTGACCAATGTCTCACCACCCTCACAGGAAATAATTTCTTGCTAGTATCCGATCTAAACCTACCCTCTTCCAGCTTGAAACTCTTCTCCCTTGGTCTATCAATACACGCTTTTGCAAAAAGCCCCTCCCCCCCCAGCGTTCCTGTATGCCACCTTCAGGCACTGGAAGGCCACTATAAGGTCTCTCCAGAGCCTTCTCCAGGCTGAAGAACCCCAACTCTCTCAGCCTGTCTTCACAGAAGAGGTGCTCCAGCCCTCTGATCATCATCCAGTGCTGCAGTCTTAGCTAAGCCACTGCTGTCCTTCCCTCATCCCTTGCTTACCTCCCTCGAGTCCCTGGTGAGGAGCAGAGCTGGCACCATCCACAGGCTGTCCTTCTCCTGAAGGGTCAGGGAGAAGCTGCGATGCCCTACCAGAAACAGCAGTGCCAGAATCGCTGCTGGGGAGAGGAAGATTGAATCTTATTGCAGAGTTAAAAGGGTTTTTTAGACCTTCTCATAACAATAACGTTGTGCCTTTCTGTGACTGTGATCTGTACCTCTGGGTGTTGAATTTTTAAGCTCTTATAAAAGGCTGGGACCAATGAAACCTTTTATAAATTTCCACGGCATAAACAAGGCTGGAGAATAGTGGAACCAGTTTCTGAGATGAAGAGAGATCTTATGGGACCAAAGGTTCTGCGAAGTGTTTCCACTGTACTCAGCTTATAGATTGCCATTGTCACTTAACCTTCACTGACATCCCAGCACTCCTGCAACGAGTTTCAGCCTGTCTCTGCATTAAGGTTAATAATGCATCCATCATGTGTGGTAGGATAAGGCAGGTACTGAAGCACATCCATGAAGCAGATAATTTATTGGGCTCTTCTATAACCAGAAGCATCAGGGAATGAGAATAGGGGAATAGAAGATCCCTCTTCGGGACACATATGTTGTTTGTAGTAGTAAAAGGCCTGCTTCATTCTCCTGCATCACCCTTTGAATGGGGGTGAATGTCAGGGACACCCAACTATTTGTTGGGATTGACATTTGTTTCCTTTGTAATTGTTTGTGATCTGTCAGTGTGGCTCCATGCCGATTCCAAATACGAAGTGAAAAAAAGGGGTAACATAGATGTACATATTGGTGAAAGTTTCCAGGATGTTCCTGCAGCTGTAAATTCTTGGATTCATTTAACTAGAGAGTAATTAGTGAAGTGTTTAGTTCAGGATCCTGATATGAGTGACTACTCTCTTTCTAAAGCAGACAATAATGATTCTGTCACTGAGAGGTTGCAAAAAGCAAGTGACCATGCACCTTGGCAGGAGATCAGAAAAGTGACCTTGGCAGCAGAAATGTTGCTGAATCTGTGCTGGAGCAGAATGCACGGAACTGGACTCTACAGCAATAACTGAACCCACACATAGACTTGCACTGGCCATCAGGCACTTGTAGAAAGGAATATCCGTGATAATATGGACTCGTGTCCTCCTCTTTGTGCATATGAAGTGCACTGTATGCCCACAGAGAAATCCCTCAAAAAAGAATGACCTTGTAGTTCTCAGTCAATTGCAAAACTCGTGGGCTTTAAACAGGCAACGCTTAACATGGTATGGAAACTTTCTCTTTATTGTTTTCCTATGAGAATATTTAAAGTTAGAAGATCATTCTAGTTCTGTATACTTCAGACTTAAGTTATTTGAAAACTGATATGATCATCAGATAATATATTCAGTTCATTTAATAGCTTTTGTCTGTCTTTCCAGCTATTGTTTTATGGCATTTTTTACTCTCATGATCCAAATGCTAGTATCACTTCTAATGCAACAAAATTTAGAATCTCTAAAATAATGATAATGGTGATATATTTTGCCTGTCTCCACTCCATGTTAGATTTTTGTCCATTCTTATGTGTGATGAATATCAGCGTTAGGCTTCGTTCTGCACCAGCCACATCCTGGAAACATTATTAAACCTTCTGTAGAAATCTTAGTGCTTTCAAGAGAGGGAGAAAGTGCTGATCATTGATTTAATTTCAGTTTTTATTTAAGGGGGGGCATTTCCATCTTGAGTCTTCCTGACACACCACATTAAGCTAAAATACTTCCAGTGAAGCTCAACGCCTCGTGGAAAACTTGCTCAAAACATTCCTCTTGGAATCAGCGTGGGCCCTACAGTCTGTCTTTTCTGTTCCCCTTTTGAATGGTTAAGGTTGGAAGGGACCTTAAAGATCATCAGGATCCAACCTCCCTGCTATGAGCAGGGACACCTCACACTAGACCAGGCTGCACAAAGCCTCATCCAACCTGGCCTTAAAAACCTCCAAGGAGGGGGCATCGACAACCTCCCTAGGCAACCTATTCCAGTGCCTTACTACCCTCATGGTGAAGAATTTCATCCTGATATCTAACCTAAATCTCCCCTCTTTCAGTTTAAAACCTTTACCCCTTGTCCTATCACTTCCCTCTCTGGTGAAAAGCCCCTCCCCAACTTTCCTGTAGGCACCTTCAGGTACTGGAAGGCCTCTATAAGGTCTCCCCAGAGCCTTCACTTCTCCAGACTGAATAGCCCCAACTCCCTCAGCCTGTCTTTGTAGCAGAGGTGCTCCAGCCCTTCAATCATCTTCGTGGCCCTTCTCTGGACCCTCTCCAACAGCTTCATGTCTTTCCTGTGCTGAAGGCTCCAGAGCTGTACATAGTACTCCAGTTACAGCCTCACCAGAGCAGGGGGCAGAATCAACTCCCTGGCCCTACTGGCCACACTTCTTTTGATGCAGCCCAGGATGGGGTTGGCTCTCTGGGCTGCGAGCGCACGCTGGTGGCTCATGTTGAGCTTCTCATCTACTGCCACCCCCCAAGTCCTTTTCCTCAGGGCTGGGCTCTAGCCATTCTCCCCCCCAGCCTGTATTTGTGCCTGGGGTTGCACCAACCCAGGTGCAGGACCTTGCACTTGGCCATGTTGAACTTCATTGGCCCACCTCTCCAGCCTGTCAGGACCCCTCTAGGCATCATCCCTTTCCTCTAGGGTGTCAACTGCTCCACACACCTTGGTATCGTCAGCAAACATGCTGAGCATACACTCAATCCCACTGTCCATGTCTCCAACAAAGATGTTGAACAGCACTGGTCTCAATACTGACCCCTGGGGAACACCACTTGTCACTTGCCTCCACTTGGACACTGAACCATTGACCACAACTCTCTGGGTGTGGCCATCCAGCCAATTACTTATCCACCGAGTGGTTCATCTGTCAAGTCCATGTCTTGTCAGTTTGGAGACCAGGATGTTGTGTGGAACGGTGTCAAATGCCTTGTACAAATCCAGGTAGATGACGTCAGTTACTCTACCACTATCCACCATCTCTTTAGCCTTGTTGTAGAAGGCCACCAAATTGGTCAGGTATGATTCACCCTTAGTGAAGTCATGTTGGCTGTTACCAATCACCTCATAATTTTCCAAGTCCCTTAGCAGAATTTCCAATAGGATCTGTTCCATGATCTTGCCAGGCACAGAGGTGAGACTGACCGGCCTGTAGTTCCCCAGATCTTCCTTTTTTCCCTTTTAAAAAATAAGGTCTATGTTACCCTTTTTCCAATCAGCAGGAACCTCACCAGACCACCATGACCTCTCAAATATGATGGACAGAGGCATAGCAACTGCATTCACCAGCTCTCTCAGGACCTGTAGATAGACCTCATCAGGTCCTGTAGACTTGTGCACCTTTAGGTTCTTTAGATGGTCACAAACCTGTTCTTCTCCTATAGTGGAGGGTACCTCCTTCTTCCAGTCCCTTTTTTCACCTGCTGTGGCCTTTGCAATGAGGCTGGAGCACTTGCCAGAGAAGACTGACACAAAGAAGTCATTGAGAACCTCAGCCTTCTCAATATCCTGCCTAGCTAGGTCTCCTGTTCCCTTCAGGACAGGAGCCATTTTCCTTGGTTGTCCTTTTCTCCCCAACATACCTATAGAAGCTTTTCTTATTGCTCTTTATATCCCTGGTGAGAGTTAATTCCATCTGGGATTTGGTTCTCCTTGCCTGATCCCTAGCTGCTTGGACAACCTCTCTGTAATCCTCCCAGGATACCTGCCCTAGCTTCCACCCTCTCTGTGCTTCCTTCTTAAGTTTGAGCTTTTCTAGGAGCTGCTTGCTCAACCACTCTGGCCTCCTGGAATTTTTATTTGACTTTCTCTTAGTTGGAATGCATTTCTCTTGGGCCTGGAGAAGGTGATCCTTAAATATCAGCCAGCTTTCATGGGCCCCTCTTCCCTCCAGGATGTTATCCCATGACACTCTCTCGAGCAGATCCCTGAAGAGGCTGAAATCTGCCCTTCTGAATCAAGGGTAGTAAGCTTATTGTGAGCCCTCCTTGCTGCCCTAAGGATCTTGAACTCTACCATTTCATGGTTGCTACAACCAAGGCTGCCCTTGAGCTTAGCATCCCTCACCAGCCCCTCCTTGTTGGTGAGAACAAGGTCCAGCATAGCACCTCTCCTTGTTGGTTCCTCAGTTACTTGGAAAAGGAAGTTGTCCTCAACACACTCTAGAAACCTCCTGGGTTTTGTGCTTTGCAGAGTTTTCCCTCCAACAGATACGAGGGTGGTTGAAGTCACCCCTGAGTACCATGGCTTGTAAATGTGAAGCTGCTCCCATCTGTCTGTAGAGTGCCTCGTCTATACTGTCCTCCTGGTCAGGCAGCCTGTAGAAGACCCCCACTGTAATATCCCCTGCACCTGCCCCTTAATCTTAGCCATAAGCCCTCAGTTGGCTCCTCATCTATCCCCAGGGAGAGCTCCATGCACTCCAGCTGGTCTTTGACTTAGAGAGCAACGTTGCTTTTTTGTGTCTTTGGGTTTGGTTTTTTTTTGTTTCTTTTTTTTTTTTATTGCATCAAGAAGCTCTCCAGGAAACAAAACTTCATCGTTAGTGCCCAGTTGATTATGATTTACCATATTCACATTCATAGTTTCTACCAATGAAGATACTGAAGACAAATAGGTAAACTAGGTCCTGAAGACACTGACACTTTGTAATCAACTATGGAGAATTTGGGGGAAAAAGAAACAAGACAGATTAAGCAACCAACCTCCACAACAACTATCTGATAGCGTCTACATTTGACGCTAGTTTTTTAACCTACAAAAAGGATTTTTAGTTACCTCAGAATTCTTTATTCCACAAAAGAAGATTAGATCCTATTTTCTCTTGAGTAAAATAGGAATAGACTTCTTCTTTGCTGGAACATAAAGCTGGCTTGAAAAAAATGGCTTATTTCATTATACTAAGAAAATTATCAACTCACAAAAGTCCAAGCCATGGTAAAGACTACCATGTGTTTTCAATGGGTATAAAAAACATTAGTCAGTACACAGACAGGAAGTACTTCATCTTTCCTTTTAGGGAACTTTGTAAAGGAGAAGTTTAGAAATATAAAGAGCTTATAAATCTTATTCACTAATGCTTATATTGACTAATTTTAAATTATCTCATTGAAATATGCTGAATGATCACCTGATATATATAGCATGGTTACTGAGCACAGTGCTGTGATGAGCTTGTTGAGACATTTTCTGAATGCATCTCAGGTCTTCTACTACTCTTATTTGTGCATACATACAGTGTGATGGAGATGGATGTGAGTGCTGTTGTCAGATAAACTTGCTTACATATTTAAACTGGATGCCAGGGGCTTCTTTATGTGAGCTCCCGAGAGGGTGAGAAGTATGTGAGCCAATGAATAAATGCTTTTCTCTCAAGGTATTTAGACTGTTAATTTAAAAATCCCACCACACTGACCAAAGAAGTCTAAACCAAAATAGAAAACCAAAAGCTCCTAAGCCCTGGGACTCAAGCCATGTGAGTGAGAATTTTATAGCTGCTTCAGAATGCTGTGAACTTCTACTAGCTGTACTGGGAAAATGCTCAATATCTAAAAAAGCAAGCCTTCTTGCTGTTGCAATGTGTCAGAAATCTCTGGCCAGAATCCCACTGAGATTGTCATGTACTTTTCCTGTGACAAATGAGTTTATGAAAGTTTCTAGGAAATCTGTTCTTATTCACCTCTTGCTTTTGCAAAATCATTTTGATTATATTTGCACTTAGAAATGCATGAGCTTCTCTTCCACATTTGCTTGCCTTCTGAACATTTTTAGTGCAATGTGGGGTTTTAAGAACTTGATCTGTCTAATTTTGAATGTTTTTATATGTTGGCTTTTTCTGAAGAATTTAAGTTGAACTCAGTATTTGCATGCAGTTTAGAAAAGAGAATGCAAAAGAGAGAAGCAGTGGGAAAAAAGCAAAATTGTGATGAAGAAACTACTGAAAGGACACAACAGAGAACTGAATGCACATCAATGGACCGTTTGAAGTCCTGAGGCAGTGCATGGTCTCTCATATTTTTGTCCAGGGTTTATTAGACTACACACCTTCTCAGAAGCTGCACATCTATTCTGCTTGCATACAGCAAGTCAGATACATTTGGCACGTTTGATTTCTCAAATCCGTCATTAGCAACACAGGAGATCTGCCTGGTGTAGCTGACTGACACACCACATCACCTGTGTGCTACCTGAATGGCTACTTCCATCCAGAAATCCCAAAAATGACTGAAAAATTGCTTCAGGTGTCTGGGCTCTTGTAGCTAGCTACCAGGTCTCTATACATTCTAGACCTGTATGTAAAGAATTTACATACACCTAATTTGGCAGTAAAATGTTAGTTTGGATTTCTTAAAATTTGTTAGAACTTCTGAAGATTTTTTTCTAAGAGTTTATGCCTGGATGTGTCTTTTATTCTAGAAACATTTTAAGAAGAATGCAGCAGTTACCTTATTATTTTACCCAGCTAGGTCCTTGGGTAATGTTATGTGGCCATATATCATATCTGGTATTGTATCACAGAAAATATGTTCAAAAGGGACACTGAGAGTCATCTAGCCTATTATTCTGCCCCCAGGCGAGTTCAACAAAATTATTTTTCATGGTATATTTAATATGTAGCTGATTAAATTATTCTCTTTGTGTATTTGAATGGAAAGTTTATGTTCAGAAGCCTGAAGTCCAAAATTTTGAAAGCACATGCTAATGACTAGACTTGTATGAAATTCACTTTGGTATCCATCATATCCCATCCTTCCCCACACTGAGAAGCAGGTGGTTTCCTCTGGCTTTTCACTGCAACATCAGGGCAAATCTAGTCATGCTCAGAAATCTACAGCACATGAGGAGAAAGTGCTGCAAGATGGAGACCTTCCTTCTCTGCCTTTCCACTCTTTTGTCCTCTTCCAGGCTAGTGTTTGCCCTTCTGGCCTCAAAAATAGTATTGCACTCACAGTTTTTTTAATCTGTTTATTTTTGACCTTCGTGTTTCAGAGGAAGTACCTGTTAAATTGTCTGCAAAACAGAGAGGTCCAGAAAATTTGATCTCATAATATTTGCATGAAGTAGATTTGTAATGATAGCTTTAGCTGGTGTTAAAGGAGAAATGGAAGCTTTTTAATCAGGTACAGCAGGAAAAGTTTTATGACAGATGAAGGGAAAATTCTGTAAGAATAATCAAGCAACCTTGAAACTTCTATGTCATTAACCAAGTGTGATATACCAGGGACAGTATTTTTTAAGTTCTGCATTTTGACAAGGCTTTGCTTTCTATTCACATGTATTTATGAAAATAAAGAAAGGATTAAAATATATGGAGAATAAATAGAAAACAATGGCCTTTCAGAGAGAATTTGATGTTAATGTTATAATGCAGTAATGAAAACACCCAGGCAACATAAAAGCCAGTGGTACCAAGCTGCTCTTTAAATTAGACCTTGTAGATCTTGCTTCATACACAAGTGCCTTGACCTCTTGTAGCGTTTTGCTTTATAATCTGTATATTAATGTTTTGAAATTTCTTTGGGGATAATTAGCATTAAAGGAGGAGTCAAAACCTCAGGTTTAGGGTGAAAAACCTGAGAAAAAACTTTGGTTTATTTCTAAGTTTGTCAGCCACATCAGCAAGCGAATGCTGAAAAGGAACAACTGAGTATTCATTTATTTCTAAAAAGTCTGTTTTCAAGGAGTCTTACATTTCTTTAACAAAGTCCAGGATTTATATTGACAGTATGGTGGCATTTCAACCATAGAGAAGAAATTTATATAGCTGTTGCCTGATCCTTTTTGACTGGCCATGTAGCGAGGGATCCCACATCTTATCATGCACGGGTATTCAGTCATCTTGACTAGGTTTGTTTCAGACATAAGGAAACTGATCTTTCCATGGGCATAAAGATGGATCTGATGAGTATGGAGTATCTACTGTAGCTGCAACCAGTTACTGTAAATGTCTTCAGTAGGGAGAAGCATTTTCTAACATTTTTCTGAAGACAGAAATATTGCATTATGCACATTTCTGTTATGGAGGTGATGAAAGACAAGTAGTGCATTCCAAATCGTGTGTGTTCACCTTTGTGGAGCTGCACTGCACCTGGCCCCATGGTTCCATCAGGCTGACCTTCCTATTTTTAAAGTTCCTCACAACACAAGGAATTTCTCTGGCTATATATGCGGAGGCCTGTCATCATCAGTGTACAAATGCTGTTCACCCAAACAACTTCATATTAAACCCATGGGACAGGGAAGAATTCTTCCTGTTCTAGTTTCACTGAGAGGTTAACCTAAGAAGACATGAAAAGCTCATTTCAAACAAATACCAAGTTTAGATCAGTCAGATCATAATCCAGTTACTTGAAAGATGTTCTTCTCTTACTGCTTTTATAAGTTATAAACCAAAGTACACAACTTGTGAATGTATAATTGCTCAAATAAAAGCTGAAAAAGGTAGTTCTATTCAGTTAAATGCCACTGCAACAGACAGGTAAAGTCAGTACTCACACAGTTTCTAACACAAGTTTCCAACATTTGCTGCTACAGCCACAACAGTAAAATTGCTTTGAACTACGCTATTCTTTGCATGATGCCTGAGTATTTAGCTTATGAAAGTTCTCCTTTCTTGAAATCTGTTCAAAAACTGATGGATAGTAATTTTTTGTGTGTCATGTTTCATTGACATTGGCAGTTTTTTTCTTCATGGCATATGGAAAGACATTCCTGTGGTAGTTTTAAGAGAACATTTAAATTGTGTTAGAAAAGTTAGATTGCAATCTCTTTGGCTTTGATTAGGTTATTATGGAAAGAAGAATAAGTCCTCTGAGGTTTTTTCTTAATTCTCAAGGCCTAAATCTGAGTTTTCTCTAGAAGTAAAATCAACCTCAGTGGATTTAATTCTATTGTTGTATTCCCATAAGTGATACTAATATTGGGCCTAGGGGTGACTTTACCATAGGGAATTAGTTTTCATGGTCTTTTTCTCAGTCTTCTGAAAGTTCTCATTGACTTTTAAAAGCATGCTTACCTGTCTAACCCTAATAAGACAAATTTTATCACAGTTTAACTTACTTTTGCAGTAAAAATGTCTACAATCCATCAGAAGCAACCTTAGGAGTACACTTTTCTCTTCGATGTTGTATGAACTTCAGTAAGTACAAATTTCAGAGGGATAGTTTAAACAGTGACGTTACCAGAAGGATTGGGCTTAAGCTCAAGTTTAAGATACTTTATCAACATGCAAGTAATTATCTGGAGACACACTAAGCACTTCATTCAGTTGTTTAAAATATGGGTATCTAGTGACATTTGGAATGTTCTAGAGTATCTTAAACATCTGTGTGGCATTGAGAGGTATGAGTCATGATCCCTAGGAGACTTTCAGCCTTCTGGTGCAGTAGCTGGAGGCTGAATATAATTTAAGATACCTTACATGGCACTAGCAACAGAATGACACCCAGGTGGGCAAGCTCACCATGCAGGCCTTGACATACATACTCAATTAGCCTGAAGATCAATTTTATTCACCCAAAAATCTACTTCAAGGGTTGAAGCTATCTAAATATAAGCATCTAGTGCCATTTGAGAAACTCAGTCCATCAGTATGGCACTCAAATTGGGGTTCTTCAGCACAAGAATGAACTCTAATCTCTTTCATGTCCAATAAATTGAAACACATTGAGGTGCCATTGGTTTTCTTACTGTGAATTTATTGCCATCTAGCCATGATATCTGGATCATGCCTGTATCTTCTGACCTCAGTTGTATAATTTAAGATCTTGATGGTATATTTTTAAATTATCTGACATGTCTCTCACTAACAGACACAGAAGAGCTCTAAATTGAAATCTAAATAGATAAGAAAAATGCTGCCAGAGTATATCCTTTGCTGAGTCATGTTTGAACCACCTGCCAAAGATCTTATGGTTTCAGAAAATGGCCACAAGGAGTATTTTAAGCCTGTATCAAATGTGATCAATCATTATTAATAATAACAACAGTAATCAGACATATAACTTGCAATACAGATGTCTATATGGATGGTTGAGGTCTTTACAGTCAATGGAGACATCCTTTTCTATAATGCTTCTACATTGCCACCGGGTTTAAAAGAAGGGGCAGAAGAAAATAAACACATTTATTAAAGATAAATGTATCAACAGATATTAAAGACAAAAATACTATGCTTGGTGCTGGTAGTCCCTGTCCTGTACTAAAGTCTAAGGAAGCATTCTTTGTGCTCCCCCTATTCTTATACCCTTATCTATACTGTTACTGAAAGCTTTCAGACACAACAGGCAGATGGACTGTGGCTGGGACATGTGTCTGCTGCTATCCACAACACAGTTCATTTCCTAATTCCTAATCTAAAATCTAAAACTTGTTAAACGTATCTCATCTTAAAAGTACCTGTTATTCAGGGGATCATAGGCAGCTAAACAAGCTGCAGATGTCTGTGTTACAGTTGCCTAAAGGTGAACCCTCCATCTTGTGTTTCAAACATGAAGAAAAGAAAAAGCAGTAAAAATGTGACTCAAAAATCATTTACTTGGGCTATAGTTTAACTTGTGGCAGTGAAGAACAAAACAGCTGCTAATGAAGAGTGAAGGTTACCCGAATAATTGCTGATTCCTACATTTTTTGCATGCATAGAACAGGGTCCCTATTGATTAGAGTGATTTTCTATAGCAAAAATATATTACTTGGCAAAAGCATAATACTTTAGTAACAATTATATTTAGAACTCACCAAATTATGGTTTGCGTCAGTAATATAATAACCATATGTGAGATATTGGGATTTTCTGAGATGTAAAATGGCGAAATAAACAAGTCAATGAGGAGGATTCCCTAATCCAACAACTGTTACGACTCTCACACCATGTAAATAATTTTGCAAGACACCAGGGAGTCTTCTCTCTGTAGGATCCATCTTTCCTTTTTTTCCCGAGAAAACATTAAACTCTGTTATGCTGAACAAGGATGTAAAGAATCAAATTAGCTGTAGATTTGACATGAATAATGTGGAAATAATTTGTTATTATCATTTAGCTATTTTGCATCTCACAATGAGGGAAAATCCTAACTTGCCTTGTAGGGCTGCAAGGGATTTCTGCCCTGGAGAACTACAGTTCTTGGCATAGGGAGCATTGGTTTCTGAAAGAACAGAAATAGGTGAATTAATAAGGTTGAGTGGAACCAAATCAGATCATGGAGGATGTTAGCCATGAATGTGTAGCCAAGGGCTACTCATCCTGGCCATTTCTGGCCTTGCACAGAACCAAAGCAGCTGCTGTCTTTGAAATAATAGGGTAGGATAATTACTGATGTTAAGCAGTTCATGGTTTAAAGGATTGCTAGATCAGCTTCTATACATAGGTGCCAGAAGACCGTGTACCTACCTAGTTTTAGGTAGGGTCTTTTGCAGGGAGAAAATGTAAGGACTGTGTTTTGAATACTAAACAAGGAATAAATACTTTGTCACTGAAATTGCTATGTATGTTACATGTGCATAAAATGTAGGATAGTAAATGAGATTGGATGCTGATAACATTACACTGTTCAACATGTTATTAAAAAAATGATAATAAAATTGAATATTAATCCATGCAGAAGAGCAAAGGAAGAAGTCTTCTTGAAGTCACAGAGAAAGTGCATCTTTCCTATAGACAACCACTGACATGCTTTTTTCTCTCACTTCTGTAGAGAAGTAAAGACAATTCTAAATATATGTCTAAAATCTTTATCTTGCTCCAGAAAAGATAGCTTATGGGGAAAAAGGTGATTTGCATATAATTTTGCAATTTTCATGTGGAGCTGTTTGAGATTTTCCTGGGAAGTTGATGGGGCAACTGAGAGATGCTGAGTCAGCAACACACACTCACTTGGGCATGGTTGGAAGGAGGGATTTCATAGAGAGTGGCAGTTGTTAGACTGTCTGTCTGCAATGCTGTATGTGCTATGTCACCTGGAAAAGACAGCAATTCACTCGGAATAATTTCTCAAGGTTAGTAAATGCCAGATTCTACATTTCTTCCTTGTCTTTCTATGGGTTTTTTTCCAGAGGCTAGCAGAAGGAGGGTGTTATAGTAATTGAATTCCCAGCTCTTCACATTCTTTAGGTATTCTAGATATATTTTTCCAGAGATCTTCACACTCCACCCTTGAACCTTTGTTTCTAAAGGCTCATGCTCTCACCTGGACAGGTGGAAGAGAAAATCTTTGACCAGTGACTATTCTGTTGAACTACACCTAAACCAACATATATGGACCACAAAATACATTCTAAGAAAACGTACCATCTTTCCAAAAAGGCTCAGCACAAAGAGTAGCTTGGATGCTTGGCTCCCCTAGTGCAGTAAAATTGTGTCTGACATCTGTTTAATACCACTACATGGAGCCTAAAAGTGAAGGGCAAGCCTAAGGATTCAAGCTGATGGAAACCTGCTGCCGATGCAGTGTGAGTGCTCGTGTAGTTTATTAATCTTGTCAGTTGTTATTACCTTTTTATCTGGATCCTGTTAACTTAGGATTTGTATGTAACTCATGGAAAAGATCCACTTTTGTTTTCTTTCTTCAGATATGAGAAGTCTGTTGGCAGGAGTCTTCAAAGGCATTAAGTCAGTAGCATCATGGAAATTTGGCTATGTTTTGAGCACTTGAGTAGCTATAAAAATTAGACTAGGTTATTTTAACAGGCTATTGTTCCACAATCTATCTCATCTTTCCTTCTACGTTTTTTTCTTTTTCTTTTTATAACTTTCAAGTCAGTTAAAACTACTTTGCTTTTATTCCAAAGTTCAGTAAAAGCTGTTACTTAGTCTGTGGGACTTTATAATTTCAACATTATATATCCACTAGATATGTCAAAACCACATAGAAACACAATACCAAACAGCTGAGACCTTTTGCATGTGGGAGAGTATCACTCTGTAATGGATAAATTATCTTAGCTATATTTTCTTAGAACAAAATGAAATAACTCAATATGCTTATGCAATGGATAACAAAATAGATTTGACCCTCCATTTCTTTTTTTGCTCCGATTCAGTTAAACTTGATTGTGTATATCTTGGATGATTTCTTTGCTGTTGACCCTTGGCAAGTGTTCTACTGTCATCTGATCTTTACATTTTCTCCCTTAACCCTCCTGACAGGAATAGACAGTTACACTCACATGTCCTAAAGCAAAGCTGTGATCAGCACCCATCCATGCTCCCAGGAAGTTTGTCACTGCAGAACCTCATTGCATTCATGCTGAGGATCTTTACAATCTTCCCTTTGTGAGTCCTCTGCTCTCATCTTGCTATTATTTTGGAGACCAAAGTCATGCCTTCATCTCTTACTATCAAAATATTCTTAGCTTGTTCAATGTGTAAAATCATTTTTTTACCACTTGCAATACTTGAAGATGTTAACTGTTGTTTTGGTTTTTATTGCTGTTATGCAATATTATGTAAGAAGCAGCTTAGTAATGATTTACTTTATTACTTTTCATGTATTTTTAAATGAACCTCTCTTATATTTTAAGCCAATCAATTACATAATTCGTTATTACCAGCACTGTCCTACATAATAGTCTACCTTTAGTTTCTTTCAGTTTGTTTTCAAGGGAGTCTTAACAAGAAAATGGCCTAAAGATTTTCTGGGCTTTAATTTATCAAGGCTTTTAAAGTGAAAAATGAAATTATTTTTTTCACAGCCCACACAGAGACTCCATAAACTTTGTACTATTCCCCTGCACTCCACTTCCAGCTCAGCAGCATTGAGGGCCTCCTCACTGGGAGCTCTTCTGAGAGTGATACTCAGGGCTGGCAAGTCAATCCAACTGTCCCTCACCCACACTGTTAATAACTTGAATGGAAGCCTGAAAGATAGAAAATGCACTGAGAAAAACCATGGATTTGATTTCTTTAAATATTTTGGGATTAGGATTAGCTGTTGATGTGACATCCAGACCCATGAGACTCCATCTAAGACCACACTGCTTACATGTGGAATGCTTTTCAGACACACTCAAGAAACCACAACTTACCTCCAAAACATTATTGTATAAAGTCTGGTTCCTTCTCTTTCATTTAATACTGTAAAATGCATTTTTTTTTAGCAATAGGAAGATTTTTTAAGCTGTACACGTCATTTCAATCATTGTTCAGAGTTGTGATCTCTTCGTTTTAACCACTATCACTAAAACATCCCTACTTACATCACATTATTTACTGTGTGATGTAAGTGAACACTTATTTAACTGTAGTCAGACCACATTTTCTTTAATAATATGACATTTTAAATAATCTAAATGTCTTTCAGAGCAAAAAAAGGTTATCGTGTTACTTGGGTTAGATTTTTAAGGAAGACTGTAGAAGGTGCAAAATTTGAGGAACTTCTGAAAAATCTCACTAAGTACATATTTCTATCTTTTTCAGCTTAACACCCTTGGAATTGATCCCTTAGGGTCCTGGCGTTTTTGCAGCCCTCACAAACAGAAAGTTGGTTCTTGGTTTCAGATTTGATTCTGCACCGTTTCCATGCAGACATTCCTTTGACTTCAAGGTTTGTCTTGCATTATTGGCCCTCATGTACAAAAAGACTTACTATTTCAAACACTAGAGGTTTCTCAGAAGAGGCTGGAAGCTCCATTAAGAAAGTAGCTTTTCTCATTAAAAACAAAAGCCACCAAACAAAAAAACCTGATTATTGGTGTGCTGTATTTATTGCTGCCTGCAATGTCATTCAAAGCAGAGAGAGACATTTGGAAGTACTTGCTGAAACACTGTCCTCAGCATCTTCCTGAGACATTTACTTACTGAGCATCAAGGTGTGTGATATATAATCTTTTATTTCTTTTGGATTAATTTCTATTCACGGAGTTGCAAGGACCTACAGTAGTGAGAAATGGCTCCTCTGTATTTTGGTAGTTCACTGATGTCATGTAACCTAATTGATATTTGGTATAAGCCCTGAGCTTTGCTTGTCGTGACACGCAACAGTTTCTTTGTTGGTGTGGTGATGGAACCCACTTTCTTCTGTAGGAGAGTCTTGGAGAAATTTATTTTGGGTATTGTACCACAAATTGTATTCTCACACCTGAAGAATCTCTGAATAAGTCAGCAGCAGCTTTTGTGGACGCTGGTGAGCTAGTTTCTATGCAGTCAGCCTGGGTAATGATAGTAGTGTAATTGTGCCAGGCTACAGCACAAGTATGAAATACTCAGCCTGTCTGGAAAGCTGGGTGAGTAATGGGGCAGCCAGCCTGAGTTAACCTCTGTGCTTCTTTGGCTGCACTTTGTCAGGACTCGAGCTGGCTTGTTTAAAGCTGATCTTGGCAGGCTGACGTATGCTACGGTCTCACTGTGTCTTCACACCTTTAAGTGCAGTGAAGGCCCATCTTTGCTGTGGTTTACTGCAGTGAGCACAGCATGTTTCTCAAGCACCAGATTCGTTACAAAGAAAAAGAAAAAAAGAGCTGATTTTCTTTCAGGAAATCTTAATCCTGTTAATGTCAACAGCAGAACTCTTATTCATTCCAAGGGATGGGATGGCACCCTGCAAATGTGGAACTCGTGTTTCTGCATCTCTGAGCAAGTGTAAAGCATCTAAGAAAATGTCACATGAACCCTCTCTGTATCACAAAGGCAGTCAGGAAGGGATCTCCTTATGTTAAGCCTCTTTCCTTACTAAACCAATGGGACTGGAAAAAAAAAAATCCAAAACATTTCTATGGTCTTGTGTTCGATAAAGAAATGAACTCAGGAGGATGAATTTGCATGAATCTAAAAGGGTTGTGACACTTTTAAGATGAGAGAGACAAAAGGAGAATATTGTGTTTGTGCCTGACAAAGTAAAATCATTGATGAGGGTATTTTCACAGTTAAATATTCAAGAACTTGGTACAAACTGTGCTGTGTGTCTCTGTTACTGAAAACAGGGAATTGCTTCAGTCAAAAGTGAACACATCCAGTTGTTGATTAGTTATAATACCAGAATTGATGGCTTGTTTATCCAAATGTTACAAATTCTCTGGTTTTCAGTTTTCCTTTTGCGGTAGCTGTTGCCTCTGCTCTGCAAATGTGGTTACCAAAATGTGGTAACTATATAAATGAGGGAGAGAGCCTTTGGTGATGCTGATGCAAAATATGCAAACAACTTCAGCTAAACATAGCTTTACCATGGTTTTGTTATATAAATGTCAACTTGAAATTAAATGTTATGGAAACATTGCTTTTATCTTTATGGACTCTACCAGCTGCACACTTACAGTTTTCCCAAGTACAGTTTACATTTATGATGTTGTTTAAATCTATCATATACATTCAACATGCACAGAAGGATTTTCTAAAAGTAAGCTGTTTGCATTTGTGCAGTAATTTCCTATGGTCCAGCTTCAGTCTTCTCATTTGCAAGACAAGTTTGTTCTGACGCCAGGGAGACCAGGAGTCACTGAAGCTGGTAGCAGCAGTTTGATATTTCCACAGACTAATGAACTGAAGACTTCTTATACATGTGTTGCAGGACTCACACTCTATCATTATTGTATAAATTGTGGACAAATTTTCTCAGTATGTTAGCTAATTAGACTTTTCCCCTTGAATATTTTGCAGTGCCATTGCAAAGATTGCATTTTAGTCCTTTCTCTCGTTACATCTGAATTGAGGCCTACCTAGTAACAGGAATAATAATAAGAAATGGTAATTTTAAAATATTGTCCCAACCAACTCCTCTGATCAGGCAGGTTGCAAATATACTTTAAATCAGTAGTGTTCCTTCATTTAATAATAATATGTATTGTCCATGAGGTGCAAAGTGTAAATATTAGGTACTACACATACAGTTAAAGCACTGGACTAGCTCAGCCTTGTAGTGTAAGTTGTCTCCAGTCAACAAATCTGGTACTGAAGCTACAGAAGCAGGCAGACGGGTATTATTCCAGACACATCATCCCACTGTGAGTCATGAAAAATAGACACTGGCATTCATTAACACTGCCTGCCTGCCTGGCCTGACATGGGCTGGGTTCAGTGGTCATTGGATTAGAATTTGGAAATAGAGCTCACTTCTGTCTGTATGTTCCCTGGTTTCTGAAAAAGATTTATTCTGTATGCACATATAGTGAAGATTTGTAAAATAAAGATGTGAACAGAGCACATGAACAGGAATGCAAATTAACTGCCTCTCAGGATGCCACACAGAAGTGGCATCAGGGCAATTATTAAATAGTAGATTTAGGCAAACAAATGAAAAGATACATCTTCATAGAACTCAAACTTCATAAATCATTCACGATTTGTGTATGCCTGCTAAAAATACACATGGACTCCTGAACTGTGATTAGGCAACCCAATAGCAGCAGAGTCTGTCCAGGTCCACAGCCTGGGATTTAGGAAACGACTGAACCCCAGCCTTTTGGTAAGGAATTGGCTTGCCACCTTCATAAGGGAAGACAACTGCTGGAAGAGCTGGATAGACTTTGGTCTGGTCCTCTGTGATCATCCAGACAGTGAATGGCAAAGCACTTCTTTGCAGAGTTTGTTCCATAACAAAGCAGACATGCATGGACTTTCATTACTAAGGTTACTTTTTTTTTTCTTTAATTCTGGAAAAAGAAAATCATGCTTTAAAGAACATTTTAAAGAACATTGACATGCTGTTAGCTTATGCACATTCAACCAGCCAAAGGCTTCCTGAAGCAATAGGCAACAGGTTGTAGTAAGAAAGCAAAACTGAAAATATGGGAATAAAAATTGTCATTTTTCCTTTAGACTTTATAAGTGTTTTCTGTCTAAAGACATTCTTATTTTATTTTTTTCCTGCTATTGCAAAATTGATTTTTTCAGAAGAATCTTTGCTAATACTGTCATGTCCTCAGCAAAATTATTAGAAGTGAAACTCAGGCATAGGTGCTTCAGTTGACAGCAACCGAGTGGGAGGGTTTGCATTTTTTCTTTTTGTCCATGAAGCAAAATTGACTAAATACTGTTGATTTCTCTCTCTCCTTCCCTCTGAGGCAAAGAGCTGCAACAACAACTAGGGACAGGCTGCTTGATGCACGAAGGCAGATATCTGTAACAGTACCAAGAAAGATTTCTTAGATGCCTGCATTTTACTTCTTGTTACTTAGTGGAGATCAAATGGGCCAGTTGGTATTCAGGAAAAAGTCTTCCTACAGATCAAATTGTCAGGGATCCAGAAGGTATTTTGGATTTTCTTTGCAACTGGGCCATCATCTGCTCATTGCTATCATGTGGTCCTTCCGGGTGCTTGTGGCTTCAGGGCCCTGTGGGCAGGCTGTGCTCTTCCCAGGTCCAAAAGGCATGGTTCAGTCTCCTAAAGTGCAGTGATCACCAGTACTGTTCAGAAGCCCATCTGAATGACCTCATGATCACTCCTAATAAAAAGTTCTAAGAAATATGTGGATTTTTTTTTTTTTTTAAGTAACTCTCTGTTTACCGATGTACTTACAAAAGCATTATAGTGCATCCAGCACACTGGCCAGAGTGGCCTTTTTGTCTTTCAAAGTGAACATGTGGGTATCTCATGACAAATCCCCATTTTCCATCAAACGCCAAAACAGCTAATAAGGTAGCCAGCCAGGTCCAGCATGTGATCTGCTGGGCTATGGCCACAGGTAGAAGAAACACATTGCAGAAAGACATCACACAGCCTGCTAAAGATGTGATAAATGCATTTCCAAATGAAAGTGCTGTACTGCTGGACATCTGAATCTGTGCCTGGGCACTTCATTACTGGCTGGAGCCTCAAAAGTTCTCCACAGTCAGACTAGGACTCCCAAGTACATCTGCCCCTCAAAACGGCTACTCAGGGTTTCTGTATCTGAAAATAACAGCTAATAACTGGAAAATCCTTCAGTGCCGGGCAAGCGATAATAATTTATATAATCAAGATATTATTAGCATCCATCCTGGTCATGTTTTTTTTTTACTTCAGTGTCCCAGGTTTGGTAGGATTTTTTGCCTTTTCAGTAATATAAAATAAATAATATAAAATAATAATAATATAAAATAAAACCCTCTGGCAAACTAAAAGGATTATGAACAAATAAGTCTAGTTACAGACAAAGTAAACCATGTCTATCATTATAGTAAAAACAATGTTTTAGCCTTGTTCTTGCCTGGGCTGCAGGAAAAATAACAGGCAAGATAAAACGAAAGGGAGTGCCAAGAATAGCACTCTGGATAATGATGATACTACAGAGAACTGTGAGACTAGTTTAGGTTGAGAAGCCTTGATATCTGACCTCAGTGCTTCAAAGTTAGGTTTATAGGTCTTGAACTGAAAGGTAGGAAGTGAGGTTATTGGGGTAAGGAGGTGATACTAATATACTAATAGCTGTAAGAGATTAGGAACAAGAGGAGGAGGAGATAGGTAAAGCCGCGACCCACACCCCCACCTTAGGGAATCGAGGGCTGAGGACCGCTCCCCGTCACACTCACAAACAACGCTTAGGAATCAATAGATTTATTAAAGGCAAGTCCAATATCAAATAACACACAAGGACCATCTATATATCTATATCCACACCTATATATCCCTTATAGAGTCCGTCTCTCACACCCATCATGCCCACTTCTTCTTAATATAATAAATTGAGTGATGCAATCTGGTAATGTGAAGAAAAAAAAAAAGGTATTTTATATATATTTTGAGGAGTATGCTCAGTGTTTCTTATGTAGGAATTGCCAAATACATATTAAGAAAACATTGTAACTTTGTGGGCAGTCAGGTGCTGTGTCAGGTTGCCCAGAGAGGCCATGAAGCCTCCTTCCTTCCCTGCAGATATTCACCACTGGACTGGACACAGCCCTGAGAAAGCTGATGCAATTGAACTTGCTTTCAGCAGGGAGCTAGACAAGATGTCTGCTGGAGATCCCTTCCAGCCAGCATGAGACTGTGGGTTTTATGAATTCACTTTGTAAAAGAAGCCAGTGTAACTTTAGGTCTGTTAGAGATTAATACAATAATTTTATCAGACAGGTTCCTGATTATTTCTTTGCCTGTGATTGTCTGAGCTCAGTGATGCTCTGGACATACTGCAAAACTGTTTATTTCATACAGTTTTATAGGAAGGCTTGACTAAATGATCTTGTTAAGTTCAAAAGGGTTTCTGTTGCTTTGATGTATTGGTTTATTGGGTTACTTCTTCATCTATGTGCTCTCATGTGACTAGATGGGTACTGTTACATGATTTTTCAGTTAAATGAGGATGCCTAGTCCAGCATTTATTCTTTACATTTACATAAATAAATGTTCATAACAGGTCACAAAATATATGAAAAGAAAAAGGTTCAGCTAGCAGAACTTGTTTTTTACAGACAAATATATACAAAATTTTTGGCTCACCCTGAACCCAGTCTTTCACTTGTCAAGTTTCCTGAACAATTAGGTGACAGGCAGGCATGCATCTCTGCTGGAAGGAGAAAAACACTGCTCTCACTAAAAGAAGGTGCAGTCAGCCGGTGTATCTCAGCTAAGAATGATTTCTGGCTGTCTGAACACTGTGTTTGTGTCCCATACATAAGCTTAAGCCACTCCTAGCCTAGGAAGGACATATTTTCAACTCTCACAAGCTTCTCCTGTACACTTGAGTTAACATCTGAAAGACAGTTAAGTATTTTAGACTCTAGGAGACTCAGAATTTGAAAATGCTTACAGTGCCTGTCCTGTGCTGATTTTTTGTGAGTATTTCTATGAATTGTAGAAGGCCAAAGTATCATGTATTTCTGCTCTACATTGTTAATATAGAGAAACAACACTACTGTATCACTTGATGGAGTTGTCTGAACTGAGTACACTGAAGACTGTAAGATGCTGGTGGTGGGAGTCTTAGAGGTACAGCAGAGGTGTTCCCATGTCCCTCACACAGCCAGGAATCATTCTTAGTTGTAATACTCCAACCAACTACACCCCCTTGTATTATGAGTGGTGTTTCTCTCCTGCCAGCAGAGATGCACATCTGCCTCCCTCCTAGTTGTTGGAAACTGCAGTCCTCTTCAATAGGATATTCCATGCAACCACTGAAGGCTAGTAGTACTTTGTATATTGAAGCTCCAGAAAACCGATTTTAACTGAATGGTTAACCAAGGGATCTCCACAGCTTCTTCTCCAAACTTGAAGCATACAGTCAGTGTTTGGAAGTATGTACTTGCAATCATCTCTGATTGAAATATGCACATAGATCATAGAGTCATAGAATGATTTGAGTTGGAAAGGACCTTTAAAGACAATCTAGTCCAACCCTTCTGCTGTGGCCAGGGACGTCTTCAGATGCTCAAAGATCAGATTACTCAAAGCCCCATCCAGCCTTGCCTTGAATGCTTGAGTAAGTGCTTACAGGGTCAGCATCTGGGAAAGGAATCTGCTCTGCTAATGTAAAATTACTATAAAGTTATCTCTCTTCCCTTAATATGTCTAAAAAATGCAAACTTGTTTCCCACTAATTTCTGAGCAGGATGATTTTGGCAAAGGGCGCAAGCCACTGTAAGATAAAGTGCTGGAAAGTAAAAGCACCTTCATGTGTTGTTTCAAAGAGACAAGCAGCAGCTTTAATGTGTTTAAGAAGCTCAAAGGGCAGATTTTTCCCCATGTGGAAAAATAAGTGATCACTTTGTGTATTTAACTTTCTGCATAAGCATAATAGTTGTTCCAGAGCCTCTGCAATTCAGCATTTAATAAAATAACTCGTTATTGAAACAGAAATATTATTGTTGCCAAAGCAATGTATAAGCATACCATTGGCACACAGAAGCCAGACGTGTGAGCAGCAGTCGACTTCCTCACAAACATCCCAGGAGAGATGGGTCCTGCTCTGGGCACACAAGAAGCTGCTCTTCCATGCCGCTGCATGCAGCCACTACTGGTCTGCTTAGCAGCAGGACGTTCTAGGGACTTCAGAACATCTTGTTTGCTGCACCGAGGAAATTATGTTGCCCTCTTTCCAATTGCAGTGATTATGAGATAAAAGACCCTGAAAAATAGAGAAAAATGAGTCACATCATTGGGCTTTGACTGGAGGGCCTCATGCCTCATTTTGAAAAGTTAGTCTTACACCTTGCTTTAGGTCACTGCAAGAGCTGTTCTGTTTTCAAAGCAATGTGTGATATAAAACCACAAGCTGTTTGTTGTACCAACCTCGGCAAGGTGTAGTGCTTGACAAAGTGCATATCTGTTCTTCACTTTTAAATAGTAAGAAACTCATGGCATACAAGGCAATCAGTGAACACCCCATTCCCCCTCCCTGATGTGACACTTCATGCTGCTTTCATGTGTATATCATATGGATGACCATAGAACCCCATGGAGAGAGGAGATAAGTGTTGCCGTAAATACATTAAACCCAGGAAACTCTCATTGTCATTTGAACCCTTCAAGGTGGAATTCTTTTTCTTTTGCAATCTGACATGCTCCTGCCATCAGGTCCTGGGCTGTTAGTACTGCTGCCTAACAACAAGAAAGGGCACTTCAGATTCCAGAAAGCACAGAACTTATTTAGATTAAGGAAGACAAGACTAATAGTGTGGTATAAAATGGAACACCCTCAAGCTAAAGTGCAGTGATTGATTTTTAGCAGTAAGTTTAATACTAACAATGCATTATGTTGGAAAAAATATTCTGTGTTCCATTTCTATCCTTGTTTACTACTGGGAGAAAACTACAGAAAATTAACAGGATTTTCTCTGCACTGGTGATATTTATGGCTCAGCTTGTAATTTCCAACAGAAACCATACTTCCACTGAAGTCAACTGTAAGGTTTCAGTAGAGACCAAAAACCCAGCTGTTAGTTAAAGGAGTGAATTAAATAAGAGAAAGAGACCTAGATCATGGTACATTGAAGAAATATTCAAAAACGTTTCTTCTTTATGCCATTATGACATTATTCTGACAAGTTTAATGAGCCCTGGCATTTGTGGCTGCTTAGATTTCTGTGGTAGCTCTGAGGGGGTTGGGGACTATAAGGTCTGGACTTTTAAATACCGTTGTTACACTTACTGTTGTTTGAAATTCTCTCATGAATATATGGTTTTGTTCAGGGCAAACTTACTCTTTCATCCTCATGCTCCTAAATGGAGTGTTTAAAGATATTATTCTGTATTAGTTAGTAAGTTGTTCCTGTCTTAATCAGCCTGCTGAATGAAGGCATCATAAAGTGAGCAGATTAACTGGTATTTGTAATTTTTAGTCATTTTGCACTATTCTTCATACAGTCATCACAGGCTGATATAGTACAATCCAAATCAATTACACTCAGGTACTGTGACGTTTCCACTTAAAATAGCTTTTTCTATTATAAAAAAACAGAGTGCAGTTTATTGTTGTATCCAGCATTCTGGTAACATGTGAGACGTGATAGGATTTAGTGACCGCAAATAAACTGGAACCCCTATGCAAAGCCAAGTATCCCATAGATTCTTCATCTGTAGCATGAAATTAAATATTGCTGCCATAGTAATTGTGTTATTTTGCTTTGAAAGCTATTTTGGAGGATTTGCAGGTACTGCTTTGTTCACATGTCTGGAATAATAAAAAAAAATAGAGGTAGGCAAGGGTTACTAAGAGGCCTTATTGAAGGATATGATGAAGAGGAGCTCCTTTTACTCATGTACTGCAGCAGTATATTTGCAGGATTATGTTTGAGTGGTCCTTTTCCCTGATGAACTCCTTTAATTCTCTGTTACTGGCCACACACCACTGAAAAATAAATTTTTAATCAAAGCAAAATCCAATACATAATATACTCTACTGGAGAAAAATAGGATAAATAAGAAGATCAATTTATGTTCCATAGCTCTTCAAAAACACTGGAATATTTTAGGTGAAAATGCACAACTGATCCTTGGGTGCTGCCTGCAGTATCAGCTTACCATAGTCATGTTAGGCTAGTTGTCTTAATCCCAAATGTTGCAAGAAATTTATTCCGAATTTTTTCTTAAAATACGCCAAGCAGGCACCTGAATTTGAATGATCAGATTTTCAACAGATTTTGCCTTCTTCCTTACCTTCAATTGAGATGTAAAAAAATACTGAAATATCCTGATTGTAAATTACAGCTGGTGTTTTAAATGTTGGGTATGGACTTAAGTATAATAATGTTTTTCCAACACAATACCTTGACATTCAGAAATACATGTCCATATTAGAAGATGTACTAGCAAGTCCAGAGAAAAATTTCATCCAGATACATGCTAACTCCCAGGTGACACTCAGGAATTGTCAAGGAAAATGTTATTTTTAACCAGGCCAAAAAGATGCTAGTGGCAGTCCTCATTATTTAATGGTGTAGACCATCAGGAGTAACAGTACCATTTCCTGGCACAGTGTGATTTACTAGTCTAGCTGAGTCACACCAAGAGGGATGAACTCCAGAGGCTAAGTTAGACAGGCTTTTTTTCCCAAGCCAGTGTGGTTTCTGCTTATTTTAAGCCTCCAGTGGCACTGTTGGCCACTGATGGACAATTAGATAATGTAGGTGAGTGTTGTCTGGCCCCATTACCATCAATCACAGCTTGGCTTCGGCAGAGCCAGAGCTGCACTCCCAGCACTGAGTAAAGAGGAGACTTAGTTGTGGCACAGAAACTATTCAGCAGTCCTACCATTCTTCTGTTCTTGATTTTGCACTCTCACTTCAAAAAAACACAATCGTGGTAGTGACAGTATTTCTGTCTTAAAATCTGAAGACGTGAAAAGCTGTTTTTGAAGTGGATTATGCTGATGATTACCAGAATGCACTTCTTTCTTACCATGTACACATTTATTATATTAAGGATTATTTTTCTGGTTAGCAGGAGATCCGAGTACAGGGTGTTAGCAAACACTTTTACAGAAGAAGACTATTTGAGTATTTCCATTTGCCCTAGATTATGGACAAGATTAGAATACATAGACTGCAATGGAAGAACTGGTTTTACAAAAGGCATTGTACAGTGGTTTTCATTTCTCCAGTTTCATACTGTAATTCCTTTAATTTTCTCCATGGCATTATAACAAAGTTTTGTTTTAATTTTGTATATGTTCTAAAAAAACATTCTAAATGCTGCAACCAATGCACAATGATAAATAAACATAGTTTCTATTCATATTTTAAATTAATTTTCTTGGGAAATATCTGTGGTGAAGCAAAGGTTGCTAGGTGAGCTGCCAGACTTGTCACTGGGATTTAGGGCTATTTGATGCAGAAGGAAAAAAAATGCCTACATAGTTGTCTAAATATAGATTTTGTTTACTAAATTAAGCATTCACATTTGCAAATTTTGGTCTGTGAAAGACCTGCTCTTTGGGTGTGATAAAAGGAGTGTTTTGTCATTTTCTACAGATGGAGGCACCTGTAAGCACAAACAAGGATCCTGGCATGCAAATCAGTATCACGCTTCCCAATCTTCTAACACACGCTTTATTCTTAGTTTTGTGTCAAAATCATCTCCTCTTGAAGCCAATGGAAACCTTTTAGAAAATATCTCGATCACAAGTATCTCTGAGCATTAAACCCATCAGAATAAGCATTTCTTGTTTTGTTTTCTTTTAAGCTGATGTGCTTGCTCAAGGAAGAATAATGCCTGGAGATCTTTACCTTGGTGGTTTGTTTTTTTTCCTCTAGGATGGAATGGATTAACAATATACATTTAATGACACTGTGATCCATGTCCCACAGCTATCTGAGCTATTTCATTTGCTTGGTTTTGATTACGTCTCCTGTTATAGCCTTTTCATTACTTTGTCAATATAAGCCAAATACAATCAACTTAGCAGATATTGCTAAAAACATGACTTTAAAAACATGACAGCACTTTTTTTGACACTGCAAACTTGAACTCTTCCATACTTGATGAACTGCTCTAATTTTTAGAATGACTAAACATCGCATAGGGGAATGAAAAATACAATATTGTTTAAATACAATTTATCCATCCGAGCCTAACAAAACTCACCTTTCTAAACCAGTTGCTGCAAAAGCAAGTTCATTTCTTTACAAATTTCAGACATTATATTCAATCCAAAATGTACATAACAATTAATTCAAAGAAAGAATCTATTAAAAGATGGCACTGCTGCAACTTTTTTTTTTTCATCTCAAAAATTGTTTTTAAAGTTTTGCATCCAATTTATTTTCACTTTAAGACAACGAGGTCTTTATACTCCACCTCTCCACAGACAGGACTGGTGTTGTTTCAGGGTAGGAGGCAGCGTGGTATCAAGCCCTTAATGTGCTGCCCTCTGCCACTTGAAGAAAAGGTTGAAGTGCAAGTCATTTTAAAGAAAGTGAACAGGAGAAATTTATGAGCTTTTTCTATGGGATAGCGCTTATTCTCCATGCAGCTTTTGTCAAACATTTTTAACAAATTGTTATAACCTTTGTCATATCTCATTTTCTTCCATAAACAAGTCACATTGAAACTATAAATGATGGAAAATTTAATCCACGTGGCTTGCGCTATCAAAACTGTTAAACTGTATTCTTTTCCACCATGTCAGCAGTGCATTATCTGTTTTATAAGAATGTTGAAAAGATTGCTTTTTAAGGGACATACACAGGACCTGCCTAAACATGCTTCTCACGCCTGCACCAGCCGACATTTTCACTTTCAGTTATTCCTGAAGCTAGCAAAATGCTCCAGCACTTATCTTTCCATATCCTATCAGAGAGGATATTTCCACCCACCCCTGATAACTGTCTAATCAGAGACACCAGAGCATGCACTGAGGCTGGTGGAGCTTCTGCTGCCTTCCTGCCTTGAGCATGCACTTCTGCTCCGGGATGCCACGCAGTACACCAGCTCTCAGTCCAACAATACTCTCTCCTCTGTGGAAACTTAGTGCCTTGGACATTGTGGGTATGTCTAACAGTAACTCCTAGTCCAAGGAGATGCTGGTTTTCTCTGTCCGCATCAGCTCCACAGCACACTCAAGCCATGAAGTCTCCCTTTCTCACACACCAAGAGGGGTGAGAGTGCAGACAGCATCTAGCCGAGGTGGGGATCTCGTGGAGGGCAGCACACTTACCAAGTAGCTGTCTCTCTGCTTTTGTGAGAACCATTCACCAAAACTACTAGTCTCAGTGAAAGTGTAACAGTGCTTTGAATGACCGTCTCTTTCCTTCCTTTCTTTATAGGGTTTCTACCGGGTATTGTATTCACTTATCTGAATCTGTAATGGATCTATTGATGCTATATGTTCAGTATAATCTTCAGCATCTTTGTTTATCTAATGCTTCACACAGATTTTATGCATTCAAGAATTAAAAACATTTAAAGGTGGTACTTCGGTACTCAACTAAGCAAGATCCTGCTCACTGTTAAGAAAACATGGGCACTGCTCCTCACTGGCTATGAGAAGGAATTATTTATGAAGGGGTTCTAATAGCTTCTTTGTAGACTAGAACTCATTAATGCAAAAAAGCTTTCTGTAAGTTTGCAAGCAACTGCATTAGTTCTGACTTTGTACCAGTGGGAAAAGTAAGAGCTACTTTTTGGTCATAGTTAAAGTTGGCAAAAGCTTCCAAATGTTTCCTGCCTTTCATACAAAATCCAGCATAATGGCACTGCCAATGGTTTTCAAACAGTTTTGGTCATAAACCTGAATGTTCTTGCACTTACAGGGATTAAATCAGACCTCAAGTAATACTGGAATGTAACTCTGGTGGTCTGATCGCTTAATTATGTCACTTTAACAGTGATACATTTTTATTATTTTCAGAAGAGGTCATAAAACTCTTTGCAGATGTTTAACTTTTGATTATTTTAATTCTAGTAATAAATAATGTAGCAAAGTACCTTTTAAAGACCTTCCCTGAGTGTATTTTTTATGTTTATGATATTCTCTGGGTAATATTTTAACAATTGCTTTAAGCTGAACATCCTTTTCCATATGAGCAGCCCTTAAATCACAAAGTATAGTAAAATTCTGTTGCAAATCAAATAAATGGATAATTGGTAGTTCCTAATTAACCAGTAAGAAAAGTTTATGAGAGGCAGATTGAATAAATATCAAAGCTCCTGAGTTATACTATCTTTCATAAATTGGCTTTTCTCCAATTAGTGTATGTTTTTAGAAGCAGGGGAATAAGATGAAAGGACCTGCATCAAAACTGATTACTGCTGAAACAAAATGAAAGTTGCTGCTTTTGATAGAATTCAAGAGTATGGCAGTGCTTGAATAATTTAATGGGAAATTCCTGCCTAAGGCATATGTTTTATTGCCTGATACTGTATGCATGAGGAAAGACCATCTGTTTTTTTCAGCCTGAACAAATATATGATCCAGACTGAACCACCAGAGGCCAAATAAAATTGCTGTGTGTTTTGCCTTGTACTACTCTCTACCTACAGCAGCATCCTCTTACATAGCACGTGTCATTGCACGCAGTTCAAATGCTGCCATTCAGAAATACCTTTTCCTCTATTGATGGTTATAAAATTACTATCCAGGGTTTCATGCAATCCTCTACACTTCATCGGTCACTGGAGAAATAGTTCATGATAGGAAGGAACAATTTCTGATGCACTTTGACCACTTTGGCATTTGAACTTTAGGGTTTTATTTTTGCTGGACAGATCCTTGGTTCACATGCAGCCAGGTGAAAGGCGTTGCTGTGTCCCCCATGCCTTCAATTCTTGATGGCAAAAAATGAGAGGTGCTTTTGTTGAAAGGCCTGAGTAAACAGATTAAATTAAAAAAGGTTAAAAAGTGAGTCCTGAGTATTGATTTACTTTGAAGGAAAGTACATCAGTGATAAATAAACTACATGAAATATTCCAGGACACTTAATCCTTTTACTTTTATTATTAGTGTTATGTTTTACAGCACTTAAATGTATGATTTTAGTTTTGCAAGGCTACTACGATTGGGTTTCTCCCCTCCCCCAAAGTGGTTACAGTCTAATTTTAGACATAATATGCTGAATGGCAGCAAAAAAATTGTTCAGTGTTGGAGGGAGGAATGAGGGATAGAGGGATAAGATTTAAATGCAAACATTTTTCATTTCTTCTTTAATATAATAATTGATAACAATGCTCCATTCCTTGTAGAGTTTCTGAAAAAAGTGAGTCTTTCCAAGACTGTTCTTAGCTATGGCTGTGAGGATTGCTCCTGCTTTTCATGGATAATCTGCAGAACTGTGTCTACCAGGTGCTAATCTAAGCTGCACCTGGCTTTCCTGAATATTTACCTTTATTTTGATTAATACACTGCTTAACTGTACTGGTTCCCTCTCCTGACTCACTTTTCCCATATATCAAGAATTAACGCTTTGCCCACGGTGATCATCTAAATCACAGTCCTGAGGAACTATAGCAAAACAAGTGGTGGGTGAGTGAAGGATGGTTTAGTGTCTGCAGGACTAGGCTGGGACTTAAAGAGTTCAGGTTTATTCCACATACAAAGACTTTCTGTGTAGCCTTAGGCAAGTCTCTTACCTTTTCTGTGCAGGGGTCTCCAGCTGTGATACGGGAACAACAAGCTTTATTTTTTTTCCTGGTGCGTCTGTTTTCTATAATTATGCTACAAGAGGTTTCTTCCAAGTGAAAACTTGTAATGTGTATTTGGACAGGACCCAGGACAACTGGGCCTCCAATTTAGCTGGTATTACTGGAATACAACTAAACAAGAGCAATTTTTAATACCTAAACACAAAGGAAGCAAGAAAATATAATTTCAACTGATTCAGGACTAAAGAAATTCAGCAAAAAGAAATTACATCCTTTTACTGTAAATTCTTAGTCACTTCTTAATTTTATTTTGCCCTCTGTGCAAGCCTTAACAAGAAGAAACCACATTTATGCCTGTGACGGTAGAATGTAAATATAGGGGGGTTGTATTTGAAGACTGTAGTGGCTGAAACTACTGGTAACATTCTGGGAGATTTTCCTTTCTAAAAAATGGGGGGAAGGGGAGCACAATTACTCACAAGGTGACTTTTTGTCACTGGAATGAGTTTATTTATGAAACCTTTAATCGTATAGATGCTGATCTTTATCTGTCTTCAGTCTGGAAGATAGACTGCATACTGTTTTATCTATGATTCTTGGTAGAGCTTATATACAAGCTCCTACCAGATTTGATTTTCGGAGTAGAGCTTCACCCTAGCTGTTGAGTTATATGCTACAAAATTTGCCTACAATGTTTTATCACATTGCACATCAGATATAGAAATTTTGAACAAATGGACTTAATTTTTGTCTATTGTACTGGATATATTATACACTAATATTATTAGAGTGCTATGGAAAGTGTATACGTTATAAGGGAAAGACCAATTTTAGCTCCTGAAGCACAGTTGAGGACAGATGCAATAATAGAATAAAGTTCTAAAAGAATCATAGAAGACTTCAGGTAGAAAAAGGCTTCCACAGATCACTTAGTCCAACCTCCTGCTAAAAGCGGAGGTCACTTCAAAATCATTTCAGGGCCTTTTCCAGCCAAGTGCTGAAAACCTTCAGGGACAGAGATCTGACAGCCTTGCTGGGAAACTTCTTCCAGTGCTGAACCACCTGCACTGTGACTTTTTCATTATAGCTAATAATAATTTTCTTCCCTGCAAATTATGTCCTCTCTGCATTCTTTATAACTAGAATTAGATAGCTGAGGACAGTAGTGAGACCCTCCCTTTGTCCAGGCTGGACAAACCCAGCTCTGCTCGGCCCCTTCTGTCTGTCATGAGCTGCAGCCCCTGACCACCTTTGTGGCCCTACACTTCAGGCTGTCCTTCTGTCTCTCATGCTGGGAAGTCCCAAACTGGGCACAGCATTCCAGATGTGGTCTTTCAGATGCCATGCAGTGAGAACTAATCACTTCCTTCAACCTGCTGGACACGTTCTTGCTTGTACAGCTCAGTGTGTGGTTGTGTTTCATTACCATGAGAGCACACTGCTGAGGGATGTTCATCCTGGCCACTAGAAACACCCACACACCCCCCTGCCAGTACTTTTCTTAAAAGCTGCTTTCTGTGTCTTCAGAATTATTGTGTTGGTTAATGGAAACATCATGATGAAGAGTATATGCACCCTCTACATAGATCAGTAATTTCTATGCTTTTTCCCTTTCCCTGGAAGAGGTCTGAGTCCCATTTGTATCAGGAAGGAGCCATTTATACTTTCTCACAGATATGTATCTTCATTAATTACTATTAATTGAATACCTGTTCATGTTGGGTTAGAGCGTCTGCTAACAGGAGTCCCAGGAATTCAGACAAAAGCCAAAGGCCTGCCCTTTGTTGGTTGACTAATTGCCCAGCATGACTGGCAGGTGTTTTAAGAAGGGAATTAGGAAAACACTGGTAGAATCAATTATTACTACTTGCAAAATCCAGTGCAATAATGAAATATATAGAACATGCACTGCCTTGCATTCATTCAGTGTGCTGCCTGGCTGCTGCTTAGTCCGTTCATGGTGTTGTGTGTGAAATGAACTTCTCTTCTGATCCAATTCATAGATAGCTTCACCAGCACAGTGGTATTGATCTTAAAGGTCTTTTCCAGCCTTGGTGATTCTGTGATTCTGTGATTATTATTATTAGTGAAGCAGTAAAACAGGAAAGGATATTCCTTATCATCCATAGTATAGGCCTCAGAGCGATACCAGCTCTACAGGCTCATGTCTGCAAACACTGTGTGTGCTGTGTGCTGTATACTGTAAGGATCAGACATGGGATATGCAAGAATTTCTACACTGATACCAGGTGTTTTCATCCTCTTCACAAAGAGATTTAGCAGCATGTTGGTGCTTTGTTTTGCCTGCATATATATTTGTCAGTACCATGAAACATGAAAGCTCATGCAAGCTCAAAATTGCAGTGATGCTTTCCTGATCGTAGTTGCATGACTTGTGTTAGGCTTTCTTAATTCACTCCTTTGTTTTAACTTCTACCATGGCTTCTATGATATTAAGTTTGTTCCCAAAATGGTGCCTGTTCATTTAGGATAGTGATGCTATAACTCAACTACCTCTCAGCTTCTGGTAGTTTGTGCATTAAGTCTGTTGCTCAGTTGCGTCAGATGGGGAGTTAGATGCAACATGTATCTGAGCTCTTTGATAGCTTATACGGCAGATATTTGTGGTTGGTTGTGGAAGAAAAGATTTTTCAGACTGGGGAGAGGACTCTCTCATTGGTGATGTTTTTTATAAAGCCACAGGACTGCATAAAGGCACAGAATTCTGATACCAAAAGTAGTGTTTGTGTGTATTGTGTCATTTTCTCCAAGAAAACCTTGCTTCTTGTGTTTGTTTCCATTAATTCTACCAGAGCTGCTGATAGCATGTGGATTAAGTAATAGGCTGTTCTGATGTCTTTAATGAACAAAATTAAGTAGAGGTTGAATTCCCGTCTATTAATGAAGACTGAACATTGATAGTCTTCTATTAATGTTGGATCAATATTCTATTAATTGTAGGATCGATACAGATACTGGATCAGGGTTCTGAAAAATATTAACAATTATTAATATTCTTTCTTTTTCAGTTTTCTCCTTGTGTTTGGTTGCTTGATTTTGTCCGTGTTTTCTACTATTCCTGAACACACAAAACTTGCTTCTGGTTGTCTCTTCATTTTGGTAAGTGAAACTTCTAAATACAAGATAGTTTTACAGATACTTTTATATACACTCAAATCTTCTCCATCATCATAGAGAAAATAATATAATTCCTGAATGCTTTAAGAAACCAGACTTTTCATCAGAATGATGAAAAAATAAGAAAATAGAGGATTCTACCATCTTTTTTCTTTAAAAAAAGATCAGAATGTATGAAAGTGTTAATAAAGAACTATATTGCGTTCCCTTATTTGCTTGAGAATTGAGGTGGTTTATAACTGGTAGTTTTTCTACTACAGCTTAGCAGTGACTGAGCATGAAAGACCTTTGATGCTGCTGCCATTTATAAATTCAGTATGTAATAAGAGGCACTTATACGTAAAATAGGAAATAATTTTGGTAGCTTAGATACCAATTTGTGCTAGCTACTGGTAGATACTGACATTTTAGTGGCAGCTGCTGCAGTAGGATGTGGTAGGTTCATTATTTCTTCATAATACATGCTTTTTGTATTATGTTTCTCTCTCCTTTTTATCCTTCTGAGATAGATATAAATGGCTTTAATCCCTAAAAGTGCTTAACATTTTTCATGCATTGTATGGAAGCCACTTTATTCATCTTCTTTTTGATGGGCCATTTAGTTCTCCAAGTGATGGCCTGAGGATAGGCAGTAGCAATCATTAAAATGTCACTATATACCCAGAGTTACCATGGTTATTTCAGTTCCATGTGTACCGCAGACTGGCTTGTTAGGTAGTGCCTGGGGTGAAGGTGCTGTCAACGAATGCCAGTTGTCATCACTGTATATATCTGAAAGCCCTGGTCTTCAGACCAGCTCCCTAATTAATTATGATGAGCAGGCTGATAAGCATAACTATGGGGTATGTCTCTACAGCACAATGTGCCACTGCATCAAGATACCAAAACTAAATGTCGAGAGCTGGCTGGATGCAGATGTGTGGTGTTCTGCTCCATCTGATGGTTTGTTAACAGGGCTAATTAGAGTGAGCTGTGTTAAAAGTGGTATTTTGCTTCCTAGCCATATAAGTGTTCTTTCTTTTTCTGGAGAAGAAATCAGGTGGCATTAAACAGCTAACAGTGATCAGATTTAATCTTCCACACATACCTAGTCCCATTATTTACATATCTGAACAACACTTCGCAAATGGAAGTTTGTTTGAATGTTGTGCGACTAGTTATATTCTTGCAATTAATACACTAATGGCTAAGATGTTCTGGTACGGAAAAAAGGAAAATTTCATTAGTCTGACAATAGCCTATTTCTAATAGCAGGTGCTTTTGTGGCAAGTAATCTGTTTCCCTGTATACTTATGCAACTTGGTTGTAGAGACGCCATTTGTTCTGACATCAAATATGCATTTCCCATGAGCCACATACTTGTTGATTGTGCTGGTATGCTTACCACCGCTGATTCCTCAGCTTGCTGATAAACACATTCCCTGTGCTCTCCCAGGAGCCTGAATGTGGAGGAGCTCTGTGAAGTCCTTGTAGGGGTGTCTATCAGTGGAGCTGCACTGCTTGGGGATCTGCTGCAGGAAGCTGAGGTGCTTCCTGCTGCTGTGGCTTCAAAGATGGAATCTGTTCATCTTAACAGTTCTGACTGTACATCCTGTGGCATCCTCTGAACAGAGAAGTGGCCTTAAGGAGAAAGATGGTTAATCCTTGAAGCATCAATACTAGCCTGGTCCAACATTTCTGTGCTATAGCCTAGTTAGTTCAGCAAACCCTTGGCAGGAGTAAATCTAGTGATGACGAATTTTACAGCTCCTGCTGTGGGTCTCTAATGGAGAAAAATATAAACACAGCAAAATATGAAGTTCCAGAAGAAGGCTAAAGCTGACTGGTTTGTTCCAGTTTGCTGATGCATGGTTTGCTCATGCATGATTTGCTCCTTCTCTGCATACTGAACCATTAGCTGATATTAGCAATGTTACCAAAGCAGGCATTTGCAACAGCAAACCAAGAGAAAAATAAATTTCTAGATTAGCTCAGGAGCAGCTGTTTTGGCAGTGCCAATACATAACTGCAGTTTTCACAACCTTTTTCTCACAGCGATTCACACAACTCTCACAAATGTGTCATTTAGTAGAGACAGTTGCATTAACTATCAGAGGTCTGGTTTAATACTGTTTTGGTTCGTGCTTGAGACTGAAGATATATGTTTATTTACTAATGAAGTACCATAGAAATATAACAATCTGTAAAGCTGCCTGCTGGGTTTCTGTGAACTGTTTACTTCAAAGATTTATTCCAGATAGTCCCCCCTACAGCCATGTTAATTCGCTAAATAAAAGCTATTGTAATGTTCCTTCAAATTAATACCTGAGCTGCTGCCTGCATTGGCACCTGTGGCTTTTGACATATTGCAGCTATTCACAATTGCACAGGGAGGTTAAAGATAGAAGTGTAGATGAGGTGAGCAAACCTTTCCCTCCTTCTGAGGAAGGCCAGAGAACAGAGAAAATCATTGTTCTGCAATCAGTCAATTCCATTTATCTCCCTCAGCCTCGCCTTGAAAGGGAACAGAGAACATACCTCCTAGTCACTGCATCCTAAATACTCTCTCAGAAACATACAGCAGTGTGCAGTAGCTCAAAGTAAATAATTGTTTAGGCAAGCAGTGTTAGCTGAGGGCTTCTGCACATCAGCAGAGGTTAATGGACTCATCTGGACTGCAGGAATGCCCGAGCTCTGCTCCCAGAGCCAACACAAACCTGCCCCGCTGCGTTGCTCCGTACCCAGCCAGGCCTTCAGGTCTGGCATCTGCACTAGTGCTAGTGTATTCCTACACACCTTCTACTTATTGGGGCCTGTCAAGGGAAACACATTTCATATTTTAATTTTATGTTACATACAGCCATGTTGGATTGTTACATTGGCCATTAATGTGGTTAGATTTTTGTCCAGAACTACTGATGGTCTCCAGGGGGAGAGCATCAGTTAAAATTCCTTACACTTACAATTATAATTATGCCATAGCCTCATCTGTGCACACAACTTCTGGCACTGAAGTGGTAGCAGTGATATACCCCAGACGGACAGTAGAATAAAATCTACTTCAACATCAAAAAAAGCCACAAGAAGCTTAAGAATCCAGCTAACACAGCAAGAAAATAAACTTTGGTGTATTGCTGATCTACAAGTACATTTGTTGGCACTTCACCAAATAATAAACAGAAGGGAAGTAAAACTTAGGCTGGGAAGGCAAAATCAAATCTTTTGGGGAAGATAGCCAAGAGAGAATATATCTGGAACTGGAGGTCATTCATTCTTATCAACAAACTCTTTTTTTTTAAGATTATTTTCAACTTAAGCTATGTGAGTAACTGGTTCACTTCTGGTTTTTCACTTTCAAGTCAAGAAAATAAATAAAATATTTCTAATTGACCCACAAAGATTTGACAAATCATAAAGTCCAAAAAAAAATCTTGAATCAGATCAAATGTTTCATTTCACCTGGCATAAGATCTTATTTGTGTATTTTACCAGTGTAGAACTTTTGGCTTAGGAAAAAGATGTAATTTTATTTGAAATGATGAAGCATTCTATTTTTTTCATAATTTTAATTTTTAATCCGGATGGAAAGATTGCAAAACTCAGGTGAATTTCTGCAGGACTGATTTTATCAAATCTGTTTTGGCTTCTTCTCTGAAAAAGACTGGGGTAGAAATCTATGCCCAGTTCTGTAAGATAAGGACCTCTGAAAATGTACTCTAGGAACACATTCTTCAGGTAGAAATAGCTCCCAGAGACATAAAAGCAGACAGGGTGCAAGAGATTAGGCTAGCTTCTATATGTACTGTGGTCACTTGTATGAATCCAAGAGAGAATCTAGTAAGTGCTTCTGGCAATTAAGAGCTTCTTAAGATTTTTCTCTTCTAACATGTTCCCATAAAAGAAGCCTAGACAGATGATTAAAACCCATGGGATATTGTTGCCCGATAGCAGACAAGCACGTATTTCATTTGTCTCTGCTCTAGGAGAGCGAATCCATCCACAGAGATGAAATCATACAAATCCACTACAAAATTTTAAAGCTGGGCAGAGTGGATTTTTTAAAATGGAGATGGGTAGTGCTGCATTCAAAAAATACCATATATCAGTTTAGATTTATTGTCCCAGAACTTGAATCCTCTTGCAACACTTGGATAAAAGATCACCAGATGTGAGCAGAGGTCTGGATGGATGGCTCTATAGGACCAGCAAACAATGCATAAAAGCAAAAATTGAATGATCTTGAGATATATCAATTTTAGATACATTTCTAATAGGAGTGTAGGATATAGACCACATGTTAATTGCAGTTTTCTTGAGTCTTCTCCCATGAGAAACAGTTGAGCTGGTCCCTGACCTGAAAAATCAGTGATTTTCAAGTTTACTAGAGCTTGTCAAAACTCAGAAAAATAAATAATTTCACATCTTTGCTGATTAAACTGGTACTCTCCTGTTATATATACTGATTTCAACAAATCAGAGTTTACTGTTGTTTTAAAAATTTAGACCAGATCTCATTACAACGGCTTGAGAATTTTTGAGTGCAAACAGAACTGACCTCCCACTGGAAATGTAAGCCCTGGCTGCACTTTTCTGAAACTAAAAAATTATTAGGAGGAAGTCTGACAAAGGGCATAACCATAAGTGAAAAGGTGAAGTTATTTAAAAACATAACAGTAGACATCCCCAAAGCTGTAATTCTGTCAGAAGGCAACGCTGGCACTATCAACCAACCAACCAAGCTCTAAAACAAATAAGCACAGACTGTAGCTATGGAGAGAGATGAAAGTAACAACAGAAATAATTTCATAACAAAGGAGCATGGCACCACACATAAAACTGTAAAGATATCTATGAAAAATCTGTTGTCAAGAGTGCTGAGGATGATAAAATATACTTCAAACCCATCAGAGAATAGAGACATCTCAATACTGGCATAAGCCTATTATTGATATATTTCTGGACTTGATGACGTTACCAGTACTGTTTTCTCCTTTCTTTTCTTTTACTCTGCTGTATTAAGCACAAGTAACCTTTGTAAAGAGAAGAATGAAAAATCTCATACTGAACGGAATAATTTTTCTCCTGTAATTAAAAAATGCAGTCTATTATAGTTCTACTGGGAAAGCTTAAATAGGCTTAATGACTAAAGATGACTAAAACAGCATTATTATACATGATCTGCAATCAGGGCAAAGAAAAATCCCATAACTGAATCACTTAAAGAAGGTAGGATAACTATGAACAGTTATCTATCTCAATGCTGTAGCATTCAATAGCACATGCAGGTGAGAGAGTTTCAGTGTCCCTGCCAGGGCGTTTCCCAGGTAGGCAGAACTACCAACCAGGAACACTCCCAACAGGAAATCTCCGTTTCCTGTGCAATGTTAAGATCACTGGAGTTGCCACAGATCAAGGGCTGCTGGATGAAATACCAACCAAGAAATTATTTTCTATTCCCTCTGAATGAACAGGGCATGTGCAGAGAAATGGGTGGTACTGTGCAATGGAGAAAGATGGATGGAAATAGCAAACCACAAGCAGTATTAAGTGTTACACAACTCATGACCTGCTACAATTTTAATATTAAAATTACTAACCTGTAGTAAGAAAGTCAGCACTGATTTACTTAAATATATATATTATACTGTTTTATATTCTTGTTAGATGTTATTATATAAGAGCTGTCACTTAGCTTATTTTGTCCATGACATTATATGGCTATATACAGAAAGTCAGGAGAGAAGGTACTGGTACTGTGAACAATCAGCTTCTGATTCCCTTTGATTCTGAACACATGGGGGAGTAGCACTCAGAGTTGGAGAATGTATTCTTATGAGGGAAAGGACTGTCCATGTTATTCAGAAAAGAGTCTTTTAGCCAGCCATTCCTGGGGCCCTTTCTGTAGGAGAACACAGAATCTCTGTGAGGATTTTGAGATTAGGAGTGGAAAATGGGGAGGATTAGATGTTATTGATAGGGTGTCAGGATTCAGATTAATAGGGGTATAATTCTTTGAGGCAGAAAAAACACATCTCCTTTTAGGCTAAGAAACACATTGTGCTAAAGGCCCAAACCAGCTGTCCTGGACCTTCTTTAAGAACAAACAAGCAACACCCCTTGCACAACAACTGCTCTTCCATGACATATCTTCCCCCTTGTATCAGTTTAAGTGATAACAAGGTAGCATGGCAAACCACTTCCAAGGCATAAGTGTAACAGTTTCCATAGTTGGAGATTTGTAGTAGTTTATGCTGGACCCTGCAGTATTGAACTTCATTGGCTTTGTACCAGAGTTTGATAAGGATCCAAACTTGTTATATGGAGTGCAAGAGCAAACTCCTTAAATCGGGTAAAAAACAGTTTATACTGCAACAGTATAAATGGATAGATATCAAACTCTCTATCAGAAATTCAGACCTGACCCTTGTTGGAAAAATATTGATTTGCCAAATGGAAATGCAGAATATGTCTCCAGAGAAAATCCAAAGTACATGGTTATAAATTATATGTAAGGGAAAAGTCTACAAAACACTAAATTACAAAAGGAAAAGAATGCTGAAAAAGGTAGAACATCAGTGCTATGAAACCTGTTTGGAAACCTAGGGAACACCCACCATCCAAGTAACATGCAGAAAGCATAATCCACTCAGTCACTTTGCACAGATATTACAAAGCATGCAGAGACACAGCTTGATACAGTTAAATATGAACTTTCCTCTAGTGAGAGAAGAAATCTGTTCACAAGATTCAGTATAAAAACTGTGAAGTCAAGCAAATAGGTTTCAAAATACAGACAAATATCAAAAGTATCTGTAAGGATGTGGAGCAGACATACCTATAATACAAAAATCCAAAGGGAGTTTGAAGTGTAGGTAATGCACAGACACACACTGAAACTAAGGCCAGTCCTGACAACTGCAAACTGCAGTGAGCTACAAAGATGAACTGGCAAAGTAAGTACTGGCCTTTTTAAACATACAGGCTTCCATGAAGTGCCTAAGGAAAGGGTGTATGTCCTGGACAGGATAATAACCTTGGTGTCAAATCTGAACCAGACAGGAATTGGCTGATTGCACCGCATGAAGATATGATCACAGGAAATGTATGTCTCACAAAGATATATGTATGTTTTTGAGAGGATGTGGAAGGGATCTGTTACTTTCTTTTTCCAAGAGGCCAAAATTCCATAAGCTTTGAAGAAAGGATATTAGGAAAAGCTGCAAAACATCAGCAAATGGCATAATTTGTAAAACACAAGACTTGGTGTACTGGCTTTCAAAGTCTAGTTATTGGACTGAAATGAGTTGATCAAGTAGACATTTTCACTCAACCTAAGGAATTTAATAAAAATACTGTAACCAAAACTTGACAGAAATATTTGATGAGATTACAGAAGTTAGTATCTTCAAGAAGCTAAATGCATTAGCAGGATTTTGGCAGTTTTTGTTAAGTGCCTTCCAAATCTAGTTTGCCAAAATTGACCAACTGTCAGAAACACTTTCTTAAAATTGCTTTCTGAACATGTTTCATACTGGAAATATTGCAGTGTATATCATCTCAGATGCCTGTAGGTCTCCCAGTGGTCAAAACATGCACTGACATACTCCTCAGGAAGCTCTGTTAATGAACTTTGCGAACTGGGAAACTGCAAGAAGAAATCACTTAAAAAAAGAACACAGCAAATATAATTTGCAGAGTCTGTAGGATTTAACAGCACAAAACATGCTAAGACCAAAAATAGAAGAATAACTATCCTGCCCCACTTTTCTGTACAGCATGTCAAATGTTGTCAGCTAATTCACATACATGTGTTCAGCCATAACAAGTAGCCCAACCCTCTTGCATCAATACAGAATTGCCATGGATGCCAGAGTATAAAAGGATTCAGTCTGTACTGGCTGGTATCCATTCCTCATTTCTTTTGGACACAGCAAAAGATACCAAATTCATCACAAACTTTTCAAAAGGAAGACTTGGGAGCTGTGTTGCTGAAGAGACATGTGCTTGAATGTCTGCCTGTAACATGTGCCATAAGAAACGTGACTATAGCAGAAAAAAATGCATGAAGAAATCACAAAAGAAATGCAAAGGCCTGGGTACAGCTGTGCAGAGCTTCATTGTTTTCAGTATGCAGACAATTAAAAAACCATTAAGACCATTTACTCCTGATATCTCAATACAGAGAAAGAAAACGTGAACTAGCACAAAGCAGGATAAAAAAAAAATCAGAAAGTAGAAAATTGTGTGAGTTTTATGGCTATCATCTTCATTTGGGAATTCTCTCTGAAGTCTAGTTGTAGCTGACATAAACAAATGATCTGGTGCAAAGCAGTGAGTGTAAATGGGAGGGACTGGGAAGAGCCATATTTAAGGGTGATGCTCTCTCTGGGGAGGAGCAGGATAGACATGGTGGGTGGGCTAGTCAAGGTTTCCCATTGCCATTTTCCCAGTTTGAAAAAGGATTTTCAGTGATCACCAGGGTCTTCCTAGAAGAACCACATCCACCAAAAGCCAAAGTGGGAGCTCAGCTGCCCAGCGCATGTGTGGCACCAGCAGATCCTCTGCAGATGGTCCATGACAATGGTGTGAAGTGACTCTGCTCATCTGGGAAGGCAGAAGGGTGGTTGTCCTTCCTTCATGGATACTGAGAAAGGTTTCAGTGGTAGGAATCATGTGCTGGGTCTGATCTGGTAAATACTTGTATTTACTGTATAAGAGATTATGAAAAACATAATTAAATAGCGGCTACCTAATTTTGGTGTGTGCTTTTACTGTCTGATTCAAAACTGGGTTTACTTGACATAAAAATTCTGGGCTTTTTTCTGTTGTAAGTGAATAAAGAAACATGACTGATAGGTGCCATTTCAGGATTTCAAGTAATAAATGCAAAAAACTAAAAGGGAGCTGGCTAGCAGAAGTCCTATATAACATATGGCTAATTAAAACTAAGCATATCTCTGGGATTTTAGTATTATATCAATAGACTTGTAGCTGTGTATTAGATTAAAAGGCACATAACTGATTTTTCAATTATTCTCTATTAACGTACAACCACCATGGGAAATCTTAATCATAATTTGGAAAAGCAAGTGTAGTCAAAGTATCACATTAATTATAAAACTGATAAATGACAAAAAGGTGTGTAAATTTCATTTCATGCTTATTGTGTATTGCACTGGGAGCTGAACTGAATGCTCTGGTTGTGATTTATGCACCATTTAGGGTCTATTCTGGGATATGTTTTCAGATTTATGGCCACCTCTCCCACTGTTAAACTGCACTTGGAAAGAATTAAAACATCAGTTCCTTAAGTATATATATGCACGTGTAGATACACTTCGTAGCTGTTTAGATCCAAGATCTCCACTTCTAATGCTGAATGAAGAATAATACAAATGTGTATTCAAATTATACTATTATTTTTAACAATAAAGTACGCACATATTAATATCTGTTGATATTAATCTGGAAACTAGCCAGCATAACAGAAGTGTCCCTAGTCTTCCACCAGCTTCTGCATCACAACTACTTAAAGCTCAAACCTTCCACAGGTTTCTCTGAGACAGACTAGTGTTGCACTTCCCCTCACATCCCTACAGTATCTGTTTAAAGCGTTGAGCTCAACTCTGATGCTCTGTACTTTGAATCAGTAGAGGGCTTTTTGCTTGAGAGAGGGATGCAGAAGCTGAGGTGTTATGTTCTTGCTTTAATTGCATGAGAAAATAATCTTCTCCTCTTAATGATGAATAATAAAGCATTGCTGTTTGAATAGTATCAACTAGACATTGGAGTAACCAGAGGAGGGCCACAAGGATGATCAGGGCCTGGAGCACCTCTCCTATGAAGACAGGCTGAGAGAGTTAGGTTGTTCAGCCTGGAGAAGGGAAGGCTCCAGGGAGACTTTATAATGGCATTCCAGTACCTGAAGGGGGCCTAGAGGAAAGCTGGGGAGGGACTTTTTACAAGGGCCTGGAGTGAGAGGACAAGGGGTAATGGGTTCAAACTTGAAGAGGGGAGATTTAGATTGGATATTAGGAAGAAATTCTTTCCTGTGAGGGTGGTGAGACACTGGAACAGGTTGCCCAGGGAAGTTGTGGATGCCTCCTCCCTGGAAGTGTTCAAGGCCAGGTTGGATGGAACTTTGAGCAACCTGGCCTAGTGGGAGGTGTCACTGCCAATGGCAGGGGGGGTGGAACCAGATAATATTCAAGGTCCCTTCCAACACAAACCATTCTATGCTTCTATGACAAAGATATTTTACCAGCTGATGACTTCCTTAAACTAGTCAGCCATAAAATAAAGGATGAGCACATGTTTATTCTCCCTCTTTTCCAACTGATTCGGAAACATTAGACATCGCTGTTTTTGAGTTTTTAGGGAAGAGAGGGCACTTCCCAAGCTCTATCCTCGTTGCTCCTCCTGTTTCTGCTATTGTGCTACTGTAGTGAGTCTGTGCTGATTTACACCAGATGAGCATCTGCAGTGCAGCTACACTGCAGAGATGTTGTCTTCAAGTTGAGAAACACTTGTGGCCTCATTAAAGCTTATTTCTGGGGATTAATTTGATTCATTCTAGTCCATTTCCCAGGCTTCTGACACTGTCACTTGTAGACCCAGTTCTCCTGTGAGCTCAAGGCAGGCAAGTCCTTACATCAGTCTGCAGCTCTCTTGTCCTACTTTGCTAGCCTTTAGGCTACTTAACAACATGATTTCGATGCAAGAAATGTAATTAAAATGAAAACAGAGCCGTTGTCTTGTGGGCAGATATTCTTATATCCAAACCTCAGCTCATTTACTCAGTGTAAAATAACAAGGAGCATCCTCAGAGAACAGCACAGAGTGCTCAACTTTGGCCCTTTTTTCATCTCAAAAATTATTCTTATTCCCAGAAATTATAGTCTACAACCAAGGCACCTAATTTCAGCTGTAGCAAATTATTTTAAGTTTTAATAAGCGGTTATGTAAATGAACAAGAAAGCTATGATAAAAGCAGGCTTTTTGCTGTTAAAATGTTATGCTCAGGGAAATCCTTATAATTAAAAACTACCCGAGAAGCATATTAATGTGGACAATTTCAACAAATCATCACTTGTATCCTAATTAGGTAAGGAAAAAAAAAAAAGAAAAAAGTGCTCATGATAGCTGGATTGTACGAAGTGTGCTTGATTTCATTAATTATCAACCCTGTTCATTAGAGTCCTCCAGGACTGTCTGTAAATAGAAACCTTGCCCTGGATGACCTCTTGTTTTCCTTTCCTGCCACTTACTGTTCCAGTGGCAGAGCAACGAAGGCAGATGCAGCTGTAAAAAAATTCAGGAGCATTCTGGCACCTATGTTCCTTATGCCAAAAGCGACTGAATTTTTTAGCCTGTGTGTTTCAGCCTTGCTTCTCCTGCATATGTGTGTTTCCCTGTGACAACTGGAGCTGCATATGCAGAAACATCTCAGAATTAAGTTCATTAGTCTAGATGAACTGTGCTTTGAGGAGGAAGAAAGACTTTCCACTGCCCAAACCACCAATGCATCTGCCATAGCAGTCACTGTGAGCTTAAATAGCCAAAAAAGTTACAGATTGTGGTGACTGTGGTGCAGGGCCAGATGCAGCTGTGATTGCAGAAGGATGACAAGGTAGAGGAAAAGGGAGAAATTACAAAAGGAAGGGTTAGGTTTCCAGTAAAGACATCAGTGTGCTGGAGCGTATCCACAGAAGGGCACTGAAGCTGGTGAAGGGCCTTGAGAACAAGTCTTATGAGGAGCAGGTGAGGGAACTGGGGCAGTCTAGTCTGAAGAAAAGGAGGTTTAGGGGAGACTTCATCGCCTTCTACAACCACCTGAAGGGACACTGTAATGAGACAGGCCCTGGCCTCTTCTCACAAGTAGCTGGTGGTAGAAGAAGAGGAAATGGCCTCAAGCTGCACCAGGGGAGGTCTAGACTAGACATTAGGAAGAACTTTTCCATGGAAAGGATTGTCAGACATTGGAACATGGTGCCCAGGGAGGTGGTTGAGTCACCATCCCTGGATGTGTTTAGAAGTCACTTAGATGTGGCGCCTGGAGATATGGCTGGACTTGGTAGAGTAGGGTTAACAGTTGAACTCAATGATCTTGAATGTCTTTTCCAAAATAAGTAATTCTGTGATTCTATGATAAATCTAAACCTGTTTATCAGTTCTAATAGTATCTTACTGAATTTTGAAGGAGGCCAGATTTATCAACAGTGCAGGATTTTCCCATGCTGATGTAAATGTTATTATTCATATTACATAAGTAATCCGAAATTATTGAGGTTCCATCTTATTATAGGTAGGAATACGTGGAATACGTGGAATGCATCAGTTCTACAGCAAGTCTACAAATCATATGAGGTCTAATGATTTATTCCATCACATGCCTTTCCAATTATGTTCTGATTTTCTGTTTCAATTGCTAAAGGAACTAAAGCCAAGTTATTTAAAAGCCTAGATTTATGCTTAATTTTGCAATAAACCATTCAAAATGAAAAAAAAAAAAAATCCTGATCTTGTTTGGGATGCATGCTTCCAATTTTTGTCCATGGAAAACCAAGAATCTCATGACTGTGCAGCTGCCATAGGAAAAAATAATGTCATTCCCTGGCCTGCATTAACCTTGACAGAGATTTGACTTTACATTATGACCGAGCACACTGATTACTAAGACATCAGTTTTTTTCACAGTGGTGTGGGATTCTTTGTTTCTCTCTGGTTCCAAGCTGGACCAATCCAAAATACAACAAAATTGTCATATATAGAACTATGAAGATTTTCTGTTTAACTGCATTCACATCTTCTAGGAAAATCCTTTTCCTTTAGACGCTGTTCATGAGGATATGTATTCCCTTCAAAATCCGTGATTCTTTGAGTGACCAAGAGATAAGGATTTTGAAACATCACTATTTCAGAAAGTGCAAAAATAAATATGAAACCCCATCTCCACTTTCTTAAATGTCTTTTCTGTTATTGAAGCTTATACTAAATTTTAAAACATCCAATAATTTGGTATGTGTGGAAGAAAATCATGTATAATATTTTTAAGTCAGCAGTTCTTTTAGCGTTCCAGTGCACAGAGACTTATTTACTGTATTTGAGCTCACTTGCTATAACTACAGCAGCTGTTGTTAAAATTTACTGAAGTAGCAGAAACTTCAGTTAATTTTGAGAAAATATCAGCATGCATAAATTTGTAATGTTGCTCGAAATTGTAATTGTTTTTCTCAAGGAATGAACAAAGACATTTCAGATTGTTTCACCAAGAAAAACCTTATATTCTTACTCCACCCTCAAAAAAGAAAAAAGAGAAAACATCCTTTTGGTCTTTTTCTCTCTCAGAATTGATACAGCTCCATGAATTTTCTCTTTGTACTACGTGTATATAAATTGTGTGAGAGACAAATAGGATTTCTGCCTCTGACACACAAGTACACCATGTAGTACAAAAGACTCTCAAATGTGTGCTTTCAGCACACAGTGGGTTTTTTTCATCTTTGTATAACTGAGAAAGTATAGCAAATAGTAATTGCTAACAGTAGTACAGATGATGAATACAAAACTGCATAGCACTAATGGGAACCAGAATAGTCAACTTCCCCCAAAAATTACCTCTATTCAACTTCTACCAGCAATTTAGTGATACTGATTTAGCTGAATTGAAGCTGTAGACTCATCTTTCCACAATCATTAAGTACTTTCTGTTTCTGCCAGTTCTCCATCAGAGGCCCTACTGGGGTCTAGAGTGTGACCGAGCACATGCTGTTGCATGGTGATTAGACATTGGAATAGACTTCCCAGGGAAGTGGTGGAGGCACCATCCCTGGATGTGTTCAAGGAAAGGCTGGATGTGGCACCTAGTGCCATGGTCTAGCCAATGTGGTGGTGTTGGTCATAGGCTGGACTTGATGATCTTAAAGGTCTTTTCCAGCCTTGGTAGTTCTGTGATTCTGTGATTCTATGTGTGGATCAGCTCCTGTAAGATGCTTGTGACAATTTCAGCCTACTTACAAAGCAGGGAATGTTTCTCCTAAATCTGTACACACAGTGTGTTTTCCAGGGAAATGAGAAACTTTAGTCCAATGAAATGTGATTAGACTGTAACAAGGAATAGATTTTTCTTGGAAGCATAGAATGTTTCATGCTTTGCTGGCCTCCTGTCCTTCAGCATCTCTTACCCCTGCCCCAAAAAAGAAGCTTCACCAGGAGAATCAGATGTCAAATGGCCTGGGTGCCTGCCATCATCCCTCATAAATTCAAAGACATCATCTAACAATGTGTAAACCAGATTTGAAAATTCATTATTTAACAACCACTATAAAAGTGGTAGTTAAGTAACTAAAATACATATTCTTCCTTTTTTTCCAGTTGGCTTCTTGTACATTTTATTCTTGGTGCACAGAGAATTTCCTACAAGGAAATGTACCACATAGTAGCCAACTATTAAGAGTTATTGTTACTATATGGAGAACTTCATCACTTTTGCACAAAATCCTTTCTAAAATTGTGCAATAACTTTGTCTATGGAATTAAGTCAAAGTTTCTTGTAGTAGAATGAATAAAAAGAAAACCATAAACAATCACACTCATTTTTCCATGTGTTCTTTTCTAACAAAAAATGTGACATACCCTTTAACTGTGATTTAGGAATTTAGTATGGAATTTACAAAACTGGAAACCAAGACACTGGAGAAGGCTCTAAAAACTCTTTCAACATGATGCAGTAATGCAAGCTGACATGTTTTTAGGAAGGAACACTATGTTTTAAAATTGTTCTGTGACAGCAAAAGCAAATTAAATTCATAATGTTTCAATGTACTTCCAGTGATCACAAGCTAGTAAAGCACCAGTACATGAAACAGTATTAGTAATGCCATTTGTTAGGTAAATTAATGCCAGAGTTAACATATGTGATATTTACAGCTTTATTGGCTTCCTGAGCTGTGCAGGCTCATGGTCTAAAAACACGCAAAAAAAAAAGTCAATATTGGATCAACCCTACCCTTGAAAACATTCCTCTATCTGATTCATTATTTTACCAGTATCACACTAGTCCTCATCCTATAGACATAACAAATTAATTGGCTGACAAGGAACAACTTTCTTCTGGACATGGAAATACATTCAGCTGCCAAATAAAATATAACTTTCATTCTCTTCTTGATGAACTGCTTAAGAAGTTCCTTCAAGTACTTTTCTCCTTTTGTTGAACACACAAAATTTTATTCTACCATTTCAAAACTCATAAATTTACGATGGCATTCTAGAGGACAATCTAAATTAAGTTTGTAATTACATAGTAGTGTGTATGTATTGTATCACTGCATATTCTAGGGATTCGTATTTCATTAAGCTATGGAGTTTAATTGTGCTTCAAGCTCTATTGCTGAATTCTCTTCACTTCACTGTTGCACTGAAAAAGTTCTTTCAATAACAGTTGTATAAATACAAGTTGATGCTATTGAAATAGACAATCTTAAGGTTCCAATGTGGAAAACAGGCAAGCCAGCAACGTGAGTTTTTTAAATGCTTTCATTCACAAACTGTCCAGGGAAATTCATGCCTAGTGTAAATGTCCATTTACTGTCTTACAAAAAATTACATGCCTATTGTAAGTATTTATTCCCTAAATTCTTCTGCATCAGCTTAATCACTTCATCTGTATATTGCTACAATGAGAATATATCTACCAAAACATTCAGCTTTCAAACTAAGAGCTACTTTTACGGATGTGTATATATAACATATATTCTTCACTAGCTGTCTAAATTACTCACGGTCTGATCCTCATATCCAAAGTCACTGAATATTTTGCTTTGGTATTTTTGAGTATGATTCAGTCCTTCAGTGTTTCATAGTTAGTAGCCAATCTTAGCAGCTATTTAATGTTCTTCAGGTTAGATCTGGACCCTTCACCTGGGAGCTCTGGAGACTGTATTTTGTGTGTAGGTGTGTAATCATTCTGGGGAACAGAGCCCCAGGTTTGGCTTGGGATCTTTGGGTGCTCAAGGTGTACTGATATACACACACAGTGATCAGAAGGTTCCTGATGCTTCACTTTGGTTATTTGTAACAGGCATTTTTCTTATTTTCCATTTCTAGGAATTTGTCATGATTGTTGTCTTTGGTTTGGAATTTATTATTCGTATCTGGTCTGCTGGATGCTGTTGTCGGTACCGAGGATGGCAAGGAAGACTGCGCTTTGCAAGGAAACCATTCTGTGTCATAGGTGAGTGTCCCAGCCCTGATTTATTTTAAGATAAAGATAAAAGCCTCCCCTTCTGTTTTGCTGCTGAATAAAAACTAATGCAATCAAACCCAGTGTAAATCCAGAATAGCTGTATATCAGCTGTCATCTGCCCAAGGCTTTTCTATACATAATATCACAAAGTCCCTAAATACCAGTCAGCCCATGTTTCTTATGTTCTCCAAGAGACATCTTCCTATGCATCTCATACAGCTGGCATGTATATTGGAAGAATGAGGGACTGAGAGCTAATCTCCTTGAAAATCATGGGAACTGTATGCATTTAATGGGCATGAATAGTAGACATCTCTATGCATATGCATACATACCATGAACACATGTTCACACATTCAACACATTGTTTTCTCCTTATTTAACCTCTGTGATAAGACATGTATAGTACAATAAGTTTGAAAACCTACCTAGAAGTGTCTTCTGACAATTTTGCTGCTTCCTGTGTTGCTGCTCTCTACATGACAGTCCAGGTATCTGCTCTGCCAGTGGATATAACAATGGATATATCATACTTCTACAGCTACTTCAAGAGACTTTTCCTCCCATTCTTTGCTCTAGAAATTCTTTCTGACAAAGATGAATAGACCCAAAACCAGCGAAAAACTATTTTTAGAAAGGATCTGCAGGAAAATAGTTTCCCAATAAAGGCAGGAGTCAAAGATGGCTAACCAAATTAATCTGATAATTTCTTATTTTTCTAATGGTTTGGAGCAAATGCTTTTTACAGGACCTCTGTGGAACTTCAGGATATCAACATTCCAACTTCTCTCCCTACTTCCTTCCTCTCTCCAGCCTTTAATTTCAGCTGCTTGTATCTTAATTTACAGATTGATTGGGGCAGGAATCATATTCTCCTATGCATCTTATGCAGCAGCTAGCACAACGGAGTCATACACTTATAGCAGTTACACACACGGGTCTCAGTGCAAACAGTGAATGGCAATATTGTCATGTAGATTAATGCAATCTTAGTCTAAAAAAAGAGTTTCCACTGTCCTGTGACATAGTAGACTGCTGCACTGATTAGGGCTAACATGTAAAGCAAGCTTTTGCCTTCTGACTCATTCGCTGGTAATCCACACATTATCCCACAGAGGAATTCTTGCAATGGAGAAAGGAGCTTTAGGAATAGGAGCATGACTCAGTGGAAAGGCATTACAGTCTGTCTCCCCCTGAGAAAGGATCACCCCATCTATGCTATTGTGTGGCACTGTGGGAGAGGAGGACTTATTGGAATTGGCACTCATTTTGTTCAGGCAGCAGGAGAGATGGGTAGATACCTCACCCAACCCTGTCCAGCATCGGGTCATGCACTTGCCCCGAGGTTCCTTCTGAAAGGAAAGGAAAGTGGAAAGAAAATTTAAAAATCTTCCTAGCCTTTACCAGTCACCTGTCAATGGAAAGCCAGAAATTCAGACACTCACTCTCCCTGGCATCAGGAAACCTGGCTACCCTCCTTAACCAGACTTACTATTATTCCAAGATTTCGTTGTGCACCTGAAACTTTGCAGCAGTCAGGTTTGGTCAGCTGGTCAGCACACAGCCATAAGAAAGCACCAGACTGTTATTTTAGTAAAATTAACCTACTTCAACCATTTAGACATTACTAGAAACACCTAAATCTTCAAACAATTTGAACTTATTAGGAGCATTTGACATCTCAGAGTGGTTTGCTGCTCTCCCAAATGCCATTGTGTGGAAACACATGCAGTTTGTTGGATTAAGCTTCTGTTTCTCCTCCCTCTCCTCTCCATTCAACTGGTGAGTTTTCTGCCAGTGATTAACTTCCGTCTGAGGTGTTAGCTCCTGGCAAAAGTGAACAAAGGGTTTCTTCCTTGTCCAAAACTGCATGTTATGATGAGGTGACTGATTTTAAACAACTCATAGCTACCCTCCTACAGTTTGTGAAATAGTTCAGGCAAGTTTCCTGGCACGGGCCTTGGTGACTGTTGGGGTTTACTGCACTTGACTGTGGTTTTTCGTCCTTCCTCTGGAGTTCATCTACCCTGCTTGTTATGCATATGTTCACTTGTGTGATCTCTAGCCTTGAAAGCATCTTCTCTGTCCCCCTTGGAACTAGCATCACTTGCTAGCAGAATTAATGAAAAGCCAACAGTCTGTTGCTTGTGGATGTCTTCCTATGCTGGTTCACTGGATGAAAAGGGAACTTTTTTCCTGCAAAACACTATACAGATACTAGTGCAGCTTCTGGAAATTAAACCATTAACTTTGATTTCTTGCCATTAATTATTCTCTGCCTCTCTTCTTCTGCTGTTTGATTTTTTACCATTTCTGGACTTTAGCATCCCTTGAAGGGGATTTCAGATGTTCAGCATCTCTCCAGGTTTGATCTTTTGAAGAATAATCTTTAGCAAGACATCTTACAGCTCTTGCCACATCAGGTGACTATTTGCCTGACACCTCGGCTTTGCAGTCAAGGCAGAGTGTGCCCGAGGAGCAAAGGCCAAAGGGCTGTATTAGCCAGAGCACCATCAGTAGATCCAGACACATGATTGTCTCCCTTTACTCAGCACACAGTCCACATCTAAGATACTGCAGCCCATTTGTCTCCTCCAACACCCTAAATGAAAGACATCAGTAAACTGGAATGAGTTCAGTGAAGACCACCAAGATGATCAGGGCTGGAGCATTTTCCCTGCAAGGAGAGGCTGAGGGACCCAGGCTTGTTCAGCCTGGAGAAAGGATAGTTTCAGGGGAAACTCAGTGAACTCAGTGCTGAGGTCCCCTTAAAAGCACATAGCCAGTTTCAGCCTATTACTTTTCATGTGTTTGCTTCATTTACTCATCCATTCAGTTATTATTTCTGCTTATTGTTACAGTGAAACAATATTTTTGAAGACTTGGTGTGTTTATTATTAATTATATTTGCTATATATCTCCAGCAGATCTGTTCTCTGATTATTTTTGTGATCAAACATAAATCACATAGGGGAATGGCCCAAGAGCTAGGAATAATAAATTTGAGGATTGCCTCAAGGGTCACATTCAGACAGCCTTTATTTTTTTCCATTAATAAACTAATAACCAGAAAAATTTTATGCAAGGCCAAAGCTCTGTGCTTATGTTAGTGTGCCTAGAATGTCACTACCCTGACAAATTAGTTCATCAAGCAGCTCTGTGTGTTACCAGGTTAGTGATATCTATGAAATTATTTGACAGTTTTGTACCCTTGTTTATTTCTGTGAAAATAGGAGTAATGGTGTAGTATTAAACCTCAATTTGTATTTTGTTCTATGTCAGGAGTTACCTGTCATCCTTCATTTTTTCTAACTGTGTATGAGCTTGTGTACCTAATGCAAAGGGCATACCAACATACCCTCCCAGGCACTTGAAGTATGTACTTAAAGCTGTACTTAATTTGCAAATCCTAGACTTCCTGGGCATATCAGTCTGAAGCCTGGCTGTCAGCACTGCAGAGCAATGTTGCTGAGTTACACTGTGCAGGAGAGTAGCAATCCAGGCACCCCATCTCCTAACTTCTGCCTCTGGGTGCCAGGGACTCCAAAGCCAAGGAAAAAAATCTGTCTGCCTGTGCCTTAGGGGGAGCCATGCTCCCTGAAAATCTCCAAAATAAAAGACAACATGTCTGCTAATCAGGAAGAAAGTATAGCATCACCTCCTTGTAAAGCCAGCTGGAGGTATGTAACACTTTTCCAGGGCAACTGGAATTCCTGGTGGTCCAGCCCAGTGAAAGATTTCATGTTAGTCTGTTAGCAGTTTACAGCTGCTTCTATTTTACCTCTAACCAAGCTACAGCATGATGGAAATGTCACAAGTTCAAATTCTGTTGAGGCTGCAGAATGAACAAATCCCCAACAGGAAGCTTAAGTCCATTATCTGTAATCAGGCTCTTGAACTTCATGGCTGGCAAACCATGAACAGTTCAGAGCATTAAGTGATAGCAGTGGCTGTTGCAAATTACTGGATCTATTTTTCATTAATTGGAGTGGTAATGAACCATCATATGGCACTTTTGTCAAAACTTTATAAACAAATCCATATCTAGTGAGTTACAAGATCTGCTGAACCTTTAATTTTAATTAATTCAATATATTTATGTAATGATACAGTGTATGTCTGTCACATTGGTATTTAGACACATTATATAGCTTAAGTGCAGACAGATAGTAAATCTGCTGCTCATGATAAACAATGTAAACAACCCCTTTGCAGTATAATTTGAACTCTAAATAACCCAGAGATGATCTGTAATTAAGTATATGCTTGACCAAGGAGACACATCTCACATCATGTCTCTAGTATTAATCCCAGCAAGACCAACTTCAGCAGCAGCAAACTCCATGTTGGGGTGTCCCTGCCAGTCCAACTTGAGCTCATCTCAGGGACACACTGCCCATTTCACTCCAGAAAACACTCTGATTGTAGTTGTAGCAGCAGTAAGACGAAATTGAAAGTACTCAGACAATTTCAGCAGCCATAATTATGGGCAGTGATCAGAGGTGCTCTTTAGGTGAAATTGGGACCAAATTGTGTAGGTTTTTAAAACTAATACTTAGTGGCATATCTTCATGCTTGACCATCCTGGCAGTACAGGTTTTAGTAATGTAAAGGAAAAATATTCTTGTCTGAATATCATCTATCATCTTATTCTGTTGCATTTAGTCTTGCCAACTGCTACACTCCCTGCTGACAAAGGTGGTGTTTGCTATGAGTAAAGACATCAGGCTCTGGTCTTCTCTTTCTAGAAACTGTTTGTCTGCTATTCAAAAGCAACCTTCTAGTTTGGCACAATGCAGTTCATGTTGAAATTTCTTTCTGGTATGTGCTAAAGCATTCAGCAACCTTCATTTGTTGATGGGCATGAGGTTTTGATCTTACACTAGTATCACTACCATTATATTTTGAGTAGAAGAGCACCCCACATGGATGGGGCAACCTGAGTGAGGTATGTTTAGCAACTAATTCTTTCCCACTGGGGAGCTGTGAGTAGTGTCACATTTCATCTTCTGGAGATCAAGGTTTTGACCCAAGGGCTGAGCTTTTTTTGCATCCATATCATGTACCTCTGCTGAGATATCTGCTGATGAAGGAAGTCAACAAGGCTAGTGTAAGATTTCTGATGAAATTATTTTTCATTGAAAAAATACTGATTAATTGAAATCAAGGTAATTAATGGGAAAAAACAATTATATTTTCCTGAGGAAAAGCATTTTATATTTCATCTAGATCCTTTTTTCTTTATCATCAAAATTAGAAACGCTCTCTCTCCCAGACATGCAGAATAGCCAATAATACAGCTTCTGGTATTTGATTAAACTATGGTTAAATTCCTGCTCTGAGAGATTCGTAGCAGGAAATTACAGTCTCAGCCCCACTGAAATTATCCATACATCAATAAATAATTCTTAATTGGTCCAGAGAGGATGATGATTTACCCTGTCACCTGGTGTTAATTGTGGTCATCTGCTACATGAGGAATTTGGATTTTGTTCACCCAAAAAATAACCAGTCATTTGTAAATAGACAATTCTGGCAGTACATATTAGGAGAGATCCACACCAGAAAGGATGAAATTGGTTAGAGGACTGGGTTGTGAAGAATCAGAGAATGAAGACAGATTTCTGATAGAAAGCCTGTTAAAAGTCAGAGACCTTTTACTAAACAGAATTTATTTGTGATATTAGAATTACTTTCTTAGAAGGCTGTTAAAAATTTTTCCCAAGCATGAGGAAGTTATGTCCATTCCAAACAACACTGTTATAACTCTGTACCTGCAATAAAATACTTAGTGGTTCCTAATTCAGTTCATATTTGTTAGGAAAGTGTATCCTACAGTTAAATATCACAGTCAAATTGTTTAGATATTGTGACAGACGGACTCCATGATGGCCTTTAATCCAGCGACATCTATGAGATTCTCTCATCTAATGAGATTCTCTCTCCATACTCACCCCTATTCTTTAAACGAGTTATGGAGTATTTCAAATAAGTGATGATGTCTCATATTTGAATTTCAGATAATAAATTATAGAATAATAATGATAATGAGAATAATAATGTAATATTGTTAAATACTATATATTATTAAATATTTAATATTATAAATGTATATTATAGATTATGAGCCACAAGGTTTCAGTGCCTTGGAAATGTACAGTCAAGAGGAGATAAGCAACTGACAGACCAAGAAGCAGTCAACGTTTTCTGGTTTTAGACTTATTACGTTCAATTTTGCTCACATTTTTTAGGGACTGTTTTTAAATTTGTTGCTACTAGAAATGCCCAGTATATAAAGATGCTTACAGAAATACCTTTCTTTTTACTACCTGTCTTTATTTGATTTGAGATGTTCATATTCTGCCTTACTATACTGAATTCCCATCATATCCATTGAGTAGACAGTTGCTCAGATTTCCATACATACGTGTAAATTCTCCAATACGCATTTAAGTAGTTATTAAGATAAGTGCTGGTGAGGAAGTTAGAGGTAGACAGGATTGTGACAAATTCACTTATCTACCTACCTCAGCACTTGGAGTCTCAAAAGCAGTAAAATCGTTGATTTGTGTTGCAAATTTCATCATTCCTAGCATCTAAAAACATATATATATATTTTTAATGAAGTTAGTGAATAACACGTGAAAGCCTAACTGAGATGCAAGAAAATACTCAGCTTTCTTGGCTTATTTCCACATGTTGTGCTGCAGATCAGCTGCTTCGGTGTGTGACATTCCTTGAAACTCCCAACTCCAGTCATTGTCAGCTCATTTCCGTAGCTCCTCTGTGAACAGAATTGCTGCTTCAGTGGCTGTAGAAGTTTGCTTTAGCAGCAGCAAATTATGCTCTCCAGGCAGAAACCTGAATCGTTTAGGAACATTTCCATATTGGTCCAAACTAGCATTGTATTAGACTAGGTGTTGCCCATTACTCTATCCTTGGCATATGTGCAGTCCCCTCATGGGACTGTGATATCCCTAGCTTGCAGTACTGCTTTATTTCAAAAGCCACTTTCAGTGTGTGTTTTAGTTGACTAACATGCCTATACTTACTTAGGAGGGCTTTGGCAGCATGTTAACATAAATTTCAATGTTAATGCCTCACTGTGGTACATTAGACCATTGTCAGTCTGACTATTCGAGCCACGATTAACTACTCTAGCAGGTTTTAGTCAACCAAATCTTGCTTTTTCTCATGGTGTCCCAGACTTATCCCTGTCAACCCAAATCAAGAAATTTGCAGAGGTCTAAGTGGAGTTATTACCTTGGCATATTATGCAGGAAACTTTCTAGAATGGCTTGAAAGCACTTGTGCAGCTAGGGGAAACAGAGTGAGAAATAATTAGAATAGGATAGGATACGGTAGGGTAGGATAGGATAGGAGAATAGAAAATTTCAGTTGGAAGGGACATACAAAGATCATCTGGTCCAGTGGTCTCATTTTGCATGACTGCTTTGTCATTTAGAGACACAGGCTTCAGAGATAGTATTTGTTTCTTCAAATGCTGTTTTCTGATTTCTGCTCAGCTTAAATTTGTTAACTGGCAATGCTGACAGCTTAAAACCCAAGCTTTGCCCATTGGTACCTTCAGTATAGTCAAACTGATTGCCAGGTGTCTTCATCCAGCCTTGCAACTAGCTTATCAGTGATCGCCAAGCTTGAAGAAATTCAGTTTCCACAGATGTTCCCATTCTTTTACATCACTTCAGGGAACTGCATGTTGCCACCAGCATTGCTAAAGTGACTGATGGGCAGAGTAGTCCAGTGGGAATTGCAGGAAATCACTGTTTCTCAAATGGTTACTCTCCAACTGCGACATTAGAAAAAGACTTGCATACAAGAGAGAAAGTGCAGTTTTTTAATTCCTCCTTTTAGCAGCTTCTGTGTTAAATACAGCAATTAGGAAGGATCTGACAATGTAACAACATTGTTACATTGTGTAACAGAGTTACAGTATTTATATCTCAAATTTAGTATGGCTAAGTAGAAATATTTGTATGTTTCTAGATGGCAAATTGGGCACGCTCTGCACTTTTTAATTTCCTCCCTTCCCCCTCAGCACTTAAGTACTGGGCTTCCACAACCTGGAGTCTCCTCTTAAAGGAAAAATCACTATTTTTACTTTTAAATGTGCTAATAATTCTCAAAAGTGAGGATTTGACCTTTCTGCCGATGGATGATACTGCTGTCGATAACAGATCTAAGGAAGATGTCCACCAGGTCTATTTTACATCAACCTGTGTAAGCTCCAAAATGGTGTAAATGCTTATTTGAGCCCAGCCAAAGCTGTGCCTGCTGCAGAAAGAGGCAGCTCCAGTCACTTGCTTCCAAGTGCACCACCTAGTCCTGGTGCCCCAACACATGTACGTGACCATCTTGGGAGCAGCCAAGCTGGAGGCAGGGCCCCTTCACCTTGGGGCCCTCCTCTCCCACAACCTGGGAATGCATTAGATGGACACTTCCAGATACCCTGCCCACCTGCCCTTCCCTGAGATTTTAGAGCATGATTTAAAAGGCCATGAAAGTGCAGGGTCCTGTCCAAAGATTTCTACCTGTGGGGTTAGAAGCACTGCTTCCCATGCTGGGCTGCATCACATAGGAGCCCCCTTTGGTGTTTCCTGCACTCTGACTGGTGCCAGGTATCTCTAAAATGGTGTTAATACCTATAGTCCAAATAGCCAATCACACAATATTTTTGTTCAGACATTGGGTAATCAGTGATGGACTCATACAGGAATTGGGATCCCATGAAAAATCTAATTCCAGCAATTCAGGGAGGAACATCCAATCTTGTCTTTTATATTATCTGGTTATTTCTTTATATCCCGTGGCAATGAATTTTACAAGTTAATTGCATGTTGTATTTATTTTTATCAGATTTAAATTGTCTTTTGATCTCACTTTTATCAGGAAGAGTAAATAGGAGGCATCCAACAGACCTTCTAATCTTTTGCTAGTTTGCATACCTCTATCTGCCATCTCATATTTGTCTTCTGACTAACCACTCCTAAATTATTCAGCCCTTTCTCCATACACAAGTCTTGCCATGCCTGTAGTTATTTTGGTTTTTTCTTGCTGATAACTCAGTGGTTTTCTTACAGTCCAATCTAATAATCCTCTTTATTCATCAGAGGCATGTGTGTGTCTGGCTATCCACCCCACTGCCTTTCCCTCCAGAAATCTTCAGGTTTTTTTCCCTCCACAACGATAGCCTTTTTCACTGAGGTCTAATATAATCTAGGAAAAAGCCTCAGACATCGTAAAGTGACTGACAAACCTTGTTTTCCCAGGGCTTGTAAGGCACAAAACAGTCACTGGGCAGAATAAATGAAGATTTATGGGAAGGATCTGCGTGTGTTACTCGTGGTTTGTTTCTTCGGTTGGACACAAATTGGGTTGGTGAACATTGGATCAAAGATACAGTTTTAAATGTGTTCCTGTCAGCCTGTCTTAAAGCCAAATAAAACTCCTACTGAATAAATAGTGCTTTATTCCTTCTGGCAGGTACATATTAATAATGTTAAAGATCAATTATTGGAAAAGGCTAATAAAGTATAAATCCATGAAAGACTTGCAATTGAACTTAACCTTAGCTTGCAGGAGGCCCTTAGATTTTTAAGAGTTATTGAACCAGCTGTTAATAATATAAAGGTGTTTGCTGAGGACTTATTCAGTCCACAGAAAGAGTGTGTATTCAACAGGGCCATGAACTTTAATTGCTAACAGTACAGAGACAGGTGAAATGTTCCAATTAATGCTGTTACTCTGTCCAGATTGAATAAAAAATGGTAACCATAACTACAATTTAAAACTCAGTATTTGTTGAGCCGTTGTAATTCTCAACCCACATAGCAATATTTTGGCTATTTACAACAAAAGGCAAAATGACATTATTTTGATATATTTGTCATCGTGGCCTGAAAGTGTGCTACTTTTACACAGGAACAGCGTACACATACTTTTAGTACATCAGCATACTAATGAGTAATACTGGTTGATCCATTTATTGAGGATGGAATTAGGATCTCATTACAAACCTTGATTAAAAAATGACCAACCAAAAATCTGACCCCTCTTCCTCATTCTGGAATTTCACAAGGGAATATTTAATTTTCACATTAAAAAAGTGTCCAGCACTTACTTTTGAAAATATTCCCTGTTTTTCTGTTTCAAAACTTACTTGACTTACTAAGTCCAAATTTGTTCTCTTTGATTGGCCTTACTAACAAGTGCCTTTGACTTGTTTCCAATTCTGTTTCATTTTGTTTGGGGACAACATATGATTGCACTGGTTGGTAAAGAGCTTTACTCAACATGTAGCGAAGGCAGACTAAGGTGCCTGTAATGAAAGGGATTTACTGGTACTGCTTGGAGTATTCATAGATAGAGGGAACATGAGATATTTCTCCTTCTTGATTTAGAAAGTCTATACAGCTCCTTTCTGTGTTTGAGGCAAGAAATCTTAATCTAACCGGTTTTTATTGAGATACGCTGAAGAAGTACGCTATAGACACAGGACAAGCTTAAAAACAATTGTTTAGCAGAAGGGTACGTGAATTCAGCTTTAGGTGACAGGTTAGGTTTATGTTCCCCTGGACCACTCTGCTTTGCAATGTCTGTGTGTGTGTGTGTGTGTGCTGGGGGTTGCTGGGAGGGATTTACACACTTCTTCATCCTGTCTGATGTGCCGCGGAGGAGTAACCCGAGCTGCCACCATATCACTTTTCGTCAGTTCCTGCCAACCTCAGCCACATGGATGCTCTCCTACATACTTGGCTGAGACTCCAGGTGCCAGGCTGAGGTCCTGCATAGCTCCAGCCTGAGCTGGGGCTGGATGTAGTCCACCCGCACATGGCCCCATTTGCACACAGCTGCTTTGCTCAACTGACTTCATCCCCAGCACCTGCCTCTGGGGGCTCTCAGCAAACCTGGAGTTTCAGCATCAGGACATGGTGCTGTAGCTAATCTTTTCAGTGTTTGCAGTGATAAAAGCTTTGAACCAATCTCCTAAAGCGTGCTTGCAGTTTAATGCAGAGTTTCTTTTCCATGGCACTGAAAATACGTTAAACATAATCTATTTTATATTACATTGTGTCATTGTTTAACACCAGCTGGCAACTACACACCACATAGTAGTGCTTTTATAATATAAATGTGTATCTCATTTATATTATATATTATTACATATTATATAGGTATTACATATCATATAAATAATACTATATATTCTTTTACATACATGATTTAAATTTTAATTTAATGTGTATTAATTCCTACCATTTTCTCTTTCACAGAAAATACAGCTTTACTTGTTGGTAAGCTGCTTCTCTAAGTAGACCCACTTTGGCTATATAAAATTAAAATGTATCCTAGAAAGGATATGTCTGTATTTCGAGGAGGTCACTTGTATTTCACATTAAAATACTTTGCTTAGTCACATGATTCCAATAAATGCAAACTACGGATGGAGAGAAGGGTTCAAGGTGGTTCATCTCTTTTGATCTCTTCCCAGGAGTATTGCTTAGCTGATGAGTAAGAAAAATCCAAGCTTGTATGCACCAATCAGTTTTAGTGGACTCCTTAGAACTTAAGTTAGGGACTAATGTAGCAATTTTGAGTTATTAGAAGAAAAAACAAACAGACAAACAAACAAACCCTGATAGAGTAGAAATAGTAACCTCTGGATTTTTTTTAAATTCCACTTCAGTGTGTGTACAATATTACATATTTTTTCTTACACTCTTTTTCTTCTATGTGCCACTGCCATACATCCCTATCTTCCTGTTTTTCAGCAGCAATAGAAGTCAATTTTCACACTCATCTGTGTTTATCTCTGCAAATCATCTTGATATGCAAAATGATTTTACTTTCCTACTTCTAAAAATACCAAGTTGTTTTGCACCTGGAAAACAGATTACAGAAGGAAACAAAATCACCAAGTTGCTTTGCCTGTAATGACAATTAAGATGGTTTCCATCCAGAGTGTGTAATATATTTAAAAACACGAAGACCTTTTGGCTGGACTGACAACAACATCTGCAAAAATCAAGCAGTGTCATCCATCCCAAGAATTTCCTGAAGACATCCTGCCAGTTACTTTTACTAGTAGGTGACGATTAATCGTAACCTGCCTGGCATCTGAGCAGAGAGATCCAGTCCATGACCAGAAAGAAAACCTATATTCAGCCATAGCTGAAAGCACGTTTTGACAGGACTCATCTTGAGCACCATTATCTTTTGTATATGCAAAACACAGATTATCTCATGTTGCTTGGGGATTTTTGTTGCTCATGGTGGTTTTTTAGGCTTTTTTTTTTTCCTCTGTAAAATGGAGACCTTTTTGCTATAAATCTGCTCAGCTTTTTGTGGGAGGTGCAGAACTCAGCTTCCTGCCGCTCCCAAATTATGCTAGAGATGTCTAGGTGATATAATTCAATGGGTGACATTACACTGATTGTTGTTGGCTTTTTATAGTTAGAGAATAATGCTTGAGCATATTGTATTTCAGGAGGTGAATTCAGGTGACCTCAAAAGATTGTATGTCTCCAGAATAGTCTCTAAAAATCCAGTTTTCAGATTTCAACAATCTTGCACATACTGAATTGTACTATATGAATTGTACTGAATTGTACTACATCAATAACTAGTTCTGCTTCTTCCAATGGGATAACTTACAGAATATAACATCCATCATCTTCCTATATATGGTAATATTGATCATCTCTGCTCAGAGATGTAATTACATGTTTAATCCTTTAAAAAAATAATAATTTAAGATTCTGGACATTTTAAAAATAAACATATTGAAAATTCTTGGTTTCTGGGATAAATACTTATGCAAGGTCCCTGAAAGTTCAGCCCATATTAGACCAAACTTTTCTGCAATAGCTATGTGAAAAATCCCACTGATTTCATAGCAAGGGGACTATTCACAGGGCAAAGTAACTGCCACCTGGTAGAAACATTAGAATTTGCCTCTTCTCAAATAAACTGTTGCAACATACTCTAATCATTATTTTTATTCTTTGCCCTCTTGAACCAGTAAAGGGAAGAGGTTAATCCCCTTTTTGAAGTGAAAAGCACTTTTGCAGCCAGTTATGATGAAATGACCTTTTCTGTTCTATGACCTTTCTCAACAAGTGTTCAAGTGATACCATTATTTCCCTCTCTGAATACCCCTCTGTTAGGGTATTCAGAAGCCTTAAACTCTATGAATGTCTTTTTCTTTCATTTTTTTTTTTTACTTTTTTAGCTACCCAGAGGATTATAAAATACACCAATGCCAAATATGTTACCAGGCTGTGCAAAAAGGCTGCTGTTCCTATAGATGGAATTGTATAAACAGACTTCTTCTTTTAGGAATCTCAAAAAGAGCAACCTCATTTTCTTGTACTGATGTATGGCCTAAGTTAGGTGTCAGTCATCAGGCTATACCTTAAAGTGGTTTAAATTGCCAATTTATATCTGTTTAGGATAGAGCCCATCGAGTATATTTTTGCTGTCATTTTTCTAAAGTGTGACATGCTCAAATGCAGTGCTCTGGAGTGTGTGTTGTGTTAACTTTGTGCTGTAGTGTCTGATTAGATTTTAAAGTACATTTCTACATTGATGCGATGATACCCTCCGGTCTTGGCCACCTAGCTGTAGAGATTATTGTAGACAATTTGAAGGGAGTTCTGAGAATAGCAATAAACTTGATGAAGGTACTGGAAGGACTGATATTCAAAGATATATTAGAAAAACTGAAATGCTGGTCACTCCTTCCCTTCCACCACTCATACCTCCTAGGAACTCACAATAGAAAGTTGGTAATTATTTCTATGTAGTTGTTGTAAATCTCAAATAAAACTTAAACTGCGCAGCAAGTGAGAATAATTGCTCACTGTGCTGCAGTAGACAGGCATAACCTGTGCTGTGCTAAGCAGACAGAGCTGATGTCAAAGCACCCTTGGTGCTCTTAAGCAATTATGGAGCCCAGTGGCTCTGTAGCACCACAGAACAAGAGGGCTGTTTTTTTCAAGAGTAACTTTGAAATTTAGGATAATGAACCGTCCTGAGAACTGTTCAGAAGAAATGACTACTACAAGCTGTATCTTTTGTCTAGATAGATAGATAATAACTAGCCCAAAATTAGACCTTAGAAGGACAGCCTGAGGGTAGCCTAAATTTGGTCATATGGTTCCCAGTTAATTTATTTGTGAGTTAATACAGCTGCAGGCTAGTTAAACCACACTCTTTAGATTTTCTGCTTATTCCTGCAGTTTTGAGGGCAGATGTGTCCTACTCTTGTCCTAGCTCATTGCCTCTCTATATTGTTCTGTAGCCAGAGCAGACAGTTATAAACAGTGGTTGCAGTTTCCTGCATATTTGTAACAAGGATGTGTAAATTCAGAGTATTTTCTATGAATTTATAGCAAACACCATTTTAATGATATAGTGATTATCCTAAAATGATGAAATGCCATTCATTTTCTATTCAGATCCAATCAGAAGAAAAACTATCCCAAAATTAATTTAACCTGTGTCAGCTCAAAGTGTCAATTTTATTTAGAAGAAAAGGATGTTCCAAAACATCAGCATTAAATTCAGGCAACAGGAAAAGCTCTCACTAACATCTTCTTATAGACCAAGACTTTGAAGAATATGAAAGAAAGAAAGATAATGGATGTTTGTGTATTAGTTTGAGTATGTACATGAGCTTTGAGGAGGTGAGAGATTGTTATTTATTATGTTTCCTAATATCATCTTGACACTTTCTGTAACTGCAGAGATTGTCCTGGTGGCACATCAAGGCTTTGGGACACTTTGCAATATCCAAGTAAAGCTTCTGTGTTCACCCTCTTGCCTACAAAACAGGATCCATTAGCATGATACCTTTAAATACTGTAAAATTCAAAAAGTTGTGAGATCTGTCAGTCCCAGAGTTGCCATTAGAAGGACTTAAAGCTTAGAAGTGCTAACCACACCTCCATCAGTAGCCCAAGCCATCCAGAGTTTCTGACCCAGCTTAAGCAGGGTACAGCAGCCCAACTCTGGTCTCCCTCTGTGAAATGTGAAACTCAGGCTGGCACATCTCTCATGAGCTATTTAAGTTTCAGGTTGTTGCATTACTGGGCTTCAGTTACTTATCTTTACTTCACTATTTCAATGAGATTGGACAATATACAAGTGCAGTCTACTACACACATGAGTTCTGGGTTCATCTTCTTTTGTCATTTTTGGGGGAGTGGTTGTTAATGTGGTGGCTGTCAACTAAAAAAGCCTTTGCTAAGTTAATTTGAACAAACTTGCATCTCAGGAGTTTCTTGAGGGGTACTAGGTGAAATGCCTGAAGTGGAAGAATCCATTGTTTGGCATTTAATTTTAAATGAAGTGTTCAAAAGTGAACATAGCAAAAGCTGCTGAGAAGATCTGAAATCCAGATTGGCGTTAACAAGGGAGGGTGCTATCTGTAAGGATAAAAATATGAGAGATATTTTGAAAGAGTGAATATAATCAGTATCATAGCTGAAGAGATGCTTAATGTTTTGGAAGTTCAGACACAATATATTAGTTGGAAAAAAATAAATAAGAAAATGTACATCAGAAACTTCTGTCTTCTAGTGAGTCATTACAGACAAGTTTGGAATTATACTGCCCATTACTCACTCTCATATCCCAAAATTTCCAGGTGCTGTACAGCAAGATACAGAATGAACTTGAGTCCTCATTAAATTAGTTGAAATGTTGCTATTTGCTTCTTCCTGATTTCCCAGTTTTTCCACTAAAAGATAAAGAGGAAAATATTAATATAAGTTTACTAAACCCTTCTTAAAATACAGAAATACCATGGAGATTTTAGCTAAATGCAGGTGGAATACAAATGGAAGTTCAGAAGAATATTTTGTCTCTTGCTTAAAAGAGGGCACATGGCACCCAAGGTGTGTTGGATAAAAATGTGGCAGTGAGACAATTATAAAGTATTTAACTTTTCATTTTTCCAGGCTATGCTTGGACAAGAAAGCCAAGCAGATTTAACATACTGAGAAGTGACTTTCAACTGTTGCAAAATTTTCTTTGGACTCTGGTTTCATTCCAAGAAGGGTTTATTTATCTTACACCTGTTCCTGGCAAGTTAAACTATGCTGAAATAATGTGCCTGCCTTCTTTGCCTGCCTCTGAAGGAAACACAGCCAAGGAGGGCTGCCTTAGGCAATGGACACACTCTTTCCTTCCCTATTCGCAGCCTGAGGACTTGGTGGGGGTGGGTTGTTTGGGTTTTTTGGGGGGGAGAAGTGTATTGTGAAGAGGTGAAGAAGATGAGAAAGCAAGGTGTGAAAAAACCTAACAGCAGCCTGGGGAGGCTCTCCTTCCTCCAAAAGGTTTTTAAGGATGGTCCAGTGTGTTTTCTGCTCCCCTGTTTCCTCAGCCTCTCCCCCCTTTCCCTCTCCCAATCCCTCCCCTGTGTCTAGAAGGGTGTAGACAAGTAGGTAACTCTCTTGGACCAATACTTTAATAAAAGGTAGAGAGCTATGCTGCTGTTGGCTTTTTTGTCTCTTGTGGTCAGAGGGTAGCAGAGACCTCCAGTGGGCAGAGGGTTCCCAGCAGCACAGGGAAAATGATGTGTGGTGCTGGAAAAAGTGAATTAATTTGAATTCTTTTGCAGTGGGGGACCTCAGGGGAGCTCCATTCTATAAGGAAAGCTGTCAGAGCTCCTGGAATGGGCCGGAATACAGACAGGGGCAAATCATTCACCTTTGTAAGAAACTGTCCTATTGAGAGTGATTGAGTGTAACCCAACCCCCCAGTAAGCACTTTAATAATTTCCAGATCAAATGCTTAATTCGTAATATCTGGGTGACCTTACTCTTTTTTTAAGCTCTGAGAATGACTTGCAGGAGTGCATGCTGCTTTTCTAACAATATCTAATTTGCAGCTAGTCAGTCACCACTAATTAAAAACAGCTGTTACATTGGTGCTCTGCTCAGAGCAGCATGGGACAAGCCAACCTAACCTGGCCATCATGTTAGCTACCAGGGACACTCTTCAACACAGTTCATATTGCTCAAGCTTTCCAGCACGCTCTACATGATCCAGATAAGCACACCTAAATATAGAGGTTTGCTTGTAGGTGGATACATGTGCACTATGTGTCTACACTTCCAGCATATTCAGTTGAGATCTAGGGCTTAGTTCAGTGGACTACATAGAGGTGTCTCCTGTCACTTGATATTCCCTGCTCTCCAGCAACTTCTCCTGAAGGGCACAGCCTTCCCAGGTCTAGGAGCATAGCTGCCGGACCTAGGGGATGTCTCAGATACCTTAAGACGTCTCAAATGGCACTGGACAAATAAATTTGGGCAGCTAAATCGAGCCTTTCTTGTACCAAGCCCAGAGCACGAGCCAGCTGAGCAGACAGCAGGAGCCTTCCTGAGGATTAGCTGCACCTCTTTCAGTTGTCATGATTTCCTTGTGCTGCACAGGGACTTCAGACACCTGCTTCACATGTAGAAACCTACATTTAAATGTCTTCACATGGAGCTGAATTCCATCCCATCTATTTTTCTGATGTCCACTAGAATTTGTGATATCTTTAACTTTTCCTGGTTGGTTGTCCTATTTCTGAATTTTCACCTAGACCTCCTGCATCTGGTTGTTCTCTGTAGACTTGTATGTGCAGAGACATCCCAGGATGCTTTATCCATTTCTGGCTCCTCTTGATCTCTGACATTATGGAATTTACATATAGAAGCAAATCCAGCTTTTTTTGGTAGCCCATTATATAGTAGCCAACTATGATCCACCTGTGTAGTAGCCAAAGGCATTTTAAAATGTCAGATCATCAGACAGACAGAAGGTCAGCCTAGCCTAGCACACTATGTCCAACTGTGACACTAGCCAACAATGAGTGGTCAGGGAAGATGACACAAGCAGGGCAAACATGCAGTGATATTTTTCCATAAGAGTCTCTCAGCTTCCAATAGCCTGCTACTTTGAGACATCCTGAGTCAGAAGTGGGCTCTTGTTATGAATTAGCCCAGGATTAATCTTCCCCCCTAAGATCACCCTGCTGGCCTTGAACCCATGCAAACTTTTAGCATCTTGTGACAAGGATTTGCACAATTTAACAATGCACTCCTTAAACCACAGGTTGTCTGTACCCTTAGTATTGTAATAAGAGGACAAAGCTATCCATATGTGAGTTCGGAGAAACCCTGGATGTTTGCAGGCAAGGGTATTCAGACCTCAATTTATTGGTGACTGAGCAGAATGAACCAGGGCTATTTTCTACTGTACTGGAGCAGGCTAAGGAAAGAGTCTCCTGCTTGTAGGTACAGCCAGTGTCTCTCACTGCTCACCTGTGGGGGCCCTTTTCACTTACTGAGTCATTCTTGACTTTTAGGGGCTACACTTGGGATGAGTGTTCATACCCAACATAAGAGAAGTAGAATTCATGTCAACAAGAACTTGCTTTCCGTTCTTTGCTGGCAAACACGGGTGTAGATTATCCTTGCACGGAAACATACAAACACCACAAAATCCTAAAACTTAAACCAGGTATTTCTTACAGTCTATTTAAGCCTTTAAAGAAGTTGAGAAAATCAATTATGAGGTGATGAAGTAACAAAGAGCTTTTTTCTGTGCTTTTCCACTCTGTTCACACTGGTACGTCTGCCTCAATCATTGTAAAAGAACATTATGCCTTCTCGTAGCATCCTTGTGCCATCACTGTGCTTCTTCTCCTCATCTCCCTTTAAATGCTCTTCTGGCTCTAAGGGCAGCTGGCTAATGAGTTCATGCAGAACAAACTCGCTTTCACAGTTTGAATCTGTGACCTGAAGACATAAATCCTAACACTTGCTCAGCCTCAACAAACTTTCCAGGCTGCCAGCTAGGAGAATGTTTCCGAGTACCCAGCACTGTACTTCCTTTCCAGGAAATGGTACATCAGGGAAATTGTGTCCAGAATATACATGCCTCAACCACATCATCTTTGTACTCGTAGGAAATTAATGCCTGTGCTTGTAAGTCCTGTTCCCCTGGACTCTCACCACTGGGGCTGCTCTATTTTTTTCTTACCTTTGTTTTCTTTTTTGCCTTTTCATAGCGAAATTGCTATGGGAAAAGATATAACGGGAATACATTCTAATCCATCTACTCATTTGTACAGTTTGCAGCTTTAAAGCTCCTACAACAATGCTCCTCTAATCTGTATGTTTTCAAAATTAATACCCTCAGTTTTCACCCTGTAGGCTCCTGAGGTAGCTTTTGACACCAGCCCTGACCTCACATGCCTACCTCAAACAGGAATCTCCACCACAGGAATCTCTCTTTTGTCCCCTCTTTCAGCTCATGTACATGTATGTGTTATTTATTGGTACTTGGACATTAATGTTTTCTGTAATGTATTTCTTTCAGACATCATTGTTCTCATCGCTTCAATAGCAGTTGTTTCTGCAAAAACTCAGGGTAACATTTTTGCAACATCAGCACTGAGAAGTCTTCGTTTCCTACAGATCCTTCGTATGGTGCGCATGGACCGAAGAGGAGGCACTTGGAAATTATTAGGTTCAGTAGTTTATGCACACAGCAAGGTACTTAATCCTAGATGCTGATTTTTTCTGGTTGATATCTTCACTTGATGTGATTCAACAAGAGGGCAGGGAAACAAACTTTTCTCAGTTTTGAGCAGAATACCTACATTTTTCTGAAGTAACATCAGTCATAATTGGCATTAGCACAGATATGTTAAATGCTAATTAGCTATGTTAAATGCTAACAGTTTTTAGAATATGTTGAAAATGTTGTCCTTGATATGCAGTTGTAATTTCATATATATTGGTGAAGTTGCTGAAGCATCAAAGCATTGGAGTAGACTTAAGTCCACTTTCAGAGAGAATTTGCATCCAAAGGAAATCATTGGACTTTTAACTGCTCAAATGCCAAAAAAGTAGATAGAACTTTTCATTATGTCTTTCTTGAAATGCCATTCTGTTCTATCTTTCAAATGGATATTGTTCTCTGATTTCTTTTTTCTAGGAATTAATCACTGCCTGGTACATAGGATTTTTAGTACTCATCTTTTCATCTTTCCTGGTTTATCTGGTGGAAAAAGATGCAAATAACCAGTTCTCCACGTATGCAGATGCTCTCTGGTGGGGCACAGTAAGTACACAAAAATAATATGCAACCTTTAACCAGTATGCTAGAGAGCTTTGAATTTCACCCACCATGGATTTTAACTTAGTGTGCTGTTCACTGACTTGTTTTAACTGACAGAAAGCTGGCCTGAGAAGCTCCCTCCTCCAGCTCTTCATTTGCACATCCATAGTTCATTTCACCCCCTCCTGCAGAACAGCTGTTCATGTGTTTCTGCTGCAAATCAGACCACTAAACTTCCAAGAGAAGAAAGCATTTTATTTTTTAACCCAGATCCTTCCAGTAATGCAGTATGTAACATGGCCCCACAAAGAGCTGCTTTGATCCAAATCAGAGGGCTGTAAGCTGCAGTGCTGGAAGAGGAACAAGTGGCAGGAGAGATAGAGGGAAAGAATTCTTACATCAGTTTAGCAGTGAAAGGAAGGGTATAATCAGTGCCATTAGAATAATGTTGTTTCTCCTTCCTCTGTTCCTTGAGCACAAAAAGCAAGAGTATATTCCCATTCTGATTCAGCAGTGTTATTTTTACAGGTGTAAAAGCCTGATTTCATTGAGCTCATGCTTCACTATTAAATCAATTGGTTTTACTTTGTTGAAAACTGTGGTATTTAAGTACGTGCCTGGTTGCGTTTCTGAAAGAAGGAGAATTATATGAATGCTTGTGTGTTTAAATAAAGTAGGCTTTAAACGAACAATAAAAAACTAAGTCTGAAGTTTTAACATTTTTAATGGCATAATGTGTATGTTTTTTTTGCTTAAAAATGCCCTACAATGAGTTACACTTCTGTATAGTGTAGGAGTTACTTAGGCAGCTTAAGAAATTTGCCCCAGCAAAGCCTGTGGCAGAGCTATTGCCAGGGAGTGTAAAACTGCTTTTCCTTCTGATGCAATAGAACAAACATGAGCTCTAACAGTGTCTGGGTAGTGAAATGATGCCTGTGAGATCATTAATGCTGACATAACCTATAGTGCTCATTAGTTTTCCTGGAATAAGTGCGAGACCCAAACCAGCCTCTGCCACCTTTCCTCATCAGAGGAAGGCAGAAGTGAAGTTTTCACACCTCAGACCTTCCGCTGAGTCCTTCATCTGGACTCAGTAGTATCTGCAGGCTCAGAGCATGCACAGATGGACCAGACAAAAGCCCTTTCCAAAATGCTTTAAATCCGCGAGAAATATTTTAATAAGTTTTGTCATTTTTTATTAAAAGGTCATTTCCTATTAGTAGGACTCATTTGTGTATTTGAAATTTGTTCATCTAAGGGTTAATAATTTGTTACATGTCTTCCCTAGAGACTGTATTTCTGTGTTATTAGTGCACAAAGTAGGGAGTTTGGAAAAGCCAGACCTAGCTGGTCTTACCTGTGCATTTACAAATAAAAAGAAATATTTTTCCTGAAACCTGTTGCTCGAGAGCATCAAGACAGATCTTTGATAAAATACACATTTTTATCCCGTAATCCAAAAACATAAAATTCGTATTGGCTCAAGTAATGAGAGAGGGTTTGCTCTCAGTCTCATCACTGTATTTTACTTTGTTTCACTTTTCTTCAAAAGCTGAGGTCTAGGTTTGGCTTGAAGCTTTCTAACCTGGCTGTATTGACACGGTTGTGAATCATCTGGCTTGGGATGCCAGTGCCCTCGCTGATGAGTATCCTGGCTCTGGCAGTCTGCAAACACTGTTGCCCCTTTGGGGGTGGCAGTGGGGATGGGGTCCTGTGACAGACTCTACTGTGGCAGTGCCTGGGTCTGGGAATGCCCGTTTTCGACTGATTCTCCAGGAGACACTCTCTACCTCTCTGCAAAGCCATATGTGGCTTAGTATTGCATAGACAGGGAGACAGGAGCACGAGGAATGGAAAAGTCCCAGCTAAGTCAGACCTCAACTGTGACATCTGACTGAGGCTCCTGTTTGATCCAGATCCTTCTCCCTGAGCAGCTCGAGCAGCAGGAACAAGTTCTTTATTTTAGAATTTGCTTCTCCACTACCTGCTGACTGCTATTTATTAAGGAAAAACCCTGCTAAGAAATAATCATTGTATAAAGCAGTGCTTTAAATATTTTGTACATTATGAAGTCAAAGTGTAAGACTCATAGGTCAGATAAGTAGTGCAACTGAGAAAACAGGAATATTTTCTTGACATCAGCAGGAAAAATAACAAATTGTAATAAAAAACCTGAAAACAATCTATATTGTAGATTTCTATTTTTTTCTTCTTTCTCCACTGTGTGATGTGAACACATTTTTAATGTGCTAAAGTGCACAAAGTTGCAAAAAAATCAGTGTTCTCCCTTACCTGTTATCTTTGCCTTTTTAATAATAGCATTTTTTGTATAATATGTAAAACAGTACGTGGGAAATGCATAATGTGCTTCTTAGTCATGGTTGTTTTTACTGCCAGAATAACCCACATGCAGATTTGAAAAGGTCAGATTGTGTGGCATTCTAGGGGAAATGAATTATTAGTCTCATTAATTTGTTTATTTTCAAGTTGTTCTAACTTAAACCACAGAGTATCTACCAAATCCCAGACTGAACTCTGTAGCTGCATTCAAGTCAGGCAGAAATAGTCACATTAAATGTCAGGCTTTTGGAGGCACTTATGCAGGATATTATGCAGGCAGGATATTGTATCCCAATTCACACATTCATGCTCCAGTGTATTTTCAATTGGATGTTGTACTGTGCATCCTTCAGTTTACACATCATGCTAATGTTACTGTTTCAAATATTCATGTGGTTGAGGTCCCCACAGTGCTGCCTAACATGGCATCAGACAACAATGTGTTATATGAAGAGTTCAAGTTCAAAATTTGCATTGGTAGAGAAGGTACATTCATTTAACCAAATAAAAGAACCAAACCATCCAGGAACAAAAGGTCTATACAAAAACTTAAGTATTTCAAAACCAAACCATACCGGGTTTTCTGAAAACTGCTAGTGTTAGCTAGAACTGCGTGTGCTTATAGTGGCATTTAGTTTGTACGTTAATTAGTTTTACCTGCAAATATCATGCAATTAAGATTCCCGTCTCTCTGACACAGCTGACAGAGTTCCTCTTAAAAACTCATTATTTTCTAATAGTATCCAGTAGTTGCATTGCATACAGAATGGCTCTGGCACTCCACTGTGACCTGTAGGTGAACAAAACATAATATTGTCACAATTACTAGCTAAATGAGTTAATATTGAAGACATTTTTCCTATTTAATGTAATGATAGCATGAGCAAACTACTTTTTTTTTTTTCAGTTAATTGAACCCAGGTAAAGATTCAAAAAGTAAGTACTGCTAGCAGAACATAAATTTACATCAGAAAGAAATAATAGGGTAGAGGAGGGCCTCCTGTGTCCTATCTCATCTAATTGAAGACACCTAGGTTATATAATCACATTCATTATTATATTACCTCACTTATTACTAGCCTATTTATTAGCTCCGGTAGTGAGTTATAACAGGAGTTCTATCATTGTTGTGAGTTTTGAGTCTAGCCAGGTGACACTGCCTGCCTTGACTGGTCTGTCCAGACACTTCATTTATAGAAGCAAACAAAATGGAGTGTTTGTATCTGGTACAAAAGACAGGACACAGCTAGCTCATTTAGCCTTGTAGGAGTGTGATTCAGTTGCTTGAACATAGGCATAGAGTGCCATAGAAGATCTGTTGGAGAGTCTGCTGCCTCTCCTGCAGGTATTCCGTGTTCAGATGCCCTAGGGCACCTCAGGTGGCACTAGATACTTGTTTTCAGGCAAGCCTAAGTTCTACATTTCAGGATAGGATGAGTGACCTGCTGGAGGAATCTCTCTTTTCATGCTGAACACATTTTACTTTTCAAGTTGGGCGAAATGAATCCTATACAAATAAACTCCTAACAGTTTGGTTTGTTGTCCTTGTTTAGGCTGTCTCCTCTCAAATAAGCAACCTGTCCTTAATTACCTTCATGGGTTTGCTATAGATTTTGTAGCAGATTTTCTGTTACCTAGTTACTCTTGGCCTTGTATGGTATTGCTGACGCAGTCACCCAGGTGCTGTTGTCCTTGCAAGATTGTAGTCCGTGAAAGGTCCCAAATAATTTCTTCCAGTCACCTTTGATCTTTGATGACTTCGGCCTAAACTGTGCATGGGATCCAGCCATCCCTCACAGTTCTCACTGTTAACTCCTGTCTGCTTTTTCCATTATTATCAGTGATGTCTGGAAATTTCTCATGTTGTCATGCTCTCACATCCAGTAGTTTTCCACACCCTGTTCAGTTAATTTAACCTCAGGATTAGTCCAGTCTGGTTCTGGCCAGTGGTTTAGTCGTTCTCTTGGAGCACTAATGAAGATGCAAAGGATTATTCCTGAGCTTGACTCTGAAGTTGTCTGGAAAAATATTTTCTTACTTGTGTGATGAGAAGAATATAAAATTAAGATCAAACCCATTTGTTCAGTGTTGAGTAAGACAATACAGCACAGTGCTGACACCTATATGCCCAGGTAAAGACTGTCCTGAGATAAAAGGGCTCAAAGTGAGCAAGAAGCCATCATAACTGATACCATTAAGTCCTCAGAACCTAAAAGGATGAGGGGAAAGGCTTTAATACGGCCTTGTTATTTTCTTTGGAGAAATTCCAGAGATACAGTCTGTGTGACTGCTCCTGGTTTTGGTTTGCTCCCAGATGTCAGATCCCAAAGGTTCATGTTTATCTTTGACTTCTTCGGAAGACAGTTTAGTGGCAATATCATTAATATGCAGATGACACTTAGTTCTGTTTCCTTCTAGTCAGCCCAGGCAGGAGATACCTCTGTACTTTCCAGTGTCTGGCAGAGATAGGGAGCTGGACAAAAGCCAAGAAACTGGGCTCATTCCAGAGCTTCAAACTGCTTTGCAATGACTGGCCTGGAAATGAATTTTGAGAAACTTTTATTCAGGGGTCCATTTGTTCAGTGCTTTGTTGCTCTCAGAGTCTTAAAAGCCTCAAACTGTTCTGCATTTGCTCTCCAATGAGAAGAGCTAGGAATACCTTCTTCAGCAAACAAAGGAAAATCAAATCAAACCCCTCTGCCAGGCCAAGAGTGTGGTTGCATCAGCTTACCTGTGCCAGAAAAGAAGGAGCTGCATTCCCATCTCCCTTCCTTCTTATCACTCAATCTCAGCCACACACTGTGTCGTGCAGGATCTGGAGCTTGTCAGGCACCTCCACAAGCTCACACAACTCACTGAAACAGCAGAAACAAACCACGCAGAAATGTGGGTAATTCTTTTCGCCTTCCTGGGTTGCACTGACTCTCCAAAGGGTCCAGCAAAAGCTGGGAAGAGGGGATGGGGTAGGAAAGTGAAGAGGAGCAAGGAAGGAGAGTGAGGCCTGATGATTACACAAGATGATGTGTCTGTGACCCGACTAGCATTACGAAACTTGACACTTGACAACCACTTGAAATTTCAACTGCAGCCTTAAGTCAGCTCACTCTCTTTTAGTCACTATGGCTTTTTCAGGCTAAATTACACCCGCAGCTTGTTCCAAACAATGGGAGCAATTAAAAGCACTGTTTACTATCTGCAGAGTCCTAAATAGTTGAAATCTAATTACTTCCAAAAGACTTTCCTTCTTTTGTCCTGTGTTGACCCTGGCATTTAATAGAATTGCTTTGGCCATCTTGCCTAGGAATGAACTTTGAGGAAGCTGGAAGAAAAATAATGTCTCTAGAAGGCATTTTCCTGAATAATTTGTTCCTGCCAGAATATGTGCTAAGCTTGAACTTGTCCACATTTGGTACACGATGTAAAATGATTCTCTGTGCGCATGTTCTCCACTAATAACAGGCCTGGAGTCCTTGGCATTCAGCCTACTGTTGTCTATCTTTGTCCTGTAACATCATGTGCCACTGCCTGGGCACGCGCCCCGCAGCCTCCCACCCGGTCTTCGGAAATCCTCCGCTCTGCCCACACCTCCTTCAGCTGCCTGCACAGGCAGCGGGGTGGGTCCAGACTTCCCAAGAGGGAAACGCAGAGATGTGAATTTCTGCTGTCAATCCAATCCCCAGGTTTGGGCCTGGCACGCTTCCCAAGCCAGGAGTAGCCTGGAGGATATTTCCTTGGGTCAGGAAAGACCCTCAGCTGTACACAAATATGAAGCCATAATCTTTTGCCTCAGAGATAAGCTCAGTTACCCACAACCATGCACCATTTATCCCAGCAGTATTTGCCTACCTGCTGTTTCTATGTGGCCTGCAGTCAATGAGCTGCATGTGGAGAGCCCTTCCTTCTGGACCAAACTCTGCCCTCCTCTGCAGCGGTGCTACAGAGCAGGGGTGCTGGCCTCCGTGGCACAGCTTCTGAAACAGCTGTGTGCTGAGCCTCTGATTGCACTCTCCACATGAAGGGATTGCAGATGCTTTCCTCTTTCTCTTTGACCTCTCCCCACATAGCTCTGAGCTAACATTGTCCAACAGCCTGAGGTACTTCTGCATCTACTGCTGTGTTGTAGTCTTTGAAACTTCATGTCAGGAGAGACATGGGTATATCTGAGCCTCTCATAAGGAAGGGGAAACAACCAGGAACTTCTTTAAATTCCTTCCAGCTTTTGATGAGTGTTTTTTGTGTTTCAGAAGGTAATGCGCTTCACATTGCTCTGATGGGCTTGTAGAAAATGCAGCTGCTTCTTGCTGTTCCTTTGACTTGATATCAGCTGTGAATTTCCTCTTCCTCCCTACTGTACTTTTTCAACACGAACTCTGTGTGATTTATATTTATGTAGTTGTGTAAATACATGCAGTTATATTTCCAAGCAGAGAGTAGGTGAACACCTTTACATCCATGGAAAAGAACACTTTTTCCTGCCCAACTCACATAATTTCCCGTCCTTTGCCTCCACTTTGAGATCCCAGACATTCTATTTTTTTAAAACATATTTATCTCTTCTTTTGCCATTTTTTCTCACATATATTATTTATGTCAGCTTTATTCAGTCATAAACAGTATTAAGTTTTTACAGAAAAATGTATTGTTTATTTATTTATTTGGGTTTAGAAACAACTAAATGTATTTCATGTGTCTTAGTTTATTTAGTGGAAGTGCTGTTTCATGTAATGTAAATAATCTGCAACTAATATCTCAGTGACTCTGATAAACTACAATGTTAATTAATTTCTCTTTAGATCACATTGACAACCATTGGCTACGGAGACAAAACTCCTCTTACATGGCTTGGAAGGTTGCTTTCTGCAGGATTTGCTCTACTTGGCATTTCTTTCTTTGCACTGCCTGCTGTGAGTATGCCTATACAAATTGTAAAAAGGTAATAGGAACTTCTCTAGCTCTTACTGCTGTTATGATAAAAAAACCTGAAGGAAGCTTTCTACATGAAGAACAACTGTTTAAGGCTTTTTGCTCTGTGACAACACTAGTGAACTGCTATCCAAAATCCAGATGAGAGGCTTGGTGTTATTGCTTGAGTTTTGGGGAGTTTCTTTGACATGGACAAAATTGGGAAGTAATCCTATATTAGGTAGCATACTATTGTGTAAAGTTGAAATTATTTTCTTTTGCTATAAATTGTGGCTTATATGTTACTGCTTTTCTTTCAGATGTTTGAAAAAAAAAAAAATCAGCTGTTACGTTTTTCTGAATTAGATTCTATTGAAAAAAAAATTTGTAATAGGTTGGCTTGTAAGGCTACCAACAGAGAGTAGTAGAAGGCATTAAACCAACGAAAGGTTAATCTCACTGAACATAAAAATGTAACCATAATTTTCTGTGAATGATTGTAAATAAATGTGGGTTTATTTCTGTTGCTTTCATCAATGTTCAAGAGACTTTAATGGAAATAGGAATCATCTAATGACTAAAATATAGTCTAGCTTCAGAATAACTTTTCATTTTTGTGAGTTAATTTCCTTTCTTTTTAAAATTAGTATTGAATTAGCATGGAATCAGAAGTGACATTTGTATTTTGTTGTATTGTATCCAGTGCAACATATGCAGAAAATCAATATTGTAATACTCAGACTAATTATCTGTGGATAACTATAAAACGTGTATGTTATAATAATGCATTTGTTTTCAACCATATAGTCAAACCAAGATTAAAAGTCAGCATTTGCCAACAGCATTGAAACATCTAACATACTGCATTTATTTCTTACTCTGTGCAAAGTATTTCAGTATCTCTGGCATATTATCATGCATGATAATAATAGCTATTATTATAATACATTACCTGTTTGTGAATCCTTGACATTCATTGCAGCTACTCTAATTAATTCCCTTTGTTACCTAGTCACTACTAACAAGAAAGTTGGTCTTAGCAGGACTACAATGATAATGTAAAAGATAAATAACCTTACATATTAGAGATGTCAGAACTTGTGTTCCTCATGTCATATCTATGTACAGGTGCTCATTTTCCTCATGAACTGTTTTGTGTTGAATCTGTCAGTAAGAAAAGAGATATGTGTGAAACTTGCACGTTTCTAGTAGTATTTCATCCTGACTAAGAATCAAGTGGCAATATTCTTCCTTATAATGCAGACCTGTCCAGCAGAAATATTACACCCCTTGCAAGCCAAGGAGGGAAACCTTCTTAATCTTTGGGTCTGTTCATCAGGAGTAAAATTTACTGTACTTATTCAAAGGTAAAAGGCTAAAAGGGGAGAGCTTTCATCATCGCTTTTTCTCCATAGCTTATAGAATGAAACATTATTTAGATTATTTAAATGGGAAAGGGTGAGGAGATGTGGTCTTAATCTGCTAAGCAAGGCACATTCTAGCTTTTCTAAAAACAAGTTATAAGCACTGCAGATAGAGATTTGGATGTCCATATATATTTGGTATATCTGACAGCTGGTTATTTTATCATTCCTGGCTTATGTTCCTCTGAATGGTGCTGCTTTATTTTAGATAATTATGTTTACATTTATGTTTACTTTTTTTTTTTTTTAATGTAGATATTTCCAGGGCCTTTAAAGCTGCAGGAACCTAGTGTAGCTCAAACCCAAGCAAGACTTGTAATGAGTGGTCATTGGTAGCACCACAGATGTTATCTTTTAAGCAGGGAGCCTCCTGCCTCTCCATGAAAGGGTCACTGTTGTTAAGCTTTATATTGTCATATGCTGTCATAAATGTGTTATGACAATCATATGATGCAACATCTTCACAAAATCTTTGTAGCTGATTATGTATATTTGTTGAAAAAACTACCTACCAAGTGGTAAATGGCAAATTGTATTGCAGGGCATCCTTGGCTCAGGATTTGCATTAAAAGTGCAGGAACAGCATCGTCAGAAACACTTTGAGAAAAGAAGGAATCCAGCTGCCAGTCTAATTCAGGTAAATATGAAATCAGTGAAAAGATACAGTAGGTGATTTAAAGTACATATTGGAGCAAGTTGGTTTTTTTTTTATTTCAGTGTGGGAAGTTTTGTGGAAATAATGTTTAACAGATTGGTTATATAGTAGATTGTGTATATAGCATTTCTATGTGTAGCTTTTAATTTCTTCTATCCATGCTGAAGAAAACCAAGCCAAGGATGTCAGTTGCATGCCTGCAGTTAGCAAATTACTTGGAAAAATAGGATCTATTCCTGGACAACCCAACTGACAGCACAACACTCTTGCCTAAGCTACTTTTAATCTACTACAGGTTTCGAGTGCTCCAATGACTGATATACTTGGTGAAAATGAAAAATGTCCTGCCCAGAGAATTGCTTTCACTATTAGTCAATTCAAAAAGTGGAAATGTAGCAATTTCAAAATGTCTGAAATTGTCTCAAGTGGTTTCAGCTCCAATATTGACATGATGGTGCAGAATGATGATTGAGGAAGATTCTTTTTAAGCAAAAGTGGCATGGTATTTGTTAAACAGATGATTTGCATGGGTTTTTCCCTTAACTTACAGTCTTAGTTAAAAATGAGAATATCCTCTGAATAATTATTTTGTACCAAGCTTGACTCTACTTGATGCACTGGAAAAAAAAAAAAAAAGAGGGGAAATAATCTTGTAGCATCCTAGTTTATTTTCTGGGGATCTCAAGTGTTTTATGTGTGCCATTTATGCTATTTATTTTTTTTTTATTCTGAAATAATGAATCCAAATAAAGAAGTTCAGCATGAATATACTAGAGTTCCATGGTAAATTCAGGATAGGTGCTGGGCTGTCTTTGAAGTGTTCTTAAAGTTTATAAATGTTTGCCATTATTACTGTTCAACGATTACGAAATGCTAAATATTTGAGATTTAATATTTATTAGAATAACTCACAAATATAAATCCACACCTTTTCTATCTATTGTACTGTAGAATGACTGTCTGGGATATTTTCTAACATATGTATTCTAATCTACTTCTTTCAACTTAGGTTGCCAGAGGAAATGCACAATAGATTTAGCTTTCAGATGTAGCTCTTATTATTGTATGACAGTTCAACTAAACTATTAGTAAGGCAGCATGGTAAACATGAAGAGTAGGTAGCTGACTGGTTTTGGAAATTGAGTCTTAGTGGACAAAATCATTGTGAAAGGAACCCATTTGTGGTGGAATCCCATAATGAAGGCTCTTCAACATTTACATGTTCATTTTCATGTTAAGCATTTTTAGTGATCCGGAAATCAGTGTAAAATTGCTGACAGAGATATTTGCCAGTGGCACAAGGTCTGGCAGAATAGGACAGATGAGGGCAGGTACATGGGAATGAACCCAAGAATGATCTGATCTAGAAACGATGAATTCAGGCTATTACGAGAGGCTTCTTAAGTACAAAGGATGCAGAGGAGAAAGAATGGGAAAGAATGGTCAAGAGCTTCCTACAGGTTCTTGGTATGTTACTCCAGCTGCTTTATTACAGATCTTAGGTACAGAGTCAGAAAGGTAACAAGTAGGAGAAGGCTGATATTGCCACTATGTACGGTGATACTAGTACTAGCATGCTACATATCAACTCAGCATCTACAGTTTGTAAATGAGAATGGAAAATTGGAGAAAGCAAAGAAAACATTGGGAAAAAATGAGTGGAGAAAATTTCATGTTCATAAATGCAGGATGTATCTGTATATCTCTACTGAACAGTGCCCAGGCTTTTTTAAATAGTTTGTTGTGGTAATTGATAATAAACTACCATGGAATTCAGTGTGCTCTAGCTTATCAGGATAAATCAGTTAGTCTGTGCTAACTCTTCTGTTGCCATAGCTATACTGTCTGCTAGAGCCTTTACCTGACTTAAAGAGAGCAAAGGTATTGCTATAGAAAACTGCAATGTTTCATATGGACATACTTTGCTCAATTACTTTAACTTATAAGAAATATTCAGTGTAAATATTACTTGAACATAAAAATCCAGAGAGGAAGTACTGGAACCTACAAGACTATTTATTGTAGCAGACAGTAACATAACAAATACCTCTGGCTCCAAGCCAAAACGGAAGAGTTTCAAATTAAAAACAATGCAGAGATTTTTTACAATGAGAATGATCAACCAGTGGAACAATTTACAAATTAAGTGACAGGTCTCCATCTGTAGATGAAGACTAGCTACGTGTGTGGGAGACATGGAGTAGGAAAACACAGGGTTTTAGACTCCCTACAAGAATACCTGGATGACATTTAGTAGTTGACAATATACAGGAAGCGCAGATACTCAGCTAGTACAAATTAATATAGTTATGCTGACTTCAGGGAAGCTGGTCCAGTTTGTAGAAATGAGGATCTGTCTTACTATCTACATGCAGTTATAAATCTAAACCATGAATACATTTTCAAGGCTATGCTTTGGTCACTCACCTTTGAAATTATCTATTTCATGTTTTAAAATATTTATCACTGTTTCAAACCACAGAGAATATTTGTCTTTTCTTCTAAAGGCTTTTTGTCCTGTTTTCTTTATCAATTACAAAATGTATTATGACGCTTTCTTTACCTCAGACTGCAAGTTTGTGTGGGTGTCCCCTATGGACTTTTGTACAAATAAATCACTTTTTTGAGCACCTCTATAGGCTGAATATTTTCTGCTGCTTCTATGAAACTAGGACCTCTTACTTTGCCGTTCAAAGTGTACTGTGATTCACAAAAGTTTTGGTAGGTTTTTACTGGTATTTCCTTAATCGACTGAATAGAGCACATCCGAATCTGAGCAAAAACCCCTCTCTCCATAACCAGTGTGGTGGCATTGTCACTTCATGTTCTTGGTTCCTTTGTGCTTTTCTATTGTTTCCCCATACCAGGCTTCTTGGCGGTTTTATTCTACCGATGCCAGCCGAACAAACCTGACAGCCACCTGGCGATATTATGAAAGTATTCTTCCTCCCCTCAGGCATGTATCAGTGCTATGAATGATAAAAGAAATCCATGACTGGTATTGGTTACTAATCTGCTTTTCAATTTTTTGTTTCATCCCCTGCTCCCTCTTGCCTTGTTTTTTTTTTACCATATATCCTGCACGTAGTGTGTATGGCGTAGTTATGCGGCTGATGAGAAATCGGTTTCCATTGCTACCTGGAAGCCTCATTTGAAGGCCTTGCATACCTGCAGCCCTACAAAGTAGGTACAAACATGGCAGCTGGTGCTGTTCTTGATGTCTGTTCAAGCTTATAGAGAATTACTGTCTGTTTCGTCTTGTTTTGTCTTCTTAAGTCCTCTCATTAAAAATCTCAGCTAACAAATCGGATCAATACTATCTAGAGCCTAGGATGGTGGGAAAAATACAAATCATTGCCATTTATCTAAGAAATATCACTGATCCCAGGCATTAGAAATATTTTCCAAAAAACCAACTCATATATTAAGGTTAATGTTTCACCCAGTTCAAAATTATCTCCAAATAACCAAAATTATCAAAATTATGTTAAGTTTAATGCAGAGGTTGTTCCTTGGTTTAGTACTGGTTTTATCCCTGTGCCTCTGTATGAGGCTATAGCTACAGATCCACCTTTCCAAAGGAAGACAGCCTTGCGGTATTCTGCAGGCAAATGCACTGGGGAATTTCCTCCTTTTCATCATAACTTCTGATATATTTCCTTAGGGCAAATTATATCCTCAGTTATACAGACAGTCAGTGGAAGATGACTAAAAAGACCTGATGTCACACTTTGGCAGACAGGAAATATTATATGTCCTAGTTTGGGTGAGAACTCACAGAGCACTGACAGCCCAAGATTTTCAATAGCTCAGTAAAAGATTTACCAGAAGGCAGTTAGTTGACTGATTCAATACAGGGTGCAAATCAGGACGTAAAAGATACTCAATAAAGATCAAAAAGGAAAGCACGAAGAGCCTTATGAGAAAGCTCTGATAAGCATCCTAACTGTTGTTATTGCAGACAGTGCAAGAGAATTAGTGGTTTCTCTCAAAGCTGGGTGATGAACATCCACATGACAGTAAAAAGGTAATCGTGTGCCAAAAAGCTCAGCCAAAAAGAGGTTTGGCTGGGTACCCAAAGCTGATCTTTGAATTTCAAAGAGTTGACAAGAACAGAGCCATAAGTAATCCATTACCATAACTGTAATTCCAAAATGCTCCAAACTAAAAGGAGCTTTTAGATTAAAATTTACATGGAATATTGATTTTTGACAAACACAAACAGGTTGAAGGCAACATTGGTATAAATGGATGGATATAAAATTACATAAATAATGAAGCTGTATCCCACCAAAAATATTCTAAAATATGACTATCCCTCAAAAGTGCATCTACTTGTTACTTTAAATAAGCGTATTGCTGTGCTATCCTGAAATTAAACTTTTTTATTTACCAGAATTATCTTTATCTAATAAGAGCCTACAGCTTTCTGTTATATATGTGTCAGCAATGCGTTTTGCCTAAGTGCTTTGCCAACTCTGTCTGCAGTGGTATGTACTAAGCATGTCATGCATGTGTTAAAACAAGTGAAAATATTCTTCTTCAGAAGCATTGTAGTTACAAGTCTTGCTCTTGTGTTTTCGTGGTTGCAATGTAATGTGTGTCTTGTACACTAATTAACATATCCATTTATGTTTATCATATATCTAGCATCATCTGTAACTAAATAATGTGATTACTATCTGCATAACAAGTATGTTTTTCCCTCCCACTCCCTGACCTGAAGAAAAGAACAAGGGGAAGCTTCTAGCAGGTTTGTATTTCTTTTATTTCTTTTATCTATGAAATCACTGCTTCTTAATGGCTTGTGGATATGTCAGTTTCTGTACAGTAGATTCAATGAACTGTAACTGTTAACTGATAATAATCAAAAATGGCATTTTTTTAAACTCATATAGAAAATTTGCTTCTTAGTCCCAGCTTCTGCATGGAAAAACTAGGTAATTTTTCACTTCTTAGCTTCGATGGGGAGCTCAGTTCAAACAGAGGCAGAGTAGCAAGTGGAGCAGCCTCCCCAGACCCAGCTCCTGGGCAAGGATGTGACCCCAGCTTCTGCCATAAAAATGATGCCCACAGTTTCCAGGAATCACAGTGAAAGCTACAGGCATGCCATTTTATTTGGCTTTGTGAACCAACCCATCAGGACCCCCCAGATGGTGCTGGCTGCCTGTAACCTTGACAAGGGTCTGAGCTTCCCTGCAGGAGCATTCTCAAGGCTTCCTCAGTGCCATGTCTTCACCTTTTCCCAACTTTCCTGCTGCCCTCTCTTAAAGAGCTTTATGGGACAAGGAAGGTGGGTTGAAAGCAACCACTTCAGTGGCTCACCTCCTCCTGGCTGCATGGTTTGCACTCTTCCATGGCCTTTTTTGGGTGGAGGAGGCAGCCTGGTATCTCTCCTTAAGTAAGTCCTAGTGCTGCTGGCCAGGAGGGCAAGAGGTGTTTCCACAGCCTGGATGCTGACTGAGGACCGGCTGCCTAGCTTATGCAGAGGGCGGCCTTGGCAGGGATAGCCTCCCCCAATAAATAAAACCCTGGAGAGGTACAGTCCTAAGGCAGTAAGAGGAAATGCTGCTCTTTGCTGTACATACAGCTTGAATCCTCAGGGACAGGAAAGGACTTAGTGGCTACAAGAGGAATTACAGTACCTCCGAAACTCATTAGGGATGGGAGTCTGCAGGCATTTGACAGCCAGCACTGCAGGATCAGCACAATCAGAGAATAATGGAGATTACCTCTGAGCAGAAAATGATGGAAAACCAAGACAAAAAGTGTTGGAGACATGTCAACCCCTGAAATACATCAGACTCCGAGCTGTACTGTTGCTCACGAACACTTCTGGGTTATTCAGTCAGGGGTGGAAAGTCTTCACATCAGTTACCCATGTCCTGTTCCACTTTCCAGATTGCTCCTCTGGTGTCCGACTCCATCCTTTTCCATGATGAGCACATAACTGCTGTTAGTGTCACAGTAACTTGAAGGGAATGTATTTGCTCTGAGATGTCCCTCATATTCACCTGCTCTGTCGGTTCTATGACTTTTCATACACACTACCTCCACAGGATTGCTAGCAACACATTGATCTCAATAAATTATTACAGCCTGATTGAAACTTTTTGCACCCACCAGCCATATTTCCTACTCCTTCAACAGCAACATTTAAAATGGACTTCATTTTTTTTAAAGGCTAGACTAAAGTTGGCAATAAATGAGTACCTGCAAAACAATGATTTGTGCAGAGGGGAGAGGTTATTCCCAGTTGTACCTGTGAGCACTTAAAGAGATAAATGTACTTACAATAAGTAGAAGCTGAATACAAAAAAAACCCACAAAAACAACAACCCAGCTCTGCAAACTACTATTACATGTTCTGTGCTAGTAATAACTGTTGTGGTTTTAAAAGTAGTCAATAATTTAGCCAGATTTTCCCACTTCATTTCTCTGAATGGAAGATCTTTGTCCCATCAGAAACTTTTTACTAATATGTACACTGCTGCAAATTAGTGTAGGTATAAAAATGAACTAGTTAACTCCTGAGATCCTGGTTTACAGTTAAAAACCTATAGACCACTCAGTGCCTTTTGCAAAAAGTGTGTTTTGTTGGTGGCTGTTCATCATACTTAGCTGATATATGTTTGTATCACTTAAAATACATGTGGTGTATGTGGTCTTTTGTGGTAAAAATGTAAATGCAAAGTGTAAACATACTTCGTGATAACTGTCCTCGACTATTTAACTTCTTTCTTACTGCAATGCTGAGTGACTTGCATGGGAGGCTATGTGAACTAAGTAAGCTGCTTCTTGTTTCACTCCTTAAATTCAGATGTGTTTGCACAGGTATGTGTTTGCACATTGGATTGCTTTCTGAATATTCTCTTTGCTCTGTACTCTGTTCTAATAAAAGCTGAGAAAAACTTTTATGACTTTAGATAGAAGTTAAGTATTTTCTTTCCTACCAAAATGACTTTTATATTACAGAAGTGAGCTCTTGCATCTTGTCATGTATAGACCTACAGTCTTTAATTAGGTAACTAAATGTTGCTGTGCATTTGAGTTGAGAGCTGTGCTTATGAGGCTGTACTTTCATACCGATTTGAAGAAAAAGATGTATGTCACATTTCTCAAAATATTATACACAAGTATTCTGATTAATCATTTATCAAAGGTAATGGTAGACAACCTCTCTGATGTATCCACACTCTAAATGAGGTATTTCTATAAATCAGTTATAGAATTCTGCAAGGCATTTAAAAAGCCTGTATGTTAAATTCCCCATATCTGCAAATGCACATAATGAACACAAATAATATTTATTTCTGCTCAGTTATACAATGTGGCTGGAACTCCTTCTATGCAGGAAACTAAATCAAGACTGATGAATCTTACAACAACCTGAGATTATAAGCATCTTAAGCTGTCTGTAGGACATGCATTGGGTGTCTGCAAAGAATGAATGTCACCAATCTAGTCATGTAACTAATGAGTCTAAATATTAATTCCCTCTCCAGACAACTCTCTTTGGTGCAATAAGGAAGAGTTTTGCCAGCACAGGAGCTTGGGGGGAAACCTCGTCCCTGCTCTGAGGGGAACAAGTAAATTGTACTCTGGAATTCTGTCCACCTCCTATATCTGTTTCTAAAGATAGATTTAATGTAAACTCTGCATGCACCATACGAAAAAGAAATTGCCAGTGACGCAGAGTCTAAATTAAGGTGGAAAGCCTAACCCCTTACCTAGCAGTGGAATGCTTAGTAACATGGTCCTCTATTTCCCCTCACTCCTAGTAAGCTTTGTAGTAATAAAGAGAAGCTCTTCAGGATGTACACCCCTCGGAAACATAGGTATTCAGCATCCTGCCTATTCAGATGATGTTTGAGAATGCCAACTAACATCAGGTGCATGATCCATTTACTTCTCCTCTTCAGTGTTTTAAAGTTCCTTCCTTCTCCAAAGAAGGTCTCTTGATTTCTTTTTTTTCAGTGCTTGTACTTCCATGGTTGCTTATTGCCTGCAATGACATTAAGACAATGGCAATAATACCAGTTCTTTGAATCTAATCAGGCTGGACAACTGCAGTGTGCAAAACACTGCAGTTTGCTGAAGGCTAATTCCCCTTCTCTGCCTGAGACTTGAACTTTTGGAATGCATTACCCTGTGGAGATCTAAAACTGGGGTTGTATACTTTGGTAAAGACATTTCCCCAAGTCCAAGGGGATTTTTATAACCACAGCAGTTGAGTTCTCCATCTAATAATTAGTGGGGAATATTAAGCTAGTCAAAATCAACAGTCAAAATGTGAAAATGTTGTTGAGAAGAATCCCCTTGGACACAGCCCATGGAAGCTGTGCCTGCACCCTGTACTGGAAGGTAGAGGAATGTATGTGAAATCAACCATCTGCTTCAGCTGAATTCTGTGGAAATTGTGTCTCTTACCAAAAATGGCAATTCCTAGATGGATGGATCTTAGGGGAAGAAACCCTTGTTTTATAACTAAAGCTTACTACATTTTTTTCTTACTTTTCAAAAATAATTTAAAGGACAATAGAAGTACAAACTAATGATAGAAAATACAGATTTTAAAATAGTTTATTTTCATCTGTAAACTGTTTTGAAAAATGAAAAAATACAAAAACCCTTGAACTTCATTTATTTTAATAAATGACACTGTAAGACATTATTTCCCTGAAATTCTTGTTGTTACTTATTGAAGGTATGAGATATGATACTACATTTCTTGGGTTCATGCTCCTAGCATGAGACTGGTGGAGAAGTCTTGAACATTTGAACTTCAGGCCTCACTCTACTTTCCATTACATTTGCATTTTTCCAACTTAATTTCAGGAAAGTCAGTTGTAGGCTTGGTAAGAATCAACATCTGTATTTATTGGAAGTTCACTGCTGAAAATTGGCACGTTTGTTTGCTTGCTGTTGTTTGTCATGGGTGATAATTTTTTTGGCAGTTTTAGCTTCTGTCTCGACTCAAGATTCAAAGTATTGTGCCTTCCAGTTACTTCTGATTCGTTTCAATTCCTTCCTATTCCCTCTTCCACCAACCAGCTCAGAATGAAAAGCTGAAAAACAAATTGTGAATTGTGACCAGTAGCAAGCAGTAGTGCTGCAGGTGTGAGACTGAAGCAGGGCAGGAGAAAAATTTGACCAGAAATGCAGGAAGGTAGGCAGGGAATTAGGGGAGTGGGACTGGCAGGCAAAGAGATGCTCTGTTAACCAGAAAGTACAGTAAGATAATCCATGGAATACAGACAAAGCTGTGAGTATGGAAGAGAAAAGCAGGTAGCAGGTTTGTAGGCATTTATCAATTAAAATAAAATCTTATCAAGTCTATAGTCGTTTGGTACAGCACAGAAGTGTTGGTTCCCCCTGCAGTGAAGCTACAGTGGCCTCTAGTGTCCCTAAACACCTATTCCTTCATAAATCAAAGGTGGAAAAGGTAAGAGTTGAAAAAAGAAGAAATAAGAGCTAGAAAGTCCTTTGCTATCCCAGGGAAGTGAACAGCTCATGCATGTACTGACATGAGGAATGAGTGGCAAGATCCTACAACTGACCTTCCAGAAAGCAAACAAACAGAGAAAAGTCATTTGCTTTTTTCCCACAGGTCCCAGTTGTAATTTATCTCCACTAAAAGATGCTTCAAATCTCCAGTGTTGTGAATCTGAATACATTCCACAAATAGCAACCTGCAAGAAAAGAGGAGTAATGAGTCCAAACAGATTACTGTTGACAGGGAAGATTGTGATAGAAAGCAAATATGTAAATACATCAATTGGAATAAACTATCAGTCATGTAAGATACAAGAAAGATGGACAGACACATGTAAAAGAGTGCAGAGATGACTGGAGATAGCTCTGATTCTCTCAGATCCGTATAATTTCGGTCTGATTCAAGAAACTGCATAATTTCAGAAAGCATTTAGACACCCATTTTCCTGATTCCTTCTCAAGGTCTTTGCCTTTTTGACCAACATTCAACTTGAAGTTTGGGAATACTTAACAGGGATATGTGAATTTCCAATGGCCATTAACAGGTTTACATTAATTCAAGGGATTTCTTTTGTGTATCTTGTCAAAAGAGAGGAGAAAAGGGGAGAGAGAAAAATATTATATGCTAGGTCCTCCAAGCAGTGCAAGATTTTGGGCAGGACACTGGACAGTGCTAATCCAGCCATCATTAAATTGGAGTAAAGGGCCCTGAAGACTTCAGTGGCCCCTGATTCAAGTGCAGAATGCCTGAGGTTGCTTGAAAGGGCATAAGACTATCTCTATTCTGTATCTCTAATATTTTCTCCACCCCTGTTGCAGCAGAGAATCAAGAGCCAGGAACTATACAACCTATGAGGAAAGGGACTTTCACTGTATGAAAAAGCGTAGTCAGGATGCCCCCCAAAATGTTCTGGTTCAGTTATTCCTTCATGATCTGTTTATTTATCATATCTAGAAGACACCCATGGCAAGGTGCTCCCAAGGACAGTAGCTTTCATCTCCCAAGCATGAATTCTCCACTGCTGCAAGTCATACAATTTATGACTACACTGACCCAGTGACTTCAGGAACATTTCTCACCAGTCTCAAAATAGGAACAGGAATCTAAGAAGTGAAGAACGGCCAGAATCAGTGACTTTGAAGAAACTCTCAAGATGCAAAATAGAGTTTCCAAACCACGCTTCCTTCAGGGGCTGTGTTTTTCTTCATGATGCAGCATCCTCTGCATGGACCCCTGGCATGCAATTACATTGCTATTGCTACAAAGCACATTACAGTTTTTAAGTATGAGGCCTGCATTTTAAATTAATATTTTCATTCTCAGCGTTGCACTTTTTAAAAAGTCTCTAGTACAGATGGTGTGTCTACTGTTCCTTTCACCATTCCTCATTGCTTTGATTTGGAGAACTAAAGATATTCAGGTTAAGTAGCCATTGTGTACCATTCAGCTTTTATAAACAAAATAACCATGTCTACAATTCATTTAAAGGCAGCCATGGCTTTCATTAGTACAAACTCATTGACAGAAGAACATGTGTGGTTTTTTCATTTTTCTTTTTTCATTTTCAGTTTGTAGTTAATGGGATTATAGAAAATATGGTTCATACTGATCAATTTTATGGTTATTTAATCACTATTCCTTTCCTTTTAACTAGTGCAAGAGGAAGAGCACTGTCCAGAAAGTTTTTTTACTCCAAGTTTTGTCAAAAAAAAAAAAAAAATTGATTTCATGCTTCAGCAGCAAATACAATTTGAGCTGTAAGAGGTATTTGAAAAAGCACAGGGGACACATGCCTATGAATAATACCTATATTTTGATTCTGTTGCTCATGCTCTATGACCATGCAATAATGTGGCTAATAAATATTTTACAGCTTAAATTTTCATTACATTGTACAATGCAAAAGATCCCTGACCTGAATGTACTTCAGTCTTAAAATGTAATATTTATTGACAACTAAATTTTAGAACTCACTTATCCTTCAAATAGTAGGTTCTGTGGGTCTTTTGTACTGCATATGCAACAGCACACAGCACTGCAGGTGTGGCCAACAATTTGCAGTGGAAATAGATAACATTTCCAGCGCCGTTGTGTTTATTTCAACAATTGCTTACTTTGGGCAAGGGAAGAAGGGGATTGCATTCAGAAATTATATTAAAGGTATTCTTCAATTGATTCAACATGCCATATAGAATTACATTTCTCTAATAGTCTTTCTATTGATGTACTCATTTTTTAGCATTCTTGAAAATTATCTCATTATAAGCTTCCCAGCATGTGCTTTGCCTGGTACAAACTGCATCCTTTCTGCACTCAGTGCTGGTTGTATTCAGAATGAAATGCTATGCCATGCTATGCTATGCATGGACAAAGATATCTGATAATCTCAACATTTCACAGCCACAGAAGTTTATAACTACTTTCCATTTCATATAATTACATATTAAACTGTATTTTCAAAGTGCAGTAAGTTAAACATCGAAGAACCACACAGTCCACGTTAGCTTTAGTTAATTAGCTGCAGAATTAATTTCAGTTGAAAACATCTTATGGGCATGCTGAAGTTAGATGCAAAGACTTCGAGAGTACTGGAATATGTCTTACCTTCAAGTGCAATTATAATTTGCAGGTAGGCAGTCTTTGCTATAGGTGTTTTAAAAGCACCCCTGAAGCCTGTGCCAGGGCAGTAGGACTGCAAGAGGCAATGGCATCATACCACGAGCAGCTTCTGCATTCCTCCCTCTCCTCAACTCTCCCCTTGCAAGAACAAGACCACTAATCAAGATGACCATTCCCTTGTACAGGCAATTTAACTTAATCTTGCAGATAAAACAAGGTTTCCAAACCTTGGTATTGGACTTCGTTTCTGTTGCGCCTTCGTGCCTTCTGTTGGCTGGAAGAGACAAACGAAAGCAAAAATGTTAAATAATGAAAGAGCATAGGCAAAGAGTCATGGTGACCACAGGATGTTCATTTGGTATGTTTGAACATGAACAAAGGTAATTTAAGCACTGGGAAGTAGAAAATCTATGTCCTGTGTTTAGCTGACTGGAGGGGAGGGTTATAAGCGCAAGAGGGGAAAAAATCAGCTTATAATGGGCCAGCTGTAAGACCACAGGGCCACCATTGATCCAGCAGTCACAGTCATGAGCTTGGCTAGGCTTTTATACCTGTCCTAAAGCACCTTTCCAGTATCACCTGCAGGTAGTCAGATCCCAGCTCAATCTCCAGCAATGACTTTAGTGAGCACACAGTGTATCATTACATTTCCATTAATCAGTCATCACGCTGTTTCTTGGATGTAGTCTTAATTTTGGTTTCATCTTGTCCAAGTAAGTGGTAACAAGGAATTCTGGATATGAGTGATCACTAACAATGCATCTGAAATGTTGGAAATGCCACATCTTGAAAAAGCATGATTATACTAACAGTATTTTTGCCTGCTAAAAGACCCCCAAACAATACTACATGGCATGCAGTAATAATAGAATACATTTTGCTCTTGTTCATCTGAAGAGTTGGCCAGAAATGCACTGAGCTGGGCTGACTAAGCTGGAAATAAACCTATTTAAAATGCAAGGAATAGAAAAAAAAATCTTAGACATTAATCTATAACATTTGGGTGAAATTTGTTTCTATTTGCTAATTTTAATTTCCTTTACAAGATTATTCTGTACTGTAAGATAGACTGCCACTGGTAATGTCTCTATCAAAAAACAATTTCATCAACTCAGTTTCATTCCCAAATGAAATAAATCCAATGAAAATAAAAGTGTATAAGAAACAGATTCATACTATTGAGAATTTTTATAAATTATTACCTAATATCATACAACAGAAGAACAAGTAGTGGAGACCCACGTAATGAAATACATTTCTCTTTTTCACAGTCAAAAGCTAAGTTTTAAGGAGCGAGTTCGGATGGCCAGCCCACGAGGTCAAAGTATAAAGAATAGGCAGTCTTCAGTTGGAGATCGCCGGTCACCAAGTGCTGACATCGCCACCGAGGGCAGCCCAACCAAAGTCCAGAAGAGCTGGAGCTTCAACGACCGGACCCGCTTCAGGCCCTCGCTGCGGCTGAAGAGCTCACAGCCCAAACCCGTGGTCGATGGTAGGAGCTTTTCATGCCTCGTTTGCCATCATGTGCTGCTCCCAGCCTGCCCGTGCTCTCACACACCAGCACTGTGAATGCAGCCTGGGTTTAGGCAAAGAGAAAGAATCATTATTAATTTACAGTGAGGGTGGTAAGACACTGGAACAGGTTGCCCAGGAAAGTTGTGGCTGCCCCCTCCCTGGCAGTGTTCAAGGCCAGGTTGGATTGGGCTTTGAGCAACATGGTCTAGTGGGAGGTGTCCCTGCCTATGGCAGGGCAGTTGGAACTAGATGATCTTTAAGGTCCCTTCCAACCCAAACCATTCTATGATTCAGTTATATCAGGGCAGAGATACCAGAAAGCTATAGTTTCCTTCAAACAGCATGCCAGTGGGATTTTTTTTTTTATTAAGAAATCTTGTGTCAGTGGTGGATGCAGAGTGACTGATGGAAAAGGGGGTCACTAAGGAAATTTGCAGGTGGACCAAATGCATCCCAGGGGCTTGGCTGCAGCAGCTCCACCATCACAGCCTCACTCCCACCACTGGGCACAGCTGCTGCCCAAACCTGCTGCCTCTCCCTGATGGGCCACCAACTATGGCCTCTGCCAGCCAAGAGTACAACTTGTACAGCACTCCCCAGGCAGAAGAGCTTGCCAAGGAGCTGGGAAGAGCCCTCTTAACCTTCACCATGGATACAACCACCTGCCACCAAGAGATACACTACTGGGTGCTTTAGGTTTTACAGGGCTGTATCCATTTTGGTAGGGCAGGTGGTTTTACAAAAACAAAACCAGTGTTATTGCTCTTATGTATTGCTTTCTAAAGGGTATTTTGGATGTAGGAAGGACTCCTCACACATGAAGAAGTGGGTCTTTGTGAAAATGGCTCACTGACCCTGCGGCAGGCAGGAGTGTAGCCTTTTCCCCATGCTGCCTCCCCACAGGAATCAACTCTGCCCCTCTCTGTGCTCAGTTCACCATATAGGGTCCTCTCAGACATTAAAGTAGCCACTCACTGTTTAGGCAAAGATCTTCATCTACAAAAACCTGCCAAAATGGAAACAGTGACTGCCCTAAGCAGGAAGCACCAAAGGGGGGGAGAACAGCCCCCAGCAGGCAGGAGCTGAAAGTGTGGGACGAATCCAGCCCCTGCAGAAGTGGGTCCTGCACTGGGAGGTACACCACACAGCTCTGGGGTCAGTGCTGCCCAAGTGGGTTTGGATTTGGGCTTCTCCATTCACATTTTTCCCAACTTAGGAATGTTTTGTCCTTTCCTGTGAGACCCCCAGACGGAAAATCAGGGAAACAACTGACCAGCTACAACAGGAGGCAGTGACCCTGACTGTATGAGAAAGGTACAGCATAAATAATCCAAGTAAAGAGAGATAACTTCAAACTCTTCCTGTGATGGCAATCATGCATGTTACAGCCAACAATTATGGTAAAACTAATTAGACAGAAGTGTGATTTTGGTGCCTGCTTCCTTTTTAAGAGCACATTATCACAGACGTGTAGGTTGCAAAATACCCATTGAACTGAAATGCCCCATCCCTCAGCCGAGAGGGGCCTACGCAACACATCTCGTCAGGAAAAGCCTGGGTAAATAAACATTTCCTGAAGGGCAAACAAGACAAACCAACAGTGTTTGCTAAGGTCATCGTTCCAGTCTAGACCTCCCCCGCAAAGACCTCTCAGATGCACAAATCTCAAATTTGGCCACATTGCAGTCAGCTGCTGAGGTGTACCAGCCACCAGGCTGCTCGCCAGGTTGCTCACTGCTCCTCACTCAGTTCTGGGGCACAGGCCCTGAATCATGTCCTGCAGCAGCTGTGGCACAGGGGCTGTGTGGTGCCAGCTTGGGTCTCATGCTGATGGGGAGCTGGGACAAGGACACTTGCTCTGCAGTGGGAAGTAAGAAATGCTCTAGGTACCAGCGTGGAAATTGAGCTACCCTGAATAACTTAGGCTTCCTGTGTAATCACTTCTATAGCACAAGTATCTCCCCAAAACCACACCAGAAATTATTTCATATGTTAAACCCTCCCTGTAACTCACACTGTGCCTGGAAGTGAGCTAAGAAAAGAATAATTTGTTGAGCACACTCCGGGGGTATCAGGGGCTCACTGGTGCTCCAGTCCTACAGCTTGCACCTCGCTCAAACATCTGTTTAGTTTTTCATCAGCTCATTTGTCATAGAAACTTTTCCACAGCATGTCCTCTATTTTGTCCTGTATGTATTGTTGTCAATAGCAATGATCTGCATGAGAAGACCATGTTCCCTTTTATTGTCTCCCTTTAATGGAAAAGGTGGCATAAACAGCACCTTGGGTATTTCTCTAGATGAAAGATAACAGCAACAACGGAGCGTTCACTGCTGTGTATAACCCTTAAAGATCTTCCTGCTCCTCAGGGCGAGTGCAGTCTGTTTCCTTGTCAGAGGCTTCCAGCTACTAGTCCACCCTTATTATGAACTGGAGCCAACAGATATGACCAATTTCTCATCCGTGGCAGGATGAACAGCCTCCATTGTCTCCAGCTTTTAGGCAAATGCCAAGTTTCCACTCTGGGACCTCATCCAGCTACTTCTAGGACTGGTATAATCAGCAAGGTGTCCAGTGTGCTCATTGCAGAAAGGCAGCTCCTTGCTACCTTACCCCATCTGTTGCACGAAAAGTCAGGCACTACCAACATTGGTTTCTTTCTTTATTTTAATGTGTTACCAATCTCATAGTTTGATATTCTTTCCCCATTTGACAGCTCAATGAAAAGGATCTGAAGATGATGTATTTAGTTTAGGATATCTTGCATTTTTCAGTGGATGAAAACACAGAATTTGCAGCATTTATTAATATCTCTCAGTTGTCAGGTCCTGCAGTTTCCTCCTTGAGGCATGGTCCAAAGGACTATTTTGGTGCGCTGATCTTCCAGCTAAACTAGAAGCCACCCCTTTTTAGATGAAAGTCTGGGCATAAAACAATGCCCTTGTACAGATGGTGCTTCTGGTGATTCTTCTCCCGTCTGGAGGAGAAGAAATGATACTGGCAATAAATAGACCCTTTGGACAGAGGCGATATAATACTGGGTCCCCAGCTGGGGTTGTAAATTATCTTTCATTAGCACAGGCAGAGGAGGAGCTACCTCTCTATGAAGGTGAGGTGCACTGAACTCTGTGTAAAAAAAAAAAAAAAAAAGGCAAAGAAGCAAAAGGAAAGATAAATTTTTAGCATATGAGGATAATAGAAGGCAGCTTGTCAATGCAACAGGGCTGAGTTCTGATAAAGGACGTGGTTGGAATCTGGACCAAACTTATCAGAAGGAGACTGCTGGAAAACCTAAGCATTAGTCATTAGAAGCTATCCTGTAAAGGGAGGCTTCTAACCCAGACAGAGCTTACGAAGGCAGCTAAGAGTCTAACATAATTGAAAATGTAATGGCCTTACTCTGAGGCTACCCAGTAACAAAAGCTTACTAACACTCTCCTGCTGCATACTAAAACCACAGAAGGAGAGTTCCTTGGCAGCAAGAAAAACACTTAAGATGGCCACAGGTATCTCCCAAAAGGATTTTTGGCATAGCAGCCATAGAACAATATGGCCAAAACTGATGCACAAATGGCTTTATTTATGGGTAGCAACAGTCCTCTGAAACTGCCTATAAACCATTTATTGCTATTGCCAAAGTGGGCCTGTCAACAGCAGCAATTATTTCAGCTACATATGTGCATTTGCAAATTGAATCCAAACCCGAGAGAGCTTTGATGGCTGGAGAGAGCTTTGATGGTGTGGATGCAGACAGCCTCTAGAGCATTTAACAACAGCACAGGGGAGTGAAATCAAAACCAAAGATTTATGTAATCTGATTTTAAATATATGTCCTGTCTCTGGTAATATGTGGCTTGCAACTGCCAGAACCCTTGTTGAAGAGGAGACCCTGCACAAATTAACGAATGTGCCAGGATGCTAAATTTTCAGTCCTTGCTATCAGTTTAAAAGGGAATTATCAGGACCAGGCTGATCAAAGGGAAATCTTCACCACTCAAGAACAGTAAATAGTGAAGTTTTACAAAGCACACACTTAGGCTACCAGAATCATCTAGAGTCATGCAAGACCCTTCCCAAAGGGATGCCATGTCACATGGTGAAGGAGCTGCCTGACCTTAGAGCTACACACAGCCACCACCATGCCTGTATACTAAGGGAGCCTGCAGCCACCTCTGGCCCCGAGGCCTCCATGTGCAGCACAGCTTGCCTCCCTGCACCAAAACCAGGGAAACCGCAGCCAAACTGCCTATGGGGAAAGGCCATCAGTACATGAGAATGCCCACTGGCCGGGGCCAAACCCATGCCAGAGTCTGTGCAAGCAATTAAATAGGACAGGTGATCTCATGCATTGCTTAAGGTGCTGTGCCTGTGCCTAGTTCGATCCAACCATAGAGACTCAGCTCAAAAAATCTCCCCTCTTTACTGATGAACAGAACCTTTTCTGCTTAAATCATGCTCCAGTCTTGCACAGCCACAGCTGAAGTAATGAACAGATATTATGTTGTGCATGCAGTTCTCAGTGAGGGACAAAAATGCCCTATTTTACTTGTTTTCTACCATCCCATGCTTCTAAGCCTCTGCATGAGTTATTGTGCCTTTACTGTAACCTAGAGACATTGTATGGCTTTTTGAATAAAACATCAAAAGCCTTCAGCACTGGAGATATTACAAACATATTTCATTTGATTAATTAAAAAGAACTCTCCAAGGAAATATTTTATTTGTTGCACCATCCCTGAACATTATACGCTCACATGACCTCTAGCCTTTCATTCCCTACAGAGTACATGCACAAAATCCTCAGGGTTGAGTATATTATAAGAGCCATGGAAAGAATGCAATTGTGCATTTCAGCCCCCATGTCCTCAGTTACTACCATGTAATTTATGTATTGCAAAAATGACAGGTTTTCCTTTCAGTAGCACAAACATCTTGACCTTGTATAAGGTTCACTTGATGTGGCAAAGGTCCTTAATTTGGTTGCTTTTACGTCTCAGCTAGCTTAAATTTGATGATTCAAAATGAAGCTGCATGATGGCAAAACAAAGCTACTCAATTTGTATAAACCCCGTATGATGAGACTAAATGGCATTTTACAAGCAATATGTCAATTTGTGGGAGACGGGAGATTTATTTTCTTGTGATTGTTTAGCTTGATGATAGACCTCTCATTTATTACCCTTGTCACTGTAATTAATTAGGAAAATCTTATAAAAATAATCTGGCAGTCTGATCTAAGATCCAAGTAATTTTTTCATTTTAAGTAAATAAGTGCAGGCCATTGGTTTTGAGGCATTATTTTAGTTTCTTCCAACCAAGGTCCTCTGGCCATATGAGTCCATAATTTAGTCTCGCTTTTTATGATACATCTTGAGGAACTTGCTGTGCACTGTTGCTCACTGGACTGAGCTCTTCCTCAGTGGTCACAGGTGAATAAGTAGCAAGCTCAGCTCCATGAGGGATGGCAGCAGACCACCACAAAGAAGTATGATTTGCATGGATTTCAGACAACCTCATCTGCAGTGAAGAGTAAAGAAATTAGTTAAAAGAAGTCATTCTGAGAGGATGCTCATAAAACTTCCCAACCACCATGTAACCCATGTGCAGCAAATCTGAAACATTTGAGAAATGTTGCTGGGGAAATCCCTCATGTCTTTTTAAAATATAGGACTGCCCTGTGGCTACCTGAATCTAAAGCTGCCGTCCTCCTCTCTCCCTTTGCCCATGGCTACCACCTCCTTCAAACAACAAGACCTGGAAATCTCCCAGGGTGCAGGACCTCTGTAGACCTTTTAGAATATCAGACATCACATCAACTGAAGTGTGCTACAAGGTCTTGCAAGGTGAAAGTGAATTAGGTGTGACACTTAGCTCATTAGTCCCCAGCTCTGGATCTTATTATATATAGCTGCAATTTCTTTTACAGTTTTAACTTCTCGTATGTGGTGTATCTAGAAATACACTAAAATCATATGTTTAGGGTCACCTAGAATTTTCTGTTCTTACTCCTCTCACTTGGCCCTTGAAATTTGCTGGCTATTGTGCCACTATTTAATATCAGCCATATTTAAAATCAGCCATTTTAACTGCATAATTATTGTGCGTATAATGAATTGTTTTTAGAAAGTGTCCTGGTCCTCCATATCATTACTCAAAAAGAAAAGGACTCCTTTTCAGTTAAGCAGTGGGAGCTGTTCCATGAAATATTGCCAGTGCAGAAAATTTCTGAGACGTTAAATAATAACTGAAGATAATTCAAAGTTGTTAGAAGGGAATGCAAGTATTTTAGATATTTGGAACTTGTGTGCATTATATGATAATTGATATAAATTAGGTTTCTGACCTTAAAAAATTGCACTTACAAAGAAAGGGGACTAGATAATTATACCCAGAATATGTGAAAAATGTTCCACCAATCCTATCTTCCATTTTGGCAAAATCTGAGCTTTTTTTGAAATGCTTGCACAGATAAAAGGTTGTTAGGGATACTCGTTTTGATGTTCTGCTTCATACAGCACTGCAGCTACCAAATTCCAGTTCTGATACCCTCTTGTCTTCCCCATCTGGCAAGTTTTTTCCCTTTTCAGGAGGAAGCCAAGGGAGAAAGGAACAGGCTATGCATACACCACTACTGCACCCCTCATGGGTACTGCCGGCAGGGTAGAGGCTCAGGTCGTGCAGAAGGGAAAGGGAATTCCTACAAGCTGGTGCAGAAGTGCTTCTCCTTCCAGTAGACACCAGTTTCCTTACTTTCCTGAGAAACTGCTTTCTGGCATAGAAATGGCTACCATGACATAAAAGCTCCCTGTAAACAGTGTTTTCAGATGTTGTCACACTTGTTGCTTTCTTAATTTTGCCACTTGGATACTGTTGAGTGCTACCAGAGATTTTCGTGTTATTTTCTAGACAAATATTAAGCATCTCATGTGAGGATCACATAATGGAAGTTTACTTGCCCTACCACCTTCCTTCTTTCATGATTAGAAGAAAGCTTTTTTTTTTTTTTTCATTTTTGTTCTTTTTTTTGTTTTTAAGGGATCAAGGAAAGAAATACATGATTCACTCCCTTGAGCCCTTTTTTTCTGGCCCCTGCTCTGGAAAGCATGTAAACATGGTTTGCTGCCTCTCCCTCTTTGGGGGAGCTTTTTGCATTCTTATCATTAAGCATGCGATTAAGTTCCATCCCACTTCGTGTTGTTTTTTTCAGTTAATTTTTCCTACGGAGCTTAGCGAGCAATCACGGTAACATGATTTATGTGAACTCTTTACTGAGAGTCAGCTTGTGGATGGTTTAAAGCAACGGAGAATTTGAAAGAAAAACACTTCTAGAGGCAGTGAAGGGAATTTGTATTCATGATTCAACAAACAAGAAAATAATGAGAGCTTGTGAAGAGGTGAGAAATTTCATGAAACAAATTTAAACACAGACACTAGGCTGAGACATTGTATTTTGATAAAGGGAAATTGCATAAGTTGCATGAACATAAACCATGAAGATGTTTGTACTTAAAACAATTTTTGAGAGAAAAATGTAACTGAGATTTTGTGTAACACTCTGTGCATTATGACATTAGTGGAAATATTATAAAATATGTGCAGGTTGCCTCATTTTTTTAGAGAAGATGAACTAAATCCCTAATTCTCCACAGTCAATGCTCAGGGTGAAGAAAGGTACTTCAAAGGCAGTGTAAAGCTGAGTGAACTGCACCTACCTCATGTGCATCCTAGGTATTACCTACCTACAGCAGCATAAAAGGGGCACTATATTGCTTTCAAAAGGGGCTAAAAGAACAGAAAAATATTAAGACTGTGAAGATGCTAGCAATGCTTCTTGAACAACAGGGGTCACCTGAGCTCAGTGGCCATTGAACAGTAAGGCCATGAGGAGTCTTAACACTAAAGCAGATAGGTGCCTGGGCACCCATGCTGCAGCAGACCTCCGCATCCTGACCTCCAATAGAGCTCATCATGTGATGGGACAGTCTGTCGTCCAAAAGCTTTGGATTTATGTCTAGCTTTACTTGCTGAGAAGTTAGATGCACTGAATTCTCCATTTTCTGCCTGACCATTCATGCAGAAAATGAGTCTGGATATGAGTGAGCCATGTTGGGATGCCCTGCACTGCTGCCCTGGGCAGCCAGATCAGCTCTGTGCTTGGAGGAGGCTGCTGAGCGGGACGGAGAGGAGGCTGTGGAGCTGCATTATTAATTGCTTGGACTTCAATTCCCAAGTTGAACTCTGGATTTTGAATGATGGTTATAAATTATGACTTGATATAACTCAGCACCTGTGAAAATTAGGCCACCATCCATTTTTCACCTTGAGTCATGCATTGCAGTGAAAATCAATCAGAATTTTTTTCCCAAATCAGTGCTTTTTTTACCAAGTTGACACAACACTGTGCTGTAACATGAATGATCAAGAGTCACAGGCAGATCATCAAGTTTAGGCACCCATTTAGGTTTTGCCATGTCTAAATGGTGGGTACTCAGGCTCAGCAGAATGATTTCGATCACCTGCATGAGGAGCCCTACCTACCTCCTACACAGTCAGAGTAAGTTTTAAGTGCTTCTGAAGGCTTCCAAAAAAAGAAGTCAAGGGGTCTATGTTGGGATCATGATACTGATCACTATGTTAGGAGCACTTTCACAGGACTGACTATTCATGGCGTCAGCACATGCACTTAGTAATGCTGAATTGTTGTTACTAGCTTATGGCAGTTCCCAGAAAACAAAGAGTACAAAAACTTTTCTGATTCTGTTCAACAGGCACATAATTACTTGAATGTTACTGATATTGAAAGCATGAGGGTGATCCGAGTATTGTTACAGTTTTCCCGACACCAAAGCATGTTATTAAACAACAGAAAACACTTCTAAGAAAGCACACATGGTATTTACAGAAATGATAAATCAAGCTTTGCGCGTAACTTTTGCACAAAGCCATATGAAATGCAGCTACAAACTCATAAATTTTTTGGTGGTGACATACAATGTTTCAGAACAGTGCAATTTTTAGCCCGTTCATTTGGGGTGATCATAAATGACTGGAGTTTGCATGAAGAATGCATAAATACTCTGAAAAACAGGGAAATAGCAAGACAGTTTTAATTACTTGTGCATTCCTCTCTTCTATTTCTTAGTAATTGATGATTTGGTGTGTGATTAAATCAAAGACTGCTTGTAAGGAAGAAAGAGGAAGAAATTAAAAAGTGGCAGACACAAGACATTAACCCAAAGTAAACAGTGTCAAAGATCATAAGATAATGGCGGATGCCTCATCAGTTGTGAAATAAATACTTTCCAGATTGACATTTAGGATTTAAACACATCCTGAATTGTAAAGATGCTGGTGTTAGAAATGAGAATTTTTTTCTGGATTCTCAGACTAGCTGACACCCCTTCTTGAGGAGGCTTGCAGAGATATGTCTAAATCTGTATTAAGAGACACTCTGGCCAGTTGTGACCAGATTCATGAGCTGCCCAAGCAACAGACTTAAAAGGCCTGTTTAGCTGTTGACAGAGGCTCCTGGAGGGAATGAAGGACCTGTGCTAACCCTAGGAAGGCCTGGAAAGCAGACAGACTCATGTAGAGCAGCTGCTGCCCAAGGTTGCCTGTGGACCCCACTTGTTCCATGCACAGCCACCACACTGGAGAGCAGGAGATGTGGCCAGAGGTTATGGGGAAGGATGAAGAAGCAGATGTGTGCTGGGCTACGCATGAGCTGGCGCAGGAGGGTCTACCTGCCCCAGTTAAGGCTGGGGAAGGCTCTCCCTGGGAACAAGCAGCAGCATTGAGTAGGGCTCATCAGAGGCCATAGCTTAGCCCTGTCTGGGAACTGGCAGAGATTTTAACAGCTGGAGCTGCTGAAGCAGCCAAACTGGCCCCAGCATGGCCTCAACCTCGAGGATGAACTCGAGAGGGACAGAAGCAATACAAGTACATCTCACCTCATAACTATGTTGTACACAACATGAGATTCCACTGGAAAAAATCATCAGAATGTGAACTTTGATTTCAGGGGGTTTTTAAGCTGGATTTTTTTTTTCCAAATTGTTATTATGCATTTCCCGAACTTTTTCCCAAGTCTGCTCAGTATTATAAAGAAACATGAATGTTTCCTATATGAATCAAACAAGGTTTACAGCTTTTCAGAAGTTTTATTGACATGTGGTATTGAGTGCCTGCCATAATGAAGGAAATTCACATCAGTGGGAATATGAGGAAAAAAAAAAAAAGAAGGTGATTTCTTAGGCACAGTATCTCTTCTTAAAGCTGGCTTAAATCTAAAAGAATTTTCCAGTGTCTGTCTGAAGTTTTTGCTGCTTTTTTTATTTACCCGTGAGCAACATGAAATACTATAATTGCACCATATTGTCACAAAACAGTTTTGCAAAATACACTATGTTAAGGAAGCCTTTTTATTAATGACTTGGCACATGACCCAGGAACAGTATCAGTAAGAGAACCATTCAGAAACATGTTTATTTTAAACTTCAAAGTTGGAGTCTCCTGTTTCACTGAGTTTACATGGTTGTAGCTCTTGTGATCATAGCAGAATTATTCCTAATTTATACTGGCATAACTGAGTAGATTCAAACCTTAGAGAGCCACTGGAAATACCAGTGGCATAAAAAGCTCTGGTTTTCGTATGGCTCTTAGAAATGAGATGGGACATTTCAGCACTGGGAGAAGTAACTGGAGAGGCTGATCAGACATGACACCTGGAAAATTAGTGTCGTGGAACACTTAGCACCTTCACAGATAGAGTTTTAGGTAGTGTATATACCTATCAAACTAATTACATAGTTTATTTTAGCTAATTACATTATATGGCAGGGATCCAAATGTTGGTTAGGCAGGATAGGTGGAGAGATGTATATATTTTATCTATAAGATAAGCCGAGTCAGGAGAGAATCTTGTGAGAGAGTGTGAGAAAAAAGCACTCATCATCATTGTAGGCACAACGTACAGTAGTAGCATGGAAAGGGGGATTTCAAGGTTTTGTATAGAAATTTCACCTTTACCATGTTAGACTGAATTTTTTTTAAAGTTGCATTTAATTGTTTCATGTGTACTTGAAGGCACTGTTAACTTGGCTATAAGCCATCTTTCTGTCTATTAAGTCGGTCTGTCAAAGATAAAACCTTCTGCTCTTCAAAGCTACATTAGATGTTCCTCATGGATGTACCAGTTCACCAATATTCAAAAGAGAAACTGTATTATTCTTTAGGGCAATGAACTAGTCAGAATCATCAAAATAAATTATTATAGCCAAATATTAAATCTGTGAAGACAACAATGCAGGAATACCAATTTGAAGATGCAGCCTAGTACAATGCTGTTTATTCTAAAGTAGCATTCCTATTAGATTTTAAAGGTACCATTAAATTTCCAGGCACTTCTGGCTGACAAAGAATACTTTTCATCTTTAATTTACCGTTTTGTGAAAAACGAACTTGCAAAAAAAGTCCTGCAATCATTTGTGTCTGATTGTGCCTCAAATTTGCTTGTAATAAAAGCCCCTGAAGTGGTTTACTTGCAGTGTTTCCAGATGACTAAGCCTATGTTTTAATAACAGCATGAATATAGGTAGAGACATAGAACTGGCAAGAAACCTCCTCTGATATTGAGAGTTACTGAATCCCATCCTTTTTTCCCTATCTTGTATGTCACTATTTCATTTTACAGTCTCTGCTTCATGAAGCAGAGACACTTACATATTGAAACATACTGACCTTGAGTGAAATTCTTCACCTGGGCACTTGGACTTCATGCAGGTGAAGAGAGATGGTTTGGGAGGAAAAAACATCTATTCTTATGACAGGTTTCCTGTATTTCATGTGCTTTTGAGACATGACCCTGCATTCCTTGCTCTGTTCCCACTCCAGCCCATTTTAACTTTGTAAAACTTCTTGGTCTTATGTCAGTCATATATTGAGGGACACAGGGCACTTCTGAAATTTCTAGTTAGTTCTCAAATGGTAACTGCAGAGGTGGTGTTAGGAAAGGGTAGAGGATCCATGTTTTTTCAGGCAAGTAAATACAGTAACTTGGCTTAAGTTACTATTGCAAAGGAAGGCTGCAATATCTATATGGCTCTGAGGTTCAAGGTGGCAATCAATCCATGATGGATGTCATTCTATATTAAGTTCTGGCAAAGCGGTACTTTGTTTATTTTCACCTGTAATAAAGTGTTGGATCATTTCACAGCCTCCTTAGTAAATGAAATTGATCTTCCCCTTTGTCTCTTCAGTGTCAGGTTGTGCCACAGTGGTAAAAAAAAATAAATTAAAAAATATATATATAACTTCATAATCTTTTGATTCTGTCATTACATCTGTTAGCTCATCACTTTCCCTTAAGACAGAGAATGTGATGAAAAACAGTGAGACACCAGGAACAGATATACTGGAACTAAAGTATTAATTTGAAAAATAACAGGGCTTTCTTCCTTTTGTACTTTTCCTGTTTACACTGGGGACTCCCCAGGCCTTTTACGGCACAAGCGCACACACAGACAAGTGCATCATATAGTCTGCAAACTTAGGATGCTCTGTCTTATTTGATTTGTAGTCCTTATTTTTACAAAACCACTGTGCAAGCAGTTAGAAAACACTAAGGAAAAGATTTTTAACTGCTGCTTGTTTTGTCTGCTTTTTTATTTTGCAGCTGACACCAGCCTTGGAACAGATGATGTTTATGATGATAAAGGGTGCCAGTGTGATGTGTCAGTAGAAGATCTCACCCCTGCTCTTAAAACTGTCATCAGAGCAATCAGGTGAGTAAAAAATACTGAATGAATAAATATTTGAGATTTCTTTAATTAAGATACTAATTAACTGAATGTCAATTAATAAAATTGGCCAACTCAGTGCCAAACCGATACATTAGTTTAACTCATTACATGGCTATATTTGTTACATAACTAATGCTAATATAGTTTATTTATGTTTCCTTTTCATCAGAATTTTATTTATAAGTCTAAACATTTTATCTGTTCTGTTAGAAGCTTTTCAATGTTTAAAAAAGTTACATGATTTGAATCAGAAAATTGAGTAATGAATGCTGATTTCCACTATACTTCCTGTAATCCACTTTATTATAATCCAGTTTGATATATTTTTACTGAATGTATATCACCTCACCTGGAGAAGTTATTTTCTTTCAAAGTGTGTATTTTGATTGCATTTGTGTATTCCTGAAACTCTCATGTAAGTTTTATTTCAACTTTTTCTGGTAACAGAACAATTACATTAATTGAATTTTGAAAACCCTTACCTGCCATTATCCATTGAACTAAATATAACCCAAATAATTTCAAATACTCTCTTTCTTTTCCAAGAAAGCAGCAAACTGCATTGAAACTGCACGATTTAACTGATATGACTCAACTATTCAGATTACTTCCAAATTTTTTTCTGCACACTTGGCTTACCAAAACCCAAGTCATTTCACCACTGAGGCTGAGAATAACAATTCTGCATCTCCACTTGCTATAAATTAGCCACTAATCTCTCCCACCTCTGCTTGAAAATGCTGGTGTTTCACTAGTTTGCAAGTAGCACGTACATCTTGCTTTGGAAACATACCTTTGTTTGAGATCTGTAAGGCCGTCATATGCAATGATCTTCAGGCTTTTGTTTAATGCTATACCTTAATCTCTCAAAATCAAGAGACTGATAATTCAGTTCGTCAGGTAGCTGATACTCCTCTTTCTGATTATTCAGAGTATCTGTTACCTGACTACACTGGGATCTATGCAAACATCTAAAGAAGGATCTGAGACACTTTATAGTAACTGTAGAATTTCAAGATGATAACATCTGCCTATATGGAAACTTTGTGCCTCATTTTGAAGTTTGTTTTTAGCAACGGCCTTGAATTGCAAAGGCAGTGGGGGAGGGAGGAGGCTGTTTTTCTTTTCTTGCTGGTATACAGGAGCAGATGAAGACAGAAGGTACTTGAACAGCTTCATAAGACATTGTTTAAAAGACCCCAAATGTAAGCACATACAGTTGAATCCATTCTGGCTACATCACCTTGAAAAACCGAAATAAAGGAAAGTAACTATTCTTTTCCTGCTTAGAGCTGGGTACAAATTGTTTTACAATTATACAAATGGTCCTTTTGTTTGAGGGAGAAAATGAAATTAGCAGAATTAAATCATGCCTGTTGGTTCACGGAGGTAGGGTGTCTTATTTTTGGAATCAGCAGGAACTGGGGGTTTTTTCTGTGAAAGGAGCCTACAATTGGCTGGGTACTCTCACATTGAACAACCTTGAAATAGCAGAAGACAAATCCTGGTTTATTTATAATCTTTCCTTTTGGTAATTTTAAAGTGTACTGCTTCAGTTTTGACCTTACTTCCTTTCATTTTTCCCAGGACTACTTTATTCTTCAAAACAACTTTTTGATTTTAAACAAACCTTTAAACTTTCATTTTTAAATGGTCAACACAGGAGATTAAGAAAATAGCCCTTTCCTGAAGAAGTTCTTAACATATTAGCCCTTTCCTGAAGAAGTTCTTAATATATTGGCCCTTTCCAAAAATAAGAATCCCAAGCAGTCCTGCTGAAGACCCACTGGGCAGACCTGTCCAGTAACACTTCAAGCTGTCAGCCTCCTCCTCTCAAAGCCCCTGAGCTGAGTTTTCCACAGCCCATCTCTTGTACTTCTCCCTCCACCCTCCATACTACACACTGTTTTTCAGGAAAGATCAAGTAGGGCAGTAGGGAAAGTAAGGAAAAGCTGCTCGATGCATTCGCACAGTGTTGGGTGAGCAGGGAACAGAGGAGTAATGTGGTGAATGGTGGTGTGCTCCAAGGTGTGCCTTGGGCCAGGCCAGCATCAGTCCCACTTCCCTGCAGCCCCCGGCTGGGATCAGCGCAGGGCCTGAGCCTTTTTTCCAGCAGGTTTTGTAGCACTACTCAAACAGCCCTGGTCTCATTGTGAACAAAAAGCCATAAACATCTTTCCGAGTTCCTGAAGACTAACAAAAAACATGGCATTTTCCAGCTCTCTCTATTAGTTCACAATTTTATATATATATATAAAAAAGAGAATAAAAAGATGAGGATACTTCGTTTTCATATGTTGCAGTATCTCTGATCATTTTTCATAGGAAGAGGCATTAATTTTGTAATACTCTCCACAATGGAAATGATTGAATTATTTTACTATTTATGGAATACAAAATTAGATTTGAGAAGCATAAAGATGCAATAGGAAATAACTGCAATGGCAGAAAGATGAACTTGCTGACCTAAGAGGTCTTTTCTCTCTTTAACTCTAGTGATTGCATAGATATATTTTCATTAGTTGTTAATAAGAAATGATAATAATAAATGTAACTAAACACAATGAAACTTGAGAATTCTTGAACTGATAAGCTGTATAGTTGAATACTCATACATATTTAATAGCCAAAGAAGGAAAATCTAATTTACCATTTATTTTCAGTCTATGCAATGTTTCTGCCACACTTACGAGATGTATTTTTAACAGCCGTTATGAATTTGTTCAATTACAGTATTTCAGAATCCTCTATTTCTTTTAAATCACAACACGTTGTACATTTTCTGCCCAGATGGTCTTTAGAGTCCAGGCAAGGCTCTTAGATGTGTCTTTGCCTACAACACTGTGCTTGGGAGAAAACAATGTCTCTGGTTCCTAGGGGATGGGTTAGTCCGGGTCAGGACCAAGAGAGAAGGCCATATTGACACACTCACCTCTCATGTAGCAGAACTACCTCTCAGCCAACTTTGTCTGTTGGCCTCTCTGTACTGAATCCTGATCTCTCCTGCACTTGGCAGTTTGTCAGAAAGAGGGATTATTTGGCAAACTAAGGGTAGAGAGACAGAGGAACCAGCACGACTAGATCTGTGTGCACCTCTTTCCTGATGAAGTGAGCAAACAAACAACCTGCGCGCACGTCATCTAGCTATGGGCAAATCAACTTACTTGTCTTTTAATCTTTAAGGCAGGAACCATGTGTGAGTTCACCTGAATCCCAGTAGAACAAAGCTCCATTTCTTCTCGAGAGAGTAACAAGACTGATGAGATACATGTTTAGAAAAATAGCATGAGTACGACAAGATGCACGGAGGATTAGAGATGTTCTGACTCAGTGCCAGTCTCAGTAAAGTGCACTAATAACAAGTAGAATCATTTTTAATATTGGAAGAGGCAACATGAATGGAAATTAAAATGCAACAAGTGCCAGGAGAGAGGCTGCTTTTTATGGCTAATTCTGACCAGAAAATTGTCATGCTTGTGACTTGAATACTTTTACAACAGTGTATTGTCTATTACATTAGAGTTTTAAAATACCACCTCGCTAGACGGCACACACCAATTTAAGAACACAAACAATGTTTTTAAAAAATCATGGGGACTACATACTTTGTTCATTTTCGTTAATTCTTGCTTTCAGTTACTGCTGTTTGGTCAGTACTGGCAGTTCGGTATTACCGGTAGCGACTCGGTTTAGTTTATGATGAGTCTTGTTTGCCCCCTCGTGGTGTAACTAGAAAAGATGAGCCGGAGTTCTGTTTCTCCTGCCTGTGTAAAGGGCTGGTGCTTCAGATACTTACTTGCGCTATGAATCACCTTTTTCCCTTTTTTATAGGTAGGTTATATCCACCTGTGCAAGCATAACTGGTCCTTTCGTTTTTATCCCACAGGAACACACCAGAATAGGCAACTTCTTGTTCTAGAAGCACGAATGAAGGAAGCTCAAAGGCTTTTTTGTTCACAATTCAACTACCACTTTTGAATATGCTCTATATAGTTGTAATAATCTCTCAGTTTGGGTGCTCAATCTTATCAATTTTAATTACATAGTTATTTAAAGATATAGAAGAAGAATTTATTTTTTCAATTGATGGTAAATAACTATGGTGAATCGACTAAATGTAATAACTGCAAAGCAGTTGCTAGGCTTCATCACTGAAATAATTCAGTTTTGTTTTTTCTTAATTAACTTTCAGGCTTTTAAAAGCCAGTTGTTAGAACCCTTTTTTTTTTTTTCACATTTTTTTGTAAAATTTCATATATTCAAAGCAAAAAGAAGTAAGCAATATGGGTCTGTTCCAAACCCTGCTGAAGTTAATTAAGATGGCATCCGATGAACTAATACCTAAAGCAGAAATAGTACAGTTACACCTCACTGATATAGCCATGATGCTTTCAGTCCTGTGTTTGACTTCTGAACATTATGAAGAAACTGCCTTGATAACTAAAAAACCCGTTAAAAAGCTGCGAAGCAGTAATGAAGGCTTTTGTGCACACTGATTAAGAAGCTTCTATGGCTGTTAATTAAAATTAGTCTTCTGCCTCTTTTCTTGTAAAATCACCCAGTTGTGGCAAATTCAGTTTTCTTCAATTATGCTATTAATCCTCTGGCTTTGCTTTTCTAATAGAGTTTTGTATTTTTACTTTATCAAGAGTATGAAGTAAAAAATTGTGACCACCAAAACAGAGAGAATAATAAAAAAAGAACAATACTTTATCGTAGCTACATCATTTACTCTTTGTAACCTGAATAAAGAACTAGATTGCACGAGATTGCCTGCACTGGCAGACTATTATGAACAGAGTATCTTGGCATAATTTGACAGCTAAAAGAAAAAAAATCCTCATCCCAGAGGCCTTCAGATCACACAAGACACCAAAAGCCATTAGTCTGTAGAACTGGTTGACAACAGAGAAGAGGAAAGTGCATCATCTGATACATTTAAGCTGCATGAAGATCAGTCCTGAACTGTCATAGTGATGTACTACTCCTAACAGGCCTTTTCCATTTTTAATTTCTATAATCAGAATCATACTTCAAGCTCCATACCAGTGACAAGCAATCTCATTTTTAACTGGAAGTTACCAGAATGGGAAGTATCAACGACCTAAGTATTGTAGAAAAAGGCTGATATTATTTGGAAGAACATTTACATATAATACAGAAAACAGTAGAGGATCCATCAACACTATTAATCTGACACTACATACCTATTATCATAATGTCTGTCCTAACTATAAAAAATATGTTTTTCCTAAATTCCACTAAAACACTACTAATCTATTTTTATCACAAAGAGCCATGTTTTGTTTTTTCTTATCATTCATTGTCTTACAACTGCTAAATTCTTACCACAATCAACATGGAGGGACTATATTAGCATGAAATATTGGGGTTTGGAATTGCAATAGATAGTAAAAACCTGCAATTTCGCACTAATGGGGAATCATAAACTCTGTAACACAAGCCAGAATGGCCAACACACCTGATGCCTTGACTTCTCTCCCAGCTTTCCCATGGTTTTCTCTTGTGCAGTTTTCATGTAAACCAAAGAGAACTGAAAGTTTTACCAGCTGACCTGGAAAATTGGCTCACTGTCATTGACTTCCCATATTTGTCATTTCTATTATTTAAAATTTGCAATTTAGTATCAAGCTTTTCATCCTAAGAAGAGCAATTCAGTGGACATCACTTGCGCAAGACACATAAAATACATACGCCACTCATCAATTTTGGATACTTTCTGTTTCCTGATACATACTATTTTGCAAAAAAAACCCCAAAACAATAATTCCCATAGATTTCAATATGAAACAAACATGAAAACTGAAGACATCAAAATAAATTAAAAGCAAATACTTAAGCTTGAATGTTGATTAAAAATAAAAATTGGTTAAAAATTTATGTGGTGCACAATTTATGTATTTTTTTTTTTTACAAGATGGAAAACAAAGAACTTAAAATGAGCACCAGAAAAAGAATACTGTTATTTATGCTTTTGTAATCAATTTTTTCTCTAACAAAGACAGATTAAGTGTAAGCACAAATGCAGCTTACAGGATATCTCAGTCAAGCCAGTGGGACTAATCCCAGGTTTAAGTTAAGCATATACTTGAGTACCTTTCAAATCAGGCACCTGCCATAAGCCAAATAGGTGTATACTAAACATGCTCTGCACTCTTTAGAATAGTGTTACCTGATGTCTCTTACAATTCAAAGTGATAGCTACAATCCATTTATACTTACACATTTGTACATAGAAGAACAATTCCATAAAGAGAAAGTTCACTTGCATTTCCATTTTAAAATTAGCTGTCAAATTCTGTCTGTGGAATACATTGTATTGTTTCACAACCATTGAAGATTAATCTTTGAAATGCTTTTTCTCCACAGAATTATGAAATTTCATGTTGCAAAGAGAAAGTTTAAGGAAACACTTCGTCCATATGATGTCAAAGATGTCATTGAACAGTATTCAGCAGGTCATCTAGACATGTTATGCAGGATTAAGAGTCTTCAGTCACGGTAAGGAAATAAAAATTTCTGCATCTTCTTATGTTATTCACTGCATAATGAACACTGGTAAAATTTAACATTCCTGTGTTTGGGTACAAATTGTCATCTGTTGGCAAAGAGAGTCTGGCCTCTCTTTCTGTGAACACAGCTGAGCCAGAAATTAAACTGTTGATGAAAACAAACAAAAAAACCCATGTACCTTAAGTTGTCCCCAGAAGATGGAAGTCTGAACAATAGAAAAGGTAATCCTTTATTTGTATAAAGTCCATTCACAAACAAGAAATTTAGTCAGGAGGTTGCCAAAAGGATGAGGTCGACCTTCAGAACTGCCTTTCTGCCATCTCAGACTTTCTCTTTTCACATAAAAGAAATTGGGAACTATTGTTATGTAGTATTTATGTAGGTATTATGTTCTAGATCCCCAGCAATAATAATTTAGAAAAAAACAAATAAAACAAAAAACAACAAGAAACCCCCCAAAAAAACCTCAAAAACCCAACATTGCATCATGTGTATCGTTACCAGCATCACAGCTGAACTTCCTGTTTCAAACTGACAGCCTTCCCAGGGCTCAGTGCTGATGTTAGGATGGGAGAGCTGAGGGTGGCACTGGTACCTCTGTTCCCTCAACACCAGGCTGCTGGAGAGGCCACCCGCTCTCACCATCTCAGCAAGTCTAGCCCTGGCTCTCCCAGATGATGGCTGAGTTCTGGCTCCTGCTTAGTGCCAACAGAAAAGAAAAGCTGTCTCTGAGCTAATCTTCAAATGCTCAAAAATTATTCTTTTTTTATTTTTTAATAAAATCAACTTATTTCTCAGGTTCTTTTCTGAAGTCCTATGATTTTAATTTTTCATGTACAGATTAGCAAGTACTTCCATATCATAACTATTATCAGGAATCACAGCAGATTTTGATTTCTCCTACAGTGTTGACCAAATTCTTGGGAAAGGACAAATCACAGCAGATAAAAGAAGTAGAGAAAAGAATCCTGCAGAGAATGAGACAACTGATGACCTCAGTATGTTAGGACGTGTAGTCAAGGTGGAGAAACAGGTAGAGTGATTATCTGTGTTGCTTTGTCTTGCTGTATTGCTCATGCCTTTTGTGTATTTTATTGCCAGTTTCAAAGACTGAACAGGTAAAATATTTTTTCTAATATCTGCTTCATTTACATGTTGAAATGAAATTGATATTAATCGGATCATCTTAACTGTCTTCCATGTACAGAAAAGTATGGAAGGAAAAATTGCAGGTTACTGAATTTTTTTCATTTCTAACAGCCTGCTTGTAAGAATCTACGTGGCTTTTGACAACCTTATTTTCCAAGAGTCAATAGCATATAGCAAGCTCCTCCCATTTTTCTCTGCAGCAGCCACATTTTCCCTTTGCTTGGTTTCCAAATATTTTAAATTAGCATTTGGCATGAATGCTAACCTTTTTCCCTCCTCCTGTAGGTACAATCCATTGAGTCAAAACTGGACTGTCTATTAGATATTTATCAACAAGTCTTGCGAAAAGGATCTGCATCTGCACTCACTTTGGCTTCCCTTCAAATGCCAGCTTTTGAGTGCGAGCAGACTTCTGATTACCAGAGTCCATCAGACAGCAAAGATTCGTCTAATTCTGCACAAATTAGTGGATGTGTATCCAGATCAGCTAGTGCCAATCTGCCTCGTGGCCTACAGCTTATACTGACACCAAATGAATTTAGCACTCAGGCTTACTATGCTTTTAGTCCAGCTATGCATAGTCAAGCAACGCAAGTGCCAAACGATGGACCTGCAGCAGTTAATAATACATCAAACCAAATAAACCAGGCAACTAAGCCAGCAACTCCAACAACATTACAAATACCACCCTTCTCATCAATGAAGCATATCAGTAGGCCTGAGCCCGTTCATATTATCCCAGTAACCACACAGGAAAATATTTCTGATGTCACCGCTTGCCTTGTTGCGTCAAAGGATAATGGACAAGTTGCACAGCCCAGTGCGACAAAGGATCTCACATGGAGAAAAAGTCTGGATACAGAAGGGGAACCTTTGCTCTCAGTTAAACCTGTGTTGCAAATGGACTTAGGAAAATCTTTATCTGTACAAAACCTTATACAATCAACAGAAGAACTGAATGTACAGATTGCTGGCAGTGACTCCAGTGGTTCCAGAGGCAGCCAAGAGGTATACTGCAAATGGAGGGAGTCAAAATTATTTATAACTGATGAAGAGTTGGAGACTGAGGCAGGAACAGAGACTACTGAAGCCATCTCGTGCCCGTTAGTGGAAACGACTCTCTCTGCTGACTCTCTAAGGACTGGAATATCAAGATCATCTCAAAGCATTTGCAAGGCAGGGGACGGTACAGAAGCACTCAATCTGCTCCACGTCAAACTTAAATAACAGCTTGTGGGCTTTCTTCATTGGCTGGGTCATTCCTCTAGTCATACATATCATAGCATGAACTCTTTTGAAAGCCTTTTTAATAAGATAAGATCACAAAAATCAGGATGAATCTGAGAAGCAGTTGAATGAGCCCGTATCTCCTAGTTGCATGAAAATGCATGTTTAAGTGATGGCTAACATTCAACTTTACACCTACAGTACAGCAGCCTTTCATGCAGTACAGTAGGTTTAAATGAGGAGTTGCCTACAAAGCTAATGCTGCAGGATGTATCAAAAAGCAAAAATTTGAGCATTTAGACCTAGTGCCGTTTCTACAGGGCAGAAGTAAAAATCGTAAGGTTAAAAGCACTTTGCTTCTGAAGTAATTAAATATATATATAGTCCTGATTTAGATGATAGTTTATGTTTACAACAAAAAAAAATATCTACAGCTGCTAGCAAGGTACCAAGGAAACTGGGATTAGAAATGGCTGCCAGTTGCAAGATACACACATTAGCTCATCAAAAATCTGTTGTTTTTAACTCTGAAAAACAGTATGTTAATATCAATCAGATTTTTGATGAATTAGTGCTGTGACAAAAGTACCTGACACACCACCATCACGTTGTTCTTTTTAACAAGAACATTATTTTGCTATGAAAAGATTGTATTTTAACGTTGGGGGCTGGCCTCAGGAGTAGATAACCTGGGTGACTGCACTAAAAATTCAGGGGAATCTCTCCTTCTTCCAGTCTCATTGAGGAGCTACCTTGTGAATCTGAAACATATTGGCAGCAGTAGGTGAGGGAAGGAAGCAGACGCTGCCTTTATTGTAGAAGCAGTATTTCCTTCTGTGGAAATGTTGGCAATTTTCCTCGCAGTCCAAACCTGATACCATGACAGCACTTCATAAGGTTGGGAAAGGAGGAAAAATGAGGAACTGAAATGCATAGTAAAACTGAAAAGGACAGAATGGGGAAGAGAAAAAGACAACACAATCAATGATGAAAGAAAAAAAAAAAGAATATGGATTTAGATGGGCAGGAAGGGAAATGATCCCAGAATATAAAAGAAGGTAAAGAGGCAATTTATTTATTTTTTTTTAATCCAGCCTGTCACTCACAGATGCTAAGTGCTATTTCAAAATAGCCATGTAGGCAATCAGAAATGGAAATTGAAGTAGGGAAGACCACTTTAGCTGAAAATAAATGAAGGCAAGGGGCTCATTGTTTGTTTGCTTGCTTTTTAAATAAAGAGAGGGCAAAGTGGTCACACTCTTAAAGCTCAGCACTGTGTCCAACTGCAGTAATTTCTTGTTAACTTTCCAAAAAAGGACCTTCAGACTCCTTCCTCCTAACGCCTGAGTTTTCAGATTCAAAGCCTACATGAGACTGAGCATTCCTGCTTGATACATCCTCTTTTTTTCTTATCCTAACCTACACTTCACTTCTGCTGAGATGCAGGAGCAGTGGTAGCGCCTATCTGCACATCCCCAGCAAGGCTTCGCCACTGGGAGAACCCTTGCGGAGCCTAAAACCTAAAAAGGCTTTTCCTCTTCCCAGCTGAATGTGGCTTCTGTGTGTTGCCTCCCCCCAGATTTATACCCCACCTGCACCACAGGCTTGTAGACAACCTGACTTGGGCTCAGCTTCCCTCTAGTAGCAGGAACACCGAATGTACGGGGGTGCCAGTGCCAGCTCACTCAGGGCAGTGTTTTCTCAAGGCCCAGACCTGCTGGGAACTTACTATATACACATCAAAAATGTCACTCCAGTCTTAACTATGGCTAAATGCTGTAGACTGTATTGTGAAGGACTTGATCTGTTTACTATGAAACCATTGTAATTTCTGCTTCCGTATTTCCTTTACAGAAGTATTCCTGGATGTTACATGATAACCTTATTATGTGAAAGTACATGCAAACTGTAGAGTGTATATATTGTGTCGTTATATGGGGTCCACGGATGGTACACTGTGTTCCATGGCTTATGCTGGAGCAAACTTCAGCTGTTAAATCCTGAGACACCTTGAAGCACAATTTGCCATATAATTTACAACATTCAGTCTTTCCTGTTTTCTTTTATGTGCAATCTGATCATTCTAAAGCCTGATTACAACCGTAATTTTGTGAGGATAAATAGGGGTTTTTCCACATCTCAGTTCATTTTACTTTTAACTGATGTGAATGTCTGCGGTTTATCCAGGCAGATCTGTAAGTTTGAACACCTATCCAAAATTTAAAAACTTAAATTTTTTTTTTAAGCTTTTTTTTCTTTTTTCTATTGGTTTATCGTGCCTTTCTTGCCTTTCATAAGAAGCCTCCTGCTGGCCTAAGCATAAATAGGTTCAGTTAAGGAGCAAGAGATCAGGCACATGGCAACTGTGTGTTAGTAATGAAACTCCCCTCCTTGACGAGATTGAAAAATCAAGGCATCGTGAATTGGACTCCACTCTTCCACCTTCATCCACACATGCAAATGGTTGCACCCCCATTGAGCCTGGAAGGCGTCAGTGGGAGAACTGAGCATCAGCTCTGCCTGTACTGATTCCGTACAGAAACAGGACCATGGGTTTTGCTGATCATTAATCTCACAGAAACTTGGTATTTTTGCCTTAAGTGACATGCTTGAGTCCTTCTGATTTTAAGTTAATTTATTTAATACAATTTTGTGCACAAAAGAATGAGTTCTATAAATTATGTATGAAAATGTTAATATCTTTGCGAAGTACTAATAAATCTAGAAGATCATATCTTTTCAAATTATGGTTTAAAATCCTAATTTCCTTCTTTTATGCTCACCATTATTATTTTTGTAGCTGCAAGTCTTATCATATAGGAACTTTTAAACATAATATTGATAGAAAATAGAAAGAGTAGTGAATATATGAAATTCTGGAGAGGAAGAATTGTTTGTTTGGATTTTTATAAGCTTTGCTCATATTTCCTCATGAGGAGTTTCCTGTTTCTATTCTCTCTCTTTAACAGACAGTGTCATGACTGACAGTCATTCATTGGTTTCACAAAAAAAGGACCTGTCTGACTTTTCATGTCTTGTCCTGAGCTGCTTATTAAAGCCCAGCTCATGACAGCTAATTAGAATTGTTCATGAGTAGGGACAAAAGACAATTATATTTTTTCTGATTTACAATCCACTTGAGGATTCTAGATGAGAGAAGTTGAACTTAATTAAGAGCTTCAGGAATTAAGCCTTATCCAAATAACTGTTTCCTGATCAGCATGTTTCTTGTACCTGATTGAAGAGAGAACTGAAAATAATAGTTTTGATGATAATTATTTGTTTAAAAATTTGTATTTGCTCCTGGCTTATATGATCTATACTTTTTATTTAAATATGAATATAGTGTTTTAGCCTAGGGTTCAAGATTGCAAAGATCATACACTTTTATTCACAGTGCCCACGGTTGTTCCGTATGTTTTTGAGATAATCCTACTTAGAGTGACTGCTCTCATTATAGTATGATGATGAGTAATTCACCTGCTCTTCTGTGATAAGTCAAATCATACTGAATTGCTGATGTATAGTAGAACATCTGATGTACAGTAGCATTTCTGGATTGGGACCTGCAATCCTTACTCAAGCAAAAATTCTATGGAATTCATTAATTCTACGGAATTCAAGAATTTTTCTTGAATCGGGAGCTCAGATTCAAATCCTTGTTTTGTTGGGCATCTGTTTAAAGTGAAAATGGTAATATTCCAGTTATTTCCTGAGGAAACTAATACTTAGCTGAATTTACCCATGTCACATTGACTATATAAAAATAACGCACAAAGTATTAATGTAAAAAGGGAAGAGGAGAAGGAACATTTTTAAAAAGCACAGAGAAAAGGAGAATAATCAGAAAAGAGGAGTAAGCAGGAAAAGAAAATATAACAGCAAAGGAATGAAAAAAGGGTTTAAACACCTGAGGCTAAATTCATCCTTGGGTGGCTTCACTGACTTCAATGAATTCGCCGCCCAACTGGGTGAAGTTCAGCCTCCACTGGGATAATCAGGCTCAGTTCCACTGACCTTAAAGGAACTGAACCCACCTATACCAGGAATGAACTTGCCTCTCTGGGCCAACTTTTATCCTGAGTCATATGTTATGCAATCCTTTTTGGATTCATTAGGTTTGAATGAAATACAGGTCGGAATATGAATTTGCCCCAGATATTTCTGCTTCACATTTTTTTTCCAAGTGTGTTTATTGACTGAATTCAAATGGATTACAACACCACACAAAGTGCTGTCACTGTCTAAAAAGGTTAATTGGTTTTTGAAATAAGAACTGTCCCCTGCAGTGTCAGTGGAAGCACGTAATATTTTCTGTTCATTCATCTGGATGCAAATGTGGCCATTCATTCAGCTGTGGCCACACAAAGGACAATTCCAGACATATCCAGTATCATCTGGTATTGGAAGCATTTTTTATTTCTTTGAACGATAAGAAGACAGTTTTGTAACAGGCTTAGAAAGCACGAAGGCTGCGTCCACTGACACTGCAATGACATTAGCCAGTACATTACAATGTTCATTGTAACTTCTTGACAAAGTTGAATCCATATTGTTGTTAATAAAAATTATTTGAAAAGTAACATGCTTACTGTTTTTTTCCTCAGATAAATGATTCTATGGTGTATGCTCATAACAGGAAAAAAAAATTAAACTTGCTCATTGTTTGCCTTTTGAAGTTTTGTAATATTTTTGGTAAATGGACCAAAACATCACAAAGGAAGTTTACTAGAATAAAATGTGCACAAACTAGTTTGGTATGTCAAGCATCTGGTAACTGTTTAAATAAGATTTTATTAACTTCAGGTGTTTCAGCACCTCTATGGAAATTAGTTTGGAAGTTATTATTACCTTCCCTGTTAGATAAACAGGAATTTATTCAGATGGGCAATCAGGGGGCTGTGTGAGGAGCAGGATTCCTCAGGGAAGGCCCATCCGCTACCTAGTGAGGCCTAGGTGAAGTCCTTTCCTCTGCGCTGAACCATGAAAGTCGCTCTAGAAAGCTCCTGCACCAAACCTACAGCCTTTTTTCCTCACTTTGCTCTTCCTGCAACTCTGCTGAAGATAGTCTTTAGAATTGAAGTGTAAAGTATAGACATCCTGTTCTTGTGGTAAAGTCACTGCCTCCTTGGAGGGTTTAAAATCAGAGCATAATACTTCCATGTAGAGGTGACCTCCTACCTCTCTGATGAACGTAATCTTTAGATATTGAAATTTGAAGATGCAGTCTCCAGAAAGGCAGATTTTCCATGTCAGCCACTGGTACCCACAGGCTATGTGAACCCTGCCAAGCCCTGCCTAAGAATAAACACAGGACAGGAAAAAAGGCAAATATGCATGTGTCACGACCCACAAAGTGGGCATGGCTCCCCAGAGGTGGGGCCCCAAACTAAATATATATATCACACCCCACAAAGTGGTCACAGCTCCCCAGAGCTGGGGGTCCAAACTAAATAAAATATCTCTTTTAACAACCCATTGGGCGAGATTAAGCTCGGGAATACTCTGCACAGTACTCTAGGAGTAAGACCATTACCCAGGACGCTTTCACAAAACACATCTTTACTTAGATTGAGTAAGATTATAAAGCTTGTCAAAGTAAACATACAACAATATCACTCTCAAAGCAACAGATTACAACTAGCAGAACTTAGCAAAATGGTCCTTTCAAAACAACAGGTTACAACAGGAAAAACTTAGCAAAATTAGAAATGATGGTACCCCTGTGTGCCGAGAATAAGGTTAGAAAGAGAGAGAGAGAGATATGAAGAGAGAGGCAGAGACAAGAAAGAGGGGATAGGACAGATATCACCACCCTTGAATCCAGCGATGATCTCAGCATGACATTGTGGTCCTTGGATGGCGGGCGCGTGCCCCGAGCATTTCGAGTCTGCCTCTTTTATGGCACCTGGCCCTGCCTCTCCTGGTGAGGCTCAGCCTGCTTTGCGCAGACTCAGTGTTTGATTTGGGAATGTTCTGGAAATGAGTCGGTGGGGCACAGGGGTCCAGGTGACCACTTGGCCCCCCCCCCATCCGAGTTGACCGAGCAATGACCTTTATTGTCACGCATGCGCTCTGTCCTTAAACAGGACAGTGGTCTTTTGCAAGATGGCACTGTGCCTCCACGGGGCTCCTCTTGCCGGCCACTGCTCCTTATCAAGCAAGGACAGTGACCCATTTATCAGGGTGGCTGCCAAAGGAGGGGCTCCCCTTCCAAGGACAGTGTCCACTTTATCAGGGCGGTTACCAAACAAGGGGCTCTCCTTGCAAGAACAGGGTCCAGGTGGTTATCGAATGAGGCCCCCACCCAAGCACAACGTCCAGTTTGTCAGGGTGGCTGTTTTGAGACAATTAATCTTTTCGGTACTCTACATTATGCATTCCATTCTTGTGTAAAACATGGATGTCTGGCTTCATGTGTACATAGAGACAGCAGGGAAGGGTCAGAAGGCAGCGGTGTGAAGTTTTCCCTGTTGCGTTACCATGCGGGTCACAATAGCCAGGCACAGGCAGTAATGTGCATCCATAGAGCCACACACATATATGTTCACCATTCAGCTCTATACAATAGAAGTACAGGAATGTGCCTAAAAGGGAAATTTAAACCTTCATTTAGCAGATTTTCAGCTTCACTAAAGGGAGGGAGGTCAGCTTTTCTTTAATTTTTTTTTTCCTTTTACTGTGACAGTGATGGAGCAGTGTCACAGGCTGCTCGGAGAGCCCAGAGAGTCTCCACTCTTGGGAGATATTCAGAAGCCTCCTGGAAACAACCCTGGGCAACTGGCTCTTGTTGTCCTTGCTTGAGCAAGGGGGCTGGCCAAGCTGACCTCCAGAGATGCCTTCAACCTCCATCATTCTGTGATTGCTCCCAATATTGTATCAGCTCTAGTACCTTCAACCATACCAAAATCTGCAATAAAGCATCATTAAAGCTTAATTTGAGACTTAATATTACAACTTGCCTAAAAAAATTCCCAACACAGTGTATCAGCACGACACGATCCTGGACACCAAGCAAAATTACTGTGCCACCTTCACTCCCCAGCCGTCCCTGAGGCTGCCTCTCTCACCCCCATCCCCTCCCCTCCCCAAACTTCGGGGGCTTCCCACACGTTCAGGGCCGAGTGCTTGCCCCTCCCGTCCTAAAACACCGTCTCCCCTTTCTCAGTGGAGCTCACCCAGGGCTGCGGGAGACGGCAGCACCCCGGAGCACCCGAGAGCACCCAGTACCGCCCAGCGCCCGCGCAGCGCGCCCCTCAGCGCAGCTCCAGCCCCAACATTGGCACGCGCCATCAGCGCGAGCTCAGCCTCGCCTTCGGCACGGACAGGCATAAGCTCCTGCCTGCGTTCAGCCTGTTGGAGCCAGCCAATCACAGCTTAGAGAGCGGCCCGCCCTGGCCAATCAGCGCGGCCCTAGCGTAAGGAGCGCCAAGGCCCGCCACATGGGCCGTGGAGACGGTCGGTGGGGCTGGGATGTCTGACTGGGACACGAGCAGCGACGAGGATGGTGGCGCGCCGACACGACCGCCATCTTCTGCCGCCGCCGGGCGTCTGTGGCAGCCGCCAGCAACCCCTTCGCAGACTCGCGCCTCCGGAGGGATCTACGGAGGCCGTGGAAGCGCTGAGTGGCGGCGGGCCGCGGCGGCGGCCAGTCGCGGAGGAGACGAGTGGGAGGCTCGAAGCGGTGAAGGCTTCCGCGGCCTGGGGGAGGCGGTGCAGCAACAGTCGCCCCGAGCCGCCGCTGGCCAAGCTGAGGACGTCGTGGCCCCCCTCAGCTTCCATCTTGATAGGGCCCTGGTTGGGGCTCTCATAGGTAATAACGGCCGCACGCCAACCCCGCGGCGTGCTGAGGTAAGCGGGTGGGCAGGAGGAGAGGGCCCGGTTGCAAAGAGGTTTGCTCGTGTGGGCGCCAGCCCCTCCCTCTGTGACCTGAAGAGCTGCATGGCCGTCTGCAGTCGCCCCGGCGTAGAAGGGCCCCAGCCCTTTGTGATCCCTTTACATCTTTCTCGGCTGGGAATGACAGGATGATTTTGCAGAGGGCTGGTTGAGGAGTGGAGCGCTCTCACTCGCCAGGAGAGCTGAGTTTTTTCTCCCTAAAGTGGTTGGATTGATATCTGTTTCTCATGGTTAGCAGTGCGTAGGTGGGCTGAAACCCCTCTCTAGAGGAAGGGTGGATCTCTCTTGAGCTGATGTTGCTGCGTCGTCTTAGCAGCTGAGGTACCTTGATGCCCCAGATGTACCTTCCACTTGGTTACTTACCAAAAAGTTTCCTGCATTTTCCAACAGTTTAGTGTCACACGTTCTTTGATTTATGGATGTGTGTACTCATATGAAGGCATTAGGTTTTGGTCACAACCAAAATACTTCGAGTTGCCATGTGTATTTTTTGAAAGTTTGCCCTAAATCTCTATAATACCAGCAGTTGTATCTTCATAACAGGTCGGGGTGGAACTAAAATAAGAGAACTTGAGGATTCTTCAGGTTCCAGGATAAAGGTACCGTGTGCTGTGTGCCATCCAGACATAAATTACATAAATTCTGTTGGGAACATATTTAATTTTGTTTCTCTGTAAAACAAACTTACTGCAGCAAGTTAAAGGGTGTTGCAATAGCTGTAATAATTCTGTTATTTTACAAGAATTGATAAAAAGGAAGTGGAATTGAGAGTGCAACTTGACTGGTATGTGAAAGTAGGAAAAGCGTACTGTTTTTTTTTTCCTTAAGTATGCATTTATTTCCATTACTTTTAGAAAGGGAATTAAGGGAACTTTTACTGGAAAGAGAAATTAAAAAAAAAAATCAAAGACTGCTTTCAGTATGTATTCTTATACTATGTTTGTCTTCCCAGTATTAACAAAACTCAGTAAGGTTTTATGAACATAGGTTATAAAAGGAACCCATGAAGCTGAAGTAAAGATTTTTGGCAGCGTTGCTGTGCAAAAAAAAGCCAAGATGTTGATTGATGATGCTGTTACAAGATCTGGACAAAACTATATTAGAGGAGGGACTGAGAAAGGTAAGAAATGTGGTTTTGAAAAAAAAAAAAGGACCATTGTCTTTCCATATATTTGGTAGTTTGCTGGAGTGTTTTTTTATATTAATATTTTACTGAACTGAATCCACTTTTACTTTGTTTTTGGACAGTGGCATACCTCCTTTAAACTGAAATATCTAGACATCCTTTTTTCTCAGCTGTGAATAATTCCACTACCTCCCCTCCAAACTGCCAGACTTCTGTGATAATGTGTTCCTTAGGGTTTTCAACAGTTTTAACGAATGTAGAATATTATACCACTTGGTTTCTTGCATTATCAGTCAGATTCCTCTAAAGTACAAGTATTAGTTCTAGTTTAAGTTGTAATGTAGTATCTGTGCAATATTTAAAATTCAGTAAGCTTTTAAAAATGCAGTCTATAAAGCAAATATCTACTGATTATAGCACGGGCAATGCTGACTTACTACATTAAATAGGAAGTTAGCATTTAAGATTTGATGTTGCACATCATGCCTCATTTTACTATATTGTATTAACTTTGTTATGTGGATATATAAGTAATGATTGTATGTTGACATGCTGCTTCAGTTAGTAGTATTTGTCTTGTATGTGCTCCTGGTGACTTTTTGCACAGGCAAACAACATCCGTAGTGGTTGATCTGGAGCACTGATGAGCAGGGATCCAAGAGCTGTGTTCCAGCATTAGAATGAGGAATGAAGTAGTTGGGAGTTTTGAATTTAGAAGTGCCCCAGGATGTGGACAAATATGTTTCTAGAGGCTAAAATTAGTTAACACTTCCTTAGTATGTGTGATTGTGTTTTTGCTGTGTTCCCTGCTTTACCTCTAATACATACTTGTGTTGCTGTTTATACCTTCAGTGGGAAACCTTTCTTTCTTAAAAAGGTTTCTTTCTAAGTAGAGTTAACTTCATCAAAAAAGAGGTGTATAATGTAGCTACGCTGCAACTTTATGACAGTGGATACTTTACAAGTATACCTTAATGTTGTAGCAGTTAAAAATAAAGCTTTGTGTCTCTTGGTTCATGGGTTTTTTAAAAGCCTGCTGGACAACAAGCCTTATTTATACCTGGAGGAGCAGCATTTTGGAAGCTGTCATTACTTTCTTTAAGTAGCTAAAGATGTTGAAATGCCTTTTTATCAGAACTGGCTTTGTACAGGTTGTACTGATTCAGGCTAAGACCTAGGAAAGAATTTTCTATTTAAATCACAGAATCGTTTTGGTTGGAAAAGACCTTCAAGATCATCAAGTCCAACTGTTAACCTAGCACTGCCAAGTCCACCACTAAACCATGTCCCTAAGCACCACATGTACACAGCTTTTAAATACCTCAAGGGATAGTGACTCCACCGCGTCCCTGGGCAGCCTGTGCCAGTGCCTGACAACCTTTTCAGGGAAGAAGTCTTTCCTAATATCCAATCTAAAGCTCCCCTGGCACAACTTGAGGCCATTTCCCCTTGTTCTATCACTTGTTACTAGGGAGAAGACACCAACCCCCACCTGGCTACAACCTCCTTTCAGGTAGTTGTAGAGAGCAATAATGTCCCCTCAGCCTCCTTTTCTCCGGGCTAAACAACCTCAGTTCTCTCAGCCACTGCTGGAAAGACTTGTGCTCTAGATGCTTCATCAGCTTTGTTGCCCTTCTTTGGACATGCTCTAACACCTCAGTGTTTTCCTTCTAACGGGAGGACCAAAACTGGACATAATATGCTTCATGTCTATTTTGAATAGTAAAGTAAGGTCCTAAAATAGATAAAAGATGTTTGTTTTGCAGGGGAATTCTCCCCTACCCTCTGACACATTTCATCAAACAACAGTATTTTGGTGCTAACTCCACAGGAGGAGCCTTGGATATGATCAAGCCTGAAAATAACCCAAAGAAACCTTTGATTAACTGGGCCGCTCTTCGAGAAAACAAAGCTAAATATGAAGCCATGAAATGGGCAGGTTAGTCTTAAAATTTTGGTTGCATGGTACTTACCTTTATATGATAAATCTGCTGAATGCTTAAATATTACTAATTTTTTATTTGAGATGACTGATTCTTTCAGTGTCCAAGTTAGTTAAGTGTTTGTGGAGAAGCGACCATGTCAGTATTTCTCAAGCATGGTCATGGAGGACATTGTAGTTGCTGTGTGAAGGCTTAAACTTACTACTCAATAGGTATTTTGACTTCACCTTTTGAAAATGCTGTTGTTTTGTATGTAACCACAGCAAAAATCTGAGAATTGTTAAATATTATACTATATATGTTAGCAGAAATTGCTTTAGACTTTGAAATGTGGGGAAGTGGTCCTTTTGCAGATAATTAAGTGCTTGTCCCAGCCTTGGCATTTAACATGAACAAGAATAGTCTTCCACTGCTTTTGACTAGTCTGCTAGTACAAGGAACAGTCTGGGTATTGGGATTTCTGTCTCAAGCATTAGCAGACTTACCCTGGATCTGTAGCATTGCTGACAGACTACTTCTGATTGTTTAAGATTTGCCTCCAATTGAGAAGAACTTCTATAAAGAGTCATCAAGTACTGCATCTATGTCACAAGAAGAAGTGGAACTGTGGCGGTAAGATAATTTCTAGGGGGAATCATCTGGATGGTACAAATAACAGTTAAGGTATAAAGCCCAGAAAATGGGAGGTCAAATACTGAGATAAGCATTAACGTTAGGGTCTTGTAAAAACTTAGATCTTCCTAGGAACTCTTTCTCAGGAATCAGAAAATAACTCGCAAATGAGGTATTGTTAGTTGCTTGGAAAATTAACTTGAGGGATTAACTCCTTCTCTAAAAGTGTTTGATCTAGTTGAGTTTCAGAAAGGAAAAAAATCAAGACAATTCATTGGCTTTTGGCTGTTTCTTTGCATTTCATCAGAGAGCATGTTTGCGGTTTTTAGGTACTTTAAGGACCTAGATTGTTCACATGTTGAATACCTCTTGGCTGCCATTTTTTCCCCATATATTTTAGTCAGATACCATCTTAAAAAAATTCAGCATTGTTTTTGTTGTCTATTTGTCATCCTTACCTTTACAAGTACATCCTGTTGAGTACATGCCTCATTAACTATATCCATGCGTTTTGATCCAGCAATCTGCATAATTACTTTGCAAGGAAAGCATCCTTTTCAAGTGTTTCTGGCCAGGCCCTGGTAATAGTTTTATTCCATTTCTGTAGTTCTAATGAAGTTGGTGAACATTCTTGGAAGTGTTACCTTTTATTACTGTTCTTTTTGCATGATGTCTGTTTTCTCTCTTGCATGGACACTAGAGAAACATGGCCACAGTGAGCAAAGCATGAAAGTGACGTTTGTTTTCTTGAAGTATATGTACCTGTTATGTTAGAGCTAGTCAAGAGCAAGAGAGCATTGTTCTGTAGGTTCAGAACATTCATTGAAGAATAACACTTCTGTGATAGAGGAAGGTTTCTCCTTTTTTATCTAATCCGTTTGCTTTAAGGAAAAAAGAATTGGAAAAAAAAAATTTTTGTAAACGTGAGGAGGTTGAATTACCCATTCTTTCCCTTGCCCACACCTTGCTTGAAGTAAAACTATTTACTGAATGGAATCTTCAGAAGAGTACAGAACTGGAATGAAGATAAACTCCTTAATTGTATTAATACCTCTTAACTAGGGGGAGTCTCAGAACCAGTTTTTATGTAGCTTTTTGTGTGCATTGTTGTGTTTTGGGTTTTGTTTGGGGTTTTTGGAGTGGGTTGGGTTTTTTCTTTTTTGCAGAGCTTTTCTCACTGACCGTGTTCTTTTTTCTAAACTGTTCTGTTTGTATTTTCTAGAGCATCCAGGGAGCTGCTCCGAAAATATTTCAGGAAGGCTTTTGTCAGAATATAGGGTTCTGACAAACAAGTCCAATCCATTTCTATGAGTTTTAGGTTGTCTGTAGGTTTGCCAGAGTTATTTACTTTGTAATATAGTATAATTGAAGTCTGATATGACGGGGCTACTGTGCTTGTTAATAGCCATATATAACTTCAAATTAGTCATTCTTAAAAAAGCATGATAATTGATGCCTCCAGGAGAAGTGTTTTTGTAGTAAGGCTTTCTTAAAAGTTAGAAGAACAGTTTTAAGTCTCATTCAAGAGCCTGAGCCCCATTATTTATTGTTTGCTGTTCAGGAATTTAAAGAAAAGGTCAGAAAGGCAGTCTTTTGTGTTAGCTCTACTTTTTCAGATGATGAGACTAAAGCAATTGCAATTCTTTAATTCTATACAGGAAAGAGAATAATAATATAATTTGTGATGACTTAAAAGAAGGTGAAAAGCGCAGCATTCCCAATCCTGTTTGTAAATTTGAAGATGTATTTGAGCATTATCCTGATATTATGGCTAATTTAAGAAAAGTCGGTTTTCAGAAACCTACACCAATTCAGGTACCTCTTCAATTTTTATAACTCTCTAGCTGAAGCTTAAGAGAAGAGTCCATGTAAGTATCTGTTGTTTTCTGTTAGTCTCAGGCATGGCCGATCATACTTCAAGGAATTGATCTTATCGGTATAGCACAGACTGGTACTGGGAAGACATTGGCGTACTTAATGCCTGGATTCATTCACTTGACTTCACAGCCAATGTAAGGACTGCTCACACGTCTGACTTGTTAAGCTGTTGACACTTCCCCCCACCCCCATGTCATTATTTTCTATTAAAGAAGATCATAAATCATAAATTGCAAAGCAATTACAAACCCGGGGGAATAAGTACCAAACTTGTTACCATAGGTTCCATTAGTAGGAGTGTACTGAGAAAGTCTAGAACAGTATAAAAATATTTTATGTCAGATCTGATGGATTTTGCCTAGCCTTATACCCACTTTCTAATGATGCTTTATTGCAGATCCAGAGATCAGCGTGGGGGCCCAGGAATGTTAGTCCTTGCTCCCACTCGAGAACTGGCACTTCAAGTAGAGGCAGAGTGTTCAAAGTATGCATACAAAGGAATTAAAAGGTAATCTTCTCACTTACTTGTTAAGGAATTGTTTTCCTACTTGTGGCTTAATTTACCTACTAAAATAATTGCATTTGCTGAGAGGGGAAGGTAGTAAATGCAGGGTTTGTATTTTCCCAGCTTGTTTTGACTACTCTTTCATTGAAAATCTTTTTCTTACGTAGTTGGAGTTCTCTGTGTTGTAGCTTTGTCTGTTGCTTCTTGTCCTTCTGTGTGGACAGCTGAGAAGAGCCTAATTGTGTCTTCTCTGCACCTTGCTGTTAGGTAGCTGTAGATGGCAGTAAGGTCTCCCTGAGTCTTCTCTGCAGGCTGAACAAGCCCAGTTACCAGCTTCTCACTGTATGCACTTGATCGTCTTGGTAGCTGCCTGCTGATCTTGCTCCAGTCTTTATATGCCTGACTTCTAGTAGAGGTGGGGGTTACAAAAACTGGATACTGTGCTTTTGAGGTGTGATCTCACAAGTACTGAAGAATAAAGGGGACTAATTAGTTCCCTCAACCTGCTGGCTACCTTCTCCATAGTACACAGCTGGCTTTCTTTTCTGTGGAGTTACACTGTTGAATAATGTTCAGTTTCTTGTCCACCTGAGTCTTTTCTGCAAAGCCATCTGCTACCATTTTGGCCCTTAGCCATGGGGTTGTTCCATCCTCATCTTTGCTTTTGTTGAACTTCACAGGATTCCTGTCAGCCCATTTCTCTAGCCTTTTTTGGTCCTTCTGAGTAACAGCTCAGCCCTCTAGTGTATCAACTGTTTGCCCAATTTGGTTTCATCCACAAACCTGCTGAGAGTGTAGGTCTCCATTTAAGGTATTAAACAGACATTACTGTACTTAAAAAACTTAGTTTCAGGGGTCTCTGGTAAGCATCCAGAAATTTGTCTTGTAGACAACAAATATGGAAATGTATGTTCTCTTTCCCAAAAACACTAAGGAGTTTTATAGAGCCTGTTAAGTTTTTGTGTAAGCCTAATACCTTGTTGAGTGCCTCGATTGTTTTAACAGCAAAACATCTGACTTTTAATGGTATTGTGTAGAAAAACATGCATCCTTTCATGTGTTCATCTATTTTTGGTGTAGACGTTTTCAAAACGATCCAAAACGTGCTTGTAGCTTAATAGTTAACTTACTTCCTTCCATGATTACTTTCACTGAAATTTCAGCAGAATGCTATCGCTGTGCTGTTGAGGGAATATCATTCAGTGTTTAGTCCATTATTTATTGTGGTACTGTCAGTCACGCTGTATACCTTCCTCTTGATAACACCAGATTATACATTTTAAAAATGAAGTAACATGCTGACATTTCTTAGAAAAAGATTCACTTTAGTTGAACCTTAATACACTGCTTCTGTAAAACATTTTATTTTTCAGTATTTGCATATATGGTGGTGGGGACCGAAAAGGACAGATAAATGTGGTTACCAAAGGTGTGGATATTGTTATTGCAACTCCTGGCAGACTGAATGATCTTCAGATGAACAACCTTGTAAATTTGAAGAGCATAACGTACTTGGCAAGTAACTGATATGGAATGAGTAATGCACCAGTCGGGAAATGGTTTATTTAGTGTGAATTTAAGCTCTAATTAATTTTTTTTCCACTTTTTAAGTTTATTTTGCTATACATCTTAGCATGGAGATTTGATGTTGGAGGGATGGTTCATGCTTGCTATAATTGCATTGCAGATGAGCAGTATTCCCTAGAAAAAAATAAAACAGGCTTTGAGCACTGTAAGCATTTTAAAGAAGCTAAATCTTTAATCTCATATTAGTAATGTTTGCTGGTTTAAATTTCATTTTGTCAAGATTAGCTGTTGATGGATGAAATACCCTTCCCAAGTTGTCTTTTCTTTTAAAGGTTACCAGGGATTCAAGTTCTTAATAGAACTTTTGCAGTAAGCATCAGCATTGCAAACAGATACTTAAATGCTTGGGTGACTGACTTTCTTTTTATTTAAGTGGGAAAATAGCCATGTAAACATTGTCATGAATCATATCTTCATTTCATTCTTGCCTTTTGCTGTGCTGGACATTTAAAAACATTAATATTTTGTAAACTACTTTTAATGTATTAAATGATTTCTGGGTTGTCTGTTGCTTAGTTTGACAATTTGACCTGATTTCCCCCCATTTCTCCACCCCTACTCCCCTCTAAGAGTTAAATACTCATTATGCTGAAACAAGTTAGATCAAATTGGAGCTAATAGTTGTGAACTTACTGACAAGGCCAGTGGTGGAAGAGCATCATTAGAAATTTGGCTGTCTGGAAAATCAATATTATTGGAAGAAAGGAGAGTAGCTTGATCTAGAAGAGTAACATGTAATTGCAAAGCAGGAGGAAAAAAGGCCTGAACACCTGCTTTCTGAGAACTATAAGAACATTATCTTTCTCTATCATGGTGAAGTATAGTCATTCTACAAGCACACACTGCTTTGTAAAGCAGAGAATGTGTGTGGAACCAAGATCAGATGTTGCAGTGTGTGCAGGATGTACTGCAGCATGACATTGTTAAAAAGTAATTGAGTAGTCCTTTTATTCTTCAAATACAGAAAAATAGTGTCAATCTTACCAATAACTAATTCAAAACAGAGGAAAGAAAACAGTTTAGCTTATATACCAGGACCTGGCTATGAAGTGTTTTGAAAAAAATAGTGCTAATGTCTATTTTATGTCTATTACAGCCTCTATTCTTTAAGCAGCTATTAGAAATAAGGAAATTTCTACTACTAGTACACACTCTTTCTTCTCTCTAGTGAAATACTGGTATGTTTAATAGCTTAGAAAGCTGTTGCTGCTGGAAGAGGCATAGTAGCTAACTCTGTATATGAAATTAGTGCTGCTTCAACCTTGCCATTGTCTTAGAATTCAAATAGTTAATGAATTCTCCATGAGTCCTTTGAAAATAAAGAGAATTAAATCAAGATATAGAATTCCTGTCTCTCAGCTGATTATTTGGTATTATTTCAGAGATATACATAGATAATGTGCTAAAAACTTTGAATAGAATAAGAAATCTGAAAAGAATGGAACAGCAAAATCAGCACAGTAGAAGGGGATTAGCATCAAAGTCTTATGTTTGCACATAAGTGAAAAAATGTCAGTACTTAGAAGCATAATCCATACAACTTTGATTTACATAAACTATTTGAAAATTAAAGGGATCAGTCTTGGATGGCAGCCTTTTTCCTTTGTGTGTGAATGTTTTCAGAGTCTGGAGTGCACTTGTGTATTAGGAAAAAGATCAGTTCCAAATAGTTGTACTCAGACCTTCAGCTCACTTGTTCTCTTTGGGTTTTTTACCAGATGAAATAAGTTTGAGCTCTGGGAGTGCTGCAGGGTCCTAGTGTGAGCCAGAATGTACAATCTGAATTTTTGCCAAATTCTAAGGAGGAACTAAATTGATAACTGGTATTTTGGTCTGATGTGACATCTCTCTGACAAGGTAGAAATAAGATTTCCCCTTTAAATTAGTAAACATTTTTAATTGAAAGTGTGTTGTGTGGGCTTCCCCTCCCACCCCAGGTTTGGTTGGTTTTTGCTTCTTTTAATTCTGTGCTTAATTTTAAGTACTGACCAAGTTATTTTTAAAGCAAACAAACAGTTGTTATTTCTTCTCTGACTTCAAGTGCTCTTAAAGGTGCTGTTGACTTTCTTGTTCTGCCTGCAAAGGTATTACTAAATGAAAAAGCTTCAAGGAAGTTGCAGAGGTGAAAAACAAATTAAACAAGCTTTGTACTGCATTAAAAATTGTCTGCTATGTCTTGACTGATATCCTTATCTGGACACAATAAATAACCTTGTTCTGAGCAGGTTTTAGATGAGGCTGACAGGATGTTGGATATGGGATTTGAACCTCAGATAATGAAGATCATAATAGATGTGCGGCCTGACAGACAAACTGTTATGACAAGGTATGTAAACAAAGTAACACTCAGTGCTTGAACACTGTAAACCTAAGGTTATTAAACAAGTTAAAATGTGTCAGTTTTAATAAAACTTTCTCTAGCCTAAAAGGGAATGGCATCCGTTTTCTTTCTAATTCTGTCTAGTCAGTCCTAGTGAGTCATTTGACAGTTTTATTTTAATTTCTTACCCCTTTTCTGATGTTTTGCATCAACTATAAAAGCAACTGAGTTCTTTCCAAAAAGGAAGGTGTCCTTTAAGTGCTAGAATTTGCCATGGCAATTTGAAATACCAACTTCCACTTCTTCATCTGGTACCAAATGTGTATCTTAACCTTTAGATCAGTATCTGTGGTAGTCTGTACCTGGATTAATTTTGAAATCATGCAGCTTTTGTGAGCATAACAATAGAGTACCCCAACAATAATCTTTATGGTATTTTGCATTGGAGCTATTTTTTTACAGATAAAAACATACTGAAGCTTGTTTTTAGGTATCATTGAACTACTAAACCCACTTTTGACTTCATTTAGAAAGGTTCTATAACAGTTGCCTGTACTTTTAACCTAGAAAGTTGTATTTAAAGCTTAAGTGCTGTTTACTGATAACTTAAGATTATTTCTAAGTGTTCTACAAGCTCACTACTGTTATTGCATACTCAAGTCTTTTCACAGGTGTATAAGAAAGAAAGAAGAATGTGATGAAATAAATTGGCAAAGATTTTCCACTCCATTCTGATGTTTGTCTCTTCACTTCTTTTTTTAGTGCTACTTGGCCTCACGGTGTTCGTCGCCTAGCAAAATCCTATTTGAAAAATCCTATGATTGTGTACGTTGGCACTCTTGACTTAGCAGTAAGTTGTTCTGTTCTGTTTTGTTTTCTTTGAGAGAAGAACCTGCAGTTAAAACAGGAAATATTTTGCTTGTAACTATATGTAAGCAAATGCATGTAACTTTAAAATCAATCGGAACTTCAAATTATTCTTGTAAAGCTTCATCAAAAGTTTAGAAAGAACTGAAACAAAAAAAAGTAGAGAATTTTGTTCTTATGGTTCTGTAACAAGGTTTCGAAGTCCTAGATCTTCAGTAGAAGACATCACAAGCAAGAAGTATCAGTCAAATTGAAGTTTGAATATTGTACTTCATAGTGACAGATGTTCTTGCCTGAACCCTTGTGTTTGCATCCTTCACTTCTGTTCAGCAAGTTCTTTACTTTTCCTTTTGAAGTTCTTCCTTCTAATTCATATAACTCCCTGTCTGGATCTGTGTGTCTTAGTTGCTGCTTTCTCAAAGGTAGTGGAAGCTGTCTGTTAGACTCCTGGAGGGGGTTTGCCTAGAGTAGGAATGCATGCCTCGGAGTGAGAACTGTCTTCAAAGTCCAAAACTTCTAGTATGTAGATGTAGTTGTATAATAGTTCTGTTCGTGCAGCTATGTACAGTTGGCTTCAGTACCAGCAGAATATACAGAAATCGCAGTTCTTCCAACATCTCTGTATCTTGGTCCAAATATTACTTTGAGTTTGGTTCTTAAATTTCAGCTTTTTTAGTGACAGAGAATGAGGAAGCTTAGTATCCAATATACTTTTAGGTAGAAATATGGGGAAAATACACTTTTCATCTTGTTCTATTCAGAACTACGCTTATTTCATCTCTTTAGTCTGCTAATCTGTACCCTCTTAAACCTCTGGAAATACAAGATTTGGCAAACTGCGTAATGTTAATTTTTTACTATTCTCCCAGAGCAACTTGGAAACAACAAATACATCTGTATTATTTGAACTCCAAACTGATACCTATTTTGGTTTTAAAATAGGTTTTCATGGTACCATATTACTAGTTTCATAATACCGTAATACGGGAATTAACAGAAAAAATACTGTTCTAATCTATTTCTATTTATTCCTTTTTTCTGTTTAACAGGCAGTAAATACAGTAGAACAGAAAGTTATTGTTGTCGCCGAGGAGGAAAAGAAGGCTTTCATGCAATACTTTGTTGAGTCTATGAAGCCAAAAGATAAGGTCATCATTTTTGTGGGGAAAAAGCTAACGTATGTAATCACTTTTCAGTATTACATGTCTGCATTTTTTCTAACAGAAATACTGCATAGTTTTTTAGTTCATGTAATAAATTACCAACAGCTCTTGTCAACAGTGTGCTAGTAGTAGTAATTTTTATTTATTCGTTCCATCAGATTGAGTGGTAGTTGGTATCCTTTTAATGTCATTAGTGGTGGTAGTAAATATTAATTTCACACAGTTTTAAAATAGATGTTAAGATTCTAGGGGACGTATTAATGTGATGTACTGTTAACTTGCAAATGCAACTGGTGCATACAAGATCTCATTGGGGGTGGGGTGGTCACTGTACCACACCCAAGCTTTTTGAATGAACAACACCAAAAAAAAATCTTTTATTTCTCCTATATATAAATAAAAGCTAACATTTATGTGGGGAATAGTCTTGCTTTCATGCTGTTTTATCATAAATATCAGCTGACCTAGTTGGGGTTTTCCCCTTAGGCTCATACTTAGCTTTTCCTGTCACATTTTTATCTTTTGGATCTAAATCTAGATGCTGCACTTTTATTTTTCTTTCCACTTTAATTCTTAAAGAGAAAAAAAAATTGTTTTATTTCATCTTAGAGCTGATGACTTAGCAAGTGACTTTGGTCTCCAAGGAATTCCAGTGCAGTCACTTCATGGTAACAGGGAACAGTGTGATAGAGAACAGGCTTTAGATGACTTTAAGAAAGGTATGTTCGTACCTAAGTACTGGTTTGTTTAGCCCAGGTTTTTAAAGCTTGTAACGTGCAGAACTTTGTCTATTCGTAAGTGCCAGGTCTTTTCAGTACCATAAAAATGAAAAAAATTGAAGAGCTCTTAATGATAAATTTGCTTCGTTAATTTAGCAAACAAAGCAAGATTGCTTTTCAATAAAATGTGGGATGTTTAAGAGTTAAATAATTTAAAGTAAGGCTTATTTTTGAAATCTCCGTGGAAGTAAATACTGTCTTAGTCTAGTGAACAGTAAGTTTAAGTGTAGAACAATGGTGCTTTCAGTGAAACAGTTCTGCTTTTAATTATGCCAGTAGGGTTTTACTTTGGGGTTATGTGATCACATGATGATAAAACAAAAAGTAGTCCTGTGATAAGGATGCCAGCTGAGAATATAGTTACTGAAGTTTCTGTTGTGTTCACACTCTTTATATCAGTTAGGCATGTCTCTTGCTTCTACTGCACCCTGCTGTTCTACTTGAGAAATACAAATAATAGTAAAGCGACATTTTGAGTGCTACTAACCACCTTGTATTTGAGGCTAGTTCAGTGTGATGTGCAACTAGCATACTTTTCCTTTATGTGTTAAGTGCATTATACACTAGAAAAATCAATAGCCTGGAGTATATTTTCTGTTTATTCCATAAACTTCTGTTCTCTCTTTGTTGTATTTTTTTAGGCAAAGTCAGAATACTGGTAGCTACTGACTTAGCATCCCGTGGCCTTGATGTGCATGACATTACTCATGTTTTTAACTTTGACTTCCCTCGCAACATTGAAGAATATGTTCATAGAATAGGTCGTACTGGAAGAGCAGGGTAAGTGTTTACAAGAAAATAGTAATATATTGTCAATATTCACTGCATAGGTGTTTCCATTGTAAAATTCTAGAGCTACAGATGATGTGGAGTGGGGAAGCGAAGACCCCAGAGTTTATCAAAGTTTGTTTTAGATAACACGCTACTTAATGTCTTGAAATTAGTTTACTGTAAAATTTAAGGCAAACAAGTTTTCCACTTCTCTGTTATTTCATTGAGGGGGGGTGGGAATGAGGGCTGTGTGAAAGCTGGTTTAAATGTGGGGAAGAATTGCAGTTCAGAACAGCTTCTCTGTAGATATTGTGAAATGTCACTTCCTTGTTGGTCTGTTTGAAAGCCACTGAGTTGTTCCGTTTCCTAGACAGCCCATTGGAGAAAAAAAATGTATAATTTCAAAGTTTTCAGCCTGTTATGGTGGTGTAGTTTGCTGCTAGAATTGAATGCTGCTTTCTCAGGTTGGCACAAGTGTGATTTTTCTTCTGTATGTGTTTATTTTACCAATTGTATGAATGTATGTCTCCTCATACTTCAGTATGTTGTCTTTATGCTAGGTTTATTACCTAAAAGTCTAAATTAGTTGTGCCTTTGCTCCATTTTAGGTGAATTGCCATGTTCTGATCTTCATGAAAAGTTGTTTCCTGTTATGTGTATCGTAAATATTCAGCCAGTATCTACCAGTTCAATAATACTGTTTGTAGCACAATTTATGATTGTCAGTAGGAAAAGCCTAGAAGCAGTTGTTTTGAAGTTCAACAGTTACTTCATTCCTTGTTTTAGACGTACTGGGGAGGCAGTAACGCTTGTCACTAGGAATGATTGGAGGGTTGCATCAGAGCTGATTGAAATTCTGGAAAGATCAAACCAAGTAAGAATCCATCTTACTGTGTAAGATTAATAGTGGTTCTGGCTTACCACCTGAAACAATTTAAGGTCTAAGCCTACTTACACCTTTCTTGGTGAGTGTTTGTTGTGTCACGGGCAAAAAAAAATAATGGGTATTTAAGTCTGTCTTGTCCTGGATATCCTTTGCTGTATTTATCTTGCAGATGAGTCCCAGAAAAGAACTGGGAACTTCAACCAAAGCCTTCCACATCCAAAGAAAAAGTAACTAGTGTAGGCACACACAGAAGCCTGCAGAGGAATAATAGGATCTGGTTTATTTCATAGTATTTTATTCCATTTGTGTATCACTTCTGGACTCATGTACAAATGCTTAACATTGTAAATATTTACATCAGTAGCAGCTCAACTGTCTATCAGTTTATTATGTCTGACAGTTGCAATATCTATATGTAATTTTCCAAGCTCTCATTCTTACAGATATTTGTAAATAGGATGGGAAATAGGACTCAAATGTGATTTCTTTATTTTAAAGAAGCAGGTTTTTTTCTTGCTACCCTATCTGAGAAGCCAGCGACAATTATGTTGCTGTTTCATGCTGTAACAAGAAATAGTATTTTGCCTGATAAATATTTAAACCCCCATGTCATACCTACACTAGAGTTGAAATTTTACAATTTTTTTGTATCTGAGGGGATGGGGGACTGATGAGTACAAAGTAAATTGCTTTCACTTAGGACCCGTGGTGGCTATTGTGGACAGTTACTCAAACTTGAAACCCTGAGTTAAAACTTCACCTGGCGCTTCTGTTGTGACACTTTTTGCAAACCTAATAAGGTGCTTTTGAGGTAGGAAAAGGAAAAAGAAAAAAAAGGGTGTGAGAACCCTTCCTATGGCAATGCTAACTGACCTTGTTCTTGTGCTGCTTTCTTACCAGGTAGTTCCTAATGAGCTTACTGCAATGGCAGAAAGATACAAAGAATTTCAAAACAGAAAAGAAATTGAAAAGGATATACGAAGACCTCTGAGAAAGCCCACAAAATAACTAATCCTTGAAGTCACTGAAGGAAAATTATTGTTGACATCCAGGGGCTGGAATGTAGAAGCTTATTTTCTTGGTTGATTGTTTTATGTAACTGTCCCATTTAAATAAAATGCGTTTTAAAAAGTGGCTTAGAGAAAACTGGATCAACTTTACATAGAAATAAATTAGTTTTGTGCTTGGACTCTTCACTTAAAAAGGAATTTATTTTTCTTGTGTGGTGTGCCTAACTTCTAAAGCTGTTATCTACTAGTTTAAATGTTGTGGGTTTGTTTGGTGGGGTTTTTCATTTAAATGCAGTATTAATAGATAAGAATGTAAAAACTAATTTTTCCTTTTATTTTCAGATAACTGTATTAGTGAAGCGCAATGTTTGTCAGGATTGTTTCAAAATACTGTACTTCTGCATTGATCTGCTACATCTGCCACTGGCATGCAGAAGTACTTAAAAGGATAACAGAGTTGAGAACTGCTCTGTTTGCAGTAACTGATGTCTACTGAAGCAAGGCAGTTTTTTAATTATTATTTTAAAACTTAACATTGAAAGTGATTTTTTTCTTTAGACTTGCGTCTCAAGGGTTTTTTTTTTGAGAGAAGCCTGAATTTCCTCCTAATAGAGGAGAGTATAACTAGAAGTATGTGTTTGTGGCTGACTGGAAAACAAAACAGCTTCTACTTCTGTTCTCATAATTTTCTAACCTAAGGAAGAAAAACATTTACTAGAGCAATGTTTAGAAAGTCATGAAGAAAAAATACATTGGTCAAACTGGGACATCAGGTTCTGTCACAGGGACTGCTAGTGATAATGGGATGTGTTTTCACTCTGGAATTTGCGTGGGAAGGAGCTATTCCTTCATTTGGTGCTTGCTCTGAACTTGTGTTTACTCATGTGTCATATGAGTAAATGTAAAACTGATAAACTGAATCTAGTGAAATGAGAATTTTAGTGAAGTTCTTTCTAAATGTTCTTCTGGCCTTCCCTTTTTTAATTTGCTCATAATTGAGGTGAAATCCAGGCATTATTTAAGCTAATAGGTTATTTTGCCTTCAAAAAGTAGGCTAAAAATAGACTTCCCATGGCTTCTTACAGCCATACTTCTTACAGTATTTACTTGCAGCACAGGAGTTCCCAAATGCTGTGTATTTATCACATGCACCATCACCTTTTTAGTAAGAGGAAATTTTTCCTAACACAAGAAGAAAAATTGAGCTGAATTCCAACTGCAGGAATGTCAGATTTGATAACCTTTCACAGGGAGACTTCTTCCTTGATACAGGTTGAAGATACATTACTTTCTACAAGATTCATCAGGCAAATGTTCATTGACACAGTAACTTTGCAGCACATTAGAATAGCGATCACTTCCCTTCCAAAGTCCAGTGAAAAGAATGATTTCCAATGCAATGCTGAAGACTCAGAAAACAGAAGTTACTTGAGGAACTTCATATTGTTTTGATACCGTATTCTCTCTCTATTCACTGCTGCTGGTCCTCTTGCCAAAGGTCTTCACCCATCCTGTTGATCTGGAGAGGTTGTTCCGGTTTATATCAAAGTACTTCCAGTGACTGTTTTTTTCCTTTTGAAAGCAAGAGTGTATTTTGGATATTCTGCAGTGGATCTTCATTTTAAATACAATTGTCATTTTTTACTTCACCCAGTCATTGATGTCTTCATGTTTGGAATTGTAACGTGTGGCAAATTACCTGCAGGAAATTCTATACGTTCTTAATGTATCTTGAAGATACTTTGCAGACAACATTGCATTTGGGTAAGGAAGACAAATGTTACTTAAAACATCCTATTTCTTTTAAGAACTTAAATACACAATTTTCCTAGTGTTCTTGATTTTTGTTTTTTTGTAGTACCAGACTACTGAGGAGTAACTTAAATTACTCCTGCACCTTAAGGTGCAGTACTTCTGGTTTTGCATATGCATATCTACATGGTTAGTTATTGTAAATGGTTTTAATAACTCTCCTGAAATATTGGGAATCCGTTGTTCAATTGATGGTTTATTTGTCTTGAAAGGAAATCACTGCTCGCTTTATCTTCCGGGCTGAGCAAGTTGTATTGGGGAATAAAAAAGTGTGGCAGATGAGACTTTTGCAGGCAATCCAGAAAATACTCCAGGTATTTCTGAAAGCAATGATCCAGGTCTCCCAGGCACCAGTCTGTGTCATTTGGCCACATGACACATGAGTGGAAAAAGGCAGTTTTGACATGATATGAACAGATTTTTTCCAACTCTTTTGTATCTTTCATTTTAAGTTGCTCTAGAAGATACTTCAGAAGCTTAAGACAACCTTTCCTGTTAAATAAATAAGAATGTATTAGGCACTTTCTACATAGTCAGTCCTAAATATGTATTTTAGATATTTAAATATACATTTTTCATTAAAGCAATTAAAATGTTCTTACTCTTTATGGAGTAATATTTTTAATAATGTTTTGAAGAAAATATGAAAAGTGCAGCAATAGGCTTGATAATCCTTGAAATATGACAGATGAAGTCAAATTCTAGCAACAAAGGATTTCTTCTTTAAACAATAGTTTGTGTGCATGTACCACTTTCACTGGTAGCTACAGCAACACAGAAATACAGTGTTGGTCAGCAGCGTGTTTCCCCTGTACAGTCCCCCAGCTGCAGATCCTGCCAGTGTGACATGAACTTTGAGCACTCCTTAAGAGTAAAACTGCCCTTTTGGCTTGGATTTACACTGAAGGAAATATCACTACCTTCCTTGTGGCACACCACAAGGGGAAGGTACATATATATATATAATATATACACACACACAGTTTGATATGCTGCTAGGTAGAGATACAGCATGTCTGATAAAGCAAAGACAGACAATTATGTGTTAGTTCTCTTGTGACTTTCTTGATGCAGTGTAAGAGGTAATAAAGTAAACTAAGAAGTTGGTTTGCCATAAAGGAGGTTCTGTATCTCGTGGTTTTTCTTTCTCTTTGAGGAAATGTGGAAACCAGTTCTATTGGAGTGAAAAATCAGATTTATTCATCCTGATGAATAAATTCAGCAGTTGTGTTCTCACCATCATTTTAGAAATTGCTTTGGTGATTTATTTTTTTTTTTGTAATTTTGGTAAGTGTAATTTTGCTCCCAAAGCTCAGAAAGGTGAGTCATCGGACTTTTAAGCTGGTTCTTCTAAACAGGACTGAGTTTGGGAAAGATTATTTAACACGTTGCATCTTTTTGCTTTCTAAGGCAAGTCTGCAGTGTAAACCAGCACTGTAATTTGTTTCCACTTCTCATTGAGGGAAGTACAAGGCAGATGTTCAGCGAGGACATGCAAAGTTGTACTGCTGCAGAACAATGATGCCTAAAAGTCTTATTCTTGCTCCTTACTGTGAATGAGTCTTAGATTAAATTCCTAAATTTAAACTGAAACAGTTCCAGACAGTGATAACCTGGGTCCCACAGGCTTCAAGTAAAATATTCATATGAAATACCAACCTACAGCACTTTGGTCCATCAGATTCACAACATGTCTTTGAGCTGCCGTGGTTGTTCATCATGGCCTTCTCAATATGTGAGAAAGAGAGTCGCCAGGTGTTTCCTGAGGTTGGGTACAAGATTGTTAAACTGTTGAACAGCAAGAAGTACCAGTGTCTCTAACCAGAAAATACACGTAATAACTGACTTAATTTTAAAAAGCAGCAATTTCTCTGGACTTAAAAAATAAAAATCAGTTACTACAATTAATTAATTCCCCAGATGCTCCACACAAAGACAATTACAATGTTATTAATATAGAATCATAGATTGGTTTGGGTTGGAAAGGACCTTAAAGATCACCTAGTTCCAACCCCCCCTATCATGGTCAGGGATATGTCCCGCTAGATGAGGTTGCTCCAAGCCCCATCCAACCTGGCCTTGAATGCTTCCAGGGAAGGGCATCCACAACTTTCCTGGGCAACCTGTTCCAGTGTCTTACCACTCTTACAGTTCTTCCTTATGTCTAACCTAAATCTGCCTTCTTCCAGAACATAGTTAATTGGATGTTTTAACTATAGTCTTAAGGATGTTTGGATTTACTTTAATTCTGAACTTTACTGCATTTGTTGAACATGATTTAGAGAATTACACTACTCACAGAAATCTACTACCTTTGAATTTCTGTTCTGTATTATTAACCTTACTGCATGACCATTCTGGTTTTGAATAAAAAAAATCTGCACTATTGGTTTCAATTTCTTTGTAATAGTAAAATTAAAAAAAAAGTAATAGGCTTGTGAATTTGTCTCAGGTAAGGTGACTGTCTAAAGCATTTATTTTTGTTCTGGTAATGTTTCTGGAAACAATGATGAACATAGCTCAACCCCCAGTTTTTAAAAATCATAGAATCATAGAATCATAGAATCCTAGGGGTTGGAAGGGACCTCGAAAGATCATCTAGTCCAACCCCCCCTGCCAGAGCAGGGTCACCTAGAGCACATCACATAGGAACGCATCCAGGCGGGTTTTGAATGTCTCCAGTGAAGGAGACTCCACAACCTCCCTGGGCAGCCTGTTCCAGTGCTCTGTCACTCTTACAGTAAAAAATTTTTTCGGATATTCACCTTGAACCTCCTATGCTCCAATTTGCACCCATAAAAAGCAGCAATCATTTTTCTTCTTTGCATAAGTTACACCGTTTCCCTTGCCTGTTTGGTTCAGTTACTCTTTGCATTTAATTTTCACAGGAGGAGATAGCCCAGTAGAGCACTAATGGTTTATTTAGTGTCTTTAAGGTGAGCATGCTAATTAAAAAAAAAACCCAAAACATATTGCCTAAACTCTTTTTGCTGAAATCATCAGTTCTCATAATGCAATGGCAATTCAGGACGTTTCTCCAAGCTCAGGTAGGCTTGGTGTGACAGCGGTCTGGAGGAAAAAATGTAGCTATACCAGAACTCAGTAAGAAATAATGTATCTTCCTAGAAAAGTAGAGAGTTTACTTCCTGCAGAAGCATGTAACTTGCGTATACAGTCCCACATACAAACATGTTCCCTGCCTTTTTAAATTATTTTTGTCTTACAAAGCAAAGGAGTGGATGTTGCTGAGAAGTACAGCACTAGCACAGGAAAGGTCCGTATCCACATGTTTTAACTTTGTAGATCTAATGTAATTCTTTTAGGAATACTTAGTGTACGGCCTGGCAGAGTTTTGTCTTTAGATTTCAGTACAGGACAAGCAGTGTCACAAATCTGATGTTTTAAAGAGTAGTTTAACTTGTCTTTGATGTAGACATATCCAGGACAAGATAAAGATCTGTACCTCAAAGGCTGAACACTGAACAGAGAGTCTGGATACCCTTTTTATAGCACTTGTAAGTGATCAGGTTGTAGAGAAGGTATTTCATAACTTAGATGTATTGTATTTGAGGTACCTCTTAGAACCTTTTCTCTTTTGTTTTGTTTGGCTACTAAATAAAGTGATTTGTTTCTGAACTCTCCCCTGACTTTTCTTCCCAGCCATTGTTCAATTTTGAGGCCACCCTGTGTGCTGGGCGGCCAGCTCTGCTGAACTTCCAAAGTCAAGATGATGTCCACTGATATTTCTGCTGGAGGATTTTTGATCAGAAGAGTTATTGCAGGGCTTCCAGCCTTTTTCCTTTTCACAGTTACTTCGACATCTAGGGACAAAGAAGAAATTTATTTGTATATATTTATATATTAGAAGAAGGTTTTTTTAAAGAATGTTAACATTTTTACTAAAGAGGAGTTTACAACCAATCAAATGGAATACCTGGGTTCTCTCACTGGCTTTTTATCCTACAAGATACACATTTTAAGTAAAACATTCAGGTGGCCTGTTGAGTAGTTATATAAAATAAGGAATGCTCTTCTGTTGTGTTTGCTTGAGTTACTATGTCTACAGAATCAGAAACACAGCCATGTTTTCCAGTGAACTTTTTCACTATTGAAAACAGACTGAAGAGAATTGGCCACAATGTTTCTGAAGGCTTTGGAGAAATATATGTTTTCTATATAGATTTATATATTACCTAATATTTTATATCTAAGAAAGCTTTTCCTTCTGCTGCAGTTCAGCAAATGGCTCTTTGTGTATGGTAGATGGATTAAAAATACATAGGTCATGTAAGAAGTACCAAGCATGTGACAGAACCTCCAATATTAATTATTTTCATATGGAAAGAGGATTGCTTAGTGGAACAGTGGGTTAATCACATAATATGAGTAGCTCTGATGTATTTGTGGTGATTCTTGACACAAGATCAAACTTAAGATACATTGCCATGAAGAGACAATTGACTGGGGAGGAAAAAATGACATTTTATTAACAACAGAGCAACGCATATGTGTGATGTTACTGGGTCTTTGGCACTCTTAGGTGAAGCTTGTTCTCTCAATACCTACCTTTAATGTTTTTTATTTCTCGTTTAATAATTTCTCTTAGAGCTTGAAGCATTTTAAAGGCTGATAATTTGCCATCTTCATCTAAAAACTTCAACAAATGCTTTTCTTTTGGATTTCTTTTGAAAGTTAGATAATAATATGCTCCAGTGTCATCACATTCATCCAGCTGAAGTCTTGCAACAGGCATTACAAGCATGATGTCAAACTCATTTGGTTCAGATATCTGCAAAGTACAACAATACAACAGTCAATGTGCAGGTTAGGTTTTATTATTTTAAGAACTTTATACCAGTTCGGGTTTTATCTACAAATGCCTTGGTGTACTTCTGCCTGGTGTGAAACATGAGCTTATTTCTGTGGGTTTGTATTACAAGATCCAAGTCCATTTGAGTAGAGAAGCAATTTACTGACAGTGGTTAATTTCCCAGCTTTACAGCTTATTAAATTTTCAGAGACTTCTGGGATTCTTAAGCTGTGTTGAGTAATGCATAAAAGCTGATCTTAGTTATCCTTTTGCACACAGAAATCAGCCACAACGAAAAGAAAAAATGCACTGTTGTGTCTGAAACTAGTTTAAAAAAGGAAGTGTTCCCGTGATTGACTTTGCTTCAGATTGAGCTGGAACCCGAAAAAAAAGTCATTGCTGTTTATGCTGCTCCTTGAAAACAAACAACACAAACTTATAAACTAAAACTGTAAAATAAAACTGGGACGGAGCCTTTCGTGCAGTTTATACCCAGCCCGTCCTCCGGTTGCGCTGGGCTTACCTGCCTGCTGTGCAAGGACCGGGGCTGCTGCGGCTTTAGAGCGAGTCCTGTTCCGGCAGCCTCTATTACCAAATGCACATACGCGCATCTTTCAGTGAGTTAGTTATTTTATTATTAATTGTTGTTAATTAACGTGGTAATCCGTAAACTCTTGCCTCGCCGGGAAGGGCCAGCTCACAGCGATTCTGGAGCGGCAGGAGCAGCGCGAAGTCGGCTTGTACGAGCCGCCCGCTACGCCCTGTGCCCACCGGCCTCCGGGGCTGCACCTCCCGCCGCCCTCACCGCCCTTCTCTCCCGCGGCTGCGCTGCGGCACCGGGCCAAGCCTGGCGTGCGCCCTGCCCACCGGACCCCCGAGCAGGCCGGCGGCAGCCCCGCACGGCTCCCCCACCACCCACCTTGACGTGCTCATAGTAGCTGCCGGCGCCCAGGCGCTTAATGGAGCTGAAGCTGCTGTTCGTGCTGCGAATAGCCTGGATTAGGTGTGAGACCACTTGGTTCACCAGCCGCGACGCCTCGGACACGTCCTGGCGGCCCAGGGTGAGCTGCGACAACACCTCCCGGAGGCGCAGGGCGCCCGCTGCCACCGAAGGACTCCGGGCAGACACGGGGGCGGCGACTGCCCCGTCGGGCACCGCCGCTCGCCTTCGCGCCGCGGGGGCTCTAGCGGCCGGTGCCCTGCTCCGAGGAGCGGGGGGTGCCTCTTTGCCGCTCGTTGCCGGGCCCGCTGGCAGGCTCCGGACGGTGGAGGCTCGCCGCGCCAGGCGGCCTCGCTTGGTGGTGGATCCATCCCTCTGCAGCGACTGGGGGGGTCGCGGCGCAACCCGGGCCGCGGCCCCGCGAGGAGCTGCGGGCTGCGCCCCTCGCCACGCCCCGGCCCCGCGGGGCGGTAGACCGCCTCCCCCGCCTGCCCCGCTCCCCTCCGTTGCCGACGCCGTCCATTGTCTTTGCTCCTTTTTGGCACTCTCAGGACGGCGAGCGCGCCCCTGCGGGAGGTGGTTTCCCGCCTCTCGCCTCAGGCAAGTTCCTCTTACAGGCAGCGCGTCTCCGCCAGTGAAACGAAACCCCGCCGGGCGGGGGAGCCGAGCTGCCCACGCTCTCCTGCGTTGCTCTGCCCGACAGCTCGAGCGCGGGAAACTTCCGAACGCCGGAGGTGGGCTGGTCCGGGCCATCCCGGGGCGCGGCGGCCCGCCTTTCTCGAACCTCCTTGGAACGCCTTCCCTCTCGGACGACTCCGCCTACAGGTAACAGCAACGCGAGCGCCAAGACCTCCCAGCCTCACCAGCCGCTCCTCGCCGCAGGAATCAGCCGGCCCAAGGCAGTAGTCGCCGCCCTCCGGAGCCACGTCTCGCGGGGCGGGGTAGGGTAACGCCCAGTCTCTTCGCGGCCGCTCCTCGGGAGCAGACAGCTCCGCCCCTCCCGCCGCCGAGCAGGCGCGGCGGCGTCCCCGCCCGCAGCTTCCGCTCGCTGCCTACCGCTGGCGGCGCCGTCGCGACCGCCATGTTGCTTCGCAGCCGCTGGCGCCGCCTGGCGCTGCGCCCGGTGCCGTGCCCCAGGCACCGCCGAGCGGGCAGCGAGGCCGGGGCAGCGGCGGCACCGCGCTATGAGGTGGTGGTGATCGGTGGCGGTCATGCGGGGACGGAGGCGGCGGCGGCGGCCGCTCGTGGCGGCTCCCGCACTCTGCTGCTCACGCACAAGATCGACACCATCGGTACCGCCGGGGGGTGACCGGGTCGGGTCGAGGCCGAGCTTGGCCGTGGGCGGAGCGGGAGGGGTACCGCGAGGAGCCAGCCTGGCCTCCCGCTGCTGGGCCGGGCCAGTGTCCCGCGGGCGCCTCGGGTCTCCCCGGTGTGGGGAGCTTCGCCAAGCCGGGAGTTTGCGGCGGCTGCGGGCGACGGTGGTGAGCAGTGTCCGTGTGTCCCTACTACCGTAGGGGAGATGTCCTGCAACCCCTCCTTCGGCGGCATCGGGAAGGGGCATCTCATGCGAGAGGTTGACGCCCTGGACGGGCTGTGCGGCCGGGTCTGCGACCGCTCCGGCGTGCACTACAAAGTGCTGAACCGCTGCAAGGGCCCGGCCGTGTGGGGCCTCCGCGCCCAGATCGACCGGGGCCTCTACAAGGAGAACATGCAGGTGAGGGGGCCCGCGGCCGGCCAGGCCGGCGGTGTGACTGCTCAGAGTCAGGAGGCGGCTGGAGATGTCCTTGTTTCGGGAGGGGGGAAGGCTGCCTGGAGGGACGGCGGGGGCTGGAGGGACGGGGAGCGGGCGGCATGAGCAGCCCATTCCCGGCTCCTTTGCCGACAGCGCCTGCTGTCAGCGGGCACCAGCCTTCCCCAGCCGAGACCCAGGAGGGGTTGGAGAGCATCAGCTTGGGAACGGGAGTGCGAGGGGCCCCGAGATTTACCATGTTTAGGATACATTGACCATGTGTAAGGGATATCTACATATAGTCTGGTAAAAATGGCACCTACTCCTAAAGAGACCAGCTAGCTTAAAAACATGTTTTTTCTTCCAGGGATTTTATTGTGTGTGCTTGTAGGCTGGAGTATTAGAATGAATTACTTAAATCTGAAGTATTGGAATAGAATACAGAGGGTGATGGGGGGGGTGTTTTGGTTTTTAGTATTTTCCTGTCAAACCTAGATACCTTTCTGTTTGGTACTTTAATGCAGTGTAAGTTGTCAGAGCTCAGCATAATTTAAAATGTTCTCTAGCATTCTATATACAGGTCAGGCTTCATGACCAAATAGGTTCTTTTGAGCTTAAACTCTTTATCTGTGAATGAAAAGTTCTACTTGATAGATCAGGATAGTACAGTAATCAAGTGTCAGCCAAGTGACCCAGTAAGAATGGACAAGGGAGGAGGGTGGTAGGTGCTTTGGCAATCAGCAGGGTTTGGGACTGCCCCTATGTCTCAAAACTTCCTAGATTTTTGCAGTAACTCTTTTCGTGACAGAAAGAAATCCTTAACACACCACTGTTGACAGTTCATGAGGCGTCTGTGGAGGATCTTCTCTTGACAGAGCCAGAACCAGACCACCCTGGGAAATGCCGAGTCACAGGAGTTGTTCTGGGTATGTAGCTAGTAGCTCCTTAAGCACCTGCAGTTACTCTGCACTAAATGCAGCCTTTGGGGTAAACACTTCTGATTCATCAGTCGGAAAGGTGAATTAGCTAATAGACTTGTGCTTAATTACCACTTGCTGTTCTAGTAAACAAACTTTCTGAAATAAAGGCCTGGATAGGAGTTTTTCTCAGAGGTGGGTTTTCTGTATTAGGGGTAATCTGTTTAGGAATAAGAGAAGTATAGGAATATGCTGCTTATTGCAGTTATTACTATTAATGCTTTTATTATTGAAATGCAGATTTGGTTAAATAATAAAAGATGGATAAACCCTCAGGGAACACTGGCAGTCTGGTTTTAGACACAAACACCAGAATACCAGGGCTTTATTGACACTAAAGTATGTGCATCTCTGAAAACTTGCTGTTACAGGGGATGGGAGCACAGTACATGCTGGGAGTGTGATCCTGACCACTGGTACATTTCTGAGGGGTATGGTCCTCATCGGGCTGGAGATGCACCCGGCTGGGCGGCTAGGGGACCAACCAGCCATTGGGCTGGCTCAGACTCTGGAGAGACTGGGGTTTGCTGTGGGCAGGCTGAAGACTGGCACACCGCCCCGACTTGCCAAAGATACGATTGACTTCAGTGGTCTGGAGGAACGTGCAGCTGACAATCCTCCGGTGCCCTTCAGCTTCCTCAGCGAGTCTGTGTGGATCAAGGTAGGGTAGCAGACATTAAATGCACATAGAGCCAGGCAGGGAGCAGTTTCTGGGAATGTCCAGCTCAGAATCAGCCAGGGAGTTGATGTCTGGGAAAAGCAGCTGGGCTGGATTCATACTGGAGGTGCTATGTTCCTGGTGACTCTTAATGTGAAGGGAGACATTTCTTGTTTTCTTTTGAAAGCAAGTGCCCTTTCCCTCCCACTTCTCAACTTGAGAACTAAACTTTCTTTACTTTTAGAGCCAGATTGTGTGAAATACGATGTTGTTAGTAGTAGTCTTCATGTGCTGGTTACACGGGTGGTTTACAAAATACTTCCAGTATTAGACCTGTATTGTGGATTATGATGTCTTGCTTGTTACCCCAACTCTAGAATAAGATTTAAATGTTTAAATTAGAGGTCATTAATAGTGTTGACTAGGAAAGAGAAGGGATGGAGTTATCCACAGAGCTCAGAGGTGGCATGTTAAATGGTAACTTAAAAGCAGAAGGAACTCAATTTTCCAAAGAAAATCTTGGAAAATGGATGGCACTCTTACACAGTGTAGTTAAATAGCACAGAATTAATTTGCCCCAGAGCATATATGACTTGCAATAACCTATTGTAATTGGGGTGGGGGTGAAAGTAATGTTCCTTGAATGCTCTGGTATGTGTAGGAAAGATCTTACAGGAGTTGAGGTGCAACATTATTACTGTTTTGAACGTCAGTTTATTGACTCTTTCTCAGAAAAATCAGTGAAGTACTTTACATGGTGGGTTGGTTTGTTTTCAAATCTTGAATGTTCTGTGTTAATTGTAGGGTCTTGAGAGATTTATTTTAAATAAGAGAGATTTTTTTTAAATTCACCAAACGCTTTAATTGGCTTTTAGCTGAGTCAGCCCTTACTTTCAGAGCTTTGAATTCCTGCAATTAATTTGAATACTCAGTGATGTCCAGTGACAGGACAAGAGGCAATGGGTGCAAACTGGAGCATAGGAGGTTCAAGGTAAATATCAGAAAAAACTTTTTTACTGAGAGAGTGACAGAGCACTGGAACAGGCTGCCCAGGGAGGTTGTGGAGTCTCCTTCACTGGAGACATTCAAAACCCGCCTGGACAAGTTCCTGTGTGATGTACTGTAGGTGACCCTGCCTGGCATGGGGGATCTTTCGAGGTCCCTTACAACCCCTAGGATTCTGTGATTCTCTGAATATCATCTTGTAACTAGGAACACATTGTATTGAATAGGACTTGAATTCTGGATTTGAAAATTCTGTTCTTGGTCTGGTTTCGGGCATGTTGCTCAGGCTCTCTGATTGCTTGTGTTCTGTCTGTACAGTAGCTATGACAGCACTACTCATCTCTCCAGGAAATTACAGACAACTGTCATGGGAAAGCCCTTGGAGATCCTCAAACAGAATTGTTCAGTAAGAGTACAGTGTTGTGACTGAGTTAACTTAAAGTGAGCTTTGGCCTCTTTCAGCCAGAAGATCAGCTGTCATGTTACCTGACTCGCACTACCGTGAAAGCCCAGCAAATTATCCATGATAACCTCCACTTGAACAACCATATCAGGGAGACAACAAGGGGCCCACGGTAAGTATGTGGCATCATGCAAGCAAGGCTTTCAATGGCATGAGCTGACAATCTGTCTGAAAATGTGGATCTCCCCTGCTTTGCTTCTGGAAAGTTACTTCTTCGTGTCAGGTGGTGCTCATGGCTATTTATTTACTCTTGCAGGTACTGTCCCTCTCTTGAGTCAAAGGTTTTGCGCTTCCCAAACCGAGAACACCAGGTGTGGCTGGAGCCTGAAGGCTTGGAGTCCAATGTCATTTATCCCCAAGGCATGTCAATGACACTGCCACCTGAGCTCCAGGAGCAGGTGATCAGATCTGTTCCAGGCTTGGAAAAAGCCAAGATGTTACAGCCAGGTGAGGGGGGTGAATAGTTTTAAATCTATTTGTTGGATTGGTTACTAGTTAAAAAACAGATTAGCAAAACAAAGGAAATATGAAACAAAAGTAATTTGTACTTACTTTAAAAAAAGGAACTTCTCCATGGTTTATTTTAAATTGTAAATAAAAATTGATAAGCTAAGTCATTCTGCTCCACTGATTGCCTTTTATGATAAATAGAGACTTTCCAAATCCATCCCACAAGACCTGTCTTGTTGTCTGTCACAGGCTACGGTGTGCAGTATGATTTTTTAGATCCCCGTCAGCTGACTGCTTCTCTGGAGTCTCGTCTTGTTCAGTGCCTCTTCTTTGCAGGCCAGATAAATGGTACTACAGGCTATGAAGAAGCTGCAGCTCAGGTGGGTGACTCTGTGTGTGCTCAGCACTCAGGAAGGGGTGTTGTCTTGGCATTTGTTTTTTATTCACAGTCTTGATAGGCCCATCACGTGCTAATGAGATGTTCTTACTGTTGTTGCTCACCCCGCTTCCAGACTTGCCCAGCTATTCTTACTTTTAGTATCTACAGTTGCTGTTACTGAGATTGCTGTAACAAAAGTAATTGGAAGCCCTGTCAAATGTTTCAGTATGAAGACTGTGCAGTGGATGTAACTGAGAACATGTGGAAATTGTCTCTAGTTATGTCAGCAGGGTCCAAGAAGCCTTCCAGACACTGTTAGTATCACAAGAAAGAAACCACCTAGATTACTGGCACAGACTATTGCGTTTTCCAGCGTACATTTTGACACATGAGTCTTTGGAGGCAGACGTGCTGCTATTTTAGCCAGGAAGAAACTGATAAATGTGTTTTGTTCCTTGTCTCCCTAGGGTGTGATTGCTGGGATCAATGCTTGCCTACGGGTTCATGGCAAGCCCCCTTTCATTGTCAGTCGCACCGAAGGCTACGTTGGTGTCCTGATCGATGACCTTACCTCGCTGGGCACCAGTGAGCCCTACCGGATGTTCACCAGCCGCGTGGAGTTCCGCATGTCCCTCCGGCCTGACAATGCTGATGCCAGGCTCACCCACAGAGGTATTTTATTATGGTGGCTCTTGCAGTGAGCAGCCCTGCCTGGTTGTAGACCGTTGTGTCATATGCCATCCGTCTCTGCAGGTTTTGAAGAAGCTGGGTGTGTGTCACAGCAGCGATACGACCAAGCAGTTAAGATGAGAACTGCTTTGGAGGATGGAATTGCAACACTAAAATCCCTTCAGTTCAGCATATCCAAATGGTCCCAGTTAATACCAGAAGTTCCCGTCAGTAGCAGTCGAAGATCACCTGTCAGGTAAAGTTTCGAGCTGAAGCTTTCTGGTGTGACCTACTCTTTAGCACATCTGGATAGTGATTTCACAGCATTTGTCCCTCCTCCTGAAGCTGTCAGTACTCCAAGATTCCAGCTTTATCACCTTCAGGGGACACACATCTGATGTTTGCCTATAGAATAAGTGTGATGTTGGTGTTTTTACTATGCCACGTTTCCTGATGGCGACATAGGCTCCCAAAGCATGGGGGTACTCCACTGACCCAGGGACTTCTTGCTGTCCTTACTGAAAGTGTCACCAAGTGGTAACAGTTTTCCAGTAGGGTGCAGCTTTGCTGAAAGCTTGATAAAGCAGCAATTGATTTCAGGCTAGTGTCAGGTGATAGCTGTTCTTGTACACAAAGGCCCTTGCTTCCCTTACCTATCCTTTACCTCACCGTATCTTTTCTATTATTTTTAATCAGTTACTAAGATCTGGCTGACTCAGTCTGTGTGCAAGGCTCCACTTGATGCCCTTACTTGCACCTCCAATCTCGCTGTTCATTTTTCATAAAGAGACCCTTCTCAAGAGCTGAAGTACTCTTGTGTACACTGAGAGGGGATAGTAGGGAGGTGAGCTTGGCTCTGCAGTTGTTCTGGTTTATGCTGAGATTTTTACAATTTTCAGCTAGGAACAGCTGTAAATCTGCCTAATTCAAGTGATTCCTCCCTATTGTAAAAACTTACGCTTACTCTCCGCAGTGCCTTTGACATCCTTCAATATCCAGAAGCCAACATGGAGGTTCTGGGAAGGGCTGTCCCAGAGCCCCTGGGAAAGCTTGCTCAATGGAGGGAACTGGCAGAGAGACTGAAAATAGAAGGTAGAGTACAAGAGTTATGATCTCTTAGTGGGATTTGCGTACATTTGCTCAGTAAGGGGAGAGCAAAGCCATTCAACCCAGTGTTTTTCACGTTGCTGCTTAGTGAAATGAAACATAATTGTCAGAGCAGGCACCTTTTACCACAGGCCACAGCTCTGTGCGAGCACCTGTGTTTCACTTTGTAAAGTGAGATCAATTATTCGTGTTCTCTCCTGGATTTTTCCTCCTTACTGCTCTGTCAAGTAGACCATCCTTTCCCGGGATGAGAGGAAGAGCCAACCTGTGTATCTCATTTCCTGTAACAAAGAGTATGAATTACTTTGGAAGAAAGTATGTGAATTAAGCTCTCCAGTCTGTGAGGCCGGAAGCTTCCTTAGGCACTTTTGACCATCTCAGTGGATTTGCTCATTCTGCTTTGAAGGATTTCTGCCAAGTGACCTGTTTCATGTGAACATCTATATCTGGTCTTCTTGTTTCCCTGATCTTCCATACAGCTGCTTACGAGTGGTGTGTAGTCAATCAACAGCAGGAAATAGAAGAAGTACGTCGTGATGAAGCCCTCCAACTGCCAGAAGACCTGGATTACTTTGCCATTGATGCATCGCTCTCCACAGAGGTGCGGGAAAAACTGGACTCTAATCGTCCCCAGACGGTAAGATACTGGGCAACAGCAAGGGTGAGCAGCAGTGAAAACCCTTCTGTGTCTTCCCAAGGGACAGGGAGGGTGAGGAGAATTAGGGAAAGGAATACCCACAAGTTTTTATCTCATTTCTCACCAGCTCTAATGTGTAGATTTGTGCTTGATTAACTTGTTCCTGTTTCCACACGCAGATTGGTGCAGTCAGTCGCATCCCTGGAATTACACCAGCTGCTATTGTAAACCTGCTCAGATTTGTGAAAACCAATTACCGGAAGACAGAGAAGCTAAAGGCTTTACCTCAGACTGGCAAGTGTTTACCAGGGAAAACGTACTCAGAGAAGGCAACTTCCCAAAGACTGATTTCAGCAGAGCTTTTTGAAGAGGAACCAGGGAGTACCTTTGTGAAAACCCCTTTGTAGGGAAGTGTAGTCCTCCTCTTACCAGAGACAGTGACAAGATCACCTGTGCTCACCAGCCTCTTCACAGATAAAACCGATGCTGGCTGGATCCAAAGAAGTTCTGGTTATGTCCTGTGGCAGTGTCGTTGAGTAGAACAAAGATGATGAATGCACAAACCTTAAGTAAATGCTCAGGAGGCCTAAATACAGCCTGTGGTTTTGCCAATCAAAATGAAAAGACTGGGGAATTGCTTTTAAAATTCCACTCATTTGGAAGATGTCAGGTAGTCAAAAACTGTTCTAAAGCATCTTGAAAAGGACAGTGTTTTGCTCTTCTGAAATGAATAATGTTACCATGCTGGATCCGTAGCAGCACGTGAGGATTTTGTCTTCAAAGGCTGTTCCACTGACCTTAGTACTTATGTTTGTAGCTGTGCAGTGACTACACACAGTCTGGAGTTTTGGTGTGATGTCAGCTAGTAGGAGACGTTGGCTATGAAAATGTTTGCCACATGAATACTGAAACTTATGTAGGAGACCTGTGGCATGTAAACATGGTATCCTGGTTGTTTGTTTTTTTTCTCCTTTAAAATAAATAGAGCTTCTCTTGAAGCTTCCTGAATAACTTGGTTGTCACTTAGTTTTCAGTAGGGCCTTGGCAATTCATTGGGCCACAATTCATGCAGGTGAGGTTGGGTGAGATTTGCTACAGAGCGGGTGAAGGGAGCTGAAGTGAGACTCGCTGCCTGGGCCAGGGTGCTGAGGAAGGTGAGGACCATGTCAGGTCCTGCCCCAGGAAACCCAGCTCCTGGCAGTGTGGTGACTGACATACTGATGTGCTGGGGGCCAGGGGCTCATCAGCTCTGGTCCTGCAGCTGACAGAAACATAACTTGGAACTGAATGAGAGATGCTTTGGGCAGTGCCATCAAGAAACACTAAATTCAGGCTGTTGTTGTGCACCTACTGTATCCTTGCCTGACTTAATTAGCAGTCTCTGATGCTAGTCTCATTTCTGAACATCCTCTGAATTGACTGAGCAAACAGGCATGGGAACAAGTTTTGTTGCAGTGAAATCGTAAAATCTTTTATGTTGGAAGAGACCCTTAAGTTCATTGAGTCCAACCATAAACTATATATATAGCTATCATTTTGAAATTATGATCCTGGACTTCTCTCGATCTTACTTGCTCAGGGTGAGTGGTTCCTTTCCTGTCCAGAGAAACGAGTCGGAGCAAATCCTTTTTGTTGACAGAGACCCTGTCATGCAGCAGGAGGATGGACAGAACTTTCAGCTTTCTGTGGGGCATCATCTGCCTGCCTGAGAGTGTCTGTCACTAGGCATTGGCTTGTATGGAACAGCTTCAGACAAATGATCTGTAGGTCAGTTCATGTCATGTCAGAGTGGCTCAGAAAAGCTAACATGTATCTGCCCCTTTATGTCTGTGGCCTATTTTTCTTTCAGCTTTGTTGGTTTAAAGAGTTATTTCAACCTTGTAAGCCTGAAGTTGTGTAAGGAAGGCACCTACATTTTCTGCACTGGAATGGAGGGTCCAGGTATGGTACTCCTGAAATTGCAAAGCAGCCCTCCATCTCTTGCCTTACTGCCTATTCTGAGTTCAAAGCAGTGAAGCTTGAGATCAAGGAAGTTTTGTGGTTTCTTCACTATCAGCTTTGTGTTGTGTTTGGTTTTGATGTACCTATGTTTGTAAAAACTTAGATGTAGTTTTTACAGACTAGGAAGGAAGCCCTATTGACACCTTCATCCTCTCACTTCTAAACCGATTGTGCAATCTCAAAACTGCATTTCCTCGTTCTCGTTCAAGAATTCACTAGTTCAATCACTTGACAGGAAAACCTTGCTTCCAATAATGTGTGTCTTGAAAAGCAAGCCCCTTGCACCCTGCTACAAAAGCAAACAGCTTTCTGTGTTAAACTTATTTCTGTGCTACAAAATCCTTGGTCCTGGACTCACGCACCCCAGTGTTAATCAAAGGTGATTCCACTGAGCTGGGCTGCACCAGTGTCAAAGGAAAAGCAGGAGGAGTGGACTTTTGCTTTTCTTTTAGCAATTTATTAATGCACAGCCGTGGTCTAAGAGTTAGAAAATTGAAGTTAGAAGTGTGTGGCTGCATTGCTTTCGAGCAGATCTTTTCTAACAACTGCTCCCTGTTTCAGCGTGAAGTGGGTCTTTGGCCACTGATGAGCTTCTTACTGAGACAGGATGTCCTCTGTTTGCATATTTGGGTTAATGATGGCCATATTTGCTGGAATGGAAAACTTGGCATATGCACATGGCCTTGTCCTCAACTTCCCCTTATGTGCCTCTAAAGAGTCACCATCTCCCTGCTGTGGGAGCAGGTCTACAGAGCCACCATGAGCACCCTGGGAGGAGCAGGGTTCAGCAAAGGCCAATGCCAGGGCGGATATGGGGGGTGGATGAAGTGAAAAGTGAAGGCCTTCATGTCAAGCATCAGCTGCAGCTCCCAGCACAGGCCTCAAGAGGCACATTTTCAGGCACCACTGGGGACTGATAAGCACACGCTGTTCTTGTTCCAAATGACTTAGGGCTTGATGTGGTTAATTGAAGAGCAGGCACAGAGCCAGGTGGGAAATGAGCTCACTGTGCAGCGAGAAGAGAGGGGAGCTGACAGCAGGCTTGTGACTATTTTCCTTGTTGCAGTTTTATGTGGCTTAACTTGAAAATTGCTGAATATGACCAGATGGTGGCTTGTGTCACAAGCATACAGGATTTTTGGAGTCACTGTTGTGGCTGGTACTGCTGAGCTGGCTGCTTCAGCAAGGTTTTGTCCTTGTCCCATGGCACCTCACTGGACTTTGGCCAGGCAGCAGTGACACTGCCCTGGAGCAGAGCTGGCTGATGGTGGTGGGCGTCAGGCATGAGCAGAGCGGTCATGTTGCATGCCATAATCTCAGCTCTCCTCAGGTGTGTGTGGAGACAGGCATGGAAGTCCCAGAGATTTGAACCCAGAAATGAGTCACAGGATTTGCACCTGCAAGGAAGTGACTATGGCAGAGCAGAGCTCTTGTTCAGTGTCGCTCTTCCTTTTCCCTGGTCCCTGTGCACACATGTATATTCCTCAGTTCTCCAAAGAATTAAGGAACTACCATTCATAAAAGCACTTTAGCAGCAGACTACATAATATTAGTCATTATTACTAGAAATAACAGTCAAGTAGGAGCAAACCTATGATTACACTTAACTACTCTTTTTTCTCCTAGGAAAGGCTATTTAAGGGCTTGTTTTACACAGAAACAACTCTTAACACCAAACAAGCTTACATCTCATTCTGCAAAATATCCATATCCTGTTAGCAGAAACACAGCGCAACTTATAGAACTAAATATTAACTATTTAATAACTACATATTTAATAATACATAATATTAAATAAATATTATATAGCAATAATAAATAATAACTAAATATTTAATCACTTGGGTTTTTTCATTCTATTTACTAAAAAATTAGTTTAGAATCCAACTTCCAAACAGGAATTGCAGATTTTTAAGAAGTCTGGAAACTGCAATAAGTAAAAAAAAGAGAAAGTAGGCACCTTATTAGTTTGTGTGTATATATATATATGAGAGATATATAATATACACATGTGGGTGTATGCTATATGTACAATATATGTGCATATATACATCTATCAAAGAAAATACCTAGGAGTTTTGCTTAAGATGAGCCCAGGTGACTGCAGTTAAGCAGAATCTGAAACTTTATTTCACATTTCAGCCCTACCTGCAATAAAACCCCTCCAGGAGAGGAAAGTGGTCTTGCCTCTCCATGTCTGTGCAGGTTTCGACTCTGCTGCCTCACCAGCCAGCCTGCTGCAGTGAGCCCTGCAGAACAGGGACCTGGAGTGGGAAAACCAGCTCTGCTGTGGCTCTTCCCATTTGTGTTAAATTACCCAGATTCTACTGGGCTGAAAGGGAAAAAGTGGCTGTGTCTGCTGCCAGCAGGGCAGACAGGGCCCTGAGTAAGGTGCAAACTGGCTTTATTTCCAATGACGATGTAACACAAAAAATAGCATATTAACACCCAGACTTTTGTTTCTGCTGGGCCTGAGCTAGCAGATGCTCTTCCAGAAGGATGAGCAGGTTACAGGGCTGCTTCACTCAGAGCCAGGAGAAAGCCCTAGCTCAGTACATTGGGCAAACCTGTTCCTAGAGCATCCTTGAAAGCATGTTTTTGGCCCATGAGGAATGTTTCATCAGTGAAAGCGTAGATACCTGTTTTGGTTTGAGCCAGGGTGAAGCTCTTTGCTGATTTTTTTTTTCTTCCTCTTTCTTTCCACCCTGGCTCAAACCAAAACAATACCTCAAGTGGTTTTTTTTTTTTATTGCTTGTTTTACTTTTGTGTTTTTTTTTTAAAGGAAGAAAGCAGCAAAAAACCTGCAGGAATGCAGAGCTGTTCAGCATGGACACAGCTCCTTAGCAGCCACCCTTTGTGCACCCCATTGTTCCCCTGCCCTCCCCCTCCTCCACAGGCCAGAGACTGCCCGTAGGGGAATCGCATTCCAGTTTAGCTCCACCTTTCCTCAGTGCTTCTCGCAGCAGCTTTTGAGGAATATTCGTGTTTAACTGTCACCTTATCCCAGCAGAGAAGCTAGCAGATTTGAATTACACTGTGTAAATATTTGAAACATAAAGGATTAAAGAATTACAGATATGCAGCCAGAGAATGTTAACCACATTTAAAAAAAAAAAAACAACAGGCAATCATGTAATTGATTTATAATTCAGAAATAATCTGAAGGGACTAAAGAGGATTCAGAGAAGACTAAAAACAGTTTTGCCATCTCCCACATTTTTCTTCAGCTCTTTTGCACCCTGGGTGCTCTCTTCTTCCTCCTTAAGTTGTTTCAGCCTTCCCCTCAGTAAGCAGTAGAAGCATTGCAAGAGAAATGGTAATTGGGCCCAATTATTTTTCCATGGTCGCATTTTATTCCTCTCTTTAGCTTATGGTTTGGCAGTTAAGATTTGGAATTTCAGAAGGCTAAACTCCTAGACAGAAAGTACTATCTGATGCAGTCAACCAACATGAAGAATTCAAGGACTGAAAAATAGCAATTGTAAACTCAAAGGTGTTAGTAGTGTCAAGAATTTGCAATTTGCACTGAAAAGTCAGCAAGGGAAAAAATTGCTGTAGGAAGAGGCTTCAGATGGAGCAGCCACTTTGCACAGGACCTCAGGGAAGCACAAACTATAGAGGGACTGGGAAAAAAGACAATAGATAATCAGCAAAAGAAGATCCATTTTCAATCCAAGAGCAAACTAGGCAAAGTGAGGCTTGTGAGAAGTCTAGCCAAGTTAGGCTTGCAGAGGATGTTAAACAGCTACTTAGAAGTTGAGCAGCCACCTACCTGGATGAAGGTAGGCAAGGGAGGGGAACTGCACTGTTCTGAGGGAAGCACAGAGCAAAACATCCTAGGTCACCCCAAATGTGGGCAAAAAATAGTTTCCTCAGCCTGCATACATTGCTGGCCAGCAGCAGCTTCTCAGAGCAGGCATCTCCACAAAACCCTTTGCTTCTTCATCAGGGTCCTTTCCCATGCCCTCCCTCCTGCACCCATCCTCCAGGGCCAGCCACAGCCAAGCTGCCCTGCAAAAGGCTGGGAAAAACGAACTAGCTTGGCCAGCACTGGAGTGAAGAGGCTTTAAAGGCAAGTAAGGAAGGCTGAGCCCCATCCATCCTTCACAGCAAGTAAGGCTCCTTTGCACAACCACTTCAGGGAGCGGCCAAAGTGAGTATTGCATATGTGGAGTGGGAACACGGCAACTCATCCACCCTCCCTCTGCCCCACAAGCCCCCTCTAGGCACTACATAAACATTCAATTAATATGAATTAAAACCAGGTGAGCTGTGTTTGTGATCCAGACTGAATTTGTTCTGTTCTTAAACAGATACTAAATCATTTAGCATCAGTGAGGGAAAGGATATCCCCACACAGTACAAAGCTTTATTTTTTTTATATTGTTTTACCTTGACCAAATCTAAAACACATTTAGAAAAACCATCAGTCATTTCTTACATTTGTCAATACCTTTCAAAAATATATTGAGCTAGCTACAATCAGAATGCAAATGAAATCTTTTCACCTGCAATTTCAGTAAAATTACCTATTCCAGTCTCTAGCTTTGCACTAGCTGGTCTGAGATACAATTAAACTACCTTGGGGCAGTAGCCTGTGCAGAGCCCATTCTATTCCAGGCTAAAACAGTCACCTAGGGAAACAAAACCAAGCACGAAACTACTTGGCTCCAGCCACTAGGACTGTGCTGCTCCATTTCTCTAAGCCGAGCAGGCTTTGCTGTATCCAAGTCCCTGAACACCTCATCACACTTATTTTTGGAACATTTCTGCATACTGAAAGCCCTCTGGACTCCCAAAGCATTCATCACTGTATGAAAAGGAAATCACATTTCAATCTTGCAGCTCCTCACTGCCACCTTAAGTAGTAAAACTCAGATTAAATAAGGTCAATATTCTAGCCAGTTTTCTGCCTTCAGCTAGCTACATCACCATGGCAGCATGCTTTCACACTTCTGTATAAACATCACCAGCATTGCAGGACAGTATGGAAAGAGTTAAGGACCTGTAAAAGGTGCTTAAAGAAATAAGCAGTCAGAAGACAAATACAGTTCTCAACTATTAATATTTATTAAAAGTTTGACCAAAGTAGTTTTATTCCCAAGTTTTGTTTACAAAAGTCTAACAATTTCCCCAGGTAGTCAAAGATTAACACAAGAACTGAGATGGCACTGCATTAGCGTATAGAAAGCAAAACTGGTCTACAATAGTAAAAAAAACCCACAAAAAACCAAACAGAATTTGGGTAAAATGGAGGTTTTAAATACTCAAAAGCAATCTCTAGTATCACATGCGTTCACAAGTGTATATTTGTTTTTACTGCGTACAACATAAAAGTTGTTAGCTTCAAAGCTGTCTGTCCTCGAGGCTTTAGTTTTTCCCCCCCCCTTTCCTCTCCTAAAGGCAGAATCACCCCCCATGCCCAAAACTATGAAACCTTCGCCTGATCAGCTGGGTCATTTTAACATGAAACACCTTCCCAGCAACTTTTGCAGTTGCCACACTTAGCAGTTTCCATGATCTACATGCAGCTGATCGAAAGAAAATGGCCTCCTGAAATAGCTGCACTGCTGTATTTTTGCCTCTGCCCTTCCTTCAGCTGCCCCTCGCTAGGATCAGACACTTCAAACACCACCTAATGCTATTTCAAACCTTACTTTGCCTTAAGGCTTTAATTTGAATCAGTTGCTTATTACAAGCTAACTTCTAAACTGTAGCAGAGTACACCCGGCTGAAGACAACACTGTGCAAAGAGTGCAGAGAACTGCCAACAGCCTGGGCAACACCGTGAGGCCCTGGCCAGCCAAACCAAACACCCTGCACCACACACAGGAATGTGTCAGAAATCCAACTAACTCATAGCTACACCAAAGGTGCAGTTTGTGCCAAAGCAGTTTTCCTTTTCAACCCAATTAGAGCTTTGCACTTTGCTGAACCAGTTTGACCAGTCGCTTGAAGTCAGCAGTTTAACTGAAAACCATGCAGATTTGGCAAGGTACTTTAGCTTTATTATGGCAATGGTACATCTCCCTCCATTTTCAAGTCATGTACTTCCTGTTGCCTTGAGGATACGAACAAACCTTTTAAGCAGAACTAAAGTAAGAATCATGTAAATAGAATCATGATGAGATTCCTTTGCTGGATTCCAGAGTCTTCTACAGAGATTGAAGTGCTCTAGCCCTTGCTTCCACTGTGCTCAGTACATCTACACCTTCAAGACTAGTGTAATGCTCCAAGATTTTACTGCAGTTAAGAACAGAAGGCAAGCAAAAAAGGTTAAAAGATCCAACCAAAGAAAACAAAGAGCATGAAAGTAAGTAACAGCAGTTCAGGATTATCCAAGCACTACAGATACGAGTTCCTACAGAGCAAGCACATAGCTGAGTAAGGAAAACAAGAGAATATAGCTGTTAGAACAAACATACTGGTGTCATGGAACAGTGATCCTCCAAAGATACGGAATTCTTTAAGCTTACATGGGGATGCTGTGAGGAAATCATGTTAAAGGTTAGTAAAACAGCTGCATCATTATGCAAGCCAGATCCAATTATTCATTAACTGCTTGTCTCCATTTACCAATTCAAAGTGAGACTTTTATTCTGGAATGCCCATTTATTACACTTGGTATTTCTTACATAGACCCAAATGTCTTACTTGGATTACTTATCTATTAATTAGCAGTAATGTTTCAGACTAGTTACCCAAGTCCACTTTGACTGTTTGATCCAAATCTTCAACCCCATTGCGTAGCAGTGTGCGTTAATGACATCACTCTAGGAAATGCACCAGTATGTTCTCCAAGCAGACATCCCAGGAACATTCTTGACTTTTAAGTTCAGTAATTCAAAACTATCCAGCAAGACAGATACAAACCCCATCCAGTTAGAAGTCAGTGGAAACACCTGCCCATTTCTCTGAGCTTTGATCTTGAAATAAAACTGAGCAAGATGCTGTAATGGTGAGACTACCTGACAAGGGTGGTCAAAGCCTCCTTCTGAACAATTGCTTTTTGAAATTTAGCTATTGAAAGCATTACAATATATATTAGAAAACATTTAGATGTGTTTAATTTTTAAAGATCTACACGATCAGTTCCCCAGGAAAAAAAACTGTTCTGCTGGCAATTAGAAGAATCTGTGTACGAGACTTATGGGAAGCCAAATACCTGATCTTTGTTTTCTTAAGGTTAAATGTATGTTTGTTCACACTACTTAATTCTCCCCAATATAGTTTCCATGTTTTACTCAATGCATTATAGAACGCACCAAAATACCATGTATGTTACCTGGTATTCGTGCTGTTCAATCTAGAAACCATCTTTAAGATGAAAGCACCACAAAATTAATTTTAAGGCTTAGACCGCTTAAAACTAAACCTGCAACTTAATTTTGCTCTATGCTTCAGAATCAGCAAATTTTGAGTATTTGCTTTGCAACTTCTAAGCATACTCAAGTAACATTGATCCTTTCTGATCCCACCAGGACTGTAAATAGGTTTTTCTATAAGATTAACATTAACCCAAAGAACACAGAGACATAGCATTGAACTTTTGTTTTAATGGTCTCAAATTCTGTGACAGATTTTTGGTCAAGTTTCCATTTTTAAAAAATTTATCGATTTTAAAGACTAATAACTTAAACTGCCACGAAACAAATGGTCCACAAACATTCCTTTCCTTCTGAAGCTTTTACGATGCATTGTAATCATTAACCAGTCTTTTACTATTAAACTTAAATGGCCAATTGAGACAAACAGTTCTGAGACCGTTCTTCCACCACTGATTAAGACTGAGGTGGCAGCTGATGTACAGAATTTTCATTTAGCCTTCTGGGCCTTCTGGGCAGACTTTGTGACCTTGCCAGCTCCACCAGCCTTCTTGTCAACTGCCTTGATGACACCAACAGCAACCGTCTGCCTCATGTCACGCACAGCAAAACGACCTGAAAACAGAAACAGGTTTTAGGACTTTTGCCTAGGGCTACAGACCCACAGCATTACCTGCACAGCAGCAATATGCAACTTGGGTTAAGTGGGCAAGTAAGTACCACCCTCTTACAGTAAACTCCATGAGACTGGTACTGAGACAAGTTAATTATCTGGAGTACCCCTGTACTTCTTTAAGTTTTGGTTCCGCTTCAAAGTTTCTATTGAAGTCACAGCTTTTAATAGCATTTTACAGAACACACTACATCCCCAAACTGGAAATATCAAGGAGCCTCTTCTTGCAGAGATCAGTTTTAACACATTTTAGGAGATGCCTTACCAAGAGGAGGATAATCAGAGAAGCTCTCAACACACATGGGTTTGCCAGGGATCATATCAACAATTGCAGCATCTCCAGATTTCAGGAATTTGGGGCCATCCTCCAGCTTCTTGCCGGAACGACGATCAATCTTCTCTTTGAGCTCAGCGAATTTGCATGCAATGTGAGCAGTGTGGCAATCCAGCACAGGGGCATAACCAGCGCTAATTTGGCCAGGGTGGTTCAGGATAATCACCTAGAAAACCAAGAAAGTGTCAACACTGGGATAATTTTCAATACTAACATGCCTTACAATGCCAGGGGTTTCACGTTACTTGCTTTAAACAAATACACCTCAGAACACATCTATGTCACTTTAAACATTAGTCTACTAGTAGCAAGAAAGAACCAGACTCCAGTATTTCACAACTTAAAAAGTTCAAACAAACATCTTTAAACAGCTGCAAAAATTACCTGTGCAGTGAAGCCAGCAGCTTCCATCGGAGGGTCGTTCTTGCTGTCACCAGCAACATTGCCACGACGAACATCTTTCACAGACACGTTCTTAACATTGAAGCCAACGTTATCACCAGGCAGAGCTTCGCTCAGGGCTTCATGGTGCATCTCAACAGATTTTACTTCAGTTGTAACGTTGACAGGGGCAAATGTAACCACCATGCCTGGCTTCAGAACACCTGTTTCCACACGCCCAACTGGTACAGTACCAATGCCTGCAAATGAGAAGCAGTATTAGTAATTCTGCTCAATGACTGCATGCCTTTATAGCATAGAACAGGTTTTCCCCCTGGAAAAACAGTTCTCAGGCAAAAAACATTTCTGTCCCATACATTATCTGTGAGAAGCCTTACAGAGAACACTTACCGCCAATTTTGTAGACATCTTGAAGAGGCAGACGCAGAGGTTTGTCAGTTGGACGAGTTGGTGGCAGGATACAGTCCAAAGCTTCGAGGAGGGTGGTTCCACTGGCATTGCCATCCTTCCGGGTAACCTTCCACCCCTTGAACCAGGGCATCTGTAACAAAAAGAAGCCCAGACATCAACTGTCTGCTAATTTTAATGACACAAGCCTAGGAAAGGCCAAGCAGCTTATCTTAGTATTATCCTGGTATACAACAGCAGAGTAAGAATTTGTGAAGTGCTGGGATTAGGTAATTTTTGACCTCGGCACTTCCAAGCATAACCATTAAAAACAAGTGCATTTCACTACTGCATAGTTCATCTCAATAATCCTCCTAGTTTCATTTCTTCATATAAAGAAATGTCAAACCTACGTTAGAGCTCGGCTCCAACATGTTGTCTCCGTTCCAACCAGAAATTGGCACAAATGCTACAGTGTCTGGGTTGTAGCCAATCTTCTTGATGTAAGTGCTGACTTCTTTGACAATCTCTTCATATCTCTTCTGGCTGTAAGGCGGCTCGGTGGAATCCATCTTGTTAACACCAACAATCAGCTGTTTCACACCCAGGGTGTAGGCCAGAAGGGCATGCTCACGGGTCTGCCCGTTCTTGGAAATACCAGCCTCAAACTCACCAACACCGGCAGCAACAATCAGGACAGCACAATCAGCCTTTGAAAAGAAAGAAACCCTCATTGTAACAGCTGCTCATGCATCAAGGTACTAGGGGAACCCCCCCAACAAACCATGGCACAACCTGCTTTAACTCCAAAAATCCTTACATTTACATACCTGAGAAGTCCCAGTGATCATGTTCTTAATGAAGTCTCTGTGTCCAGGAGCATCAATGATGGTGACGTAGTATTTGCTTGTTTCAAATTTCCACAGGGAAATATCAATAGTAATACCACGTTCACGTTCAGCTTTCAGCTTGTCCAAGACCCAGGCATATTTAAAGGAACCTTTGCCCATCTATGGATTAAAAAAAACCAAACAAATTTGATTTCTTCCTTTTTAGAACGATCTACATTAACTTCAGAAGGATCACACACTGGCAAAAGAACAAAATCTAAGATTAGCAAGTGGTTTAACACTCAAAAATGTTGCTGCTTGTAAAACAAGCAACCAGATACACTTGGCACTTGTAGTGAGAGATGCCAACTGTTTTCTGTTATTTAACTTACTGACAGTTTAGCCCTCTTGACAGCTTGTTAATTGCACTAACGTGTCTTTACGATAGATCTCAAGTCTAAGCTCTACTATCAAGTGTCCTCCATCAATTCAAGTTCTCTTACTAATGCAATCCCTGCAATAATCAACGTTTTTAACTGCCACTCAGCCCAACGTTCACTATGTTTAATTCTGATGTGCTTATTAAGACCTATACTGTTGCTACACAAAAAAAAAAAAGTATGATCAGTAAGACTTCCTACAGATTCAAACACCAAAATCCAAACCTCTTTTTTAAAGTAGAACAATTTTATTTTATTCTCTATACGTACACAAAGACTAAGATGGAAACTCCACTTCCTAAATTATTATACCAGGCATAATTATTCAAATGTAGCTTTTGACTACATCTCTTTTCCCTCATTCTACACTTCACAATTCAAGCTTCACCAACTAACATAATGGCGGATTAAACACTTTAGCACTACTTGTTGAACTGTAGGGACAACTGCAACCTGCCGCCCTGTGGCCACAAAACACTTAGGCTCTCGTTCAGCCACTGGGACAGTTACATCCAAACTGCCTCCCTGTGGCCACAGACCACTTTGCAACTGAATTTTGCAACCAAATCTCTCATTATTCATCCCTGCGCCACCAAAATTTTGCTGGACATCACAGGTCCACACACCTCAGCAGCTTCCTTCTCGAACTTCTCGATGGTTCTCTTGTCAATACCACCGCATTTGTAGATGAGGTGGCCGGTGGTGGTGGACTTGCCAGAATCGACGTGTCCAATGACGACGATGTTAATGTGGGTCTTCTCCTTTCCCATGTCGGATGTTGGTTGAGGTCTTTCTTTCGGCAAAAGAGAATCGACACCTGGAAGTTCCCCAGAAAAACACCAGTTACGCCTTTAGTACGATCGCACTCCCCCGCGTGGCCGGCAGGGAGGCGACCGAGGGGGCCGCTGGCCGCCGCCGGAGGTGATGGCGGCCCCGCGTGCAGGGCGGCCCAGGCGGCCCAGCCGGGATGGCGGCCCCGCCCTACCCGAGAAGGGGAGGGGCGGAGCAGGCGGCCGCTGGCCGGGGGCCCCTGCTGCGCCCCCCTCCCCTCGCCCCCTCTCCGCGCCGCCGCCGGGCTCGAGTTACCCCCGGCGGCCGGGCAGCGGGGCGGCGGGCCCGAAGGGGCTGACGGGCAGCGCGGAGGGCGGGGCCGGCCCGCTCCTTTGTGTGAGTCACCCCGCCCGGGCTGCCGCGTCCTCCATTTTGTGGAGCTGGCGGCAGGCAAAAAGCCGAGCGGCCATTTTTTCACTCGTGCCCCATCTCCAACCTCTCCCACCACGGCCCAGGCAGCAGCCCACGGGTCCAACCGACGGGCCCTACCCCCACCCGTCACGCATCGCGAGCCCCACCGCCACCCACACTCCAAGAGCCGGGTGCCTCATGCCTTATGCCAATAAGGCCACGCCGCTTCCCGGGAGCTGGCCCAGGGGGAAATAAAGCGGTACGATGCATCGCCACCTCCCCAGCGTGCACTCTCCTGTCCGCCCAGCTCCCCCTTCGGCGCCCCCTGCCCCTATATCCTTCCCCCCACCCCTCAGTGGTGGCGGCCACGCCCGGGCACGACACTCGTCAAGCCCTAGGGTACACAGGTCCCCGGCCGAGCCCTGCCCCTCCCCCGGCCTGCCCCACGCGGACCTACCTCACCTGTATGGCGGCGGCAAACCCGGAGCGAAAAAGACCGACGGCGTGAACACCTCCCCTTATATACCCTGGTCAGGGGCGGGGCCTAAGGGACACGTCACCACTCCCGGCGGCCCCGCGGCCCCGCCTCCGCAATCCCGCCCTGGCGGCCGCGCGGGCAAAGGGCGCTCCCCGCCCCCCCCAGCCCGCCCCGACGGTGATGGCGAGTCCTCGAGGCTGGGCCCGGCTTTTTCCCGGCCCTGCGGGCAGCGGGTACCCGCTGGTAACGGGGCGTGACTTCTTCGTCCCCGCGGTTGTGGTATGGCAGCAGCGCCGGTAGGGCGGTGCCGAGCTGCGCTGGGGGAGCAGGGAGAGGTGCCCTTTCCAGCGCAGGGACCGATAGTGGCCGCGGTGACCTGGTGGGAGCAGGCTCCCTCCTCCGAGGTGACCGGGCGAGAGCAGACCCCCTTCCCCGAAGTGACCCGGCGGAAGCAGGCTCGCTTCCCCGAGGTGAGGCTGGGCAGCGGGAGCCCCGGGTGCTCGGCCAGGGCAGGCGTCTGCGCCGAACCCCCCTGCAGAGGACTGGGGCCGCGCCGGAGCTGGGGGCAGTGGAGACGAGAGGACTCCATAGCCCGGTCCAGGGGATGCAGCAGCTAAAGGAAGTCCCCGGGGAATAGCCCCAGGCATATTAATTGTGTTTCCTATTAGAGACACAAAAGAACTCGGTCAATGAGATAAGAAATGTTCAGTTAGTTACGCTGACTAGCCTACATTTGGTACTTGCTTAAGATTATGGAATACAAGAATCCCCACAATTCATTATGTTGCAAGTCTCCCAGAAACAGAGGTGGGGAGGGAGAGTGCAGGGATTTCACAAAGCTTATTGAAATAAGAAACAGCGTAGTTTGGCTCAAAAAAAAAACAACAAAACAAAACAGGCTTTTTCTTTCTTTCTTGTACCATTAGACAACAAAAGTTGACTTGGCTCAGAAAACTTAGGCACAAAAATAAAAATCAAGGCGGACACACCTTAAAAGAAGATGCATCTGAAATGCAAATGTATTAAAAGAGATTCACTTAAGCATTTTGGATGTGTCCAAAATACCCAAACTGCAAGGAGTGCCCCACATTGTATTTTCACTTGAGAAAACTGGCAGCCCCAGCAAATTGTTTTTCAAATCATGGCCATGAGGACTCATTAAACAACTCACAACATCAGAAATAAAAGCCCTCATGATTCCAATTGTTTTCCTCACTGATAAAAGAAAAATCCATTAAATGGTCAACATCTATATCTGCAAATGAAATCAGGCTGAGAAGTTGAAGTAGTATTTGTGTTTTTTCTTTTAAAATTATCTGCAAGAGAAAAAAAGCTACTTGCTGTTTTCTTTGGATACACTATATGCCTGTGTTAGAAGCAGTTACTTATATAACTATAACTATAATCCCATTAATTTGTTGGTATACTCTTCAGATTGCAGTTGTAAAGCATGGAAATAGTTCATTGCTCAAAAACAAAAAAAAAATAACAATAAAAAACCCATCTCATGCTTCTACACTCTTGCTTTTCTGCCAGTTTCTCTGAGATACACCCAGCATCAAATTGACTAAAGACCTGTAAGTCCTGGATTTATATGGAAATGAAGTGTTTCCACAATATCTGGATTTTTTCCACATGCAAAATTAAAAAAAGTGATTTGAAGGATGTCACATTAGAGAAGATGCTGGGTTTAGATTACACCTTTTACATTAAAATCCAGTTTGAGAGTAAAACCAGCAAAAAGTTTCAAATATTATTAAACAAACTCACTAATTTTTAAGAAAGGAATAAAGTCATCAAGTCCTTTCACTTCCCCTCCTATGTTTTTAGGCAGAGGTTAGTGGCAGGGGTGGGGGAAGCTAGAGATGGTTCAGCTTTCCTCAAAACTAACATTTAGGGGCAGTTATTAGTGAAGACATTGCATATGAAGACAAAGTAATGGAAGGGCAGGAAAAGTGAGGTGCATTCCTTTCCAGAAATAGAAATGCATTACCATAAAGTGAATGAGTGGCTCAGGTAGGGATCAAAGGGTAATAGTTGGTAAGAAAGCTAAGCAGCACTTCTTGGGTCTTCTGTAAAGCAGACTGTTTGTAAACACAACTAAAAAGCTTTATTATTCAGGAGAGCTTGAAGTTAGCTTTTTAAATGTGTATTTCAGTAGGGGGCATTTTTAATGGGCTGGTCTGTCAAAGTATGCATTCTCATAAAAAGGTAGTTTAACACTTACCAAATGTAGTCAGTGACTTGTCCCTTAAGAGAGAGAGGAGAAAGGAAATGTGTTACTGATTTGTTACATGGCCCGTGCCAAACTGCACATTTATTTTTTAAGTAAACTTTTTTTTTTAGAATACTATTTCATAAATGCATTTAGAACTATGTGTTTCTTAAGATGGCAATTTCTGGTCAGTACATAGCTGAAAGCTCTGAAAGCTGAATTTGTTGAACAAACTTTTAACCACCATCCTAGTTCAAGTCTACAATAGTTGGATCTTCCCCCCTCCACTTCTTTAAAGAGTTTTCAAATTAATTTTATTATTTCTTTTTTTAATCTGCCCAATACATGCTTTTATTCTCTCAACAACTAGTATATCTCCCATTGTCCATTCTATTAGTGGAACATTCCTATTATCAGTCTCACAAATATTTATACAGCTGCGGAGCTTCAGATACAGGAGTAGCCTCACATAATTCAGTTGAAATGCATTCTGAAGAATCCTCTCAGCTAACACAGACAGGCATACACTGGACTAAATCCTGTATGCAAATAGCCTGTTACAAATGTTAGATTTTGTTCATTTAACAAAGCTAATCTCTTTGGTATGAAACACTTGGGAAGAAAATGGAGATGAGAGATTTCAAGAAGTCAAGGTCTTCTGAGCTTTGGAACAGTGCTTATTGAGTCCAGTCTGACTTCAGAAATAGAAGGACTTTGTGGACAAAAATCCTCCCTTGACCACTGGTGAGCATACACTAAACTGAAATAATTGATAGCCACATATGCCTGCAGTGTCAGGACACACAGAAGTGTTCTCTAAAGTATTTGTATTGTAGGAACCTATAGAATAGCCACAATTTAAAAAAATAATCTTAGACCACATGATATTAAAATGAAACTCACGCTGTCAGTATATCTAAGGCAAATATTCTAACTTTTAAAAATTAATGTTAATTGAATTTTGAGATCACAGAACCTACTGCAGCATTACCTTCATTTTAGTGTGTGGCTCCAGCACATACAAAACAGTGTAAGTTTAGAACACAAGTCACAGCCAGTGAAATCATGCTAGAAAATATAAGATGTGCTCACTGTGAAGTGGCATCTCTTTTGGTCAGACTCTTGTGCAAAGAGGAAGGTAACTAGCAATTATACGAGTATTTTAACTGCAATGAGCAAGGTCATTCAAGGAGTGCAAGCAAACAGACTTTATAAGCACAGGAGTTTAAACACAGACTTGATAAATACAGTTTATCAAGCTCACAATATACAGAAGAGGCACTAAGATTTCTTGAGGGCACTTTCAGAAAGCATGATGGAACAGCAGACCAAAATGGCCAATACTAACTGGTGATTAGAAAAAAAATATTCCGGTACACAGCATTATGTTCTACTACAATTAACCTCATACTTACTGTGAAATTATTTCTAATGTCTATGATACAGTTATCATTGCATGTACATTAGTCCAAATGTTCAATATAGATTATAGCAAGAGCATACAGTTTTTTTTCCATATATGTGTTCTTTAATGCATTGATTCTTAATAGACATTAAAAGTATCTACATCTGTTATGAAATCCTTTCCCCTACATGATCCTAACAATCATCTGTTTAAAAAATAAAAACAATTAATTCAATAATGGTGCTATTCATGTATGAAGAGATTACACAAAAAAGTTGCTTCAGAGAAATGGTTTAACTGAACTGGGTTAGGTAATCTAAACTAATTGAAAAAAGCTACTTTTGAAAGTTATTTAGCTCTGTACTACTAGCTGATACTTTTAGATAAATTAAATTTCTTGGTAAAAGGAAGACACAACTGTAATTACAGTTTAAGTGACTATTTTAAGGGACAGCACAAAATAAACCCCTACCGCCTTGGAAGTCTTTAAGACTCGAATAAAGCCCTCAACAACCTTGTCTGATCTCATAGCTGACCTTGTTTATAGATTCAGAAAATAAGGCCTTACAGTAGGAGATGTAAGAGAGTGGCCTTCAAAACTACTGAGAGTCTTATTGGGATGAATAAGCAGCTACAATTTCAGAAGCTTCTGAATAACTTAAAATGAGCCTCTTAAAAGGCATTGTTTCCCCTAAAACAAGTTTCCTGTGGGAAGCACTACTGTTGTTCCAGTTACAGCATTTACAAAAGGTGGAGGACTCACACTTAGAGGACAGTCTGCTTTAAAAAAAAAAAAATCATTTGAACAATCTTTTCAAACCATATTTATCCACAGCATGAATGTTCAGTACCAGTTGAACCGTGATAATGAAGGTTCAGTGTCAGAGAGAGTGGGTACAATGCAGATGTGACCAGAAGTAACAGCTGTATTTAAACCTCCATTCTGTGGTGGTCTGCATTACTGAACTAGAAAATGAAAGTACCTGATTTAGAGCAGAAGTGTCCTAAGTGGGCAGAAAAGAACCTCACAGGTGGCTGCTTCAGTAAGACTGTTTTGGAACTGAACAGTGAATGGGAGAATACATTCCAACAATTAGAGGACTTCAGACCCAAGAAACAATTCCTCCTTTAATTTAATGAAAAAGTGACTCTTCACTTGTAGACACCTGACAAAGCTTCAAATACCTTCACTAGTGCTACGCTACACCAGCTGATGACCTGTCTCCAGGCTAAAAGCAGAATAAAGGTCAAGGGCTGACGAAGTAACCACCACTGTTATGGAGAAACCATATAATTTGTTAAACTGTTCTGTGGTTTTGCATTAGTGTTTTCCTAGAGCAAAGAGGCTACATCATTTGTTCCTATTCCCCAAATGGAATAATCATTTTTACTATATCCCACCACCTTTTGGACGCTTCCTAAGTGAATGACAATCTGTTCTAGGAGTTCAATTCAAAGAACACCCTATATAGGAGCATAAAACCAAAATACAATACTGCATTGTGCATAAAGAAAGTGATGGTTATGGAGCAGAAATCCACTGGGTGAGGTCAGTTTGGCTCTTGTTCTCAATTTATCATGAACTTCCAAAACTCAATTTTAAAGGTCTCATCTCTTGTGCTAAAAATCATTTTGCCAAACGCAGTGTATTCATCCTTTCATGCTGATAGGCCTGTGATGAAACCTTTTAAGTGGGACCTCAGCTCTTCACCCACTGATCATGCATTTTAGAGTTCCCTGCTGAGGCCTCAGAGAAATTGATCTGTGCTCCGACAGCTTTGCTGAATGTCCACTCACATAAGGTTAATTTTGCTGCCTCTTGCTATAGTAGGTTTGGAGCTGACTTGTGCACTTAGCAAGCTGGAAGTGCACCAGCAGAAAACCTGTAATTCTTCATTCTCACCTTGCAGTCCTTTTGTATTCCCCCATCTATGCCTTTCCTATGGACCCAAGAAAAGGCAGGTTTTCAAGGAGGAAGACAAAGTCTATGGGTAGATTCTTCAAAGGGGTTTATATGAAGCAGGAAAACCTGAGATGCAGCTGTTGGCTGCAAGGGAGAGAAACATAATTAAGGTGATTTTGGTGCAGACTGCAGAAGTACACTACAAATTGAAGAGTGGGTGGATAGGCCAAAGGCAGAAGGGCAGTACCTGAGATTTGGGTTGGTCAGGATGGGGCGGACATATCCAGCTGTTCAGCTGAAGTGCCATCCATTATCCAGTCTCCCATCTTGACATTGCTGTGGTTTTGAGTCCTGGCATCACTCAGCCTGTAGGGTAAGTTCCCACTGCAATCACATCTTTCTTGCTGTGCGGTAACCGCAGTACCCCAAAGGGGTGCCAAGTCAAGTCATTTCGAAGCCTTGCTCAGATTTAGTGTATACAGCATTGCTTGACATTTATTCAGCTAATTTAGATTTGAGCCCATGAAAGTTTGGGAAGGTTTCAGAGAAGAACTATGGGAATAAATCTAGATCTGGAAAACTAATTACACTTGACCTGTTCAATCTATACCGAGTTTACTGAAAGGAAGTTTGGGTTAGTCTCCAAAATTCTACAAGACAGAAAATCCTATAAAGGAAGAGTCATGAGTCTGGACACAAAGATATAAAAAGTTTCAAGACTGTTGGTAGTTAAATTAAGAAACAGAAGTCAGTTATTTTAATTGGCATTGAACAGTGGGACCAGCTTGCTAAAAGCAGTAAGCCAACAGATGAAGAAGTGCTCAATATTTAATTATGTTAGTAAAAACAAAACAAAACCAACAAAAAACCCCACAATAAAGGAGAAAAATCTTGACTGGGGGGAAAGGGAACAGGCATTAAAACTAATGCCTTTGTTTTTAGTTAGGTGACTCTTAATTCAGTCTCTCTGAAGTACTAGGGGAGATGAAGCTATCTCAAAGCCACTAGTGATTATCTTTGAAAGCTATGGAATGGAGGAGATTCCAAAACACTGGAAAAAATAGAAAAAACATCTCTAAATTGGAGAAGAAAGAAAAAAAAGAGAAAAGAGGAAAAAAAAAAGAATGAGCACATGCATGAGCAGTTATGGAGCAGTCTAATTTCAATTCCTGGAAAAATATATTGGAACAAATGAACTATTTTTAGAAGATAATAGGTTGATAAGTAACAACCCCAGACTTGTTAGGAGCAGATTGCATCAAACTACTGTGAGAGGTTCAACAGGCTCACAGATGGGGAAATGTGGATATTCCCTTAATGTGGATATTAAGGGAATATTTGATGCTCCTTACAGGCAAATTGCATAAGTGAGTTCAGCAAACTTTGGACAAAATACTGGATGTGCAGGACACCAGCTGAAGATGACATGCTCAAAGTAATTGGCAATATCACTATGAAAGGTTGTATCAAATCAGTTTCTGTGGACACTAACATAATTCCACCACACAGATATACAGTTGATAAATACACACAAATGTAATTTCTCATTGAACAGTTTGAGGAGGGGGAGGGCCACTTCAGATGAGGTCAAGAACAGAATTCAGAATAAGGTGGGCAGGTTAGAGAAATAATCTAAAATAATTAGGAAATAAATGAAGGTTAATATGTGTCCTTTTTAAGAACAGTCCACTGCACAAATACAGGAGAAGCAGCAGCTAGCCAGCAGCCCTATAGGAAAGGACCTGAGGTTAGAGGGGATCTGAACATGAGTCAACACTGCCATACTCTTGTGAAAAAAGCAAACATACTGAGATGTATAAACAGAACTGCTGTAAGATACATAAAATAAACCTTCCACTCAATGTAACACTCATTAAAGTTTCTACTGGAATACTTTGTTCATCTTAGGAGCCATGCTTCAAGGTGATACCTAGAGACAAAAACACTGGAATGAATTCTGTGGGCAGCTGGTGGAACCCCCGTCGTTACTCAACTTCTTACAAGCACCCACCTACCTATCAGGAATAGTTCAGGTATAACTAATGCTTCCTTATTGATGGAATAGATATCCAAAAGTCTCTTCAGGTCTTAATTTTACATTACTTAGAAGATTTGTGCAATCATTAGTGAATTTCTTAGACCATAGTTCCAGACCACATTGTTTAGTTTAGTAAGGAAATCTCCCCAGGATTTTAATATATTTGTATCAGCTGAAGGTCAATCTTTTTTAGTTATAGTAGTTACATCTAAATGGAAATTTGCAAATACTGAAACTAATCATGCATCTCGCTGTATCAATTCCATCTTCTACACTAGATGATCAAGTATAGTTTACTGAAAATCAAAAAGTTAGCCTAATGTAACAAATAAGAGAGTTGTGGAGGGAAATGGAAGAGTCAGCCCTAAAATCTAACCACAGAAAACTCAGGCTAAAAATTAAAAAAGGAGAAGAAATTTTGTACCACAAACTCCTCCTGCCACTGCAACAGTGCAGGTTATGTTAGGAACAGAGTAGATTCATGGCATGATGTACTGGTTTCTTATCAAAATCAAATGCTGGAAAACATGTTTGTTTTCTCCAGTAGTTTCTAAACAACCACCAGAAGAATGCTAAAAAAAAGTGCAGATGATTTTCCCATGGGCAATGATACCATGACAGGAACTATCAACTAAATAACATTACGGGGGAGTCAGTACATATACACTGCTACTCCTTGTAGTCCTTTCTGTAACAATACTTGTGAAAAACAACAGCTGTGGGGTGGTTTGTTTTTTTTTTTCAAGACAATCCACAGAGGAACAGCACTTCAGAGGTTAAAAGTCTGTACCACAGGTTGTATAAAGTAGACTTCGGCCTCTTTTAACTGGGAATGGGTGTTGAGTCAGCTCTCTGCACTGAGGCCAAATCTCAGGATGAAAAGGGGAGCCAAGGCTGACGTGCCATCCTGTCAGGCCACCATAATGACAGAGAATATGGACAGAAGGACAGACAAGGGGAATACAAACTGTAAAAGACTGATGCTTGAGCTTAGAGATGTGGCTATCCTACGTGCCAGAATAAAAGTAAAACATGTAAAAAATACAGTACGGGTTAGAAAAAGATTGCAGACATTCATAGGAGCGAGTCATGTGTTACTGTCCTCTGCTGCCTGAAACAGGAACTTTTCTGCTCTCAGCAGGAGACAGCCTGTACTGCTGAAACTGTGAATAGCAATCAAAGGATCCCCTTTGTGCAAAGCCAGAAGATCTAGAAGGTCTAGCTTAGTTACCAGGCAGTCTCCATATCCCAGTCTGTGCCATTCCTAAGGCAGCCTGAAGTGTAAAGCACACTCTGAGTATTTAATTCTGTATGCTGCTTTCAATTCAGCACAGATGGTATTAAATCACCCCCCAGCTGTTTTATGTACATACATTGTTGTTCACCATAGAAAACCTAATTGTGTGTACACACTGTGTACAGGTACAAGTACTGTAATAATAAAACATGTAGAAGCACACACAAGCCGTGGCTCCCCCTCTCCCCCACCCCCCCACATCTGAATGGGATCCCGCACCATCTAAGGTAGGGGTGTGTGTATGTGTGAGTGAAATGGCAGATGTAAAGAAATGCTGCTTTTTAGGAAGTAAATCTTTGCTCCTTCTCTAAATTTAGCTCTGTAGAGTCACTAGAGACAAAGTGCAGTATCACTATTTATGGGAAATAGTTTACACTTGCTTTGCAAGCTAACTCAAGTCCCACTGACTTCACAAAGCTGGGCAGTGAGTCATGTTGCCCAGCAACATTCACACACCAATATGAACTGAGGAAGCAGAAAGTCCTGCTCACTTGCTTTCCCTTTTCTTTCTGGGATATTCTTGAGAAAAAGCATCCGCTAGCAACAGTTCAAAATAATGACATTCCTATGAAGCAGACAGCAACCAGTATGGGTGAGACAAACTGTAATACAGAAAATATGAAAGAAAAAAGAAAGCCTATTCCAAAACAAGTTTTTAATTCGTCTCTTAAGCTTACATTTCTTCAGCAAGTTGAAAGGTGTTACTCCAGGTCAAAGCTAAGCCTATGTAGCTGTGAGTACCTGCCAGAAAAATTGCTTTACTCCTCTATCTATCCAAAGATTTCCTGCTTTGGATCTAGCAATTGTATAGTTGAAAGGGGAGTGAGAGCAGTGAAGCTATTCACACAAAAGCTTGTTTTGTTTTGTTTCCTATTCAATCACCCAGTTGACCAAATTAACCCCACGGCTACATGCTCCTCAGATTCAACCTACAGGAAGTGGGATAGATCATTTAGGTGGCACGGCCGAGTTACATCAGATTAGCTGCAAAGTGAAATTGCACTCTTACTTATTCTCTCTTCTAAGCTATGTGGCCATTATAACCATCAAAGTTGATCTAGGCTGTGTCATGTACTACATACATGTGTAAGAAGCCCAGACCTGTATTTCATGCTTAAACCATGTGAAAATACACTTACTTCTTTCACAAAGATTGAGTGTTTTTCCATGGCAAGTCAATTTCTCCACTGCTAATTTTCTATTCATTACTTAGCAGAGAAATCAACGGTAATACTCACAAATTAAGAACTACAATTTACCACTTTACAAGTTTACAACAATGTTCTGTTACTTTTCACTGTATGCATGACTAGGTAAGGTCAAACCATCTTAGTCATCTAGCGTGACCCTAATCTTCCGACAACCTCTATAGTCTCTTAATTATGAGTGTTGAACCAGGAATTGCATGTTGCTTTTTTCTGTTGTGGGGGGTTTTTTTTGTTTCTTTGTTTTTTTCCTTTGTTTTTCTTGCTCTTCACGTGTACAATGCCTGCTAATGGGGGCTTGGACTTAAAAGCTACCATCTCAAAGCATACAAGCAACAACAGACAATCCCCATTGATCTACTAGTGGCAATATGCAACAGTTAGATCTGATAATGTATCGTTCACTTTCTACACAATTAATTTGTTTGATATGTTGAATAAACAACAATTACAGAAGTACCCAAATTATTCTAGAGCTTCACTGATTTTTGCTTAGATGTTAAAAAAAAAAAATAAAAAAAAAGTCATCCACCACCATGTTCTCACACTGCATCTAAGAGAAGCCAAACCAGGTTTTTGGCATTTCAAATTGGTTAAGCTAATAAGCTTTAAGCAGTATTTTACAATTCTCTGTCATCTATATTCTTAAGTAGCTTTTTAAACAGGTAAAAAACCCATGTAAACTAAATATGCTTTCCATTTAAGTTTTACAAACCACTCCACTCTTCCATATTTTCTCTCTTCACACATAATGCATGTTGATATCCAGTGATTGCCTAAAGCAACAGCCTAAGGGAGGCAGGGGAAGAAATCACTGCAAAAGAGATAGAATAGTGACTTTTTTAGTTTACAAGTCCAACTATTTAATGGCTTCTTTAAAATGCAGCATGAGAACAACAGTATTACAATAATCTGTGCCATGGCTTTGAAATTATTATTTCAGTCAAACCAGTAAAGTTTCCCACCATCTTTGATGTCTAGCAGAATGGCAGAAGTGAAGTGTCAGGTGTACTTTCCCTCTGACTACGCTCAGAGAAAAGGAATGCAGACCACACCTGGAGCACAGGCAACACCTATGTCACATTTACCAGAGGGCTTCTCCTGCTATCCATAGGATATAGGGGCACCTCCCAAAAGTTACCCATTTGTGAATGAGACCAGAGTACTCATTTTAAATGCAGAAACTGCAAACTAATTCAAAGTGAAAGAGAAAAGACAAACCACAAACCTGTGTGAAAAAAGCCTAGGTCTGTTTTTCACTCCGCTGATTACCAGAGATATCCAGCACAACATACAGATATCACCCTCATCTTACCTTGACATAAGTATAGGATGATTTGAGGTGATTCTACCCAGCTACTCTCAACAGAACAAAAAATCACTCCCGCTACCATCCAAGCAGCAGTGGAACTGGTTTTCAAGGGTTATTAATGTGAGCTATGGTGATTAAGCATGATTTATAATCCTGTCATTCTTACAACACGTTAGGCAAGTCTCAGACTAAAAGTACCCACAAGACTTAAAAAAAAAAAAAAAAAGATCTGTCATCACTGTACTTGCGTGTGTTGGTATATGGTTCTCAGTTACCTTCTAATAGGCACATGTCAGAGGTTTCAAAATAGACACAGAATTCCCAGTGGATGAATTATACAGCAGGTCTCACATTACTGCAGTGGGAGATGCAAGCAAAACATTAATCAGTATAACCATGTTTTTTTCTGCTTAATGGGAAGCATACATAGTTTCTGCTGCAGTGCTACAGTTGTTCAGAATGTAACAGAAACTGCAGAGTTAAAACAAAAATAAATAAATAAAATAATAATAAAAAAGAGCACACATCCACAAAGTAACTGTCCTGAGCCCTTTTCAAATAGAGGAGAGAAAGCCAGGGTACAGAGGACAGCCCTGCCTACCAGGAAGTCACTGCAGTGAAAGTAAGATGAAGTGCAGATATAAATGTAACACTAGCCACAGGTGCAGTGACTGGCTTGTCCCCAGAAATAAAGAAAAATCAACTGGAATAAATTAATTACTTGTGTCTAGAAGTCATAAACTTACTGAAAATCCACAGACAACTCACTTGCACTGGGAATTACTTTGAACAGTAACATTTGCAACTTCTGTCTGGTAATTCCATCCTCCTTGTTAAAGCAAGACAGTTTAATCCAGTGTACCTATACTGCCCTTTCTCATATTTTATACTTTGATTGTTGAATTTTGTTTTAAAAGTGAATAGCTGCAAGGTGTGGATATTAAATTAAAAAATCTAGATATTCAGAGAATGGTTTGGGTTGGAAGGGACCTTAAAGATTATCCAGTCCAACCCCTGCCATTGCCAGGGACACCTCCCTCTAGACCAGGTTACTCAAAGCCCCATCCAATCTGGCCTTGAACACTTCCAGGGATGGGGCATCCACAACTTCTCCAGGCAACCTGTTCCAGTCTCTCACCATGCTCACAGTAAAGAATTTCTTCCTAATGTACAACCTAAATCTCCTCTCTTCCAGTTTAAAACCATTACCCCTCGTCCTATCGCTACATGCCCTTCTGAAAGGTCCCTTCCCAGCTTTCTTGTAGGCCCCCTTAATTAGGAAGAGTCACATGACAGACTTAGTCTATTAAAAAAAAAAAAAGAGTTTGGGTACTATTTTCTTTTTCCCAAATACTAAACAGAATTGCAGTGTATTGGAAATTAATTACATAGTTGGCAATTTGTCACTAAAATGAAAAACTAGACTTGCATAATACTGATATCCTTCAAATATGGCATCATACTGATAGCCTCAACAAATCAGTCATTTTTAACTTAGCTGGCATATAAAATATGAAGCTGATTTTATGCAGACAATGGAGGCTGCACTGGCCAGGCAGCCATGCTGAAGAGGAAGCATTAGCCTGTGGCTGGAATGCCTTCCCAGCAATGCTACTAATCCTCGTGCCAGAGCATCCTGCTTTTCAGACCCCTAATTTGTGCATTCATAAAAATTAGCCAGTGTTTAGCCTTTGGCTCCCCTCCTGTTACCTGTTTTCTAGATGTGAGAACTTTCCACAATGGAACCAGCTGTATATTTAGCCTGACAAGAGAAGTAAGAGAAAACTGTTCACCTTCACATCACAGCTGTCTAGGACTGAAGGCACGTAACCCTGCCAGTCTAACGGTCACAAGCCAATTGCTGACTTTTATAAAGCTCTGGGGCTACAGAGCCTCATTTGCATGGCTTTGAAGACCAGCAAGTCACTCACAGCACTGGTTCCTACTCTCCAACTGACTCACCCCCCAGCTCATCCAAGCAGCAGCTTCATCTCATGAACAATGGCAGTAAGACAATGTAATGCCAGGATACTTGGGAACTGATTGAAGTCACTCAGATGGAAAACACTAGATACAGAAAGACTAGCTCTTCATACTTCTTTACTATATCATTAATATATCACTAACCAACGCATTTCTGCCTACTTACTGAAGACCATTTTTCTCTCTGAAGGAAATGTACTCAAACTTTTACAAGAGCAGAACTACCACTGTGCCTTTTTCCTTTTGAGGATGATAAATATGGGTTAGGGTTCAACGTGAAGCCATTTTCATTTAAAGCAAAGGCTCCAGGACACAATTAAAGCTAGACACTGTGATTTCAAACAAACTCTGTGTGGGGGCGGAGGGGCCTTGGAGGATACTTTGGGGCATTACTGAGGCCTATTTGGGGAAGGTTTGGTACATTTCTTTGTGAGTAGTTCTCAGCTCAAAATCAAGTGCAGTAAAGGCACTACAAAAAAATTGAAAATAAATTATCTTTATTGACTGAGCTAATTGACTTGCAGCTCTTGAGATTTTTGAAGGATCAGCATTTTAGGATAAGTTATTTCCACCCGATTGCCTTGAATTCTTATAGTGCCTTATCTATATTGTTCTCTGTGCTGTCTTATACATGTGTGAACTGCCTAGAGAGTACTGGTAGGAGAGGGGGTGCTGGCTGCTGACAGCCGTGCTGGGGCAGAGCCTGCCATGGCTCTCCATTGTTGCAGAAGCATGCACCAGCTCAGCACTGCCCCGCTACGCACTCTAAATCCCTGCTTTTGTGTTTCCACGCTGCCAGAGATAGCTGCTCTGAACAGCAGCCTCCTTGCCTGGTGCACTGAGACAAAGAAATGTACAACCACATAGCTAAACTTCATGACTCAGCTGAAAAGGCACGAGTCAAACAGCAACCTCCTCAGAACAACAGGAGCTGCATATTAACCATCCATCTGTGCATCTGGTTGTGATTTTCCGTCATATTTTCTGATTCAGAAGAATTAAAACAAGCACGGAGGAAGAGGAAACCTGTAGAGAGATTTATTTTTTCCTCCTGTAAGAAGATATCTGCTTTCGTAAAAGTGTGTTTGTACAGGTTGCACATTCTGTGAACAGTGAAACTTTTATCTCAGCTTCAAAGTGACACACTTGCTATTTAACTTTCATTGAGTAGAAGCAGACAGATGGATTTAGTTTGGAATTTTGTTTTGGTCTGGTGGTTTTTTGTTGTTTTTTTTTCTGTGTGGGTTTTTTTTTTTTTTACCATTAGATCCTCAGTTAGAAGTGAAGCCAGCTGCTTATAATTCAATTCCAGCAATTTGAACTGGTCACTTGCATTTTGACTGATTGTTTAACACAGTTGGTATTCCAATGGTCAAAAGTAACCTTTGAAGTTAGCACCCCATTATGAGGAGAGCTGGGGGGAAGGAATCCCAGCTTCTGTGGCTTGTCATTTTAGTGTGTTCTTAGACTGATTGAAGAAGACTGCTGTGGATTGATTTTCACAGCCTGTTTCAGTAAGAAGGGATGATTTGAATCCTAAGCATGTAGCAATGCATGCAAAGTTATAGCTATCTATTACATCTAAGCTTGAGTGAACACATTTTGCACATGCTTTGACTGAAGTAGTCAAAACCTCAGCTGCTACTCAGCTCTAGAGACAGTTCTGCCCACATATGTCTATTTTTTACATTAAAGATGCTGGCTGCACATAGGCAGTTACACAGACCTTTGATACACAGCTGCTTGGTACCTCCATTTTCTTCCTAAACCTTTTACAGCTCCACAAACGTAAGGAACAGTCCTCATTCTCAGCTCTTGAGGATGAGAGAGGGCTGACAAGGCAGGCTGATCTCAAAAAAAAAAGCTGCCCATTTTCTCTGAAAAAAGGGAGTAAGTGCTGATTAATTATTTGAACACACACATACACAAACACCCCCCCCCCCCCCCCCCCCCATTAGTGATAGAACTGGGAACAAGGCTAATTGCCACCTTCTGCCTGCAGGAATTCAAGACCACTTCTCCCATGGGAGGGAAAGGTTAGGCCTGCAACAGAAAACCAACAGAAAACTATGGGCTCTGTTGCATTTACCAGCTACATATGGTAACACAGCTTTGCCAAATGCCATCTCGTTTGCAGGTTTAGCTTTAGGTCATACTACAGCAAAATGCTTTAGGCAGATGCTTAGCTGCTTAGAATACCACTGGCAACAATGTGACTCTGCAGAGACGTTAAATTAACACCACTACTCCTGGGTTAATATTCTTCCACAATGTGATCCTTCTCTATTGCTATGTACATCTGGTATTTGCCTGTTTTCTCTACTTTCAAAACCATGCAGAGATGCTTGCAGTTCTCACAGGAATGCATTAACAATTCAAATATCTTGATTTCTCATTCTTTCCACACAAGGGCTTTTAAGACTAAGCAGAATCTACTTTCATACTAGAAGATACATTAATGTAAGTAACTGCATTGGAAGTAGATTCCAAATTATGCACATGTCTAAGTCTGAAAGAAAAAAAGACAAAGACTGAACTAATAAAAAAAACACTTGTATTCAGGACAAGAAATTAAGCCTTTCCATAGCCATTCCATACTTACAAGTTGAACCAGTTATTCAGTTATGGATACTTTGGAAAACCCATCAACTTCAGCCTCAGACCTGCCATCAGGCCTGCTGACAGCAGGAGCTGTGCTTGACTGTGCAGAATGAATGCCAGTTATGATGAAGGCAATGACAGAGACTTGATGGCAATTCAGACTGGCAAATAACTAATTCCTCCATAACTGCTATGGGGTTTATTTTTCATCCTATCTGAACACAGCAATACAGTATTACCTCCTTTCTAGTGAACAGCAAAAATCCTCCCCTTAAAACTATTACATACTTTCCCAGCTGAACAAATCAAAATGCAAGATCCACTGACCATGCATAGCACGCAAATCTGAAAGCACCTAAGTCAGTCAAGTAAAAACCAAATTTCACCAAGTGACATTTTCTACATTCATATTGTTTAAGACTATTCAGAAGTCACAATTTTTTGTGTTATTAACAGAAATGCACTCCTTTCTTCTTTTCTCTTCCTGCCACTCCCACCCCTTCATTCAAAAGGCAGTTGAGGTGTTTTTGCTTAAATAATATCATTAGAGCTACTTAATGCTCAGTGGGACTGGCAGATGTAGGTCCTACAATAGAATAGTTCAGTTGGAAGGGACCTAAAGCAACCATCTAGTCCAACTGCCTGACCACTTCAGGGCTGTCCAGAAGTTAAAGCATGTTATTAAGGGCATTATCCAAATGCCTCTTAACACTGACAGGCAATATCAGTCTTGAATTGAGCTGCAAAATACACTCCATTTCAGTTTCTTTTAAAGGTGGCCACAGCAATGATGCTCTTTACATTGTCACATTATCATAAAAAAAGACCTGCAATTTTTAGAATATTGTATTTTCCCTACATTGCTTACAAATTATCTGTTGTTGCAGAATTCTTGCTTAATTTCTTTTTAATTAATATATGGAAAACTCCTTTTTTTCCCCTTCAGCAGAGACTGCTTAAACTTGTAGACACAGAAGCCACTTGTTGCTTCTTGTTCTCCATGAAGCCCAGATGGTCAGGGAAAAAGGAATGGGAGCAAGATGCTGGTTGTTACTATTTTTATTTTCACATCCTTCCCCTCTCCCAGTCAAAATCAAACAAGCCCTCTGGCTCCTCATCTATTAAGTCTTCTCAGCTGATAAGATGATTGAGAAATAGAAGATTAGTCACTTACTGCTAGAATGCTTCAGCAGAAGAGGTAGTCAGAGAAACATCAACTGACCCACGTTCTCCATCAGGAAACATGAAAATATCCAAGGCTGGATACCTATTAAGTCTCTATATTGGAATTTAATTTAGGAAAAGACCAGAAAAATTAATGTATTCATTTCCTATTCTGAAGCAGCCATGTGGGAACTTCTGTATAGTACAAAAAAAGATTTTACGTAATTTCATTCATTAAATTTCCTTCCAAGGACATTTTATGAAAGGCTATTCCACACGTCTCTCAGCTCTACTCTATAACAAATTACTATCCCTTAAAGGGAGGGGGAAGCAAGCAGAATTTTGGCTTAATAAACCACACTTTTTCCCATTGGTATGCCTTGGGCAACTCCTAGGCACCCTCTCTTGAAGTGTGTTGCAACCTTATACAGGTTATGTTGCAATAAGAGCCAAGTTACCATTACTCTAAAGTTAATCTGCATTGACTTGAAAATGCACATCAGTACCTGATCCTTCTTTTTAATTACTCCACCACCTGAGTTTTCATGTTTTGTGTCTGATCCAGGCCTGAACTCTGCCAATGTGTAATCTTCTTAAGTATGCTACTGAGAAGCACAAATCAATTCAGCATTTTTGGAGCTTATGAAGGATAAGGAAAATTACTTCTCTAAAATAATGCAGGCAACTCTTTTAGGACAGCACTGCTTAACTGATAAGGCCAAACAGTTAAAATTTCACGTGGAAATAACTTTTCTCAAAGAAATGCAATTTTCACTGGATTGAGTTATGGCTCTTTAGATAACTACATTGGCCAGATATCTCTCGGAGCTTCTTAGAAATTTCCAAGTGTTAGGTTGAGTCTGATCAATAGTTTTACACACAATAAAAAAACCTGATTTCTATGTCAAGGATATGAATCACGTAGATGCAGTTTTAGTTTAAAAATGTATGACCAACCACCATTATGGGTGCTTTATGAAGAAGGGGAAGTAGAAAGGTTGCATTGGTGATTTAATCAGGTGGGTCTGCAGTTTCTCACTCAAGGTAGCATTTTTTTATCCTCTGGTATGCTTTTGTGTGTGTGTCCCAATTAATTACACAACTGGGATGTAAATAACTGCTGGTGTCCCCTTGCAGATCCTTTTCTAGCTATTTGAATTTCACAAAATTTTAATAACTAACACTCTGACCTAATGAAGTTACTGGGGCTACAAACTACTCTGATGGGTGGAAGGTAAGAAATCCAAATAAATCTAATTAATTGTGTTACTTCTGAATTAAACATGGCAGTAATTACTTTTGCAACAGACTATATACACCATCCCATAAAGTGTAAATAAATTAAACCTTTCTTAAGCTATTTTTCAGAGTTATGTAGTCCATTAGGGTAGAGGATTGTAGAAATATTAATAAGTGTTGCATAAGCAAAGCATGAAATAGGCAAATCAGCAATTCTTTAATTTGATTCTAGCATGGTCTGATTTGTTTGATTATTCAAATGCATTTTAGAAAAATGGCTCATTTTTTTTTACAGAAAAGAGATCAACATGAGACTAAACATCTTCTCTTTAAGTTCTTATCCCCATGAGATCCTCTTATAACTTCAAGATCATCTGTTTCACTGTTGGTGAATACACTGCTGCTAGTGTGGTGGTTTCCTCCCAGTAGGCACAGTCATAGCAAAATGTGTTAATAACAAATCATTACTGTCAAATTATATCCTTTCCTTAGCTTCATGTCAGACATATCTTCTTGCAACAACTCTGGCCAGTGACTTTGTATTAACAGAGACAGCATCTTTACTGACAGGTCTCAGAAAAGGATTTGGCCAGCTAACAACTGTTTGAGAATAATTTTGATTTATTTTGTTTGATTTGATCATTCTTAAATCGTGCGAGTTAGGAGCAGAGATTGGGCTTTCTGAGACAGGGGCACAGGAGAAACAGGAGACCCTCTTAAGATGATAGTCACTCAGGAATAGCTTTCAAAATACAACAGCTGTGTTTTAGTTGTGATGGTTGAGCTCATACTGTAAAAGAGGAGGCCTGAAGTTTAAAAGCATGCCTCCTTCCCAGATGATCTAAGTGGTCTAACAGAAGACACTACCTTTCCCTACAAACTTTGTTTCACTTACCTTTGTAACTTGTAGGCTCCCTCACACAGAGGTTTCCTTCCCAGCAAATGCTAAAAATATTGGAAGACGTATTAAACTCAAAGGTTAGTTAATTTATAATGGAATCAAACATTCCCAGAAAATAGAACAGGAGAAATTTGCAAATAAGTAAATAACTGATTGAGAAAAGAAACCAGAAAAAATGCATCCCAGGAATAATTAAACTTCTGGGAAATGAACTAAAATGACCCTTTCACACAGCAAACAGAGCTATTAGTAGTTGCAGAGGAACATGTAGATAGGTAAGCACCACGTACATGTGCCTATACATTATGAAGAGATATCACTAGTTTAGCATTAAAAAAATTGACACAAGTTAACTCCTATTTTTGGTGTCAAATACTCCAGACAATTATATAACGTGCATGACTGACAGTTGGTACCCTTGAAACAAAGAAATAGTGAATTGAAAACCACATCCGTTACTTTGTGATCCTTCCTCTTTTGAAAAGTGTGATGAAGGCACTTTTCCAAGCTGTGAGACCATGGTTCAGATCTCAGGTTAATACCCATGTCACATGCTGTAGGACAGTCTGCTAAGAGTTATTCCATCTCTGTTATTAATGTTGGTAGAACTTTGCACTAAATGTTCCAAAAAATATTTAAGCAGAACTGTGTCAGAAGGAGACATTAAGGAGAATGCACTTAAAAATACCTGGTAACACTAAGACATGCTCCCAAAGCAATGCTCCAACTCCTACTTTGAAATGGGTGGAATCTGGTTTTGAACTGACTTCCCTCATTCCAGGTGGACATCCTAATTAGAGGGTTCTTGATGGAACAGAAAGCACAACTTCTTATTCTGGTATACCTGTTAAGGAAATGCAGCAAACATTAACAAGCACAATTGTTGTTTTTAGGAAAACACAGTCATCACAAAAAAACTGCTCAAATTTTGTCAAGATCTTCTGTCACACAGGTGAACTGAGACAAGAGGTACTCAAAACCCTCTTCACTGCTGAAAATACAGAACATAAGAAATGTTTTTGAACAGATGAAATGACTCACAGAGCTATGCAAACAGGAACATGGCAATGCAACAGAAACAGTACCCCAGTTCACAGAAAACATTTTGATAGCTTTTTCCTACATATGTTGTTCCTTTTTGTAAGCATGATGCAGAAAGGTAAAACTTAAGTGTTTGGGGGGTGTATGTTTGTTTAAGAGCCCTGCTGGACTGAGAGCAAGAATCCCATCCTATATTTTGATTATTTTAAAATCAATTTGAAACAGTTAAGTATTACTAAGTTAATTGTATCTTGTTGCCTAGAAATAATATAAGGATTTATAATTTTTTTTTCAGTCTCACTTTCCAAGCTCGCTAAAAAGTTACACAGTATACAGAATTAGTATTAATGTTGCATCAGATGAGGAGGAAACAAAATGTGGTATGCTGGTCAAAAACTTCTAAACTGCTCAGTTGCTGATATTCCTAAAATTCACTCAGTTTTAACTTAATCCAGTTAAGGTTCATTTCAGTGATAGAGAGAACGTTTACACTCACTTCTACTGCATCTACTCCTTTAAAGATCTATTTTTAAATGCTGATATTCAGCTGAACTGTTTTCAAAGATAAAGACTAAAAGCATGGGAAGCTGAAGTTTCCAGCTTCAGAATGGGTGAAAGAGCAGCCCTGTCCATATGTTGCCCTGCTCAAGATCCCTAGAAAAGCAAAGGCATAAATTAATTGAAAAAAAGTTTCTAGATGCAGATTATTTTTGGAACTTTTTCTCCCTCCTTTTTACCCAAGACTACTGAGAGAGCACACATTTCTGTAAACAAAGTGAAATTATTTCTTTTAATACAGTGTCAGGTGGAAGACAGTACTCACCTGTAAAGCTAGCGAAGAAACTTCTGAAGCAGGTAATTTTCCAGGAAAATAATAACCATCCCTTAATCCAGTCACCAATCTTGTTCAGCATACTTTGAGAACGGTGTTCTAACTTGAGGGAGATAGTAATTTTCAACAACAGATGCACATGTAAATATTAATTCCATTTATTGTGGAAACACAGAAGACACAGCTTTAACATACTCCCACTGAACAACTACTAATTTAATCTGAACTTCACACTGTTTATTGTGGAAATGCTGCAGACACAAACACAGATTTAAACACAGTTCCACCATCAGAGAACATGGCACTTCAAGGAAGGTCAAAACAAAATGGATTTTAAAGCTAAAAAGAAGAGGCAGATGCCATTTCCTAGAAATGAAGGAAGGTAGGCTCCACTGGAGCGGCTTTAGTGCTGGGCTTTTCTTTTGGATTGGTGGCAAATTAAAAACCGAGAGCCCAGTGATTCTTTTTTTACCTAATTGCTCCAATCCAGGAATCTTTGGCACTGGAATTTTCCTTTGCTTTGTGACTATAAGATTATTGAGCCATTTGTTCTTAACAAGGCCACCGTTTTCACAGACTTCATTCAACCCTACTGTGTGTAATTGCACATTGTGCAAAGGATGCTCTTGAGTGTCAAATTCTGTGTTGATAGGAGACTAATAGCATCAGGTTATTGCACTAGTTCTTTTTTACTCTACTTTTATCTGACTAACAAACAAGGCTATTAGAGAAAAGAACTGATTTTCCTCATTATTGCCCACACTGGCCTTAATATATTACATTTACACAGACAAACTGACAAATGTATCTACATGCAAGAGGAAAGAATTCCATTGCATTGATTTAAAGAGACAAAAAACGAATCACCAAACTTTAAGTTATTTTAAGGTAAGCATGCAGACTTGTACGCTGCCTAGATTTAAACCAGAATTGCACAGATTCTTCTTTGCACAGATGAATAAAAATAAGGCCTATTTAAAAACCCTGCACGACAGAGACCAGTAACACATGGCTTATTCTGTCAGTCACAACGCTACATTTTACTTCCTCATTGCTCTGTAGCAGCTGTGAAGCTGTATTCATGAAACAAGGAATGTTTATATATTGAAAACTTGTGCGTAAATTAGAATAAAATCATGTGTGCATTTCTTAGACATCAATTAAAACACTGTCAAAATAGAAGTATTATAAAAGATTGTAGAAAACTAGAGCTCTTCTAGACTTTTAAACAGCAAAAAAACTATCAACTTCATCATGGAAATCAAAACACTTTTGGGTACATTTCTTTGCATGCCGTTCCTCCTTATAGTGCTACATAATCACTTTGCTTTTTCCTCTCATTTCAGTAACAAAACATCTGCCGAAATATTAATTCAGAAAATATTAATTAAAAACTGGAAAGAACTGGAGCCTAGCACATCAATTTAAAATGTTGTCTCTGATCATATATTTGATATCAAGTCCTAGCATGAAATGATTACATTTAATCCAAGTAGTTTCTTGTTAGGAAATATCAAACATGCTGTCAAATCATTTTCGGTACAAAAGATAAACAGATAAAATAGTTTAACTGAAAAGTTCTGAAGGCTGTTAGGCATTTGTAGGGAAGGCACTTTTCTGGTCACATTTGGATTCAGCACAGCTTTGGTATTTCAGTATCTCCTTCAGTTTCTATGCAAATGATATCCACTGACTGCCCAGTCCTGAACTTCTCCACTTGCAAATAACGCAAAGAAAATTGCTCCAAATAGATTGATAGAAGCAGCAATATAGAAAACAGTCTGCCATTCTCCCACAGTATTCTGTCAAAAGAGAAAAAAAAAAAAAAAAAGATGCAGTCAATTTGCAGCTCCACACTCAAGAAAAAGTAATTTTAAAACCAAAGTTACATGCCTTGCCTATTTAAATGTAAATGCTTTTCACCATGATTCCATAGCGACAAAAAAGCATTATAAACATGAAAGATCAAATCACCAGTACAGTCAACTTCAGTTTAATAATACAGCTTACACAGATAGTCCTATCAGAATTGCATTAGACTACCTGGATCAGTTTATCATTTGAGATGCAGAACCTTCATATTAAAATTCACATTTGCAAAAGGCTACACAAACTCATAGAGGATGTTACTGTGTGGAGAAACACTACCTGGCTTTCAGGTGAGGTGATCCAAGAGCTGACGTGCTCTGCACTATGCGGTAAGCTATTCTTAATGACTGCTATGTGGATATTCCAGAATCAAAAGCTTTTTAGCCCAAACACAGTAGCTATCCTTACTGAGATTTGAAGAGGAATCCTCTAAAGTCTGTTATTTAAGAAAGGCCTTAAGACATGGGTAGCAAAGAACTGTGGTTTGTTTGTTTTCTTCTTTTTTTTTTTAATATATATATAAAGAACTAAGATCTGTAGATATATTACGTCTTTTTTTTTCAGTTCCTGATGACTACTGTAACAAACCTGTAAACAATCTTACTGAAAATCCATGAACACTGTATTAGTTCAGGGAAAAAAAAAAAACAAACCAAGGAAAAAAAAATCCCACTGGTTAAGATGTCTGAAAGAATTAATTTGTTTGAACTAATGTATCTGCGAGTATTTTCATATTATTTTAAAGGAAATTATTGGAGTGATCACCAACTCCAAAAATTCAACTGTATCAATAAACTTACTCTTCCCATCTTCTTTTCTTAAAAGATTTTAGAATAATTCATACAGTGGATTAAAAAAATAAATTAAAAATAAATCAAACAACTCACTCCCTTTTTCTACTCCAAATCACCCTTTGATTAAACCATCTTGGAAGTCATATCTAACACTGTTCAAAAGTTAAATGTCTTGTGAAACTAGCACAGCTTACAATGTTCTAATCCTGTCATGTACATGCAAAGGGATTGAACTCTAAAAACCACAAATTTGAATCTAGTTTCTCACTCATCTGACAAATGCTGACCTTACAACTAAACACCTCACCTGAGACTGATTTAAAAAAAACTAGTCAGAGCTTGTATTAATTTGCTAAAATACCACAGCTTTCTCATCGAGTTGGCATTTTAAGACTTTCACTGTGATAAAAACATATTCATTTTATTCCTAGAGAATAAGGGGTGAGTCACTAAAATGCCCACACAAGTCTTTGATTTTACCTTTATTTTCCTGATCAGAATCAAAAGAATAAAGGCTAGGAACTAAGTCATTCACAGCAATGGAACAGTACGACTTAGTTGTATAACCCAGATTTAATGTAATGACTGCAGACTTGAGAAGACAGAATTTCTATTCAGGGAAGATAAAAATATAACAATTGAAAAAACAGTAAGTAGACTTACATTATGAGTAAGGTTCTTGGCAATAACTGGACCCACCATTCCTGGGATAGTAGCAAAAGAATTAGTGATCCCAAGGAGAATTCCAGCATATCTGCAAAAGAAATTGTTAATGCTGCTTATTAACTTACCCTGATTATCAGTCATGGAAACAATTTTGCCTAATCTGATCACAAATGCCTAATGTTGATCACATAGACAAATTAAAACATAAATTCCAGTGGGAATGGCTTACTTTTATTCTAGTCACAATTCACTCACAACTTGGTATATACATTTTTAGGGACATGGTTTAGTGGTAGATGGTTGGCCTTGATGATCTTAAAGGTCCTTTTCAATCGAAATTATTGTAAGATTTTATACATCTCTATTTTCCAGAGGCTAGTTATGGAATTTAACTTAAATTACTCATGCCTTTGCTCAGGATCTGTAATCCAAATCCCCTTTCTTAAACCACAACTAAACTGTCAGGAATGAATCCACTGGAGAAGTTAGAAAAGAAACATTGCATGCTTCGAAGTGGAAAGACAACAAGGAATATGACAGAGTGCTGTTTGGCAACAGTAAGAGCTAGTTCAGGTATCACTGCTAAATAGCATCTGCCAAGAAGTCAGTATCACCAGTGGGGAGAGATATCCCCACTTCCATGGTTCAAAGACCTGAGGTCAGAGCACTGTGGCAGTCCTTCCCTTCAGCTTTCTGTGGGTCAAGGCCAATGGGAAATGCATCTGACTTAAGCATTTCTGCTGGCTGCCATTGTTCCTGCAGCTCCATTCTGAGGCTTCCCATTCCATGAACATGTTCCTGTATCACACACAAATGCAAGCATATGCACCAGCAGCCATAAAACTTCGCTGGGAAAAGCTGGTAACTTGCTTATATCTGAGTCTCAGCACCTCATCTCTAGGCAATTAAAGATCTTTCTCACAGAAGTGTTGCAATACCAAAAGATCATCTTTGAAACTGTACCACAAGCACAGACTTGTGAGACAGACTGAAGAGAAAGAAGAGCAAGACATTCTACAGCAGAGCTCGACCTTCCAACCACCAGGGCACAGATCCCTGTGGTTCAGATCTTCAAGGTGGATTTGCTGGCTGAAGAATCATATAAGTTTCTTCTGTTTACCACAGAAGAAAGAAGTTATCTCCTAGTGACCATTTTAGGCTGTTGAGAAAAGAGAAATTATGTCCTCACTGATTTAAAAATAACAGAAATATAATTTCATCCCTAAAGAGATGCATAGCTTTGACATTTATTCATCAAAACAGGAGGGTTCAACCATTCAGCACTGTTACAAAAGGTTATGATATGTGTATTCCATCCAACAATATTAGAGAAACATGTTTTTTCCCTGAGAAAGAGAATCAGTTATCTACCCTACTAGTTGATTTTTTAATTGAAAGTCAACACTACATGTCAGTTTAAAGCATGGCAATGTATTTTAGACTGAGCTCAAATGCCTTCATTAAAATGATCCGTATTTCTTATAAATGTAGCATGTAGTCTTCTTATCTCAGAAAGTGTTTAAGAATTAATAGGCCTTTATGAAGCTGAATGTGAAAGTGTAAAAGTTTCCTCTAGGCAGATAAGCACATGTAGCAAAACTCTATTTAAAGCCTCTAAGTGGATCCAAATGCCTTTTGTCTTCGACATGTTTAAGCACTACAGTACCGCTAACATACACTTTCCAAACTAAACATGGTTTACAAGTTTCCCTGGTTGCCAAAGATCTTTGGTAATCAATTGCTGCCTAAATGCCTCTGGTTATGCCGTTTCTGACATAGGCTGCATTCTTGATAATGCTCACTGTTTAAAGCAGATAACTGCTATGCCACTCCCAGCAGAGACTCCCTTATGAAATGAGAAAGCACCAAGTGGCCCCCGTCTGCCAAGCAAGACTAAATAGTAGGCTGTTGGTCAGGTTCTTATGGCATAGTGGGGATAACCAAATACAAATAGACTTGTAGAGCAGTTGAGTAGTAAAATCAAGAATAAAAAAAGCAGATATGTGAAGTGTTTAGTGTATAACACAGCCACAGGACTAATAATGAGGGCTCATGGTAACAGTAATACTAAAGCTTATAATCATGGCAACATATTGATGTAGATTTAAAGACCTAGAATATAATACATTTTCCCCACAAGAACAATCTTGTCTCTCTCCCATCCCCAACTACCCCCAATTCAATACACAGATGGCATAACAAATACATGCTAGAAAACAAAACCACATAGCAAATATTGTTTTCCCTTCATTATCAGTATTTCCATTCACTTTTCCTGTGAATATAATCATTATTTCTTTGGTATAATGCAAGTTTTAGCAGCAACAAGGGACTCTCTGATATTCTAGTAAGCATACTTTCAAACAATTAAAACAGGCATTTAAGTGCATTTTGAAACTGCTTTGAATCAGTTCTGGTTATTCTAATACCTTTCAGTAAATTAAAAAAAAATATATATTGGAGCTTTGGGTAAACTCTCAACAGAAGTTTACTTCACAATTTTGTGCAGACCCTGCACAAAAGATTTCTACAATTATGTCAAGCATTTCCTTGAAATTGTGAATATCTGCCTTGGCCATTTCAGCCAACAAAGTCCAGACAGCCACAAAAAGTTAAGTAGGGGGAAAAAAAAGGCTTCTTTTTCCTCTCATCTTAGATGTTTTGTATTTCTCTATTTGAAGGTTTCTGTTGGTTTTTTTGGCGTGTGGTTTTGTGTGTGTGTGTGGTTTTTTTGTTTTTGTTTTTTTTCCCCCTACAACCTTTGTTACAAGGACATGCACTTTTCTTTCTGTCTGATTTCAGTAAAACAGCATCCATCCTGACCATGTTCCCATCTAGGAAAGTTTTCCCACATATGCAGCCATTCGTCTCTAGAGCCAATGCCAGGCCAAAGTTCCTGAACTATCAGCAAGACACCTGCCTCCCCTGCACTCGTAATCAGTATGCTCCTTTCAGCCTGCCTGAGAGGAAAGAAGGGCCAGAGGAACTTGTAAGGTTTAAATGCAAAGGCAATAAAACTAGCACTTTGTCAAAGGTAGGAAGAACAGAATGGAATTTGGTCAGAGGGATCAGCAGTGGTTCACGTGGTGAATCTAGTTGTGCCTGCTGACATGTGTCCACATCATGCCACAGAATTTTTTTCTTGTGGCTTTTTTTCAACACCTAAAATACTTTGTATACTGTCATACACAAATTCACCCTTGAAATAAACACATTAGAAATGCAAGGTGAAGTATCTCTCAAATTAGGAAACACACTTGACATCCTAATTCTGGAAATCTCAGCCCTCACCTATGTAAAGAAGTCCCTTGTGCACACGCCTCAGAGTGGCAGACACTGCAGCTGTGAAATTTCCTTTTTCCTGTGACAGTTCTGTTGCACTCAGTGGACAGGATGAATTGTACTCACTTTACGAGCACCATTTAGCATTTTGTTTCTCTTTGCGTGCTCAGTATTCTGCATACTATTCAGCTGTTGCAAGTAGAATTTTAATAATTCCACTTTCCAGTAGAACGCTTCAGGATACCAGTTTATTTTCAGAACATTCCTGAGGCATGGAGAGTACAAGGTGAAACCTACCCTATAGATAGGAAACTAAAACATAGGCCAAGAATGTATGTGCTGGATGCTTGATTTGAGATCTTCAGAGTATTTAACAGTATTATTCATAAATTCAAAGCACAGCTCCACTGACTTCCGTTTGCACTCTGAGTAATGCCATTTTTGAAAAACTGAACTTAATAGTTTGAAGAGGCATACAAAAGCAAGCAGTAAATCTCATAGGCCTCAGTTTATATCACTGGATCCAACATTAGCTTCTCAGCTGAGATGTTTAAGCCTGAACTCCAGCTGCTGCAGACTCCTTTTACACATTAGGGTAGACTGAACCAGCCTCAAGAAGTTCCCATCACTCTTCATAACTGAAGAACTCTTAAAAGTCCAGATTCTCAAAGCCAGAGGGTATGAACATGGTCCTCACAGATGATCGCACTAGAGTCTGATTCAACTGACTTAACATATGCAAACTCTGTGATGGAACACCAAAAGGACTGAATTCCCAAAAGGACTGATCAGCTACTGTAAACATGACCCTTCTTTTCTCCTGTTATGCCCTGCCTCAGCCATCATGTGCTCTCTAACTACTACAGCTATCAGGCAGAGGGTTTAGGAATGAATGCCAGTCTCTCTTTCCATACAAATGCTCAGTCATTTCTAGAGCAGGATTCATCCTGGGAACTGAGTGAGGAAAAGACCCTGTGCCAGGGAATATCACTAGAATAGCACAAAGACTAATTCGTGATGCACAGAGAAAAGGAGGCAAATCAAAACTGCACAGATATCCAGGTTCTGCCACTAAGTAACTTAAAATAGTAATGCCTTTTGACATTAATGCTTACGTCTTGTATTTTTAAACAGAGGCATAAAATAAGTAACTCCAACTCCTAGCCAACATTTTACGTCTTAGGAAAATAACTGTTGTAGTTCTGCAAAGCTAAGCTTGAAACAGAAGATATATAATGGCCCCATAATACCCCAGATGCACTGCTTTAACTACATCATTTACATTCGTAATTCTACTTGACTTAAAGTGCATCACAGAAGCTATTCTTACTTTCATATTCAGTTTCATAGTAAAAGCTGTTTATAACTGGCCACTGACACCTTCCCTCTTGCTTACTACCTAATCTCACCTGCCAAGGTTAATGAGCTCCCACTATTTCATATCTGTATGTTAAGTCAAAATGTGTCCATCCTTGTGGACATGACCACCAACCTTCCAATTGCAAAACCCTGGATATAATCTTCAATTTGGACCCAAGGTCTCCCATGTAAGTTGTCCAAATCTTAATTTTTTTCTAGGTCACATTTCTACAAAATATTTTTTCCTTATTCACTTACACTTAAACTCTTTTAATTCTACACGTTAGTACAGAAAAACTCTTCTTTCGGTCATAAAGTCATTTGGCCCTGCTCGTATCTAAGTGCTACCACAGACAGGCAAATGAAATGACAAAGCAAAGTACTTTTAGCAGTGCAAGGAATGCTTATGTGGACTTTCAAAAGAACACACATACATTCACGCTCTTCAGTAAACTGATGGATCTGTCAGATTCTGAATTTGTAACACACTGGAGAAATACAGCCTGAAGTCTAACTTTCCATTCTTAAAAGTTAGTAATTTAAGAGTAATTGTACGTATCTGGTGTGTCACCTATGGATAACCGGTCACCTACTGCTAACAAGATTTTTATATCAGTGTGTAGAATGTTTTCCAAATACAAATAATTTGCATGTATCACAGTGTTTAAATATGGCAATGTTCATGCTAAAGGTTGATAGCTCTGATGAAAAGGTTTAAAAGAGAGAAATAATTGTATTGTGCTGGTCCAAAAACACTGTCTTGTTAAGATCGTGAATCAAATAGGACAAAAACCTAGCAAATATAATTACAGGAATTATATAATTTATTACTGCAGGATCAAAAATGGAATTATTTTAAACTACTGTTCATGTAATATCCTCTGCCAAACTTTTTGCAAATACTGTGCTCAAAACAGTAAATTTGAGTCACTGTTAGTGTGTACATCCCAGCTCTGTACAGGACATGGTCCACAGCTAAATCTCTCAGGCACCCCAACAGTAATATAAAAACAAAAGTGGTCATAAATGTATTATGTGCACTAACAATAGCTTCCACAATACTTACGAAGGTGCTATGTCCAGATGGTTGATGCTGTAGCCAGATGTACAAAATCCTCCTAATGTTGTTGATATGGTCACAAATGCAACAGCCAGAGCATAGTTACAGCCTATGAATCCAGCTGCTACCAAGAAAACTGCAGGTCCAATCATTCCTTTAAGATAGAAATATTAGAATCAATGGACTTCGAACAGGAGAGACTTGAAGAGGCTGTAAGCTGTGTATTTTCTATACAACTTCCACCACCACCTAGCGTACAGAATTCAGCACTGCACTGCATACATTACAGGGGGCCTGTAAGGAAGAGCAAATGGCTTGCAAACCTGTTGCTGCCTCAGGAAACGGTAGCCAGACCAGAAAAATCCCACTCTAGATGCAAAGGACAAACTTAACTAGATAAAAAATTAACAAAGATAAACAGATACTGAAAGGGAATTCACAAATTAATTGTATGTATTGTTATAAAAATAAGAGAAACTGCACTGACACTGGTAGATGGACAGTGCACTTCAAAGAAATGATCCTCATTTAACTCTCGAGGTTTCTGGAACATACACCAACTTCTGCAGATCACAATAAAGTAGATCTGGAAGGGTTCATATGAATACATATATACATGTGTGAGGGTGTGAGGCTTTGTGGTAAACTGGATCACTAAAATGGTGTAGGCTTAAAATAAGTAAAAAATGCTTGAGAGTTTATGATAAGAACTGCTTTATAGAAAGCAATTGAATCAGCTGAATTGAGAAGGCAGAAAAGATGAGCATACATCAAGAAGGCTGCAACTTGTGTGGATCCTGTGCCTAACTTCTTTTTTTTTTCCTTCTTTCTCCTGCCCCGTTTTAATCAGCAATCAGCTTCTTCCTAAATACAGCCTTTTGCCTGTATTTGTTAAAAACCTGATCTTATTGATCTCTTGGTGATTTCAGATAGTCTCTCCTCCCAGTTAGACAAGATCGTTTTGGATTCTCTTTGGTCTTCCTACCCTGTTAGCAACTCTAAATTTGGAAAGTGTATTCCTAGTCAGTTAACTTAAGTCTTAAATAAACAAAACATGGAACAACACAGGGCTGGCTCATGCAGAACAATATCCCTTCTCAGGTTGAGAAAGCCATTCATAAGGTATCATTCTGTCCAGCAATAATCATCACTTCAGTGGTGATTCTACCCATTTATTTAATCAATTTGCTCGCAAGAATGGGGTATCTTGGCCTAAACAAAGCTTTTGGCAATCTCTCATCACATAGATCTACTTTTTAGCAGAAAAAGGTAGGATTTACTCCTACCTAATGAGAAAATAAAGCTGCTCTTCAAGCCAAGCACAATCCTTTCTAATCTCAAAGCAGAACATCACACTGCTCTCCCAAAGCCTGAATTTTTCCCAGGTTGATGTTGTGATATGTTCTAAACAGAGATGATGCTTGTACCTACCTATTAGGGTAAAACACTTGCGAACACAAACAGTGGACAGGTTCTGTTTTTCCCGTAAATAATCAGCAATTTGCCCAGACAGAATTATACATAACCAGCAGCCAAAATAAGGTAGGGCAGATAAAAAACCATTCTGTTAAGGAAAAAGAAAAGAAAAAAAAACCAAAAACACTGAAATGACAATTCAATATGCTGAAAAAACACTTGTGCTGGGGCATTAACGGAGAGTGAACCAAAGGTCTCAAAACCATCCATCCACACAACTATTGTTGGTATTACCATAAGAGAGAAACCTAATAATAGAAAAAACAAAGCATTTTAAAGTTACAAGTGTCTAAACTCTCAATTGTACCACCAATTGTAACTACCAATGCAGCCAGACCAAAAATTCAAAGGCTTAAATGACAACTGGGTTCAGGACGAAGAAAAGTACACATGAAGGTTTCTTGCAGACACTAAGCTGATCATGCAAGTTTCCAGAAACCAATTTCAGGACGGACAGGCTATTGAGTGAGTTACTGAAGAAAATAGAAGCTGTAAATATTATTCAGATTTTGAAAGCTATTATGGAATCTCAGGGTTTGGTACTCTATAACTCTTCAATATTACATTATCCCATATCTAACTGCTGAAACATCTGATGCTGGCTGTAATCAGAGACATGATACAGAACCAGAGCTTTCACCAGATCCAGGCTAGACATCCTATGATCCCAAAGCAAAGCCGTTCTTCATGACCAGCCATTATTTACACTGAAGTAGCCTGTTAACTCTCACTACTTTAAACAGGAGCTCTTTAGAGACTTCTGCCTGATTCTACATGTTTTCTGAACAGGGGAAACAAAAGGTACCACTAAACTGCCTAAGTCTACAGCCTTTCTATATAATTATGGATAATTACGGATAACAGAGCTATAATTTGACCTGATCTGTGATTAAAAAGAGGTATTTGGATACCCATTGGATAGAGATACTCTAAGGTTTAAACACTTCTATAAAATGTGTATTTGTCAAAGAAAAAATGAAAGCTTCCTTTGGAAATTTAACTTGAAATGAGACCAGAAAGACATGCCCACCTGAAATCTATTCTACCAGCACTCTGACATGCTGCCTGTTTGGTTTCAATGCTCAGCTTTCAAAAGCAGTTAGTAAAATTTTGAAAAATGTAAGATAGTCTCAGTAATTAAAAAAAAAAAACAACTTCTTTTGAAGCACTGTTCAAAGTTAGAGCATTACTTTTAACCAAACCCTTTATTACAGGATGGAAACTGGTAGACTAGACAGTAGCAACTGTATAGTATTTTGAACAGTAATGCATTTTCCATCTAAATATGTGGCAACAAAGTTAGTCCAACACTAGTATGCAAGTTTTTTGTTTTGTATTGTTTTTTTCAATGTTCCCAACTCTTAAGTTATGCCAGAAAGAAGAAACATAACCCAGAGACATAGGAAACCACTTCACAGCAGAACCTATTAGCATTTAATGCAAAGCGTTTTACAAAGCACATGCAATCATGGGCTGTGGTAGCAAATTACTTTCATAGATTTTCCCTCAAGAGGCATAATGAGAAACCCAAACAGCAACTTCAGCTATTTTTTCCCAGCCATTTTACATCCTGTCCTACTGCAACCTACTCTTTCAACACTGAGATTCCCCATCTTTTCCTCCCAAGATTGCTGGCATCACCCTTCTTGCATGGCATGCATCTTCAGTTTGCTCTAAACATCTCATGTGTTAAACCAGGAAAGGACTATGCTAAAATTCTTGAAACTTCTGTACACCTTTTTACCTGAGCTACCCCTGCTTCTCCAGGTAAACTATGCTGTCACTGAAACCTTCTCATTAAAGAAAGATCAGTGAAGTGATTGCTGTAAATAAGAATGTTCTGTCCCTGTAATTTTCCCCTGATGATCTAATTTTTAAAAATTACCTTGAAAAGCACTATTTCTGGCCCTTTCAGTCTATGGTTCTGTTTCATCCTATTTACCTTACTAAAAAAAAAAAAGTGTTTTGCTTCTCCTGCTCATTAAGGAAAGGATTTTTGGAATTTGGAAAGGGATCAAATCAGACTGAAGCTCCCCCTAATTCCCCCTCCCTACTTAAAATACTTTCAAAAATGCCTCTTTTCAATTATTTCCTTAGTTCTATTTTTCTTTTTAACTGGAAATGTTTTTTCCTTTATGAGTGAGCAGAAAATAGATAGTATTTCAGAAGCCATAAGACAAACTTTAAAATCTGAAGCAATCATTCAAACCATATAACAGAGAAATCTGCTTAATTGGGGGATTTATTTTAATATCTCCTAGCTATACATTTACATTCCAAGGTTCTTAAACAGGTTCCTCTATTCTAAACAGCAGGGAAGATCTCTGTCATTTCCTTTCTTTTATTGCTCTCACCTCCTGTGCATCAAACCGCAGGATCTCCTTCATGTACGTGGGCAAGAGTGTGAGAAGTGTATAGAAAGTCCAGTTATAAGAGAAGTGTGCCACAACAATGGCCCAGAGTGGAATGGACTCCAGCATAGGCCTCCAGGGGACAGACTTCTGTGTAGAAAGCTAGCAAGCAGAAGCCAGAGAAAAAGGGAAGAAAAAGAATGATCAGGACATCAACATGAATGTTCACTAAATACAGTGTTTTGATCCCACCCAAATCTATGCTGGTTATTCATTCTGAAGGGCATAAAATGAGTCTCAGTTGACAAACACAAGTCAGCAGCAGTGAATGAACTACTGTGCTCAGGTCTCACTCAAGGCATACTAATGCATGTTGCTGCTCTATTGTTTACTCTTGCAAAGTAAACCAATTACTCTTATGTTTTATCATCAGAAATTCAAAAAGTATGCCTTCCCTTATTGACATTTGTTGCCTCCTGCTTTTACTAGAAATTATTAAGTATTTAAAGTTACCTCTCGTGTGTATTTAGCTGAATCTTTCCTACACAAACCTAGATCCTAATTTTGGTGTCTTAGCCAGCTTCACAGGTTGTAAATATATATCCCAAATCACAAGAACAAACTCTTATGCACACTTTAGGAACCGTCTAATTAGCATTTTCAAAATATTTTCTTGGCAAACAGTTCTCTTCCTTACTCTAGAAGACACTGAAAAAAAGCTGTAAAATGTTGTATTGCCAAGTTTAAAGACATTATACAGGTCTGGATCTAGTTTAAACAGAAGTGAGAGACTTGAGCTTTTTATTTAAAAAGCACTGCAGCAACATCAATGACAAAACACATTATTATAAATGCTTTGTTTGATCACCGATTGTTTCTCACTTACACAACTGCACTGCATTTTTAATTTTTTGCTTGACAAATTCTGCTTCTACCTCAGATTAAGGATGTTTTTCTAGACATCAACAGAGCATGATATTAATGACAATATTTGTGGCTTATGTTCTTACTTAAGTATGACTGTACCAAAGGGCTGTACCTGATCTTTTAGAGAAGAGAGTATATATTCCCTTTCAGCATGTGAAATATTCCTATGACTTTCTGGTGTATCACTAACCAACCACATCCAGAAGAAGAACCAGAACACACCAAGTGCACCTATTGTTGGGAAAAGATGGGTCAAGAGAAAAAAAACCCCAAACATAAGCAATTATATTGAGTGAATAACCATCAGATTATTTAGTTAGAAATTTTTTCCAAATACTCTAATTTTAATGAACATTATTTTTCTATCTACATACAAACAATAGTTCCCCAAAGTGGCTTAACAACGCACATTTAGAGGTAATAAACAATAAAGAGGATGAAGCAGGAAAGCGGGTTTTTGTGGTTTCTTTTTTTTCTGTTTTCTTCCTCTTGGAAGTGCCTCATACAGCAAGAAAATTGCATACACATACATATTTTATTTTTATCAGTCACATGGAACAGCCTCAAAGGATATGGCTCACCAAGAGGAAATAAAAATTCACATTAAGTTTAATCACAAAAAATACTTTGTGCACATACACAGAATATCCCCACATATAGCTTAACGGATGTACCAATCCTCCTTTTCCTTTTTTAAGCCAAACCCCAGAACTGTCATTTGAAAAAGGTAATTTTTCAATAGTCAGTCCAAATCAACTGTACTTTTATCTAACTATAATATTGTAACTTTTAATTTTGCCCAATTCTTTGTTTTAAACTCCTTTTATTTATACAAAAATTTGAGGTGGTATTGTTGAGGAAAGCGTAACCCTTGTCTTTTATTCCAGTTCTCCTGTCCTCATGCAGAATATGAAATGGCTCAGATGTAAACAGACCTATAAAAAGCATCAGTTAGATCTATGTTAGAAAATATTTGCTGTGTCTGAGCTTCTTCTTGAATATAACTCACAGTAAACATGCTATGCCTTGCATTTTGGGCATTCCTTCAGAGTTTCTGTAACTGCTAGAGAGATTATCCACACCGTTTCCATTTAAAGCAGCAGTAACTTTTCACATGTTCTTTCATTCAGACTAGAAGTCTGTTTCTGGGATTAAAGTTATTAACTCAATTTCACACTTCAAATAAGAAATTTCAGCCTGTTGTTTCCAAGCGGAGGGAGAGTTAAGAGCATTTGACATTTGACTTGTACCAGCTTTTGTCCAACTCAGAGACAGCTTTGCTCATTGGAAGCAAGGCTTACATAGCCATACACAGGAATCTACTTAGCTTTAAATATCTCTAATTTCCCAGGAGGAATAAAATGGCAACACTACATTTCAAGTAAGTTTTTATAACTTAAGTTTTATAACATACCATGATTTTTAAAAAGAATACGGGTTGTACTTTTAATAATTTTTAAAAAATTGCTTACCAAATATGTAAAACACATAAACCCAGTTCATATAGTAGCAAATTAAACCAGATAGTGGCAGAGAGACAACAGTTCCCAGTTGTGCACCTACCCAAAGAAAGAGAAACAAAATAGAAAACCAATAATTAGTTTAAGGGGTCTATACAAAATCTAAGTGGTATTTCACAGTTATTTCACAGTTATTTTATTTTTTCCGTAATAAATCATGCAGAAAAGATTTGTCACCACCACTAGAGGGCTGCTATTTCACCTTAAAGAAACACAGGCACAATAAGCTGCTTTGGCAGCTCCAAGTAAATGGAGTCAGAAAGCCCTAGGAAACCAAAATGACAAGCAAACAGCAATAAAAGACGGGCATTCTTGGCACACGGCTCCACTAAAGTCACAGCGCTAGTACATCCAAGGCAATGCAAATTAGTCAGCTAGTGCTGCTGCAAAAGAAGAAGAAAACTTCTCTTACAGCAGATTTAATTCACTAATACGGCAGAAAACAGATACAAAAAAAAGCTTTCTGCTGCATTAGTCAGGTTAAAGTAGTTCATGGAAGGGTCTGATGAGTGCCTGAAATAGCACAAAGAAAGGAATGAGACACTTGGCTAGGACGCAAGTGAGGAAAGGTGAGGAAGAAAGCATTAAGGCTTCATTCCTGTTGGCACAAGTGAGCCACTAGTGGCTTAGCTGCTTGAGCAACTGTAGCTGCAGTTTACGTGGTATAGCCCTGTGTTCTTGAGGAATCCCAGGTAACAAAAACCTGTAACAAATTAATACTAACAAGAGTGAGTAAATCAAACCACTACTTCATAAAGTGAATGCAAAATTTGTCATCAAAGAAATAATACCAATTTTGACTAGTAAAATTGTAAAGCTAGATTTTTCACCTGTCCCACAAATAATGCATTGAGCAATGTGACTCACCAATAAAACTCTAAAACAAGTGATGGGTCAGTGGAGATGGGTATGATAATAATAAGCTCAGGGTGTGACTGACCACAGCTCTTGCAAAGAAAGTTGACTATATTTCAACACAAAGGGCACCAGAAGATGGCCTTTGTTTTAGATAAACAGCTATGTCAGCTGAGTGGATCAGCTGGCGGTGTAAATGTTTCTCCCCGTGTTCATTAGAAGCGTGACTGTCTCTCTGAGTTAGCCAGAACAGCATGAGGAGAGTGAATAGATGGCTCAGAACAACCTGAAGAATAAAAACAAAAAAACTAACAAGAAAAGACTAACAAGAAGAAAGAGACTTGAGCTGCCTTCAACCCATATATTCCTGCTCAACAACTGGGGATTCCCAGTGTCATGATGGTGAGCATATTGGAGACCAGTAAAGCGAAAGTATATTGCAATTGCTATATTTTATGAAGTGTTAACTTGCATTTGTACTGTGTGTTCAGTATTTTTCATATCACTCTGCTAAATCAAAAATCCTGTGTAATATCAAATATCTTCAAATAAGTGAATTTGATATCAAACATTGCACCTTCCATGTGTAGAATCTGGTCATGGAGTATTGGACACTGACAAATAGCTCTTGAGACAATACCTTGGACTTCGGACATTTTCTTCCTTCAATTCCTCAAAAAAACCCCACTTTAAAAAACCCCTTAAAACCAACTAAACACCTCTACACTGTGACTTTGCCCTAGCTTTTTTGATCCTGATACTAAGTCTCCTTTATTTGCAATATCTTCTCTTTGCAGCACTTTATACCAAAGTCAGTCCGAAGTTTACACGTAGTTGCAGATCAATACCTTCTCTCAGGGTTACAAGACCCATGAATAAATGAAGATAATTAATGCATAGCAAGATTTAATTAAGTGTTATGCCTTCCAGATTAAATGGTGATTAAAATTTATATGATAAACCCCTTTAAGTCAATCCTCCCTGTTACTGCTGTAAAAATGTATAATCCTGTTATCAGCGTGGGAAATTCTCACCTGCATATGAAATACTAAGGAGCTTGCTGCGTTCCAGTGGAGGAGCCCAAGAAGACCACATTGAATGCATAGCTGGGAATGTAACACCCTAGAAAACAACACATCATTCTGTTGAAATTTATTTTCTGTTGAAAATAACAATTTTAGAACTCCTTTCAAGTTTGCGTATTTCAAAGCATATTTCATTAAAAAGGAGAAGTACTGTTTCATGGAATCATGGAATTGTCAGAGTTGGAATGGAGTCCAACTCCCCCACTCAAGCAGGATTGCCTAGAGCACATTACTCAGGACTGCATCCAGGCAGGCCTTGAATATCTCCAGAGAAGGGGACTCCACCACCTCCCTGGGCAGCCTGTTCCAGTGCTCTGTCACCCTCACTGTAAAGATGTTTTTCCTCATATTTCAATGGAACTTCCTCTGTTCCATCTTGTGCCCATTGCCCCTTGTCCTGTCATTGAGCACTACTGAAAAGAGTCTGGCTCCATCCTCCTTGCACCCACCCTTTGATTCTTACAGGCATTAATAAGGTTTCCCCTCAGCCTTCTCTTCTCCAGACTAAAGAGTCCCAGCTCCCTCAGCCTTTCCTCATAAGAGAGATGTTCCAGTCCCCCTATCATCTTTGTTGCCCTCCACTGGACTCTCTCTAGTAGTTCCCTGTCTCTCTTGAACTGGGGAGCCCAGAACTGGACACAGTATTCCAAATGTGGCCTCACCAGGGCAGAGCAGAGTGGGAGAATGAGCTCTCTCAACCTACTGGCCACACTCCTACTTACGCACCCCAGGATTCCATTGGCCTTCTTGGCAACAAGGGCACATTGCTGGCCCATGGATAATTTACTATCTACCAGGACTCCCAGATCCTTCCCCTCAGAACTGCTTTCCAGCAGGTCCCCCCCCTAACCTGTATTGGTGCTTGGGGTTCTTCCTCCTCTTGTGCAGGACCCTACACTTGCCCTTATTGAACCTCATTAGGTTCCTCTCTGCCCAGCTCTCCAGCCTGTCCAGGTCACACTGGATGGCAGCACAGCCCTCTGGAGTGTCAGCCACCCCTCCCAGCTTGGTATCATCAGCAAACTCTGTCCCCTCATCCAGGTCATTGATGAATATGTTTGTTTCTTGTTTATCAAGAAAACACTTTAAGCAAGTGTGAAAGGCATGAGAGTAAGTAGGCAGAATTAATTTCTCCTGATTTTGATTCTGTATATACTGGAAAAGCTGCAAGAACACAAACAATACTGTTCTGAGCTCCTGATTTCTGAGAAATAAGAAGGGATAATTCTAGTTTTGTCTAAAGTGTCCTTACAAATAAAAATTTTTCTTATTAGAAAAGCTTAGGCTAAAATACAAGGTAAACTTTTGAATTATTCAAAAAAAATTAAAACTAAGCTACTCAAAATGAAACAACCCATATACTACTCCAGCATACTGACACCCACAAGGTCTAATCACTACAATTTATTAATAAATTATTCAAATAAATGTTCAAGTTACTTAGAGATAAAGGATTACCTCTCCCAGTCCTTCCAAGACTCTGACAGCTATGAGGTAGCCAACTCCCAGATTTGCAGCTAAGGGAGTGAGCAAGGTGAATACAGAGGTACCAAAGATGCCAAACCCCAGTAACAGCTTTCCTCCAATTTTGCTTGCAAGATATCCTCCTGGAATCTGAGTAATGATATAGCCATAGAAAAAAGAACCAAGGATCCATCCCTGAGTATCAGCGTCCCAAGAATATTTTTCCCCCTAAAAAAAAAAGAAAAAAAACACACCCAAAATGAAGATCCAAATTCACAAAGTTGGCATTTTTTCATATCTGACAGTTCAGTTAAGAAATGTGAATTTAAGGGTTACTGGAAGAGAAGTCAGAAATAAAGGATATAAACACAGCAAAGAGAAAAATATTACATGTTAATTTGTAATGAAATTTCATGCCATTGAGACTGTACGAAGAACAGGCAAAGATGGAGAGTGATGTGAGCTCTGACGCAGATGTAACAGTAACAGTTGATCACTGGCATCTAAAACAGCGAGTCCTAATACATCTACAAGGTCAGATTGGCCAATTTGTAAGCAATAGCACAGAGAGGATGTACATAAAAAAAACTGACCCTGAGCACAACATTTCAAAATCAGCTAGTAATTTAAGGCTATTATTTTTTAGGACAATTTTAAAAGAACCACTGACAAGGATATCTGATGAAGAGCAGCCTGTTCTCTTGCCACCTAAGCAAGACTGTTATTAAAAAGACTTTTACAAGCCACATTATGGGACAGTATGTTTGAGACCTCACCGTTGTGTTGCGAGGAACATTCATGGTGGAGGAATGGTCTGGACACACGTTGGAAGTTGAATTCTTCACTAGGCTTGTGTTAGGTTCTACCATATCCACCAGAGCAACGCTTAGGTTCACACGCAGTGCGTAGAGGAGGAAGAACCCAAAAAAGGCCAGTAGTGCTAGATTGTAGCGAGCTGAGCAGCATGCAGGGACTGAAACAAGAGTAAATTAATTATTATTTTAACAGAACCTAACAAAATAAAAACTGATAACCAGTTTTTACTTATAATCTCAGAAATATGAGGGCAGGAAAAAATAAGCAAGAAAACAAGCTAATTGTTCTAGTCTTAAGGGGAGTGACAGTGGAGGTAGAGGCTGAGCAAGGTGGGAAAAATAGTAATAAAAAAAGCCTGCTTTTCTACTGACATGCAAAACAAATGTAATTCTGGTTTAGACAGCTGGTAGCTACCTGGACAAGGGTAGGGGCTGCAGTGTGGTGGGTGGTCTGCAGAAATGGATTTAGAAACATGGTTTCAACAGTCCTCTCCAAAATACAGTAATATTTCTAGTAATTCAAAGTAGAACTTCACACTAAAAAAACACCAAGATTAGCAGGAAGCCTGACATATATGTGAAAATGGTTCAAGAAAAACAGAGTTAAAGTAGTGTTTGAAGTGTGTTAAAAAAGTAGTGTCTTAAAGTAGTGTTAAAGAACAGTCACTGAGATTCTGGGCTGTTTTCTAAGTTTGCTTATAAATGAATATGCATTTCCTGACAGCTGCTAAAAAGGGCAAACTACCAGAAAGGGGAATGGCAAACACTGTGGTGGCAATGTGAAATAGCAAGTTTCCCAGTTGCCCAGTATGCCCTTCTTCTGCATACATCTTCTTCACCATACAAAAATGAAGTTGTCAGAGGAAAATTAGTCAGATTCAGCATAAAATCTGTGTTGTGGCAATCACGTCAACTCTGTCAGCTGTTCAGACATATCAGATTGTGCACTGCAAGACAGTTATTGATTCCCTTCTACAGTAGTACACAGCAGCATTTGGCAGGGATCAGTACCAGGAGATTCAGATCAAAGTTGAGCTGCAACTTGGCCAGCACATCACCAGTGGCAATAAATTTTCTATCTATACAAAGTACAGTTTACAGCTCTGCAGATACTCTTTATGAACTGGGAATGCCTGAACTTACTGAGCAGAAATGTTAAATGTTTGAGAAACTCCTTGAAGAATCTACTGAATTTACAAAAAACTGGGGGAGGTGAAAGCGATTCCCCCCTTGCGAGGAAACTATGGTGAAAACGGAAGATTGCATAACCTGGATGTCTGAAACTCCAGAAGGGTTGGGGGTCAGCACCTGCAGATCTTACATCAGTCTACAGTGATCTCATTTTTCTCTGACTATTCAGAATTCAGATGATGAATAGAATAAGTGTAACTATAAACAGGAATGACTGGAGCTTCAGCTGCTACAGCAGTATGTCTCTTGACTGGATTCTCTGCTCTGCAGTAAGATGCAAAGAGCATGCTCTGTGGACAAGCTATCTAGACAGAGACTCTCCCCTTCCCAGTAACTTCCTTGAAACACAGAAGGAGCATGCAATTTTGCCTTTTTCCGTGGCAGCACCAACAGCACCTTTCTGCAAGACTGTCTTTTTCATGAAAGCAGCAGTAGAACTTTCCCATTTTTGAACTCTGTAACCCTGACCAACTTCATGTGAAGTTCATGATGGCTGCTTAAGTTGTCAAAATGACACAAAGAGGCTGTATTTGCTATGTTCATTTAGTAGATGACTAATAAGCGAGGCTCCTGTACAAACATGCAAAACACCTTCCAGACCTGTGGTAATTGCAAATCTTGCCTCAGCAGCATTTGAAAAAGATGTATCTGGTTTTTAAGTGACATGAAGGAGAGCAGCCAAGATTTTATTGCTTATTTTAAAAAACAATGGGCATCAAGAGCAGGAAGTGCTTACTGCACAAAAACTAGTCAAGCAGCTTCATTGTCCTTTATTGTTGTTTCAAAGCAATTAGCCTTAAGTAGAAATGTATAGTCATATAATTTATAACAATGAATATAATTACAGGCAAAGCTATTTAACCTTTCCACTGCCTGTATTTGCTGAGGTTAAACAATAATAACAGAAGGCTGAATATCACACTGATGATGTAACCCTTTCCTTGGAAATGCAGATTAACTGGAACATCCATTACACTTCCTCTGGAAACCTCTTACTAGTATAAATCTTGTTTGGAGAGCCAACTTCACGAAACATGTACAAGAAATTAAGATCACTAATGACAGATATTTTTCCAACTGTAAATAGTTTATCAGAAAAATCGAACAAGTGTGAAGATCTGCAAGTCTGGAACTAATGGCAGGTAAATTACTGCTTCCCTGTCTTTCCACTAAGTGCATTTGCAATACCTGAGAATATTAGATCAGGTTAACAGAACAGAAGTTTTGAGAAGAGTCCAGATGCATTTCAGTCACCCACCTCTTCAGGATATTGCCATACTCAAAGAGACACAAGACATTCACCCCTTTAAGGTTTAAGACAGCTAACAATGATGTCCAACGTCTTACCTTGATTGCTAGTCTTGGGTCCTACATCCATAGTTAATTCTGATTTCAGGGCCATGTTTTATAGTACTGTAGCTATAACTGAACAAGATTCTTAAACTGCAGTTAAAAAAAATAGGTCTGTGCTGCAAGTTGCACAGCAGTTAAAGGAAGTTGCTCTTCTACTGCACTCTTACTTGTGGGTGAAGTGAACCACCTCAATTGGAGCATGATGCATTGTGCAAACTTTAGAACATATTGCTTTAATAATCAGCTTGAACTCAAATTTATCTCTTTCTAGCAATTCAAGTAATTCTGTTAGCAGTCCTTCTTGCTGCAGTTACGTGTTTCCCAAGTAAGTTAGAGTACTTTTGCATGGCATACTGAAGACACTGAAAATCTTACTTTACTCTCTATAGTTTGTACATTCTGGAAAACAAAACACCACAGACAACCCCATAAACACGTTAACTCTGTAGTTACGTCGAGACCCCATAACAACCCTTCTCACCTATCATTATCTTCATACCTTCTTCCACCTTCTTTCGTCTCCATGCTTCCATAACAAGCAATTAGCCTTACTCAAGTTCTGTCTTAAAACGACATCCTTGCCATAACCTCGGAGGACCCCAGCAGTCAATAACAGGCCGGCATTTAAGCTGGAACTACCCACGTCAGACACCAAGCCAAGGGCGAATTCAGCACCAGGGCTGCACGCCTGATCACCACCACCAGCGCTGAGGTCGAAGCTCCGACCCCAATCAGGACGCGGGGCCGTGTTCCACCTAACGCTCTCCGACACCGCCGCGTCCCCGGGAACACCCCGGGAGGTGAGGCCCCGGAGGCCGCGAAGACCGGCGCCGCCGCCGTGGGACCCGGGGCGGCCGTTGGCCTGACAGGGCGGGGGCCTGCGCCAGCGGGCAACGGCTGCGGCAGGCGAGGGAGAGGCCCCCGGCCCCCACAGGGACGCGCTCGGCCGGGCCCGGCGACTGCACGGCCTCGCGGCTCCATGGCAACGCGACGCCACGACACACCGGGCGCGGCGCCGCAGGGGAGGTGCCGCGGCCCGGCCCGCCCTCCACGGCGCCGCCGGGCTCCGGGGCTCCGGGGCGCCGGGTCGACAGATCCGCAGCGAGGCGGGAGCCCGGCTGGGCACGGCCCGCCAGGGCAGCTGTCCCCGGTTCTGCCTCCTGCTCCTCTCACCCGTGCCGGGCTGGGATTCCTTCAGCAGCGGGGTGCGGTCCTCTCCCTCCTCGGTCTCCATCTCGCTGCCACTTAGACCGTGCAGTGCGCTCAGGACCAGGCCACCGGTCGCCACCGCGGAGAGGAGGGGAACGCGGCTCACCGAGCCGCAGCCCGCCCGCTCCTCTCCGCTCTGCTGTGCCCCGCCGGCGCCGGGCAGTGGCAGCCACAGCCCCAGCCCCCAGCGGTCATGTGACGGACACTGGTGCGCGGAAACAGCTTCAGACGCAGCCCGGCGCCGCTCTCGGCCTGCCCTCAGCGGCCATTTTTGTTGAGGGCAGGGCCGCGAAGGCCCACCCATCTGCAGAGGGAAAGCGGCCCCGCCCTCTCGCCTTCCCGCCGGGCGGGGCAGGTCGAGCTGGAGGGACTCATGATGGATGGACCGACGGACAGAGTGTTGGGCTGCGCGTGTTGCTCTGCAGCCTATATCAAATGTTTTGGGAAAAGCTTCTCGTATTTAGGACAAATCTCCTAAGGCGAATCGCTCTTTCCCTTGTCCGCCTGCCGCTTCCGTGGCAGCGCGGGGAGCGGGCTGTCAATACGATTCGAGCTTTGCTCTTGTATAAACACTTCAGATTGCGTTATGAAGGACCATCACGGCAGAGGACTGTTTTGTGTTGAGGGCTTCTTGGCAGAGTGACAGGTGTCTGTGTACGGTGACCGCATGTGGCTGTGCCTGAGTGAAGGCAAGCAGCTTCTCGGTGCAGGCAAACCGTGGGAGCCATGTCCCAGCCGGGGAAGGCTGGCGCTGCCGGTGTTGGGTTTCTCTGTAACCGCTAAAGCCAACTGCTTGAGCAGCATTATAAACCTTATTTGCCGTATCTGCAGTGCAGGAGCTTTTTATTCTGTGTGCATGTGCAGTGTGCCCTGTTCCTGGAAGCCTTAAAATGCACCACTATAAATAAGCATCATAGCATGTGTAATACAGATTTCCTTCTCAGAATCAAGGGTTTGCAATGCTAACAACAGGGTAGATGTATGTAAGTTTTACAGGTTTTTACATAGGAGCCTACATTTGCTCATCTGTGCCTTTGCCAGGGCTGAGTGCTGAGTCATTTTGACAATCCTACCAGTCATCCACTGAAACCTTGGCTTTGTGAGATGTCCGTGCTATCATGCAGATGTGTAAATAACTGCCAGGAAAATTTTATTTACTGGAAAATGGGAGAATGTAAAAGACTCCTGGTAGCATATTCAGCTATATTGTTTCACGCAAGGTAAATATACTGTGTCTTCAAGTGTCAATAGAATGGCTGCGTCTGTGTGCCTGTCACACAGTATTACATCTATGCAAACATGTGAAGCATAGGACTTTGGTTCTGGTTCTGAAATTCAGCCAGAGAGTGTCTTCTGTGAGTCAAGCTTACCTGGAAGTCACTCTTACAGACAAAATTACAGAAGAAAAACCAATTACTTTAGTCTGACAAAGCACACATCAAACATATTTTGCAACATTTTATGAGAAGTGGAGACTTGGATTGTAGCTCTTGAAGACTACCTTTGCATTTCACACATGCTGTACTCTTTCTGGCCTTTCTGTATATCCCAGTGCACTAGCACCCAGCCTATGAGGAATGAAGTCTGGGAGCATACAGGCCAGGACTGATGTGCTGCACCGGGTCATCAGTACCATCACTTCCATCCACAGACTGAACGCCAAGCTTTCCCTAGAGTCCTCTCACTGTAACACATGGAGGACAAGGGACTTCAGGGACTAGAGCGATAGACAAAGCTTTTCCTAGGCTTTTCTCTTCTTATACCTCTCATTTATTCTCATCAAGGCAAGCTGTATCTTAATTCTACCTACACTCAGTATGGGATAATGCCAACAAATCTTGCAATAGCAGGCAACACGGATTTCTCTGCCCTGCTGCCTCCTTCTTGGATCTTGCAGGCCCTCAGTGGTGAGTGAATCTTCCTCACTTGGCTGCACCAAAAGAAGCTCCATTGTAAGGCTACAGCCTCCTAGTCAAAAGGTGACACCCATTAATTCTGTTGTAGGAGTGTGTGAGGAGCATTGACCTTTGTCACAGCAGATGAGAACATTGTTCCTTAGTCCCTGGAGGCCGACTTTGTGTATAACTGTATGTAAACAGGCTTGGTTTGCCCCTGGCCAGACTGCTAGGCAATGCTTGTTGTTCCCTGCGCTCTGCTCTGCCAGGCTCTGTGTCACGCTTGTGATGCAGTTCTGATGTGAAGAATTTGACTGTTTGTATTCAACCATTTTGCCCTGGTTACTTTCAATGCTGAATGCAGCCATGCTCTGTGCTAGGCTTGGTAGGTGGTGGATAGCACTGCTCAGCACCCTCTTCCCTTTCCATCTGGCTCCACAGTATGAGAGAGTGGAATGGAAAGGTTTACACTTCCCTAAAAGCTACTCTGACATGTCACATGATCAAGCTAGGAAGACAGGCTGCAGCACGTCTTGTGTAGAGCAGCAGATGGCTCTCTTTCCTCTAAAGTTCAGCTAAGAAAAGAAACTTTGGATGGTGCCTGGGTCTTAAAAGAAACTCCAGCCTCGTTCCCTCCAATGCCAAGGCTCCTTAGGGCAAGCTGACATACTCATTCAGCGGTACAGACAGGATATGGCTGTGGTGATGTAGGAACACACTGTAAACTGTTTAATGCTACCTATGCTAAATAGAACCATCAACCCTAAATGTTGAAGGTTGCCTAGACAATATAGAAGATGGCCTAGGGAAAATACAGCAAAGATGCTAACCTAAGTCACAGCATTTCCTCATGGAGCAAGATGTGTCTTCTGTCTGATTATGAAGCTTTATAGGATATAATAAAAAAGTTGTCTGCTTCTGGGTTCTCACATCTGTTTGTGGTCTTTTTAAAAATTAATATATTATCTATGCCCTTCTAAAAAATATGACTTTTGAAGTTGTGGTTTTCAAGATAAACAGAAGGAGCAGAGAAATACAGTTAGTACTCACAATATAAGAATCACCTGTTTATTCTTAAATAACTGGAAATAACATAAGCAGATTTCAATGAGTGAAGATTGAAATATCTATTTCTGTAAATGTCTAAGTCTCCTTATATGCAGTACAGTATACAGCATTTTTATGTTGCAGATGCCTAACAAGGATATTTATGTATTAGACCAAAAAACTACAAAATGGAAGACTGTTGAGTTAATATATCAGATCATTTGGGCAAGGAAAGATATGCACATGCATGCAAACAAAAAAATTGTCAGGTTTCCCACAAGAGAGCAAGTTGCAGTCAATTAAAAAGGAAAAGAATTAGGATGGCCTTGAGCTGTGTAGTCCTTCTACTGTAAAGCTGAATAAAAAATCATTACTAAATCATGCATAAGATGATGCTGACCAAATCAGAAATGGTTTATGTGACTCTGGCAGAACAATGTGTTTTCATCTGTCTGGAAATACTCTGTCTCATGCAAATGCCTCAGGGCTCTCTGTTGCTGCAGATACTCTTCCCTGGGGGGTTATGTTGGGAGGGCAGATATTAATCATGCTCACTTTTATTGTAACTTGCTAGCAGAGGTACCCAATGGAGTTCAATTTTTGGCATTGGCCATGACAGCAAAAAGCTTGGGACTTTTCCTCAGTTAGCAGCATTGCTTTCATATGGAAAAAAGGAAGCACATACTGCATTCTCCACAAAGTACTCCTCTGGGTTATATGGCAAAGCTCAACTAGATTCAGGGGTGTGACCGACTTAGGCTTTGTATTGTTTAAATTTTAGTGCTATGGTAGCCAGTGGAAGTATAGATTGGAAGTGTTGTCCCAAAAAGCAGAGTCTGTCACCCAGTGTGCAAGAATCCAGTTCTCACAAAGAGTCAAGATGTTTGCTTTAATATGCAGTTCTGCACAGAAAGGGGAGCTAGGTGGTATTCCACAAAGCTAGCTCACCTTCCTGGAACATAAGGTCTACTTTTATACACAGAAATGTGTAAAATAACTTTATCTGTAATTATATTCTATCACTTGTACACATGATTGGTTAACTAGTTCTTTCCTTCCATTTAGGGTGACAGTGCTTAAAAATTTTACTGTGCATAGAATCATAGAATCCTAGGGGTTGGAAGGGACCTCGAAAGATCATCTAGTCCAACCCCCCCTGCCAGAGTAGGGTCACCTAGAGCACATCACACAGGAACTTGTTTTGAATGTCTCCAGTGAAGGAGACTCCACAACCTCTCAGGGCAGCCTGTTCCAGTGCTCTGTCACTCTCACAGTAAAAAAGTTTTTTCTGATATTCACCTTGAACCTCCTATGCTCCAATTTGCACCCATTACCCCTTGTCCTATCACTGGTCACCACTGAGAAAAGCTTAACTCCATCTTCCTGACACTCACCCCTTACATATTTGTAAACATTGATGAGGTCACCCCTCAGTCTCCTCTTCTCCAAGCTAAAGAGACGCAGCTCCTTCAGCCTTTCCTCATAAGGGAGATGTTCCACTCCCTTCATCATCTTTGTGGCTCTGCGCTGGACTCTTTCAAGCAGTTCCCTGTCCTTCTTGAACTGAGGGGCCCAGAACTGGACACAATACTCCAGATGCGGCCTCACCAATGCAGAATAGAGGGGGAGGAGAACCTCTCTTGACCGACTAACCACACCCTTTCTAATGCACCCCAGGATGCCATTGGCCTTCTTGGCCACAAGGGCACATTGCTGGCTCATGGTCATCCTCCTGTCTACCAGGACCCCCAGGTCCCTTTCACCTACACTGCTCTCCAGCAGGTCAGCCCCCAACCTGTACTGGTACATGGTGTTTCTCTTCCCCAAACGCAAAACTCTACACTTGCCCTTGTTGAACTTCATCAGGTTTCTCTCCGCCCAGCTCTCCAGCCTGTCTAAGTCTCTCTGAATGGCAGCACAGCTTTCTGGTGTGTCAGCCACTCCTCCCAGCTTAGTGTCATCAGCAAACTTGCTGAGGGTACATTCTATACCCTCATCCAGGTCGTTGATGAAGATGTTGAACAACACCGGTCCCAGTACCGACCCCTGAGGGACTCCACTAGTCACAGACCTCCATGCTGAAAGAGCAGGGGGCTTTTTGTTAGTAGGGGTCCCTCTAGCCTTTGGGTAGGTATTTTAGTATGCTAATAGTGCATTAATATTCTAATGGTATTTTAATATGATTAATCCAATTAGTCAGTGTTCTCTAGTGCTCAAGGCTTTAACCAAGACGAGTTGTGAGGAGTGCTCCCTTCCATCCCTTTCATCTGTCTTGCAGGCCTGTTTCTCAGGGACAGGTTGTTGACTACAAGGGTTGTGTTGTTCTGTAATTCTTAGTGTTTCAGTGTTATGCAAATTCTTGATTTTATTCTACATGTCTTTTTGTTCTCTTTTATATGATTTTCCCCCAAAATTTTACTTACTTCAATTAATAACCGACATCAGAAGTACAGGAAATCTTGACGGCTAGACTACCTTACTTAAAAGTATTCTTCCTAAAGAGAATAGGGGTAGCAATGGTGCTACAGTGGACATTTCCTATCGAACAGCTGGTCTCTCTTCAAAACACTCATCTGTACATGGAAACATGGACTCATACTTCTCGACGGTCAGTGGCATTTAGTTTTACCTCTGCAGTGAATGCTGAACCTCAGGCAAGAGGATGCAATGGGGCTTTGTGGAACCTCCTTTCTTTTTCACGATGGTTATTTCCTCAAGTATAGAAGCCATGAATATCCTTATGGAAAAGGGTAGATTTCCCATCATTACTGCCTCTCAGCCCTGTGGATGAGTTCTGTATTTGCTGGGTTAATGGATGTAAAAGCTTCACTGTGGATATATGGAGTACTAAGGGATGCTGGTGAGCTCACTAACGTGAAGTTCTTTTGTCAATGGGTTTATAAAAACATATGAACAGCTATAGTGCATCAGACCAATGGTCTATTTCCCTCAGTATCCTTTCTCTCACAACAGTCAATAGCAAATGCTATTGATACATGATATTGATACATCCTCTGAACAGTCTCTGCATGTTTGGATACAGTGGCTGGTGGCTCAGGCCCATCCTGAGCTGCATGTGGTACCTCTTAGTAGTACTTAGTAGTCCCTGACAGATTTGTCTGTCAAGAATTTATGCCATCTGTTTTTGAACTCATGTAGAATTCGGTATCCATGTTCCCTGTGGCAAGGGAACAGTCTTAGACTAGGAATGCTCTGAGAAGAAATGTGTATTTTCTGAATCCTTGGCGAAGGCTTACCACTCCATGTGCACATAGCCATAGAAACATCGGCTTTTAAGGCATTATACCAGTGGAGAGTCAAGTGCTGAATTATGAGGGATTTACAGGTTCCGGGGTGTATTTTGTGAGCCCCAGTGGTGTGCATAAATGTTGTACGTACGCTTTCAGCTGTGTGGCTCAGTCTTGCAAAACCATGCCTTTTTACCTGCCTGGTGCCAGGCTAGAATGATTCATTCAGGAGTTTCTACCCCACAATGTGGTGCATTATAATACTGCAATGTTAAGACTGTTCAGAACTGTGGCAGAACAAAATTCATCTGAGCCATCCTATCATGAAAGATGGAATGATGAGGATAAAAGATGCTCGTATCTCACAGGTTATCTCAATAGAATTTTGTCCTGTTCCTGCTGGGAACTTGATTGGTAGCTGGATTTGCCAAAGTCTTGGAACTACCCAAGAATATGCTGCAGCTGTCACTTAAGTGTTCTCTAACTTTATTTGAACATGAACTTTGTAGTGCAAGTTAATGAAAAAACTTCTAAAAAATATTCCAGTGGCAAAGAAGCTTTACTTAACCTTAGAAGTGCTGATATGTGCAAACTTGCATTATGCATAATAGGTGAGAGATCCTGAAAAATAATTTTTCGCTTGTCAATAATTAAGTAAATAGTTTTTGCAGGTATCTCAAGAAAGCCGGATGAAACCCATCACGCAGGATGTTATTATGTGGTTTTTTATGCTCAAGGGACACAATATGGCACTTAGGGTAAGAACCTGTGAATTAGGTACTTAGAAACAGATAGTATCTTGCATAACAGTCAATCGAGGAGACTCGAAAATGTGTATGATAGTGTGAGAACCTTTAGACTAGTTGGGGAAATAGATAATGACTTTACTACTTTTTACCAGCAGGTATTTGAGGAAGACATAAGTCTGAAGATTCTGTCGGTTGGTATCTAGGTGTGCCTAGCAAAAAGAAAGAAAGTTGCTCACAACAATAAAGACATTTCTCCTTTGATGTTTATTTGGAAAATGTTGAATTTTAAAGAGTAAATGTAGTGCATTTTCACTAAAGCAAATTGTTACAATTTTGCCCAAAATTATACCTCTAATTTGTCACTCTGTGCTCCAAAACTAAGCCTAAATTTATGGTAATTATAATACTTTCATAACAGAATAAACCGATTCTGTTATGAGGAGGAAGAGGAAGAAAAGGAGGTGGGTTAGCTTCAGGTAACTTCTGAAAAGCTGAACCTAGTTGTACAGAATGCTGATAGTGTCTCAGACGTGTCATTTGCAACTGAGGAGGCTTTAGGTAGCTTTTTGATGTGCTGCACAGTAACTGGTGGCAGGGTGCAGAAGCTGCTATGCAAACCAAGTCTCTGGCTGTGGAAGCCAACTGTTCTTCAGAGGTATCAACATTGTAGGGGTCTCTGGCACCCTGCTGCAAGCCCAGCCTCATCCTGATGTGGAGTGGTGGAGCCTCTGGGAAGCCCTTGTCTCTTGTAAAATGGCTCCATGTCTTCACCTGCTGTGGGACATCTCTCTGGACCTCTCTCCAGGTTATCTTGCAGTACTTAATCCCGTGAAGATTTTGGTGTATGTCTTACAGCTGTCACTGTCTCCACAAGTAATCCAAATGTTTAAATTCAGACTTAAATATTCTCAGCGAAGTAGGCCGATACACTCCTTATGAGCTCTCAGCTTCTTTGTGAGGTTTATTTTTTGTCTTACCCTACACATCAGCTGCAGGAAAACTGTTCTTTCTAGTTAGTCTGGAAAAGTCTTCTCCAGTCTTTCATAATTTTTTATGTTCTTTAAATACCGTCCAAGTATTTTCCTTCTATTTGCTGAAAAGCATAAAGCCTCAAGGGCTGGAATTTTTAAAGATAGATGTAAAATATATTTATATTTTCTTTGCAATCCATGTCAGAGTGTAAACCTTGCCTAGACTCTGTTGGTGTCAACACATCCACATTGCTCGGGACCGCTCTTGGGAGAGCCTGGCCATGGACACATTGAATATCATTTGTTTTGAAACCTGGTCTGATGTGTCTCACAAAGACCTTTGTACCTGTTCACTCAGAGCTCTTTCTAGTGGGCAACACGTGCCATGCTGCGATACCTCACTGGGAGAGCTGAAACAGTGGTCTCACAGACTCTCTGCTTCCTTACCACCAATCCTCATTTTGATTGTATTAGGCAATGTATGAGATGTTTGTCCTGTTGTCAGAATTTCAGTTTACTAGAGAAGGGGAAACAAAGCAATAGTAATTACTGCAGTCATTCAAATAGCAACCTGGTTGTGGTTTACCTTTTTTCAATTAAGATGAAAATGTGTGAGTATTGCAGATAAGCATAAGTAAATTGCAGTTGGAAAATTTTAACAGCTCTGTTTTAGACATAGTAAAGAGTGTTATTGCAAACTCCTGAGCTCTGTATCATCTAACCATCAGGTTTTGCAGTCTCAGTCCTTGGAGGTTTTCAAGATCTTTTTGGATAAAGCCCTGAGTAACCTTGTCTGACCTCATTGCTCACCCTGCTTTGAACAGCAGGCTGGATTACATGATCTCCTGAGTCCTGTGCCATGAATTTCCCTGTGGTCCCGTGAATCTGCAACCCCTTTCAGGAGTAAAAACCATCATATGCACTAGGTGTTTTAAATATAGTTTGTTTGTTTTTTAAATATCTGAAGTTACTGCTAAGGAATGAAAGGAGAAGAAAAGAAGAAACTCCCTGAACTACTTTAGTGGTCAGAAAAATCGCAGGGTGACTCTGTAGCCTAAAATACATGGCTAGGAGGCCTTAGAAAGATATCCAATAGAGGACACATTTCAGACCTATGGCAGCATTTTCCAAACATTCGTTTGCTACAGTAAGGTTTGGAAAGATGTAGCTCTTGGGTCCACACCCTCTTCATTTAAACAGGACTGCTGCTGTGCCTTGTTGGCAATGGAACAAACAGCTGCTTTTTGAAGAGCCTGAATGAATATCCTATAGTGGCATTACTCATGGGCTAAGTTTATTTAGACTTCGGCTTATTTAGTGACTTGAAACATGAAACCTTTACTCATGTCCTTCTTAATCACTGAGATCAGACTCCTCACCCTCCCTCCTTTCCTGTAGGCAGTATGTGGTAAGAGTTACTCCTCTGGGAGAGACAACTGGTATTTACCTGTGTCTAAACTGAACACAAAGTTTTGTACAAGTTTCATAAATAATCTGAGTGTACTTTTTTTTTTAAATTCTTAATCACTTCTTCTACAGGAACCATTTTAGCTGCTGAATAACTGATTCTGTAAACATGAGGTTGACTCCCATGTTATGTGAGTGTCAAATGGATGTAATCTAAAATAGGATGGAGGTTCTGAGAGGTTTTTAGCGACATAATTGATGTCTACCCCTACCTCTACTCTAAATAACTATTGCTTTTTGATACCACGGTGGAGTTGTTTGAAAAGTGAAGGATTTTTTTAATGTTTGTTCATTTGTTTGTTTTTTGGTTTTTTAGATAAAAAAAAAGACAAACTAAACTTAAACATGGTCACAATTTTAGCTTTTTTGACCAATTTACAAGCAGAAAATTTGTTTTTCATTTTTAGAAGGAAAAAAAGCTGTACTACAAGAGATGACATTCTGCAAAAACTTTTCATTTTAACAACTATTTCTAATTCTTTTTTTTTTTTTTTTTTTTTTTTCCTGGTGTTGACCTTTTCTAGACATGCCAAAATGGAGGAAACCAGGACTGAAACAGTGTAGTCTCTACTATTGTTAGGTGCTTTTCTTTCCTTCTTGCCAATTCTATTTCATTTCCTTGGAAGCAGATCCCTGCTCTGTCCTTTCTGGGATACGTTAGTCTCTCTGTGTATGATTTTGGTCCCTCACCTCAAGAGGGAGCCTCATGGATTTTTTTCCTGCTGCCTGGAGATCCCTCAGCCTGATCTTTGGTATGTCATGGAGCACAGATTTTCAGCAGGTTGCTCCTCTATTTAGCCTAATTATTTGGTTTAGACTTTGGAAAAGGCATTCAGGTTTGATTGGAAGACATAAAAAGAAGAAGCAGCCACCACTTTCCTTGGTAGTGTATTCAGGATGATAACCTCTATTGATAGTATGCATCTCATTTCTTGTTTATATTTGATTGACTTTAATGCCTGACCATTAGTTCTTTTTACACTTTTCTCCTATTGATCAGCACCTGTTATTTTCTTCCTAGGAAAGTGTCATGGCGCTGTCAGTCTTCTCTCTCTGATGAGTTAAAATATACATCTCTTTAGTCTGTTGGCTTAGGTCATTGTCTCCACACCTTGCCTTACTTTTGTGTAAAACATGAGAAATGAGATTTGTCTACACTACGAATCGCTCACAAGTCAGTCTGCTTTTGAAAGGAAGCTGCCTCTGCCTACAGGGATACAGTGGTCCATAAAACAGACTGCTGTACTAACATACCCTTTTTATGGGTGGATGAATGTTGTAAATAGCTATTACAGAAACACACATTCATTAAAAAATCTTCCAGTCTTTATGTACTTAATTAAAAGTGAAGTTACAACGTATGAATGTGTGTGCTCCAGAATGCTGTGATATACTTACTACTCTATGACATTATGGAAACACTGGTTTTAGAAATTCCTTTTTTAAAAACCGTAATGTAAATTTACAGTTTAATTATAGGCTATAATTTAATATAATTGAATCCTCAGGGAATTCCCACCTTCCTTAAAATGAAATAGTGTTAACGCACACTAAATAATTTAATAAAAGTAAGGTTTTTCTTGGCCTTTTCAGCAGTATTTGCAATGAGGAGGGGTTGCACTGACCTTTTGAAAACCCTCAGAGGGCAAAGGCAATAAAGGTGGCTAGGATAAAATTATTAATATAGCTTGGTAAATGGAATTTCATCACACACAACTGTAAAAAATACTGCCCTAGGAAAACAGATTTTTGAGGTCAACTTGTCATCATTTGTAAAAGTATTTAGCTTGTCTAACTTTCATAAATACAGCTTGTTTTTACATGTTTTAACATGCTCCTATGGTATGGTTAAACATTTTACAATCAGAGGAAAATTCTAAAATAAAATAAAATTAAGGCGTAACATCCACTTCACAATAAAAAGGCATTATGTGGACCTGCTTCCTAAATGTTCTGCTTATATATGTATCAGATGAGATACAGTGTACCAATCAAAGTTATGGGGCTAAATGCAGCAATTAATCCAAGAAAACTCAGTTATTTATATCAAAGTTACAGAGATTTGAGCTAGGTGGAGGATACAATTTTGAGTCCTGACTTCACTGAAGGTAACGATCTCAGTGCCATTGATTTTTGAAAAGCCAAGAGTCTGTTTTGAGGATGCCTGCAGACGAAATCTGAAAATCCGGGTACACATAAAAACCTGTTACGGATACCACATATTTTTGCACCTTGAAGGACCTTCAGCACATTAGCAACAAGAATATAGGGTCATTTCACAGTAATTCATTATGATTCTGTAAGATTCATCAACAGCCAAGAGCTATTGTTCTGGGAAAAACGGGGGACAAGGTCCTCATTTTCATTCCATTATAGTCCTTCTGTACTGCTCAGTCAGTTCAAATGGGCTGTAATGCCAGGGAACTTGCTAACTGAGGATTGTCTTCACTGTAGGGAACGCCTATGTGTATCATTTGTAGATTTTCTCCTCAGAATTTCACATTTCCCAGAGTATAATTTTGCCATTCCTTCTTTAATTCTCTTTCTTTTGGAGTCTTATTTCTAAAGGTAAATCTCTCAAAACATCATGAAGTCTTAACCAGGATGTCCTTCTACATTCAGTGAGTTTCCTCAAAGAAAGTGCTTTACTTTGATGGGGTATTTCAAATGTGTGCAGGCATTAAAATAATAAAAAGTAAAACACAAACATATAATTCCAAGAAAACAAGCTCTTTCTATGCTATATAACAAGGAAGTTCTTTTTCTCCTATTTGGATATTACTTGCTTATGACAGTCTTTGAACAAATAGAAACAAAATCTGATACCTTCAAACAGACCCTGATCCAAAGCTTGTAAAAATTTATGTCTGTCTTTAGGTTTGATTAATTGAATACTCAATGGGGACACTTAAGCTATAATAATCTCACATGCTCTGGAGATAACAAGACATATTTCAACTATTTGTCTTGACTCCCTGTTTAGACATTTAATAGAAATTGGTACTTTTAGGATGGGATTCACTTGACTAATTGAGAAGGCCACTTTTGAATGTCTGCTCATTCAAATGTCATCTTAATGAGCCATATAAATCTGGTCTGAATAGTGCCTATTCTTTCCATCATCTATCCAGAAAATTGCAGAGTCCACAACTGACCCAGTGAATCCTACCCACTATGCCTGGAGTAACAGTTCAAGTTGGAAGTGAATTTGAAAATAACATCATTTACCAAGAAAGATGTCTTCAGGTACTAGGAAAAAAAGATCTTAATCAGTGCACAGACCAGATTTTCATGCAACTCCACCCTGATAGCTCAGGGCAAGTTTCAGTGTGTGGCACGCCCTTCGTCAGTGTAGTGTAAAACGTTTTGACACGTTTCATCACCAGAACCAGCACCAGAAGTGTTAGTACTGAGCACTTTTGGGAGAGCTTTATATCCTATGCTTCTGTACTTTGCAGCAAACACAAATTTTTCAGGCTTACATCCAAGCAGGGAATGTGCTCTTCTACTACCATGGAATGATCTTCCACCCACCTGTTTTTAGTATTCACTATAATTCTTGTCAACTCACTATGAGTGATAAAACAGACTTTTGCTTCCTTCCTAGTTCCATGAGCTGCTGAATCACAGTTTCTGTTAGGCCCTCATCCAAAGCCTATTGAGATTAATTAAAAGATTTATCCATCCCCTAAATGAGCTTTGTTGGAGGCCTTGAGTTCAGTGATGCATAAGGTAACTGGCTAACCTTTTGAAAAGACAGTATATTGTGCTGGAAGAGACTGTAATGATCTTCTAGTTCAAGTTTCCACATAACATAGCTCTTCATATTTCCCTGAATTTGCTTCATTTCATGGAAATATGCTTTGTTTGCACTACAATCTGGTTGAATGCCTGCTGAATCCCTCTCAATGTCTGACCAGGCATGGCAGACCTTCAAGCTAAAAGCCTAATGCTAAAAGCAGGACAGGGCATTGACCATTCAAGTCCTCACTGTTGTAATTTTTTGTTGTGATTTTCCCCAGTGTTTTCAGTACTATAGTGCTTAGGTTTTTACATTTACCAAATGTCATGATCCGATATTCAGATACGTGGCAATTTTTTATGATCTTGCCAGGACAAAACAAAGGTGCACAAACAGGCACTGGGGCTGGTGTGCGGTCTCACGAGAGATGGGGCAGAACCCCCTTGCTTTCTAACACTCCTCACCATAGTGAGGAGTGGTGTGGCTGGACTCTGCCTTCCCTCTCCTGGTATAAGCCACACAGCTGCTGCACCCGTTTGTCTGGCAGGACCTGTGAAAAGGTTTAAAGGCAATCCCAAATGGTGAAATTAAGATGCAAATGAGGTCAGATGTCACATGCACACTGAACTTTATTGGAGTTACACAGCAAAGTCCCTAGAGCAGATAGGACAGGGAGGAAAACAGAAAAGAAAGGAGAAAGCAGAAATATGGAGATTAGCAAGATAATAGTTACCACCACGGTCCAGTGATGTTGGTGGGGAAGTGCTGCAGTGGGGAAGTGCTGCAGTGGGGAAGAGCTTCCCTGCACCCACAGTGTCCCAAATTTTTATACAGTTCTTGCCCACTCCCCCCTGTTTCTCCCTGTCCTTTGTCTTCTCGTGCCTCAGAGATAGGAGGGGGAGTGTATGGTGCCAGGACTAGGACCTACAGATAGTCTTTGTTTGGCTAATGAATAAGGTAAGCCACTGATCAACAGTAAACAGGAGGTTGACACAACTTGGCATCACAGGATTAGTTTATTGCAGTAGAGGTTCGGTCCTAGGAGGCGACTTGAGACTGGCACTCTCTATCTTTTCCTGCTAAGTTGGTGGTTTTCATGAAATCTCAAGGCCTGGTTATTGCTGGGTGTTCTGCTCCAGCACCAGCTGTAGAGCTCCTTTGTCTGCAATCTCAGCATGTCCCACACCAAACTCCCCAGTTCTCAGGTGCCTGCAACATTTGTACACATCACAGGGGAGTAAAACGGTTAGGTGGGTTGCTGAGACATCTCTTTAGTTCAGCAACAAATCCTGTTTACCTCTTAGATATCTCAGGACAAACACCAGATATCCTGAGTGCCAAAGTACACTGCTTATCTCTTGGACTGTTCGAGACAAGCACTATACATCGGAATGTCACACCAAACAGTACTGTTTCTGTGTGTGATATTTGAGAAAAGCAGACCTTGCTGTGAGTGTGTTTGTTTCTAATCAATCTTCATACAATTAGTAAAGCTTACTAGGTGCTGCCATCCCTCTTATTTGCCAATGTAGAAGTTGCTTTCTGGACTCATTAAGGAACCATTCCAGTTTTCTGTATTTACCTAAACACATTTTCATTTAGAATATACCTGGGCTGCAACTCAGAGATACGATTTCAGTTGATACTGGTACATATATTTGGGCTACGACTTGAACTAAGTTGGATAGGAACAAGCAATGGTATAGTTGTTAGCTGCGTGAGACCATAGCCAGTGCTCTAAGATGACTTCTGCAGCCTTTACAGGCTCAGTTTCAAGAGACCATGAAGGATTAGCAGATTAGGTTCCTGAGGAGAAATCAAGGTGGTAAAAGTGCAATTTTCATCATGGTGACATATCACAGATGGCTGTAAAACTTGTGTCTGGTAATGCTTGCTTAAGTCCAAAACATGAAAATTGAACAGAAAGGGATTTTTCAGCTAGCTTCCCTGGTTGGCATGCTGAAAACAACAACATCCTGTTTTACCTCCAAAATTGTCTCCAGAGTATCCACTTCACTTGCTTGAAGCAGTTGAAGATTATTAAGTCCATTCATGCTAGTTTATACTCTTGTAAAATTATTCCTGTTATGAAGAAGTCAGGTCCAAAACGAAGTTCCCTCACATGGTGATCTCAGTAAGTTGCTGTGCAGCTCCCTGCCTCCAGTTTTGAGCACAAATTAGCCTCTCAGGTGTTTGCCAGGCATTTAAAGCCTACTTAGGCCTGAGACACTGCCAAGTGGTTGTTTCTGTGGTCTTGAAATTGTCGTGTAGCCCCGCTAAGGTTTGTTGTTTAGTTAAACACAGATCTCCTAGCAGTTTAATAGGGCTAATGTAATCCATCTAATGTGCCTGTTCTGGATGGACAGGTATTTTTTCAGCTGAGGATGTTCTGTGCCCTCTAACAGAAGCCAGTGGGTATGCAAAAGCTTTTCAAATGTAGGCACCCTGTACATTTAAATTTGACCAGTTTTGCACAAAACGAAGTGCTGCTGGTTTTTTGTTTGAGTCACCGGTCTGAACTAGATCAAACTAAACAGTGACATATAACTGCATAATGAAACCCTAATGTAGACAACTGTAAATGGATAGGTAACAGTCCTGTAATTGGTAAGGTTGTGTGATAAATTATGCTTACCTGAAACACAAGTTCAACAGAACAAATAGTTTAACACTTGCTGAATGCGAATAGGACACCAGCTTAGCTCAATTCTCTGTAAATCTGCTTTTTTTCCAATTACTCCTGACCCATTTTCATCCTCTGCATGCATAAGAATGTGCAGAGCAGGCTTGAAATACACGGTGTAGTTAAAGCATATACACTGGCTATAGGGCTGAAGTTGGCTTAGAATTTCCTTGTTTTACCTCTTATCTGCCAGTGCTCCACAGTTTCCCATCTACATACTGTGCTGATAGACACTTTGTGGGACTGTGTTGTAAACAGGGCCACTGGAATGAGCTGTGCTAGAAGTAAACCTCTCTCCAGAAAGAGCTGTATGGCACAGGCTGCAGAGTGGAGTTGGGAGGGCTGCGGGCCGCAGAGCTGGGAGGTGCTGAGTGGAACATGGGAGAGGGAGCTCCTGGGGCTGGCTTTCTTACAGGACCCATCACACAGGATCACTCACTACTCCCTGTGCTCTTTGGGCACCAAAGAAGGAGCGCATTTGGTAAAACAATGTACGAGTTGAAGTGGTGTTTTGGGGAATACAATGAAAATTAGCAGCTGCGGAGAACTTTTGAAAATCTTGTACATGCTCGTAAGACATGACTTAAAATTATGTCTGAAGTGGGATATTATGTGTCTAAGTTCTCTGCTAATTGGGAGCTTACTGAATCCTTATGTACCATATTTGATTACTAAATGGCATGTTTAAATATGAAATCCCTCTACGTGTACCTACAGCATAGTATATTCTGTTTGGAAATGAAATTATGAAAGGGGCTTTAAGTGTCTTCTGACAAGGCAGAGGGAATCAGAGGAATGGTATAACTCCAGCAGAGGAAGCTTCATGTTGGATTAGGAAGGGAATGAAGGGGGTACGTTCAGAGGACTTGGAGATTCAGAGATCTCCAAATAGTAGGATGGTCTTCCATTAATTTAACCTGTCTCTGAATACATGGATATACCTGTAAGAAATGGAGCTTGCATGTTGTTACAGAATGGCATCTAACACTTAATTTCTGTTCATCCATTTCTTATCAGTGATAAATCTATTCAGGACAGATTAAACCCTATTATTAACAATCCATTTCTTTTCTTCCTTTCTGCTGTAGGAGTCCTTTATTGGTATTTTTGTACAAGAGGAGTTCAAATACATATACAAAAGTATCTTTAAATAAAACAAACAAAAAAAAGGAAGAAGAGAGTCCACAATACTGTTGCACAACTGGGCAAAATCTGTGACATTTGCAAGCACTTTCATAAATGGACTTTTGAGCTACCTCCATACTAATGAATTAAACAGTGCCAGCAAATGTTCTTGGGACTGGAAGTTGATTGTCTCTACCCTCAAGTTGACCTTGGCATGTTTTTGCCCTGGCCAGCATGTGCTCTCTTGAACAATTTGTGCCAAGGTTTGGGGGCTGACATTGACCAAGTGCTTGGTGGCCACCAAGTCTGGACGTGGCCACCTTGTTTTGGAGAATGAGAGAGCTGATTAGTAGCGACAGGTATGATGGAGTGCCAGAGACTGGAGAAATGTGTACTATGAGTAAGCTTTACCATCTGTGGCTGGGGTGCTTGGGATGCAGCAATACTTCTAAGCATTTTTTCCCACCATCTCCAAGAAAAGGAGTGGCACTGGCTGTTCATTTTCCCTACCTTTTTCTCACAGCAATGAGTTAAGAACTTACAAATAACAGCAGCAACAGCAAACATCTCTCAAGCTTTGCCCCATCATGCACTGTTTGCAGGTGAGGAGGTGCCAAAACTGACCTTCCAGGAATCATGTGTGCTTGATGTAATATCACAATCTTCTTCCCCAGTCTACAGAGGGGCACCATCTCTCCTGTCACTACAAAGCCTGGTGCTCCAAAAAGAATGAGCAGAGGTATGAAAACTTACAAAAGCAAATTTAAAAGATCTGAATAGACTGCATGATTGCCTGGGATACTGTTAAAGCACAGTGTTTACATACATTTACTGTTCATATTTGGTTTTCACAAGAACAAAACATGATGCTTCTATTCAGGGCTATAACTGACTGTATTTTGTCTGCATAGCACAATGCAGAGAATGGCAGCCCCGGGCTTCTGAAGAGGCAGACTTCAAGAACTGGGTGGAATTTCTGAATGGATTAGACTCATGCAGCGATGAAGGAATTCAGAGGAATCAGAACGTTGTTAGATGTGTCTAGTCTATACAGTTACAATGAATGTGCTAAAGGAGCCGAATCTCACCCAAGCTGCTTCAGTGCGCTTTTGGACTCTGAAAGTGGGTTAAGATGCATATGAGGACATGACCTTATTTTGCAGATACTGGGCACAGAGGACAGTTCAGCCAGAGCTACATTACCAATCGTTTCACGTTTAAGTAGCGACGATGCTCCCTGAGTTTCTGCCAGCATCGTTGTCCCCGTTCAGACCCAGAACAGTTCCCGACTTGCCTCCGAGCTCCACGCCAGCGCACCGCGGCAGCCTCTCCAAGTCTCTGCAGCGCAAAGACTTATCGAGAGACGGGGAGTTCTCGACAACAGAGTGCCACTCTGCTCCCTGCTACAGGCAGAAAACTTCACTCTCGGTGTTTATTTTGTAGGATGTTGTCTTCGTCTGCCAACCCCCCCCCCCCGCTGCCCAGCTGCATATGCCCGAAGGTGTGGAGTGCGAGAGCTGAACCCGTGGCTGTAGATGTGTGGATGTGCCTCTCCCGCCGCCTGGCCGCCCGCCCCGCTCCCCTCGGGCAGGCCTCGGGAACGCCCCTGCGGGTGCTCATGCGGCTGCCGCCGGCGGAGCGGACCTGGCACTGGGGCAGCGGCGGCCTCTCCCTTCCCTCCCCCGCCCGCGGAGGCGCCTCCCGCCCGGCCCTGCGCACAGCGGCGGACCCGCCGGGCTGCGGGCACCGCGCACGGAGCGCCATGGCGCGGACCCACAGCACTGTCCGCTTTGTTCTCCTCCTCCTCCTCTGCAGCTCCGCGGCTGCCGGGTACGTGGGGCCGGGTGGGCCGGGGGCGGGCGGGAGTGCGGAGCGTCGCGCCTCCCCTCCCCGTCCGGCGCGGAGGCTGCCCGGGGCGGCGGGGCGCTTCCGCGGGGGCTCCTCCGGCAGCTTGTCCCAAAAGCGGTCACAGTAGCGCTGCCTCCTCCCCGTCCCACAAAGCCCGGGTGCCGCTCGGCAGCGCCTGGCTAGCGAACATCACCTCCAGCCTCGGCAGCAAGAGTGCAGCGGCAGAACTGAGCAACATGTATCGTACCGTGTTATGTGGACGCAGTTACTTTTTTTGGGATTGTATTTCACTCCTTGCCCTTTTTCTCTCTGCCCGTTTGAATTTTCTAGACCTACGTTCCTGGTGGCAGTTCCCTGGAACATCAGGCCTGGAGCAAACGTGACTGTCGGGGTAGCTCTGCTGCCTGACAGCCCAGCGCAGGTCACCGTCAGGGGAGAAGTGATCAGAGATAACAAGACCATCTTGAGCAGGGAAATGGTCTTTGAGAAAGGTAAGAGAATGGAGTTGGCCTGGAAGCGTTTAGATTTGCCTTCTTCCACAAATGTTTTGTTTCTCCCAAAATACCTCAGTTTCTGAACAGTACTAAAAAAGGAACTCTGTTTTACCAAGTAGAGGTCACTTACAGGAAAAGAATCGTGTACTTGCTGGCTCTGTGTGTAGGTGGGTGACTGAGCTGGACGAATGGTTGCATGGACGTGCTAACTCTGGGCCACTAAAGAATTAGTAGAGGAAGAAGTGCTCACTGGTAGGCTTGTTGTTAAGGTGCAAAGTGGAAGCAAGTGGGATTATGGTAAACCTGAAACAAACAAGGTGACAAAGAATCTGGAGCTGGTTGCCTCTCATGCCCTAAGGAAGGGAGAACCCGATGACAACAGGAAAGTGGAAGTGACTGTGTCAGACACAGTTATTTGAAAGCTCTGTACATTGGGGGAAGCAGAAATTTTTAAGGATCAAGACCTGAATCGTGGGACAGGTTGGCAATTGAAGATAAGTAAACCCTAGATCATGCTGATTTAATTTATGCCTCTCTGGGCACCAATAGAGGATGTGGTGGCAGTTCTTAAGTCCTGCTGTAATGCACTTTTTTCTTGTTGGTGTCAGCTAATTTTTCTCTTGATGTCTTACAGTTAACATGCCTTAATTGGAAGCATCACACCTTCATTTCAAAGCTTTCATGAAAGCCTACCTCACTTCACAACCTGTAGAGACGACTGAGGCTTTGAGTGTGATGGAGTGCATTTGGCCAGATCAAAAAATTCATGGCCGCATGATGCAGAAAAGCATATCTGATCAAAACTTTTCTTGCTACTTCAAATATTCTGAAAAAGTTTTCCAGAACTATGCATTGGCAGTTTTTACTTTAGATGGAGTATTATTTATCCACCCTAATTTTCTGTTCTTCTCAGGTATGTGTCCTCCAATGGCCAGTGCAAAATCATAAACTTGAGGCAAATCTCCTGTAGTGCTATGGCTAATTAAAAAAAAAAAGAGTATTAATTCTTGATTTAAATTTATATACCTGATCTGTTAGTGTCCAAATCTAACACTAATAGTTGTGGTGAAGGCAATTACTTTAGGAGGATGGATTTGCTAGCTCCTAAATTTGCATGCAAATAAAACGGACTGGCTGTCATGCCTAAGATCTTTAATCTTCCTTCTCCATAACACACTGCATGCCGTGATTAGATTTTGCTTTTTCAGAAGTACAGACCAAGCTTGTTGGACTAGATATAGCAGAGGATTCAGTAGTGTATAAGCCAACATTTTTACTCTGTGGAGAAAATAACTATGATATATTTATTATGCTCTTAGTAGTGAGCTTGCCTTTTTAAGTTCACAATTCTTCTCCAAACCTTTCCTGGCAATATTTTGATACAAAGCTAAAAACAAAACAAACCCAAACCAACTGATTTATTGTTTTACAAAGAAAAACTGTCTTATCGTTTTCTACCTCTAACTATACTGGCTTTTATTTCCTGCTTCAGTTCTGCTTAACATCAAGTTCATTGAGCCTTGTATGAGTTTCAACCTCTCTGTTGTCCTTTTCAACATTAAAAAGCAGACAAGCAACTGGTAACTCCAAGCATGTGAAAACATGTGAATGCCTCTATCTGCACAGCATACAGTGATGCTTAACACTGGGAGTTGCTGAAGTCAGAGGGAACAGTGGGTGATCAGGAACAGATATAACAGAACACAGTGAGGAAAAAGGAGAAATGCTGAAGTACATTACTTTAAGTGCATGGATTTATTGTTAATTTCTAATATTTTTTTTCTGTCTTTTAAATATATATTTGAATTTCCCATGCTTTTTAAATGAAACAGCAAGAAAAAAAGAAAGGTTCTGAGATGCAGTATACCCCCTCTTGCAAAAATCTTAAAATTTATTATGTCTCCATCCATTTTTTAAATTCAAGTTATATATTTTGTTCGTAATTTGTTCTCTGTGAACAGAACTGTTATGGGCCAGGAGCAAGGGAACTGCCCTAAAACAGAGGATGTAGTGTTGAAGGGCTGTATCTGAAGGTGCTACAGCAGTGGTTCAGTTGTGAATAGAGTTACTGAGAGAGAAAGCAATTTGTCAGAATAATATTCTAAAGCTTTAAATTTTTCACTGAAGAACAGAACAACTTCATGATAAAGTATGTAGTAGTTTTGTTGTAGCTGTGTTAATCTAAGAATGTGACCGAAGGAAGACTGGGGGAGGTGTTATTAGACCAGCTGTTGGCAGTTGAAGGAAAAAACCCAAACATATCTCCAGGGACACAAAATCTTCTTTAAATTACATAATTGCTGCATATATTAGTGCCTAGAAAATGTTGCTTTATCTGTGACTTGGGCCCATTAGGTTACACAGGGTGGCTAATATAGTGGTATTACTGTTCCTGTGGTGCACGAGTTTGATGACTTTTATTGCCATGTCTATGCAAAATCAGTATTAAGGGAGACAGGGTGTAGCTGAAGTTGTTGACTGTGCTGGATATTCAGAAAGCTGGAACTGATTGCCTACCTTGGTTAGGCTGCAAATTCAGTGGCACTGTTGCCTAAGCTGGCTCAATTCTGGTCTGTACTTTTCCTTGCATGGTGACAGCAAAAGCAGGGGATTAACTGCTTTGCAAAACTGCTCTGACCGAAAAATAAAGTTTTTATTTTGTTGAATATTTTTTTAGGCAGACAAGTTCCCTGGTTCAGTGTGCAAACATTTGTGCTGATGGAACTGGGAGAGGTGCGGAGTTGGGAACTGGATGCTGGGACAGAAGACAGGCTGAGGACACCATTTTTATTAGTGCTGAGTACCTAAGTGTAAGAGCTATTACATGTCCATCTGGCAAAGCGCATCTGCAGTTGCTTAAAGTTAGATAGGCTTTGGTTCTCCAGGAGAAGCTTAATATCGTACACATATGTACTGGTCTAAATTTCTGAGTTAGCTCCATAAAAGGATTGTTGAATTAGAGGCACAGTTATTTTTTCTTTTTATCCAATTTGCTTTATGTAAGAAAGAGAGTGCTTGTCCTGTGATGGTTGATAAAGCGTTCATCGTTTTAATGTTACTGGAAGTGGAATTTTGATACCTGAGTGATTCTTGGGAAACTGTCAGAGAAAGGCTTTAGCAGTGGAGGTTGATTCACATCTCTATTGTGCTTTTCATGTAACAAAGGGAAGATAAATATGTTTACTAAGAAAGTGTATAGTTGGTATTCTTTGAAGTGAGGGAGAAGATCTACATGCTCATGCATTTAAAGAAGTGCTGGTATTTTCAGCTTGGCTCAATATTCCAGAATCCAAAAGTACTGTAACAAGGGAGATTGTTTAAGATCAATGTCTTGGTGCAGAAGTTGATTAGATTAAATGTAGTGAAAACAGACCAACTGAATTACTGCAAGCGGGATGTTGCTGCTACAGGTAAACTTTCTGTGAACAAGCACAACCGAAAAAAAAGGTCAGTGCGTCACCAGGAGTGAATAGGTTTCCATTGTCTGCTGTGTACTCCAGAGCAACACAAAGCACTAACTAAAGCTGTTTCTGTGCACCGTATCAAGCCTTGACACATTTTCTATAGAGATGCAGTATCAGAGAGATCCTCACCCTGATCGAAAATGACTGCAGAAGATCACAATGGCTTATGTGCAATTTGAGCTGTTAGGTTTTCTGGGTCACCAACAAAAAAAGTAATGATGGGAATAAGAGACAAGCAAGTTAAATTTTATGCATGAATGACTTGATTTTCAGTGATAATAGTCAAGGGTGACTCTTGCCATGCATATTTATCCAGTCATTGATCAATAAAGATGTAGTTTGAATTGGCAAGAAGTGTTGTCTTACAGGGTGTGGTACCCAGACATTGCAATGTGTGTTAGTGTCTGAGCAACTTTATACCTTGATTGTGAGTTTCTGAAAAGTTTTTCTTCGTGTTGGTACTAGGATGATTTGGAAGGAGTAAGTAGCTTATAAGTTAAAAAAAAATGTAAGTTTTAAGCAAAGCTTTCATGTGTAATGAGGTGTCATCGTTTACCCAACTGCGTGAACATTTTTAATTCTTAACAATAAGATTTAATTAGAATTTCCAGTATTATATCCTGTATATAAGGCACAGTGAGTGAGAACTTCTTTGTGAATGGAAGAATCTGGTTTAAAATAGCATGCAGAGTTTGAGTTCCCTTTAAATTACTTGTATGTGTTAATTAATTTGCACTGCTTTTCTGTACTTCTACAGAGGAGTAAACTACTTGTTAATAGAGGTTACTGAGCTAGAGCGTGATAAATACTCAGCTAGGATTTATGAGACATGATAGAGTTTATGAGAACGTCTGTCAAGCTCAGACATGTAGTGATCATCCATATAGGCAATGGAAAATCTGCTTTTACCAGAAGGCATGTTTTGCATACTTAATAATGTGGTTCTGACCATGTTATTGTGGGAAACTGTGAAAAACAGTAGGAACAGTAAGTTGTAAAGTAACAGCTAAATGGGAATTAATGGCCAGTTCCTTTTGTCAACCTTGAGTTGCCTTATTTCAGAATAAAATGACTCATTGGGGACCACAAAATCTGTGCTGAAAATCTGTGGGGTAAAGGGTTTTGCTGGCAGTTTACTGGTACAGTTGCCCTCTGACTAGTTCTGCGTCAATGCTTAAAATAGCAAGAGAGCAGGAGAACCCCGATTTTGCATCCATAACCTCCAAACATATGTGTATCCTGGTTTGAGCCAGGACAGAAGAAATTCTCTGTTGCATCACGAAAAATAAGTTGTCAGATACTCAGCACATGCAGATAACCTATGCAAAACCAGAATGAAGGAAAAATTTTGGGGAAGAAGGTTTTTGGGCTGGATCAAGAGACGAGGAAGCTAGTAGAGGATGGTCTGTTATGGACTTTTGTGTTGCTGGAGTACCCGTTAAAAAACCTCACAGGTTTCTGTGCCTGTTGTTGAATCCATCCTGCTAACAGGCCTGCTAAGTAGTTGGCAGAAAAATGGAAGCAGCGATCCTGTCCAGTGCTTAAGCTTTATCTTATTGACTGGATGCTGTTTGAGACTTGAGGGGAAGAGTCCTTGTGTAGCTCAAGGCTTGCCTGTGCATGTGTGAGGTTGCTCTGGTCACCATGTTCTTCACCCATATCCAGCCAAGGAGAGTGTGGCAGTTCGAGCGCTACAGTCTGTTTCACGCTGCCTAGAGGTTGGAAAAATTAATTCATGGCAGAAATAGTGGCAGTGTGGCAACTCTACAGAGGAGGGAATATTACCTTTGCCAGTGTGGGGTTCCCCATTGCTACTGTGAACTGGAGGGGCTTTACAGCTTTAGGAAAGAGGGAAGAGAGAAAAACAAAGGATGTGAATTTGGGGAAAAAAACAAGGCCAATAACCAACAGGAATTGGGAGGTGAGATGCTATCAGAAACAAGAAGGAAGGGTAGCAAAGGGAGGAAGCTCTTGAGGGATTAAAGGGATAAGTACATATTACCCTAACACAGCAGAAGGGTAAGAAGTAACTAAACATGATCTTCTCACTGGCCAAAAAAACAACAGAAAAAAAGGAAATCTGTGGGTATAAACTGAAAATGAGATCAGATTGCAGAGGCTGAGCTTAAAGGAGTAGCATGGGTAAGAAAGGGCAAACGATGAGTAGGAAAGAATGTGGAGGATAATAAAACAGGGTTTTAAAATATCATGTTGGTAGCAAGAAAGCAAGGGATGTGGCTTACTGCTCTGATGAGAAAGGCCCTGGTCAGTGATGCTCAAAGATAGTAAGTGCTCAGTCTTCACTGTGAGGATCTACTAACTGCCATGGAAAAAAGTTAAGAAGGCAACAAAAGAGGAGGAACAGGTTAGAGAGTATTTCGGTAAAGAAGATGTTTAGGCTTCTTCTGTGATAAAATTGCCTGTAGAATATTGAGGGAATTCATTGAAATAATTTTAAAACTCCTGGTGAAGAGAGACATTCTGGAAGATTGAAAACTTGCAAATAAAATTTTTTCCACCATGGGCTGGCAGGGGTTGTAGGTGGAGAAGAAGTGGGATATTGTTATATTTTGACTTTAGTAAGGCTTTTGGTAGTTTGGCATGTGATACTCTGACAAGCAAGCTGGAGAAGTAGGGACAGCATGGAACTCTTATTAAATACGTTTGTGGCTGGGTGGAAGACAATATTCAAGAAGTAGGTTCACTCTCCAAATAAAAATTGCTTGCCCTGAAACTATTGTTGAGTATGACTGACTTGGATAAAAAAGGGAGAATGTTTATTAGATTAGTGAAGAAGTGGCAAGAATGCTGGGAGGAAGGATTAGATTTTGAACTAATTATGGAAAAATGGGAAATGATTAGAGGAAAAACTAGCGTGTGATTCACTAGGGCAACTGCACAGTTCTGCTCTTGTTGAGGTGAGGCAGCAGTCCTGCAGAAAAGGGTGAGTGTGGAGGGAGTGGGTGATGGTTTAAAAGTACCAAAAGGTGAAAGCTTGTAGGTAATACTGTGGTGCAAAAAAAGACTGCAAGCACTGTTCTCAAATGTATACACAGAATATTTTCTGTAAGCTATGAGAAAGTGTTCTAGTAATCTTCACAGCTCAAATTAGTCATCCTGGGGAATGCTGTGCCTGATTTGGGACACTCCTCATGGAGTCTATGAACCCACTGGAGAAATTCCAGGATGGGCGGAGGGAAAGACTTGAGATGTCTCAGAAGGCAAGTTCAAACCAGACAAAAGAAGGTGGGCCTTTACATGAGGTGGAAATAAATTGTGAAACTCTGTGTCCCAGGTGTTGTGGATGGAAAGTGTGATTGCACAGATTCATGAGGCAAAAGTCCATCAAGGGCTGATCCAGTATAAAGACACTAATTTTGGCTTTTCAAGCCCCAAGCCTCAGATTGCGTAGGCTGGGAAGAGTACTCAAGGAAAGGTCACTGTGGACTTGTTCTGTTTTTATGCTGTTCAGATGTCTGTCCTTAGACCATTGCTGGAAATGGGACATTGGGCTAACAGACTTCAGATTTGACCCTGCAAATCTCTTCTACATTTTGGAAAGCATTTGAGGAGAGAGATCGGAGGAGCTGGGGTGAAGTGGCAGAAGTGTGCTATACACCTGATTATTACCCTTCAGGTACATAAAAGGTAGCTTTAAAGAGAAAGTGGTGTGAGCTTACAGTGGATCTCCAGATGGGTCTTGAGTGATGTCCTTACTGGTGTCTAATTAGAAAGAGATCCAAGCCAAAGTTTTGAGAGTTACAGAAGTACCTGCAGAGGCAGGAAGCAGTTGGGAAATTCATGGATCTCCAGTCATACACAGGTGACTTTTCTCATGAGATTCTCCTGACTATCTGCACTGGCAGCATTGCTGGTTCCTGTGCACTGCTATCCCTGTATACCTGTTTGTGAAGACAGAGTTGAGATCCTATCTGCAGAGGATGAACAGCACATGGCAAGAGATGGTGCAGTTAACCTAGATTCACTGCAGTCCAAATAAGTATGTGTATAGAAAATGTGGCCAGAGTGATAGACCCCTTTCCCCCCACTGCTCTGGCTTCCTGGAAGTGCAGCTGTGAGGTCCAGGTGCTTATTTGTTATGGGTAGGGATTTATATTGCCTTTATTTATCAATGAGGGAAGTCTCTGGTAATATTTTTATATATCTAAGTAATTTTGTGATCTCGGAAAAGTTAAGAGGCCTTGTCATCACAGACTCTGAATGCATTCCAGAAAAAGGAAGAAAACTAATATTCAAACAAACCTTATATTCTTTCACTCCCTCTAAGAGGAAGCTTAAATAGTTCATGAATGTTTTATTTGCAGTGAATGAGTTTGAGAGATGACAACTATGGAATTTTGCTCCAGTTACAGCAGTTGATGTGATGAGGGTGGTAGTAATACTACCAAATCTCCGTCCTAGACAGGCTTAGCCACATTTTGTCCTAGTATGATTTCCCTCTATTTTAAGTAGGAATAAAAACCGCAGCTGCTTTAAATTGCAGTAATAGTCGCTTTGTCATCAGAATGGATAATAATGATGGCCAATAGTGCCTTGAAAGCAGGATGTGCAGATGCCTGGGAGTTTGTGTGTTTGTTTACAGTCACTAAGGGAAAACCAAGTGAATGAAATTAATTTCCTGTTTAGTTGTGTAATAGGCTTAAGTCTGAGATTATTCCGAATTGTCTGCATAGTTTCATAGGCTGGATCTGACATCAAGAAAGTTTTCTCTATAATGTTCAAAACTTGTCTTGCTACAGCTGTACATTCATAATTCATGGAAATATAGTTGTTTGGGTATGGTAGGCAGTGATAATTTCATGCGTGTGACAAAAAGTCCATGGATTGGTCTTAGAGGCTGATCTTGCGAAAAAGTTAAAAAGAGCCTGTACTAGTGTTTAAGCATCTGTGGTAGTAGCTGCTGAATTGTATTCAGAAGGTCCCTGATTATGGAGATGATTTAGTTTTAGAAATATGAGACTGTTTTGTTTTCCTACCCAACAAGCAGTGTCGCAGATAAACCACAGTGTGTTTTAAGTATTGTGTTCTTGCAACTGCCCACTGTCTGACCACTCAGCTGGAAGTGGTAATAATAGCATAGTCCCTAGTGTTCGTTGCTTTACCTTAGAAGACTCAGTGGAGAATTAAATCTCTTAATTATGACTGAAGTCTAAAAAGAAATTGGAAGGGCCAGCCTGCAGGAAACTTGGTGCTCGCTTGGTGGAAGGGATCGTGGATACATCAGGGCAAGGGAAGGGTCACCCAGTATTAGCAGTGTCTGTCTCTCTGAGGGGATGGGAGGTGGTGGTTTCCTTCAGGGGTGGATCTAGCAGTGCTGGTTAGAGAAGAAGGGTGAAGCAGTAAAAGGGACAAGCAGGAAGGTACCACTACTCCTTTGCCATGTGAAGTAGGAAGACATAGGGAATGCCATGGTGAGAGGACAGAGGAAAAGGACAGCACCCCTTCTCTTCATGCCTTCTGGTAAATCTGTATCTATTCTGTCATGGCCCCGAGTGTTTCTGGTTGTGGTTTCTATGGTTGGGGTTCCACCACTCTTCTGATCATGGAGTAAAAGCAGTTTGGGGAAAAACTTTTGGATTTGGCTTGATAAGTTTATTTGTCATGAATTGTCCTGATTGTTAGGAAAATATCCCTACACTCTGCATTGCAGACTGAAGCTAGAACTTGCTAGCAACTGCAGAGTTTGGTAAGAGTTATTCTTCCTGTCCCTTTACACCTTTCTCTATAGCAGTGCTGCTGTCCTGCCTCTCTCTCCCTGTATAACTTCTGACTGCTTTTAGCCTCCAAAAATTGCAAAAAGGACTGAAAAGTATAAGGGACGATAGAAACAGGGAGCTTGGTAATGAGTGGCTGTGGGGGAAGTGAATGTAGTGCCAGCAAGCAGGAAGGGTTTAGGAGGCTTTGTGGGGCAAGTATATACTCTTTTGCTACAGGCCTATTGCCTTAATTGGGCTTTTGATGTCCCTTTATGTCGCGGACCGGTATCAATGGTTATCGGATGTCAGGATGCTTCCGCGACTATCCCCCCCTTCCTTCTCGGTGGGGAGCAGAGAGGTTCGTGGATGGGACCATACCTTGGAGGGTGGAGTGGAACGCCCTTCCTCCCCCACGCTCACAAAGACCAATATGTCGCTCACACACTCGGAGGTTTATTGAAGGACCAAGGCTCGGGGAAGGTTATCTAGGTATGTATCAGGGGTCTATGGAGTTAGTAAATGCACTCCCCGCGGAAGAGGTGTGGGAGGATTAATGTAAGGGAAGGGTAGGACGTGAAGCCTGAGTACCAATTATGGTGTGTAAGTGTACCCGTGTTACCCCTTCTGTAGTGAATATGTAACCAATGTCCGGGGAGCAAGCAGCGACGGTGACGGGACGAGCCCGCCGCGGCGGGGCGTGCCCGGCGGCGACCTCTCTGGCAGGCGCAGCCCTGTAGACACCACGGCACGACAGTCTTCCCTGGCACCGGCGAGCAGCAGCAGGCAGCGATCCAGACTCCGCTTCGAGCGGCGAGCAGGGAGGAGCGAGTCCCCGGCTCCGCTTCGGGCGGCAGGGGAAGGGGGAGACGATTCCCCCGCGGGCGAGCACCGGCCCTCCTGCGCGCAGCCGCACTCCGACAGGTGGCTCGGTGGGTCCAGCGGCTCCACCGGCACAGCCCGCCTCCCTTCAGATAACGTTCTCCTTTAGTATGTGGCCGGGTGCCCAGTCTCTCAGGGGGAGTCTGCTATCTGTCTTTCTGCCATGGCTGTTTTAGTCTGTCCTTGGTTACAAGAGGCGCTTCGCTGGCTTGAAAGGCATTCCGTTGTGTGGGGGGAGAACTAGTCCGTTCCCCACATCTCACCCCGTGGCTTTTAAGGCAGCGGTCATATGGTGTCCTTCTCGTGTATATGTGGTGTATGCATGTATCCCGGCTCCGGTCCATACCCTTACCTCACACGATGTCCCAGTATAGGTTGGGGGCTGACCTGCTGGAGAGTAGTGTAGGTGAAAGAGACCTGGGGGTCCTGGTAGACAGGAGGATGACCATGAGCCAGCAATGTGCCCTTGTGGCCAAGAAGGCCAATGGCATCCTGGGGTGCATTAGAAAGGGTGTGGTTAGTCGGTCAAGAGAGGTTCTCCTCCCCCTCTATTCTGCATTGGTGAGGCCGCATCTGGAGTATTGTGTCCAGTTCTGGGCCCCTCAGTTCAAGAAGGACAGGGATCTGCTTGAAAGAGTCTAGCGCAGAGCCACAAAGATGATTAAGGGAGTGGAACATCTCCCTTATGAGGAAAGGCTGAGGGAGCTGGGTCTCTTTAGCTTGGAAAAAAAGGAGGCTGAGGGGTGACCTCATCAATGTTTACAAATATGTAAGGGGTGAGTGTCAGGGAGATGGAGTTAGGCTCTTCTCAGTGATGACCAGTGATAGGACAAGGGGTAATGGGTGCATATTGGAGCATAGGAGGTTCAAGGTGAATATCCGAAAAATTTTTTTACTGTGAGAGTGACAGAGCACTGAAACAGGCTGCCCAGGGAGGTTGTGGAGTCTCCTTCACTGGAGACATTCAAAACCCGCCTGGATGCGTTCCTGTGTGATGTGCTGTAGGTGACCCTGCTCTGGCAGGGGGGGTTGGACTAGATGATCTTTCAAGGTCCCTTCCAACCCCTAGGATTCTATGATTCTATATAAATTACTTGTATGTGTTAATTAATCTTACCCAACGATAGCACCTTAACCACTGTACAGCATATTACAGACAACAACTCAAGGGCATGTTATACGGAGTCTTTACCATGGAGTCCGTTCCCCACACTTTAATACCGGTGTCCACTAACAATCCCTGTTGCATGTGTTTGAGTGCTGTATTACCCCTCCTTCTATTGTCTGGCCCAGATTTAGCCATAACTGAATAGCAGTGGCTTACATTGTGTATTCTGGGCTACTTGCATAACCAACCAGTGCTAATCTGGGTGCTAGTTTTAGCATAATAGATGGGGAGTATAGCACATTTAAAGAAACTGTGAACTCAACAGATTTGTAGACCTTTTATGAAGAAAAAATATTTTTCACTTCTGGACTGTTTAGGCCTTGATATTTTTGCCTTTTTTTTTTAACACAAAAATAGTATATATTTTGGATAGAAAGAAAAATCTGGAAGGACATTGAAGGAGATTGTTTTTTATGTTTCTGATGTGAGTTTTTTAAACAGGCTCTGCAGTAGAAAAAATTCCGTTTACCACTGCAAAGAAAATGCTTTTCTGTAAACATTTCCTAAGCACGGATATGTGAACACAGCTGCCAGAAGAAGGACATGGCATAATTTCAGTAAATAATCTGGAGTGATCCCAGTTACATTTTTCCATTCTCACACACGGCTAAGAAAGAATGAGGATGTAGGTAGCAAAAGTTAAGTGAGAAAGTGTGTTTGTAGCAATACCTGCCACATGAGCGAGAATACAGAGCTGAGACCTGAGTTTGTGGCAATTGGAGACTGGAGTGCTGCTGTACTGATTATATTGGTACAAGCTTTAGCTCACTGTGCCAAGCCATACAGTCAGTTTTCTGGAACCTCTGTCCTTTTTGGGGAGTGGAAGCTGAAACTTTTAACATATAGGCCTAGTGCTGGTGGTATCAGCTCAGGAAGGGGTAGTGTAAGTTTCTGAGTTTGGGTCAGGGACATGCAATGGGAAGAATGGAAGATGCCATCGTTTGTGCAGCTTTTAAGTCTAAAAAAACATACATGTATTTGGCTCCGTAGTTTTTTTCCCTATTTGCTTTGCTGATAACAAGACTATTAGATCTCCAAAAAATGGCATGGTGGCAAGATACATTAAAAAGAGGACTACTTCCTGCTGCCATCTACACTGGTGACATGTCACTACCACACTGCCTTAGGTTCCTCTTCTGCTGGACTCTGCTAAATTCCAGGAACTATGAGGAAAAGGAGGTGGGACAATGTAACAGTATTTCCATGTATTTTCTCAACGCGGTATTTATTGAATGAATACAGAATGACCTTAAGGAATTCTGTGAGAGAAATGGTTTTCTGAGTGACAAGGAAGGATATCTTTTCTTGAAGCATCATGTGACTTCTGTGGGGATTTTTTTGTTTTGTTTTTTTTTTTTTTTTTAACTTCCGTCAGAATGAGTCTGGAACCGTGTACTACATTTTTTGTGCCTTCCCCTGCAGCTAGGGCATGGCTTCTAATCCCTTGTGGTACCAGGAACCTGTGCTGTAGCCTGGTCTTTGCCCTCTGTGGCCTGTTGCAGTTGTGCTGGTTCATCTGCTGCTGTTGAGAGGAGACGTGATGAGTCTGGAGGAAGCGTTTTGTGCTCTGTGATGCTTGGTGCGAGTGGCGTAGCTGTTCTGGGCTCCTTTCTAAACCTATGTTTACTGCCTGGATATAATCGTTGGGACCTATGTTAAATAACGGAAGGAATCCCTTGCAGGTGTGTGTCAAAGGAGGATGACAAGTGTTGCCATTTCTGGGGATTCAGCTGATGTAATGTGTAAATCATGTAGACGTGTTATACACTGGATGTGGGAAAAAGTATCCAGCTGCATGATAGCAGGGCTTCCACCAGGGCAGTGCCATGCTCCAGCTGTTGGACCATGGTTAGTTAACTCCTTATAAACCTGACACTGCTGTACGATTAAATATAACTTTAATTCATCAAGTGAACAGAAAAATGTGAATTTCAGCAATTCAGCATTAGCATAAAGGAAGTAATTTGCCTGAGCACATCTAAAGCCATCCCTGGGTGTAGCTGAGCAGAGCTCCAGGGAATTGATGGCAGCTTGGTAGTCTATGAGAACATGGGAAAATCTTGCATAACAGGGAAATTCACGGCAACGCCAAAGAGTTTCGGATCTGCCCAGGCTGCTCAGTTCTTAACCAAATAATCACGTAGTGACATGAATGGGAAGACTATCTCATGCCCTGGAGCCTTTTATGATTTTCACTGGCTGGGAATGGGACAGCACTCTGGGTTTTAGCAAGACATCCTTTTTGAGTTGCACAAAGCAAAAGTGACTGTGATTTATATCTCCGTCCTCCCCACATGGTTCCCCCTCTGTATCATGGCTGTATCTGGCTTAGACCTGATATTAGGTTTCCCAGGGCTGGGAACATGGAAACCCAGTATTTCTACCTTAAGATTTCTGTCTTTTTCACACCAGTTGTTCTCAGAATAGGTGGAGGCAAGCGGACACTGCTCTGATGAAAAAGCTGGAAAGTACCTGCCCTGTTAGATGAAAGGTTGCTTTGAAAGCTGTGAGATGCTGCACAGGCCAATGTGTAGCTGTCACGTGCGGTGCTCTGTGTGTGCACTGGTCTGTTTGCATTGGTGTGAATAAAGATGGAAATAGAAACCCTGTGGTGTGGGCTGTGGTATGAATATCAAGAGTTGTGTGTGGTATCTCCCAATGTACTGAAGTAATTTCTCTGGCTGTTGCTATAATCAGCTGTGTTGGAAAGATTAAAGCTAGTGTGGCAATACTTGCCATGCATATCCATTCAGATGTGTGTGATAAATGAAACTCAATTACTGAATTCCTGTTCCTTGTTAATAACTGATTATCAGCAGGAACAAAAGTGTGTTGTTTTTGGTTTTTTTTTTTTTTTTTTTATTTTTTTTTCCTGGTGACACAGTGTCATGGGTTGTGGTTGTACAAAACCCAGCTTTAGCACAGCCACAGAGGGATGAGAATTAGAGGAGGGTTAGGCTTTTAGTATACAGGTAAGAGAAATTTCAGGAGGTAGCTTTATACCATCTCCATTGTTGCTAGTTAGCGTATATCCAGCCTCCTTTACCAGTGAAATATTGTAATATCTTTAAAAAAAAAAATCTTCCTAGTTAACAGTAAGTCCATCTCTCCTAAGTTAGGAAGATGTAAGTTTACTTTAGCTAAAATAATGGAATAATTGGAGGGGACCTTAAAGATAATCTAGATCCAAACCCCCTGAATGAGTAGGGACACCTCCCATTAGATCAGGTTGCTCAGAGTCCCATCCAACCTGGCCTTGAACACTTCCAGGGAGGGGGCTTTCACAACTTCCCTGGGTAACCTGTTGCAGTGTCTCACCACCCTCACAGTGAAGAATTTCCTTCTAATATTTAATCTAAATCTCCTCCAGTTTTAATCCATTACCCCTTGTCCTCTCACTACAAGTCCTTCTAAAAAGTTCCTCCCCAGCTTTCCTGTAGGCCCCTTTGAGGTACTGGAAGGCTGCTATGAGGTCTCCCCAGAGCCTTCTCTTCTCCAGGATGAACAACCCCAACTTTCTCAGACTGTCTTCATAGGAGAGGTGCTCCAGCCCTCTGATCATCTTCATGGCCCTCCTCTGGGCTCGATTCAGGAGCTCCATGTCCTTCTTGAGTTGGGGGCTCCAGAACTGGACATGGTACTCCAGGTGGGTTCTCACGAGGCTCGAGTAGAGAGGCAGAATCACCTCCCTTGACCTGCTGGCCGTGCTTCTTTTGATACAGTCCAGGATGCAGTTGGCTTTCTCGGCTGCAAGCTTGCATTTCTGGTCTGCATTGAGCTTCTTGTCCACCATCACTCCAAGGTCCTTCTCCTCCAAACTGTTACTGATGATGTCTCTTTTAGTGCAGTTGTTTGGGCGAGTCCAGAGGGGTTTATATTGCCTATGAATTGGGATTGCAGGACTTGTGTAATTCCTCTCCTGTGGCTGAGGGTTGTCTTGTAGCCTTGTCTCTCAAGCAAGATTGGCAGAGCATGGGGCTCCTTTCCACCATGCAGTGGGGCAGGGTGCCCTCTCCACTAGCTTCTCAGAAGTGTGTATTTTACCTGAGACTGCTGCCCCACCCCAAAAGCTGATGGGGTTGCTCAGAGTCAATGATTGCATGGGCTCCTTCTCGAGTGAAGAGGAGAGAGGGATGATAGTAATTATATACTAAACTGCAGAGGAGATTAATACAAAATATCCTGAGTTTCTTTTACATGTGAAGGAGTTGTGGAACCAACTTTGCAGAAGCAGAGGGATTCTTAGGTCTTAGGGCAGTGGTACCTGAGAGGGGAGTCATTCTCAAGGACAGCAGTGCCAAACCACGCTATGCTTGTGCTGGTGGCTTCCTGCTGGGACACCTTTGGCACCTTCAGTCCATTATTTAAGTGGAGCACTGCATTTCAGTTTTTCTGGGCTGTTCTGCTGTGGCTGTTTCTTTTAGCAGATTTGGGATGTTAGTGATGGTTACAGAGTTGCTGAATCTGGTAGCCTGATGGTGAGGGGATCCTGTCTCTGATTGGAGTATTGGGGTTCCCCACTGCTGGTGTGGCTCTCGGCTTGTGGTGATGTGTGTATGATGAGCTGAGTGCTCCCCTGGGATGGGGCTGGGTGTTATTGGGGTTCCCCCACTTTCCTTTGTGCTCCTTCGTGTGTCTATGGAGATGAGCTGCTTATCCCATAAGCTAACGGTGGCTGACAGTGGCCTTGGCAGGACTTGGGAGAAATAAATGTGCGGAATGAGATGTTGAATGAAGTATAAACACAGTATGTCAATACTGACTAATGCAGCAGTTGCTCCAGGCTGTATATTTTTTAATTTCAGGTCCAAATGGTGTTTGGCAGCAATCAGCTGGCTGATAAACATGTGGATGCTTGCCAGCTGGTCACAGCCATCGCATGTGTGTTGGCTGGGTGGTCCATGTGCCCTGAGCTCCACAGTAGCTGCATCAAGGGAATTTAGTTGTCTAATAGGTATTATGGACAGTGTGGGAATGGGAGAGGCCCATTGCTCTTCTAATTAATCTGATGATGTTTTGGTAAGTTTTTGTAAGATTTCTAACAGTGTGGTATTTCTTCTTTTTTATTCAGATTCCTTTGGAACTCTTGTTCTTCCAGTAGTAAGTATTTCTTTCCTCCTTCCTCAGAAAATGTTGACTCTCTTAAACTTTTCATCAGTTGGTGTTGGTGAGATGATGTATTTTGTGTGTGATCCTAGCTATTTTCGCATTCTCAGATGAGTGTGTTTTCTGACCAGTAAGCCAAGGATTTTTGAGATCGAGTGCTCTGCAACTTGTTACAAGTAATTACAGGATTTGGGAGATGATTTCCAGCATCAGCACAAGCTATCATAAAATTGAACTTAGAACTTTGTTTTGTGGGGTTTTTTTTTGACTGGTATACCTACATCTGTGTTTCAGACACACCATGGGGGCTAATTTGAGCTGAAAGAATCCTGCAAAGCAATGATGGAGAAGTATTAAAATAAAAACATACTTATACAATGTCATCTGAAGGATTTGGAAATGCATGTGCAGTGAAAGTATATATTAAACTAATTAGTGCATATTAAGCTATTTTGTTCACTATAGTGAACAAAAATGTATATTATAAAATTGTATGTTGAGTATGAATCCTTAATTTATAATTGTGGATGTTCATCTTGAAAACCCAGTCTAAAGAATTATATATTTGTATTAGGAGAAAAGTTTTGCCAAAGACTTTGTTTTTTAAATATCTGTAAGTCTGAGTCTCCCTAAATCCACTGAGTTTAAATTTTGATCTCAAATTAACTATATATCTGATGAAATAAACTGGAAATGTTTGATAGATGGATAATCACTGAAAATAAGCAGCTCAATGTTATGAAAACTACTAGGCTAAAATGCATTTTTATGAACTGTAAATTAGCAAACACAGAAAACTCAGTTTAAAAAAAAAATAATTAAATTAAATTAACAAGTTCCTTAATATAATCTGGCCAGGTCTTAAAGTGTTCAAGCACCTAAAACTAGGTGAGGTGAGCTCCTCCCTCTCTTGCCACTCTGTGAAGTGATGAAAACTGACTCATTTTTTAATAGTAAGATTTTTTTTTCTCTTGTGTAGCCATGGTGGACTTGTGTTTTGGCCAAAGTGTAGCTGGCTGGTAGTAGAAGGTGGGTAATGGGTTTATGGTTTCAGCCATCATCTTTTCCAGAGGCAACAGTAGCTTCCTTGTCTGAAGTGCTCGTGACGGTGCCTGATGTGGTTCATGACGTGGCCTTTTTCTCTCTTATATTAGGAGTGCCAAAATTGGGATAGTAACACTATTAATTTGGGGGATGTATTGACTAAGGTATGTTTTCACAGGATGTTCTACCGCCTTGCTCATGTTTGGGTTGAGGTAAACAGGTACTGTTATTGTGAGCAGTGACCTTCTGGAAGTGTTGTATTGGTTCAGTTTTTGTTACCATAGATCTGTGACCAGGAAGATGTGTTACTTTGCACCTCAAGTGTCCTAATACACTGCCATGGCAATGCAAACTTCATTGCCTCTGGCTCTCACATCAAGGAGGGTTACAACAGTTTTGTCATCAGCTCTTTTGAAGCAGAAAAAGTATAAAACTCAAGGGAGCAACCCATGCTATCTGTCATTATTCATGATAGGAAAAAGATACAGAAAAATACATGAGGTCTCTAAACAGCATTTACAAACTTTTAAAGAAGAAAACAAAGACAGTCCTTGCAAGTAGGTTAAAATAATGCTGTAAGAGCACAATTTGCTGTTATGATGAGACAAAACAAGCTTATTTTCCTGCAATTTTGATTTAGAATATTTATAACATTTCCTGGACTTCTTGTAGGGACTTCTGTCTGCTTTTTAGGGAATACACCTTCTTTCTAAATGCTAATAATTGTAAATGAATTAATCTTGAGGTAATATTTGACAGATGCAGTAACTAAGGCTGTTCCTCCTATCTAATATATTCCAGAATATTTCACTTGGAAGTCAGAGAGTGTTGAAATATCTTAATCATATGTTCTTGGCAATGTGTATACAAAAGCCTGAAGCTGAAGAATATGCAGAATCTGTTTCAGTGTGGTGCTTTGCACCTAAAATTTAGTTATGTGAGTCCATATTTTAAGAGGGGGAATATCTTCTTCCTGTGTCGTCATATGTCTGCTTATGGGTGAAAAAGAGAGCCTTTTTCTTTTTCCCCTTCCTTCTTTCCCCTTTCCTATTTTTTTTCCTTTCTTGTTTTTAAAAACAGAAAGTCAACAGAGAGGGATGAAATTTTAGCTGATGCCTATTTATAGGTAAACACAAAGAGAATGAAATGTACTTGATACAGACATTTGCATCTACCTCATTTGCTGCCCTGTGGCATTTTTGCCCTGCTTGGAAATTTCTGTTAGCTCACTGTGTGCTTTTAAATGAATTTTGACAGCACAACAGCCTTTCATGATAGAGCTTGGTAGGATACTTTTGAAGTGCTGTGGCTGGTGAGTTAACAGCTGTAATTTTCATCACCAGTACAAGAGGAGTGCTTCATTTCCATATATTATACTGAAAAATGCAAGCCTGTTTTAGTCGTCTTGACTTCAGAGGTTTTACTCCAGATTTACTGCTGCAACTGCGAACAGAAGCATGTGACTCTTAAGCTTTTAGCAGGGCTACTTGTTGGAACCAGCTGTGTGTTATGTTAAAACCATTTTCTTTCTTCAGAGACACTCCTAAGCAGACAGCAGTACAGAAGCAGGCATCTGGTCTGCGATGTCCCTGGCGTCATTTGTTGTCTGTGTAGGCTATGGTCAAAATGAAGTTCCTGTGTCTTGCAGCAGTTCTGCTTTGAGCCTTTTGGCCCCTGTGGCTGGGATTCCTCCCGTCTAACTTTAGGAAATTAACTGATGCATCTCAATTATGAGCTCTAGATTTCCTCTGTCCACTGGACAGACAGACAGGGAGACCTGTGCATGGTTATTCTGATCTTACATGGACTAAATGTCCTTGCCAGTGATGTCTGTTTACTGCCAGCACTGGAGGAGCCTTCAGTGTCTATCCTAAATAAATTAACCATAGAAAATGTCTCTTCCTTTATTCCTTAATATTTTGGAAAGAAGAAATATTTTACTTTCTAGATAAGTTGCAATATGTGCTGCAATTATGAATCATTAGATTGAGATCAGTGTGGTTTCTATTGAGAAACAGTACCTCACCTTGTAAAAAGAAATGCAAGGTTTTCTTACTGTCTTGCTCCTCTTGCCCACATAACAGCTTCTTTAGCTTTTCTGTTTTTGGAAAATTTATTACAAAATGAAGTCAGAAAAAAATTAGCCCCCAAAAATCAAACCCGAGAAACTTCTAAATAATTGTGAAAAGAAATGAGAGAGCACAAAGTGCGTGTGTGAATACATAGGTACTTACATTGTTGTAAACCTGATGACTACTGAAAATTAAATGTGTTGACAAGTTGCTTCTGCTAGCACATTCTCAGGTAATGGTTAAAATTACACTTTAAAGCCCTGAAATCCTCTTTCTCTTTTTAAGAATTTATGTAAGTTGACAGGTTCAGGAATATGTGAGATCTTTATGTCAGATGTTTTTGGAATAATAGTATCTTCAATAATATTTTGGATAGTTAACAGAGAGTCACTATTTTCTTTTTAGCTGCCTTTGAACAGTGCTTCTGGGAGTTATGAACTACTGGTGGAGGGCCATGCTGATGGCCAGCGTATCTTCTCTAACCGTACCAGCTTGATGTACATGTCAAAGACCATCTCTGTATTCATCCAGACTGATAAATCTATGTATAAACCAGGACAAGATGTGATGTTTCGGATTGTTACTGTCTATCCTGATCTCAAACCTTACAAAGCATCTCTGAATATATACATCCAAGTAAGTGTGCTGTCCGTCTCTCAAATATGCACAGGAACCTGGTTATACATTGGAATTTGTCATATGTTCCAACTTTATGTGACAAGTAAAGATCATATGTATTGCTATCTAAATCTTGCTAGCAGGACCACTTGTATTTGACATGCAGCCTGACTTTTCTTCTAGGACCCTCGGAAGAAGTTGATTCAGCAGTGGTTGATGGAGGAGGGTGATTTGGGCATAGTTTCCAAAAAAATTCAGTTATCAATGAACCCTCCACTAGGAGACTGGACCATAAAAGTGGAAGTGGACGTGAGTATTAACATTGACAAAACACAGAGAGATTTCATTTCTCATGATAGATGTGAATAAAATTGTGTTTACAATTAGTAAAACCAGAAATAAGCATGGACCATGAGAAGAGGAAATCCTTACCTCATGGCAAACCCAAGATATTATGCAAACCTCATAATATTTTTGTGGCTTTTCAAGGAAAGATAAAAAAAGCATAAATATTTTATCCTAAGGTCTGTGTTTTTATTCTAAAATAAAAATGTTATTTAAAAAGTGAGGGTTTTTAATATTAGTTTAAAAGAAAGGTCATTTGGAGTACTTTTTCTTTGTACATGAAAAGCTCTTAAGTTTAATTTGTAAGTGAATTTGCAGAAATTCATTTAGCCCTGCTGTGCAGCAGGTCACTGTCTCAAGAGGTGTGGAATCAAGGACTGGAATTTATAAATCTCTGCCTAGTTTCAGGTGTGTTTCAGCAATTCACAGTGACTGAGGAGTTACTGAGGAAAAAATGATGCAAAATAGAAAGGATTAATAGTAAAGCAAAACTATTGCATAACAAAACTGGTATGATCTAGTTTGCATTATGCTATTGGTAGTAGTTTTATCAGTCCAATTCTTTAAGCTGTACACTCCTCATATGCTGTGGAACATGTTGCAAAAATAGCTGGAGGTTTAGCTGTTCAGAACTCTGTGTGTCAGGTTTATTCAGCCTGCTTTAAATGCCTGTAATTTGGGAACTGCATTTCTGACTTGGCTTGTGGTCATTCAGAGACATTTAGCAAGTACAAACAGGACTGCTTAATGTTCCATAATGAGTGAGATGATGGGGTAGAAAGCAGAAAAACTCGTGTGATCGTGTATTATTTGGGAGTGATATTTACCAGTACCAGTTATATGCTTGGTAGATTTCTATATGCTGAAGTAGGTGAGGGTGGTGCTCAAGCGATTTTTTGAACACTTTCTCATGTGGGTGTGGAATTGTTACTATTGTGTTTGAAGGGAAAAATGTCTTATGTTGTCTATGTACTTGGCTGCTCCTTTCCACATCCCTGTGCTGCTGTTCAATAGCTTTTTTGGTTATGCTGAGGCAGCTGTAGTAAGGCTGAGATCTAAAGTGTGCCATGGAAGTGACCCAGATTGAAAAGCATCTCTGTGTTTTTCTTTGCCTAACCCAGACCAGCTCACTGGTCTGGTTGAGAGCACAGTCCCACTCACAGTGGCATAGGTGCTTTTCAGGGGGTGGGGAAGTGTGTCTCAGACATGGGGAAAAAAGGCTGCTGGCAGTGGTGGGTTCCTTCAACAGCTCACCTGCCAGGCAAAAGTGTTTGTGAAATTTCGCTTTTTGCTTTCTGCGAAGTCTTGAGTAATCCTCGAGTCAGGAGGACACTGCTGAAGAAACTGCAGCAGCTGTTTTCAGTATCTGAGTATGAGTGCCACTCCCACGTGGAACACCACCAAAAAGAAAAGGAAAAAAAAATTGTAAAATTGAAAAAAAAATGCCCTAGATTAATCTGGGCTAATGAAACAGCTGCAAGAAAACAGACAAGTGAGATGAAAAGTTAGTAGACCATAGGAGGTGGTATTCTAAATTTTAGCCATCTAGTGTGTACTGCAGAAGGTTAATGAGCATGGAAAACATATGACAGAGTGAGAATGTCTATTAAGTCATGAGGAACAGGGAGAGGACAAATAGGGAACATTTTGTTCACTGTCTCTTCCAATGCATAGTTAGAAGATACCACATGAAGGTGGTGAAGAGCAATTTCAAAACAATTGGAAAAGCATAACCAAACTGTAGAGCACAGTACTGGCGGGTGTTGTGATATGAGTATTGAAAACCCATGTGTGATCAAAAGATGTCTGGACAAATTCACAGAAGTACAGTCCATTAAGAACTGTTAACTGGAAAGCCTTGAGGCTCAGATTGGCACAGTGCACTGCCTTGCCTGGTTGATGCAGTTCTCTAGGCTTGAACCTTGTCTGCTGCTGAAGACTGGACATTGAGCTTCATGCTGGATCTACTGTGGTGCACTGTTACCTGGATTCTCTTTATCATGTTTTATTAAGAACATCTCATTTTCCCTACTATTAAATTTTTAAAGCTTAGGGTTTTGGCATTCAATGTGACGTTGAACCCAGTGCTTGGGGTTCTTAGTAGAGCTCTAAATGCTTCAGCAGCACGAAGAATGTCCAGGGGCTTGGATAATGCCCATCATACTAGGATATCTTTATTCACCGTTGTTAAAGGAGGCAGTTCAAGGTGAAAAGTACTGCAAAATGCTGTTGCTACATTCAACAAAATGCTCTTTTGGGAAAAGGTAAACTTGGGCAGACCAGAAATGAGATTATTTTCTTCACTGACAAAGGAAATGGTTAATATTTGAGAAGTACTGCATTTAATAAGTGAATAGAAGGGGAACTAAAGGGTGGGTGCAAGGTGGATGGAACCAGACTCTTTTCAGCAGTTCCCAGTGACAGGACGAGGAGCAACGGGCACAAGCTGGAACATAGGAAGTTCCTTATAAATATGAGGAAAAACTTCTTTACGGGGAGGGTGACAGAGCACTGGAACAGGCTGCCCAGGGAGGTGGTGGAGTCCCCTTCTCTGGAGATATTCAAGATCTGCCTGGATGCAGTCCTGAGTAATGTGCTCTAGGCAATCCTGCTTGAGTGGGGGAATTGGACTAGATGATCTCTAGAGGTCCCTTCCAACTCTGATTATTTTGTGATTCCGTGAACTGGGAGATAGATACCAATATAAATGAAAGTCTGAGCTCTTGCATATCCGTAGGAAATCTAAAGATCCCAAGGAAAACTTGATCATTAATAAAAGTATGAAAGAGTTTTTGAAGTTTGCCAGGAACAAAAGAAAATCCAGCTGTGACAGACCTGAGTAACATGAGGAAACAGTAATTATGTGGCAGAGATGGAATCATTTAATAGGGGTGATGGTTCTGTGTGGTTAAGTGAATCTCAGTGTGGGGAGATTTGAGAAGACCAGTGGGAGATGAATTTATGTAACAGAAAAGAGTAGTAAGGTAACATGGGACACTCCAGGCCTGGTAACAGTTTTTTCACTGCACAAAATCCTAATGAAAAACAGCCATGTGTGTAAGATCTGTCAAAGAAGGGTGAGTTGTTTTTTGAGCAGTCAGCAATCACCCAGGCTGTTTCTAGTATAAACTGATAGACTTTGTGGATGGTGTTGGGGAAGAAAGCTCCATAGTGGGACACTGTGGAAGTCCCATATGTTGACTGTATATGAAAGGATCAAATGAATCAATGGATTTATTGATTACAGTCTGCGGTGCTGTAACAGGTTTTAAAAGGCTTTTTAATCTAGTGGCCAAAGGCATAGCATGAACAAACTAATAGAAATTGAAGCCAAACAAATTCTCTTTGGCTTTCATCAGTGAGGCTCTTAATCATTGGAACAAAACAAAAAAATGAGTGAGGGCTTTTCTGTTGCTCAGTGTTTTAGCATCAGGAATGGTTGCCTTTTTGGAAGACGCATTATAGTAATGCAGGTTGCTGAAGCAGCTAAATACTTGAGTAACCAAACCTGGATAAAAGCAGGTCAAGCTAAATGATTCCTTCTGTCATTAAACTCTTTGAATTGAGAATTAAAATAGAGGAGAAAAAGAACAGTATATTATATGAAAAAAAGAAAAAAGAGTTGTAGGCTTTGGGATCCAGAAAAACCTAGGTGTTCTTACAATTCTTATTCTGGGGGGAAAAAACCAGCAACCCCAAGCCCCACACATAGAAGCTAATGTTGTTTACTTTCAGACTTCTTTTCCTCCATAGTTGACACCTGCTGTGCTTTCATTTTCAAATTCTATGTTAAAGGAATTACAAAGCAATATGCATTATTTCTGTAGCGTGTCCCTAAACAGCATCTTACATAGGATAGGGCTATACTGTGCAGAATATATTAAAAAGCTGCAATATTCATGCTACTACACTTGATCTTGTCTAGTGGATTGTCTCAGAGTTACCCAGATCACTCCACGTGGTATTCCTAGCTATTGCCTGGATATTCCTTGCTGTTCTGCAGCTGTTGTGCTGTCCAAGGGAGGTACAGGTTTTTCTTGTGTGATCTATAAAGTATGGATTCATCAATCCCTCCATGGTAAAAGACGTCACTGAGAACTTGGATTTGCTGCTAAGGAATACATAGTATATGTCTGGCATTTTTAATAAATACTCCTACATGTCCTTAGCTAGTACCACTAGCTTTGGGTCCACATGGGATCCAGCCCAGTTTATGGGTATACTCAGGGCTTTAGGAGCATCTCCACACGGAAAACCCAGGCTGATCTCCACAGGAGTTAGCTGTCCTGGTGTCACAACCTGAGCTTTCTAGTTAAATAGTACGCTGTCCAGCTTTTTCATCTCAAGTTTCCCTCTCGCTTTAAAGTGGGTTGTTAAGTCAGTAAATAACTTTTTGCTTCCAGTGGTTACAGATCAGTTCCCAAGTGTGCTGAGTTTGGATTCCTGGAAGTGCTGCCTCTGAATCCTGTTTTAAATCAGGTTCTGGCTGCTTGGTGCTTTTAAACATCCTGTAGTACTTTTTTAATAAAGAGTTCAGGTGTTAGTACAGCTGTTCCAAGAAAACTCAAGACAGAGTAATTACAGTCTGGTTCCCAAGTCTCCACCTTGTATTTTCGTTGGATATCTTATATTTCCTGTTTTGGAGCCTGATGCGGGAAGGCTTTTTGTTGCTTAGTTTTAGTAGTAGGCATCTCCACACAGGGCTTGTTCCTAGCTATAAGGCATTTTGTAATCTAATTTATGGAAGCTGTTATTTGGAAATTTATGGTCAAATAGTGAAGAGTAGTAATGTTTCAAGTGCAACAAGGGCTCTCTAAAATATTGTTGAAGAGTATGGTATTTTTTTAAAAAGCTTCAGCAATAAAGCAACTTTCAAAATCAACTAAGGTTGATTATATACTTTGAAATTTTTAACTTTTGAGGTTTTATATCTGTTACAGTGTATCCACAGTGAATTCTGTGACGTTTTACAGCTAGGTCAGCTACAGATTTTTGCATATGATCTATTGAGTTTGAGGTTATATAATTGCTTAAAAAAGCGCGTCATCCTCCTTCAAAATCAGGCTGTACGCAAACCCTTTGGAATTGGCTGTGTATTCAGTAGTTTGCAAATGAATCCTGATATTTATTCAGGATCTGATAGCGTGAATACTGGTGACATTGGTGAGACTGCTTAGTTTCTGGAGACTGCTGGTGGATTTGAGCTGAAGTTCAGGCATTCATACAGAATTTTATTTAGGGTTTATTTCTTCATGTGAAAATACAGCGCCAAAGTGCTCGTGAAATCCTTCTGTTATTGCTGTCTGGATAAAAATCTATTTTATTTAGCTGCAAAGCAGAAGCGGAGGAGTGTTTCTGACACAGGCCATGAGGTGGCGGGGCAGCCACAAGAGTACGGGGCCAGCAGGGAGCTTTTTCAGGGCAAAGGCCTGAGGCCACACCTGGAGTCTTTCCTTATGCTATAATTGGTGACACATGTAGAAGTCAGAAACAAATAAAAAAATGGACCTAGGCTAGATTAGTTTCTGAGACTTTTGATTGCCAAAGAAGAAGAAAAACTTGGGGGGGGAACAATTCCTGCAATCTCACTTGTTGGATTAGACCCAAGTGACTTCAACCAGGATTGGTTCATCACAGCAAAGCAAAATCTGGACTGTAATTGTTAGTGATTCTTAAATGTTAGGGTCCACATAATCTGAGGCTCAACTGCAGACAGGATTTATCATCCTCATGTTCTCAGAATACTTATATGAATCTCCTTTTGTCACTGCAGGCAGTGTGCACTGAATATAATAGATATTTTGCAGTTTAAGGAATGCTGATTTAAAGCAAAATGCTAATGGGCTGGAAGGGTGAGTGTGTTTAAGAAGCAGGAGAAGGCATGGAAGACAAAAAACATACTAGAATAAAGGAGATCTGGAAAGAAGTGGAATAGGCGTGGTGTTTTCCTAGATTAAATAAATAAATAAATAAATATCTCTGCAGGGTTGTGTATATGACTGACTGCTTGTCTCAAAAGCCACCACTCCTGGAAACTAGTTTAACAACTTCCAGTCCAAAATATTTGAGCAGTACTTGCCAGAGAGACAGCCCTGCCCTGAGGAACTATAATGATACGAAGTGAAGTGCTGTTACTTCTCCTATTCCAAACCGGTTTGTCTGGAAAGTGTGCGTTAGTGGGAAATGTGGCTTGGTGTTCAAATCATCAGGATGACTAGTAGGGTCTTTTTCTTCCCCTGCACTTTGAAGCATGGCTTGCATTCTGCTGTAAAAGTTGTCATTTTAGAGAAGGTGCAGCCAAGAGTACTAGTCTCACTTTAATCTCCGTTTTCTACTGCTTATGATTCTCTTAGCTTTTAATTCTTTAATTATTGGGTTTTTTTTACTTCTAAGGTCATGTGAGACAAAAATCTCATTTTCAGAGGAGATGCTTTTTCATCTTGCAAGCTGGTTCATGATTTGAACAGAGAACCAGACATGAGATAAATTAACTTCAGGTCATTGTCCTAAGATACCTGTTCCTAAGATTACCTGATTGTAATCTGATTGGGTACTGTGTGTCAGTGCTGTAGCATTTTGTGTTGTAAGGATTATGATCTGTGCAAATGTTATGCAGTTTCTGCATATATCTTTTCAGACCTAGGAAAATAAATACAGCAATTACTTTGGTGATCGGTGACTTATTAATGAAATTGGTAGCAATCTAATTTTTACTTCGGTAGGAGTCTTTTGCTAGGAAAATTGTAAATATAGAGGTGCTGGGGGCTTGGTCTGAGATGCCTAATTTGCTAATTTTTTGATCAGGTAAGAGAGTTATAATTGTTTCCAACTTGGATCCTGGTCCTAGGGTTTTTCCCACAGGAGTTCTCAGTTTATCTTGTCTTGCCACAGACACTTCTTCCCATCTGAAATACCATGGTAAAAAAGGCAACCTGACAATATGGTTATACATGCTCAGACTCCTTTGCCCCACATTTCAAGCCGTGCTCACAGATACTCCAGCACATAGTGGCAGTACTGTTCTCAGCAGTTATCGAAGTGGTAAGACTTCTGAGCTCCCCATCAGCGTAACCTCATCATGCAGTTGAGCAGCAGCTGGCAATATTAAGCTTTCAAAATAGCCACCTTCTAGTGACAGACTGTTGTCTGTCTTGATCTCTCCCCTGTTTTCCAGAAGAGTCTTAAATGAAGAGGCAAAAAAGGCTTTCAAAAGGAGCCTCACCCTTCCTGTCCTTTGGGAAGTGGAGACTCCTTCAGTTTCTCAGCCCATTCTTCCAGCCCAGCTGAGCTCAGATTTTCCTCTTGGAAACTCATTGCTCCACTGTAATCCATGTTCAAGCAGATCTGCTGAGATTCAGAGCTCCAGTTCCAGGCACTGCTGGTAAATCACCTCAAGCCATTGCCCTACTGATAGCAGCTTTTGGCATGATGCTGTAAAAAGTCATTGAACAAGGCTTAAATGTCTGCAGACAAATTATGTACGTGCTTGGTGAGAATTACTTGCACTTTAGCAAGGAAGAACAAGTGAATAAGGCAACCAAAAGCAAAATTTATGTGGCTGAGTACCATGACTTTTTAGGTCAACTGTCATTGTATTGAGAAGCAAAAAGAGCGGCTGAATATTTAATGTTATGAGAGTGAAAAAAAACCTTCCAAATTAATTTCCCAATGTTGTGCCATATGTGGTCTAATGTGTCACATCTCAGAGATATACCAGCATGTGCTTTCAGATACTGTTCTGAGGAAAATCAGGAAAGAAGTGAAAAAATTAGAAAAATAGGAAGGAGAGAACACAAATAACAATATATTGGATAGGTTTGGTTTTTTTCCCATCAGTTTTTAACAAATACATGAGACAGGAAGATATAACCCAAGAATATTTCTGCTGAAGTAAGTATACACTGTAGAATGTAAAAAAATGATCTTTCCAGCCTTGGTGATTCTGTGATTCTGTGATTCTGTGAAAAATGTAGCTGCCCTTTGAGTAAATGATGACTGTTAAGATTATATCTGCTTTTGAAATGGTCTTGTCCTCTAGAGGGACATTGTAGGAGCTTCGCTTTTATATAGAGATACTTGAGTCAATTTTAAATGAGCTAGTAAAGGTACTGCTGGTGGGTCAGTCATGATTTTATAATAGCTAGTTGGATACTTGGTGTTTTTTTTACAGAAACCAGTTGTGTGTAGATGTCCACAGATCTGAGGCTCTCTGAGCTCTTCATTATACATACTTATGATCTGCCAAATGTGAGCTTCCTGCATCGTCCTATGGTGCAAATACATGCTACTGATTCCTGCAGGAGTTCCATATCAGTAGCTGATAATGGTTGAGCCACGATTTAAAATCACATAGTTTCAGAAATTGTAATTTAACTTGAATATATGTGGGATAGGGTCTAGAAGGTTAAGCTTGCTATTCTAACCACAGTTGTATGAATGTTCTTATATGTGGGTTTTTGTGTTGTTTTTTTTCAATAGGGTCAAGTTCATTATCAGAGATTTAAAGTAATGGAATATGGTAAGTGTTACTTAAGGCCATTTGTTAGTGACCAAAAATTGGTAATTGATTCTCAATTAGTTCAGAGTTAAGGGAGAGTAGAATTCCTTGTGAAGAGTTCCTTGACAAGAATCTAACAAGAACCTTTTGAAGATTTCCAGAAAGCCTAATTTCCAACTCTCTTTCTTCTCTGAGTCTTGACTCTGTCCTGGGGAAAACATCATCTTATCAGCTGTCCCGTTTATCTTGGTAGTTTTAATGACCTACTTCTGTAGTGTCTGGATGTCATGCAACCTTTAAAATACTTACCTTAAGCCTATGAGATGCAGCTCCTGTCCCAGTTTTCGCGGGATTGTGCAGGCAACGTATTAATCCCAAAATATCTGTGTAATGTCTGATCATGAAGCTTGCTGATGATTCTGTGAAGGCTGAATAAGCTAAATGTTCTATATTTCAGCTTTACAAATTTGTGTACAGGCTGCTGTTACGATGCTTGGTGATCTCCTTTCAACAAAAAGTCAGTCTGAGGCATGCATACGGTTGGGTTAAAAGTACATCTTTCCTTATGTTCCTTAGAAAACTGTAGAAAACATTATCATATTACATCTTCTACCCTTATCACTTAGAACAATACATTATCTCTTACTTTCTGTAATTTTTTATTTTTATTTTTAGTTTTACCAAAATTTGATGTAATGATAACAACACCACTATACTACTCTTTGAGAGAGGAAGACATAACTGGTGTTGTCACTGCAAAGTAAGTAAATAATTGATACCATTGTCACCTTCACTCGTAAGAAAATTATTTTGGGCCTCTAAGTGCCGAAGTGAACATTTACATTTAGAATGCTAAAAAAGTGGTTTCTAATCTAAATTAGCTGGCTAGATTCCAGTTCTAGCTACTGGATTTTGTTCTAACAATGTTAGATCTTCAGACTTCTAATTAGTTTTTTGATCTGGTAGAGGTATTTCTAGATTATGGCCAAGATATTTTAGCTACCTTTTCATAAAATGTATGGAGTCTTTTGCTTATAATGTAATATTTTGAGGCTTTTTTTGTTCTTAAGTCTGTTTAATGGTGCTCTCCAACTTCGAATGTCAGGATCTGTTGGGAGAGTAACTGTATTATTAGGCTAGTAGGAAAATTATGCGAGCTTCTATGCACATCCTTCTTGACCCCACAATGTGGATTTGAAGTATAGACTTCTCCTGCCTAACAAAATATCTGTACCTGTTAGTTAGTGAAGAGTTAAAAACTCGTGAGAAATTCAGGAGAGACTTCACTGTAGACTACTGTATAAACAATATTTTATTTTTCAGCTGAACAAGTAACAAGACAAAAAATGTAATGTACATTAATCTCAAATAGAAATTAGTTTTATTCGGGGAAGATGAGAGCCAGATAGAGTTACCTGACAGATCCATTCAAGGAGTCCTGAAATAAAAGGATTTTCTTGGGTTATTTAATTCCGTAAAATACATACCTTCTAAACAAGCACTCCATTTATAAGTGAATTTAAGAAATGATTGATTAACAAGCTATTTATATTAAGTGTTTGAGTAACTTGACTTTTGATTAACAGCTTCTTTTCCTTGAGGGAATGCAACCTGATATTATATACCATCTGCATTTCTCCTAAGTGGCAGTTTTTTAAAAAAAAATTTTCATCATATTTTTTTTCCTCATTCTGCTCTGCTTTTGGAATCTATTATATGCCAGTGTGAATTTGGTTTCCAAAGTTGTTTTGGTCTTCCACATGGTACTTAGCTCCTTCATTAGGCCCTCATAAAGTATTTGGAAGTGTATCTGTCTGGTGCAATAAAACCAGACTTGGACATCAGTGAATTGTCTGAGACTGAATCTCAGCAGTGCCAGTTTTACTGATATGTTATAATTATCTATAGGAAGTGACTTCATTCCTGGTGACTGTTTTTGTAGGAATAATGCCTCTGTATGCAAAGAGTTTATATGTCCTTTACACTTGCAGATGTCGTAAAACCTTTTTCTTTCTCATCTCTGGAGTATTATTAGATTAAGTATAGGGACATGACCCAATGGCAGTATAATTTCAAAGATAATGGCAGTTTATTACTGTAATTAGGTCTACTTGGAAAGGCTGAATTCAGATGCAAGACACTGTTGTCAGAGTTCTTCCTGTAACTATGCTAGTTTATTATTATTTCTTTCTGCTTTTCAGCTTTGGTATTTCTTAAGTGGTTGCCAACCAAATCCATAAGGAATTTAAGTACTTCAATTTATCACATCTGAAAGTATGCATAATGATAGACTAGAGTGATTCTGGATGAGTGTGTGCCCCTCCACCTCCCCAACTTTATCTGTACTTCTATAAGGTCTGAATGTTCCATTTTAACTTTACTGTATATTAGTGCTGCATTGGTGTTCTGTTCAATAACTTGCTTCCAGCTTAGCTTATTATTGGTAATTTTTCTACATTGTACAGCCCATAATAACAGTAATAGGTTTATAGAGCATGTGTGCAGGAACAAGCAACACTTCCCACTGCTTTATATCTGCCTCAGGTTTTGGACTCGTGATTTTAGTGTCAATAAACTGGTCTTAGTATTGAAAACTCCGTATTTCAAGGTACAAATGTGTTGTAGCCATATTTGAGACCAGGGAAAAAAATGTATTAGTGGAAACTTTTGCCTTCAGAGCTGTTCAGGATCCCAAGCCCTGGAGGTGGTACATTGTTTGACTTTGACTGGTGTGTTTCAGGTACACATATGGAAAGCCAGTGAAGGGAACTGTAACGATCACTTGCCTTTCTGTCTCTTACTGGACAAACAAGAGAAACATAACAACAACTATGGAGGTGAGTCTTCTGTTAGGGTTTTGCAGCGTTGTAGACTCTGAGGCTGTGTCTCCTTTTGTAGGGTAAATAGGCCTGGGACCATTCTTGATTTCAACCGGCATGGTCTGTGCAGTGAGTTTCATGGATAGCGTTAAACTCTCTTTAATTTCCAAAACAAAGTGGCTGTAATCAGACTGCCTGGTGGGAATGATTCTTGGCCTCTCTGGTTCCTTGAACTGCTTTGGAGAGTGCTAATTGGCCCAGGTAGGAAAACTTTCCAGGAGCCACTGCAGCAGTGTTGGTGGTGGAGGGCCCGTGCCCACGAATGCTCCCTGGTCCCATGTGTGGCCCTGCACAATCAGTCCTGCATTACAAGGCCAGAGGAGATCACTGTAATTGTCTAAGTGGAGCTCTAGCATGGTAGACACCAAAGCATTTTGTGTTCTACCTACTAGTTGCCTAAAAATTTCATTGGAGTTACTGTACTAATTGTAACCTGGAACATTAATTTGTAAAGGCCTGCAGCTTTGAGCTGAAGTCTTAAAAGTGGCATCCTTTTGCAAAATCAGTCATCCTTTTGCAAAATTAAAACAGGATCAGTTTCTGCTAAATGTGGCTGTCGTTTTCTGTTGGCTGACAGCAACAGCTGGCTGACTTTAGTGCCTTCAGCAGCACTGAGCCTACAGAAATTCTTAGCTCAGGGATGTTGGATAGGGTATATCCCCCTCCTCTGGCAGGGACCTGTTAGCTGTATTTTCCTGTAAAGCATAGGCACCTCTCCTCTGGCCATGTAGAAGTGAATATTTCTAGGTATTAGAAAAAAATGTAAAAAGTAACTTTTTCCATAAGGCATTCATTGCTGACTCTAAAAAGTAATTAACTTCTACTAGATTTTATAAAAACAGTTACTGAAAGCAAAAAATCAAGGTCAGTGTTAATAATTTTCTTGTGTTGACACTCCAGGACCTGTATGCGGGGAGAGCTACAGGACATAACCAGAAATCAGCTGTTGTAGATGAAAAGGTGTCCTTGACTTTTCTGGCTCAAAAATTTTTTTTTTCCCTACATTGCAGATAAATGGATCTGTGAATGTAACCTGTAACAAGCTTATGCTGCAAAACTTGAACACTGATCAGTCGTGGCACCAAGGTGACAGTGATTACACAGAGCCAATAGAAATTATTGCGGTGGTCACTGAGTCGCTCACAGGTATGTGGCTGTGTGGTGTCTTCTGAGAGAAATCCAGAGTAGGTGGTGCTGGAAAAGGTTACCACCATGTGGAAGGGTTTGGAGCACTAGAAAAGCGTCACGTGCTGATGGCAACATGAACCATCTACATGCAAATACATTATCTGAAAAAATGTATTATCGGAACTGTTGCTTGTCTAGATGTTAAATAGTGTAGCCAGCTGTTAACTCAGCTGAAAACAGATCTACACTAAATCGTTTATTAAATAACAAAGAAATATGTTCAGATGGAGTAGTAAAGTCAGTGACTTATCACTTCTGGTGAGAAGAGTAGCCGTAAAGAATTGCTAGCATTAGCCTGAGTCTTACAAACTTAAGTTTAATCATAAACTTACCTTATTAGTTTGTAAGCCACACCAATAGAAAGAGTTCCCTGCCCCCGTGTTGCCCACTGTCTTTACCCTCTTCTTAGGTACTCTTCTTCTATTCTACTGGCTGATTTGCAAACTGAGCCTATTTGTGTGTTCATGTTCCACTGCACCTTGCTTATTGGAAAAAATTAATTTATACAAAATTTCTGCCTGTCCCAGAAACTAGGTTTTATTACAGACTTTCTGTAGAAGTCCTGGCAAGGTGAAGTTGGTTGAGTTGGGATTCATAGTTCTTTCCTTTTGTCAGTCTGACATAGTCTGTGTGGAATAGAGCACTATGTGGTATGCCTTATTTACCATTATTGAAGACAGCACCAGTACTTATACCACCTTTGTACTGGTCCTTAGCTGGAAGGATGAAGAGCAATAGGAGTGGAAATGATGAAAAATACAATAAAATTATTTAAAAATCATGGACAGTAAATAGTATTGTTACTAAAGGAATATGTGTATTGAAAGTATGTTGTCTAAACATGTACAATTATTCAACAGGGAACTCCCAAAATTCAAGTGCCATCATATTTCCAAAGCAAAGTGACTATTTTATTGAATTTATGGACTACACTAGAGTTATAAAACCTTCTCTGAACTTCATAGCTACCGTAAGTTCTTTCTTTTTATTATGATCTGTGTATAAACAAATGTCTTCTCCTGTATTTTTGGTTAGGTTTTACCAGTTTGCTTCAGATTTTTAAGTATAATTTACCGGTTTGTTTTCAAATTACCTCTTTTTCATGATACATATTGGCAAATACTAAACTTTGAGGTCTTCACTCTAGAAAAGGATACAGTGTCAAGGAATGTTGTAGTGTTAGCAGAATATATTTGAGTATAGTTTCAGTATTCTGATGGAAGAGAAATCTTTTCAGTTTCTAGCAGATTGTTTTCCGTTAGATAACTGTGCTTTAAAACAATAGAGTAGTTATTGAGTCCCAAACCTCCTAATAATATTTGCATATGGAAGTGTGTATGTACACACACGCAAATATATACTTTATCTAATGCATATACATATAACTGAGCAGCTGTTACAAAATTCAGTAAAACTCATCAAACCACATTGCTCCCAAGTGAAAGTGTCTTTTCTGCCTTCTCTCCTTTCTCATACCAGCTTCAGTCCTCTCATGGAAGTAGTTCATGTTCTTTATGCTGTCCATAGTCTGTGTTCAGTATTTCTGTGTTTAGCAGAGGTTGCATATTGCATCACTGCATTTTGCTTGAAAAGGGGAATTGACTTCTCTGTTCCTGAACCTTTAATTTGTAGCAGACAGAGCTAAAGATCAATAAAATAGGCTGAATATGCACTTTAGCATAGATTGACTGAAGCCATTGTGCTTGCCTGATCATTTAGGTCTTTGTTTTTTGTCCTTTTCATTTTCCTTGCCAGCATCCTAGTTTCTTCCAGCTCTGACCTACTTCTTCCCCTTCCAAAGATGAGCTGAGTGAGAGGTAGCTGAAGCATTTAGCAAAACTTTCAGCTGGCAGAGAAGGAGGTATCAGTTATGCTCCCAGAAGAGTGTGAAGTAACAGCTGATACTAGTAGTAAGTGGAGGTCTGTACAGAGAGAGAGGACAGGAAGATAATGCTAGAGGAGGAGAGGTGCTGGAGTGATAGACCTCTGGGTTGAAGAGGGAAAGGGGAAAGACATTAGTTTGGAGGTTTTAAATGTAGAAGTTGAATTTTTTGAATGGAAGGAGAATGGTTTTACTATGGATGAGAATCTGCTTGAATGTGGAAATAAAGGTTGATTTAAGTTGTAGTGCTGATTGATGGGTGCTGGAGTGAAGAAGTTACAGACTGTCAGTTTTGGGCCTTTTTGGAGTCTTTTCTTCAGCTTGTTTGATGAATCCATTAAGACATCTGATGTGATACCAGCTCTGCTCATCTGACACATTTTCCTTGACATGATGTAATGTTAGTCCACCACCACATGTTGTCCTTTGTGGTGATGGTGGTGAGATATAAATGATAAAATTAAGTATTCAGGCTTTAGGTAGGATATGCATAATGCGCCTAAGAGACAAGCATTTGCTACAAGAAGAGTAACTGGGAGAGCTGGAAGGCAGGTCACCTTTTGGGTTCCATCAGCTTTGCTTGTCCTCTTATTTTTTACTCCCTGGAGTTGTGAATAATTTTGTTCTTGGCTGGCGTGCCTACCTGTGGTGCTCTCAAGAGATTAAATATAAAGTTACTGATGTGTCAGAAATCTGAGGATGCCCTTGTTTTTTTGACATGATGTGAGTGCAAATACATTGTTACCTGTTACGTGTTGTGAATTTTAGTTTTAGACTGTTTGATAGGTGTTTTCTTTCTTTTTGTTTTTAGCTAAAGGTGTCACGTTCTGACAGCAACCAGCTGACAGCTGAGGAGAGGCAGAATCTTGTCACAGTCACTGCACACCAGTCAGGCCTGCTTTTTCACCACTCTTCACTTTCTCACCTTGAGAATGAGGCAACAGAGGAGATAAATCTGACAGTCCATGTCCTGAATTACACGGTCCCAGAAAATGGAATTATTGATATTGAGTTTCCAATCCTGTCTAATACAAAAACTCTGAGAGTTCAGGTATTGCTTTGTAATATGTTGCTTTGGAACAGCAACACACCAGATTGGGTGGGCTGTTCCTGCCACTTGCAACAGCTGTTACCTAATCTACTGTTAATTTCCTTACTTCATGTTCATGTTAGAGCTGGGAAAAAAGTGACTGTTTTAATGTGATCTAAATAATTGCACCAAGATAGCAAGGGAAAAAAAGCAGATACCCAAAGCAAGCAGTAAAGTGACCTTGTACTGCCATTAAAGCCAACATGGTCCTACAAACAGTAACATATGTGTGAACATAACACAGATTTTGCTCTTTTGTTAAGAGCTTTGTTTTATATTGTCTCGTAGGCAGAGTTCCTCAGCAGCAAGACTGACATAGGTGTTTATGACGTGTTCAGCTCCCCCAGCCAGACTTATCTTCAGGTTAAAACAAAGAGCCAGGATATAAAGGTACAGTCGGAGAGAAAATTTGCCAAGATAAGAATAGTCCAAGCTACTCATCACGTTTCCCTGCTCATCCATATCAATCATATGCTTTTTCTAGGCTGGGAAGCCCTTTGAGCTGAGTATTGCAAGCAACAAGCCAGTGAGAGAGTTCCACTATCTGGTAAGTTACTGGTTTTAGATACAGGGACAATCCAAGATAACTTTTACTACCCTGAGTGTTTGGTAAAACTTACTGCAATCAGTGGAATGTGATTGAACATTAGGGAGATTCAGCATTTTTAATTGTTTTAATTTCCCCTTGGATGGTCCATTTTGGAAGTTTACTACCATTTAGCCACCTAGCCTGGCACTGTAAGAAGGTGCTCCTCAGGAGAAGTGTGTCTCTGATTTGGTTGTTGGGCTATCTGTGCTTGCAGATACGTGAGACAAGGTGTAACTGTGAGAGCAATGCTGTCTCTGTGCAGAGCACCTATGATGGGAGAAGGGGCAGGGGTGTCCCAGGAGCAGTCCAAGCTGGAGCTTGTCTGAAGGTCCTGTAGAAGCAGGTGGCTGGTGGAGCCTGTAGCCAGGTTCAAGGCTGTCAGGGCCAAGCCTGCAGGCACAGAGCGAGAAGATTTGCTTGCTGAGAAAACAGATGTTCCAGTGGGCAGGATAACATTGTTAACAAGGGAACTTCATAGGGTGCATTTTAAAATACAAGGCTTGGCTAGTGGCTTGTTTAATGGCTCAGCTGCTGTACTGTATCTTACAGCACCTGGGTTTATTATACATCATCATTGGTTTCCCGTCCTGTCCTTAACACATGCATGTCTTGTGCACAGTCTACACCATAATGATAATGACAGCTGCAATTCTTTTCCTTTCAGAGACTTTAATAGTAAACTGGTTAAGGAAAACCTTAGGACAACATAAAATGTGGGCACTCATGTATTTTCTGAAACAGAAAATTAAAAAAAAATCAGGTGCATGCAGTCAAAGGCAGAGAACTACCCTTCATGGCTCTGTCTTCATTAGTAAGTGGTATGGTCCAATAGAAACAGATGTAGAGTGAAAAGTTGATGCTGAGAGCCTGGACTCCAGGTGTTTTGAGTGAAATACGTACGTTCTTAGCTGGAACATGTTAGTGGGCCTCAGTTCATACTCTCCATGGTGCAAGCTAAAGTGTAGTTAGTTGGGGTGTTTGGGAGATTTGCTTTTAAAATTGTATTCCTGATCCAAACTCAAATGCTGTTATAGATTACTCTTATAACCCAAACATATTACTGTTGTATTTTTATGTTCTCATAGCACCTGTTGTGCTATGCACTCGTTGTAATTCTTTACTTAACCATAGTGATGCAGGAATTAAAACATTAAAAATTTTTTTTTCTAATATTTAAGTGTGACATTGCCCCCCTGTTCCGTCCCTAGTCTCATAGAACTGTTCAACCACTTAGTAAATAAAAAAAACTAAATCACAGCTTTATGTCTCTTCTTTTAATGGCTATTTGTAGAAGGAATTGCAGAGCTTATGACATACTGAGATACCAACAGACTGTATACATTTTCCCTTTCAGGTGCTATCTAAAGAACAAATTATGGCTTTTGGCACAAAGGCAGCAAAAACATTCACTTTAACAGCAGAAAATTCCTGGGCTCCTTTGGCGTCTATACTCGTGTTCTATGTTGATGAACTCGGAGCGGTTGTAAATGATGCTATCACTGTCCCTATTCAGCCTGTTTTGGATGACAAGGTAATTAAACTGAACTCAAGTCTGAGACCATGTTTTTGTCTGTTTGTTGTGTGGTAAAAAGTGCTTTAGATCATGGGACTGTAAATGTAAAATCTTCCTCATTGAGGGTCTAATCTGAGGTTTGCATAAGTCCTTGGAAAGTCTTGATAATACTGGTACAGTAAGGTCCAGCTATAAATACATATATATAAAAATATAAATATATATATATAAATATAAATATAGGGCTACTTCATATCTGAAAGAAATTTCTACTATCTATTTCTACTAGCCCAATGTCTTTCACACAAACAGGCACACAACATCTTTTTGTGTTTTTAATAGTTTAGTCGACTACTGAGCCTGATCGTTCTGGCCAGCTTAGTGGAAAGATACTCCTAAGTGCTCTAAGTGGAACTGTAAACATTTATGATGACCTTGTTCTAGCCAGGCAGTGTTCTACAGGTCCACATGAAGCCCAGAACACAGCAGTGCTCTGAGGAGACTTTGCAGAAGGAACTTGCTGTCATAAGCTGCGGTTCCTCTTGGATTTCCTTGTTGAAGAACAGAGGCAACTTCTTTTGGCTGTCATCAGTGGATATGATCAGTATGTTATGTGATCATGCATACTTTAACTCAAAAAATCTTGAAGTGTGGGAAATCTGCTAATGCAGCAATTAATTGATTTTTCCAGCTTACTTATGAGATTTGGTCCTTTGTGAAAGTAAAAGACTCACTGTGAATTTTTAAAGGTGAGATCACCCAAGGACTTATGATATGTACAAATTCTTCCCCTCCTTCTTTAATGCTGTTAAGCAGACATCAGCAGGGATGCTATTTGTCTTATTCCTGCATACAGCATTTCTCCACTGGCTTCATGATTTATCCAAACTCAGGATATGAGCGTTGTTGCAGGGTAAGAAGTGGAGAGGCAGGATGGTGAGGGAGCTGCAGGTACACATTTGTTGATTTTGGCTATTATGTACCAGTGTCTGAAGAATCTAAATAAAGGGAAAACAAATAAGATAATTTAGTGAAAACTTGGGAATTTTAGGGTAGAGATAGGAAGATGTTTCTAACAAGGATGGCATAACAGTTTGATTCATGCTTCTGGAAACAAAAATCTTTCCACTGATGGCAGTGTTCACAAATAAGACTACAGTATATTCTGTAGCAATGAGATGAGGCCTGATCTTGAAAATACCAGTTTAATTAAATGTAGTTTATGCATGAAAAACATGATCCTAGTCTATATACAGAGAGGATGAAAAATTGAGACAATAAATAGTAAGAATTTAATATCAGCATTACTGTGTATGCTGTAAAGACTGGATAGTGAAAAATAGATGATAAGGAAAGAACTGATCTCAAAGGCTTCAAAATGTCGAATTTCAAATTTCCTCCTTTGATTGGTAGCTGTTGAAATTAAATACTCTGGCAGACTGCTTTCTCTGTAAATGAGTTGGTAAAATGGAGTGTACAGAGCTGCACTGCCACAATGGCACTTACCCACAAAGTCTGATGCCAAATTACAGTGAAGCACATGGTGCTAATCCCACTTACGTTGGCTACATGAGTGTATTTGCTGTTGCTCTGTGTTTTTCATACTGACTGTGCAAGGAAGATGACCACTACACAGATCTATCAGAGGAAGAGTACGATGGGGCTGTAGATTCAGACATCTAAATACATGTATTTACATGTAGGTTCAGGAATCAGTTGCTTGAGCGCAGACATCTAGTGTCCTGCAAGAGGCAACAGGGTGTTCAAGATCTTATCATAGGATGAGTGGATGTTTCACAGGTCCTATGAGAGACCTATCCCATTCTGGCAAGGGAACTGAGTGTGCTGTGGGACATCTGAAATGGTTCCAGGTACCATCAGGTGACTAAGTCTCTTTGTATGTGAGTTATGTGTCTGAAGTCAGTTTATGAAGAATCAGTTGCCCAAGAAGATTGTGGTTTCAAGTTACTCTTCCTGGACTCCAGTGCCTGCTCTGGAAAGTTTGTCGTGTTTGGCATCACCACTGGACACATCTTGGATCCCTTCAAACATCTCAAATCTAAGTGCCATGTAACTGAATCCCACCTGCAGCCAGTACAGTCAGTGGAGCCTGTAGGGCTGTTTTATTCATCACTGCTTGGATTTATGCTTCATGATGAGCCAAACTGCAATCTAATCTCCATTATTTCTTCTGACTCTGTGTAAGATGAGAACTTAAACACTGGACTGAAACTTGTACAGCTAAGTGTAGCTAACTTAAGTGTGGAGCTGAATTCTTTGTCTAGACTTTATAGAAGAGGTATTTTGATGAGGGAAAAGAGTAAAATTGTTTATTTAAAACAGACATTATGCATTGTCATCTGATGCAGTGGGGATGGGACACGTTAGAAATACCATAGAGCAGGTCACCCTTTCCCTCTTTAGTCCCTGGTGGAAGGTAGGCTGATGCTGTATAGCCTGTTTATTTCCTTCTTCCTTACCCATGCATCTATTACATATATCCCTTTTCTGTATTGATCTCACTGTGGAACACTTAGGTGTAATCTTTGAGGGCTGATGTTTTTTCCAAAATAATCTTCCCCTAAATATGTTACATTCTGTGTTGTACGTTGATAAACAGCAAATATGTTTCTTTTACTGTCCCCAGCTGTAGAAACTGTTGTGTCCTTGTGACTCAAGAGATTGCTGCTTGTTTACTAAGAGCTGGTAGAAATGACAGTGGATCCTGATGCTGGCTTCCCACCAGTCCCAGGAACTGATCAGCTAGGAAAACAAGAAAGCAAAATGAACGCTGTAGTATTTTCCCAAAGGTCCTAGGAAAAGCAAATCTGGAGTCCCAGTTATAGCCATTTAAGCTAAGAATATGCTTCCTCTGAGTTGGTAGTGGCTGTAGATATCACTGTATAATTTAAACCAGTTCTGGTTTTAACTTTTTTTCTAGATTAAAATATCTTGGAGCAAAGAGAAGGTCAAGCCATCTGAGAAAGTCTCGCTTAAAATTAGTACTACAGAACCAGGATCAGTAATTGGACTTGCAGTTGTTGATAAAAGCACAAAGCTTCTAGGAGAAAGTAGTGACATAACAGAAGATTCTGTAAGTAAATTGGAAAGAGTTTTCATTATTTTGTGTATGAAAGCTGTATGTTTATGGAAATGTGACAGTTTATATGCTGAAAGAGTGATGTTCTTTGGGCAGGATTTTTAGTCCTTAATTATGCAAATATTTTTTACTTCTGCAAGTAGTTCATCAAGATGAGTGGAAAAGACCATAAGGCTTACAAGGTAATAGGCCCAGCATTTCTAATTTCAATTGACACTTCATTGTTCTTCCATTTGATGAGCTGCTAAGCTCACGCTTGGCACTTCTTTCAGGAAAGACAAAAAAAAAATCAGAAAAACTCCCTAATGATTTTGTGCTTTGTGCTCTTTAAAATTAGTAATATCAAATAAAGAAAGAAGTTTAGTTTTTGAAGAGCAGAATGAATTATTCACCTTTTTGCGTTCCCTTTACTTGCAGAAGATCTAGTGCATCAACAATTTGAAAGAGCTGACAATACATATCATTCCTAAAGTGCTCAAATGACATAGCCTAAGTGCCATAGTGTATCAGTGAACTGTGGGATCCTTTGTTAGGCTTATATAGTCTTGGTCACTCTTCTGTTATGAAACATTGCAGTCTAATCCCCTTCATCCTGTCATGGATTCTTTTCTCTTTGCCATGAGATCTAAGCAAGCTGCTGCTCTATGTGTTAGCATCTTCACAAGTGAAAGGTTTGAAAAATGTGAGTTTGCATTCACTCTTTGGATGATTTTGTTTTCCGTGTCTTAGATCTTCCACGAGCTCAATTTATACAGTACAGTGCAGTATTTCCCCCTGGTCAGAGGTTCTTATGGTGTCTTTCAGGTACGGGTCTTTTAGTTCTTTTAATTCTAAGATGAGGGTTTTTTTTTTCTGCTTAGTGATTTGAACATCACCTTCTGGAAGAAAATACTTTTTTTTTTTAAAGTTTGGGACTGTAGACAATGTACTGTTTTCATGGCTTATATGGGTTTTGAATTGTGAAATCTATCAATATATGAATACTCTGAATGCAAAGAAATGTTTATACTCTCATAAGAATGGATTGCCTTATTCTTTATGTTGTCTTCCCTTTGAAAAGTTTTCGATCATTAAAGCAATATTCAGATGATCTGAGTTTTGCTGGTTCTTGTGTATTACTTGCTTTAGTTCTATAATTGCTTTATTATAATGACTCTATTTTCTTAAAAAAAAAGAGAAAATAGATAAGCATTGTTGATGTCCTGAATGTCCTGTATTGAGATATACTGTGTAAATTTTATCCAGAAATGCAGCCTTTGGGTATCAACTGATGCAATTCTGGAGGAGGATAAGGAACATTTTCTTTGTAAGTAATAAAATAAATAAATGTAGCCAAATCTGATTTACTGAGTGGGGAAGGAGGTCCATGGGTTATGGCCCCTGTTAGGTCTTCTTACTGTACTGCATACAGGCTGCATCCAGCCTTGCAAACCATTGCCATTTCTGAGGTTCAAGATATACAAAATGCATATGACTACTATTTTGAAAACTTCCTTTTTGCTGCTGTCCTGAGCGACACTACCTGTTAAAGGCCTGAGGGTGAAGGGAGTTTTTATTTGCAGTTCCAGTCAATATGTGTGCCAGTGGTTTGTCATGTGTAATCATATTGCACCAGTTCCAGAAGCACTCCAGGGAGGCCACGTAGAAGTATGTGTGAAACCTTTTTTATTCTTAAAGAAAACAAGCAGGAAAAAAATAGTTCCTAATGTCACAGTGTTACCATATGTAACAAAACTATAGATTATACTCCAAACGTTGTATTAGTTTGATTTTTCTTAAATCTAGATGTTTGTAGGTAGGACAATATTTGTTTAATCTTGTAGATGGTGGAATGATACCTATAGAGGATGGTTTCGGTGAGGATATGCCTGTAGGTAAAGATGGACCTCCTGATTTCAGCAATCTCTATGTGAGGACACATTTTCCAGAGACTTGGCTTTGGATCGACACTAAAACTAGGTAAAAGATTAGAAGAAAATGGAAACTGATTTACACCTGCTGTTGTTGGGTTTTAGTAGCATTTGTAGGTTTTGGTAGCATTCTGCACTGATACTGAAGAACACGGCTTAAAAATGTAGTATTATTTATATTCTGCTACCACCTAGAGGCCACAAGTGAGATTGGAGACCCACGAAATGAGGCATTGTACAACTGCACAAAATGGGACAATGGCTGACTGAAGGCCTTGTAGTTTCAGTAGAAACTAGTTAAAAATCCTGGAGAAAAAAATAAACTCTCATCTTTTTACAGATGGGGAGATAATGGATAGGGAGACCCAGTCTTTTTCTCTACAGTACATGAGAAGATGGTGATTAGCCCAGAAAGGGAATTCTCTTCCTGTCTGTACCTAATTCAAGGAGCAGTTCAAACTGTCAAATGATGGTGAAATCTGACCTGTGTCGTGAAGCACAGATGTTGTAATCTTTCACAGTTGAGAAGTTCAGGAAGCAACCTTTGTCTGGGATTGTTTTATGGGATCTGCAAAGGTTGATTAGATGTAATGTGATTCAATGTAATTACGATGTCAATAATTTTGACACTAAATAATTTAACATTTGTTTTAATAATTTCTAAATTATTAGGAAAAGAATAACAGGTAATCAGCAGCTTTTCCTGCCAAGAGTTTGGACTTAATTTGGAATTAGTTTTAAACGTTTGTGTCCACTTAATCCTGTCTGTAAATGGATGCTTTTGAAAGTCTGCTCTCCCCTTCAGATCTAACACAGACACCACGATGGAAGTCATTGTACCTGATACCATCACATCCTGGGTAGCCAGTGCTTTTGTGATGTCTGAAAACGGTGGGCTTGGTGTGACAAGTGCTCCAGTGGAGGTACCGTGCATACCACTAGACAGTTCTCCTTTAAATGCTGGTAACACTGTTGGCTATTACTGGAAGCTGTATTTTAATTCTAACAGCAGCCATCCCCTTATACTAATAAAGTGATTGAGAGGCTGTGTGTGTTCCAACTATAAAGAAAGCAGAATCACTGAATACTGATACTGTAGATACTGTATCTGCCTCCTCTCCTTGCTCACAGAAATATCTCAGACATTACACAGATACTTGGCTGCCTATTTCTGTTGGAGCAGTTGTTTTGTTAGAGCACTTCCCAAATGTGCCCACTTCAGAATCTTCATATGTAGAACGGGGGAATGACTGCCTGTGGACATCATATTTCCATGTTTTCTTACCTCTGCCAAGAGGGCTTTGCATGAATCGATAGTGCATGCAGAGAGGTTTGCACGGTGTAGCTGGGAAGAGGTGGCTGCGATGGGAGAGGCACGTTGTCTGCTGGAAAGATCATGCCACTGTGCTGCTCCTCTTAACATTTAAGCCCAGGAGGGAGGGTGGGACAATTGCTTAAAGGCTAAATTCTCACCTTGCTTTCATTTATCTGTCAAAACCAATCTTGGAATAAACATAGGTGCTACTTTTTAGGTAACTTAGTTTGAGGAGCAGACTGAACACTGAGAGCCAATGGTAGGATGAGATGCTTCTTGCTTCCAGTTTCCTGACTCCTGAGGCTCTTGTGCTTCCAAGTGTTCGAGTAGTTTAGGGATTTAAGCTAAATTCAGCATTCCTCACATTAGATTTCTAACCTGAGATTCCCAACATACAAGAGCAGTTGTTGTAAGTTCACTCTGTGTTCATGGAAACAGCTACCTAGAGAGAGTTACTAAGCTAGTTTAAAATAGGAATTACTTTTTAAAATCTCATTTAGCTACTACTCTGTATACATTGAATAATCCTCTAAAGTTATCTCCTTCCATTCATTGTGTAAAAGTCCCAGAGAAAATACGTTTCTAACTGAGACAACTCCACTTAAGTGCCTAAGGTTAGAAAAGCTGAAACTGTGCAGTACTGGGTCATAGATTTCCAACTTGGTGCCTGGACTAGTGCAAGCACAGCTTGGAGACAACCATTTGCCCTTTTAAGTTCCCATGCCCTCCAGTTCCTGGGGAGGGGCAACTTTTGAAATCCAAACCAAGATCTAGGTCCAGATTCCATGGTTAGCTGCTACACCAAACACAGAACATGTGCTTTGAGCATCCTGATCGTAACTCCACCACAGAATTTGGAGCCCAATCTGGATTTTGTGGTTAAGGCTCCTTTGAGACTGGAATAATTATTCGCATTTCTTTCACTTGGCTTGGCAGAGATGGGACAGAAAGAGGAATAGTTTTCTGATTCAAACTGTATGAAAATATATACTTGGCTTCTCATTCTCAAATTTGAGAAGGCTGCAAGTAGAGCAGATGTTGAGATTATTATTTAACTATAATCACCCACATGCACTGTTAAGTACTTCACCCTTGTTGGGATGTTTAGATTGTGTTTAGAGTTCCATATGTCTGAAACACATTAATCAGTACCATACAGAGTTGCAAAGGCAAGAAATGCATGAAAACTGTAATGGGGAAATAAATAAGTGCTTATAAGCATCTGCATGCTTAATGTCATTTACTGCTTTGCATCTTGTTATTCACAGAGTGTCAATAATTTTACCCTATCATATTTTATTTTAATATATCAGGATATTTATAAGTGTAAAGTTTAGTATTGCAAGAGTTTTAGAGAAAAGCAAAAAAATAAACAAAATAGGTACATACATAGAGTAAACCTCAACTAATAAAAAATTCTCCATCAGAACTTCTCCAGTGTCTAATAACTAAAAAAGATTTTATAGTGAAAGCTTTAGCAAACAACTTTTCAAAGTTTAAAAAAAAACAATAAACACTGAAATGTTTGAGAGCTAGAAAGAAATCAGAGAGTGTTTTCAATCTGAAACTCAAAACACTTGGAAGAATTTTTTTTAATGAAAACCAAATTAAAACCATTTTTAGTTGACATTTCAATAATGAAGGATATCATGCTTCAGCCATTCTTATTGTACAGATGTTCATAAGCAGGGAAATTCTGATCCCATTCAGCTTGATGAGAGCTTGCCATTGCCTTCTTAGAGCCAAGATTTCATCGAGAAACCTCTGTTTAAAGATAAAAGTAACTGGGTGTTCATATATTTCTGCAGTTTTTCTTTTAATTAAGAAAAGATGTATTTTTAGAAATAGAACTAAAGAACTTATGCCGAGATTAATCTTAAAAAGTAACACCTTATTCTTAAAGCGTTGGTGAATTAAGAGAATTGGGGAAAGTTAGTTACTTGGTATTCAACACATGTTTCAGTATTGACAGGGCAACTGACGGATTCTTAATCATCCATTACTTGTGCACTCAAAACAGTTTGCAGTTGCTTTAATGGGATCTCAGGACAGAACACAGCTTCCAGACTTGCTGAATGATAGACTCTTAGTCCCACTTCAGGTGCCTGTGTTGGAACTTGCTGTGTCAAAGCTGTCAGCAGCTCTCATCGGAATGGCACTGCTGAGTTCCCAAAAAGGTGCTAACCACCAGAAGCATCTTTGGCTTCTGCTTCAGCCCTGCAGCAATACATTTTGTTATCTGTAGAGTATAAGTACACTGTCATCTGAATTTGGAAGTGATCAGAAGACAAGTTGCATAGTAATTTTCTTGCTGGTATCTGAATTTAGGGGTTCAGTACTGATTTTGTTTTGCAGCTAGAAGCTTTTCAACCTTTCTTCATTTTCCTGAACCTTCCATACTCGGTCATTAGAGGAGAGCAGTTCGTTTTGGAAGTGAACATCTTTAATTATTTAAAAGAAGAAGCTGAGGTAAGATAACAGACTCTCTACTTGAATGTTACTAGACACTGCAGGGTTTCATCATTGGTGGAGATCACTTCTTTCTATTGTGAGAACTTTATTATTTTCTTTAGTGGGCGAACCATAAAACCATTTCTCTATACAGAAAAAAAGGTGGCAGGTTATGAAAGTGGTTTTTCAAAATTAACACTTCGTCTTGCAAACGTTACTGTATTTACAGGTTACTGTGATCCTGGATATGAATGATGCTTTTGAAATGATTCTAACATCCAATGAAATAAATGCTACAGAAAATCAACAGTCTATATCTGTACCAAGTGAAGACGGGAAAACTGTTCAATTCCCAATCAAACCAAAACAGCTGGGAGAGATTTCCATCAAAGTGACAGCAATATCATCTACTGCTGCTGATGCTGTCATCCAGAAAGTTTTAGTAAAGGTAAACAGTCTGCAGCTTGGCTTTTTCCTGAAATAAATTGTTCCCTAAACCAGGCAACAGAGTGCAGCAAAAAGGCAAAGCAGTTTACTTGTCTGCCTCTTGCTCTGTAAGGTTGGTTTTGGATCAGGTGGCTTTAAGTAAATAATTTAAAATAATTTATCCTCTAAAATTCTTAAGATGGCCTTCCAGGAATGAACACATAGGTCCATTCTACAACAGACAGCGTTTCAAATGCTTCTGAAAGCAAGGTGAAACCTATTTGTGCATCAGTGAACCCCTGACACTGCAGCTAGCTTAATAATGGAGAGTGGACCAAATTATGGAGAGGTGTAATCAATTTCCCCATACACTTGGCTTTAGTTAAAAGCCTATTTTATATGAACATGTCTATTTTGCTAGTGGTAGTAATTTAGCCCCCAGACTTTCTGATAAACTAGAAACTGATAAGACTTTCCTAACTTGGAACATCTAAGTCTGATTCAAGTTACATAGCATTTCAGTGGAAGGTGGTAGACATTTGTACATCTCATCTTAAAATAAATGCTGAAGATCATAGGAAAAATGAATGGTTGAGGCTGGAAGGGAGTCGTCCAGCCTTCCTGCTCAGGGCAGGATCAACTACAGCAGGATGCTGAGAACCATGTACAGTCAGGTTTTTAATATCCCCAAGGACAGGGACTTCACCATTTCTCTGGGGAGAATATTCCAGTATTCAAACACCCTCACAGTTAAAAAAAGTATTTTTTTATATTTAAAAGGATTTCCCTTTATTTGAATTTGGGTGTGTTGCCTCCTATTCTGCTGCTGGGCACCACTGAGAAAAGCCTGGCTCCATCTTCTTTACACTGTCCCTGCAGGTATTTATAGACATTGATGAGACCTCCCTGAGCCTTCTCTTATCCAGGCTGAATAGCCCCAGCTCTCTCAGCCTCTCCTTGGACCCCTGTCCTGCAGGGCTGTGAGCTGTTTTCCAGTGGAGCCACTTCCTGCCCTTTTTTGTAGAAGGTCAGTTGTGCAGAAGAGGATAAAAGCTTGTTGGACTAAGGTCTAGGCTGAGGAAAGAAATATATTTTCTCTGCTTTAAGGACATTTTTTCTCAAGGGATTTTGCAAGCATGAGGAAATGAAGTGTTTATGGTCCTGTACCTAACTTCAGTTTAAGTCCTTCTTGTGTGACAGGCTGTAGGATTGCAGACAGCATGAAAGGTACCACCTCTCCCCTTCGTATTTGCCTGGCCATGGAATTATGTGCTTGGCATGGAGCTCACTGAAATCAGAGGTGCTCTCATTGACTTTGTGGCTGTGTTTTTGTAATTTCCGTGTGGTCTCAAGAAGCAAATAGTGGAGGTAGGTCTTTCTAAGAAAAACATGCCTGTGTTAGTTTGGATGGGCTGATAGCTCAGGTTTTTGATGTGGTAAAAAGCAGCACAAAATACCTGACTGGTTTAGATCCCCCAGTACAGTAAGCACACAACCCAACTCCTAAAAGCAACACAACGCTGTTGAAGATTACAGTAATCCTGTATTTATTTTGATAGGCTGAAGGATTGGAACAGACATATTCTCAGACAGTACTTTTGGATTTAACTGGGAATAAACCACAAGCAGTGTCAAAAACTTTGGATTTCACTTTTCCATCTGATGTTGTAAGTGGCAGTGAGAGAGTGCAGGTCACTGCTGTTGGTAAGAATTATTTTATTCTGTTTCCATCTTTATTGTTTGCTGGTCAGCTGTATTTTTTTTTTTAAATAGTTTCTTGCCTGCTGGGCTTTTGTTGAGCTCAGTATATCTGTGTCCATAATCCAGCTGTTGGCATTTTCTGCACTGCAGGCTCAGGTGGTTTTTAAAGAACAAAGCAGTTGCCTGTAGTAACTAGAAGTAGTAGACTGTCAAATAAGGCAGGGAGGCTGGTGTGTAATAAATAACCTGAGCTACCCTAGCAGGATTTGCAGAGCTCCCTTCTGAAGGACCCTTACAAGATTTTGCCCAGTGTGGCAGTGACTTTATGGATTTTTAGGGAACTGCGTTAACTTTTATTTAATCACCATATTAATGGGTTGAGTCATTAATTCAATATAATTTATCATCATGCATTGAACTAAGCATAGGAGGACTTCATAGATGGAGTGTGGTATTTCTTTATTTAATTTATTATATTACGGTATTTACTATCCTTTCTCAGAGTTAGAGGGGGAGTTGGATTTTAATAAGAAAGGTCCTGCAGAGTTTGCTAGTGTCCTGTTTTAATTCTGCTTGCCTGAAGGATAACCTAAAAGTTGTCTGGTTACAGTGGACACAGCAGTGGGTGAATGTATACAAAGGTCATCAGAAGATGAATGCATATTTAGTGCAGTTTTCTGACCAGTTAGTGCTGTTTAGTACAAACGTTCCAAATATATTTTCTCCCAGGTTAGATGATACCACCCTTTATGTGTTAGGTATGCATTTATTTGCCATAGGCTTAAATCTATTTTTTTTAAAAATTTGTCTTTCAGGTGATTTACTTGGACCTTCTATCAGTGGCTTGTCATCATTGATTAAGATGCCTTATGGCTGTGGTGAACAGAATATGATCAATTTTGCTCCAAATGTTTATGTTTTGCAATACCTGACTAAAACCAGGCAGCTGAGAGAGGATGTTAAATCAAAAGCTGTATCATACATGAGAAAAGGTCTGTATGACTAAAAGAAAGATGCTAAGATTTTTAAGAACTCTCACTAGTAAAAGGTATCTGTGACTGACTCTGCATTTGGTTTTTGAAGTACTGCTCAGTTGGTGTCACGAGAACTGGAAGAAAAGCCCAACTCCCTCTTTTCTCTGCTTCTTTCTTCTGAGCTGACAGAGCAAAAAATGTTGTTTCCCAGAGCAAGTTTGCTTAGAAAATACATGACGTTGATTTCCAGAGGAAAATTGTGGTTTAAAAGGTAATTTATACGGTTTTCCTCAGTGGTTGTTACCTTTTCTTCGATGAAACCCTGTGTGAGCAAACATGTTTGACCTACGCTTGAGGCACAGAAGTGGAAAATTAGTCAGTGGTCAATGTGAGCCATATTCATCCCACATGTGGATCTGTCTTCAGTCACACCATCCTTGTCCTGCCATGTCCTTGCAGAGCTCAAGGAATGGTATTTGCTCTGGTGCTGGCTTTTGGCCACCCAAGTTTTAGCCTTGGTCAGAAGTGAAGTCTTTGCTGGAAATCAAAAGCTGGAAAATTTTACTTGGAAATTGTTGTATATTTTAATCGGGAAATACTCCAAGGCATCGCAAAGTGTGGAGAACACGGTTGCACTGTGCTTCTCTGTGCCTTTTGGATCAGACAGGGTCTGACTGCGATGTACCACGCTCACCAGGTCAGTCTGCATGCTGAGAGCCTGCTTCAGACAGAGGAGTGAGACCATCCTCATGTGAGCCACGCCCTTACTAAGGCACCATGATGGCGTTTTCAAATTTTGTTTACTCTCTATAAGTCTTTAATTTATTTCTTTTTGGTGTTTGATTTTTTTTTGTAAGTTGTTGACATTTCCCTTGGAAAAGACACAGCTCAAAATAAATCTTGCTTTGATCAAGATCCCGATTTTCTGTCAAAAGCAGTGAAATGATTTTTTTACACCCTTTCTCTTATATGGTTTAACTGAAAAGTTAATGGGAGAGGGGGAAGGTGTTATTTCAACAGCTATTCAGAAGCTTGTAAGCAATCTATGACTGAATTTGAAGCCTGAGTTGTGCTACCATACTTTTCTGAAGTTTTCCAGTAACAGATTTATTAAAGTTATTTCAAAGGAAGTGAAAATTATAGGGTTAAAAGTTGCTATATGCAAAGCATTGTGTCACTTAATGTGTTCCTGGGGCTTTGAACTGACAAGTTTTTAACACTGTAGTAGCCAGAATAGTAAACGTGCTGAAATACTCGTAACCTTAAGATAAAAAAGAACCACAATCTAAAAAAACAATATTTTTTTTTTGCTTTAAAAATAGATTTCAGTTGTTGCACTGATTTTTTTGAAGTGTAATCTTAAAATCTATCTTTAGTTTGGAACGTAACTTTTAGAAGCTCAGTTTTTGAAAGAGTTGTCATGAAGTTTAATTTAAAACACACTTTAATTCATGTCACAGTTTATTAAATATTTGAAAAACTGACCTCGTAATCTGAAGTAAATGTAATTAATTTTAAGGCTAAATGCTTGAGAGAAATAGAGATCATATAGCTAGCAGAAACTGCTATATGAACTTCCTTTTAGCAGTTTTTATTTACCTGTAACAAAGGCAAAGCAAAGTAAAAGTTGCCTTTCAAAAAAATTCCTTCAGTTGTGGGAATGACAGATCCTACCTTGAAATCCCTTCCTCAGAAATAAAAAAAAAAACAACCCTGATTGGTCTGAAAACTTTGGTGCTAGACCCAAAGCAAGCATTGACATTTGAGTTTTTCCAAGCTGTTTGAAACATGAGACTCTTTAGTCTCACGTATTTCTGAAGTCCTTCCCATCCTGAGGCACTCCTCTTTCCCCCTTGCTCAGCCTAGATCTCTTGAGTTCCAGCCAGTCCTCTGGGAGTACTAGTGAACATCTTCATAATAGGATCCTTCTTTTCCTTGCTTTCCACTTGTATGTGTTGACATTTGAAGTATCGTTTTTCATGTCTGATTGAGTGTCTGTTGGAACAAACACGGTGGTTCACAGCCCCCAGGTCTTCTGTTCCAGCCTTTCTGCAGGCTCCCGCATTAGATACGCTCGTGTCTGCAGACTTTTGCGTGACTGAACAGAGTTGGCATTGGAAGGAGGGCAAGCAGGCTGTAGGAAATAGCTGAGTGATCACTCATTCTGTCCTCCCTTGGGTTCTGCTCATCTTTCTGATCCCTCCCAATCTTAACAAATTCTGAGATAACTTTATCCCTGTCTAAGGGCTGCTCAGCAGTCGTGGTTAAGAAGGGTGTTGGTCTTAGTTTAGTGATTTTACACTACTAGCAGGATGGTGATTATAATACTTACTGCTGTACATTGCTGGTTTTGCTAAGAAGCAGAAGACCTCAGTTTTCAGGCCTTGCAGTCAGATGCTTCTGAAGAAGAAGAAATCTATTTATATTTATATACACATTCATGTTCATCATAGCACATTATTTCGAGGCTTAATCTTTGAGAGTGACTGTTGCCTTCCTTGGTGTGAAATGCCTCTTATTCCTTCTTTTGTGCTCCTACTCAAGAGTGCTTGACTCCTCAAGATCATTGACTGAGATGACAGATTTGTCTGTATGGGAAAGATGCACCAGTTTTAATAATTAAGTTAACCACTGTCGTTGTGCTAAATGCATTTAAAACCCCTTATATTTAAGTGGAATTTGTGATTTCAAACTCTTTAAAGAGACAAAAACTAAACCTGGAGTTACTAGGATAAGAGTTTATATGGGAGGGTGCAGTGGTATAATGTAGTAGTTCAGATGCACATATTTATCTCTCCTGTTATATAGAGAGACCCTGACTGGGATTTTGTCTTACACTTTAACTTAGACAAAGAGACCAGGTCATTTGTTCCTCAGCAGTTAAGTCTTGGTTCACTCACTGTGTACCTAAATTCAGGATAGTATTTAAGTGAGTGATTAATCATTCATCAGTGAAAGCAGGGAACATATTGCAGGGGAATGGTTCTAGCTGGATGGACCTCCCAGGGTGTATTTGTAAATTTATTAATTTGTGTAGGACTTTATGATGGTTGTTTGAGGATTTTCCTTCTGCCTAGACAGTTCAGTATTGTGTCTTTTTCTGTCAAATGTTAGACTAATGAATATACTTTGTCAATTATAATAGCCTAAACAGTAAAGCCAAGGAAAAGACAAGGTGGAGGGAAGAGAAGGAAAGATGTCTTCTGAAATGTTATAAATAGATATGATTATTGCTCTGGATACCCAAATGGCAAGCAAAATGTACAGGAAGGAAGGCTTTAGACATCAGAAACTGCAGTGAGTAGGATATCATAGGAAACTCTTATTTCTAGCATTGGATCTGCACTGAAGTCAGCAATTATGTGAGGATGCTGGTGGTGGTCGTGAGCGGCTCGTGAGCCCTTGGGGCCCTTTTGTTATAGATGTTCAGCAGTCAGGGGAAAGATGCACTTGTTCTGGAAACTGAAAAATCTTTGGATACATTTTAAATGGATCCTTCTTACGATTTCAGGATCTTCAGGTCTTTTTAAATTTTTCACTAGTTTCAGAGCAGCCTCTTCCAGCACACTTTTTCTGATAGCTAGTACTTTTGAATTGGCAACAGCAAGTTCCTGAAAGTGTCTGGTTTTGAGCAGTGTTTCTGGCTTTGCTGTACCCTTGCCCTTCCATTTGGAAAATAGTATATTTTTGCTTGTCCTTCCTTCTGCTGGAAAGATAGAGTGTTTCTGTAGGAACACACCAGCTCCCCAAAGTGATGAAGCACTGAACTGTAGCTGCTACTGCTGTGCTCCTGGAGCCACCGAATTATGTTGTAGCATGTCTCTCTGCACTGCACTGTCGTGTTTGGGGGGCAGATGAGCTTCTGGTTCTGCTTTTGCAGATAGATCCTTTGTGTTACTGCCACCTGCTTTCTCATCATCATCTGAGCAGTTTTGTGTGTTTCCTGCATGTTTGGGAGATATAAAATGAGCTCAAGTTCTGCCCTTCTGAACCTTAGAAAGTGCCTTGCTTCACGTCAGCAGAAAGTTTGTGCTGGAACCCGCATGAGAGGAATGTGTTCAATACCTGTCTCTGCTTTTCCACTTCAGGCTACCAGAGAGAGCTGCTTTTCCAGAGGGATGATGGCTCTTTTAGTGCCTTTGGAAATGAAGATCCCTCTGGGAGCACATGGTGAGTAGTTCTGCCAAATTCCACTGTGGAATTTGAATATTTTAGATATTTTTCCTGCAACTAGGATTTTTTGTGAGGCTGGTAAAAATTTCCAGCTGTGTTCGCCTTCTGCCTGGTTTTCATTAGGTGTTTGGGCCAACTCTAAGGTCATTCTGCTGGATAACATGCTGTCAAAGCTGTTATTAGGGCAAGGCTTTTTAATTTTGCAAAAGATGAAGGATGAATTATTTTATCCAGATGAATAGCTTGGTCTGAAAGTTTTTCTGTTGCTTTTCTCAAAGGAATGAAGAACAGTAATTCAGTTACTTATTCTTGCATTTGACTGAAACCATTTAGGGCTATGTCATCAGCACTGCTTCATACAAATTCTCAGTTCATTCCATACTGGAGGCCTGAAGACTATCTGAGGCATTTCCTGGGGGGCGAACAGAACTACTGGTAGTAAAATTTGTCCCGCTTACCTCTCTTACACCTCCTTTTTTTGACACTGTAAATGCAACTGGAAAAAGCCTTTTCAGTGCTGAAAGAAGCATAGTGATATAGTAGTAGAAGCTACACAGATATCAGAGACAAGTTCCAGCACTTTATTCAGCTAATCCATGTTCAGTTTGTTTAAATATACTTATGTATTTCAGTACACTTTGCTGATTTTAACCATCCCATGTACTGTGTCAATGACTGAGTCACTCCTTCTGGAGTCAGTCAGCATCTTTAATTGACATCAGCAGGATTTGCCTTAGACTCAGTATTGCTGGATTGGAAAATGAAGGTAATTTATCTGTACCAGCAACTCTGGTACTTAAATAGTGCAGTGACAGGTTACATGAATGCATGCTTGGCAAAGAACGGAGTCAAAGCAGAATTTGGGACTATTGATGAATAAAAGAATAAGGAATGTTATAATGACATCTTTATGGGGATAATTGTGATAATTCATATCACACTCACAACTGCATTACTTTGTAAACTATGATTTTTGCCACTTTAGCCTAGGAGCAGAATGCAGGAGAGCAACATTTGAATAAAGACACGTGGTGGCAGACTTGGAGTCTATACTCTGTATTTATTTTTGAAACATAACAGCTGCAAAAGGGATGATCTTTAGGATTAAGCTTAGTCTACTTGCTTGTCTGGGTGAGGCGTGTATTTTCCTCTGTACATGGGAGGTGTGTGTAGAACACCTTGTGCATCACAGTGTTCTTAGATAATCTTAAACAGAAGAAACTGTAATACTTGACTAATTTTGTCATATTTGATTAACCTTTTCCCCAAGGTTATCCGCTTTTGTTTTAAGATGTTTCCTTCAAGCTCGTCCATTCATAGATATTGACCAAGATGTACTCATGGATACAGCTAAATGGATTGTCCAGCATCAGAAATTAAATGGAGAATTTCTTGAGCCTGGGAAAGTGTTACAGAGTGATCTTCAAGGAGGCACCAATAATCCAGTCACTCTCACAGCTTACATCATGTCATCCCTCCTAGGTTTCACAGATAAACAGGTATTACAATTCCTACATAGAACCCATAGTTACTGGAGCACTTAATAAATTGTCATTCGTCCTGGCAAACACTTGGTACTTTAGGGAAATAGAGGGTCATCTGAACAGAGACAAAATTTAACCTGATTATGTTAAACTTTGCTGTACTTGGGCTTATCTATTCTAGACAATACGAAGTTGTGCTGTTAGGCCCTTCAATTTTATGTACCTTTGCAAAATGTAAAGGCAGTTACTTTTAGCAAGGATATTGTCATGGCTTTAGTTCGAGAACTTGCAAAGAAATTTCTGGGGGAACTATCCTTAGAGATGTTAAGTTATTCCAATTTATTTCATTGAGATTACTCACGATCAAAAGGCTTGCCTTTGAGGTTCATGCATGTGATTCTGAAAGAGATTTTCAGTATTTTTGATAGTTGTGTGGTGATAGTAATGTTTCTGGTCTTGTATAAATGTTTCTTTTAAATTATGATATTTTAAGATATATTTTATTCACTGTAAATTCTTCAATATGATCTTCATTTCCAGCATGCTTATGCCATCAAGAGTGCTACAAACTTTCTAGAAGATAAATTAGAAGAAGGCATTTCAGACAATTACACCTTGGCACTTGTGACCTATGCATTGTCCTGGGCAAAAAGTACAAAAGCAAAGGAAGCACTAAGTATACTGAACCAGAGAGCAGAACACCAAGGTATTGCACAACTATCTTATGCACATACATAGATGGATTTTTGTCAAATTTAAAAATATCTATCATATATCTACAGCTGCATATATAATTAGAGATGAAAAGAATACTACTTCTGGATTCAAATCTGTTTTGGGTATGATACAGAGAATAAGCTAAGAACTTCCAAGACAGCTGAATGAGAAGTATCCATAAATGAGTGACAATTCACAACCAAACTAGGCCTTTCAGTCTCAATTACCGTGTTCCTGATGGGAATACCATGGCACTGTTGAAGAACTTTACTTGTCAGTTTTCCCATGTTATTTTGTACACTTTTAAGTTCAGCCTGGTTAAAGAGAGATGTATGAAGTTAGCTGTTCCAAAGTGGTTTGGGTGTGGGGGGCAATTAGTTAAAATCAGTATTGGAATGAAGAGTTGGAAGGATTGGATCTTCAGAGACAATATAGAGGTCTATTGCATTTTCTGTAGGGACCCATCATTTCAGGTTTCATACCTTCCAAGTTCAGCTGACTGAATTTTATTCCCTATTCTGCAGTATAAGAAATGGAAGGCTTTGGTTCAAAATAGTAACTGTCCTGTTGAAAAATCTGAAGGAATTAATGTTGTAGCCTAGAAACAGAATCTCTTGTGTGTCCCTCCGTGTTTACTGAGATAGGCCTTTCGGACAGTCACTTTTGGGAAGGGAGTAAGTCACTTTTTTTGGAAGGCTTCAAAGAATGAGCCCAGTGAGCAGCCATGCTGCCTGAGGTGCCTTTTCTAGTCCTGAAGAGAAAGGAGCACCCCAGCAACAACATGGCCTTTTCACAAAGGCTCCTTTACATGAGCACTTCAAGCTTAACAACAAAAGGATCAATGTAAGTTCACTGAAATAAATGGGAGTGACTAGTTGTCTTTCCCAGAAGTCCAAATACTTCGATCTGAGGTTGTTATTGGTTCCTCTTGTAGGAGAATTTCGTTTCTGGATAACACCTGCTTCTGAAATTTCTGATTCATGGCAGCCACGTTCCATTGATATTGAACTTGCAGCATATGCTCTGCTCTCGCACTTCCATCAGGACAGATTAGCAGAGGGGATCCCGATTATGAAATGGTTAAGTCAGCAAAGAAATCATCTTGGGGGATTTTCATCTACTCAGGTAATATCTTACCTAAAGGGGCTTTGTTATGCTTTCTAAATGAGCACTGTATATTAAAAAAAAAGAAAAAGAAAAAAGGGACCTTTTGCTTTTTTACATAACAACTGTTTGTTTTTTTTTTCTGTAAGTCTTGGTTACATGCAAGCTGGCATTCTTTGTGACATTGGCATCTTAAACCTGGACTACCAGTGTTAATATTTTGGCAAGTATAATAAAAAGCAGAATTAGAGAGTCACCTTGATTATATAAAATCTATAAGATCTTAAAATAAGAAGAAGTGATGCCCAAGGAAAAATAATTAATCAGACTTTCCAAGCAAGTATAATAAATATCTGTGCTTACTTTCCAAGGAGAGAAGCCTCTGTCTATTCTTTCCATATGTGGGTCCTCAAACTGCTGATAGAAAGGGGAGTAGGTTTTAGAGAAACAGCCTAACCTAGTGCCTCTGTTGGCGGTTGATCTTAACTTAATAATGTACTTAAACCTCATTATTGCATAGATTTTTGATGGACCATGAAATTTGGAAGATCTTCTTTATCTCCAGGAGGTTTCCATGTTATTGAAACCACATCTTGTAAGCTGTGCTGGCATCCAGAAAATTTATACAGTACTTTGGATTGCATTAGTTTAAACTAGCTTTTAAATTAACTACAAATGCTGGTCACAGTAAAATGTCACATTTCATCATACTGCTTGGTACCAAGATGTAAAGGCTATCCTTCATTATTTTCAAATTTTTGTTTATAGTAATCTGAAAGAAATTAGTTCTAGTAAATAAAATGCAATTTAAGAACCAGCCTGGTTCCCCTGAGGTTCTAGTGTTTTCCTAACGTGTTGATTCTTGCTTATTATTTGAAGAGGCTGATTGAAGCACTAAATGGGTTGAAAAAGCTTTTCTCTGCTCTCCAGAAACCATTTTTACTTGAAAGTTTGAAGATCCAGCAATGTACCATTTACCCCTGAGGCTGAAGTCAAGAAATTAGTTTAATCCTTTTGTTCTTCCATAATCTAAACTATTTTGATTTCAAAATTACTCCCATGTCTCTCTAGATGCATTTTTTAATTAGTGGAAATGACCCTATACTTTTTGTTAACTATTGAGATTGCTTAAAAAAATGTTCTGAGTATTTCCTTTTGTGAGTTTATTACATTAGAAACTTAAAATATTGATAAACAATAAGAAGGAAAGTAATCAGTAGCATGTGTGTTGTTTTGTAAGTTAGAGTATGGCAACTCACTGCAATTTGTATATGTGGTATAGCTTACTATGAATTTGCAATCAGTATATTTTGCTTTAGAATGCTTTTAGTGTTTAGGCATACAGTGTGCATATTTCATATGTAAAGGAATACAGTTAGTACAAAAATTAGCATACATATGAATGTAGATTTAAATGGTAGGGAAGAGCAGCAAATTCTGCAAAGTCTGTATTGCTTTGCAAGAGGAGCCTATGAGTCTGGCTTGAGTCCATATTCCCTAACTTTTCAGGTTGTGTATTGGATACAGCATTGTCATGCTGAGCTGTGCACCTAATGCTTCAGCTGTGAATGTTTCCTGGTGAAAAGCCTTGGTTGTGCTTTCAGCTTTAGAGCACGCCAAGGGGAATGTTTATCTTCTCTGTAGGTCGTTCTTAGCCTTCTTGTTTTTCACCTGAGTTTCTCAGCAGAAGAGCTATGAATTCACCTTCAGCAATGGTAGATACCATAGAATCACAGTGATTTGGGTTGGAAGGGACCTTAAAGATCATATAGTTTCAACAGCCCTACCGTGGGCAGGGACACTTTCTACTAGACCAGCTTGTTCAAAGCCCCATCCAACCTGGCCTTGAACACTTCCAGGGAGGGGGCAGCCACAACTTCTCTGGGCATCCTGTTCCAGTGTCTCACCACCCTCGAAGGAAATAATTTCTTTGTAATATCTAACCTTGAACTCTCTCTGAATTTTGAGCAAGAAATGTCATTGTAAGGACTTGGAAAATGTGCTTCAAGATATTCCTTGGCTTCCACAACTTAGGTAAGGGCAGGTGTATTTCTGCTTCCAGATGATTAAAATTAGATTCTCCAACAAGATCGCACAGCTCCTTCAGTCTATAAGATAAATCAGGTAAATAGATGTGATAGGTCGCTGTAATTTCATTCACTTCACCGTGAAAGAAGTTTTGTAAATTTGGGCTTCCAAGCTGTAGATCTTCATCACAAACTGACATAGGAGTAGTCTTGGTAAGGGCAGAGTCATTCAGATGCCTTTTCACCGTCTTCTGCGAAGAACTAGTCAAAGACGTTCCTTCAATGTAAATATTGGCCTCGTACTGAAAAAGTCTGCCACTTACTCTAGAGGATTAAATCTTCCTGTAGCCCATTAGTTTCATCTATTCTGCTACACCGTGTTAAGCACTGGAGTTGGGATCCCAGCCATAGTGGTTCAGCGTACCAGCAACTTAGGCGCTGCTGCTAATCAGCTGATCTTTCTGGATTTTAATCAGTGAAGCAGGTCATCTCAGGCGAGGACATGGCACAGAAAGGAGAGTGGTTTCTAGTAGGTTAGAGTGAATAGGCAGCATGTGCTGGTACCTTAAGGTACAACCAAACTTAACCTTAAGGTTGTAGATAATGAACTTCTGTTGTGTTACATGAATTAAAAAACTCTCTTTACTGAGCTTGCAAGGCCAGTTTCTTCTCTGTCACTGGTAAAAATAGGTGCAAAACTACACAAACAGCAAAAATCCCTGAGAAGCATTAGAGACATATAATTGATTACTGTATTTTTTTTCCAGAAAATAGTGTGTTAAAATTCTCATTCACTAAACTGTGCTGGGCCAAATGTTCAAAACCTGCCTCTTGTGTTCAGAACCTGGAGAGCTGAGCCTGCAGTTGTACAGAAAGATATACGAAAGAGAATTTTACATATATATATATATATGATAATGTGCTTATAAGCATATTCTGCAGTGGTAAACAATTGCACAAAACTGATCAAATATAGAGTATAAAAACTGGGCTGAACCCTTTGAAATTCTTGGTCGCGGTTTGACAAAAACTCATTTAAGGCTCTTTCTTAAAATAAATGTTAATAGTTTGTCAGACCTATGGCTTTTGCTTCGGTGATCAAGGTACCCTGAACTCCTGTGCAGTACTGGATACTTGATGCACAATCACTAAATAAGTCTAGAAAGTAGCAGTATAATCACTTTCCTCATTGGCTCTCTCTTCAGTGTCTGCATGGTTTGTGATTCTGACTGTTGCATCTACAGACCTGTCAGGTCTTCCACATACCTTGCACAAGAGGAAAACTTCCTTAGCTGGCTTCCACCACGTTCTCCTTCACATGTAACAGTACATAACTTCTTCTCTTGTGTTTCCATCCCTCTTCTGTGCTGGCATCCTTCGTGCCAGTGGAATCCCAATGGAGATGTGGAGGTGGCAGCATGAAGACTCCAGCATGATCAATAAATGGGGAAGTGCAGGGACCATGAGCTCCCCAAGACATGGCCTATACACAGGTAGTTCACTGTGCAGGCTTCTTCTGTTTAATGCAGAAGGATTTGTTTCTCTCAACAGGACACAGTGGTGGCTCTGCAAGCCTTGAGTTTATTTGCAACTCTCACTACTGCAAGCAAAACAGAAATGGATGTAACAGTGACAGGACCTTCTTTGAAAACACCCGAAGTATTTTCAATTGATGCTCAAAACCGTTTTCTGCTTCAGACTAAGGAGGTACTGTAGAAAGCAAGGAATACTATTGTAAAGTTTGCTAGCTGAAAGTACTTTAAAATACAGTTTTACTCATCTTTCTTTCAGATTGCCCCTGCACAACCAGTGACAATTACAGTGACAGCGGAGGGAACAGGATTTGCTGTCTTTCAGGTACTCAGTTATTCTTGTTAAATACATGCTTTCTGTAAGGAAGGTATATTTTGGAAGCTTTATAAAACATGTTAGTAAGAACAATGTTTTGAAATGTTTTAAATCAGTACTGAAACATTTTACTAATTGAAGAATGGACATACTCGTGTGATTGTTTATGTCTGATGGCTTGGTCTTTGAAATACTGCTGGATGATTGACAGTTTTGAGGCACTTTCGTGGGTCAGAGGCATATCAAAATAGCCCTGTCCTGCTGAAATGCAAGGTGCATTTGCAAGACAAAGGACTTCAGTGATATGTTGGCAGGCACAAATGTCACAGTAAAAAAAGGGCATGTGGACCAGGCAGAAATACCTCGTCAGGAGCCTGTGGTAAACCATGGTAAGGCACAGATGAGTACAGAATAAGATTACACTGCTAATTATTACTTTCCTTTTATTCAAGTAGAATACAACAATAGTGCAAAAACTAAATATAAAAGAGTATTGTGGCCAGGTTCTCAATCAGTTTTTATGCTTTTCTGAAATAGCATGAAAGATGAAGTCAAAGTATCTTGCAAACTGCCAACAGTGATAAATGCTTAGCATCAACCAGAAGTGGGGGCATGGCAAGGAGAGGAAGGAGGTATAGTGATTCCATCTCTGCCTGTCCTTTGGAAGACTGTGTTTCAGTAGTATGAATTCAAGCATCTTTACTTATATTCAAACAAATAAAGCTGAAATCAGTGCATACTGTATTTAGAACTAGCAAACTGTAAATAGCCTTTTTATGCTTTTCAGCTGCTTGCTTTTCACTCATAACAGAGATTATGTTTTGAAGAAATACCACCTCCAAGATTTTCCCTAACTCTGTGAGAAATATCATATAAAAAGAAGACAGCATTGGATCTGATTTAATATGGCCACTGCTGGTCCTCTCTTCCCTGCTGTCCTGTCCCTGATAGTGGCTTAGAACCACACAGGTGAAAGAGAAGACCTCTGAAAAACTATGGACAATGCAGAAATATCAGTCTCTGGGAATTTATTTGAACTATATTGATAAACTTGTAATTGCTGAGTGTATTGCAAAACCAGAGTTCCTACTAGATTCCTTCTAGTCATATTTGGGAAAGCTGAACTTAGGCTGCCTTTAATCATCTCAAAGTTTCATGCCATTCCATCTGCTGATTCCATCTCAAGTTCCTTCCAACCTGACATTCACTTCAGTGTTCTTATGCATCTCGGGAACAAAAAAAGCATGGTGATGATTGGGAAATATCTTTTTGGATAAACGACCTGTACAAAGAAACCTTCACAGCTGCCTGTCAGCAGTGAATGTCAGCTAGAGACACACCCCATTCATTCAGGACCAGTTGACAAAACCCACAGTGCCATAAATCATGACCCACGTTTATTAATTCCCAGAAGTGCAAATGAAGTTTACAAAAAAGTTCAAAAGTTTCAGAGGATAATTTAGATCAGACCTGCAGGCCAAGATAGGAATGAACATCTCAGCAGGATGGCGTTCACACATCTGTGGTTTCAGTGTGTGTTTGTATGTGGAATGTAACAAAGTGGGGCTCCAGAACAGTGAAGACTACTTAACCTTAATCATTGTTGAGAAACACTCCCTGATATTTAATCAACTAATTTGTCAGACGAGCCGATCAAAAACTTTTCTGCAAATCATTTCTTGCTGGAAGATGCTGATTTGTTGAAATGAATGCCTTTTGTGGAAGCACATTGCTTCCAATTATTTTTTTGCCAGCAGGAAAATTTCGCATCCAAACCAGCATGTCTGGTGGAGTCTGAGCAGAAGTCTTCCACTCAGAATAGCCGGTAGTTTACTCCATGGTTAGATGACTCCTTGGGGGTATATAGCACCATGGCTTAAGTTCCTGGTTTGTTGTGTGACCACCCAAATATGTTCCCAAATAACTGGTGTTCAGGAACCAAAGCCAGGTTATCTTCCTCATTTAGGTCACTGTGGTGTTACCCTTTTTCCTGCAGCTTTGAGTCAGAAGTGCCATGAGTTGATTAAAAATATTGTACTTAACACACTGGAGTAGCTTCTCCAAAGCCTTTTCTTTGCTGGGATCAATTCTTTCCTCCTTCTTCCTTTGGCAGATGTGGTATTCTAAAAGAAAGAGCACTGATACCATTGGAATGAGATGTCTCTTTTTCCCAGACACAAGATAGATCTGGGTTGCATTGAGTAAATCAGATCGCATATGACAATGCCATCACATTTCTTCAGCTGGGTTTCATTGTCTTAGGCCCGCCAAAGTACAGTGGGGAGGTTCACAGTTCTGGGATTTGGCTTTGTGGCCAAATGTAGCATGTCAAAACAGTAATTCATTTAAATATCACAAAACACAAGATTGAGTCCATCAATGGAAAAGACTGCCTTCCCAACAGAATGGATTCTTAGGAAAGATTTTTTTTTCAAATCACACTGTCTGTGCGTGCGAGTTGGCAGTGCATTCACTCTTGACCCTGAAGGATCTCATAAAATGTATTTGTTTTGGGTAGTATAATTGCAAAAGCAGACATTTACTTGTAGCTTTGTGGTCCTGCTGTCAACAAAGTCTCCTAGCTGATCCCTGCACTATGTAGGCATATACTATGGGTGACCTAAGACACTGATTCTACAAGAAGAAAGGAAGGATGATTGTAAGTTTAAGGTGTTATGAAAAGCACCCTCTAGAGAAAGGAGTCAAAGAAGCTATTGTCCCACCTTCCTAGGTGGCCTGTTGAAAGTCTTGGAAGAAACACCTTTCTGCTGTCTGGAAGCACTGTGAACTGGGCTTCGCAAATGCCTCAAAAATGTGGTGTGGCCCATGCCTTCTGGAAGGAAGTCCAGGACCAGCAATGAAGGGATGGTGGGCAGACTCAAGGGGGATGGATATGGGCAAAGTGGATAGGTGAACAAGATTTCCTTGATCTCCTGATCATGTATAGAGAGGGAATGAGGAAAAAGCTGAGAATCACCTGTTACTTGTTACTGAAACACAATGACCCTTTTTTTCCCCTCAATGTATTTTTGCTAGACTTAGGGAAGGGACTGAATGTTATTCAGTGTGATGGTACTGAAAAAGGTGCACTGTGAAATGCACACATATTTCTGCATTACAGTTTGGATCTGAAGTAGTCATAAAGGGACAGAAAAATTCTGGGGATTCATTGAATTCATACCCTCAGTAAAGCATATATGTGCTGCTAGCTGAAGAGCAAAAAGGATAGGCAAAGAGACAGTGATTAGGACATTATTCATGAGTCGTGTTTTTTTGAAATGTCCTGCAGTTGATTGGGTCAGATACTCTTACAAGCATCTCTCTCATGCGGAAGATTAGCTTTTAGTTTTCTTTTCTTGGGCCTGTCAGCACAACTGGTTGCAGTATGAGAAAGACTGGACCAGTTCTGCCTTTAGCGTTAGCAGCTGCTTCTTATAAGAGTTAAGAAGAAATGCAGTTGCTTGTTTTGTTGATACAGTGCTAGTTTATAAAATATATATAAAAAAAAAATAGCCTTCTGTCCCCAAGGTAAGAGTGTATAAGGAAAGAGGCTTTAATTAAAACTATGTTGTGCAAATTTTTTTTTCCTTAATTGTCTTGAGAAATCAGGAAGGAAAGTCAGACCATAACAGTGGTAATTTGTTCCATGAAAATACTAGCTGATTGACCTGTTCAGTATGTGGTTTCAGACATCCTGCATTGGCAGTAAATCCCTATTCATTAGCTTTCTCTGGCAAAAGTTAAAACAGCTTTGTTTCTGCGATGACAGGTTGTTGAGGCACCACCAGCTTGTCTTTACCAAACTTTTTGCATGCCTTTAACTGGCAGGCTTTCCAGATTGGCTTCATCCTTGGTACTGCCTTCTCCTGTGGAGCAGCTGTAGAGGATGAATCTTCCCTGTTGCGCCATGGTTGTCCTGAGTGCCTGTACAGAATTGGCTCTGTACTCATACAGCAAGTGAAATTCAGCAGTGCAGGGCAGGGTAACAGCAATCATATGTGTGTACATTGAAGAAAAGAGCCTAACTTTCACATCAGGGAGTGAGAGATGTAGCAGCAAACACATATATCAGAAACTGAAGACTCCTTTGTTTGCTCAGGCTTGCTAGCCTAAAGCTGACTTGCTAACCTATAGCTTGGACAACCCCCTGTCATTCCTGTAACTCGGGCTGACAGTTTTCTGTTTGCTGCTTCATTCCCTTTTCCTTAGCCAAGTAAGCTGCATGTTGGGGTCTCACAAGGGGAGTTATTTGAGCCACTTTCTGATTATTTTTTTACCAAAATCAAAGAAGAAGATCCCCCCCCTGCCCTGCTATGTGTTTTGTCTTGACTAAAGGAACATATAATGAGTTTGTATGTGAAAACTGTATGGAAACTTACAGTTATTTGTTGGTGAAAATCACTATTCTGCCAAATGATGTCAACTGTTCTTTGATAGTAAATATTTTCTTAGTTTCTTGTGTTTGATTTTGTCATTCTAAGGTTTTTAAAGTTGAACACTGAAGTGCTGAGTCAGCAACCCATTCTCTTGTCTTTTGTCAGAGGTGGTGTCCCTTTTGTGCCACAGCAAAGGGACACTGCATCAAGTGTTAATCAGTCTGAAGCACCTTAGCGTGTTTTGTCAAAGTTAAATTTCGTGTTTGGTGTCTTTTATTGGGTGTAGAGCAAATATGCTGGGACAAGTGACATGGTTCATTATGTTGTATCCCATTGTGGTCAGTAGAGAGTGGATGACGAATGCAGCCTCCTAGAACAGGGCAAAAATGAAGTGATATCTCACTGGCATGCTCTCTTGCCCTTCACCAATTTGCAACACAAGGCATTCCCAATCCATAGGTCACGTCTGTGTGCTCTCTCTGGCTTGGTAGATGTTTCCTTGATAGTTTTGGGTTTTTTTCTCTCCCATAAATTTATAACTTTAAAAATATTTCTAACAGCCACAGCAGCAAGTAGTTCTGCAGCTAATGGTGTATTGCATGAGGAAGCACTACCTCTTTCTCTTCTTGAATCTGCTCCTCTAGTTCTTGTATTTGAGGAGAAGGCATAAGAGGGACCATGCTGTGTCAGAGCCAAGCTCAGTCTAGCCCACAACAGCCAGAAGTAGATGCTCAGGAAACAGTATAAGCAGATAAATACATGTTATATGTTACCTAACTGTCTTCCACCTCTTACCATGTGTTATTTGAGACCTTCAGCTGGAGGTAGTTTCTGTGATCTTAAAAAATTATTTTGCATGAAGTTGTCTATTTTGCCCTTGAATTATAATAACGTTTAATATCTGTAACATCCTGTGGGAAGGAATTCCATTCTTTAATCTTGCATTGCATGAAAACTTTCCTATTCATTTTTCCCATGCAGGTCGTTACTTTGTAGACTTTTAAGGTGTCCTTCCAGTTTATCTGGTTATGGCTGTATTTTAATCTATTTTACAATTTCTGAAATGGTAAACAGATTTGGTACTAGCCAGTTCAAAACCCATTATTATATACATATAAATTCTTTCATTCTGCAGTTATTTATAGTAATCCTGGTCTTTGCTACTTCAGATAAATTAGTATATCACATCAGGAATCACCCTGTTTTCTACATCATGTATGGATATGTTTAATGGTGGTCACCCAGCACAGAATCCTTTAGGACTCCACTCCTTTCATTCCCACCCTCTAATCCTGTCTTTTAACAGCCCTTTATCCCTTGGCAGCTTCTTTTGTTTCCGTACCTTTGGCTAGTGATCTTCCTAACCAGCTACATGCCAATGTAGCATCCAGGTAGCTTATCCCAAACAGAGCTCCATTGTCCACATTTTTTCTTTCGCTTCAGGTAGCTGGTGGGTTTATAGCAACAGCCTGTTAGCCAACATGTCATATTTACTTATTTATCCACTAATTTGACTCTGTTTTCTAGTACAGATACCAAGTTTACTTGGTATCCACAGTTCTCTAGAGCGTCAGTACTCTTAAAAATTGCTGTCACATTTGTCATCCTCCAGTCTGGTACCAAGGCAGTTTTAAAGAAACACTGCAAGTAACAATCAACTGTTATTTTTTTACCTCCTCAAGTTCAATTCTGTAGGCAGTACAGCCTTGTTTTTTACTGCATAATTTTCTGCCATAGCTGATAAGATGAGAGTACTCATTGGTTGTTCAATTCCAGCTCCAGCATTTCTGCTTTGGCTGTTGCCATTGGTGATTTTATAGGATATTGAGATAATCAGGCTGCCTCCTAATTATTCAGACATCTTTTAAGGGCTTCCAGTTTTATTCTTGTACCACTGTTTCAAGCATCTTACACACATCTATACTAGAAGAATTGGAAACTCTTCAAACAGTACTTAACAGATGAGCTTATTTTGTGTTAATGTTACTGTCCTCCATTGGACATCCTGTCATACTTCCTTACTTGGCTCACCTGGCAGAGCTTGGCAGTTGTTGAGCAGAAAGAGCAAGAGATCTGTCCTTGAGGCAGGCTGAAGACTGTAGCTTTGCCTTTGCACAGATGAACCAGATGATGATACTGCTTACTTGAAAACTGTGTCATTCTGAGCTTGGAGTAACATGCTATTCCTCAGCTATTTTGAGTGTATGAGTGCTGTGACATGAAGACTGAAGACAAATTCTGTACACATGTTGTGGATTTGCTCTTGCTCTGCTCTCATATACAGCCTGTCTCTTTTAACCCAGTGGGTGTCAGTCTCTGAAGTTTGCCTTTATTCATCCCATTTCATGCCGTCAGGAAGTAGCTGCACACATTATATACCAGCAGACAGCATCTAGGGAGAAAATTCCTTGTCCTAGAGTTCCCTTGTGTTTGCCTCAGTTGTGTCCAGATAATTGCATTGGTTACGCTGAATTAGAAAGTGTTCAGAAAGGATATTTCTTTCAGAGAATTCCTATGAATCTCATGTGTGTAACTGTCAGATGCAAGGCCATGTATTCTTTCTCATGTGAGCACTCCTTTCACCTTATACTGTTATACAAACGTAGCATTTTAACCACACAGATTTGCTTTACATGTGTAATCTAATTTATCTACTTGCAATCCACAGCTCAATGTTATTTACAACACAAACCACATCGATCAGAAGCTCAGATCTGTCCGAAAACAAGAAGCCTTTGACTTGAATGTTGATGTAAAGGATGACAAAGATGATAAAAACCATTTGACCTTGAATGTGTGCACAAGGTAGGTAATTCAGCTGGAGCATCTCAGACACCTTTGTCTACACAGCATTTAAATTATTTTAAATGAGCTAAATTATCTGTTCATTTGTATGGGTTTACTAATGTATGGAATATAAATGTATAACTAAAGGAATAAAAGAGAATTACTTTGTAAAAACAGCAGCTTAACTAAACTAAAATTCAATTACTAAGTCAATAAATAGTGTGATAGATATTTTGTGCAAAATTTTTTCTAACCAGGTCATATTTTTTTACTGGTATGCATAAAGATAGTGTTACCCTAAATGTTAGAGGTATATGGAAGTGTTAGTGTGAAATACGAGAAAAAACTCAAAGGCTCCTTTGATAGAAGTGCTTCTTAGTTATATGGAGAACTGGGGACAGGCTTGGAAATTGAACATTCTAACTTTTAGTAGTAGACTGTGACAACTGCCTGTTACTCTTACCTTTCATGAACAGAATCCTTTGCTTTGGATCTAAAAGTAGATACTTAAAAAAAAAGGAAAAAAAAAGAAGAGAGAAGTGCTGAAAACACCATAAAGTAGAAGTAATCATTCTTTGGTCACCTCTATTAATAAACTTGGAATAATTTTGGCAGGAGTCAAAATTCATGTTTATATCATGTTAAATTAATTTGGGGTTTTGTCTTATTGCGCAAGTATCTTTGTGGTCTTTCATTTACCACTATGTCTTATAGTTATGAGTTTAGTAATACAATACAATGTAAGTATCATTTTAGAGTTGAAAGAGTTGTTGAGATTTCCAGTCAGCCTAATTCCTGCTGAATAAGGGTGTGTGTGGAGAGGTGTGTGTGTGTGTGCCTGTGTGGTGATGTTTCTTGTTCAGCAAACACCTACTAAGAACTGAGCTGAAACTGCTGAAACATCATCTCAGAGACCACCGAACAGCCACCAGATGTTACTGGATAGAATTTGGATCAGATGAGAACAGGTGACACTGAGCAGTCATATTGCATATTCCTAGGTCAGCCAGTCATTAATCTGAATTGTTCCTTTGACTGCTTTGCTGCCTCATTCATACTTGCTGTGAAAGGGTTTATACATGTATTTAAAATAAACATGTGAAGGTGTTTGTTCTCTGGCAGTTTCTTCAGTATGCACTTGTTGTAGTTAGAGTGCTGCATCTTTCACAGAAAACCCTATAGGACATTGTATCTCTCTACATATATTTATGTGGTTTTTTTTTTAGTCTTCTGTCTTTTATTATCTACAAGGTTGTTGAGATTACTACATTCTTTGTGTTTTAGGATTTCATGTGTTTGTGAATACTTCCTCTAGAAAGACACTTATTCTAGTGATATTATAATGGGTTCCTTGTAAATGCAAGATTTGCAAAGTACCACCTGATCCACCATGATTGCCTTTGCATTCCTTTCATCTTCTTGTTAATTTATTTCAACTTAAACACCGTATGCCTCAAACCATTTTTATGCTCTGCCTACCACAAGGGAGCTGTGACTGGAGATGGAGCCTCTAGGTGACACCATCATACAAATAATCAGCTAGAGTGAATATGATTTCAGTACAGAGAGAGGATTGATTTAATTTGTGAAATTGCCAGCAGGCACAAAGCCAGAGCTCTGTTTTTATTTGTTTCTGGTAACCAATTCAGTGATACAGATGGTGATCAGGGACACTAGAATACATGAGAGCTCTTGAAATAGAATAGGCTTTTTTTTTTTAAACTTTTCTATGAAGTGTCAACAGCTTTCTAAAGTCTAGCATAAACTCCTGGCATGGAAAGAGCTTACATGATGGTCTGGGATAAGTCTTGGCTGAGCATTCTGGTTTTCTAGCTAAGACCTTTGGCTCAGGAATTCAGACAGGAAGGGTTCCATCTCTCTGGGAAGGCTCTAGGGTGATGATGTTTTAATTGCAAAGTGTTCAAAGGATGGGGAAAAATCTAGTGGCATTATAAAACTGCCCCAGGAGAATATTTGAAGCATAGAGATCCATCAGGTTTTTCATGGAAAGTGGGCTGATATAAGTTCTAGCAAGGCTGTGTTTCTATTCTTTAGGCTGAGATTTGGTCTCTGGTTACTTGGCTTGATAGACTAGTCATCCTCTTCTTTTTTCTCCCTATATATTATATATATTATATGCATTATATATATTACATTTCTGATTTAGTTTAAAGTTGGTTTGCTTATAAACTTTACAGCATGATGTGGCTTTCTGGTAGGCAAATACAGAAAGACAGCTGAAATCTTAACCAGTTCAGCTGGCTGTGGACATGCATACCCAGCTGATAGGGGCTGCAGCTTTTCAATTTTTTTCTTTCTCTAGTCTGCAGAATATTCCACCTTCTTTCAACCAACTTGATTGTGATTGGCCATGGTCATCTCAAGTGGGTATCATTTATGACACTGGAGCAGATAGTGTCTCATGCAAATTGAACCCATTCGTGGTTAGAGGAGCTAACTCACTGTCACGGGGGCAAACACCCCAGGTTGCCAGTTTCTTCTGTGGTTGGTCATGTTGCCCACATGCCATTTCTGGGCATGAGAAACAAGATGCTGTTGGGTCTGCTCACTCTCTTGTCTTTTCCTCTTTGCACCATCTGTGAGAGGGTCTCACATATCTCATGTTGTTGAAGAGCTGAAAGATAAAATTAAGCTCAAAACATTCTCATTTCTCTTCAGGTGCAAGTCTCAAGTCTTCTTTCTTCTCTTACTGGTCATTCTTCTTGCATGGTGATTTTTTTTCTTTTTTTAGGAGACCATGGAGTTGAAGAGATGATACTGGGACAGCCCCAAGGCTGTCTCTCTTCTTTGTTAAGAGAGCCAGATCCTCATAACTTCTAGGGATATCTCTTATTCACTTCTTGACAATACCAAGCTGTTTTGGTTACCTGTTGGTATTTTGGTAGCATCCCAGGCTGGCTAGACAGCTTGGGTATTTTCCTCCTCTCTTACTGGTAATTATGTAGAAATAATTACATCCAGTTCCAATTCAGTTATTTGTTTTCAATAGCAGCTACTTTGGCACAGCACATAATCCAGCAGATGGTTTCATTTGTTTCTAATCTCATGAGCTGACTGAAGTCAGCAGTTGTGCTCTATTTCTTTCAAAGTCATATCTGCATTCAATCAGCCATGCTGCCAGGCTTAGCAGCATTGCTTTGAAAGCAAGTCTTCCCTTTTTTAAAACCATCCAGCTCTACAAAGAAATAGTTTTATCCGATTGCTTTCAACTACTGTCAGGCCTCCAAAATGAGAATTGGGGATGCTTCTATTCTATTAAAACAATAATAACTTGCCCTCCATATCAAGGGGGAGGGAAACCTCTTCTGTCACCTACTCTATTTAAAGGAATACAATCTTTTTCAGATCATTTAACTATCACTTGTAGCACAGAACACCATAAATATATTTTGATAGTTCTGTTGTGCACCATAGCATGTAAGGCTTGTTCAACAAAGCAAAGCTTTTTAGTCCAGCATCTGATTCTTATATTGGAAGAAGATGTTATAATAGTCATTATTTAGGAAAAAAGAGGGAACTCAACTTATTAAATCTTCTTTTTCCAAAACTGGATTAATAACATGGCTATGCATTTTAAAACTGGAACTTTGAGAAATAATTGGATGAGGACTTTGTTAATGGAACTAGCAGTCTCTGTGAAGGAAATACTAAAAGGTTTGAAAGGCTTTTTTTGCTGTATGTCTGTATCTTACCCTCCCCAAATGAATAAAAACAAAACAATGCATCCATAAGAGGCAATACGTATATTTCAGTTCAAGAGTTTCTGTGGTGGTTTCTTAATTACTTCTTTTAAAACGTTTAATTGCATTATTTTTTGTGTGTTTGTGATGTAAACCTGCACTTACAGATGCCAGTGGAAAGCTCCTAGTGGCGTCAGTGTAGTCTCTCATTCATATGGCTTATGTACTCCAGCTTTCTCAGGGATAAACCTGCTTTTGCATATGCAGTTGAAATTATTGGGCAGAATAATAGAGAAATCAATTATTATCTCATTAGAAGTTTTCTTGTCAGTATTTAGTTCGGGTTGTTTCTTAAGCATTATTGCTTGCATGGTTGGCATTTAATGATCAGTTTTTTTGGTGAACTACTGTATTTCTACTAACATTTTCTTGTGTTTTGAAAAGGTACTTGGGTTCTGGCACAGCTCCCAGTAGTGGTATGGTCCTCATGGAGGTTGGCTTGCTCAGTGGTTTCTCTGTGTCATCAGATTTCACTCCATTAGACAATACAGTTAAGAAGATGGAAAAGGACAATGGAAAAGTCAACCTATACTTAGACTCTGTAAGTTGAAAATAACAAAGAAATGTGTTTGTAGTGATGTTAATCTTGACTCTGCCATTGTTTGGTTTAAATTTGGAAAGATTTTATGATTTGTATCCTTTGGGGAAGTCAACATCTGCTATTCACATTGAATTAATAGTTCCACTGTTTTTCATTGAGATGGATTGGGCAAGTAGAAGTCAGTTATATTTGTAAGGGGTTTCTAGATTAAACTTCTTAAAATTCATATATAAGAAGGCAGAAATTTTAGCAAGTCTGTAATTTGGCCAAAATGACTATGAATGAGAAAATCATCTTTATGTGCATCCTGATTTCAAGTCTTCAGAAATGAAGGGGACTACTGCTGAGCTTGAAGTCCTTACCTCTTCCATGAAATCACCATCACCAGGGCTCTTAGGATGTTTCTTTTCTCTTTTTCTAGCTAAATGAAACACAGGTTTGTGTGGATATTCCGGCTGTGAGAGACTTCAAAGTGGCAAATATCCAAGATGCCTCAGTGTCTGTAGTGGATTACTATGAACCTAGTAAGTGTCAGTCATTCCAAATGGATCTTAGTGATTCAGAAGTTAAAAGAAAATTTATTTTTATGGAAGTGGAATAAATTTTAGTGAAGAGAAAGCCACATTGCACTGAAATTTACTTTAATGTAATTAATAATATAATACATTAACAATTATTTATTTATTTAATTAATAATATAATTAATAATAAAAAATGAATTTGAAGTGTCCCTAGTTGGAATGAAAACCGTCAAACCACAAAACCTACTATAGGAATGAAACTTTGCAAAACCTTGCTCTGTGAGCAATTACCATGCATTGTGTTTTTTAAATGAATATGGCTTTCCAGGCTTCAGCTCTGTAGCAACCCTTCAGGAAACTGGGGAGGAAAATACAGGAACAGGAGCTAGGTGAGTTGAGGAGTCCCAGATTCAGGAACCTGAAGCTCCTATACATAGTAGTGAGAGAGAAAAGCATTGGTTGTAAGAGACCTAGCTCTTAAATGTCATAGGCAGTAACCTGCTACGTAAAGCATCCCAGTTCCATTGTCATGAAGGTTGCTGCATAGGTAGGGGCAGAATTCCTTCGAAAATACTTGGTTGATGTTTCCAAACAGATTGTGTCCATCAGTTGAGATAGAATCTGTGGAAGTGGCTTTCACCAAGCATTTGCCTGAATATATTGAGAACGTTTTGATGTTTGGGGAAAAGAACAAAGATTAGTGCCTAGGCTTAAGCACCCACTCTGGGTGGAAAAATTTTGCAGTGTATGATGAGGTCTGCAACAGAGTTTAGTCCATTCTTTAAAAATGCTTTCTTAGAATGAATCATAGAATGGGTAAGGTTGGAAGGGACCTTAGAGATCATCAGGTTCCAACCTTCTTTGTGAAGCTGATTTGTTGGTCACTTCTCAGAAGTTCATTAACCAATGTTACTTAACCTTTCTGAACAGGGAGAAGAGCAGTGAGAAGCTACAATTCAGAAGTAATGCAGAGTATAACCCCTTGTGACTTCTGTGAACATGATTGCAGTCTTTGCCACCGAGATGGCTCTGCAGCCTTGCTTCAGCAGTCCTCGTTGGCCTCCTTATTCTGTGTGCTGTTTGTCCTTCATGTAAACTTGCTGTGCAGTTCGATGCTGTAAAAGGAAACAGATCATGTTTCAGATCTAAGGTTTCCATAAATTATCCAAAGAAAATTTTATGTTCAGATACCATCCCGCCTTTAGTGATTACAGTGACCAAACTCCTGCTGCGTTCAGGGAGAGCTGGGCTGGCCCATATGGGAAATTTCTGGCTGTGCCAGGAAACTTCTTTAAGCATCTGCTGGAAAAACTTTCCAAGTGTTAGTTTCAAGCTGAAGTTATTTTCTGAAGAAGCACAGAGTTAACCAAGAGAGCAGTCTGAGAAAATACAAACCTAGCTCCATGTTCCCACTCCCTTTTCACCCCAGCTTTCAATGTGCTTTTTTTTTAGGGACATACGTTAGTTTACTGTGCTTTTCTGAAACACTATCTGCTTCTCCATTGGCGTGTTGGGAAGCAGAGTGCTGGGAGCTTGGTGTCAGAGCTTGCCTTGTTCTGTTCTGCAGACATGACACTTAACATTAATATTGAATTTTGCTCTATGCTCTCATGGGGAATAATATGAAAAAGAATCTGGCTTCAGAGCAGATCCAAGAGCCAAAAAGTGCTGCATTCACAAACTGTTCAATGCTCCAGAAAGTCATCAGTCTTTTTTTATCATTACAGAGAAGCTAGATGGATTTTTTGCCAATTCATAAGCAAATCATGTTTGAAAATAAGGCCTCAGGATGTTCTCATGCATTTTACTCTGAAAGACTTTACTTTAAATGTATCAAAGGTGGAGTCTATGTTTGAGACTTTATTTTTACAGAGTTATTAAAAATCAAACCTAATTCTCTTTCCATGTGAGAATGCTGGTGTCCACTGGCATATTTATGGCCAGCAGGATGAAGATTGCTTTGATCCTTTTCTGTTTTTTTTAAAGTCCTAGAAATGTCACTCTGGGGCATCATTTATGTCTTGCGTTTGCAGTGTCGTCAACGATTTAAGTGGCATAACCCTAAACAACTGTTTGCTGCTCTCTGTGCCACATCAGTTGGTTGGTCCTGGATGCCATCTGTGCATGGAGCTCTGCCTGTTGGGTGGTGGGTGAGGCTTTTAGTGGGTGTGGGCTGCACATGCATTCAGTCCAGCAAAACAACTGACATGCTTACTTAACGTGAAAAACATCCTTGTATGCTTAAGTGCTTTGCTGAAGGGTGGGTAGAGGGACAGCAAAGAGCAACAGGCACTTTTAGACCCAAACCTGCTCTTTGCATATGGAAGAATTTCAGATCTCTGTGAATGTGGAAACGTGTGAGCATGGGAGCTCTTCCCTCCTGAGTGAGGGTGTGAACGTCTTCCCTGTCTGGCAGCCAATTTATCCTTCTTTAACACTGCCTGTGATATCTAATGCTCACTTCCTTTTGTTAAGGAAACCCAGCTGATAACATTCCTACTTACTGAAATTAAGTTAATAGCTGTCAACTAACAGAAGTTTTAAGGCTATTGATTTCCTTTCATTCATAACTTTTTGAGATGGAGTGTGTTCATGTGCACATGTGACAACATGACAGTCACTTTCCTTGAGTAATTTCTAATCTTTATTCAAATTTCGCTACTGCTTAAAATGTATATATTTGTATTTTATGCTCATCTATACTTTTGTTCAAAAAGGAAATTAGTGCATGGTAGCATGGGAAGAGGCCTGAACCTCCTGAACTGAGTGCCTTCTAATGCTGAGGTGTATGTTTTTAACTGCAAAACTAGTTTAGGTGGGGTTATTTGTTTTACTTTAACTGTATTTAGAATTTACAGGTTTTTTTCCACAGACATGGGGTTCTGTTCTGTCTTTCTGGCAGAACTTAGGCCTAGTTCTTTGTTCATGCTTTTCACTTGCCTTTGGTGCACTTTCGATCTAGTCCCTTGAATACTTGATTAGTGCCTTAACACGAGTGCCTGTGTTGCTTTCCAATCAACATAAAGTAATACCGTATTTATTGAAATCCAAAGCACTACTTAGTCAATAGAATGCAGAATCTAACCCTCTGTAAGTCATGCCCTTGATTACAAAGGTCCAGAGCTAATAGAAACCAAGATGCAAACTGAAATATGTCTTTGTGTCTCAAATCATTGACCCATGTATGGGAGAATAGATTGAATTGTGCCAAGTGTAAGAAAATGTTCACATTCTGAACTGGGATGTTTGTTGCTGTGGTTGAATTATGAAAGCAGGCCTTCTTTTGCCTCTGGGGACAGCACCCTTGACATGTCATTTGCCTCCATTTACTATAACTTTAAATACCCAAAGCTCACATGCGTTCAGTATTTAATTATGTAGAGCTTCTAAGAGGGACATTGATACCTGATTACTGTTAGGATAAAGAGGCTTGTTTTCTAGACAAGATGTACTGGAGATAAACTATTCCTTTGCAGAAGATAGTAGGAATAAATTAGTTGTATTTTGCAGGCAGTCCCAGCTCCCTGAATATCCTCCAGAAAAATGGATTTGAACTGCTCAGCCTAATTTCAGACAGAGCAGCTTGTAATAGTATTCCCTTACATTTGTTTTTGAGACAAACAGCATATGTTTTTAAATGACTCTTGGCTGCCTTGTGCACCCCACTAAGAAACATCAGTCATAATGCACCATGTCATGGAAATTGTTGGAGTCAGCGAACAAACATCCTCTTCTATTTTATTTCTTTCTATACAGCAGCATATCATTACAGACATCCAAATTTGCCTTTGTACTAAACTATTTTAAAGGAACAGTGTAGAACATATGACTTCAAACAAATGCTTACACTAGGTGGCCTTGAACTTTCCTTCACTGATACCTTTGGTCACTTTCCAGTAGCAGCTAGTGCTTTGAATGAGTTGCAGAGGATAAATTTTCAATTGTGTGTTGGCAGTGAGTGGAACAGAGGAAAGGGAATATTATGTGGCATAGTGACTTCTTTCTTCCTTATCATCATTGAGGAACCTTTACACAAATGCTCAGCATTTATATTTTTTCCATTGCTCTGTAAAGTCGGGTTTTGATGTTAGAGGGACTATACTCCCACTCACCGTTACTAGGAAATCTTTTAGCAAAAGCTCTTTAGGAACTCTTCAGGAGCAACGTCTTTAAGGAGCTTTGAAGTGTGGTGCTAAAAGCAGTCAGGAAAGGTATTTTGTGATGGAGCCTTCATGTTGCATTACCTGAACATTTTTCTGTCATTGCTTCTTGTTTGAAATTTGAGTTTTCTCTGGTACTTCCTGTGCCCTTTTCAGCCACGTGCTGTGAATGGACATACATAGTCTATGCAGAGCCATTAATACACTATCAAATCAGTAAGGAATAATAATTTATTTAGGATTGAGTTTAAAAGCCATGATGGATTTTAAAGGCACTCCCTTCTCAAATTCTACCTTTACTGTCATCCATGATCTTAGCTGAGGTTTTCCCTTCAGGTTTCCTGTGTATGTCATCTGGAAACCCTCTGTACCAAACGCTGTAGTGCAGAATGGGGAGCCTGTGCTGTCCGCTGGGTCTGCAGCACCTGGAGTCTGCATGCTGGGCCAGCTCAATGGCTGGTTGGGGTCCCAGCGTGGCACTGCTGTGCTCCCATTTACTTCACAAGCAGGAACCTGTGGCTTGGGCACACCAGTGGCATGTAATAGAGGGGAAGTGGCCAGACTGGTTCAAGAGAAACAGAAGTGCCAAGGTCCAGTGATAACGTGCCTCCCGTTTGCCTTGAAAGTCACAGTTGAAAATCAAACCTAAGGTTAAAAATTTGTTTTTATTCAGTTTTCAAAATATTATCATATCAATATTTGTCTAAATGTATTGTTCAGGTTGGTATGAATATTGACAGTACTTGGTTGAAGCAGAGTCCTGTAGAAAATGTATGTATATACATAGCCATTATACAGGCTCCAGTGTACTAACAATGCACGATCTATGTGCAATTAAAAAAGTACAAGATCTTCATAAAGTGCCCAAACCAAGAACATCGTGTGCGTTAGATTTTTAGGAAACATTATATTTGAAAAGCACCTGGTGTCTAATGGCATAATTTTTCCACCTAAAATACTAAGAAAGATTATTTAATTTTAATTCTAATGGCCAATAATATTTCTGTTATAGCCTTTCTTCTTCTGCCATAAACCTTTTTGCAATGAACCATTTTTATATACTTAGTCCTCTAAATATATAGACTATTTTGAATTTAGATGTTCTCATTAGTAATTTATCCATAAAATCTAACAGCAGTTATGTGATCAGGTCTTTTGAGTTATTATTAATGAGTTTCCTTTTCCCCATGTCAAAATATTTTACTTCAGTGTTGTTTCTTACACAGTTTATTATATTTTTGTCTGCCACTTGGAAGTATCATTGCACTAATGCTATTCTATGCAATAAAGTCTGACAGTGTGCTGTATTAGATCAATCCAGTGATTATTTTTCCTAATTAATAGCTCGTTATTTTCAGATGTGTATGAGCATTAATTGCTTATGTGCTACATTTGAGTCATCAGAACTCCAGTGTTAAGATTTCTCTTTAATTTCGAATAATACATTTTATTTCTGTATTAGTGGTTTACCCAAAAACTACATCAACCTTTCTTAGATCTTAACGATGTTATATTATGAATTCATTTGTTGTGGTGGTTTTAGTATTGTTAGGTTAGATGGGATACTGATATGAGGAAGAAAATATAAAAAATGCTGGCTCAAAGGAAGTATCATATAAGCAAGTGTAATGTACCAGGCATTAACTGTGCTACTGGCTATTGCATCTCTTCTCTTTCCATATCAGACCTTAAGCAATTTGAACTAAAACTCTTGGCTGCCTTGAGACATAGTCAGATACCCACTTTGATCTAGTTTAGGATCATCATACACATTTTCACTTTTGATCAAATCAGAAATGGTAGAAAAAGAATGCTTTTAGGAGCTATTATGAGCAAACAGAGGTGAACTAATATGCCAGCTATGCAAATTGCTTCTCTCTTTTCAGATGATAAGACAAATGTTAAGATACTAGACTGTTTCATAGGATTTTGGAAAATTGTCATTGATTTATTTTTTTTCAAATAAAGTTTGCAATAGCTATTTTTAAATTCTATTAAAGATGACTTACAATAACGTATGTCCGGTGTTCTCTTGTTTAACAATACAGCCACCTGTGGTAGATCACAGTTTCTGCACTGTATTGACCACTGCCCATCCTCAACATGTCTTAGAGGCTGCCTCACCTGTGTTTTAAAGCTTATTATTTGAACTGGTGCAATGGTCATTTCCATGATGAGGCTGCTAACCATGACCTTATAGATAATTGTTTGGGACTTTTCTGACTAGGTGTCACCACATTTTAAAAGCATTTTAGTCAACATGAAGTTAGTGGAAGCTTTTCTGTAAACATCAACAGAAGTAGTATACCTAAGATTATGTGGTGAACTCTAGGCAGGCCCTTTTTGGTCATGAAGAACCTCAGGAACTGTACTGTTTCTGTGCACAGAAGCAAACCTTTCAGATACAAAGCTTATTGCTGTATGGGGCCTGAACTGGCAGCAATCTCTATACCGAAGTATTTTATCAAAAAACTAATTGAATTGATGTGCAAATTACTATTTTTTTTGTTCACATGAACTGTTATTTTAACTGTTGTTTTATATGCTTTAGAAGTTTGACCTTCATGACACTACCTTTCCGTAATTCTCCTCACAATTCTCTCACCGTTCCTCCTGCCTGCCCTTGGAAGAGCTTCCTGGCACATTTCAGCTTCAAAGTCAGGTTCTGCTCAACCTTGCTCATCTCTTTTACCCTGACCTCTTAGTGATCATGACCCATGAAGTGAAGCAACTATCCCTGTGCTGATGTCTTACTGATCTACCCTTCAGAGCTTTTGTTGCCTGTCAAGACTGAAATCTTTCAGCTATGTAATGATACATAGCTATCAACTCAAACTCAGGCTGGATAAAGGACACTTGTGACTTGCCAGCACAGATTTATGAAGCTGAAATCATGCTTAAACAACCTGATAGCTTTCAATGTGAGAGAATTGGCTGTGTGGATGAGGAAAAACTGCATGTTCATACAGACTTTAGTAAGGCTTTCTCTCATAACATTCTTAGAGATAAACTGATGAGTAGTGGGCTAAATGGGTTGGTACTGAGGTGGACTGAATACTGGCTAAACAGCTGGACTGAAATGGTTGTGATCAGCAGCATAAAGCCCAGCTGGAGAGCAGTCACTGGTGGAGTCCCCCAGGCTGATACATGCATGATGCTTTGCATGCTCTTAAATGCACTTACAAAGCTGTATTGCTGCCTTCCTGCTGTGGTGGGTTGACATCGGCTGGGAACTAGTCACCCACCAGCCACTTACTCCTTTACCACCCCAAGCAGGGTGGGGAAGAGAATCAAAGGTCAAAGCAAGAAAAACTCACGGGTTGAGATAAAGAAAGTTTAATAGGGGAAAAGGAAAATAGGACAAAAAAAAAGAAAAAGCCAGTGATGCAAAAGTAATCACTGACCAGCTTCCACCAGCAGATTGATGCCCAGTCAGTCTCTGTGCAACAGCTACTTGGAAAGTACCTCCAGTTTTATTGCTGAGGAGGAAAATACAGGGTATGGGACATCCCTTGGGTCAGTTTGGGTCAACTGTCCTGGCTGTGTCCCCTCCAAGCTTTTTGCCCACTCCCAGCCTACTTGCTAGGAGGGCAGCATGGGAAATGAGCAGGCCTTGACAGAGCTAAAAGACCAGTGTGTTATCAACACTCTTCTGGTCACAAATCGGAAACACAGCCATATGGGCTATGGTGAAGGAAATGCACTCCATCCTAGCCAGACCAGTGCACCTTCAAACCCCTCCAGCAGGTCTCCTTTGCTGTGATTTTTCACATGATGGTCTGTGAGAGCACTGACGAGCCTTGTTATCCCATGTAGCTGAGCGCCGTAGCGATGATCAGCATCTCCTTGCTGTTTCTTGTACCCTCTGCCTGTGTGTATCTGCTGCTGTCTCTTCTCTTCTCTTCCAGTGAGATTGCAAGCTTCTTGCCAGCTAGGTGAAGCCTGCCTTTTCCTGTGTCAGTACAAGTTTGTTGTAACAGGGTCTCTCACTGTAAAAGGATAGTATTGGAACATACTAGGAGTATAAATTTGGAAATATTTTATTTGCATAGAATTTAAAATACCTCAGTTGTACAGTTCAAGAATCCACTAAAGTAACATTACTGTATGTTAACTTTTAAAAAAATCCCATTCTGTCATTTGTTTTGCTCACCTAGAGCTCCCCACACAATCCTCAGACCCTGTAGAAAATACATCAATTTCCAGATGGCAGTAGATGATAAAAGATACAGAATGTTTCAGTCTTTTTTCTTGCTTTTTGCCTCCCATATGTGTAACTGCTTTAAGAGCTGCAGGTTTGTGGGTTTGTATTTTCTTTTGCCCAGTATGGGAAGATAATAAAGCAATAAAAATACTCCGCTTAATCTTATTGCCATATGTCTTAGTTGTGTGTTCTTATCCTTAACACGTAACTTATGCTGATGTTCTTTTAATAGAAAAGCACTTCCTAAAGTGGAAGATGGTTTCATGGTTTTTCTGTTTTCTAAAAATATTTTCCCTTATGCTTAAGATAATGTTTGCCTGATGTCTGCTGTTTGCTCCTACTCTCTTTCTGCCTCCTTTTTGCCTGCTATTAGCACATTAGGGACTGAGGAGTGGCAATCTTTTCATGGCAATAGGAACTGCAGCAGGCTGTGACTGCTGAATGTGGAGAGTATGAATTTCTAATAATATCAAATGGTGGATGCTTTTTGCAGGCTTTGCAAATCATCCTTTTCTTGTTCTCCCTTTGATTCCTTTCATTTGAGTTTACTTCTTGTCCCTAGCATATTGCTGCAGTCCCAGTAAACACAGCACAGTCCTGAGGGGTGAGGAACTGTGGCCTTAGGGGAGGAACTGAGGTGACAAGCCTTCCTATACTGTCTGAATAACTGGTGGAAGGAGGTGGGTTTCTGAGGAGAGTAAGTCAAAGCACCTAAATGATCTCCTGTCTGATGTATGTATGTATGTATGTATATATCTAATCTATCTATTTATTTATTTTATTGTTCTTCTGCTATAGAGGGAGCCTAAGGAGACTAATATCCTAGAGAAAATATCTTAAGATCCATCAGGCTCAATAAGTTAGGGAGAGACATGAATTACAAATACAAGGGTAAGAAAGAGTTAGGGCAGGTTGGATGGGGCTCTGAGCAACCTGGTCTAGTGGGAGGTGTCCCTGCCAATGCAGGGTTGGATCTAGATGATCTTTAAGATTCCTTCGGACCCAAACCGTTCTATGAACCACCAGTGCAACCTTCAGCTTCTCTTGGGAATAACCAAAGTCCAGGGACTCCATCAGAGGTTGAAGAGCCCCTGAGTGAGATATGCCCTGTGAGACATGGAGCTGCTTCATACAGTGACCAGTTTTGTGGTCACTATGCACTGTTGTCTGCCATAGTCTCCCAGCTGATATGGGAACAGATTAAGAAACAAAGTGTATCTTTTAGGCCAACACTTTTGTTACGGTCGTTGAGCATGCAATAAAACTGATTCACTCTTCATTAAAGCCTGTAAGAAAAAGGAATCCCACTGAGTTTATTACAATACCATTCAATATATTTTATTATTAAAAGAAATGAATATACGGTTAAATTTTCAGGCAGTTTAAAACTTGTAGGGTGGTAGATAACAGGAGTCTGATTGCAGTCTGATTAGAGTTAATTGGTACTGTGGTCTCCAGACTGAGTCACTTAAATTGAAATTTGAATTTCAGTTTTTTGAATAGTTGTTTAATTTAAAAATATTTTTTATTAAATATGAACAAAACCAAGATTGTCTAAATGAAACATGAAACAATGTCTTAGATCAACTTTGTCTGTGAATCAAAGTATTAGATCTAAATTTTTTTGTTTCAATATTGATACTACCCCTAAATAAGGAAACAGGAAAGATGTGACATGTAGACTATGGACCAGTTCCTGGAAAGGTGGTTTTGGTGTAGGCTACAAGACAAAACATAGAAGCAACCAGAGCTTGAGTGCAAGTGTAAATATTGGTGTAAAAATGCTATCTTCATACACAAGCAGAACTGGAAACATCAGGCAGGTGCACGTGTAAGTGGTACAGAGTGTTGACTCCTTTATTTTATTCTGACCTGGTATGGATGCCTGTTAGCACTTTGAGAGGAAGTGCAAGTTGGTGGTGCTCTTTTTCAGACCTCAGTATCCTGTTCCCTTTGCTGTGGTCTAGCAGGGCATTCCTGTCTTGAAACCAGCAGAGACCTTAGGCACTACTACTTAGGCAAGAGAGGTTTTTAAGTTGTCTGGAATGAGAAATCATATCCCTAATAAAGAGGAATAAAATAATGTAAGAAAAGAGCCTCTTGGTCTGATTCACAACAGCTGCCTACCAGGGAGACTCTGGATTTCTCTGGGGATTCTTCTGGCTCATGTTGTTGGAAAGGCAGGACTGGGCTGAAGGATACTTTAGGTAAGTGCATAGACATTTCTTTCTATTTTTTTAGAGATGAATGCTTATTAAAATGCTGGATCAAGGAACAGGGATAGTAATATAAGCACATGTGGAAATAATGTACTGAGAAAGCTCTGTGGTTTCATATGGAGAAAAAAGATAGCAGCCAACTCTAGCTCAGTGGGCAACTAATTAAGCCAGAGATCTCTGTACATTGTATTCTAAGTTCAGTACAAAAGCATGTATCAGCAAGGTGCCATATGACTTTTTCCTTTATAGCCTGCAGTTGGATTTTAGGAACAATCTATACATCATCACCGTAGTGATTGTTTAAAGATTAATGGCTTGGCTGGATGTTAGATGAGAGTCAATATGATTTACGTGTCTTGTTCCTGTGCATGATCATTTTCCTTGGTCAGTTGTCCACATGCAGCTTAGGTCTGTTGTTTCTCTGTTCTTGGTTTCAATTGAATCTTAGTTAGAATAATAAAAATATGAGCACTTTTAAAGTTTAACAACATGAAATTCTATTCAGACAGCTATAAGGAGTGAGTTTGCCATTGCTTCATAGTCTACTTGTTCCATTCAAAATGGAATACGACAGTTTTCACGGCTTCTTCCCTGACTCCATCCTCCATGTTTCCAATACACAGAGACCAACCACAGTCTAGAAGACTTTTATTGCAGAAGCAAAGCCAAAAAATAAAAGGTGTGAATTCTTTGTGAGGAAACACAGTGTGTGATCTCAAAATGGTACCTCTCAGAGGAGTATGAGACATTTAACAGTGCATTATACAGAAAACAAAGCCTAATATGACCTGTCCAGCTCTGCCTCAGCTGTTTCTCTGGTTTCATTATTTTTTCCACTTATTCATAGTGATGTTATTCTACATTTACCTAAGTAGGTTTGGGATAATGCTGCACAAGGTCAAATAAAGGAACATTCGCAGACACAAACCTAAACCCCAAGTCCCTCTAGATTAGCATGTTTCACCTGGCTACTGGTGGGCAGATCTGGTTTGCAGGGGGTGCATACCTTGCCCTTTTTACAGGAGCTGATCCAAACCAAGTTGTGTGAGCTGCAAGGAGACCCAAGAGCCTCCTGGTGCTCTCCAAGCCCAGGGAGCTGCAGGCACAGGGTGAGAAGGGGAGGAGCACTGAGCAAAAGTGGCTGCTTAGAGCAGGAACACCTTGCAGGCAGCGCTCACTCTCTGCACAGTCCTGCCCCAATGCCCAGGAATAAATGGGGCTATCTCCAACCTGGGGCAGCAGCCAGCCTTTGTTCCTGCCCACTGGCCAAAAAATATCTTCAGCAATTGGATGTGAGTCTGTCTCAGAGGCACAGGGAAAGCTGGCTGTGTGGAAGAAGGAAAGCAAGAGAGGGAGAAGGTTGAACTGTTGGTGCTAGATCAATGTATAGAACAGTATTTATTCTGTGCTAGTGGCAGCACACTGACTCTTCAGACTGGCATTAATTGACCTGTTTTACAGGTTGCAAAACACATTCCTAAATGTATTCAAGAGTATCCTAAATGTATTTTATTGGGCTGAACATGAATCTCTTGCTCTGCATCACATGCAGCGTACTTGTAATGTAGGTCACTCTGCGAAGGATGTCAAGGAACAGGACATGCTGGCATAAACAAGTCAAGCAAGAGTCAACAACGTCAAGCTGCAGTGGAAAAAGGCAAACAACAGACTCTGATGTATAAACAAGAGTAAAGCTTGGGAGACACATGACGCCCTTCCGCTTCTCAGTTGCTGGGAATGCCACGGCTGTGTTTTGTTGACGTCTGCAACAGGAAACCAGTGGTCTGGCTGTGAAGTTCCCAGGGAGAGACAACAAGGGTTGTCTAGAAAGCACAGCCACCATGGGAAGGTTAAATGAATTAGGGTTGCTTGAAACCCCTGGAGGTAGGGATGTGGGATGTTTCTCTGTCAACTATGTCTAGCTGTATCAAAAGCTCTTGAAAAGTTGAGGAGAATAATTGTGACCACAAGTGGTAAGATTAGAAGCAGGTGATTAAATTGCAGAAATAAAGTAAATAAAGTAGACTGTTGTGGGAGATAGCCTGCTTCTTCAGCAAGGCACGCTGTAAGAGCAAGTTAGACAAACATCTGCTGATAATGACCTGGGTCTGTACAACTCTGCCTAGGTGGTGGAGGTGGAATCAGAAATCTCTTGATGTCCTTTCCAGTGCTTTTTTTTAATGTGCTGATGTCTGCAAACTCTGCTGCAATGACACAGCAGTGGGCAGCTTTTATAAGACACTTACTGAGATGTGCAAGGTGTAACTTTCTGCTGATGCTAAGGTAAGTGCTGAAAACCTGTTTTGAATTCACTGGAGTTACAGTGGGTTTATGTGGTGTAAATGAAAATCTAGCCCGTAATTCCCTCCTTAAGTCAATGCTGATTCTTGCAAGCACAGTGAGACCACCACGACATTGGACTTCTTATTTATAACAGGGTTCACAGTATTTGCAGAATGAAACACTCACTCTTGAAAATGCCTCACCAGAAAGTACAGGATCAGGCATCCTATAAGAAGGGGTATCGGAGAATGAACTGAACTTCTGAGTCTTTCACAGGTTGTCTATACCTAATAAATGTGAGCAGCCACCTAACTACAGATCTGAGTTGCATAAACGCACACCAGGTACCTTTTTCCCAGGTTGATCCTAAGATGAGACTGAATTGTATCATAGGTTTCATAGGTTTCAAAGCCCAGTTTCTCATTATTTTAAAGAGATTTAAATGATATCTGTGTGACTGTGCTGGTTACAGCTGTGTTGTTAGCTTACAGTGTGCAGATTCAGCTTTACAGGGTATGAGCAAGCTACTCAGTGAGTGTTTTCATTAGTGGCTACAATTCTGTGCCAAGCTTTGTCCTCCATATCACATTTCTGCTGAACTTTCCTAGTTCTTCATAATTTTATTCCCCAAGGATAAAATGAAAATGCTAGAGGTTACAACACCAGAAAAATGATACTAAATATACCTTGGGCACATCATAACACTCACAGAAAACAGGATTGTGTTAACAAAGATAACAAGAACAATTCTGATTTTTAGTTGCAGTTTTCCATTAGACCAGAGCTCATGCTTGCTTGTCCAAACAGATGTTGACCAAATGAACAAATGTGTGCTGAAGGCAGGCTGTTAGGCAGAAGCACAGTTCCACACTCAGTACCTTTCAAATGCATCTATAGATGAGGCTGACATGGTTCCCAATGCTTCCTTTTATCATATTTCTTGCTGTCCTTACAGTTTTGCCACGTTTTAAATGCTGTGAATGGCAGTACAAGGGGCTTAGGAGTCCAGGACTATCCCAGATCCCAAGAGTCAGGGCCCATCTAGGGTTTCTTAAGCTTAGGAGACCTCATGGACTTCCTTAGCAAATGGCCCTGCTTTTGCTCCTCCCCGGCACTGAGATGTTGGTAGAAAAAGAGATTATTTAAGTGACTAAATATCTACTACATGTAATACATTCCCTGGTGTGCTGGAAAGTGCAGTATAATAGATGGTTGTTTCATATTTATCAACAAACTGCTTCTCCAGATAAGACTGTGTGGAGGATTGAACTTCAGAGAGGTCGACTGTGCAACAGCAGGGCATCAATGTAGGTAGGAGACTCTGACTGCAGGAATGGGCTGTGGCAAATGACAGCTGACAACTGCTGGCCTGATTATTCAAAACAGAAACAACCCCTGTTCCTTGGGAGGCCAACACAATTCCAAGACAGAGATTGATGACACAGATAATAGAACCAATAGGGAATTTCTCTTTTCGTGGTTAGAATACTTGCTACCTTCGTAAAGGCAACTTGCAGTGAGAATGAGCAAGGATATAGAGATGTCCTGATATCTTTAAATTTTTAGCTCTTGAAAAAGTTTTTTGCACTGCTTTATGACTTTTCAAATATCCCATTAACATTTGCAGAAGGAAGTCTATCCTGATTGTTCAGCAACACTGAACAGCTAGAGCTGGTAGTCACCGTTTCAAGTGGCTAACAGAACAACAGAGGACGTAGCTGGTAGCGGACAGATGTTGAGAAGAAATCACCCAAACTGCAGGATTCCATGGGAACAGTGATAACTGTAGGGAGAAATTTTTGACCTCTGCAAGTTACTAGTTTTGCATATCCACATGTGTATGGCTTGCATAGAAACACAGCAGTTTGTTTTCTTCTGTTCTACAGCTTGCAGCTGCATATATAAACATTTTAAATTTGAAATCCTCCCAAATCTCTGAAAACCCCAATGATGTAGGTCTTATATTCCAGCAGGAGCTCGACTCAACATCTTCCAATGAAGGTTGATGAATTATGCACACTCAGCTGATACTTTCTGTATTTCTGTTCTTCTGCGGTGCAGACGCCCGTGAAAGAAACCATAGTGCTGGGCCAGAATTGCTGCCTTTGAACCATTGCAGTTTTACCAGCTGAGAAACAATTGATTGCATCCATTTAAAAAAATGACTGCTGTCTTATTAACTTTTTAAAAATAATTATTTCTTGGTGAGAGTGGTAATCTAAACATTAGAGCAAATTGTTGCATGCTGAGCAGCACTTGGAGCACAGAGCCAGGCGTGGAATTTTCTTTGGAGGCCACCAAAGAGTCTCAGCTAAGGCACCTTCTTCAAGAGCAGATGTAATGCTCAGCCACCAGCTGCACATATTTTGATTTTTTAGGCCATCTTCAAGTACTTAAGCTGAATATTTCAGAACCAGAAATGGAGGTAAATTTCAGTCCTTGGTTTCTGAAAATCCCAAAGTCCAAGTGTAAGTAAGTGATTTGCTCCTTTGAAAATGAGCTCAGTGCTGTCCAGTGACCTAACTACAATTATAAGAGCTTACTGGCAGGTTTGCATTGGAAAAAACATTGCCAATAGTAAAAATTAAAAAATCTGCACATGCAGTATCAGCATAATTTGGGTGATGATAATGAGAGAGCTTGGCAGGGTCTGAGAATCAGGTGACAAGTGTTTTTTTAATCCTCTTTCTCCTGATGCCAACAAACAACCCAGTGTAGTTCTAGTTCTACTCCTCAGTATGCTGTGTTGTATTTTATCTGGTTTTATTAAAGTAGTCAGTTCTTGGGCAAGTCTTTCCATACATGAAGTTAAGCAGAGAAAATAAAGGAGTTAGAAAGATCAAATGACTATGCTGCCAGATTTTTTGCCTTGTATTACTTGCAGCAGAGCATACAATGTATATATACTATCATGTTTTTGAAGAAGGCTGATGCTCAAGCAGAAGAAGGTCACATATAATTTGTGATTGAAAATACCACTTTTTTAGCTTACTTGGGAAATGCCAGTGGTTTAGAGAAAATGCACATCCAGCCACAGTCCGTTTTCACTGGATCCTATTCCCAAACCACCCTATTGCAGAGTCTCAAAGCCCCAGGAACATATCAGGTTTCCTCTCAAGTTTCTGGATGATATACAAATAATTCAGTAAGTCCTGTGTAGACTCTGGTAGAGTTAGGTTAATGGTTGGACTCAATAATCTTAAAGTTCTTTTCTAACCAGAAAACTCTCTGATTCTGTGATTCTGTGACTCCTGAAACAAAATTGGATCCCTTAATTAAAGAAAGAATATGCAGTTCACTACTTAAAAAAATTTTGAACAGGATTTGCTTTAAAATATAATTATAGAAATAATTTATAGCTGGTTTCACATAAATATATCAGGTAAAGTATTTCAGATACATTCACTAAACAGAGAGATTTTCAAGAACCGTTTTAGTCCCCAGCTGCCATGAGCAGCAAATTCCCATTTTGAAAAACTTCCTGTAAGTGATACCCTGATTTCCTAAACAGATTTCCTGAAACCAAATTCTACTTCAAATCAACCATCTGGACAGCCTTTCAGGTACTAAACTAATGGAATAGTTTAGAAACTAATGTCCAGCCTCAGCTGAGTGCAACCTATCTGAAAACTTGTCAACCAGAAATGTTCTAGTCAGATCATTCAACAGCTGCTTCATGTTCTTTCTCCTGGGGTATGTGGAAGTTGAGGCATGCACCACACAATATCCAAATTGAAAATGTGCGGTGGAGGTGCAGTTGTCCCTTCAGCATCCTCTGGTAGGTCAGGACTTGGTGCATGTGTGGCTGTCACTGCCTGTATCATTATTGTTAGCTGGGACAGCTAAGGAGTCCTTCTCAGTGGCCATGATCCACCTGTGCCAGGCATAATACAATCATGGAGCAAAAATACGGTCCTACTCCAGAAGACTCACTGTGAACACATGAAACAGGGAGGACACAGAAGGATGTGGACAGATGGAGGCATAGGAGGAATAGTGAGACAACAAGAAAACAGCAGGTAGATCAGCCCTGATTCATAGTATGTGTCTGTAGAGCCCAGGTGTAGGTAACACTCTGGACCAGATCGTCTCCTCTTCTCTTTTAATCTCATTAAAATCTTCAACAACAATATATTTACTTCAACTGTGTACTTAAATGGGGCTTATGCTGTTTTGCATGATTGACATTTTAAAGGCACGTTAAGATCATTACTATTGATTTGAGTAGGACCTTTATGGTGTCACGATCGGTTTTTAAGGGTCAGAGGAGGAACCTTGGTGGGATTTGAGTTCAGCTATGATCTTTTGAAGTGTTTGCAAATTTGAGAGTGACAGATTGCCTCTTGGTTTAAATATGAAAAAAAAAACCAAACCAAACCAAAAACCTCTCCTTTGGCTCTATTTCTTCCCCATGTAACTAAATAGTTATTCTGGAAATATCATTAAAATGGATCAAAAAGAAATGCTACCAATAAAAGAAGTTTCATCATTGCATTCAAATTTCCCCGTGAAAAAAGTAGATTTTTAAATGTAATTGAATGTCAAAACTCTACAGATGTAATTGTTGTGCTTTTTAAAAGAAAAAGTTAATTAAATAGAAGTGACACTTCCCTGATTACCTTTTTTCTCTTTTGGATGACTGCAGCTCCACCACTGTGTGCAGAGCTGGTGAGTGGAAAAATCACACAATAAACCAAGAAATGAAAGAAATTAAAAGCACTCTGAAATTGCTGGCTCCATCTCCTGTTCAGCAAATACTATCTTCAGAAATAGAAAGGATGACCGCAGTGTTCTGGAACTGCCTTGCCATGCAGAAGGTGATTCAGAAACAGAGGAGGTCCAGAAGAGCTATAGGGGTTGAGAGTGGGAGGATTCCAGGTTTAATAGAATTGGAAAATTTGAATAAAACCTGAACTACATTAAAGTTTCTGAGTTTCTGTCTTAAATTTGGAAAGATCAGAACTGTATAATTTCTCCAATTTTGCAGCTTGGGGAGAGATGATAAAGCAGCTAAATTCAGAGTTATCTCCAGAGAGCTCTTGCAGCTCAGGCACACATGCTGCCAAGTACTGTAATAAAGCCAGCAGTTTTACGCCTCCAAGAGATTGACCTCATTGCAAGAGCTTAGGAAGCAAAGTATTTTAGGACTGGGAAAATCTTTATTGGCCAACTGATAAAGATTGGAAATATTTTGGGTCTGATTGAAGGGTAGCCTGCATTCTTCTATAGGTAAAAAAGGTACGTGCTCATCTGCCTGTGCTTCCAAATTCTGCATGTACTGCTCTGCATGTGGCATGTGATGTGTATGAACATCTGTGACTAGCAGGTAGTACTTTTGATAAACAATTGGTGCTACCATCATTTTGTGCTTTTTCACAAGCCTGGAGGCCTTTTAGAAGTTGTTACTAAAGCTGAGTATTTGTTTGCAAGGGTTGAATTTTGAAACAACAGAAAAATAAGCCAGAGGATATGGATCCCCAGACATGCATATTCAGAAGGGATGTTTACATGTGACAAGGTAAAGGATGTTTTACCAAGCACAAGGACCTCCTGCACGCCCCGTTTTGAGGGCTCAAGATAGCTCAGATGGCTGATTTGGCCTGAAGTTTATTATTGCTGATGCATTGGCATGAAAGAAAGAGTATTGATCCTGTTGATAATAATTCCACAAGATACCTGAAGAAATTTCTTAGAATTTCCTAGATTTCTCTTTCTCTTCAGTTTTGATGTTGAACAAGGGTTTAAAACCCAAGATATTCCTGAGATATTTCTATTTTGAGAGTGTTTCATGATGAGTACATTACATATCTTCTCAATGTCATCATTCAGCATTTTATGGGAATGATTTCATTCTGTAAATGTTGTAAGTCACCATAAAGTTAAGGAAAAGACCATAAAACATTGCTGGAATTGTAGAAAAAAATTGTGAAGTCTAACTCACCTAGCAGAAGCTTGGAAATTTAGTAAGCTGAGGTTCAGATTTGATTCAAATGTTCCAAATTTCCTGAGTTGTGATAGTTTTCCTTAAATGATCTTCCTGACCTCATTTAATAAAAATACCTTACCCTAAAGCCTGATTTAGCCTTTGATATTTCAGAAATTTTTCAGGGCATGGGGGGGCATTTGTACCTCCCTGAACCCTTTTGATAATATTGAAAAAGATACTGGTTTTCTCACAATATTGCCTAGAAGAGTCCAGTTATGGTAGTGCTTATTGCTCTTGGTATGGATTAGACAGTGTCTGATATAATGGAGCCCTAATCACACCTGTTATGTAATAGACTGGGTTTTAAGACCTACATCCCATGAAACCTGCATATCCAAATAAATACCTAAATATCCACCTGTTGTTACTCCCTTATGGGCTGATTTTCTTTGGACCAGAAATTCTACTGAAGATCAAAGAAACTCTCCCCTCAGAAAAGTTCTTTAAATTTCTGAGCTATGGATAAAAACTATTAAGCCAGAAGTCATACCTTATGGTAATGCAACTATTCTTTTTGTCCTTAAAATCCTCGAAGAAACCAAGACTGCACTGAAGTCATAAGAAGACTGGAAGAAGTGACATTCAAATTAAAACAAAACTTTGGATTCTGGGTAGAGGTAATACTGAGACAGTTGTTTCAGAAGAAACAGCTACTGAAAAACAAAACTCGAAGCCCAACACCTCCTAAGGAGAAACAGCTGTTTGTGGCTTGGTATGTGTTTATCAGTTCTTAAAATTCCAGTTTCATGGCTCCAAACTCACAAAACAATTAAGAACATCTTTAATATTAGTGGGTGAGTATCTTGCTGTCAATATGCAGCTCCAGTCAGACTATTGGTGAACTGTACGTTAGAAATTGGTTTCAGTTCTCTTGTGTATCAGCATCACATAGCATCATGATCTGACTTCTCAAGGGTGTGAGGAGGACTGATCCTATGAATTAAGCTAAAGCAATGGAGCTGCAAAGCATATTTCCTTGCACAAAGAAGATGTTCTTACCAGTTCCCACAATATGAATGTACTTAAAATGTGCTGCAAATGGGCTTGGCACAACACACATTGTCTGGTAAAATAGTCCCTCCTTCAGCTGCCTCTAGACTGAACAACTGACTGGGAGAAGGCTGACTGTTGACAAGGCAGACAGGAAAAGAAACCTGAACACATTAGGAAAACTTTGCTGCAAGTCTTGTGATGAATTACAATAACTTTTGTTCTTGAATCTCTGTGTCTACTGATTATAGCTATGGCCCGTTACTTTGAATTGATAAACTGAATTTATAGACTAACATGACAGCATTTCTTCCTTCCTTCCTGAACCCATATAAATATTATCATTTCCCTTGAAAAACAGCATCTTTACCTCATAGCATATCAAATGACGGAGCCTATTATTTTTTTTCCAATTTTAAAGAATGCCTAACAATAAAACTTGTTTAACATATTAAGTGGTCCCAGTGAGCCAAGTATCAGCCTTTGCCATTCAGTGAGAAGAGTGCTGTGTTCGCCAGACGACAATAGATCAAATTGTTGTGGTACTTAGAGATTCATCCAGAGATGCTGGGCAACCTTAACACCCAGGCATATCAGAGGGGCTTAGGAGCTCTCAGAAAATTGTAACTTTGGAGGCTTCTAGATGAGGTGCTGGCATAGTGCTTATTCAGACTGATAAGCACTGTTCATGGGCTCATTTCCTTTCAGGAACCTGCCATCGAGCTCATGGACTATGCTTTCCTTTTTCTCCTGGGTGACATGTTGCCACTTACAATTCCAGAGCAATGTAACACATAATCTTTTAGTAAATTAAACAAACAGTGTTTTCAACTTGCAAAGTTAGTGATGTTTTCCTTGCTGAACTGGTCAAGTTCCAGTCCTACTAGAGACTGCCTAGAGAAAATGCTGGCCTGGGCATCTGGAATGGAACCAGGGGGGTCACTCCTTTGTCTCCTTAACAACTCTTAGTTCATTAAGTGTTGATAGAGATACCTGAAAATTTTTCAAAACTGTATTATAGGCCACAGGGCAGGTGGCAGCATTTTGGCCTGCCTTCACCCCCATGAAAATCTCATATAGTTCAAATGAAGCAAACCTACACTAAATGACAGTGTGTCATCCTTCTCTACATGTCACCACAAGAAGAACACTGTCATCTAGCCTGTGATGTTCTCTAGGAAGGACATACCTGTTTTCTGCTCTCGTTCCTTGTAGACATTTTCCCACTCAGATCTTTACCTACTCAACAGCTGCTCTCTGCCAGGCTTTTTCCTATATCTTCCCTTCCAGTAGCAGCTCACTCTTGGAGTTGCCCTTAGGACTCCTGTGCAAATTTCCTCCTCTTCCCCTGCCTAGTTTTTGTTGACTTCATTGCTGGGGCTTCTGCTTCCCTTGAGAGAGATTATGAGCATCCAGAAATTACCTCTGCTAGGAAATTATTCTTTTCCTTAAAAGAATGTGTTCTTAAAAATAACACTAACCTTTCAGGGTAGACTCAAGGGATGACTAATATTCTGGAGTACTCTCAGCAGTTCATATTCTCTCCTTCTCTTCACTCTCTTTCTTTTCTGTTCCATTGTGTGGATTTTCTCTCTCTCTTTAGAACAGAATTGGAAAGCTTATCTTGTTTACTTCTTTCACTACAGTTCTTTTATTTTCCTCTGCAACTCATCCTGATACTCTGGAAATATAAAGGACTCTGAAAAAATAACAACGGGTAAACAGTGCTTTGATGACCATTGTCCTTATTTTCTCTAGGTTCTTTCAAATATGTTTTTTGTCTTCCTTATTTTTTCCATTTGTGGTGAAGACAATGCAAGCCTTAGCATTTTGCAGTAGTCATTTGTAATAATTCTCCACTTCCCTTCTTTTATCTACAGCAATTGAGCTCAGTCTATCCTCTTCAGATTTAATGGTTTTGGAAGTATAGTCAGTCTAAATCTCTGTTCTTTTTTCTTCATCCAGCTGAAATGGTGTGGGTTTTTTTGTTTTTATGAAGAGGAACAGATGATTACTGTGCTGTCACCAGCATCCTCTGCTAAGTTGCATAATTGCCAACTTGAAAATCCTCCTGGATGCTTTTCTTTCCCAACACATGCTGTTCTACTGTTCACACCATTTCTTCAAATGCTTGTCAGCTATGCAATGTTTGTTTTCTTTTTTTAAATACTAATCAGCCTGAAGACCCCATGCAGATTAGTCTTAGTCCCTTTTCAAGGAAGACATTACCAGAATGATTAATTTCTGAAGGAGAAAGGGGTGAAAGTCATTGTACCTGCTGGCTTCCAGAGCAGTTGTAGTGTCAGAGATGACTTCAAGGCCAGGTTTCCAGGAGTGTGGAATGGCTGTAGCTCCTTCTGCCTTTGGTTGGGGTGGGAGGAGGTGACAGCCCAGTCCATGACTTCCTGGGGAGGGGTTCGTGGAGGCTTGAGGCAGAAGGAGGCCTCCTTGTTATCCTGCTGAGCCCAAGAGGATACAGTTTTCCTTGTTAGAAACATTCTCCTAACATCCAGCCTAAATTTAGTATTTGTGCTTATGGGCTGGGATGCAGAAAGCAGCCAGAACAGACAACTCCAAGAAGAGGTGATCACCAATGGTGTGTTTTACAGGCTTTTTTTATGGGTTTTGGATGGTCAGATTTTTTTCTAAACAATTGAAGGATGCTGTCTGTTATGATCACTTTTTTCTTTTGTTTTCCAGCCAGAAGTCAGTCTTCTCTTAGCATTCTGCTTTTTCTCCTCATCAGCTCAGTGCTATCACAGGATGAATACAGTGCAGCATACCTCTGTGGGACAGCTGCCCTTGGGAGCCTGGGAGCCTGCCTGCCAGTGAAAGTGGCCCAGAGGCAGAGACATGCTTGTAACATGCACACTCCATCAGTTGCACTTTAGTGGTAACAGTTCAAAGAGTTTGGAGTCATTCAATGATCCCACCTGAAATACCATTGCCCCATTCACAGCTATGCTGTTGACATGAAAGCAATGAAGGCAAGCGGGTAGGAGCCCTGTGGAAGTAAAAAGAAAAGACATTTTCCATCAGTAACTTTTGACAGTGCTATTTCCCTCTGTGGCTCAAGATCAGTGAGGACAGCCCTTCAGGGCAAACTGTGGTGTGTCCTTTAACTGATAGAGGGGATCAGTAGAGTGCTGCTCTGCTTCTTCTTCACCTGTTTTGCATGCCTTTCTGTTTGGCTCGTTCTCCTTTTCCTTTGTCTGATGTAATTTTTACACATGAGACATAAATGGAAAGATTCCAACAGACCTCTAGTAGTTTTTCCATTGACATAATGCTTTCTGCCTTTAAAACTCTTTCAAATAAATATGATAATTAATAGAGATAGTCAATGAATTAGGAACATAAGGCATTTTTGGAAGATGAGCAAAGGACCACCCAGCATATCACGTTTCCCTTACGCACATATCTTCCCAGCCCTACTCTAGCCAATTGCTACACAAACATTCTAATATTACAATCCTAAGTGTTTTATTGAATATGTCTAGATTTGCAACAGTCACAATTAAAAAGTGTGCTATATGCGTGACTAAAATATCACAGAGCATCCCAGAAATTATAGAAAACAGGGCTGCTGGGAATTTTAGCTGATCATATCCATGGCTTCCATGACCACTACTCATGACTGACAGATATTTGTCTAACCTGTTCTTAAAGGTTTCATGCCCGTCATCGTGCTGCTTTGGTCTCAGACCTAAACCAATGATGCACTTCAACAACCCCCTCACCCCACCACTCCTGCTTCCCAGCAACAGGATTTCTTCCTCCCCAAAAGTCCCATCCAGTGCCCCTAATGAAACTGGTGTCGGGATGACAGCTCAAACTGGAGATATGTTTTACAGGTACTGGGTAAAAAATGTCTCCCTGGGGTGTTGTTTCATAAAGTCCTCTGGTGCAGCTCAGAGCTGCAATTTCTCACCTGGGCATTCAGAAGCAGGTTGGTTTAGCCAATCGCAATAGCAGCAAGGGCAGAAACCTTTTTTTTAATTTTTTTTTTTTTTTTTAAATCAAAGAGTCTTGAGAACCTGCTTCTCCTTTCTTTTCATGTAACTTTTTATTTATATAGAAACTAGTAAGAGCAAGTGCTTCCAATGCTCTGGCACCTTTGGCGGACTTTGAAGTGTATTAAAACGATCACTGTGCATTTCCTTGAGCATAGCCCCAAAACACAGCTAGATCAATCAGAAGGAAGGAAATGAGTTCACCCCTCTGCCATCTGCAGAGCTTTATGTCCCTTGGTTCCCCACCCACCTCCTCACAGGCGAGGAATACGATTCTCTCTCAGAGACTAATGACTGCATGTGGCTTGGGAGGAAAATAATTTCCAAGGCAGGGAGCCCTAATAGAGAATTTCCTGCTGCGTTCCTGCTCCTACAGCAGTGGGACTCAGCAACAGCACATTGCTAAGGCAGCTCTGGCCAGGCACTGTAGGGGAAAGAGGACATCTCTTAGGAGAGACCTGGCTTCCTAAGACTGGTTTTAAAACCAGTCTGGCAGACAGGCCATTGACAGTGCAAGTCGGTGGAGAGCCCATATTTGGTATCTTCATGAAGGGAAATGCCTCATCAGAAGTGGGAGACAGAGCTGATTAGCTGCAGCTTCCAAATAGAGCCAGACCACTGCCCTGTGCAGAGCACAGCTGTGTCATCTCAAATCGGCTGACACAGGCTCAAAAGACAGTTGCAAAGTTCATACAAAAAAAAAAAAGGAAAAACAAAAGGGGCACAATCCTTTAGCCATCTGGTAAGTGGAAAAAAATCAAGCTTTGCTATAGGAGTTGCTAATCTTCGTCTGGCAGCTGGGATGCCGACCTGACACCCCAACTGCTAAACCAAACAGCTGGAGGCAGGCACACACCTGTCAGGAAATGAGCAGAAAGTGTGACTTTTCCAACTGCTCCACACAAGCAGCCAGTATCACCTACCCCGAGCCAACCCCGCGGTGTCCCAAAATGCTACACAATGCAACTGACATCTCCGGTCAGTGGAGACAGTGGTTTTAGAGCAAACTGTCACTGGTGTATTGCCCTCACCACACCCCTTGGCTGTTCATCAATACAGTCCTGAGGCCTTCAGAGTTGCAGATGCTCCACATATCTGAGAATAAAGCTGGCAAGGCAACATCTCAGTCCCTCTTTTATGAGCATCCTGTCCTCAGTGAGAGGACAGTGTGGTGGGAGGGGAGCAGAAGAGACAACTGGGTTCTATTTTTGCCACCACTGCAGGGGGGTAGGAATCGGGAGCAAGAGGCAAAGGGAGAGAGTGAATGACCCGTTACTTCTTCTGTAAAAAGAAATATTCAGGCTCCTCTCTGGAGGGTTCAGGGTTATGACTCCTCAATGAATGGGGGAAAATCCTAAATATCCAGGTGCAGTACCAGAAGCAACAGGACAAGAGTGGAAGGCCCTGATCTGAAAGCACTGATGAGATTTGTTGGTTTCCCAGTCAGTGTTAGGTTTTTTTTTAAGCTCCTGACCTAAGGTGCCCATCTCACCTCATGCATTGTGTGGTGAACTGAAGCTGGATACCTAAAACTTAGATCTTGTGAGGTTCAGAGCACCCTAGACCCTCTCTGGACCTGATCCTAATGTGTGTCCTGTTCGTATCTGATGAGGGAGGATAGACTGGCCTGCCTGAGAGCCAATGCCATCTGCAGTCCATGCCATCAATAAGAAACTAATGCTAGGCTAGGTCCAGTCAATCGTAAGAGCAACCTGGCCTATTTCAGAGTTCTTTGAGTGACAGGTCTGCCTTTGAGCAGGGCTGGAATATGAGAGCTCCTGGCCGTCCTTGTCTTTCTTTGCAACTTGGGGTGCAACTCAAGACCATAGCAGAGCTCTGTCAAGCCTCCTAAGGCTGCTGTGGTCCGGGCAGATCCTGTGTCTGCTGCTGCCTTTGGAGGATGCAGGCCTGGAGCTGGCTGACCCGAAGCTGCGCACCACAGTGGCTGCTGCTGGTCCTTGGCAGGAGGCTTTGCCCTCCAAAGCTGCATCCTGCTGGAAGCACGGCTCAGGGAAGACCTGTGCAGCAGACAAGACTCATCTGCTTAGCTTGGATATTTAGTCAGGAGGGGAACATTTTCTGTGTCAGGCTGTGTCCACAGGCAAACAAGATGTCAAACTGGGTTGCCAGGACTTGGTGCCTGATTTAAGCCCAGCTGAAATGGGGATGTTTTTTCAAATCAGTAGTCAAATGCATTGGAGGCAAAAAAGTGAGATAAATTTTGTTTATAAACTTTCACTTTAACAAAGATAAGTAAATTTGCTTTTCCTGCTTTTTGCTTCTTATATATTTCTCTAAATGGGGATCCTATCACAGATAGGCATTTCACAGATATGAAGGATGGAGTAATAGTGCAAAACCTGGCATTACATCCCCCTTATTTCCCATCCTATTCCCATAGGGGTTTAGGGAGGAACTGCACCAGACACAGCATTTGGCAGGTCTTTATTTTTTTGTGAGCCCAGAAAGCTGTGTTTCTGTTCAATCCTGATGAGGCTGGTGTTGAGGAATTTGCCACCAGTGAAAGGGTTAGCTTTGGGGGCAGGTGAGGCTGCAAACATTCACCGTTCCTCCTGGATGAGCAAGGAAGGGGCATGCACAGTAGCCTTATTTAACCTGTGTGCTGCCCCTCAGACAGCGTGACATCAGGCCTGCTGTGATGGCAAAGTAGCACTTCTGACTCTCCCTCTGCAAAAATAATTAGGATATTCTGCTGCTGCAGGGACTGGGGCCAAGCAGCAAAGACAATCTGCCTTTGAATGCAATCAAATGCCAATTTCTGTGCCAATGACTGGGGTGGGGGAAAGGCTTGGAGGACAATGTGAGAGCTGGCAGCATGTCTGGCTCTGGGGCTGGACAGGGTTCCATCCTGCACCCAGCAGCTCAGCCACTGCTCCTGCATCCACCCAGGAAAGTGATGGGACATTTCAAGAAGTTTTGTTAACTGGAAACTTTTGATCTTCTGGTATTTAAAAGATGCCCAAACTGTTATTGTGGCTACTAGTGTTAACAATAATAATCACAGCAAATTGTAATCAGGGTAATGGTTTCCTTGAATTATCAGAGGCAATAAGCAATGGGAAAACAGCAATGTTCTAGTATTATCATGTTTGTTTATGGTTTAAAATACATTCAGGACAGATTAATTTTCTTTTTTGGGCTGAAGAAAAGAAGGTTTACAAATACTGGGCCTGAGTACCTGTTAGACCTCTTGCTGGTCTCTGTCCAAGCTTGGATCCAACCACTATTCACTGTCAAGGTGAAATTCCCAGCTGCAGCAGTGCTGGAAATTTGCTTCTCATTCATTTTTCCTCTAGACCCAGGAATGAAATAACACAATCAAAAATGCATCAAAACAAGCCTGGAAAAATATTTGCTGTAGTATAGAAAGCAGGAGACAAGAAACCTCATGAACCACAGCAATTTCTGTGTTTATGTACTCAAATCAAGTAAAATTTGATTGGAAATGTATATATTATTTCTTCCAGACTCATTTTTCTGCAGCAGTTGAACTACGACTTCATTTGGTATAATGCCTGTGTGCTTTTTTCTAAGACAGGTCTTTTTTTTACTCTCTTGTAAAACAGGGAACAGTAATCTCTTACACACGATGTGATTTATTGTCCCAGCTGCTGTTAAACAACATAGGCTTACAGTCAAATCAGTCTGCTGAATAAAATTATTAGTTGAATAAATCTGAAGAATGAAACTCAGTGAAATTTCTCACCAACATTGCAGTTTCCTATCTGAATAAAGCTCTCTTGCTCAGACTTTGTGAACAGCTGAGTCCAGAGAGTACGTATTTTACAACCCCAGCATTAAATATATTATTTTTCTCAAGAAGAGATCCTGATTAAACAAAAGCAATTGAGTAGATGATTGCTGGCATTTGCAATGAGAAAAGAGTAGAGTGGTCAGTTAGAGCCACCCTGCAACATATGTTTCCCAAGGAGCAGTGCATCCCTCACCCAGATGTGCCCGCTGATAGCTGCCCAGGTCTCTGATGCAGGGAATGGCAGGAATCTCTTGGTCCCACCAGCCTTTCTCCAATTTTATATCAAGGCACCTAGGTATTCTGGTTCATGGCCTGTACTGTTGGAAACTGGGTTGCTGAGCCACTGTCATGTCTGGATGCCAGCGCTGGTCTTGTTTCCCTGGTACGTTGAGGGATTTACTGCCTTTTCAGTTGTTCAGGGATGATCATTACTAGTCTGTTCTTCTGTCAGGTACAAAGATATCTCACCAGCCCAGCAGATCCAGCCAATAGACAGCTGGTAGACAGTTGTAGTCCCAATTTTAGAGCTGAGGATGGAGGCAAAGATGACTCTCCTGCCATCCCACACTGAATACCGTCCCATGGCTGATCACAGACCTCCTAGCCCCTTACTTCCCAGCCCTGTTGACTCCCGTCCCTTTCCCTTGATTAGTCTTTCTCATGGTTTAACACTGCAAAATGCTCACCGGAAAACAAGAAACCCCCAACCATTCCTGTTCACAGCTGACAGAGAAGCCAGGCTTTGCCCCCATGGAGTGTGTTGGGTTCCTATCCAGGGGTGGCTGTGGGGGTGGTCCAACCTTGCCTCAGCATGGTGGCAGGGGTCTCAGACAAACCTCCCACCATGCCACAGGAGAGGGCTTTGAGAAAGGAAATCCTTTGGTAAGCAAAGGGATTAATCACACCTCGGGGTGGGAATGGCAGATCAGAAGCTCAGAACAGAAAGAAAAGATGGCTTTGGTTGTAAGGGGATTCATAAAGTCATCACTTGGTAAGAAATCCAGCACCTGGGGAAGGGACATGTTGCTGGGAGGGGGAGAGCTACAGAGGCTTTAATTTTCATGTGTTTTTCTTGGACCACAAAGCAGAGATCATGCACGGGATGCTGTGCTCCGGCACGGCTCTGCCACACTCCAGCTGCTAAGAAATGAGTTTCATACTCATGTTCTGCCCATGAACCTCTCCCTGGGGGATAAATCCTCACCCTCTTCACAGACACCCAGACTGGGAGTTGTGCCCTCGAGCCAAGATAAAAGCATATTAACCGAGGTTGTCTGTGGGTATAAGTAAAAGCAAAAGATCATTCGTACAACTGTGACTCCTCCGTGCTGAGGGCCGAGCAGACCTTTGCTCTGTTTCCCTGAACCCTCAGAGTAATGAGGAGGATTTACATGGTAAAGCAGCAATGGGTATCTCACAGGCACAGAGATCGGGGATGTAGCTGCTTGGAAAATTTCAACGTGAAACTGAAAAAAAAAATTCATAAAAAAAACAAACTGCAGATTAGGTTTCAGCCAAAACTGTCAATTATTAGGGGGAAATGTTTCAAAAAAGCAAATGATGAAAGAGTTATTGTTTCCTATGAAAATGTAAGAGAAAAATTCCAGGGAAGTTTTTGCCTAGTCAAAAATCTACTTTTCTATTAAAAAATAATAAGAAAAAGATCAGATCAGGCAACTCCTCCCCAGCCCTAGTTAGGCCCAGCATTCCAGAGAGGACCGTATCCACTAGATGTCAGTCTATTGCCATGCAATAAAAACAAATGAGCCAGAAATGTCATCGGGAGTTTTTCAGGATGAGGATATTTCCACTGAGCTGTCTTCTGTTAAAAGGGTTGCCAGTAACTCCTTAATTTCTATAAAATTCCTCAGCTTTGGATTTCCAGATTTTTTTCAAAGCAATTGCAACACATTCTTCCATGGACTATGCCAGCCAGATATTTTTCCACTACCACATCTAACCCCCGACTGACCTTTGGTTCACCAGATCTTTCAAAAATTTCTCAGCAGTGTCTGAACAGCATATAACAGGACTTAAATCCCCTGCTAACTCCTCCACCTCTCACACCTCCCCTTTCAGTTCCTAGGGTTACTGTTTTCCTAGGGACGGAGAAAAAAGTGCCTTACTTAGCTGAGATACGCATGCACAGCAAAAAAATTTTTTCTGCAATATTTTACATAGCTGAAATGAATGCTTTTCTCCCTGAAAACAGCATGTGAAAACACACAGGGTGTATTCCATGAAACATGGCATTTAAAACAATTCTGTGATTGTCCTGCTCTCAGCAATCATTATTTTTGGGCTGCAAAGTCCAAAAAAGCCATTGAAAAGAATAGCTTCAGAAATGGGTATTCTTCCCACCACACATGACAAATGCTGTGAGGCTGTAAATTGCTCACATGGACTTTCATTCCCAAAGTGACTTTTGTGGGATTTGTGGCAGTTGCATCCCAAGAAAATGTGGCCATCAGTTTTTACATGTTGTGGTCTGTGTGGTAGACTGTTTCAGTATATTCTGCTGCTTGTGTCTTCATCAGTATTGTTTGTGCCTTCTTCAATATCGAGTGTGTTCCTAGAAAAACATTTAAGATTTACCTCTGGCATGGAATACAAAAGGAGAAATTACTTCGACCCCAGATCGAAAAGGTACTTTCTTTCCTAGCTGCAAAATTTTAAGTTTAGGAGGCTTGTTCACATGCTTCCCCTACTGAATTAGAAACTGAATTTTCAGAAGATCGAGACTCCCTTTCACATACACATATGACTATAATGACAAGGGCAGTTCAGATTTGCAGAGGTTTTTCCATGACAAGCCAGCTTTTCTGAATAGCACATAGAGGAGAGTGGGCAATATTTTAAGTACAAAAGCTGCCAGGCCATCTGGGTTTCAGCCTTTTCTTGCTGACCAGTAGTGATTCCTTCATGCTCAGAATAAACCCTGTGTCTTAAGAAAAGGTACAAAAATATTTCTGAAGATGGCTTTTTGTTTTGGTACAATTAATTTGCACCCAGTAATTGCAGCTGAATTTCATGGGCTTGCATAGCTCATGCAATTTGTAATACTGGATTATCTGGAGACAGATAATCATAGAATCATAGAATCATAGAATTTTTCAGGTTGGAAAAGACCTTTAAGATCATTGAGGCCAACCTTATCCTAAACCTATTACCCTATTTCTGATGACCCACCACTAAACCATGTCCCCAAGCACCACATCCAGATGACTTTGAAACACATTCAGGGATGGTGACTCAACCACCTCCCTGGGGAGCCTGTTCCAGTGCCTAACAACCCTTTCTGTAAAGAAGTTGTTTCTAATATCCAACCTAAATCTCCTGTGATGCAACTTGAGCCCATTTCCTCTTGTCTTGTCATCAGTCACCAGTGAGAAGAGACCAACCCCACTCTCACTACAACCTCCTTTCAGGTATTTGTAAAGAGTGAGAAGGTCTCCCCTCAGCCTCCTCTTCCCCAGACTAAACAGCCCCAGCTCCCTAAGTCATTGCTCATAGGGGATGTTTTCCAAACCCCTCACTCGCTTTGTTGCCCTTCTTTGGACCTGCTCCATCACCTCAGTGTCCTTTTTGTATTGAGGTGCCCAAAACTGAACACAATGCTCGAGGTGGGGCCTCACCAGTGCTGAGTACAGAGGCAGGATTACTTCCCTAGTCCTGCTAGTCACACAATTTCTGATACAAGCCAGAATGCCATTGGCCTTCTTGGCCACCTGGGCACATTGCCAACTGTCAATCCATACACCAAGGTCCTTTTCTGCCAGGCAGCTTTCCAGCCACTCTTCTCCAAGCCTGTAGCGTTGCCTGGGGTTGTTGTGACCAAAATGCAGGACCCAACATTTGGCCTTATTGAATTTCATACAATTGGTCTCAGCCCATTGATCCAGTCTGCCCAGGTCCCTCTGTAAAGCCTTCCTACCATCCAGCAGATCGACACGCCCTCCCAACTTGGTGTCATCTGCAAATTGACTGATGGTGCATTCTATCTCCTCATCAAGATCATTAATCAGCTGGAAAAAAAAATAAATTTAAAAAGCATGTATCAGATTTGTATTTGCAACATTGGAAAAATCAGAAAGATAAAAAGAGCCCTCTCAGTCGTAAAAGTTCAAAGACTCACTCACCTTCCTTACAGAGAACATGAGTGAAAATTGAGAAACGTACTACCTCATATCAAATGCCCTGCTGAACTGCTAGATAGTGAGCATCAGACCATGCTTCATAGTAGTGGTCTCAGGAGAGACCAAGGAAAGGTTTTGGGTGACCATCGGCCTTATGCTGGTAATGAGAGGAACATATTTGATTACAAATACTGAATTTTCATCTTCCCCTGAAGAAGCTGCTGTGACAGAGCTGTACAAATTGAACCAGTTTTTTGTTTCTGAGAGAAGTGACTAGCATTACAAAGAGGTGTAAACAGGTTGTTAATAAATTGAGTCTCTTGGGGTTGACTGGAGTTCAGTGCCGAGAAAGTTGTCAGTAACAAGGCCAAAGAAGCTGAACACACATAGCTCACTTAAAAGGAGCCTGAAGAAATCAGCAGCAAAACTTTGGGAGAAAGCACTAGCTAAATACATGTTCTGATTTGCAAGCACTATTTCCAGGCACATTTGTCTTTCATTTACAAGTCTTGTTTTGCACATGGGCTCTGTCTCACAGGTGTAGTGTGTTCCAGACAGCAGAGATCAAACAAAATTGGCTGAATCTGCCTATTGAGACTTAACACATGATGTATGCTGGAAGGTATGATACAACACCTTTGGTCCTCTGTAGTTATTCATAAGTTGGAACACTTAAAGAGGTTCACTGAAAAACTGTTGTTTAATTTGTTCTATCCTAACACTTACCTTCAAACCATCACTAGGATTTTCCCTTTAACTGCAACAGTTTATGTGAGCTGTGATCTCTCAGGTGGGTCTTTACTTTTCAGCTGGTCTAGGACTATTAGACCTTCTGCTGGTGAGAATTACTTCACCCAGGTCTTTGGGAACACACAGAAATCAAGCAGTTAAAACAACAAGGGAGACAAGCCAACCTCACTCTATCCCTGTGCAGTTTCACTGCTACACGAGCCCTGGGTTAAAGGGTCACTAGAAAGCTTTAACTGTTCTCACATAATAGTCCAAGTCCCTCTAGCAGATGGGAAATAATAGTTCTTTTGGCTTCCAAGTTTGTTCAACATGCTGCAAAGCAACATTTCCTTTTTAGCTAGAGGGCAAGGCTAGGCTTTGCATGTAAAATTACCTGGGATAAGGCTCTCTCAACACAGTTACTCTGGGCTCTTCCTTTGACTGAAAATGTATTGCTTCCTTTTACATAATTTTCTTTTAGATTTGGCTCTGGGGCTAAGAAGTACGGAAAAGTTTACTTTATTTAGAAAGTACTTCTTAATAAAAACAACAGAAAAAAATCCAAGCTTTTTTTTACTTTTTTGACCACTCACATGGAAAGAATCTGCTAGAAAATCTGTTGCTAATAATCCCTCTATGTAAGCTATCTTTAGGATTTATTCTGATACCCCTTTCCCTGAAGAGTATCCTTAAAATAATGGGAAGGCTTGTATGTTCCCACAGTCCTAGAAATTATGTGGTGTGGGTTTTTCGTCATGCTAAAGCCACCTCAACTTAGATAGTTGAAAGAATAAGGGTCAGGTGAAGATTCTTCTTTGAAGGACCCAGCAGTCCTTCGAACTGTGCTGTGATGAAAGATTAACCATAATCATGTTCTTGTACAGAAACCCAAGAAATGTTTCAGCCCAGGGACGTAATCTCCCCAGGTAGCAATTTATTTAAAAATGTTGTGGAAGGATTCTTTGGGACAGACACTGGGAAGTGCACTTGCAGCCCAGAAAGCCAGCTATATCTTGGACTACATCAAAAGAGCTGTGGTCAGCAGGTCAAGGGAGGTTATTGTGCCCCTCTATTCCACTCTCATGAGACCTCATGTGGAGTAATCTGTCCAGTTCTGGAGTCTCCAATGCAAGAAGGACATAGAGCTGGTGGAGTGAGTCCAGAGGAGGGTCACAAAGATGATCAGAGGGCTGGAGCACCTCTCCTGTGAAGACAGGCTGAGACAGTTGGGGTTGTTCAGCCTGAAGAAGAGAAGGCCCCAGGAAGACCTTATAGCGGCCTTCCAGTACCTGAAGGGGCCTACATGAAAGCAAGAGGGGGACATTTTACAAGGGCCTGTAGTGAGAGGACAAGGGGTAATGGATTTAAACTGGAAGAGGGGTAGATTTAGGTCAGATATTAGGAAGAAATTCTTTAGTGGGAGGGTGGTGAAACACTGGAGCAGGCTGGCAAGATAAGTTGTGGATGCCCCATCCCTGGAAGAGTTCAAGGAGAATTTGGATGGGACTTTGAGCAACTTGGTCTAGTGGGAGGTATCCCTGCCCATGGCAGAGGGGTTGGAACTAGATAACCTTTAAGGTCCCTTCCAACTTAATTCATAGAATGATTCTGTGATGACAGATGAATACTACCAAATGATGTTCCCTGAGGTTAGGAAGGTGCCATGTACCTGCAGGCAGACACTGTGATTCTGCAGGCTACAGAGGCAGAAGGGAGCGGTGGGGGAGTGGAGTGGAACATTTTATGCAAAAGCTGTGATCCACTGCTAAGATATTAACTACAAAACCCCTTTGAATCAATTTACTGGGAAAAGGAGGTAGAAATATCTGGATAGATCCTTAAGAATGAAGCAAGTTGCTCTGCCAGGAGAATTTGCCTTTAGACAGCTGGAAAGAAACATGAAAGGGGCTGACTAGCAGTAACTTTCTGTCGAAGTCAGGCTGAGGGAAAGCTTTCATGTCTGGACATCAAAGATGCCTAAGAGACACAAGACAAAGTTGAGAGAGTTTTTCAAACATTGTTCTTGCCCTAAGCAATGCTTGGCAGACTAAATATGATTCTTTTTCAAGGTGTGAATTTAAGTTAGTATTCAGGTCTGAGATATGACCTGAAATGGGGTGTGTAGTATCTGTATTACTGCTTATACTCATTAATCCTACTTATTAAGATTATATTATCATTTGGTAACAGTAGTCCAGGGCAATAAAGAGTTTAAGGATGAGTTTTCCATTGCCAGGGCAATGTTTAGCAATGTTATCTTTTATGAATTATAATCGAGGAATCAACTGTTCCTTCTGAGAACTTTTAGAATGGGAGATTGGGACACAAGCTCTAAGAAGGTCACAAAAAGAAACGAATGGGATTGTTTTACCCATATAAAAATAACAGGGGAATGTCAAAATTCAGCATTATTGGCAGCCTCAGGGCACACTGCTGCAAGTCAGTGTTGCTGGGGTAGTGCAGGGAGGTTTGGACCATGTCGGCTTGCACTTTGCCGAGTTCTCATCATTGCTTATTCATTTCTCACTTTCCAACATAATAAAGCCAACATTTTTCATATTTGGATGGCAAAGTCCAACTGAGTTAATTAAATCAGAAGTGAGCAGGATACCAAGTGTTTTCATAGAGTGTGTAAATTGTGGGTTTTTTGCAGGGAATTTTGTCAGTATGCTCTGTTTGAAACACGGAAAAAAAATCAAAATGTTTTTCTATTTTCCCCCCTGTTTTTAGTGTGAAAGATGAGTAATGCCCTTCTGACTGTGCCATCTTTGTCAGGAGAGGTGTGGCAGCTCCTCACGGTTTGTGTCTGACTAGATAAGGCACAACAGAGCAGCCTGAGGGTTAAGACAGCCATCCAAATTGGGGAGTTTGGCAAGTTATTACACGTCATCTCAGCCACAGTAATTCTGTGGATATTTCAGCATGTGGCAATTCTAAATTACTGTACTATAACTCCAGCTTCTTTCATTGCAGGCTGAGAGATCTGTATAATCCAAATTTATAGTTGTCTTCTGTACTGACTTTGCTGGGAGAGTCACAATACAAGGACAATGGGATTTTTGTGTCACATACAAATGATATGGCTGTGACGTGGTTATGAAATATGCCTTCTGCTGTTCAAAACTTGATAGTAGGTCAAGCTCTGCTAACAGGTTGTTTCTACTTGAACTGAGCCAGCCCAGTTTTTACCTCTAAGCAGATCTCCTTTCAGCTTCCACTTCTTGTGGCTGCTTTCCTTTCTCATACTAGTGTATAACCTTGCTAAGTCAGACCAGATTTTATTGTGTGAGGACTGAGAATAGCTGGTAAATACTGGAGATAAAGGCTTGTGTAGCTACGACATTACTCCTCCTGGAGCTGCTGCAAAGGTGATGTTTTTCCCAAAGGCTGATAGCAGAACCAGAAAGGATGAGTTTGTTTGCTTTGAACAATGACAGCAGAATTTGAACCCTACGAACTTAACTTTGCTGTGCCTTTTTAGTTTGTTTTTGTTAACAGCTTTTTCGGTCAGGTGACTACATTTTAAAATTGACATTATTTAGTGAATCTTACTGTATAAGAAATGAAAAATATTTTAGGTTTCTATCTGAAATAGTGAGATGCACAACTTCTCAAAACTGAAGTTTGTTTTTCTTGCCATTAGAAATATGATGACGTTATTTTTTAGCTCTGTGATCTCTGGTTTTTGCACATGGTTATTCATCAACAAACAGTACAACCCATTCCCATTGCAAATAACAGTGTTAAATTTTGAGGCTCTCACAACACGACTGCATGAGAATTCAATGAGGTCAAAACATAGCAAGCAGCTAACTGATTCCCTCAGGTAGCATTAATGGAGAGGAAACTGAACTGCCCACACACATTAGACAGTTTTCCATGGATTTTCCATTAAATGTTCTGTCAGTTTTCTGAATTTTTCTTTACTTGTTGAAAGCAGCCAAACTAATATTACAGAACAGAAGAATTAGTTAGAGGTGAGAGAATAGTACTGTGGGACTTTCCTTCAGGTTTAAGAGTTCCTCCTTTTTTTTTTTTTTTCCCAGTTTCCCAGCCAACAACAAGATAAACTGATATGTGCCTCAGTGCTGCATGCAACGTTGTAATGTCTTGTAGGACTAGGAAAAATGTTTTTGTGACATACTGAAAAAGTATTTTGGTGTTCTGTCTTTTTGTCTTAAATCTGTATTGTAAATATTGCTGGAGGAATCAAGTCAGTAGGGGATCAGTTTAGAGAATAGTTGCTACTGGTGCAAACACCAAGCATCAAAAAGAGAGTGTGAATGGGTGGAGATGTCTAAAGATACCCGAAGGGAAATCTTTGAGTATGCACTGCAGTTATGTTTAAAATACACTTTTAATCTGCTGTCACTTGGTGATGCTCTTGAGTTGTATTTCAGCTTTGGAACAGATAATTGGCAGAGGGAATGTATTACTTAATTGTTCTTCCATTTTCACTCCTCTTTCTCAGCTGAATCCTGAATTTAGGCTAGGGTTCCACTCTACACTCCTGAGCTCTCTCCTAGGTCTCTCCTGCATAGACTCGATGAACAAGACCAGACTCAGTGTGGGTTCTTCTGAGCCAGAAATCATCAGGAGGTGGGATGCACCTCAGTATTTCCAGCCATATAAAATATTAACTGAAAATTAGTGGTTCAGGCTCTCTTCATTGTTGCTAGAGAGACAGAAGCCCTTCCAGAGAGTACTTCATCTCAACTCATCATTAGCCATGTAGCCAGCTCTTCTTTGACCATGGAAGAAACCTACAGGACTATTATATACTAGATACCCATTTTTTTGGGCTGCTCCCTCCTAAGTTCCTTTTCTGTTTTTTTTTTGACCCTGTGAGCTAATGCAGCCTCATGCTGCATTCACAGCACAGCATATCTGGGATCTACCTGAGATACAGCAGAGAGCACATCATGCTATAGAAACCAGCATGAGGCATATGACCAAATATTCAGAGGTTTTTTTCCAGTATCTCAACTGTAATAGGAATCTAAGGAACTAAACTATTTCTTGAAACGATGCTAGAAGTAGCTGCATCAGCTCTGCCTTGGTATTTCCAAGACTTCTCTTCATGCTGCCTTCTGTGGATGCATTGGGAACCTGAGTCTTCTGGGTTATTAGATTGATAAAATAATCTCATCAATTCTGACTTGTGTACAAGGCCAGAGAACCCAGTCACATTTTATTTTTCAGCATATAGGTCTTTCGCTAGCACCTTTTCCCTCAGATGGGCATGATCTTTAACATGTTGACTCCTTGGATTTAAAAATTATTGTAAAGCATAAATACTTACATGTGCACTTTCTGTTTTGTGTTTGAACAGTGTGAACAAAGGAAGCTATCCTTGTGATGCCAGAAAATATGTCTTAAATAACTGGTGTTTATAAGAAAATGGCTGTAAGTTACACAACTAATGATCTTGTATTTATGGGAAATCAGTGGGAAAGAGGTGACTCTTAAACCAGACTCAAACATGGAAGTCTTTTTTATGGGCAATGTTCTGTTTTGTCAAAGCGTATGCTTGAAAGCTGTGAGTTAGATGTTATTTGTTTCTGTGGCCTCATGGTCTGACTAATCAGAGAGGTTAGAATTTGTGGACTGGTTTTCCTTCAACTCCATGTATGTTGGTGTGCCATTTGTCTAAGCATGTTTTTTCAGAGTTTATTCTTGATCAGCAGCAATTGAATGTGATGTAGCAGACACTGTCTGGACTGAATGCTGCATTTATGTTGCTGTGAGATCTCAAGTAAATGCTATTGGAAAGTTGTATTAACTGCTGTAAACAGTGGAAATACCAACAAGGAAAGTAAATTAAATTCAAACGTTTTTTTAACACTGTCACATCCTGAGAGTTGCTTAAACCTGGTCAACTGTACAGGGATGTAATGGAAATAGAGTGCAGCAACAAGGTGGAAAAACCTACTGAAGAACTGCTGATTCTCCATCACCTGTATCTGAGGAATTTTGTTCTTACAGGCAAAAAGATGCTCTAAGGGCAGCTTGTAAGACAAATGCAGCCTCCCAGGGCTCAGGGCATCGATGGCTGAGCCACTCCCACCGTTGAGCTGTCAGTGAGGCTGACCTGAATTTGGAGTTCTTCTTTTTCCCCAGTCTGTGGGGTACTGATCAATGTTGCTGCCATATTTGCCACTGTGGTATTTTCAGATCCCACCTTAAACTTGACTGGTTACCAGTGAATACCATGGAAGGTCTGCAAATTTCTACTGCAGAAAACTTAATTGTTTGAGTCAAATTTGGGATGAGTAGATTGAGAGTGAGTTGGTACAATAACTTTTTTAGCAACAAATTCAGACTGTCTTCTTCTGGAGATTCGTACACCACATGAAAGCATTTCATTGGTGCCTTGGTACAGTTACATCTGACCTACAGGGGTCTTTAGTGATCTGGGAATCAAGCTGTGTGGATTTTATTCCTGACTTGCTTAGTAAGTCTAAGCATGTGAAAAAATGGAGGCTATGGGTAAACTGTGGAGCTCAGGGTACTTCACAGCTCCCTGCAGCAGGTAGATGTCACTTGTGGTTCAGCCCCATTTAGGACAATATCTGTATGAATGGCACTGCTCCTTCACCTTGCTTTTCATTGGAATTGGTGGCTGGTAGGGAGCTATGGATGACTGGGGGCCAGGATTGTAAGGCATTGGGATGTGCTAAATATACTAGGACTGGAGCCCAGACACCCCAATTCTTTACTCAAATTAATCAATGAAACTGCATTCTTTGAGCTTTGAGCTGCTACTTAATAACTGTTAATGGCAGATCTGCTAAATAGCTTGGAATATACTGTGTAGTCACTAAAATGAGTGATTTTGTGGCAAGTCAGGAGGTAATGGTGCTTCTGCCAGCAGCTATTGGTGTAGAAGACCAGATATAGCCTGTAGTTATCTATGCTACAGTTTTGCATCTCTTGTTCAAATGCTGTGGTGTCTTAAAGCCAGCTGGGTCTAGTGGAACAACAAAGCTGCTGCACCTTGAAGGTGGCCTGGGGAACAAGATGCTGGCTCAAAACCACAGATGACTGAAAGGTATTAGAGGGTTCATAGAATGTGTAGGCAGTAGGGAAATTAATGCCTTGAAAAGGTAGCTAAGTCAAGAACAAAGGTGGCACAGGGTGTTTCTTCCCAGGAGATGCAGATCTGGTCTGAGTGCCTCAGCCTACGTGCAGGATCACCCCATATTTTACTGGGTCATTTTGCCCCAAGGTCCCTCACAATGGAGCATTGGGACACAGTGGCCTGACTGCAGTGATGTGTACTTAGAGATATTTCCATGAGATTGACCCTGTCTTCTGCAATTTCTGGGTGGATGACCCTGAACATAAATTTCCGTAATTAGTGGGTCATTTTAACCCTAACTTTCTTTTCTGTGGAATCACTGCCTAGCTGAGCTTCTGTGCAGCTTGTTATGCCTAGGCAAGAGCATAACACTATTCTTACTGAAGTGCATTGTAATTTTTAAGGTCCCTTTGATAGTTGTGGGACAATGAAACCTCTGAAATACATCAGCATAGGGGCTTTTTACAATGTGATATGCACTCATATTAGACATTTCTGTGTTGTTGATTCAACATTGCTGTAAATCTGTATGCTAAACTGATTACAAATCCTATCTATCTTGGCATTAGTTGCAGACTAGTAATCCTGTTGGAGGCTTTCAGCTGATGTCATGACACATACCTGGACTGAAGTAAGTAAAAATGTTTCAGTGATGCTGGACTGGTTTTCTGACATAAACTTGGTTTAAACAGCTTTCAAGATCTCTTGAATTTTAGTAAAATGGAAGTTGGGAACTCTTTCAAAAAGCAGAGAGATGTTTGATAGCATTAGCCACAACAAAAGCTGGTGTTGCTAAGAGAAGAAACCACTAACAGGCATTCTGCTCTTCATTGCAAAGCAGATTATATGTGTAAGGCAGCACAGTACTTAGGTCAAAGTTTTGCTCTAAGGAAACCTCTGCCTGACATACATTACAACACTGGTTCTCAGTTTCAGCACCAGCTTTTACTCCTTGATCTGTGAAGAAGGACTATTTGTTCATTCTAAAATCTACCATGCAAGTAAATTCGTAAAGTTATGAATCAGGGCTGCTTTAGCAAGAAAATGAGGTATGGTTGAAGCAAAGTTCTCTGCAAGGCAAAGTGGAAAGCATGTTTCTTATAGCACTGGGCAACTTCAGGTGGCATTGGTGGCAACAGCTTCAGGATCTTCCTGGAGAGGAATAAGACATAGGAGATGTCTGTCTCTCTGGGCTGCTCTAAGCATGATAGAGTTCCACTGCAATGTGTAAAGAATTCCTGCTAGGATATTTGCCTGGAAAAGAGAGTGTTTTTACCATCTTGAGTCTAAATAAAAGAAATGTCTCATCTTGTACAAGAACTCATCAGAGTTTGGAGAACAAACATACAATTTTCTTGAGCAAGTAATTCTTTGACCAGATGACTGAAATTTGAAATTCTGGCCATGCTGTTGATACCACCCACATTTTAGGAAAAAAAAAATAGGAAAATGCAGGGTTATAGTATTGATAAGGAATAAAACATTTCAGAGTTCTATTAATTTATGCTTCCCAGCTTTATGACAGATATTTCTTTCTTGTGCCTTGAGTTATTCTCTGCTTTATTTCCATGTCTCTACTTTATTCTTGAAAATTTGCCGTAGTGGTATGTTTTTCTATGTCATGGTATTTTTTTTGCCCAGATGTTCCCCTGTCTATGTTACATCCTGCTGTCACTCTCAGGCTATCTTTGGTTACAGATATATCACTTGCATTTTCATGTACTTTTACACAGTACCACAAATAACCCCAGAAAAAAATACACTGTTGAGAGAGTAGAGTGTAGGTTGCACAAGGTTATCCACCTCTGTGCTCTCCTGGTTACACAATCTGGCTTTTACAGTTCTGTACTGGCGGTGGTTTAAGACCTTTTTTCTTCTCTTTTTTTTTTTTTTTTTTTTTTTTTTGTCTTTGGACAAACCCTTCTTATATTGAAGTCAATGACAAAACTAATTTAATTATAAATATTTCTCTAAAATCCATGGTGCTCTGTGAAGGATTTACAAAATCCTGTTCAGGGTAACCATCCTGATCCATCATGTCATGCCATGTCAGTGAAATTTGGCTCAGATCCCCTTGAATTCTTCCTGAAAAGCTCCTCTCTCTTCACTGACAGACAAAATCCAATTGGACTGGCTTCATCCATGGCCAAGGTCATGCCTTTATGTGACAAAGTGATTTTCATGTTGACTAATATTGTGAGTTTACTTAGCTGGTATTCTTGGTCAAACTGATACCTGGCAGCAGCTTGGCAGTACCTTAGCAAGTTATTAACAGCTGAAAACTTGGTCAGTACTGGAGTTTACATACTCTAAATGAAGATGGGATGATCAAGAATATTCAGTGTGGACCAGATCACATTACTGCTGTGAAAAATGACAACACTGCCAAGACTCCTGCTAGGAGGGAATATAGTATATCCTGCAAAAGATCCTGCTTTAATTTATTTGATAAATTTGATGGATTTACCATCCAGATAGGTGGTAGATATAAAAAAAGTTAATGTAAATTCTTTCATTATCACAAGCTAGAAAATGCTGGAATCTAGTTGACATTTATAGGAGAAACAGCAGTTAATGATTAGCCAGACAGACTGAAACTGTAGTTTCAGAAGGAAGTTGATGTACAGTTGCTAATGAACACAAAATCCAAATTTAAATTAATGTTGCATTTCCACAGAAGATCTGTAAGGTTCCTGGTATAAAATGGTTTAAAAATAATTTTATAGAACCATTACAAAAAGGATGTGGAGAAGGTCCAGAGAAGGGGTACAAGGGTGATCAGAGGACTGGAGAACCTGCCATATGAGGAGAGGCTGAGAAAACTGGGCTTGTTCAGCCTTGAGAAAAGAAGGCTTTGGGGAGACCTTATTACCATGTTCTAGTACTTAAAGGGTGGTTACCAAGAAGATGGAGGCTCCCTATTTACAAGAAATCACATGGAGAAGACAAGAGGTTATGGGCACAAGTTGCTCCTGGGGAGATTCTGATTGGACACAAGAGGTAAGTTTTTCACCATGAGGACAATGAAACATTGGAATAGTCTCCCAAGGGAAGTGGTAGATTCCCCCACATTGGACAGTTTAAAGTCTCAGCTTGACAGGATGCTGAGCCATCTCATATAAACTATAGTAGTACCTAGAAAGTTTGGACCATATGATCCTTGAGGTCCCTTCCAACCTGGCATTCTATGATTACTATTTAAGTCTAAAAAGGTTGCTAAATTTGTGCTTGAAAAAGAGGGATGTAAACAGTTCTGTGGATTTAATGGCCATTTCAGTACCATTAAAGTGCACTAAGCTTCACTCTTGCTCTTGAAAACTGTTTGCATCAGACTGCTCTGTATGTGTGAGTTCAGAATGTGTGCATGTGATAGCCAGGGAACAAGCATGCCTGGGTTAGCTTGGACACTGCTTCCATTCCACAGTTATAATCAAATGAAAATATGTAGAAGTTTAATTTAAAAAGCGCCATTAAATTGTAAAACATAGTAGCACTAGGACGCAAGCTGTGTAGCAAACCACATGGGAAAGTGATGATTACAATCTTGCATTTCTTCTTGTGGGCTCTGCTGAGTTCATATGACGTGTGCTACCAAAGTATGTCTGTTCTCCTTTCCTCAGTGGAACAAAAGTCTTACAATAGCTGCTTTCCTCTGTATTAGCCACAGTGTTTTGTTTTGCTCTGTGGACATGCCATCAGTCTTGTAATTTGGTTCTGTTTCAGTGCAATGTTTAAGTTCATAGGGTGTCTCCATCAAGACAAGCAGGACTTTCCTGCTGTGTAGTGTGATGGCTGGCAAAGGTGACACAGCAGATCTCAATGGGTTCATTATGTGTGATAGCTAGCTAAAAGCACTTCCCTACAAGATTTATTTATAGATTATAACTGGTAGAGGCTGGACTGTGTAATGGAGTAGATTACTTGATCTCTTGTAAACAATATCCTATTTCTTAAGGGAAGGCATTGAAGAATTACTGGCTGTAACCTTGCAGATTGGCACCATTTCAGCACTTTTGGTCAACTCATAAAGTTGACAGCTTCCAGGGGCAGTGCAAGCAGCACCTTCTATTTTTCAGCATTTCCCCCAGCCTGCTACAACTATAAAGAAAGTCTATGAATGGTTTTATTATGAATCACTGAGCTGATGCCAAGTAAAGATAGACCAGAGCTCTCATCCACCAAAGATCCTAAGGGCTTTCTCAGGACCCTGAAATTCTGGCCTCTTGCAGACTTAGCAACTGTCAAACTGATCTGTCTCACTAGTAAAGGGTGAGAAAGGGGCAGGTCATACAAAATGAGATACTTTACCACCCAATTTGTTCATATGACAAACTGAATTAAACTCTTCTGGAGGGTTATCTGAAGTCTTTATTAGAGAGGCTCACAGCAACAATCTTGGGTAAGCTCCAGGGGGAGCTGAGGTCTAAATCCTGGATGGCAGAGAAGAAGCTGAGGACATGGAAGCCTTGTGGTGCTCGTGTGAGCTTGAGCAGCACATCTGCGGGTAGGCTGTGTTCAATGGGTCACTAATGGCTGTGTTGGAAAGAGAAGAGGCCACCACTCAGGGCACAAAAGACAGGGCTCTGACAGCTTGTTAAAAGGCTAATGGGCCACCTGGACAACTGGCTTGGGGGGGAAGAGGGTTGTCAATGTTACTCTTGAAACCAGGTAAGTGTCCTGGCTCTTTTGGGATGCAGCTTGTGATTCCCAACTTTCCCTTACACACAGGTAGTGGAGCTAGCTCACTTGCTTGTGCACATCACTTCAGCTCTCCTAAAGCTTGGCCAATGAATCCTTTTTTTGGGAGCTTATAGACTGGAGGCCCATCAAAAGGTATTTTAATGCCAGTCCTGTCTCTGTTGGTAAAGATATTATCGCTCTTGGGAAAAAAAATACACTGGTGTATGCTGACATAAACCCATGCACTGTAATTTAGATTTCTATACTATGTGATGTAGCCATTGCATTAATTACACTGCATTTATAATGTGTAGCTATTAGTTGTCTCTCAGTAGGATGTGTTTTGGTACAGTCAAGTCTACACAAAAAAACAGATCTGCATTTTTTAATTTTTCAATATTACTAGCCTATTTCATCAGGAGCCTAAAAATCATGAGTGTGTTAAACAGAAAAGCCATAACATATGCAACTTTCCAATAGATTTTTTACTTTACAGACTGATCAGCAACTAAGCTGGGCAAGAGCCATAGACTTAAAAACTCCTCTGTAACTGAAAGACTGGATTTCACTCAGTTAGATACATGTAAATTCAAAGTAGGTCCAAATCCAGGAACTTCATTTTCAGCATGTGTAAATGTAGACAACAGAGACATTGGTTTTGTCTTGTGAATGGAAAAAGTATAATACTTCTTAAAACAATACCCAACTTTCACATAAGTAAGATTTCTACCCACAGGAAAAAATAATAATGAGAAGAAGACTCACATGCTTTTCTTTCATGGTTACTAGGGAAGTAGACAAAATCACACGTGCACTTGTTCCACAGAAAAAAATAACATTTGGCAGGTTTTAGAAAGAGCTCTAGATGCTAATTTTTGTAGTTATGTACATACTAATCCTACCTCCAGTTAATTGCTGAGATGAAAACTAATTAATTTTCATACCCTGTCACAATTTAAAAAAACCCTCTACTTTTTGCTTTAAGCATCAGAAATGCCATAGCTTAGTGAGATACAAAATTACTATTGCAATGAAGTTCCCAATAAAGTCTTAAAGGGTTGTTTTAGTCCATAACAAGCAAAATTAAAACCTTGGAGAAATCCCTATTATAATTTATTGAAAAAGTGCGGTTCTCTCTGTTGTTGAGCAACCAGGAAAATAAATCTCTAATATGTTTTGACCGTAGAAAAGTTGCTTCAGCTCTCCTTATGCTGTGTCTCTTAGACTTGTTCTGTAGAGAACAAATGGTTTGAAAGAAAGGATAGGCTGGCATGTAGACAGATGCTGAACCACACGCAAGATCTCAGCAAGTCTTTGGTTTTTGAATGTATCAGATTATTCTGAAAGAGACTTTGAGCTGTTTAATCTATCTGCTTGGCTAACCACAGGCTCATGGGCTTCACCATCATTCTTGGCTCAGGTGTTTCACCTGTTCTTACCTCTTCAGAGACAGAGATTCCTTGACCAAGGAGGTGCTGCATTTCAGCACTTTTTTACTCCTAGATTGATTTCAAAATGTCTTTCTCCTTTTCTGGAGTTTCAAACTAATGACTTCTTGTCCTGCTTACAGCAGAAAGCGATTTAATTCCTCCTTCTCTGCAGCAGACATGTATATTAAGACTGATACCATGTCCCCCAGTTCAGACTAAATATCTCCAAGTTCTCTAGATGTATTTTCTGAAAATAATCCTAGTTTTGGTTTTTGTAGGCTTTTCCATATCTTCTCTGGAATCTCTCATTTTGCTAGAATGAAATGCCCTAAAATGTGCTGTATTGTGCCTAGAACAAAATATATTTAGCTATAGTTAATTTTAGTTATCAACAACGTGGAAAAAAGGTAGTTTTTTGTGTCTTCAGTAAGGGTTTCCCTGAAATAAGGTTTAACAGAATCCTCTCTGTCACTCTGTTTCATATTACATTCTCCCTCCCAGACAATAAAAATTGGTTTACGTCTTGGAGACTGTAGTTGAGTAATCATAAAATAAAATGTATGATATCAAGATTAAGGTAAACAAGCTGAAGGCAATCTGGCAATATGATAAACGACTGTTTTTTTGTGAGAAATGGCCAAACAGATAAAAGGGAAAACCCAAGTAAGTGTAAACACAGATGAAAGCCCTAGTAATGGAGTTTTTGTTAACTTTTTTGCTAAAATAATCCTTAGCTATGACATAGAGATTTTTATGATTACCAGAAAACACAATAAGATAGTCTTTGTAAATCATTAGTTGAACAAGTGACCACTGTAGAATTATAATTTCCTTGTTAGTCCATATAAATTATAATTGAGACTCCAGGTTAAGTTGTGTGATTAACTTTTTATTGTTACTTCTTCCTGAGGAAATAATTAAACTCCACAGAATCCAAAGAAAAATGCACAAAATAATAAGTTTTATGTATTCTAGCTACTCTGTTCAGAGTACCTACCCGTTTCTGGATAGTGCTTGGGCACTTTGGTGGATGATAGAGCTCTTGCAGAAATCCACGTGAGTGAGGATGATTCGAAGTCTGGAGGAGCAGTCTGATACCATCCCACTCTTCTTCTTTTCCCATATCTGGTATCTTCTGCTGTGTATTTGTTGGCTGGAGATCATCTCTACTTGATAAGTAACCCCATTTCTCACCACTGTAAAGAGCTTCCATGCATTTCTCTACCTTGTCTTAATAAACGGTGGGCCGTCCTCTGCTAAGGCCTGACTCAGGGAACTCTTGTGGCAGAAGACATTTTTGCAGTCATATGGAAACATGAGAATCAAGTGAAGAAGGGAATTCTCTGAGACTGATCACTTGCTGCCACAGGTGATCATAGATTGACAGTCTAAGTGGGGTTCACAGAACATCTGTTCTCCACTCCACAAACCAGAAGACCACTTCACAACGTCACCCAGCATTGTCAACACTGGATAGTTGAAGCCAAAGGTGAAACAAGCTACAAAAGACTCTGAACTGTTCTACCTGGGAGTGCCAGGTCTAGCCTCAGGCACATCCAAGCTCACAACAGTGCACCCTCTGTAAATTCTTGGTTCCACAGAGAGGGACCTTAGTTGTGTAGGCTAAAAAGGAGCTGTAGAAGATTGTGACTGCTTGCCTTCTATGGAGACTTGGAAGTTGTGGAGCCCAGAGCATGATTACGCTCAGTATAAATGTAGCTTGTGCTAAAGGATTATACTGAATGTCGTGATTTATCTTGTGAACCCTTCAGTTAGTATGTTTGCTGTAATTCTTAAAAGCATCATCAGCCAGAAATCACAAGAAGAGCTACTTTATTAAGGGGTGCTACTGAGATCAGGGATTATGGTAATAGCAGATCTGTAGTCTATTTTGATTTTGCTGTTATATCAGATAAAGGACTGCTCTGTTGGTTCTTTACTCAGCAAATGAACTTCATTCCAGTTCCCTTTATTATACTTCATGATGTATTTGCTTACTGTTGTTTACAGCATGACTAAGCTGACCAAGGCTTTATCATGTCTGCACTGAGAATGCCGTGAAGAAAGCTAGATTGGTTGGTGCTTGTCCCATGCATAGGGAATGTCCCACTGTGGAAAGCCGCTAGCAACTTGATAAATACTTATGCATAGGAAAAAAATTGCTACTCAAAACTGATGACCTTGTAAAACCGTAATTTTTAAACTACACTTTTTATTTTCTCAAAATAAACCTTCTAATCACAGCTTCCATCTTTTTTTTAGCACTTTTTGTCATTGCCAAATGAGTTAGTGTATTCTTATGGCTGAGCATGCCCAGGTCTATGGAGCCTCCAACCCTTTCTAATGCAACTCTGCACCTCAGCTTTTTTTCCTCTCTAAGCACAGGTCTTGGTCATACAAGCGTTCTGGTAATTTGTATGCAGCAAGTGATGAGGGGTTGAATTCTTCTGGCTTTGCTCTTTTGCAAGTTCATAACCACATGCCGTGACTTTTCCAGCCTGCTATGATTTGGGAGATGAGTCAGTCAGTACCAATCAGGAAGGGATGTTTGCACTCTTAAATCCAGTTGTAGCAGTGAGCAGCATCAAGTTTTGCTCCAGCCATCCGAAAAAGCAGCTGCCTCCCACCCAGCAAGTTGTCTGAAATGACCATGCATTCCAGAACAGATGCTTAGAGATGGCATTTTCAAGATCAAAAAAGAATCTTATACTGGTGTTACTATAGCTAGTTGTTGGCTTAATTAGGGCCACAGATACCTCTTTCAGGGTGGAGAATGTTTGTCAAATATCATAGTTTGAGTCTGGGAGTGTCTGTGCTCATTTGACTTTTCACTTGTTGAACTCCCATTCTGCTGTAATGATAAACACAGAGCAAATTGGAATTGATTAGTGAACATGACCTGCAAGTAAAAAAATACAATAAAATGCAGCAATTACTGGAAAATGTCAAAGCATTTTTATGTGGAACCTTTTGGATTATTTTGGTGGCTGTTTGGAGAGCTGAATCAGTGTTGGAGCCAGAGGACAGAAGCATGTAGGCATCCAGGATTAATAATAAATCAAAACACAGGAAGAATAAAAAAAGGATAGTACTTACTTACTGTGGAACTGCATAGTTATGGGCCTTGTTGGGCCTTGTTTCTAGACAACATGGTTAGCTGAATGCTATTTCATTGCCATCTCTGTGGCTCCTGCTGACCTAATTTTCAGAAGAACTGTGTTTTTAAAATAATCTATGATTAATTGTTATTTAATATTATGTTTGAATCTGGTTTTATTTGTTTAGAAAAAAATGCAAAATACATGTAGGAGCACATGGCAGGCAAATCTGACATTTTAAATATAGAACATGTATAATAAAATCACTGTTCATTGATATATTGATTCAATAAGTTTTGCATACAAGCTTAGTTGGCAGAAACTGCATTTTATCTAAACAGTTTTCCTTCTGTCTCATGGCACTATGGGGTGGACTTAATTTTTTTTTAGGGGGGAAGAGATAGACATTTATACAACAGATAAGGTGGATGCTGAATCTGGTAGCCCGACAGAGGTGAGGCTGCATAGCTCCATGGCCTGGGTCCAACCACTAGTGAAGTTGAGGATGTGTTATTCCCAGTAGACACATAAGCACATGCCCACATGTATGCGGTGCATGTATCCACATGTCTGGCCACACAGATTGACACAGGCAGACACCCTCAGCACTCACACGAACACAAAAGATGTCAATGTCATCATCATGTTCCCTCCTCTGGCTGGTCTATTAGTGGGAAATATGTATATATGCATGTACAGTCTGAGTACCCCAGCAGCTGGGCTTAGCTGCTGGGTTGTGTGGTTTCCTGTGATGGGCCTGGGAAGAGCTGGGGTTGCCCATTATTTGAGTTCCCCCATCTGCTGTTGCTCCTCTGCACCCCTTTCCGTGTCTTTGACTTTTCATTGCATAAGCTGACATGTAGTATAGAATTAAAAATCATCTGCTTTGAAATACCAGCTAACAATGGAGTGATTAGGTGCCTGAAGATGTCAATAGAAATCCATGGACAACAGCTGCTGCAGTGTACTTAGAGACAATCTGCAGCAAACATTAGATATTAACAGCTAACTTGCAAGCTACACAAGCAACGTCCCCTCTGCACGATGCAATAAAAGTCCCCAGTAAGCTGTGCTTGTTTTTGCCTTTGCAAGCCTTATGTTTGCTTTAGCTTTCTGCAGAGAAATTATGTGAATTCTGAATGTCCATTAGTCATTTTGCGTCACAACACTTCTGTTTAAAAGGAGCTTCAGGATTCAAAATACTGAGCAGAAAATTTGGATAAAATAGAATAAATCGAAAGCTTTAAGCAGATATTCTAGAAAAACAAAGTTAAGTTTGGCAAAACTGCATCCGCAGATTTGACCTCTATGCCTCCCTGTTTCCTATTCTGAATGTTGAAGATATTACTATAACTAATAATAGCAGTAGTAATAACATAGGGTGTGGTGTCTGGTGAAATAGTCGTGCTCACACAGGATGGTGGCTGCCCAAATTCTTTTCCAGCAGGGTCAATCCTTGAGTAATGCTTGTCAATGCTTTTCTACTGGTTACCCACATAAAGCTTTCTGTTTCTTTCAGAGGTGAAGGATGTGTTTGGAGACATGAAAACAATAGGAATTCCATTAGATCTCACAGAATTTTTCACTTGCCTCCAGCAAATGAGCGAGATGTGAAAGTTTAATGCATGCAGCTGATGTTGCTAAGCCTGAAAAAGATGACTTTCCAGGACCTCTACTACGCTTTTGGGCTCAGGAACATGTTCATGAGCAGTGGAAGGTCATGGCTGACACTGAGCAGCTGGGCCTGTTTTGAAATTCTGTGGTCTGGGAGCAGTAAGATAAACAGCAGCTTAGCAGAGTCCTACTAAAAAAATAAATAGAGTATTTTATCCCCAACTTTTGAACAATTAGGAAAACGTACCATCATGTTGAGCATGGACTTCATTAGTTGTAGTTTTAAAACCTGTCCAGAAGGCCCTGATTTGTGGAAACTTGATTTTTGTCTAGAGGAGGAGAATAGAATGTTTATAGGGTTTAGGTTGGGTATCCCACAACCTTCATGAAAATGGCGGATTCCTTTATATACAGCTGACACCTAAAGTTCAGTTCATGGAGCTGACAGTGTATTCCAGTTAATTGTGCTTAAAGATTAATTATGACTAAGTTTAAAGATTTATCCTGCATTTCCCACCCTTCTGTTTATAGCTTTATACAAATATGGCATCCACAGAGTGCTGATGTCAGAGCTAAATGTGAAAATGCTGGTCCTGAACTAGGGTCCTGTAATTTACCATGTGTACTTGGCCCCTCTTCTCTTTTTTAAAAACAAATGATGATAGCATCTATTGGTTTTCATTTTAATGCACTGGAATTAGTTGTAATATGTTTTCCAAGGCACTGTAAGCAGAACTATACAAAGTTATGCCAAAAAGACTATGAATAATAGATCTGAAGAAAATCCTGGAAATGCATGGGTTCCCACTATCAGACTGCATTAGGCAGAGCTCATTTGGCAAAGTTACTAGGTTTTAGGGAGTATTTATTTTTCTTTTTCTTTGTTCCATGTTTGCTCTGTGGAACCAGAAATCCACGCTATGTATCATGCATTGGATGGGAAATTTGTAGTGTTTTACAGAAGAAAGTAGATTAAAAATACATTTTTTAATTTTAATAAGAACTTGTTGGCTGCTTTGTTAAATGCAAAAGAAATACTTGGAGAAAAGTAGTGTGTAGTTTCTTCTAAACACACGCTATAAAAATGTGTATCTTCAGGCCTTCTCCACAAATAGCTCCAAACGCTCAAGAGACTTCAGAATTATGCTAATTCAGGGAGCTATTAAAACTTAATATTTTTCTATATTTCATACCTTAACTGATTTGGCAAAATGAGGATGTAAGAGATGAAAATATTAAAAAAAATGAAGTGAATTCATTGCCCCTTCCCAAGCCAGATGCCTGTTTATTTTTCAGATTTAAAATTTGGCTTGACAATGAAGAATCACATATATTTTTCTAAGGGGATAAAATAATAAGTATTTGCTAGATTGGGCTTAAATGAAGTACCTCTGAAAAGTTTTCTGGAAGGGGTAAATGCAGACATTTTTTCTCTTTTTTCAGCTATAAGTCAACATGTACACTTTTAATGTTGTTGAGTACTCCCGTGTGTTTCTTTCAGTTCTTAAACAGCATTCTAGCCTAGAATTATAAAAGTTCTTAAGTGGAAGTGTTTTAAACATTAAATATTTGAATAGTGATATAATTACCTAAACCAAAGCAACAAGTTGCAAGCTGAAATTCAACACAGCCTTATCTTGTAAGGAGCTCCAGGTTAGAGGTATTCAATTAGACAACTTTTATCCAGGTTGCTTGAGGTATTTAAATGTTTTCTTTGTTCCCCTTGTTAAATGGCTGTAATTTAGGCTTAAGCAAGTACAAGGAATTGTCATATTGAGAAAATAAGTATATTTTTTCAGAGGCAGAAGTGGTATAAAATATAATACAGATGCATATGCAAATAGACAGACTGAACCGTGCTGGGAGTTTTTCAAGAACTTTCTCCTAGATAAGAAAAACAGGTTCATCCCCTCTAAAGGCAAGGGAAGCAGGCTGAGAAAGAGATCCTCTTGGCTTAACTGTGAGCTTCTGGGTCTGCTCAGAACCAAAAGGGAAATGTACCAGAGGTGGAAAAAAGACAGATGTGGTGCCAGGGGACAGGGTTTAGTGGTAGATGCAGCAGAGCTAGGGTAGTGGTTGGACTTGATGATCTTGAAGGTCTTTTCCAACCAGAATGATACTGTGCTACTGTGATACTATTACATTACTGGTTGGAAATTACAAGGGCATTGCTATGGTATGCAGAGATGCAGTTAGGAAAGCCAAAGCTCAGCCTGAGCTGACATTGGCCAGAGATGTCAAAAACTTCAAGAAAGGGTTCTTCAGTTACATTAATCACAAGCAGAAGCAGAGGAATAATATTGGCCCACTATTAAACAGGAGAGGTGAACTGGTCGCCAACAATGCTGAAAAGGCAGAGATCCTCAACACGTTCTTCACCTTTGTCTTTACCAGTGCTGTTGGATCCCAGGCCATAGGAACAAAAGTCCAGGTTGATGCCAACACTGACCCGCCATCAGTGAAGGAAGAGTTAGTGTGTCAACTATTACAGGAGCTTGACTCATACAAATTGGTGGGCCTGGATGCTATCCAGCCTAGGGTGCTGAGGGAGCTGCTGATGTCATTGCAAAACTGCTCTCCATAATCTTTGAGCAGATCGGAAGATGTCCCTGAAGACTGCAGGAAGGCTAATGTCACCCCCATCCATAAGAAGGGTTCAAAAGAGGACCCAGGTAATTACAGACCCATTAGTCTCACTGCAGTCCCTGGAAAGGTCATGGAGCAAATCCTCCTGGGGACTGTCACAAGTCAACTGAAGCATGTGATTGGGAAAAGCCAACACGGATTTATCAGGGGCAAATCATGCTTGACAAACCTGATCACCTTCTACAACAAAGTAACCTGCTTGGTCGATGCAGGGCGAGTGGTGGACATTGTCTGCCTGGACTTCTCCAAGGCTTTTGATACGGTCCCTCCCGGAGAAACTGACTCAGTATGGCCTTGACAAGTGGTCTGTGCAGTAGGTGGGGAACTGGCTGACAAACTGTACCCTGAGGGTGATAGTAAATAGTTCCTCCTCAAACTGGCAACCGGTCACAAGTGGGGTCTCCAGGGATCGATATTGGGCCAAATGCTGTTTAACATCTTCATAAGTGACCTCGATGTTGGGATCAAGAGCACCCTGATGAAGTTTGCTGATGACACCAAGATGAGTGGAGAGGCCGACACTCCAGAAGGGAGAGCCACCCTCCAGGATGACCTAGACAGGCTGGAGGAGTGGGTTAGCAGGAACCTTATGAAGTTCAACAGGGAGAAATGAAAGGTCTTGTACCTGGAAACACATAACCCAGGAACTCAGTTCAGACTGGGATCCACCTGGGATCCTTGAGGTCCCTTCCAACCTGGCATTCTATGATTCTATGATTCTATGACTCACAGTGGAAGATGCAGCACGTTTTCAGACAGGGAAGTTAAAGAAAAAATTCTCCAAGACCTGATAATTTTGGTTTGATTACTGGTTCATTACTGTGACCAGATCTACAGTTTAAGAAGAGATAACATGCTTTTTACTGTTAATTTGTTACTTTTTAATAGCTGAAGCAGACAGGTAGCTTTAGAATTTGTCAGCATCTGAAGTAAAATATCACAGAATCCACCACCACCAAGGTGGAAAAGCACCACAAATGGCTGTTTCTGCCAAGCTGCTTTCCACAGGTTGTACTGGTGCATGGGGTTATTCCCCTCCAGGGGCAGGACTTCCCATTTCCCTTTGTGGTCATGAGGTTCCTGTCCATACATTTCTCCATCTTGCCCAGGTCTCTGAATGGTGGCACACACAAGTGTTCTATCAACCACTTCTCCTAGTTTTGTAGAGTTTGCAGCCTTGATAAGGGTCCTGTTGCCCAGGTCATTAATGGAGATGTTAAACTATAGTGGCCTCAGTACTGACACCTGGAATATCTCACTTGTGACTGGCCTCTGGCTGGACTTTATGCTGTGGATCACAGCCCTTTGAACCCAGCAGTTTAGCCAGTTCTCAGGTTACCTTGTTGTTCACTTATCTGGTCAGTCTCACTAAAGTCAAGGTAAACAATGTCCACTTCACTTATTCACTGAACTAGTCAACTCGCAATAGAAGACTATCAAGCTACTTAAGCATGATGTCCCTTTGTAAATCCATGCTTACTGCTCCAAATCACCTCCTTGTCTATTATGTGCTTCGAAATGGCTTTCCAGAATTAGTTCTTCTCAGACATTCAGGTGAGACTGACTGGTTTGTAGTTCCCTGGATCCTCCTTCACCTTCTTGAAGACAGGAGTGACATCTGGTTTCTTCCTATCCTCAGGAACCCCTCCCAGTCACCATAATCTTTCATATATGATACAGAGCAGCCTTGTAATGGGATTGGTTGGTTCCCTCAGCTAGCGTTGTGGTTGCACCCCATCAGGTCCCAAGTATTTATGTATATACAGTGTATTTAAATGATTCCTAACATGATCCTCCTCCACTGAGGATTTCTCCATTTCTTCACACCTTCCTACTGGCCTCAGGGACCTGGGATTCCTGAAGTCCAGTCTCACCAGCAAGGAGGGAGGCCAAGAAAACATTGAGTATCCCAAACAGTTTTCCTCTGTGTTCCTTTTGCAATTGATAAAATTGTAAAAGCCCATCTCATTGCCTTTCATATCTCTCGCCAGATTCAATGATAGGTGAACTTCGGTTTTCTGAACCGACACACTCCAGTATGTAGGAGAGGGTGTGTGTGACTTTAAAATTAATAGGGAGTCCAGCCTTTAAAATCCCATCTGATTTCTGGTAATGCAGACTCAACATCATCTACAGACCAGTAATGCTTTGTGTAAGTATGGTAATTTCCATCTCCTTCTTGCACTTAAAAACTACTAGAAATCATTAGATTGATTCCAGATGATCTGAAGATAGAGCTGATTTACAGCTCTGTTCCACAACATACCAACTGGAAAAGAGTTACAACAAAGGTTCAATCAAAGTTGCAGTAATTTTTTTTATTCATCCTTGTAAGAGTCCACTTGTTTTAAGTTCAATATGTTGAGCAATATATTGGTTCAATATATTACAAATATGATTTACTAGATATTTCTGATATAAAATAGCTTCTGGAAAAAGTACACTGCTTAGTTTCCATCATACATTTCGTATTTCTGTTCTCTTGAAGTAGCTCTCAGAAGGGAAACCACCACTTAACTCATTTGTCCAATCTGGCAATAAATCAGTAGAAACTACACTGCAGAAAATATTCCTTCATTGGCAGCCACTTTGATGGGGTGATCTCATGATTTTTTCCATGTGCAGTATGGAGATGTCCAAGATTTATTACAATCTTAATATAAATTCAAGACTATGGATATGTTTTTATGACTTATTGTCAAGACAGTAACAAAAAAAGGCCAATCTAAGTACAAGATAGCTTTATAGTGTCAGGATATTAAAATATGTTAATCCAAGCTTATGGCAAAATGTAAGTAAGAAGCATCTGAAAAGAAGATATTTTCTCATATCTTTTCTAATATATGAAACTAACTAATTCCATTACAGAGAAATAATATTTTTCCTATCAGTTAAACACATGACTTAAAAATAAAAGTGCAATTTAAGGATTATTTTAAAACAATGTCATTGCTAGTTTTCCTGGATCAGGTTCCGGATAACCATGACCCGTGTTGTGACAAAGGATTAGAGTAGGAGCTGGATCTAAAAAAGACTATAGGCCTGAATTAGAAGATATAGGTAGACTTCTGTTACCTTGTTCAAAGATGTAGTCTGACTATTCTTATCTAAGAGTTTTCTCAACCTGAGTTTTTTAAATGTCAGTTAGAATGCTTGTTTCTCCTTGAAGACTCCCAACATTTAACCTTAATGACAAGATGCCTACCTTCCATCTAACCATCCCTGAAATCCAGAAACAAGACAGGGACAAATTTAATGTCTTGAATTACTTCTCTGATATTACCGGGCAACGTAAACTCTGAGAAGACATTCAGAAATTGTGGTGCTAGGGTAACAGGAGATACTACTGAAAAGTTACTCATATACTTAAGAGAAAGTGTGCGCACCAAGCTGTGGAAGAAGGCCCAAGCTGTGGGTACAAACACTTGTCTGCAGTGTCCTCAGCTCAACCTTGCTACTACTGTACTTGCAAGCCATGCACTGAGTGAGCCAGGACTGATCTGTCTGTCCTTCCTGGAATCCTGATCCTTTCAGTGGGTGATAGATTAGACCACTGAAACTAACCAGGCTACTGTCTACAGGATGTTGGACCGGTTCCTGAGGTCATAACTTCTACCCCTTCTGACTTAATAATATTTCCTATCAGTTCTGCCATGCAACAAAGAAATAGGTTTAACTCTTGCTTTGACATACTCTTTCATAAGGGTGAGATCTTGGGCACATTCTCATTTGCATTCATTGGCAGATGCCAGTTACACAATGAATATAGTAGCCATAGTGCTTCTTTGTGTTTATATTCTGCAGCTGTGGTCTTTAGGAATAGCTTTCTCATGCCCAGCCTCTGGATGACAATCTGGACAGCTCTTCTGAGACCCTTTAACCATGACCATCACATGGCACTTTTGAGCCTCCTTTAACTGTACGCACGAGATGATCAAGATACAAACACTCTCCAGCTAACTCACAGAAGCCACCCCGGACTACTGACATCTCCTCAGACTCTAACTCTCCTCGGACTACTTTGTGACTGTGTCTCTTTTTTTCCCATGCAAATTTGATAACTCATCATTGTCTTGTTTTGTTTTTCATCTGCGTTGGTCCAGCTAGTCTTTGCAATCAAGTGACATGGCACATGTAGCCACAGAGTCAGGGCCACTGTCTAGAGCTGTCTGAAGCAGGAGAGTTCAAGCATCTCTTCTCTCAAAACATCCTCTAAAGGCAGAGTGCATATAGATAGCCACAGCAGGCAGACTCTCTGAAGTGCATGCAACGTCCTTTTTATTCACTTTGGTGGGATGCAAGAATGATGCAGAAACAAGAAACACAAACCCAAGTCAACATCACTGAACTTCCAAAACGGTGACAAATCTCATCGATCATTCCATACACCTAAAATTATTTTTTCTTTGCCTGTGGTTGCTCTGTGATGATGTTTTCTGTGCAAAATATATGCAGTATATACAGACAAGAAGGCTCAAGATTAATATGCAGTGTGCAATGTGGCAGTCATGGTATCTAGAGAAACTCACCAAGTAACACCTGATTGCATCAAGCTGGGTGGGGATTCCCTGAGCACCAGAGAAGGACTGTTTGAGTGCTGTGTGTTGATTAGAAGCAATTGCCTCTACTGAGACCAAGTTTTTGTCTGGTACATGGCAGACAACTGAGAATAATACCAGGGAGTTATTACGTCCTTAGGAGGAGTTGGCACAATTGTGATATCAACATGGCTGGTGAAAAGGAATTTGGGGTTGGGAGCAGACTGTAGGAAAAAGGGAAGAATTAGAATCACTGTCCCTAAGCAAAGAGGGAAAACATTGGATGTCTGATGATGCAGATGGCTAGTGTGTGTCAGAAAGCAGTGGGAACATGAAAGGCAAAAAACCTGCCAGGGAGAACAAAGTAGCTGAAGGACTTGTGTATGAGCAACCACGGAAAGGAGATACGAGGAAGAGGAAGGCAGCAGAGCAGTAGTCATCCTGTGGGGAAAAGAGGTATACAAGGGTCAAAGGAATATGTGGTGAAGTGTGATCTCTGTAAAGACAATAATGAGGAAAAACAACCTCTTGCCCATGCTGCTGTATTTTTAGGTAAAATATATGATTATTTATAATAAATATAATATATTATTAACTTTCATGTCAAGATATTTAATTAAATGCCAAATTCATATATTAGTGAATTCAATGGCAAACTCTAAGTCATATCAGTCCAAAGATACTACCAACAGAGTATAAAACACTACTAAAGGAAAAAAATCCTCATTTTGGCTTTATATAAAACAAGCAGATTAACTACAGGGAAGTATTTTTCCCATCCTCACCCCCATATGTTCCACCATTCAAATGCCCACATTCCCTGAAGACTTTGGAACCAGCTGCCTATTCATGAATGCCTCATTAGCTATTTATATAGTCATAAGTGTTGCCCAATAGTTTTTCTTGGGCTACCAGTGTGCAACAGTCTTTTTAAAGCAGTTGTTGCCTCCATTATGTTATTTCGTTGGCTGCTGTTCTATGATTCAGACCTCTTGCTGGTGGTAATTTGTTTCAGGTCACACTGTTCATTGGCTTAGCTTCTCCAGAAGATGGGGCATTAGGAAGGTAAACAGATATGATCACTGGCATTGAAGCCGGGAGAGACACTTTCATATTTGCAGGAATGCAGTTGCAGAGGAAGAAGTCCCATAGACTCACAGCATAGGAGCTCAGGAGAGACCAACATGACTAGTTTGTTCCACCTGACGCAGCCTGAAGATTTTCGGAATGGCTTTTAAAAAAGCATCAGAACTCAGTGTTCTCCATAATAATAAAGACAGTACTTGATCTTTCAATGCTTGTTTTGATAGAAGAGCGTTGGAAACTTCTGTGCAAGGACACACTTATAATGTTTGTGGTTCCTCACGACTAAAAAATTTAATTAGTAGACGAATGAAAGTGTGGTTGCTACACATAAAGACACTTTTTGGGTGAGTTCTGACAGGTTTTTGTCTTGTTTACAAGAGGAAAGGAGTTGCTTGATTTGGTTATTTTCCAAAGCGACCTTCTTAGTGTTTCACAGTGAAAGAGGAAGACTATCAACTCTGCAAATGAAATTGGTCCAATGGAAACAAAATTGGTTTTGCACATATTTATATGTGTTACAGTTATGGTAGGATCTCTATCTTTAAGGTAATGCTTGAAACACAAAGCTGTGCTCATACACTGAAGACTGCAACAGTCTTTTGATGTCTTGCAGCAGCTGACAGGTTTCTTTTTCTTGTGTATAATTTCCTGTTAAGACTGAGAGAAGCTTATGTCTCTGTGAAGCTATGGCAGAACTTGGGGAGTGTGGAAGGTTATGGGCTGCAGAGCTGGAGGAACTCAGAAGGATCAGCTCCAGCTGCCCTTTCATATCCTGTGTCTTTTCTATGGGGCTGGGGGAGACTGTTTTGTTCTGGTTGTGTATAGTGCCTCTCTTTCTGCACTTGCATACTTCCTTTGTGCCTTAAATGTCATAAATACCACCACTTGCAGTAAAAGAGTAAGTACATCAATTATAACTGAGGAAGAGGAGTGCATGAGATTAATCTTGGTCTGTGGGACCTGAAAGTATCCTTGCTTTTCTTAACGTAATTTATGCATGGGAAAGTTAGGATCCTAATTTAAATTAGACTTCCTTTATTGCCAACAGTGAGACAGACTTCAAGGGTGATTAATCTGATGTAAATGTAATGAGATAACTCTTTGCAACAGCATCTTGCAGATTACAAAGCTGTTAGGAATTTTTCCTTCAGCCTTCTTTAAGCTTAATAACTCAGTTTCTTTCAAGCTCTCCTCAAAGCATCTATTTTCTTAAGTCTGTCCAATTGGTCTATGGTCAGAGAAAAAAATGAGTACAATAACTCAGTAGAGGACATCAGTTCTGAGTAGAACAGAAGGTTTACTTCACGTGTTATGATTGACTCCTGCTCAAGTATCCCATAATATTGCTTGCCCTTTTTACAGCAGCATCACAACATCAAGTTACATATTAGATTGTGCCTGTTTAGACTGATGTTAAGCTAGCTGTCTCCTGCCCAGCTGCTCATTGCTACAAAAATGTAGAAACTTCCTCTTGTTTTTATTAAATTGCATCTTACTTTTTCCAGATTGGTTCTCCAATAGAAAGAGATAATTTCAAATTCTTATCCTCTCATTCAGTGCTCTCTTAGCTGTTGATGTGCTTGTTTACACTTTTACTCGTTTTTAAGATGAAGATACTGACCAGGGCTGGAACCATAACATAATATCACTGAATATATTCTTCCATTTTGATACTGAATATTTTGCATATTCTCTCTGAACACTATTTTCAAATGTTTCGGGTTACCCTATAATGGTTTCATGTAGACCACATTCTCCTATTTAATTTCCAAAACTATTACTCTATTTAATTTCCAAGACTAGTGCCCTATTTCATTTCACGAAGGCAATGTCAAAATTCTTACTAAAGCTGGGGTACATGTTTATGCATCCTCCTACGGCCAGTGTCACTTAGAGGCATGTTTTAGTTGATCTGAAACACCAAAAAAGGGCTGTGTTATTCATACAAGTAAAATATTAAGACAATCTGCTAAACTGACAGTGAATAATGCTACTTAATGGTCTCTGCGTGACCTTTTAAAAATCATGTTAACGTAGTGGTCTTAATCAGATTATACTTAAATATGGCTATGAATTTGTCTCTGGAAAGCACTTTTCTGTGACTGCTATTTTTGGCTATGCATTTTTGTGGGCTCCTTTTACTAAAGGGCAGTTCTCTCCCTGTATAAAGGAGAGGGTTACCTCACACTCAGTTCCTTTTTTGTGGCACTCCCAAATCCATCTGACTTAGGGAGCTATTTAGAACATTAATCTCTCTCTTTTCCTTCCATCAAAAGAACAATGGAAATCACTCAAAAATTAGACCACCAGGTTAGCCCCTGCAGGCCCTTATTTTTAAAGGACTTGTTTTTCAATCAGTGAAAGGCAAAGATGTATTGTACTTGGCACATGCAGAGACAATGGAAAAACATTTCCTTACATTCCTTGTACTTCAGTACAATCTTCCTTTCTGGCAATTTGAAAGGCAATACATCAAAAATTTAGGGAAATAAAGGAATAAATGCCTCACAATAATAGTTGCCAAAATATATCTGCAAATAAGCAAGAGTTCATGCAAATGAATGTGTATAGTTGAACATTGATGTTCACGGTGTATTTCACGTTTATGAATTATACAGAATTTGCTGCAAAAACTTGTTTGCCACACAATCTTATTTTTGTTCGCAAAGTGTTTTGAAGTACCTTATATGAACATTTCTGTATAAACTTAAGCTGAAGTGAAATGGAGTTACATATTTATTTTGAGCTTTTAAAACAATTAACAATCAAATTAACCCTGGTAATAAACCAGACAGCACTCTGAAAACAATTCTTGTAACATCTGCAATATCTGATTAAATCATTGTGGATGTTTGTGGTGTGTCTTCTAGAAGCAGCACAGAATATCCCTTCATATATGAAAAACATAATCTGGGCTGATTTTACCATGCAAAACTTTGTTTATTTCCCAAGAATATTGTAGTAATATGGCAAGTGGTAGCTATGCAACAGCCCTGTAGAAAAGGTGGTTTTCCCTTAGTCCTGGAGGACAGTGAAGCCATGTCGCTGCAGTAAGAGGAAAGAGTAGATATTTGCAAGTCTGCTGTGAGGCATTAAGCATGTTCTGATTTATTATAACCACATGAGGGTTTCTGAAATTCTACACGAAAGAGTATCTTAAACTTAATCCTTCCAATATTAATTCGTCATAGTTTATGTATGCTCACATTTATCCTTATGTAGCGATAAACATTAGAAAAATATATATGCAAAATTATATGCCTGATGTGAGACAAAGAAAGAAACTCTTTATTTGACCATATCTTAAAGTGAGGATGGTTGCTCTCATTTTCAGACCAAAGTTCTTTCCTCTATGATAATTTGTGTCTTTAGATTCTTTCTCCATCACATCATATATGGACACTTCCTGTTTAGGAAAGTTGCCTGCAAAGTCTGATGTAGACTACTTTAAATTTCTTTGTTTCCTGACAAAAAGCCAGCACTTCTATTAAAGTAATCTTTATGTATAGGTTAACTTTTAATAAGTATTGCTTAAATTTATAATAGTAAGCTAGCACTCGCCAAGGGCAATCCACTGCCACAAGGCTATTTATGACACTCTGGTCAGCTCCCTTCTCTTCATCTGTCTTACACTACAAAGCCGGTGGCTGCACCCAGGTGTTTGCTGACAATGAGCTGTGGCCCAAGCCAGCTCCACAGCTCTGCCCAGTACTCATCTGGGAGAGCTGCCATCTGTCTGGCCAAAACCATGCTGGGAGCCTTGTAGAAGATCAAGTTCTTGTGTCTGGAAACGTTCCCTGGCACTGCTTGTTTTACTTGAATAAATCTAGCCATCATGTCTAACTTGAGTGCAATGGTAAATAGGGCCTTTGGGATAATAAAAGTTATACTTCCTAAACCAGATTAAAAAACCCCAGTATTTAGATGATGGAGATTTATAAATATATACAAATTCTGACACAGCTATTTTAATTGCGAAGGTAACAGGTATAGACTGTTATAACTGCTGTCTACATGCAACTATAGCAATGCAGCGTATGTGGTTGGTTCAGGCAGATGCAAAATGTTGACACACAGAATGAGTTGCAGCACCACTCTGCCTGCCCACCTGCGCACCCCTCCCTGGACCCTGATGAGGCTGGTGGCTGCAGTGAGGGACAAGACACAAGGGTGGATTGGCTGGCATGGCTTTATTTTATCTTCTTTATCTTCCAAGCCCGTAGGCCAGGTCTCCATGTCAACACCCCTGGGGCCTTCAGCCCTTGCCCCTGCTGCTGCAGGGCTGGTCCTCAACCCATACCTGTCCCCAGGGAGGTGCCCAATGTTGAGATCTGGTGTCCCCAGCTGCCCTGCTCCTGGCTGTCTGTAGGACTTTGTAATAGGTATTCCTCTCTCTTGTCCTTATCCTTCTCAATAATGTGTTCCAGCTAGAATCAGAAAGACATGTCTTCATGGGAATGCACCAAAATAAAGCAGTCTGAAATCTTTTCTTGAGTGTTAAGCTATCACCATAAGGCATTTTAGACAGTGGTGCTCTACCAGCATTGCTCTAGGAAAACAAGATACTGTGAAGAACATTAACTCTATCGCAGCCAAAACCAGTACACCCCTAGATACAATTTGCTGAGTAGCCTTTCTTGATTTAATTTAAATTACTTAGACACTATGATTATGTTAATATCATTCCAAAGGCTTCAACCTCTCATAAAAATAATGTACTTCACCTAAATATTATTCTGCTTACATAAACCAGCAGGACATACATAAGCTTTTACGAAGAAGGTGAGAAATGCCATCATGATGACTTAAGAAATCCTATTGAACAGACACATATAACATATATGTGAAAAGAAAATTCTGAAATCTTCAATCTTTGGGAGAAATGGCAATGCCAATTTATCTGAAGTTCCTGGTGTATTTAAAATTTGTGCTTCAATTATCAAGAACTAACAAATAGGAAAAACGAACAATTCCTAGCAGGAATTTAAAAACACAAAAGGTTTCCAGTGTTAATACTGAATATGCATCAAACTAAAGCATAATAACCTACATTCATAGAATCATAGAATGGTTAGAGTTGGAAGGGACCTTAAAGATCATCGAGTTCCAACCCCCCTGCATGAGCAGGGACACCTCCCACTAGACCAGGTTGCTCAGAGCCCCATCCAACCTGAGCTTGAACGCTCCCTGGGATGGAGCCTCCACAACTTCTCTGGGAAACCTGTTCCAGTGTCTCACCACCCTCAAACAATACATGGAATTGTATTTGGAAATTATCATCATTTAGTGTTTTATTGTAAACTGGCTCAAATACAGCCAAGAGGCAGGAAAATCCAGCATGTGTTTATAAAATAAAGATGTTTTATGTACATTGGTAAAGCTATTAATATGTAAAGTAGTGCAATATATTACATGTGAAAAATCAGATACTGTTTCTGAATTCCTGGATCACATAAAATTCAAAATTATTGAGGGTACTCAGACAAATAGTAAAATAAATTAATTTTCTGTGCAATGGAATTGATTTAATTGATTTAATCCTTTAAGTAATTAACACAGGGCATAATGTTATTTTCTACTTATTTTCAAGATTTTAACTTTACTATAAACAAACAGTAATGATTACAGAGAAATTCTAATATTTAAAAGAATATAACATTATTCAATTTCCTGATGTATTCTTAATTTCACAATCTGTAAATGATAAATGGCTCATGAATTTCATATATCCTTTACAAGTAAGTTTTTTATATATAAATATTTCCCCATTTATATGGAGTGAATTCAAGTGCAACAAACTGCAGACAAAGGGACTGGATAATGTATCTGAAGTCACAAATATTTTAGCCCTGCTTTTGCTGAATGAAGACAGAACGTATTGAGAAAAATAGCTTTCATGGGTAATTGATACCTACCCTTTTATTGCTATATTTTTCAGTAGCAGAGTTGATAATCTTTTACAAATAAAACTATTATTCAGCTGACTTTCATAACCTTGCCTAGACATTGACAATCATCATTGGTAGGTTTAAGGATGACAGAAGTAGTTCAGGGAACACCAAGAGTAGTCCAAAGGTCTGCAAGGGATTCTGAGCAGATGTGAAGCAAACCTGCTAAAAATCTCTGAAGTTTTTCTAAAGCAGTCTAGCAGCCTTTTAAAATTTTCTACCAACCTGCTGGCTAGAGTTTTTTCTTCATGTTCAAACCCAGATCTTCCTTTTTGGAAATGATATTAATTTATTCTGTATAGCTGTTGAGTCTGAGTGAGAACAGCTGATTTGCCATGGAAAACAGATGGTTACAAGCCTCCTACAACATTTTTTTATCCACGGTAAAAAATTTATCCTGTTTTCTTTCTGTCTTTTTAGAGTAATCGAAACTGATTTCTTCATCAATCATATATCTTAAATCTCTCAGTGTTCTTGCCACTCTCATCTCAGTTGTTCCAAATTACCCTTTTTGTTGAAGGATTATCCCTGCACTGGACCCAGAAGAAGCTTTCCTTCTGCTGTGTACACTCAAATATTCACCCACTGTGCCCTTCATTGGATGCTTCTTATTAGGATCTAGGAATTATCTAGGAATATATATATATATACATATATATATATATACATATATATATAGCAAAACTCATTGCTATTGCTGCCTTATATATTTTCTTTGTGAACCACCAAGGCCTCTAGATCTTGCTCTACCACTTTGTTTCCTTTTTAGATAAATTCTTCATTCCCTCTTCTGTTGTATCCATTTCAGCATTATTTTCAATTCTAATGTGCTTGCAAATCTTCTCGTGTACCATTCACATTTTATCAGTACAATTTGTATTCCAAATTGAATATACTAATTAAAATACTGACTGAAATGGGTGCAAACAAAACTTTGACAAGCCTTAAAGAAAATGTTCTTGTATTTGATGACTATTTTTGAGATAAATATTCCATCATTTTATGCCAGTTTCTGGGTTATTCTAGCTAAGTTATATTACCTTAGCTGCCTTATAAAATAGGCAGTGAAGTATCAGAGGTCTTATGAAGATCTAAGAAATTTTCTAGACTAATTAATTTTGAGTTTTTTGTTTTGGTGGTGTGCGTGTGGTTTTTTGTTTGTTTGTTTGTTTGTTTGTTTTCCCATTCTGTATTCTTTCTGAAGTTGTCATTTCTCTGCTATTTCATAGAATCATAGAATGTTTTGGGTTGGAAGGGACCTTCGAGATCATCTAGTGCCAACCCTCCTGCCATGGGCAGGGACACCTCCCACTAGACCAAGTTGCTCAAAGCCCCATCCGATCTCTCTCTGAACACTTCCAAGGATGGGTCATCCACAACTTTACTTACCAACCTGTTTCAATGTCTCACCACTCTCACAGTAAAGAATTTCTTCCTAATGTCTAATCTAAATCTATCTTCTTTCAGCTTATAACTGTCACCTGTCATCCTATCCCTACAAGCCCTTCTAAAAAGTCCCTCCCCAGCTTTCCTGTAGGCCCCCTTCAGGTACTGGAAGGCTGCTATAAGGTCTCCCCAGAGCCTTCTCTTCTCCAGGCAGAACAACCCCAACTCTATTAGTCTGTCTTCACCGGAGAGGTGCTCCAGCTCTTTGATCATCTACGTGGCTCTCGTCTGGACTTGCTCCAAGAGCTCCATGCCCTTCTTATGCTAGGGACCCCAGAACTGGACACAGTGCTCCAGGTGGGGTCTCACTACAGGGGAGTAGAGAGGGAGAATCACCTCCCTTGACCTGCCAACCATGCTTCTTTTGATGCAGACCAGGATATGATTGGCTTTCTGGGCTGCAAGCACACATTGCTGGGTCATTTTGAGATTCTCATCAATCAACCCCAAAGTCCTTCTCCTCAGGGCAGTTCTTAATCCATTCTCCACCCAGCCTGTAATTACCCTTGGGATTGCCCCAACACATTTGCAGGACCTTGCACTTGTCCTTGTTGCACTTAATGAAGTTTGTATAGTCTGTGCTGTCCAACTCTGCCTGAAAATCCTGCCCTGAGTCACCCTACAGCTTTCGAGTTGTATTATAATTTTATTTTAGACTCCTAGGAAATATGTAACATTTTAAAAGAGCATTATTCATTACAAAGCATACTACTGCTCTTGAGCTGGCAGTTTTGTGTCTCCTATGTGAAGACTTTAAATCTTAAAACATCAGTGAAGATGTGAAAATCATCTTCCCACTTTCCTATTGTGTACTTTCGAAGTTACCATTTGGAAGAGCAAGAAGCTGCAGTTAAGGACAAGTTCTTTACCAGACACGGTGAGGGGAGGGGGTGAGAAATGTGGCTTGAAGATAGCGTTCTGCTTCCAGAGCTGAAAGCTAAACCTACTCCTGGCATGTCTTTGAACAGCCTGAGGAATGCACTAAATAATTCTGGCCTTATGCCTGCTAATGACTCATGTAAGCATCCTTATCACAAAGGGACTTCAGCAGAAGCCAAGGAACAGACCTTATTTGTGTATCTGTATGAGTGACAGCAGAAGGGAATGAAGCAATTCTCCATCTTCTTTTCTATAGGTAAATGCTTATCTTGTTCTTTAATGAGATGTCTTGCATGGGAAGTAACTGGGGACAAGCTATTAATTTTTAAAATACTTTTGGATTTGTAAACAACTTATTTATGCATGTCTACTGAAAATGAATCTGTTAGAATTGAGCAGAGAATGTAATTTTTGGAAAAAATGTGGACTTCTTGAAGTGGGAACTATTAGACTTCAAGCCATAAACCCTTGAAACTTCACTTTAGAAAGTGTTGGATATTGCCATTCCTAAGGAATGGAAGTTGAAAAAAAATGTGCAACTCTGCTCTACATATGTAATAATTTGTGTCATCATGATAAGTATGAAAGATCTGGCAAATCATTTGGAGCTGTGGAAAATTAGTAGTATATGCAGCACAGTTTAGCCTGTTCTCATAACTTCCATGCACAAGCAAGGTGTTTCCTACTATATGTTTTTCAAAACTGGAAGGTAAGCTCAAGTTGTGTATAGTGAACAAAAACCTTGTTCCATACAGCCCATTAACTAACACAGAGGTTTTTATACAGCTTAAATGTGGTGGCTTTTTGTGATGCTATTATTCATATGAAGTTCAAAACTAGAAGAAAACAACTTATATCTAGATTATCTGTCTTTTTCTTTCTTTTTTTTAAGTAGATGGTTTTATTCTATATCATAAGAGAATTTTTTTTTTTTAAAGACAGACTCCCCCAAATTGCTTTAAAATTTATTTTGCATCTTGATTTAAGTGGTATGACCTGTGAAGTCACGTTCCTGTTGCAATGATTTTACTATCTGAGAGAACAGTTTTCTTTAAATACCCATTTTCTTTGAAGGAAAAGGGAATGCTGAGATTGGATATTGGTCAATGTTTTTTAATTTTTTAGAAAGAAAAATAAAAGGTAAGAAATAAAGGGAAAGGAAAGCTGTGTAAGGAAGCTGTGAGAGACGGACTCTATAATGGCCTTCAATCCAGCAACAGAAGCCTTAAGTAGTAGGATATAGTTATTTGGAAGCTAGCTTTGTGAGTTTTCTAATTGTGCAAAGATCAACAAAACTTTTATGGTACTAATTAATAAAAGATATATACTTGGAACTTATATGTAGTAATCCTAAATGTATTTTTTGTTATTGATATGAAATCCAAAGTTTCCATGTTACAAAAGTGAAAAAAACTTTGATTCGTAAATCAGAACATAAGTTTGCTGAAGTCAGAAGATATTCACTGTATACTTTAAATATTAATTTCCTTCAGTTTGTTTTTTTTGGTAGTTCAGTGGTAGATCAGCCTGCCTCATATCATTAACATTCATAAAAGTTTATAAATACCCTGCTGACTTTATTGTGGTGAATGGTCAAGATTGCTGTCTGACCATACCAAAATGGGATTAATAATGACCTTTTGTGATCAAAGACCCCCACACACACATTTAAGAGCAACAATATACAAGCTGAGAAGTACTCTGGATGAGTAACACATATTTGATGACTGTTGTGCTCCTCACAAGCCTAAAAATACTTTAGTTGAATGCTAGCAAATTATACCTCATAGTATGAACTGAGGCCATGGGATTAAATGAAAACTTTTTTTGGAAAAGGAAGCAACCCAAACATTGCCAATATTATTCAATACAACATAAAAAGTGCTAATAGCAACTTGAAATGTGAATAAAATAAATTTGTGATATTCATTGAGAAAAATCTGTTTGAATCTTGCTTCAAAAATATTGGATCATTTTGCTCATCTCAGTTTTTCTGCTGCACACAGATGCCCACAGGAAGGAATCTTCAAAATTGCCTGCTAAATGACACAGTGACCATTAAAGGAATGAACTAAATCACGAATGTAGAGGATCTGTGCTCAGTAAAAATTCCTTTTTATTAAGAGCCAGGAAGAGGCAAGAGCCCTAAAGAGGGATGGCATTCTCAGTGTCCCCTGCACAGTAACTCTAGTTGGCAGCAGGAAGTGAAAGCCTTCTCTGCTGTGTCTTGCATCAGCCTGCTGGGAAGATATCCTTAGCATGAAGTCTCTCAACATTTTATATGGCTGTGTAAAAGAGCAAGTTTGTATCTTGGTAAGTGTTAAAAAGGAGACCACGCTGAATTGTTGGGGTAGGATTACTGGGTTTTATATCAAGACCACTCAACATTTACTGGTGAGAGGGACGGTGGGTGTCTATCATTTTTGTATGACTGGGGTGTGAGATTTGAAAGCACAGCAGGAAGATACAGCCAGAGAGTAACTGCTGGTGGTGATATCTGTGATGCGGAGAGGGAGAAGGGGAAAACTGACACCTCTAAACAATGCCTTCTTCTGCTGTCTCTGTGCTGCTGTAGGGCTGGCGCCACTCTGTGGAAGGCAGTCCTGGAAGAAAGAGGATCCCACAGCCCAGTGGCCATCAGGACTGTGCAAATGGGATGGGATCTCTTAGGGAAAGGACACCAGTTACAGATTTCTTTAGCCTTCTGCAGTAATTTTTGGATATTGGTAAGTATGGTAACTCTTAATCAGTGTAAGCATCTGCTCATCTCTTTCCTGAGAACAGGAGTGTGAAATACTCATGAGAGAATCCTGAACCCAAACGGAAGACCTTGGCTCCCCTAGTCTCATAGAAAATAACAGTGGCATTCCTTATAATTTACAGTCACATCCTACTACACGCTAATTTTAAGATGCTTTTAATACAACAGTACGCAGCTTGAAGAAGTGCAGGTATTCACAACTTTACCTCTTTCAGTTTATACATTTCTCTCCCATAGAAATAATCAGACTCGGGTGAGACCAGAGCACATGTACATGCATGTACACATGCACATCCACACCTTTCCCTGACAACTAAATTTGCTGATTTTCCTGTACGAACTGAAAAACATCTGCTAAATATTTTCTACTCAAAGAGAAATGAAAGGTGGGTGTTTTAACCTTTCGTTTTTCAGCCATTAATTGGTATTTAATCTGCACGTTGTTAGAGCATGAAATCACGCTCTTCTGCATGACTTTTATATTGCTTTAATATCTGATATAAGAAATACTATGTCAATTAGTCACTATACTCAAATTGCTTCCTTCATTGCATTGAGTTTTTGAGTCTAAGACAGACAGAATAATCTAACTGTAGGGGAAAGTAAGAAAAAAAACAAACCAAAGAGATAGACTCCTGGGAAATATGAGGTATTGTTCAGACTTGAGAAACCTGCCTCAAAATACCTTCAGTCTAATGATTTTACCATTTGCATCTCCGTTTTCTAAGGAGATTGTGACATCTCTAGCTCTGGGCAAGAGCTTCTGGGGAAGGTGAGACTGACACAATTCCACTTGTGAAGGATGCCTGTTAATTCCTGACCTCAAGTTACCAGCACACATCTGCACTAATAGGCAGAGCCTGGCATGCATGATGCCTAATTTTGCTCCCCTAAGGGGTAACTGTTCTTCCATCATGATGAGCAGTTCTGACAAGTGTGGACTGAGATAGCAGGTATCTTGCAAGTGACGCTGGAAACTCCCTGATATAAAAGAACCAGTGTTAGAACTAGGCAAAATATGGTAGAATTTAACTTTTTCAGGTTAGCACTACCGATGCCTTACTGGTATGTACAAAAGAGTGCAACAACTGGCAACAAGTTCTTAATGCAGGCACATCTATGATATAAATGATAGCTTTTCTCCTGTAAAATTAAGAAACAGCCTGCAAGTGGCAGGTACAGCCTGTGTGAGCTGCATGCCTCTATCTCCTGTCCTTTACTCCAGATCTTCTGAGCTGCACTGGAGTTTGGAAGCACTGGCAGTCCCACACATGGTCCTGAGTGATGTGAAATGGGGGGAGAAACAAACTTATGCAGCCACCCTGATCCCTTCCCTAATTTACTTAAGGTCTGTATACGCTCCTGTCTTTTGAACAATACAGTTTCTTCTTTAAACACACAGCCAGAGTCTGTCCCTCAGAGACTTTGAATTCCTGAGAAGTCCTGATTTTTTTCTTCTTTGCTAGAGGCAGAAATAAACTAAAGTGTCTTGTGAAGCTCTCTAGTGAGGAGAAACAACTTAGCTTTCCTATTCATGATAGGATGTTGCACCAGCTCTGCCATTTCCCTGTAGAAAAGACAGAACTCTCTGTCAGTGGCTGAGCAGCATTCAGGTCAGCAATGTCTGCCAAGAGGAGGATGCAATTAGGAAGGTCTCTGATGAGTACTGACCTTATCATGAAAGGCTTTAATGGTGCTCACCTTCACATGAAAAAGGACTCTAATAGGGAAGCAAGACCAATTATCAGTCTCCAACCTTGGCAAAACATCCTTCCTGAACAGAAAAGACACTAAGAGGTTAGCAAAAGGGTTGTGATAGGGATTTGGGGCAGCTGAGACAGGATGAATGCAATATGCGAAAACAATGAAATATGTCTAATAAGAAGCAAAAGGGGGATTAACATATTGTATAAAATCCCAAACTAGGAGGCATAGTGTATATAAAGCTGCTCAGGAATGATTCAGAAATGGCAGAAGTATTAATTCTTTAACAATGACCTGTTATCTTCCAACTGTCAAGCTTCAAACTGTTGAATACATGTTTCCAAAAAATCAACTAAAATGGTCTTTAGGCAACTTGATTAAATTTTTCCACTCTATTAAGTGATTTCTTGTTATGAAGTAGAACATGAATCTTTCTGTGAAAGAAAGTCCAGGTGTGAAAAATGTATGTTCTTAAAAAGTAGTTATTTGATACATTCATGAGCTGAATAGTCTAGAAAAATGGGAACTGCTGACCTTTTTTAATAAAAAAACAAGGTGAAGGTGAATACAACACTGCTTATTAAAAAAGTGTCCTATGAAATTATTGTTTGAGGTGCTAGAAAGAAATAAAAGGCTCAATCCTTAAAGTCAACGAGATAATTTATAGCACACTATATGGTCAGCACCTTGAAATACTTCCCTAGGAAACCGAGCAGTAGGCATAATTCAGAAAGTGAATTATTTTAGTTTCATTTAACCTTATGCAAAATGTAAGAACTTGGAGGTCTATCAACTTTTGGGCTGATACCGTCAATGTTTTTTAACGTTTGTTTCAGCTTTTTTACTTACTGTCAATTGTAAGTAGAGCAGTAGGGCTGAATTGTGTAATTCTGAGTAGTTTTTCTTGAAATACTGTAGTCTACAACACAGGACAGTGGTAGCAAAACTTTTTACTTCATGGCCTAAGTGCATCTTTCTTGGTTACTCTGGAAGATACATGGTAGGCAGTTTCTCTCTACATGATGCCACTGTGGGAGGCCTGGTGCTGTGCAGTGCCCTGAGGAATTCTGACCTCATCCCAGATGCCTTGGACACCGATGCCTGTTGCTTCCTGGACTCACCATGTACATCCCAGCAGCTCCCATCCACCTTCATTACTCCTTCAGTTTTCACTCAGATTACGGCTTCAGACTCCACCTATATCAATACATTAAGCTTTTCCATAGTTCACCTTTTACAATGGCTGGCTCAAGGTTTCCTATCAATGTTGGTAGAATTTCATTCTGTCAAAGATGAAGTGAATGTTTTAAGCACCATCCTCTGTGAGAGATTCATGGTGTTCAGACCAGGCAAACTGCTTGGAAAATCAGACATTAGAGGGCCTGATTTTATGCCTTCTTCCACTCCCATTACTCTGCCACTGCTAAAAGCTAAAAGTTTTGGTGGAATTAGTCCCCACCAAAGCAGTACATCTCTCCTGTCAACTTCATTTTCATGGTGATTGAATTCCCTGCCATATACCTGAGGGATGAAAAAAGTGGGAACATCTGGGGCAAGTCACTGTGGGCTTTGCTTTTACTGCTGAGCTAGCACTGACCGTGGAGATAGCACTTCAAATGTGAAATCCAAAGAGCATCTTGCAATCAAGACCATAACTTTTCTGTTTCACTCAGTCTGCTGTCATCCAGTGCTAAGTAAGTAATGTCTGCAAACTATGTCACCAAAACTTCAACCACTTCTGATACTGGCCAAGGGAAAGTCTTTCTTTTGGTGTTAATTGATTTTAGATCAGGCCTTAAAGGAAATAAATGGTTTGTTGACCTGAGAATGTTGCAGTTTCTAAGCATGATTGATTTTGGTAGGGCTCATGTAGAGTAGCCACTGTAATGATAAACTGTCAATTTTTATGATGCTGTGAATCAAATGTTCTGCTGAGGAAATTGAGGTCTGCCCTTTCAAAAGGTTATCATCTTGCATAGTTCACAGTTTTTCTTTTTTTTGGGAAAATTACTTCACTTGTATAGCTGTTTAATAAGGTTTAATACATGGCCTGTAGAAGTGAGACATTTTCCTCATTAATTAGCCTAAAGGAGAAAGAAAATATTTTTGCCATTATAGCAGTTCCCCATTGTTAACCATATTTCAACACAACTCAAAGCTTGAACAGTGTTCAAAGATTTTTATTTATTTATTTTTTTTTAATCGATGGTGAACAACAGTACAACTATTGTAAAGAAACTCATGTAAAAGACATAGAATTATTGTCTGGCTCAGTCATCCGTTTTTTATTTTTTTTATATTTAAGTAAACAGTACCTAGACTCAAAAATTTTGGCAGGAAAAGAGCTAATGTACGTGTGGTGCACTGTAAAATTTCACTGGATGGATGGATCTGGTCTTTTTGTTACAACTATGATTTCACTTATTCAAAATTGTTACTGCATTTTATAAACATAGAATTAGACAGGGTTGTTAACAAAAAACCATTTTGTTTATTATTATTTTAGGTGCTTCCTTTAAGAATTGCCGTATAGAAACACCAAAAAGTGCTGATTCAATGTAAAGTAGAAAAGCAATTAGTCTGAAATTAAACAATGAATGTCATGTCTCTTTCTGTCATTCTTTCTCAGTTGCATGAACAGCTAAGCTGCACTGCAAGGTTCCAGATTTCTGTCTTTAAAAAAAACCTCAGTACTAACATCACATTTTAAAAGAGTTGAAATTTTAATGTGGATTTTCAAAATGTTAAAACCAGATTAAAAATGCAAAATCTTTGCTTTTCCTTTGCTTTTGCTTTATTCTTTCTACTGCATGAATATATGTACTGAGAGAGAAACTCCAAAGTAGTGTTTCTGGATAAATCAAAGGTATAGAGCAGCAGAAATTATATCTGTATTGGTGACTGGGACAAAGTGCTTCTTTATTCTCTGTGCAATTCCACAAGTGAAAAGATGCCCCTGTTAAGCTGCAGTGACCAGACATAGCAGCTCAGCAGGGTATTTACAAGACTACCTAAAGTAGATTTTGGCAGGTCTTAATAAATTTTGTAGCTGTTGCTCAAAGTGCTCTTGGGGTTCATTGCAAAATAATGTATGACTAAAATACTCACAAGGCAATTATAATGATTTGTGTTTTGGAAAACTGGGCTTACTGGAGGTAGAACCAGATACTCAGCTATTATAAATCACTCTGACTGCACTAATGTCAATACTGACCTATACTCTACAAGGGCCTGATAATCTCCATTTGTAAGAAAAGAGTTCCCTGAAGGTGTGATACAAAGACCAGTGAAGTAATTTGGAGGTTTTCCATTAATTTCAGTGACTTTTAGATCCGTCTGCAACTATTTAATATTAATCTATTTAAAAAAATGTAATACAGGTAACCTTGGAAACAAGAAAAACACATACGTTTAGAAATAGACACATATAAAGCATTAAACTTCAAGTAAAACTTCAAATGAGAAACAGATTCAGAATTTCTAGCGTTTAAGGAATGAATTCCACAGATTACCACTGCTCTTACAGGCTGTGCTATACTTTCCCACTATACCTTTCCTCAGTTTTTATGTGCATTACAGAGTGCATGCAAACACATGCACCAGTACAGCATATTACAATTACAATGCAGAGAGAAGTGTTCATAGCATAGACTTGGAGCTGGACAGCTAAGGAGATTAATTTTAATTTGATGGTGTGTCCAGCTGAATCTATGGTGATCCATCCCATTTCCATTTTTTTCCAGTGTTTTATGGCTGACAACTGAAGGTCTGAAGTGAGATGTTTCAAAGGAATATGTGTGTTTGTGAGCTGTTTGATTGACTTGATATGCAGCTGTATGCATTAGTGTCTACATAACTAAGTAATGGAAGTGAATGATGATTGGAGCACAGGAAGAGAGAGACCATCTGTGTTAGCAAAAGTATTTGTGCCAGAACAGACTGCTACAGGAACTACAGCATAAAATAAAATACAGATACAGGCACTGACCTCATGAATAAAAATCCAGGTCATTAGATCTTTTAGCCTATAGACCTGATAAACACATGAGCATCCTTGTCATTAGATTCCCAATGTCTCCTTCTGCCATATTTGGGGCCTCTTACTTCTCCTTTTTATTCCTCTGATGACAGTTATTCACAGTAACATTTCTAAGAAATCAAACCGTCTTGGCTATTAGTGAATAACTATTCTTTGCCTTTGCAATAAGAATGGTCTCATGACCATTTTGAAAAGTTATTAATATTGCAAAACATGTATAAAGAATGCATAAATTAATTAAAAACTTGACCCAGAAATGGACATTTTATGGGCAGGAAAAACTGACTCCTTCAATTTATGAAAAATAGAGTACAACACAGAAAAAAACATTATTTTTCTTGCTCCGCCAATCACATGAAGAGTGAAATAGTACTGCTAGTACCCTTTATAAAGTAATAAAAATTAGGAGTTCATGATCAAAAAATAGTTAAATGAAAATTCTTGACAAAGCTTTCCAGTTTTTTTTCTAGCACAGGAGGAGAACCATTATGTGTAAAACTATTATAATAAATGATTTAAGGAAAAAAATAAGACCTAGGTTTTTAAAGAGACACCCTGGTTTTGAATTATGGGAGATTCACAGTCATTTTCAGGCATCATGAAAGAATATTCAACTGTGTTGAGGAGGCAGGAACACTTCAGCTTTGGCCTCACGTTATTATTTCTACTATCACTAAATAATGTCTTCTGGTTTAGAAAAAGAGCAATATATTGTGGGTATTATTAAATTATTCTTTTACACTTTTAATTATTTCAGACTGCCATTGTTTTGAAATGAAGTTCTACAGAGTTAGCATAGAAAAATGATGCATTAATAGCTTCTATAAAATATAGTGGTACTGTACCAAGTAATGTGTTCTTTAACACTGAAGTCACTATGGTCTTTTGGCAACAATTTGTTGTTGCTCTGTAAACAAATTCTGTAAACATTTTCAAAGGACCTTTACCCTCCTCCTGGAGAGCATTACTGTTGCTGGCACTTTCCCTCCTTTACATTCTTGTTTGATGATATTCAGCAGAGGGGTTGTGCTGCTGACTCAGAACATGATGTGGGAAGCAGTTCCTGAGATAGGGCACATAGCAAACGACACTACGGACATGACTGTGGCAAGCCAGAGTAGTCTGTCACTTCTTTGAAGATACTGCTAGGTCTTGGTTTCTTGAAGCTTGCTCATGAGTTTTTTTCTACTATTTCCCATGCTATTCCTAGATTTCCCTCTTCACCCTCAACCCCAATGTCTTTTACTGACAACAGAAAAAGTTGCCACTCCAGTAAAATTCCTGAGAACTGGATCTGAAATCCAGCATGTTCTACATTAATTTTTCCTTGGACATCATCTGGCTTTGGAAGAGGCTCTAGACACAGTCAGCAAAACTAGACTTCTAAGCTTTGGGCCTTTCTGCTGTAACAGTAAAATATGCTTTTTTCTTTTTCTTGAGCTCCTATGTCTGTGATGATGAATCCTTTCGTCATTCCACTTAAATGGAAGAATTCCATAAAATTCAGGTGTAACATGTAACTAGTGTTTTTCAGTTTTTAACTTACATGCATCTCTGCATTTATCCTGAGGAAGTAGCTGAAATGGTACCAAACAGCATTGGACATTTGCTGCTGTGTTTGGAAAATTAAAATCATCAGCTCAGCCATAATTTTGATATGTTGTTTTTGCCACTTTCCAGATGGTTCTTAAATGTTGGTAAAATTATATACAGCTTTACACAAAATAATCTGGATTCCCAACTGGCTTCTGCTATTAAACTGTTTTCCTTGATTCAATTGATATTCAGCAGTGTCTAGTAAATTGCTGAAACAAAGTTGTTTCATTTGTGTTTTTTTTTTTCTTTACCAGCATATGAGTGGCATTGATTGCAGCTGTTAACAACCCTTTTGGTGTGGTTCATACAGTATACCAAAGGCACTGTCACAAAAATGTGACTTAGGGTCATGCTTAAATAGGATACTTACCACAGGAAACACTGTAATGCTCAAATGAATGTATAGATTATATTATCAGTGAAATATATTCTGAAATATCTGATTTTTTAACTTGAAGTTATATATGTTTCCAAAACTTCTAGTACTCTGTGAAAAGAAAATCTATGTATGGATGTTTTGGTCTCAAAAGCATTCTTCCAAAGGTTGTAAAAATGAAGCTGATTTAGGTACAGATTATTCAAACCCATCTGGGGGCCTGAGTTGTACTGTCTGTTTCTTGGCATTAAGCGTCTGTTCTTGCTGGAGTGTGTCAGAGTTTCTGTTAGAAAGTGTAAAAAACCTGACCAGATGATGTCAGCACAGACAAGGTGGCTCCTGGCAGCAGATATTAAATAGCGGCTGGGCTCAAACACTGTGAAATGCATTTGGCTAGCTGGAGGCAGGCTGTACTGTGTGACCTCTCCTTCTAGGTGCATTAGCCCCAGCCAGCAGAGTCCCTGGCACAGGGATGTGAGCACGAGCTTGGAAACATGTACTTACAGCAGACAGAGGCACAGAGGCAACTCCTCTCCTACTGCTGGCTCCTCTTTGCTCTTCTCTGGCGGGAAACATCCCCTGAAGGCTGCTTCCTGAGTTGGTGAACATTTTCCTCTGGAAGGAGCAAAATGTATTAAAATCGGGGTTCCCAAAGTTTTCTTTCTTGAGGGCTATGAGATAGCTGGGAAAACCATAGTAAAAGTCAACTGTTCTCCAATACCCTGTTCCCTCTCTCCGTTGCTCCAGATCCCAAGAAGCTGTATATGAAGCCAGATGCCTGGTCCTTTTTTTTTCTGCCAGCTACTGTGACTATGCTGGACTATTGCCCAGTCCCAGAAATGCCCATGGAGCAGACACTGCTGAAGCTTCTCAGGATTGATGTAAAGGCATAAAATGAGTTGGGGCCTAGAGCAAGCACTGAAATGTCCAGGATTGATTAGATGGGTTGGTGCCAGCCTCTGATTACTCAGAGACCCACCTAAGTCCTGGCATGAGCATTGTAGCTCTCTTTTGGGGATCTCTGCATTAGAGGGGACCTGCCTTGCACCCTCAGCTGGGTCTGCCATGCTGTCTTTCCCTTATCTGTTAAAAAATGTATCTCTGTACTTATGCAACAAGTAAAATCAAGTGTTGTAAAACAAAGAACAAAACCCACCTGTCAAACCAACAGACAAAACCAAGAATAGTTTGCCAACAGGGCTGCTGGATCTATCTTCTGAATTTGCTGTTTTTAAGTACCTTCAGGTATAGTTTGAACTCCTCTCTTGATACACTTTCTGATCCTGTAAGAACTGGCTCAACTTCCCCTGCTGCTCAGGGGAGGATGTCAACTTCACTTTCTGCTAAAGAGGAAAAGCTAATACTGATCTGTGTTTCACGTTTTTGCATTAACCTGTTTCCACTTGTCTCACCTGGAGCCAGGCAGTATCAGTACTTGCTGTTTGACCTCTCTCTTTGGAATTACATAAAACCAGTGTCTGAAAAAGAACCGGTTAAAACATTTTCCTTTCCTTTCCCTTGTTCGGTATCTTGCAGTGCCCCTGACAGCCTGCGTGCAGTTCTGAGGAGCTCTGTTCATCCTGGTGGTGTGATCTGACTACCCTGCAACACCAGTCTCTCCCTCAGGCCAAACTGGCTTCGTTACAGAGGTGAAAGAATCATTATGACACAGGAAATGGCTTTCACCTTTTCCTCTTAAATGATTTTTTATTGCAGAAGGCTACAACTCAAATGAGCTCAGAGGCTGCTAGTGACTTCTACTTCCTTACACTCATCCAAACACCTCCTGTTGCTTTTCCAGCTTAATTCATTCACTGCTATGCCTTTTCTCTGCCCTTGCTCTGGTTAGCTCAGGCTGTGAGACACTGTGTGATGTGCTGCCCAGGAGGGATAAGAGGGGGGAAGCAGCAGAAGAAAGTGGTCAGCTAGGAGATACAAGTCCTCTGACAAGGCCAGTATGCGGCAAAACTTCCTTCCAGGCCAGCCAGCAGTCAGGACACGTTAATAGTCTGACAGGCACCAGCAGGGGAACGCATAGTGAAAAGGTGCATTTTGCCTCATCCCTGGTGGGCAACAGAGACTTCCTTGTGGGCCAGGCCTGGCATGCAAGCTGGCTGTAGTACAGGCCTGCCTTACAACCTAAGATGGAGAATACAATTTTCCTTCTAGAATAATTAAAAATCCTGCCCTTAAGTTACTGAGCTGTTTTGGAATATAAGATGCAACTGCTAAGTTAGTTACTTGGATCAATGTTGCTCCCTTATTTGAATTTTCCACAGAATGACGTGCACACCACCAGCAAGGCATGCCTTTCTGGTCCCCTCTTCTCCTCACCTCATTCACCTCCACAGGGCTTTTTAGTAATATATGATTTGCTCTTCCTGCTACCTGGCCTGAAATAACAACCTCTGCTCCATGGCTTTGTTCTCTGCTACAAAGATCATACTTAAACTGGGGTCTGTGTTCTAGAAAACGGTAGCTGGTGGCTTAGAATTTGCTGCTACATGGTTTTTGACCCTATTCCTGCACTGGTCTTTTCAAAAGTAGCAGGAAATCCCGTTTAAGATGCCCAATCCTTCTTCTTTTCATCCTCTGTGTTATGTACGAGAAAAATCTGATTCTTTGCTCATTGTTTCCGTTGACTTGCACAGATTAATGCTTGGTGTTGCTATTTCCCTTATGGTCATCAGCAATGCTCTTTGTGATACAACTTCTTCTGTGCTGATCTCAAACACTTTTCTAGCTTACAGACCAGTGCACCTTTGCTGTCTGGTCTGATTGCTTTGCTGAATATTACAGACTTGTGATTCATTATTGTATTCTGATAACTACTGACCTGTGTTAGCACTGAGGTAGTTTTGTTCTAGCCTGTACTGTCACATCCCACAATCACAGATGTTTTTGTGGCTGGATGCCTGAGATAATTTTTTAAACCTCTGCAAGCTTTTCCAACTTCTCATTTCTATACAGGTATTTCGGTACAAGAAAACATCACGGAGGGAAATTCTACCTTCTCTCTATTACTCAATTCTCCTGTCTAGTAGGATGCACTTAATGATCATTCTTTATAAGGTTGCTCCCTAATTTGAGGATTTGTCCTCGATATTCTCATGAAGAAAAGGAAAATCAATGCCTCCTGGCAAAAGCCACAGCCTTTTTGGACTACCTATGGAAGTACTGCACACACAGAACAAGGAAGCACAGTATTATGCTACAGGATTTAAGACACCAAGCTCATTATTTTGGCATAAATGGGGAGGAAGAGTTAGAGAAACCTGCCTTCAACTTTTCCATGAGAGTCAGCCTCAGAGTACAAAAAGGATTTCATTAATTGCTCGGGCAGTTGATAAAATAATAATGGATGCATTTGGACAGAAAGACAGTTGTTGATATGCCCCTATGTTCTGGCCACAGGAGTGTGGGGTCTGGAATAAATGTCATTTTACTCTCTCTGTGTTCAGGAAAAGAACACAAAAGTATCTGCTTTTTTATTGTTAAGCTGGCAGTACACAGAATCACAGTTTCTGAGTTCTGGAAAGCCAGACATTCTTCCTAACTGAAGAATATTAAAGCAAGACAGCTTGAACTCTGCTTTAGGATCAGGAGTGTAAATCTGGAATAATTTCACTGGTTTTGATGAGGATATTTGGATTTACATCAGTGACTGAGAATAGAATTTGGCTCTGTATCTTATCCTTGTGAGGGCAGTGAAAAATGCAATCCTGATACAGACATGCAAGTGATCAGAGGAGTATTCTCATACTAGCTCTACGCTTAACTTTTAGATGTAGTATTTAAGAATTGCACAGGGCTACTTTTGAGCAACCTAGTAAAAAAGATCTGTAAGAGGAACAGCAATCTAATGCTTGCACGGCTTGTACAGCTTTCCTGTGCAGGCCTCTCTTGCCTAACGAGAGGAGATTGGGAAAATACTATTTTCTTTTATCTTTTTATTTATTGAAGTTTTTGGGTGTAAGACACAAAAATAATTTATGCAGGAATTGTTTAGAAAAAGGCTATGTGGATTGGGAACAACTGAAGAAGCCCGAATAGTTGTTGTTGTCATGCTTTTACAGAAATGGCAGCTGTGGAGTAGGTCATTATAGACACTGGCATTATCAGTTTTTGGACTGTAACATTCTTCTTGCTAGCCCAAATGTTTTCTATTGCAAGTTATTTCTTTGCAGATGAAGATGTTGCAAACACAGTAAAGCTGCATAAGGCTCATGCGCTGTTTTGACAAGATCTCTTTTCTGAAACCTTGAATGGAAAGTCTTACAGTCATAAAGCTAGAACCAGTTTTAGCCTTCAGAGGTTGTTTTTTTTTCTTTCAGATAATATTCCATATCCTCCTATGACTTTTCAGTTGTTTACTTGCTATAGTGCAAAGACTCCCTTAGCCACCCTTCTTGGCATCATAACTCTGCAGATAGTGTGCTCTAAAATGATACACAGATGGGAAAGATTCTAACAGGCGTCAAAGCCATTAGATTCATATTGATTTTCCTATTGTTTGGTCATCACTGAGAGGGAGTGGATCCCTCTGTGACCTGGCTAATTGAAATGAAAGTCATAGAGTATTAAAAACAAATGGGAAGATGGAAAAGAGTTGTAGTTGGATCTGCAAAGGAGTTTTCAATCTCATGGACATTCATTGTCACTTAAGTGCCCATTTGCCTCAGGCTGCATTTGATGTCTCATCATGAGAGCTGGAAAAAACAAAACCGGAGCTAACTCATGCTTCCAAAATTAAAAAAAAAAATTAAAAAAAATGCTACAGTCTCAGATAAATAGATCATGATTTGGGGCTATGCTGCGCTTCTGCCACTGGCTTTAATTGGGCAAGTATGTTCATGTGCTTTGATTTTTCCTACAGACAGAATAGAATCAATAGAAGTGTCATCAAGCAGCATATTTTGCTCTTTATTCACTTTAATAATCCCTATCTTCTGCTGGAAACTGCTGCCAGTGTACTTAAAATGTAACATCTTAATCACACAATTCCTTAAACTCAATGAGGTGATGTTCTTTAAAGTTTAAGGGGATGAGATGAGAAAACCCAAACACTTTTGGTGCTCAACATTCATGAAACACAATGTCTCTGGCTTTTCTCCCATTTCTGAATACTTAACAGTTGAAAACAACTGATGTTCCAGGCCAGTAAAGCACTTACTGTTTGCATAATAGCTGAGAGACATGAATGGCTTTATAAAATCAATTAAAAAACTTATGAAGTTAAAATAACTAGATAATGTTTTCAGATACATTCTGACCTAGTTCACTCTGAACCAAGAAATAGATCTTCAATTTTTGTGCTGCTTAGTACTTCTTTTAGCTTTCATTTTCCATTATTCTCTCATAGCATCAGAATTGGGATAAACCAGTAGACTGATTTCACTAGCCCGGGCTTCTTTTGGGGTAGAGAACCATGCCTCAATGTTGTGAAAGAAGTGTCTGATTGGGCATAATGAACAGGGCTTTTATTGATGTCATTAATCATGATTTATTTAGTGATGTCTACTTTTTAATGAAGAGTATGTTCACTCACACAGATGGCACATCTGTTTTACATGTCATTTCTTGAGTTATTTACATGAAAGTCCATTACTATTCTGGATTCTGTTTATATTTGTTGGGACTTTCCCACATGGGGTTGTTGGACATACTTAATTCTTACAGAACCACCAGCACTGCACAGTTACAGTAAAATATATAAAACTTCCTGAATGATCAAACAGACATGGGCAAAACCATAAACACAAATGAGATCAACATGCCTGCCTGATTATTTTTTTTCCTTTCATTTGCTCCATTAATAGAAAAGATGCACAGAGTAGATCCAAGTGTTACCCAGACATCACTTTTTTTTTTTTTTTAATATTCTCAATGATTTTAAGACATCCAGAATTTTTACCAGTGGCCAACATGTTCTGCTAGTGGTAAGGCAGAAATATTGCTAGGGGTTAACAAAGTTCTTATTCACTGTCCTTGACAACTTCTGTAATAATGACAAAAGAGTGAAAGTTTTTCTCACTGCTATGCTAATAGAAAACTGTATGGCTACACACTAAGAAATCTGAGATGCTCCAGTGGTGAGAGAGAGTTTAAAATGGAAAACTCTAATCAGTTTTTCTACAAAACCTTCAAAACCAAGTATTGTTTGATGTGCTCCGACATTAGCTCAGGTTATTCTACTGTGTTATTACTTGTTGGATGTGGGTTTAATCAATGTTTTTTCTATCAGTATAGATATGCATGGGGTAGCAGTCACTGGAGCAATTAGTAACCCTGCTTGCAATACAAGTTGCATTATGCCTACATTCAGTTAAAAACTACTGGAAGCAGAACATAATTGCCCATAAATATTGTCATTATTGTTAGCTGATCCTTCACCAGCTAGACAGAGGAACACAGCATCAGAAAAAATGGACATATATTCTATTTGCATACATATTCTATTTCAAATACTACTTCTTAATGTATGAGAACTGATGAGAACTTCTTCAAAATTCTTCAGTTAGAGTGTTGTCTCAGTAGTGTTACAGAGCTTGCATTAAAATAGGAGACCAACTTTTACTCCATATTCTAAAAGCATAAAATAGGATACAGTAAGGGTAGGGTAAATGCCTTATTACCTTGTCAGAGGTTCCACTGGTACAAAATACTATTGGCAAGCTGATATTAAGGAGAAAAACACAAATCATATCAAATCCTTTTGTTTAGAAAATGACATCCAAGAAGGGAAAACTAAATTTACATTTGGTGAACCTGCTTCCTTAGAAGACTGTCTAGCCAGCTACTTTTAAAATTAAAAGATTTGTAGCAGTCTTTGTGTAAGGCATTTTGGAATTTCAGTAATGAAACAACAGTAACATTAAAAAGACTGAACAGCACAAATAATTAAGTATACTTAATTAATTCTATTGTTGATTTCCCAAGGTTTTTAATGGTCTAAAGAGGCAGACAAAAACCCTGAATCTACAGGATTATATAAATAGTCAGGCAACTAATAAACCTAAAAGTATAGATCTCTTGCTATAGAAAAAGTTATGTCACTTCTGAGTTGTAGAGCATTTATGGCATCTCAAGCACCAACACAGCAGGAGTGCTTTTAATATCTCATTGCTGAAAAACATTCTTATTTTGAAAGTCAGAATTTGTTATCTTTTCACACTGCACAGCTGACATCAGTCAGGGTGTTGAAATCCCTGGTTTGACACACAATACTTCGAATGCCCTGGGAGCATGGAAAAAGCTGTGTGATTGAATCTTTGTGCTCTTTCAAGTAAGTATTTCAGGCACAGTACTGGCATTACATCAGCAAATCCTAGGCTGACAGTCATGACCAGACTGGCAGGAGGATTTTCTTCCTCTTTCTTTCTTCTTCTTCTTTACTGGTCCATGTGCAGCCCCATCAATTCATCCTTCCCTTCTGTCTCGCAAACAAGCGTGACAAAACAGAGACAAATCTTGTGGCACATGTAACTAAAGAGGCTGATTGGACTTTTAACCTAATTTATTTGTATTTTTACTTGGTAAATCCTTCACAGCAGGAACTGTCTCCTTCCCAAGTTTGTACAAGATGCAACTCTGGAGGGGGCCTTTGGGAATGACTGCAATCAATCCTAAAATAACAAGGGCTGGGTCTGATCCAGAATGGTGTGTTTGCAAAGAATATGCACAGTATATTCTAAGTTTCCAAATTTACTGCGGTTAACAGTGAAAGGGAAAATCTTTCCACCTCTTCCTTATATGACTAAACAAACATTTCTAAATGGCTTTCATTAGAACTAGTAGGCAAATTTCACAGCTCTAAGAGTTGTTACAGCAAAACTAAGCTATGCTACAGCTTCAAATCTTCAGCTGAAGCCCCCAGTTGCTCAACAGTCTGAACTGTTTTCTAACATCTAACTTATTCTTGAAGATGTACATAGTTCATATCAGTAAAGAAATGCCAAGGAAAGTTTTGTATTTTAGATTAAATATATCAATATATACAAGTTATTATATAACTTGGACCAAGAATTAAATTTCCTGAATCTTTTCTGTAACTTCCATTTCTTCTACTGTTTTTTCTCTTTCAAGCTTTCTGAATGCCTCATTGATTTTGCAACTATCGTACCCACTTGTGACAAGTCTTGTCGCTTCCAGAGAGTCGTAAAATGGTAAGCAAAATTACTCAGTGTGTCACCCAGGATTCACCACAGTAAACTTTGTGGTGGTGTGAGCTACAGCCCCATCCCTGCCAGCCAGTGGCTAAAGTCTCTACCACAACTTGCTGAGAGCTGCAGGGGGCTAGCAAGGGCTGCTGCATGGGACAAACTCTTCCAGGGGTGTGACACCCACTGCTGAATATCAAAGATGGGTGTTTGCAACTCAGTTGCTGCCCATAGTGCAACATGGGACCTCCTGGTCTGTGTTCTCTAACTTTGTCTCCTGCCGTGCCTGGTTTTTCCAGCTTGAACTCCTGCCTGTTGTGCTCCCAGTTTCAGTTGCCATTGTGTTGATATGGCTGCAGTCAGCAGGGTTTATGAGCCTGGAGAGTCAGCTTTGTTAGTGTGAATAATTCTCTCTCTAAGTCCCCTAATTACTGCTAATATTTGTTCTGTTTTCAAAACAGCTCCAAGACAGATTTTCTGTGAGGAGTTTACCATTAATGCCCACTAGCCTGAGGAGTTCATGTGCATGCTCTCCTGCTGTGTCAACTTTTTACTCATTCTTGGTAAACAGATCTTGTCTGGAACAAGTGTGGCCTGAAAGATGACATATGGCGCACTGATGCTTTCATCTGGGTTTTATGAAAATGCATGACCAATTGAAGTCAGCCCCATATCTGTGACTGCTGGTGGTATCAGATTCCCCTCAAACTCTGTCTCTGCTGTGTGAGCAGCCAAAACCAAGCTGCTTAAAGATACAGGCCAAATTACAGCAGTGCTGTTTAATTTCCTATCCAGCATTTAGCTCCCCACATTTTCCTCGTGGACTGCTCCAAACTGCCAGTCCAACCATGTGATGCAATGTGCAGCCAGCTGGCCGGAGTATAGTCAGAGCCTGGTCAATATTTGGAAAGAAGTACACACACTGCCTGATTTCAGCTGAAATAATGGAACATCCATAAATACAACATGATTTTTAAAGAGGTTGAGCTGCTAGCCATTTGTCGGATAGGTTACCTATGCCCTTAGTCTATCCATCAAACAAATGAAAGTGCTTTTGCAAAAGCAAATCAGAAAATCAGGCAGTGCAAAACTGTCTCAAGCACCTTGCCAATGGTCCAAAATTGCTTCTCACAAATCAATTTCTCAAAAGAAGCAGCAAAATTTTGAGATAGAAGGCAAGATAAAGAACTGTTTCAGGACAGCATATATGTATTTCCACAAAGATGTCTAACTATTTAGGTCCTCAGTTTCCCTCTGCATTTCTGTCTGACCTTTTGAGCTCCAGTGACTTGGGCAATTTGGGCAACAGCAGCCTTATGTTGAGTTTTTTATGTAGCTGGATGAGATCCTGGCCCATCTCTCACTGACCTCTGTGCCAGGATTTAGCCTCTTGTATCTTGAAAAAGACAGTGACTTAGGTATTACTCGCTCCCTTAAATAGAAACAGATTATGCTATTAAATTACCTCATCACTTTTATATTAATGTGGAATTTATTTATTTATAGGGAAGAATGCAAACATGAATGCTGTAACAGAGCTGAGAAACATGGTGAAAAATAAAAGTGGGATGACTGTCTTTCAGTAAATGCATTTACTTTAATTCATGACTCAGGCCTAATTCTTACCATGATTTTTTTATAATAATTTCTAAAGAAAATAAGATTACAGTGATAAAACAACATCTCTTACCAATGAGTACTTAGTGCACACATGCAAACAGTTAGCTTGTCTGCCTACTCTGCCAGCTAAAAAACACCTCAGCTTAATCTTTCACTATTATTTCCAAAACCATCTTTGAAGTTTGATCTGAAACAGACTTGAACAATGCCTTAGACTTCCCTGCCCAAAACAGGTATTTACATTAGAAGAAAAACAAAGAGTTCTATCATTCCCATGGTTAGTACTCAGTTTTGCCTGAAACCTAGATTCAGAACAGCTCTTCTGTCATCTTTTTTGATATGCAAAACTGAATCCAATACTCCAGGTGTGACCTGACAAGCACTGAGTAGAGCAGGATGATGACTTCTTTATCTCTGCTGGTGATGCCCTTGTTGATGCAGCCCAGCATCCTGTTGGTTTTCTTTGCTGTTGCAGTGCACTGTTCACTCATGTTGAGCCTGTTAGCCACCAAGACCCCCAGGTTGCTTTCCAAAGGGCTGCTTTCCAGCCAGGTGTATCCCTGTCTGAACCATGCTCCTGGCTTACGTGTTCCCAGGTGCAAGAACTTTCACTTCTCCCCATTGGACTTCATAAGTTTCCTGCTAGCCCTCTCCTCCAGCCTGTTTCAGTCATCCTGGAGGGTGGCTCTCCTTTCTGGAGTGTCAATCTCTCCACTCATCTTGGTGTTATCAGCAAACTTCATCAGGGTGCTCTTGATCCCAACATCCAGGTCTCTTGCTCTGCCTACTTCCCTTGCCTTTAGAAGGGATGAGCTGGTTTTGCATATCTAGGAGAATGTTCTTGAAAAACTCCAGCAATCACTAGCACGTTTACCCTCCATGGAAGCTTTCCATGGGATCCCTTTCAACAGAACCCTGAGTGAGCTGAAGTTAGCTCTTCTAAAATCTAAAACTTTTGTCCTATAATTAACCTTCATTGTGCTCAGCAGTTTCCCAAACTCCAGAATACTGTGGTCACTGCAGTCAAGTCTGTCACTAACTGAGATATTACAGAGCAGATTTTCTTGGTTAGTGAGTAGGAAGTCCAGCTGTGCCCCATTCCTGGTTGGCATATCCAACATTTGTGTGAGGAAGCAGTCTTCTACACATTCCAGGAACCTGATGGATGTCAGGTGAAGTGCAATGTTGTTTCTTCAGCAAATGTCTGGGTAGTTAAAATTTCCCCTGAGGACCAGGTTTTGTTGACCTGAAACTTGCCTGAGTGACCCAAGTATTGCTTCATTGGTCACATTGTCTTGGTTTGGGGGTCAGTAATTGATGCTAACTGTAAGGTCATCCTTGGAGACAACCCCTCTGATTTTGACACAGAGGCATTCAATAGGGCTACCACAATCACCATAGTTGACTTCTATACATTCAAGTTTTTCCTTAACATAGAGCGCAACTCCTCCACGTCTTCTCCCCTGCCTGTCTTTATGAAACAGCCTGTAGAATTTATCATGGTCCTCCAGTCGTGTGAGTTGTTCCACCATGTTTCACTTATTCCTATGACATCATACTTATCTGACTGCCCGTGGAGCTCCAGTTCCTCCTGTTTATTTCCCAGTGTGTGTACGTTTGTATACATACATTTCAGGAGGCTGATCTTTTGGTTCTCATTTTGGGAGACAGCTGAGGCACACTTCACACTACTTTGGTTGGCCTGGTTTATTCCCCAATCAGTTGTAGTGGTGATGGTGGTGTGATCACTGCCATTTTCGATCCCTTCCCCTGGTACTGGTTTGCCACTCCCATGCTCCTCTCTAGTAAGCCCAGTTTTACCCCTGCCCCCCTCCGAGTCTAGTTTAAAGACCTTTCTATGAGTGCTTCTAACTACTGACCCAGGATCACTTACACTTAGGTCTTTGGAAAGTTGTCACACACAACTACAGTCTTGCAATGTAGTGAAGTTGACATTATGAGAAGAGTCTGGTTATAACAGAAGCAAAAAACAGGAAATTTTTTTTTTTTTTTTTTTGGAAGCATAGCTTACAAATAAGCGTTCTGAACAGATGAAGGTAATTGTCATTGTAAATAATCGGAAAATCATGGAGTAAACCCACAAATGTTGGCTTTTTGAAAAAGAGGAAAAACAACATTTCCCCCAACTGAACATAAAATTTTACTTAAGATATTTGTCTCAAGGACAAGAATAGTCCAAACAAATAACCCTGATTACACAAGGAAATATTTAGATTCATGTGATGATAGTAAACTAACAATTTTAAATAATTTTAACAAATTGCGTTCTTTTCTGAACTGCATCCAGTATCTTATTGTTCTAATAGTTTCCAGTTTACAGCTTGTCTATGCTTCAATGAACTACAGATATCCTCTGCATTCCTGTGCACAACCTTTCATTACCTTGTCTATGGCTGAGTTGACTTCCTTAACCTCGTTATTTCAGGCAACGTACAGCTTTTTTCTGATTGTCTTGTACACACTAAGGACCTTGGATTAGGGCTGTTTTCCAGGATTTATTTGTATTTTGAATTGTCAGGAGACATTTAACTATTCATAGTATCAGATACTGGAATTTAATTGTTTGTCATCATCCAAAATCCTGATTGAAACACATTGAAGTCAGGGTCCTCAGAATGCTCAGGTACTTTTGTATGTGGACTGTAAGCTTTTAAATTAAAATGTAGGGGTTTTAATGACCGTTTTTTAAAGATTGCAAGCAATGTGTCAGTGCACACATAGATGTTATACCTCTGGCAGTGTTTAAGAAGAAAGGGTGATAATTCTTTTCTTTTCCCTGACTGTGCAGGAAGCCAGGCTCTGGCTGGATACAAGGTTATTTACCTATTCTTTTGAACTCGAACACAATAGCAGGGACAATGAACAAGATAGGATCTGAAAAAAGGGATTCTTAATATAAGTCTTGTACACCATACCATTACTTTTTCAATAACTGCCTTAGGAAAAGAGATTGTCTTGGATAACCCTATCTCAGAAGAGTCTAAAGGATTCTCATCTGGATGATTGCAATATTACAACTGTTTTTGTATAAGAGTTGTATAATTTAAAGCATGTGTAACTCAAAAGTCCATTTTGGAACTGTGGCTTTTTTATAACAGTTGTATCTTAACGAAGAGTGCACTGTTGCTAGTTAGGTTTGCTAGCTTTTACATTTTATTGACAATGAGAGTTCAAGCATGTAGGAACTGAAATCAGCCTGGTAACACCACTTGTAAAACCCCTGTGAAGTTGATTTAGCTGCATTTTCAGTCAAAGTATCTTAAGAAAGTTTGCTTGTTTGTTTTTCTGGTTTTGTTGAGCTATAGAGTGTGTTACTTTAGAAATAACTTAAAATTACAATAGGATATATCTCATTGTCTACAGAAGCATCTGAATTATTACTGATGTGTTGGTGTTCTCCTGTTGATACATTCCTTTTCCATCAAGTGTTTCTTTTTGATAGAAACAGACATGTAACACTCGGTGTTATCAAGGTTTGTAATATTACCATTGTATATGTGGAAAAAAGTACAATAGACTCTATATGAATTATCAATATATTTCTCAACAAGGCTGATCAGGAGAGATAAGATTGTCTTGGGAATGACTTGTCATAAATTTGGCATTCCCTTCTTTCTACACTGTCAGTATACTTCTACTTGCTTATTAGCTTGTTACCTGTGTAACATCTATTGGTTTGAATTTAGTTTCTGTTGTGAGGGCATGTATCTGTATCTGTATCTGTATCTGTATCTGTATCTGTATCTGTATCTGTATCTGTATCTGTATCTGTATCTGTATCTGTATCTGTATCTATCTCTATCTGCATCTGTATCATCTGCAATTCTGGTAAGATAAATAGAAATACATCATATGAACATTATTGTGGACTTTTCCTGAGAACTAAAAGAGCCAAACTTTTTGATGCTTAGCTAGGCCTACAGAAATACTAATTTACCAGTAGCACATATGCCAATAGAATTCTTACAGAATGACTGAGTACAGGATGTACGTCAGAGAACAAAGATGCTTTGTCAGTGAAGACAAAATGTTCTTCCTTTCGAGCGTGCTGCCAGAAAACTCTGCTGATCTAAAGATATCACCAGTAAGGAAGGAACCAAAGGGTTATACTGATTGCAGTAGCAGAATAACTTATTTTCTCCAGCTCCCATAAAACTTCCAGAGGATTAATGATGAAGTGCAGGCTTTGTGTACAGCAGACTCCAGGCTAGACACGCTTGTTTAGTATGGAGAAATAGCTGACTTTTTTTTCTTTTCTTTTTTTCTTTTTTTTCTTTTTTTCTATGAAGAATGAACATTATTTTGTAGGGTGTTTCAAAACTTCCTGATGAATGGAAAGAAGCTCTCATCCTAAATATATTAAGTTTATTCCTTTTGTGGTATTTCCTGAAAAAGAAAAGTAAGTGTTTCAATTTCCATCTGAATGCAGTTCTGAAATGTACCAAAGACAGCAACCAGGCCTTGATGTGGATGAGGTTATTAGAAAAGAAGTTTCATAATCATACAAATATTCTCTATCACAGCAAAACAATCTCAGTCGAATATATATTATAGTAAAATTCCCATCTGATTTATCAAGGGTCATTCTATGCAGATTTTAAAACACCTAATAATAGATGAACAATTGCTCGTGTATACATTGGTGGCTATGCATAAATCACTTGTAAGTCTCATTAGAGGGCATTCCTAGGGCTGATATTACAGAATCACAGAATCACAGAATGTTAGGGTTTAGAAGGAACCTCTGCAGATCATCAAGTCCAACTACCTTGCCAGAGCAGAACCATCTAGGGCAGGTCACACAGAAACACATATTAAGGCACAAATATATGCCAGACTCCTTCCTCCATTTACAATGCCTGTAGAGAAAAATGTTATGAAGAACATTGAAAATAATTTGTTTTATACATCCCTAAAATACTCTTGTCACAGGTCTTCCCTTTCTTTTTTTGGAATTCCTATGAGCCTTTCCAGGATGAATTTAAAAACTAACCCTCAAAGATCTCCTCTGTTAGTGATTTTATCAGGGCTGGTTCATGTGAAGGTAAACTTACTGCAAAACATCCAGGAAGTATACCAAAAGCCACCAGAATCTATCTTTAATAAATGCTGTGTGTGACCTCACAGCATTTCTTGATTATGGCCTCATGGTAATTTCAGTACAGAATTTTTGTTCTTCCTGCTAATCCCCACAGTAAATGAATGATGTAGGACTCCTCTGTCTCTGATCAGTGTGTTAGAGACATTCTCAGAGAGAAGGCATGGTTAGCAGCAGGTCTAATAATTCCAAGGTACAAAAATTGAAGCACTGGATCATCTCAATTGCTGTTAAGAATATTTTCTTAACTTGCTTTTCCAGCTTGCTTAGATTCTTTGTTTTAGCTCGGTGGATATCAGATGCATCTTGACCCTGAATGCATTGATGAGTTCCTGGTCCACTTGTTATTACAAATGGTTATTTTTTAGAGGAAAAACAGTCTCAAGGAGAAACGTCACAGAAATGTTATCTTAACTGTGGTAGACCATGGGAAATCCAGGCTTGGGTGAAACTTTAACCTTTTGCTTTCATCTCAAGGTGGGAGCCTTTTAATTCTACTGACATCTATTAATTTTAAATTCCTTTAAAAAGCCCCTCTGCTATCTGTAATAAATTCTGTGGGTCTCTGAAAACAACTATGTGAACTACATGTGCTGTTTTTTCTCTTATTTCATCAGGCTCATTATTAATGTTAGACATATCAAAGGAATTGAAAAATAAAGCAAACAGTAACAGCTGTGGAGATACACATTTCTCTATACTGTCAGGCTAAGTCGTGAATTATACTTTTTAACTAACTGCATTAGAACTCTTTTTTTTAAAAAAAAAACAACAACAAAACAACAACCCAAACAACCAGATATCTATGTTTTTTTTCAAAGCTTTTAAGTTTTTTTCTTCCCTTGCATTCCTGAAGTGATGGAAACATGGTGCAAAATATCACAAGCCAAGGGATTACAATGGAATCTTGAAGGCCAGAAAAAAATATGCTTGAGAGATTTAAAAAGTTGAAAACTGCAGCCATAGTGGTCGCCCCAGTACAAGGAAGTTATGAGGAAGCTGAAGCAAAAACAGAGGGCCATCTAAATGATTTTGATGCTGGAAAACATGGTGTGGGAGTACTACTGGTTTGTTCAACCCATAGGAGAAGAGAAGGGTAATGGACCTGAAATACTCTACTGCCTAAGGGAGGTTGTGGGGAAAGACTGGATTCTCCTGAGAGGTGTGCAGGGAAGAGACAAGAGGCAGAGGTCATAAACTCATCAACTGCAGCAAGGGAAATTCCTTTCAGAGAAAGTAAACAAAAAAAGAAAAAAAAGTCTATAAGGCATCTGCTCCTGCTCCTAGCTCATGGCAGGGGTGTCTTAAAGTTAGAGCAGGGTGCCCTGTCCAATCATGTTTTGAAAATTTCCAAGCATGGCAGAATGACAGTTTATTAAATATTTGTGTGAATAATCTACATGATTATAAATTATTTTAGAAAATACACATAAACAGCACATTGGGTAAAACTGGTACAAACCATTGAGCTTTGAAATTTAACTGTTGATTTGACTGTATTTTTTTACAGTAAAAACTTTTCTGAATCACAAAGACATTTAAGTTATCATTGAATTAGCTATGTTTTCTAATTACTTGTTCTTCAAGTAATAACTGAAAATTGGATAGGAGAATTTTCCCAAAAGCACAGTATCTTGCACCTTGTTTGACAAAGACTGAGCATGTTTTCTTATTAGGCTGTAAGGCTTAAATGAAATGGTGAAAAAATCCCAAATGAAAAACCAAAAAAGAAACCAATAAACATATATGGAATCATAGAATAATGAACATCAAGGTTGGAAAACAGCTTCAGGATCATCAAGTCCAACCGTCCACCCTAAAACCCCTAACCATTAAACCATTTCCTGAAACACCATGCCTACCTGTTTTTTTAACACCTCCAGGGATGGTGCCTCCACCACCTCCCTGGGCAGCCTGTTCCAATGCCTCACCACTTTTTCTGGGAAAAATTTTTTCCCAATATCCAATCTGAACGTCCCCTGGCACAACTTGACCCCATTTCTTCTTGTCCTATTGCTAGTCAATAGGGAGAAGAGTCCAACACCCACCTCACTACAACCTCCTTTCAGGTAGTTGTAGAGAGCAATGGGGTCTCCCCTCAGCCTTCTCCTCTCCAGCTCCCTCAACCTCTTCTGATAAGACCTCTTCTCCAGACCTCTAATCAGTCTAGTTGCCCTTCTCTGCACCATCTCCAGCACCTTGATGTCTTCCCTATACAGCGATGCCCAAAACTGGACACAGTGCTCAAGGTGCAGCCTCACCAAGGCCAAGGAGAGGGGCAGGACCACCTTGGTCCTGCTGGTCACACTATTCCTGATCCAAGCCAGGATGCTGTTGGCCTTCTTGGCCACCTGGGCACATGCTGGCCCAGGTCCAGGTGGCTATCAATCAACATCTCCAGGTCCCTCTCTGCTGGGCAGCTCTCCAGCCACTCCTCCCCAAGCCTGAAGCACTGCCTGGGGGTTGCTGTGGCTGAAGTGCAGGACCCAACATTTGGCCTTATTGAAACTCATACAATTGGCCTTGGCCCATAAATCAAGCCTGTCCAGATCCCTCTGCAGAGCCTCCCTCAAGCAGATCGACATGCCCACCCAATTTAGTGTCATTTGCAAACTTACAGAGGATGCACTGTATCCCCTCATCCAAATCATCAATGAAGATGTTAAACAGGAGTGGCCCCAGCAGTGAGCCCTGGGGAACACCACTCGTGACCAGCTGCTAACTGGATTTAACTCCACTGAACACAACTCTTTGGACCCGGCCACCCAACTCATTTTTAAACTAGCAAAGTGTGTGCACATCCAAGCCATGAGCAGCCAGCATCTGTTCCATCAGCTTCCCTGGTACTGAAGTCAGATTAACAGGCCTGTAAGTTCCTGGAAAATCCTTCCGTCGCTTCTTATATATGGGGGTTACATTGGCTGATTTCCAATCAACATTTCCAATGAAGAAATTATTTAGGGTGTGCAAATGATCAACATTGTTTAAGTTACTCTTGTAATAGACAGACACATTAATTCTCTTTAGATATCAATGCATCAGAACCCGGATGTGAATCAAACCCACAAGCAAGTTATCTAAGTACAATTAGAATTGCAATTTTGGAAACTACTGAATTTGAATTTTCATGCCAATGGATGCTGACATTAAGTGGGTTATTTTAAATTTTTCTGAAAATGTTCCCCATACTGCTCACTGGGGCTGAATCTCTGGATCTATGGGAAACTCAGAGGAGGAGAATGGTGAACAGCTAGACAGATACAAACTAGCTGGTACAACCAACTGCTTCATACTCTTGGATCTTTTGCTAAGCTCTCATGTCACAATGTTTAAGAGTAGTGTTGCACATCATCTCTCGTTGGCCCTGAGAGCATGTCTCATGCTGGTGGGTGATGACTGTGTTTCTATCATTCATACCTTCATCACCTCTTAGCTGGAGTGTAGCTGTGTGATAAACCTGGGCATAATGCCTACAGCACTTAGGAAAGTCCAACAAATCAAGAAGGCTTGAACACATCTCTGCAGGCACACTGGCTACCATGGGTCCACCAAGCCTCCCTACAGAGATTTCCCATGGAATTTCAGCTCAAGTTCAAATTCCTTTTCTATTAGCAAAAAACCAGACTGTAACTCTCTGATGAAGACTCTGATTAAAAGTTCTGCTCTTTTGCTATGGGCAGTGTGTTGTAAGTGGGGTAGAGCTTATCTCTCTCAGAGCTTTCTTGTGGCACAAACTGAGTCCTAGAGGTCCTGTGGGGACTAAAGAACTTCAATAATATATCTTCCTCAGCTCCTCTTCCACTTTGCCTTCTCTAATGTAAGCACATAATAGCTTTTGTAATCCTAAAGCTTAAAACCTACCCAAACACTGTTCCTTCTGGAGAGAATGAGAAAACAGAAATTATGCCAGAGATGCAAAGTCCTGTTGCTTACTGCGAAGTAGGTCGGAAATTAAGTGAGGACTGCGGCCAGGAGGACCTTTGTGGTAGAACAGACTGATCATGCACAGTAACAGCAAATTCAGAGTCAAAGTTGTGGCTTCCCTTTGAACAAAGGCTGTTAAAAGGCATAGTGGCTAAATTTAGTGATGGAAAATATTTTCTGAATTCTCTGAAAATTTCCTCTTGTTCACTACCACCAGAAACAATTGATAAAATCAGAGAAATATTTTTGGGCTTTAATTCATTAGAGTATTTGCACAGATATCTAAGTCCATTCCTATTCAGTGAAGTATGTGAGCATTTTAGTGTTTTGTGTCTACAACTTTTCTATTCGTACTGGCCATGTGAAAAGTAGGCCTGAATGTTAATATAGGAAGGAAACAAATGTCAGAATTTTCTTTTGTGGAAGCAGAACATCTGACACATTAATGCAAATACAGAACCAAAGTAAGAATGCTTCACTAGTTCTTCTGAATTAAGCAGTTAATCCCAAGAGCAGAACTGAAGCAGCTTGCAACTTATATTGCTTGGACTACTAATAAAGAATTACAGAGGAATACATCTGTAGATGAAAGCAGGATGTGACTGGACAGCACCAAAAACCTGTCTATCAGAATTTTTTCCCTAGACCTAAGCATTTTATGGTACAACTGGGAAGGAATATAAGGGATTACAACAGCTAGAAAAGCGGGTATATAGACCTATGTGTAGGCATGTTTCAGGTTCAGAAGAATTATTTTTAAAAAATGTTATCTTGAATTCACTGTGAAATGGCTAAACCATTCTCATTCTGGGCAATCCAAATGAGTCTCGTAATGCATTTGTGGCTCTGTAGTGTCAACTTCTGTCGTCAACATTTTAACAAGGTCTTGTAGCTCACTAAAATTATTCTGATTCCGCCACCAAAATGTTTTTTTCATACACTTTCTAGTCAGTGTGCCAACAGAGAAACCCAGCCACAGCTAACAAACATGATGAACCATTATCTGACAAAACAATTCTACTTTACTCTTTTACATGGGTCAAAGGACACAGTTCAGCTGTACTTTCATGTTCTCAGATGTCAGTGTGAAAATCACATGGTTAGTGGAAATGTTCGGAGACTTTGAGGTTTGCTATCTGGAAGCCTAGGCACTGGTATAAATTAAAGACATTATGCAAACCCTATAAATTTAGGAGTTAAATAACTTGTGGATTAATCAGGGCCACACACATTTAAATGATACAAGTAATTGGTACAGCAAAAGTAAAATAGGAAAAGGAATAAGGAAATTGACAGAAGAATCACAAAGAATTGCTGAGAACTTTTCTGGTTATCACATGGCATGTTTGAGGTTTACTATTGAAACAGTTTCAGTTATACAAAGAAAAAACAAATAGAAGAGAAAAAAAAATAATTTCATTATGTTATCTTTAATCACATACATAGCAGATCACGTAGATACTTACATCTCTGTTCCTGAACCAGAACAGACCATGTGTGGGTCATCCAGTACTTAGTGGAGGTCAGTGACAATTTGATCAGTGGCTATTTTCTGTTATGTTGTTACACAGCAAGTGTGTTATATTCCTGTTCTATGCAAAAAAGTGCTGTGAGTATCTCAAGGATGTTTTGCATTGATGAATGAAAAGATGCACGTAACTGCAGATGTAAAATGACATTGTTAATGCAAATGCACAATAAGGTAGATGCTGACATGTAAACACTGTTTTCACTCACATTATGCTCTTCAGAGCCTTAGCACCAAACGCTTTCACCATTTCCTATAAAAGCTTTTTGTCACTCCGTAACAAATTAAGATCCCAGTGGCCAGTCTATTTTTTCTCTCTTCATTGTTCTTTATTTATAAATTGGTGCACAAACTACAGAGGAATTTTCCAAACATAAAGACAAGAGCTGTTGCTTCATACCCTTGAGCATCTAAAATAACAAAGATCTTTGGAAAAGCTCTCACTGTACTAAATCCCAGATGACAGCATTAGCTCATTTCTATTGTGATTTCCTTTGTTTGTGTTCCTAAGTATAAATGATGCGAATAGCATGACAACAAATAATAATCATGATTGTGCACTGGTTCATTGCTGACAAAAAAGAACTGTAGGACTGCCTCACTAATGCTACATCCATACATTTCCCCTTGGATAGCCTCCATTTACCAAAGAGAAATGCCTATGTTTATCTGACAGCCCTCAGCACAGCACCCAAAGGCTCCAGGAGCTGACCTCTGGATTGGTAGGCAAGCTCTTTTATGAGCAGATTTGTTAATGTAATTCCTCTCATGCTTTAACACAACATTTCCATGGGAGATGTTCAAAACACTGTAAAAAGGAAGTACTATAAACTTTTGCTAACACAGGAGAAATGTGCCCAGGTTAAGGACTATACAGAAGTTTTTTGTGAATTGGGGTATTTTGCTATCTTATTTTTCAGTCACACAATGTCACAGAAGCTATGGATGGAAGTGATGCAAAAGGTACAACATCAAGAAGCAAACGACAAACCTTTCTGTACAGGAAGTTGTACCACTCCATTGGCCAGTGCGAACTTTCAGCACCTCCAGATGCCATTGCAGACATTAATTCATTTGAAAACATTTGAGCACTTTTGAAGATCTCATGAAGACTCCCAGTCTCATCCACACTATACACCTATACTGTATATATCATTCATTGCATTATATTATGTATTTCATGTGAGTCTTTCTGTATAGAGAAACACACAATGAATCATAATTCTTGATGAGTTTTCACAAATGTGAAGGTAAGAGTCACCCAAACTGGTAAAGAGAATTCAGTGCAAAATCTCTCCCTCACAAATGGCAGCCAAGAATTATCAGATGAAACATGCATGTAATCCTTGCAAATGATGTCACCAGTTTACTTTTTTATGTGCATATATTAATAATTTTGTTTATAAGGCAATTTAAAAAAAAAAAAAGAGACGTCAAGCTGCCTCATTCAGTACAACCCAAAAAGATAAAACAAATAGGTACAGCAGATATTAAATAGTTATACAAAAGATGTTATAATCTATTACTCAGTTTTGGTGGTTTTATCCGATTACCGTGGCAGTTAATATGTCTATGCTGGACATCATCTAACATAAAAAAATTGAATGGGGGAGGTAAATAATTTATATATGTCTGTTTCCAGCCAAACTTAATCTAAAATCACATATTCTGTGATTCTGGATTTCAAAGTTAAAATCTAGAAAGGGGGCAGATTTTTATTTTACTGTCACTCTGACCATGAGTGCACGTAAGCTGATTTCTTGGAAGTTCTTTTCAATTGTCTTTTTGGTATTTAGCAGAGGAGTGCTGGTTGAAAAAAATTACTGAACTCATTTTTTACTCCTTTCTTTTCCTATAACTGTGTTTTACTCTTCAGTGGCACACTGTCTCTATCAGAAATTTTCTCATCTCCCAACAATTTTTCTCTGAAGACCTGGAGAATGTCTGGACTTCCAGGTGGGTTGGCCTTTCAGTCAAATGAAATGGTTCTAGGTTGTGGGAATTCATAGCTATTGATGATCTAAGTTGGAATATGGGACAAGAAAATACTTTGTAGATCAATTTAATTGTTTTGCAACTGCAAGCAGGTATGATATTTAGTCTAGATGTAACCACATCTGCAAAACTGAATGTGCTTGCAAAATACCAGAAAACACAAGACTGGCAACATGCTTTGCTAAGCCAGTAATGTCTTCAAATGACACTACCGTAGTCCTGCAAGGGGAGACACTATGGTGGACCTGCCCAGAACCTGGTGAAGGATGGATCCTGTTTCTAAAAGAAAAGGTAAAAATAAAAAGAAAAATTATCCTGCTTTCTGTCACAGCAGACTTGGGGAGAATTCCTTCTTGAGCACTGGTTTGATGTTGGGTACTTAATAAGCAAGAACCATGGATCTGGCACTGGGTAGATTTTTATCCACTGGGAGAAAGATGTAAGTCCCTACTAAGCAAAACTCAGTGAAACTACTGATACTTTTAAACTAAATTTATTTGTTCAGGTGACAGTGGACCTGAGTATGAGCAGATTTGCTCTTGCTGGCACTGTTTACTAATTCTATTCTGCATGAACCACGTGTTGTAGCAGGATTAAAGTAGCTCACCACTGCATCTACTCAACATCTACACAATGAAGACCTTGACTACTGAGTGAAGAAGGTACATGTCATTCAATGTTTTCAAAGCATTTACAATGAAAAAATTTGCTCACAAGTGTGGAACCCACATAAATCTGTTTTCTTTGTGAGAGTGGTAAACCCCATGATCCCAAAAAACCTGGGATTTGTGGTGAGTTTTTAAAAAAACATTACTTGGTTATGATGACTATCCCTGACTTGACAATATCCTGAACAACCTCCTGTATTTGACCCTACTTTGAGCAGGGTTTGATTGGATGAGGTCTGGAGGTCTGTTGCAACCTTAACATTTCTCTGATCCTGTCATTCTATTACTAAGATTAACTGTGATCAATTATAATTACATGTGTTGACTAGTTATTATTAAGGAGCCATATGCAAACATTTAGTGCTCATGAGTGTATGTGTGTGGGCAGGCTCAGATCTGCTGTGCACAGAGCTCTGAAGAGATAACAGTCCATGTCACCTCCTGCTAGGCAACCATGGCACTGGCATGTCTAGAAATGCAAAGAGGGATATTGGCAAAAAAAGGATGGGTTGCCAAAAGGGCTAATGGGGCTGGTGAGACACACTTGGAGCGGGGAGCTTCAAGGCTATGGGAAACTGTGGTTTCTGGCATTGTGGGAGGAACCTTTCCCTGGAGTTTGCATGCAGAAGGAAACAGAGTGCCTTGCTGCTGAGACAGTCTCCCCTGTGTGAGGCAGAAGGCCAGCTTCCCCATCCACACTGGGCGTGATTCCCTCCCTCTTCAATATGTGATAGTGATGGAAACGATGAAACAATACATAGTTGCCAGAAGAATTTTTGTTCACATCAAAATAAAAATTAACTTACTCTAACTGCCTCCTGGCTGTGTCTCATTAAGAGTAAGCTGTACTGAATATTCAGAAATGTTTATCAACGTCAAAATTTAATTACTATTTAGTGGGAATGAAACTACATGTGTAAATTGCACAATTTTCAGGGAAAGTAAAGCTTTGGATGGTGTGCTAATAAGGACTGAGTGATCTTTGGCATTTACTGTGGAAAGAGAAATGCATTACAGAATGGAAAATAAAGGCTGTGTTAAGCATGTGCAAAGGTACAGCATTAAGTAGACAGACACACTGGAAGAGGTAATTATACTGAACTAATATTTTAGCCACAAGGGTGAACTTTGTCCAAAACACTGTCATGGCTGCAAGATCTCTAAGCCTCAGCATTCCTTTGTTGTTTAGTGAATCACTGTGAAGTCTATTGCATAACGTGTCCTTCATCCTTTTGTAGTGGTATGTCTTCACAGGAAATAACTACCTCATCATTCCAGCAGAGTTCAAATAGTAGCTGCAACCTGAAATATAAGAAAGTATAAAACATCAGACTTTTGAAAAGCTACTAAACTTCTCACATCAACATATAAGGATGCTCTGCGTGTCTAAACTAGGGCACCACAAATTAATAGATATATAAGAGTTTTGATCTGATGTCTTTAGATAATTTATGTCAGAGTATTGGATCTCAGATCCCTAGTTAGTTTCAAAATGTTCACTTCTCAAATGACTCTCTTGCCTTCAAAATCTCCTCTGTTGAAAAAAGAACTCATGGCTCAGGAGAACTTGGGGAGTCCTGCAGCTGGATTCAGCTAAGTCACTTTACCTGTTGCCTTCTTAAACTGTTTGCCAGCAAATAAAATACCTGTTTCATTTTTATTTTATTATGAGAAAGTAATTCTGTCACTAGATTTACAAGGGGCGGGTTGGAGGTGAGAGGGTGAATCTCAAAGAAAACTGTCAGAATTAGTCACTGGCCTGAGGACCTATATTTAAATAAAAGGTAAAACAGATGTTCTCTGGAAGAACAAGAGAAAATAAGGGGCAAGTGCATTGCATCTTCATTCCAAGAAGAGCATATGATTTTAAAATCTAGAAGTCTTCAAATCTCATGATCCTCTAATAAGGACTTCAAAATAATTGATAAAATAACCTGATAAACTTCAAAACAACCAGATAAATCTTCTACTCTGGAATATTATTGTATCTTTGTCACTAATTACAGCAAATTAAACCTCTAGCACTCATACCTGTTTATCTGCTTTTCCAGAATATTTTGGTCTTCTTTTAAAATTTCTTTCACTTTTCTGTAGTTCCTAATCACTGGGCAATTAAACATTGAAATCTTTATTTACATTGAAATACAAATGCAGAAGAACTGAAGTTGGTAGGAAAATTAGGAAAATATTACTTTCAGCTCAAGGATTAAATTAATTAATAGCTTTGTGTTAAAGAATTCCCCTTGCTGTCAGGTTGTGTGAACTCATTATCTAGACTAGTTAAAGAATGTTTGAGGCCAATATGTCTTGTGATTTTCCTTATGGAAGTACCTTCCAGAACTGTTATCCATAATCAGTGCACTGTATACAATATATTGTGTAGAGTGGCCTTTGCTTTATGTATTTCTGTGTAGAAAAACAAACAAACAATATTACTGAACCACATCCACTTATGTCTGCGGGATCCATTCACACAGCAACCAATGTCTTTGTCCAAAGACACTCCCAGGCTTTCCAGAACTGTTGGGCCATTTCAGTTCTCAGCTACAAAGACGACAGACTCGGACTTCTATCTTGGCCAAACAATGCCATGCAGTACTATAATTATTTATTTCAGAAGAATGAAAGACCAAATATATTCTAAACAGAAATTGAATGAATGGATTAAGAATTCCTAGGTATTTCCATTGTGGGACTTAAATTGCTTTTCTCACTTTGGTTTTGTTTGATAAAAATAGCTGCTATGGGCCTGGGAATTAACAAATGTGAAAGATGTGCATAGGAATCAGACAATGTATACTTTGTTGAGCACCATAAAACCTTATTGGAAAATAGCTGCAATAGGAATATTTTTAATTATTTTTATTTCTTAAGTATGAAATATACCTCTCAGATTTTTCTTAGCTCCCTGAACCTACTTCCCTAGGATCTTAGCCAGCTCACAGTAACATAAACACAATTTATCCTGTTCTGCCTCAAAAAATGGGCACTATGCAGTGCTCCTCTAATTATGCTAAACTTACGCAGCTAAATATAGTTTGAAACCAAAACTAAATCATTTACAGATACACTGAAATGAAAGGAAAATAACTAATTAGGCCTTGATCCAACTATCCCAATAATCATGCAGACTTCCATCATGTCATTGAGCTTTGCATCCAGACTTTGGGACTGCAAAAAGCAAAAAGCTGAAGCAAATGTTTACCTCCCAACAGCATTTCATTAATGTCTCCCCCCAAGTTCTTAAAATTAAAAATGTGCTTACTATTTTGCTGGATCAGAATCTCAGACCATAAGACATTTCTGTTCAGAACTGATACTGTATCAGTACTTTGAAATAACACAGTGTTTTCTGGCATTGAAGGAATCTTAAAATGTGCAACACTCAGCCTAAAGTGCAGAGTAATTCCAAACAACTTATTCACTTTTAAAAGAGTAATATTAAACAGGATGTTAGAGATACCATAATGAAGTAAGTTTCACATTTGACATCTCTTCTACAATAAAAGGAATTGGAAGGTTTGTCCTTGTAAGTAGAATAGATGCCAGTCAGAAGAAAGTTATTTAGTTAGTGTGTGGTGAATTTAAAGTAAGAATTGCCTGATTTGCCTGCAGCAGAAAATCCCTTGAATAATGTGTTTAACAGAAAATCAGAAATCTGGTAATGATTTTGGGGTACAGGTTTAAATAAAACTTTGTAAGATGATGAGAGGAAAACATTTCACTAATTTTATAAGTGAGATGGCGGCTTGCTAAAGAATGATATGGAGCACTTAAATCTACTGAAAAGATATTTACACAGCTCCTGCATTCATTATATTACAGAAAATATTTTGGTTAGCACTTGTTGCACAAAATATACCTTATCCAGTCAGAAAATACAACCAAATTATGTATCTTTTTTTTTTTTGACAGTGGCACAAGTTCTGCACAAAGTCTTATTTGTTTTGGGTGTAGCAACTTGCAAACATGGTGCTTTCACCTGAGTAGACACAAGGATGCTTTTAGAAGCTTAATATTCTAAAAGCAAGAATATTCTCTGGAATAGTGAAAAATCCAACATTGCTACTTCAAACAGTTCTTCCAAGCAAGATGATATTCTTGCCAAAGCAACACCAATACTTTTCTAAGCACCACCTCAGAATTATTGCTCACTAATATAAATGTTGTATTGTTTACTTGTGCCCTGGTAAACTACCCAGCTCAATTTGGAAATAAGCAGCATTCACCATCATATGGAAAAAAGGAGCCTAATTCTACCAACTCTGGTCTGTTGAATCTTTGCTCATTCTTTAGGCTGTAGAACTGGGATGTGACTTTCTTTGACCCTCTCTGTTAATGCAGCCAGCTCCCTACTCCTTAAATCCTCATAAAAGATTTACGTATGTCCTAGAAATGCTCTGTATGAGAGAAACTTGCAGCAAAGTCCCTGCGATCCCCTGCCAAAATTCTGCAAGGAGTTAAGAGCTGACTGTGAGGGATTGTCTGCTTTCAGAGCCAGGAGGAAATAAAATAATGCATCAACAACTTGATTTATCTTCCAATAGAAGCGTCTTGTCTTGGGGAGTATACTGAATGCCAGATGCTGTCACACCAAAATCCAAAGCAACATCATTATTGGTCTTTCAAATAAGCAACAATAATTTATTCAATTTATTGTTCAGATGTCTGAGGAGTCCCTCTTAAGGACTTACAAAAAATATGGAACCTAGAGTGTTAGCTGTTTGCAGCCACAGGTACGAAGGGCAAAAATGTAGCATAAAGCCAGAGAAAGTCCATCAGGGCCCTGAGGGTACCAGAAGGCCTCTGCTGCGGTGGCTGTTCATGCATCTCCATGGCCCAGGACCATCTTTCAGCCCAGCCTAGAGCTGCCAGCCCATCTCCCAGTGACATTGCAGCCATGTCAGCCTCCATCTCCCATCCCTGTGGGTAGTTGACCTCCTGGATGGAGCCCATCCCCCCTGAAACATATGCCGCAGCTTGTCCCCAGCCCTACATCTGGACCAAGCTCCTTTTGCTCCTGATGGGACCACCTGGATAGACCCTGGCCCTGGTTCATCTCTTGGTATGTTTGGCATGTCTATAAATAGAAGTGATTAAAGATTAAGTGAAGTCTACAAACAATAGACCTTTTTTCTCAAAATCATTATTGCATTGGGTATATTTCAGGACTGTCCTTGTGCTTATATGCTAAGTGGAAGCTTGGACAGCATTTTCTGAAGTCATAAGGTGATGAAAAATTAGTAAAGGTAAGTCACTGTAAAAGCTGTCATTGATAATAACTTACACTGCTGATTGCTGCAAGCATGGAAAAGGTCTTTCAGAGAGTGAAGGAGAAATGTAACAAAACCTAGTTGATAGTTGAATTAATCTACCTGTTAGCTAGTCTGTTGACTCAGAACAACAAAGTGTGTAGACAAACTGACAAATCTCTATTTTAGACTATTTCTCTGCATAATAACGTAAGTAGAAACTGGTAGTACAGAGGGAGGTAAATGTTAGTAGTAAATTAAAAAAGAAATTGGCCTGGAATTCAGTGATGAGTGGATGGAGTTGGGATGAGCTTCATTAAAAGTTTTTCTAAATTACTTCATAGTAGGAAAATATTACATAGTATTAAATGCATTGATGATACCAAGATAATAGAAACTGTAATTAGTGTACCACAGAAGAAAATGGAATAGACCAAGGGAACAACTAAGTAATAGTTGGATTTAGTGCTAGAAATTAAAAACTAATCTGAAAAAGCTAAGAAAAATAATAAACTATGTCAATGAAATTCAGCGGGAGGGAGCTGAGTGGGATAGAAATAAACTAAATAATTAACTGCTCAAGAAAAAGCAGCAAAAGCAATACTAAAGAAAATAACAAATTGCTACAAAGATTGCTCATAAAGGGACTAAGGCAAAAGCTTGGTTATTACATGTGGCACACTTTAAGCTTTGCTTGAAACAGAGTGTAGGTGTTAATTCAAAATCCAGCAAACTCAATGGAAATACTCCTTTTGAGTAATAAAGAGCTTTGGGACAGGACCTCAAATATTGGGGTGTGTCCAGATGTCAAGGAAATGTCTTATTAAGAAAAAAGGTCCAAGAACTAAAGCAAATGGAAGAAAACTGCAACCTTCTCTAATTACAGACTACAGAGACTTGAGCAGTACCAAAAATGTATGACGTTCCAGTGGCAAAACCCTTATGCACATCTGTGTAAGGAGATGTTCTGTAGAGATCAGATTGCATATTTTCAACCAGAAATGCTGTTTCCATTTAGGTGTGGAAAAGGACGATTAATGCCAAAGTAGAGTCCATCAATATGATGTGTCATGTAAACCAAGACTAGTGTGAATATGAATTCATATAGTCATATATAATTATATATATAGAGAAGTAGGTTGTCAGGGGATAGATTTTGTTTGTTTCAATCCAAATAGTTATTCTTTAAAATAAACATAAAAGTGATTCTCCATTTCTATTATATTTCATTTGGACATTTGAAGTTTGTTAAATTCTGCACTTCTCTGTTCTTATTGGCTGGCTAATGTTTTTTTTGAGTTAACATTGCTTTTTCCAAATGTTACTATTTTTCGTTAAAAGGTTTCCTAGGAAAAATAACTTCCCAATGCATATAGAAATTAATTTATTAGTTATGTTATATTTCTTATGGCCACTTGTAAGGCTCTAGGTTACAAGTAAATAACCACTAGAAAATATTTGAATGCAAATAGTTTATTCGTATGTTATATTTCAAGTGGTCACAGTTCAGTCAGAAATCTCAAAGTATTTGTTCTTAGTATAAGAGTCTAGTGCTGACAGAAGTCACTACATGGAAAAACTCAGCTTCTGCTCACAAAATGTTCCCACCCTTCATGAATATGCAAGGTATCTTGCACTCATGAGCTGATACCTTGTTCTCTCAGAAACAAAAAGTTAAATAAAAAAGTTTGAAACTTCAAGCACATGTTTTAACACATCTGAAGACACAGTCTGATTCCCAGTATGTTCCTCACTTCTGCAGATGAGAATATAATAAAAAAACCAGTGAATATACTTTATTCACTCTGATTATCTAAATCTTCAAAAGAAGAAAAGTAAAGTACAATGAATCCCAGATTATCCTGAGCTTATAGAAAAGGAGTGCATTAATAGGGTTATTTGTCAAAGATTATATGTAGGTCAGACTGCCCAGATCTTTTGGCTTCCAGTCCAGTGCCTGAAGCACAAGTCCTTATTTGAACTTTAAAAATTTCAGTAAAAAAGCTGAGAGGAAAAAGGACATGTCAAAGGCCAAAGTCTACCTCCATGCTCCAGAGAAGTATTCCAGTAGATGACAGACCTATCCTGCTTGGATATATAAATAGATTTCTCTCGTCTTCATGCTAAAATAAAGACACTGAAGCAAATAACTGTGCTCACACATTGATGTTCCCACATTAGTTTTCCACAGCTAAAACAGAACACAACCAGAAAACAGTCAAGGTGCAGGCACATGAAGAGAAGTGAACAAAAAATAAAAATCTCGGACAGAAGCACAGGCTGTGCTTTCTGAATGCATTGTGACTGCCTTCTAACTCCTCACTGTAAGACACCCCTTGCTGGTTATGACTGGGGATGGTAAAGCTACTTGGCCATGTCATCTTTAATTTTAAAACACAGGTAAGGTGATTTCAAAGATTATTGTTTTATGCCATGGTGACAAGAACATTTTAAAACCTTTTTTCTTTCAGATATTAACATATTATATCAAAGACAGGCCAGATTTTGATGCCATATTCTTTTTTGATATTAAATTGAATTTTGACTTAGTATCAAGGTTCCTGTTAAATTATTTAAATGAATTTAGCTACCAGTGACAGTATCAGAACTGCAATTTACTGAGGAATTCCTTACTTTTGGAATCCTGGAAAGTATGTTTTATGAAACTGTGTACTCTAATATTTTCATTTCTTCTTGAAATTCAGTAAGATATGAATGTTTAAGTGATCAGTTTAACACCTGGAATGGGGCTTGCTATTTCATCTGTTACACCAATGTATTCAAAAGAATATGGCACATTCTTATCTCACATTGTGTTCCATGGATAAATGGCTGAAATAAAATCAGGTTTGAGTCTTGGGATAAGAGCAGAGTTTAATACTGCAGATCAACAATCCCATGTCTAGGGTAGCGGTTTAATGCCTCATCCTGAGTACTTTATTGGTTGCTGCAACTGTTTAGGGTGTTGACTATATGGCTTTCTGGTCTGATCCAGTAAAGAAATTCCTCTGTTGAGTGAACAAGGCAAGAAAGCCTCCTAATACCCTCCCCAGAGACCCTGGGGCTGCTGGTAGGTACCACCAAAGCTATCTCTTAATCAGGCTGAACAAGTCAGTTCCCTCAGCCCTCCTCAAAGGGCAAATACACCAGCCATGAATGTGTTGGTGGCCTCCACTGAACTCATTCCTGTTTATCAATGTTTTTCCTACACTAGAGAGGGCAAAACAGGCTGCAGCATCCTAGATGTAATAAGTAGGAGTAAAGGGTGAAGATCCTTTCTCTTGATCAACAGGCTGTGATCATGTATGAGACTGCCTAGGATGTCTTCTTGCTGCCAGGGCCACTTCTAGCTCATGCTCAGCTCACTGTCCACCAGGGCCCCAGGGATTTTCCTGCAGGGCTGCGCTCTGGGAAGACAGTCTCAGCCTGTGTCACTGCAAGGGCTATTCCATGAAGAAGAACTTCTTCTTCTCCAAGAATATGTCTTTTTTGAATCTCATCATGATGGCTTATTTCTCCATCTTTTCTATATCCCTATGGGGGCAAGACCTGCCCTGCACCACTCAGTTTCGTGTTATCTACAAGCTTACTGTCACTTCTTGAAGTCATTAATAAAGTTGTTAAATACTGATCCCTTTAATCAGAATTCATTCTTGAGGGATTTTTTTCCCAACAACCATTGTCAATGTGCTAATATGTCTCATGACTAATTTATTTGTCTAAACAGAATTGATTGTATTAATACCTGTCAGGAGTCACAGTAAGAGGAACTTGGAAGCAGAATAAAACTTTCAGCTATGCTCTTCAGAAACCTAGACTTCTCACAGTAAGGGTGACTGTCCTAGAGTGATGATATACAAGGCCACATACCAACTTATATCTGGATCTTAATTCAAATTCTTGCGATGTCATGATTTTATATCAAGAAATTCATCTTTGCTGAAAAAAATGTCATTGTGTACCTCTAGACAGACTAGTCTGCATTACTATGACATGTGTTGAGGTAACTACTTGGCTTTAGGTTAATTGTACATGTACAACCCTTTTGGAGAGTACAAGCCTCAGAATCCATGGAATCACAGACTCACGGAATTTCAGAGACCTCTAGAGATCATCTAGTCCAACTTCCCTGTTAAAGCAGGATCCCCTAGAGCACATTACTCAGGACTGCATCCAGGTGGGTCTTGAATATCTCCAGAGAAATAGCCTCCACCACCTCCCTGGGCAGCCTGTTCCAGTGCTCTATCACCCTCACCTTAAAAACTTTTTTCCTCATATTTCAATGGAACTTCCTCGGTTCCATCTTGTGCCCATTGCCCCTCATCCTGTCACTGGGACCTACTGAAAAGAGTCTGGCTCCATTCTCCTTGCACCCACCTTTAGATACTTAAAGGAATTAATAAGGTCTCCCCTCAGCCTTCTCTTCCAGGCCAAAGAGTCCCAGCTCTCTCAGCCTTTCCTCATAAGGGAGATGCTCCAATCCCCCAGTCATCTTTATTGCCCTCTTCTGGACCCTCTCCAGTAGTTTCCTGTCTCTCTGGAACTGGGGAGCCCAGAACAGGATGCAGTGTTCCAGATGTTGCCTCACCAGGGCAGAGTAGAGGGGGAGAATGACCTCCCCCACTCTTGGCCACACTCTTCCATATGCATCCCAGGATTCCATCGGCCCTTTTGGCAACAAGGGCACACTGCTGGCTGATGGATAATTTACTATCTACCAGGACTCCCAGATCCTTCTCCTCAGAACTGCTTTCCAGCAGGTCCCCCCCTAACCTATACTGGTGCATGGGGTTCTTCCTCCCCTTGTGCAGGACCCTACACTTGCCTTGTTGAACCTCATTAGGTTCCTCTCTGCCCAGCTCTCCAGCCTGTCCAGGTCACGTCAGATGTCAGCACAGCCATCTGGAGTGTCAGCCACCCCTCCAGTTTTGTATCATCAGTGAACTTGCTTGATTCTTTTCCTAAAAATGAAATTACTACCTTTATTTAGTAATATAATATTAGAAATAACCAGCAAAGGTACTAAAATTTTGCTTTGTATGTTTTTATCTTTTTGATATTTTTGCCTTTGAGATTTTTTTTTCTGCCAGGGTCTCTAATACCATTTTTGCCAGCTCCGTATGATCAGTAGTAGTTGAAAGCTATCAGTTCTCCTTTATTCTGATGCCATGTGGAATGATTGGTGTAGGATTTTTCTTGAAATCTTCTAAGCTGGTTGCTTCTAAGGCAGAACAGCTGTAGTGAGAGATTTGTCCTTATACTTTTTTACTGTTTGTGAACTTTTGTGTTCATATACTTTAACTTATGCTCTGGCCTGATAGCACCTGCAATGACCATTCTGCTGGGAACCCAGGTAACTGGTTGTCTCCCAGACCATAAAAGTAACTGGACTTCTTACTCCTTAATCTTTCTTTCCCACTAACTGTGTTTTCAAAATGACAGCTGCAACTTGCAGTATCCTTGAGAGATAGCATATGAGGTGTGCTGAGGGAAATTCTCTTTTCTCTTCATCTTACTTGCAGTCCAGTAACACTGTCCCCAGACTCTCGAGAAGTTTCATAGACATTCCCAGTCACTTGCACCACAGCAGGCAGCAGCATGTTGCTCTTCAGCATTGATGTAGCCATTTGTTCCACCTGACTGGTCACAACAGAGGATTAAACTATTTTCATCATTTTTTATCTGGCATTACTTCAAGAAATGTATGTAGAAAGCTGCTTATGGGAAACAACTTTAAAAGTAAAATAGCAGGAATTCTGAGACAGAGAAAAACCTAAAAATCCAATAAGTAGTGTTTACTATTTTTAAGTGTTACTGAACAAATTCTATATACTGTGTAGCTTCATTCCAAGCCCTGCCTGCACTTTAGCAATAAAAATTATGAAGACAATTTGCTAACACATTCCTTACTGTGAACAAGTGCTTCCAAGCAACTGTTAAGCAATCCATCACTGGGCAGGCAGGCAGATAGGCTGAACTCAAGAGATCATAATTCAGTCCAATTCTCTATTTTATGAGCTATCTGGTCAACTTCTATTTTGGCTTGGGTATTCTAGAGCATCTGTGGTTCCTGCAGTTATTCAGCAATTGCGATAGACCTTCTGGATTGATGGACTATCTTGTTATGTTATACTTACCTTGTTCTACCAATGAGAATTCACCAGGCAAGTGTTTGTTTCCTGTACAGGTAGGTTTCATTTGCAGCACAAACAACTAGATAGTAACCTCCCCAAGGGCATGAAAGCCGTGCAAGAACTAAAAAGCTGAAGTAAGACCACTGATGTAAGAAAGCTGTTGGTCTTCTTGTCAGGGACAAGCATCTGTGCAGTGGATAAAAAGGAAAGAAATGTATGGGAGTAGACTTTAGTGGTGCAAGCATGTAGAGTACCAATGGGTAATGGATGATGGAAAAGTCTAGAGGTGGTTAGAAGGTAGGGTATCAGACTGGGTGATGGGCAGGAATGTAGGGAGCTGTGATAACTGTGTGTGGCACAATCGATGAGGAATAGACTGATGTGATAGAAAGTAATCAAAATGGATACGCTAATGTGCTTGGCATGAAACATGCTTATCTCCTAAACTTTTTGATCTAGGCTGTGCTGGGCACTGCAAAGGTGGGCAGGTGGCCTCAGATGGTAAAAGGGAAGGCAGGTTCAGTGCAGGCTATTGGCTCTGCCACTGAGGTGAATTGGCACCCCTACAAGGACACAGGCTGTGGCTTCTTAGGAAATGACCACCTTCAGCCCTGCACACCTAGTGTTTCCATTGAGAATCTGAATATTATGACACAGCCTTTCATCACACATACTCAACTCACAGCGTCCCTTTTCCAACTCCCATACTTAGCTCATAATTGTCTAAACTCATTCTGCACAGAACCCCATTTTCCAGGTCAACAACCCAGCCCACAGCCCTCCACCCCCTTGGTGCATCTTGCTCCTGACTCTGTCCCTTGCTTACCTCATCAGTCCTGCTTCAGCCTGTACAGGAAGGATAATCTGGGAGCACCCACCTTTTGTGGTGTACCATGGACACTCAGAGCTTTTGAGTGCATAATTCTTAGGAATGAATAGTGGATTTAGAGTTGGGTTATGGCTGGTCTGTCAGTGTTCATCAAAGACCATGAAATATTAGCTATACAGAAAACATTTAGCGACTGCAATCCTATAAATCAGATGGAATGTCATCCTCAGAGTTTGCATGAATTGTTAATATTCGGAAGCAATTTAAAATCTAGAGGAAGAAACTCTCCCAAAACAAGCTCAGACCTGCAAAAGATGCATTTTCTGTGCTTTTCTTATATATTGTGAGAAACTGGTTTGTGGGTCAATCCTCATTAAAAAAGGAGTTGCTACATTTTGTTGTCTTAGAGACAGGCATATAATGTCATTCATTCTATGGTTAGTTGAATTTCAGATTTACATTTTGGCTTGCTCATGCTGTTTCCAGTCTTCCAGATTATTGCCTGTGACCCTTCATCCCAACATAACTCCATGGAGACGGAGAACTGAATCGCTACACATTGCCTGTGACATACTCATTAACCTTTTCAGAGCATTTCTCCCAGTGTCTGTGCATCTTTTATTTGTGAATCAAACACAGGTCACTGGGCTCAGTGTTCAGCTGCTGTGAACTATCTTCAGAGGTGCTGTGTTGAAATAAACTGGTTGATGATTTGTCTTATCATGTGGAAAGAGAAGCCAGAGACAGACCAAATAACTTTATGATTACTTTTTGTCGGTAAATGTCAAAGGTACAAATTGGTCAAGGCATGCTAAAAAGCAAAAGGTATAAAGTTTGCAAGAAATATTTGTTGCTTGACTGAACATATTTGGTAGAACATAGCGAGGCATAAAGGATCCTTAAATGTTATATAAAGACTGTACTAAAAATTGAAAATATAAAAATGTGAAAAAATGCACACTGGCTATGACATTTTCACATCTGATGGAAGAGTTTATTAGAAAAATGGAGAATTAGCATGCTCAAGCATTTAGAATAATTACTGTTAGTTTCTAGCCAAGGTAATGTATACTATTTTCCTGGATAATTGCCACATCCTCTTACAGTTGTAGGGTTTTTGTAAGTGTTATTTCTTTAAATGTCAAGTTGGACTGTGCTGAATCATGTCAGATTATAGAATTTTCTAGGATTTCACTTCATAATACATGATTAACAAAGTTTATATTTAATAAGAAATGTGATACTAAGAAACAAGTTTTTAGGAATAGAGCAAATTTCATCCTACCAGTGACAAAATCTAATATTTGGACAAAACATAGCAAAAAATAGTAATAGACAATTACACAAAATAAAACACAGAGCTCTTTCCTGCAGGAACCTAATTTACTGGATAGACTATCTTCTCTAGACGTTGCCAAAATACCTATGTAGGCAGCTGGAGAGGGAATGTTCATACTAATTATGAAAACCTAGGGTAGGTTATTAGGTCTGATCAGTATTTCATTCACAGGCTGTATAGGCAGGTGATCATTCTAAGAGATCCCCAAATGAGGAATAACAAAACCCACAGCTTCATTGGATGCTGATATTTCAGATATTTGTCTCCAGCAAAGCCATTGTTATGTTTGACTCAGTGAGATCTAGCGACACAGCATATGGTTCAAGTATGGTACAGAGCTGATGCAGCCTACATAGGTTCCAGCAGATGGCCATTATGAGACAAGCACTGTCAGCACTGTTATGACTGGAAAAGTTTTGCACTTTTTGTATTTGAGATATAACTGTTTGTGAGACCCAGAACTAGATATAACAACTACAGCCTTCTTTATTTTGAATATGTCTGCTGTTCTACAGGATCAGAAACACTGACCCTTATCTCAGAGGTCAAACAAAACTGAAAGAGAAGATTTCTGAGTTTTCTGAATCTCAATGTGTGAACTGAGAGTATAACAGTTTTCTCCGTTTTCAAAAGACAGATAAGGATTTATCGTCTTACATTTTTCTCCTCTACATATACATGTGCTGGCTCATTCACTGACACAGAATAGTGTATTTTCATATGCAACATGGAAGTACATTTGCTAGGGCAGTATTTAATGCTGTTAAAATCTAATATGTAGTTTGAAAGAGAAACATATTGAATAGAACTCTTTTCCCTCTGAAAATACTTGCCAAATTAAGATGTTTCATGATGTGAATGTGAAGAATGCTAGGGTCTTGCATCAGTCAGGAAACTATATCCTTATACTGTGATAGGTCACAAAATACCAGATCCCACAGGGAAACGTTTTGGGAGAAACTATGGTTCACATTGTTTTAAAAAAGATGCTGACAGCGTTAGGATGCTGACCTTGAAATGTGAGTACAAAGGCAAACTTTATGGGTATAGATAAAGTTGACAGTTACGTGTACAGAAATTTGACTTATTCCAGTGTCAGATTCCTTGGCATATTAAAACTGTTCCAGTAGGGGGGCAGAGATGTAAAAAAGCAAACAACACGGAAATTATATTTCTGGGTGGAATAAAGAACTCTATGTACTCTTGATTGTATCTGTTACTTCACACAATTTTAAAAAAGAAACTGAGTTAACTAATGGAATCTCATAAGGAGATTAATATTATATTCATTTTCTAGATCAATAAATTGAGACAAAGCAAAATTACATGAATCATCCCAGACTGTGCTTAAAATGTCTTGTGGACTGATTTAAAACAATGCTAATGGAATCTCCATCTATGCTCTTTATTGAATTAAAATGTGAACAGGTAAAATGTTGAATAATGCTTAATTTAGTGCAATGTCTTTAATATTTCATATTTATAGCTACTTACAGTAATAATTTCAAGCAATTTTAAGTTACTTGTTTAAGAACCCCAGCAAAAATACTGTGGCAGCTGTCCTGTGGCTTTTCTTCCATAAGGTCCAGAAAAAGGTAATATAGACATTCTCCATAATCCATGAAGTTGAATCTCAGACTAAATAAATCTTTTTTTAACCATCATCCGAAAGAGATAAAATGATTGATGATAAAAAATCAGCTGTGTTCACTGAAATCACATCATAAAATAATTTGATTTAGAAATCACTTAGCTGTGTATTGCTTGAGAGGTTGCTACATGCTAATGAATGTTCTCTCACTACAGCAGACCTCACTTCTTGTAATTCTAAGGCTTGTGCTATGTAACTCCATGGTTCTATGCATGAAGGCTTGAAGCAGCCTTCTTGAAAGCTCCCCAAGTGGGAAAAATTATATCTGTAGCCCATATTAAGTCTTTGTGGACAATTTAAAAAGTAAATTGCAACCAAAAAATGGAATGCCTTTTTTTGCTCTCTGAACTGAGAAATAAAAATATGTTCTGACAGGCCAGGTTTCTCATTTGTTTTTCTCTGCATTTCTCCTGGCAACAGGGCAAAGTTACCCCTTTGTTGTTTCATGAGTGAATAAACTGCCATTTAACAACTTCCATTTGAAATTTTTTTCCGAATGTCTAGCTTGAAACACTTCTTTTGAATGTTAAGTACATTAGATTCTTCTTGTGCCCATGACTGACATGAGAAGTAATGCCCCTTCTTTGGCAGAAACTTTTCACGGCGCTCTTTTTTGTTCTCTCAGTCTCTTAAAACTGATCAATTGGTATTTTCATTGTTCTCAATAAGTCATATTTACTTGAACTCTGTGTATGCCTGCTGATCTCCTCTGTGTTGCTTTTGCTTGACTGTGGTGTGGTGCTCACAGGCTTGGTTTCATGGTCTCTGCAGAGAACTCCAACCAAGGCACTGCAGTTGTTGTTGGGTATAATACAGTCATCCTTCATGTGTCCTAAAAGCTCCATTCATTCTTTTCGGATCCAGATAATGATGATTGTTTTCCTCCAAGACAGCTTGGCATTGTGAGTCATTAACCAGTTTGCAATCTGTAATAATCCATCTGTCCCCCCTGGCCTGGTGGGGTGTATCTAGGTTTGTCATCTGCTTGTCATGGTCTGGGTTTAAAGCCATTCTCAAAACCCAGCAAGTAATTTTGCAGCATTCTTAGATTTGTTGGTGAAGAAGTAGAGCTGTGACAATGTTGAAGGACACTTTCATTTAGGGAGCAGTACAGACAGTACAGCAGTTAGGATGCTGCAAAGCTGTAGGCCTCTTCTTGAGCTTACAAAATTCACTAGTGGTTGAAACCAGTGTAAATAAATAGAATGTGGTTCAGATTTTATTAGCAGACCAATTTACTGCTCAAAGCCCTGTTAGATGCTAACTGAACTATTAAAGAACAGTCCTTGACTGTTTTGTAAAAAGTGTGCTAATCTCACTGGGGTTGTTTGCCTATCATTGCTAAAGAAAACAAACATTTTAAAGAGAAAATATTGACATTCAGATTGCATTAAAATCTAGACTTAGAAAAAGCCTAATACCAATAGAAGAGAGCTTCTCACCCTGTTTGGTTTCAATTATTACAAAGTCGTGTGGACTGAATTCTAAGAGCTGTGGAACTTTTAATATGATTTTCAGGTAAAGGTTAGATGTTTTTGCCATAAATGAGATCCTCTTACTTTCCATGCTTTAAATTGTTACCCTGTTCTTCTTGAAAGGCCCAGCTTGCTGCTAGGACACAAGGCTGTCAAATATGGTTGCTTCAAAGAGAATTACTTTTCACTCTAGGAAGATTAAGTGGGGCTTGGCAAAGCCTAAGTTACTTGGGGGGAAAAGGAAGCAGTTCATCATCAACAGTCATAATGGCTCCCAGGCACATGGAAAAAATGTGGTGATGGGGAGATCTTAAAAACAAATTGCTGATCTTAAGTAGCGTGAAGGATGGAAAAAGGAAGAAGCTAGGTGCAATGTCACTCACATATTTTCTCTATATGACTCTTCTGCAGTAACCAGTCCCAGTAGTGCAATACAGCAATGCCCTGGGAAGCTGATTATAAACTGTAACTTCTCTTATGTGTGGTCATAGTTAGCTCTAACCACTTTCTACCTGAAAAAGAGTCTTTGAGCTGTTAGTTTCTTAACTCTCCAAACAGTTCCCTGTTGCAGAAAGGCTGTCCCTTATCTCCCCTGGCCAGACAGCTTCTGCAAAAGATTCCATGGAGGTTTATAGCCATTTTGCTTATATTGCTTACAGAAAAATGTGTTTACTTGCAAGAAAGCAAACTCGTAGGAGAAAATCCCAGCTGTGCATACTGACATATGCTCTTGTTTCCAAGTAAAACAGAGTGGTGGGATATTTATTCATGATAGAACATAATGTATAATTGAACTTGTCTGAGGTAAGTAAAACATCTTTTTTCCATAGGAAACAATGACTATAGGAAGTTTTTTCTTATATCATTAAAAATAAGATCGTATTGCTTTTTCTCAGCCACAGATCCTACAGCAAAATAAAATGTTTTCCATATAGTGAGATGAAGATCCAGATCCAACTTCAGTCATCTTCAACTTTTTTTTTCTTTTTTTTTTTTTTTTTCTGGGAACCTGCTCCAACTTCCCATTATATGCCAAATTTCTATCATTCGTATTTCTCTGTTGCCAAGAACAAGATAATAGATAACTTCAAAAATCCGTAAAAGAGTAATACATTCTTCTTTGATGCGTATTGCCTTTTAGAAAAGAATATTCCTTAGCTACAAGAAGGGTGGAATTTTCAGGAGAATGAAATGTTTTAGTTTATATGTAACATTTTTTTGTTTGCAACACGAGTATTGCAGGTATATGTGTGTGTTTGCCTGCTTCATAGCTGCAGACCTATTTAGCTGAAATTCAGTGGAAGTGTTATTTTTTGCATCCGTGTTAGTAGGCCTGTTTCTGCCACAGGTAAAGCTCTTAGTGCTTCCAGGTACCTGGCTTCCTGGCCAGTTGTTCTCAATTTCCCCGCCAAGTTATTTTAAACTTAAATCTTTTTTGTTGTGCAGCTCCATGAACCGTCGTACATGTGCAAAGCAGTGGTGGTAGGTAAGGAGGACCCTGGACTGCAGATGGCAGATGGCAGGCAGAAATGCTTCAATTAACACTGTTGTTTATACAGTCTCACCACAGCAGAAGTCCTATGTTATGCCAATGTACAGATATTGAAGCAGGTATAATGCACTACAGGACATAGTCCCATTGTTTTCAGAGGGGGTAGGCAGAATGCTTTTCCCCATGGTGAGCACAGCCCTACAGATCAAGTAATCTGGAGATTTCACTATGCACTGGCACCAGTAAATGGCTTTAAAAGGCATTGGCAAACTGCTTTACCCCATCTAATACCCCTGATACACAGAATGACAGCCTATTTAGTGTTGGTATTGATTCTGTTAATACACGTGGTGAATGGGTCTAAGAAGCCCACTCATCTTTCCTGATAGCCACGCAGGTGCTGATACAATGCTGATACAATGCTTCTTTTCATATACAGCTGTGCACACACACTAGGCTCCTATGCAGAGAAGTTCATCTCTTTATTAAGATGGTGCACAAATTGCCTGTGTTTTTCCACTGCTGAGGAACAGCTGATGACTCCAGTTCTTTTAATTTAATCTGAAATTATGAAGATTGGAATTATTTCCCTTGAATTAATGGGTAAGCAATCAATTCCTTCAGCGGACAGCAATTATATTTCGCTTAGGCACACTACCTAGTTACAAGAAAGCTGAACTGAGCTGAAGTCTTGTTCTTTTAAATATGACAACTTGTTATTGAAAATGAAGATTTTTTTTTTTTTTTATCTTTACACTGCATTATTTATTTGAGTAGATTTTATTTAAGTAGCTCAAAATAGAACATTACATTTAAATTTGGCATCCTATGTCTCCTAAGCATATGCTGTTTGTGGAAAAAAAAATCTAAACAAATTAAGAATGCTTAAAAAAGAGCATTGTTTAGGATTGAAGTGATTACTTTCCTCTATTTAGCACTTGTAAGGATGCATCTGGAGTACTGTTTTCATTTTGAGGCTTCTCAGTATGAAAGATACTGCTAAAAACTCTTAGGAATCTGGAGTACATAGTGGATGAGGACCTGGCCTTGCTTTGACTGGACCAGGCTGCCCAGAGAGTCTGTGGTGTTTCCATTCCTGAAGTCTTTCAGGTCTCGACTGGACACTGCTCTGCTCAACATGATCTATCTGTGAAGCCATCCCTGCTTTGAAAAGGGAGTTGACCTTCTGGGTATCTTTTCCCACCTTAATTATTGTATTATGACAAAATGAAACAATGCTAGTAAGCATAGTTAGATCATCAGTACTATCCTATAAATCATCCTTACTATCCCATATTTATTGCTTACAAAAAATATTTTATTTGCCCTTGTTTATTTAAACAGAGATCCCGTTGCCACTTAACATGAGTTGACATGCACTGTGTTTATGTTTTTAACCACACAGTTAACATACTCCTTCCTGAAGCCCCCTCTCCATAGTTTCAGTTTTGTAACATCTCATTGCTACTCTCTTCCACCTACTTATTTACTATATTATCCTATAAACTGAAGGTAGTAACATGAGCTTCGATAAAGCATGTATTTAAAGATCTATTCTAATTTTAAGTCTTCAGAAGGTAGAAAATCCATCAGTCCTGTCTTCTGGGTGTTCTCATGATCAGTCATCCTTTCTGCTAAGAATATGAATATGATTTTTAATTGGAAGATCTTGGCTTGTAAGAGATGCAAATGGCAGTGTTTCTGTGGCAATGGGCTACAGGGTGCCTTGAATCGAAAGTGGTGTAAGCTGCCCTAAACCAGTCACAGCCAGCTGTCAAACCCATAGAGGTGCCTTCATTATGACCTAAGACTGAAAACAGGTGGGTGAGTGTACTGAACCATGCCTCAGACACGTTTAAGAAAGAGCCACAGCGCCCAGAGGAGCAAATATATGAAGAAAATACGTTGGGAGACATGTGGGGAGGTGCTCTTGAAAGGACAAGGGGAGGAGATGACTTAGGATATGTGTGAAGAGATAAGCCACAAAGGAGACATATAACTGGAGGTGTGCTTGTTGGAGGAGGTGCTCCATGCCAAAGGGGAACAACCCTGAGGGACTGTGGCTAAGGGCAACCCATGCTGTGACAGGAACACTGGGGTGCTTGGAGAATTGGAGGAAACCCAGTAAGAAACATGGAGCAGCAGAAATAAACCATTGTGCACATGATCCAAGCCTATTCATAGAATCATAGAATCATCCTGGTTGGAAAGGACCTTGAGGATCATCAAGTCCAACTATAACCTAAATCCACCAACAATAACCTAATCTACCTGTTCAATGCTTAAATCATGTCGCTAAGCACCACATCTATATTTCTTTTAAATACTTCCAGTGATGGTGACTCCACCACCTCCCTGGGCAGCCCGTTCCACTGTCCAACCACTCTTTCAGTAAAGAAATTCTTTCTAATATCTAGCCTAATCCTCCCCCGGTGCAACTTCAGGCCATTTCCTCTCGTCCTGTCATTATTCACTTGAGAGAAGGAGCCAAATCCCACTTCCCTACAGCCTCCTTTCAGGTAGTTGTAGAGAGCCATGAGGTCTCCCCTCAGCCTCCTCTTCTTCAAACTAAACAATCCCAGTTCCCTCAGCCTCTCCTCATAGGTCTTATTCTCCAGGCCTTTCACCAGCCTGGTAGCTCTTCTCTGGACATGCTCCAGCAACTCGACATCCTTCCTGTAGTGAGGAGCTCAGAACTGGACACAGTAGTCAAAGTGTGGCCTCACCAGTGCTTAGTACAGGGGTACAATCACCCCTCTACTCCTGCTGGGCACACTATTCCTGATGCAGGCCAGGATGCTGTTGGCCTTCTTGGCCACCTGGGCACACTGCTGGCTCATGTTAAGTCAGCTGTCAGCACAGCTTCTGAAATGATGCAAACCACTCAGTATGATTGCCCCATTCTCATTTAGAAATGGAGAAACTTCTCCTTTTCTCTACTCCCCTTCTTCCTGCCTTCTCCTGGCTACCAGTTTACTTATAGCTTATGGCTCCCAGTTTCAAAGAGTCAATGATGGCGGGAAAAGTGGCTACTATTTAAGAGAAGGTCAAACATAGCCCTAACTTTGCAAAGGAGGAGCACTAAAGAATTACACACTGGTTAACTTAATTTGGCCTCAGAAAGAGAGACTCAAGAAATTATGAAGTTATATCCACAAAAGATGAAGCAATCATAATGTAAACAGCCAGAAGATAAGGCAAAACCTAGTTTGTATATATTTGTCAAGGACAGGTAATATAAAATAAATCTAATTTTCTTTTATGACTAAATCTAATTTTCTCCTTTGGCAGTATAAGTGGCTAAATGGATAACAGGAAAATACATGAACAATGTGATATATTCTGAGCTTAATAATGCTTTTAATGTTTTTCTACATGACATTTTCTGAAACCGAGGAAATAGAATGCAGTTACACTGACTACAAGATGCATAGAGATTTGATTGAAAAATGTGTATGGAAAGCAGTTATAATTGTCAATCCAAAAAAATATAAGGTCATATCTACAGAGTAATAGTATGGAAGAAGAAAATAAATTTCAAGGTTTATAACTCAATATGAATATACCGCTTTTTTTAACAATGCCATTGCAATTGTTTGAAGCATTTACTGTTTTGAGTGAATAGAGTCATATTAAGAACTGCAAGAAAACTATTCTTATGTTGTAACTATTAGTAATCATTATCCACATAATCCCATCTAATACATTAAAACCAGCATTTCTAGGTTCTTATTAGGGTTCTGGTATGTTTGTCACAAGAAGAGAAGAAAAGATCATTGTTTTTCCCTATGAAAAGAAGGTAGATATACTTACTGTGGTAAGCAGAAGCATTCAGTCCCGATGGGAGGGGTAGACATCTGCATTTCATTAGAGGAGAAAGCCTTTATGAGAAGTGTTTAGGTTGGGGAATAGAACCTTCTTTCCAAACAAATATTGCAACAAGATCTGTTCATACTGACCTTTTGCTGACAGGGCCATGAATGAAGGCCTACAAAAAGCCCATTTTGCAGTCACAGTAGTGCTTTCATATATTGCCTATGACTTGAAGGTTCATGAAGACATAGGTCCCAAGAGAGGATCTGAAATGAAATCCTCTTTGCTGCCTATGACTATATAGTACTTCACAATATTATGCCCTTAAAATTTGAAGCTGACAAAGCAAAAATTCCCCTCCTCAAAGAAACCCCCACAACAAACCCAACCAATCCAAAAAGCTGGCAGAAAATCAGAGACATTTTCGTAAAACTACAAGTAGGATGCCTGATCATATATAAAAGTATTTCTTAAAGGTGTTACCTCCATGTGTGTTTAATCTCACTGAACGTGAGGAGTTTAACAGTTAAACATTCAGAAGCAGTTAGTGGTCTGGGATCCTACTGTCTCCATATTATCTTGAGTGCTGACTATGTCATACTTCTGTTTTGTTTAGGAGTCATATTGAATCAGAGATCTCTACTGAAAATCCCAGAGGTTGAAACAACTAAGGGAAAAAATTCTGGAGCAAAGGCTGTCTAAAATTAAGGGTGCTACATCTGAACCAACATGTGCTTTCTTCTAATATAAATTTTATTTCCTGCAACTCTCCCTTTGATCCTTGCAATCTTGCATTTAATTTTTTTAACAGGGGTCTGCTGGTAAAATAAGGTATATTTTACAATGGTTCATCTGTTTCCACTTTATGACCAACCACAAGTGTTTGGGTAGCTAAGCTTTTCCAGTTCGATTAGGACTTTCTTCCACATTTGCCTATTAGCTTAGAGAAAAGGAGGCTGAGGGGGGATCTCATCAGTGTTTATAAATATCTAAAGGGGGCATGTCAGGAGGATGGGGCCAGACTCTTCTCAGTGGTGTCCAGTGACAGAACAAGGGGTAATGGTCACAAAGTGGCACACAGGAGATTCAACCTGAATATGAGAAAATACTTCTTTATTCTAAGGGTAACAGAGCACTGGAACAAATTGCTCTGGGATGTTGTGGAGTCACCATCCCTGGAGACATTCCAAATCCACCTGGATGTGTTCCCAAGTAATCTGCTCTGGAGGATCCTGCTCTAGCAGGGCGGTTGGACTAGATGATCACCAGAGGTCCCTTTCAACCCCCAATACTCTGTGAGTCTGTGACTCCATAATTTCTGCCATGTTGACTCAGCTGTTGTTTTTGTTTTGCTTTGTTTTGTTGTTTTTTTTGTGGTGTTTTTTTTTGTTTGGTTTGGGTTTTGTTGCTTTGTTCTTTTTTTTTTTTTACAGGCAGAGCATGGGCATTATATTTCTTTACATGTTAACTGACAGCTACTTGCTTCATAGCTGAATGTTTTCCCCTTCCTCCTGTGCCATATCTAGTACTAATTTCACCAAAATGAGGCTGGGAGGTATGGACGCTACCAGAAACATTTAGTTTTACAGACAGTATGTATTTAATTGCATAAAGCTATATTTATTTATATGGTATAGGAATATAGAAAAATACAATATTTATTCTCAATTAAGTAGCTGTCCAAAACGTTCAAGATATTACTATAAATATTTATAAATGTTAACACAGAAGTTTGAATGGTATCTCAAGGTCAATGGAGATTAATTATATTTTCTAGGCTTCTTTCTATAATCTGCTAATGGCCACTGCTGGAGAGCAGTCATGAAATTAAATGGTCTATAGGACAAACCAGCATGGACACTCTTGAATTTTTTTCCTCTACATTTGTAATATTTTTCTGAACTGAGCTATGCGTAGCAGACAGACAGACACACACACATCAGCATTTCATGCTACCAAAGTCAGAGAAGCACTTCTGTTTGTAAGTATTTTATTCCAGCTATATTCTTAATACAGATGTCAGCCTACTCTGCAATAATGATCATTCCTTCTGCATGTCTCTTGTTTTCTTCTGTCACTGATTATGTCTTTGAATCTATGGTGTTAAAGACTATTGACTACTCTTCGTCTCCACATGGATTAATCTCCAGGTTTTAATATTTCCCTCTAATTACTTCCTTGTCTCACCTCTCTATCAATTGGTCCCAGGCTTAATTATTTATCCCAACATATGATCACTTAATTTGCAGTTCTCAGTGATTAATCTGGTGGTAATTATCCTACTACTTACTATGTTTAGCTAGCACCTGCCCCTTACAATGTAATGCTCTTGGGATTGTGGGGTGAAGCTCTTTTGGTTTGTAATGTCAGGCATTCTCTGCTTGAGCTGTCATGAACAGCAACTAATGAAATTTTTAACTGGCCTGTAGCTCCTTAAATGTCCTATTTTAAAATGATAATTGTAGTTTTCTCAGGTAGTTGTATTCAGTTGTGAGAGGGAAAAATACTTAAAACAGTGCTGCATTTTATGACTGTGAACATTTAGATACATTAGTTGTGTCCATTAGTGTGCAGAAACTGCTGCAAGAACTCTCAATCACCATTCTTCTCACAGTTCAGTTCAGTCCCTGTAAAAATAAAACAAAAGCATGGATAGAAAAAAAGAAAATCCAGACACTGCAACCATGGCTAGGACCACAGCTGATATCCATGGTCAGACCAGCATGCCTGTATGCAGGAGCTCCAGCATATCAAAGCATAACTGTTCCATCTGATTTGGAAAATAAACTTTTTAGAATAGAGGTGATCAGGCCAGTTAGGAGTCAGCCAGTGGTCGTTCTGGGAGAGGATGGGAAATTCATAGGAATTAATTATAATAGCATTTATTTTTGAGGCATACATCACACCTCTGCAAAGCAGCTATACTTGATCTCAGGAAGCACTTGATCCCTGGAAGAAAAACAAATTTTTAATTGACTGAGACATGACTTGAAAACCACAGAAATGCAAAATATCCTGTAGGAAAGGAAGTGTCAAGTTTTCTCCAGTCTGAGGCTAGTGTTAAAACTACCAAGTGTTTGTGTTTTACATCTGGTTTATAACCCAGCAACGACCAGATGCTGGTATATAAAGCAAAGGCAAGAGGGGCTGATGAGAGCAATGACCTGAACCTGGTTTATTCTGTGTATCAGGAGCTATGTCAGTCACCAGTGAGGGCTGACTGAGTAGCTGCCTGTACCTTTCTAAACTCATGGTTATTAACAAGAGCATTATAGTTACTGTGGAACTAAGCTGGACTCATGGTGGTCTCATGATCTCTTGCAGTCTTCCAGCCTGTGCACATTACAGACCTCTCATTAATATTCCTGGAAATCCTGTTCTCACAGCCTCTGTGAGATGATGTCTTGGGTGCTGTCTGTTACCCATGTGTATTAATGAGCTTTCTCTTTCAGTGCATTTTAGAAAGTCACATTTTACCCTTTGTGTTTTCCTTTCAGGAACAGGAAAGAGGGTAATTTTGTGTGATATTTGGGAAAAATGTTGAAGAAAAAATAATTAGCACCCTAATGAAACAAAGTGAAACAAATGTACAATTTAAAATTGCAGAGCACTTGCCCTTTTTTTGATTTTGTCAGAAGCCACAGAGTCAGAGGGGACTTTTCCCTACAAACCAGCGTGGGGCAGTGTTATCCAGACAAACTAAGACCATGTGTACTGGAAGATGTATCTGCACCAACGTCTGTTTAGACATAAACACCTGAACAGGCTTGGAACCTGTTTCAAGTAAGTTGCTTGGACAATTATAGCTATATAAAAAAGAAAAAAATCATTTTCAGCAACAGTATTAAACGTATAGCTTTGTCTTATATATTTTCGGAAGCAAACAGCATCTCCTAACAGCAAGGTACAGTTGTCCCCAGTTGTGATCACGATGATAATTAACATTGTGTCCATTAGCTGAGGGTCAGGAAACAGCTTTTACTGGCTTAGTTTTTATGCATCTTAACAAATCAGAGCTTTATGGAAAAATGACAGGATTTTTAAAGGTAGCAAAAGAAATGTATGACTTTCAAAAGCTGTACTTTACCAGCAAGCCCAGCTCCTGTTCCTTGAACTAATGTTAGGGGTATGGATAAATATAACTAAATTCCAACCCTGAATTCACAAAAATTTATTTATTTTATTATTAAGAGAAGGTAGGTAAGTAATGAGTTTTAACCCATTACTGTCTCTGTGCTTGTAACGCAACTTTCAACAAAGACACATTGTCTTGAAAAGCAGCCACACAAATCCTGCTTTAAAGTTCTATGGATGTTCAGGCACTTATTTTACACACTTGCCAGGATACTTGCATGACAATTAGGATCACAATAACAATGCAGAAAAATAATTTCACTAAGCGTATTTGTGCCTTTTGGTGTGGTAGTTAGACAACAACTCATCTACAGAACAGAGACAATCAATCAAACACAGTTTATTTTAGGAAGGGTTGTGGAACCCAGAGTGAAATCTTTCAGCAGCTCCTTGAAGGTGCTAAAACCCACAGCCACAAAGTGGTACTTGGATGGAGTAGGAGTCAGGACTTAACAGTCACTGCTGATCACCACAACAGAGGGGAAGAGGAAGCCTCTTCTGTTGCTGATGAGAAGGAGCTCCTGCATCTTCCTGCAAGCCTGTTAAGAGGACAATGCTAGAGCAGAGGTGGTCCCGTGCAGGAATTGTGCAGTCTTAAATAGGAATAATGGTAAAGCCCTTGAAAAACAGGGCTTCTCTATAGCTTTTTTTCCTGTTCTCTCTGTAGAGAGATATTTGGCCTACAAAAATAACCATTTAGGCCTTAGAAGCCCAAGATAAAAACACAGAGGACTAGTAAACAAATTCTGTTGCTGCAGAATTTACTGGAGCTGTAATTCCATAATATTTAATTGTTTGCACTGAAGTTCACTAAGTCATTTGCAGAGGGGCACATTGATTTAACAAACCAGTAGTTCTGGGTGTCAAGGGCAATGGGTTACCTGGTTTTGTCAACGACCTGAGGTTCTGGCAGTTTATCACACTGTCCCAAGTCTCCTTTATACCCTTTGTCACCTCAGAATCTACCAAAGGTGCATTTATATTTATACTGGGCCAAGTACAATGGGGACTTTGTCTTGGTAATATCCCTAGAAGTTTGTTATCAAGTGTCATCATAATGATGAACTGAATAACAGATCCTGAGCCTGGTACCACTCAGAAGCTGAAGACACAGACTTGTATTCTGCTCTTCCCTCCACTCTTCTCCACCCAAGACAGATTTTCTGCTCTTGTACATTACTTTTCTTCCTCTTGGAGTAAATTGTTCTGGAGCATGGACAAAATATATGCTTTGATTGTACAGACAAATTTTTGGCCTTCAAGGCTTACGTGTAATATAACTGAAGTACAGATTTATGAAGTGTTTAATTATTAACCTTTGTAATTTTTGCCTTTCTTACTCAAATTTCCTTTGAATATGCTTTTCAGATTTTTATTTTGTTAGTCAATGAAATGTGCCACTTCTGGGGTCATGCGTTTAAAAATAGAAGCAGATATTTTCAGAGATATTTAGCTTGGGCAAAAAAGGCTTTCCTCATTAAAAATAAATAAATGCTGAAATGTTCATTACAGATGATACTAAGTGCTTTTCAAACCTCCTTCCCAGCAAATGTATGTCTCTGAATTCTGCTGGTGGCTCTGTGTGGAATGAAATGTTTTATGTGCAGAAATGCATAAAACAACAGCAGTAGCACCTATTAGTGCCTATAGGGGCTTCTCCAGCATTTGTACAGCCTGCTGTATCAGACTGGAAATCTCCAAGTTGATAACAATATTAAAAGCAAAATGAGAGAGAAGAAGCTAGGTACAACAACTGTGTTCTGAGTAAAATCATGCGTGAAAGATTTTCATTCTTTAGTTGCAAGTATTAAAATAATATTAAAAATTATTATTCAATCCTGTGTTATTTACTTAGTTTAATATTAAAAATTGATTTTAAATTAGGAGAAAACATGAACAGATTCCTCTCTTCCAAAAGGTAGCAAGCCAGATGGTGTTGAGGACTTTTTCTTCTGTAATTTTGGGTTTTTTTCTTCCTTTTTATGACTGGATTCCATGGTTGCTGACAATTTCAGTTAATGTGCTATGTGTTTTCTTCTTCATGCCTAACAGCTGCAGAGAAAATGGAGTTCTTTTGTAGAAACTGAATGCTAAATGGAGACTGCCAGGTATGTCATCACATGTAGTTTATCACAAAGAAGATAGTATTTGCCCAGATGATCTGATAGTAGATTTAGGACAATGCTAATTTGTGGGCTGCTGACAAATTGACAAGTTGGCAAAACAATAACATTGTTAAAAAAAAAGAAAAAAGAAAAAAGAAAAAAGAGAGAGATAAGCTAAGCCAGCTTTTCTTCAAATAAACTGTGGGTAATATTGCTGGGTCTGTTTTATATTCCTAAAATTTAAACAGGAATGAAAATTCAGGAAAAAGTAGATGATTAAAATTGATACTAATGCATGTTTAGCATGCATCTCCTGTATAAAAATAAATAACAAGATTGCTCTATGATTCAACCTATAATTTTAAAAGATGATTACAAATAGAACTGGAAACCAAATACTTTTTAATAATGGCCAGATTTCAGTGATATAATACCCCTAAGATGGAGCTATGTGACTCTGGGAGCAAGTACACTGTGGGGAAATGCAATTCAATTTAAATATTTTGAGAAGAAACTAAGAAATGAGATTTGAGAATAGGAAAAAAATACTTCAGCATTAATAATACATTTTCAGTAATGTGATACAGAACACAGAAAAACAGACACTTTCTGTCTTGTTCTATCCCAAAATCAAATGGCAACATTAACATTTATTTCCAAGTAACAAAGCTGCAAAAATACACTTGTATGTTTTGAGATAATTAAGTTCTGAACATATTAAACGTATTAATTTTTTAAAAAGAAAATTAGTCCTCTATGTGAAACTCTCTTGTGTTTTTTTGTTTGTTTGTTTGTTTTGTTATGTTTGTTTTTTTTCCTCTGGAACCAATACTGTGGTGTGGTGCAAACAGGAAATAATTAAAAGTCCATTTACAGGTCTTTAAAAATGCTTCAAACAGAATTCTTCACAATAATTAAAGGGAGGCAATCTTCTAAAAAATAAATTCCTATCTTAAAACCAAGGACATATCAGAGGAACACAGGCCAGAGAAACAGAAGGATCCAGCAAAACCCGTTCTGTCCCGACACCCCTGAGGAACCAGTCCCTGGCAAATTTGTGCTTGTGGTTTGAACACAACAGAGGTTATGGAATGCAAAGAAGTACAGTATTGCCAGCTTCCAGCAAAAAGTCCAAACTAATTGGACCAGACAGTGAAAAAAAGGCAAGGGAAAAAAAAGAAAGATAGTAAAAAAAAAAGAGACTTCACATTGTTAGGGAGGAAAATTTGTAGCTCAGTCTCAGATTGGAATGCTTGTGCCATGTCTGTGGTACATATTTTCAGCTCAGTCTGAATTGTTTTTGCAGAATTGTCCTGGACAATCCATTTGTTTAAAAGTACGAAGTCTTAAGTGTTCTTTAGAAGAATGAACAGACAGTCCAGTTTGGAGGAATATTATTTAAAAATGTTTCTGGCTAGGTCTGGTGCCTCAGTCTTTAGTCACAGTGAGTTGTATCTGAGTGTTGCACTGCAATTATGCTAAAAACCCTCTGGTGAAGAGACAGCTGCCTCTCTTAGAGATAAACCCTGTGTAGAACTGTACTTGTGATCATGATTTCTGCTTTGGTCTTCCTCTTGGAGAAGAATGGTTTTCTACAGCTCTTTACCAAACCTTGGGACTGACCACAGGCTTCTCTGACCTCCTACTACCTTCCATCTTTTCCTTGCTCTGTGGCCCTGGCAGGAGCTAAGTGCTCTGCCATAATTTTTGTTAGGCTAAAGAGGTCCACGTCTCACAAGAACCATGTGAAGTCAGCACAGGGTGCTGGAAGGGCCCAACACGGGCCACATTTGCCATATCTACCAGTTGACTAAGTAGCGCAGGAACCAGGCCTGGGCACAGTCGCATGCTGGTTTATCCCGTTCCATTGTCTGACTGCCCTTTGAAAAATGGTAAAATTATTGGAAATATTTGCACAGAATAAACAGTAAATAAAGATTAAAGGGACACAAATATATACCATACACGTAGCTCAACAATTGATATATTTAATTTTATAAAGCTCTTTTTTAGATTGCTTTTCCACATTTCAAACTCACAGAATGACAGCAGGGAGTGCTATGCACAAAACTGACAGCACCATTAGTTCAAAGTGAAACTTATCAAAAGTATTGCAAATAAACATTTAACAAAATAATCAGGTTAACTGTTACACAGAAGAAAATAACTAATTATCCCCAAACAGTTCTTATAACATTTATGAACACTACTGAATGAATAATAATGCTAAACTTAAACTAGACTTCTGAACAGTTCTCCTTTTAGACATGCCAGCTGTGTCTTCCTCTGGGCAAAAGCGTAACTTATATTTTGAATAGGTTAGCTAGTTATCAACATTGCAGTGTGAGGGGGACTGCATAAGAACCTGGGAAGAGACACATGAGAGTTTAGGATTTGCAACATCAGGATTTGGGTGATATGGAAAGTCCACTTCAAACCACTATAAAATAATGCTTTTCATCTTTGAAACATGAAATACAGTGTGAAATCCTCTTAGGACACCCAGGTGCCCAAAACTTCATGATAGATCTCCCTTAATGGATATTCCATGAGGATCATTAAAAAAATCCCAAATTATGAACATAGAACTTTACTAAATTAGGGAAAAATCTTAATGAAAAAGGACAGTAATTAGAGGGAAATGCATTTTTAAAAAGTCTTCCTCCTTGGTCTTATACTGCCCACTGAGTTCTTGCAGGTTTGTTCTCCGTCCAACAACTGTTGCCAGGTTCCTGAACTGCACTGAGCTCTTCCCAGTCTCCATGGGTCCCTAGGACAGGTGTCTCCTTGCAGCACTTGTGATGCCTGGCTGTGTATCATCTCCCTTCTAGAGCTTGTGTTGATGGTTTCCCTGTGCTCAGTCTCTTTCTCCTGCTAGCTCACCCTGCATCCTGCATGAGCATTTCAGCATTTCATCATGGAATGCTGGTTGTTTTCTGTCCTGTTCATTGGGTGGGACAGATCACCTTTCTCTCCACTGTATTCCATGATTAGAAGTTGTTTTCTTCATTATATTAAGCAACCTGAGTAATTCAGTGTCTTTTAGAAAATTGTATTTTCTACCTTGCTGATCATTGACAATATCTAAAGTCTGTTCCCTGGAGTTTCCACAGTCTGTTAAAATTCTTCTTAAAGCAAAGTGTCTTAAGCACAACAAAAGACCAAGACTTGAAATAGATAAGGCAACAACCAAGTTCCATTTTAAAATGCTATTTCTTGGTTCCTTCTGGGAGGTGTGATTCTCTAGTTTTTCTTGTAGGTGCAATTTTCCTGTCAAGTACATCTTTCAAGATGCAACACGGTCTCTTCTCTTGGTTTAACAAAACTGTTGCATCTGAGCGGCTTCAGAAAAGGGACATAGAATAGATGAATTCTAACACCCAAGACATATGGAACTGAAATATTTTTATTTTGGTTGCCCAGCTCTTTTTAGACCAGATGAATGCTTTAACAACTTTGTCACAGTTTTTTTTTTTTTCTTTTCTTAACTTAAAAGTTTCATTGTAACCTTTTGTTATCAACATATATTTTATTTCACAAGAAGTTCACACTTCCCATAGTTGAATGCATTGGAAAATACATTTCTGTGGTCATCTTAGTACTGTGGAATAAAAATTCCTACCTCAAGTAAAAATCCTTGCCTTTGAGAGACAGGAAACTTTAAGTTTAAACCAGTGCTAATACAGCTCCATACTTTCTAAATGATGCTGTACATGTTTATATGGAGTGTGAGCAGAAGGAGATTGTATCTCCTTCTAAAAATCTGTGTGGATAAATGTGTGGAGCACTGAAATACACCCAAACACCAAAACATTTACAACAATAATTCTTTTGCAACCTGTCTCTATGGAAGCTATTGCTAGGACTGCTAGTTGCCCACATGGCTCTGGCTGTTGCAACACACAAAGGATTTGGCTTTGAGGTCTTGGGTGTATGTGCCATAGTATGAAACCTAACACAGACCCACAGCCTCGCCAGCAAATGGAGAGTCATGACCTAAAGTAATGAAAGAGCCTTATATTGTGGGATCCCCAGTCAAGCCAGGGCCTTGAGTTACAGTCACTCCACCACTAAAACTGAGCAGTTCTCAAAAACTAAACATGCCAAAAGACACTGAAGGCTTCCAATCTCTAGAGGTATATTTCAATAAAACACAGAAATAACAAGCTGGAACATGGCAACTCTTTACAGAGTGAAAACTCGGGATTGCTGGGTGAGATTGGTTCAAAATGAGTCTTGAAAAGAAATCTTCCTCTTCTCACTTGCATCCTGTCAGGACAGGACCTTTCCTTTTGGTCCAGCAACCTTTGGTGGTTTTCTGAGTTGCAGAAACCAAACACAGACCTTCTGGCCTTCTCTGGGAGTCCTGTGGTGCCTCCTGAATCCTGGGTTGCTCTCTGTTGGCCCCCTCTTCAAGTTGGAGTCCTCTGGCTGCAGATGTTAATTTTCCTATTGAAATAGGAGGAATCTCCCCTCCCTTCTGAGAAGTTATGCTGACAAGAGGGCAGCAGCCAGGAAGCAGCACATGGTTGTCCTTCTCCCAGAATCTTTAGCAGAATGTACAATATGCAGTGACCTGAAAACAAAGCAATTAAACTGCCATACTCATCTGTCATCACTTGAAATGATGAGATTTAAAGCAAATTTTTTCTGAGTAGTGAAATCAACAATGCCTGATCTCCTAAGGATTTATTCCTCTCTCTGCAGTCCCACACATTTCACTAATCCCATTCTTCCTGTAACAGCCCTGAGGTAAGCATTATGCCTAGCTTGGAGCTGTGTGCCTGCTGATCTGTCAGGCCAGCAAGGACACACTGTTTGGCCAACAGGAAGCTGCAAAAAGTCAATGTATAAAAGGGCAGTTTTACTTCCCTTTCCTGCATACATCAGGACGTTTGTACTAAAACAAACTGATTTTCATGGTACTTATGGGATTATCTGTTGAGACCTCAACCTATTTTTTTCACCTAGGTAAGACTGGCTAATGAGTTCCAAAATTACTAGAAAGGGAGGGGCAGACAGATGGTTAGACAGAAATTCATACAGAGAGACAACTAGATGTCATATGCATATTAAACTAAATTCTGGGTGATAGTAAATTAAAATATAGGGTTTTTTATTTATGTTTTTCTTAATAAACCTTTACTGTTCACGTTACAGTCACTTTCAAATTTTAGTGTATTTTCTTTTAATGAAAGCTGAGCTTAATTATTGGATTTAAATGTTGCACTGCTGAGTTTGGAACTTAAACAAATATAAGACTTCTCAGAGCTCAGGCAGTTGCAGCACTTAATTTAATATCTATAAAAGGTATTACATTTACTTTTTTAATAATTCCATTCAAAGAGCTTCTTTTCCCAAACAAAGTTCAGAAGTTCCCAGGATTACATTTTTTGGAGTGAGAGCAGTCTCACACAGTAATTTCACAATCATTAGGGAAATAAAAATGTATGTAGTTATGTATTATTTTACTTGCTGGTCTCTTCTTCGCAAGAGTTCTGGCACTCTTGAGAAGTAAAAGTATGTAACATTCTTACACTCTAAATCTAAACAACCAGAAGACGTTTTATTTTAAATGAGTACATTTAAAAAAAAAAAAAGGGTGAATATAATGTCCAGCTAGGCAAATTCTCAACTAACAAGGGAGATTGAATAGCAGAAAGAGAGAGAAGAAGAATGTGAAAAAGGTTTTTAGCAAACTCCTGAAGAAGTCAGTGTAACAGGTTCCATTAAATCCTTGCTTTTTTTTGTCCAAGGACAGAAGCTTCTGCAAATTTGCTTCTTGGCTGTTATAGTAATTAGTAGCTTGTTTCTCTATTTACATTTGAATAATAGAGTTTTAATGTAAAGTAAATTAAATTGCAAATATTGGATCTAGGGCCAGTGTAAATCCAAATGTGAAATATAATTAGAAGACTCTTTGGAAGCAGGCTGCCTGAAAAAAAAAATAATCCAAGATCTCTCTCACCTGCAGTGCCTATATACACGTATATACACATGCATACATTTGTATGACAGGGAGTTTTACAAGAAATGGCAAATATAACGATATGTAAAGCAAAATCTTTTCAGCTGTTCTTTGTTATTCTGAATAAGCTTGATAATATGAAGAAATATATTACAGTTCCCAACGGTGCCAGTGAGGTCTTAACTGAACTAAGATTCATTAAAATCAATACATTCCTCCTAGGAAGCTTATGTGCTTTCTCTAAAGCTGCCTGAAGCTTTTATTTTACTTCTTTTAGATGAGATAAATTGAAGAGGGAAATATTACATTAAGAAGTCATATAGTAAAACTTCCAAGCCACATACTGTATGTGAAGTAATAAAGCTTGGGCCATCCAAGGTCACCCTCTGACAGACGTGATTTGTGAGTTTGTTTGCTGACCCTGAAAACATAACAGACAGAAAATCTTCACAGAATCCTCAGATTTTTATGAATAGGTGGCCTTTATTAAATTTCCAGTGGTTTCTTAATTTTCATTAGCTCTCAAAGCTTTCTCTAGTGCAATAACTGTATTCAGGGATACTCTGGCTGCCTCAAAATTTCCCATAGGCTATTTTTAGAAATAGTGAATGATACCTATAGTGAGCAGACTTTTTTTTCCCTTCTAATAGTGAATTAACCTTCTGTCCACTCTGGTTTAATGGACTAAAAATTGACTCTTTTAAGGCATGGAACTCATGAAGGCACTAATCCAGATTAGACAGCAGTATCTTATAATTTTAATGGCCACTAATAGAGGTCATGTATTGACAATAAGACTGCCAACAGCTAACAAAACAAACATCCACTGTGCTTTCAAATGCACTCCAGGATTTTCCCCCCATATCTTCAGTCTTCCTCTTTCCCTACCTTAGGGGAAGAGGGGCAGGGGGGTGAATCGAGAGTGTTATTGTTATTGGTTCAACTGCCAACTAGGTGTCAAACCGTGACATCTATCCTTGAGTTGATTTTGAATGCTACCTGCTAACAATTTGGTTTTTGATATTGGAAATGTGCATGCTCTTGTTATCTTTCCTTCCATCATGCTAGAGAGAAACATAATTAAAAAGAAAGTCCAAATCCTAATGTAAGCGTCAATAAAGAAATGAAAGAAACTATGCTCATAAGAGCTGGTCATCAACTAGTTAAAACAAAGATACCAGTAAGTGCTCAAAGGATTAAAAAGCTGAAGTACAAATGTAGAAATTTTCCAGTATTTTTCTTGTGATTTCATGTAATCAAGCTAAATCAAGAGTATAAGCTTTCTGTTTGACTAGAGAGTTTTTCTGAAGTGGGATGGAAGAGCTCCACAGAGATATTTGAGGAAACAGGATGAACTAGAATGTGAAAATCAGTTGAATTCTTGCTGAATAAAGTAAGACTCATTGATGGATGGGGTAAAACTTGCTCAGCTACATTAAAAATTCATCAGATTATAACTTTCTCCTGTGCCTAGGAATCTGAGGAGCTGGTAATTGCTTAATGCTAGTAGTAATAGTACAAGGTAATAAAGGTATGCTTTCTTTTTTTCACTTTTACTCAGTTTATACATTCTCATCTTAAAACTTTGGAAATCCATTTTAAAGAATAAAGAACAGCGTGCTTTATGCTATAACAATATGAAATACAACACAGACATACTCTAAGCAGCCAAGTTATTGCCCGTGATGGTTAGAAAACAAAAACCAGAGTACATTCAAAGATAGTAGTCTCATACCAAACCAATGAACTTCATTACTTTCTTGTATAAAACCATATGATGAAATAGTGCTCAAAGGAAAATGGATAGTGAAGGCAGATAGTTCACATGCACATATTACTTTTTATAGAAAAACATGTCAGTATGTTACCTTATAATATAAATTGCATAGGTAAGAAATAGCTCAAATATGCTGAACTTCGTGATATATTATTTGGTTATGAGCACATGAATATTGCTTCAAGCTGGAGAGAAAAGAAGGAAAGAGACAATGTTTATGTTGTATGTTAGTCTTTATTATTATGTGTTCATTATATTATTTGTACATTCTAAGTATATTTCACCTAAGCCTCTAGAATGCTCAGAAAGATGCTTCCTGTCATTATTTTGTAAATCCAAATGATGAAATTGACAAACTGACAGTTTATATTATGGAGGTTTAAAAAATCATTTTGGAAAGATAGTGCCTTCTTTTGGGTAGGCAATAGCTGAAATAAGAAACTGGAGTACTTTGTTTCCTAGTAAAGATCTTACAGAACTGAGATACAAGTTAAAACCAAAGATTAATGGGCCAGAACAGTACTTACCTGAAGATTTTAAAAGATGGGAAAGTAGAAAGATCTACAAAGTGAGAAATGTCAGACATGCATCAGGAGAGGCTGAAGTGCCGTGCAGGAGAGGTTTGTTTGGCGGAAACATGATGAGCTCTGTGAGGTCAGAAGTTGGGGTAAGAACAGCAGGGTAGGCAAAACTACTGTCCTGCAACTCTCACTCATTTTAGTAGAAGACTAAAGGATTGGATACAACGCTTGCAGCAAATATTGGGGCCTGTGGTAGATCATAGAATCATAAAATATACTCTGTTGGAAAGGACCTCTAAATGTCATCTAGTCCAACTGCCCTACAATAAGCAGGGACATCTCTAACTAGAACAGATTGCTCAGAGCCCCATCAAGCCTGACCTTTAATGTCTCCAGGGATGGGGCCTCCACCATCTCTCTAGGCAACCCCTTCCAGTGATCCACCAACCTCATATTTAAGAACTTTTTCTTGATGTTCAACCTAAATCTACCCTTCTCTAGCTTAAAACCATTACCCCTTGTCCTGTCGCTACATGTCCTTGTGAACAGCTCTTCCCCAGCCTTCTTATAGGCCCCTTTCAGGTATTGGAAGGCCGCTATAAGGTCCCCTCAGAGTCTTCTCTTCTTCAAGCTGAAGAACCCCAGCTCCCTCAGCCTGTCTTCATAAGAGAGGTGCTCCAGTCCTTTGATCATTTTTGTTGCCCTTGCTCTGGACATGGTCCACGTCCTTCTTGTGTTGGGGGCTCCAGAGCTGGATGCACTAATCCAGGGCAGAGTAGAGGGGCAGAATCACCTCTCTTGATCTGCTGATGAATAACCTGTTGTACTGGGGAACCAGTGGGAGCTTCATTCAAGCCCAGACCCAATAGTGCAACACAGATGCACATTTCTGTAAAAAAATGAATATGAAAGTTAATTTTCTGAGGTGTCTGTTTTTATGACTTACCAGTCTTAAACATGAAATATCTGATTGAAGTAGACAGATTTCATGAGAGCAGGGCATGAAACATTCAGGCAGAATTCAAGAAGCATCAAATGGTTAATCCAAAATATGAAATTAAATTCTCATTATGTGTTGTGAGAAAAACAATGCATAGTGTCTTCAATGAAATGTGAATATAGGTGCAGTTCAGATGTAAGCATATTTTGTTATAAACGTGAGCCTTGGCCCATATTTGCTAAGGTTTCTGATGAGGATTTCAGCTGAGTCCACATAAGCCAGTCTGCAGTTCAAATGAGAAAACAGGTGGAAAGTCACCTTGAACATTTTTGTCTTGATATTCACTACCCTGATTTAAAGTCCTGAGAGATGAGATTATGTAAAGCAGGTATAAGGAAAACTTTGATCAGAAAATAGTCCAACTTAACAGCATACAAACCCTTTCCTGTACGAGAGTGACTGCGCTGTGCAGATGTTTAAAACTCCATTTAAAATAATAGAGACTTATATTTTGATTTGGGGCAGAGTTACAATTGGAAGGGAGCCCTCTGGAAATGTAAACATAATCAGTTTTAGATATAGTTTCATGAAATTGGGACCAAAAAAAAGAAGTATACTTCTTATGAGAATAGCTAAAAATATGAAAATTCTACACTTTTTTAGTTCAAAGCTCCCATAGAGTATGTAAGACTTTGGCATTTTTAATATCCAAATTAAATATCTGCCTTCCTGAAACCGCTGCTGTGCACCACTGTAGTAAACTAATCAGAACAGTTCCAAGAAAGTACGGTAATGTTCTTAGAAGTAAAAGAGTTACAACGAAATGCAAATATGTAAAAACTTATTGGAGGAAAGCCAGTGGAGTGAAGGACATGAGGCAGAGAGACCTCTGTGGGCAGTGGTCCACTCAAGCTGAAGCAAACATCAAGGAGGCCAAAAAGAGTAGTCTTTTCTGGAAGTACTACTCAAAGTCACTAGATTTGCATGTCTCTTCCTTTCACTGCTTTTTTTAGACCTTTACTATTCTGATACTCACAAACAAATACCTTTCCTAAACATTGTTGACAGACCTCATATTCTTTCAAGAGGTAAGTATGTTTTATCTGTGTAATATTTTGTTTTCTGACAGATAAATTAGCTGGTATATTGTTTGAATTTAATTCTTTGGATATAAGTAACATGTTTGGAATGGATAGGTAGACTTTGAGTGTGTCCAGATGGTGCACATCATTCCAGATGGAGAAAGGGAGTAAGGGTTAACAGGCCCAGATGGACTCTTTTCTTTCCATTCTATTTACGTAAAGGAATAACATTTTATTTTTAAAATTTCACCTTTATTAAAAATAAAAAAGTAAAGTTACGGGCATTAAAGTAGATTTGTGCTTCACTGAAAACCAGACTAATACAGTACTAACACTATAATTTAATAATTTTAGAAGATTTGATGTCTAGTGCTCTAAACCCTTGTTCTATGTGATAGTTATCTAAAACAGACATTAGCAGAAACAGATGTTGGCTTTTTTTCTCTCTGCGTGGAAGGCATAGGATTTCTCCAGAATAAAAGATAAAGAAAGTAAGAGAAAAAGTATTTTCTTGGTGCATGCTTTCTACACTTGGCCTACTGAAATGGGATATTATGATAGCCAGATGTGCCTCCTTTGAAAGAGTAGATATGGAATAAAATACCCATGGTGGGAAAACACTTGAAGGTGACATCAAATACAACCTGTTTTATGTACATTTGAAATTCCACACAAAATTTAATGATACAGGCACATCTATTGCTTTGTTGTCTAAATAGGCTATGTCTTAATAATACCCATTTAGAAATTTGCAAATAAGTACTCAAGAGAAAAAATGTACACCTCTGTGTAAATAAAAAATAAGATAATAAAGGTCAAGAAATAGTTTAATTTGAAAAATAATGCTTCACAAGTATTTGAATTGCTCTTCAAAATCTATCAGAAAAAGAAAAAAGGGCCTAGTGACATCGGGCTTGCAAAGACAGAGAAAAGGAATGCAGTAACATGTTTGTATTTCTTTAAGTCTAAGTACTTCTTCACAGTTGTGCAGCATTACCTTTGGCTCTATTTAAATTTAGTAGACAGCTATAAGTGGAGAGAAGCCCAAAACAGTTGGACACAGATACTATATTACATTATGATCAAAAGGTTAAAATTATGAGCAAAAGAGGATTCAAGCCATTTGGAAACACACAAATAAAATATTGGTGAAACTAATGCAAAACATGGATAGCCAGTGACTTGTAACACAGATATGCCAAAAACAAAAAAAAATGGCAGGATGAATGGCTAGCTCTAAGGGCTAGCTGTCAATGGAATGTGGCAGCAAATAAGGCCAACAAGATTTTGGCCTGAGACATTAAAAAAAATCATGTCATAGTGCAGGGAGATGGAACTGCAGCTTCATATAACACCTAGGTCACATCTGGAATGCTCCACCACTCCTAGCATCTCACTACTGGAAACACATTAGAAAACTGGATCCAGTTCAGGGAAGGATCACAAAAATAATACTGGATTCATGAGAAAAGTTTAAAATAGTAGAAAAAAAAATAACTTTGTTAAAACACAGACAACTGAGACAGACATGCTAACTGAGAAGAGTTTAAGGATGTTTTCTTCAATTATGTGTGGCTATTAACAACAACAGGAAAGAAAAAACCAGTCTGTTTTGAGAAAAATTATTGCACGAATAAGATGTAATTGGTGTATGGAAACCATATGGGGAGAGTCTAGTACACTTAAAACAACAAAACAATTACTAAATGTGCAAAACAGTATCATAATTACAGAAGGATTAAGTGGTCATAACAAAATTTTTTTGTACTTCTGACTTTAGGGCACTTGTACTTGACTCTGGAAAGGACATTTTAGCATTATGCAGGAAAATAAGATGTCTTAATTGTTGTTCATTTTTGTTTTAACCTAGGGTTATATACTTAAAACTGTTACTACCTGTTCAGAAAGAGAGATCAGCTGTTCTTTTCTAAGTTTTTACATTCATGCTTATCTGGATGAGGTCTATGTTATGAGGATAGAGTAGGGACTAGGAGAACAAAATAAGTCTTCATGAGAACTGAGCTTGGCTGATGTCCACATTGAGCATGCACAGCAGACACATATGGATGACCCAGAAGCAAACATAAGGATAATCAAAAGAGGCAAATGTTTTTTCAAGGTTTACATGACAAAAGCTCTGTACCTTTAAGTCTATAATCTCTAGCACATACTAGAGGCCTTTTCCTTCTGGGAAATCTGCAGATCCTGTGGGATCAAAATCAGCCAGAATTATACTCCTGGCAGGTGAGTGTCTCTGCTGCCACTGTGGTCCATGATAACCCTTCTCTGTGCTGTTCTGGTAAAGAAGGTTTTCCAGTGTGTCTGACTTGGAGACCGATAAAATGTGTTCTCAAGAAGTATCTGGAGGGAAAAATATGTAATATTCATACTATGATATCCAGTGTCACTCTTGGACTAATATGCATCTTTTCTAATTTACTTGTTGCTTTTCTCCTGCTTTGTGGACATGTCATGTCATGGTTTGACATGATACCTTCTGTCTTACAGACTAATTATGATGTGGCTTGAGATGAATGGGAAGGTTGAGATAGAAAGGGTAGGATGTTTGAGATAGTAGTGCAGAGGCATCTGAACCTTTATCGCAGTAAAGTAACACAAAATATTGATTACTTTGTACCTGTACCAGCTACAGCGTAAACATGAGTTACCATGAACCAACCACATCTGAATTTTAAGAATGACTTCTAAGAAAGCTTATCAGACTTTGCTAGATATTTGCAGGTAAGTAGGCATAAGGTAGAAGTATCTCAATTTAGGCCACCTGAACTGAAGTGTTCTGATGGACCCTTGAAATTAATTGCAAAGCGTACATTTGTGCAACCGTTTGTGAGGAGTTACTTATGGAATATAGGATATGTAATTTTTTTGTCCTTCCTCTCTATGTTCTTTTTCATGTATTTGGTTTCACACATGACATCTGAACTGCATAGCAGCTGTGTGCCGTAGTGTTCCTCAGATTATTGACCCCCTGATCATCCAAGCCAGGGGCATTACATGGATTCCGGCAGCTCCCAGTGGCCCACAGGCTCAGTTTGTCATGGCTGGGTGGATGTAACACACGAGTTTGACTGTGGTTGCAGGCAGAACTGGACATGGGACCTGAGAAACTATCCCGAATGCTTTACTTTAAACAGAGCAGTAAGATGTGATGATTACTTGGAAGGATAGAGTACAGGCTCTCCTTGGGGCCTCTTTTTAATCCTGTTAAATGGCTTGATTGACAGGAATGGTGAAGAAACAGTTTGGCTGATCTTTGCTTATTTGCAAGCCCCCGTGTGTAATCTCTGCTATGTTCAGATTCATGTACAGCCTCAACTGGACTCAATGTCTGGTTCAGGATGCTTCTGAATTTGAAAAAGCAGATTTAGAAGACCCATTTTTCCCTCCTGCGTTTTCTTTATACAGCTGTTGCTAGAATAAAAATTAATTTTCTTTCAAAGATAATCCTGACAGTGTAACTAATTAAAACTATTGTATAAAATTGAAAGTAAACTATATACAATCTCTTTTGACATGTCAACCTTCATCTACTTCTATTTTGTCACATGCAAGTATCTGAAAATAGCTATTATATTTTATGGAACGTAATGTTCATATTTAAAAAAATAAATCTGCTCACTCTAAAGCATTAGATTATTTTAGCTTGAATTCATTCCTTGTTTCAACAGTATGAAGAGAAACTATGAATTTGTACTCCCACGAAAAGAGGTAGAATAAATCTACATTTTTTGTAACTATTAAATCTGTGTCAAAAAATACAGGAAGGATCTGTGACTGTAAATCAAAAAGATTAGGACACACATATGAATTAACTTTGATTTAGATATGGGTTGCAAGGTCAAGTGCATTTTATCTTTTGTTGAATACTGTGGAGTTATGAACCAATATTTATAGAAAGTATTGTTGGTATGTCTCAGTAGTGCAGTATATTTCCTCCTAAATTCCTAAATTCCCAGGTCAAAACATTTTTCTAATCTCATGCAGAAAAAAACCCCAAAGAGTGTAATTTTTATAGCCCTGCAACATAATTAGCTAAAGTTTGTCTTCTTCAATTTTTCATTTATAATTGTCCATTTTTAAGCTATCTGTGGAAATTCTCTGGCACTAACTGTACTGTCATGGCCAGATAAAACAGGTGAGAATAGTCCAAAGCAATGTCACTTCTCAAAGCATTATAATCACTCAAATGAAACGTTCTTCCAAGATTCCACATTTCAAAGCATTGCTAATAAACCTTTAGCAACAGTACTCAAAATGTACCAGTAAAATATACAAAAGTCATAACTTTTACTACTTTATGGGGTAAAATCAAGAGATGACAGGCTGTTACTGTAGCAGGACGCTCCATCTCTCAATATGCCTGCCTCAGTTTTACTCTGTATTATTCAGTTGCTTTTGTCTCTCAGTTTTGCAGGCTCAGGCCTGAAGTGGAAGGGTTCCCATGAGAATGGAAAGGGCCTAGCAAACTCTGAGCTGGTAACAACCTTGAAAGGTACAAACAGAGGCCAAGTTGATGTTCATAACACCAGCTGCTCTCCGCTTTTGAAGAACACAGAGCTCAGCCCAGCCACAACTAGGCCTGAAGCGGAGATAAAGTAATAACAAACAGATAAACAAGAGAGTTTGTTTGGTAGGAACAGGGCCTTCATGAATTTTTCCACTGTCTTTCTTTTATTCTCCAATGAGAGATTCTGGAGGTACAGCTAATGGTTAAATGACAGCAGTCAATCCACTTTATTCTATAAAAGCCTGGTCCCATCTCTGATTGGAGAGACTTCTGTACACTTTCCCAGGTGGTTGCTGGACCTTCTCCTCTCCAGCGGGGACACCTGCCAGAGAGATTAATTCTTGAGAATTACACCCAAGGATACCCAGCTGTGGTTTGGTGAGGGTGAGAAATATTGTTCTTACGTTGTCTTTACTAGTAAACTTAATGTTAAGTAACCTTCATCATAAAGTTTAAGACTGTGGGAACCATTAAGAGTGATAATTAATATTCTAGGCCTTGTGTAGAGTTTAACAATAAGTTGCCAGCATTTTAATGGTTAACCTTTGTTGTTTGATTGAATGAAGTAGTGTAATTCACTGCTAATATACCCTTTGTATTCAAACTGCACTTCTGTTCAGATCTCCTAATTTTTCTACATTTTTGCTGTGCATGAGCCTCTGATCTTGTGTAGTTAAGACCCCAAAGTTATATGCAATAAATCTCGATTAGTGCATATACCTCTCGCCTGCCGTGCGTTCCATCCGGGGCAGTTACTAGAAGACAATGCAACTGAAACCTCTAAGTGCTCAGATCCTTTTCAGTGCTATTGGGGCTTTTGGTGCAGTAGCCATGATATGCTCTCAGCCATAGTCACTAAGCTGTGACCTTTCTAGTCTGATGAATTTGTCAAAGTTGTACTAAGACGACAATTTTTTGACCTGATGATTTTGGATTTTCCTTTGCTATTTTTTATTCTTTTTTTTAATATGGAGAAATAACATTTTTCATTAATTTATAAGGCATTTAGTCTGACAGCTTTAAATGTTTTTTTTTTTTTTTTTTTTTCTGTAGGCTGAATCTATCCAAGTTGTAGCAATAGTTTCCTGAAATATGTGAGAGCATTTATTGGAAAAAAAAACAGACAAAAACCCAACAAAACACCAAACCCAAACTAAACCCAAAAATCTTACTAAAGAGATTCTCATATGTGAAGTCAGTTGGTCTTGTCAGTCTTTGTATTTATCCCAAAGATGAATGGCCCTTCATAGAATGCTTTGAGCATCTGCACTTTGTTGGCCTAATTGAGCAAGCAACAGACTGTTACTTGAAAGGAAGGAAAAGCCATGACTGAAGCCTTGGGAGAACTCTAGCATTTCTGAGGAGGTACATTTCAAAATCAGATCCAAAATGAACTGTTGAACTGTTGAATCAGATCCAAAATGAACTCTAGCACCTACCTATTATTTTCTGTCCTGTGTAGTGCCCTGGTTAGGGCTTGAATGAATGAGAATCTGCTAGCAGACTGGCTACTATTTGACTACCATCAGTTACTATTAATTTTATAGCCAGATTTGAGTGTCACTGCTGTAGAACTGATTTTGAACTTACTAAATCAGAAAAAGAGATGACATATCCTTAAAAAGAATGAAGGTGGAGAAGAAATGTGCTTTGATGTATATGAACTACACTATCTGAATTTATTTCTCATTTATTTACAGTCTAACAATTATACAGCACCATCTTTGCCATGAAAACTACCTTGAATGAAAGCCAGAATAAAGTAATTTTAGGGCATCATTTTCATTTTGGGAAGGTCATTACTTCAGAAAAATGGAAATTCTAGAGAATATAATGAATATTCTATGTATGGGGCAAAAATTGATACAATAAGTTCCCTTGTATTGTAGTTGAAAATAAGTACAGTGTTTTCAGCTTATTTTCCACATCTGTCATATAATATCTCAAACAAATTATTATGTGGTTAGACAAGTTCACTTTATAAGATAAATCTCACAGTTTAAAATGCCAATTTACTGGTAGTAATTCTAAGTTTTCCAAAGCAGCCAAGGCTAAGTGACTTCCCAAAGGCCCTGAGATTCCTGGTGTTGGTAAGCAAGTCCCCTGGCTATAACAGCAACTATGCCAGGAAACTTCATGAGAAGGAACCTGGAGTCTACTGCTGGTGCAGGTTTTGCTGCTAGGTACAATAGGCTCTGTAATGCACATGCTTGTCTGAGTAAAATCTGGTTTGGTTTGTAGCTGGTCTGTGTGTTTGAGGAAGTTTCTTCTTCAACAGATGGTAATAATTTTTTACCAAACATTGCAAAGAGTTAGGCATTTACTGAAAGACACATGCTCACTGCATGGTAACCATATGCATCTCTTGCTTGCATAGCACTGCCAAAACCTTCTACTGGCCTGAATTGTGTTTGCATAATGAACTTAAATTTGTGACCAGAATACAACACAGGAAGAAGCTTGCACAGATTTCTCCCAGCACATTGTAGTAAACTTGACATTGCACAGATTAAAAAGCCTAGCAGCAAATGCTTTAAAATCTTTCCTCAGGTCTGCTCACTAACTAGTGTCAGCCAAATTCGCTGGTTCTGCAACTGGGAGATGTCACTGAGTACAAGAAAGTGCAGGAAGTACCATGGATATGTTTCTGAAATTTTAAACCTTTTACCATCATTGTAGGGTTTTTGAATCCTTTCCAAGTTCTGATGTCAAGGGCAATGTTGATGTCAGACGTGCATAAAGGAACAGTGATGTATCCATTCTGCGTACCACTTATATAATCAATATGACATGCATTTTGCACACCACAAATCCAGCCTTAGAATTCAAGCTATAGCCAAACAGAAATGACATGAAAAAAAATTGCATGGGCTCTAAGGAGCTAACAGATTTAAAAAAATTAAATCCTGATGGCAGAGAAAAAAAAAGTGCTACATATATTGAATTTTTTATCCACACTGAAAGCAAAAAATAAGAATAAACAAACCTCATAACTTTAAATGTTCTTCTGCCCTACTTCTCTTTTTCTCACTTAACAAAACATGAAGAAAATTTCAGAAATGGAGAAGAGAGCTGCCAGATGAAGAAAACAACAAGAAACATCACTTCAGCAAATGGCTTCACATTTTCAGATGAAACGTTCCTTTTCTTATACCTAGAAATGAATGGAAGGGTTTTTTTGCAGAAACACCTATACAGTATTTAGGTCAGGTTAAATTATAACAATTGTGCTGAGTACACTTTGTACTTCTTTTGAAGAAAAAAATTTTAATACCTTTTGTCAGCAATATTATGATGGATGAGGCTGAATCTTGAAATGCAAAAATGAAAAGCTGGAGATGAAAAGCAGTATGTAAAAATGATGACCACGTAAATGCTTATACACTAACAGCATAGCTGTTTGCACAGAACTTTGGCAGCTGCTCATTGAAGAACTGGACAGGAGTATTGTTCTTTCGTGCTTTAGGGCCCACAGATTGCCTGAGTTCAGAGTGTGTGGGGGAAGCGAAGTGTTCCAAGAAGGAATCAGTTATGGGGATGAAAGAAATCTGTTCTGGGAAGATCCACATGAGAGCAGCATCAGCAGGGTTAGTGGCAGACATTAATTGATGCTGTTTGGGTTATCATAGTCTTTTCCACCGATTTCTGCTTTGGACATTCCTCTATTCTGCTGAATGTGTACATGTTTGAATTTGTTTCTGCCTTTTCCCTTAGAGATCAAATGATGTGTGAGAGCTTATAAAAGAAAATGCAACATAAAGATGGATCCCCTAAGCAATGCAGCTTTGGACTTCTCTACACAAATGTTCTTGCAGGATTTATGTAAGATTAACATATCTGTATTCTCATATCATATTCTCATATCATATTCTCATATCATATGCTCATCTGTATATCTCATTTATCTTTGAGATAGATAAGTTGATTAAGCTAAGTGTGTGCAGGGCACTAATGAAACACTGTAGAAGGATATTCTACTAAAAATAAAAAAATAATTAAAAACAAATAATTGCAGCCATACGTGAGCAAAGCACCCTGCTTGTGAGAATGTGAGCAAAAAATCCCCCCACAAATGTGAGACTGTATCTGAAAGGGGGGGAAGGAGGCTCGTTAGCCTTTGAAAGGAGGTATCCTGCTTCTGTGACTGAGTCCGGTGCGTCTGCCTCAGGGTGGGAATTCCTCACATGGAGACCCAGAACCAAGAGCACCCAGATCCAGATGGAAATTTGGGACAGGGAGTAAAGGCAACCTATCCAATCCCAACTGCCTTGGAGGGACAATAGGTTGCTGAAACAGTGTGGGCTCAAGACTGAATGCTGAATGAATAGGAAAAAATAATAATCATTCAGACATGTTTTACCTTACTTTTTTAATAAAAACAAAGTTCTACTTTATTTGAAAGGATTTTCTTTCTTTGAAGAAAGAAAGAAATAAAACTCAGGCAAAATATTAAAATATGTTGGGGGAAACAAACTTTAACAATTCCACATGTTTTTAAGATATCCCTAAAGGATGCTGAATCTGCTCAAATGCGGTATAACATTTTTGTGTTTATTGTGAATTGCTCAAAATTTCAGCTAATTCAGAGTATTCTGGCATTCTAATGATAAACAGACTTGATTAAATGAGAAAATTATGTACATGCCACTGGCAGCTACTTGTAATATTCCCTTAAAACACATATCAACACACACAAAAAATAAAACCCTTGTGTTTTGCTTTGTTTTGTTTTTGGTTTTTTTGTTTGTTTGTTTTTTCAAATCTATATCCCATCTTTTGTTGAGTTACCAGACCTCTTTGGGTCATTTCAGAACATCAATATTTATATCACAGTTTAGTTTTGACTTACAACTACAAAAATGATAGATATTTAGCATATTTGAAAGCCAAGCAATTTTTGGTGCCTAATTTTGAAAATTATATTTGGATGTTTTAGCTGTAATTTCATAAGACAGTAATCTAAAGGAATAACGAAGTCCGCTTTATAAATACAGGATTCAACATACAGCATAAAGCTCTTTAAGTCTTCATTCTTACTAGTATTTTCTTACACTTGGTTGATCTTTTTGGTGGATTTCAGTACTTTGCATCTTACCACCTAACCATTTTGAGATAGCACAGCAATGACTGGTAAGAGTTGACTCCTTTCTTGTTTAGTATAAACAAACAATTAAAAAATCAAGAGGCATATATATATATACATTTATAATGGATAGATTTGGCTAAGACATTTTGTCCTACCTAGATCTATCACTTCTCTCAGTCAAATTTGTTTCTTCATTGATTTCTGCATAGACTCATTCATGAGTCTAGAGAGAAATGTACTCAGAAGAAAATCAAGCCAGCATAGGGACAACTGATTCGGAGATACTTGGGGAAAATAAATAAATAAATAAATAAAGATATTTCACATATTTTCAAAGATCTTAGCACAGTGGTCGATGAGTCTTGGCTGGGGCCTTCGCTGCTGCATACTGTAAAGACTAAAAAATGATGACTGATGAAGACTGTTGTATGGTGAAATGCCTAATTCAAGAGACACATCTTGCAATGTCCTCGTGTCTCACACGGCAGCTAACTAAAACAATTTGAACTCAGCCTGTTCTCTGGTTAACTGACATAATGAACTCATGACCCTTCAGTGCATGCTCTGTCCTAATTAAAAGTAGATTTTCAAACAGTCTCTACCACTGCATCCAAAGACTGTATTGGCCACACAGTAAGCAGAAATGCTTCTCTCAGCTATCTCCAGTCTTACTCCTCACAGCAAAAAGAAGCGTTTTCATCCAGTTCTGAAAGCAAATCTTCAAAGAAATTACCAGAGAGCAGAACATTTACAAAAATCATAGTTATGGAGAGGTCAGTAAACATGACATCAAGCTGTGAAGGTTAAATGTACCTTCAGGAACAAAAATGAAACCTGTGACCTTTTCAAGATGCACTGGAATCTCAGCTGGCTACTCAATGGGACATGTGGGTCATAGAAAGGTGGTATTGTTGTAGTTTACAGTCTGTGTTTAGCTAGATTGGCACTAAAACAAATGATAGCGCCAATGAAGAATTTCTAGTGATACAGTGATAATTATGATTTCCAGTGGCAAACAGCTGGACTTCCTGTGTTGGTGGATCAGTGTATGGAAGTAGAACTGTCTGTTTATTTACGGAAATTTATTTGCCTTATCCTCTAATTATGATTCTGGGAGGAGTTAATATGGCTATATAAGCATAAAAGCTCAAGTCAACTGTTTTTATAGTGGCAGCTTCTCTAGTATAGCTAAAGTAGCTACGTCTAGTAAATAAGTACAACAGAACTGCAAGCAATGAAAGTCAAGGTAGAATCTCTCAGTTACGTTGGTTTTTTCCATGATATTATAAAATTTGCTTACACCTACTCACTGTCCCTGTGCCAGTGAATGCCACTGAATATGGGGGTTATCCATATATTCATACTGTCAAAGAAAAACAACTTTTAGAAGACAGCTATTTTGAAAATTCAAATGATGGCTGATAGTTTCCTTAATAATCTTAAGTGATTCCGCACATTGACAGAGAATTGTAAGTAGGTGAGAATTACAATACATCTGTGGAGACAGTTCTGCTCTGAAAAGTATAAAAAGTAGCATTTGCCTGCATCTGAAAATCAGAGATATGGGGCAAATGAAAGCAATGAAGAATGCATCTCCTAACATATCACAAAGGACAATAGAAGGTAGCAAGCAAATAACATGTAGAAAGATAGAGAGAACACATAGCTGAAAAATGAAAGAAGGCTTAAATCCTACTGTACACCTAGGACCTGTTAAAAAACTAACCTGCAACCCTTTGGAAAGATTTCTCTTTATTTTGGAATGTTCTTTTTGTATGAATTAATTTTAAAACAGTAGGGATCTGTTGCTTTTTTAGTAAGAGGAATCGTACACCAGATTGTAGATTCTCCACTGCCTTAAAGCAAGAGCTTTAATTGTCTGGGTGTTGCATGTGGTTTATTCCTTGGAACAGTGGGGAGCTATAGGCCATCTTCTAGCTGCCAGGCTAATGTTCATGCAGCACTTCTTCACTTACTGCTCTCCCTTTTGACAACGCAGTATATCAGAGGGAGTCTGAGCTGTGGTTTTCTCCATTTGAATAATGAAAAAATAAAAAAGGTAAATACTTCTAACTGCTGCCTAGAAAACAGGGTAAAAGTACTACGTTCAGTCACTGGTTCAAGCGTGACTTCAACTGGGAGAACTTTTCTCTGACAGTAGGTGCAGACTGTCTCACAGCACAGGGCTTCAGGAGGCACCCTCTTACTCATTCAAGACAGACAGCAGTGAACTTTGAAGGCCTGTGCCAAAGGACTTAAAAATACACTCTTGTTTAAGTGATTTAGAATGAGAACTGTAATACAATATTTGCATAGAAGTAGCTCTACAGTCACTGAAAGACCTAACTGTCAATAATTCTCAGGATCTGGAAATTAAACCAGACTTTCTGTGGTGCAAAAGTATATTGAGCGATTTGGCTTCTACTGTTTTCATAAAGCCTTTGAACCCTAAACCATATGGGTATAGATAATTTTGATTCCATTGAAAATATGCTACCTAACTGTGTTGTACATAAGGAATTCCTAAAAGAAAAAGTTATAGACAGTTTATTAGAAAAAGAAGTTTGTTTGTTTTTTTCCTTGGAATTAACCATTACAATTTTATCCTTGCTACAACTGTCTAATGGTGTGTTTAAAGACCATTCTTTATTAAATACTAATTCTCTTTTATCCACTAGAGACTAGAGCCTTTAAACTTGCTAATTCCATACTTTACTTCTGAGGGACTTTGCTTCAAAGAAAGTGTCCTGTCTGTAGTTAGTCCAATGATAAGGCAGAAGGCAGTAAATATCCAAGTAAAAAAAAAATAAATCTTGGAAGCAAAAAAAGAAAAAAAAAAAAAGCAAGTGGGGATCTGCTGGAGAGCTCTAATACAATCAGGAAAACACTGCTGGATAAAATCCAGGGAATGAGAAATAAGAACTGGTGCCAGGTACTGTAAGTGCAAAGGCTCAGGATAGATGTGCAGCCAGTGAAGTGTCAGTGCCATTAGTGTGGAAAGCAGCCACTTAAAGCTGCGATGTGGCAGGGGATCAGAGACTCCTGCTGCTGCAGCCCTGAGCAGGGAAGAAGCATCATCACAAAACAGCTGAGCTCTGTCACACAGGCTTGAAGACTTGCCCAGGTTGTCAATCAACCTTTTAGAAAAAGTATTCTGCCGCTGAGTGCCTCTATTGTATTCTCTTTTAAAACCTGCAGACATTTTTGAGAGATAACTGCATTCTTTATTTCATCCCGGAAAGCAGGAATGAAATTTGTATTTTGTTTTTCACAGAAATATTAATTTTCTTTTGATTGGATGATCAAAGAAGAGACATTGTTTACACCTGTTTCACAATGTGCATAATTTTGTGTGGATCAGTGGAACTTGGATGATGAAAACATCCATTTGTGTAGGCTTCCAAATAGCAGGACATTTGTTCAGATTTGTTTATGGTAATAATTTCCTCTGACCTGTGGATTTGTGTTCTTGGGCCTTTGTTTTAAAAGCCAAAGGCAGAAGTTGAATTTTGTTTTCACAGTCGAACGTCTTCTCCGATGCCTCTCATTTACATTTGGGACTGAATTTTTGTCTTTTATTAAATGCCATAGAGAGGGCCAGCAGGGTGGGGAGATGACTATACCTGGCATTTTATTGCTTTGTTTACAAAATAAACCGTCTGATCCAGATTATTGAGGTTTCAAGGGCCTGAACATACAAGATCATCGCTGCTTATTTTCCACTGAGGTCTGTGGGAGTTTACAGAATCTGGCAGATTTCAGCTTTCACCCTGAGCAAGGATGACTCTACAATTTGAAACCTACTCATAAGTATGTAACAAGATAAAATAAGTGTGCCAAACCTATTCATTACTAATAACTAGTAGAAATAAAAATTTCAGAGTATGGAAAAGAGTGACCACAAAATTGAATGTAAATTCAGGGAGATATTGGGAAGAAGTATGAGTTTGGTTCACCTCTGGAAGGAAGAGTGAAAACTATTGAGATGCTTTAATAACTTTTGTCAAAAATTCTATTAAAATTTACAAGATTTAGAAAAGACCTGCAGGTTTTTTAAAGCCTGACTGAAAAAAATGACTGACCCGAAAAATTCAATGTATTCAGCTTATCCAGGGCAAGGTTGAAAAGTTTAACAAGAATCTCTTGCGAAAAAATGATACATGACTCATGAATCTAAGAGAAAAAGGCAAACCAAGCTGTGCTAGATCTATTGTGTAAGTAAGTGCTAGTAAATGCCATAGTAGATTCTTAATTGTTAATATAAAGTTAAACTAACTCAGATACAGAAAAAACTTGTCACTTTCAAAATTTAGCACATTTGGTTAAAAGCTGAAGCTAGATACAATTCAGACATGACAGAAGATAAAAGTGTTTTCAAAGTCAGGAGAAGGAAACATGGAGAATATATATATTTAGAAATGCATACTTTATGCAAATAAGTATACATAAATGTATAGATATATATTTGTGCACCTAAACTTATAGGTATATATTTTGCTTTTTATTTATTATACTGTAAGCTTGTGGTGTTAAGGTGACATTGCCTCTGGAAAAATCAGAGATGTACATTGTCTTCAAAGATTGTTCTTAGCACCCAACAGAAGTAGTAGAAGTACACATGTAGGTGAGATACTACTAAGCTTAAGACAGATAACAAGCCAGAATTGTTGAGAAAAAAGTTTCAGTGTAACAGGGCCACAGGTGCTCTCTACTTGGAAAGAAAACTTACCACTATTAAAGTAATTTATTTTATATATACTTTGCTTTATAAGATCAAAAATTTTCTGCAGAATGGACTTTGATGTACTGAGCTTAATTATTGCCTGCCATCTTACTTTACCTCATATTTACCATGTTTCACCTCAATGACAAAAGGGTCACCTCATGCATATGGCAAAAGCCTGATATTTTTCAGTTCAATATAATTCTAAGGACTCCTTGCAGATGGAAAATATTGATTTTTGAAAGTTTTTCCTATATTTTCAATGCCAGATTATTGTAAGGGAGCTCTGTACACTTTTCCTTGTATTTTGACATTCAAGTTCAGAGCTGGTTACATACTTGAACACCAAGTACCAATAAAAACAACAAAATCTGGGATACATTAAGACTCTAAAGGCACAGGAACTGGAAAAGCTCCACTCATTGTGCATGACCATAACGAACTGTAGGTTCAGGTTCGGTTGTAAAATATTATGCTTATCACGCAGGGTGTTACATTATTCACTATAATCCTGATAATTTATTAGATTAATTGAGGAGTTATTCATTACCTGTTCTGGAGATGAAGGTCTTTTAAATGTTTTTTCATCAGGTCTGAACCAGTTGAGTTCATATTTTAATATTGATGTAGCTGCTGTCAGGTGGCACATTGCTTACACTTTAGAAGAATTATTTTTTCCATTCTACTTTCCATATAATTTCAGAAATAATTTATTAATTACTGTAATATCTATAATTGACAGATGAATTTCTATCAAGGAGGATTTTTAAGTTTTTACTTGTTTTTACTGTAATATTACAATAAGTAAAAAAAAGGTTAAGCACTTTTTGTGCATTACTATATCAGCAGAATGTGGGATGCAAGATAATGTCTTTAACTTATTGACATATATAGGTATGCATTTGTGTCATGTGTGCATGTGACTGATATGCAAATAGCCTCAATTTCTAAGTTAATATTTTTTTTCCAAGTTACTAATTTGCTATAAAAAGTTACTATTAAGAAGTTACTAATTACATTATGTACTAACACCTTCATCTAGTTCCTGAATGTGAAAAAATACATTGTACTTCCTATCTTCATGGAAGATAAAGAGTTAACAGTATTAAAAATTAGATAAATTAAAATTTTATCTTTTTGCAATACCTAATAAACAACCTAATGCATTGTAAAAAGTGCTGTAAAAATGTTATAAATACAAAAGAAGATAAAGGGGCTTCTGATAAGCAGAAGTTTGCACAGTTTGTAAAGCACAGTTTGTATTTTACATAGTGTCAACATCTTTGTCCAAACAGCCTACTCACTTCACAAAATCAGAAATTATTTTCTGAAAAGACACACATCATCTTAGTTTCAGAGAAATGAATGGAGGCCCTTGGGTGTAATGACTATACTTCCACTCAAAATGTTTACTAGATGAAAATAGCAAAACACTAGGGAGGAACCAGGAAACTTCTTTATATCCTCTTAAGAATACAGTTTTCTCCTGATATACAGGTAAGGGTAACAGAATCAACTCCAGTACAATACAGCTTGAAAAATTGAGCTTTACAAGACAGCCAGATGAAAGTTGGTTTCCCTATACACCCACGCCGGATCTGGGTCTTCAAGTATTTTGCAGTTTCACAGTCTAGTAGAGCATTATTTGCTCATCATGGTTTCCTGAGTTCTATTCTGGTTGCGGTAAAACAATAGTCATGGAAACATCAAAAATGCTTTTTCATATTGTCTTTTCCATAGAGGTCCTGTAGAAAGAGAAACAGACATGCTTCAAACTGCTCATGAAAGGGTAAATTGGAAAGTAATGTCCTTTCGAATTATTAATTAATCTTACTAATGAATCAAAGGTCTCTGAAGCAGTGGCTCTCACTACATAGAAATTTTAAAATGTGTTCTTGTAATTTGCTATTCAGAATGCAAGAAAGACAATTTCTGTCAGTGTGTAGAAATGTTTTATGTCCTTGTGGCACCGCAGTTGTGTAATACTTGGGAACACCATAAACATTAATTTCTTGTTATCATTCATCCAAACCTAGGATTAGTGTGATCCAAAACAGATGAATGAGGAAAACAGCTACTGTTTTAAATAGTTCACTTGTAAATTTTCCAGGCAAAGACAAATTAGCTGTAAATCACAGCTGGTCAATTTAACGTGGCTTTCAGAGTCCCATCAGAGTAAAACCGAACTCTGGAATCATTAGAATATAATATTTTCCAGGGGTGTGGTGTTAAACCATCCTCTGGGATGGAGAAGCACACACTATATGCTGCTGTAAGCATCATTGCAGATGATTCTCATGTTCATTAGAATATGAAATAGATGATTAGTTAAAAAGGTGATGAAAAGGACTTTATAAAATTGGTTATTCCACATCATTAAGCACTGTATTCTAATGTGTACTACATGGCTGTTCGGGAAAGAAAGTTGTATTTATGCAGTAGATACCAGAAGACTAATGAAACCATTCTTTTCTCACTGCTGTTAGTTTAATATTATCATAGTTATTCCATGTTATCATGAAATGAATATAATTTCCATGCAAAAGCCATTTACCTTATTTGGCATTCTTACACTAATTAATTGCTTAGAGATTTCATAAGCCCATGATTATGTTGTATTAATTGTCGTGTTGCTCAGGGGGTCTCTCCTAAATTCAGTTACGCTTCAGAGGTGGTAACAGATTTTTCTCTGTCTGTCCAAACAAACAGACCCAAGAAACCACTCTCGTTGCTATAACATCTATGGCAGATTGAGGAATCTCCCTACTGGCAAACATAAAAGATGCCATTTCCACACAGACTGACAACATTTGTATTTGGTAACTGATTTTCAGTGACCACAGTGATCCTTTCTTGGCCATTGAATCATCTTACCTGAAGTTTTGTGTGAGAAAAGATTGTGCTTCCCAATATTTTCATCATTCAGGTGACTTTGATTACTAATAACATAATTTCTTAACTTTGTTTTGAAAACTGAAATAGACTCACTCTCTTTCTGACTGTTTTCTGATTTCACATGCTTGAAGACATATTATCAAGAAAATCCCTGATGTGCCATTTTCTGAAGCTATAGATCAATCTATAATAACTCTTAGATTGTATGGCACTCCAACCTTGGTACTCCTAGGAAATAGGAAATATGTTTTCATTGTGATTTTAATATTTTGAAAATATTAACATAGAAAATTTCAAGTTTAGGTATCTGGCCTTCTGCTGGATAGTATTAATAGTAAATTATGCCAGATTCCCTTCTCTGTTTCACCAGGACAGCACTGAGACTCTTTCTGTAAGTCAGTGTACTTATTCAACTTATTGAGGTAATTCCTATGTCACCTGCTAGGAGTGAACTTCATCCTCAACAGTGGAACAAGCTTTTAAACTAGCTGCAATCAAGTGTATGATGTTGCTCTGGATTAACATTGACTTAATTAACCATACTGAGTACTGAGCAAAGTTGCTGTGCTTTTGTCATGCCTTGCAGAGCATTTTAGTTCTTGAGGGCCATGTGAATATTTTGGTGAGATGATTCTTAAAACTGTCAAGAGCAGCATATTTACTTATTTCAGCACATAGGATGTTGAATCTCAATTCTTCCTTGATTTGTGGTTTTATTATGCTGGAATATTTTTAAAAAATACCCCCTTTGATACAATATTGAGAAGGCGTTCACAGACAGAATCATGTTTCCATGAATACTCACTCTCTCAGGAGTGATCAGTTTGTCTCATGCAGGATGTTCCACTACACTGGAAGGTAAAATTTAGATTAAAATGCCTTGGTTTGGCCTCTGAAAAAAGATAAACAGTGGCATGTGGAGCCATTTGAACTTCTCTGTGATACCCCAGAAGGCAAGGCAAGATTCTTCCCACACAATCAGATTTTACATGCAGATTCCTGCCTTTTTCTAGGGGCAAAAGTAGATGAAGAGTCTGAGTCTACCAGTGCCTTTGAGTGAATCCCCTTGTTCCAGCTGTAGATGCTCTACAGAGGTCCTTGGATACAGAGAATCCTGCTACAGGCTAAAAAAGGACACTGTTATATGTGTATTTAAAGTGTTTTTTTTATTTCATTAAATCCTTGACTTTAAAGGTGACTTTTGCTACTGAATTCTGTAATCAGTTATGGCCCTTAATGCATTTATTTTAATGATTTGCAAATGAATTTCTTTGTATGTTGGTGGTTGCTTCCTTGTTTTTGAAAATGAGTATTTGATTCATGTTTTTGTGGTACTGTCCCCTTATATTTTATCTTTAGATCAAAATGAGTAATTTACTGTTGCCAATATTAAACTTAATGGATTTTCTTTAACACCCACCAGTGAACTTCTAATTTTTTTTAAATCTTTTTGAGATTAGGAATCAAAGTTAAGTCAGAATGCCTAAAGAAATGGTAATATCAGTTTATATAAATGCATTGTATTTTCAATATTATCCTCCATCACAACCTTATTGTATGCCAATATTTTGAATGGCTTTGGAGGAGTTTAGACCAGATCTTCGATGATTTTCTAGGAGTAGCAACATTCTGCTTTCCATAAGTGGTTCACCCTTTTTTTCCATGTCATAAAACTTACTGATCTATGTATAGGAAATAGCACATAAATCCCCAAACCATGGGGAAAAAGAGAAAACGAATGGAAGAGCTGCTTGGATTTGTTACTAATTCATCTTGTTGTTAAAAAAAAAAAAAAAAGGAAAAGAAAAAGTGCAAATTAATTAAAAAGAAGATGGACTTCCAGTCTGGGTGCACTTGAAGCTGCTTCTTCTGCATCTGTTTTTTTCAAAAGTAAGTTTACAAACTGACTGTGTATTACATGGCTGTGGCACATGGCAAAGTTACTTCCTTCCTTTTTTTCCACCTTTGCTCAGCTGTGCTGTTAATTTCCTTCAAAACACTTTCTATCCAGAAAGAGCTTAGCCACTGTCATTGACATTAGTTGACGATAAGCCAAAAATGAGAAGAAATTTCTTGGTTTCAACTGTGTAGTATTAACTCCCATAATTGTTCTAAGATGTGGATTTTCCTCATAAACCTGCAGATCATAAAGAAAGTTGGGAGATCACACAGCCAAAAACATAATCCAATGTAAATACATGTACTCTATCAACAAAAGTTTCTTTTATACTCACACTAGGAATACTAATGTAAAAAACATTGCTGGAAAGAACAATTCTCTTGGAGGTTCCCTATTAAATCCTATAGCTACCACCGAAGGCTCTGTTTCAGGATGACTTTATGTCAGGAAACTGACATAATAATGAGATTTTCCCAGACTTTCAGAGAGAATATTCTTTGGTTTTTCTTTTTACCCCATAGCTACACCAGAAAAAGGTGCCTAACTGCCTGTCATCATTCATAAATTATACTTAGGAGCATATATTTTGTTCATAGAGTTGTGTTCTACTACTCTGGGGAAAACTATACATCCAGTAAACTCAATAGGAGTTTGCCACTGATTTTTATGAAGCCAAAATTCCACCCCATGCATGAGATTTTTGCTTGTCAGGAAGGGCCCTGCAAATTTCTCTGGTATTGTAAATGAACCAAAGTACTGTCAAGAGTTTTTAACTTATATGACAATTAGACCCTTAATAAACAGTGGAAAAAGTTAATAAAAATTTAGTCCAGATCCTCAGGTGTGATAATTCCATGCTTGTGTGTATATTTAAGCTCATGAACATCCACTAATACCACCTGAGGATCCAGTAAAAATAGATGTTGATAGTATTTTTTCTTAATATTTAATATAATTTTTTTTCTGAAGAAGGTGACTGAATGATAAGATACTAATATTACTATTGATTTTAGTTTTGAAAAATTCAGAATAAAAATATTTAAATGTATTATTATAAGTGAAGCAGTAGATTCACAGATGAGGATGGTCTTGTCATCGTCATTTTTTCAAAACCCATACAAAAATGAAGATGAGTTTCATTGGGTAAAAAATCCAAGATTGCTTTCTTAGCAATATATAAATGTTTTAAAATAATTTTAATTCTATGCATAGTTTTACTTATTTTTTTATTCTCAGCAGTAGAGCAGCTGCACTGAATTTTCTGTGATATGGTTGAATTTCACCCCATTCTGGAATACAATTATACTTTTTCATGATGTGGAATGAGGAATTATTTGGGTAAGCACACTGAAGAAGTTAACCATATGAACCCTACATACAGAAGAAGAAACTTGCATAATTTGCATGGTCTCAATAATTAGTAAGTACAACATTTTTACTTCATGTATAAAACACAAAAAAAACTTACTTGAGGACCAATCCTTGGGCAAGTATGTATTTTCATTTGTTAGATTTGAGAAGGTGGACTTTAAAAAGAGAAAGAAGAATGTGTTGCATGTCTGCTACTTTATAAGAACTTCCTGCAGGATACAAAGTCTAACGTCTAGAATAAAGTGCATAAGAAAACAATGAAGAATGTCTTGTACTAAGATATTTTATTAAACTTTTTTTTTTTTAGATTATGCATTTAAGCATTGCATTGATATGCAAATGTTGAGGATTTTTTTTGCCATAGAAAACGTTAACCTATATTACTTGAAAAGAAAATAATCTATGGGATTCCACTTTTATAAATAAACCAAAACCACAAATTAAAAAAAATTAAAACCTGTAACATTGAAAACAGTTGTTAGACTGATGTGAATGAGTGTTAAAGAAAACCTAAGGCATAGTCAGTTCCTGCCCTCAGGAATGCAAAGTGCGAGTGCAAAAAGAAGATTTCTTTTAACATACATATTTTAAAGGAAAAGTAAATAAATCTAACTTATCTAAACAAAATTATAGTCAGTTTTCTGATTGCTTTAGTATAATATTTCTTTTCTACAGGTAGAAATTTTAACTTGAAGGGCTAGCAAATTTTAGGAAGATATTGGATATAGTTCATACTCTGTACTGGGATAATTGATGCTCTTACTTTACAATAAACAAGAAATATAATTATTTATAGTCTTTAAGAATTTTATATTAGGTTTTCAGTATTGCAAAAATGGGCCATTACAAATAATCTTTTATGTCCTGGGTTGAGCTAGGTTTAAGCTAATTATGCCTGTTCTGTCTTACATGAATATAAACTTTGACTACAACAGCTACTTCCTGCTAGAGTTTGCACATGTAGCTCATTATTAAATACCTGCATTCTTTTCCAAACACCTCAGAAACATGATTTACCAGCATGTCTACATGTCTGAGTTGCTGGTTTTCTTGCACTTTTTATACTAAATATCCTGTACATAAATAAGATTAAGAAAGCAATTTCATAATATTATAAAGTGAAGCGAAAAAAATAATAATTACTAGACAGTATATATGCCACACATGCATATAATGTAAAAAAATACTTTGTGGTAAGATTTCAGGACACAATGCTTTTCCCCTTCTCTAATTCTTCAGGGGGATGCGTTACTGAGCACAGAGAGGTCAAGGCTGCCACTCCAACCCATAATCAGTATTAAAATGTCTTTTTTCTCACATTTTTTTCACCATTTATTGTAAGTGAATAAAAATGAGAAATAATTTCTTGAAGTGACAGATGTCTGAAGACTCATTTGGAATATGCATTTCACAGATTATGGTTATTATTGCAAAAATAGGAATCCTTTGCGATAAAAATGAATATTTTCCATGGAGGGGTTTTATTTGTGTGAGTCAGTAATTTATGTAGTGTAAGTAAAAATGAGTCTTCCATGTTTTATTTTTGTCACAAGAATGTACAAAGATAACTGTAATAGACTTTAAAAAATTGGTGAGCCTGAAAAAAAATCTATAAGAACAGAAAGAAAATGTGTTCAATGTCTTTTTTATAATTCATAGGAACATTCTGTTCAGAGAAAATTTGGCTGCTTTTTTGCACAGAAATAGATCTGATTAATGCATTTTTACCAAGATAGTTTTAGGCCTTGATAAGTGAGGCTTCAGTTTAGAGGCAAAATGTTTTTATCACATTAAGAACAGAATAGCTTGTTCATCACTGGAATATATTTATGAAGCAAATGAGGTAGAATGAATCACTGACATTTCCTATTTATGTAATAAAGCCAAATCCTAATCCACTTCATGAAAGTGAATAACATTCCTAGCTTAACATGGCTTTGAGTTTCTCTGACTGGGATCTAGATTTGGGGGGAAAAAAGTTACAGAATATTTCTTTGTGTTTGCTTATGGAGAGTGTGAATTAATGACTGTAGATGAATTTTTGTCACTACAAACTAATAACACAGATTTTGTCCTCTGGTATACACAATTAAAATATCAGTTAGATGAGAGATGTGTTATGCAGAACAGGACTGTGTGTTTCTACCAATCACACCTGTGGAACTATTAGATCACTGTTATTTCCTGCATAATATTTGACATCACGTGGGTGATCCTTGAGTTATTGGTGTGTACATAGCTGTAACTATAATTCTAGCATAATTTGTACTACTTTAATTTTACTATTTGGATTATTATTAAAAGAGCTCCATTATGGATTTCTTTATAAAAAGAGTATTTTATGGATTAATATGTTTATATAATACACTACAATTTATTCTAACATCCTCTAAGAAACTGAAATGTATACAGTGGAATACTGTATATTTGTCCATAGAGTAGTTATTAAATGAATGCTTGAGTGATGTGTTCATTCTCCCACACAACCACAGGTCTAATACTGTACAGGCTGCAAAGTGAGTGTGAAAGTGCTACTTTTTAGCATCCAAAGAACAAATGCCTTGAGGTCTGCCCATTAACTCGGGAAGTTTTGAAGTCAACTGCTTCTTTGTAAAAGAGACACATTTCCATGAAACACAACACACAGCCTTTGCCTCACACTGTCTTTCAAGAAATGCTCTCCACACAACCCTTGAAGACTCTGCCTGATTTTATGCTAGAAAAAACTACCTGGGTTTTTTTTCTTTGGTTTGGTTTTGTTTTGTTTTGTTTTTTGTTTGTTTCTTTGTTCTTGTTTTTTAGCTCAGGAAAACAGCATGTCTTTTATCTATATGACTAAACTCTCTCCTTTCCCAATACAAAATGGCCTTGCCCATATTTCCCATTTAGAGAAACCACTGGCTCATCCTGTCCTGTAAACTCCCCTCAGGTATAATCTGATACACATTAAACCTGTGCCAGAGAAATTGCTAACAATGAGACAGTATGATTACTTCTATTTCAGTGCTTGAATTTGCGCCATAGCTTTTCCTATTCCTAGCTAAGGCGTAGCCTCTGTGCCCTGTCCTCTTGGATATACCTAAAGATTCCTTGCTTAGTGATTCTAAGGAGGAAAGAATGATCTATTTACTTTTTTCTTTATGTATTTTTCATAAAGGGAATTATCATTCCCATTAATTAATCTTTTATCTCAAAAAGGTCAGTCTCCAGTACAGCTATTTTTAAATGTTCAAGAGGAATATTTTTCTTATCCTAGCTCTTCCTATGGATTGCATGCATGCTAAGCCTAATCCTTTGGAAAGCCACGTTTTCCACGACATCCTAATGACTTTTCTTGCCTTCCTCAGAGGTTAGATACTCAGTTCACAACGTGACAGAGTGAGCCACTATGACCTCAGCTCCTAGCACGTGTGCTCAGAGGATAGAAAAAGGCATAGCAGCTCTTAGGAGTCTCAGCTCAGTGTGAGTCACTTCTTTAGTATTTATTTTATTGTATTTACAGGTTTCTTTAAAAAGTCTTTTTGTAGATTTTCCTTGCTCTTAGTCCAAAGAAGCATAGATGTCAAGAGACAATGCTTAATACATATTTATTCTGTGATTTTTTTCCACCCACTGCTTATAGTTTTGCTGTACAGCACATTTTCCTTTTACCAAACTTATTTATATGGAACAACAGCTTGGTTTTGGAAATACTGATTGCTGACTCCTATATGGCTGCCTGAAAAAGAAAAATGAATGATGAAATTTTAATGATGATATTTTTACAAAAAACCGCAACTCTCTAGAAATATACAACCTTGCATTTTTCATTACATTCTTTCCCACTGAGAACAATTCACACCTCAATTTCCAGCCACATGCCATCAGATTTTTCCCCCAAAGGAACAGTTATTTCCACTGGTTAGATGTTACCATGTTAAGTGGTATTTTCAGATTATCCCTTTCTACATAACTCACCAATTAACCGATAATTCTAGTTTTAGAGGGTTCATTCAATGGATTTATTCTTTCTTTTATTCAAGCCTTTTTGTTAGTAATATGAAACCTCATTGATGTAAGTAATACTCATAAAGGCAAGTCGGACTACAGGCTGCCCACTAAGATTCCTTGGGATAAGAGTTAGTGGAGAATTAGGCCTCTTTATAATTACAGACAATATGTAAAATTAACCGTGTGTCAGTTATACTTCTCAGTTTACTACCTCTCAACATTCGTGCTGAATTTGCTGCAAAACATGTTGTTTCTGGAAAAAAAAACATAAGAGCTAACACCAGGAGCAGTAGTCATAGGCACATTTTCAGTGTCAATGATAGGTCCTTAATCGCCAGAAACTGTAAGACTGCACAGGTCTCCAGCCAGTGAGAATTATTCCTCAAGGGTGGCCTGTTGTCCTTGGCTGTGCACATGGATTCCTGTATCACTGATCCTTATCCTTCATACCCCTCACCTGGGCTTGGCGGGAGGCTGAGTATACACTGCATATGGGTGACACTGTCATATCTCCTTTTCCAAAATCATTCTAGTGCTAATCCTCATCCTACCCTCTCCTCAACAAGGAATGACCACCACTGACACTAGCTATCTCCCTAACAGCACCAATACAGCATGAAAATGATGCAGCTGCACAGCAGTTAAGGACCACTTCCTCTTGGCTTGCAGGTCAGCCAGCTGAGGAAATATTTTCAGTCAACTTATTATTTGATTCCTAGAGAAGGTGGAAATGAACTCTCCACAGTGAGGATGAATATCTATTCAAACTTACTGTGACACTTCAAAGCATGGAATGGCACACTGTGCCACATGGGTCAATAGCTATAGAATACCTCAAAGTAATGATTCATCTCCTGCAAAGAAACAAACCTATGGTTAAGTAGATTTTAGTAGATCTTACTTGTCACTGTAGCAGAGTCCAGGTCCTCTGTTGTTGCATCGTTTATTGTAAGGTCAGGTCAACTTTTCTTCAGCTCCTTACTTGTGAACTTCATACTCCAAGTCGTCCCCAGGGCCTTCTTACTATATAAGTAAGTGTCTCACATTGATTCTGTGCAATGCATTTGCAGTTCAAGGTGTGCTTCAAAATATTTCCAGGAATCTCTGTCTCCAGCACCTTCAGACAAAACTATCAAGTCCTTAACTAATTCAGAAACAACTCAAATATGTTCAGCTGAACTTTGTCTCCAACGTAAAACAATACAAGTTATTAAAAAAAAAAAAAAGTCTTATCCTAAATTTGTGTTGGTGTTGACTGTAATCAGGAATTTCTGTTTTCTTACTCGAAGGATGGGTCCTGTGGCAATTATTTGTGCTAGGATTAGATTTGGGATTTAGATTACATTTTGGTAATATAAAAGCTTGAAGAAGCCAGTTAATTCTATCCTGCCTGCAAGAGTTTGGAATAGAGCTGGAGTCTGTTGTCAATGCTTTTTTTTTTTTACTTTGTGTGTAATTCCTGTCATAATTACTCTTATGCTGGGGGTTTGCAAATCTAAAACTGGAGCCTGGTTTTGTCCTTGAAACTGAGCAGTCTTCAGAGAGAAGACAAGAGATATCTGGAGTCAATTGTGGTCAACAACTTATGTTCCTTTCAGTGAATGGGTGGTTCTCTTGGCTAGAATTATTTTTGAGGGTAAAGTTATTTGGGGGAATGCAATGACTGAAGAACCCATTTCAACATCTGATGCATTGTCCTCAGAGTAAGGAAAAAGAGTTGGTTTATGCCAATATTTTGTGCTCTTTTTTCTTATGATTTTTTCCATGACCTTGGTTAAGTTCAGCTTTTAAGTTTGGGCTAGTGCTTGGGAATTACAGACTGAAGAAGGTGGTAAAATGCTGGATGTCTCAAGATTAAGAAGAAGAACGTTAAGAACAGCTGATGCTTTGTGTCCTGTTTTTTTGAGATTTGCAATCCCTGACCATTATTGGAATTAGAATTAGGTTTCTACACAGTGTTTGAGTGTGGAGCACAGGGTTTGAGAGTTGGAAAGTGAAGAGCTCCTTTTAGCGCTTGAAGCATTTTTTTTTTTGGTCGTTTCTGTCTTTTCTTGTTGAGTTTCATTCCTGAGCACCAATTATAAGTTAGGTTCAGGAAAGGGTAGCTTGGGTGAATTTTATAGTTTAGAATGGGCTCAAGTTGAGGTTTTGGACGTTCTGATAATTTAAGTGTTGCATATCTCATTTTGCTTCTGAAGGATTTGGGAACGTAAAGTTCAGAAGGTGGCTTGTTTGATTGGGTTCTATATTTTTTGGTCTATAGTGAATGCTGACAGCCAGGCTAGGGCTAGATTTAGATTAGATAACCTAAAGATTGAAGATACTGCTCAGATTGTGTGGTTTTAATAGCTGGAAGTACTAGACATGGCCTATAGCTGAATTATGGATAGGGTAGCCAGTATAAAGTAGGAAGAGGCATCTTGCTTATGAGATAACATAGGACCTTCAGAGGCTGTTGTCTGTCATTACCAAAGGAGGATTTCCTTTGCTGTAGTTACATATGGCTTAGTTTGGAGTTAGGCATAAAAGCTGGATAGGGTCAGGTGGATTCTCTGTCTCAGGACACATGCAGATAAGCAGAAGACTGATAAGGAAGTCATAGAATAGTTTGGGTTCTCACCTGTAGAGATTAGATCCTTAAATTATTAAAAGGTACTTGTTTGGTACTAGTTCATTTATATTTTTATAATGTAAATAAATATGTGCTATCTCAAACCATTCATTTCCATTGTACCTTGCATATATATAATTCACTTTTGTGATCTTTTTGGGTGGATAGCTAACCACGTCTCTCTGAACAGAGTTCATCTCAAGGAATATGTTTCTCTATAATTTGCTATTTATCTGTATGATTTGTTAGAGATAATATGGGTAAGTTTGTGCCAGATTTGTCTTCTACTATTCTACGTACCCCTCAGATTTCCTCATGAATGCTTCACCTCTTGAAACACAAAATCTCATTGCTGCTCCAGAAAAAACAGTGTTCTCATCTGCCCTTTGAGGTTCACATTGTTTCCTCCTTTCCTTCGAAGCAGTTTTTGATCTCCCCAGAGCCTGTGCACCCAGGAATAGATACTCTGAGACAGGCCTAGTACTGGAGAGTTCATGTAAAAAATTCCTTCCAAGAAACATATCTGTCTGTTACATGACTCCCTATCCTGTACTATCCTTGACTGTCTGGAGTGTCTCTTGGTGTCCCAGGTAATGCTGCAGCATCCAGGGCTATGTTTATATGCTTTCTGCCTCCCAGTGCAAGTTGCACAGCACCAGTATAGCCATAAAACTAACTTTTGCCCCACAGTATAAGGCCACCTCATCCATACTCTATTTGGGAACAATCCCTGCTTCACATTGACCTCTGAGCTGTACTCACACATTATTTGCAATAATGGTGGATTGTACAGGCAAAGGTACGTGCTAAGAATTACATAATGTGGACTTTTTCTTACTAGCATTCAATACATGCCTTGCCCTTGATTAATTTATTAGTATAGACACAGCCCGACTGTTATTCTATTAGGAAAAATCCTGCTTTCCTGTTCCCATTATTCAGTGGAACTCTTTCAGTGGAAACAGACACTATGTACAAACCATTATAATTACTTTAAGAAATAAAGTAAAAACAAGAACTTGAAAATGGAATTTAGAAGGAAAAAAAAACAACCCACAACAAACAACCTTCAAGAAAAGCAGATGAAGGCAATGGTTTAAATGGTAAACCTGTCAGCAATTTAAGTTTTAACTCTCCACAAACTGACATGTGGCCCATGAATTTCACTCAAGGTGAATGAAAATAACCCATTCAGGCAAGGCAGGGCCTTGCTTTATTTATTGCAAGTTAGACAAGGTCTCCCAAAGTGTCATATATATAGAGTACTGAAGAATGTAACTGCAGATTAATTGCAACAGCTTTGGTGGAATGGTTTCAAGCATGAAAACAAAAGGAAAGCTTGGAACCTATCTGTAATAGCAGTGATCAGGATAATAAAGACAATCTCTTCTCTGCACTTTGATAAAGCTCATGGTGAGGACTTGTTTTGGTTAGCAAATAGCAGCAGCTTATCCACAGCACTGCAAGTGCAGACTTTTAACAATGTCAGGAATCAAATGCATTCTTTTGAAATACTGTAGTATATAAAATGTAGCAGAGAAGTTTATTTCACCACTGCATTTATTTGACTTTGCTAGTGCTTTCACAACTCCATTTTTTTCTTTTGTTTCCTTCAGTCATGAAGCTGTAAACCCAGATCTATGATGATCTTAGTCTTTTGCCACAGAATGATTGGTTTGTTGCAGATTCATCCATATGGGCTAAACATGAATAGTAGAGTAGAAGATTGTCTGAAAGGGATTTAATCCTTTTAAAAACATAAATATTTTTAGTAATAAATAAAATGGAAACATTAAAATTAAATCAGGGGACTACTAATTGTGGGATGTCTGAAATTGCTGTTTACCTAGGAATGTTACAAAAGTTTTGTTTTCATAAGGATCATTTTGCAGGATTATTAAGTTTTCAGTATGTTATTTCTGAAAGACTGAAGCATATGTTATTAAGAATATAGAAAACCCATTACTGTGCTGAGAAGTTTATACAGAGCACAGCAGTGAAGCCTCACTCATGTTAGCTATACTGAAATAAATGTACTTTTATTTTCTGTGGTCATGTTGTTTGCACATTCATAAATCTTAGATATGTTGAAAATGGTCCCGAGGAAAAAAAAATAAAAATAATCGAATCATTGTGGAAGGTTTGAAAATTTAAGTTACCAGGAAAATTACGTAACAGTATTTTCAAGTTTGGAGTCTGTGAAATGGAAAAGTTTTAGAAGTATTTGCAGGTAAATTAGGATAGAAATCCACATCTCTGGATTATGGTATAGGAATAATTATATATATAGAATAATTCTATATATAGTATAGAAAACTCTGCTTTCTTTGAGTAATATGATAACATTACAACGTATATACAAAAGATGTATTAGCAATCTGTCTGAATAAACACCCATAAATTGATGCATTCAAGAGCATTCACTGACCTTGAGTGTCTTTCAGAGGAAGATGGCTCATAATGATTCAGTGAACTTAACCTGAAATTTATATTCATATTTATATTTACATTTAGGCTTAGAAATATAGATATTTATGTTTAAAATGTTATGATTCTTATTTCATAAGGTATTTTTTCTGGGATGACTGAAAAATGTGTAACTTGTGCTCTGGTTTAAAACAGCATTTCTTTTTGAATTTTTTTTTTTTTAACAGAAATTCCAAATTCAACCAATGCTGTAATAAGGTTTTGTACTCTTGGCTATGCTTAACTTTTGGCTTACTACATCCCTTCCAGTATTAATGAAACCAAAGAGAACTGGGATCGATGTTTCTTATTCAAAATAACTGTCTTTACATTGTCTTGAATTCTTACTTACTCACACACATACAAAGACTGAAGATGTCTGTGAAATCAGGGACAAGATTTATAACACTTCAACAGTAATTTGCCAAAAAGAACATTGAAAAATCGCTGCTCTATCAAAGGAGAATGGCACTAGAGCAGGAACTGAGCAAGTCTGTAAGAAATGCTTTATAAGAGAAAATAACTGGATTTCACACCCACTTTGGACTTACTGTGTAAAATGAAAAAAAACATTGAATGTAACCACTTGTCTGCATAATGATAAATCCACTACTAGCATTCTGCCAGATCAATCTTTCCTCTTGGACACTTTTCTACAGTTCAACAGGAGCATACATCTGCAGTCCCTCCAAGACTTTCTCAACTGATGTCTGCTAAGAAGATGGCTCATAAAGGCAGCTGCTTAGGATTCAGAATTTCTGTCCAGTAGGAAACACCAGAAATTTTGATTAAAAACAAAATTAAAAGATAAGTATTCATTTTACGTAACAGTAAACTTAAATATGAGAAATATACCATTCCAGAAGAGTGCTAGATCAGCATTTTTACCAAGATTTTTTTTTTTTCCTAAATGAGATGCTCTTTTCCTTGCAATATGTTTTCAATATGCTAGCATTATCCTATGGCAAAATATTTCCTTTGCTCCACTGACAAAAAGTAATTTCTGAGAAACACAACTCTCATAACATTTTTTGATTGATAGTAAAACCTGAAATAGCAGCCAAAATAAAATTAATAAATTGTAATCCCAAAATCACAGTGCAATAACCTGCAGGTGAGGGTGAGTGCTGGATAAAGAAGAGTATAGCTTTCAAGGGTTATCAATGATAACCTTTTGCAGGCACACTTTGATAAGTGAGGTGTGACTTCTATCAGTTTATTAGAACAAGACTTTAAACCAAAAATAAAAAGCTTGGCAAGTAAGAGAATAACAAATAACCCTAATATTACTGCTCTAAAGGAAGCCAATAAGAGTTGAGCATCAACTAAGTTAATCTGTTTTAGCTGAAAGCGTCTCAACAGTGGAAAAAAAGGGGAAACCTAAGGAGTAGAATTTGTAAAGACATTAGAAATACCAGATAATCCCATCCTCAGTTCTGAATTTAGGGTAACTTAACCTTAAATTAACAAAAGTAAAGTCTGATTTCCAAAATCTGGAAAGGCACACATGAATATACACACCAACAATCCAGTCACTCCCATAATAATTAGCAAATGCAATTGCACAGGGAAACAGGATGCTAAGCAGACCATTTAAGTAACTAATAATCCTTTGGATCCTTGTAGAGTGTATAGATTTTGCCTCTTTTCTGGTAGTTAGAAGGAAAAAGCAGCAATCACTGTTACTCTTTGTCTTACTCCTGGAGCTGGCTATTTCAATGGAAAGACATTGATATCTAGATAATAAAATAAACTAAAGTAGTCCTCATTGACATTACTTATATTACAGGTTTTAAGTCAGGCTAATATTTCAACTTAATAAGACAAGCTGAAATATGTGTCTGGGCACATGGTCCTGTGACAATATCAGTTGCAAATGTTTATAAATAAAATAAAGAGTAATAGTTGAGCACAAATCCAAAGCAGCCCAGTTTCGTTCTTCAGAAAAAAATAAACAGTTTTTACAGAGGCATTTAAATTCTATATAAGTAGCTAAATTGAAACAAGACTGGATTGCAACATCTGCAAGACAATCTGATTTCATCCAGATGGATTTTATTTGTTTTATTATTAGACAATGTAAAATATATATGGTCAATCCCACAGGAGAATATCCTCAGATTATAGATCAGAAAAGAAAACAAAATAAAGAAACTTCAGGTAACGTGTCAAATTATAACATTTCATAGTTACCTTTTTTTTTTACTAGAATTAACTTCTGAAACTAAACTATAAAAATTGGTATTTTCTATTTTATATTTTGTAGAGCCAACACTCACAAATACTTATGTCTGCTTAGGACTTCAGGAAATTCTTAGTCAACAGAATGTACTTAACAAATTACTTTCTTAAATTAAGCATCATAAATGGCCAAAGTTCACAAAAACTTATCCCATTGAAATGTTCACTTTAAAGGCAGCAATGCTTGACTGGAGCCTAGGCATTTCCTCTTTCATTAGCATTTTCCTTTCTGTAGTGTTCAGAATTTCTAACTACTGTTTTTTCTGTTTTCTTGGCCTACTTCTTGTATTTCATTTTCACTTTCTGCTAAATCATTCAGCTTTTTACTACTGCTGTATAAATATGTGTTCAACCTTTCTGCTTGCAGTTGGTGGAAATGTATATTACTCTAATACTATCCTCCCTAACATAATATGTTTTCCCCATATGTGCCCTTGCATCCTGCTAGTTTTAGACCTCTGCAAGACTGAGAGTTTGGGGTTTAGATCTGGTTTTACTTTTAGGTATAAGAATAATTCAGGCAAACACTCTGGCTGTTTTTGACACATCTGCTAGTGACTTCTGTGAATCTTCTTTGTGTCAGGTACAGTGCCGTCTCTGCTTGAGGAACATCAGAAGTACACCACTGAAAGATTATTATATGGTAGTGTTGTATGAATAATTTAAAGAGGCCTTCTGTGACAACACAGCATTATGCTAAATTGTCTCATGACTAATTCTTCCTTGCCAGCAGAGCACTAGTGTTTGCCCATCTGGGAAGAATTTTTCCCTGAATCCTGTAGCCTACTAGTGTTCAAACTGAGTCTAGAAACTTGGTGGGAAAGACATCTGGCCTTTTGTGAAACACAAACTTGTTTCATGTTTCAGACACTTAAAGGACTTAAGTATATATAATGCCTTCTTTGAACATGTTATTTCTGGAGAAACAGAGTGCTTTTTACTAGTAAAGCTTTGCAGTTCTGCTTTGAGCAGGCAAAATTAATGAAGAGTTAACAAGCAAAGGCTTAGTTTTCTAAGAACTGGGGAAAAAGTTATAGAAAAAAAAGGAACAAGATCACTATCATGGTGGGCTAGAATATACTTGCAACACTTTGCCTATTTCACACTGGATTTTTCTTAGGCATGGCTTGGTTATCATAGAGCAAGGATCACTCTGATCTTGAGAGATATTTTTCCAACATCGAATGCCCTAATCCTGAATTTTTGTTGCTTTCTTATCTCTAATAATAATAACATTACTATTGAACACACATGAAGTTTCCAGTGTACCCTAGGAGCTGTGTTTCCCCTTACACTATGATTTAGGGAAACATACCATGAGGAAATTTGATTATTGTTTCCTGTTTATGAGACAGCACCTAACACTTCTTTTTAGTGTTATTAGGTGATTTCCTATGATATGCAAAAATATTTTTGGAACATAAATCGCTCATATATTTGACATTCTTGCTTAGGAAGTTCATAGAATTAGAATTGGCTGACTCCTTCCTTTCCAAACAATATGATGTCCACTGTGAACACTTTTCCCCTTGGTTTTGTAAGACCGTGACAAATGTGCGGGAGGAAAGATATTAATTGTACAACTGCTTGATTATGCCAAAGACTGCCACTCATCATTGGCTTCTCATAGTAATTCCTTCAAATATACTAATATACAGATCAACTATTTAACACAAGAATTACTTTGAACTACTACCTTTTATCTGCTTTGTTATTGACTATGTTAATAATAAAATTGGATCCTGTTAGTTCTTGCCAGGAACAGGCAGAGCATGCAGAATTTCTACCTTGGCTTAAGTGTGAGAAGTAGATACTTCTAAAGCAAGAAATATTAAGTAAACCCCATAATCTTATATGAAAACAAATAGAAAATTTCACATACTTACAACCTAAAGGAGTAAAAAAATAAAAACCCCAACAAAAAGTAGGCAGGGACAAAAACATTATGTACATTGTGCAGTATGAATGTGTTTTAAAATATTTGGCATTGGTGTTCTCTTTTTTCATGTTCCTGCTTGCAGAAAAACCTACAAAGAGCTAGTAATCCTTCATTAAACTAGGAAAAGTACCTCTGTCTCTGTGCAGAGATTATTTCCTAGAAAAGAGGTAAAGAAAAAAGAGTGGAGATAGTTTTTCATTCAAGGCAAGCTGTCTGTTTTACTTAGCCCATGAAGAAATGAGAACAGACAAACATGATAGGAAGAGTAGCATTGTAGCACAAAATGGTAGTATTAAATCAGATGGTAGATTAGTAGATACTCTTATAAATATAAGGCCATAGAGGGGATATTCAGAGTCTGTATGAGACAGGGTGAAAGCATATTTAGCTTGGAAGGACAGGAAGCTAAAGAAGTCTGCCAAGTCCCAAAACACAGCTGTTCATGGCAAGTACCATGTGAACAGGTTCACATGGAGAAGTTGTTTATATAGGACCACTGCTTTCCTTGCTGTTCTTATGTAAGAAAATATTTGTTAATTAGTATTTACAGTTTTTAATGTAGTTTCCCTTCTTTTGTATTGGAAATCTGCGATCTCCCATTTTCTCAAAAATCCCTAATGCCTGCCTGAGTCAGCAGCTTTTATACCCACCTGTGTCCTGCTGCATTGGCTGTCCTAAGGGTTTGTACTTGAAAGTGAGTAAATTCTTTACAAAGCTGGGGAACAGCAGATCAATGTAAACCCCAGATTTTTGTTGAATTGAGTTCATTCAGTCTGTCATCTCATTAGCGAAAGCTAGACCATCAGCTAGAAGTTCCAGCTGTAACTGCTATATACAACTGACAGGCAGATGGTATGGTAGCTGAAGACTTTGGGAAAAAGAAGAAGCAAAAAAGATGTTTTAGTACTAGAAGAATATGTATTCTGAGTAATTTCTTGTCTGCAAGTCGAAAGAGGGGAGTGTTTAATATCTTCTGAATACTGAGATATTGTTGACTAGCTGTAACTAGGAAGTCCTATTAGTGTTGGGTAGTGGCAATCTTTGAGAAATTATTTGTGGGCAAAAAGGTTTATGGAAGGCTGTAGACAGTAACTATAATGTGACAGATCTGATAATGTAGTTCCTTGACTTACAAAGACGCACCCACCAATGCTTTTTAATTTTATATAGCTAGTGTTTCTAACACTTGGCAAGGTTTATCAGAAAAATGAGGATGTTGAAAACATGATTTATTGCAGTCGAGTAAGGACACTTAGGAGTCATGAACACTTTATTTACAAAATCTTAAGATTAAGTGAAATGCCAAAAGTTATCCCAAATTTCTGTAGCAGTGTCTCCAGACATGTCTACCAAACTCTTGTAGTTCCTTTAAGACACAATTTCACTTAAGTTGTGTTCTGTGATGATTATCATATAGAGAAGTTTTTTTTGTATTTTTAATTTCAACTTTACGTCTTGGATTGTATTGATTAAATTGTTTGTGTCATTCAGAATTATTCAATTTGCCCTCTAGCATGCCGTCCCTAGAACATAATACTATAGCTACCGATCATGCTAAATGTGGGCTATACACCTCAGGGTGACTTGATTTAGGAACACATCATGCTGCTCTCACCCTTCATGTGGACAGTGGTGGTGTTTACACCAGGGCAGTCCTCAGCATTCCCATAGTCTGCTGCTTCAAGTATTTCCCCACCATCCTCAGACAGTTTTTGATCCTGTTTCCCCTCACTGGGACTGGTGTCCTGGCCCAGACTTGGCTTGTCCCCATCCCCAGGCAGCAGCCCAGAGAGGGCTGGGGATGTTCCAGGTCTGCCCCAGTTGTCCTTCTACTGGCTGAGGTGGTAGAATGGGCCTTGGCTGTCAGGCCTGCTCTGCTGACCCAAGGATGGCCCCACTGCTGCCAGCATCCATCCCACAGGGAGCACAAGGCCTCTTGATGAGCAAAACAGACACATAACAAATGTAAATTTTCAGTTGAATCTATTCTATAAATTCTGCGAAGACCCTTGTGGGAGATGTTCCTTGTGCTCTGGTTTAGAAGTTTGTCTTCTAGAGTAATAAAAATCAAACTACATTGTATCCAAGGTGAATTTTACAGGAAATAGGAGGAAAGAAAACAACCCTAAAATACAAAGTTCTGTATGCTCTTACTTAGTTCGTTAAGAATAATGGTTTTACTCTAAACAGCACTAAAAAATCTCATGTCTAATCAAAGCCAAGAAAATTTTAACTTGATTACTTAAAAGAAGCTGATTGTCTAGAGGCAAATCAATGAGTATAGGGAACTGTATATTCTCTTTAATCCTTCTACTCTCTTCCAGTAAAGAGATTTTTCTTATTTGCCATTTTCAGGACAACAGCATTTTTTACTCTGGAGCTTGGGTTTGTCCAGGTGTTGGCTGCCATTGTTCTTCCTGGGCTCAGCCCCCTTGTGACTTGAATTTCTCAAAATCTTGTGACGTGATCTCTATATACATTTCCAATAAATCATTACGCTAGCAGCCACCTTCTTTATGAATAGAAGAATTTTATAAAATGTGCATGGCTATACTGTGTCATATAGCATCAAGTCCAGGTAATTGGCTGTGGCTCTTTACTGCAGAGGCTTATCTCAGCTCCAGCTAGGAAATCTCTGACCCACTTATGTTAAATATCCCAGAAATCCATAAGAATTTCAGACTAATAAGACCTGAGGGAGACTTCCAGAGTACGTGTTCCAGATCAGTGTCTTCCATGATGGCATATTACTTCTGGCCCCAAATCCTAAATAGTTTCATAGGGTGTGATATGTAAGTTCTTCTGATGTTTATTAAAATAATATTTAGTCAGAAATTTTCACTTCTTAATCCCTTAATCAAGAATCTTTTACTCAGTGTAGTACTTAGGGCAGGACCTTATATTCAAGTGGTAGAACAAGAAGACTGGTTTTAACTACTTTATGCTTGTGGAAAAGCAGTGACTAAATAAATATTTTAGTGCCAGAAAAAGAAATTGGTTAAAATTATCGTTGCAGTTTGCATAAATGAATGTTTGACATCTCTTCCTGAAAAAAAATTGATATGAAACATAGTTAGTGCTTACTTGTATCTACTGTCAAAATCATTATTAGTATAGAACCAGTGTTGTGAGCACTAGAGAAATGTAGTATAAGGTAAAGAAACAACTCGGTGCTGTCTCTCCTGTTTACGTATATGGCACTAAGAGTCCTCTACTCATGTGTCGTGGAGTAGTGCTAGGTACAACCTGTATTTCTCAAGCTCTTTTTTTTTTTTTTTTTTTTTTTAGTTTCTTTTAATAAGGGACTGTAATAGAAGTCTTTGGATAATTCTGAAATCTCTAAATTATTATCAGTTTCAGAATTTGTCTTTCAGTTTTGAAATATGAAGTCCACTCCGGCCTCTCTCCTCACAGAGATTCATGCAACATTCTTTGTTGTTCCTGTTATTGAGGGAGGCAAACACAAAATGTATCAGCTTAGGCCCATTATTTTAAAAGGAGTGACTGATCCTGTAAACCATTATTGATAAAAATACAGCTAATGACTTCAGTTTTGCCCTTTTACATCACTGAAGATGACATAAGTGTAAGAGTTGTACTATTATAACAAGATCTAGAAAAGCATTTAAGACTTAAATACCCTTTGAGAATAATCTGCCCTTAATTATTATCTGTCAAAGGCTCCAACCTTGAGATGCACAGAAACACATGCTGTGACAGTACCCCATCCCCAGTGGGAAATTTGTATTTCGAGAGTACCTTTACAGGATAAAGAGTTGAACTGAAATAAAAAATTCTGTTGGAGACAACTGTTGATGTTTAAAATTTTGTTTTTCTTCTGAGTTAGAACAAAATAAAAACATTTCAAATACTTTCAGGAAAGGAAATTGTGGTGAAACATCTGTTTTCTGAACAGAAAAGTCAACTTCTGAATTTGTGTCTCCTGCCACTGGAAACAGTCCAAGAATCTACCCTGAACGCTTGAAATCTCCCACTGTAAATGTTGTCAAAATCAGTATTTCTCTGCATGACACCCTGGCTTCGATGCAGCTGCTTGTTTTGACTGAAAGCAAACAAATTGTCAGACCTGCTGACTAGTTCTAGTTAGAAACAAACTAGATGGAAAAGATGGGAAGGGGACAGGAACTTTATCAGCAGTGTGGTTTAACTATTCCCCATGAGAAAGTAAGTGGGGAGCCAGGGCCATAGGCAACAGTGACTGACTCTGGGTTCAAATTCCATTATCACTGCAGATTACTTCCTGCTGCATGCAACTTTTCCTGCTGTTTCTAATGAATCCTGATTCCCTTTTAAGCTGTATGAAACACACATACTGACACATGATAATTCATGTTTATTGTTGTAATTTGGCCATACAAAAAGGGTAATTTTAGTCAATTGAAAGTGATTACCAGAATATGTCAAGCACCAAAACAAACAGCCAGAGCTGAGTATACTTTCTTTTTTGTCTAACATACAAAGGCATAGAATAACCATATAGTGGAATTTTATTGACAAAAGTAAAATTAGATTTTATAGAAGGCTCAGTGGTGTAACACATTCTTGGATTTTATTGAAGCCTAACATTGTCCTCAGCTTCTCAGACATAGTATGTTTCAATGACCACTATGCTAATCCAAATATTGTGAACAGGTACTGGCGATGGCTTATATAGCATTTATAGTCCTCAGCAAGCCAGTATTCCCAAGAGAATTTCTCAGTTTCTCCACATTTAAAATGCTTTTGTGCTTCAGTAAATGTTGAGTCAGCTCTACTTAGATTATGCAAGATATTTTATGAGAAAACACATACATTGGGCTAACAAAACCTCAGCACTTCATTAGAGGAAGAGATCAAGTTTATTATACAATGAATTCTGTTAAATGTTAATGCTACATACTGTGGCCTTTACTAGTGCCTCATATGAACCTGTATTTCCCCCACTGTAAAGTAGTGTACATAAATTTAACAGTGGCACTAATTACTTTCTCACTTGAATCAGGATTACATGATTTTTTTTCAACACCAAGCATTGTGCTTTGTAAGTGCCATTCTTAATATTGCTAATATTGTATCAAGCTCTTCAGAGGACGTTGTTTCTCAGTCAGTGTCCCTACTGATGTGTACAATAAGGCTGAACAGGTTGGGAGCACAGGATGGGGTTTCAGCTGCCTTTGGGAAATGAGATACAGCTGTTTCCAAATTTTATGAATTTCTGACTTATGCAAGCAATTTTTCATGACACACATAGCTTCATGGCTTGCTTTTTGTGTGACCCTGCTGGAGCAGAATTAACTTTGCTCAGAACCATGTGCATAGCCCAGTTTTCCCCCTAGCATCCTCCTCATGGTTTTTGTTGTTGTTGTTGTTTTTCTTTTATTTTCTTTTTTTCCCCCCCCCAAGGGTTCTTACGCTGATCAGTAAGAAGGAAAAGCAGAGAGGAGATAAGGATGGTGTTAATTCCTAACATGCTGGATTTCTGTTTCTAGTATTTTGCATTATTTAAGATTACCTAAGAAACAATTATGGGAGTCCTTGCACAAGCTGACGTTTTACAATTAATTCAGTTATACCTGAATAAAGATCTGTGATAGTAGACTGTTCTGCATGCCTGTGCCCTCCTTGTTGGTGCTAGGAGACACTGTGTTTGGGTGACCCTGTTTGACACAATGGCATTTTCTTTATGCTGTGGGAATCTGTGTGCACTGACATGCTTACATTGTATTAATGCCCTTCAAACTTCCACAGAGCCTCCTTCTCCTGCAGTCTCTGTCAAGCATCTGCTGGAACAATGCCTACGACATTATAAATGATAAAAATTAGGCTCAGACTTGCTCTTTCTAATAGAAGGAACTACATTGTTGCTTAATGGACTTTATCACAGGCAGTGCTGTGCAATAAGAGAAACGTATCCAACTTTTCCCTTTTTATTCTACTTATATTTTCAAATATAAGTGCTTGTGGCACTGCAGCCATTTAAATTCTAGTTACAGGAATTCCCCTTAGCACGGCTTGACCTAAGAGATGCTTGCTACTCTTCTTTCACATTTTCCATTTCCCAACTGTCCTTCTGTGCAGGAACACCAGGAGGAGCTTCTGGTTGTTAGGCTGCAAGTGGTGAGAAGGAGGAAAATGAGGCAGAAGCAAAGCAGGGGAGGCAGGCAGCTGAGGCCTTTGTGGGACAGGGGTGGTTTTGATCCAGCAGCTTGTGGAAGCTCTTAGCTTATCAGCTGCTTATCTTGCTGCTGAGACAGTCTCACATGCTTTTCCTTTGCCATACACACTGCTTGCCAAGGGCATGCAGCTTCAGTTCCAAGGCCTTCTTTCAGCTTATGTTAAAGGTTACAAAAAAAAAGTGAAGCAAATAGAAGATTTGTATTAAGTGTTCAAGGAGAAAACTGTATTTTCAAATAGCCCAAGTGGATTTTATGTTTTTCTCTTCTTATATATGAAAACATTCAGTAGTTTGTTTTAAACATATTTCTAAAGCAACCAAACAGTAACTTGTCTTTGAGAAGGTCTGATACACAATTAAGCTAAACTTCCATTAATGAAATTGATTGACTAATACTGAGATCGAAGGGAAGGAAGATGCTGGGCCTCTGACACCCAACTTTATTTGCACAATGGGTTTCTGTGCTGCTGTGCAGTGTAGATTTCAGAAAGACTTTTTTCAGCCAGAAATGGGGACAATATGAAGAAAATATCAACGTTTGAAGAAAAGCACATTTCTACAATGTAATATGACAGTCAGCCTCAATTCTTCTCGTAAGAAAATACCATAGACCAGTTAAGGTCAGAGGTGAAACCACAAGTATGTGTTTGTGGCATGTTTTAGGCAGATGTGAGCTGATTCAGGAGAACGGTAGCCAGACATCATGTAGGAATGATGGTTCACCCCAAGACCAAGGTAATAAGCCCTGCTTGACAGCAATGGCCAGACTGGAGCTTTAGAGTTACCAGTCTGCAGTGGCTCCACATGCAAATGACTTTGCCTACTGTCAAAGTGACCTTGCAAAACAGTAGATAGGTGTACTCTTACTCCAGGAAATTGTAGGTGGCACTAACTGAGATTTTGAACCTAAGGACCACATTCTGTGTCAGCTGTATGCTTAGAAGTTCCTTTCAAATCTAGGAGACTGCTGAGCTCTCTGCATCTGCATGATATGTATTTGTAGAAAATACTGGGTTACAGTGGCCTGACAAGAGAAGTTCCTGTCCAAAGTGCCCCTTATCTACCTTTTAAAATATTCTTCTGGTCTCTGCTGAGTTCCTATTAGATTCTCTGCCTAAAATTTTGCCTATTTCAAATTAATAAAATTTCACTCTTGGAAAACAGCTTTTTGGAAGCCTCAGTTGTGCTTGAATTCTCTTCGAAATCTTATCGTTATTCTCTATGTGTATTAATACTCTCTGTCTCTGTCAGGCTGCTGAAGACAGGAAAGTCTTTTACCCTGCAGGTATGAGGGACTTCATGCATATGTCCCTAGGGTAGCTGGAATTCCTACATACCACTATCTTAGAATTAAATACCAGGGACAGTCCTACAGAATTTTCTTGACTGTATGTTGCTTCAGCTCCCCCTCAGCTATCTTATGTAACACAGAAGTCACCAACACATAAAAACTGTTGCTTGGAAGCAGTTGGTATTCCTGCCTTTGCCCTAATCATAAATCCCCTCTATTCATTCTAAGCAAAAATTTGTTCCTAAGCCCGTGCTATCTCTTCAGTACAGAATCCCTTTCAAAATTACTGCTCTGAGTTTTCGTTGGCTTTCCATATTTCTAATTATGCTGTTTTCTCTTTTCTTACCCAGCGATAAAAGACATTAAACATGACATTTCTACTTTGTGAAAATGGGAGTCGATGTCTTTTCCTTGGGACACTGTCCTCTTTTCTGCTTAAACAACGAGGCTAAAGAATAGCTTCCGCCCCAGGCAACATCATTATTATTTACATAGTGCTGCACTTTGAAATTTCTCATTCTCCACTGTTCACTGTTTGTTTCCATGCATACTGTGTGCATTACTAACAGGAACCTGCACCCCCCTGCAAACAGCATATTTTAACCACCCCGAAGTTTCCTCTATTTCTCATGCTCCTTTATGCAATAACATTTGTTTTTAACTGGCATATTCTAAATCCTATTCAAATAACCTTTTCCTCTCTCATCAGCTTGGAAATTGAAATATGCCACAGTCCAATAAGCTGTTCCATGCAGCTGGGCTCAGATCTGCTTAAAAATCACCACGTGTTTGTCAGTATCTTCACATGGGTACTGAGTTGTAACCTCACAAAACATTCTGTACAGCTGCTGCCAGGATCTTAGGCAGGAAACAATTCAATTTCAAAAAGGAACAAAAAAGTCTCTTTAATATCAAGATATAAATACTTCTACTGATACAGTTACCATGGTAGGGCAGGACTTTACCTAACACAGGGCTTGGATCTTGACTCACTGGAGACAATGGTTTAACGCTGGGCTTACTGGTGCTACCACTGTCATGAGCCAGACAGAAGCAAACAACTACCCTGGTCTCCCAGGCTTGACCACCCATAACCAGGGAGAAGGTCCCTGGTGTGCCAGGTATCTCTCTCCCAACTAGTTCCTTGCTTTGGGAGCTGGCCTAGACTGGGCACTGCCACAGAGTTTGAGAGGCTAAGAGTTTTAACTGTGTAGATGGGGCCAACTCATGCCCCATGGCCGAAGGATGGACTCTGGAAATTTTTAGTTTATGTAGTTGTTTTTCCCTCCAGTTTGTTGTATTTTTTCCTTCTAATCTGCCTTTCAGCTTTCAAGTGAAGAAGTAAATGAAAATCACTTTTCTGTTAATTTTCAATCCTGTTCCTTCATTACAAAGTTCTTTGTCTTTGCCTTACATATAAGAAATTACACATGACTTCCATATGTGTTGCATTGATACACAATTGTATGTATAATTCCTAGATGATTTGCTTGTAATCCCTTTGAGTATCCATGCAAACATGCTGGGTTATTAGACAGTAATGCATTTGTCAGCTGGAATATTTATTTACAGCAGAACAAACACTGAAGTGTAGCTGTGACATCAGTATTTGGAACAAATGAGCCATTAATTGAGAAAGCAGCCTGACCTTCCCTATTTGCATAGTACTGTTGTTCCCAAGGCTTCTGTATTTCCATTTCCAAGTCCCAGTTGCTGACTTCTTAGCTTAAAAGCTACAGCTATAATTATGCAGAAAAGTAGATGGAGTATTAAAAAAAAGTGGCTAATCTGACATAATTCTTCTCCATAATAACTGTACTTAAGAAGCTGATGGTTGAATGGCATTTCTATTGCATGTGTAGTCATAGTAGATGATAGCTTAAAATGTAGACAGCTATGGAGTGCATTAGTAGTAGATGTTGTATGACTGGGCAGAGATATTTATCATCTTCTGAAGCATGTCCAAAGAAGGGCAACAAAGCTGGTGAAGGGTCTAGAGCACAAGTCTGACAAGGAGCAGCTGAGGAAACTGAGGTTGTTTAGCCTGGAGAAAAGGAGGCTGATGGGAGACCTTATTGCTCTCCACAACTACCTGAGAGGAGACTGTAGCCAGCTGAGGGTCAGTCTCTTCTCCCAAGTAAAAAGCAATAGGATAAGAGGAAATGACCTCAAGCTGTGCCAGGGGAGGTTTAGATTGGATTTCAGGAAAAATTCCTTCACTGAAAGGGTTGCCAGGCACACGTACATACTGCTCAGGGAAATGGTTGAGTCACCATCCCTGGAGGTATTTAAAAGACATGTAGTTGTGGTGCTTAGGGACATGGTTTAGTGGCGGACTTGGCAGTGTACTGGGTTAGTGATTGGACTTGATGATCTTAAAGGTCTTTTCCAACCAAAACAATTCTATGATTCTATAATTCTTTGTTAGATGGTAACTCATAGACAAAACTGGTAAACAATTTCTGCTTTCCTTTCTTCTTTCCTTTCCTTTCCTTTGTCCTTTCCTATCCCCTTACCTCTTTCCCGTTTCCCCTTTCCTTACTCTTTAGCCCTCTCTCCTCTCTCCTCTCCCTCCCCCAGCAAGCATGATATTCATAAATGCCTCTTTGCAAGGAAGCAAACATACTTTACTGAACAGAGCAGAATGATACTCTTCAGAGGCTAAAGAATAACCCTGAAATTTTTACCTTCCATTATTCTGTCAGCCATCATAAGTCTTCCACTACCCTAATTGTTTTGCTAGCTCTCATTTTGCTCAGGAGAGTGCATGAAATATAACCTGCAGCTCAAGGAGGAAAGTGCTGCTCTCCAGCTTACTATTAGAATGTCAGTGCTCAATGAAGGCTGCCTCACTAACTTGTCCTTGAAGAGAAGAAATGCATCTCCTCTTTTCAATTTTCTCTTTCTTTTGTTCCCTTCGATACAGTTATTGAATTGTCATTTTTACTCTTATTTAGACAAGCAAGCTCAAATATAGCACATAATCTCTGGTATTTCATTTCTATGTCACATCCTCATCTGAGGTAAATCAACAACAGTCTACTGCTGTCAGCAAAGCTAAGTGAGTCTTTGCTTGATAATGATCCCGTTTGCTGGATTTTTTTAATTAAATATGATAAGGATTGAGAAATATGAAAAAGAGAAAGCTTTTTTTGTATTTATGTTTTTATGTTGATAACATTGTTGTATTCTTTGTACATAATTTTTATGAAGGCAACTATTCTTTGAGAAATATACCATGTGTTATTCTGATAGATGCTTTACCCTATTTATTCAGAAATACATATGTCTGAATAACACTGATGTAAAAGTGTTGTTGTTTGTGAAACCTGAACTAGATAACCAGGATACCTGGGAAGAAGGAAAGAAGAGGAGGGATTTTCTGAAGTCTTTTTCTAACTGCAATGACTTCATACAATGCCGTGAGTCACAAAACAAAAAAACATCCCCTTAATGTAGAAAAGGATACGATATAACACACATAACAAAATGTGTGCCTTTGCTTGGCACAAACTGAAGAGTAATGAAAAGATACTTGCTGGGACATACTGTTGGATTCTATTGGGATAATGCATGGGATTTAAAATTACAGAAATTGCACCTTATATTGGGTGAAATACATAAAAGAACGCAGGTTAAAGAATCAAACTGTGCAGAAACTATTCATGTGGCTTTGCAAAAAGCCAGTCCATTGAATAACGTCAGTGTTTTGACTTTTTTATAATAGCCATTGAAAAAAACCCACGTGGAGAATTTCCCTGATAAAGTGCACAGTGTGTTTTTGTTTCAAGTACTATGATAATTCCTTCTTGTTCCTTTCGTAAGTGTTGTTGTTTACATTATTTATGTGTTGCTGCTTCTCTTCCTTTGCTCTTTATAGACAAATTCAAACTAGTTGGCATACTAGCCATACATAAACCGTTTTTAGTAACTTGTGCTGTGATGAAGAATGGAAGAGAGGCAGCCACTGACAATCACCATGATTCAGGCAAATCCTATAGGTCCTTGTTGGCTGCTTTAGAATCTCTATTTCCTAAATCTGTGAAGAGGCACTGCAGGAAAGCAATATTCCTCACAGTGAAGATTTCAACCAAAAAGTATCTCTTGGCTTTTGTCTGGTGGTATTTGAATATAGTATTTCCAACCCAAAGACATATCTGCCCAGAGAGTTTAAAGAGTTGCTCTTAAAATACATGAAGTAAATCCTGGCAAGTGTGGCCAATTTAGAGCTGAGCAGAAGGGTTCAGAGAAGGTTTCCAGGACTGGTGGTGAGCACACCTGCTTTGTGCCAAGGGCTGGGGAAGATATTAGCTCAAGAGCTACTATGCTTCTATCTAAATACAGAAAAACAATTTAGCCTTCTGGCCTGATATTCCTCAGATAGGATCTAACCTTCAAGTGCTTTACAACTTCTTTTGCTATCAACATCTTCCTTCTGGAGCATACCAGTCTGACTGTTGCAGAGATATGGCAAATAATGTTTTATTTTCAGCACATGAAATGCTTTTTTAGAAGAGAAAAAGTATTTCTTAGTAAATTTACCTGGTAGGTTTCATTGAAAATAACTGCAACAAAAGCTTGACCTCAATAAGGAAAAGAAAAAGTGAAAGGAGTGTATTTTCATTATGATAATTGCTTCTGGAAACATCTGATAATAAATTGTATGATTTTTTTAAAGAAGGTTCTTTGAAGTTCCTATTATTCTGATCTAATACCTGCTGAGACCTTATTGATTTCCTGTCTGAGGAGAGGGAAAGTGAAAGCATGCTCTTCTGTGGGAGCAAAAGTGTCTCCTCTTTGCTCAGTAGTAGAAAATACCCTCTCCCTGTTTTCCTAATTGTCTATTCCTAGTTGCATTTCCATGTCAGGTTTACTCTCAAATCAAAGTTTCACTTGCTTCAAATGCATGTCCTGGATCTCTGCCTTTTGCTGTAAAAATGTCAAGAAATTACCTCCAGGAAAAAAAAATGAGTCCAGTGGAACTTTTATATTAAGGAGTAGCCAGTGGTTCAAAATCACAATCAACAATCCATCTTCCAGTTAGCATTGAATGCCATCCATGAACCACAGGTGAGGAATATGTAGATGCTCACATGGAAAATCACCTGATTATGGTCATCAGCAAGGGATTCCAGAAACAGTGGCAATTCAAAAAGGAGAAAAAAATTCTATTAGCAGCAATGTTAGATTCCTGCTTCTCTATAATACTTTAACAAGACAAACTGTCAATAAGTAGATAATGTTACATTATAAAAAAACTCTTAAATTATGGCTACATTATAAGCAGCCAGGAATCATTGCCAAATACAGTATATTAACTGTTTAACTGTAAAACAATTTTATAGTTTACATGTGTTAAAACTGTTTCTTTTAAACTGCATATAACACTTGAAATGTCCCCATTTGGCAGTAAGAAGGGATGATTTTCGACCAAGAGAACACTGGGCCAAGTGAATGAGTTCTGAAGTACATTTTCTATTCCACAAAACCTCAACTGAAGAGAAAGTGATGAAAGTGTCCAAACATAGGATAGTCATGGATTGGTATACTATTTAGTTAATGTATTTGCTTTCCAGTAGTTCAATAGTTTCAACATATATATTGTTTCAGTCTGGAAGCAATAAAGTTGTTAAGTTTAAAACTTAAGATGAAAGGAAGGTGTACCTTTTCTCTGGACCCCATAGACTGAATATTACTCATTTACCTGTGTGGAAAGATAAAATTTTGGCACCCTTTGGTGAGTGGAAAACATGTGAAAAAATGATAAAGATATCCAGAACCTGAATGCTGTAGAATGGATTTTTGTACAACATTATAAGCAAATGTCTCTGCTGAATTCACTTAGGTACTTTTCAGTTCATGAGGACTATTATACAGATTTCCATTTTTCAAGGGTACGTGTTTAGAATCTAAGTTTCAGTACCTTATTTTTTTAAGAGACAATTTAAATAAGTTGTCATAATTTGCATAGCGATCCAAAATGACAATGAATTGGCTATTTAACTTTTTCTAGTATGTAAACATATGAGCTTTGGGCAGAGAAATGAAAAAGAGAAGGTGTATACAAAGTTGTTGAAGAGAAAAACAGAACTCAATTTGTCTTTGGAGAAGATGGCTTAGGAAACATCCAGAGACACTCTTTGCAGAAGTTTGTCTCCTTGTTCTTTTTTTGTAGGTATGGCAAATAACCATGACCACCAAGAACTGACTTCGTCTTTCTTTATGAAAATGTAACTAGTGATGTAAACATCAGATGTAATAAAAAAAAATGTACAATATTCAAGTTGAGTAATTTCTGAAAGAAAATGTCTTCAGAAGTTCCCATCATGTATGAATGAGTCTCGAAGATGGCTCTCCTCTGTGGCCCTGCTGGCTGCTCGTAGTAATACATTTATACTTGGTAATGCAGCTGCTGCTGACACATTGTAGATGGCACAAATGTCCCGTTTCATATCCTAAGAGAGCAGTGTTGAAATCGAGAAAGAAATGTGTTAAAAGCAGAATGTCTTTGTACATCTGGACTATCTCAGGAAGAGATGACACAGGGGTCCTCAAAACAGTAATAATAGTATTTTCAATCATCAGTGATAGTAAGATAATTGCAGAAACTTATTTCAGGGTTATTTCATATTCTATCAGTGAACTGTTGATGATTTTCAGCTGTTTATTCCTTCCCTTTCACTTATAGGTTTTTCAAAACACATTTACATTCTTGAACAAGCTGCTTACATATTGTTGTTGTAAAACTCAAGACAGTGTGTAGTTACAGACAAACCAAGCCCGGCTTCAAGAGCTTTAACTGATATTTCATTGAAACTTAAACTATGGACATCAGTATTTCCAGTATTCTCATCTGAACAGCCAACTGACCCCAAAAGCAAGGAGGCCAAACACAGAGAAGATTGAAATAAAGTTCTGGAGTATTTTCTGTTGCATCACAGTCTAGGGATGTTTATTTTAGTATTTTTATTTGAGATTCAATTCAGTAGGTTTTGCACAATTACAAAAAAACTCTGTCTTACAAATGTATAGCAGAATATGGAGTATTAACCATTTGTAACTGACACATTCTTACTCTCTTGCCTCTGTGCAAGTTAAACTGCTGTGAGTGTCCATTAAAACATGAGTCATCATAAAAACCTATGAGGTTACTCAGGCTTGATCATGTTCAGTCTTCCCAACCACTGTATTTCATGTGTTTAAAAACAGCTTCCTGGAGGACTTAGTCCACAGTCTCCATGGGTTTATGCTGAATAAGCCTGTATCTCCTGATTTGCACCCTTGCCCTTCTTTAAGATGTGTATGATATTTGCTTTCTTTCTCATTGTCAGGAAACTTCTCTGATTCCTGTCGCCTTTCAAGGATTATTACGAGTGGCTTTGTGATGGTATCTACAGGACCCACAGGAATGCATCATGTCTCTTCCTGTGGACTTGGTTATGTCCAAAGTGCTCTCTAACTGTTATTGTCATTAACAGTGACTGATAAAGCATTCCCACAGATTCTGCGGTGCCACCACATCTCAGCATTTTCAGTGATGTCGTGGATGTCTGATTGTGCACAGACTCTAATTCCTCCTACTTATTTCTCATGTGCATGTATATGTGTACAAACACTTGAGATAGGCTTCAGCTGTACCACCTTCTGAAGTGGAGTGAGAGAGATGGCCCTGTCCTTCGAGTGTTTCCTCTCTATTTTCTCTTCATCCATTTTGCCTTGGGCACCATCTTCGATGCACCTAGTTTAAAATCCTCCTTGTTAGGTTAGTAAAGACAGTTGGAGAACATGCTCTTTGTCAGGTGGATTTCATGTCTCCCAGGAATTCTCATTCCCTGGTCATAAAAGCCAACACTTTGCCTGCAGCATCAGCCATACAGACAGGGGTTGGTCTGCAGGGTGCAACCACTCCTGTGTCCCTCATCCTAACTGTTAGTTTCCCATAGAATGAGTTGCAAAAAGTCTGAGGGTGACAGGATCTTCCCACAGCTAATGCATCTTTCCATGATGCAGCACTCCCCTCTCCCGTAGTGCTCCACAGTGACAGACTGCCCTTCACATGGTGCTCCACAATGCTGCACTCCCCTCCTGCAGTGTGGTTCCCCAGGAGCTGGGTTGGAGGCAGCAGTGAAGTCATGTCAAACAGCCAAGGGACTCCCAGAAAAACATCTATATCATGTTCTTCCATGAGTGATGTGCAGTATGGCTGACAGATCACAGTCCTGTTGCTTCTCATATAACTACTCCTACCATTGCTGCAAGAGGAAACAATGTCACTCTAGTGTGATTTTATCTGTGTCCTCTGCTAGCTTTCCTAACCACAGGTGAACTTCAGCCTTTTCTCTTTTGTGAACAATAAACAAGGATATCTTGCAAATCTCTCTGATTATGTCAGGTTTGTTGGGTTTTTTCAAAATTTTGTGAAGAAAATGTACAAATATTTTCTAAATAGGAGCTAGTTAGAATTTGTTATGGCACCTTAACAAACTAGAGATTCAAAATTCTGTCATACCCAGATTTCTTGCCTGAAATACCAAAAAAAAAAAAAAAAAGCACTTCATGATTCATGTATTTTGCAAACAGGGTAAAACTACAAAAAAAAGCCAAAAAAAAAAAAAGCAGTTAGCAGTTGCTAGGCTTATGGCATACAACATATACATATTTTACTTCTGAGGGCACTTCTATTGTTTACAAAAGAAAGTTTAGCAAATAAGTGGTGGTTAGCTTCTGGGTTGCTAAGAATTCCTAAAGACTGAGCTAAAGATTTTAGTTTAGTCCCCATAGCAACTATTTGGAGGGGGCCTCACTTGTCTTGTAATCATCTTAATTAGTAATTTATTTCATGGAATGTAAAAAGCCCAATGTAAGAAATATAAAAAGTATTCCTACAAGGAATGATCTGTAAAAATGATAATTGTTTTTGTGTTGTTATAAAACTCTGTTTAATACGTACATTTTCATACTGAGTCCCAGGTTTCTAAAACTTACAGTGTCAAAGTCTCTCTGGGATTCACAGAAGAGCAACTTCTAACTGTGCTGACAATGAAATTTCTCTGTGCTTATCTGAGCAATTGCTAGGAATTATTTGAGACTCTTTCCCACTCTGCAATAGTAAAAATAGTGGCATGCAAGCACCAAATATCTATCAAATTTGTGCCTTTTCTCTTCCTTTAAAAATAATTCTCAAAAAAACAAATAAAAAAACCCCCAAAAAAGAATAGTCATCAAGAATAATCACAGTAAATAATAGTTCAGAAAGTGAGAGAAATATAAAGCTGCAGAACCTAGAATGTGTAGCATTCTGTTCCAGGGCTTGCAGTCTGTTGACCTGTATATACACAGAGCCTTTTGGACAATTAAAAATTTGTATGAGTTTGGGAACATGAGAGCATGACTAGAAGAAATAAGTGGAATAGCTCCATGGCATTTGTAGAAAAGGTCTTCGGAAGCTATTTGAGAAATGCATTTCAGTACATGCAGCTGAACACTAATGGGAAAACAAACACATCCCAACAATTTATATCCTTGCAAATAGCACATGAGGAGATCAATGATAAAAATCTAGAACAAACAGTAATGTTTGTTGGCCGCAGAGGAGCATTTACAGGCATGGAAAAGAGTCTACTCTGACTCCACTGATGTGAGAATGGATCCAGGAACACGTTAGCAGAAGGATTTTCCATGACTGTGAAAGGTCAGCAACATCCCACAGCTGCAGCATTTTTCTTTTAATAGACACTTGTTTTCTGAGGGAAATTACTTAGTAAAATTGCTGTGCAAACAACAAAGGCAACTAAGTTTGCATCAGAGATTTGAAGCCATGGTTCTTTACTTAGCCGAGCATCGACAGCTCTAACAGCAATCAAGTGCACAAGGTTTTCTTTTCCTTGGTTAATTGTAATTAAATTGTGTCTAAAGCTTGGCGAAGTCAGTAGAAAGCAACTGGGAGAGAGGAAAATGGTCACAGATCTCAAATCTCCATTGCTTTGTCAGGTATATATTCCAGCAGGAATACTCTTTTTTCCCATACCTGAGGGGAACAAGAGCAAACCCTTCACAAACGCACCACCATTTGGCTTCTCTCAGACTGCAGGGATTCCAGCACACCTCTGCCCAACCTTCTTTGCTCAGTCTTATGCTTTGATCTGCAGTGTGAGCCCCAGGTGACTCTCCTATCCACTGTCGGGTTTCTAGGAGCCTAGGAAATTTAGCCCTTAGCACAGGTAAACAGCACTTAATTTTGTCTTAGCTCTGCCAATTAATTTCTTTAGTTCTTTCCACTGTTCTTAAATACTTTTCTTCATATATATACTTAAGTCTAATATTATTTTTTTATATTATCACAATTTATTTCCTCATAACTTTTTCTTATATTTGTTTTTTTGTTTTAGTTGTACCCTGGAGCTACATTCTGTTAGAAACACCTTTATTTTTTCCTCAGTAAAAAGTGTGGATATGAAAAAATGTTTTTTGATGGCCAGGTGGCTAGAGGTGTGACACCAGACACCACTGACAGATATCTGATGAATGCTGCAATTCTGGAAAGAAGTTCTGTTGGCATTAGCAAACAGCCATTCTACACAAATCATAGAACCATCGAATCACAGAATGGTTTGGGTTGGAAGGAACCTTAAAGATAATTTAGATCCAACCCCCCTACATGGGCAGGGACATCTCCCATTAGATCAGGTTGCAATGGCCTCCTTGCTTTCAGTATTCGAATGACGGACCTTAACTGCATCCAACAAAGTTAGAAGAACTTTGGGAAATTTTGTTTTAATAACTTACTGAAGATAATTTTTATTTGGTTATTATTATTTTTTTATTATTGTGTTCTGGGCCATGTGACTCTGATATTCAGAGAATTTCAGAGTTTTTCATGGAATTGAAGAAAGGCTCAGTATACTGATTTCTTCTCGTCTTACATTTGTGCAAATAAAGAACTATGGAAGAAGAATGGCCAGTCAAAAATGTTGTCAGGACTGAAAGGGAAACAATGGAAGCAAATTTCTTTTTTTTGGAATTGCTCCTTCTCTTACAACCTTGAGGAAAACTGAGGTTAAAGCAACATTGGCATATTTTGTGTTTAAAAAAACCTCTTCTAGTTTCACTCTGCTCTTCCTTTCTAATCTCAAAGAAGTCGGTGGCACACTCTGTAAGCTGTCTGCCAGATGAAGACATTACAAATATTAAATTTAGCCTAAGAAAGCTACCTCTGTTTCTTCTCTGGATGGCAACTCAGAGTAGAGCCAAATTGTAACCTTTCTGGTTTTTTTTGGTCTCCAGTTATTGTAGAGGGGCATTAAGCTTTAACCTTCTGGCTATCCTTTCCTTCATTCTATCATCTAGTTTGAACATACTAGAGGTTATTAAATTCCCCCCAGGTACTCTTAGACTTGAGCCAAATAACTTGTTTTATGAGAAAAAAAAAAAAAGACCTTCTGTCTGGAAATCCATCAGACTTCTCCTAGTGTACTGCAAATAGCCAGTGAGATTCACTGTTAACATGTTTGGTGTTTTTACCTGAAGTAGCTGAGAGCCAGAGATTATCAGCAATGATTTAATTTTATAGTCCTGAATAACTGTGGAAATGCTGTGTAACATTTGCTATATGAAATGCTCTAGGGCCTCAGGTGTAGTACCCATCCCTATGATTGTACAAGAGAATTCACTGATTCATTTGAAATTTATTTACAATTACTTGTTGTTGTATTTTTGCTAATAATAATGGCTATACTTAGTAGTGTGATATGAGGAAAATACTTTTCCTTAACTGAGTTTTATGTCTTTAACTAAGATGACAGAGACATAAAAAAGGCACTTGGGAGCCTCTGACTGTAAATCTTCAGTGATGCAAAGCCAGCTCAGTTTTTACAGCATTAAGTAAGTAAAGTTAGGGATTGATTTCCCAGGTCATCTGCACTGCCCTTGTCCCTTTATTTCAATATTGTTAAGAAATCTTTAGCCAGCTATGAAAGAGAGAAGAGATTGAGATGGTCCCAAGTGTAAAGGAATCCCAAGCTAGAGGAAAGCTGTCTCTATGCCAGTGATCCTTCACTGCTGCCACAGAAGATATTTTGGGCAAGGCAAAAGCTGGAGCACACTACATTCCTCCAACCTTTAGTGAAGGAGCAATGGCCGTGTAATATTTCGGATGGAACAATTTCTAGCAACCTTTACACTCAAAAGTGAACAAAGTTGGGGCTAGCTCTTCTCTCTCACATTGCTTTTCCCCTTTGAGTTCATTGGAATTGCTTTTTATTTATACTGATGTATACATGAGGACTGAAGGTACAAATAGGGTTCTCATAAATTCAAATGTGACTTCCATGAGCTAAAACTACAGAACACAGACATATAAAAAGTACAAGGCCTTCTGGAGGGGCAAAGTCAAAACTGGATTAACTACTCACCTATAAAACTTGATGGAAAGCATTCCAGAACAGCAAATGTTAGTTTGTCAACATCCATGGGAAAAACTTGGTCATTATGCATGCTTTTGAAATGGTCAACTTCAGTATTAATTAACATTTACAACATATAAACACTACTAATACAGTTGTGTAATGGACTGAGCACTCTTTAGTTTGGACACAAAAAGAACATAGGTATTAAACTTTGAAAAAAAAAAAAAAGTATCTAAATGTTATCCTAAAGAGCTATGAAAAAATTAATGCTTCTAGGGAGTCTACTTCAGTAAAATATGTTATACCTTTTACCTTGTGTATGCTGACTCTTCATGGGATTGTAAGCCTGACATAGCATCTGAACATACTTTTTGTCTCTGCATCCGGCCCCTAAATTTCTACAAATGCAGGCTTTGTTGTGTTGTAGAATACAGACAAAAACATACTATCATTTCATGTTAGAGATTAAAATATAAACTATAAATGTTCAAAAACATATGTATTTATATAAAATGACTGTTTTCCCAATGGCTTCAGTTCCACTGGTGCCTGTTTCCCTCCCATTTGCTTCTGGCATATGATCAGTGTTATGGGTCTGTCATAAAAAGCCCAGGATTGTGCAAAAATCAGGTACAGAGTTCTCCTCTAGATCTGAGCACCTGAAACTGTTTATCTGAACAGTTAAATTTATCACTAATGGATTTTAATTACTAAGCAGCCAATTCAGTGTTCATAGAGAAAACTTCTCTGACGCAGCACAGGAGACCTGAAAGGAGAAGGTCTTTACACTGCTTTGAAATGGTACACTGCTATCTTACAAACAAGTAGCAGTGATGTCTATGGTGAAGGAAAAACCAAAAACCCAAAACAAATCTGGGCATTTAGGGAAATGCATTTTTAAACTATTCAGAACTGCCCTTGGATTATTTTCAGAGATGTTTTCTCTCAAGATTGCAAATTATTTTTCAATTAAATTGTTTTTATTGGGAGATGATAAAACCATTTGGTTCAACACCAGCACAGTGTAGGAATGGCTACTGGACACAGCTAGGCATACTTACAGGGAGGTAGGCTCCACCAAGCTCATCTCCCTTGGGAACTGTGCTTTGTATCTCAATAATCTTGACCCTTCAGTAGTGCTTAGCTGTATACTAGCACATCTTCCTCAGAATGTGGTCACCCCTGGGAGCAAGGGCTCAGAACTGTAGGAATGATGTTGAGTTTAGTCAAGAAAGTTGGTCCTTCCTTGGCCCAAGCTTGATGAAACATATTTAAGGGAGCTTGTGTTGGGCACTTGCTCTAAAATACTTTCTGTGGGACCCCTCTGTCATGAGTTTGGCCAAAAGAACGAAGGGCTTAAGAAGGAAAAAAAAGCTTGGAAGTTCTTCCACAAACTCTGCTAGTAACATTTATTTTAAAAAGTCCTTCTAGTTAAAATGGTCTTAAAAATAAGGGGTAAAATCTGCAGAAACTAAGGGGAAACATCTTTTCCTACAGATACAGAAACTGCAGATGTATTAGGCCTTATAGAAAGCAACTATTGTCATTCAAAAGCATGTTCAGTCATTTTTATATTCTTTGTTCCATTGCTACTAATAATCATGTTCCTCCCAAGGCCATCTAGGAAGAAAAATGATTGTATCAAGAAGGGTTTCTGCAGAAAAGGGATTTGGAGATGAAGAATTTCTGTGAATAAAATTTATGAAGAGATAGGTTTTGCAGGTGTTCCATATTATACATTTGGATTTCCAAATCTGCACCTAATATTTTTTCTTTCCATAGTAAGTATGGTAGGTTAATCTTTATCCAAATATCTTTAAAAAGAACATTCTGATTCACTTGCCAACATTGGATATGAATTTTGAAACAGAGAAAATGTTCATGTTTGCTGTAAGAACTGGCACTCCTTCTGTATCACTCCAGGAATGGTTCCTGCACTAGTAGGCTGAGAAAAGGATCAAACTTAGTTTTAAAGGAAAATCGATCTATAAAAGAAGGAAAATCGATCTATAAAAGGTGATATTTATTTATTTATTAGTGCTTATTAAGCAGAAGTGGCTTTCTTCTTCTATATTGAAATTAATTTTTTCATTCATCCTTTGTCTACTAGTGTTGAAAAAAACAATATTGATTTTGGCACTCTCCATCCTCTCTCTAGCTTGAGGAGGAAAGCACAAGCCAAAGTCAGCCTCAGTGTATATATGATGAAAACAGCTCTCTGAAATCCAGTGTAAAGGCTTGAGTGTAACATGACAGGCTATACATCCAAAGGGTACAGAAGAACAGGCAAGAAAAAATGTCAAGAAAAGCTAGAGAAAATTATGAAAAGCAGCACATAAATTGTCACTAGATAATTATCAGATTTTATAGGGAATCCATCTGCCTTTTGAGACAATACATAATCTTGACCCTTTAGTAGCTGTATAGTGGCTCGTCTTGAGCAGAATGCTGTAAACTTGGTGCCCTGGGAGCAAGGGCTGAAAACTGGAGGAGTGATGGTGAGTTCAGCCAGAAGGAAGGGAATGCCTGCTGTCAGTAGGGTTCTGTACCACCCAGACCTGGCATTATGGCTGTGGGTTTGTCTCATGAGGAAAGGAAATGGGTTTGATGACAGTCATTGGCTGTCTCAGGGATGCACTTCCATGTCAGATCTTCTGCCTTCACACCAGCAGTGATGTTAATGGGATTAGATAGAGCATTTCTAAATGAATTTACATAGTAACAGCACACCAATATTTCTCAAATAAGACTAAGAAACTGTATAGCAGATACCTGGCTTCCTTTAGCAGCAATGTTCCCTAATCCCTCTTTCTTGACCCACTATTAAGGAAATAGAACTGTTATTTTAAAACTGTCAGCTTCACCGTATTAGCGTCCATCTACACCTCTACACCCTCTGTTTTTTAAACAGAGCACTAAGAAAGGATTGTCTCCTCTGAATTCCCTTCCAGATTATGAAATTCCTGATTAAATTCCTGGGGTTGCATATTAACCCTAACAGCTGTACCCAGACTTCACTTCTGAGGAAGGAAGTTGTGACATGGAGGACCTGCACAATGGCAATCACTTCCAACTCCATCAGAGTGCACAGAACTAAGGTTTTTAAGTGTTGACAAACTTTAATTATTACTAAATGAAATAATTCAGTTGAGATGTATGCCGTGACAAGACGTATTTCTTGACTTGTTTTATTTAATATAAAAATTCAAATTTTGGAAAACTGGTGGAGAATTTATGAGCTCTAGGATTATTTTTTTGAGATCGCTTGATTCACAGCCTCATAGAAATTTGAATAATACAATTATATATTCAATACTTAATATCACAGTGTAAATTTAGAGAGAAAAAAATATTTTTCCCAAAAAATTCTTTTAGTCAAAATTTTACTGTGATTGGAAGAACTTTGCTCATTTCTCACAGTATTGTACTTTCATGTCAGCTCCTGGTTATATTATTATAGCAGCACAGATTCAACAGGAAGTACCCTGGGGCATTCTGTGTATCTCCCAAGGAAGTGACAAAATAGAACAGGCAAATGAGTGTCTAGTTTGTTTGTTGCTTTTTTCTTTTTTTTTTTCCTGAAAATGATATGAAATAAAATAGTTAGGTAAAATAATAAAAAACTGACTAGTAAAAAATTAAGCTGTCTTTATAGACGCTTCTTTTTCATTCTTCCATATTCATTCATCTGGCTTTCACTAAAAATTGATGGTACTCTTTTGGATCCTTAGTATACTTGACACCACTCATAATGTAACTGTATTATACACTTCACTGAATTTCACTGTGTCATTTAGTTCAGTTTTTTATTGTTTTCTTGTCAGTCTTTTCCACTAATGAAAAATTTATATAAAGTGTGTCATCCTGTAAAAGCCCATTATATGGGCCATTGTATTGTACTTATTTCTAGGTATGTACATGAGTGAGAAAGATTTTGCCCTCTTGACATGTTTATTCCTCCAAATAACTATTTATGTACATATTAAAAATTGCACAAATGCCTGGGGAAAGTGACACAAGCTGAATATAATTTTGTTTTAGTGTAAGCTGAATAAAGGTGAGTGTTTAATTAAATTTAGGTGATACTTTAATTTAGGGCTGAATATAAACTTGCAATGGTAGGTTCCTTCTAACTTTAGCTTGAAACAATATTGAATTTTTGAAATGAATAAAGATCTTAATTAAGGTTTGTAAGATCCCGAGTTTATAACATCCCTCCTATGCTTTCATCAATTAGGATATCTTAGGTAAAATATGAAAAACAGCCTACTCTGAGTATTCTAAGTTCATATTCCTTCATCCAAGATACATTCCATGAGTCATTGGTTACTAGGGTTAAATACACCGTGTCCATTTTAGAGCAGACATTTCTCAAACTCAGATTGTCTGTCAAAATAGTTTAGAAAGCCAGTTACTGGTAATGGTGTGTTTGGCAGCTAATAACAATTACATAATCAGCTTCCATTTTCCATTGTCCAATGATCTAATAGAAAAAGCATTAGATACCACAGGATGTTTTTGGTTTTGTGTTGGGTTTTTTGGTTTGCTTTTTTTTGTTTGTTTTTTTGGTTGGTTAGTTGGTTTGGGCTTTTGTTTTTGGTTTGGTTTGGTTTAGTTTGGGTTGTTTGGGTTTTGTTTTGTTTTTTTTCTTACAACTATTTTCAAATTGTTATTTAGTAGAGAATACCCCAGCACAAGGTTAATAAATAAGTATGTTCTCAGGTGCTTGCTTGAATACAGTTAATAAAAACACATGTTTATAAACCATTTCCCAACTTGTGTCAGACTCATGATTTTTTACAAGTCACATATGACCAAGTAGTACTGCAGATGGGAGATAAATAGTTTTGCTATGGAATAAGAGGACTTCTCTGGTGGCTTTGTGCCTAGCCTGTTTTGTCAGACATGGATTGTTCCCCAAGATTGTTCCTAGTGTTCATAAACATAACCAATACAAATGTGCGAGATGGGAGTATTCAAGGACAGGGAAATTTGACATTCATGGAACAACCAACCCTCAGATGAATCTACAGAGGGAGAAAGGAGTGAAAGCTGGAAAGCAAGAAAAAAAAGACATCATTGTAGTATGAGTTGAAGATGGAAAAAGAAAGCAAAATTTTTAAGAGCAAAGGAAAACCCAGAAATGTATGGACTTTTCATACATTGCTTTTCCCAATAAATATTTGAAGATGTGAATGGCATGGATTTTTCTTGCAGAGGTTCATTCAACTTGTTTCTCCCTTCTTTTCCCACTTCTTTGTCTCCTTTAAGCTTCACAATATGCCTTTAGGCCTCTCCTCCTCATGGCTTTTCCATGCTTCCCATACTTCCCTGGGTAAAGTCTCCGTCCATACATTTTTCTTCAGATGCTCCATTCTAGAAGCTCGTTTTCATCCTTCAAGTCCAAGGCACTTATCCCATAATCCTATTTTATACCACATAATCTGAGGCTCCAGTAGTACCTTTCCATTCAGCTACAGACATTTTTTCCCCTACCCCACCTCGTAGCCAGCAGCTACTTGATGTGCATGTAACAGGAATGCACTGGATAGTTGAAAACCTCCTTTTCTTAATGTAGACAGTTAGTTTTCTTAAACTGAAACTATCCTGTGTCTTAAACAGTGAAAATCCACACTTACATTCTGCTTATATCTGATATATGCAGAACGATACCCTAAAATTATTTTTTGCACACATGTCCTTGTAGTATAAGGAATAAGTGAAGCAAAACATAAGGGGGCCTTTTCTTGGCTCAGAATTACCATGCTGAAATATTTTTGGATGCACTAAGATAAAAAGATTTGAAGTTCTCGGGCTGGCAAAAAACACAACACATTATGTCCACAGAATTAAACTTCTATTTTCGCTCAGGTAGTAGCTGACTTAGGTCTAGAGTGTCATACTGATTTTGGGTAAGTGGAGAGATGGAACACAAAGAATAGGTTGTCCAGCTTCAGCTATATATTATTCAATACATTAAAAAAATCCAATCTTCTGAAGACAAGCCAAATAAAAAATAAACAGGCATACAGTTGAAATACAGTTGAAGTACAGTTGCTAAAACTTCAAATTGTATTTTGAATCAATAAGGGGATTAGATGCCTTCTAAAGAAGGCAGTACTTTAAGCTGCAATATCTTCAGACATTATCTTCCTAAAGTCAATCCTTCCATCTAACTAATCTGTAACTTCTTCTGAACAATAACATTTTAATAATTGTGTAGTATTAAAACTTCATAAGAATGCTTGCCTGTATTTAGCATCTTAAAGCACTATTTACATATACATTCCTCTGTGTTTTATTGTCACTTAAGTTAGTCTCCCTGCTAATTAGTTTAACTGTCCTAGGGCCATTTTTCTGGCCCTGAGGCCAGTTGGCACAGTTTGACCACACTATTAAACTACTTTGCTTTTCAAATCATGTCTGAATCACCTTTCAGGAATGGCCTGTGGCCCATTCTAACTCCTGATCTGTATTAGGGAATTGTTATTAGATGTCCCAGGCAAAAAAAAAAAAAAAAAAAAAAAATCCAACAGATTATTACATCTTAAAAACATAGGCAATTGAGTTCCAATGTCTGGTTCTCTGCCATTGCAAATAGACATGACTATTATAGTAGTAGAGCAGGAATCATTGCCTCACTTGAGCAGACATAAGATTTTCAGAAAGAAGAGAAAAAATGTTGCTTCTAAATCATATAGAAGCTGTGCTGGCCTATGCACTTTAATATTATTTTATATTAAAAACCAAACTTGGAACAGAAATAACAGCAGAACTGTCTATCCTAGTTTAATTTTTGTGATTCAACATGTTTTTGATTGGGTTTTCTTTTTGTTTGCTTGATATTTTGCAGTGCCTGGAATTCATTTAATGCTGTTAAAAAACAGTGTACTAAAGGCAAAACTTGAAACTAAACTGAACTGCAGTCTTTATACTGTTACTCCTTGCAAAATCCAGAATACATGGAACTTTACTTGCTTCCAAACCCTGCTGCTCACTAAGATAATGTTCATTGGAAAAGCAAAGAAGCCAGTTAAAAACCTGTCCACGTAGCACTTATTTTTTAAGCCAGGCTGTGCTGAGAATGGTTTGCTCCAATTTGTTCAATGGGATGTTGAAGTCAGAGCTGGTTCCTGAATACCTCGTTATGTGTCTCCACATGCCCTTCACACAGTCTCCACATGCCCTTCACATGGCCTCATTGATCTTGCCACTTTTCCACAATCAATGCAGGCACTCTTTGTTTAGCAAACATCTCCTCTCTCTTCCCTTGCTCTTCAGACTTGGAACTTTCCACCATCCTCTTTCTGGTGAGATCCCCAGTCCATGGCAGACGCCTGGGCTTACTGCTGTACTTGATCCTACGCTTACTCCAACTGACCTGAGTTTTCAAGTGGGGTGATAGGGAATGGGCATCTTTGTCTTTGGCTCTTCCAAGTGTTAAGTGCTGTTCCAAATCTTAGGGTCAGAACTCTAATCCTAATAGCCAACAGGCCATTTGATTTAACTACGAATCATCTGGATTTATATATGGCAGCATTTTGAATTGATACAAACCTCCAGTAAGTACATTCCAGCTTTCTTAACTGTTTTGCAAAAGACAGATTTCTAAAAAGGTGGGAGTTTAAATTTGTTATGCCATTTAAAAGTTGCTTAGAAAGGTTACAGGTTACTCACACACATATAAAACACAAACAAGCTCCCCAGGAGAGATATTTTATTGTTTGGGAAGCAACAGGCCTCCCAAGACAGAGACCCTATCACTGTGATGTATTTGAATGATGTAGGAACCAAGACCTTCATTCCAATGAAACAAATTAATGACATCTTAATTTTTGAGGTCATAATTCAGCTGATGATAGCATTCTATAAATCTGCAATATGGGCCAAAATCAACACATATTTAGAACTTAATGCCTAAAAGCAACAAGTAAAGAGACACATTTTATAAGGAGCAGAAACAGCTGCTTTTGCCTATTCTACAAATCATTTGTAATTTCAGCACAGTAGGAACTTCCATTTCAATTTCTCTGTAACCCACAGTGAGAGAGAGAAAAATTGAAGAGAAGGCTGAGGGGGGAATCTCATCAATGTTTATAAATAGCTGATGGGAGGGCTCAAAGAGTATGGTGCCCAATAACAGGACCAGAGGTGATGGGCACCAACTGAAACCCAGGAGATCCCCTCTGAACATCTGGAAATGCTTTTTTACTGTGATGATGACCAAACAGGGGGACAGCCTGCACAAGGATGTTGTGGAGTGTCCATGTCTGGAGAGACTCAAAAGCTGTCTGAACACAATCCTGGGCAATCAGCTTTAGGTGGCTCTGATTAAGAACAGGTTGGGCAAAATCACCAGGGGTATATTCCAACCTCCATCATTCTGCGATTATGTGATTATGTGATTGCAGAATGGGAACAAGGACTCTTGTGTTTCTAGGAAAAGGGAGGTAAAGAACCAGGGAACTCACATGGTGGAAAAGACCACTGCAGCATATGGACAGGATCTGGACAGCAAATATTAAGCCAAAAGAGTATATGGGGGAAAAAGAGAACATGTGTGTAAAAACGTTTAGACCACTTTCATCAAATGCAGATATTATGCAAGGGTTAGTAGCACAGGATCACAGAGTACTTGAGGTTGGAAGGAACCTCTTGAGGTCATCCAGTCCGATGCTCTGGTCAAAGCAAGGACAGTAAGTGCAATTTGTTCTTATTGCATAATAAAAAGAACATTTTAAGTCTGTTTGATCCATACTAACGAGAAAAGTAGAGAAGAAACTATCTTTGCTTTTTTGTTGCCTGAAATTCCACTTAATCTGTCCAGAGATATTGGATGAACTCAATGTCTGTGATCCCTTTAAAATGGCCTTCCTGTTCTTAACAGTTCACTGTCCATGAAATCATCATTTTCTGCTCAGTTTGCCTCTTGCTTGACATTTTTCTTTAAAATTTTCAAGGTCCACCTCTTGGAAGAACTGCTCTGGTAGGGCTGAGGTTTTCAAAGTGATGGAGAAGTTGCCAGTGAGCAAACAGGCCTTCAAAGAAGGGTTTGAGTTTGCTTTAGGGACAAGGGCCAAGGAAAGCAAACTATGCCACAGTATGAGAGGAATCAAGGACTGCAGATTTATTTTTCCCTCTTCTTCTTTTTTTTTTTTCCTTTTTTTTTTTTTTTTTAGCTGAATCCCATGCTAGAATTCTAAGATAACTAGTCTGCAAACATTTTAATTTGGTAGAAAGACCTAGTCATAAATATTTGTGGTTTGCAGGCACACTTTTATGTACTCTTTGTGAAATTTCTGTTCTTCTCTATGAGTCACCTGTGCATAACTTCAATATTTCTACTTATTCTTTCATGTTCCATGGCACTACCATTTTATGTCTCATGTTTCACCTTCAAACAACTTTTTTTGGTTCATAGACACCGTTCTTTTAATCCCTTTCAGTTAGTTTTCTCATTCTGTATTTGCACACTATGATTCATCTCTCCTGATGAAACAACAAACCTGTGAAGACTAAAATGATATTTAAAATGTTTTACAGGCAAGACTGAAGTTGTACATACTTTAAGCATTAAGAACATTCAAACACTGAGTTATAACTGGACACAATGTAAAACAGAAGATTTTCATTCTTGTAAGCGTAAAAGATAAAAAAATATTAAACCTGTGACTTTACTTAAAATGACTGAAGATATCATATACTCACACAACCAAATAATTATTTGATTTAATACGGACATGAAACTGAGACACAACATTGGATTTTATGGCAATGTGTATGTACTCTTCTGGAGGAAGGTTGTGAGTGGATTTTAATTGAATATTGTCATTAATGACCGTGGCAAAAACAAAAAAAATTGATTGTAAATTACTTGCAGATATCAATAAGAGAGAGAGCACAATAAATACTAAATTGTTTTGAGTATAAAAATCTGTGATGAAAGGATAAGAAAAGAAAATTAATTCCCATCATTTATCGGATCAAATATACCTGGTATTCCTGTATGCTGGAAAATTATGGACAATTTTGACCTCACATGTTCAGACAACAGCCTAGAAATGAATGTCTGTAGAACAGATTCATAGATAATTTTAAAAATGCGGAATATAGAGCCAGTGGAGAAAAAGACTTTGGGGTTCTTCAACTGTTCAGAATAAAGGTTGAAAAGAGAAGTCAGTTTTTATAAACATGATCAGGGTAAAACAATGAAGAATAGAGAAGGAGAAGGGGACAAGAGGTAATCTATTGGTACACACTAGTCATTCATTACTTTAGGGACACTTTCGGAAAGTTCTGTTCTTAATCTCGTGTACATACATTTATGCCAAAAAACCCAAAGATTATTTCACAACACAGCAGTTTAACAATTCTATGTTGGCACTGCAATTACTATTAAAAAACAAGAACAAAAACCAAAACCAAAACTAAAACAATTGTTTTCATGACTTGAATTATAAAATGACCCCTGAATCTAGGATTTTATTTTTTTTTTCCTTTCTATAACCATGAGACCAAATTATAACTAACCTCTTGATTTTACTGGGTTTAGACAGTGTACTTAACATACTAGAATTTATATATATAATATATATGAATATATATTAATATATAATATATATATTAGAATTAGTAATACTAGAAGTACTTAAATGCTTTGGTTACTGTAATCTGCAATTAAAGCTGTGTGAACAATCAGAAATGACATAAAAATGTTGTCATATCACTTTCAGTCCAATTTCTTGTTCAATTTCTATTATCTTTTTAACATAAAACAATTTCCTTTTGGTCTTTTGTCATCAGAGATGCAATGGGAAGGGGCTCAAAAGTCAACTTCCAAACTGGAATGCTTTCCAAGGATTGTGAGAAGTAGAGACTCATAAAAGCCATCAGGCGGAGATGGAGAGGACACCCAAACTAAGAACTCAGAAGAAGGGACACCCTGTCCAGGCCTCTCCCACAGTTGTCCCAGGACAGCCTCAGCCCCAGTGTCCAAGTGTGACACTCATTACAAGGGATCAACAATGGAGCACCTCTTGGGCTGAGGGAGTTCCTGCTGTTTGATACACATCATGGGGTGCAGAGGAAGAGTGCTTCAGGATAGGACAGGACTTATGGGATGTTTAGGGAAGAAAAGGGTTGGATTTAGGTCATTTTGAGGGGACAAGCGTGGGTAAGTAGAGGCATAAGGGGAAAGTATATGGAACTATATATGAAGTATATGAAAGGGAAAATATATGGACTCAGAATAAAGTAACTATTACTGTCAAAAGTACTAAAGTACTTTAAATACTGGTGGTAATGGATACACCTGGAGCAGTTCATTTTATATAGTTAGAATTTGACAATATAGGACAAATCTAACTATCAGTTTTAAAGGAACTACAAAAGTATGCATTGCTTGAGGATTTTCCTATTTTATTCAAAATTATAAATAATTTCAAAGTTCAGTGAAGTTTTTCTCATGTAACTGCAGATACATTTATTTGTCTTTCACAGTGTAGCAAGTATGGTTCAAAACAATAGAATAATGGAATATATAAGTATGAAAGTAAGCCAGATCATTTTGAAAGAAACCACAATTCAGGCACAAGCTAGCTTTTTGGGAAAATATGAGTGTAATTTATGAGAAGTGAAGATGGGTCAAAAAGAACTGCTCATAGATGTGAGACATGTCAACACTGGGGATAAAAAGTTGGCAAAAGCATTCATCCAGTGAAAGTTATTAGTGAAAACAAAAAGTCAGGGGAATTAGGTCCCAAAAAGTGAGGAATAATTCCAGATTCTGGAAAGAATTTTTTTGAGACCAAATTCTTGTCTAATACAGACACAAATGTACATCATGCAAAGTACAAAGCTGAAATTCGGTCAATTTTCTTTAAACAGAATAGTTCCTCTGAAAAGATGAAGAAAAGTTGAGATTTCTGGCTTGAGGGGATGAGCAGTATGTGCTACAGCATTACGTTTACATTTCCTGGTTTACCCACTTTCTACATTTCATTTAGTTCTATCTTCATCTTACTGCCATTGGCAGAGAGTAAGATTTACAATTAATGTATATATAAACTTCTTGGAACAGCACACATACATTGCAAACTCGATGAGAAAATGTCTTGTCTGGTTTATGAAAAGGAAAAAACAAACATTTCTTAAAGCTATTTTCCCCTTGATGTGCATCATATATATATGAAAGTTATACAGAAAATATTTTAAACTTTTTCTTTTATCCATAATGCTGTTCTTTGATGACAAAAGAAAAACATCATCCTTAGAAAAAGCAACAGCATATGACTAAGGAATTTCAGGTTCATTTATGTATGTAAATTACATACATAAATGTAAATCTATTGTGTGTATGTAAATTACGCAGCATTTAATGAAACTTTGTTTCAGAAGTTTTCTAATATTGAGTGATTGTTTTAAGACAAGAAAAAACATGAAGAAAGCTTGAGAAAAAACAGTGGGCTGCTTCCACTTAACTATTCTTTTGTAAGGATTTTGAAGTCACTGAAATGTACTGACACTTAGGACTACTTCTTTCCTTTCCGTTTATATTTATCTCCATTGTCCCTAACCACTGTTGCATATTGTGGTAATATTTCTGTAATTTTTTTTGCCAAACTTCCTTTTGAAACTGTTAATGATTTTGGTAGGATAGCATGAGCTATAAATGATACACAAACACAAAAACCAATTTACAATCTTTATTATTTTCAGTATTCAACTGTTAATGTAATCAGTCTTTATATAAAACCTTCAATATAATTTAGCTCTTAATTAAACTTCAGATAAGTCTTCATGGAAGCAGATCCTTTCTGCTCCTTGCTTTTTCTGATTCCAGCAAGGTCCATTTTTGTTTAACTCTTTCCTTTCCCTAAATTTCCAGTAGACTCTGCAGCCTAACTATTCCACAATAGTTCTATGCTCACCTTGTGTGTGTTGCTGTAGGCTACATTTTCATCTGTTGCAACATTCTTGGAGATATTAAATATAAGTTATGGTCCTGCTGCTAACTTCCTTCTAATACAAATCTGACCAATGTATGTTCAGTCTCAGAGATTTAAAAAAAAATTAGGACACATGACCCGGAAACCATGAGGCTTTTAAAATGAAAGCTACTTTGGATTATATTAAAAAAAATAATCTTTGGCTACTGAGCCTTTCAGAAAGCACATGCTCATAACTTTAAGATCCTCTTTGAAATAATAGATGGAGAAGTGCAATGACCTCTTAATGACATAGACACTCATTTGCATTCATTGCACTCAAGGGTCTTTAGTAATAGTAAATGCCATGACAGTCATGATAAAATTTTCATTGCTCATAATGCTGGGGCTACCTCGAATAAGACAATCTATAATGAATTACAGTGAGATACTTTTGAATGTACATAAAATTCTTGGTATTGTACAGGATCAGAGCAATGAAAGGGCTCAGCAGAGCTGCATCAGGCTGTCAAGGCTCACAGAGCTTTTGGGAGCCATCCAGGTGTGGGTAGTGTGTGGTAAAATAACAAATTAGGGATGAGACTTGGCAGCATGTTGCTGAATTACAGGGTGCTGGCATGAATGAATGATCGTAGGAAGGGAGAACTGATGAAGGGTCAAAAGGAAAGAGCAAGCAATTTCCAGAGGGTTAGTTAACTGAGAAAAAATTTGCATAATTTAATATCTGAATGTTGATATTTTTCCAAACAAAATTAAAGGACAGAACTTTTTGTAGTGAGCCCATCAAAAGTTCAAATCCCTTTCTGTGCTATCACAGATGTCTCCATGGCAATACAATGTGATGTTGGAAAGAAACTGATGGCTTCACGTGGGAACAAGCAGAATTCATACTTTTAAGGCAATAATCTTTGATGGCAAATGATGTAGGTAAATTTAGATTAGAAATAAATCCTCTCAACAGATTTTTTCTCAAAATTAATGCTTTAAATTTTGTAGGAGGCATCTTTCAACAATAATGAATTGAAACTAGATTTTATGTACAATACTTTCTTGTTCTTAAAGGTGCTGACTAAAAATAGATCATCTCTATTTATATACCTTTTCCTGAGTGTATAATAGATTTTTGCCTGTGTATTTTCCCCTGTAGCTCATTCCATATAAAGGATAGTTGAAACTTTCTTTTCATAAGAATAATCTTTTCATGCTTGTATTATTGGGCCCTTCTTCTTGGCTCCTAGAACTGCTGAGAGGCATCTGGAAAGAAGCCTGAACCTCTACCACTGTGCAAGCCTTTTAACTTAATTTCCTTACTGACAAAAGCCTCTTTTTTCCCCCAAAGGTTTCGTGGGTGACTTTCAGTTTCATGTTGACTGCCCCTCTGCTTCTTTACCTGTCCCTCAGTTTCTCTTCTACTCTTTTTTTTTTTGGAGGGGGGAAGAGAAGTCTTTTCTTCTCATCTCTTGTCTTATCAGTAATATTCAGTGTATTCCACTTGTTTTCCCAGGATTAAGAGATGCAGCAGTAGGACCAATGGATTTGAAAATTTTGAAGGTCACTGAAGAGAATTGATTGCAGTTCTGGAGTGTTTCTTGTTTGGAAGTGATGAACACTGGGATGCTTTACTCCAGCTACAGAGCACACAGGTGCTTTCTTGGGTGTCCAGAGGATGCCTGACTACTAAGAAGAGCTGTATGAAGTCAGGGTGCCAGCCCATGCCTGTGGCAATGAAGGTGCCCTTGAAAACAGAGCCTTTGTGTACAGAGCATGAAAGACCAGCCAAATGGGGGAAGCTCTGGAAGCACAACAATCTGAAAAACCCTTATATAAACAAACCTATGTATTCACCTCCACTTGCTGATCCACAAAATCTTCGGATGGATATTTTGAGGCATACAACTAGAATGGCATATAGTGTCATATATCCATTGTATTGCGGAATAGTATCTGCTACTTTCCTTTTTCACACCTCTTTTTCACCTTCTTACCTAAACATCTCCTCCCACTGCTCCAACCCAATTTTCGTGTTTCTTTCACCAATGCAAATCAATCCACATATTAAACATAATACAGTGCTTGATTTCTGGATACATTCTGATAAGCAAAACTCAACTTTCTGCTTTTCATGGTTCCATATCTTTACTATGCCAAAATGATATATTGCTCATTATATGTAACAACTTGCTTTTTTTTTTTTTTGCTTTTTTTTTTTTTTTTTTTTTTTTTTTTTTTGTGAAAACAGCAGAAGATATAGAAGACATAGAAGAACAGTAAATCTCTGTGGCAGTCCTGAGGCCCGAATACCTTTATTTTGCCTTCAGAAAACAGCAGTAGCAACATCCAAGCCACTAGAAATTGGAGCTGAATATAAATGTATGAAATGGCCGTGACACTTCTGTGATGTAATTTAACCTCTATGAGGAATGTAAATATGTTATTTTTCTGCAAGTTTCAAGAGAAGGAAGGCTGTGCAAGTGACAGTTTCATTTTTATTTGTGCTTCAAAGGAAACACTTTTCTTGGTAAAAACATAAAAATTGTCCGGGAGAGTAAAAAAATAAGAATGGAAAGAGCATCATTATCTTATTTAAATCTCCCTTAGAAAATATCAGTCATTTTTTCAAAATTTAACTGCAAATCCTATAAAAATTGATTAGTATTCTACACTAAAGTTCTCATGAAGCTCAAGATTTCATTTTGTATTAACATTATTCCACAATAAAAACCACATTATTGGAGTTTTGTTTTACTTGAATTGGGCAGACATTATGGAAAAAGGGGCTCTGCCTTCTAAATTTGCAGCTTATGCAGCTCTATCCTTTGGTGACATGGCTTCAGAGTACTGATAGAGATTATTTGATTGCCCGATAAAGACTAAACCAAAATTTTGGATCCAGCAGTTTCAAATATTGCATCCACAAACTGACTCTTCTTCCAGAAATGGATTATTGAGGAAACAACACAATAAAAGTGCCAAAAATGCAGCAGAGACCCTAACACTCATATCTAGAAATTCTACACTATATTTCACAGGCATTTTCCCTTTGTTTACAGAAGCCAGTGGAAATGGACCATGGAAGTTCTTTATAGTGAGAGCAGACATATAAACAGCAAGTTTACAGGATTGGGTTTTTACCATTTCACAGTGGTTCTCAACCAAACAAGCGGATCACTGTCTAGATACAGTATCTTGCCTTTTGCTTTTCTGCTCAAAGTAGTTATTTTCCTCCATCTTCAGTGTTATTAGTGTTCATATTTGGCCACTAAAGAATAGTTTAGCACATCACAGCTGGAACTGAGATGAAGCACAAGCGAATCAGGACAAAGTAGAAAGAAAGATGTTCTCATGAGCTTTCTAAAAATTAAGTTAATGAGGGGAAAATCAGAAACCACTTAACCAGTTAAACATTCCTGAAACTGAAATTCAAGAACAATAACAGCAACAATGCAGACTGCAGTTCTGGAAACTTGAACCTGATTGTTTTGGTTTAATTTATTTTATTTTCCCAGGCTTTCATTTCCTTTTGTTGCTTGCTTTTGGTCTTCCTCCACCATAAATTCTTTTCTTCACTCATTGCAGAAGAGTCTTATTTTTGGTAACACTATATTTATTTTTTTTTTAATAGAAACCGTTTTTAGATAAGTCTGCTACAGTGTTAAACCATAAATCACTATTTTTATGTATATAGCTTTCAAAAGCTTGATGTACAATGTTTGGGAAGTCATTTGGTGTTTCTTTCACTCTGTAAGGAATTAAAGAACAAATACCTGCAAACACAGGCAGAAGAAAAATTGAGGCAGAGGGCATAGACATTTTTCCCTTCTGCATGCTCTGTACACTTCCAGCTTGGAAATAATAAAAATTGCCAAACTAATTTCACTGGGAGGGCAGTCTAAAAGGTGGTTTTTATGAACCTGAACATTTAACCACTGAAGTTCTCTATTTTGCCTCACAGTGAGAGCAGGATTTGCAGATTGCTTACACCAGGCATTAAGAACTAGTTCTGCAATCCATTAAATTCACTATCCATGGGTCACTAAGCTCTTCTGTATGATTTACAGCAGCTGGTTTTCAGGTTTTCTTCTACTCCAAAACTGTAGTGTAACAAACCAAGCCTCAATTTTTTGTACTAAAGTTCTACATTAGGGTGGCAATGCAAATCTGATCCAGCATCTCAGATTCTCTCTAGACCAGTTGTTTTTTTTTTTCTAATGCACTACTGAATGTCTAGATTAATTGTAGCAACGGTAGTGGAGTTTCTCATATTATAATTGTGTAACTATGCAGGCTGATGGACTGAAGCCTGAGCAAGAAGAGCTGCTGCTCCCCAGGGGCTGGAAAAGCAGTCTTCCCACGGGTGCTGAGGGCAATGGCAAAGAACAGGGGGGGGGTGGCTAGATCAGGCAGAAATAAGTCCAACTTACACAAAGTTGGCAATGGCATGTCACACTTCTATTAAAAATAGTTCTGTTACAAAGTTGAGGGAATGACATGATGTCACTCATAACCAAGTTGTGAAAAGCATAGGCAGTTTCCAGAGAGCCTGGGGTGAGTGTTTGCAGTGTGATCTATGGCTGCAGCCTGGGCAGCATAAAACCTGAACAAAGAATTCTGAGAATTAATTTCTTGGGAAAAAAAAAAAAGAGAAAATGCTCCATACTGAACATGTCAACTGTGGCATGAATGCTGAATGGATGGCACCTATCAGGGCCTCTTTTCTCAGGGGCTGAAACACTGTCAGAGTGCAAGGAACATCTCAGCAAGCGGTGGTAGCAGCAGAGCAGGAGTCCAGCCAACATGTTAAAGCAATGTGGTGAACCTGGTTAATTTAAATGACTGTAAAAGGGCACGCCCAGTGAGGATGATTAGAAGCAAGTACAATTTTCAGGAATACTGGAAAAGTTAGCTGGAGATGACTGCTGGGGAACTGGTGAAAGCAAGCAACCATCAGCAGCAGCTTTGAGCAGGAACGGCAGATATTTTATCAGAATGGGATCCATGCAGTGAGGTTCTCTCTTGCCTGAAGCCTCAAATGGGGCAGGTTGCTGAGGACCTCCAAAACTCAGCATCTTCCCTTCCACAGGGCAGCCAGCAGTGAGTGAGCTGTAAGATGGAAAGGGAGCAGCCAAACAGCTGCCCAGTCACAGAGTTTTCGGAGAAGAAGTTTACTCTGGGAAACTACCAGAGATCTTTGTTGAGGTTAACGGTAATTTGCCACTTGTGAATTGTTACTGCATTTTTCTGTCTTCCCTTCTGCCCTCTATAGACCAAATGAACTTTTACTTGCTTAAGTCCATCTGTTGAACTCACTGCCTCACTAAACATCCAGATGATTTAATTTCCTAGGTCTTTGACTGGATGCTTGAGTCAATGACTTCTTAGCAAGGACTTCTTTAGAGATGACAACTATCAAAGGTGAATGGGGAAGAGAAACAGAGCAGAGGGATGGGGATTTCAGATGTGAGTGCTGCTTAGACTGTGGGAGTAAGGCAGTTTTGGAGGCTCTTGCTCAGGTAGCCATGATGAACTGGTAATTCGTAGGTGTGGATTTGGGTAGACATCTGCAGGATTAGGAGATCTGTGAGATGGACACAGTATGGCTGTGTCTAATTTATTTCCTGAATAAGTGACATTTGGTTTCTGGTGACTGATGTCACTGTCTTGAAGTCTCTGACTGTTCTCAGTTACATTTCAGGCAGGAGTACTCATTCCTCCATGGGATTGTGGGAACAACAAACATACAAAATAGGTCTATGACATACAGAATTCAGGTTTTCTGTGGCACAAAACGGCATGTATTTTCTATAGTCTGTGATATTAAAAGAGGTTGAGAGAAGGTTAAGATTAAGCACAAATGCTGAAGTATACAATACTGAAAGATTTTACAGTATAAATATGAGAACTGTGAATAAAATTTAACTCATTATATATCCACCACGAAGCCCACAAGCACTCTCCACGTTATACATTGGTGATCTCCGACATTTTTTTGCTTTATTCCAGTAAGGTCTGTTTTCAGTTGAGAGAAAGTGGAAGGTCACTTACACTGGATTGCTGTGGTCCTAACTTGATCTAAACTTTAATACCCTCTCACTGAGACCACATAAGTGTCACTCAAAGGAAGTGAAACTTGCAATAATAAAAATGGCAAGTTCATGTGCTTTTCTGCTTAGGTCACAAGTAGAAATTACTTCAATGATCTCATCGTGGTCCCAAGTGGACATTTGTCTCCATCAGAAACAATTTCAGTTTGACATGTTTTGAACATTATGTGAAGATGACAACTGAGGCTGGAACACCAGGCATTTAGCAAATGAGAAGTTGTTTTGATAAAAATGTAGGATGGAAGAATATTGTATAAAATACATTTCTTTCAAAGAAAGACAGAATGAACTTTAAAAATAAGTTAGGATTGTTGCTTCTCCTTGTCACATATAAATAGATCTAATTTAAATACAGGTGATTCATACACTCTGCTGGATTAAATTAATGAGGATCATTTGGGTTAGATCAATTAAGCTTTATTGACTTCAGTAAAGCAGCACTAACAGCACATTAACATTAGCTGACTGTGTGGGCATGTATATGAATAATTCATTCAAAAAATTAAACCTTTGTATTAAAGATAGGCAAAATACATTAATAGTAGTACCATTCCTTTGTTGCCCATATTTTCAGTGGATTCCAGATTAAATCCTGTGAGGCAGGTGGTCAGTCAACTCTCCAGCTGAAATCCCTGTGTGTGACAGTGAGGTGTGTGTGGGGGCTGGTAGGTGAGACCTGTGCTCCTGCTGGGGCTGCTGCCAGGTAGAAGCCTGCCTTGGAAAAGGCTTCCCAGGCTGAGGCTCTGCATCCCCTCCTTGTCCACTGTCTCCCAGGACACTTCTGCAATGAAGACACTCTCCCTCTAAGAAATGCTTAGATTTTGTTTTTTAACAGCACAGTAAAGCTAAGACTCTTAAATATGAATCCCTAAGTGTTAGCTATCTCCTCCATGTTATGCCCAAGCCAAATTCAAACCTTGGTGATGGATACATAATACTTATAGTGCTGTGAATTCTGTGGAAGCCCTTCCTTACTAAGAGTGCAACTTAAACACTTGCATATATTTTCCAGCCCAGCCCAACAGTCATGACAAGAATAAAATAGGTGTCAAAGCACATGTTGTACTGAAACATCTTCTGAATTAGTTATCAGCTGTAAATGCCTCCATTGATCATCTTAGATTCAGCACTACATTTGGAAAATTAGTTTCTAAGTTATTACTGTGTGAGTTAATTTTTTTACTTTTAAGATTCCTTCTTAATATAACACAGTACCATAAAAATATTCTACAAAAGGAAACTCACCTGTAAAGTTTCAATAGACATTTACTTACACACAACTACAGGTAAGCTACCTAAGTAATATGTATATTTTCCCTCAGAGTGGTGGGGGATGATATATGGCATGTGTGCTACATATGTAAATATTAAATGCCTAATTTGAAATAAAGTAGTGACCCTGTTTCCTCTTGGCAAATGAGCTCTGGGATTTAGGTTTTTTTCTCCTGCAACGATATTTCTGCAATAGCAGTCATCATGCATGCCTTGAATAGGAATGGGAATAATGTGACCCTTATACAGAAAGGAGGCAGGTGAGTGAATCCAGTGAGGGCTTTTCTTTTGACATACATGAGATGTTGTTATAAAGTGTTTTGAGACTAAGCCTCATATTAAAAAGTCTTTTTTATATTTTGGAGAAAAGGAAAGAGCAGGGAGCAAGCACAGTAGCATAGGCAGAAGAAAAGGAAATTTCTCTTTTTTGTATTAGTTTTTGACCTCAGTTTGTATTTAAAGCTATATTCTAGTTTATGCCAATTATAGTACATAATCTAGAGCTAAAGAGTTACTATCTGAGGAGAGGCATGAAGTCCTCGATCTGAGGACTTAGAGAATTAACTGTTTACAAAGGAAGACATCTCAAATATTCAGCATCCATCTTGTCTTTGTTAAGCTATTGGGAATCTGACTATGCTAACAAAGCATAGGCATATATTTTTTAGAATATTTATATGGTATTCTTAAGAATGTGAAGTTCATTTGTTTTTAGTGTTGCAGTGCAAGCATATGATATTTCATATAGTAACTTTTAGCATATCTATGTGACCATATGAAAAGATGATCCTAATTAAACCAGAAATATTTAACTGTTTTATCTTTATTTTACTCTCAAGGAGAACTTGATTCAGACCTTTGTTAAACCTATTAATCCCTGAGTCTTTGAAGAGGTGCATCTCAATTTTAATTTTATTCAGTAACCAACAGAGACCTGCAGGTAGAAATAGAAGAGGCTATGGAGTATTTGCAGGTAAGATATCCCAGAAGACCTTATCGTTGGGTTGAATCTCTTAAATACTGAATGCTTCATGCCTAAAGATATCACACAGCTGCAGGCCAGCCTAGAAGAAACCAAGGCATGTTCTACGGAGATAGGCAGGCATGGAAGGATTCTCCAAAAGAGCTGGAGAAAGGATTAAAATATTATTCGTAAAACTTCTCTGCTCTATTACTGAATTTACTGTCTGTGCACGTTCAATAGAAGAAAATTGTCAGGTAGTTCCAAATTCTTTGAAGTTTCCAATAACAAGATGTCATCATTTTTGGATTCAGATACAAAAAGCAGCTCTTCTGTGAGCTAAACCCTGAATCATCTTGTTATTTTTGTTGATAAATTTCTTTCTGCTGAAGAATGCCTTTGTTATGGCTGCACATGATGTTCCTTTTCTGTTTCAAACATCAAAATGTTACTACATTTCCTTCCATATGGACTTCAATTTCAGTGCCAGTGAAGTAATCACAATGCAGCCATCACCTGAGTCTGCAGTGGGCATGATGCCTCTTCTATATCCTGATTAAGTCAATTCTTATAGCATCCAACACCTCAATAGTTTACAAAATGCTTTGGGGCCAGAGAAACAGCAACACAGGAGTATATATTACCATATTGTGGACACATTTCTAAGCTGGTATGAGCAAATGTAGCTTCAAATAAATATTTTTTTTCATACTGAGCAGAGAAGAAATTTAAGAGTGGTTAAAAAAAGGCAAAGGTCTAATTATGTTTTGAGAAATCAGAAGATTGGCCAGCTTAAATATTGCAGGATGAAGCCTATTATCAAAAACAGATTATTTGAGAAGATTGATTGATCTTGTGTGCTTTTATAGCAACTCACAGACATACGAATAATTTTTCTTCAGTCATGTTACAAGCATACAGCTTGGTAATCCTTACATGCAAGCCTCAGAGGCTGATTATCACATTTCCATAGAAGTTAATGTTTTCTGCAGGAGGCAAACTGTTAAAGCCAGTTACTCAGAGTCTGTAGAAACTGCATTTTCTTTCAAGGCTCTGGGGGCAAAGTTTGACACTTCTAACTACTAATCTGAGCTGCAATGAAATCCCGTCACTGTTGAGCAAAGGGTGACAGCAAACTATTACACCTTGGTGTATACACTACAGTATTACACTATAGTCACAAGACATTGCAATAGACTTGAGAGAGCATATTATGCCACTTCTGGAGCAGAATAGAAATTCTCAAATGAAACTTTTTATATTAGAAAACAAGAATTGAGAGATAACACAACTTTTTTGTTACTGCATCTATTTAGAAGGCAAAAGCAACAGCAGCTGCAATAGCTGTCTTCAGGCCCTAGACAAAATATCTGGTCAAAAAAATCCATCTGAAAACAGACACAGAATGGGAGACCAAAGGGCCAGGTAGCGGTTCTTTGATCATTTAATAAAGTAGGATGATCTACTCAGGAGAAAAGAAAGAACTTTGCCCCAAACCAGACAAAGCAGAGCCTTGTCCTGAGCTGCAAATAGCCTTACGCAAGTCCCCAACTTGCTCTGTTATCTGTTCACGAATGAAATGACTCTTTTTCTTGTGAATTTGGTTTCCTTCTGATAGGAAAAGAAAAAAATACCAGATCTGCAATTTTTTTCATCAGATGAAATTCCTGTTTTCTAAACATTCCCCAAATGATTGGCCCAGTGAAGGCAACAGGTTGCCCAGGGAAGTTGTGAATGCGCCCTCCATGGAAGTGTTCAAGAACACTGGTTGGATGGGGATTTGAGCAACCTAGTCTAGTGGCAAGTGTCCCTCCCTGTCCATGGCAGGGGGGTTGGAACTAGGTCCCTTCCAATCCAAACCATTCTATGATTCTATGATTTAATTACACTTTAGGTTTACGTGGAGATCACAAAAACACAGAACTGTTGGCTGGAAGAGACCTCAGGAGTTTGTCTTATCTACTCACTGCCTCTGACAGCATCAGTTTTGTCTTTGCTGTTTCTGACAGATTTTGGAAATGTTCCTAAACATTCCTGATGCTCAAGAGCCCACAGCATGCCCATGTTTTTTTATTACACTTTTAACTTCCCTTTTTCCTGTTGCAGCTTTTATCCATTACTTCTTAACCTGTTAGTAGCCAACATGCATGTTTCAAGGAATTTGGGTTTTTTGTGTTCTATTAATATTCTTGGCATAAAAAAATAATAAAAATCTCTACCAATTAAATCCTGGTTTAGGTGATATATTAGGACTTTCTATTTCTGGATTTTACTTCCTGTGTCTTTTTTATTGGAACAAGGGCATTTCCAATCACTAGCTGATGCACTGTTACAGTTCCTTCTGATTCAGTTGTGCAAAACTTTGTCCCCCTACCTTTAAGCTGTTTATACTTACATGGAGGAATTTGCTCTCTCTCTCCTCCGTCCTAATTTAAAACACTCTTCATTGCATTTGCAAGTGTGCAAAGATACTCTTCCTCATCTTCTTTTGGGGGAGCCCATCCTCTCTCATTAGTTCACGGAATATCATGCCATGGTTAAGGAAAACAAAGCCCCGCTGCTGACATTATTGCCCTGGCCTTAGTTACCCTCAGGCTGTATTTGTCCCTGTGTGAACCCTGCATTTTTTCCTGGGAGGGCTGATGAGAGTAACCCCTGCCACTGCCAGAGCACTGCGGTCATCTGTGGTCTCCTTAGGCTCACCCCGGCAGAGGCGTCTGCCTTTGCAGGAAGGAGAACGTGTACCCGGAGCCCAGACGTGCCCCTTTGGGCCGTTAATAGCATTTTGGATCGCAATAATCAGGGCTGGGAGATAAACGGGTCTCTTCACTGCCAGCAGGGGGAAGTCAGCAACTACTTTTACGTTCTTCTTTTCCTCCTGAGAATGAGGGTAGTGAATCTCCCAGTATTTCAGATTTGTGTCTTTTCTTCCTCTGCCATTGGCATTGCATCTTCCTGTGCTACCCGAGCTGCATATTTATTTCTGGAAGAATGAAAAGGGAATAGCAGCCTCCTCTGAAGAGGCGAAGTAATTGTTACAAGGTGATGTGACTGTAGCTTTTGCCCAAACTTTTACTTTTGTGGCTGACTTTCAGGCTGTGGGCTGGCTTGAATGGTGGCTTAAAAGATCTGCAGCAGCTCTTTGCAAATGGATTCGACTCCTGGTTTTGTCTTATTCTGGGGAAAGCAAAGTTCTTATCCTTTATCCACAGACCATGTACTGCTCCTATATTACAGACCGTTCCACCAGGAAAATGCAAATACTTCTGGGTGTTCATACATAATTTTAAAATGTTTTTAATGAATAATTGCCACTTCAAAGTTTAAATAGCAAAATAAGGACGCATAAAATAAATGCTAGCTTACATAGTTGTTTTTTTTCTTATTGGCTTTTTCACATCAAATATGTCTTGATGGCATTCTTATACGTATAAACAACATTGATTTGTTGCAAGAGTACTTCCCAGGAGATGAAGCTAGCTCAAGAGCACCGACAATGAATTGAAAACATTTATATGAATAAACATGAAAAATTAACTTTATAATATTTGCAACAGTCCGCGATTGGTTGCTCATGAGTGTTCACATAGGTATGAGGTTATTCATCAGAATATTAATTTTCACACATAATTATAAATTGTTTGAAAATTTATCTCAGATATAATTTTTATATTTTGCAAGTTTTTAAAGTAGACATACTTACTTATTCACTCAAAAAGCAGAAGGAGTATTATATGATTGAAGTGATTAATCATACTCACTAGAAATCTATGACATGTACGTGAATTGGTTTTATGAGTCAAGAAACCTGAAAGCTGAAATAAGCTTGCAGTGAAAGTTGTTTGAAAGCTGAGCACACAAAAAAAAATGACAATATTGATTCCGAGCAAGAAAGGATTTGCTGACACAAAAAAACAGAGCTGATTTTTTGGTGTGATGTCGCCATTATGAATAATTAAATTTCCATTTGGATTTTTGCTGTTAGGAAGGAAGTTGAGATTAACATTTCTACTATCTTTTTCGGTTTTTTATCTTTTGAATGCTTTTCATTATAGGCATAAGAATGCTTGCAAAATAAGCACTCAGTAAAAAGAAAAACCTTTTGTGACAATATGTTCCAATTTTTAATTGAGCAAAACCAAGTCGTTGAGGGGAGAATTTCATCTTTAGTTATGATCCTGTTTACTTGAGGATAGATGGCCCTGGTAAATCTGCTTGATTGCTGTGGCAGTATTTTCACAGTGGACAAATATATCTTTATTTATTAAGAGCATACAGTTTTCAGAACAGTACAGAAGGGGTAAAAGGGAGTGCGGAAAATGATTTTTTTCATCATAATCAGAGTTCTCTGTTGTCTTGGAGATCGAGCCTCATGACAAAAGTTCATGCAAAAGTAGGTGGGGGTTCACCTTTTTCAGCTGTTTGCTTACGTGGAAAAAATGAGTTGCTATGTCATGCAGCACAGCTTCTCAGGGTCATTTATATAAACCACGTGCTGGGTCATTCTCAAGCACTAAATTGTGGCATACAGATAGGGTAAAGGGATTCTGTATTACAGTGCTCATAGAGCTAATGTTTCTAACAACATCTTGGAACAAAGCTTTTAGGTGTGTATTGAACTGCACCTACATGAATAATTTAAGTATATGAAGCTGATATACATGCTTACAGGTAAGTACCTTTTCAAGTGTTTCCCTGTTGCAGAACAGTGGGTGATTCAGATCAATCATTAAAACTAAAAGTTTTAGGACTGATAGGTTCCCTCAGGCCCAGCTCTTGAGACATGTTCCACCCAGGTTCAGCAGGGAGGCCAGTCATGCCATGGCTTGGCAACCCAGGTTCACACAACACAAAAAGTACAGATGGTCCTGCACTGCTCAGAAGGGTCTCCTTCAAGAACGGAGCCAAGCACATCTATAGGAGGTCTGGTTTGGATAGTTCATTCACTTGGCACTGTCTGTATTTTTCTGTGTGATATGATGTTGTGAATTGATTAGTAACAGATTTTGCAATAAACCTTAGAGGCGAATCTATTCTCAGCATTAAATACAGCACAAACTTTAACTATAATATTTTAGTTAGAATTACCTCAGTTTCTAATTCAGTAGAAACAAAGAACAAGCAGGTGCTTAATTTCTTATGTGACTGCGAAATTCCGGGACCAACGGTGGTGTAAGGCAGGGTAATCAATATTTGTCTTTAATCAATTTCACTTCAGTTTCATCTCTTGTTGAGTGCTGCCAAAATAAATGACTAGTACAGTTAATCTCAAATGTTAGTTTAAATGAATCACTCATACTCTTTGCATCGTGGGTCAAATAATAATTATTCAGTTTATTAGCATCTTGCCTTGTTCCTTTGAAGCAGCAAAGAATATAAAAAAATCTTGAGGAAATGCAAGTGGATAATCTCCAGTGTCAGTGCGGCGTGCTCACAGGCTCCCAGGCTCACAGGGCTCTTGCTTTGCTTTCTGTCAGTGACTTAATCCCTGTGTTTCAGATGGACTGTTATTTGCAATGGTTTTGACAATTGGGAATAAATACCAGGAGCAAATATTTTTGGCATCATACAGCTATGGTTTAAACAAAGATCGTCATGATTTTCTTACATTCTTGTGGTTTTCATCCGCTGACTTCAACATCATCTGGAGCTTCCCTAGCCAGAAAAAAAAAAAAAAAAAAGAGAGAGAGAGAGAGACAAAAAGGGCAGGGAGGGAGGGAGGGTCAGGACAGGGAAGCGAGCTTAATTTTGTAAGCCTAAAAGCTTAAAAGCTAGATATGAAATATAAGATAAAATACACCCTACCTTTCCACCAGAAGCTACAGCAAACACAGAGACATTTTATACTTCTGTAAAAGGGAGCTGAGAGTTGCTGAAGCCCTAGAGGACAGCTGGAGGGTGGATTATAACTCCTCAGGCTAGTGAGAATTCAGGAACGATGTTGTGGCCAGCACTGTGGCCCAGAGGGGTTGGGCAGAAAGCTACTGAAGTTGCTGATGACTGCAGACCTCTGGACATTTCACACAAGACGTGTCCATATGGAAGTCTGAGCTTCTATACACTTAGCATTTTGAGTTAAAGTTGCATCATGGATACTTCTGGGTCTCTCACAATGGGACTGTTATAGTCTGGGTACTAATGAGGTGTATGGTGGTAGACGGTTGACACTGATGAAGATTGTGTGAATACTCTGGGAAACCTCTGCTTCAGGGAAATCTCTGCTTTTCCATTCCCAGCTCTTCTTCAAGGCCATGTAAGAGTTGTGCTGGAAAAGAAATACTCCACAAACTCAGCCATTACTTCGCTGAGGTACATCACAAAAAGAAACACTCTAGACATTTTCCCATGTTGGAGGCTAATGTCTTTAAAATTCCGCTTTAATATCTATAAGTGCAATAAAACTTACTGATCCATACACCTTTTATCTCAGTAGAAACAACTAGATAATTTCTAAATTCTTGTTATTAAATTTGACAGCATTACTGCCTTTCAACACCTGACTCGTCCTTTAGAGCGAAAAGACTCCTATGAAAAGCAGAATGAAATTTATGCTGTTCACACTCCACAGGCCCCATAGTCCTGGACCTGAAAATAGAGAACAAGATGGAGGGATGTGGTTTATTTAAGACACACATTTAGTGATTGAACTTGTCTGGGAATTGTGCAGCAGTAACCTTCATATTGGTGGTCATGTTCCCTTATAGAGCTGTTTCTGCTCCACAAATACCTGCCTTTCCCCCTTTCCCTGACTGAGCCCAAAGCACCTTTCCTCACCCAGCCATGATGTGGCATTCCAGCTTGTTTTGGGGATTTCTTCCTCTTAGTCTCCTTCCAGCTTAAATTCATGAGGAGGTTGAGCCCCTTCTTGAAGATGAACCCATATGATATTCCTGAAACATGCTGCTTGTCAACAACTGTTTGGGTACCTCCTTGTCTCTCTGGTATTTCCTTGGTGCTACGTGAAGCAAAGAAACCTCATACTGTGGAGGCGCCTCAGTGACATGGGGAATAATCCCTTCAAGTTTTTATAGAAAGATGATTAGAATAATCTCTGTTACACATCCCAAAACCACATCTCCATGTTAAGATGGGGGCTGAATGACACACCTGGGTGTGACAGGGTTTTGTGATGGCAAAAAACACTTCAGGACTTCCTCAAACCCAGAGGTCCCATGCATCCGATGGTTCAAGTTGTGCTTCATCCCCACTTCAAATCCAAAAAAGCATGAGTGCTTAAAGGAACATTTTTTCTTTTTTTTTCTTTTTTTCTATCTGTCTAGAGAGTCTGCTAACATTTAAGCTTGTGACATTCGTATTTATCTTTCTGTGATTAAATTCTACTATAAAAATAGGTCACACAAACCTTGCCTTACTTCGGTGTGCTGAGGAATTAGCACAATATGGTTATTGACTGTGAATATGTTGTTATTCAAATTTGCTGTCACAGAACATTGGGACAACATTTTTTTCTTTGAGAGAAACATAGTCTTTGCTTGTATTCCTTGCAATCAGATTTTAAACATGTAAGGCATGAGTAAGCAGCCAAAGATTGGTCTCATAAAATCTGTGTCAGCATAAGATATTAAACACATTGTACTTAATATCTACTCTTTGTTGTTTACTGTAAGTGTGAAGCAGTCTGTACATGTATAAGTTAAATATAGAAGGAAAAGGGCTGGTTTACTACCCCTGTAATGCTCCTTTTCTAAGATGAAATTCAAACACAGAAATGTCATTTGCATTGGAAATGAAATGCTCATCTTTTAAAATTCTGTACTGTAATTTCCATAAGCTGGTCAGTGGTGAAAGGCTCTTATCTGGAATGCTGACGTGGCCTCCACTGTCAGACATCTTTCCTAATAAGGTAAATCATACAGTGTTTAGTAAATCAAACTAAATTCAGGGAAGGATCTCCAGCTTAAGCTCCTTCTGCCAAAAGACACTAGCAAACCACAGGTTAAAGTTCATGTCCACCAATAATATATTGCATATCCAACAAGAAACACTTTCAGGATGTATTTGTTACCTCTGACAAAAACTATATTATTTTTAAATTACAGTTTTTCTTTAGAGCAGTCATCTTTCTGTCATCTGAGAAAGGTTATCTGAAGCAGCTGGGAAATAGCTTCAGTTTTTTCAGAGATTTTATTCTTACTTTTTTTTTTTTTTTTAATTTAGTTCTTAGGTGTAGGACTAAGCAGTCAGGTTTTAGTTTGTTTGAAACAAGAAGGAAATGGCATGGCTTCTTCATATGGCCTGTTCATGTAAGTCTGCCCCATTGATTCTCTGGTGTTTCTTGAAATTATTACAAAGCATGAAGCCATATTGTGTGCTCTTTTTAAAGTTTTACTGGAGGCTTATATCTAAGTAAGAGCACAAGCAGGTGCTAAGTATTTTCTCTATGAGAATATACCCATGTACGAGGTGTGGCATTGTGCAGAAAGAAATAGTTCAAACTTGGATGGTACATAGCATACACATGGATCAACAGAGGTACAGATATGTGCAGATAACTGCAGATGCATAGAAGGATGTGAGCTAGACTCTAACCCTTCAGGTTAATAACTGCTGTCTATCTTTCTCCCTACCTCTCTCATATCTGATCATTCCACAGTGCCATGCAGGGACACTGCTTTCCACATCAGAGTGACTGTGCTTATTATGAGCAATCAAAATAATTCCTTTGTGTGACTAGAGGAAAAAGAAATCCTCTAATATATTAGTGCTATTTGTCTCCCAGTCCTACTGAAAATGCAAATTCTATTTTGTGGCTTCGAACAATTTGATAAATGAAAATGAAATCATTATGAGCTTTAATGAAATTCTAGAGTGTTACACCAAATGAGGAATGTGGACTATTCTGATGAGACAGCAGTTCAAAAGATAAATGCTTAAGCAGGGCAAAATAGCACTTAAACAACTGCAGAGCTGAGATTTGGTCCATTATGTTTCCTAGTGTCTTATATTCTGGATGTCTTTGGAAGTTCTAAGAATAATTTAAACCAGAAATAGTAGTCTGGATACTCAGTTAAATAAATCATGTGTGGTGAAATACAAAATATTTTTGGTGCATCTTTCACATTTTTCACTCTATAAGCTACTGTCTTCTTGAAATTGGTATATTTGGGTTGTTTAGCCTGGAGAAGAGGAGACTCAGGGGGGACCTCATCACTCTCTTCAGCTACCTGAAGGGAGGTTGTAGTCAGGTGGGGGCTGGGCTCTTCTCCCAGGCAACCAGTGACAGGACAAGAGGGCATAGCCTGAAGTTGCTCCAAGGGAGGTTTAGGTTGGATATTAGGAAGCACTTCCTCACGGAGAGGGTGATTAAACATTGGAATAGACTTCCCAGGGAAGTGGAGGCACCGTCCCTGGATGTGTTAAGGAAAGGCTGGATGTGGCACTTATTGCCATGGTCTAGACGGTGTGGTGGTGTTGGTCATAGGCTGGACTTGATGATCTTAAAGGTCTTTTCCAGCCTTGGTGATTCTGTGATTCTGTGATATTAAAGAGAAACTTTCTGCAAGAATATGGATAACTTCATAAGAAGACAGAAGATGACACATGAATATGGAAATTAAGCATTTGTAATACCTCTGTCTGGGACAGAATGCCAAGATCTTTAAGGGATCCAAAACAGGACAAAGGTCTAAATTACTGTGCATGTGTTCTCTTTTTGATCACCAGGCAATAGCACCAATCTTACAGAGTGGTTCAGCTGCAATTGCATAGCTATGTGGTAGCAAGGATGACACAGCAGAAAACAGGAGAAAATACTCAGTACTTTGTCAGCCACCTGTTTTCAAAACATCAGCTTTTTATCTGCGTCTGTGGCTTGCACTCCTGAGGAAGTCCCTGGCCTTGTGAATGGATCTTTTGCATGGGGTTTGTTGTGTGAACCTATGTCCAAGTGGTTAAACAGAAATAAATCTGCAACTTTCCTTTGAAACAGATTTTCAGTTTTGTGTGTCTTCCGTACTACTTACTTAAGTGTGAAAAAGATCTTACTGCTTCCTCTCCTAGAACACATGCCAAGGGTAAACCACTTGGTCAAAGCTACAGATACAAGGCTTCTTTTCCCACATGCTGAAATGTGAGGGTGGATGCTGCTCCTTGATGAAAGGAATCTGAGCTTCATGCCTTTTCAGACACATGTAGCCGTCTCTTGGCTTTAGGAAGAATGATCTAAGCAGAGAAATAAGTAAAAAGAGATTAAGCAGCAGAAGATTTGAGAGCACAAGCTAATATTCACTCTGTATAACTGTGGTATAACTGAGTTTCTTTGAAATTATATGATATGTTTGCCAGCTATGTAAATACAGATTCAATTCATATTGTTCACTGTTAATCCTGCATCAAACAGACATGCCAAAACTAACACAAGTTAAACACTTGGAACATCCTAACACTGCATTCATCAAACCTTTACAGAAGGCAAAATACTCAATGCAAGGAGAAAGTAAGTGTCGATCTCTCAAAAAATCTGTAGAAATTTGGCAAATACATGACAAAAAGTTTTCCTTATGATCAGACACTAAAAATGCATCTTTCAACAAATTTTCCATAAATCTTTAATCTGTATTATTTTTTTCTGTTATTCTTCAAAGCAGTAGTTCTAACAATTACTAAATACAAAGTTAGATATCTTCTTTACCAAAAAATCCATTTGTTTACATAGCTTGTGGTTTCCTGTCGTAACTGGGAATTTGGTTCAACCTGGAAGAAACCTTCCAGTCCATAAAATTGAACTGAAATTGGGCTGCACTGGTCATTGATGGTAGAGAACCAGGCAGACTTTTTGTGTTAGTTAACTATTCATGATGATGATATGCAGCCATCTGCAGACCAGTGTACAATGTAAGTTTTACTGTGACTAATCAATTACAAGGAAATTCTGTTTTTCTGTGACCTTTTATTTTCACATTTAAAGAAGAGGTAAAATTTAACCTATTTAATTTAATTTAATTCGATTCAATTTTATTCTATTAATTAAATTTAATATTTTTTTTCCCTTTCTGGCAAAGAAGACAATTTAACAGAGGTGTCCTACATTTTGGGTGAGTTTGCAAACCACAGAGCTTATACTTACAGAGCTGTGCCTCCTGCCAAAGAGTCAGCTCTGAGTCTCCATCCACCCTACAGCAGGGCAGTGGACACAGTCCATGGCTAAGAGATGGCTTTGCCACTGCTTTGCATATGCTACAGAGCTTAGGAAGATCATGACACCACCAGTGGCTAATTCTTTCCTTGCGTGGTGTAGGGAGCACTGACTCAGAACAACAAGAGGGGCTGCATACCACAGTACCCAGGCACAGGTTCTGGGTGCAAGAAAAAAAAAACAGGCGAGACAAAAGGCTGTGGAAAGGCTGGCTGGTGGTGGCCACTGCTGCTAGAAGGTGAGTGAGGACAGAGGGGAGAAACTCTGGCCAAGCATGAAGTCGAGGGAGCTCCTAGGAAAGGGCATCCCATGAGGATTTTGTTCCCATCTTCCAAGAAGAGAGAAATCCAGATCACCAGATCTCTCCAGCTTTCTCTGCTATTTCCCTTCTTGTGGCTAAAGATTTCCCTCTCCATCTTGAACTGACAAAATTCAGTTTTGTTTATGCTGCTGAGAAGGCTTAAGTTGGCTATGAAAAGTCCAATTTTTTTTCCCAACAAAAATACAGTTTCAATAAAGTGGAATTACTTGGCTTTTTTCTTCATCTAAAAATCTCTCATAAAACTCAAGTGTCTTTAAAAAAGTTTTTTAAAGAAAATGAAGAAAATTGTTCTGTTGTCCTTGTGGGTTATTTTGTTTTGGTTTGGGTTTTTTGCCTTTTCTTTTTTTTCCCCAGAAATAATACCTCCTCTTTGGCTGGCCTGAAGCTGTTCAATCCTCTCTACAGACCACAGTCCATCTGACACTGTGTTACATAAACTGCAGACCATGGAGGGAAGAGGCACAAAAAGGGAATAAATATTTCTCTGCGATAGTTTTCAGCACACGTTCACAGTTATCTTCTTTATATTCTTGCTTTACTGGAAAAACCTTTTTGGGAGGTGGGGCATTTGTCAAAGAATAAGAAAGGCCAGACAGTCATATATATCCCAAGCAGTTGGACCAGATTGTATGTAAATTAGTTATACAGTGAAGTAATAACCTTTTCAAATGGCTGATAATAACACTTAAAAATTCTTGGAACAGCCCTGCTGGCTGAAGAGAAGTAAATCAAACTGAAAAACAGAAGAAAACCAGCATGACAAATAGAGTCCAGTCTATCACATTCTTTCCTCAGGAAAATTCTCCCATTAATGCAAATGTAGGTATAATATCATATTGAAAACCTCCAGAAGGGCAAAAAGTAAATAAAGGACAAACTGTACCAGGAAAATATGACGGGCTGATTTGACAGCATTACAGAAATAGTCAGATTAAGAAAACATTCCATTTGAGGGACCATTACTTAGAAGTGATCTGATTCATAGCTTGTTTTTGTTTTGTTTTTCTTTCATAGCATTTAGGTCAAAAGGGATCACTGGAAAATCCAAGCCATCCTCCTGTTTGCAAAGAGACTTTACATTTCACCCAAAAGCTTAAGCGTAAAACCCCTTGCAGTTGTTATTGTTGTTGTTTTTTTGTTGCATTCCCTATGTTTGGCTGACGTGTTCAGCATTGCATTCAGTCTTTAGCTGTGATCCCCCCTGTGAGTTCATCTCAATGGTTTGTCATTTTAACTCAAAAATATCTTCACCATTTTTTTTACTTTGACTTTGACTGATGACATGATATAATTAGATTTTTACTAAGTCACTTACTAAAGTAATTAATACTGGAATAATTTTCTTTCGAAATGGCTTAGAGAATCATGATTAGAGTTATTGATAAAATCCGAGATTTTGATGTTTGTTAGGAAAGACTTCTTTCTGCCTTCCAAGTGATTTTTTTTCTTTCCAAAAAAATCATCTTGAATATTGTGCAACTTCTCCTTCTGTTTTCACATGCTGTTCTGAATCTTCAACTCAGGCTACATTTCAGCAGGTTTCACAAGCGATTTGCAAAGCACAGTCCGAGGCAATACCTTTGGTCTATCCTGTATTTGGACCAGAATTTATGAAAAAGTGGAGGAGAGGAAGGGGTGGAAGGTGAGATGCCCAAATACGTAAGCAGTCTCCTGGCATTTGTGAGATGGTTTGAAGTAATTGTTGTACTTTATTCAGCTGACAGACCGGGAATCATGCATCTTATAGTTCACACTTGCCTGCTCTAATGCATTTATAAAGCAGCTGCCTTGTTTCTGTCTTTTGGAGCTGTTTCAGTATCCAAATATTATGAAGTAAGCACTGATGCTGAGGCTTGATCTTAACTCTCCCAGTCGGCAGAGAAATGCATCAGCTGAGTGCACCTCCTGTCAGCACCTTGTTCCTCCTTTTTTATGGCAAAAAATAATCTAAGAGTACTGTCACGGTTTGACTCAGGATCGAAACATAAACGAGAGACAAACAATGCTCTTGATCCCCTCCCCCTCCCACCCAGGTAGGGAAGGAGAGAGAGAATTAGGAGAGAGACTTGGCTGGATTGAAAACTAAATTAGACAGCTTTAATTATATGTACAATTATATACAAGTATCTTCAGGAATGTGCAAAAGCCTCTTGTCTCCCCCCACCCCCAGCAGCTCCCCCGGCACTCTCCTGAGCTGTGAGCAGTCCCGAAATGTCTCAGCCCGCAGGCAGGAGATAAGGCAGAGCAGACAGGGGTGGGTTATGAGGGTTAGGAGGTCAGAGCCTGGGGTCAACGGTGATGGATGGATGGAGTCCTCCCCGGACGCCGGCCATGGATGGAAGAGAAGGGAAGAAGAAGCAGGAAGGAAGTTGTCTTCTGTGATCTCTGACCTTCCTCGGAGCTTACGTAGCTATATGGAATGGAATACCTTTGGTCAGTTCTGCTGTCTGTCTAGTCCAGCTCCCCTACGGGGGGGTCACAGATACAATTCTCCTGCCCCAGTAGCCTCTGTAGCAGCAGAGCTGAGAAGCGACCTTGGAGTCTCAGCAGTAACATAAACATTCCAGTGTTATCAGTCCACTAGCTGGAACACTTGCTGCTAGTTAAAAGAGAGCTTACTGAAGGAAAAAAATCAGTAAAAGGAAAATTAGCTTCATCCTGGCTCAAACCAGGACAAGTACAGATGTATCATCACACACAAATTATTTCACCTTAGTGAGATATCCCCATGTCAGAATGTGGTGTTGGAGCTTCTCAACTGTAAGCAAAAAAGCAGTAGTTTAAATGAAAAAGGAGATGAGATAGACTCAAAATTTCATCTCACAGTTAAGAAAACAAGGCAGCCCTGAAATGACCTTGCAGTCAACTAGGAAGTGGTAATCTCTCAAACTGTCACAACTCGAGCACATTTGGTTACATGTCTATGCACCAGGTTTCATCCTTCTAAAAAAATTAAATCTTATAAAAGTGTAAAGGTTTTATAGAAGAGTGAATTTGATTTCACTTAGATTTGCCATACAATTGTTTCTCTATTTAATTGCATTTTCCTTGAAATTATTTTATTTGTGCAAAATGACTAGCAAACAGCATATGCAAACATAATTAAAAACCTTGCTTTAAAATTTTTCTACTTGATTTGTCACTTTATAATGAAGGCATAGTCTTGGAAAGTGCTTGGCCCACATAAAACTGTGAACTACAGGCACCTGATTCAAATTTAGATTGAGTAAGATTTAATCAGTAACTGCTTAATTCTTTGTAGCAGCAAATATTTTTCTCAATCATTGCTTCCTGACAGAAATGTCAGGTGCTATAATGAACAATGAGATATTTCTTCTCTCTCTCTACGCCTCCCCCAGGTACTCCCCCCAGGCTGAACACAAATGTTGGCTCCAAATATTACTACACTGTTTTAAGGGGGAAAAAAGGTAATTTTGGATTGAAACGTTATTACCAAAGCCAACCCCACTGGCAGTTCAATCTTCTTTCTAAAGGAAATGTTCTAGCTCATGTCAGAGTTTCCATGTTTTCGCACATTGTGACAGAAGGTATGAAGGTTTCGTTTGTGCTTGGTTTACTGTATGTGTACCATATGTTCTGATTTACTAAAGATGTGTTCCTGAGCAAGGCAGGAGGTGGCCTTATCCCATCTGTCATGTTCTGGGTCAGGGAGAAACATCTGGCAGGAGGGGAGATTGCACCTTCCCGGGGAGCAGCCCAGCGTTATCATGTGGAGAGAAGCCATGGGCTCAGCAAGCAGGGAGGTGGCAACGTGCATCAGGACTGGGAGGCTCCTGGGTCATGAGCAGGATGCAGGCCAACAGCCAGCCTTTGGAGGTGCTTGGAAAAAATCACCTTGCACCTCAGACAGGACAACATGAACGCTGACAGAAGTCAGGAAGGTGCTGAAAGTTGTTGGGCTGAGAACAAGTCTGGGTTGAAGGGCTGGTCCTCAGCAGTGGAGTGCAGAGAGGGGAGACTGGTTTCCTAACCTTCTTACTTGCCTAGGAGAGCTGAGTTTTCTCTGTTTCAAATGTATGAGTTAGAAAGTAGTAGGGCTTTAAAGTAATTTTGATTGTTTTACATTGGTCATTATGAAGAAAAATTGTGTAGGGTCAGCCTTAAAGCTCTGTCAGACACATACGTAGCCTATATTCCATGTAACCTACAGGGCTTTAAAAGAACTTCCTTTAAAATAATTCCCTGAGATAATCCTTACTGAATATAACATAGGAGAAACTTTTCCAGGGTGAAGTTCCTGCTGAAACTTAACACGCCTAACTAGTTCTAACACTTAGTAACACTTTTTTTTTTTTTTTTTAACAAATAACCACAGGGTAGTAGGTTCTTGTGTTAAGCATATGGTCAGATTAGGTGATGGTAACAGTCCTTTCTCAAATACTGAGTCTGACATCTTGGAGCTTTGCAGCTATACGAGGTGTGAACTTGTCTGAAACCTCCATTTAAAACAAGCAGAACATAAAAAAAGAAAATGGCCTGCAAACATTTTTTTGCTCTTTGCTTTTTAAACAATTCCTTCCCTATTAGTAGCTAATGGCAGAAGGTCTTAAGGACCTAACAACTGGATTTAACTCTGAAGTTAGCCCTTTATTGAACAGGGATAGATAAGGTGACTTGCAGAAGTCCAGTCCAACCTACACTATTTTCTGATCCTATAACTCAAATTGTCATCTCATCCAGTGAATTTACTTACCTAAATTTCATAGAATTTAAAGGGAAAAAAAAGCCATCTTTTACCCAAAAATAAGAATTTACCTCTGCAAAGCTGTAGCATGCTGAGTTGTTTCTGACAACTGCGATGATAATTTTTCCTTATTAGAACTCCAGTTAATGTCTGTTACCTAAAATAGTCAAAGATTAAAGTAATCATAAAAGTCTTTAGGTTGGTAACATATTTATTCTGATGCTCTTTTCTTTTGTCAGTACAAATTTGCCACAAAAATAAGATGTCCAGATACATATCTATGCTGTTGTGTGCTAATTACAGAAAGGGAAACTCAAGAGATTGTCTGAGCTATACTGTTTCAACCAGTTAGAAGCTTTTATATTATTCTGCCAAACCTTTTAGCATTGTTTTGGTTTGAGCAAGCTCTTTGCTGACTGAAGGCAGGATCAGCAAACCAGACTATTCCCTTCTCATAATATTTCCTCTATTTGGCTTTCAGTATAGGCTAATATATCACGGAAGTCAAGCCTCTCGTTTTCCTTTCTCTCACTTTTCTGCTTACTGTCGCTTCTATCGCCCTCTTTTCGGATCTCTCTCTTTGTTTTTTTCCAGTTTTCTTCACAGCCGACACCTGAGGACCCCGTCTGTGCACCCACACTCCCCCCTTCAGCTGGGAGACTGTGAGAGTGGTCAGGGGAGGAGGGAGGGGGTCAGGTGTTGCACATCCCTTTGCAAATATATATTCCCTTGTCACCAATACTTAGATTAAATCTGTTTCACTTTTCAACCCAGAAAGCCTCTCTTTTATCACTTTTCTCCCTCTTTCCCTACCTTGGGGGAGGAGGGGGGGGAGGGGTGAATCGAGACACTGCCAACTCGGTGCCAAACCAACACAAGCATTTAGGAAGTAAGATGCATAATATGTGTTACATCTCTCCCGTAGCAGAGAAGTTTCTTCTGCTGATTCATTTCCATTATCTAGATTGCTAAATCTCTCATCATTGTTGATTGGAAAATCTCCATATTTTTCTATGTACCAGCAGAAAACATATATAAAACACTGAAGAAAAACCTTTTCATTTCAGTAGGTGCCAGTTTTTCACCAGATGTCTGAAAATATACTATACTGTGTGGGGGATATTAGACCATTTAGTATGTGCCATTGCACTGTTCCCTTCACTTATGACACATGCCAGACTCTTCTTTCAGGTCCTTTCTGCATCTGGTCCATTTTTGCCATAAACAATTTATAAAAACTTTTCCCCAAATTTTCAAAGTTTTTTGTCCAGAGATTATCTCTAAATTCTCCTTAAATATTTCCTTTGCATCTCTATTAATTCTTTCAATTTCAAATTATAATAAAATGCACACTAGGGTTACATTCAGCAGCAACAGCAGTAACATCCTTGTTCTGGGTGATTTCCCTAAGGCTACCATTCCAAAATGAATTTTGGACTTTGCCATTTAAGAAAAGTTCTTTGAGCATCAAATATATTATTCTGGAATGTGGCCAGGAGAAAATAATCACTGGTTTCTTTGAAAAGCAGATCCAAGTTACTTTTAACAAGCTGATTTTAAAAGGAAACATTAAGTAGATCTGCTTGTAACCCATTTTTGTCACATCCAACTTCCAAAAGAGCTTGCTAGCTACACTTCTTCAAATCAAGTCTGTCTGAAAGATTACAGCAAGGTAAAATGTGCAAGATTAAATGGATAACACCTCAGTGAACATTCAAGACCAAATTAGGAACGGTTTAAAGGCACCAGTTTCATAAAGGTCACTGAGGTTCCAGTAATGAGCTTTACAAAACTGCTGAGATTAATAAAATTTGCCAGACCTCCAGCTAGACTCCTGCTTTCCAAACTACCTACAAAACACCCACACATTACTGGAGAGCAACACCTCGGAATAGTTCCACATGTGTCTCTGGGTAGCAGCTTGGACTTCATAAATCTCTTGTTTCAGCTGTTTCAGCACTCTTACTGAAGACCTTAGCTGATCAGAGGAATATGCATGTTCTCTAACCTAAGCACATAATATCTTCAGCAGTTTAATGATCCCCAGTTTGTCCTACTACAAGAAACTGTGTCTTCCATTTCAGGCAGGGCTAGTCTGGGACTCTTCTGTTTCACAGCCTTAAATCAAGATGAGTATGAGAAGCAAAACATGAAGGTCTTACTCTTAGCCTACTGCAGTCTGCATCCTCTGCCTTTGCTCGGCACATAGGGCCCCTCATCCCAGTTGTGTCACAGATGAACTTGCCTGTTGGGTCACTTCAGTGGACAGCTTCTATCTTTTAGTATAAATTATATGTTGTGATATATAGCTGCAGCTGTAAGTTTCCTTTGCAATGTGATAAACACTTTGTCACAGTAATAATTATCCTGTAAATCCATAATGAATTAACTTTTCTTTCCATGAACATTGTGATGTCCCTAAAGACATGTTGTTAGTATAAAATTCTCTACAGATTTATTTTTTTTAAAAGAACATGTAGGGTTTCCTTTGAATTGTTTTGTGGCATCAGTAATATGTCTGCTGTTTCCTTCTTCATGTTAAGCAAGTGATCAAAACTCTTATCAAAAGGTCTGAAAGTAATTGCACGTATTACTATTTGTGCTGCTTTGATCAAAGATCAAATCAGTGAGCTAGCATTGAAATAATTTGATTACAGTTTCTCGAGATAAGTGATAGAAATGGGAGCACAATTGAAAAAAACAATGGAAGACAAAAATGAAAATTAACTTCATTATCAGAATACTTACATACCTGAAAGTATATTAACCACTGTAAATGCTCATCACCTTATGGAATAAATAACATCGCCATCCTCTCTTGCACCCATGATGCAAGTTGTCATTTTGAGGGCAGTTATTCAGGTAGATATAAAAAAACTTTGGAACTTAACTGATGAATCTGAGACTACAATATTAAAGAATATCCTCTATAACTTTTACTCTGCCTTTTGTGACACACATGGCTTCTGTTCTCATTAGTACATGAGATTATCTTGTCTCTCAATTTACCCTCATTGACAACCCAAATAAACAGAAGAGAAAGTAAGAGAAAAGTGACCTGCCTGAAATCACACAGGAACACTGTAAAAACTGGAAAGCAAAACTTTAAGTCTACAACTGTTAAGCAGAAAAAAAATTAAAAAATCACATATAATCTAAATCCAGCCATATTTTAATTATTATCATGTTATCATAGAGAAAGAAAAGGCAGTGCAGAAATAAAACACAGGTTTAATAGACTAAATGCAAAAGACTGTGTTTGAAGAATGTGTTTAAACCATATTAACAATGTATTGATTTTCAAATTAAAAAAGCAGATGTCAGTATGGTTTCTTTCTTCTTAGTGTATGTCAAATGTATACTAGGCTAAGTCACATTCTTGGCCTTTTTGCACCTGCAGACAAAACACGAAAACCCTCTGCAAAAAAAACTGAATAAAAGTTATTTTCATCTTGCATGGTAAGAAGTCACTTACTGCTGGGTAGAGTAGGAAGATAACCAATTCAATGTGAACTATTTTAAAATAAAAACAATTTCCTTTAAATTCTCCATTTAGTCAACATTAAAGTAAATTGGTACATGAGGTATGTGATGATGGGAGCAAAATTTGTTATGAAAATCAGGGATAATAAATGCAATGTACAGAGAGAAAAACAACAAAATAAACTTTAAATAACTAAACCAGCTACCTACATGCACACACAGACACACATATGCATATCTGGTGATAGGCTCTAAGTTAGAGATTGCTATTCAGGAAAAAGATTTTGGAGTTATAATTCATATTTCTGTGAATAGTCCAGTAGTGGCCATGGAAGCAGTCCACATAGTAGGAACTACAGGGTAAGGCACAGAGTGACAATGAGTCCCCAGTTCAGCCCTGTCTTGACTACAGGGTACTGTTCTCTTCTCCACCTCTCAAAAATACTGAGGCAGAACTGAAAAGGATTCAGAGTAAGGAGAAGAGGGTGACAAAGAGCCTGGAAAGGTGCCAGGAAAGGAGTGATTCAATAAGGTAGGTCTCTTCAGCCAGGAAAAGAGACAGATGGGACAAGGATATGAGAGAGGTCTGTGAAACCTCAGAGCATGGAAAGCATGAAGAGACAACAGTTGTTCATTGTTTTTCTTAATATGGGAACTAAAAACCATCAAATCAGATTATCAGCTGTCAAGGTGCAAAATGGACAACAGCAACTATCAAAATGATGGAATTTATTTCCTGAAGGCAATGGGGACATAAAAAAACCTCATTGCTTCAAAATGTAAGTACACTGCTTCATACATGGAATAAATCTCTCAAAGGCAAGCTGGAGGCCTTCTAAACCCAAAAGACAATTTCAGGATTATTAATTATAGATCTGGAGAATCATAGCTGACTGCAAGTTAGCATATTTTGGGGAAAATAATTTTTGACCCTTTGCTACCTAGCTATTGTTGTTGGTCATGGTATCAATCAGGATGGACAACCATTCTTGTGGAAAGTATGACTAGTTGTATCAGTCTATTTGAATCAGGAATTTTGAACAATTTGCTCAAAATTACATCTAGATTGGACAATATTCAGAAAGATATAAAGAAGGCCATTAGCCCATTTCTCATCAGTCTTTTGTTGGAATTCTGTGATCTTTTTTCTTACCCTGTCAAAGATAGAAGTTCAAAACCACATGACATTCCAACAAAATAAAAGATCAAACTATTTTAAATACTCAGACTTTCATTATTCTCTTTAATATTTCTGCTGTGTTTATCATCACCTATGCTCACTCCTTCTGATTTGATATCCCTTTCTGAAGATCTTGAAATAGGAATTAACTTCTGCCACTTTGAAAGATTTTGTAGCAGAAAGTCACTTGCCTTGTAACCCTTTTTAAGTTATGTGAACATATGCCAGGTAGAATAAAAATAATCAGTTTCACATTGTTTGTTTCAGTTTGCTTCTCATTATTATTATGAGAATAAAGTTTGGCAGCAGAATGAGGACCTCTTGCTTCTTTTTTTGTATGGTGTAATGAGATAAATAAAACCCTGGTGAAAGGGAAAGATGTTTTAATACTTTTGAAACTAAGAACTCTGCACTCGTGCCAGTATTTCCTGAGCCCAAAGATGCATACAAGTTTGGATAATGAAACCACTAAAAAAATAGCTCAGAATGGATTGAATCAGTCTCAAACTCAGCCAAAAGAAACTGACTAGCTTTAATGATTTTTACCAAATAATGGGCAAAAGGATCGTAGAGAAAGTCCTTCAGACAGAGAAGAGAGGGCAAGCGTTATTACTAGGGTCCCATGTTCTCTCCCTTAGCATGCAAAAACTTCCAATGCCAGATGTCTTGCACACGGAGGAGGGGCCTATGACTTGGGGAATCTGTTTGCTTTTCCATTTAAGTAGAATACTTTTTCAGAATTGTAAATTCAGAGAGTAGCAACACAGCTTGGCTAGGAAACTTCATGCTTGCTTGACTTTCTCTGGAAACACTTATGCTGTGCTTCTGAAAAAAACCCCACGTATTTGGCCTACTGATGGACTTGGGCTGAGGCTGAAAGCACCCGTGGGGTTGATTTGTGGGCTGCACAGCAGAGCAACTGCCCCTTCTTACATTTCTTTGTGGCACTCCAATAAATCCGCCTCTCCCAGTGTCTGATGCTACTCAGAGGCCACAGAATGGTTATATGATAGAAGGCCCTTGAGTACACTTAATTTTTTAAAAAGAGGGTGGTTTTTTTTACTATTTGGGACTCTTCAAGGACAAAAGAAATTGCGAGCTCTTCAGAAACACTCCCTATGTCCTGAAGAGTTATTTGGGGGGAGAAAAAAAAAAGAAAAAAGTCAGTCTCTCTCCTATCAATTGACACTACATTTCCAATTCTTTTAAAGAGATACAGCAGTAATATAATTCTGTGACATCAGAAGCTGAAAAAATTACTTTATTCTTTCTGTAAATTGTGTATTTGAATTCTAAAAGGCTCCCACAAGAATCTACCACCTAATTAAGTTTAAGGAACAATATTTCACAATTGCTATTTATTCTGGCTGTTCCAAGTTGTTTTGGAGAGTGAAGATTTCCATCAAAGTAGCCAGAATATGTCTGATTTGTAAGATTAAACTGTTAAAGTCGGTTATCTCAGAGCATTATAATGACAGTAATAAAAATGATCTTACACAGAAAGATCATTATGGTTGTCCATTATGCAGCACTTGTTCCATAAATGTAGCTTTAAGAATGTGCTTGTTATGCTCACTTAAGCAAGCTTTAAAGTTTCTTAGCAGAGTACTCTTGCCATTTTAGAGAAATTTATGTTGTTGAAGATCCAGTCTTCTTCATCAGTTTTACCAGTTTTAAGGGGAAACGATTTCAAGGATGTATAACAAGCTTAAATAATGAGCTTAATTCAAATATTCTGGAGACAAACGTCAATGTTACAATACAGGAAAATAAGACAATTGAAATATGTATCTAATTCTTACTCCTCCTTCTAGTTGGTCTTCCTTTCACATTACTCACATATTGCAACATTACTCAAAGATGCTTGTCAGAGTCTAAAGTGATGAGAAGGCAAATAAAAACTGCATTTCATTAACAGTTTGTAACTGCTGGAGACATTATGCCCATACTTTCTAAGAGAACCAGACTTAACACACTGTCACACCTGCTGCATATATAGAAAGATGAGATTGTCCTCCATTTCCAAAATAAAATGTCCCTAAAGCTTTGCCTGTACTTTTTACTGGAGTTCTGGGGTGTTGTTACTGATAGTGGCATTGTCTATATAGAATAAAGAGGACAACATCTGGATGAGTATGAAAGTGCCACTTTCTTACTGTCAGAATTTGATTGACACTAGGCTCTGCAGGAGGATCTGCCTCACCCAGCACATCAGTCCCATCTCCTACCCTCTGATCATCAAGGTGTTCCTGAAAGCACAGAAGTATCTTAATTGACTCCTTTAGTTGCACCTGAGCCAAAGCCTTTGCACAGCTGCTTTGCTTTTTTTCTGGGTACCCAGTTTTACAACAGGGATTATCATGTTGCTATTTGAAGAGCAACCAGCAAGGGGCATCGGTAGCAAGAAAACAAAGGGTTTTAAACAGGCTGTAAGGGGAAGTTATAGCTACTATCTACTTAGGAGAAAGTTCTAGTATTGACTATGTGGTGCTAAATCAGGCTCAAAATATGAAATACCACCCGAGTTGAAATTTGGCTTTAAAAGCTACTGGTTTCTTATCAAGGCATTTCTGAATCCAGCTGTGCTCTTTCTGGTTGTTGATTAAAACACTGTGCTGTGAGCATGGTCCCTAAAGCAGTGCTTGCCTCTGTGCTGCCTGGGGTGATGTGTCCAGCCCATCAGCTATCTCCCATATGCACTGAGGCCCCGTGGCTCTTCCTGTCCGCCTACAGATACCCTCCTTTTCACACCTCTTCTTCTTCAAAGTCTCTCTAGAAGACACAGGAATTCTGTGTGTGAGGGGAGGCTGGAGATGCAAACATCCTCCAGCCTTTTTGTATGCACAAGGGGAGCACCAGCTTTATTCATATTTCACTGAGTATTATGATAGGAAGCCATCCAGCTGCAGGCCTTATATGTAGCTAGTGAGAGTGTACATTTTGGTAACAGATATCAAAGAACAATGGTTACAGGTAAGTAACTTTTTTCCATTTTATTTTTTCTATTTTTTTTCCAAAAAATTGCAATCAGCTCTAATCCAGATGAGATTCTATCCTGCACTTGCCTCAGGAAGAGTTGAAAAGCTGCCGTTCAACAAGTGTGACTGCAAGTGAAAACACCTGCTGGCAAACTAGGTTTATAATTATTCAGTCAGTGTAAGTTCCATGGAAAATTTCTGTTTAACATATTAATTTAATAAAACAGCTTCGCTACTTCACAGGAAACTAAATATACAGACCAGATTGAAATAGGAAGACAATGTATCCTACTGAACTGTTATCTTAATTCTAAACAAATTAAATTCTATTTGTGGTGTGCCTCTCCAAGGAGTCAGGAGAAAATACTTTTTAGCATTTTGCAAGTCAGGACACTGAAAATAATTTTTGTAATTTAGCTTTATTTAAAAATAATTTGTAGGCTCTGCCACACAGTAGAAAATCCATATCTTTTTACTGGTGACGGTTTTGCCAAAAATCATAATCGAACAATTGGTTTAAAATCTACTTTTTTAATTACCGCTTGTTGAAAAAAATCTCAGTTGCAACAGGGTGCTCGTCATGTTCATCTACATAATGTGCAGAATGCCTTTCAGCTTAGACCATTTATATTTCAGAGCTAAGCCACAGAAACAAAATGCAAACCGGTTTTTAGGCCTTTTTATGGATGCACTAAGGTCTTTTTAGAAATAGACATGAGCATTTTAAAATCAGTGTCTCTTTTTTTTTTTTTTTTTTACCTGAAGTGATGAGAAGACATGTTTTAACTGATATGATGCAGTTACTTAATTTGCCTAGAAGTAATCTCTAGGATAAATTGCTTCACTTACTTCCAAGGCATATAACTGCATTATAGATTATTGTCTATGCTTCACAAAATAATGTAGGCAGTTTTTAATATGTGTAGCATGTGTAACAGTGTAAGGATTTTGCCACTAGCTCTTCTGTGCTATTTAGAAGCTATAAAGGAATAGAAAGAAAACCGTGCATTTTTGTTTCACTATTTTCAATGAGAAGAAAAAAGCACTTGCTTCATATAGAGAGATAAACAAAAGCAGATTTTTAGAAAATGAAAATAAAAATCTGTACAAAATGAAAACAGTATTCTGCATAAGCTATAAAATATTTCTTAAGTGGATAAGACTTCAACATAAAAATTGGCTATCTGCTCTCTTTCCACCTGCTGATGTTTGTCTGTGTACATCAGTTACTTTCTGGTGCCTTTGGGGTTTAAGAATAGCTCACTTGTACTGACAATCTTTTAAGCAAAGCATTCAAAGAGCCATTTAAACCTCTCCAGATTGTATTCTCTCTTTGTCTCATGCTTAGAACAAGTGCTTGACTTCTAACAAACTTACTATCTCTGGTAGTAACTGAGGTATAGCCCTTGTCTCCCTTCATTCCCAGTGCATGGATTCTTGTAGTTTTTTATGCTGCTGAAAAAAAAGTGACATAGATGCAAGCATAGTCAACATAGAGGATTTTCTCTAAGTTCACTGCCAGTTTAAGATCTTAATTTAAAGCTATCAAAACAATATGAGGCTTTTTAGATTTAAAGCCTTCAGTACTTGCAACCCATTATGTAGCCTCTGTAGCATGTCTAGTTTGAGAAATGTGGTCCCAAGAACTCCAGACAATGACATCAACCCTGTGCCTCCCTCTGTTGTTCCTGGCTGGGCTTCAGCAGGCAGAACAGTAGTAAGCTTTTAATCTATACACAACTTAGTGAAGATCACTGAATTTTCACTCCATTAGCCCGTCATGCCAAAGTAAAGACCTTTTGTTCTGCTCAGCCACGTGAACTTAGTCCAGGTTTAGGTACTTAGAGGACATACATAGACTCAGTTCTAGCCTGTTGTACTATTTGTTAGAGTCTCTACATTGATGCTTAGAGACCCATTAAATATTTGTCTCATCACACAACAACTGGATTTACACTTTCCTTGTTTATAAGCACTTGAAAACTACTGTCAACAGCTTCAGAAGTCCCTTCGTGACTCTGATGGAATTAACTTGTTTTAGTTACTCCAGGCCAAGTGCATGTTGTAAGCACACTCATATAATTTCTCAATCCTATCCTGAATTGCAGGCTGCCTTCTCTATGATACTCAGACTGACTAAGGAACAGGGATTTTTGATCTGGTTACTGGATTTGATTCTTCTGATACTAGCATAGTGAGACTGAAAAAAACCTCCACAGCATTCAACATCTGAATTACAGGCAATGCATGCTTCTAAGATCATTAAAAGAGTGATTTGGTATGAAGTTATAGTCTATGAACTGAATGCTTTAGGAAAGCCCTACTCCCCTCTAGCTTACCCTACCCCCATGATGCTCCCTCCTAACTTCTGCCATTCATATGGTGTCTTCCTGGCCACCCTCAGAAAGAAGTGTTATTTCTATGCAAGTTTAATGAGAAGCCTATCACTCTATGTGGCAGCTTCAGAAAGAGTGTAACTCTAGCTCTGATGCCTCCCAAAGCTACTGAAGGACAAAGAAAATACCTGTTATGCACAGCCTCTCCATAAACATCTTCATGAATCAGAATTAAAATGTTCTCTCAATGTCTGGTGTGTCAGCTAAAAAACCCTTGAGCCATCTGCCCTGCCTGCTAACCCCAGTCATTTCTCCTCTCCTACTTCTCTCAGGGAGGCTGTGGTTCCCCACCCCTGCTACCTTTAACACTCTGGAAAAACAACCAGCCTGAGGCTGTGGGAGCCCTTTGAAGAGTGAGATATGATCTTAGACTATAGTTAGGATGGAGCAAGATCACAGAAGAGCCAATCCAGACCACAGCCTGGCTTGCATACCCATGTTACAAAAAATGAGTGTTAACAGAGGGAAGGGATGAATTCATCAGAGATGCTGCAGTGTCTTTGCAAGCCAATAAAATCTCAAACCCACTTAAATTTGAGTGATTTTTGGTTCAGCCTGGAGAAAAGAAGGCTCTGGGGAGACCTTACAGCAGCCTTCCAGTATCTGAAGGGTTCATACAAGAAAGCTGGGGAGGGACGTTTTATAAGGGCATGTAGTGATAGGACAAGGGGGAACAGTTTCAAGCTGAAAGAGGGTAGATTTAGATTAGACATTAGGAAGCAATTCTTTACTGTGAGGGTGGTGAGAGACTGGAACAGGTTGCCCAGAGAAGTTGTGGGTGCCTCATCCCTGTTCCTTGCCAGGTTGGACGGGACTTGGAGCAACCTGATCTAGTAGGAGGTGTCCCTGCCTATGCAGGGGAGTTAAGACTAGACGATCTTTAAGGTCCCTTTCAACACAAACCATTCTATGATTTTATTATTTATTATTTTGTTATTTTGTTCATAGCAGGCTCTCCATGTTGTCCTTATATATACTAACTCCTCAGTGACACACTGAGGTACCATGCATAGCCCACAGCTTACACTCATGTCACACAAATACTGCTACTGTTGTTATTTTCAACCTCAAAAAGGAAATCCTCTGCCAAAAACCATGGCAAGAACAGAAAGTACTGTTACTATAAACACTCATGAAAGGGCATAACATGCTGTTGCCCACAATATCCCTGGCAGCCAGATATCTGTTTGGATGAGTGCTTTCAAAAATATCATTTTTCCATAGTTTAAGTAAAACTGTTCTCTTAGGCTTATGGAGTGGTAGGAGAGGGTTGAGTTTTGCAGCCAGCATTGCGAACAGGTCATAAGCAATATTAGGCCAAGTCTGTTGTCTGTTCATCTGGCAAACTCTTTTATTCACCACCACTTCTTGCTGTACACTACTGGAGCTGAAATAGAAAAGGGAGGCAGCATGGCAAATGGTCTTTTAAGTCTTCATTAAAAAGATTTCATAGATGAGCTAGTACTTCAGCATACCTTTCACCCTCTGCAATCTGTTTCTAGATTATATTTAGAAGCAGAAGTCATGAGGGCAATTTAAACATAAAGGCCAAATACTGATCTCAGCTGCATGAAAAAATAACTATAGAGGCATCTGCCCATATCGTAGGCCTGATGGTTTTACTACCAAACGGCCAACTGCTGAAATCATTACAGATTGCTGATTTAGTGCTAGATGAGAAAAATTCACATTTAGTGGATATTTCTTCATGGTAAGGATATTTGTACTGTCTGTTTCCTCACTGTCCTTCATCATCATAATATATGTATATAATAAAAACATAGAACTGAGCTTTACAGTATCTTAATGCTATTGTCCCCTATTTGGGGAATAAGGATGCAAAGAAATTGAGTAACATGACATTTCTATCATAAGGTGTATGTGGCGGAATTGGGAAACCATCCTGTGTGTAGTGTTGTAGAGTCCCGAAAAGAATAATTGTCTCAAAACAGCCGCCCTGACCAACTGGACATTGTGCTTGGGTGGGGGCCTCATTCGATAACCACCTGGACCCTGTTCTTGCAAGGAGAGCCCCTTTTGTGGTAACCACCCTGATAAAGTGGACACTGTCCTTGAAAGAGGAGCCCCTCTTTGGCAGCCACCCTGATAAATGGGTCACTGTCCTTGCTTGATAAGGAGCAGTGGCCGGCAAGAGGAGCCTCATGGAGGCACAGTGACATCTTGCAAAAGACCACTGTCCCATTTCAACCTGGATGGGGGGGGCCAAGTGATCACCTGGACCCCGTGCCTCACCTACTCATTTCCAGAACAATCCCAAATCCAACACTGAGTCTGTGCAAAGCAGGCTGAGCCTCACCAGGAGAGGCGGGGCGAGGTTCTATAAAATAGGCAGACTCAAAATGCTCGGGGCACGCGCCCGCCATCCAGGACCACAATGTCATGCCGAGATCATCGCTGGATCCAAGGGTGGTGATATCTGTCCTATCCCCTCTTTCTTTATCTCTGTCTCTCTGTCTCTATGTCTCTCTCCCTCTCTGCCTCTCTCTTCATCACTCTCTTTCTTTCTTTCTAACCTTATTCTCGGCACACAGGGGTACCATCATTTCTAAATTAGCTAAGTTTTTCCTGTTGTAACCTGTTGTTTTGAGAGGACCATTTTGCTAAGTTCTGCTAGCTATAATCTGTTGCTTTGAGAGTCATATTGTTGTGAGTTTCCTTTGACAAGCTTTATAATCTTACTCAATTTTAAGTAAAGGTGTGTTTTGTGAAAGCCTCCTGGGTAATGGTCTTACTCCTAGAGTACCGTGCAGAGTATTCCCAAGCATAATCTTGCCAAATGTGTTGTTAAAAGAGATATTTATATTTAGTTTGGACCCCCAGCTCTGGCGAGTCATGACCACTTTGTGGGGTGTGATATTTATATTTAATTTTGGACCCCACCTCTGGGGAGCCGTGCCCACTTTGTGGGACGTGACAACTGTATACCAATCCACAGCCTTAATGACAAAACTCCTCTCTCAAAACCTAGTCCAGTGAAAATGACCATTAATGATACACAGAACCTAAATAAATTTTTTAACTGATCAGTTTCATGATGAAATAAGTCAGAGTGCTTACTTAGGACTATGCTATAACAGCTCTCTCCTCTGGGATTTAAGGATGCCTGTTTACAGCCCTTGCTCTTTAATTCAGTTTTCCCAATTAAGCTCGGTTTCTTTAAAGGGGCTGAGCCACTCACCACATATAAACTTGATGGTTCTGCCTGATCACCACATTCTGCCAGCTTTGGGCAGCAGCCAGTGAGAGTCAGGCACTCAAGTAGGTGTATGCTGAAACCCAGCATTCAGAGAGCCATGTCAGCCCCAGGATGAGTGAGAACAAAAGAACTGTTCCTAGAGTGCCAAAGATTCATAAAGCCATGTTACACCAGCTCTGTGGGTGTAATAGGAAAGAACTTTTCCTAGTATATATTCTGGTTTAGATTATTCAGGCATGGAAAGCATGCATAGTCAGCTGGATGAACACATTCCTAAATAATGCTACACATTTCTGATATTTCTGCCATGCACACTATCTGAAGAATGCAGAGATGCTTGCTTCTTCAGAATTGAATTGGAATCCCTATAGAAGGGAACATTTAGCTAAGTATAAATCAACTCCCAAGCTGGCTAAGGGGAAATGTGTCCTAAAATGTACTAGTACGTGTTTTGATTAGGAATGAAAGAACATTTTATTACTATGCCTATACAGACAATTCAAAACATATGCTCTGTACACAGTGTTTTGAGGCAAAGTTTCACCACTAAAGCAAACTTAATCTACACTTAATGATCTACTGAGGTGACTGACCAAAGAAAACCTTTATGGTTTTTGTCTTGTGTCTAAGGAATAAATGAATATGGAAACCTTTCTTTTGCTTGCAAGCAGAGATGACTGGCTGGTTGACTGATAGGATTAGGCTACTAATCTAAGATTTTTGCTCATGAATAAAACAAGATCTTGAAGTATTTATTTTCTGAGCATCCATGGATCCAATAAGGAATCATGTAAGTTGCGAGGGACCATGCTTCATAACGTGATTGGTCATTCATGTGATATATACCCAAAATATTTCTGGCCATAGAAATCAACCTGAAGTATCAGAACAACTTTGCTTTTGAAGAGTATATTTCTGAATTCCCACCTGAGAAATACAGATTTTGAGAACTCAGATCAGAACTGCAAATCATTTTTTGGTTAATTTATCCACAATTCAGAAAAAAAGAAAAGAAAAATGCTCTTTCTAAGTGGGAATTGTTAAAAAGTTCTTAAAAGTTTATTTTTCTGTTCTTAAAGTGTCAAAAGCCTATTTGCTAATCAATTTTACAGCTGATAGAGCTTAATCCAGTTAATAGCTGGGAGAATCGGCAAAGCAGAGAAGTCTAGAGATCTGTTAGTCTCTGTTATATATGAAATAATTGAGCATAGCAGGGAAGTGAGTGCTACCCTAAAGACACAGTTTACCAATTCACTTCTTTAGCTTCAGTGGAAGCTGGGTTAGTTCAAACTGATTGAGTTAAGAGAAATCAGAAAATTATAGGGCACTAATATTGCACTAATATTCCACTGAGGTTGTGGGGCAAGAAGTCTGGGTGTGGTCTCACAGCCAGTTCTGTGGCTGGCTGAAATTCTCACTTAAAATCATGGGAATTTGCTTCTTTACTCACTCTGTTGCTAATAGCCATTAGTTCAGGGATAATGTTAAGATAAAAAGGGCAAGGTATGTGCTTGACCTAATTACAGGGATTGATAGCAGGCTACGCCCCAAAAATGGTGTTACTTTCCATCTAGCTACCAAGTATTAACAACTATGTTAGAAATTACCACCATGACTCAGTCCTGACCACAGTCATATTCACAATAAATAATTACCTTGAATAAAACCTTTTTGTGTCCATTGCCTTTAGTTAAGCAATGTTTCAAACAATTTTCTCATTTGCTGAAGCAAAAAAGAGGTGTGGTTCAGATGTCAGATTGACATGAAGGCCAAATCAGACTTTACAGGGGTCTTACATGTTACACACCAGAATCCAATCATTTATCTAAAAATCTTTTAGAGTAAACCACTGGACACAGTATTAATAAACATTAAATAGGCCTGAAGCAACAGCAATAGCTAAAGATGGTTGGTTTGAAAACAATAGCAGAGAACTGGTATGGGTGATAAGGATGTTTCATATGCTATGATACTTCCTGGCAAGAAGTAAAAAGTGAACCCTTTCTCTTATATAATACTGTCTCTGTTACTTAATTACTTTACCACATCTTACTAATGTGGCTCCTAACTTGCCAAAAAAATTAAATTTTGAGTCATATTTTTATAGATTTCATGGACTTGGAAGAATGTTATGATTGTCCTTTCTTACATCATCCTGTGCTGTAATAAATAAATATTGCAAATTCATTCCCAAAGTCTCAAATGTCCAATAACATTTTAATTTGATGGGAGTGCCTTCTTTTTTTGTTTTATTTGATTTATACTTCACAGCAGCCTTATTTTGATTAGTCATTTTAGAATATCGATGTATGGAGTCTGGCCAATGAGAGAGCTTTAGATTATATGGATTCTCATTACATCTGCTGCATTAAATGAAGATACAGTCATTAACACAGTGAGAACATCATTCTGGCACATTAGCATTAGCATTCATGCTAATTAGCTGTCACTCTCGCAGAGCCTACTGATAACCCAGTGTAGAAGTAAGCCAGTGTATCATGACTTTATGTTATCCCAATTATTTCCTTACTCTTCTCTCTAAATAAGTTGGGGAAGCTACTTTTTAATATTAAGCAGAACCTGAGGATGTTATTAGCATTGTCATTTAATATAAACTATAGCCCATATGAAATATACAAAACACTTGAAAATAATTCAGTCAGGCCCTTCTAAATGTTTGTTAGATCTCAACATCTATTTTTCTACCATAGGCTGTAACATGAAAATAGGGACAAGAGCAAGTTAGCTACCACTGTTTCTCCTACACTCAGTACTCACTAGATTTTTTCAGCAGCTACCAAAATACACAGCTTTAAATTTGGAAGAAATGGATAACAGGAAAAGTGACAAAGAGCTGCTACCAGAAAGGGATGGTTGACTATTAAGTATCATAAGGCCCATCTGCAGGTTGTACTAAACTACAAGCTGTGTAGTGAAAAGGCAACAAAATTGCTCAAATGCAATATTCAAACATGAATGTACATTACAGGAATAGTTTATTGGCTCTTCCAACTTCTGTGTTCCCATTCCATGATTCTGAGTCTAAGCAGTGAGAAAGGGGTAGTATGTGTGGAGTGTATTGGGACTAACCCATCCAACCCAAATTAGACACTGGGAGGTCCACACCTATGCTGGACTTGGGCAGACTGTGATTCATAAACTACTTGTGACATTTCATATGGAATCTGTCAACCATGAAGAATTAAAACCTTCTCTAGCAGGCCTTTTTTGGTCTGACCCAAGAAAGGACAGTACTGTTAAAGTTAAGAAATCACCTGTCTGTTTCTTAATGCTTTTAGGGTCTCTTTGTGAGACTATTTTTGCTGAGGTTTTCATTGGTAAGGTCTGCCTTCAGACCTGCCAGGTTCCTCAGCCTAATAGCAGAGTCTGTGGGAGAAAACCATTACCTGAAGTAGAGAAAGACCAAGTCTTGGAGCATTAAGCCAACTGTAAAAGCAGAAGGCCATGCACCAAGATGCACCCAGTGGTGCTGAGCAAGCTGGACTGGGAAATGATCAGGATATTACGGTAAAAGTATATTGTGGTGAAAGCTGAATGTGATGCAAAATGGGATATTGTAAGAACGTAAAATTCACTAATTTAGATGGAGAGTTGACAAAAGGTTACATAACATGCTTGCTAAGACCTGGGACATCCAAGTTGCTTCTGTTCCTCTAAAATGAAAAGGAACTCGACTTCCCTGTTCGGTGCTTTGACACATAGGTCAAGCAATCTAGAAATTATTTTGGACATGTTTTTCAAGAATGAGCTTCTTTGGTTTAGATGCCTTTCCTCAGGACAGAACCCATTCTCAAGGGAATAACATGAAATCATAAAAAATTAAGGAATGGCTCAAAGAAGGAGAGAACTCAGGTATTAAAATGTCTTTAGCTTTTCTCAGCATTTGGCTCTGGATGTCTGCTCAATGAACATGTGAGAACACTGAAGCGTTCCACGGAGCCTTCTAATCCAACCTGCTGTTTTAGAATATAAATTCTTCTCTGTGGGTTGTTGCTGCAATATGATACTGATGTCTATGGTTTGCAGGTGGCCAGAGTATATGATCCGGCAGTCCTTCAGCAATTCATAGTATATGATGTATATACTGTATGTCATTACAGGCTTTTTCTCTCTGTAAGTTGCCCATAAATCAATCAAGATAGTAATTAATTCGCTTGCTATGCCTGGTTGCTCAAGGGATTGTATTTATAACCATTCTTTGGACTTCAGTAATTTGGCAGCTACTGTTCTAAGAGCTCATTTGATTATCAACATGAAGTATTTGATTGGTGAAAATGACTGCTTGTATCCCACAGAAAAGCTTTTATTGCAACTGAATGAGAGAAAAAGTTTAATGGGAGTGTTAAATGAAAAGATGGATAGGGGTGTAAAGCGCAGCATGAGCCAGGAATGTGTGCTTGCAGTCCAGAAGGAGAACTGTATCTTGGGCTGCATCAAAAGAAGCATGACCAGCAGGTCAAGGGAGGTGATTCTGCCTGTCTCTACTCAGCTCTGCTGAGACCCCACCCGCAGTACTGTGTCCAATTCTGGAGCCCACAACACAGGAAGGACATGGGCCTGTTGGAGCAGGTCCAGAGGAGGGCCACGAAGATGATCAGAGGGCTGGAGCACCTCTCCTGTGAAGACAAGCTGAGAGAGTTGGGGTTGTTCAGTCTGAAGAAAAGAAGGCTCTGGGGAGACCTAGCAGCAGCCTTTCAATACTTAAAGGGGACTTATAATAAAGGTGGGAACAGACTTCTTAGTTGGGCCTGTTGTGATAGGACAAGGGGTAATGTTTTAAGCTTAAAGAGAGCATAGATTTATTAGATATTACGAAGAATTTATTTTCTGTGAGAGTGATGAGACACTGAAACAGGTTGCCCAGAGAGGTGGTAGAAGCCCCGTCCCTGAAAACATTTAGAGTCAGGTCGGACTGAGCTCTGAGCAACCTGATCTAGTTGAAGATGTTCCTGCTCACTGCAGACAGTTGGACTAGATGACCTTTAAAGGTCCTTTCCAATGTAACACATTTAATGATTTTGTGATTAGTTTTTAGAAAGTGTTTTGTACTCTCTGAGGGCCAGAGGTGAGAGAGCTGAGATGAAGTCGTGGAAATTGTTCCCTTGCTGATAGCTGAGTGGCTTTATCTTCTTTAAGTCTTTTCTGTAAGATCATTCAGCTGTATCATGGTTATTTGGTTTCACTTTCATAATTACTGCGAGGTTTTTTCAGTGTGTAAAGAGAGCAAAGTGCAACTATAAGAGCCAGAGATAATTTTGTTGGGTTTTTTAAGTGCTTAAGCATATGATGAACTCTCTGTATTAGCTATCTAGCTCAGCATGTCAGTAAGTCAAAAGAATCAGAGTGTGAGATTCAGCAGTGGATTTAAAACTAAAATTGCGAGGAAAAAACACCAAGCTGCAATGGAAAGCTTTCATTTTAAAATCTCGCTAACCTGACAACCCTTGCTGTAAAAAATCAAGCAATGTTAGAGAGTCCAAAACTTGTATTGACATTTAAAATGTGTAACAAAATCTTTCCATATTTTGTATTTTTCAAAATATCTTTACTTCTTAAATTATGCATGTGACTGACATTGAAAGTACGGTGGTTTTGAAGACTTTTAAAATTTAAAATACTAGATATGCAATCAGAGAAGGACTTCAGGTAAAACGAATCAATTTCAAACTTTGTAACTGAACAACAAATCTGTTACTGAAAAATCCCTGTGAGCAATATAAACTTGTCTGCATGCCTTTTTCATGTGGAAATCAGTGGCAAGTACATCCAGGTCACCAAGGATTAGTGTGAAGGACTGGCAAAAAACCAATAAATAAATAAATTAGGTATTTCTCAAGACAGTGCATAGTTCTAACTTAAATCAGAAGGTCTTAAGGACACTTTACTGCTTACACATTCTAAATTGAAAGTACAAATCACATGGAAAATATTCTTCTTAGGCACGGTTACGTTTCATTACAATTTTAAGGAAGACTTGGGTGATCTGAAATTTCCAGTGGATGAGTAGCTGACATTGATAGAACAGCTGATGCAAATGTTAACTTTACACTAAAGTTCTGAGAACATTTGAGACCTGTTATTTTGAGGGCTTTTATACATTTATGGTAACATCAGGCAGTGCTGAGAACATAGACCTGCTCTTGTCTTCATGGCTATTTTTTTGAAAGCATGTATTTAAATTAATTTTAGAATTTCCATTGATTTCCGTGGTATAGGATCAGGTAGTTAGGCTGAAGAAAATCAAGAGCAACAAAAAAAATGCCAGTAAAGTAAGAAGGAAAGAAACTTGGGCAAATGGTCTATCACAGAAAGATTTCTTTGCAGAAATCTGCCTAAAATATTGCAGTGTATACATCTGAAAGATAATTTCAAAGTAATCTACTTTCATATTACAGAGAGTGAGCTAGAAGGTAGGCATAGCCCAGAACTGAGTGATGCAGAAATATCCCACACCTTCTTTAGTACTGGGAAACTCTGCAGCACAGGGATAGAAAGGTCAAAGAAGTGACCAGCTAATCCTTTTTTACCAAGTAATTTAGTGCCTGGTCCCTACAAATAGACTGATGTGGCCAAGAAAGGTAAGGCAAATCCTTCACTCCTCAGTGTCCAGAAGCCTTAGGCAATGGCTAGGCACTCAGTGCAGAAAGGCTGTGAGGCCTGAGGGTAACTCCTTTCCACTGCCTCTGTCTGCCCACTGTTTGCCATCCCTCCCTTGCTGGAAGCTATTACTCCCACAGCAGGGTCAGTGGAAGGAATTGTCTCATTTGCTTCAGCCAGATACAGAGTCAACTGCTTTATTTTACAGGACTTTCAGAAGCAAGTTAAATCTAGGAAGTGAATTTTTCATTGACATGGGTGAGAATTGCTCATAACTTGATTTCTGGGTTCATCTGCAAAGGGATTTGCCTCCAGCAGAGATGTGATTAAAAAAAAAACCTGCTTAATTTTCAGAGCACAGGCATAACATAAACCAATGTGACTGTTTTCTGCAGTGACTTTTGACTGTGGTCTTATTAGCAACGTCAGTCTCAGCAGGCATGCACTGCGAAACGCAGTGGAAAGTGGCAGTAAGGAAAACCCTATCAATCAGAGCCTTCTCTTTGTGGTATTTCTAGCTGGCATCCTTTGCAGATCCTATTTCTTTTGGCTTTATGCCATTAGGAAATTAGTAAGGACAATTAATCTTTCAGAACATATGAACCAAAATTCAATAAAAATATACATCTTCTCCTGATTAATATACAAATGGTCATCAAACAGTGCAGTGTTTTTACTAAGGGTATTTTTTCAGTGATTAATTATTTCTAGGCGTATGAATAAGAATATGAATTGTAACCTTTTATTTACAATTTACAAACCATTACAAGTGTCCACGGTATTGTGCTACTGAAGTTCCTGATAATGGAGATATATAGCATAATAAATTGCTGACCTTTAAAATTATCATTCTCAAGAAAACTCGTGTCTAGAGTATTAGTATTTGCATAAGGAGTCATTTAATTTTTTACTTAGGAAGACTAGACAGGAATTAAAAAAAAAAAAAAAAGAACAAAAGAGCTGGTAGCAAAGACCCATTCTGTGTAGGAATCACTTGAGTGATGAGGCTCACAGCTCCTCACTCCAACAGTTTCACAGTTTGTCAGGCCATTTGTTTATGTCTTTTCGGGAGTTCTGCCTATAGGCCAAATTGTTGTAACTGTTTTGCAGTAAAAACATTCCCAGTCTTGGGTTTTGTTTTTTGGGTTGTTTGGGGTTTTTTGGGTTGTTTTTTTTTGTTTGTTTGTTTGTTTGTTTTCTCATTATTTTTTTTTTCAAGTATTTTTTTCCTTTTTGCTGATCTGTAAAATAGGCATGATAATTTCTACAATGCAGAAACATTTTAGTAGCATTTGAAGTGTACAGCATGTTCAAAACATGGACTTTTTCTAGGCTGTGTTCATTTTATTTCCAGAAATTCCCAGAATCCCAAAGCCTCAGTGATGAGGATCTGCTGCCAAAAAGACATAACAAGAGGGACAATATGGTATATTTGAGGGGGAGGAGTGGAATTCAGCTGTGCAGTATCTAACAGAGAATTGCATTTTCCCAGATATTCCGTGAGGACTGCAGGAAAAGAATGATTTAAATACACCCACTAGTCTGCATGGGATGTAGAGAACTGCACTAAGTGTTGATACTGTATTCTTAAAGCTCATGATAACATCTCTATTAAACAGGAAGATTTTCTTCTCAAGTGAAAGACTAGCAGCTCATAAAACTATTGACTTTGCCATGTAATGAAATGCCTTCTCCAAACTTTATAAATGTAGCAACAAAAATATGCCATGTAATAGGAAGTTCCAAAACTTAATTTTTAGTGCCCTCTTAAGTTTCACTATCTTTAAAAGTTCATATTGTTGGAAAGTATGAATGACTGTATGTGGTATTAGCATCAGATTATGCCTGATTCATAATTACCTATTTTGTGCACAGCAACAATTTACAGGCCCTCTAGTCACTGGCAATTTGAAAAGAACTTTCAGATGGGATATTTGGTAAATTTCAATTAGACTAGAAAAGCCTTAGACAGCCAGTTACATATTATAGTATTTATGAAGACATAAAAGATTTCATTGTTTAGGCAAGGAAAACGAAGGCCATCTGACTAATCAGACTAGTCTGGAAAAGTTCTGTTTATTTTAACTTAGAATTTTACCATAAATGGATGATGTCCCAGTTACAAAAAGTGTTATCCATTCTGATAATCCAAGATTCTACATATTTCTATGTGGACACACATGGTTGTGTCCACAACTTGCAATCTTAAAATCTTCATATTTGGTTGTTTTTTTTAATATATGCTACTGCACAAATCATAGATAGAAAATAGATCATAGAAAATCCTTCACTGACATTTTTTGCTGTAGTTTTCATTAACAGAAATTCATAAGTACTGCTGGAGTTCAAAATAAGTTCAGATATTTAAAACCTTGGGAAATCAGTACGTTTAAATTTTTTCCAGACCATTTGATAATTATCTGAGTAGTCAGTTTTCTAAACTATGTGGATGAGTTGCATTTGAATTTTACTCTCCATGCTTGCAATGCTTTTTCCAATTCACTTTTGCTCCTTCTAAACTAATGCCAGCCTTTGCCAGAAGAGGCAGCAGACTGATTTGGGATTTTCACTAAATAAACTGCCAAGCTAATAAAATGTTAAAACAATGAACTTGAAAAAAAAAAAAAAAAGAAAAAAAAAAGGAAAAGTGAACAAGAAGTCAGCTACTAATCTGCTACATGGTAATTACTAATGTACAAAATTACATTAAAAATTGAGCACTTCCAATGCAATGTTTTCTGGCGCTAAACAATGTTTTGTCTTTATTAAAGGTCACATGCTTTCATCAGCTTGGTTGAGTAAAGGAGGAATATGGATCATTACTACTTGTACAGTGGCATTCTGATCCTTTATCCTTGAAAATCAAGGAAAATATAATCTGGTCATTAAAGTAATCAAAAATAAAATAGGCCAAATCCCAGTGTAGGCTAAGTAAGGGCAGGGAGTTGTGAACAGCATGACCTGTGATATGAAGGCTTTTTGGATCCTATCAATGATGAGGGAATGCATTTCTCAGTTTTTGGTAACCAATACATTTACCCGTGTGTTCTTCTCAGTGTGATGAAGTAGACCTTGGTTCTCTTTGGCTTTACTTTTCTGTATACAGCCAAGAATAAATAAAACACTTCTAAGTGTTCAGTGCTGTACAGAACTTTACACTTTCTCTTTTTTTTACTTTTCTTTTGCTGTTCCCTGGAGTCCAAGGTTGGCTTCCTGAGGGGACTGGCCAAGAACTCAGCAAACTGTTCTTTGGTATCCCATGGGACTCCCTCTGCACATTGCTTGCTTCTCACTTCCATTGATAGCCACTGCAGAGCCAGGAGACAATTTGCATTTGTTTGTTTCTCCTCGATGCTGCTTCTAAAGAGATAAGACTCCTGCTACAAGGTGAGAAATGATACTGCCTAAAGCACATTAATGCTCTACTTTTCCAAATTCTTATCTGGTTATAATTTCAGAGAGAGTAAACCACTTCCAGTGTCATCAGCCATTTTATATCTGAGATGGTATAAGGCAGAATTTACCACACAGCCAACTTCTCAGATTCCAAAACCTTTATTTAGGTAATTTCTAATATGCTGTTGAAACATATCTGTCATCAGTATTTCAATACCATTATTTTATCTTCTCTATTTTATCTTCTCTCTGTGTATGGTTTCTTGGAATGAATACAGTTCTCTGTGGGAGGCTAAAACAACACAACTGTTTCTATCTTTTCAGGTAAAAAAAAAGCTCTGTATCTTACCTAACCAACACTGGGCTTTACAGTAGCTCTGCTTCCTGTTCTTTTCCTTCTTAGTTTATGCAGTCATAACGTGTCAATAATTCTTTCCTGAACCCCAGGGATGAAAAAAAAAAAAAGAACAAAGAAGTACAAGCTCGCATAAGCAACCTGTGTCATGACTTGTGCTTTCATTTGGGACCACACCTGGAAGTGGAAAAGTTACTAACACAGAGTACTCTGAAATTTTCTGTTTGCTTCCTTCTGATCTTCACCCTCCCTTTATTTCCCTGAACTTTCCCACCGCTTGCTCTGTTCTCTGTAATCCCTCAAACCCATCACTTTAGGACACAGCTAGCATTGTGTTCAGGCTGCTGCTCAGTCTTACAGTAAAGTCTCCTGATTGCTGCATTGGTGCCATTTTTCAAGTACAGACTAGTCACTGAATAGGTTTTGAATTCCAGGCACCAATAATATTGTCCTGTTCAGATGAGAAATTTACTCTTCTCCTTCAACATGAGTGTACAGGAGATGTTACCCTTGTTTCTGTCTAGATCCATTGAGTTTGTCTGTGTCAATGTTAGCTGCCTGTACCTCCATCCTACAGACCAAGAAAAATAAATAGGATCTTCCATTAATTTTAACTGTCTTGTTTCTGAAGCAGGAGTTTCCTCTTTTTTCCTGGCAGTCTGATAGGTGGAATTTCTCCTGCAGAATGGAGGAGATGGTAGCCTGGCTTTTTCTCTTCCTCAGCAGTGCTGAGGGACAATGGTGGTTGGTAGAAACACAGGATGTAAGGAAAAAAAATCACTGGGAAGATCATGAAGCAGCTTACCTATAGAGATTGTGAAGCCTGATTGCACAAAGTGCTTCAGTAACTTAGTCTATCTTTGAGGAGGGAATCGGACCAAGTGATTCTGGAGATCCCTTCCTGGCATGATGCTATGCAATCACACTTTGTATGTCCCAGCAGGGCACATGCATCACCAGGCCATGGGTGTCATTAACTAAAACATGGTGCCTGTGCAGCAGGGTGAGTGCTCTTCCCGCTGTGCCAGCGTCAGAGTCACCCAGCAGCCCCACCAGGTCTTCTGTTTCTGTCTCTGCAGTGGCTCAGCTTGAAAAGGCCAGCTGGGATTTTCCAAGGGTACCTGCTGATGCAGTAGTCAGGACATCTTCTGAAGTAAGGTTTAACTCTGTCTTTCCCATTTGAAATGCTATTGCCAAAGGGAAGATTATTGGTATCTTTTCCATTTAAGATCACTTGCTAGCCTGTAAAATCAAAGTAAAGCATTTGGGAAACTTTTGGAACACTCAGTGCACAAGGGAAGAACTAGAGATGTTATCTCCCTGGACTTCTGTAAGGCCTTTGACACAGGTCCCCACAACATGCTTATCTCTGAATTGCAGAAATATGGGTTTGATGAATGAACTGTTGATTTGCTGGATGGAAAGGATGCCATCTAGAAGGACACTGACAGATTTGAAGAGTGGGCCCATGGGAACTTCATGATATTCAACAAGGCAAGATGCAAGGTCCTGCACCTGGATCAGGGCAATTGCAAACACAGATACAGGCTGGGCAATGAGTGGATTTAAAGCAGCCATGTGGACTTGGGCTACTGGTGGATGAAAAACTGGACATGAAACAGCAATGTGCACTTGCAGCCCAGAAAGCCAACCCTATTCTGGTCTGAGTCAAAAGAAGCATGACCAGCAGGTTGAGGGAGGTGATTCTGCTCTTCTACTCAGCTCTGGTGAAAACTCATCTAGAGTACTGTGTCCAGCTCTGGAATCCTCAGCACAGGAAAGACATGGGTTTCTTGCAGTGGGTCCAGATGAGGGCCACAAAGATGATCAGAGGGCTGGAACACCTTTCGTATGAAGACAGGCTGAGAGAGTTGGGGTTCTTCAGTCTGGAGAAGAGCAGGCTCCAGAGAGACCTCATAGTGAATTTTCAATACTTAAAAGGGGCTTATAAGAGAAGCAGAGAGACATTGGAACTAAAGAATTTATTTTTTTTTTTACAATGAAGGTGGTAAGATACTGGAACAGATTGCTCAGAGAAGTTGTGGATATCCCATCATTGGAAGTATTCAAGGTCCAGTTGGATGGGACTCAGCATTGTGATATCTTTGCCCACGGCAGGTGGATTGGACTAGATGATCTGTAAAGGTCCCACATGAACAAGTGGGCCTGAAAAGAGCCATCAGGTCAGTCAGAGATAGGGATAGTCCCACAGCAGGCAAGATTCAAGCAAGCTCATGATTTTCTGTAACATTTGAAAGCATAGAATTTATAAGTGTTTTGAGCAAAAAAACCCTGGATATTTCTCATTTATCATTGTATATACCCCCTGATTTGTATTTGAAACACCCTGGAATAGAAAAAAACCCTGCCCGTACAGAAATGAAACAGATTTTGGAAAATTCCTGAGTTTTACCATAATGTGCTGTTGATTCCTCTTGTCCAATACATAAAGCCATGTCATATAAGACATTCATTTTCACATGGCTAATGAGAGACTGGATATATTTTGGGGCCACTTATTGGATTTGTTTAGTGGCATGGCAGGCTACTGCCATATGAAAATAATTTGACATGAACGTGTAATATTTCTGGTCAGTAAAGAATCAAAACAATATTCATAAAGAAAAATGGCTGTGAAATATGGAAACTGAAGAATAAAAAGAAAAACATGAAAACACAAAAAACGGGGATAAAATAAATCCATCTACCATCCAGATCAGTGCCTCTCTGTAATATGATCCATTCCAGCCCACAAGTAAATCCATTAAAAGAACTAAAATCTTCCTTATTTTTTGTTTACAAATGTTCTCGGAGCTTCAGAATGTCTCTCAGATTCCTTGGGAAACACTGGTTTTTCATTTATATCAAAACTAGAGCTATATACTAGTGAACAAAACAATCAGAGGAAAGGACTGTTCACTGGCACACAGGTGTCCACATTAAAAAATTGGTAACTTAGTGGTGTCCAGTACAGTTAAGTCTTTAATATCTGGCTACATCTGGGGGTTTTGCATGTCCTACATGTTGTTTTCTATCATGTAGTTTAGATGTGGATATCCTGTTTCAGCAGGTAAGAAAGCTCAGCTGTTTATATGGAAGAGAGCCAGGATATGCCAGTTTACCTTAGGGCAGATAATGGCTGCTTGTCCTGCTTTGGGCTGGCACCTCTAAAATATGTTATTTACTTGTGTGTGTGTGCTGTACGATTTGAGGCACTAAGTAGGATTTGGCTCCTTCCTCATCACTTGGCTCATCAGCAGGGATCTGGAAATCCTGAGAAAGCCAGCTGCTACTTTTGGTGTGGCCTTGTTTTAAGATGCAGAACTGGACCCCAGACTGGCTTTTGAAACTTGTTTTTTTTTAAATATGGGTGTCAGGTCTTATTTCTGTGAATGGAAGCTGAGCTGTTTTTCAACCAGCTTGAATGCTGATGAATTGTAATTAGCCACACATGTGTTACACAGTACAGATTTTCTTCTTCAACTGGAAGAATGTCACTCTAGACCAGCTGATAAGTATATTTATTTTCTCAAACGTCACATCAAGCAGACCCTTCAAAATAATAATTTGAAATGTGCTGTTTCCATGAATACTGCTTCCAGAATAAATGTTTGTTAAGATCAGGGGTTAAACAGTGAAAATAATATAGAGGAATGCAGTTCCCTGTGGTCCAGAAACCTGTACTTCTCCACAATTTTTCCATCTTTGTGACTGGTGCAGTTCGAACATCCCCTTCATAAATATACCATTTCCCAGAAAAGGAATGAGAAATGCAGCCAAAATGAAATCAGGATTATTTTTTTTTAACTAAGTATTTCTGGAAAATATTTTGTGGTATTTGCTCAGCCCTATTAAAACTTCCAAATAATTTTATTGACACTGAAGGTTGTCCTTATAATGGTTATAGCTGCACTGACTTCAACAGAACAGCTCCCAGTTGTCACAGCTGAGGATTGAGATTAGGCAGTTAACATGCTGGCCAGTATACTATCAGATGCTCTCAGTGATACTGTATTAGAGATGCATAACACCATGAAAAGATCTGCAGGTTGTTAATCAGTCTATATTGTCCCTTTGTTTCTTTTGCCCTGACTGGTCTTTGTCCATAGGCATGATGTCACATGTACAGCCTTCTGTTCTTGGTATTCATGTTACCATCACGTTCTCATTCACCTAGTGTAACTATTACTCTTCCCTTTTAAGTTCACTCCTTCCTGTCAGCTAAATATATTTTCATGTACTTTTCTCTGAACTGTTTCCCTGTGTATTCTTCTTGACCAGCAACAAAAACACCATAGATGGAGAGAAAGACAATAATTTCATGCTTTCCACATGCCCTCCACTCAGAGCAGGGGTTGCAACACAGACACTTAGCTTTGTTTTTTTTTCTAAACCAATTAACAGAGAAAAGTGTCACTCAGAAATGCACAGCACATGCAAAATTCTTGGATTGCTGAAGACCATAACAATTTACCAGAAATAAGAAGATTACAGCTCCCAGTTCCATTGATGCATCTGCACTCCTGCTAGGATTTGGGTGAGCAGTCACAAGAAATGCCCTTTCCTATAGGCAGGGTCACCATTAATACAGGGATTTCTCTAAAGATCAGGTCCGAAACTCTTCAGAGCCAGTGGGAATGTGTCAGGGATTTCAGTGAAACTTGAATCATGCCTTGAATTAGTCCTGAATATACCTATCTGATGACATCATAAGGAAAGACAAAAAAAAATAAAAATTAACTAGTTTAAAATTACTATTTCCTGTGTTACAAAGCTATAAGTTACTGTCACAGATAATTCATATTATTTCAAGTTTGAACTGACTAACACTACAACAACAAGGCTTAAGACTGGAAAAAAGATCATGGTCTTCCAGATAGTCCACAGCAGGTATACCACTCTGACAGAAGAAAATAAGGAAATTTTTATAGGAGTAGCAGATAAGTACCATATGCCTGACTTTGATATGTATCCAAGCAAAAACTGACAAAAAAATTTATCTCCCATTTTTTACGATATTATTTTAGCAAGTGTGAAACAGGATCCCATAGGGAACATGACTAATGTTCAGCAGAGAGATGAAAACACGTACCTTCTACTGCTGTAGAAACTGCCAGGGACAGACTTTTTATAGTAAATAATTAGGAATTCAGACATATTTTAATTAAAGAAAGGGTGAAATATATCTAAACAGAAGACAAACTCGACATATAAATGGCCTACCTACATCTACCTGTGCATTTTTCAGTGTCTAGATTATTCGGGCTAAAGACTCCGTATGATAAAGGTAGGTTAGAAAAGACAAAAAGGATGTCTGGCTGTGGAAAACTCAATCCGTTGTGTGTTGAATAGTTCAGTATTGGGCTTCCTCTGATCTTGGATTCACAGCTTTTTTTCACTGGTGCCTAGAAATAATAATGGGAAAATTCTATGTTGAGGTTTCCTTTTAGTAGGTTTCTTTTGCAATCATTTTTACTAATATCCAGAGATGCCACATTGTAAGAATTCCTGTTCTTTAACAAACAAGAACTCAGTACTTTTACTAGCAAAAAATCCTTTAATACTTGGAAGCCAGCTCTACACATTTTCTAGACAGTTGCCTTTTTTTTTTTTTTTTTTTTTAACTGCTATTATTTTTGTCCACCGCACTCCTAGGAGCAAAGTTAGATTAACAAACTGTTAACAAACTGGTTTTTAGATTGTGAACTTCCTGGAGAAATGAGTGTCAAGCCCCAAGATAGCAGAGGTACCAGACTTGCTCTTTCATTTGAATGGATGCGTTGGTTTTATATCATATGGTTGACATGTTATGTAACCTGTAATACAAGTGCCAATACATAAATAAACCCCAGTAAGGATAGTGCATGCACGTACATGCAAGTGATATGAAGCCACCTGTATTCAATATGTCACACTTCAAAACAACTCACAGTCATGGTAGAATAAGACAGTCTTTTTTAGCAACTGGGAGAATAACAACACAATAGTTAGAACTTGAAGTTCATTGTAAAAAAAACAAAAACATTTTCCATTTTCAATGCTTTATCATCCCCAACCTAAGGAAGAGAGGAGTGATAGATCCAGTGGCATTTCTGGTCATTTCACCATTCTCCACTGGGGTTTCCTCACCAATTCAATGAAATAAAGACTTTGTCTTTGAAGTACTTTATGATCAATGCAGTTGGCAAATGTAATCTTCTGAAAGATTTAGTATCAGTTTCTAATAAAAAATTGTAAGATAATGTTATCACTAGCTTGTCATGTTAATAATCAACATTGCTGGTATAGGAAATTAAAAGGTAAATTCTGTAGCTCTAACTCCCACAGAGAAGCAGCTAATCACGTGAGAAGTCCCATACCTCTTCAGTCTTCTTTCTGTCAATCAATTTCCCACCTACAGAGGAATGAAGAAAGCAGCTTTTGGATTCATCTTTTCCTAAACTTCCCATAGGACGTGTAGAATTTAACCCTAAGATAATGAAAGATGGCCTCTTATAAATGAATACATTTTTAAGGCAATAAAACAGATTAAAAAATTCTTCCTAGTGTGTCTATATTAAGACCATAAATTCTGTTTGAATTAAAACTGTAGCTCTTAGAAAGTCACTCTCTCTTCATTTGAACAGCTCATATAATGAAGAAATCCCTATATCCCTACATCCCTACATAAATCTGACAAGCCGGAGTCCTGGTGTGGCAAGAATTCAGAGTGAGGAGTAGGAAAGATAAAAATTACTTAAGAAATAAAAATAATAGTAAGATGTAATTGTAAAAATATTACAGTACTAAAGCTACCAAATTGTCCCTTCTGAGATAGGTGCAGAGTTCAATTTATCTGTTAATATCAACTGAGCTAAAAAAAAGTGTTTATGTCAGAAATCTGCAAAGGTCTAACTTCATTTTCTCACCTGCTTCTGGCCAATCTATGTGTACAACTTCTCACTTTGCTATCACACATCTCAGGAACTTTTCAGAACTTGAGATAAAGAGATTAAACTCTTGGGAAATTAATGCAGGGTCACTGAGAAAAAAAAGGATGAAATGCCAGCTTTCAGCAGAATTCAAATCCACTGAAGCTGCTCTGAGATTTTAAAATGTCTCATTAATCTGTTTTGTCATTTTTGTTTGTCTTTGCTGTTCTGGGCTTTGGCCAGGTCCTGCAGTGCAACAAGCATTTGTGGAACACAGCTTATGTTTATGACATATTTAATAAGGTGTAGTGAAGTGTGTTATAATTACACGATTTGTCAAGGGAACACCTTCAAAGCATGCTATGTTGGATTGTTATTTCAAGTTTTGCAATTCAGACCATGTGTGACCTAGGAGAGCAGCAATATCCACTTACTGTAGACTATTTGTAATTACTTTTGAGATGTGTTGAAATGCTAAAGGACATCACCATGCCCTTCAAAGACATTTGTAAAATAGGAAGCATTGTTTGCAAAAGAAAACACCTACCTTGCAAAAAAAATAGAGATTCCACCTCTACCAACAACAGCTCACTTTTCAGTATATTTACATGGGGAAGAATTTTCAGAAGAGGAGTCACTACGTACAAAGGTACGCCCTTGGTAGAGACAAGTGTATGCCTCAGGTAAATAGGGATGGCATTCAAAAGCTAGGGGAAAAGAACCCTCTAAAAGTGCTGTTGAGCAACAGTGTGCTCAGAGTGTCAGAAAATATATTTAGGCCCATGGGTTTGTGTAGCTACATACACAAGAGACCAGTTCCCTGACCATGCATGAAGCTATGTGATGAAAGAGACACCTTGCTCTCCAGTAAGACTTTTCTATCCTGCTGCTGGGATGAGCTGCTCTATCTTAAGAAGATTTCTAGGATTTACCTGAGGGTGGTGTCTGTGAGACTGTCCAAAGTGTAACACTGAGTCAGACGGCTGGGCTATGCCAAGGAGTGGGAATTCAGACGTACCTCTGTGCTCAGTATTTCTTGCTGAGCTCTAGGCAACCTGCAGCTGAGTGGCTTCGTCATGACCACCTTTTACAGGTGTGTGGACAGCAGAAAATAAGCTTCACTAGGTAGTTTATCGATGCATGCCAACTGCGGATCACAGCAATGGGATTGTTTCCATGAAAGACCATCTAGTACCTACATCAACATCTGGAAAAGGGTGACTCTTCATTTTATCTTTTCATTCTTTTCCTTCACTTTTTTGAGGAAGGTTTGTGGGATGGAGGTACCCTGTTTTGGAACCTTCCCTAGTGTTCTTTGGTCTAAGTTTCTGAAGTGAACATGTAAAACAAAAAAGTCCTGAATTTATCACAGGTCTTAGCAATGCGGACTCTGGCATTAATCTTGCATCATCTCCTTCTTGCATTCTAGAATTTTTAAAACTAATGTGTAGGATAAGTAGGTCAAAATATGAAGAAAGAACATTTCCATTCATTTTGTCTCAAACAATGGATTTAGGCTGGTTTTCTCAGTAAGGAGACATCTGTGTTTCTTTCATATGATACTGTATCTTATAAACATTTTATAAAGTTCAGGTTCTGCAAATGCAGTAGGAAGTGGACAAAAAGTGTCATCTTTGCTCATGCTTCCAAGCCTTTTTTAACACAATTCATCACTTGCCTTAAAATATTTCTCATTGAGCTTTTAATGGTTGCATTTCCAATATTCATCTCACTGTTCCTTTATGTTTTCTGGCCTTACTCTTTTTTTATTCCTCCATGCCTTAAAACCACATGGATCAGGAGAGGACCAATTATATGCTACTGCAGTAATTTAGATAATAATTCTTAAACCAAGCTACAGCAAACAAAAAAGATTTGCTGTTACTGTTATTCAGATAGAACTTGTGTTGCTAACTCTGTGATCACAGCCAGTTATGTGACTGAAGGTTGATGAGAATGACTATGCAAGAATGCAGATCACAGGAGTCTGTATGTAATGAGTTATGACTGTATTTATTTTTTTCTTGCTTTATCTCTTGGTTTCCTCTCATTTGCCTCTGCATCTTTGACAGCAAATGTGTCAGAATTACAGTAGAACACATAATAAGTAGCTAAGTGTGATGCAACTTTTTTTTCAGGTAAAAAAAATCTAGTTAAATTATTAGAACTCTCACTGAAGTATTTATATTTTGCATCTCAATTTTTCACTCAACTTTTTCAGATAAAAATAATTGCATTGCATGACATGATATGTTTAAGAGTTAATGTGTTAAACAATACAGCATAACAAGCCTTTCCAAAATTCTTAACAAGGTCTTTTACTGGGCTATGGATAGTAGTAACTTTACTGTGGAAACAGCTGACTTAGCAGTTGCAAAATACATTCACACGTCCTTTCCTCTAAACGATCTAGGTGGCCCAAATGCTTTTTGTATGTTTCTCTTATGCATGCCCAACGTCTGGCCTCAGCCTCATAAAACAAGCAAAAAACAATACTGAAAACAGGAATGAAACATGGGGTAATTGAATTAACAGATGGAGAGTGTCAGAACTTCCTGTGTGTATCATGAAGTAGGAAAACAAAAAATTAAATAGAAAATGGAAACAAAAGAGGACTGGAAAAAAAATCTGTCCATTTAATGAAGGAAAAAAGATTTGCCTTAAAAATATTGCACAAGACTTTTGAGCAGATGTCTTGCTTTTGCCCTTTGGAGACCCCTGTGAACTGGAATATCACGAAATTTTAATTGGACATATAATTTTATAAAATGCAAAGCATTTTTGTAAAAAAATTTCCAAACATTAAAATCCCTGTCATTACAGCCCACAATGTACCTCTACTTTAAAAGTGCTGTGATAAAATATTGAAGTGATACCATGGCTATTATTTGTAATTGTTTAGACCAATGAAGTATTTTGTAATAGAACTATGATGGTTAAATCTGCCCAGTTAAATAGCGCCAGGGAACATTCCCAGTTACTGAAACCGTATTGTCTATATAGCTGTTAGAAAGGTCCATGGTGCATTTTTGGTCTGCAATAGCTTGCTCACTTTCTGACAGCTCCTGGTGAGCCTTAGGGGCTGGACAGACTAAGGATCTTTCCAAACAGGTTGTTTGTGTCTGGCTATGTAATTTCTCATAGGCAGTTTGGGACACGGGCTATTGACTGCCAAAGCAAGCACCTTTAATTTACTGCTATTGACATAGTCATGTGTCCATCCAATACTTTTGACCATGTGAAGAGTTCAAGCCCAGCTGTTACCACAGGGGTGACAGAAAGTGGCACTTTTACAAATTTGCCTTCTGCCTCCATCCAGGTCCCTCTAAGAAGTGGTCTTCTGCCCCCACTTACACCAATCTGGAATTTCACAGCTTTCCCAATTTTGGACTGAAGTTTGATTAAAACCTGATTAAAAATGCTTTTTTGTGGCAAGCAGTCAGTACTATGCAATGCTACAACAATTTCTTTCTTGGAGAAGTTTGTGTTAATTGCTAGTGCAGTAACCTCCTTAAATAAAAAGCTCTGTTAAGAAATGGAGCAAATGTTCAAACATATACACTTATAAAACAACATTCTCTACATTTTTTGACAATCAGTCAATTTTTTGTCTTCACTCAGAAGTTTATTAAAAAATCTCATCAGATGATCTTTTTTCTTGGAGTCCCTGTAGAAGAGGTGCTGGATGTCTTTTTTTAGCTGGTCCAGGACATTGGGACCCATTGTAGTCTCTGCTTTGCCCTCCATGGAATACTTCCTGCAGTCTGTAGTTCCTTGTTTAACTGTTTTTTCATAAACCTCGGGCTTCTGAGTGCTCTTACTATGCATCTTCTACAAGCAGAGGTAGGTGTTCAGCATCCTTTTGCCAGTTACCTGGCCAAGACTGAACTGCTTTATTTGGGCAGCCTTTGTGGGCTGTACTGACAGGCCTCCTGCCTATGGGAGAATGCTCTGAGACCTTCTCTCCCTGCTCCAAACTAACTATGGAGAAAACACATTTCAGCATATGGATGGATATTTATCACTCAACATTTCTCTGTATGTCACAGCTGTAAGATATGTACTACTCTCAGTCCAAATATCAGAAATAGCAGAACTTTTCAAAAGAAAAAGAAACACAAAACAGAACAAAACCAAAACAAAAAAACCCTCCTCAAATGACAGCAAACAGGCTTTTATGCTTCCTGCTTAATGCTTCTCTACAGTATTCCATAAATGCTTCACAAAGGTAATGGCTGGAGAATTTTGTATTATTTTCACCACTCAGTTGTCCAGAGGAAGTGATGAAAACTTAATTGTTCAGCAATTTTGAACTAAGACAAATAAAGCACTAAGAGATTTAGTGTAGAGAACAGTTTAACTTTGAGAGGAGGATGACATTCATAATCTTCTCCATTTCAAATGTCTATGGTTTTTGACCTAAGTATCATCAACAATGAGTCTTTAGTAGGATGTTAAAATACCCTTTTAAAAGATTCATTATGGCTTAAGCACATCTAAAAAGATAGGGAATCAGAAGTTTTGAAAACTATAGGAAAAAGAAAATTTGGTTTGGAGCAAACAATAAAGTAAATATATCTTACAGGAAGTTTTAAGTTGGTTTTGGTGCCCCTAAAGGTATTTATGTCTGTGAAGAACTATATTCCTTTCAAGTAAGTTTTGAGTGTGTGGTTAAGAAGTATGATTTCTCAGATGTTTGGTTGCTTATAATTCATTCTAGCTTAAAATAAGCAGCTTTTGCAGTTTATGTGCAAGTTTTGTTTTGAAAAAAATGTACCTATTTGTTTACTTAAAAGTAATTCTGTTTATGGCAGAAAGCACAGCTCGTGGCAAAAAGAAATTTACACTTCAGGATAGAATCTATACCTAAAAAAATACAGAGTGAAAATCAGAAATGCTTAAAGATCTATGGCTACCAACAAGATACACATTAAAACAACAAAATGAAAAATTATGAAATTATGAAAAATTAGTTCTAGAAGTGCTATAATGCAGTTCATTAATAAATATTATAATGAACTATTTCAGTAAAGTAGGATATATGGTAAACTATGAAAAAAGTGAAAGGGAAGTTACATAATTACTTTAACAAAGCCTTGCATTAAAGGCTGTCTGGTTAGACTGTGGGTTTCCAAACAGCATCTTGAGTGTATCATAGTTACAAATTAAAGTAGTTATGCTGCTTTCATCTGTAAGCAAAGTAATGAAAGTCCAGTAGAAAAAATAGTAAGGCTATCTGTCAGCAGGTCGCATCTGTGCAACTGTGTAGGGCATCCTGTTGCCCAATCTACCATACAAGTATTTAATAGGGATATTCCAGATGAAACCCTGGACAGCTGTCTGTTACCACTAATATTTTTTTGTCTTTCCTTGCAAAACTATCTAAACAATTAATTTTTTTTTCCCCATAAAATATGTCCAGGCCTCTGTACTTACAGTATGGAATCACGGAATCACAGAATTGTTAGAGTTGGAAGGGACCTCTAGAGATCATCTAGTCTAACTCTCCCACTGAAGTAGGATAACCTAGGGCACATTACTCAGGACTGCATCCAGGCAGGTTTTTAATATCTCCAGAGATGGAGAATCCACAACCTCCCTGGGCAGCCTGTTACAGTGTCTTGTCACTCTCACGGTAAAGAAGTTTTTTCTTATGTTTAAATGGAACTTCCTATGTTCCAACTTGCACCCATTGCCCCTCGTTCTGTCACTGGGAACTACTGAGAAGAACCTGTGCCCATCTTCCTTGCACCCACCCTTTAGATACTAGTATACATTGATAAGGTCTCCCCTCAGCCTTCTCATCTCCAGGCTAAAGAGTCCCAGCTCCCTCAGCCTTTCTTTATAAGAGAGATGCTCTAATCCCTCTATCATCTTCATCATCCTCCTCTGGACTCTCTCCAGTAGTTCCATCTCTCTTGAACTGAGGAGCCCAGAACTGAATGCAGTGTTCCAGCTGTGGCCTCACCAGGGCAGAGCAGACTGGGAGAATGACCTCCCTTGACCTACTGGCCATGCTCTTTTTTATGCAACCCAGGATTTCGCTGGCCTTCTTGGCAACAAGGGCACACTGCTGGCCCATGGATAATTTACTGTCTATCAGGACTCCAAGATCCTTCTCCTCTGAACTACTTTTCAGCAGGTCCACCCCTAACCTATATTGGTGCTTGGGGTTCTTCCTTCCCAGGTGCAGGACCCCTACACTTGCTCTTATTGAACCTCATGAGGTTCTTCTCTGCCCAGCTCTCCAGCCTGTCCAGGTCACGCTGAATGGCAGCACAGGCCTCTGGAGTGTCAGCCACCCCTCCCAGTTTGGTATCATCAGCAAACTTGCTGAGGATACACTCTGTCCCCTCGTCCGGGTCATTGATGAACACATTGAACAAAACCGGACTGAGTATTGATTCCTGGGGGACACCACTGGTTACAGGCCTCCAACTCGACCCTGATCTATTTATCACCACCCTCTGAGTTCTGTAACTCAGCCAACTCTCAATCCACCTCACTGTCCACTCATCAAGCCCACTCTTCCTGAGTGTCCTAATGAGGATGTTCTGGGAGACAGTATCAAAACCGTTGCTGAAGGCAAGGTAGATAACATCCACTGCTCTCCCCTCATCTAGCCAGCCAGTAATGACAACATAGAAGGCAATCAGGTTGGTCAAGCACGATTTCCCTAGGGTGAATCCATGCTGACTTCTCCCATTGACATTCTTCGCTTTCACATATTTTGTGATGGCGTCCAGAACAATTTTTTCTAACACCTTACCAGGGACAGAGGTGAGACTAACCATCCTGTAGTTCCCTGGGTCCTCCTTCTTGCCATTTTTGAAGACTGGAGTGACATTATCCTTCCTCCAGTCCTCAGGCACCTCTCATGTTTTCCATGACGTCTCAAAGATGATGGAGAGTGGCCTAGCAATAAAATCTGCGAGCACTCCAACGCCCATGGATTTATGGATGCTGAGTTTGGCTAAGTGGCCTCTAACCTGGTCCTCCTCTACTGGGGGAAAGTCTTCTTTTCTCCAGACCTTATCTCTTATCTCCGGGGTCCGGGATTTAAGAGGGGTGGCTTTTCCAGTGAAGACAGAAACAAAGAAAGCATTCAATTTCTCTGTCTCTTCAGTCACAAGGGCACCCATCTCATTTGTCAGTGTGTCGTCTTTTTAAAGCTGGGGTTTCACTACCCTTAGCTAAAGTAATTATCTCTTCCTTTCCTACAGACGGAAACCAAGGTTGTGTTCCTCCAGGTTGACAGACTTTCCCCTTCAAAATTCTTTCTGACTTTAGAAATCTCTCCAGGCTTAGGCCTCCAGGACATACAACCAGGTACAGACTACCAGCAGTTGACAGAAGCCACATAACCCTGCAGCCCATGTCGTGCTGCCGCTGCTGCTGCCCTCTCCAGCTCTCCTCAGGAACAATTGCAGGCTCCCAGAACCTTGTATTTTGATCCTGCCTTCCTCTTGAGGGGAATGTTGTCCACTGCTGACAGCTGCTATATGCATACCACGGTTATACAAGAACAACAAACCTTACTGTCACTGACATTTTGTTCCCTCTGCTGGGCAGTATCTGAGAGATAACACAGCCAGCTGACTGAAAGGCAGGGCTCAGGAAGTTAGTTTCCTGTCTACAAGTTCAGCATAACCTGAGATCCTCCAAAGTACCTTATCTTGTGATGATAGGTCACCCACTGGCAAACCACCCATTGTTTGAGGAAGATCAGGGGATGAAAAACATCACTTCATCCTCATCTCAATCCAAAGGCATGTAGAGTTAAGACAGCAATGGTGCTTTACTGATTGGCATTTCTGTAAAACTGTTAATGGATTACAAAAGTGTCTTGACCAACACAGCAGGAGAGTTGATAATATCATAATCTGCCACCATAAAAGCAAAAGCTGTAAATGCATTTGCAAACGTTTTACTTGCATATGATATCTTCCATCTCTTCTTTTTCAGGTTAGTTTGTGCCAGTTTTTGTTGACAATCCAATTGTGTAAATCACGTTACATGGACTGGATAACTCCAAAACTCTGAAGCCCAAACTGTTGAAACATCCAAACAGAATCATTCTGGCAGCCAAGAGCGAAGTGTCTCGTCTTTTCCAAGGCAACAACACACAGGACCTGCATTACCCCAAATCTTTCTCCTTCACCCAGGTAATTCCTCCCTGTGAGAGTTGCAAATGTTACTGCAGAGCGTATCAGAGCAGGGTGTTGCAGGTGTCCCTCAGACCATTTCTCCAGCAGAGCATGTCCCAGCCTCTCCACTGAAGCAGCACCTTCTGTGCCAAATGGGCTGGAAGCCCATGCTGAGCTTCACTCCAGCTCCTGCACATCCCCAAACAAAACAATCCAAGTCTACAACGTCTGCCAAGCCTATTTACACATTAAAGTGTACTGCTTCTCTATCAGTTTCGTCATACAGCTGTGGAGTCCTTGGGGTACACCAAAATCAAATCACTGCTGGAGTGAGCCTGGGATAGTTTTAGCAATATACTAGGGTCAAAAACCATATGAGAACAGCTTGGTGTCTTTTCTTCTTTTGGCATTTAATTACAGATGTGTTGGCTTCCCCTGTTTCCCTTTTTCATCTGCCTGCTGTTTTTCACAGAGTTATGACAAGGAGCAGGAGAAGGCATGACTTCCAGAAGCACAGGACAACCAGCAGTCTTGAGGGTAGGCAGGGGTGTGAAAATGGAGGCCTGGGGATGACAGCAAACCTCATGTAGAGGGCATCCCCCTAATGCAGTAGGATGTTTTGCTGGGTACAGTAGTGTCCTGTCAGGGTGTTTAAACAGTAGACAGCATTTAAAGCCATTCTTGGCCTTCACCCTTGAGAACACAAATTTGACCAGGAAACTTGGCTCAAAATCAGAATCCTCTTGAAGTTTGAGGTCACTCAGACTTGGGGTTTTGGAAAAACCTAAGTGGAAAATTGAAATCCAGCTTTGAAATGCCCAAACTTTAGGAAGTATTTGGAAGCAACAGTATTTTTCAGCTCAAATAAAATGCATTATAATCCATTCTCAGGTGCATTTGGGTAGGAACTTTTCAATGTGAACAAAGAACCCTGTTCTCCCATTTCAGTATTGAAGAGGGAACAAGAGTATTTATTATCTTCTCTATCACATATTGTATTCATAAATTTTGAAAAGCAATGGGAATACATATGCATCTTGGAGAAAGTCCTCCAGGAAGGAATTTTTTTTGGATCATGACTAAATGATGTGAGAAGTTTTATAGAGGCCAAGAGGCCTTTCTTTTTTGTTCATGTGAGTGCTCAGTAGTAGAAACATTCTCTGCCAAACTAAATGACCTTTCAGTAAACTAAGAAAACAATACAATTAAGGGAACCAATGTCTTGCAGACATCTTAAATCTACAAAGATACACAGAGAAAAGCATTTATCCTGTTTTTTAAAAGTGCATACTTTGGCTGAGAAATGTCTGTAAGCATCTGTGTGTGTGACGCATCTGAATGAACTGAGCAGAAGTGACTGTGAATGCTGTTTTTTTGAATATGCTTTTGCTAAACACTCTAAACTGGGAGAGCATTCTGTAGAAGTTCCTTTTTGCTTGAAAAAGGCACCACAAGATGGCACCTTCTGAAGAGCATATGTAAGATTTAAATGGAAAAAGCCGTTTCATTTTATAACGAACTGTTATTGAACAGATGGTGGAATATGAATGCAAAATGCAACAGGGACTAAGCAATAAGATGGGGAAGCATTATGTAATCTTTGGCATTTATAAATTTGCAATCCATGACTGAAAACATTTATATACATGTTTAGCTTTGTGACTAATCCAGTAAATACACCGTACATGTAGACGTTACATACTTGTAACAAATGCCGGGTCTTGAAGTACATTTTTTTACACTTACATAGCAAATTTTGGCATAAGCTACTGAGCCTCCAAAATCCATACAGCAGACAATGACAGCTGCAAAATACAAATATGCTATTTCCTTTAATTAAAAGATCAGAATGGAATTGCAGATTGGTGAACGATTGCAACTATCAGTGTCTGCTGTATAGATTTTTATTTGAATAAAAATTATCGAAATTCTGGAGATATTTTATACCTTAACTGGCAAGAAGGTGTAGATGAGAACCAATACTGTTCCTCACTGCAGCACCTTTTTATCTGTTTCTAAATAATGAAACTGTATGTATGCATGCACAAACATATCTTGTATTTCACATACACACAGGGCTAGTATGTACACAAGCACACTTCTCCTTGAAGTGCATTTCTTTTTTCCCCTGTTTTCCTGCAAACAATTATTAGTAGTATTCCTGAATCAAGTTGTTTTAAAGATACTATGACTTTTAAATTGTTTGAAAGAAGTACAAGTAAACCAATCACCTTCCCTGGCAAAACATCTTATCAACAGAAATGTATTTGGTAGGTGCACCTTAAAGCACTACCATTTAACTTCTCTAATCTCAACATTTACTGACATCTAATTCTTCTGCTGAGGGAAACTCTCCCACCTCCCCACCCCAGGACAGATGGGGTTTTGGCAGCAGGATGCCTGGAGGAGGCAGGGGCTAGCAAATCCACAGGCCAGAGCTGCACAGCACTCACTTGAGTGGGAGCCTCCTCTTGCCAGGGTGCAAGGGATGGGGTCTGGCCACCCAAGAGCTGCTGGCAGCAGCGCTCAGCCCTGGGGCTCCCCTCCTGCAAACCCAGCTTCCACCACTTCCTGGTCCTGAGGCTCCTGAGATGGAGGGTTGTGGTGTCAAAGCAAATCTAATCACACACTGCCCTGGTTTTGCAAACTGTCCAGGAGAGCAGGAATGGATGAGAATCAACAGTGGTCTATGCAAGCTGATTTTCAGTCCAAAGGGAGATTTTCAAGAAATGTAGTTATCAATAGACTGCTTCACTGTTTTTGTGATGGATTCCTTTGTTGGCTTTGGAGCTCCTTGTGTCTTTTCACAAATATAAATAGGAAAGATGGTTTCCTGTTGGCATTGGTGTCTCTATTAGGAAAGCCTTTTCCTGTGTTATTGGTGGGGCAGAAGTTGGCACAGTTTTTCAGATGTTTACTAGTGTGGCTGTCAGATTGTTTGATGCCAGGAATGATGGCAATGTATCTGTATCTGGAGAAGAAACTAGCCTTCCTCTTTTTATTGTGTACTCCCACAAAAATAAAACAAACGATTTGCAACAATAATTCTTAGATAATTGACCCCTGGAGATCTGCACACAAGGCAGTGAAATACACTTGAGTGCCTCAGTGTAAACCACTTGAAAGACCTTTTAAGCCAATATTATTAGGTCATTGAATCAGAACACAGCAGAGATGTGGTTAAAATTGTGTTATTCTTTCCACTTCCACACGCAGACTTCTAGCTCAGAACACTTCAGAACAATAACCCTCTATGAAATTTGTTATATTAAATTTAGACACTAGAGAACATCCTTTACCTAATTATAAAAGGTTTGAAATATTTCAAAATCTGAAGCTGAAAATTACTTGCTTCAAATAATTTAATTGAATATCTCAGTTCTGAACACATCCATTTGCTATGAGGCCCTGTCATAAAATCCAATTGCTTCATACAACATTTTACTGACAAATTATCTTTTCTAGACTTATGGGATGAATAGAGCAATAAAAATTCAACAGAAAGCAGGTTTTCCAAAAATCAGTTACTAAACTATATTAGTTACTAAACTATATTAGTTACTAAACTGCCACCATCTGTAAAATGACAGTCTTTTTCCCATATACTGTAACTTTACATCTCTGGAAGACTATGCAGATAAATAAGATAAACTGATACTGTGTGTTTTTAAAAACAATTTATTTTTAGACCAAAATGTCAAACACAAGATTTAAATGCTGGTGATTTGCCAAATGGTTGAAACCACACAGCCAACAATTCTTCCTTATGATTAACAGAGGTCTTATTTGCAGAGATATGTAAATTACAGTTTCTGATAATGTGATAACATATTTTCATTTGTGTCAAGCAAAATAGGCGAAAAGCATATATACCTGAATGATTAATGGAGGCAGAGAAAAACAGGGCAATGGATAAAGGCAAGACCCACAACATTGCACAACAAAACGTGGAAGAAAGTATCTACTACAATCTGAGGTTCCTATCAGTCACACTGATCCCTTCACAAACTTCTAAATTATGTCAGCCTGTAAAAATGGATTGCTTCACTTTCTAGGTAAGTCAGTGATATGTGAGTTCACTGAACACAATGCCTTTATAATAGCCATTAATCTTCATGGAAAAAGTGCTCTATGTGCTCTGGAATGCACCACATTCATTCTGCTCTGAAACCTCATCTTTGTTCCTAGTAATTACCATCTGTTTCTAATTTCTGACATTCTGTCTCAGTGGCAAGACTATTCAAGCTTCTGTACACAATATGAACTAAGATAGTTAATATATTTTATATAGTAAGGCCATATTTCTAAAAGCAATAAATAAAATTTAGCTTTTAAAGCAGAATATAATGTACTTCTGCTGATGCCAGTTTAAACAAAAGTAGGAACTGGAGACCATGTACAGATCTTGCTGTGAGCAGCCCATACATTCTGCCTGCATGTACATCAAAATTACAAACAGTCCTTGTAGAACCAACCTTTGTTGTCTGGACAAAAGAAAACAAAATCTCTATATCAATATATTTTTTCAACACAGGTAATTAGTCTATGTAAATATCACCCTTACATAAAGGAGTCAAGTTATATTTTACTCCTGCAAGAAAAATTTGAACAGTCATTAAGAAAACTCCAAGATTTGCACTTTGGTCTTTGAACCAAATTGGGCACTCTCTCAGAACCTTTGTTTTAACAGAAAGCAGATGGCTAAGGAAATAAAGAAATAAAGAAATCACACTGTGGCAGTTTTGAGGTAGAGGCTTCTTTCTTCCCTGAGCTTGATTTTTAAACGCTTGCAAAGCTTGCAAACTTGCAAAGATTTTTCAAAAGGACAGAACAGCTTCACCAGCAGGTGGCTTCTAACCCAGGGTACCTTGCCCTGCTTGAAGGTTTACTTGGCCTGGTTGTTTTAATCGCTAACGGTAAAGACGATTTTCACAATGTGCCCCTCTAGTTCACAGGCCATCAACTTAAAAGTCACGACTACTCTGCTTTGAGGAAAACATAAACCCCCCCAAGGAGCTGCTTGTGTCACTGCAGATTCCATGAGAGATTCTAACAGTTAAAGAAAACATTTAAAGAATATTAACACTGTACTTTAGGGGGAGTAGGTGGAAGAATTTCTCCCTTGAAGACAGATACCCAATGCTTAAAAAAAAAATAAAAATAAAAGCACTTCCTCTATCCAATGAGCCACTCTGGCATGTCAGGTAATTTTGAGGCCTGATCCAAAATGCACTGAAATAAATGAAAACAATCCAATGGTCAATCTCCCAGTTGGCTCAGTTGAACTTGCCTAATGCAGGTATCTCAGGACATCTACACTGTCTGCTCCACATGCACACAATAAGAAAAAAAGAAGGGAGTAAAAAAAAAGACATGACAATGTCTGAGCCTCCAGTTGATAATATTGTACTTACTCTTACAGGCATATTCATTTTATTCAGGCCTAGAATGCCACAGGTGCGCCCCATTTTGGTATGCTGAAGGACCCTGGCTCTGCCCTGAATGGACCTTTGCCTCCTGTGAAGAAAAGAGCTCCAGGGTCTTCTGTAGGACCCTCTCCTCTGGCAGCACTTTCCACTGTTCAGGAACATTGAAATATTGCCCTTTGGATCAGGGCAAAGATGAGTAGGATGGATAATATGCATGGGTAGGAAGATAACAGGTATTTGCCAGTCCACATATTTTACTTATTTGTCCCAGCTTGACAATGAAAATATGTTTAACCTGATGCCAAAGTATCAGCTTATCTTGGCTTTTCTTTGAATTAGGATATATATAATATATCTTTGGAGAAACACTAATGTAGATAAAAGAGTTGTTTGTTTTGTCCTTTTAATTACTATGAATACTTCAAGAGATTAAATAAAATGGAAAGAGAAGGGATATCTAAGTTAAAGTACAATGTTGGCACAAGAACTATCATGCATAAACCAGCCAGGAACTTGGTCTGGAAACCATAATAATTCAAATAATCAAAGTAATTCTATTTTGTAATTACTTTCCTGGGGCTGTAGTATGGACTAGAAATCTAACCAATTTTAAGATAAATTTATGAACAGGATTTGATGAAGTGGTTTCTGAAGTAGCAGGGGACTTGAATCAATGAGACAAGAAGTTCTTTCCAGTGCTGGATCATAAGATCATAAATTAAACTACTGCTACTTGACTTCTCTCCTTCAAGTAGCAGCATGGCGCAAGAAATGAATTTTCATGTCTTTATATTTAATTTTGTGTTATCCAATATGTTGTGAGATTGAGTTAACCTGGATAGTGCTAGTGGAACGTGCTGGCCAGGCTAGATTGAGGCTGAATGCGGCAGAAATTTCTGCACTGAGCTTCCTGCATCCACATCCTGAGCAAATAAATTCTGACAGACCAGAGCTGAGCCCTGGAGCTCCTGGCTGCCAGTGTTGGGCTTCTGAATATTCCAGGATGCAGGGGAACTTAAAGCAGGCAAACCACTTGAAGGTGTGGAACGACTATCCTATTTAATGCACTGCCATGCTCAAAAATGCTGAGATCTTGGCAGTTCTGCAGGACTGAGCTGCTCAGCTCTGGCTTAATGCCAGCCATGGCAGACCCTGCTAACTCAATAAACAAGAACCCAGCCATGCCTGTGTTTCCCTCTTCCTGCTCTGCTTTGCAGGAGTTGATTTTGGCTTGAAGCAGGGATGGATCTGACCTAGCTGTGTGCATCTACCTGGCTACTATAAACCCTCTCAAAACACAGCCTGTTGCAAAGAGGTAGTGCAGATCCCAGCATGGTCCTTCAGGGGCTAGAAAACACCGGGGTCCTTTGCAGACTTTTCTGGTGTCCAGTGAGTAGTGTTGGCAATAGATTATTTCATTGCCTATAGATAATAATGTGATTCCTACAGCAGTGATATATTGATGGTACAGAATACATACATGCATTATGTGCCGTACTGCACATAAAGTTTTAAAGCTGATAGACATTCAACTCCTAAGAAACAGCTTAAAATTGCTTCTTATGGGTCCTGCCCAGTGGCAGTCTTTGTTTCTCTGCCCCATGTCGTTACTGTATTTTGATCTCCTCCCACCCTTAACCTTATCTTGCCCTATTCAGTGCACAAGATGGATGGGTTCAAAGGTGGTTTTTCCCTTGATTTTTGTTTTATTGATGTAAATCAGTATTTTTCTCTGTTTTTCAACAACAGCTGAGCTACTTTGTCTGGTATTTTCTAAAACTATTCAGCCAAAGGAAGACACCTGTCACAGAAAATTTTACATATATGGTTTACATTTGCAACATTATAAATCTCATACTACCATAAAACAGAACGTGCCTGACAATCTGAAAGCCCTCTGTCCTGGTTTGAGCCATGGCAAACCGTGACACCCTCCCATACCCTTCATCCCCTAGCTGCTCCCTCTTCCAATCAGTGTTAATCAAAACTTAAAAAGAATTTCCTTCTCTCAGGAAACCCTTTTATTGTTTTTAAAGGTCCTCTCTGTAAAGCAGAAAGAAAATGTAATTTTTAAAATATTTCCCTGGAAATAACTTTTTCTTTGCCATAGCCAGTTCCTTTCATGGATGAAAGTGCCTGGAAGCCTTGAGAGCCCTGGAAGATGCCTAGATGCTGGAAGCCCAGGAATTCCCAGCCCTTCCATATGGCAGAATTGCTTGTGAAATGTGAATCCTGGAAATTCAGAGTTCCTGAACATGATCTGACAAAAAAATAGTTTTACTGGCAGAAATCCTAGCTGGCCCTGTTTTTACTGGCAGTTCAAGGCATTGGGCTGAACTGTCCAAGACAGCAGGTGACTGAAGATCTTCACTCCGGTCAAGACCCACAAAGCTGGCTATTCATGAGATTCAAACTGAAGAGGATGTCTGTATTTCTGTCCTTGGAAGAGCAGGTGTTTAGAGGTATTTGACTGGAAATACTAGGCAAAGATGGTAGCTGGACACACTCCTCCCTGGAGCTGGGCATCCTCTTCTGAAGATATGAATTCTAACTTTGGCAAACAGCCTCTCAGCAGGCCTACGTCACAGGCTTAATTTCTCTGAGTCTCAAGGGATTCAGCCTCAGAGCTCCTGCTTCCCAGAGGAGTACCTCTAGGCTATACTCAGGATGACAGAGCAGGGGTAGCCTCCAGTGACTGACATTAAAGGAACAGCCAGGTGAGTGAGGAAAGGGGTTGTCCTACAAAATGAATGTGAGGAGAACAGTGGCTGTAACTTCCCATGGCTACTGCCCAACATGGGTCTCCTGCCACCCCATCCTTTGATGCAGTCGCTTCCAGCTGAGACAGATCAGAAAACCCTGAGTGTGTCTCCAAGACTGACTAACCCCTGACACAATCTAACAGCCAGGGCTATCCTCACGCAAGTAACCTTGAGCTGAATTGAGTCCCAAAAGCAGGCTTCAGCACTACAATAGGATAAGATGCCTTCATTTTTCCATCTGGCTAGGATGTGAGTGATGCATCTGTGAACTGAAATGACTAGATCAAAGGATTAATCAGGGCAGGCTTTTCTACTAGCTAGATAATAGGTTGGTGAAGCTAAAAGTCTCTAAACAAACTTGACAGATTTTTATACATTTCCACAAGGAGGAATTTTAACGTGTGTGCTTAATTGGCTTCATCTTTGGTAACTTTTGAAAAATGATAGGTGGATGGTCTATAGCTGGTGCCAGCATCAACATTCTTTCTTTTCCTAGAAGCTGAATATTTAAAGATTTTCCCATCAGAAGGATTTATGTAAGGATTTATGAATTCTGAAAAAGTTGGCTTAACCTGTATTATTCTTCTGTCTTCTGGAAATTTTATTTTTAACTAACTTTATTTTTAAATATAAAAATAGTGAGCACTTCTTCACAAAGTCCAAGAGACCACACTGTAAGCCTGCTCATTATCTTTTTATTTAACATTTTTTGCAGACTTGGTATAATACTTATCACTGGAAAAGCTGCTAATTGACACAAACTGCATACTGTAATAATAATATCTTGATCAATAATGAAATCTAATTGCTCTAAATCCACACATTCAGAGCTCTAGCAATTGTTATTCAAATTAGTTTGCTTTCTCTGGTAGCTGTTTCTGCTTTCCCTTTCCTTATCAACAATGACCTGGAGAGCATGACTCGATCTATTCTGATGTAAATTACATCAGAACTTGGTCTTGATCTATTTGTTAAAGGATTAAGTTTTCTTATCTCTTCTGAAACATTTGAAAGGGAGATAAACATTGTAAAACCTTAGGAATTATGGCAGTAAGAAAATGTGAGTCCCCAATGGCACTGCTTTGTCATGAAAAGATTAACTGTGTTCAGAAGTTTATCACAATTAATATCAGTAATAAAAAGAGAGGAGCTGAAGATAGACTAGTAAAAAAAATTTGACAAACACTCATCCAACTAGGATGCTGTCAAATCATCTGGCCCTGCTGTAATTCACCTGAGGACACTTGAAAAACTGACTGAAATAATTTCCAAGCTACTAGCGGTTGTCTTTAAAAACACACAAGGGAATGGTGAAGTTCTGAGAGCCTGGAAAATGGCAAATGTAGAGCCTATCTTTAGAAATGGGAAAAAGAAAGCATCAGGGACTTGCAGAGGAATCCTCTTAACTTCAGTTCCTGGAAAAGTACTGGAACAATAATCAGCAAAACTATTTGTAAGCCCTTGGAAGACAACAGGAAAGTAAGTAAGAGCCAACATGGATTTGTTGAGAATAAACCTCTCCAGGCTAGCTTCACTTCTACTTATGGCAGAGGAAGAGGTTTTGTGGACAGAAGAGAGTCAATAGATGCCAGATATCTCTTGACTTCAGTCAGAATTTTGACAGTTTCTTACATAACATTCCAATAAGCAATTTTAAGAAATACGGTCTTAAAAAACTATAGTAAGATCAGTGCAAGACTAAAGCGTAATGACACGTAGGGTTTTAGTTGTCTTAGAGCCAGTGTAGGGGTTTGGATAGACAGTGAAATTATGCTTTTTATGGATAACACCAAGTCGGGATGATCTTTAAGTACACTAGAAGGCAGTAGTACAATCCTCACAAGCTAGAAACAGTCCAAAAAAAAGGACATAGGTCAATAAACATACTCAAGCATATAGAAGTCTGTGTAAATAATCTAATCAACAGGTTGGGTAGTAATTCTCCAGAAAAAGCTGAGGGTTATAATACGTCACAAACTCTGCATGAAACAATGTCATGTGGATAGAGAAAGAGGCAAATACCATTCTGAGATGTATAAACAGAAATTTCATCTATAGGGTATGTCTACTTGGGATGATAAGATCACAGCAGGAGCACAATATTATGTTTTCAAGGTCTTTATTCAAGGGATGTATAGACTATTTGTAAAACATACTAAGAAGAAGAATGACCAGAGTTTGAGAAAGTATGATGTATGGAAAAAACATGCCAAAGGAAGTTGGAGTGTTTAGACTGGAGAAGGGGTGGCTGGAGGGGGTGATAACACTGTTTAAATATGTAAAAGGTAATAAATAGAACAAACTGTTCTGTCTTTAGCAGACTAAGATTGTAGACGCTGTAGCTCAGACCCAAGTGATGAAACCCTGTCAGTGAGCAGAGCAAGAACTGGAACAGGATGTCCAAGGACATTGTGGACTCTTTGTCACTGCTATTTTGAAGACCAGCATTATTCAGTCATCTGCCAAGAATGGTTTGGATATAGCCAGACTTCTTGTGGAGAAGGATTTGGTGACTCCGTGAGGTTTCTTCCACGCTGCTTTCTATGGGCTATGATAAATATATTCTAGCAATAAAACATTGTGTTTTGGACCTTTAGATTCAGTATGTGGACAGTTCTTCTGAAACAGGAGATTTTCATAGTATCATGCTGCTACAGAGACCACATTTCAGGCAAGGAAAATGGGGTAGTTGAAAACATCCAAAATGTCTTCGGTACCTGCTGTGTTATACTTAAAAATAAAACAAAATATTTTCAAACTAAGGAGTACAGCACATAGTTTGGTTTGTTCATCTGGATGTGGCTTTCAGTGAGAAGTTTCGTACCACATACTTAGCAGTAGTTTCTTATGAACTTCTGGAGTTTTATTAATAATCATTGGACTGTGTTGTTGAGGTAGTGCTCTGTAGCAAAGATTCATCACCCCGAGATCATAAACCACCACAAATGATGAGAAGAAATATTAATGGGAAGCCCCTGGCTCAATTTTTTAAATAAATGTTCATAGTTACCTCAGTATACAAAACAATTCTTAATGAGTTATTGCATCTTTTGTTGCCTTTGTAAGGTTTTACTGAAGTTTATAATGCAACAAAACCCATCAATGCAACTGCAGCATGCAGTCTCCAGAAGGGGGTCAGTGCCCTGGTAGCAGAGGAGGTGCTGGGACCTGTGTCCATGAAGGCTCTAAGCTGGTGGCACCTGAGCCCTGCCTGCACCAGCACACAGGGGCAGTGGTGGGAGACACTGTTGTGAGAGAGTTCCCTGTCTGCCCACCTGACCTGCTGCCTAGGGAGGTTTGCTGTATGCCAGGAACTTGGATCAGGGATGTTTTGGAGAGGCTGATGAAGCTTGTTCAAACCTGGGACTGTTTTGTCCCCTGCTGCTGTTCCGCAGATGCAACAGTGATATAATCATGGGCAACTTGAAACACACCAAGCATAGCTGCATGGCTCCAGAGGTGATGGTCAAGGGTAAAGCTGTCTACATGGTGCCTTATCAATTCTTCAGAGGAGGGTAAAGGACTTGAGGAAGACTGGATGGATTCTGAAGGTAAAAAACTGGTTTCACTGCTGGTTTTAACAGCAAGGATGCAGCTTTTACAACCATGAGGCCTCCTTTGACAGCCAACGACTGTTAGGAAGAGATGGGATTCTCCTGCCTAAGTGAAGCAGCAAACTGGCCACCTTGGAGAGGAGAGCCTTAAACTTGGAGTGATAAGGGAAGGAGAGAATGATCAACAATGAAGCAAGGTGGACTGTTTGGCAAGCAAAGGGTGTGGGGTGATATGAACACAGCAGGGCACAAGCCATCCAGGAAGCTTCTGGAGTACATTGATGACAGCTTCCTGACACAGGTGATCAAGACAACAATGCAAGTAGGTGCTCTGCTGAACATACTTGCAAACAATGAAAGACACCTCTAAATTAAGACTGAGTGGCTTTTGAGGACAGGTTGCAGATATGATGAAGCAATCTACAGGTGCATAAATTAGCAATTTAACATGCTGGAGATGTTGCTTTTTATGCATATTTAGTAAATATGACTTGTGAGTCATCAGTGACAACTCAGGATTTATGAACAGTGTTTCTTATGAGATCAGACATTTTCTGTGTTATCACAGCAGGGTTATTTTAGTAGCATGGACAACTGTAAATAGCTTTAAGTTACCTCATTTCTGCCTCATAATTTACAAAGTAAATTTTCTGAAGGCTTTCAAGTCTGAGTTCTAGTGAAAGTATATCTGATTATTAATTTAAATGTTTGTTTCCTTTCTTGGATTTGAGGTCTTACCTACACAAGCAAACAAAGCACTTTCCACTGATCTCTTATGTTACATCAGGAAATTATTTAACAAACCTTTTTGGAAGCAGATTATGCAGAATAGATATTTGTGTGCACAATTCTTTCTTCTTCATGGTGTTGCAGCATATCACTTAGTCATCTTCAGTCTTCCAGCAATGACTCTTTGAACAACACAGTTACTGAAGATGTGTAAAAATGGAAATGTGCAAATATGGAAAAGCATGTAAACTTTTCCAGGAATCTCTCTGCTTTGCATACTAGTATTGAAGTACTGCTAATAGTGTTAGTCTCTACTTTGTTGTTTACTCAGATGAATACTCTCTTCAGTTAATTGGCACTATACTATTCACCAAGTAAGTAAGTTCCAGTCATGCTAGAACAATCTTTTCCTTTATTTCCTTGCCATAGTTTAATATACCTCCTGCTGCTGATCAGGAGCCATAGTCCAAGTTGTGGCATCATTTCCATCTACTAGCATGTCTGCCGTTTTCCTGTGGAACACTTCTGGTTCAGCTCAGATATCACAAGAGATGTTGTTATCCAATAATATATCACCTTTACTCATTAGTAAAATGTGAAAATATATGAACATAAAAATTTGAAACACATTTTCAAAAGAAGGGTCAGATTCTGACACCTTCTGAATAGAATATAATGAGCCAAATCACATAATGAAGCACAACATTCTCCCTAATGGGTGGAAAACATCTATAAGCTACATGAGTGTCCCCTTGAGAACTCAAGCACTAGCTTCCATCAGAAGCATTATGATATGTGATATGTGGCAGACCACAACTTCTGCACAAATACAGATATCCCTTGACAAGGGCTGAAAGAATCTCACAAGAACTTCAGTGCATGTTTAAATAGGAGAGCACTCAGGAAGTGCAGAGGACCCAGCAGACACATCTACCAAAGAAAATGTGAAAGCAATTAGTAAGGAATCTCCTTAAGATTCAATGTACTAAGACCATGTGACATCTACACCAGGAAGACTTGCTGTGTAGTCAGGATATTTAAGAATTAGGCCACTTAATGGTCAGTTCTGGAAACTCTGGGAAAATGCTGGAGATGTAGCATTTGCTTAACCTAACACACTCACATTAAAATGGGGAAGTAATAGCAGTCTTAGAAAAACAGCAGCAAACAGCTTGGCCATTTAGTCTGATCTGAGGGATCATTTCCAGTACATCATTGTTCCAGTACTTAAAGAGTGTCTACCAAGAAGATGGAGGCTCCCTATTTACAAGGAGCCACATGGAAAAGATGAGGTAATGGGCACCAGTTGCTCCTGGGGAGATTCTGATTGGACACAAGAGGTAAATATTTCACCATGAGGACAATGAAACATTGGAATAGTCTCCCGAGGGAAGTCATAGATTCCCCCACATTGGACAGTTCTAAGTCTCAGCTTGACAGGGTGCTGAGCCATGTCATATAAACTATAGTAGTACCTAGAAAGGTTGGGCCAGATGATCCTTGAGGTCCCTTCCAACCTGGCATTCTATGATTCTATAATTCTATTATTTGACTACAGATTTGTTTGTGCAGCAAAAGCAAGGCTGAGGAGTAACTCTAGAGCAAGAATGCAGGCTAATTCTACAGTGAAGGCATAACTGAGAGAATAGAAGCCTATACAATTATTACAGATAGTTAGACTCTTTTTTTTAAATTTAAACTCTTGGCAAACTGCATTCCAGCATAAAAATACACATAACAACATTTTTTTAAGCTGTCTTGCATCCTTTGGGCTACAATTGCCACACACATGTACAAGTAGTATTGCCCTTCCATCTTTGCTTACCATTGGGATGTCACTTTGACCGTAGTTTGTTAGTCAGGCTTAGGCTATCAAAATCACAGCACCAAAATTTGTGGTGGTGATTTGCTTTCTCTAGTCTTTGAAGCTGAACTATGGGTATATAGCTGGATAGATGCACATATATATTATTCCTACCTGGAGTACTGTGTCCAGTTCTGAAGCTGTTGGAGCAAGTCCAGAGGAGTGCCATCAAGATGATCTGAGGGCTAGAGCACCTCTCCTGTGAAGACAGGCTGAGGGAGTTGGGGTTGTTCAGCCTGGAGGAGAGAAGGCTTTGGGAAGACCTTACAGTGGCCTTCCAGTACTTGAAGGGGCTACAGGAAAGCTGGGGGGGACTTTTTATAAGGGCATTTAGTGATAGGACGAGGGGCAATAGTTTTAAGTTGAAAGAGGATAGATTTAGATTGGATATTAGAAAGAAATTCTTTACTGTGAGGGTGGTGAGATACTGGAACAGGTTGCCCAGTGTTGCAGACTCCCCCTCCCTGGAAGTGTTCAAGGCCAGGTTGGATGGGGCTTTGATCAACCTGGTCTAGAGGGAGGTGTCCCTGCCCATGGCAGGGGGCTTGGAACTAGATGATCTTTAAGGTCCCTTCCAACCCAAACTGTTTTAGGATTCTATGATAGTACAAGTCAAAAAAATAATTTAAAAAAAGAGCAGTTTCAACAGTCTGAAGTAATTATAGAATTATCTAGGGAATGAAAAGGTAAACTCCAGCCAGTAACAACTAGTTGACCTTAATTCATTAAACAATGTATAGAATAGTGCATGCACAATCTCTGTGGTTGCTTTTCTCTGTCTCCTGGACACAGAAACCCAGATAGCCACAAAATCAGTGAAATGCTTAGAAATGTGTCCATTTGCAGCACTCCCAGCTGCCTAAGCCTGAAAGGACAATCTTGTACCTAGCCCATGAGCATCAGAGCAAGAAGGTAAGCAAAGGAAATGCTTGGCAATGATTTCAAAGTGGCAACAGTTCGGGAAATAGTATGTCTGGATAAGTAGGATAGTTTCAAGGAGGAGTCCACAGATGCCAATTTTGCTGCTGACCTGCTGGTTAGTTTTCAGGAGGTCCTTTCAGTTCCCTGTGAGCTATTTGCACCATCTGTATGTGAGGATTACAATGTCTCTCCAGAGTGCTGTAAGATTGATGAGAGCTGTAGAGATGATTTTCACAGTACTTATCCATAAAAGATACATTGCAGACAAAGAAAGATGCTTCAAGCCTCCAGTGATGCTATGTTAACCAAGGGTCTATTTCAGGCATTACTTGTTCCATGGATTCATAAAAAATTAAATCTACCGGACAGCTGATTGTATTGACTCTGTGAAAATGGGTATTTTTTTTTTCCTTTATGGCGTCATTGCTTGAGCTTCTTTTGTAACAAAAAGTTATGAAAGTATAGACAGCCTCCTAGCAATTTGTCTCAAAAAAACCTGCCAGCTAGGGCTAAGATCAGTGTTTACAGCAGCCTCTTCATTTCAAATTATGACCACAACATGCTACTGATATATCATCAAAAGACAGATGCGCACAACATAGCAGGTGAATATGTTTGAATAGCATATGGTACATACCATGAGATGTTAAAACTTGGTGGGTATCAACTTGTAAGCAACAACATTTAATACACAAGAAACACCTTGATGCTGGTAAAAAGTGCTCCTTTAGCAGAAAGAAACTTCATTCAAGAGTCACAGAAAAAATATTTTTTAATAACACGATGATGGCTCAAAAACAATAAGGTACTTAAATGTGGTACTGTGGGCCAACCACAGATTTGTGCTAAGCATTAAGAGACACTTTCATCCATTAATGTCAGCCAGTTCTCTCACAGACTAGATGATTGGACAGGAGAGCAGCTACAGAGTTTTCCTGTTTATGCACAGCTGCATCCAGCCTTTCTGGATAACTGCTACTGATTTATAAAGGGTAGCTTTCCCCTTTTGCTTTAGTCTAGGTTGTGTTATTCTAGCCAGTTTGCTTTTTCAGTTCTGCCAATGTATTAGTGCAGAAGTGACAAAATGCACTTAAAATACCTGCAGTAACTGGGTAGCTGAACAGATTTTGGGTTAGACTAATAAAAACAAAAAGCATTTAGGATATCCCTGGATAAATGAATACAGGGCATTATTACAAAGTGATCATTCGCTATAAGAGAAGACTAAACTCAATGACCTAGCAAGCCCCATCCTGTTCAAGGTTACTGTGAGACAGAAATCAAGGCCAAAAATTTTACCAAATAGGTAAAATGAGTGTATCTCTTAAAATAGTTTTAAAATTCTCATAATGTGTCTCAAAACCAGCATTTCAAATACCCTTGTTCCATCATTAATTCCAAACAAAATGAATATTTATGACATTTAAGTCTTGCCAATTGCAGTTCATGCATGAAACTCTGGCCTATTTGTCTGTGATTTCAATAGGGGTAGGGTTTCACTCCATACTCTTGACATGCCGTAGCTTGATCCAAGGTATAACACAGAGTTGTCTTGCAAAAAGAAATTGAAAAAAATAATACAAACAAAAAATTAAAACTCTGTTTCTATTTTCTAAATTTTCCCATGCTAAGTAGAATATTTCTGTCAGTATTTGCTGAAGTACACATAAAACTGATTAATAGAAAGAGTGGTTATTTTAAAAATCTAGCTCTAATCGGAAGATATCACTTCATATTATTTGGCTGACATTTCAGCAGCAAATAGTGAGGATTCTGTAATGGAGAAAGAGTTTCAAATGTGTGCTTTGTAGATTTGTCAACAAAATTATTTTACTAATTGTATCATGATCAGGTAATACTACTACATTTGGGCATAATATTCCCAAGTGTCCAGTTTCTTAGTTTCTTACATAGGACTTCTGGACCTTCATAGTGCCATACAAAACCTGAGAGCAGTTAAAACTAGAGGAGGAAAACTCAAGCTGAAGGCATTTTCCAAGAATACAAGGCCATATCTAGGACTGGCATGGAGCGTGGAGAAATGAAGCTCTTAACAGGAAGAGGTGTTAGGCCTAAATGCCCTAATGTAGCAGTGTGCAGACAACAGATGGGCTGTCAGAAGTTGTAAAACTGTGTCAAGTGGCATTGAATAAAAACTATTCTGGCTGAGCAGGCTGAGCACAGCACCCCACCAATACAACCTGGCTGCTTTGTCTTCAAGTTGCCAAACCACATCTAGTTTACAGACCAGAGAACCATAGGTCAAGGCTGGACCAAACCTCTGGAGACCATCTAGTTCAATCAGCGATCCGCTACAAACAGGTTTGTGTCCAATTGGGTTTTGAATATCTCCAAGGATGAAGACTCCACAACCTCTCTGGTTGATGTGTTTTAGTGCTTGATCACTTTAATATGAAAGAAAACCACCTTTTTCTACACCTAAATAGAATTTCCTGTATTTCAGTTATTTCCCAAAGCCTTTTGTCCTGTGACTGAAAATACCAGAGGAGATGCTGGCTCTTTACTGCTGCCCACCATCACATTCATAAGACCCACCCTGAGCCTTGTCCAGGCTAAATAGCCACAGCTCTCTCTGCCTCTCCTCTTATATTTTTGCATTGCACTGCGCTGTGCTCCATAGCTCCATAGCACAGCCGGGCCCTGAAGGAGAGTTTTTGAATTGACTCTTACAAGAACCTTAATTTTGCAGCCACTTATGTCCTGATGCTAGGATCCATGTACAAGAATATTTTAAATCCATTTTCTTAAAATATCTAGAGAACATTATGTGAAGAGGAAGTACAAGTTCAGGCTCCTGTATCAAACAGACCAATATTGGGGGCTGCACTGGAAGTTAGTGATTCCCTGAGAAATCTATGCCTGCAGTGGAGGATAAGGTTTCATCCTGTGCACATCTCTAGACTCCTTAGTCCCATATGTAAGCAAGAATTATTTTTTTCTTAACTAATGTCCTGAAAACTCCTTTTCTCTCCACCTTCTTCTTTCATTCTCTGGATTATGGGCTCTTTCTTCAAGCCACGTCTGGCTGTGTCTTCTGGATAGAGTTCAGAGACTGGGAAAAGAACCAGCTATGCTGGTTGGTTAAATCTTTATTGTTTTCTCTCTTGGTTTCAAGTCCATATTACAGAGGCCTTGAAATGCATTATAAGCATATGTACTGTATGTGAATGAATGAGGCTGGATGGGCAGTTATCCAACGATGACTGTGCCTAAACGCAATTCTGACCCTAACCACTTCAGTGCAATGCTGTAACAGAACGGCATCTTGTTGGCACTGGGCCATCACTTAAGAAAAAATATGTCTGGTTTCAACCCTTTGGGGATTTACAGTTCCTACCAGCCTTTAGTCACTAGATGTCAGGGCTTTTTCTGGCAGTACCCACCCTAACCAAAATATTGTGCTTCTGTAGTTCAGCATACTGCAGGCATTTTTTATCTGTGCTGGGCCCCGCATGAATGGACAGAGTATGCTGGCAAACATTATCAATGAAAAGTTAAAGTAGCTATTTTGTTGATTTGAGTATGTGACAGAGGTAAAGAGTCTTCATTACAAAAATATAACTTTCAAGCACAGTGCTTAATGAACTGACCAAAGAAAATAATTGAAAATATTGAGCTCTATGGAGCAGCATGCTTCAGTAACTGTAGTGGCTCCAGAACATATGCAAAGCGTGCACCACGCACCCCGAGGCAAGCATCCTTGGCCCCAGAGTTTGCCTATGTTATAAAGCCTTCACTCAGTAGCGCTGAATTCCCACAAAATTTGGATAGTCAAAAGCTGGGTACTTGCTGCCTTGTGGGGAGTGTACTCTGACATGATGAGGCCAATAAAGCTAGTAAAAAAAGAGAGCAAGGACTGTTCTGTGGCCAAAAGACCAATAACCCAACCTGTCTCCTATCTCCAAATCAGAGCTCTCTTCCCCTCCCAAACTGGTGAGTCCCCATCAAAAACTCACACTGGGAAAGGACAGTCTGGTGGATGATGTGAAGGATGTCATGCTGACATTGCAAAGCTCAGGCTAGCCTTCAGAGACAGATGTGCTCACTGAGTGGCTAATCCACAGCCTGCCCAGTGAATGCAGAATGGACTGGAATTGCCTTTTAAATTCTGAATGATGGAACTGGGTGTTCTCCTGGTCTGTGCACCCATAGCCTGGTTTTTGCCTCCGTCCTGGCTCAAGTGTGCATGCAGCCTGTTCCCTGGCACCTCAGGCACCATGCCATACCTCAGTAACTGTGTTTTCTTCTGTGTCTGCTGTCACTGAGCAAGGCTGAGCTGTTCTTTGAAAAATATGCCAGGTCAGAGAGCTCTCTGTCTGTCGTCAGTAGCCTCTAATCCTATTTTGGAAAGTGGATCCTTTTTTCCCTTGATGACTGCTATAATTTTATTACCATTTGCTCATGGATTTATGCTTAAATAACAGTCACAACTTATATGTATTTTAATATATTTTAATTACTAAAATAATTATTAAGCTTTATAGCAGTAGCATAGTTTGGTTTCCATACCCATGTAAGTTTATGTTCTCTTTTGCAAAACACTAAGATCCAGATAATTTGAGCATTATTTGTATATTTGTTAAGAAGAGATTGGAGCATAACCCCAAATGAATTTCACAGAGTTTGGTAAACAAGTGACACATCTCCACACTGATCAAGACAGAAGCAAAACCATTGAAGTGTACAAGCTTCCAAAGGCTGGCATTATTCCCATGAGTCACTGATGGTATAAACACTTGTAAGCTTAATATTCTTGTATATTTTTATACATATCCACAGCTAGCTATATGGGCACAACCTGTATACAACATTGCTATGTTTTACTCTTGCATTAAATCGTTTGAAAACTGACTCTTTTCCTGACATAAGACGACATAAATACAAATATCCACAGAAGAGATGAATAATACTATAGAAGGAAGTACTGTGGATTTGAAATACACAAACCAGAAACCTTATAATAGGTAGATATGTTTTTAAAAGTCTCTGAAATTTGGGACTGGAAAGGCAGGCATTGGGCTTATGGGACTGTCATCACTATGCACAGGCTTTCCTTGCCTCTCTAGCACATGTGGTCCTAATTGCTGTGTTGGCGAGACCATGGAGCTGGATTCTTCATGAACTGGCTGTAACATTGGCAGACATTTACTCATCCACTGCTAACCGTTTTTAATGGAAAATCTGTATCCATTCATGCTAGAAAAATGCCTATGTTAAACAGAGGAAAATTAAGGAGAGAAACCCAGATATCAGTAGCTTTTCCAGCTGCCAATAGTAGATATTTTACTACTTCATTATTATTTATTATATGAAATCTAAGGACAAAACAATGAATATGATCAAACATTTTAAAAATATTTTGCAGAACTGCACATAATTTTGACCGTATTTCTGGTTCTGGTTATGCTACAATTTGAGTATTATACAGCATGTAATTATAAATTTGAAAGTTGTTTGTATCTGACTTATACCTTTGACCAAGATACAATGGAAGTAACTTTATCCTTGCAGAATGGCAGCTGCCACATAGGATGATCGAAGCTCATGTTCTTAGGGACATAATTAGCACTTCACTCATGGTTATTGTGTGTAACATACAGCTGATTGACCAGTGGAATATTCATTCCCAATTAGAGGCCCCACTTGCCTTTGCAATCAGTTTTCCTGCACTTCACTGCACCAAACACTATGCTGTTATTAAAGGCTGATTACATCGCTTCTCCTTAGACAGATACTTCTGCAGCCACGAGAAGACAAGAATTATTAAGTCAGTAATCTTCCAGGTCTTTTACTCACTGAGATGCGAGAGATCACATTCAAACCTCTGATACGTTCTCTTGGAGTAGAAGCTCATGTCTTGTAGTAGCAGCAGAAGCATAACAATAAGTGACTGGTACAGAGTAGGAGTAGTTAAGACTGGTACAGAAAACTCTGTGTGGGTGAGGGGAAACACAAGTTAGTATGTATTAAAAAGGGCAGATTAGTCTGAAAAGAATTTATGGCTGGAGCTCCTCAAGCATGTCTCCAGGCCAACGTTATTTCACATTTTCAATATTGAGCTTGGCACAAGAAGTAAAAATGGTCTAATGAAATTTGTTGATGACACAAGGATCGTGAAATACAGACAAATATAACCAGAAAAAGCAAATTACTTGAAAATTTAAGTAATAAAAATCGGATTAAATTTGACAGTAGAGAATTAGGTTATACACTTATAGACCTGAAGAAGAAGGGTTTTCTCACCTTTCTAGTTGTTCATCCACCCGTCAGCAAGGATAAAAAGAAGAGAGGACCAGGGTCTATGCACAAGTTGTGCACTGGCTCAGAACCATCTGTGATTTCCCGTATCAGGAAAAGCTGAAGGATTAGAAAGTCAATCCAGCAGAGTATTACCAGAAGAAGACAGAGAAGTATTAATGCATTTGTGTGGTGACAAAAGCCACAGTGGAAGACATGTCGAGGAGGGCTACTGGAATTTGCATCAGAGAGAAATTATTTACAAAGGAATAGTAAAAGATTTACTGTCTAACCTAGAAAAAGCAAAGTTTAGAAAGGGTATGATTGCTAGCTCTAGATGCATCAGATGCACAAATTCCATTGAAGAAAGAAATTATTTAAGTCAAAGCACAGCATTGGCAAATGAGTGCAGAAAGGTAAATTAATGATACTTTTTGATTAACAGATGAAAAAGGCTGTTTGGCAGTCAAAGCAGTGAGGTTCTGAAACTGTTCCCAGTCATACAGTCTTGGGTAAAATACCCTTAAAATATAGTTTGCTTGTTCTATATAACAGATTAGAAGACAGAGTTGCCAACTACGTCAAGGTGCTCAATTCAATGATCAGAAATCTGCAGCCTTTGGAGCAGAGTATGAACTTGAAACTTGGTTGCCCACATCTTCTCATCATCCTTTACCACCAATGCTCAATCACAGTGTATTTGTTCCCACCACTACTGAGTGTAAAAGTCAAGCTGTTATCCATTGATGGCATGTAGTTGGTGTTTCCATATCTTGTTCTGACATGTGCTCTGGCCTCTTTGTAAGATTAGACCACGCACTCAAACTGGAAAAAATGTACATATGTAGTGGATTTAGACATTCGACTCCTTTAAATAATTTGGACCAAAGCAACTTGTCCAAGATAAAGTGGAAAGTCTGGGGTAGAGTAGGAAATCAAGTCTAAACCTAATAGTCATCTTTTTATGGGAATTCATTACGGACCCAGAAGAACTGAGTTCAAATCTCTTTGCAAGAACACTCTTACATCTTGAATAAGAAATGTTGCTCTAAGACTGAAAATTCTTTTAATAATATTGTGATTAAACATTTTGTTTCCCATTTTAATGAACTGTTGTTTTCCAACAAAGCACACTTACTGAAAATCTTCTGAACAGCTTTTATTCCAAAATCCTAACCACTGGGGTGTGAGCTGTTTTGGAGAATAAAAAGAGACTGTATCTTGTATTTTAAATTAAATATTTCAAAGGATGTAATTTTTATTCTATTATAAAATAAAACCAAATGTTCAAACTTTACAATTTTTCTTAAAATATTATTCTTATTTTCCATCCAGGAACATTCCAGCTGCCATTTGATTCACTAGCATATGCTCCTCTTGGGTAGATTAAATGAAGTAAATGACAAAATTCTCTGCAAAGCTGGTCTCAGTATTTCTACAGCATCTCTGTGGCCGAAGCTTAGCACTAGTTTCTTAGTGAAAATGGAATGCAGTATTTGGCACTAATATTTATTTTTAAACTCTATTATTCCTTTTAGTCACAATTACTTTTCCAAGGATGAAATCTAAGCATAAAAAGATGGAAGCATAATAAAAGTCTTTAGAACTCATAGAAAGATATACTCTCCAACTTCTCTCTCTTTTTATTTATACTCCTGACTTGTGTCTACTTATAAATTTATTTTCAATCATCAGTTTGTTTTTTTTTCCAAATGATTAAATGAAAGCATATTCACCTCTGCCTCGGAAGATCATGGAACAGATTCTCCTAGGAACTCTGACAAGACACATGTTTCAAAATAGCCAGCATGGCTTTACTAAGGGCAAGTCCTGCTTGACCAACATAATGGCTTTCTATAATGGAGTGACAGCATCAGTGAACAAGGGCAAAGCAGTGGATATCATCTATCTGGACTTCTGTAAGGCCTTTGACACAGTCCCCCACAACATCCTTCTCTCTAAGCTGGAGAGATAAGGATTTGATGGGTGGACTGTTCAGTAGATAAGGGATTGGCTGGATGGTCACATCCAGAGGGTAGTGGCCAATGGCTTGATATCTAGATGGACCCTCAGGGGTCTGTACTGGGACCAGTGCTGTTTAATATCTACATCAATAATAGAGACAGTGGGATCGAGGGCATCCTCTGCAAGTTTGCAGATGACACCAAGCTGACTGGTGCGGTCAACATGCCAGAGGGACGGGGTGCTATCTAGAAGGACCTAGACAAGCTAGAGAAGTGGACCCATGTGAACCTCATGAGCTCAACAAGGCCAAGTGCAAGGTCCTGCACCTGAGTAGGAGGAAGCCTCATTATCAATACAGGCTGGGGGATGATGTGATAGAGAGCAGCCCTCTTGGAGTTTGGGGGTACTAGTGTACGAAAAGTTGGACATGAGCGAATGACATGCACTCACAGCCCAGATAGTCAATCACATCCCCTGGGCTTCAAAAGAAGCATGGCCAGCAAGTTGAGGGAGGTGATTCTCCTCCTCTACTCCACTCTTGTGAGACCCTACCTGGAGTATTGTGTCCAGTTCTGGAGCCCTCAACACAAGAGGGACATAGATGTGTTGGAATGAGTCCAGAGAAGGGCCCCAAAAATTATCAGAGGGCTGGAGCACCTCTCCTATGAAGACAGGCTGAGATAGTTGGGGTTGTAAAGCTTGGAGAAGAGAAGGCTCTGGGGGGACCTTATAGTGACCTTCCAGTACATGACAGGGGCCTACAGGAGAGCTGGGGAGGGGCTTTTTACAAGGGCATGTAGTGATAGAACAAGGAGCAATGGCCTTTAACTAGAGCAGGGTAGATTTAGATTGAATATTAGGAAGTTCTTTACTAGGAGGGTGGTGAAACACTGAAACAGGTTGTCCAGAGAGGTGGTGGAGGTCCCATCCCTGGAAACATTCAAGATCAGTCTTGACAAGGCTCTGAGCAACCTGATCTAGTTAAAAGGTCCTTGCGCACTGCAGGGGGTGCTGGACTAGATGACCTTTAAAAGTTCCTTCCAACCCCACACATTCCATAATTCTATGATTCTATGAATAATAATAATAAAAAAATCCCACCAATTTCCAAGTAGAAAGCTACAGAAACATTCAGTGCTGTCTCAATGTAAAAACTGAATATCAATGTCTGCTGAGTTGCCAGCAGGTAAAACTCTAATTGAACAAAGGGAAAGAGGAAAACTATGTTCTGCTCTGTGAATTAACAGTTTTTGTAGTGAATCCTGGGATATTGGATGCTTACTTTGAGGACTAGTTTCTTGAATCATGAGGATTTAATCCTTCATTTCTCATGACAGATCTAGCCTTCACATGAAGTAATTCTTGCTCCTCAACGCTTTCCTAGATATTAAAATAAACTTAGTAAATAGATTTTTTCTTTAATATAGCATCCCTATCTGTCAACTGATTCATTAGAAATCATGCAGCCACAATACAACCCTCTTGCTGCGTGTAACAACACCATTTTGCATCAGTCACACATAATTATTGCATGACATCTCTCTATGGAAGCTGTGAGATTATCTGACCATCCAACAATGCTTTTCTGAAATTTTGAAATATTAAAATGGTTAAATTTCTCTTGAATAACATCTTCATTCTTAAGGCTCTGTCTTTGTAATAGTCTACTTTCTTTCTGCATTTTTCACTCTGCATTTTACCCTCTAAAATTTTATGTGCTTTCACCCTCAATTCTTGTTTTTGAGCAGCTGGCTATGACATAGTGCAGCAGTGCTAGGTAAGAGGTGTTATGATCTTTAGGAACTCAGGAAGGGATGTTGTGTCAGTGAAATGCTCTGTGAGACCACTTTCAGCCCAAGACATGTCTGCCACCTTCTGCTGCTGCAGTCATCCCTTTCAGTGGACCTTGGTGGCAATGGTGAATCATAGGTATGTGTCCTTTTCCCTCTGTTTTGGAAGCTTATTTCTTCAAGGGAAGCAGCAAGAAAGCAGTGCTTGCACTTCAAGTCCACAGCTGAGCTTGAAAAGTTTGAAATACTGTTAGTGTTGTGTCTTGTTACACTTAAAATATCTCAGAGAAAGAAGAGGCTGCCCAGGGAAATACACTTCTCTGACATGTTTCTGGGTCTGGACCAGTAGAAAATACATGTGCATAAGTAACACGGCTGGAAAAATCCTATGAGAAAGGTGACTTTTCCAGACCCTTTACAGACGGCATAGTGGTTTACCTACTTACAGTGATATTGCAACATTGCTGGAAAATAAAAATCAAAAGCAAAGCCCCTTAACACCTATGGACACTGTACATCTAATGGAAAAGATGAAGAAACCTACACATCAGTAACCTTCATTGTTCAGTCTTGTCATCACTGGTGTGGAGTATTCAGTGATAAACAATGGTCATGTATTGTGTATATATATAATTTTTCCCTCCAACAGAGCAAACCCACACAGGTAGAAAGAGTCCTCACAGAAGAGTGAAAAGGTTTCAAAAATTACCTTCAGATGTAATAGCTTTCATGGAAACTTCCCAAGTCATCATTCTCTTCATCTTTGTTGAAATCACCATGAATGTCAAACTTGGTAAAGGACTTCCCAAAAACATCATAGCCATGGAATGCAAAAAATGGGCTAAGGCTGTGGTTAAAAGAGAATCTTGGTAGTCAGCACCAGACAGCATCAATTGGAAGCTAATGCTAATGCCTTCCAAACTCAAAACTTGGCCTTGCAAGCAGCTGAATATCTTTGTTAGTGCAATAGGGTGGTGCTCAGTAAATTATACACAGAATTGGTAGCACTGCCTAGTGTTAAGGCTGCAAACATTTCCTGTTATAAGACCTAGTTGCTTATACTTTTGCCAAACTCACTGTTTAGGTTGAAATTTTCCATGCATGGCATTTGCCTTATGAAGAAATCTTTTGAAAATTTCAGCCAAAATGTTTCTGCTGTGAGGCAAGAGAAAAACATGCTATTTTTTTGCTGCTAAAAAAACAATCCTGTAACCTTTACTTTGGCGGCTTTTGTGCCCTCCTCATATGTTGGAGCAGGAACTTGACATCTGGCAAAAGAGTGGTCTGTGTGTCCCTGATGTGCTTTTCGCTATCCACATGAGAAACCACCCATAGTGTAAATCTTGGAAAAGTCCAATTTGTATCAACTAGCCAAAAGTTTACTAAAGCTTGACCACAAAAATCCCAGAAGTTTCTGTTCTTACTGAGCATACTCAAGCTCCCTCCCTTTTCTGAAGCTGTCTATATGTCATTCCCACAATACAATAAGCTGTGCTGCTCCTCCTCTTACTCGAATGGTTCATTCACTAACCCCAGCATGGGACTGTGGTGTCATCCCAGATACACTTGAAGGATTCTGGGCTTTTCTTAACATGTTTTTTTCCAGGCTGGTAAGGGGCCAGATATCAGAAGAGAAGGAAAGAAGCTCCTGTCTTCTGGGCTGTGAAAGATCCACCTCCTGACACCCAGCAAGTGTCACAGGAGAAGATGCCTTACACAAAGGTGCACGGGATAGAAGTTGAACTTTTGATACCGTGGAAATGTAAGTGGAACAAGCAAGAGAGGTGGATGCTGGTACAGAGCAGAGAGTTGCAGAAGGTAGGAACTCAGACTGGCTGGTCAAAAAAGCAATGGCTTTAAACTAAGGAAGGACATCTAGAGGCAAAACGAAATTCATGTGAAATGTAGGGTAAATGAGACCGGATGGCAGAGTTGCATTTCTCTAAACTAAAAATTAGCAGGACAAATCAAAGGAAGTTTGGGTTAAAAAGCAGGAGTCTATGAATGGTAAAGTCTAGATGAAAATATTTTAAAGGAGTCAGACTACTGAGGAAAAAGATGTTTCTAAGGAGAAAATAGCTCCTTTAGTATGAAGTCCCCTTTTCAGCATGGAATAAGAGGTCCTATAGTGATCTGTCAAGGCCATTGCCATTGCATGTCATGTATCTATTGGTCCACACTTAGGATAGGAACCTATTATTGTTGCTATTATTGCAAACCTCACTTTACTAGCTCAAGCATCAAAATTAGGGACAGATTCGCAGGTGATGGGGAAAAGAAAAAGGCTTATTACCAGCAGACAAAACACATTATGCAGTTGCCTGTGTACCAATTAGAAAAAAAAATCAGGAACTCACAACCTGAAAATTGTTTAAAATTTCTGATCTAAAGGTTGCAGTTTTTCTGACAAACTCTGAATGAAATTTACAGTTACAGTTTTCAGTTTGCTTTTTACAACCTAAGGAAACTGCATAAATATGATAAGCCTCACCTCTGTGCCTGGGAAGATCATGGAATAGGGAGGTGATTCAGGACAGCCAGCATGGCTTTACTAGGGGCAAATCCTGCCTGACCAACCTAGTGGCTTTCTACAATGGAGTGACTGCACCAGTGGACAAGGGCAAAGCAGTGGATGTCATCTATCTGGACTTCTGTGAGGCCTTTGACACAGTCCCCCACAACATCCTTCTATCTAAGTTGGAGAGATATGGATTTGATGGGTGGACTGTTCAGTGGATAAGGACTTGCCTGGATGGTCACATCCAGAAGGAAGAGGTCAATGGCTCAATATCCAGATGGAAAACAGTGACAGGTGGTGTCCCTCAGGTGTCCATACTGGGACCAGCGTTGTTTAATATCTTCATTAATGATATTGACAGAGGCTTTGAGAGCACCCTCAGCAAGTTTGCTGATGACACCAAGTTGAGTGGTGCCGTTGATATGCAGGATAGGATGCCATGCAGAAGGACCTAGACAAGCTAGAGAAGTGGGCCCAGGTGAAACTCATGAGGTTCAACAAGGCCAAGTGTAGGGCCCTGCACCTGGGCCAGGGAAGACACGCTAGAGAGCAGCCCTGTGGAAAAAGACCTGGGGGTACTAGTGGATCAAAAGCTGGACATGAGTCACCAATGTGCAATTGCAGCCCAGAAGGCCAGCTGCATCCTAGGCTGCATCAAAAGAAGTGTGGCCAGCAAATTGAGAGGGGTGATTCTGGCCCTCTACTCTGCTCTGATGAGACCTCACCTGGAGCACTGCATCCAGCTCTGAAGCTCCCAACACAAGAAGGACATGGACTTGTTGGAGTGTGTCCAGAAGAGGGCAAGAAAAATGATCAGAGGACTGGAACACCTCTCCTAAGAAGACAGGCTGAGGGAGTTGGGGTTGTTCAGTCTGAAGAAGAGAAGGCTCTGGGGGGACCTTATAGCAGCCTTCCAGTACTTGAAAGGAGCCTATAAGAAGGCTGGGGAAGAACTGTTCACTAGGGCATGTAACAATAGGATAAGGGGTAATGATTTTAAGCTAGATAAGGGTAGATTTAGGTTGAACATTAGGAAAAAGTTCTTTAATATGAGAGTAGTGGATCACTGGACTGGGTTGCCTAGAGAGGTGGTAGAGGCTACATCCTTGGAGGCATTCAAGATCAGGCTTGATGGGGCTCTGGGCAACTTTTTCTAAGTTGGAGATGTCCCTGCTTATTTTAGGGGGTTGGACTAGATGACCTTTAGAGGTTCCTTCCAACCCAAGACATTCTATGATTCTATCATTCTATAAAAGAATATCCTAACTTTCCAAAGTCAGGTTTGTAGCCAATCGTCTCCATTATTATTCAATTTTGTTTCTTTATCATTTGTAAGCCTTCCTTGTGCACTCAACAAGATAGGGATTCTGAATGAAAAATGGTAAATGAGGATTGAATCAACCATCACCTCCTAACACATGAGCATAAATTGGGGAAATGTTTTTAGCATTTCATAATTTTGAGTGATTTTGAAACTAAATGCAAAGTTTAAGTTCCTGTTTTGGCAGAAACTTTTCATCTGTCTCTCTCTTCTCCAAATAATTGTTCAATAGGGTTAGCAGGTTAAAAACACAAGAGTCAGAAGTGTGCAAAGATTAATCTGGGTACATGATCTTAACTCTGCTGGATGTGGTGTAAATAACCCAACCAAGTTTTTTTCCACTTAACAAAACTTTGCTTTCTGATATCCCTTAATAGTTCTGAATTTATGTAACCTAATATACAACTTGAGGCTTTTATTTCTTTTCTTCTTAATTTAATTTCCTTGTTTTTCTTCCTAATTTATTCACTTTGACTTCTACTATTCATATATTTCTAAGAACACTGAAATTCATGGCTTAAAGGTGTAACAAAACTTCTGTCACAGATTTAGGTGGATCTACTTTTTCTTGTACTGTGATGTAGTAATTTTCTGTATTTTTAAACTGCATTTGCTCTGCAATCTGTCAAGATTAAAGAACAGTCAGAGTAGTGAAGGCGGAAAGGAAGTGTCAGTTGCAAGGGACAATATATAAATAATGTGTGGAACTTATGCTAACAAGTATACTACTAAATATTGTAATAATAATGAAACCACTTGAAAAGTATTATTACAGCCTTATGGGGACTTATGGCAGTGATAAGAATAGGGAGCTTAGTAGTGGCTTTTATAAGAATTTTACCTGTCTGTTATCAATAAATGTTATATTCTATTCACTTAAAACTAAAAAAAAAAAGATGTGATATGTGTCATAGATAACAATGGGATACAAATCGGTTACATCACTTCCTAGACTGCTCTTTACTGAATATTTAATCACAGAATCACAGAGTGTCCGAGGTTCGAAGGGACCTCTAAAGGTAATCTGGTCCAAATTCCCTGCTAAATCAGAGGCATCTAGAGCCAGTTGCCCAGGCTCAGATCCAGGCAGCTTTTGAATATCCCCAAGATGGGGACTCCACAACCTCTCTGGGCTACTTGTGACAATTCTCAGTCACCTTCACAATAAAAAACTGTTTCCTGATGTTCAGAAAGGACCTCCTGTGTTTCCATTTGTGTTTATTGCCTCTGATCTTCTCACTGGGCACCCCTGAAAAGACCCTGGCTCTGTCTTCTGCACACCCTTGCCTCCTATAATGTATTTATATATATTAAGATCCCTTTATACATATGGAAACATATGGAAAGAATTGTTCTTATCTATGAATTAAACAATAAAGGAAAAGTACATGTATACTTAGAGTTGCCTATGTGCTGTCCTTTTCAAATACTTTGACCATTCAGGTGAATGGTTTTCAAATGTCAATAACATTGCCATACTTCTGGTAGCTTCCAGAGAGCAAAAAAAATACGTTGCAGAGTCAATTAATCTGATTTTTTTTCTTAGGTTTTGCTATGGCTTTTTAAACAAACATTTAAAGGAGGGAATTTTTTTTTTCATCTTAAAATTATTTTTAAAAAACCTCTTACGTTCAGACTTTTTTAACTCTGCATTTTTAATGAAGGTATTGCAAATTAGCTTTCTGTCTACACATATTTTCAATGGCCAAGCAAGCAAAGTTTCAGATAGCATGAAGTCGAATGGAAAAGTTACCACATCCCAAAAATCTGTGTTGCTCTGGGTGTCTGCTTTCTAGAATAACAGCATTTGCCACATAAGTGCTTAAACATGATTTTCTTAAATTAAATACTGAAATGCTATAAATTACACTTGCATACATCCACTACTATGTAGATGCAGAAAGCCATTTCTTACTGAAATGAAAATATTTTAATGCTTGATTTGTTGCTGAAAGGGACTATACACATGTGTGGTCACAAAGCATTCTAAACACAAAGCAGGCACTGCTCCAGCCTGTGTAGTCATCCTCAGATTTACTTTCCATGATACCTTAAAATAACATCAATAATTCATAACCGGCAGCCTAAACTTTCCTATGAACCTCTCTTCTCCTGAGAATTTTGTATAATGCTCTTTTAACTATTACCTTGTTTTCCATTGCTTCCAAGAGCCATTAAATTCTTTTACTCCTCAGAACTGAACCTTGTATTATTTTTTCTGGTCTGAATCACAGTGACTTACTCCACAAATCTAGCTCTTCTATGGCAGTTCCTGGGCTGTGATTGGATTCGCCACTAAGTGGCCAAAGAAACTCAGTCCTAGCATGAGATTTCTCACACAGATGTGGAGAATGAGAACCTGGATCTTGGAACTGGCAGAGCTAATTTGGACAAAAGCTAAGACAAAGGTGGGCCTACAGCATCTTCTAACCTCATCCTAAAGGGAGCCAGAAAGTGATTTTATACCTAGAGTAGGTTAAAAAGCCTTTGTATTTGTGACATATAGATACTCAAAAACTGAGAAATACCATGAAAATAGCCTATAGACCATACAAACTCACGCACAGATGGGCACTTTGAGTATTTTTTCCTCTGTTGATTCATAAGATTTTGTTGTAGTCTTCCTGAATCTAAAAAAGAGATGCTAATGAAGGACCACAACAGAAACTAAAATTAAGAATAAAGCAGAAGCAAAGAAGAAAATAACCATTTTTCTTTGGTTGTACATGCTGTGCCAGCACCCCACGTGGGCTACTTGAGAGGTGGAGATTCTACCAGCCTGGACAAGAAGAGAAGGCAATACTGCAGAACTCCACTTTGCACCCCACAATACAGGAAAAGAAATGGGTTGTCCCCCTTAAGCATAACAAGAAGGACATAGTTCAAGAAAATGTTTGCTTGCAGCCCAGAAAAACAAACATATCCTGGGATGCATCAAAAGAAGCAAGGCCAGCATGTCCAGGGAGGCGATTCTCTGCCTCTGCTCTCTTGAGACCTCATCTGGATAATTCTCTCCAGTTCTGGGGGCCCCAATACAAGAAGGAGCTATTGGAGTAAGTCCAGAGAAGGGCCACAAAGATGATCTAAGGGCTGGAGCACCTCTCCTATGGAGATAGGCTGAGAGAGTTGGGGTTGTTCAGCCTAGAGAAGACAAGGCTACAGAAAGACTTTACAGCAGCCTTCCAGTACCTGAAGGGGGTCTACAGGAAAGCTGGGGAGGGGCTTTTTATCAGGAAATGTAGTGACAGGATGAGGGGCAAACAGCAAACTTTCAGTGAGCCTTTTGAAGTGGGGATCTGTAGTCAGTCCTATTCACTGAAGTAGGAATGTTTTAGGAATGATGTAGGAACAATGTAGGCTGACACAGGAACTGTGCGTGGACACTCATATCTACCACTTCACCATGCTGCTATTAGGTGAGTGATAATCAGGACCTCTTTGGCAAGAAACAAAAGAGATGTTGAAATGGCTTTTGCCACAGGAATACAGGCTTTCATCAATTCATCAGTCTCTGCTTGGTTTCACTGGCCCCCATTGGGATTCCTTCAGTAGCCAAGTGTTGCTAAAATGAACGAGCGCTGTGAAAAGTGTTGCACAGTTTAATTATCTGTGACAGCAGAAAACTTAATCCAGTGAAAGAAATTCCTCTAAGCTGTTTTTCTTACATTACCTGTACCCTTCTCCTCTTTCATGTTTCTTTTCCAGTTGTAATTCCTGTATGTGTAGCTGTAAGCCACCTTTAATTATGTTCTAGCTAGCAGATTCAGTGGGAAGCATCTTGCCTGTGTTGACAGGTACCCATAGTCACCGTGAGGCCTGAGGGCTCTTAGTGAGGAACAGAGCTGACACTGCTCTGGAAACCATTTGTATACAACAGCATGGTACTGGCTTTGTTGACCCAGCTCTCCCTCCTGAGAGGAAACATCCATCAGTACAACCACATGCCAACGTGTCTGAACAGCTTCTGGACCAAAGCTGGCTTGCACCCACCAGCCCAGACTGTGGAAGAACTGGTCTGTGCTTCTCTGCACCTGAATATAATTGCAGTGCAACTCCCAGCTTCAGAAGTATTGGATTTTGAGTGACTGGGAAAGTACTAATGTTTTCTGCAGCAACATTCCTATTATTCTGTGCTGCTATGTCAAGCAGGCTTACTTCTTGTTCCAGGCGTCCATCTCAATAGGCATGGGTAATCAGATGCAGAACATGCATCTTTGAATCATTAGAAAAAGACAAGCAGTCGTAACAACAACCAAAGTTCAAACCTTTTTAATGAATATTTGTGTTAAGGGTAATCTCACACATGTTCTTCATAGTTCTTTGGTATTTTATTTCTTTCAGCCACTTGACTTTTCAAAATAGACGTTATTTATATGTGGCATTTGATGGCAAAGCCATGTGGATGCTCTTTAGGTTCATATGGGACTGAAGGGCAAAACAATCTCCACTCTAAGGAAACAAAATGTATCATGCTATCTTAGGTGGAGAAAAGGCTACTCTGAATGCCGGGGTGATGACTGTATTAGCTAGCATAGCTTAATAACACATGTACCCTGTATTTCTTACCCACTTTGATTTCTGAAAGTTTTGTCTCCAGGAGTGGACACACTTGGTGTTCAAGGACATTGTTAGATGTGCTAGTAAAACAGGCATAGTATCCCACATTGATCTAGAGAATGAATGCTTGAGAAGCATCCTCCTCTGGCTTACTGATGAAAAGCTACCACATGATCACACTACCAAAGGCTGCATCCACAGGCAAACATAATTCTGCTTTTTATAACTGCTTTACTTCGCAATAATATTATTTTGAAGTTTGAATATGTCAGTAGTGCATATGTGGGATATGCATATTTACCATGAGTCATCACAAATACATATCATCTAAACCATTAGAATAATCATGAGGAAATATATGTAACTGTGTTAGCGTTCGGTATATATATACACCAAAGAGTTCATGTGGTTTTACAATATTTGCAAAGTAGATGCCATTGTTGTTACATAAAACAGAAACAGTTTGCATCTGCAATATTACTTGTATACATCCAATCCAACCTGGGGTTTAGTGGGGCTGTCTGTGAAAACAACTCTGTATTAAATGCATCTTTTACGTTATGGAAAGGATTAAAATTGTTTCGACAGAATAGGGGAGTTAAATTGCACTGTGGCTCATGACAAGCAAATTTTGCCAGCTGAAATGTTTGGCAACCCAGCAATGACCAATAACCAATACCAAACACAGGCGTGCATTTCATATTCCTCATGACAGTTTGTTGAAGAGGAAACACTGAGGCATTATCTTGAGATTGGCTTTATAAAGTCTTTCTTTTAAAAAAGATATCAATACCAAAATTATGTTGCTGTCGCAACTTGAGTGATCGATGGTTAAGTAGTTCAGGATCATCACAGTCTTCTTACTACATCAGCTTTTGAAGATCCAATGCAAAACTGTAGGAACAATATAATTAAATAATGTCAGAACAATCTAGTTCTCAGGGGCAGTGGCTGACGTGAAGATCTTGTCACTGTTTTCAAGAAGAAGGTTTTAAATGAGAAGGACATAATAATGCTACATAGGCTTCTTTTTTTTTTAGTAGAAAAGCTGTTCTTTAAGGCATAGGTTGTGGAGGATTTTCTTGCAGAAGCATGGGCATGTGAGCAATCCAGCCTTTGGTATAAAAGCTTAACTGTGTTATAGAGACTTTAGCTGGACTACTGTTATCTCAAGGCCAACGGAGGGATAATTATAGCTGGGAAAGAAGAAAGCTAGCAGAAGAGAAATAACTCCCACATGCAGAAGAAGGAACGAGATACCAAAGGTGCTGAGATCATGCTATGTAAGGACTTTGTGTGCTTAGGGCTAGTAGCCAATCATGTATCAGAAGCAGGTATATGGACAGTAGCAGTGCACTAATCAGACTGAAGCATTATTCGTGTGGACAAAAGGATTTAACCAATAATGGGGGGGTTACTGTGTGTGCACCAGGCAATGAGGTACATAGCAAGGCATTTGTTTACAATAAATGGCTTTCGCTGGATCACACTGGTCGTGGGGCCTTAGTCCGAGCTCTCGCCACTGCAAAAGGTATTACATTTTTCTACATATACAAATGAAAGTTAAAAAAACACTGTTAATTTATAAGGAATAATAATTATTAAAGAGTGTCATTTTCCAGACAAGGAATTAGTTAGCCAGAGCTGTTACTACTTTAGCACCATTTAGCTGAGGAAGAGTCCCTTTATCCTCTGATTCCCCTGAGTTACCTTTAGTTGTCCAAAACCCACAGCATTTTGGGCGATGCCACTTTTGTATACCAACTTTCGACTCCAAAGAAGTACCAGTCCTTTTGATCCCTGTTGGATCCATATTTCATTGAATAATGTGTTCATCTTCAGCAACAGCACCATTGCTCTCATGAGGAACACTTCTTTACTAGTTGGGCTGCTAACATCCTGGTGGTTTGCACTCTGCACACCAGTGCTGGTACATGCAGATATTTCCAAAATAGATGTTATGCATTAAATTTTTTGTATAAATTCTCACAACTTGGACATCCTCAGTTCTCCAAGTATGGATTCTAAGTCATCTAAACGATGAAAGTATTGTTTTCTTTCTATTATGTGAATTCTTAATCACATTATTTTCTTGATTTAATTCTGGTAATCTTTGTAGATTTTCAAATCTGCATCCTGCATTATGGTATCTGTGGGATTATTTTTCCCAGCTTTCAGTCAAAGCCAATTCTTATATCTTGAATTCATGTAAATTCTCCAACGAAATTGTAAGACTGGCTATTCAGCCTCACAGCAGTCAGGCTCAAACTCTCCCACAATTTTATATTCCTCTTGCATTTTTTTTTTTTTAAATCCATATGACCTTTTTGGGGTTTTTTAATACAATATTTCATTAGTTTTTTTATCAGTTTCATTCTGGTTTGACAAATAATAAGCATCAAGGTGGAAGGCCCATAAACAGAGAATTCCTCTGTGAATGAGTGAAGAATTTGTCTCAACAATCTTATTCAGTATTATTCAGAATTAAGAATTTAAGTTATGTACCAAGATTTTTGTGTTTGCTAGGGGTGTTCATTATTTTTTCAACTAAAGGCTTTTTTCAGGAAATACACATTCTCTGAGGCTCTCTGAAATCCTCTGCAAGTCAATATTTCTCAGGTCTGCAACAGAATTTATCATTAAACACAGCTAAGAGACCTAGTAGCCCAGAGTAGCCAATAACCCAGTGAGTATAGCCTTCAACTGGGTCACATGGGAAACTAGGCAGCCCACAAGCTGAGACCTTGCTTCTTCCTTTCAGTATTTCCTGTTGATGTTCTTCTACTTTCCAGTAAGCCTAATGGCTAGATCAGTTGGTTGACATGAGGTGGTCTTAGGTTCACTTAGTGTCAGAAATCAAACTAAATTACAATATGATTTCTGTATTATTAGGCATGTGTCCTAAATTTGGACTACTGGTACAAGCTCTATGTGTAAAACTGTTATCTTCTTCAGGAGATGCAATGCCATTAAAACTTAAATACATTGCATACAACCTTATTTTCTCAGCTATAGGATGAAACTAGTTAAGCACACTTGAGAGAAAGAGCTCTGCTGGTGGAGCTCTGCCGGTGCTGGAGGCTGTTATATTACTTGTTAAGCTCTCTGGAGATGTCAAAAAAACCCCTAATAGGCCCACCTTCATTAGGTTAGACTAGACAGTGCTGAGACCAATTTCTGGTCTTAACCCCTGCTGGGCTGTGAAACTGCCAGCAGACAGGGTGGCACCTGGTTTTCTACGGCAATTTGGGGATTTCTGGGGGGGACCCTCTGACAATGAACAGGGTCCCCAGCCAATGGGGTGTTCTTAACCAAGGTGGATGAATGAATGAATGAATGACCACAGGTCAGATCTGCTTTAGTCTATAAAAACAGAGTTCCCTGCCAGGAAGCTGGTTGGGTTTCCCCCGGGAGTAATTGGTCTGCCTGGAAGCCTACCCCCTTAGATCGGGATGCCACCTAAGGAAACTTCTCGAGATTAAGTGACCTCATCTTTGGCGAATGATGTATTTCTTCTAGATATATCTTTGGGTGAGTCTTGTCCCTACTGGGCAAGTGATTCCAGGTACCTGAGGGGAAGGCTTTTGCTTTTGTCTGAGTGAGTGTGCATGTGAGGGTGTGAGAGACGGTGGGGGTGTGGGTCGCGGCTTTGCCTATCTCGGTCCGTGACAGAGGGATTATTATCCATGTTAAGATTATCTATGTTAAGACTAATCAAAAAAGCTTAGGAATTCTTAAGTGGTTGTGCTGTAGTGCATTAATATTCCCGACCAACATCCGAATCTGTGGTATTGCTTTTGATTTATCAGAGGGCTAATAGTGTTGCTTGGAATAAATACTCATTCTTAGTCAGCTCCTGTGTGTTTTTGGATGCCTCCATCACAACTGATTTCCTATGCTGTTACACTGACAGATTTAGTGTGGTATCCTCTAGTGGAGTGTTTGTGACCAGCAACAAATAGTAGGCTGGAAACAGTGTCAAAAGTCAATTAAACCACCAGCCAAATTGCAGCCAAAAAGTCACGTCTGACTGGCATCTGATATGAATTATGACAATCCCACACTCTCTTCTCCCCCTTCCTCTTGACAATGTGACTCATACACTGCTGGCAAACACAGGCTAGCTCATTTGATATGTTTTACTCGCTGCTGTAATTGCATTGTTTGTTCAAGGAAATACGCTGTTTTCTTTTTGTATTGGTTACCTTAAATACAGATAATAATAGTTTGCTCCAGCTTTCCAGCATTCCCAGTGGATGATGGTTAATCATTCTTTCAACCTTACAGAAAATTAGTCTCATACATGTTTTCCTTTACTTTCTGAGCTATAGTTCATTGCGATCCTCCTGCAATGCCTACAACAGAGACTGGCAAAATTTCCTTAAGAGTTGGAATATTATTCTGCAGAAGCAAATTACTTTTGCTAGAGAGGTTCTTATGGCAGAGCATTGACAACACTTTTCCATTATGTTTGTGTTCCACCAGGAAATACAGCATGCCAGGGCAGACTCTAGATCTTTCAATCAAAGGAAGTGGCACTAAATATTTGAAAATTATAAGGCTCATTTCAGTGGATGTGTGTGTATTGCTTTTTTCCAATATATTATAGAATTAGAAGTCAGTTAAAACAGCTACATTTTTAAAAGATAATGTATATTTTTAAAGAAAAAGATAACAGAGTACCAGTGTATAGTAAAAACTGTCAGGAGACAATATTAAGCCTTTATGTTCACATTTTGGTGAACTATTCAATAAAAAGGTTATTTTATTTCATTTTATTTAGTATACTGACAGCAATCTACATGGCTTATCTGCATGAGTACCTATTAGAAAAAGCATCATGGTTTTACAGTTCTCAATACCTCTAAAAGTAGAAAGTGTGTTTCTATAGAGGCACAAAAGTTCAAACTACAATAAATATGGAAAGTAATTTTTTTTTTTTTTAATTTCTCTAAATGTGCTGGAAGGGAAAATGGACTGAATAAAGCCCAGTCAGCTGGTTTATCAGCAGGGGTGTTGAGATTATTATTATCACACACTGATATATCCCTGTGCTATGCTCTGTATACCACTGAGTACCAGAGGAACCTTGGTCTGTGCAGATTATGGTTTGAATAGACATCACAGACACAACAGTAGGGAGGGAAAGTTGCATAACTTCTGGACCATGCTGTGTGATATTGACAAATGTTTCATTAGTCTTGAGACATGCTGCATGGGTAGGTTTTTAACAGTGGGGTTTTAGACAGCTAGAAAGAAAACTGAAGGAAGAAGTGATGAGAGAGGAAAGTCCATGTAGTAAGAAGATGTAGTCATGTGAGCAAATTCTGTAATATGATTTTAAAAAAAAAAAAAAGAGGTATTTGTAGTGATACCACTTCAATAAATTTTCATCTGAGCTTAAACAATTGATTAGGCCAGCTATGTGGGCTGGCAGCCTCTTTCTTTCAGTGTCATATGTAGGAACTGTGGAGTCAGCATTCACAGAATGACAGAGCAGCCTGGGTTGCAAGGGACCTGTCTCACCACCCTCACAGTGAATGTTACACCTCGTCCTATCACTACATGCCTTTGTAAAATGTCCCACTCCAGCTTTCTTGTAGGCACATACAATTGCTTCTCAGCCCTCAGAGCAGCCACCAGGTAGTGGTGATGGTTCGAGTGATGTCAGAGAAGATCTGGTCTGAGTACAAACCACATGTAAAATGCATGTTATGGACCTGCAGGAAATTATTATAACCACTCTATTAACATAATGCAATGTATAAATGATTTTTTGCTTTCTTTATGCTTGTTTTGTGTGGTACATATAAGAGCATCTCCAGAGAAAGATTATATAGCAGACCGTCTCTTTAGATTTGCTACATATAGAGAGCAAAAAATTATAACTGGAAAAGTAGCAAAAGGAGAATGATGTTCTTAGTCCTCTTCTCATGAGGCCAAAAAAAATCTTAGCTACCTGCTAAAGCATGGTTTCCTCAGTTTCTTGTCCTATTATTTTACAACCATGCTGTTGGGAAATGCAGCCATAGCAGAACATTCAGAAACAAACTGATAAAAGGTGGATTTATTTAAGTTAAATTAAAAGCATATGCATGAGTCACACCCTGGGAAGGCAGTTGGTTCAATCGGTGTAAGTATATTAAAAATATTTTAGTGCATAGTTGGTTCAGTTCCTTCTTTTCATACTCTTATGTTAAATTGCAATACTGGCAACATTTAATCTTTTAATCTTCTTGATTTATGGGGTTGTTACTGTCTGATATGTGAACTATGTCCCAGAATCTTGTGACTGTGAATTTACTAAAATTCTCCATCTTTTACTTAGACAAGACTCCTAATGACGTCAGTAGGACGGTTCACTGGGAAAGGCCTGTAGTTCTCAAGGCTTTGTAAAACCTGGTTTTGGTTAGTTTACTGCTGAAGGTAATCCCTTCCAAGAACAAATGGAGACCTCCAGAATAAGTAAAGCAAGCAGGATTTTCCTCTTGTAAATCATGCATGACTGTCTGGTGGATTTGCTACCAAGTAATATACGAGGTTATTAAACATCAAATTCAAGTACTTTACAAGTCTGACAATTGCTTTTAGGAATTACCATAAATTTTAACCAACTGCAGATCACATCTTCGAAAAGAAGAACACATTTCAATTTTCAAACATGTTGCATTATTAATTATTAGTTTTCAAAAACCCCAAGCATTATGTTTATTGTGGGTTTTTTTGTTGTTGTTAAATAGGGAAATGCAGAGTTACATTTTCGTTCTATGCTTCAGCCAGGACCACTTCATCCTTTTCACCAGAGAATCACACCTCTGTAGAAAATAGCTCACTCAAAGGATCATTTCACAAGTTGGCTGATTTAGTTAACATGCTTCCTTGCTTAACTTGCCTCTGGATTTGAACTTTGATCCTCTCCAATGGAGTTGAAGACTCTGGAAAGCTTGTCCTTGCTTTCTTTACCCCCAAATGAACATTTTATTGTTTATGTAAAGTAGCACTATTCTTACAGTGGATGTGGCAAGGGTGACAAACATCTGTAATTTGGTAATTAAACTGAAATTCAGAAGAAAAGTAAAATTTCAGATCCCTGCTCCAAATTATACACAACATGGAACTTAGCCAGCTCCACACATTTGAAGTCCCTAGCCATTGGACTGCTTTTTGTTCATGATTTTGACCAAAACCCATTGATATACAAGAGTGTCTTGAGCAGAGATGCCTAAATAGTCAGGATATTGGAATGCAAGAAATGAAAGGACACGTTAAAGAAGCTGAATTTGTTCATCCTGGAGAAGAGAAGGCTTTGGAGGAGATCTTATTGATATCTACAAGTACCTGGTAAGATGATGCAAAGAAGTTGGACTGAGATTCTTTTTAGAGGTGCACAGACAGGATGAGGGGCAAAATGTGCAAGAAGGAAAAATTGCATTTACTATAAAGGGAAAAAAAAATAAAGAGGATGTTCAGACTCTGGACCAGGCTGCCTGGAGGGGATTCCCTTCCTTGGAGATATTCAAAACCCAATAGGACATCGACCTCAGTAGTCTGGTCTGGCTGGGTCTACCTTGGACAGGATGTTAGACAAGGTGATCTCCACAGGGCCCTTCCAACCTCTGTGATTTTATGGTTCTGTATAAAAAAATTACAATAGCTTTGAGCAAAAAATATCTTATTGAGAAAAAATGTTTCACTGAAGTATCCCAGCTCTTCTTATTGAGATACTAAAGAGTATGGAACAGAGAGGTGTGTTTTACAAATCGAGTAAGAAACACTTAATATTTTTAAAAGCAGTAAACATCTTCTGTCAAAATGGCACCTATTTATGTAGGTATAGTGTGATAAGTAAGTTGGTTTCATATCCAATAACCAAATTCAGGATGTCTCCATTCAACCTAATGCTTTGGATTCAGTATGCTGTGAAGACAAAGAGGGAAACAAGAAAACTTCTCTACCTCTGTCTGCTACTGAGTTTTTCCACACTAGTAAGATCAACAACTTACCAGTTTGATATTGGCTATTGCTGACAGTCCTTCTGAACTTTAAGAATCTAAAGTCAAGACTTTAAGTTGTTAAAATGGCAAAGCCTGAAGACCCTCTCTGTACAATGTGATGAGGAGAGAAATTCCACCTAGACTGGATGCTATCTGCCCCTTTGCCTTTGAAACAAAAACCTTTTAATTCTAAGGCATGAAGGCAAAGTGGAGTGTGAGGGCTACTATATGGTTTAAGAACTTCATATATAGGACTTCAAATATGGTGAGCAAGAAACTGCCAACTCCTTCTAGTTTCTCTCTCACTCTTTCTTGCTTGCTTTCCTTCCTACTCAAGTTGGACCCCTGACTGCATTGCCGAATGATAAAACGGAAAGGACAAAAAAGAAGAGGTAGAAAAGAAAGTTCCAAAATAGTCATACATGGTCTTCTCTTTCCGTTCTCTTCTCTCCAAATACCATCAAATACCTTTGCTAATGACAAAGCAGAAATGAACTGCAGGGGATATTTTCTCTTCTAGTCAAATAAAATAGCTCTTCTCCCTTGCAAATAGAGAGTTCAGTAAAGGAATGTCATCTAAATGTAAGCTGATAATTCCTTACAAAAAACTGAATATACAAAGCAGGGGAGAATATAGCTTTTCAAGTGGGCTGGATGTGAGCAGTGTCAAAATGTCAAGGTTAGCAAAAGATGCTGCAATACTCTATGTGAGAGACTATCAAGCATTCTGGTACTGTGGAGGCCCACAGTAAAGCCAGGTTCTCCAATGCTTGGCTGGTAGGACTGGTGATCCTGTTCCAATGAACAGAATCTATCCATTAGCTCTTGAACCAACACAGTCTCAAGGAAAAACTTCATATAAATATGCCCTAAAATGTATTGAACTCTATTAAACTGTATACTCTAAACATCTGTAGAGGGCTGATACACTTCCACACCTTAACCTCATTTGGAAGCTGATACTGTGGAGGGGGTTCTCCACTACATTCAATCCTTCATTGTCACTGCTAGACAGTACAAGGCCTGATTAAAATGATCTTGTTATTATTTGATGGGATTTTATATGCAACTTTGATGAGAAAACAATCAAGTTATACACAGTGAAGATTATGTTATTTCTGTATTATTATTTCCATCAAGATTCACACTTTTTAATGCCTTTTAAAAATAATTTATATAACATGAAAACATTATTCCTCCAAACATGATAATACTTGCTTTTTTTCAGATGAAGATGAAATTAAACCATGAAACATACAGTTCTTACACAAGAATTCTTGAATAATTGCACATTATTTTGGCATTTCAGATCAAGTTTATGCCTTAAACTTTAATGACTTTTATTATGTTTACACACTTGGAATGTCCTAGAACTGTGTCATTTCTTGACATATAGCATGTATTTTTCATGTCTGTGACTTTTTTTTGCTCAAGTTGTAATGTGTTTTTTTTCCTTATCCAACACAAAACACTGATAATGAAAATGAAATGCCTAGGTCAAAGCTTTTATCAGGTGTCAGCAATTTATGGTGACCAAGTTGAAAGTGAGCATAAACAGAATTATGAAAACGCAGCATTTTCATTGGAGCATTTAGAACTATTGAAGCCAACATTCCTTCACTTTGGTAGAGGTGGATTCATTCCCTACTCTTATTTTAGGAACAGATTTTTTATCCAGCAATATTAAAATAGGTCCACACCTCAAAAATCTTCTGCAGCAAAATTCTTGCCCTTCTCCTCTTTCCTGGCATCACTGGTGAGCTGCTTTCTTTACTGAGATTGGGATACACATAGAGAAAAAGAAAGGGAGAATTAATTCACTCCCTCAATTTTAATTTCAGGCAGCCCAAAGGCTTGTTCTAGTACTGATTTATACAAGCTGAGATCTGTGAAGGAGGTGCTATAATTTATGCAATTGGATAATCACTTAAAATGTATTCACAGCATATGAAATCAGCATGGTGTTACACAGCAGACCTCCTCCTGTTGACACGTAATTGAAGCAGGGGGCATTTATATCCTTATTGAGGTTAATGATGAGACCATAGGCTAGTGTAGAGCAAGTCCAGAGGAGGGTCATGAAGATGTTGAGAGGGCTGGAGCACCTCTCCTGTGAAGACAGGCTGAGAGAGTTGGGGTTGTTCAGCCTGGAGAAGAGAGAAGGCTCCAGGGAGACCTTATAGCAGCCTTCCAGTATCTGATGGGGCTACAGGAAAGCTGGGGAGGGACTTTTTACAACGGCTTGTAGTGATAGGACAAGGGGGAACAGTTTCAAATTGAAAGAGGCTGGATTTAGCTTAGACATTAGGAAGAAATTCTTTAGTGTGAGGGTGGTGAGACACTGCAAGAGGTTGCCCAGGGAGGTTGTGGATGCCCCCTCTCCAGAAGTGTTCAAGGGCAGGTTGGATGGATCCTTGAGCAACCTGCTCTGGTGGGAGGTGTCACTGCTCATGCAGAAGGGATTGGAACTAGATGATCTTTAAGGTCCCTTCCAACCCAAACCATTCTATGATTTAAAGTGGATGTAAAAACATCACAGGCGTATAGTCTGGTTGTTAAGGCATTTTCTTGAAATGAGTTCAAAACTGTAGTAACTACACCTATTTTTCCAAGTATAAGTGAAAAGTCTAACCTTGAACTAGAGAGTAAAAGGGAGAGGAAGGAACAGCAGCAGTTTCAGGAATTTTTATTTTGTGAATCCTCCCTTATTTGTTTTACTTAGAATACATGAAATGTTTCATCTCGGGCCAAATCCAATATGTTGTATTGTATTAAAATATTTTTACTTCATTTTCCTTTCAGCAACTATGAAAAACAAAAAATATTTATAGTTTAATCCAAACTTTCTTTCCAGCTTGGCTGTTAAACAGAGAAAGAATCTATTCAAACAACCATAAAGTCCTGATATTGATCTCATACTAGACTAAATCAGGAGTGACTCCAATAAAGATATTTGGGCATGTTGGTATAAAATGGTGCTATATAAAGGAAATCAGAATCAGGATGTGAAAACAACCCCCATGTAGAAGAAATATACTGAAACCTCATCTAGACAGCAGGAAATGAGCAGCAAAGTTCATACCAAGGCAGCATTCCAGTAGAAATTAACTGTTTCAGACAAGTGAAACATGTGAAAACATTATTTCAGAAAAAAAATAGCTTTTTTTTTTTTTCCTAAGTAAAGGTAATTCAACTAAGCTGATTCTACAGTTTTTTATGCTGAATTAGTGTCTTCACAAGGAGCCATTATGTAATAGTTATTTCAGACAGCTACAAGTCAAAGCAGCCCTCAACCCAGTGCACATTCCTTCCCTTTTTTGTCGGGTGACTGACTTCCCTTTTCTGTGCTTTTCTTCTTTGTAGCAATTTTTCACCTCCCTTACTTGTTTTAGATTGCTTTTACCTCTTCAGCTTTCTTGTAAGTCTTCATTATACAAAGAAGTTTACATAATTTTTATTTCTCATTCAGAGCAACTTGCACAACAAAGAGAAAATCTGTTGTCAACAGACAAATAGACAAAAAAATTACTTAGATATCTTAATTAATTTTGATGTCAGTGTCAAAAATATGAAGAGTAGTGACATAGCTAGATAAACCAATGCTCTGTTTTGGATGTTTGCACTGACATATGATCCTTCAGAAAAAAAAATTGAAACAGAAAATGTATTTCAGATGGCACAGATGGGGCATAAACCACAACACATTTTTTCTTTTTATTTTAGGCAATTGATCTCATAGCTGCATCTTCCTCAGAATGGGGAAAGCACAGAAAATTACCATGATCATGTATTCCCCGTTGATGAAGTCTTTGAACCCATTTTGGAAGGAATTGTGGGCATATACAACTTTAAGAGTCTGAAAACCAAGACATAGATGAGTGATTAGTAGCTGAATAGAAACATGAGAAAAGCTGTATGGATTCAGATTAAAGATTTGTTTTGCTTAGTACCCTGTCTTGACTGGTGGCCTTAAGCATATGCATGAAGGAAGAACAAAGCAGGCACATAAAACATTTCCCCAAGTATTCTGCTAACTATTTTTTATTATCCCCTATGCCAATAAAAGGTACATATCGTAACTGCAGTAGGTCTGTATTCCAAGTACTTGTTTGATTTCCCCTTCAAACCATGCAAACTTTTTGAATGAGCTTTCTCTCTTATGGAAGTCTTTGTTCATGATCCACAGCCACATCCTCGTGTTTGTGTTGATCCTCACTACTACTGGTTTCATCTACATCTAAGACACATCTTCTTGTGTCGGAAGAGCAGTCTGGTAGTTCAGCCTCTTCATGCCACTCATGATCATGTAGACCTCTTTCATATCATCAGTGACTTGTACGAACAGATTGGTGTTGCAAAACCAATCACCAGCAAGAACCCTGTACTTACAAAACTAATGTTTTCTTCTTTATGTTTAACTTGGTTCCAGACATAACGTTTAGGGGGCTGAGGGGTAAGTTGTCATCACAGTGGGAAGTCAGACACTCAAGAGGAAATCACTCTCTAGAACTGAAAGTTCCCTGAGCTTTTTTTGTATTTCTTGGGCTGTCACGGTTTGACTCAGGATCAGCAAATAAACCAGAGACAAACAATGCTCTCGATCCCCTCCCCCTCCCACCCAGGTAGGGAAGGAGAAAGAGAATTAGGAGAGAGACTTAGCTGGATTGAAAACTAAATTAGACAGCTTTAATTATATGTACAATTATATACAAGTATCTTCAGGAATGTGCAAAAGCCTCTTGTCTCCCCCACCCCCAGCAACTCCCCCAGCACTCTCCTGAGCTGTGAGCAGACCCGAAATGTCTCAGCCCACAGGCAGGAGATAAGGCAGAGCAGACAGGGGTGGGTTATGAGGGTTAGGAGGTCAGAGCCTAGGGGTCGATGGTGATGGATGGATGGAGTCCTCCCCGGACACCAGCCATGGATGGAAGAGAAGGGAAGAAGAAACAGGAAGGAAGTTGTCTTCTGTGATCTCTGACCTTCCTCGGAGCTTACGTAGATACATGGAATGGAATACCTTTGGTCAGTTCTGCTGTCTGTCTAGTCCAGCTCCCCTATGGGGGGGTCATAGATACAACTCCCCTGCTCTCAGTAGCCTCTGTAGCAGCAGAGCTAAGAAGTGACCTTGGAGTCTCAGAAGTAACATAAACATTCCAGTGTTATCAGTCCACTAGCTGGAACACTTGCTGCTAGTTAAAAGAGAGCTTACTGAAGGAAGAAAAAACAAACAGTAAAAGGAAAATTAGCTTCATCCTGGCTCAACCCAGGATGTAGGCCTAAAATGTTTTACACCGTTGATTCATCCTTTTGTCTTTCATGTGGTTTCATGGCATATTAGACACCTTTCCTGGTTAATAATGACCACTAGGAGGCACTTGTTTCTCTCAGACTCTTCTGTTACTTTCTCTGGAACAATACTGTGTCAGGGAATACTTCTTGCTACTCTTTGTAATGTGAATTGGGACACTTGTCCCCGTACACTTTCTGATCATTCCTCTATAGGACAATGTTAATACATGTAAAAGTATTCATTTACACTATTTAAAACAGACTGCATAGTCACAAGGTTTAGAGGAAGAAGTGAAGAGGAGCAAAAGAAAGTAATGCATCACATTAATTAGCATATGGATTAATTAGCCCCACTCTGTATGGTCAGGCAGCCAGAATGAGAGATTGTCAGAATTCCCCACGGTGAGGGGAGTTACATGAGGTTCTTGTCCTTATATCATCCTATTTATTCACATGCTTATGAAGCAGACTTGGGGATCCAAACAGGCTTAGGGAACTGCATTTCCTCCCCTAGTCTTATCTTTGGGGATGGACTAAAAATCGATCTTTGGGTCATCTAGTTATGATTCATTGACTCAGTTGTGATCTGTTCTGTCTCCCAGTTGGGAAGTGCTAATGTCCTTTGGGAAGGACCCCATACAGTTCTTACCTGCCAAGAAAATTAATAGAAATAGATAACAACTATTCCCTTGCTTTATCAAGCACTAAGTTCTTTACTCATTGTGAGTCCCAACGCTCCCTATTAACAACATCGAAAAGTTTCAGAGCCCATTAAAAACCCAGTGAAGTCCCTTTACTTCTTCAGCCTATAAATACAACTTACTACTCTCTCAGACTTCATAATATTACATAACCAGCATTGATGTGGGCTCTGATCCTCCAGACACAGTATGCACGAGTCATTAAGTATAGCAGTGGATTAAGACTTCCCTCCTCTCTGCATTGGAGTGATAGATATTGTGGCAGAGTATTTTGAAGGCCACATAGTCTACTCCTACAAGAAAGGAAACACCACTGGTATGCTTCACTTGCAAGATAAGTGAAGGGGGTTAGGGGGAATAATTCAGAAGAATCCAGCAAAGATATCAGAAGATTGCATCTGTTTTAAGGTAAGAGTATTCATTAAAATACAACCAACAATGAAGAAAATGGCAGGAGTATTACCTTATAGAAGAAGCAGAGCCTATCTAACAAAAAGGAGCAAATAAAAAATGGCAACAGAAAACAGCATTGGGGGCACCTGTCACAAAAAAACCCTGAAGATCAACGATGTAACAGGATAAAGAACACCTAGATAGGTGAATGGGTTAACCCTTTATTTCTTGTCAAATTTTGGAAGAAATAGATGTTTTCTTACACAATGACAGTTCAGTGCCTGAACACTCAACCTCTACACAATTTTTTTCAGCTAAACAGCAGCTACGGGATTAAATTACCCACTTTCTAACTAATTTTGGTATTTTCACTTAAAGATAAAAATACAATAATATTTTGAAATGGTTATGACACTAACACAGCTTTTCTTTGTTTGAGGAATCAAGAAAATTGGAATTCTTTTCAGGCACTTAGCTTCAATTAAGATTCCTTAATAATGAGGCACATAAAGGAAAATCTCAATAAACCTCTTGTACATGTGATTAATGTCAAAGTTTTAACCTAAAAAGAAACAGTTAAAAATGGTATTACAAATTATTTTTTTATTTCACAGAGCTATCAGATTATGCTAGTGTACATTCTTTGAGTATGCTAAAAGCATGCTAATTTACACCAGCTGACAAGCTGGTCCAGTACTCCAGTGTTCATTTTTTTCCAGAAAAATACATTTTCTTGACATTTTCTAGGCCTTCAATATGCCTAAAAATAGAGCCAAAATCACACGTTCAGATCTTATGATAATATCTGCTCTTGTAATTAAAAATAAACCCAAAAAATTCATTAACAAATCACAATATAAATATACCTGATTTAATACCTCATTCTCCCCCTGGTAGGAAGATTTATGGATATCATCACAGATAAGTTGTTGTGGTGACATTGTTCTGAAACTGACTTTATAATCTGTCTACACCAGCGAGACAAATCTTACATTTTGGAATTCTCCCATATTAGCTGAGCCTGAAAACTTTAAGGCACAGAGTAAGCAGTGGAAAATAAGTTAAATATATATTTTGGCTTTCCATTGCTTGTATGAACCTGGTATTTTTAAAGCCCTTTTTTTTTTGTTTTCAGCAAGAAATGCCTCCCCAGCACAGTTTATCCTCATACAGGAAAAGAAAGAGAAAAAATCCACCATCCAAACTCTTTGCCATTGTTATCTATCTTCAACTTTTATATAGGCCAAGTTACTGAAAATTCTGCTAAACTTCTGGAATCGATAAACACCAGTGCTTTCTCAATAAATATTGTCAATTCCTGTTTCAGGCTGTCAGCAGGCTGCTGAGTAAAAATTATTCCATGCTGGGAGCAATGGTGTTTGGTAAGGACAAGTGGCCTATGGCAGCTACACGATCTCGGGTGGCTTTATTGAACAGAAACATGAATAACAAAAGCTTATTTAAGGGCTACATTTGTCACTTCATTGCTCAGCAGTTCCTGTCATCATTGACAACAGTTTCTTGGTCCGATTTATGCTCCATTACAGAGAATCGGTAGGCCCTAAGATATTTGGTTGGAATTGCCTTAAAGTGCTTTTTAAAAGCCTACAGGCATTTTGGAGCAAGTATATCTGTAATACAGTAAAATTAGTGTCAGTATTGCTTTAAAAGTGGAAATTAATTGAATTCTCATACAAATGGATGCAGGGTTTCTTGGTGAAATGGAGCAACCTATTTTGCATAATGGAGTGCATTATTAAAATGAAATACTCAGAATATATTCCTAATGAATTTCAATAAATTCTCTTTCTGCTGTACAATTTATATTATGCTGAGTGCATGCTAATGAGCAGGGTGTTTTTTTATTGAGTCATGAATTGGAAGAGTACTTTTTCTTCACGTTAAAATTTTCTTTTTTCCAAAGCCGATCACAGGCTGGTTTCTTTTTGAACTTTCTCTAGAGTTTACCAGATGTTCTGTTTGGAGTCCACGTTACTGCATTGTGTTGACTCGAGTTCACAGATGGGCTTTCCACTGAACTAATGAAAACCTAATGAAATCCATATATGTATTTAGCATTTGAGTATACAGTATAATACAATGCTTTCCGTTGCTGTTTGTCATTCATGCTTAAATCGGCAGAGCAAATGCAAGGCTCTCAGGACATTGCGAGTTTGCAAGCAGCCAGAAGATTTTGCCTCTCTTCTCTCCTACTATGTGTGTATGTGCCCCTTGCTATCTCTCGTGGTAGCAGATAACTGCACTTTCAATAGTAGCTGGGTTTTGGTTCTGTTTCAGCTAGTAAAATAGGAAAGCTGAAGGTCAGATAAGAAGAGTGTTCAAAAGCATGTGTCGACAGAGTCAGTTAAACTGGGGGGTTACTTGATATGAGTGGAGAATATTTTCAGGAACAGAAATCAGTGAGGAGATAGGAAAAAAAATATTGTAATCAGTTTCTCTTAAATAGTGATAGTGGACAGATAACCCTGAACACTACACTTCCTACAGTCTGGTGTATGAGTACTTGACAGGCACAGAGAGGTTTGCAATATGAAATCTAACCAGAAGCCAGTTCTGACTGGTGTTCCCCAGAGACTGATACTATTCAGTGGCTGTGGGGATGGAATACTTCCTCTGCAAGTCGGGGGGCAATACTACATCCTGGGGAGCAGCCAGCACAGAGGCAGCCAAGGCTGCTATTCAGACAGACCTGGACAGGCTGGAGAAACCGGCAAACAAAAACCTCAATTAGTTAAAAAGAAGTAAATACAAAGCCTTGGATCTGGCATAGAATAACCCCATTCAGCATTGCAGGCTGGGTTTTGACTGGGAAAAAAGCAGCTTTGCAGAAAACAACCTGGGTTCCTGGCAAGTCAAGCATTAATCAGCAGTCTGCCTTTGCAGCAACAAAGACTTATATAGTACCAAGCTATGTAAGCTATGTGTAGCTAGCAGATAAGGAAATTATTCATAATTTATTTCTCCCTATTCAGCCCCTGTGAGCCACATTTGGGAGTGTCCAGGTTTGGAATCTGCAGTACGAGAAAGACGTTGGCAAAATGGAGGGTCCAGGGCAAGGTCACTGTGAAGATTAGGAGGCACATGACACATAAAAAGGGATTGAACGATCTGGGTTTGTTCTACTTTGGAGAAGAGAAGGTTAAGGTGGGAATTTTAATGCTGGTTATACTGAAGATGAAGCCAGACCCTTCTTGAAGGTGCACAGCGAAATAATGAGAGACAATGGCCACAAGTTGCATATTTTATTTATTTAGTAGATAATAATTTTTCACAATAAAGACAGTCAAAAACTGAAATTGATCACCTAGAGAGGTTGTAGAACCTCTGTCTTCCAAGGTAATTGCAATGCAATGGAAGGTGACTGAGCAACTTGATCCAACTAGCTGGATCCGGCTTCAAAGCTGGCCCTGCTTCAGAATTCCCTTCTGGATTGTACATTCTGTGGTTCTGTTTGGACTTTTTTAATGCCTTCTAGTGACAGTTTCCTATTTACAGGAGAATACTATTAATAGTGAAGAAGTAAGTATTCAAGTCTGTATTAGTAATTTTGCTTTCTTCTATCTGAAAATGTACTTGGAATACACCCTAAGGAAGAAAGCAGTGTTTTGAAAGCAGATTAATTACTTTACATCTGAAAATAAAGATTTTTTCAATTTGAAAGTTTTTGGAAAATTCATTAAACATTCTGGAACTTGCAATAGCCACCAACTATTCAGGTAATGAAATGGTGACTCCAAAAATCATAATTAACTTCATTTCTAGAATACTCACATATCAATTGTATTATATTTTTACTTAGGATAATAGAAAGGTTTCTTTATATTTTCCTAGCATTGTGAGAAAACATAGAGCTATAGCTATTTTTCCATTCCTGTCCTCTATTACTGAAGATGGACTCTGGGCAGAAACACTGTATCCCTTTCTTGTCTGAGCATAAAAAGTGAATAACTTTTGTTCTTAGAAGATATAGTAGGAAATTTTGTGACAGATGTTTTCCCAACAGGGAAATGAACTTTCATGATCACCTGGCTCCCTAGCTTCTCAGCATCTTATGTGGCAGAGTCTGATCATTGGGCTTCTTGCAGTTACTCCGTCCTATGAGGCTGCCAGGCAAGCGCAAGCGGCCAACCTCCAGGGCACTTCACCAGCTCTCAGGCTCCAGTGCTCCTCAGCAGGCAGTTGTAGAGCAATGTAGCCTGGAGAGCACAATGCCTTCTAGAAACATGGGCATGCTCCTGTAGTGGAAACAGAGCGTTTGTCTTTTCATTCCCCCCACAGAGGCTTTTCAAAACATAAAATATTTTTTGCAGAAATGACGTTAAGCTTTCCAGCCAAGTGGGTGTCTGTGCTGCAGATCCATCCAGTCTTGACTAAGCATTTTAGTCTGGGCATGCAGGGCATGCAGCAGTGGCTGTGTAGCCTAGGAAGGCTCATCTGAGGGAGAGCTGTCTTCAGATTTCCCAAAGCAATGAGCAGCAAGTGCTCCGAAGACAGTACAGGTGTCAGAAAACTGCTTTCTCCTATTTTCTAAAGAAATGGATGACTCCACAGCACATTCCTACCACATAAAATCACGGAAAGACAGATGACCTGAGAAAAAACATGAAAGTAAATGAATATTACAGTTGTGCTGTGTTCCCTAGAGAAAACACGTGGTTTTGATATTCTCTGCTCATGAGAGTGTGTTTGGGGGAAGTGAGCACATTTGACTACACATATAAGTGTCTGCACCCATTCTTTAAAGTATTTATTACTTTTCTTTATACTAAAAGTAGTTTTTTTGAAATTATGAGGCAGTATAATATTTAGTGCAGATGATACTAAATTACATTTAAGTCACTGCAGTCTGACAACAAGTATTATGTTGATGAAGAGACAAAGATTTGCAATACATAACTCAAGTCCAAGCATCAGCCTTTTTAGATCTTGACCATGTCTAAAAAGAAATATACACGTGTTAGTCATACATCTTTGAATTACAGACATGTGCTTGCACACCTCTGAGAAAACAGATGACATGCCACTATCGAGTTGGAGCGATGGCATTTATTTTTGTCTATGAACAAGGCTCTACCTCATTTTGCCTGCAGCATTTGTCCTCTTAATTTATTTTTCATGCTAAATATGTAAATGACAAGGGTCAAGCCAAGAAAAGGCCCCAGACAGGTACTAGAAAAATGGAGATAAGAGTTTCTATCCTGAAAAGATAATTCTCTAAAAAGATTAAAGAAAAAAACCCATAAGATAACAAATGGTTGATGGACAGAATGTGTGAGCAGATCAACTGCGAACACCCAGTTTCAGTGCATTAACTAATTTCACAGAATCACAGAATCTCAGAATGTTAGGGGTTGGAAGGGATTTAGTCAATTTTGCTATTGGTTTTGTTGTTTACATTGTAAGACAAGGTTCTGAATCACCTCCAGAGTGTTGGAGATGATGAGAGGAAAAAGGCACGAGATCTGGCATGCTGTGCATGAAAACCTACAGGGACAGGAGTGCCTGAAGGTCTTTGCTGAAGATCACTGCCTACTTCCCTACTCCACTCTCTTTGCTGAAAGTTGTCTGATTAGGAAGAGCAGAGGGACTGTATGAGACTTACACAAGTAGAATTTGTTCTCAGGGTCTGCTTTCAGGCCAGGGAACATATATTTAACTGTTCAAGGACTTCCTTAAAAGCCAGAATCATCTCAGCTCCTTTGGAGGTCTATTGGCCCCACCAAAACAGTAGAAAGAAGGCTTCAGTATATATTGATGTCTTAGTTAAACAGGCTTTATTTTATCTACAGCTTTTCTTTGATTGATACACACCATATACAGGACATTCCTTGAAGGACAGTGTGTTGTGCCACACATTTTAGGTGGGAAAGAAATAATAACTTCGAATTTTCCAGCCATATGTAGTATATTGAATTACTGTCACAGGAAATAGAACAGAGAAAAAAACCAATTTGTGTTGCCCAAGGAAGGAATAGCTGCTTCTTCATGTTGCCAGACTTTCAGTCACAGGACAGAGTGATTTCTGGAACTCACTTGGTGGTTCTTCAGTCTTCAGTTCCCAACTTGGTTTTGCTCATCCTCTCCTTTTGCTGTGTTTTTACTCTTGATTACAATATCATTAACATCCAACTGACTATATTTAAGTGTCCTTAGCAAAGAGGAACCCAAATAAAGCTAATTACTATCTGTTTTTAAATTTCTTTTGTAGAAAATTTTGCTTCTCCTTATTTGCCAAAGTATCACACACAACTTAAAACTGTCTCAGATTTCTTTACCGTGTCTCTTTACAGCAGTCAGATATGTGAATGAATTACACCTGCTTGTATAGACCTGGAAGGGGTGAAGAAGAATGAGGAGGAAGGTATTACAGTACCTTCTCATTTAAGCTGAAAGGAGTCTATGTAGACAAAATGGCTACAACTATGTTCAGGTCCAAAGACTCAGTTATTTGCTTCAAAATGCAACCAGAGAATATAATGAAAACTATACTTAGATGTCACTGAGCTCATAACTCACAGCTGCAATGCAGGAAAGAGACCTTGGAGTTATCACTGAGAATTATGTCTTTAAAGTGTAAAAGCAGGCAAAAAAAGCCAGTAAAAAACTGGTCATATCAAGAGCAATGTTGAGGAGAAAAAAAAGAAAAACAAATAAACAAACAAACAAAAAAAAAACAACATGAAAATAAACCCACAGCAGCAAAAAACCTCATCTCCAATCAGACAAAACCACTGTGCACTCACACTTCCAGTGTTCTGTGCAGTTCTGGTGCCCTGCCTCGGCTCATCCCCATCCTCAGGATGTGCCCCGTGCCCAGGGCTGGGGCTGCCCCTGTTGCTGTTGGAGATTATGGAGGCAGGCAGTGTCAGAATGTTTAAAAAATAAATGAGTAGATTTTTGGGTGTCAGGCTGAGAGATATCAATGAGAATGTGATATCTCTGTAATTCCTAATCCAGTGACAGTGGATGCTGGGGGCTGTTGGGGAGTGGGCACACAGTAGCCAAACTGGTGTGGTCCTCTGCTGCCAGAGACAGAGTGGTCCCTTCAAAGGGCCACTGGCTTGGTATCCTGGTTTGAGCCAGGATGAAGCTAATTTTCCTTTTACTGTTTGTTGTTGTTTTTTTTTCCTTCAGTAAGCTCTCTTTTAACTAGCAGCAAGTGTTCCAGCTAGTGGACTGATAACACTGGAATGTTTATGTTACTGCTGAGACTCCAAGGTCACTTCTTAGCTCTGCTGCTACAGAAGCTACCAGGGCAGAAGAGTCATATCTATGACCCCCCCATAGGGGAGCTGGACTAGACAGTAGAACTGACCAAAGCTATTCCATTCCATGTATCTACGTAAGCTCCGAGGAAGGTCAGAGATCACAGAAGACAACTTCCTTCCTGTTTCTTCTTCCCTTCTCTTCCGTCCATGGCCGGCGTCCGGGGAGGACTCCATCCATCCATCACCATCGACCCCTAGGCTCTGACCTCATAACCCTCATAACATAGCCCCTGTCTGCTCTGCCTTATCTCCTGCCTGCGGGCTGAGACATTTCGGGACTGCTCACAGCTCAGGAGAGTGCCAGGGGAGTTGCTGGGGGTGGGGGGAGACAAGAGGCTTTTGCACATTCCTGAAGATACTTGTATATAATTGTACATATAATTAAAGCTGTCTAATTTAGTTTTCAATCCAGCAAAGTCTCTCTCCTAATTCTCTCCCTCCTTCCCTACCTGGGTGGGAGGGGATCAAGAGAATTGTTGTCTCTGGTTTAATTGCTGATCCTGAGTCAAACCGTGACACTTGGCCTTGTCAGTCTTTTGTTATGCTCTTGCAAAGACACAGAGGGGTATCGTATCTGCTCCAGAAACCCCAGCAAATCTGTAAGAATCTTTTGTCAAAACAGATGATGGTCAAGGTCTTAGCTAAGTGAGTCAATGCTGCCCTGGGCACTGTGGGTTCAGGAGTGCCTGCTGCCTGTCATTAGTCCACCACTGCCTCAGCGTTGAAGCTGTTGAGCTTCAACATCTTCACTGCTTCATGTTGGCTTTGTTATCCAGATGTGCTGAGTGATCCGCAGCAGCCTCATACTCCCAGCTCTGGAATAGCAGTGGAACTGCCAAATTAGTGAGGAGTTACTTTAACCACATCTCTCTTTTGTGCTTTTTCTGAGAGCAGAAGCAGATGATGCCTCATGGGAAGAGGCACTCTGGTTTGCTGTTTCTTTACACCTCATGCTGACATTATTCCTAGAGAAGTGCACTGCAGTGGGCCCCTGGCCTGAGCAGGACCATGTCATTCCTTCAGTCTCTAGCCTGAAGTTAGTGCCATCTCCGCCTTCTTCTTTACCATACAGCAGGAACAGAAAAATACAGTCCTCCATTACTGTACTTCTTTTCCTCTCAGAAAAGGAACAAACTTACTAAGAGTAATGGAGCATGCTCACATACATTGTCTGCACAGCAAAAGCATGTCAGAGCTCATCAAGTTACACAGAAATTGTGGCCAGTTTGATGCTGTCCCTCCACTTTAATGCAAAGTTTTTCCTGTATGTATAATTCATGGTAATTATATGAACATGAAAAAGGAGACAATCACCATTAGACAACATTTCAAATTTCATAATTTAATCAGTTCCTATTGCTGACCATTTAAAAGCATTTGGACTACCTTTACTTTTTTTTTTTTTTAATTCCTTCAGAAAATCTACCGTGATATTTTCCACATAAAGCAGCAGAGTGGAAGTGCTGCCTGTGGTTAATCTCCTGTTCTTGGTCGACATGTACCCTGGCTCCCAGTTCACTCAGAGCCAGCTTGCTGACTGGGCTAATGGGATTTCCAGACCTCCCTCCTCTCCTTACGATCGCTGTTCCTCACACACCCTCAGAGCTCACAGAAAGCCAGAGCCAGAGAAGGGGTTGCCCTTCAGAAAAGCTTATCAGAAAAGGAGTTGAAGAAGGAAGATGAATCAGTATTTTATCTTTAAAGGAAGGCAGTGACCTCTCCATCTCTAGAACTGTCCTTTCTCAGCTCAAGCACAAGTCAGTGGTCTTGGTTTCAGCACAGAAACTGTCATTTGATAAGGGCTTGGGCAGTGCAATAGAATGAACCCCAGAACACATTGTCCTGTGAAGGATTTGGACTTTGAAACTATGCTTGTTGAGAAACCAGGCTGACCACATGCCAATGCACCACTGTACAGAGATGCAACCAGAAACCCAAAATCATAAGTTTGTGAGGGTTTGTCAGAGTACAAGAAACAGACAGCAGCAAAGGAGGTACTGATTTTCTATATTGCCTTCAAAACTTCTCATAGTGTTCTAAATATTTCTACACTCTTAAATTACTTTAATGTAACTTTTAGCATGCTAAATAACCTATTCCTGGAATTTAAAGGCAGACATCATTGGTTGCTAAATGATATTCAAAATAAACTGCAAAATCTGAAGCTCCTATACTTACACCAAATTCAAGGGACACTTTACATTTCTCCTAGTAGCTCTGATGTGGGCTTAGCAGCTGTTGTCTTCACTTACCACACAGCCTTACAAAAAGTAATGACATGGTGACAGCTTGTGCTTTATTCCTTCAGCAACCACAGGCTCGTAAAGCAGAGCTGAATGTCACCTGGTTGTAATGACACACCAACACAAAATAAACAAACAAATTCCTGCAACCACTTTAGTCAAGACTGAGTCATGATCTTCCAGAAGCATAAACTATGTATTTCCAGAAATAGCAGGCTGAGACTCAAGCACATAAATTATCTCGTCAATGAAAGAGTGGCAAAAGATCTAAATACTTCAGGAACATTTGACTTTTGTAGACATGTAGCAAAACAGACATGTAGCAAAAAAGCATAGAGGTATTTTTAACCTGCAATGGGCCTCGGTAACTGGTTGAAAGTCTACTTGCATAATTTTTTGTGTTATCAACACCACAAATTATAGCTGACACTTGTATTGCATCCTGTGCTGGTTTTTCCTATATGCATGAAATAGTGCCAAATTATCAAAAAGACCAATATTTTCTAATGGATTGTGCTCAGCTGCAGCTTCCCAATAAGTTGTTAACTTTGCATGGTTTCTTCTCTTCTAATTTTCCACAAACAAGTTCAAATAAAGAAACATGGGCCTAGTTGTGCTCATTCTTACTTGTTTAGATTAGCAGAACTGAAGTACTGAGATGAGCATGTTTGTGAAAAAAGTGATAACAAAATACTCTTTAGTAACATTAAAGACAATCACAGAATCACAGAATGTTAGGGGTTGGGAAGGACCTCTGGAGATCACCTAGTCCAACACCCCTGCCAGAGCAGGACCACCACAGAATCTAGGGCAGGTCACACAGAAACACATCCAGAGGGGTCTTAAAGTCTCCAGGGAAGGAGACTGCACAGCCTCTCTGGGGAGCATGTTCCAGTGCTCTGTCACCCTCCCAGCAAAGAAGTTTTTCCTCATGTTGAGGTGGAACTTCCTGTGCTCTAGCTTGCATCCATTGCTCCCCATTCTATCACAGGGCATGACTGAAAAGAGATTGGCTCCTCCTTCTTGACACAATAGGAAGCACTAACATGAGAAATAATGGAAAATTAAAACTTATTTGCCTTTTTAAAGTTTTTTGCCTTTTAGGGATTATTTTACTTTTTAAAGGCAATAGATACCTGAAAATAGCTCCTCAGCTGTGTTATACAAAGGGCTCATCTGAAGAATGCTGTGTTCCTAGAAACAAATAAGGGGACATTTTTTGTCCATGAACAAATTCACACAAAGGATTTTCCACCACACAAACTGCAGCCATAGCAAATTTGGGGAGAAACTAGAAAAAAGTATTTGACAAGGTTTTTCTAGAAGATCTTAGAAATCTTAAGTGATTTATAGTCATTAAGGGGACACATTTTCAATGGATGCTTCACACTTTCATGTGAACTGTATAATTTTTTTTTTTTTCCTGGAGGTTCATCTGTACCTCTCCTGAACTCTTAGTCTCTAAAACTGAAAAATATTTTCCAAGTGAGGTCATACCAGCTCTGAGGATAACAAAATATTAATTTTGCTATCTCATATATGATATTTTTATGCATTTGCTCTTCGTTGGAGTAAGATCACAGTTTTGATGTGTTGAAACCAAATCCATGTATTTCTTTTTATATATATGTGTGTATATATATATGTAAGTGGATGTAAAATTTCATTAATTAGCCTCATGTTAGACAGGAAGGGTAAAATTCCTCCTTTGTGTGGTGCTGATGCCAGGATTGCTACACAGTGCAGAAAGGGCTATACTTTTACAGAGTGCAGATAGTCTAGTTAGTCTGGACATTTTTATCTGCAAACTCAGTGGGCAGGGAAGTAAGTCTAGCAGTAAATAAGTGAAATTTCCTTCAGCAGACAATTTTCAGAGTAAACATGTCAGAACTAACCTGGTCATGCTTGGCACTACCTCAGAGAAGGAGACTAGAACTCTCATTTTGTTAATTCTTTCTTGTGATTTGTCCAGAAAGGAGCTGTAATTCATATTTGTCACTTCTCACTCTCTTCATATTAATATGATTGTGCCTTTTATAATGTATCTGGGGCCACAGGACCTCCATGTTACACTAAGGGAGAGGCAGTTTAGGCAAGAAGAACAGACTTTTGAAGAAGATAGGGGCACAAGCCTTTACAAGGCAATGTAACACAGTGATGAAGTGCAGTGTGATGTTGAAATGATTATTCCTAAACATCTGTCAATGTACATGGAATTTTACAAATGTGATGTTAGCAGTGAATCAGATAGGCTTCACTTATTTTTGTAGGTGTAACTGATTTCAACTGAGAATCCTTCTGTGCCTTCAGAAAAGATGTGAAGATATATTCCAGCATATTGTATATCTGTGCATTTGCCATATGAGCAACTTTGATTTTGGCCTTTTGCATGTGTAATGAATATAAATCTAACTGCTATATTTACAATATCTGCATACAGAGCATGATGTTCTGTTAATTCTTTTCGCACAGGGAAGCTGGATCACCTGAGACACATGTAAAGTGAGAATCAAGGGAGGGACTGACATGGCCTTGTATGATTCCATTTCTAAGTGTAAGATGTAGGCATCTACCTCACCATAGAATCAATGGAAAGCAGACAGCATCTCCATCTAATTTCATGAGTCTTTGCTTAAATGCATACCATAATTACCATCAAGAGCATCAACACCCCTTCCGAAAAAGATACTGATGACAAAAGCTCATGCTGGAAGGATTTAGACAGCTAAAAGGAGTCAACAGAGCCATATCAGCATTCAAAAGATGGTTTCTTAAAAGCTCCCAGAAATATTCACCATTCCATTAAAAGAGCTAATTTGGACAGACTGTATTTGTACCCTCAAATCAAATTTCTCACGTCCTGCTGCGAATGCCATTCCTTTGAGAAAGGAACCCTCAAGCTTGTATCATTGGAGTCAAACATTCAAGAAATGTGATGGGGGGAAGCAGAGGCGTCAGCAGATGGCAGCTTGCTTAACCCAACCACTAGATGAAAAGCAAATGTATTAAGAGTTCTGACGTCAAATGACAGGCATCTTTCCAAGAGACATTCTGTCAGAACTTCATATAAATCAAAAGACAGATTGTGAAGCTTTTTATTGGCAATTGGACTTGTTCATGAAGTAAGATAAATTAATAGGGAGCAGAAAGGTAAGCCAAAAGGCACCTGCATTTTGCAGACCTTGCCTTGCAGCTCTGGAATTTCCTGAACTGACAATCGTTAAGAAAATCCAGGGACGGTGTGCTCACATCCACTACTAGCTGCAAAGAAAATTAAATTGCAATTGCAAAAAGTGCTTCCTAACTAGATATTTAAATGGAATTCAAGACAAATGAAAGCATGAGGAAAAGGTGCACTTTAGCCAGCTTTGCACTTCTTAACAGTGGCCACGGCCAGGACCTTAATGCCAAGGAAATTTAAAGCTGTTCTAAACTACTTCTGCCTTTGGATGGCTTTCTCTGAGTATTATGATAGCATACAGTTCAGCCAGGAATGCAAATTGTGATCTTGGGTTAAAAAACCCTCTGGAGACTTTTCCAGACTGTCGCTGCTATGACAATTGGAAAGCAGACAAGTGTTTCAATAGCAACAGTCCAAGGGACAGTCTGTCCTCAAAATCACTGCTGCAAATGCAACATTATTTGCCCAAGCCTAGTCTGCTTCTCCAAGAGAGAGCTGACAGAACTCACTGACAGCAGATAAACCCTACAGCCAGTATATCAGTAATTATCTTGAAGGAGGCAAAATTTATTGCTTTTTGAATGTCTAGTCAAGTCTGGCAGTTTTAGAGTACCTGAAAAAAAAATTGGTATCTAGTTTTCCTAGGACTGTAGGGTAAATATTCTCAAGTCCACCTTTTTTCCATTCAAAATAATTTCACTAAACAAAATCTTATAAAGAACTAGTAGACAGACCCTGCCAAAGAGTGATTTATGTTTTCCTCACAGAGATATCCTCCTAAGTTGCCTATTTCTCTCCTTTGACTACAGAAATCTACAGAGGAAACTTGAATTTAGGCAATGAACTTCAGGTTTGAGATGTTCCTTTAGACTATGTGTGCTAGATCCTGCTGAAGGAAAAACATTATAACATTTCCTTCATGCTTACATGTCTTGCATATCCCCATGTCTTCACTGGTAGGTTACATTTGAGTTGGCAGTGTCATGGTTGCATCTGCCTGGTTCTGTGAAAGACTTTAAAACTTTTTCTTCATTTATTCCAAAAAACCACAAGCATTTGCATGAAGTTTTTACCCTTCAGTTATTTTGTTTTCATCCAAAGTTGTTTCTTTTGTTTTACAGGAATTAAACCTCAAATTTGGAAAAATACATAATGCTTGTAATTAAAAATCATTTATTTAGGAAATCCTTGTTCTTGAGGAAAACCTCAAACTGAGCAGCAAAATCCTGAGTGTGGACACATAAAACTACAAATACTCATTGTCCAAAGAAGAAATGTTTATTAAAAAAAATCACAAAATTAGAGAAGAGTTAAGAAAAACTTGATATAACCATTCAAGAAATATTTTTAGAGCTAGAAATTATCTTTCTTATTATTATATAATTATTGTCTTTCTTATTATTATCTTATTCTTATTAATAAATAATAAATCTGTGCTGTAGTTAAAAATTTCTCAATGAAGTTTCATCAGTTGAGAATTTGTTATGATGAATTAATTTTAATATTATTTAAATAATATATTTGCTGGATGGATATAACAACCTTTGTGGTGTTTTAACACACAGCATTACAAACAGGAAAAAAAAAAAACTGTAAAGATTTCAGAAGACACATCTTACTCATTGTAAGGGAATGACAGATGTATCCTAACATTAACTGCAATCTGGCATCAGGAAGATCACTGTATTTTAGGTGCTTGACATAAAGATGTAATGAGAAAAAAATTGGGATACATGGGTTACTTCATCTACCCAAGCATCAAAATAGTCTTGTGTCCCTGACATGCTTTTGTGTGTTCACTTGGGGTCTTTCACATGGGTATGAAAACTTCCCAGGGCCTACCTTCCTCTTCAACAACACTAGGAAGTGCAGTAAATGACACTGACTGAGCTGGGCCAATAATACAAGACTTGACTCACAAAAAATTGTGTAATTTGGCCTTCTCTTTTGCTTGCTGAGAAATGATGAAGTTCACAATAGCTGCATCTGAACTATGATCAAGGACCCTTGCTGAGAGGAACAGGCAATTGTATTTTTTTTTATTTCTTCCTGGAGCTTTAACATTCTTCATAGTTTCTTAGACATTTTTACATTAGTTGTAAAAAATGTACACCATATATGTTTGGTAGCTTTGTATGATTTTCTGGTACAGATAATTTCAACCAGAATTAGTCAGATGCATCCAGTCAACCACAGATGATAACAAAAGCTCCTGTGTACTGATGCTGAGACAAAGGGAGCCAGTGGGAAGCAAATTTTCATTTGAATGTCATGGCCAGTGAAGGGGTGAAGAAGGATTCAAGTGTCCAGTATACAGGCCAATTAATTCTTCTGTAATTTTGTTCATTTAATATAAACACCTAGAGAACAGAGGCACAACTGTAAAGAAAAAAAAAATAAAAATTGAAAGGCAGATCAAGAAAAAGACAGTAGTGTTTTCTCCAGAATGTGTTCTTCCTCACTGCCACCATCAGGAATACCGAAAGTGAGTGATTAGTGAAATGCAGCAATGATAATGCTGCTCTTCCCTGTGGTTTGTATGCACACTTCTCTTGATTTAAATTTCACTTAATGTTCCAAAGTCTATATATAAAACATGTTGCAAACCCAATATTTTTCACCTAGACACTTAGCATTGCTAAGCTTTCAGAGCGGGCATAATGCCAGAGGATACTTCCTCATTTTCACACATACTTAGGCACACAAATCCTATTTGGAGGTGTCTGAGTCTACACAGGTACTGCAGTCTCGATCTCTGAAAGGTATCACACTTCCCTTCCATGAAACACTGCTACTTACAACCATAATTCTGAAAATTCAGACAATTTTATAAACTCATAATTTATTTGCAGCAAGGGTTTAATATAAAAATTCAGCAGTCTTAAATGTGATGTGGATTGGACTTTGGAAAACTCTTAATATAACATGTATTTGTCACAAAACTGTTGGATTAGGTACTGCAATTATTGCTGGTCTGTGTGTAAATTTCACAAAATAATAGTTTAGATTATAGAATCATCATAGAATCATAGAATGGTTAGAGTTGGAAGCGACCTTAAAGATCATCAAGTTCCAACTCCCCTGCATGAGCAGGAACTCATGATGTGCCCATGTAAAAGCACTGACAGGCTATTGTAAGGCCCAAAGTGTATCTTTACCTGTATTTCATCCATAAAAGAGATTAGTCTCTTCTAGATAAGCCTTTATCATTTTTTTCCTGGCTTGATAGGTCTCCGGCTCAGTCTTTTGTCTATAATTCAGACAATTTTTCATACCTTTACACATCTCTACACTTTTTCAGGAAGCAGCTGATGCTGATGATGATGATTCAAGGACTCATTTGAATAAAACCCTAAAAAATCTGGCCTGACCTGAGATGTAGCTACTTTAGGTAGACTGGACAAGAGAACTCCCAAGGTCCTTTCCTGCCAGAATTATCCTATGATCCTTTCATCCTAATAATTTAGTAAATCACCAAGAGAAGCATAAAGGAAATGTGATCATCTGACAGTTATGCTAGTATGACTCACACCAGGAACGCATGTAGTGATAAGTCTCGTTCCCACTGACGTCAGTGGGAATCCTGCTTTTAGTTTAATTTCCAATAGTCTCTTACATAGCATGAACATGAAGAAATGCAAAATTTTGATTCCTGAAAAATGTAGAAATGGCAAAACACATGTCAGAACAGATGAACTACTGATAAAATATTTTCATTCCAAAGCATCTTTATGGACTTATAAAAACCTTTTACATTATTTCAAAACATAACATGATTTCCCAGTTTAAGGAATGTACTTAAACTTTTACCTCATCCAACAAAAGCTTCATCTTTTCTGAATAATATCTTGTATTTTTTGAGGTGTACCTCTGAAGAACCAGATGTGCCTACCACTACCTTTGGAAACAATACTGAAATCCTATAATAGAAATAGTGGGTGAATACAAAATACAAAATGTCTGTACATTTCTGCTACATTTTTTCCTGTAAATGAAATGCAATCACCCATTTTATTTTTTACTCCTGTGAATACTTTTAAGTTTAGAGAGATTTTTAAGATGAATTCAGCTGTGGTACTTCCACGTGGTTCTTAGATATGTTGCAATCTCGTGGAAGTTACTTGTTCCATAATTCTGTGTGTGAATGTTGAAATCTTAAGACGAGCATTGAAATGTGGATATAAACATTTACATACCAATACCCAAAGCCTTCCTGTTCCTTATATGGTTTGTCACAATTTGGACTGCACAGAAACTTTAAGAAAACAGATGTTTTGTTCTCATGGTCTTATTCAGTACAGTCCATAAGCTCTCCACTCTCTGTGCAGAGAGAACTGGAAGTTGGTGACATTGCCAGATGTTACTTCAAAATTACGCAGCATGTTCTGTTCTTCAAGCCTACCCAGAGCTTGATCCATTTTGAGAGAGGAAATGGGGCCTTTATCCCTGTTGCATGCCATTCACTGACAATTGCCAGAGCCATCCTTCAGCAATGTAGGAATAGGAGTGCCAAAATAAAGACAGTCCCCCTCTCCTGCTCCTTCATGGTTGTGTATAATACCTGGTCATCTGCAAGTGTCTCTGTCTGTCCTGGGAAGTCTGTGCTCTCAACACCTGTAAGCAGTCAATTAGAGTATCTCTGCATAGAAGGATTACTTTTCAATAATGAATGTCATATTATTTATGATGTAGAAAGTGGATTTAAATATGCCCTAAGATTTATGAATAGTTACCAAAGCAAGAAAGTTGTTGAGGTGTTTTTATGACTAATACTCATTGTTCACATATTAAAGAAGATAACTATAATAAGCAGGTACAATGAAGAATTTATTTCTCAAGGTGCAGATGTTCATTGTGGCTTGCATTTCTACCCCAGAAATTTGTGAAGTTATAAAATGTTCCATTCCTGGCATTTGTGAAAATAATCTGCTTCAGAAAACATCAGCATTGTTTTTCACAAGTGCTCTGACTCAGATAATACATTTTCCTACAGGAAGGATTTCCAGGTTTAAGAATCCAAGGAACTCATGTCATTCTGACAGAATTACTGTGTTTGCAATGGTGCATTTAAGAGAGATAACCAGCATGTGACATCTGTAACATGGGAATCACAGAGTTTTATGATAATATACACAATTTTTTTCCTTTTGAATTCTCTGGTAAAAGATGGTCAGTTCTGATTATAGTAAGACTCCTATGGATACCATGTGTATGATAAACTGTATCATCTTTGAGCAACACTGATATCGTAAGTTTTATATGCTCTGCTTTTGACAGGTTTGTCAGTGTTTGAAAGTTACTTTAACTGGTCTCACTTCAGGGGAATACATCGAGTATGAAATTTCACATTTGGACAGAGTCAGAACACCTGGAAGGTACTTCCAAATAGCTGAAGTAAATTGAAGTTTTTGATAGTCAGTGTCCAAAAGAGATCTGATATATGACTTATTTCTTCCATGTCACAGAAAATGTAAACCTCATCTTAGTTTAGCCATGATGACCAAGATGAACCTCCTCCCTGCTCCAGTGCATCTCTCTGGAAATATTTTTGTTCCTGCTGGAAACTTTTTTGTTTAACACTTTTATTTTTTCTTGGCACTCTGCATGTCTGATTGTCCTACTTTTCTGAAAGATAGAAGTAGCCACAGTCATACTCCTACAAAAGCTACCCTGAAGCTTTTCCTCTCCAGAATGCTTGTAGCCATCTTGAGCCTACTGGAGGAAACTAATTTAAAAATTAGTCTTTGGCTAAGAAACAACAACAAAGATGAACAAGATCACTTTCTAGAAAATGATGCTATAAAAAGACTGAAAAGTAAAGTGGCAGCACCTCAACCAGACTGAAGGTCAGCTTTTTCTTTGCTGGTTGAGTTTCTATCACTGAATACAAACAGCAGTGTTGGATGCCTAACTATTTTCCGTAAAGAACATATGCATTTTTAAGTACATTTGAATGAAATAGTATATGCTGGCTGAAACTAAATACAGTACTGCCAGCATTCTTGTTCTTCTGTGAGGCAAGTCATGTCCCTGGGAGCTCAGAAGTGCCAATATAGCAAAGGTCAGCATGGTGCACATTTTTGGTATGCCCAGTGAACCTCTTGCTCATCACCAGTTAAGACATTAGTGTTTGTCATCATAAAAAGCCAAAAGATCACCTTTAACACAATGTTACAAACTGAAGACAGACCTTGACCTGAAAAAGATTTCTGCTTTTTCACTTTATCCAATGGATGTCCAAAACCTATCAAAATTAAAGAGATTTCAACCAGATGTTTAGTTTGGGTTTAAAGCTCATGTCTTATATTTATTACACTATTCTTTACAATTCCTTTTGAACATTCCCAGGGAGTAATGTATTTAATACAGCCCTTCATCATGCTGTAAGTAATTATTGGTTTTTTTTCCTGGCAGTTTTCCTTTTTTCATTTGTTCCCCTGTTGTACACATGGCCAAAACACAGCCTCCTGAAGTCTGCGAAGCATTCAGTGTGATGAGAGTATCTGGGCAATGATATGTGCTCTTTCAAATTGTCAGTGTTCCGTTGGAAACTGACATGGCAAGATGATAGGCAGGAGTCCAAAACCATGCAGAATAAACAAAAAATTAAATAAATAGCCTTCTAGAATCTTGAAAAAGGGTTGTATGGGGTCTTCCAATCCATGCCTCAATTGCAACCAGAGGTATTTATACCTTTTTCAGTTCTGATAGCAGTTTGGGTTTTTTTTAAATATAAATTAAATTTAGGAGCCCAACAAACAACTGCAGACATTCCTCAGTTTCTCAAGCTCTCCAAAGTGTACTTCTACTGCTATGGTAAGAAATTATCTCGGCATTTAAACTGATTTTCCCTGGTGCAGTTTATCTCATCCTCTGTGGACCTGGGCATACTGTTCTATTTGGCTTTTTTAAATCTGATGTATTTTACAATTTTTATTAAATTATTACCTTGCTCTTGTCATACAGAATTGCATCCCTAATAAATTTAATTCTTTTGTTCTAGACTCCTCATTTCATCTTTGCTTTTTAAGGGAATATGGGAGACAAAAGCAAGTATGTTTCTGAGTCACTAATCATAGAATCATAGAACGACAGAATCATAGAATGGTTTGAGTTGGAAGGGTCTTTAAAGATCATCTAGTTCCAACCCCCCTGCATGGGCAGGGACACCTCTCGCTAGACAAGGTTGGTCAGAGCCCCATCCAACCTGGTCTTGAACACTTCCAGGGATGGGGCTTCCACAACTTCCAACTTAATGAAGAGGTGACTTCTATGAGTGGCTGAAAATACCTCAAAGATTGAAATATTTATTACTAAGTCTTACAGTTTGAGGGACTAGTTAGATTTCAGCTTATCTAAAAGCAAATGAGTAATAACTTGCCCTGATTTGCATGTCTCTGCCTATAGTTAAGAAGGATATGTCTACTCTTTCAAAGTTGAGTGTTGCCCTTCTAACCCTTGATATTGATTATAATAAAATACTGTTATGAGCTCACTGAAGGTTTATACTTAAATAGGTTTATAATCTAAATCTAGGACAGACTTTTTGTTAAGTAGAGTCTCTCATCTTGGACTTGCACCAGGATTTCTGACTTATACTAACTGGTTTTTTTGGCTTCTAACTGGGATTTTAAAGGAGACCACTGGAAGAATTATGATAGATGTGGACAACTGCTAAAAATTATCAGGAAGAAAATGGAAGTTTTTGATTTTTATTTTTTTCCCCCTCAAAATATTCTTTTTCAGATACATTTTAATGTTTAGCTAAACAAGTGAGGAGGCACCTTTCTTTGCATAATTTTAATAAACAAATGTTTTGATACTACTTCACTAAGTCACTCTGAGTTTCTCTGAGATTCCCAAATTGTTCTGTTATGAGAAATACCCAAATAAAACACTGTATTGTAAAAAAGAAGTCTGTTTTCAGATGGTCTTCTTGTGAGGACTCCAATTTAAATTAACTTCCTCTTCTTGGTTTCTTTGGACTAACCATTTACACCAGTCTGAGAGCTATTTCCTCTATGGAGAAGAGTGTTCATGTTTTTGGAGTTATCTTGAGAGGATAAGAAACTGTGTCGATTCCTGCAGCTGCCAAATGAGACCAGCACACTTTCTGGTCAGCAATTTACCTACTGCAGATCTGATGACACCTCATGTTCTCCAACTTTGAAGCACTGTTTTCCCCTTGTTCACCTTTATCCTTGAGTATATGATTGAGATGCAAAGCTTGCAGTGGAACAAGGAGGACAGCTAATGCACCAGAGCTGTTCTGTTATTCCAAAAATTGGTTATGATAGATAAATTTCTAAAACTTATGAGTGCACTACAATCTATTAAATTCAATAAGCATGAAAGTCTCCAGTGCCAGGTCCAGTTTTGGATGACAGCACCATATATCATGCTAGTTAAGGTTTTTGATAGTACCATTATGACGAAGAGCTGCAGTTCATGTCTCCTGCACATCTGAGTGTGTCCAACACATGTGAGCTCTTTAGTTCAAGCAGCTGTCTCAGAAGAGTATGGATAGAGCACTGTAAGCTGGCTGAATACCCACGTGACTGAGACCACTTAGAAAAAAGTCTAGGATGTTCAGGGAATGCTTTAGCATCATGCACAAGCTCTTAAGCTTTCAGTTGTGGAGATGCTCTTATTCCATTGCGTCTGCAAAAAATAAATCTGAGGGAAATATTGGGCATGGAAAGCTTAAATAAGACTAAATTTCAAAGATACCAGGTGCTATTTCAAAAATTTGCCTTATCAAGTGATTGTCTTCCATGAGAATGTGAGTACAATGTGTATGATCTCTTGCTGAATCTCAGGAAACTACATGAGGTTTTAACAAGAATTCCATGAGAAAATTATTATTTTCTCCTACTTTTTTTTTTTAAAGCAGGTTCTAATGGAAACATACACAAACACAAAATACATTATGTTCCCTGTTCATGAGTTATAACAAAAATATTTAATTGTGCTCTATTTTAACCCAGCATCCTTAACTGTACATTAAGCCCATGTATTACTACATTAGGTACCTATGCCATGTTTTGGCTGCAGAGGGGAATATACATTTTTCAATTAACTCTTGTGGGAGTTTTTTTTCCTAGTCTTTTTAATGTTTAAATATTGCATTGATTTTGAATAAAATATTGTCCATTTTTGCCAGTGTAGGAAGATTAATGTGGAATTTCTTGTGAAAATGCACATTGTCTGCTGCTTAGAGTAGAAGTATTAAGGTTACATTTTACAAAGACATCCTTATACATTCCTCCAAACTCAAAACCAAAAGGAATGAACATCTATTAACGAACTGGAATAGCATGGTGCTGGGTTTGTTTTATTACAGAAATATGGAAAAATGTTTTGATAAACTGTATTTATTTACTTCCCAATTAGTAACCTCTTTCAGAATAAAGTTGTACAGTGCAGTGTTGTACATAATATCATGGTTTTAAAAGCATAATGTTGAGTGATTTGTTGCTATCACACACTTCATTTTTGTCAGCTACAAAATGAAGGATTATTCAGCAACCTGATATCCTAAGACCCATGACTTAAGATATGTGTCCCTGTTCCAGTCTTTTTTCATTAATTTTCTCTAGTAAAAGATTAGACTCTGGTGAGATGAATATGTTCCACTACAAGCTTCTGAAAAGTGGCAATAACCACTAGCTCCTAGAAATGGGATGGAGTTCAAAATCTTAAAGGTTCTTCATCACAACTTATTTTGATCAAGCCTGGATTTCTTTGTTCTGGTTTTAGTATTTGTTAATTTGTTCATAAAATAAAAATTATTACACAGACCCCCAAGACAATCTAGAATCTAACCTAATATACTTGATATGTCCTTTGCTGTTAAATACTTGCTGAAGATTCTCATGCATGCTACAACAAAGAAAAAAAAACAACAGTTACAATAAGACAATCTTGTTTCCAGATTCTAACAAGGACCAGAAAAGAGAACTGCAAAAACATATGGCCATAAGGTGACTCCAACACAAGTTAGTCTGTTTGCAGTGTGTTTATGTGAAATTCATCAGGAACTGGACAGAGAAGCAGAGCAGCCCTGTCTGTGTCGTGTCCTAGCTAGACTAAACCACACACAAAAGCTCAGTTCCAGTTTTCCCTGCAGAATCCAATGTCTCATGTTCTCTGGAATGAAAAATATCAATAGAGGGGTCTTGTCTGCAGTTGGTAAGAGCATTTCTTTCACCCAATAGTAAGAGCAGAAGAGATTCTCCTTCCAAAAAGAACATATTTGCTTTTTCCAGAAAATACCTCGTGAGAGTCATAATATGATCTTTTTCTGTACGAAAGGTTAATCTGCAAAACAAATCAGTCCTGCTTATTTGACCAAAAATTAACAGAGACCCAAAAAAAGAAACAACAGAGACAAAATCTCCATTTCTGGGTGCAAGGGGTAGGGGAAAGAGGCTTCCAATTTTCCCCTACCTTGCTCTGGTGTGTAGCAAACTGTCAGCTGCTAAGCGCTGAACAACTGAAAACATGTGTACAGGTTGGGAAAGAATCTGGGAGTGTCCTGAAGAGGTTTTCAACACATGCTCATGATGGTGACTCCATCACATGCACAAACTTGAAAAAGTGGAACCATATAAAAGGGAAAACTACAATTACAGCTGATGCTGCCTGAGCCTAGGAAAGAGCCAAGATGATGTTTCAGAAGGTTTGTTTATCTCTACCTAATAGCATTACAAGCCTCTGACATTTCAACAGATATTTTCCACCACAGCAGGGATGAGTTAGTGGGCATTCCATGTATATGTGGTTTTTCAGCATGACGCTCCTGTCTCACATCTCTTTCAGTGTAACATTTTGTTCATGTGCACACAAAACATTCTGCTAGGTGCTGGTCAAATGGGAATTGTTCATAAGCACACAGGAAGGGGAAAAAAATAGAGAACAAAGTATAAAATTCAGATTTCAGTCTGAGCACATGTTGAAGTTGGATCAGCTGCAGGGAGTCTTTATAAATCAGAGTGAGATTAAATTCCTGTAAACAGCGTATATACTTCCTATGTTTCAAGGCCTGTGAAGAGAAGGTATTAGTGCAGGTCTCTCCACTCACTACAAGGCCTTTTGAGAATTCCACTTTCTATATGGCCAATTTACTGTGCTTGTATGTATTAAAAGGTTGGAAATTTGTATTTTTTGCCAGACAAAACTTTTGGAGAAGGTACTGGAAATCATCTTGGAAGGTATTTTGCGGCCTGGAAATAACTACAGATTTTAATTGCCAAGTATATATATATTTTTTTAAAAGGAAAATAGGAAGAAAAGACTTACCTCTCATAACTGTACATGATTCATTAATAAAAGAACAGTTGTTTCAGAGGGTTATTTACAACATCTTTCTTTAGGCACCTAACAGATGCCTGCATTAAGAGATGGGGCTCCCTCTATGGTCAACGTAAGGAAATATATCTGCAAAGATGACTGCTAGAATCAGTTCCTTCTAACCTGACTTTGCAACTCTGATTTGTCCTCTTCAGGCACTGGTCTTTCTCCATTGACAACAGACATAGCTGATTTTCAGGAGGATGGTGCCAGACTCTTCTCAGTGGTGTCCAGTGGGAGAGCAAAGGACAGTGGTCACAAACTGGTACCCAGAAAATTTAACCTGAATAAGAGAAAATACTTCTTTACTCTGAGAGTAACAGAGCACTGAAGCAGGCTGCCCAAGGAAGTTCCAGAGTCTTAATCCCTGGAGGTATTCCAAACCCACCTGGATGTGTTCTTGTGTAATCTGCTCTAGGGGATCCTGCTCTGGCAGGGGGGTTGGACTAGATGATCCCCAGAGGTCCCTTCCAACCCCTACCATTCTGTGATTCTGTGATTTTGAGTAATTAACAACAGTTTCTTCCCCACCCGTGTTGGACCATAATAAAGAGCAGTGTTGTCAGGAACAGGACATCAGTTATGTGAGGGCCTTAATATAACTTAAAATCATGCCTCTGTGAGACATAAATAAACCACCTTGTATTTTTACCCTCCAAGGGTTTTTGTCCTCCAAGGGTTTTTGTCCTTCAACACAGTGTCTTCTGACATATTTAGAGATCCTGCAGAGAAAGCAGGGGAGAATCAAACATACTCCATATTTTATTTCTTCTCAAAAAATTTATTTGAAGAACAATTTATTCTTGATGGTTTTCCAGACATTTTCAGATATATATTAATACTATTTTTTTTTGCAATTGAATAGTATTTCCTATAGAAATGACAGAAAACAAACGTCTAAAACTCCAACTGCATATAGTAGTCTGATGGACAGTAAGTAAAGAATTATTTCTAAAAGTGAAAAAAGCAAAAAGTACTATTAACAAGTCCCAGCAAGATCCACTGTCATAGATGATGGTTAGGAGCTGTACTACACAAGTTCTGGGCTACTTGAGTCCAGGTCCTATTTCAGCTTTGCATTTAGAAATGTAGTTACAATGCTTGTTGCAGAGCATTGAATTTATCTTGTAAGTTATCTGTGATATTACTTAGGCACAGGCCTGACAAATGGGTTTTCAAATCTGCTAAGTATGAGCTGAAGGTTGTATTGTACTTTTAGGAAAGGACACAGACATCACCTTTGTGTGCCCTATTTTTATTAAGGGAATCATAAAGCATCTGGACTCACTGTGCTCATGGCACCCTGATGTCTAGATTGATTATGGAAATTGGACTTTAAATCACTACAGTGAAAACAGAGGTTACATTTTCTAAAGCATGTATCTGTAATGTCAAGAAATTAAGCAAGCTGCTTTTCAGCTTGATTACATAGATCAGCTCTGTCCCTATTCACTCTTCCTGATACAGATCCTGACCCATGTAAGCATTGATTTATATCTAATTTTACAAATATCTCAATGAATTCTGTAAAGGACCTCCTAGACTAAGGTAGCATTTGAGGGCAATAAAGCAATAAAAGCAATAAAGATGACAAAATGTGACCCTATAGCTTGTAAAGCTATTCTGTCATGGAAACAACTGCTTCTCCTAGTAAAATCTGAGGGTATAAAAAAAATTGCTACAAATCCTCTTTTTCACCTTGCTGTCTTATGTCAGATGATTTAACTATTATGCTCAGGAAAAAAAAAAAAAAATTATAAGCACCAAATATGAATTCAAGGTTACTGAGTAGAGCTTGCTGAATTCAGAGGATTTAGTATATTACATAGCATTTCTATTGCATTTGAGTATCCCTGTTGAGGAAAGGAAAAACCAGCTGAAACATTGCAAGGCGATCTTTATTTGAAACCAAAACGGGTTACATAGTAGAGAAAAAAATGTGTACAGACACCAGAGGTCAGTGAAACCTATCTTGTCAGCAGGGATTCAGTCGAAGAGTAGGACAAAGGTGCAACTTTAACCAGCATCTGAAATTCATTATATTTCCAAATGTAAATTCCTACACACGTGAGGAATTTGAGCTCTGGGTCTGTATGGCATTCTGTACTTCCACATATCCCCCCAAAGTATTCTATAATTTTTGAATGCTTTCTTTGCTTTATTTTGATGTTTTCCATCACAATTTCGTTCATTTGAACTAAGTATACATTAAACAGGAATTAACAACATAGATTGTAATATAATTGTTAAGAAGCATGTTCAAATGCCACTAAAAGAAAAGAGTGGAACACAGGATATATATTTTTGATGGTATATATAGGAGGTGATTTTCAAATGTAATGTTCTTTTTTCACACAGCTATTTTTCATGGACAATTAGGCCTCGTCTGGTTAAAAATTACCACAAAGCAGATCAAAGTCACAGAGAGATCAGGGCTGGAATGTCACTCTGTCTCAGGATAGTGAAAAGTAGGTTTTCTAAGGTATTATGCAAAGTTCTTAATGGCCTGTTCTTTCTGCTCCAGCTGTCATCCCCCTTTTTTACTGGATATTTTCCCCCTCTATTTCTTTTCCACTCCTCTTTTTACAAGTTTTCTTATGGGAAAAACAAATCAAAGAGCTTTTAATTTTAATCTTGCTTTAAAAGCTCCAAAGCCTAAGTGAATCTGGAATCAGATAAAGTTAAAAACCCAGCTCTAAAAGGATTAATTTATGATAGTCCTCATTTAAGTTCCTCCATGGTTTCCAGCTTAGGAATACGTCTCTCATCTTTCATCTTCTCTTTATATCTAGACTGTTCTTTCACTTATCTTTAGATGATGCAAATCACTGTAGCTCCACTGAAAACAGCTCAGTTGTACTAATTTAGTGCAGCTGAGATGTTTTTTTTGTCTTCTGCTCTGTACTTATTTGGCAATGAGAAGGCTTTAAGTTACCACTTTATATTTTTGGTGCTTAGACATTTGGCCCATACTAATTTTGCCAAATTGATTTTATTTTTCATTCAAGACTACTTTTAACTTTCCTACAGTTCAAAGATACACTCTCTTTCCTCTTCTGCTTTTCTCTGCTGAGCATTTTCTTTTGAAACATCCTGTACTCTACAATACAGCCTCTTCCTTTGGGAGAACCAGGCCTCTGTAATAGTTATTATCTCCTAATTCTCATTTGTCTTGCTTGTGTCCACCATTGAGCTTCTTCCTCTGTTTGCTCTTAGTTAGAAACACTTAATTAATTTTCCAGGTTCCTCAAAAATAATAATGATCAAATTTCTATGATTTTACTTGTTATAAATCTGAATTCCTTTATGTATTCTCTGTAATTACAATATTACAAACTTTTACTCAAAACAGCTATCTGCATCTATCTCCATGTTAAAATATAATTGTTTTCCTCTCTCTTCACCAGGAAGAATTGGTTCTGACTTAATTTGTTAAATTTTCTTTATCATTCTTCTTTTCTCTTATTCCCATGTGTGTCAGCAAGCATGTTAGTTAATTATCTGCCGCTTTGCTCATTAGTAATTCTCTTATTCCCAAAACATTGTTTTAGGCAAAATGGAACATACAATATATAAGAAGCTATGAATTTATTACTAGTTCACCTCATTATTTAACAGTCAGATAATCAAAATTCTCAGTTAATATAAAAGGCTGTTTAATAATGCTGTGTAACTTGTTGCATAAAACCATCCTGGCATCTATCCCTTTCTTATGGGATTCACAGAATCACAGAATTTTTCTGGTTGTAAATGATGTGGGATATCATCAAGCCCAACCATAACTTAACTCTACCAGCCATTAACCTACCTCTACCAAATCCAGTGCTTAAACCGTGTTCCTAAGCACCACATCTATGTCTTCTGAACACCTCCAGGGATGGTGATTCAACCACCTCCGTGGGCAGCCTGTTCCACTGCTTGATAGCCCTTTCAGTAAAGAAGTTCCCTTTAATATCTAATCTAAACCTGCCCTGGCACAACTTTAGACCATTTCCTCTTCTCCTCTCACTTGTTACTGGGGCGAAGAGACCAACCACCATCACGTTACAACCTCCTTTCACGTAGTTGTAGAGACCAATAAGGTCTCCCCTCAGCCTCCTTTTCTCCAGGCTAAACAACCTCAGTCCCCCCAGCCACTCCTTGTAAGACTTGTTGTCCAGACTCTTCACCAGCTTCGTTGCCCTTCTCTGTATACACTTCAGCACTTTGATGTATTTCTTGTAGTGAGGGGCCCAAAACTGAGCACAGTACTTGAGGTGCAGTCTCTCCAGTGCTGAGTACAGGGGGACAATCACTTCCGTGGTCTTGCTGGCCACACTGTTTCCGACACCAGCCAGGATGCCGCTGGCCTTTTTGGCCATCTGGGCACACTGCTGGCTCATGTTCATCTGGCTGTCAACCAGCACCACCAGATCCTTTTCATCCAAGCAGCTTTCCAGCCAGTCTTCCCCCAGCCTGTAGCCATGCATAGGGTTGTTGTGGCCCAAGTGCAGGACCCAGCACTTGGTATTCTTGAACCTCATACAGTTGGCCTCAGCCCATCAGTCCATTATATTCAACCTTCCAGTATCCTCCTGGGTCCTAGTGTTGACAGTTTCTGTCTTCCTCAAAAACAATAAGTGTGGCCATTACCATAAGTTGTCAACATCCCAAAATCTTCACTGGGTGGAGCTTGATGTTTGTTATGAGGGTTCCTTTCTTCTCAGGAGATGCACAATGTCAGTAGAGATGCTGTTTTTCTCCTTTTTCTTGGGGTTCACTTCTGTTTATCTTCAAAAATTTTTAAAGAGAGTCTGCTTGCTTGTTCTTTCTTTCTTTTTATTGGTTCCAAGTTACACGGTTCTTCTGTTCTTGTTATTGGTAACATCTCTATCTCTTTTCTTTTGCTGACTCCCAAGGTTTCACTCCTGAGTGGCTATTAACTGACAAGTCTCATTTGTGTTTACACTCTGGGAAATCCAGTAACATCTTGAGCCTGTGCTCTTTTGCACTGCATTTTATTCTAGTCATATATGGTTCATTCCACACATAATAACTACCTGTCAGTGTGAACTGAAACTAAACCACAACAGCCTTAGACATTGTTTACTTGACTGCTAGATGCTTGCTGCCACAACTGAACCACCAGCTCAGGCCAAGAAAAGCCCAGGTAAATTCAGAGACCTGTATTGTAAGGCTACTAAAAAAGATAGAGCAAGGACACTGAATTTTGAATTCTTGCGAAAAATCACTGTTTATGAAGTGTCAGGATTTTCATTCAGCATTTACCTGAAATTACAAGCCAAAATTAATACTTCTAGAGCTGATGGCACAATCTAATTAAAGCCAGCCATAGACAAAAATTAAATAAATTCTGCTTCTCTGCATCATCATTGTGCACAAACATCTGCTTAGACTGTATTGCCACTGAGGAAAAAAACTACATGCGGAAACCCCCTTTATGATAGAGTGGATTAGAGGATGGAAAAAAAAAATCCAGTACTTTCCCCTTATAATACCAGAATTTAGCCATTCTGAGATGCCAGGAAAATGGCTTATGAAACCAGAAAGCCTTGAAAAGGGTACTAAGGATTTGAATAGCTCCAGTATGTTTGGCATACTAGCAGCAAAATGCCTTTTCCACCAACTTCTGCCACAATTCAACACGATTCTTAAGAAAAATGGGCCACTTGAAGCCACATAAAAGTAGGTTTGAATTCCAGTGGAGAACTTTAAGCAGCAGACAACAAATGAAGCAACAATAAATTATTATTATCTTATGTGAAAGGGTAGGAAGTATAGGTCAAGAACACCACTTTCTTCTCTGCTGTAATGACCACATCTCTTTTTCCTGGCACTACTTGAAGAAGAATTGTAATTCCACTCTTCAGAAATGGTTGTCCTAGTCCACAACCAATTACCACACTCACTCCCAGGCAGGAAGTTTTAAAAGTTCTGCAAGATATCAGATCCATCTCTTCAACAGATCCGTATCTTCCTTTGAAGACACAAAGTCACCCAGAAACTGCAAGTAGCCTTAAAGTAAAAATGCTGTGTTAAAGGAAAGCATCTTCACACCTTCAGAAATCTATTAAGTTAATCAGTCTAAGTTTGGCTGCTGAAGCAATGAACCCCACTAAATCATTCTGTTTGTTTCTCATTCCCTCTAGATCTATTTGCAGCAAAATGAAGGTCTAATTTCAATGCCACTTTGGCTGCACTGGCATTCTTGATCTGAAATCTATACAAAATCTATAGAAAAACAGCAGCAGTTGAACAATGGGATTAGATTTTATGTTTATACTACTATACAGAAGAAGGTTTGGTTTTAACTTCAAGAAAACAGCTACATAATGAAGGATGACATTTCCATACATCAGCTGAAATGGGTTTTGATGTCTGGGACCAGCAGTTTCCTAAGTAGACAGGGTGGAAAAATCTTTTCTGATTTATATTTCTGTAGTGTTACTGCTATGGGACTACAAAAGAGGTAAGCAAAAGGGATCAAATAGCTTCACGTTTTATCTGCTGCTGATGATGATGTCTAGGAAATGAGGTAGAAACTCCAAGGTGGGGGAGTAAAGGGGGAACAGCAGCAGATGGGAGGAAGATAATGTTACCCTCTTTGGTTTAAGTCTATTTGTCTGGTCATCTTGGTGCAGAGACTCTGTAAGCAGGATATATGCAACTTGAAAGTGAAAAGCAATTTTTAAATGATTATCACTCAAAAAATATTTATGATTTGATGAGCTGTTAGACTAACCATCCATGTACTCAGCACCTGAATAGTCCTATTGTCTAGACCCAAAAAGTCTAGACCCAGGAACTCTTTTCTGACTAGGCAAGAGGGGAAAGGTGTCCCTAAGGGTTTCTGAGGACAAGTTCTCAGGCCAATTGTGTTAACATTTTCCCCCACCGCCTTTGACACTGGTGACTGATAACGTGACACAAAGCTTCCTAACCAACCTCAAGCAGACTCCTTGATTTTTTTAATTAGTATTATATACCTTTTCAAGGTGGTATTTCTACTCTTGAACCCTTTAGCTACTAATGATCCCGATTCAACAGTCCCTTTCTTGTCTACCTTCCTTGTCTTTTTACAGACCCTCTCATAGCTCTTTCTCATGACTAAGGAATTTATTCTGTGGTCTAAGCCCAGGGAACACTACCAGGGCTGTTTGGTGCCTAGGACACTGGGCTGGCATATGGAGACAAACTAAGGAGAGATAAAGGTGCAAGAACATAATGTATATTGAGCTTCAAGTATTTCTTGCCAGGTCTATGTGGATTCAATGAGAATTTGATAATATCATGCTAAAAAAAGTAAATAAATTGATTCTGCTGAGAAGACTGCATTAAGTGCTTCACCTTACACTGAAAGAAGTTAGGTAGGTTGCAACCAAGCTGTACAGAACAGGATATTTTTTCAGTTGTAGCACTTCACAAGTGTTTATAAACTTTCATATTTTGCATCATTCTATCCTCATGAGTAAAGACATAAAAGAAAAGGTTCATTGCAGTGATCTCAGGTTAGCATATACACACTTTAACACAGTTTTAAAATTTTTAGTGCAGTAGGCAAAAACTAATGGTGATCATTTATATAGTTCAGAAAGTTTTGAGCACTCTGACTGTGACTTGCATGTTGCCTGACAGATAGCAAGCCTAATGTGTCTCTTCTTTTTAGGCTCAAATAGATGGAAGTTTTTTTGAGAGCCACATTCTCTTCATTTTTTTAGTTCCTTTTCAAAATAATTGACAAGATATGCCTGAAGATATTTCAACTGATGTATTATGTTCGTAAGATGTTTATCTGCATACTTATGCTTCCAGATTGTTATAGTACAGGGATACCTTAGATTTGAATAGCTTTAGGGAGTTGTTTACTGTTACCCTTAGCTCTCCAATACAAGGCATACTTTCTGATCAACAGAAGGCTGTTGAAGGATGAGTTATCTGGAGACTCAAGCAAGGTTCAAATTTCTTGTGAAAAGGAAGAAGTTAGAGGATTTTTTACATTCTGTGAAAGTCTTTTCTTCCTAAGAGCCAAAGTGAGTACTTAAATTTTGTGTTCATTACCTTTCAGATGTGAAGGAAATTACCCTTTATCATATACGTGCACATCCTACACCAGAAAGCACCGAGACTTACTGATTGAAGGACCACAACGCCCATGAGGCTGTAGCCTTTGTAAGCAGAATTTACATTTAATTTTATATTGCTATACTCCGTCAAGCACATGTGCCTGTAGGGCAATTCAGTCCCTTTTCAGAGCCACACATAGCTTTTTCATTGTCTTATTTAATTTGCAGTACTTTGAATTAAATTACTTCCATTTTGGCTTACTGATGTGGTCACTGGTGTCTATCTTTCTTTACCATCTCAACTACTGAAAAGGAGATAGTATAAATTTCCTCCAGTTCTCTCCCTGGCAGTATTTTGAAGTAAGAAAAGAGTAAGTAACTCATAAGAAAATTGTGCTTATCTCTGAAGGAGTGTACATACATTGGCTGAAAATACTGTGGTTATTGCGATCACTTTAATTAAAGAAAGATGCTCTCTAAAAATACCCCTGAACAGTACTTCATTCTTTATTTGCTGAACAACACAACATTGTTTCTAACCGAATCCCAGACCCAAAGAATTAAGCCCATATTATTGCTGTTTATAATTCATTAGTCATAATGATTCTCAGTCAGTAAACCTCCTGATGTTAAGAGGCAGAAACATGCACGCTTTGGTCTGCTCCAGCTACTGCTGCTCTCCATTGGCTGAACAGCTGCTGACTACTGAATACACAATTTTATTGCAAAATTTGAAGTGCTTTATGTTGAAAAACTAATAAAGGATCATGTTAATGTAATTTTTCTGGCTATTTTGAAATATGGTGTCAGAAGTAGTCTCTTCTTTCCTCAGTAGCTTTCTAACTTCCTTCTCTTCACACATTGTACAATAAAACAGTGCTTTGTTAATATTCTTTAAAATTTACAGAAATACTGATAGCACAGTTATAAAATTTTAAACTTATATTCATTTCCAAAAAAATAAAATTTTTTTGAATCAGTGATAATTCAGTGACATCACAAATTTTAATTATATGGTGTCATATCCAGAACATCGATGATCCCATCTTGATTTCTATGCATTTGCTAGCTCAACATTGCACAATAGTTTGTTTTGCTCTTTTTGAATCAGTGATAATTCAGTGACATCACAAATTTTAATTATATGGTGTCATATCCAGAACATCGATGATCCCATCTTGATTTCTATGCATTTGCTAGCTCAACATTGCACAATAGTTTGTTTTGCTCCTTACATAATTATGTTCCTTGCTTTCAGTCTTGCTTGTCCTGAGCTTTATTATTCTCTCCAGGGAAGCATTAAGAAAGGTTTGGTCCTGGTCAGTTGAATGAGCTGTTAAAATCACAGCCAATTCCTTTATCACCTGTTAAAATCTTACTTCCAATCTCATCTGCTTCCTGCTGCTGCTGTTTCCTCTCTTGTAGGCCTTCTTAGCCTAGAAGGCAGTGCAGCTTGACAAGCTCACAGCCTTGAGCAATAGGAAGAGGAGAGTCACCCCTCCCAGCTTCTCAGCACAGGCTCTTCCACATTTTTCGAACGCCACCATTGCCACCCACCTTTAGAAACCACTGGTGCCCAGATAGCACAGTGTGTCTGACATCCACATGTAATTATATGGCTGATTTGCATAGTAAATATAAGCATGCATGTAACTTGTAGATAACTTTTTGGACTGTGATCCATTTGCATTACTGTGCTCATTCCATACAGTAAAACTCAAGTAGTATTAATTAATCTTCATTCTAGAAATCTGCAAAACCCTATTAAATCTTAGTTAAGTATGACTGAAAAAAGGCAACTGTTCTTTCAAGTGGATACAGGGCCAGGCTGGATGGGGCTTTGAGCAACCTGGTCTAGTGGGAGGTGTCCCTGCCCATGGCAGGAGGGTTGGAACTAGGTGATCTTTAAGATCCCTTTGAAACCAAACCATTCTCTGATTCTATGATATAGGAGGGTAGCATGTCTCCTATGCGCATCTTATGTTCAAGGCAGGGAGTACTATCAACAGGTAGGGGGAAGAGTGTGGAATTTACAATACCTGTATTCAAATTCCTGTGGCCAGGACATTTCTGGATACTAATTTTTCATGTAAGTATAAAATGATTAATCTTTCCTATACCTCAATAAATTGCAATCCTTAGATAATCAATATGTGTAAAGGTGTCTTGAATTACTCAAGTAGAATTCCCTGCATTCTATTATATTCTATTAGTACTTTGTAGTTGAGGTTTATTTCTACAATAATTTCTTCATCTCTTATTCCAAGTATGGTAACTGAAATTGGCATATTTCTCCTCTAAGTCACTTCTGTCACTCATCAGGCTTCTTGGATTTGTGTATTTAAACAGTTCAAATAGGGAAAAACAGTAATGTTTTGACATTTCATTTTTTTGAATGTGCTTTGGTATTAACTAGTAGCAGAAAGCTTCCTCTGTTAGGCAATAAAGCAAAGCATTTTTTTTCCATAAGTGGAATGTCATGTATTATCAAACTGAGTTCTCCCTGTTTCTAATAGTTTTCTCATGTGTTTATTTAAAGGTCTTACTGAATCACAGCTCGAATATTTTGATCCTAATTTTTTTTGAGCTTTTTATTAGATTTGGGTGAGCTGTAAACTTGAAGTATTGTTATTATTTATTAGTATGCTGCTCCAGTGGAACAGAATGTATGTGGAATAGAATATGAAATATTGAAATTGTTTAGATGACATTACCAGAATAGTCATCACAATTTAGTTAATAGGGAAGTTATCTTGTGTTATTTTGCTTATAAAAACAAAGAATAAATCTCTTAGAAGCAAAAGTCTGACATTTATTATCATTCTTTGTTTATCTTCTGTAATTTAGCATTCACATCTTCTGCAATTTAGCATTCACATCTTCTGCATAGATGCATGGAATAGTTCCATTAAAACCCATACTCAAGTTACATTTTACACAAATACAGCTTAAGAAAACATTTAAACTCAGTACACTTTAGTTAGGGTTTACTTGCTCACCATGTAAACAGTGTTATATGACATGCTCAGGACTTATGTCTCAGATTTGATGGTTTATAACATAGGCATTTTTTTCAAAATGCTATTGGCTCCGTGTGTTTTCCAGTAAATCCTTAGAAATCCTCTACTCAAACCAGAGAAGCTTTACATTTTTCATATTTAAGAGTTGTTCTGTAATAAAGCTTCTAATCACATTTATCCCTTGTTGACCAGGAGAGTATTGCCCCAGCTCCAGAACATACTTGGATGGGTTATCTCCTAGTTTGGAAACAGTGTGGACACTCATTTCTGGAGACTGCTGCCTTGACTGCTTATATTTACATTTTGTACATAGTTTTATTAGTGCTTTGGATAAAAATGGAGAAAAAGTTCACAAAAGACAAACAATTACACATCTGTGACAAAACTTTTAGGGATCCTTGCAAAACTACTACATCTGTAAGTTTTCTCCACCATCATACAGTTAAAATAAATTGGAAATAAGAGACAGATTAAAAGACAGTACACAAGACAGGTTTATTTACAGAGAAAAACATAGATAATTATTTATTTGAAATCTTTTTTAACAATATCCCTTTTTCCTTTGTTTAAGATACAAGTATTCTGTTCTTCAGGACAAACATGAGTTAGTAGCAGAGAGAATACTCATGAGGGATAATGTCCTCCCCATCTTCTTTAGGCAAAAAGAGAAAGGAAGACACAGAGAAAGAGATGGACGTATTCTTCTTTGAAGTCCTCAAGAGAGGAGCTTAATTTAGACTTGCGCTCTTCCTTAAGCATTGGGACAATGCAATTTACTTCTCTAGAGATCTGTGTGCTGATTTAAGTTGCAGATTTTGTGGATTTTATGTCTATAATCTGATACTCATCCCATGCTGACAATGCTTGATCCCTAGTTAGAGAAGCAAACTCTAGGAAACACACAGCAAGTGATGATACTCCATTTCCATTTTATAATTCAGTGGCACTTTCTCACCTTGAGTTTGCATTCATCTTTGCTTGCCAACTTTTCTGATAGAATCTAGCTGAGAGAGTTAGTAACTGAGGATGAAGGTCAATTGGTAGTTATAAGGCAAAGAAAAGTTGTGTCAGAACAGCTCTCATGAAAGCCAAGCTTAATATTAATCCAGATTTATAGTTATTTCAGTATTGCTCACTTCTTTTATTCTGTAGCAGGCAGAATACAGAAAAAAAAATTAAGCTAGAAATCCAAATGCTTCTAATGTGTCACTCCCTGAAATAAGTTAAGGAAAATTATTCTGTGTAGTAGATTGCTCCACAATTGTCTACCTCAGGTTTCTTGTGTTTTCTTCTGATACACTTAGTACCATTAACTGCCTAGTGGTTGGGACAGAAGGTTGCACTGGGTGTTTATTTTAACCTGATACTCTTTTTCCAGAGAAAATACAGTTCATGAGGCATTTCTGTACCATCATAGCTCAGAAGCTTATAACTTTTCCACAGTGAGGAAAGAGGTGTTTCATAGAATCATAGAATCATAGAATTGTCAGGGTTGGAAGGGACTTTTAAGATCATCTAGTTCCAACCCCCCTGCCATGGGCAGGGACACCACCCACTAGATCAGGTTGCTCAGAGCCTTGTCCAGCCTGGCCTTAAATGCCTCTAGGTATGGGGCTTCCACCACCTCTCTGGGCAACCTGTTCCAGTTCCCTCAGTACCCGTGGGTGTATCCTGTTGGGTCCCATGGACTTGTACACTTTCAGGTTCTTCAGATGGTCAATGAGATGGTTTCATGAGATAAATTAGCTTCAAAGAGGTGTTTGCTGGAAGCCATGGCAGGCAGTGATAAGCTCTTAGAAGGCACCATACAACTGAAAGTAGGACAGAATCTTGCAGCAGTCACAGTCAATAGGGCTTTATGAAGTTCTTGAAACACAAGAGGAATAAAAGGGCATGGCCTGGGATAGACAAAGGACAAAAATAAATCATTTTTAAAAGAGAAAGAGAATAGGGAAAATCCATGAGACATCACTGGGCCAAACCCAGCATAGACAGATGTGTCATCAGGGAAGAAAATATTAAGAAATATCTCCATGTATTTTTGTTTCTTTTTTTTAGGACGATTTCATAAAACATTAAAAATAGCTCTTTTAGACAATGCTTCATAGAGAGGCTGTGCTCAGGTCAGCTCTTTTTCCCTTACATGCAGTCACTTATTAATAATCTGCTACAAATGCTTCACAGCATATGGTATTCCCAAAAATGATATTTCAGATCCAATAAAGAAAGCCACTTGCTGTTCTTGAAATGTCATTTCAGACAAAACAACTCCAACTCAGTAGTTCATAAGGCATCAAAGGCTGCTTATTTGCAAACAATCACTGGGACTTAGTATTTCATTTCTTGCAATCCTTGTGTAAGTTGGATGATATTATTCCTGTTTGCAAAAAGACTGCACTGAGATAATCTTGAGGCCAACTTAACTTCCTTTACTAGGAATGTCAATGGATCCCAGAGCAGGTGATGGGACTAGTCACTTTAATGCTTTAATACCAGTTTATACACCTCTGGAATTCATAGAATCATATTATAGAATCATAGAATGGTTTGAGTTAGAAGGGACCTTAAAGATCATCTACTTCCAACCCCCCTGCATGGGCAGGGACACCTTCCACTTCATCAGGTTGCTCAGGCCCCATCCAACCTGGTCTTGAACACTTCCAGGGATGGGGCCTTTTTTGGCTAGAGGAACATTAGGTGCTCATTCTAATTTTGTATTTTGAATGTGAGATGTCTGTCGTTTTTCCCATGTGCAGAAGATTGCACAGATCCCTCAGAATTTTTGCTGCACTTAGAAGAGTATGAGTGCTCTGAATGGGAAATGGTGTGTGGAACAGACTTTCTACCAGCCAAAATGAACCCTTACTTGTGCCTGGATTTAATGGCAGCTGCTCTGGTTTAGCTCTTTTTTAGCTAACAGTGTGTCATATATGTCAGATCTTGTAAAAGGCTTCAGTAGAAGCTAGAAAAGCTGCCAATAAAACCAAGTGAAATTTACAGCCTTTCCAAAAGTGATACTGCTGGCCTGACCTACACAACTCACAGCTCTCCTTCATATCTCTAGCTGATTTCAATATTGCACCTTGACTGACCAAATGTTGTGTTTCCTGTCACTGCAGTCACACAGTTCAGGATACACTTCATGGAGACGAATATCTGAACTCTTTTTCATACCATAAAGGGCTCTTAGTTCTTAACAGTGCTCACACACCATGTTGTTCTGCTGAGTCAGTGTACTTAGGGGAAATATTTTAACATCTCTTTCAAGCCAATACATGCAAGACGGGAATATTTTCCCCTCCCAGTTTTAAGAGAGGAAAAGACTTCATCAGCCAGAACCCCATGAACGTTTAATGGCTTTTTAAAGGAAGCATTGCACTGCTGGCTATCTGGCTGTCAGTCTTCATGCAGTTAAAATTCTTGGCCTCACCTTCAACCTCAGACACAAAGCTTGGTACACTCCTTTGATTTGGTGAAAGTTTGTATCAACCATTCAATTACACTATAGGTGTGTTCCTTCTTGCTACCTCACACTTGCACACAGGGTCAGTCTGAGGCCCACATGCTGAGGACATGCAAATATCTTCAATATTTTTTTACTTTTTTTACCATGTGTCACTGGTAGTCATGTTAGTTCTCCATTAGTCTCTGAATCTCTCACCAAATGCGTTTAGGAAGAGACTGCAATGGACCAGAAGACCAGTTGTTGAGTGAAGCTGTCTTCACAGTGTTACCAATTTGCTGGGTCCAATTGCAGCTCAAGTTTAAAGAATGTTGGGTTGGGCCCAGATTCCAGTTAAGTCAATGAAAAAGTTCTCTTTGAATACAGTGAACGTTGGATCAGGCCTATTAACCATAAAATAAAATGTTCCTTTTGTACAGACACAACAAGGACTTGTAAATTGCTTGGCTGGTTTCTTTCTTATGTCTTGTTTTTCTTATGTTCACTCTTAACAAGGTTTTGTGATATTGCAGACACGCAGACATTACTTCAAAATGTTTCTACTGTTTAGAAATGCATGTTTCCATAGAAAAATTAAATTATATAGAGCTATGTCACTTGTTTCAAGAAGATCTGTAAGGCAGGTTGCCTAAGATTAATGAGTATCTGCTAGAGACACCAGTATGCAGATCTTCCTTTGATTCAGTATGTATGCCTCCTACTATACAAGCCAGAGGTTTTGGCTGTTCTTAGAAATGTCCCAAACAATGAGAACAAGCCCCTCAAAAATGTACATGTGAGAGGAAAACTTGTTTTCCTGCAGGCCCTGGTTCACCCCTTTCACCTGTAATTCAGAAGGGAAATAAACGGCTGATTTCTTCAGTGTTTGCTTTCTCCTTCATGCTTGCTTAGACCATGCACTGCCTCCACTGGCATTAAAACTATTTAAATCCTTCCAATCACCTTCTGACTCTCTCTGCCTACCAGCTTTGTGCCAAAATAAATGCAGTTATCCCCTAAGTATAGCTAATGAGCACATCAGAAAGAATTCGATGGCTTTGAAATGAAGCTTAAAAAAATAGGCCAGCTGACTGCAGCAAAAAAACCCCAACCCTTCCCTTCATTCAGATTTTCCTTGGGAAGGCTTCCATTCCACCTCATTCATTTTCATACTGCGTGAATGAGTCTTTGCTTCTGGGTCCTGCTGGGTTCACGTGGCACCCTTTACATTAAAGACATTGTATATAATGTCTCTTCAGCAGCAAATTTATGAGAAGGACATAAGCAGTAGGGGTTAGGATATATTCTTTAGTAGAAAGCAAAACAGTAAATGAAAATTAATATCTGGCAGGCTGGCACTGTAACAGGATGAAGCAGATGGGCTAAAAGATGTGGAGACAGAAATAAACTGTGATGAGAAAATACAAATTAACCTCCTTGCAAATAATCTCCATGATCAAAATGATAGCAACCTTGCCTTTGATGTGACCTCTCCCCATAATAAAAGACCATTGTTCTTTTTCTCTCCAGAGGATAATTACCCTGGGGAAGTCATAAGCTCAGCAAATGAGAATGCTCCCTGGCTGCCAGGCGTGGGTGAGCACTTCAGCCGTGCCTCGGCGGCATGTCAGGATGCAGTGTGGGAGTACAGCATCCACCCTGTACGTGCCAGCTGCTTCTGGAAAGAAACACAGGCTCATGGCAAGGGGCTGGAATACACTGCTAGAAGTCTGCCAGGCTGGATAACAAGGGACTGTGGGGCACATTGCAGAGCACCCTCTCTGCAGTGCTGACAGAAGAAGAGTATTCCTCTCTCCATTCACCCTCAACATTTTGCCATGAATAAGGGAGTAAGTTTAAAAGTAATTGAAGAACCCTTATAATGGGGTACTATATTGTGCTGAAATTACTCTTATGACATCCACAAACACTTAGATGCAATACAATTTAAAAAAAGTGAAAATAGTATGCTGAATGATTAATTGGTCTAGTAACTCCTCCTTTTTATTGTTTATTGATTGCTTTTTAAGTCCTTTAGTGAGAAGGCTGAATAAAAGGACAAGTTATGAAAATGAAAAAGCAGAGAGATCATCATCAAGGAACAGTCACTTAATGAGAAGGGCAGATCCCAGCTGGTCAAAACTGTCACAGCTCCACTGAAATTCATGGTGGTATGACAGCATTAAGTGAGGTGTTGCTTAAACTCATAATTCAATGAAGGATAAAAACATCTAGTACTTACTGGTAATAGAGTAATTCTATAGGAAAGTGAAAATTCTAAACAATGGCGGGTGCTGATAAAATTAATAAAAGTGAGACATTTAACATATCTGATTAAGACAACAATGAAAAGTATTCTTCTCTAAGGGGAGTAGGACTTGTGAGACCAAATATGTTGATTCAAAATGTGAGTATCTGTCTTGAGAAGACAGGTAAGAATACCTCTCTGTAGTATAAACAGACTGAAAATTCATGTGCAATGAAGATGTTGCACATACCAGAATGTGCAGACTACTGCACAGGTATACACAGAAGTTAGAAATATGCACAGAAAACAGGATGGACAGGTGTGACTTGTAGGTACTTCAATTTCAACTTTTCCCCCATCCTATATGAACACACACAGGAAAATAATATACAGTTAAGGAAAAACTCATTAAACAGCTCATTCCAACTCAATGTGCTTTTGCTTACTTTTACAACTGCCCCAAATACTGTTCCTCAGTCTGTTTTCAATCAGATCTAAGTCAGTTTGAATTGGAAATGAAACGTAATGAGATATAGAAATGTTTCTACAAATATTTAACCTCAGACTCCAGCAAATGTTGAGTTTATCCTCCTAATTCTGAAATTCTGTTTTTGAAGTATAAAGTACCATCAGCTGTGTCTCTTCTTTATAATTGTGTTCTGCTCATTTTGTGTGGCTTTGGCTTTCTGGAAGTTAAAAACAGGTGGTGCTTTTGATTTTTTTATTTCCCTTGTCAAAGATATTTCTCAGGAGACATGTCTCTTCAGTGTAATCCCTGGCATGGACTCTGTCCTCCATTTCAAGAGCTCACACAGTGGACTCACCAACACTTCTTCCACTTCCGGCCAGAGACTAATAAGAAAAACAGCTTATTTGAAACTAATACTTTGTTGATTTATTCAAATGACTTCCATCATCAGAGAAATCTATTAAAATAAAACATACTACATATGTCAGTATAACCTAAACCTTTTATTCTCTTGCAAATTAAGATAGACTCCATTCAACACAGCTGTCCTTCACTGGATGGCAAGGTACATACAGACTCACTGCAGTTTCTGCCTCTGCTAGCATCTTCCTCTGAAGGTGTGGGGAACGGACCATTTTTCGTTCTCCCCCCACATAAGATTAGGCAGAATGCCTTTCAAGCCAGCGAAGTGCCTTTTGCTGATTTAGCCAAGGACAAACTGACACAGACTTGGCAGAAATACAGATAGCAGGCTGCCTCTGAAAAAACTAGGCACCTGGCCACGAGTTGAACAGAGAATGTTATCAAAAAGGAGGCAGGCTGTGCCGGTGAACCAGATAACTTTCCTTTGTCTGTTGGATACCATGATCAGCTAAGCTGCCTGCAAGTACTGCAGCTGCTCCGCACGGGGGGGGCCTGTGCTCGCCCACGGGGGATCACTGCTTGCCGCTTGTCGGAGCCTGGCGTTTGTGGGGAGTCGCTGCCCGGACCGGAGCCGTGCCTGCCCTGCCTGCCTGCCTGCCATGCCTGCCCTGCCTGACTGCCGTGCCTGCCCTGCCTGCCTGCCCTGCCTGCCTGCCTGCCGTGCCTGTCTGCTGGAGGCGTCGCCCCACCACGGGGTCGCCCCGCTGCTGAGTTGCCAGGACGCTGGTCACATCATCACTGTGGAAGGAGGGTAACACGCGTGCACACACACATCCACACACACATATCTACCAGGCTCAACTCCTACCCTTCTCCTCCATTAATCCTACATCTCTCTCTTGGGGAGTGCACTTACTAATACCAAAGAACCCTGATTTTCCTTTCTGATGTATGCCTAGATTACCTTCCCTGAACCTTGGTCCCTCAATTTTTGTTAACCCTTAGTAAACCAATTAATTTGTTAGTTGAACATTGGTCTCCGTAACAATTTGTGAGCGTGGTGAGGGAGCATTCCAATCTGCATTCTAAGGTACGGTCCCGCAGTGGCCGCGTGTGCAGTCTCATTCACAAACTTCTCCATTGTGGGGGGAGAAGTCGCGGAAGCATCCTGACAGCCGGAAGCTTTTGATATCGTGACATTCTGGTGTCAGAAGTGGGATAGCCAAATTGAGTATTATTCTGGCCTTTTCAAGCTTGAAGTGGTCTATGGAGAAATTATTCCTCTTTCCAAATAAGTTTCCCATATCCACCAAAGGCTTGAATCCCCTGAAAATCACTCCAAAAGTGATTTTCCCCTGACATCACTCCTCTGCTGAAAACTCACACAAATCTTTTGGCTTGATATTGAGTCATATATACTAAGGAAAACTTTGGCCTAGAAAACTGATTGTGGTGCAGTGAAATAAAAATTAAAAAGTTCTTCAGACTCTCCTCATCTTGCTGCAGCCTTACCTCATAAGTGGTGCAAAACTCCTAAATAAGAGGAGAGGGGGAAAAAAAACCCCAAACAGTACTAAACATGAAATATCAGACTAGTTTCTTCAGAAAAAAAATATTGCTTTAGAATCTTAGTCTAATATTCAACTTTCTATAAATACATAGCATACAGCAACAGATGAAACATGTATGTGGTGAAGATTAATTTGCAGTCTTAGTAGCATTTATATTAGAAACAGTTCTATCCACACTTTCCAGCTAAACACATTTGCATTTACATAGCAAAGAGCTGGAAGGATTTCAGGAAGCTCAATGTATCACAAGAAGTGGTAGAGATGATGCAGGCATCTTTTCCTCTGAAATAATAAACTAACTCACTGCCTCAGTTCTGTGCTCCAGCACTTTGACCTTGGAGGCACCTTCAGCTTTTACACAATATGTGTAAAACAAGTTAACAATAACTTGTAGTTCCCAAATAATGTATATAATTTTCTGTATGAGAAGGCATTAAAGGTATAGAATGAGAAATAGTGCACAGAGCTACCTAGTTACCGATGAGGACTCCAATAATATTTTGGAAAAGTCTAGGCACATTTGCTTTAAAAAAATAAAGAAATTCTTAAAGATACTGTTACAGAAGTACAGTTTGATATAGCACCTTTGGAAGGAATGAGTAACAGCAATTTAAAATTTCTCTAGATTCATTTAGAGTCTCTCATGCACTTAGTCAACAGGCAAAAGTCAAAGGGTGCTTGACACGGCAATGTACTGAAAATAATCCAAGTTCAAGCTGGCAGCACATTTTAAGCAAAGAGGGTGGTCAGGAGCACATGTAATTACATTAACACGGACGCTCCATTACTCTTTATCAGCTCTCTTAATTTAGCCCAGTTTTTCATGACAGTATCGAAATTTTACTTGCCTCAAGACAATAAGAATATTTAAGAAAATGCCATCTGACTTTTAATGGCTTTTTATTTTCTAATTGTGTAACTCAATACATGTAAAAATAATTAATTGCTAATTGTGTTCCAGTCTTGAATATCACTATCAGTGTAGTTGCCAACTAAACCATAAAACTAACCGTGGTTTGTGAAAGCTATTATGTACTTTTTTTATATGTTTTCTTTTTGTGTTTTATATACTGCTAAAATTTGAAATTTTCATTAAAGAGATACATTTTAAAGGATGAGACACATTCCTTAAGAGTCAGAAGAAACTGGCAATCTCATTTTTAAAAAAAGTAAAACGAACTACTAATTTCAGTGTATCCAGCATCAGATATCAAGTGATCAATAACTTTTATCCTAGTAGAGCTATAAAGAATTTTGATCAGTTTAAAACCAATTGCACAGCTGTTATTGTCAGACTTTCATCCTGAATTTAAATGCACTCAATCCTAATCCAGCACAACAATACACAAACAAATGTCTTTCCTCCTTGTAACTGAGGATACCTTTTGATATTATTCTTTTTTTGGTTGTCATTTGGAGTTCTATACTCTTTAAAATGATAGCATGAACCAAAATAATCAAAAGGACTTTATGGTATCTGTCATCTAGTTTTTATTTTGTTCCCATCACAAAATAGCATATGCTTATTTTTTTGCTTTTCTTTCTCTCTCTCTATTGATTAAACTGTCAACACAGAAAAAAGGAACTGGTGCAAGAAATGCTGTATTTTTCTGAGGCAGGCAAAAGCATTCAGCAAAATGTAGCACAAGTACAGAAAAAGAAACAGAAAGCTAATTATTGCATAGTCACGATGTTAGTAAAGGACCTTCTCTTGTGCATGCAAAATCAATTTTTGAGCCAGAAAAGTTTCAGCATGAATTTACATAATGTTCCAGTGAGCAGATTCAAGAAGCATACCTCATGTTCTTGGACTTTTCTTCCTGGAAATTTCCTTCTTTAGTGTTAAGGCATATTGCTTTCTCTCCATCTTCACACTAATGCAAAATTTGCTAAAAAGAAAAGATTTCTGCTAGTTTATGTGACCAGGAAACAGAAGCAACTTTCCTATACTAGACTTGCATATTTACAGTCCATGACACGGTGCATAAACATTGTGAATTATTAGGACCTTTTTGAAACATGAGATACACTGATATTAATGAGTGGCTACAAGTGGTGCAATAAGAAATATGGACTTAATTCTTCTCCCCCACTTGTCTGCAAGAATTATTCTATGGTAATAGTCCTTTAACCTAGAAAGAGTCTCTTGCCATGCAACCATTTGTCTATGCCTAGATTGCCCAGCAGATATGGGTAACTGATTTAGAAAAGAAAGACATTTACAATGAATAGTTGTATTTGCAAAAATAAGGCAGCCTCCTGATCCTTGTGCTCTTATTTAGTCAGATGGAGTTGACTACAAGAATTTTATGAGCTTCTGGCTACTCCAGGGACTGTGGAGACCTCATGAATCTGCAGAGTCTCAGGGAACACTCTTGGAACAGTTCTGCATCTGCCCCAAGTGTAATGAATGGGGAAACTTCATGATGCAAGCCTGTGAGGACCTCCTATCTCTTGGCCTTGTCTGTATTTTCTCCCCAGGGAAGGGTGCTGATCATGCCCTTTATTTGGGGCATAAGGGTTTGGCTCTCCAACAAGTGACTGAATATAACCTACAGTTAAAGATGGAACTGAATTGAAATTTGTCAATAGTCAGAAGTGCACTTCCAAACCAGATTCTTCACTAACCATTTACTTCCTCTCTCCAAAAAGGTTTATTTGTAACATGCTCCTCTGTGTACTCACAGCCTTCTGCTTCTTAGACTTGGGAAATATCATACTGCTAGGCCCATATTTTAGTAAAGTGTCATGTAGAAAGGCAAATGTAAACTCAAAACTGATTCAAAAGCACCACTAATAACTACACTTACACAGTGGGAATTCACATGTAAAATACTGCCCATAGCATCAGAGATACCGCTTTGTTGAGGGTGAGAATGGACACTGAGCATGCCAAAGACTGCCTTAAGTCAGGGGTTTTGTGCAATCTATTTAAACACAAATACCTTAAAACATAGTTTAATGTAAATCTTTTTAAAATTCTGCACTTAAAACTTAGCCTAGATAGTACTCTGTTGAGTACACATTTTGAAGGGTCCTGAATTTCAGAGAAGAGTCTTTTAAGGTTTCTGTAGGGGTCCTGTTACATTCTGATGTAACATAATTTTTAAGTATTCAAAGCAAAATTTTCAACCCAACAACAAACAAATGTTTCACAAAATATCCTGGAAAAATGTTCCCTTTCTGAATAAACCTGATTTTAAATAAAATTTCCATGAATAACGTATGAAATAGTCTTAAGAAAATAGCTTTGCTGTCATACAAAAGGGATTTATCTGACATACCCACATACATTTTCTATAAATGTATGTATTTTCTGTTAAGCTTTATAAAAGGAACTTCTCTGTCAAGGGGGAAAACACCCCTATTTTTTCTTAATCAACCTACCACTTTTGAGAAGGTTTCCTCATTGGAAATTATTTCTAATGCTGTCCAAGGTCAAAAAGAAATTGCCGTTTGATGAATGGTAGGCTTTGTGAAGGGAATCTGCAATCTCAGTTTAGTTGCCAGTCAACAAATGTCCAGCACAGACCTCATTAACTGACATTCTCGTTGGCAGCCTCTGCAGAGAGGACAAAGGTTAATGTACATGGAAGCTGACCTATTTTCTGACTTTATTAGTAGTTCTGTAGAAAAGGCTTCTCAGTGTGAGGAGGCGAACACTGTTTCTTACTACCGTTGCTGAGGCTTTAGGCTTTCTTTGGATAAATAAATTCAGTTTCCAAAGATCCCAGTCTGGCATCTTTCATTCATGCTAAAACCCAGTCAAAAAGAAATAGTCATACAAATAGTAATTTGATGGTACACTGTTTGAAACAAAGCATATTGTGCTGAGAAGGCTATATCTGTTAAGTTTCTTTCCAGAAAGCTATTTGTTAGCTGGTCCTGTTTCCTTTTCCAATACTATTGTAAAGTAGATATGGACATTCTCTGCAAAATGCTAATTTTCATTCTGTTATTCAGCTGTCTGTAATTTTTAACACTCTTAACTTTGCTGATTTTCCAGGCAACATTTGCTGAACTTAATAAGTACCAGGCAATTTTTTGTATGCTGACCTGTAATAAAGTGCTACTTCCTGTCCACAATACCCCATATGTTCATTCATTTCTAAGTTCAATTTTCTGTGATAAGCAAAGTTTTCTGCATCACCAATGAGCCTGAAAAAGCAACCTGTGCTACCTTCTGCCCCTACATCAAACTATTTGCTAGCTATTCCCCAACCAACAGCAAAATGTTTATCACAGAGGAGGTTAAAAGAGAGAGATGTTAGTTTTTTGGGTTCTAGGTACAGTTTGCAATCTTGGTATTAAAGAATATTCATCCTCCAGTTTGTAAACTGAGCTAGCTTAATATGGAAAAAAGTTGAACTGCAAACTGAGAGAAATTAAGTAAAAAACACAGTGATATCATTAATTCCATGCACTTCAAACCGTGACAATATTGTTTTGCTTATAAGAAAAACCCTAAACAGAATACAAAACACTACTCAGTGACTAAGCAAATGTTGATATCACAGTCTAGAATTTTTTATTTTTTTTAATGCAAAGAACTGGATTTGTTTGCTATAATTCTACCTGTTTGATGAACCTGAAAGACTTACTAAAATTGATTAGGAGGCATATACTTCCATGCAAATAAAAGATAGACTTTGTGCAAAAGAATGTTTTATGTTTCTTTCTAATCTTATTTTCTCACTTTAAATATACCATTAGAACTTAAAAGAATTTTCCATTTCCTTTTAAGATTCATTTCCAGCTTTGTGAGCTTTAATTTTATAGGAATCTTTTTGGCTTAAATCAGCTTCTGAATTTAACATACTGATTTTCCTTTTGCTCATCAAGCAGACAAGTATAAAACTCTCCAAGTTTTTATTAAAAGCACTTTCTTTTCTGTTTATAACATAGTTGTACAGCTTTTAACATTCGTGTATGTTTTGGGCCATCAAGACTGTTGCTCTAAATGTGCATGTTTATTTACCCTTCCAATAGGTTGACATTTGATGTGTTGAATTTTCTCTATGGAAAAACATTAAAGGGAAATTACTCACTGCACATTTCTCTTGCACATTTTTCCCTCACAAAGCAGATTTTCATACACAGCAGACCTCTTGATAATCTGAAGTCTGTGAAGTGCAGCATACAGCTAGATCTTTTTAACCACTGTCATACCACATGGCAATAATCAAGGTCAGGGTAACTGATCACTGGTTATCCTCTCCAGTCTCTCATAAATTTGTCTTTCAAGACTTCTATTTGAGTGCCACATTAGCACATGTTTTCAACTTAAAATGAATCACCAGTCAAGACAACGTATCACGCCACCTGCAATAAGCTCGATAACCTTTTCCAGTGAGAAGAGATGAAATAAATATATGCCAAACCACAGCATGTTTGCTTTTTCCTCTTCAATAAATGTGGGACTTTTATAACTGTTTTATCAGGTTGCATGAAATATATGAAAACAAACAATCAAAAAGCCAGCTACCCTTTATTGTATGAATAGATATGAAGCAATTGAGATTCAGCTAAGCATGAACACTCTCAATCCAAAAGACCTTATATGTGTCAATTATAAGAATTTACATGTTACAAACTGTATGTCTGGTCATCTTTCCGTAATGTACAGGTCAATAAAGAGTCATAAAATATCATTCAGAGTCACTGAGCATTTACATACTTGCTCTCTATTTTTTCTGTTTCTTTGTCTCTCTTTTTGCTTTGAAGCTGAGAGGTTATGTGGTGCTCCATGACAACAGCAAGTTGCCATAATTACAGGTGGCTGTCACAGAGGAGAAAGTGAGATAATCAGACAGGAAAAGGGATCACACAAACATTTTCAAGGAGCAAATTCCATGTACCCTATCTAGGTCTGTCAGTTGTCCTTCATACTTTGAACTGCTTGAAGTTTTTTTCTTATGTTTTTTTTTCAAAATTCCCTGTTACTTTACTCTCAATTATTGCAGATTCAATACACCTTTGGTCAGCTGGGGTCAGCTGTTCCAGCTGTGTCCCCTTCCCAACTTCTTATGAAGCCCCAGCCTACTCGCTGGTGAAGTGGTGAGAGAAGCAGAAAAGGTCTTGGTTCTGTGTAAGCACTGCTCAGTGATAGCTAAAACGTCCCTGTGTTATCAACACTGTTTCCATCACAAATTCAGAACATAGCCCCATACCAGCTAGTATGAGGAAAATTAACTCTATCTCAGTCAAAATCGGTACACACACATTCAAGGAAAGCTGTTGATAGAATATTCAGGGAAAAGCCTGAAGAATGCCTGGAGGATAGGAAACAACATTTTACAATTGAGAACTTGAAGAGACCAATATGCTTTGTTTAAGAGAAAGTTAATATCCCTGTTACAGCCCTACAAGCATTGATATGGAACAGCATTTTTCAATAGAGGATTCTTTGTCAGAGAAACCCATTCCTTGGATGGTAAGGTTACACAAATTCAGCTTAGGAAAAAGTGGAGGCTTGTTTGTGGGAGTTGGTTTTTTTTTTCAAGATATTTTATCAGAGTAATGTTTTGCTAACAATTACAAGAACCCCTGTGGAGAAGATAAGATACATCACTGAAAGTCATGCTCTAATTTGAAGTAGTGAAAGACTATAGTTTAAGTGATATAGGAGGTCAAATTAAATTATCAAAGTGATCCCTTCTGGTATTCTGGAAACAGAATCTTGGATTCAATCTTTCTACAAGTGAAATTTCAGGTGTCTTTTCTTCTTAAAGAAGAAAATATGAACACCTAAGCTTTACATACCTATACAACCTTACAATCCAGAGCCAAACAACACACGGCTGTCTCTCTCCTATGCTTTGTTCATGAGCCAGAGGCAGACACGAACACCTGCACAGCACGTATTTTTAGGAGGTTTTTTATTGGTTAGTGTGCAATCATCTAGAAAGACCTTTCTGTAGACAGTTTTGCCTATCAGATCAACAGTTTTTCTAACTATTTTAAAAATAATTCAAAGTAACAGCCACAAACTAGAATGCAAAACCAGATCAGGAAAGAAAACAGAAAGGAAAGAACATGTTTTAAATGGAATAACAAAAGTCATATCCCCCTTTTCTGATCTGCTTAGACTGCACTGTAAAACCAAAAGCGACATCAAGCTTCCAGAGCCAGTTATAATGTTTTCTTTATTATATTATGTACTGGAGTTTTATATCTAAATCAAGGATGCAGCTTTTTATAACAGTACTGACAGCAGTAAAAACTGTACAATTAAATAATAGTTTAAGTGCCCTAATTTTTAAGGCGACAGAAGCTATGTTTCATCTCAAGATGTAAATATAATTCCAAACTCGCCTCTGAACCAAAGAATAATCTGTGGTAGCTTCTTTTTTATGATTCACCTTAAAGATGTAGGGTGAAACTGAGCTCCAGATATTCTATGTGTGGCTATCTACATGTGTGCTACAGATGTTACAGAGCCCTAGAAATTGCCAAGACACTGAGGTTCTTGATTGACATCTGTCTGCCCCACGTCTCTCACAGATTTGCATCTGGCAGTCCAACATGGATGTATCAGACGTTTTTCACATAGCATCTGAAATTACTCCAGAAACCTAGGTGAGAGTAACTGAAATTATCAGATTGTAATTGCTGGAGACCCAGCGTGCTACTCAGACACCTAAATTTACACAAGTATTACCATTTGACATTCCATAAAGTAACTTAGTCATCTGCACAGCATAGGCAGATATGATACCAGGGATACATAGAACATCAAAACTGGTACCAACTACCTCAGTTTGGACTGAACCAAGTGCCAAGTCAGTAAAATAAATGGAAGTGGAACAATTCAGCTGATAAACCATTAGGAGCAGAATTAAATTTGGTGTCATGATACATACATTTGTCTACATGTAGGTATATATTGCCATGGGAAATGCCAGAGTTCCCGTTATTGCCACTGGAATCTAGTCAAGGCAGGCAGTAGAGCTTAGGAGGAAATTCAGCTCACCCCAAAGTAGACACTCAGTGGCTAGTCCCCTAACAGTTTTCTGGGCTCGACCATGGCAGCACCTCTGTAGTTATAATTGATCTTCATTTTCTTTAATGGGAGCTAAAGCACTTACTGCAGCAGTGTTACACCGAAGGGTAGACACATAGATTTCGGTGTCTTATTATTGAACAGGCCAACACCAACAGTATCCTGGCTTGTATCAAAATTAGTGTGGCCAGCAGGACTAGGGAAGTGATTGTCCCCCTGTACTCGGCACTGATGAGGCCGCACCTCAAATACTGTCTTCAGTTTGGGGCTCCCTGCTACAAGAAACACATTAAGGTGCTGGAGCACATCCAAAGAGCAACAAAGGTGAAGGGTCTGTAGAACAAGTTTTATGAGGAGTGTCTGAGGGAACCAGGGCTGTCTAGCCTGGAGTAGAGGAAGCTGAGGGGAGACCTTGTCCTCTACAGCTACCTGAAAGCAGGCTGTAGTGAGGTGGGTGCTGGTCTCTTGTCCCAGGTAACAAGCAATAGGATGAAAAGAAACGGTCTCAAGTTGCACCAGGGGAGGTTTAAATTGGATATTAGAAAAAACTTATTTACTGAAAAAGTTATACAGCACTGGAACAGGCTGCCCAGGGAGGTGGTTGAGTCACCATCCCCAGAGGTGTTTAAAAGATGTGTAGATACTGTGCTTAGGGACGTGATTAGGCACCAGACTCAGTAGAGTTAAGTTAATGCTTGGACTTGCTGATCTTAAAGGTCTTTTCCAACCAAAACAATTTTATGATTCTATAACCCAGGGTCACAATTTAGTTGCCTAAGCATTGTGATGTCCCTTCCTATCTCCCTCACCTCCTTGGAAGTGCTCAAGGCCAGGTTGGATGGGGCTTTGAGCAACCTGGTCCAGTGGGAGGTGTCCTTGTCCATGGCAGGAGGGTTGGAACTAGATGATCTTTAAGGTCCCTTCCAACCCAAACCATTCTATAATTCTGTGATTGCATGATTTCACACAGGTTCTTGCTGCCAGGCTGGATAGACTCAGTTGTTCTATAGGTCCTGTGTCATATCTCACAACATCAGATGGACATCTTAACACAAGGTTTCTTGGTTTGGGCAGCTGAACCAGATCTAGATGTTTCTTTTAAGGTGACCTGAATCAGCTGATAGTTGAAACCCCAGTGAGGATGAAATTTGTATCTTCTTAGAAGCCTGTGAATGTCAAAAGGATGAAATAAATTCCAGAATAATACATTTCCTTCAGAATTTAAAAGTTCATTCAGGGCACAGTGATTCACAAAGTTTATTTGATTTCAACAGAATTTGGACTGGAACAAGATAAAATTCATATAAAATTCCTCTTGATTATCTGCCAGCAGGGTCCGTCATGCAGTCCTACAGGACAGGGTGAGGAGCCTTCCCTTTCACTGAGAGTGTTGATGTCATTTGCTTTCATACAAAAACCAAACCGCAACCAAGCTTCAAAATATGGAAACGGTTCAAGAAACACTATTAACTTTCTCCATGCGGTTCTGCTCAGCACCTTGTAGGAATGTGACCCAATAACAGAGTGTGTTTGAGTTCTGCTATTTCCTGTCCATCTTGGGTTACCGTCATAAAAGGAATGGGTGATAGAGAAATCTGCCTGCAAAAATAGGCTGGAAATAAGCATTCTCAAGGGTTTTCTAACATCTTTGGCTTCCCTTCAGGTTGGAAATACCACAAAAGCAACCTTCCGATAGTGTTTGAATTTCAGCACATCTGTTTTTATGGCCCACAGGAACCAGGAAGTTTAGAGAACATAAAAATGAAAAATCACCTCAAGAAAGTTAACCAAAGCATCAGAGGTCCAATTCAAGTTTGAAGAAAGATTCTATTCCATTGCTATTTTAACCTATGTGCTCACCCATTCCTAACTATTGGGACTATTGCTAGAAACTTCTGTTAAATAAATATGTAATGGGATAGTACAGAAGTGAGGGTCTCAATATTCAAATGCTATTTTTTTGCTAATGTTTGGTAGGTCATCATCACATTCTATTTACAGAATGCAGAAGTATATCAGAAATAATGGGTGGCACATCCAAATCAATGGTAGGATCACTAGCGATGAGGATATTAAAGCTCAGAGATCTCACTTCTACTGTCCTCCTAATACTTAATTATATTCTGTCTGCTATGAGCCATTATTCAGTTTCTCTTCTGTCATATTTTCTTTCTCCTTCATTTTCTACTCACATTTTTTGGTAGGAAAATGCTTACCAAAGTTTCTAATTTAAGCAAAACTGTGGAAAGGAACAAAAATCCATGAAGTCTGACTCTCTTGTAAGGTGACTGCAGTAAGAAAATACTTAATGTACAAATAGCTCAAAGCATAATAGCTCCAATATAACTTGCTATTGGTACAGAGATATAGGAAGTTTAAACACATGTATTGGTGTTTATTGTCTTCTAGCTGAGATCATTGCTTAGAAAATTCTGGATTTCCAGATTTTCAATTACTTTCAGGAATCTATATACAATATAGTCACTTGTAGTAATGGATGTAGGAAAGGGCCTCAGAGAACTCTAGCAATTTTTTTTTTTTTTTTTTTTTGCAATGGTATCTATGTATTCTTATGAAAGAATGTTGTTGCATTTTTCAGTCACCGAGGTCCACCTTTGGAGAAAGATTTTACAAATCAGAAGATGTCAAAACCTTTGATAATTTCTTTTTAGGGCTACTCTCATGAAGTTCTAAATATGATAAACAACACTTTAAGACTAAATCAGAGCGTCTCAATTAATTCTTCTCCCATAGCCAAGAAGCTAAAAGCTATACAGCAAGTCAACTCTCCTTCCATTTTCCCTTGGATGAAAGAGAATCCATAAAAATGTGGGTACTTTATTTAAAAAAAAAAAAAAAAGGTCTTCTAAAACACCAGGACTTATTTCTGTCCAGTTTGGTCTAGTTATGCCAGATGCTGTAAGGAAAATTGTTTCTTCCCTTTGATGACTAAATGTTCCCATTTTGATGACCAGTGTCATCTGCAGGATGTTAGATGTGCTTATGCCTAATCAGTAAATAATCTAATTAACTGGATAGAGCTAACAACGTAACTTTCTCAGAGGAAGGATCTTCAAAGATAAACTTCCATGTTAGTTTTATGGGTATTTTTACTACTCATTTTCATAACTTACTGCATCACTGGCACTGCTATTTCCCCATGGAAATGTATTCAAACACTTAAGCTTGTCTTTTGCCTTTACATCGTAATAAAACATACCTGACTGACACCCAGACATGATTCTCTGTCAAGTGGGAAGATCCACCCATGCTATAATCATGAAGCAGGAAATTTTCTAGTGCCAGAACAAGATATGCCTCCTTGGCACGTACAATAAATTCCAGAATCTCATCCTAACTACTTCCACTTGACACATATTGCACAAGACACTGAATTATCAACTTGATGTTCATGAATCAAAATATGATTCCTTTCACTGCCATGTCAATCCACAGTTGCTGTTCTGTGAGACTGCAGCTGTATTTTTGCTCTAACCTACTTCAGGCATTGCAGGCACTGTCAGTAACCGGAGACACAGCAGGCATTCCAACTTCTGTGGAACAATTTTTGCTGTTCATCCAGTATGTTCTGCTTGTGGGATCAGAAAACCCAAGGCCACAGACATTTTTTTGTTCAGTGGATGTTGACAGAGAACAAGGGGAGAGCTGGCAGAGGAGGAAAATGTGTGCTACAGTGGTGCTGGCAGTATTCTCCATGCCCTCCTCCTGGAGCTCAGTGACAACCTGCACCTCATTTTAAGGCAGCTGGTGGCAGTGTGTGGAGTTACAGTTCAGGAAGCAGCTCATAGATGCCAGCTGAGGGATAACATTGTCAAATTGCTCAAGTATCTGAGAAGCCACAGTCACCTAAATTCATTAACAGTTCATTGTCAGGAGAGGACAATTTGAGGTTTGTTTTCAATGTTGTTTTGAAAAACGGTAAATTTTCAGTTAACAGAAACACTTTTAAACATAAATGCCTAAATTTTGTACAACACTACATATCTGGGTCATCATTAATGCTTTTCTCTCTTTCTCCAGCTTCCTCCCTTCCTTTCCGTCCTTGTTCTCTCTCATAATGAGAAAGGCAATGGATGGAAAATATTAAGGCAACAATGTTCTTGGGATTATTCTTTTTCCATTGAAGACACAAGGAAACCATAATCATACATTCTCAGTTTTCAAAGTTTCAGCAAGTGTTTGAAAACATTAGCATAGATAATTAATGTTGCTTTCTTCATTAAATACTCTGGTTAAAAAATGCAGAATATCTACTATTGCAGCTGGAGAATGTTTGCTAGCTCCCCATGGAAGAGGAGTGTTGCAACTAGCAATAATTGATCTCTTATTTAAAAATAGAAAAAGAAAAATTCAAAGTGAAGGTAGATGTATTCCACTAACACAAAAGAATTTCCTTATCGCCTTTCCCGTGCACATGAAGAAGAACAACAGAGATTTCTGGTGATATTAATAGGCAAAATAACACAAAAAGATAGAAGTTACATAATGTGCAGGTAGATGAGAGCAGAGAATAAAATGGACATGTTCTTTTTGAATCACCTGTAACATAAGTGAGATAGCTTCAACCAATGTCAGGCAAGTATTTAAATCTCATGTAAAGGCCTGAATAACTGTGTTGCATACCACCTGAGGGGGAAAGGGAGCAAGGATGTAAAGTCTATCCCAGATCTTGATGCAATGAGATACAATGCTCTCCAGCTCTTTCTCTTATTTTTACAGGTTAGAGTAATATCTATGAGGTTGGCAAAAAGCTGAAAATTAGTTGTTGGGTATGACTGTAGCTTTGTGATATCCTTGGCTCAACTTGCCATGACGTTCAGTGCCAATTTCACATAGGCATAACACTTCTGTGGAACTTGTAATGACATATAGGATGAAACTTGGTCATTAGATTAGATTTGCACAGAACTGCCTGCTTGACTAGGATGTCAATGCAATGAGCTTATAAAATAGTATAAAAACACAATAATGTATCAAGACAATTTCATCTCTCTTGTAACCTGGCTGCTAGTGAAACCATCTCTCTTTCCATGAGTCCCTCTGACAGTTTGTTCCACCTGCAGATGTCAAGCTAAATGTCAACAGAATTAAATGTTTAGCCTGCTGTTCATTTTCTCAGCAAAAGGTCCACTGCACTGAAATATACATCCCCTGAGGCCACAGTACAAAGCCCATTTCTTTGATCAAGATGATTAGATGGGGTAATGAAGCTTTAAGATAATTTTCCTTCTTATAGAAAATATTTAAAATGGAAATGCATATGGCTGATGATTAAGAAATTTAGTCTGAAATATAAATAATAGGCATCTTTAAAATGTAACATTACAGTCTGATATTCTCATGTCAAAAGTAATAGATACCTTTGCTGTTGATAAAATTTCACTGCATTGTATCATTGTCTTGACCAACCTTCACAAGAAAAGTAATATTTTCAAATCAGCTGGAACAATCAAAAGATGTACATGCTATTTAGCTTATTTACCTACTACTATAATTACCTGGCTTTCAGAAAAAAATGCCACTTCAAATGAGGAAACCAGAATGCCTCATTTATCAAAAGTTCAACCAAAATATTGGTATTTTAAAAACTTTTTTATTTTTAATTGAGAAATTTGGTGACACCCATTTATCTAAGAGACACTTGTTTTGGTAAATCAAGATCTTTCAGACACCAAGACTTCATGAAAATGCCTCTGCTGACTGAATAGTCCTTTGAGAATCTACACTTAAGTATACTACCAATGTCTTTTCTGACCCCATGCTCTTTTATTAATGATAACAATAACTGCATTTTCATGTAATATTTTATATTAATAACCAAAAAAGTCCAGACAAAAAAAAATCAAAACAACAAAAAACAAACAAACAAAAATTAGATAATCATAGACAGGGTAATAGAGTTCCTCCACGAAAACATAAAAAAATTTAAAAAGGAAGTGAACAAAGCTGTCTTTTGCACTGTTCCTTTTCTGCAGTTAATAAAAGCAGACAGTAAAAGACTACCCATTTAAAATATAATACAACTCAAACCTGCCTACAATTCCATAGAGGAGATCTGTCCTTCTCAGGGCAATGAATAATTATTAAAAAATTATGAAAAAATAAAAATAAAAATTTGCCCCCTCCCTGGAAGTGTTCAAGGCCAGGTTGGAGGGGGCTCTGAGCAACCTGGTCTAGTGGGAAGTTCCCCTGCCTCTGCAGGGGGATTGGAACTAGATGATCTTTAAGGTCCCTTCCAACCCAAACCATTCTTTGATATGATCCTATGAAAAAATGTGTTTGAATTTATGAAGGTACACAGAGGCCTTGAATGGACAAAAACTACCAAGTTTTTATTTAACATTATCCATAAAATGGACTTTGGTCAAGTTCCAGATCCCATATTATCATCCACTGAATTTAACTGGTGCATGCTGGATACAACTCATTAGCTCAACAGGATTATAAATACTTCAGTTTATTTCTTACTGAAGTACAAGTACGTCCTCTCTCCCTTGATGTGCTTTCAGAGTATCTGTCTTGGAGATCCCCTTGTAATTGAGATATATTTTGACTAAACTTTTCTCTACCATTAACAGGTGACTGAGTGAAAAAATAAGTGGCTCTCAAATTTTGGTCACCTCAATACAAGAAAGACATTGAGGTGCTGGAGTGGGTGCAGAGAAGAGTAACTAGGCTAGTGAAAGGCCTGGAGAACAAGTCTTAGGAAGAATCACAGAATCACAGAACGTTAGGGCTGGAAGGGATCTCTGAAGATCATTGAGTCCAACCTCCCTGCCTGAGCAGGACTGGGACAAAAAAAAACAAAACAAAACGAAAACCAACCAAAAAAACCCCCAAAAAAACAAACAAACAAACAAACAAAAAAACCCACACCACCACCACAAACACCACAGAAACAAGGGCAGATCACAAACTAGGGCAGATCACTCAGAAAGGCATCCAAACAGTTCTTGAAAGTCTCCAGAGAAGGAGACTCCACTACCTCTCTGGGCAGCCTGTTCCAGTGCTCTGTAACCCTCACAGTAAAGAAGTTCTTCCTCATGTTGAGATGAAACTTCCTGTGTTTGAGTTGGAGTCCATTGCCCTTTGTCCTCTCACAGGGCACAAGTGAAAACAGGTCGTCTCTGCCTTCTTGACACCCAGCCCTCATGTATTTATAGACATTAATTAGATCCCCCCTCAGTCTTCTCTAGACTAAACAGCCCCAGGTCTCTTAGCCTTTCCTCATAAGGCAGGTCTTCCAGTCCCTTAATCATCCTCGTAGCCCTTCGTTGGACTCGTTCAAGTAAATCCCTGTCCCTCTTGAACTGGGGGGCCCAGAACTGGACACAGTAATCCAAGTGGGGTCTCACCAGTGTCGAGCAGAGGGGGAGAAGAACCTCTTGCGATCTGCTGGAGACACTCCTCTTAATGCACCCAAGATACCATTGGCCTTCTTGGCCGCAAGGGCACATTGTTGAAGGAACTGGGGCTATTTAGTCTAAAGAAAAAGAGACTGAGGGGAGACCTTATTGCTCTCTACAGCTACCTGGAAGGACGTTGTGAAGAGTTAGGCACTGGTCTCTTCTCACAAGTAAATAGTGATAGGACAGAAGAGAATGGCCTAAAGCTACACCAGGGGAGGTTTAGGCTGGACATTAGGGAAAAAAATTGTCTGAAAAGGTCTTTCATGTCACTTAAAAGCTTACATTAATATCTTTTTCTAAGACAACACAGGACATGAGATGTCATTTTTAGTTAAATCACTCTTCAGAGACTTCATGCTCTCTTTTTATATTTGTAGGTTGATTAATCTGTATGATACTGTATTCAACATTAAGCTATATTATTGGGAAATCTCTATTCTGAAGTACATTTTCAGCACAGTCAGTGAAATCTTAGTTCCCTCACTTTAAAAGCTTCTTGGATCTATATTATATTAAAATTAATTACTACTATTAAAGTCCAGAATTCTGTGTTAGGTTATATGAAAAAAGGTTCATCTCTACTCAGACACAAGGTAGGCAGAGGATCACCAATAATCCCATCAGAGACATGAGCCCTTAACACAGTCCTTTCCAGGGATGTGCTGGGAGATCCATGGTCTGGAGTGAACTCCATCTTGATGAGTCAAGAGGCTCTCTGGATCACTGCACTGCCTACTGCCCCATAAGGGACTCATTATGAGTGCAGAAGAGAATATTGAGATTGTACAAGGCTTATTGTGGGATGTTTGGGGGAGGAACTAAGGGTGGGGAAAGGGAGGGACCAAGATAGTTTGTGGAGGAACAAGCATGGGAAAATAGATGTGGTGTTAAAAGCGGACAGTCACATGTAAACCAGAGCTGGTCAGGACACTTGTATGGCTACGTGCTTGTACAGACACGTGTATGATGAGTGCACCCTGTCCTAGCTTCTTATTAAACTCCATTTATGTTTTCTTGGGTAGAGGGTCTTTCTATTCTTCATGCATGCCTGAGATCTGGGAGACAACTTCTGCAGCAGCCATAAATCTGTGCTGGATTCTGAAGAGTCCAGAGGACCAGAGGGTTGGCTGCTGGATTGACCAAGAACAAGCTAAAAACTGAGGAGACAGTGCTTCTGGGTGGGTTGGTTGAGAGATCTTGAGTATGTCTGCATGTGAGGCAACTGGGGATGGAGGATCCACAGTCCAGGTCCCGGGTAAACTGAGCCTAAGGCCAGTTACACAGAGAGATCCACTGTGCATTGGTGTGTGTGGTGTGTGTTGGTGTGTAAGGCAGCCTGTGCTGGAAGCTGGGGCAGGGCTGTGGCCCCAGCTATGAAGAGAACCATGGTGCATGGGGGTGTGTGCCAATGTGCATGCAAGCATGCAAGATAAATGGAAGGCCAGGAGGTCCAGGGCCAGGAACTGGGCAGACGAGTGTCTAAGCCATTTACTGGGGTTTCCACGCTGTATGTATATACAAGTACAGATACATGTCTATTTCCCACTACCTGGAAGATGCCATGAGGGAGACAAGATTAGGCTACATGTGCCATCTATGCTTGTACCAGTGTTTCTGCATGTTAATTTGTGCACCCAGGTATGTGTGCATATATGTGCTGTATACATGTGTGTATAGGCATGTACCTATTAGGAATACATGGGCCCAGGGGCATGGAGCTGTGGCAGCCTCACCTGCCAGGCTGCCAAATGTGGCAGCTCCCATTGCATTCTGAAATATCACAAATGCCATATGTAAGTAATTTGGAGAGTCTTAAAACTAATATCTTAAAAATAAGATATTTTTCCTTGAGAAAGACAGTATTTGGCTTTTGTATCAAGTAAAGAAAAAAAGTTAGTTGGGTGCTTCACTTGTAGCTATTTTAGTTTCAAAACATTTTACTTAGCTGGATGTAATTCACAAATGGAAACAGCAAAGAAGGAATATGAGATTTGTCCATCACTTGACATTTCTAAATTAAGATTAGGTGTTTTCTTGAAATACGTGCTCCAGTTCAGCTACAAATTGTTAGAAAAAACAGATTTTTATATTATATAATTTACAGTGGGCACTGGATTTGGTTGCATGTATCCATTCCTCACTTCTGGTGGTGACAGTTGTAAAATTTTTACTGTATAATCCTACTTCTGCAACTGCAAGTCTCTACATGTACATTTTGTGAAACCATAAGTTTTTACACATTAATAATTATTTGTTCCAAATGTCTTCAACTATCCGTATATTTTACACAAGAAAAAGATACACTTTCACTGGGCAGCCTTATAAAATATATTGCAACATGTCACACTAAAATTAATTCCATGTTTTACTGTTCACAGGATAAATATATCACACTTATACCTGCTACGATGCTGTATAATAACTTTGTCAAAGTTTTCAATAGGTTTTAAGCGGACTGGGCTAGTACGGTCTGCATTTCCAGGCACCCTGAAATGGCAGCTCTATAAACAAAGATATTAAAAGGAGAAAGGGACGTGCTTGCCTTGTTTTTCCTGTAATTGAGAATAGTTCTGCATGTCCATAGATAATGTCAGAAGTTGTGGCTGACATTAGACAGAGCTAACTACATGTTACTGCAAATCCACTGCACTTTCAAGGCCTGAGAAACAAAGGGATAATTTTTAATGCTTGAGATTTGTGTGGTAATCATTAAATTATCTGGTATTTATGTAGCAAGTTGAAACCCATATGATAATAACAGTAATAAGCAATTCTCATGTGTTTTCATATATGACTCACACTGAAATGCCTAAATGCATGTTAGATATGAGAACAGGTATTAATAAATATGAAACAGACATCTTCCTCTGCAATAAGTGCTTCTCTGGCAACTCTACCATCCTCTTACATTACCTCTCACTTTTGGAAAATGCTGAGTTTGTAGCCATAGTAGAAATGGGAATAAACACAAAGGTTATACACAAAATTAACAGATGGAAATATTTCTCTAGGCTGTCATGTTATGTTTTCTGCTGCTTTATGACTTTGAGTGAAAATTTCTGCTATGATGGGTCTGGATGGAATGCACCCACGGGTGCTGAGGGAACTGGCGGAGGTCATTGCTAGGCCACTCTCCATCATCTTTGGTAAGTCGTGGGTGACAGGAGAGGTGCCTGAGGACTGGAGGAAAGCCAATGTCATGGCAGTCTACAAAAAGGGCAAGAAGGAGGACCTGGGTAACTATAGACCTGTCAGCCTCACCTCCATCCCTGGAAAGGTGATGGAACAACTTATTCTGGGCACTATCTTTAGGCATATCAAGGATGAGGGGGTCATTAAGAGCAGTCAACATGGATTTACCAAGGGGAAGTCATGTTTGACCAACCTTATAGCCTTATATGAGGAAGTAACTAGGTGGATAGATGATGGTAGAGCGGTAGATGTGGTTTATCTTGATTTCAATAAAGCATTTGACACTGTCTCCCACAGCATCCTTGTAGATAAGCTAAGGAAGTGTGGTCTTGATGATCAGGTAGTGAGATGGGTCATGAACTGGTTGAAAGGAAGAAGTCATAGAGTTGTGGTCAATGGGACAGAATCCAGTTGGAGGTCTGTGACTAGTGGAGTCCCTCAGGGGTCGGTACTGGGACCAGTACTATTCAATATTTTCATCAACGACCTGGATGACTGAACAGAGTGTGTCCTCAGCAGGTTTGCTGATGACACTAAACTGGGAGGAGTGGCTGACACACCAGAAGGCTGTGCTGCCATTCAGCGAGACCTGGACAGGCTGGAGAGTTGGGTGGGGAGAAACTTGATGAAATTCAACAAGGGCAAGTGTAGAGTCTTGCATCTGGGGAAGAACAACCCCATGTCCCAGTACAGGTTGGGGGCTGACCTGCTGGAGAGCAGTGTAGGAGAAAGGAACCTGGAGGTCCTGGTGGACAGGAGGATGACCATGAGCCAGCAATGTGCCCTTGTGGCCAAGAAGGCCAATGGCATTCTGGGGTGCATTAGAAAGGGTGTGGTTAGTAGGTCAAGAGAGGTTCTCCTCCCCCTCTTATTCTGCTTTGGTGAGGCCACATCTGGAATATCGTGTCCAGTTCTGGGCCCCACAGTTCAAGAAGGACAGGGAACTGCTTGAAAGAGTCCATCACAGAGCCACAGAGATGATTAAGGGAGTGGAACATCTCCGTTATGAGGAAAGGCTGAGGGAGCTGAGTCTCTTTAGCTTGGAGAAGAGGAGACTGAGGGTCAACCTCATCAAAGTTTACAAATATGTTAAGGGGGAGTGTCAGGATGATGGAGCCAGGTTTTTTTCAGTGATGTCCAGTGACAGGACAAGGGGCAATGGGTGCAAACTGGAGCATAGGAGGTTCCACGTAAACATCAGAAAAAACTTCTTTACTGTGAGAGTGACAGAGCACTGGAACAGGCTGCCCAGAGAGGTTGTGGAGTCTCCTTCACTGGAGACATTCAAAACCCACCTGGACAAGTTCCTGTGTGATGTAATCTAGGTGACCCTGCTCTGGCAGGGGTTTGGACTAGATGGTCTTTCGAGGTCCCTTCCAACCCCTAGGATTCTGTGATTCCGTGATTGTAAAAATATTCTGTTGCATAGTTTGAACAGAAATTCGACACAAGCTACCCAGCTCTTTGCTTCCATTGCAGCCCTTTTGGATTTTACTTACCATCTCTAAGGATTACCAAAACATCAAGACCTGATGAGACTGTCATCACTAGGAGCATGTCCATGTAAAAACATGTATTTTCTTTCTGCTCAAAAATTAGGTTTGCATAATGCAGATATTCAAATGAATTTTCTTCACCTACAGATTTAGTCACAATAAATGAACAATCAGCTAACAGGAATTTTAGCTTGACTCTTTTTATTCATTTAAATGCTAAGAGGTTCCTTCTTTAGAAATGGTTTCTCCACATTTCATATCCTTTCTGCCTGAGATGTGTGAGATAGCTGGTATGTTCCTAATCACTTACAGTTAAATCACTCCCCCGGAAGTTTACTGAATTGTTTTGTTGTAATTCAGCCATTTCACAGAATCATAAAATCATAGAATCATAGAGGTTGGGAGGGACCTCTGAGGATCATCAAGTCTGACCCCCCTGCTGCAACAGGAACACCCAGGACAGACCACACAGAAATGCATCCAGAAGGGTCTTGAAAGTCTCCAGAGAAGGAGACTCCACAACCTCTCTGGGTAGCCTGTTCCAGTGCTCTGTCACCCTCACAGTAAAGAAGTTCTTCCTCATGTTGAGGTGGAACTTTAAAGAAACATTTAAAGAAATAACACCATCCTAGCTTCAGAGCTGGCCAGATGACATGTATATAAATACATATTATGATATGCTAGTCATATCTGTTAGTCTTCCAAACTGCTAATCAAGAATACCTAAAAGTGACAGGCAATTTTAACTAGTGGAATATGCACTCGGAAGAAAGAACTAGATATTAGAAATGCAGCAAATGCTCAACCCCAATCATTTAAAAGACTAGTTTGATCATATTTATATATTAATTTAGCAGCACAGGAACACCCGTCTGCAAGAAATTATCTCAATTCATATCAGAGGCAATAAAGATTTCATCCAGGCTTGCAACTAAACAATTTCCCATACACCTGCTAAGGGATGCATGATTTCCTCATCTTCTTGGGTTCCTTCCAGACTTGATACATAAGCAGAGAATAAAAATCCTACAACTTCTAGGCCCCAGAGTACCTTTTGGGGGTGTCCTGGTTTGAGCCAGGATGAAGCTAATTTTCCTTTTACTGATTTTTTTCCTTCAGTAAGCTCTTTTTTAACTAGCAGCAAGTGTTCCAGCTAGTGGACTGATAACACTGGAGTGTTTATGTTTCTGCTGAGACTCCAAGGTCGCTTCTTAGCTCTGCTGCTACAGAGGCTACCGGGGCAGGAGAATTGGATCTGTGACCCCCCCATAGGGGAGCTGGACTAGACAGACAGCAGAACTGACCAAAGGGATTCCATTCCATATATCTACATAAGCTCCGAGGAAGGTCAGAGATCACAGAAGACAACTTCCTTCCTGCTTCTTCTTCCCTTCTCTTCCATCCATGGCTGGCGTCCGGGGAGGACTCCATCCATCCATCACCATAGAGCCCAGGCTCTGACCTCATAACCCTCATAACCCACCCCTGTCTGCTCTGCCTTATCTCCTGTCTGCGGGCTGAGACATTTCAGGACTGCTCACAGCTAAGGAGAGTGCCGGGGGAGTTGCTGGGGGTGGGGGGAGGCAAGAGGCTTTTGCACATTCCTGAAGATACTTGTATATAATTGTACATATAATTAAAGCTGTCTAGTTTAGTTCTCAATCCAGCAAAGTCTCTCTCCTTAATTCTCTCTCTACTTCCCTACCTGGGTGGGAGGGGGAGGGGATCGAGAGCATTGTTTGTCTCTAGTTTAATTGCCGATCCTGAGTCAAACCATGACAGGGAGATTAATGCTTCAGTGACTGTATTTACTCTATGTTTATACCCTCTTTTATTGATCCCACTTCTTCAAATCAAACCACTTGTTCAAAGGGTGGTACACAGTCCAGATGCTTGAGTGGGTACCTTAGCTTTTAGGTTTACCTGCTGAGATCTTGTACACAGGAAATACGATATATAGGATGTGTCAAGGCAAGGCACAAATCTGAATTTTATGTTGGATGCAGTTTATTGTTTTTCTGTTACTGGAGCAGATTTGTTCTCCTATTGTGAGTGATCTTCCCATCATGTCATTCAGAGCTCCATTTCTGTCTGTGTTGGGGATGCTCATGTTACTGGTTACCATACTGCGAGCCTCACATTTGTCACTGATAATTTCAGATTCATTCCATGGCCTATGGATCTGCAACCTCTGTAAAAAGCAATAAAAGGAGTAAACATAATCCATCTCAGAGTAGTCACACAACATCATAAGAAATTTTCCTAACTCTGTTGAGTATAGTAGGGCCAAAAAGTACATCATCTAATCATGAAAAGTAGCAGGAAATAAGCCAAAAAGTTGCAGTTATTTCAGCTGGCATAAATGAAAACAGGAGTATCACTGGAAGCACAAAAAGTTATTTTTTGTTTGTTTGACTTTAGTTTTTCTGTTTAATTGTCAGCACCAAGCATGAAAAACACAGCAGGAAACATTTTAGAGAAAACAAAGGCATCTGCTGAAATCCAGCAGGTATTTATTTTATTTCTATATCCCTTTATTAAGTGTGGAATTATTAAAACCATCTTGCTATGCATCTCCTTGCTATTTTGGAGGGAAACATTTTGAGACTCATGAAATTTCCATTTCAATTAGTCAGATTGTCAGTTTCTGATTATTCTAGATGTATTCATTGAAATGCCAATTTAGCAATATGTTGTCTCCAGTAATTGTAAGGCAATGTTTAGTAAGATTTTGTCTATAACATATGCAATGCATTTCATCAATCCTCAAGGAAATAAAACAAAATATTATCAAATTACCCAGGAAAATCTAATTAAAGTATTGCACCCCATTTCCTTCCTTTGAGGTGAAAGTTTTTGAAGTGGGATACATTTCCTTATAGAGATTTTGTAAAGCTTTGTAAATTAAATGCAAGAATTTTATACCAGATGAGACCAGCATCACTCACATAAGCATAAAACTGAATAAAGTGTATGCAGCTACATGGCTTTGCAGTAGCATGCCAGAGAGGTTAGCCTCTATGATTTGTTCAGTTCACCTGCATATCTACCACACTACCTATTATTATAGGTTCCCATATGTACTTCATTCAAAAATGTGTATCTTTCAAAATAAATTGGACAGACAACATCTGAAACAACCCTTGAAATAGTGCTTTTCAAAAGGTCTCAGACAACCTACACAAGACTTATTTATTTTCCTGCACAGATGTATCATAGATAACCAATTGTAGTGTTTCAGAATAATATGTAGGCTTATTTATCTAAATATATCCCTCTTTGCCTACTCTCACACGCATATTTTGTTGTCTTCTTCTGGGACAATTCCTTCTTGGGCAATTTCTTATTCTTCAAGGACTGTTACTGGAGAAGTAATAAATTACAGAAACATAGAAGTGTTGGTTGGAATGGACTTCTGAACATCATCTTGTCTAACCTCTAGGACTATCACCTGCATGAGGTAAGTTCAGCAGTAGCTTTGACTAGCTGAGTACTGTGAGTCTCTAAGGATGGCAACTTCTGAGTAATCTGTTCTAGCGAGGCCCTACACTCAGAGCAAAAATATTTTTCCTAATGTCCAACCTGAAATTCCCAAGACGTAAACTGTGGACATTGTCCCATTGTCCCACCTGCCAGAGTGAGAAGGGTTCTGCGTGTGTAATGTATCTCATGTCCCTGTGTTTTCAAAGCCTCATCTCCACTAAGCTCAGACTCTTCCCAGCCCATGAATATACTCCCCAGACCAGTAACATCCTGTATTCTGAGACAGGATGTTGGCTTCTATGCTGGTAAGCTGAGACATGCCCAGTGGTGTAAAAATAAATATGGGAGGCAGTATGCACGTATCTTTCCTCTTTTCAGATATGCCCTACCCCATCAATAGCAAGATATATTTTATCTTCTGCATGGGTATTAATTTAGATTAGCTAACACAAAATAACAAGTCGGTTTCTCTTAAATGGTTTATAATACAAAAAATATTTTATCCTTTGTTCTTAAATAAAATAAGTCGATTTTCCAGCATATTGTGTCTTTCTTGTCACTTATGAAAGTGATAATTATAGTGAATAGGGCTTTGATAGACCACATCCATTAGCTGTGGTATCATTTTATTGTCTGCTGCTATGCTTAGCAAACATAAAAACAACCCAAGGAGCTTGTAATGTATGGCTGTACAACTAGGTAGAAACAGCAGGAGGGCAAATTTTTCTCACACTGGTACTGAGTAATGGAGCTGAGAGCCATGACAGAGAATGTAAATAGCCCTAGGAGAACCAGATGGAGCTGAGCGGGTGTGCAGGGTATGGGCACACAGTTTTGTGCTGAATTTTAAAGACTTCAAATATAAGAAGTAAAGCTGCAATATGTAAAAATTGAATGAGAGTCATAGCTGGAAAAAAATCCCAACAGTTGCATCTTGGATAAATCACTAAAAATAACAATTTCCAAAAAGGTAGAATGCGGTGCAGAAGAGAAATTTTTACTGTTCCTTGGAAGGTGGAAAAAGTGTTGCAATACATTTTTCCATCTTGCATATGTGTTTGTGCATGCTTGTTTAAATTGAGAATTATCTTCAATACATTATTTCTAGATTTGCTTATAACCCAGATCCTCAGCTTTCAAGAAATTTTTTAGTTTTCAAATGGAACACACAGGGTTTATATTAATATAACAGGATGGGCCAAAATGTTCCCCCCAACGACAATATATGAGGTGTTTGGAAATGCTTTCTTTATGATACTCTGCTTTACTGTGTACATAGACTCTGACAGTTATCCTCCTCTTTCATTATATATTTTAACCTGTCCAGCTGGAATTGCTGCCTATTCTCCCATCAAGAAAGCAAAAGTTACTACAAGAAAAATGCTATGCAAAAAAGGATTTTGACCACTGCTTCTACGTACTTGCTACACCTTAAGACCAACACTGATTTTCAGAGATAAAAAATGTAAGAATGCATTAGCAGGGAGAAAGCACCAGAGAGGCATTATTGGTAATCTAAGGATGAGAAGACAACAGCCACTGAAAGAAAAGGGTCTCAGGAAAAAAGAGATCTGTGATCCTGACCATGCCTCCAAATGTTGTGAAACCTAATTAATGTAATACTTTTGGTGCAGACAGTTTAAGTGAGGATAGAGCTGTGGGGAAGCAGCAGTGCTCCTACCTGTACAGCTATGCATAACCATGTAATACCAATGTCTGGTTTTCTGTCGTGCACAGAAGAGTAATCCAAGTGTTCTTCTAACTTTTCATTATTCCCTCCTCACTCAGCATGTCCTCGCTGAAGAAGGTACTTGCTGCCTCCACTTCTCTGCACTGCAGTTGCAGAAGACAGGGTATTTTTTTTTTATGCCCAGGCCAGGTAGATAGTCTGGCAAGACTTGCAGTCAGGTTTAGATGTCTACAGTTTAAATTACTACATTCAAACTAGTTGACAGACTCAGTCTACATAATGAAGAAAAATACGTGCATCTACTAAGGGATTCATCTGACTCTAAAATAGAATTCTACAACAGATTAAATTAATTATGGCATGTAATTGACTATTTTTCTGTTAATTGTAAAGACACTCAGGCCTAGGAATAAACTGAAAGATCTTTAAAATGCAATAAGATAAATCCTATTCTCAGTATCTTGTATAACATCAGATTTGGACTTAGTAAAACATTTTCCCTTACTGTGACTTGCCTTTTTTTTATGCTACTCACAAGGGATTTTGACCATGATGAAAAATCTGAAGGATTTTTATCCCTAGAATGCTGTTATGTTTATTTCTGTGGTTTCAGTGCACTAGCAAATGTTCTTTTATTTGCCATTCCATTTTTGCAGGGTGTGAAAGAGATTCCATCCACAGTCTGGACACTGTGTCATTGACACAAGTACTGCTAAAGTTATGGCACAGACAACTTGCTTCCTCTGTTTTGTCTCATATTCTTACACCTTATTGTCATTTTTTACTTTTATGAACATTTCTAAATGTATTAAAACAAAGTGGTCACATTTCTCTCCTTTTTCTTATTCTATGCTACAGCTGAAAAGAATACCACCAGTATGCTCTCCCAGCAGGTGATTCTCAGTTGAACTGTACTTTTCTGCTCAGCACTTATTCTCCTTCTCTGAGGCACATTAACTTTCCAAAATATGCTAATCTGAGGTGGGCACATCTTTGCTACATACCTCCCTTTTAAAGCTGTGTATAACTGTTCTTTTGCTGTTGCATTCTACCTCCTGATCCACATAATTTTTATCACACCTCTTTGTTTTATTACCTGCCTAGGGCAACTTTCATCCGCTCCTCAGATGTCACATATAGCTAATAGTTTTCCCAAAGTCAAATTGCCTGCAATTGGTCATTTTGCTTGTAGTTATTTTGAGCTTAATCATATAGAGAACCATTCCCTTGGCTTGCCAAGCCTGTCAATGAATGCAGTGTTCTCCTATGAACTGTACAGAGGTAACATATTCCTCAGAAGTTCCATCTAAGAGTGTCTCTCTATGAAACGATTTTTTCCACATCCTGACATCAAAAGTTTCAAGTAACCTGTCTACAATTTGTTTCCTACAGGCTTCCTCAAATATTTTTTCTTTGGGACTCAACTTTGCATCTGCTTCAGGCCTTGCAAGGAGAAATTTGGTTAACTTTCTACACCAGCCTCATTCTCTGCTGTGTTGCCAGTATTTAGTTCCATCAGCTGATTGCTTCTGGTGTTGGTCTGAATATAAGACATGCCAACATTGCCTGTCTTGCATTAGACTGATTGCAGAAATGGGGACTTACAGAGGAAAAAGTAAACAGGATCTGATTAAGACTCTTTTAAAGCATGTGCTAATCTCAGAAGTTCAGCTAAGCAAGAAACTGTCTTCAATTTAACTCCCTCACCTATTTTGAAGGCATAGGTCATTACTGACCTCACTATTCATGACACTATACAAATAGTACATAGCTGACAGATTGGACACATTTATTAGATAATTATAATCTAAACATTTATTCTGAGGTCTTACTCATTTCCCAGTCCTGGTGAAAATTTCATGCGTTTTGATCAGCTTATGTGATGCAGTCAGTCAAAGGAAATATTTTAAGTCTAGTTTTCATAATGAATACCAGTATAACAACCTGTTTTTCTTGCTAAAAATACTACAAACAACATGACTAATCACATTAAAATGAATCTATCTTAAATGTATTAACTTTCTAGTATTTTATTTTCAAATTCTTTATTCTAGCTGTGACTCTTGCATAGACTGGAGATACTGTGGAGACTAATTAGATCCACCACCTCCAACTATTCCTTTCAACATACATGTTCCATGCATATTGCTTAATTTTCAGGAAATGTAAAGCTGCAAAAACTGGTTCTAGAAAGATATTTGGGGTATTGAAGTTTCATACAGTTAGAAGTTTTGTTAATATATCATGAATAACAAATTTCATAATCTTTCAAGAATATCATATTCAAAATATGAACTAAAGTGTCTGTAAATAACAATGGATTAAAACTTTTTTTTGCTTTTTGATATCTTGCTTGCTTTAATTTTATTTCCTCATGCTGCCATTTAAACGAAACTTAGTCTGAAAATTATTATATCACTGTGAGGAAAAATTAGTTTTAAATTTAGTTTACAAGACTAGAACTTAGACTCTAGTGCCACATAATTGCTGTCTGTTCAGTATTAATGGAAGCCAAATGTTTGACTATATATACACAATTCCACCTGATCTCTTCTTACTAAAAAAAGCACCCCATTATCACCTCTCAGAGTTCTCCTGAACAACACTTTTCCACATAATTCAAGTAGGTTTTACTATCTGAATCCAATTCTGTATCATGAACTTTGGCAAGCTGGTGAAAATTAAAGATTAGGTTTCTGTCTCCCCCGGTGTAATAAAATTCTCCCTGTTTGGGACTATTTTCTTTTAAGAGCACTAAAATTGCGTGTTTACTCTTGCCAAAATTCTACTGGAAAAGGGAAAATAAAAAGGGATAGGGTACTGGTGCAGTTTATAACAAACATGAAGCTGACATTTGCAGACTCTAGCAAACTTACAGGTAGGGATGCACTTTTTTTGCCAGTTCCGATAAAATGCCAGATTTGCACTAAGGAAAATACATGGGGAAATCTAGGACCTCTAGTAGGACCAAGAAGACATCATGAGTGCACTGGCAGTATTACAAATCACAGTTATCAGCTCACTTCAGTGAATAATTCTCTCAGGAAGGATACTACCCACCTCCATTTGCCCCTGGTCAAACAAACTCTATTGTTTTAGTCTCCAGTTCCCATCTGACAAGCTCTCCCTTATGAATAATAATTCCTTTTAGGATTATCTGACTCAATGTTTAATTCAGTCTCCCATTTATTCTACCTTTCCATCAGTGCCTTGCTGTCTGCCCTTACTCTTCTCCACCCTCACCTCTCCATGCTTTGTCTTTTGGTCCTGACACAGTCTCACCATCCTGTTATCTTCATGTGGCTTTGCTAGGGACATAAATAGGGTAATTCATCTTCTTAGAGTCTGTTAGAATATCCCATCATTCTGCCTTGGAGTTAAGGTAAAAAAGGGTATACAAATGAGATTTTGGGGAAATTATGCAAACAAGAGACTTCTGTCAAAGACCTGTAACTCCCATCTCCTAAATAAGTATGTGTGTGGTCTTGGTCTGCTTAAGCAACCATGACTACAGTTATAAATGGAAATTCAAGTGAAACTTAGCTTCATTAAAGGTGTCAGTTACTGCAACAATAACATCAAATTTGGATGTTACTTGCAGGTTGACCTACAAGTAATACTGAACTGAAAAAAATAGGACTGAACACTGCAGAAATTTGAGACTTGGTTACTTTTAATTCAATGACAACATGGTTTGTCTAGCCCAGGAAGAGGGGGAACACAATCTGCCATGAAATTTTCCCTTAAGAACATTTTTCCATTTTATTCCAAACATTTGGGGTTTGAAATCAGTAAAACCTAGAAAGTCATGTGACCTTTCCAGAAACTCTTGCCTTGAAACATAAAACTGAATTATCCTTCTTCACACCATTTTTTCCCAAGTTTCGAAAGTCTGTGTTAGATTCATTTTGAGGGAAAACTGAGGTGACCTTCACTTTTACTCAGCTTTTCCATCTAATAAGTCAAGACTAGTTCAGGATAAAAATGGAACAAGCTTTATGGTTTGATTAAGTCATGTTTCCCTGTGATCACTCTAAAACCCCACCACACTATTTTTAAGATCTAATGAATGAGAACTACATGCCAGAATGAACTACATGCATATTGTTTGCCAGATTACATGAGCAAATCAACCTGTACTTTCCATTATCTAATTAGTGGTATCAGGAGCTCACATTCACATCCACTTGTACAAATTCAAACCATAATTTGCCAGTTATTTGTCAAAGCAATTGGCTGTTTTTGTCTGTCTAGTTTAAATGGAGCCATAAGTCAAAGACACTTTTTAATGCCTTAAAGGAAAAATGTACATGACTTCATGAAGGCAGAATAGTCTTACTGATGTTCAGAAAAGAAATCATCTGCACCACTGAACAGGAGCCAGCAGTATGTGGGGTACATGGCATTGCAACAGAGAATTGCCAACTGTTCCTACTTATGCACTAGTATTGCCAGCTTCTCACACATGCTGTCCTAGAACAAATGCCTGGATTTTTTTTTCTTCCAGATGCCTGCATGGTGCACACAGCCCTATCCAAGCATGTGTGGAAAGTGACACATGTTGAATGTCATTCACAAAAGGCCCTCCACACTGGTACTGGAACATCTCACTGATCATGGTTTTTCATTTCTAATACTCATTCTGCTCTCCAAGGGATCCTGCTGTTATATTTCAGGCCTGGTTTATATCACTAGAGTCATAATAAAAATTATTGCTTCAGTCTGACAGTTTAAAGCATTTGTTAAACATAGCTAATGGTGCATTACTGCATGAAAGCTGGATTATTTGTATTGTATTTCAGGTGGAGAATCTGAAAACCTATTTCAGTAACAGCCTCAATGCCAACACACACATCATAAAATCTTTCTGCTTACTACTAGCAGCCCTGGGTTTAGGAAGTGATATTTCTTCCATGAAATTTGTACATAGAAGTATTTTCGGCTCTAGTGATCAATGGTGATCCAGGTTCCTAAATAACAAATGTACTCTTTGTTTGGACTTAAATAGGGAAGAGACAGTGAGACTGCAAGTGAGCAAGAGACAGCCAGAGAGATGACCTGCTTTTTTTATTTGTAGGCTATCAGGGCAAGAGGCTAGTACAAAGGGCATAACATAAAAATTAGGAGGAGAGAGTTTAGTTCCTGGCTCAGACTGGTACTTCTTTAAACCTTGGGAAACTGAGTCTCAAATCCTGTTCTGAATTCCCATGTCCTAATGTGGAGCCTGGAAGGACAAATTCCTCTGAGGCAAGACAGGACAGATTGGGATCGATAAAAGTGATTTGTATAGAGAGAGGGGGACCAGGTTGGAGTGATTTATACAGAGAAATAAATTTGAATTATATATTTATATTTTTAACATATTTATACAAAGTCTTGGTCAATGGTTTATGTCTAAAAGAGATTAGGTGTAGCAATTTCAGAGTAGTGCTTCAATTTGTGATTTTGGCTCTTGTGTAACCTTGGGATAGCAGTCATTTGAAGTTTTTTAACAGCATTATAACAAATCACAAAATTATATTATTTTCTAGCAACATTTAATTGGTCAATAATCAACCATGTTTAATCAAACAGATGTAGCTGACAATTCAGCAAAGTTTCTGAATTACATTGCATACACACACAGATATAGAGGTTAACCTGTGATTAAGATGTTAATAAATTTTTTTATCCAAAGGTCTTGTTCATGAATCTTTTCAATCAAACCTGAACCAAGAGATGGCTCAGGTTTAAGAGACAAGCAGCCAGTGCTATAAATGGAAACACAGTGCTGCACAACTGCATGGGAGATTATATGGTTTATATAATCTACTAAAGTCTCTTTAGAAAGAATTCTATAAACTTGAAGCCTGAGCATTTTGATTATTGTTACAGACAATGTATAACAACAAAGAAGCAGCATACTTCTAAACTAAACTCTTCCCATCCCTGACTCGTCTAGGAGAAAATTTAGAAACCAAAATTTAAATTTAAGGCAAGTAAGTTTTTGTCCTTTTTAAAGAAAATGAAAACAGGACCCTATTTACAGCATCCCCTTTGTACTCATACTAAAACAATAAACAGCTATGAATATATTTTATGGCTCTCTAGTACTACAGCGTTGTACGTTACTGCCAGAAAGTCAGACAACATTGAGTTGCAAATTATCCTCCTGCCCCAGAAAATCCTCCTGATTACCATTAATACAACAGCAGGAGGGGAATCGGAGGGGTGCTGAAGCTTTTACCACACCTTACTTAGGTACTCAGCAGCTAAGGGGACACTGCAAGATCCACTGCTGCTAAGCCCAGACAGATGCCATTTGCATTCAGCAGGTTTTTAACAAACAGAAAATGGGATTTATGTTTCACATCCCTGTTGTGCTCTAGAATTGCAGAGGTTTCAGACAAAGGGAGAAGATGTATTATTGAAAAGTGACATACTTCTGGGTCAAAGTCAATGTTTTACACTTGATAGGTGATCCAGTATAGTGCACTCATACTAATGGAGTAAGAAAGGGAAACATTCTCCTGGAGTATACAGGACAACAGCTGCATAAGGCATGGAGATGAAAAATAGGATCAAATTACAAATCAGGGGGAATCTCCATGGAAAACAGACAAGTATTACATTCTCTTAGAGATAAATTCTGCACCAAGTTGCTGAAGTGATATTCAAGTGTATGCCCTGGACAGAACATTTAAATTCGTGAAGCATAAAGTAAAAATGGCAATAGGTGCTTTGATCATCTTTTGCTTCACTCCTGTGCCCCGTGCGTGTACTACTGAGAAGTTTGAGCAAGTGATCATTTTCAGACTGATAAAAATTTGACAGCCTATAAAATACAGGGAAGCTGTCAACTGATCTTACGTGCTCCTTGTATTTCTATGTATTTACACAATGAGATACAGGTTCTCTTAGTCACTTCCTTTTTCCTGAACATGTGTGAGCTAGTCAGGGACCTGAGAAAAACCTCAAAGTGACAGACACCTCAGGGGAAGTGTTTAAGGCAAAGGTCATAGCAAGCTCTCTGTTGGACTCAGTAATTTTTGTTATATAGTCTAAATTATATAGAGATACCATTCCATTTACTATTGGTGATATGGACAGTGGGATTGAGTGTATCCTCAGCACGGCTGCTGATGATACCAAGCTGTGTGGAGTGGTGTACACCCTAGGGGAAGGGATGCCATCCAGAGGGACCTTGACAGGCTGGAGAGGTGGGCCAATGCCAACCTCATGAAGCTCATTCAACAAGGCCAAGTGCAAGGTCCTGCACCTGGGTCAGCGCAATCCCAGGCACAAATACAGACTGGGAGGAGAATGGCTGGAGAGGAGTCCTGTGAAGAAGGACCTCGGGGTGGTAGTAGATTAGAAGCTTGATACAAGCCTCCAGTGTGCACTTGCAGCCCAGAGGGCCAACCGCATCCTGAGTTGCATCAAAAGAAATATGGCCAGCAGGGCCAGGGAGGTGATTTTGGCCATCTACTCTGCTCTGGTGAGGTCACACATGGAGTACTGGTGTACAGATTTGGAGCCTTCAGCACAGGAAAGACATGGACCTGTTGGAGGGGGTCCAGAGAAGGGCCACAAAGATGATGAAAGGGCTGGAACACCTCTGCTATGAAGACAGGTTGAGAGAGTTGGGGCTATACAGCCTGGAGAAGAGAAGGCTCTGGGGAGACCTTGTAGCAGCCTTCCAGTACCTGAAGGAGGCCTACAGGAAAGCTGGGGAGGGACTATTCACCAGAGAGGTTAGTGATAGGACAAGGGGTAATGGTTTTAAACTGAAAGAGGGGAGATTTAGGCTAGATATTAGGAAGACATTCTTAACCATGAGGGTAGTAAGGCACTGGCATAAGTTTCCCAGGGAGGTTGTGGAAGCCCCCTCCCTGGAGGTGTTTGAGGCCAGGCTGAATGAGGCTTTGTGCAGCCTGGTGTGAGGTGTCCCTGCTCATAGCAGCTAGGTTGGAACCTGATGATCTTTAAGGTCCCTTCCAACCTTAACTGTTCTATGATTCTTTCTATAAAATTTTTTTCAAAGCAGTCAAATATGGCTCACTGCTGCGAGTGAAAATGGCATTCACAGTACAAGCGACAAGTCATACTTTTCCCCTCTCCTTATAAAAGCTTTGTATTTGTTCTCTCTTCCAACTTGATTCCTGTGGTGTAAAAATAATCCAGTAAGTTTTGGTTTTGTATGTCCAAAAATAATTTAGCAAGATTGATAAACTGAGAAGTGTTCAGTGATTCCAAATTAAAATCCTTGTTCTGAATGCTGTGCAATTTGGCAAGATGTCAGCTGATGTCCATTTCTCCATCTGAACTTGGACACTAATGACTAGCTCTTGCAGATCCTGAAACTAACCATGACACAAACATTTGATGTTGTTTTTAGAGATAAACTCATAAATGCACTACATTGCCACCTAATTAATCTTTTTTTGTTGTTTACATAAATGCTAAAAAATAATTTTTGTTTCTGTTGAAAGCTTCTCAAAATCAATTAATAAAATTCTCTTTGTACCCATGCAGCTACTTGTATTTAAAGTTGAAATAGCAGATGCAAAATCAGAAAAAATACAAACTTTTGTTGTATCTATCATAAGAACACTAGAAATAGGAAAACAATTACTATAATTAGATAAGGAGCACAAAGCAAAGAAAAGGTAAAAGAAAAAACGTGAGATTTTCTCTTTCTATTGCATTTTTTGTTTAGTTTTACCCAGGGACACAGCCAAAAAAAAACTGTCTCATCTGGCACATTAGGATATTTTGTACAGCCATCCATCTGGTCTCTGAGGCAAAAAGAGTAAGTTAGTTTTCCATACTTGGATTAAGCTATTTTTTATAACCTAGTTAGTCATGGGAGTTGCCTAGCTTTTTTTAAGCAAGTCTGAGCAACTATAGTTCCCAATTTCGAACTGAAAAAGTAAAATAATAACAGTGTTTTGCTGTGGCTTCCAGGTCCAGACTGCATCACAAGGCTGAGTCAACATCCCATCCAGGATGCATGGAATGAACATTACTGGAGTACTGGGAATGTGCTACACAGATAACACTACACGCTAACCTAATTGTAACCTATTCATCATCACTCATTCAATGGTAAGCCAGGGGTCAAAAATTTTAATAATAGATACAGTTAGACATGAATTTCTGATGTTAATTATGTAATCTGCATAAGGGACCTTGCAGATTACATAAAAATAACAGTGAAGTCCAAAGTTTTATATATGCTTCTTGACATTATTTGTGTTTTCAAAAAAATTGGTTTATATTCTATTTCTTTTCTGCTCTGTTTAATACAGTCCTAATTTTTATATTTAAAAATTGCTCATTAACATATGCAATGAAGTAATGAGAATTATTCTTTCAAAAGTTTCTATTTTCTTCTTCGCTCAACTTCTTCGGAAAAAAATTGATTTGTGTAATTTTTTCTGCATGCATAATTAGCCATTTGCCCAATTATATATGACGTTTACTCACAGGTATACTGCCAGTACTGACAGGTAGTCACAGTATACTGCCAGAAAGTCTGCCAGACAACACAGTGGCGGGATTAACCTTCTCCAAAACAATGTTACAAGGTTACCAGACGAAGGACAGGGATTGGACATTAAAAGACTAAAAGGGGCTGGTGACTGGAAAAGAACCAAACCTGGACTGTGGTCCACCAGCTCAGGAAGCATAAAATAGAGACTGTCAGCTGGCTAAAGAGTTACAACAACAAGAACTGCTGCTAGATTGTGTGTGTCCATCAAGGAGGAATCAAGGAGCTGATACAGAAGAAGAAAAGGAAGAAGAAAGGAAGAAGAAAGGAAGAATAAAAGAAGAAAGAGTGGCATCTGCCACTAAGAGGTGAGTCTCACTACTTCCTAAAAAAGCCAGAGACTAAAAGAGCTCAGAGACTAAAAGAGTTAAAATCACTAGTTCTCCGTGGAGCCCGAACAAATGGCAGCTAGGCTGCCAGTCCGAGGAGCTGGAGAACAGAGAGGAGTCCTGTATCTGAGCTGCACTCGTCACCAGGCCGCACCTGTGTGTCACTACCGTCACAGAAGTCACTCCACCCACTCCAGAAACATGAGAGGAACCTCTCTACCTCTATCTCTGCAGCATCTTTTACCCCAGGTAAAGGTAATAGGCCCTCACACGCACTGTGTCTACCCGGTCGGGATCAGTGTTGGGCCCTAAGTCACCACCTATCATAGCCATCTCTCTCTCTCTCTCTCTCTCTCTCTCTCTCTCTCTCCTTCCGGGTCGCATTACACCCAGTTAAACACCTCCCATTCACATTCCTTCCTAATTACATGTAGTGCTCTCCCATTCACATTCCCCATTTCAAAAGAATACGGTAAACGATTTGTGTTTCCAAAATACAAACACGTGTGTGTGCGTGTATTGAACATGCGTTCTGCTGGGGGGGGCTTAATGACCATGTAACACCCAGTGGAAGCTAGCCAGTCCCAAGCCAGAGACGGACCCACCATACAAATTAGACCAGAAAGCGGTCTTGGCGTCAGAAGCTCCTGAACAAAACACCAAACACGTGGGTTTTCAACCCAGGCTGGGCTTGAACCCTTACAGCTGGCCCAGGGCAGTGGTGGAGTCACCAACGCTGGAGGGCTTTAAAAGACGTGTAGACGTGGAGCTGAGGGTCATGGTTTAGTAATGGCCTTGGAAGTGCTGAGTTAATGGTTGGACTGGATGGTCTTCAAGGTCTTTTCCAAAACGACTGCATGATTCTCTCTTTGCCAAGGCCACAGGCGGTGGCAGCCGGAGCTGCTGGATGCAGACAGGCTGGCAGTGGGGGAAGTGGGAACTGTTGGCTTGGACCAGCCAGGGCCTCAGTGGAGGGAGGGCAGGGTCTGCCCTGTGCCGGTCCCAGGTGGTCACAGCCAGTCCCAGCATGATGTGGGATCCTGGCATGCTGCGGGGCTTTGTGATGCAGGGCCTGTTGCCCAGACACCTTTGTCACAGTGGTCTCCATGGTGACCATGGGGGTATATAAGGACCTCAAGCCCTGGGCTGCTCACTTCCAGGAGAGCACCTCCCTCAGGAGGCAGCATATCCCCTGGGTGCACTTGGCATACCTACAGCAGAAGACGTCCAAGATATGATCATGGAGAAGGAGGTGAAGGCCTGCTCCCAGCCTGGCAAAGGACTGCCAAGCATGCAAAAGAGGCAGCAGTTGAGGCAAGGGGCAGAAGAGAGAGACCAGTGGTGGGATGGGGCAGCACAGCGCTGCCTTGGTTCTGGGGCCAGAAAGTGGCCACAGGCTGCGGGAGGTCCAGCCTTCTCCCCTGCCAGCTCTGGGGGCAGCGTGGCAGCCACCTGCAGGGCTGAGAGCTGTCCTGGGGACATCCAGAGGAGCCTGGCCACAGGAACCCTTCCAGCTGGGACCATGGGGGCATGGGGCCAAAGGCACGCACCTGGAGCTCCTGCTGCAGCTGTGAAGTGGACAGCCCAGTGCATCATTAGAGACGCCCTGGGCAAGGTTGTCACTGGGCACTGGGGACCCAGCCAGCAGCTGGTGGCCCAGTGGAAACAGGCACACTGCACAGATGTGGTGACAAGGGCTAGAGCAGACAAGGTCTGGGCTGCTGACAGCGGCCAGGCACCTGCAGCTCAGCCCATGCCTGTTCCCCACGGACGTGAAGACACCTGTGCTGCTGGCAGGATCCCTGCGCCAGCTTCCCCAAGCAGGGACGCAGGACCAGGATGCCAGGGACAAGTGGCAGAACCCAAGCAACTGATGCCAGTGAGGCGTGTCAACGGCTGCCTCAACATCAGATTGCTGTGGGACCATGATAAGGCTGTTGCAGATCATCTGGCCACCCTGTCCGTCAAGGCAGAGCCTCTGAAGGAGCAGGAGAGGAGCTGCCCGACCCAGCTCAGCAAAGCCACCCTGCAGCAGCAGCAGCAGAAGCAAGGTGACCCAGAGCAGAGGCAGCTCCAGCAGCAAGAGGGGGAGGAGCAGCATTTTTCCCTGTCACAGTTGGGGCAGCTCCCTGTGAGACCCAGGAAGGTGAGTGCCAAGGAGGGCATGGGAAAGGATGGGAGAGGGGGATGAGCCTCCCTCTGCCTGGAGCCAGCTGCAGCATTGCACAGCTGCAGCGTCGCACAGCTGCAGCGTCGCACAGCTGCAGCACCAACTCCTGCATCCCTGACCCAGCAGCTGCTGCTGGCAGGTCCCCAGCATGCATTTGCTGGTGGCAGCCAGGCTACCTTTACTAATCCCCCTCTCTCCTTTCGGATCTGCATGGAGAAGTTATATGATTATGTAAGAGAGGAAACCCACGTGGAACTCCTGAAGGACATGCCGTCCATCACGAGCAGGGTCATGCCCAGTGCTGTGCCTGTGACCGAGGGACCCAGCAAGCAACGGGAGGTACAGCAGGGCCTGGCACAAAGCAGGGGTGAGACACCAGCAGCAAGTACACCTGCAGCACCTCAGGACACACAGTGGCCCGCCCAGCCCCTGGCCTGCAGCTCTCCTTCCCCCGCAAGCATCGCTGAACTACCGCAGGCCGCAGATCGATGGCGATGGCCCTCCCTCTCTGGTAAGCTGCTCACGGCTGTGTGCAGGGCTTTCTGCTTCTGCTGCATGGCAGGACAGCAAGAGCAGCCGACCTCCCCGGCCAGCACCACGCAGGTCTCTGGAAATGGCCGCCAGCAGTGAGCCTGCGCAACAGCCAGAGGGAGCGGCGCGGAGAGGCAGGTGATGGGTGAATGCCAGGGCGGCACTACAGCCATTCAGCTGCCCACGGGACATGGTGCTGCCACCTGCCGCTCGGCCCTGCACGCACTCTGAGCCCAATAAAATGTCACCATTTCCCCCCAGTGTTCGTCTGTGCCTGGTCCCTCTCAGGAGAATGACGGGTGCAGGCAAGACCCACGCCAGCAGGCAGAGCTGGAGATGCGAGGCCCTGTGCTCCCTTTCCTCTGGGCCAAGCAGCGCCTGCACCCTTGTACCCCTGTGCTCAGCACTGGAAAGAGCACACCTCGAGTACTGTGTTGGGTTATGAGCCCTTCACCACAGAAAGTGTATTGAGCTACTAGAGCGCATCCAAAGAAGATCAACAAAGCTGATGAACGGTTTGGAGCATATGTCTTACGAGGAGCAGCTGAGGGAGCTGGGGTTGTTTAGCCTAGAGAAAAGAAGGCTCAGGGGAGACCCTCTCACTCTCTACAACTACCTTAAAGGAAGTTGTAAAGAGGTGGGCAGTGGTCTGTTCAATAATGTTCTAAGTGATAGAACAGGACATAATGGCCTCAAGTTGCAGCAGGGGATGTTTAGATTGAATGTTAAGAAGAATTACTTCAACAAAAGCGTTATCAGGCATTGGAACAGGCTGCCCAGGGCAGTGGTGGTACAAGGCAGTCACCACCCCTGAAAGTATTTAAGAGTCGTATAGACATAATACTTAGGGATATGATTTAGTTAACAACTTGTCAGTGTTAGGTTAACAGTTGGACTCAATGATCTCAAAGGTCTTTTCCAACCAAGGTGATTATGTGATTCTGTGATTTTGTGACTCATTCAACACTTCACAACTTGGAGTTCCCAGCATCTAAAGGGAAGTAAGATTTCTTTATTGTCTTAGCTCTAACAATAGCACTTTAAAGGATTCTTCACAGAATCTGAGCAACTTTTTCACTGATAACAGGTCAGCACCTCCTGGTGTTAGACCACTAACACAGAAGCATGTTCAGAATAGCAGTGCAATGGAGCTTCAGAGAAGGAAATGATGATGAGACATGCTGGTGATGTAACTATGATAGGAAAGAAAATAATCAATTACATGAGGAGGTCAGTAGGATTTGGGAAAGGTCAAAAAGATAAAACTTCAGTAAATCTGCTATGGTCATCATAGACATGAAGTAAGTTGTAAATGAGATAGTGCCAAACTAATTGAATTATGAGTGACTTACAGTCCAGTGCAACAACAAATAGGCTGTGAGATATTTTATTACTTCTCAAGCAGCTTTAGCAACTGATTTTAAGATTTTTTTTGCTGTAGCTAGCCTGCAGTCAACCTGGGTTTTGTCAATGTAAGGCTTGAGCACTGTAAATACAGTAATGGAGACAAGAAGCTGAAAAATCCTTTTGAATGGGAGAGCTGAATCCATGTTTCAGATTAAAAAAATATGCAAAGGGAGGACGTGTTAAGAAAGAACATCACTTGAAATGGGTATTTTCAAGAAGAAGGGTAGAAAATTCTGAGGACAAGAAGAATGAGAGACAAGAGATGATGATATTCAGAAAATACTCATGGAAGAAAAGGTTATAAGATGTTGGATAAGAGGAAGAACAGAGGAGACAGGACAACTGGAAATTGTACTAATAAGAAAGAACTAGCCCATGCTTCCACCAATATGACATTCAAGAGTTGGAGTACAAGAAGAAGACAGGCTTCCCTCACAGGTGCGAGCTACATGGGCACTATCAGAAAGAATGACACAGGTCTTTTTTTCTATACAAGAAGTCCCAAATCTCATGTTATCCACATGGTAACAAAAATCATAGTGTCTTCATGTTTCACTATTAAGTCATCACAGAATCACAGAATCACCTGTCTGGATGCAGTCCTGTGTGAAGTTCTCTAAGTCATCCTGCATTAGTGGGGGAGTTGGACCTTCCAACTCTGATGATTCTGTGATTCTGAGAAATCATCACTTACGGATTTTCTGGTTGCTGAAAAAAGTGAAGTTCAGGTGCACCACCTGGTTTTCAATGAAATCCAGTTGTTAAGCATAGTTTTCCCCAGGAAGTTTGCCAAAAGCACAGAAATTTCTAGGAATTTTCTCAGTATGCCATAGACAGCAGTACATCCACTTCATATTTTAGTGTAGAGTCCAAGTTCATGGAAGTTCCTGGAAACATATGAGGAACATATTTTGCCCCAGGCCCTTTTGTTTTCCAGCCCATTCTGATCTATTCCTTAACTTTGGTTTACTAAAAAACAGTGCATTAACATATGATACAGCTTCATCGAGATACTATGAAAATTAGTAAAACAGTGGTTTTAATTAGGCAAAACTATTTTAGCTTCAGTCATTGGGCTCAGTCTTCCTATTTTGAATATGTAAATTGCCAATAAAATAAACATTGAATTAAAGCATACCAATCAGTATGTTAATCCTTTCATTTTGTGTTTCAAATTATAATCCATTAATTTCCTAGAACACAGCAACTGAAAAGAATAAATACCTGAACATCTTCTATAAACAGTTTTGCTAAAGAGGATGTAAAAAGAAATACATAGTTAGGTAATAAATAGGTCTAGAAATCAAAAACTCTTGCCCCCATTCCTAGCTATGATATGTTTCCTTTCTAACTAGCGAATTATCTGTGTCTCAGTTTTCATGCTGCTGCTGGTGATCATAAATAATTTGATCACGTTTTTATGAGAGTCATAGCAGTGACGGGGAGCAGACTTGATAAAGAGGAAGCTGCAGCAGTTGCTGAGGAGACAGCAGGTACAGACACTAGTGAAGAGGAATCGATGCAATTTGATACTGGAATGTCATTGTTCATTGCAAAATGTAATCCCAACCAAGTGTTCTGTTTATACATTCTCATGCTGCATAAAAACTGCAGCATGAAATCCTCTGTTGACCTTCACTGACAAGACCCATGCATATAAATACACAGAGCAGATATAGTCCTGCCTAGTCTCCTCATGTCCTGTCTCTGAACCAGGGCACCTTGCCTCTACTGCCCAGCCCCAGGTTTCCCCTCAGCGCAATCTGGTGACAAATGGGACATGCAGCAGGGAGATGAGCTGAAAAGCATCCCGCAGCCCTACAATTCACATAGAGATATTGGAACCAAAAAGAATAATTTATCATTCTCTTATTACTCAGAAACTTGGGAAGCTCTCTTTTTGTCTGGCACACAAGTAAATGTAAAAGCTGAAACGGAAAAAGATAAGCCCAGCTGATGAAAGCTTCTGCTCTCATTTACTAAATTTTTTATTTACTTGAGCAACCTAACATTCTCCACTGAGTGGAATAATTCCTGGCTTATCTAAGTTAAACTAGAGAAGAAATGGGTTTCGTGAGACTAACTAGATGGAAATGTTTTGTGGATGTATGTTTTAAAGAGGTACATACTCAAAACAAACATCTCCAGATGCTCTTCTTGATACCAAGGAAAGTTAAACTTTGTGATCATTTGTTTAATTTGGTTCACTCAAGCAAAAAGAAAATAGAAGATTAATCTTCAATCATATTCTTACTCATCATGGTTTGTAATATGCATCCAAAAAAACAAGCAAAAAGACCAGAAAATGAAGCAAAGCAATACCAAAGATAGAAAAGAGATAAATTCAAAATGTGGTCATAACAGAATTGTATGGTATTTAAGTTTCTTAGGGTTTGTTGTGGGTTTTTTTTGTTTTGTTTTGTAATTTGAGCAGATGTTTTCAGTATGCAACAGATTGGCTCATGGTTTGTTTGAGGAAAACAATCAGTCTTGTAATGCTCTCTTAAGCGACAAGGCAAGTTACACACAAAAAAGGAAAATATTATAGGGAGGGAAGGGAAGGGTAAAGAAGAATGAGTCACACACTTTGGTCTATTTGCATTCCTAGCATATAAAGACAAATGAATAATTATGTATTTTAGTGCTGGAACACTATTGCTGGACTTCATTATCCTTATATTTTGATCTAAATATACTAAGCTATCACTTCATACAGAACTCAGAATTAAAACCCCTTAAAAACAGAACTCTAAATTTCAATACTCCATTTCTGTGGTCTATCTTGACATATTTTCCTCCATTTGTTGCATTAAAACCAAAGGATTTTTCAAATTACATGCTGGACTTTAAAGAAGAAAAATATATCCAAGAGACAAACAACGTGAGTTTCATAGCTATATGTTTTATGTTTAGTTGTGTGTAAATAAGTGCATTTGAGCTGCTAAGTGCATTTGAGCTCTCCTGAAAGAATTTTACATGGTATAAAATGAGTAAGATACATATTATGTCATAGGCTAATCATGAACCGAACAGTCCTTGCTAGTTCTTTCTCAGACTTATTTTACAGGCTGTTAATTTTTTTTAACTGTGTGGTTTATGTACATGCAAATCATCAGCAATCAATGTACAAATCTATAGAGTCATAAATTTCAATATACCTCCAATATGTCAAGGCTTAATGCCAGCAAGGAGATTCTTTACTAGCAGGTGTCTGAAAAACAGATTGGAAAGCAAAATGCCTTCCAGAGAACTTCCGGACTGAAAGACAAAATGCCAGCATGAAAATCAAGTCAATACTTGGTCTTAACATAGTTCCCCATCATCCCTACTCCCACTCTTCCCTCTGATGTGTTAACATCTCTCCAGAAGGGAATACAATTTAAAAATCCAGCATCATGCTGCATGTAGACAACTATCTCCATTTGAGATTAATTTTGAGATGATCTCATATTCAGTGTTGTATCAGTTGCCCTTAGAGTTCCAGTGTTGAAATATCCCGTTCAGACAATCAAGATAAACATAAACAAGCAGGAAAAATCAGGAACATTGTTAAAGAAGTAGATTTCAAACTGAATGTTTTTACACAGTATGAAAAAAATACTAGAATTCTGGCCAATATTCTCAGCTAAGTAAAGTAATACTAGTGGAGGTTTTTAGTCCCAGAAAACTAGTCTCAGCTGACTCATGAGGCAACACATGCTTCCACATTATTGTTCCCCCTTCCTTCTCTCCCCCTTACCTTAGTGAGGTCCTGGGTCTTTCTACGCCACAGAGCAAACAAGCACCAGTGAGCTCCATTTCAGGCTTTAATTTTTAGGGAAGATTTCTGTGGAAGGGTGAACTGATGAGGGAATTAAGGTGCTCCGTGCTATACTGTAAAGTAACCAACAACCTTGGTGCCAGCAGTAGCTGACAGTGGTTATCCCAGCAGGGTATGAGGCAGCCAGGGGAGGGGGTTTACCCATTGATACTTGACTTCATCCTTGTGGGTTACACCTGTGGGGTTGGTGACATTTATACTGACATATATGGAAAGATACAATTATGAGGAGAATTAGCAAAATGTCTTTGTCAGAGGGATTTTTTTTGCCTGTGCTAGAAGCCTAGAAAGGTTGGTGGCTGCAGCAGCAGCAGCAACTGCCATTAGGTAAACTGGAGTGTATATGGCAGTCTTGGAATACCACCAGCCTTTGTTTCCCTTCCTATTCTACCATTTCAGCTCTACCACTCTTCTCCTCCATTCCCAAAACAGGAGCGTCTTGGCCAAAGCGTGGTGATAGAATTTCAATTTTACTTCCAGTGCTGAGAAGCTCTGAGCTGCTCTGCTGGCAGAACAGCTTTCTGTGGGACTGCCTAGTGACTCCAAGCCAGATGATGCTATCTCTTACATTGCATTTGCCAAACTCAAAATGAAAGCTAAAAAAATTCTTTTTGAGGGAATTTACTGCATTAACAACACTGTGCTGAATTAGTTTGGGATGTGACATTTTAAACTGTAGAAGAGTTCTAAACCCTATAAAACTATAGTAATAATGGAAACAATGAAGACTACCATAATACGCCAATTCTCTTTGGAACTAATACTTATACTTAAACAGTCTCAGTGTTCAGCCATACTGATCCTGCTTGGTTATGCCATTCCAGGCAGGGCTTCTATAAAGTATGTGACTTCTTGACGTCTGTTTCACATTTATTTTTGTTTTCTGAGAAGGCTGAGTTAGTGTCTGTTCAGATTAAAATAGCAACCAGAACAGGTTTTACCTACATTTAGACTTACATTTCTGACAGCTTAACCCCCTATAGTTCTGGAGGTTCTTTAAACTGGTTTACTTTAGAGGACTGAGAACAGAGAATCTATTTGGAATCAGTAAATGATAATCTGAAATTGTAACAGATTTGTTCTACCCAGTGAATCTGCCGGTGCAGAGGCTACTGAGAGCAGGAGAATTGTATCTGTGAGCCCCCCATAGGGGAGCTGGACTAGACAGACAGCAGAACTGACCAAAGCTATTCCATTCCATATAGCTACGTAAGCTCCGAGGAAGGTCAGAGATCACAGAAGACAACTTCCTTCCTGCTTCTTCTTCCCTTCTCTTCCATCCATGGCCGGCGTCCGGGGAGGACTCCATCCATCCATCACCATCGACCCCCAGGCTCTGACCTCCTAACCCTCATAACCCACCCCTGTCTGCTCTGCCTTATCTCCTGCCTGCGGGCTGAGACATTTCGGGACTGCTCACAGCTCAGGAGAGTGCTGGGGGAGCTGCTGGGGGTGGGGGGAGACGAGGCTTTTGCACATTCCTGAAGATACTTGTATATAATTGTACATATAATTAAAGCTGTCTAATTTAGTTTTCAATCCAGCAAAGTCTCTCTCCTAATTCTCTCTCTCCTTCCCTACCTGGGTGGGAGGGGGAGGGGATCAAAAGCATTGTTTGTCTCTCGTTTATTTGCCAATCCTGAGTCAAACCATGACAGGTATTTTGTGTCAAGTCTCCATTAATGAAAGATTGTCTAAAGTCTCCTAAGAGCTGTGCAGCAGTAAGTTTGTGAGATGAAGTCAGCAGGGTCAAGAAGCCACTGTGAAGATGGGAGGAATGGAAGAAATCCAATACCTGAACTTCTGGATGCCACCACGTTTCTCTGAAAAGAGTTGCTGTGGTTGAGGCAAAAGGTTTTCTGATTTACAGTGGTCCTCTACAGGGTTCATTCAAAGTCTACACCTTTGTAAATCCTGTTCTAATCCAAGAGCCGCTTCTCTAAAGAAGAGTCAGAGAGAAACAGCGTGGACCCTGTTACAAGGTGAGCACATCTTACGTTGTCACTGGCTCATTATTGGATTTACATGGGGCTGTGGGTGCAAACCAATTACAAACTGCTTCCTTATCTGTTACTAGGACACAAACTCTACTAGACACAGGCCTTAGGTGAGAGTGGAATTAGGAGTTATGGTCCTTACCTGACACACACCTTTCCTGAATCCGCTTGCTTGCTTGAAACAAACTATATAGGCATACTGGAGATTTTAATTAAAAATTCAGAAATAAGCAGAATTGCAAAAAATAGAGATGAATAAGAAGTACACAGTATGTTCCAGGATATGTTTTCCTCTTTCTAGTGTCCAGAGACAAAGAGAGCTTCCAAGAAGTACACCCCATCCTGTCCCACATATCGATGCAGTGCTCCAGAATTAAACTAATGGTTGGTTTCATTTGACATATTGTATCATCCCCAGTTCACCTTTATCTCTAGGCTATATCTTTTACAATCTTTGCCTGACACCTGTTTCTAACTTAATCCTTTATTATCCAGCATTTTTCCCATGTAACCATACGCACTTTGTTTGTTTTTCCAAAATTTTCTTCAAACAGTTTAAATTGCTTTCAGACTTTCAGTCTATACTTTCAAAACTGAGATGTTGGGTTTTTTTCCAGCTGAACTATGAAACACGAAGCACACTTTTTCCTACTTCCCTTCATTTCTCTGCTTCAGGCTAGAAATGGAAGCACAGCACAGGTCCTTCTACAAAGCCCTACCTGAAGATTTAGAGGCTTACAGGCCATCCAGCTCAGCTCCTCACACTATGGTTTAACAGATTAAGTATCCTTTTCTGGATTATTCATGATTAAAGCCACCAACAAAACAAAGAGTTTTTGAATCATTTGTTCGATCTGTGCAACAAAGCCTAGCATTCAGCTGGCTACATTTATTAGGAGATCCTCTGCACACCCCAGCTGGCAACTGTCCTTACATCTACAGTGCTACTGTTCTCCATGGAAGACGGGAGGTTGCTACTGCTGAGCACATGCTATAGAAGAGTTGCCAGAGACAGGGTGCTGAACGTAGAATTTGCTCTCAAGCAACCCTTCTCTTGACTAACTTGATTGCAGTCTTGATGCAGTTTAATGTGGGTAAGAATTGCTCAGTGTTTTGTATACATTTTTCTTGTTGGGCTTAGGGAGACTCCAGAATTTGAAAGGCTGTTGCAGAGCTTTCCACAATGGCTAACATGCTAGAAGTAATTACAGAGTCTCTTAACAAAGAAAAAAATTAACTGAATGTTCTCATATCCTCTGACCATTTCTTCCATGTCATCAGTAACCCCAACTATTCTTCTGTTTTTATTAGAGTAGTTCTTTCCATTTTCTTCCTTACCTGTATCTAACACAGACCACAATCCAGATTTTTCCTAAGGAGCTTCCAGTCTAGCCATTTTTCTATAAAATCTGGCTATAATTTATTTATTCCTCTCCTAAGGCCACATTTCCTCCCTTTTCCCACTACTGCATTGTGCAAAAGATGATGTAACATGTCTATTCTTAACCTCAGCTATGTCTGTGACACAGTTCTTTTTTCATGCTAAAGGACTTAGCTACATATGTTAGTTTTTTCCAGACATAAGTCTATTTCTTTTCCTTCTTCTACCCTTCAGTATTTTCTCAGAAACTAGGAATGTGACCTAAATGCCACTTATTCTTTTCTTGTCCTTACTGAACTGTTGCCACATTAAACTGTTTGCTATTATGGATATTGCAGTAAGCCTCAGGAGCTCACTGCAAGTCCACAGTGATTTGTTTTCTGCAAATTCAGTTCCTTCTCTAACAGGGTTTAACTGCTGAAAAAAAACAAAAAAACCCAAAACAAACAAGCAAACAAAAACAAACCAACCACAAGAGACAAAGGGAAAGGGACAGAACTTGCAGGAGACTGATCCCAGTGGCGGTACAAATGGCTGCATTAGCTCCTTCTCTTTGTTAACTGCAGGTGTGTCTTCACTAGCAGGGGAATTAGTTAGCAAGAAAAGGGAAGACAAGACAAGGCAAGGCAAGGAAGAGATCTTAAAATAAAAAGTGTATGTTGAGGATTTCATTCCAGGGAATGTGATGGTATTATACAGATATTGAATCTCAGAAAGGGTACAACAGTGCCTTTCAAGAGTAAAAGTAGCATCTGAGTTGTAGTTTGCAGCTTCAGATACATATACTGATTCTGCTTCCATTCTGATGTATTAGTAATAATCTTCTCTCAAAAGGAAGATGAACCATAAGGGATAGAAGGTTCAGCTGAATTTTGTGTTAAAAATTCTACATGCTTATAAATTGCAGTCTGTCTTCTAGCAGCAGGCTGAATTTTGTCCAGTACTTGGTGGTAACAGAAGTTGTTTAGGAGATTATAATGGTTGCAAATGGGCTGTGAGGTAGCCATAATAGCCCATTTGCTAGTAAATCTAGCATATTAGTCTCACTCTTACTAAAGTTTCTACACATAGGCTCTGTGCACTGGTCTAGATCTTCACCAAAATTAACAACCCAGATCATCAACCAACTTTCTGAAAGTGTATAGCAAATTACTATTGAAGTGTTCATGACTGAGTAAAGATCAATATTAACTTTTTTCTTTCTTCTCCAAAGTCCTCTCCAACTGGCTGAGCACTCCTGGCATGTGGACACCTCTGAGCACCTAGCTGAGGGGAAAGGCACAGCTCCCCTCCTGGAGCCAAGGAAACCCCTCAGTTCCAGGATACTGACATACTCAAGAGGGGTGCAGAAGGGCATGCTTACTTCAAAGCATATCATCAGTCCCATGGAAATCAATGGTGCCTAATCAGTTTCAAGTTCTTTGCTGGATCAACTGTTAAGCCAGGGATTTGTCAGTTCATATATCTATGCTGCTCTCCATTACCATCGTGTCCCTGGAAATAAGAAATGAATTCTCAGTAAAGACAATCATAGACCATACAAAGTCAAATTTAAAGTACAGACAAGAGAGTGCAAAAGGCAACCCACCGAAGAATGTGACCTGGTATAAATGAAGTTAAGACAAATTTTTAACTCATGCATGAACACAAATATAATTTCATTTTTTCTAAAGCATTTAATCCAAAAGTCACTGCTCTTTTATAGAATTACCATAACTTTTAGAGTGAAATGCTGTTTTAGCTAGTTTATAACTTTGTGTTCGCCAAAAAGCCAACAATACAATCAGCAAAATAGAAGTCCTTTGCAACTTCAAATAAATGGATAAATAAAACCGTCCAAATAAGTAAGTAAAAGCAACAATGACCACTAAATGAGCCATCTGAAGTGATTTCAACTCTAACATTTTTACCAAATGAAAATGTTTAAAGAGCAGACTGGTTTTACAAAAGGACACAACTGCCAATTTTGTAAATGAAGCAAATCAAGTTGGAAAGAATTAGTGTGCATTTAATCTTTCCAAGAGAAAAAATAATCTAATGTACACTTGACATTTCTCCAGCCATGAAATATCTGTGCTGTCATTAGACCAACAGAGTAATTTTTCAACAAAAAATACAGTATATGAGTAAACAAGTTATTTTAAGTGCTTTCACTTCAGTGTTTCATCATCAGCTAACAGGAAAATTCAGGATGATGGTGATTGATAGAGAATAGTGCCATTCACTCAGTGTAACAAAATATGAGCCAGCTGTTGGGAATACTTGGAGAAAAGGTGAGACAAAAGCTGAATCATTCACACTTCTATGAGGTTTACTCTGTAGACAGAAACACATACTCAGGTGTAACATAGCTGTGTGTTTGCCACAGGTGAGTCAATAAAAAGATAAGAAAAACAGAGCATTGGACTAAAGAAGGAAAAAGCGAGAGTATATTTTTTAATTTATGTATGCATCTGAAGGTTCCTTCAGATTAAACCACCTCTTCTGTTAGAACTTCACTGTCTAGACATGGCTTCCTAGAGGACTTTCTTCACAAGTTGTTACAGGGGCTGAGATGAAGCTGACTGCTCTACAGTTACTGATTTTTCTTTCTTTCAGGATAATTCACACCTTTTGGAATGTGAGTGCAATGGTTGCTTTGCCATTGTTCAGTAGCAACAGAGATCAGCCATTCAAGGACCTCAGCTAATTCACCATGGTGCATCCCACCTGGTCAGCTTTCCAGGCAACTAGCAACAACACAAGAGGGCACAGCCTGAAGCTGCTCCAGGGGAGGTTTAGGTTGGATATTAGGAAGTACTTCCTCACGGAGAGGGTGATTAAACATTAGAATAGACTGCCCAGGGAAGTGGTGGAGGCACCGTCCCTGGATGTGTTTGAAGAAAGGCTGGATGTGGCACTTAGTGCCATAGTCTAGATGGTGTGGTGGTGTTGGTCATAGGCTGGACTTGATGATCTTAAAGGTCTTTTCCAGCCTTGGTAATTCTGTGATTCTGTGATTCTGTCTCAGGGACTTAAATATGTTCAGTTTACTCAAGCTGTGATAATGCTATCTTTCTTTACCACAGGTAGAGTCTTTCTCCCCCCAGATTTGCTGCCAGGCACAGAGACCTTGGAATCCCAAGACCAACTATAGTGTCTGTCACTCATTCCTGTAGTTGCATTACCTTTCCATTCCTCAGTGGAGTATAAATATTGTGTCTTCCTTTCCAAAGGTCATCATTCCTAATATTCCTTCTTCCCTTTGTTCACCATATACCTTCTATCTCTCCTAATGTGTCTTTAGTCAGTGGAAATTTTCCTGATCATCCTGTCAAAAAAACTAGTATGTGTTAGATGTGTTACATGAATCTCACCCTTCAGTGTTAGTAACTTAAAAGCCAATCAAAACAGAACAAATATCTCACATAGGGATTTTCTCATATCTCAGTCACCTATTTCAAATGTTATATTCTGTCCCATTTAAATTAATATCACAAGTATTATAATAGCATAATATTTTCATGCTCTAAATAGTAGTTTGCTTATTCATTTTTAAGAATTGTTTTCCTTTATTTGGATAATAAAAAATTGTAGTTTGATATGGAAAACCCAGGTGAAAAAAAAACTTGCTTCGTTACCTGATACAAAAAAAAATATACAATGTTTTATTTTTAAAACAGCAGAAAGCCACCTGTAACTAAGGAGAAAATTATTCCCAAAGAGGTTCTAAATGTCATAGAAATTAAATCGAGCTGAACTCTCTTTCCTAACCTCTTTTACATTCTATACAGATTGCACCGAAGTGTGTGTTATTGCACACACTTGCAATATCTGCCTCAAGAATAAAATTAGACAAATGGCACTGCATGTAGCAATAACACTGGTCTTCCTTTTGTCATTCTCCATACATTTCCTCTTTGTGGCCAACTTACTCTGTGTGAGATGGAGCCAGACCATCGATGCAAATTTGTTTGCATCTGTGATTATGTCAAACTCTCCATTTTGAAAGAGTCAAGATGACATACCAAGATCATGTTGTGAATCTCAAGATATTATTATACAAAATGACATATTTCCAATATATTTTTTTTTAATCTTTTTACTCCCCAAATCAAACCATTTAGTCTAAGTATATAGTCTGTGGTTAGATGCTTGAATATAGATTTAGTTCATGATCTTCATGTGTGCGCATGTAGAGTGAACGCTTGGCTGTAAAGAGCCAAATTTTAACCACAACTTTCTTCACATTTGTCATGCAATGACAAGCCCTTTTCGTGCCCAAAATAAATTACTATTTCATGAGTCAAGGGTGATAAGTATCAGATTTTTATGTCTACATATCCATTGAAAATGGTGAGCTGCAGAGGTCGTTCTGTTTTATCAGGCAGTGTTCTAGAATGAACTAAGAGACTTACAAAATGTTTATACCTAGGGTAGTTATCTTCATTCAGAGTATCTGTTCTTACTGAGACAGGTTAATGAAGCTGAAGAAGGTCGCTTTCTGTTACAATCTTAACCTTTCATGCACAATGCAAACTGCTCCTTAAACAGCTGAGATGCAATAGGAAAATAATCAGTGCTGCCAAGAGTGACTTCAACTCAAGGGGTCTTTTCTGGACACACTGAGAAGCCAAGAGCAGACAGCATGAGGTAACTTGCAATTTGAGCATTATTCCTACTGGCAGAGATGCGGCAATTACTTACCTAAAAAAAATGATGCCAGTTATCTTAATCCAGTTAGATTTAAATCACGAGAACAGACCACAGCACTAACCCATTATCAGCATACCTGAACCTGAAGTGGTCACTTTTACCAAATTTTAAGCATCTGATGATAACTGACAAGACACATGTTTAATGCGGAGTGTTCTAGTCAAAGCCAAGAATTGTTCATGAATATCCTATTGAGTATCTCATAAAACACAATTCCAAGGACATGAAAAAAGTTTTTTCTGGGTAGAAGGCCAGTGTAGTTAAAAGGAGATGTTGGAGGCCTGTTAAAACAGAAGGAATGCTAATATTGAGACGACTGGAGTACAGGTACAAGTCCATCTAGATGGCTCTGGCAAAAAAAAATTAATTACAATATAGAAATGGCCGATAGACATTTATGGACCCACTGTATGTGGAAACAAGCGTGAGGTTGTGTGTATCCCAGATGCTGTTGCTGCTGCAATGGCAAGTTTACCATGTCTAGCAAAGAAAGATGTAAAGGAACATCTGTTGAAATTAAACATTTGCAAATCAACAGGCCCAGATAACTGACACCCAAGAGCCCTAAGAAAACCAGCTGTGAGTTTTCAGAAGAACTCATGCAACATTTAACAAGTCCTGGGAAACCGAAGGAATTCCAAGAGACTGGATAACTGCAAATGTGGTTCCAGTATTTATATGGGATAAAATGAATAATGTTGTGAATTACAAATCAGTTAGCCTAACTTATAGGAAGGCTAAAATAAAGAAATTTAAGTAGTTTCATAGATATATGCAAACAAAGATAAAATCTGGAATTCAAATAAGTCAGCCTTGCTCACAGAGAAAAGTCTTTTCAGAAATAAATGTTTGGTCTTTATTGACAGCATTACAAATCTGGTTTCCAAAAGCAGTGGCACTGTCATGGTGTATTTAGAAGATAGCACGTCCTGATGTTTTACAGCCAGTACTTGACTTATCACTATATGATATTTTCAATATTGCATTATACACTAAATGCAGGACAAAAATTAAATTACTTGAAGGCTGTCTTCTTGACAGAGATCAATACACAATTCTCAAAGCTAGTATGTAAAAGAGAAAAGATTACTAATAAGAGAAGTTCTTGGATCGGTGCTAGCGAGTATTTTTATCTTATCAAATCTTTCTGGCAAACATAAAAATTAAAAAAAAAAATGGCATGACAGTAAGTAATGAGGACAAGCAAGTGACACAAAGCACTCTGGATCATTTTCTGAAATTGTTAGAATGAAACCAGATGTGTTCAATACAACTAAACAAAATTATTACATCTGGGAACATACCATGTGAGCTATGGAGCAGGGTGCATTGTTTTTAGAGTAGAAAACAGCTGTGCAAAGTCAGATGTATGGGACTGTCACAAGGGAAAATGCTCAGCTCATCTACTTTAAACAAATCAGGATGGAATCAGTTTATTGATTTATTAATGACACATAATAAACCAGTCATCAGTAAACTATGTGTTACTATCAGCTATACAGCATAAGCCACCAGACCCTCATGTGAAGATGTGGGTGCTCTGTGCACCTTGCCACTGCCAGCACCCCACTGAGGAACCGCTGTCGGCAGGACACCCCAAGGGGGCTTTCACCTGCCACCTCTGTGCTGTGGGCCCCTGGCTGAGTGAGGGCCACTCTGTGCCCAGCCTAGTCATGGCTGGGGAGGCTGTGGGGCTATTCCTGCCTGTGCCCACCATGGTCACTGCTCCTCCTCTCCCTCCAAAGCCTCTCCCAACACCCCACGATAGACTTTAATACTCTTGTGACACTGCTTCTTGAGTTGATGCTTTCTTTATTTCCAAAGTCTCTGTAATTCTCTGGATAGTCTTTAATTGTCTTGTTTTCATTTTACTCTTTACAATAATCAGCTTGGGGCAAACTCTTTCTCAGTTTGGGGTGTCCATTCACATATCCCATTGCCTTCCATACCAGGCATTGTTATCAGACCATTTTGGCCTGGATTTTGTCAGAGATTTCATGAGTGCCATACAAATGGTCTAGAATTGTAAAAGACCTTTTACCATGTGTGCTTGAGGCAACCCTACAGCAGATGCGGGATTAAACACTGAAAGAGTTGTCCAAGGGTCAGAGTGAGTGCAATGTTTTAAAAACATGTTTTGTTTTCTGCCTGAATCAGGTGTCTATCTAGAACAATCCATTTGTGTCTTTATATCCCAGTAATAGTTATTAATAAATTCTTAGGTTCAATTAGTAGTAATTGTATAAGATGACTTATAAATGAGGAAAATTTTGCTTAAAGATTTTTATCTATCTCTGCAGCATCAGGTACTGATCACAGAGTGCTAACCTTAGAGCTGAAGACTGCAGCATCTTGCCAAAGATGGTTTAGTGTTCAGCTATGCTTGTAGAAGCTTCTCAGGTGCCTGACTGAAGTATGCTGCACAGAATTTATACTGGTCACTGGTTCTTTTTTTTGGAAGGATCTTTTTTTTCCTTAGCATGTTTTCTCCCCCTTCCATTGCCTAATTTACCATTCAGTGATAACTTGGAACCTTGTATCTGACTCACTGGCACTGCTTATATTGGTCTCAATGCTTTTGCCACTATTGATGGAATATTGGTCCTGTTCTGTTTGTTGTTAAAGTCTACTGAAGCTTTGACAAAGAGAGTTGTGCATTTTGGTGAAAGTACCTGGTCTTTAATAAATGGATTTAATTTAAGAATCATTGGAGTTCCTCTTTATATTAATTTTTGTGAAAATATCTGTGAGAGCATTAATAAGTCTTAAAATAAAAATATAACTAAAAAGTTTGATGAAAAACTAGTACCAAATAGAAAATTTAGGAAGCCTGGGATCTAAAGCAGAAAGAGAAACTGCTCTGTTTCAGTTAAATGAACGCAGATGGCCAAAGTGAGCACTACTTAGTAAGAAAAGCTTTGACAGAAAAAATAGTGATAAAATACTGTTTACATTATGATAGTGAGTGGATTTGTTTTTTAAATTCTGTGAGAGCGTATCCTTAACCAACAGCCCATTGAAAATCAGAGGTTTTGGATCAGTCTTAAAAATCATTGGACAAAAATGATACTAATACAATACTAATGAATAATTCTGTAATATTAATCTGCATTTGAGTAACAAGGATTGAACAGGAAAATACCAAGAAGAAAACAGACATCTCATCAGACATATGATTATAGTCATTTGTGACATTCAGCCGGCAACAAAGAACATGATGTGTTAACTAAACAGCAGGACAAAACAAATATTTAAAACTAGAAAGAAAGCAGAAGGAACAATTAAGTTTTTACAAGTCAATAAGCAATGCTGGGCTGACTTTCTATGAAATTCTGAATTTTAGTCTTACAATTTTTAGCTGAGTTTAGATATTTCATACCTTAAAATGTTTATTTAAATTTTCCTTTCAAAAAACCCAACTTGTAAGTACCAATTGTGTGTTAGTTAGCACTACCAATGCTATTACATGTCTAGTCTATGGGAGCCTACTGATTTGCCAACATTTAATCTTAGCAAATAGAGCTTCAGATCCATTGCTGAAATATTTCACGTCAGAAGTATCATATATTGAATTCCTCCTGTTAAATTCTAACAGCATAGATAAGAAACTGATGGAGCATTTCTTCCTATTTGCCTACATTTCACTGTAAATTGCTGAGCATTTTCCTTGTTCTAAATTCATCTTTAAAAGCTTCCTTATTATCTTTTGCTCAACCAGTCATCAGTATGCCATCATGTTCCTTATCAGTTACCTTATAAATTAACTTTTAATTCGTATTCTTCGATATTTACATCGCTCTCTCTCATTCTTCAGGTATTCATTCCTCATATTTCCCTTGCCTCTTTTTAGAAGGATGGCCTCTCACTCAAAGTTAATTTTTGAGAATTTGGGTAGTCTGGTAGGATAAAATGGAAGTGATCTTGGTTTTTTATGCTTCTCTCTATTTTAAGTTTAAGAACCTTGTTGTTTGTGCTATACACTGTGCTATAATCAGCTCCCTGAAAAATGCAGTTTGGTGCTGTTGATGTTTTTTTTTTGATCCTTCCTCTGTGATGCACACAAAAGGGAATCTAAGGTTGCTCCTACCCTGAATTGCCAACACTGACTGTAGTCTATTGGCTGACATGTACATCGGTGAAGCTAAGGAGTATAGGTGGTAGGCTGCCTGCATCCATTCGACCTGCCCAGAGGATCTCACAGCTACTTGATAAACTATTCCAAATGGTTTTTCCCCTCTGTAATGCATTTTGCATCAATTTAGGGGACTATGCAACTGCAATTCAAATTCAACCAAATTCAGCAGCAGCCCTTAGCTCATGTTCTACATGATCTAAACAGACTTTCTGTGTGTGGGTCATGTGGACAGCATGATGAGTCTTGGACCTTGTGTCACCACCCAGGTCACTTGCACCCAATGGAACCAGGTGATCAAGCCATTCTTGACCAATGTACAGAGAAAAAGCATGGTTACCCAAGAAGCAATATTTCACCTTCCCACCCAGGTATTGGTTGCAATTTTTTGTCAGAGAGAGGGAAGTATTCCAGGCAGGATTACATCATTGCCTAGAAATGAGATGACCAGGAGTGGGTCCAAAACATCTGGCTATCCTCAACAGTATCCCAAGGTTCACTAATTGTAGCAAGGCAATAGGCAGGATATGCATTGTCTGATGCACTGCACATATGGATGCTTGAACCACAAGAATACTCAGTCATACTCCAAGTCTCTGTTAATCATCATGGAAGTTTCTTACACCATGACAGGTTATGCTGGCTGAGTACCTAACACCTATTTCTGGAACCAAGGTGACTTCAGTACCACCAGTGCAACTTCATTTTATTATGAAAAACTTCACCTATGTGTACACTTCACTTTTAAGTGCTTAGTTAAAATATTCCTGGCAGATACCTATTTAACCAATCCTTAAAACCCTCTAACAATGTAGACAAGTGTTGCACAACCTTTTTAGGCAATTTATCTTGGTATTTCACTATCCTTAGAAAGTTTTTCCTAATGTCTAGCCTAAGTCTCCTTTGCTGCAGTTTAAGCCAATTATTTCTTACACTATCCACATATATATTCCTTTCCATTGTGCTTTTGAAATAGTTGAACTCTCTTATCATGTCTTACATCAATCTTCCCTTCTCTAGATCAAACAACTACAATATTTACATCTTTCCTCACTCATTATATTTTCTAGCCTCTGACTATTCTCATTGCTCTTCTCTTTCAAACCCATCTATGCCTGTCTTAAAATATAGCCCCCTAATCAGAGACAGTGCTCCAGCTAAGGTAGTGCTAATGTTAAGCTGAGCAGAAGAATTTCCTCATATGACTTACAAGAGACATGACTGTCTCTACAGTCTGGTATTCAGCTTGCCTTCCTTACTACATGCTGGGATGTTGATTCATGTCCAACTATGATCCACTAAAACCCTGGGATCCTTCTCTGCAGAACCACTAGACAGCCAGTTGTTTTGCATCCTGTGCTTATGTATCTGACAGTTCCTGGCTAAATATAGAGCTCTTTGCTTATCCTTACTGAATCACATTCTATTTTTCTCATACCTCCTCTCCAGTTTGTCAAGGTCCTGGCTAAATTCTAACCTTGTTCTCTACTGTGCTCTTCCAGCTCAGTGTTTTCTGCAAACGTAATGAAGTTGTTCTTTCTCCCATTATTCTTGTCATTAATGAAAACGTTGACTTGTGCCAGAAATGTTGTATAGTCCTGAACACAGAACAAAATTTCCTTCTTTATTTCAGAGGATTGAGAGTCACCTTCTTTCACCTTCTGTCTAGGATAAACCACTGGGATAATAGGCTGAATATTGCCTGTACTGACTATGCTATTAGCAGTAAACCATACAAACACTCCTAGGCAGTATTTTATTTTATACTTGCTTAGAGCTTGCACTATATGTCAGCATTGAGGCCTCTGAACTAAAACTTTTTACCTTTCTTAGACCCATTATCAAGATTTGCATACCACACCAGCTGGACATCTTTTCCATTCTTGAGATCTGGATGCCTGTGTGACTGGTTTGGACATGAAGAATAGAGACTCAAATTTGTTTGCGTGTATTTCAAGGAAGTATTTTCACTGCTTCCATTTCTGCTGAGGTAGCTTTTCACCATTTGTGCTACTGCTCTACAAGTTCACAGGGTTCTACATATTGTTGCTCTGCAGATTAAGCTACATTTCAAAAATAGTCAAAGCAGATTATGATGCTGTGCATTTGGTCTGCTTTTCTTATCTGGAGTTAAGTATCATCTAATCAGATATTACAACCCTCCATACCATTAAAAAAACTGCCTTATTTTGTATTTTCTAATTGAAAAATCCAGGGTCAAAAGGAATTCCAGTAGGATCTTTAGGAAATAAAGGGTTTTGATTTTCTAAGAGCAGCTTTCAGAAAGCTCAGGTAAAAACATTTGGCACTGATCATCTCAACAGATATACATTGTCCTTTGTCTATTGCAAAGATTTCCATTAGTTATAATTTTTTTAGTATTTTGAAGCAAAAGTATGTGTAGGTATAAATACACAGACAAAGACTATTGTCTGTTGTTTAAATAATACTCACCAAGTTTCTTCATACTGTGGGTCTTGCGTGTTTCTCTCTGGCTTCTAAATCAATACATGTTTTCATCCCTCGAATTAGTTGAAAATTCATAACATTATTTTTCCTCTACACACTGCACAACATCATTACATCCTCCCAGTCATTCTGGTTCCTCAGCACGTCTTCTCCCAGCCTGTCAATGAGTCAGAATTTGATCTAAATAATAAGAACCTTTTTTCCTGGTACTACTATATGTTTGTTATTTCTCATTTGCTATTCCAAACCAGTTTAGCTGACAGTAGCAGAGAAAAATTCTCTGTTATGAGATACTGTCATTGACATGAGGATTTATATAGCTCTGAAAAAAACATACAGCTGCAAAAAGTATATATCAAACCACTAGAGGATAATCCCAAAGCATAATTAGCAGCTCAGACTACCTCAAGAACCTGCTTCATGATGAAACAGGATGTTAAAATTTTCAACTGCAAGTTTATGGCCCAGAAGACGAAATGTCCAAGATTTTCATCCCAAAGAAAAAAGGGCTTTACCATGATCTGATAAGCAAATAGCATAGATTACTTGCTATGCAGAACCTGGCTGTGGGACAAATAATGAGAAGATGGAAGAGACTCAGCAGCACATGAAAATGTAACCAGAGCTTTTTACAGCAGATGGGTTTGGTGCTGAAAGATTCAGGAAAGAAAGGAAGTTTTAAAAACAGCTAATGACTCCTTCCACTCTTCACAACCTAACATGACAAGGAACCCATGTGATGAAACACACAGGAGTGCAAAGAAACCTGGAGCTGGCTACAGATTTATTTTATTTGCCTCAAGCAGCATAAGCAGTAGAGAGGAAATGTCAGACAAGTGAGGATTGTTTCAGAAGAAAGGCTAAAAGTGAGATGGCTGCCAAGTCATTTCCACAAGAGAGAGCAAAAGTGGAATTGCTGGAGGAGATTCATACAGGTGGGATAATCCCATAGGTGATAGCTATCATTGAAAAAGGAAAATTATTTTCTTGATTCAACTTTGCAAACTTAGATGGAGAATTCTGAAAGTCAAAGAGCCTGCTGCAGGATTACAGGAAAAAAATATTTTAAAAATAGCATATTCTGAAATGATGCCTCTGTGACATTTAATGCAAATTCACTCATCCCCACCACAAAGTCCAAGACAGCCATTACAGGCATACCTGCCAGATATCAGAAAAGAGGGACTGCTTACTGTAAACCATTTGGAGAATTCTGAGCTCTATTCAGACTAGCTCCTGCACCTACAATGGAGTGAAGCACACAGTTGGAATCTAAACTCAGGAGAGTATCAGCTGCCAGCTGGGGCTGCCAGACCTTACATTTCAGACTGAAAAATTCTCCTGTGGCTGAAACACAGGAACCAGGAGTTCTCCATTTTAAGCCCCTGCAGAGAAGGACATTAAAAATCCTTTACATTTTCCTTAATTTCTAAGAAAATGCTCAGTTCACCAGACTATACTGAAGCATAGCCTGTGAAGAAGTTGGACCTAGAGGAGTCTTCCTATCTCCAATGCAGAAACTGTGTCACTCTGCAGAAATCAGAGCAGAGTGTATGCAAGAAGCAGAGACACAAAATCGAAACAGAAGAGTATTTAGATTTGGGAGTATTATCTGGGAATTCCTGAGTTCTTATGGCATGAGTTTTGCATCAAAGAGTCAATAAATAAAAGTCACAAAGGACACAGACTAAGAAGGAAACCATCTATGACTTTGCAAAGTTGTACAGTGCTCAAGGCACATACTAAATTCTTCTGCCTTCATATTCAGCAGAAGCATTATTTAACACAAATATTGGCACAGCCTCTCCTCTTTCGTACACCCTGTGACTTGTCAAGCTTAAAAGGGGAACTCTAGTTTGGTTTATTTACTTACCAATACTGGCTCCCTTCTAAGACACTGCTGAAACTAACAGATTTTCTTCCCCAGACGAACTATGTATAGCTGCTAGAAGAAACCATTTGTGCCAAATGGGACAGCATTTTGAAATAGTAGGAAGTCAACAGAAAGACAGTTAGGCTATTTTGATTATATGGAAGGGTTCTGGATAGATAAAATATGGGCTACCTATAGGCATTTATGTGAAATGAATGTTTTATTTCTGCTCTTTGTTTATAATACTATGACTGATTTCAATTAATGCTGGCAACATGAAGACGATTTATTCAGACTTATGTGGAGTTTCATGTTGCATGCCAAATTCTCTGCTTTTTTGTTTGGTTTTTTTTCTTTATTTCCCTGTAAATACATTCCTTAAAACTTACCGTTAGAGACACACAGCAGCAAAAATACCCTGATTTTTCTAAGACTATTGGAACCCAAACACCAATACCGAAACCTCGAAGCAAGGTATTTTTCTTCCCGTTTTTTTTAACTTTTTTTTTAAACTTTTTTAAAAAGTTTTTTTTAACTTTTGGTAGTATATTTCTTGCCTGAAACACACTATGACTAACAATATTCCTCTTTCTAAGACATGTTAATTTCAGTAAGAGACTGATAAGTAACAAATTCAGCAAGCTTGAGTTTGTATAGCCCCTAAGTTGGATTTGGCATTTCAAAAATATTTTACCTATTCCAGGTGAAATTCACTATGTGAGTAGTAGCTTAAAACAAAAATTAAAAAATCTGAAGCCAACATTAAAAAACCTCACAGAAAATCAGCATTGTATATTATAGTAATGTATTTCCACCCATTACTTTTACATGAGTTCAAGGTTAATTAAGGTCACTATGAAATTTCACTGTCAAAGTTGAATTTTCTTTCATATTCATAATGGAACCCATAACTAACTGAGCTTAGGTTTCTCAACATCACTAAGGAGAAAATTAACAGAAAACAATCCTAATCTAACTGCTGAGGAAATCCACTATGATTTCTGTCCTGCCTAATTTTTCCTCAGGTGACACATCTCCTTGAGATTTCTCTTGAAGACCCTCCTTGTCTGACTCTGTCCCAGTGACCATATTCTTCTTTGTAGAACTGTATTCTGTGTATTAATGAAGTCCAGATAGATTAGATTAATAGCTTGGGGAGAAGAGTGCCTTGAATGTTTGCTGTCTTGTCAAAGAAACTGTTGGATTAGTTTCACACAAATCCATGAGGCTTTAAAACCTACTCTCCTCTGGTCTTCATCCTTTCTTTCAGAATACCTTCTAAATACCAAAATACATTTTCTCCTTCTTAAATATAGATATTTTAATTAATTTATTTCCTAACCATGTGCTGATTATCCCATTATGCATATATTTCTTATATTAGGCATATTTATTATAGTTGACAAGATCTTGAGAAGCTGGTGACAGCAATCATACTTCTCATGGGCAAATTCCTTCTGTAAAGACAAAGATCATAGGGAATGATTGTACCACATCTAAAGGTAGTTTCATTTAAGTCCTGCAGAAAGTAATACGAATTATTATACTTGAGGAAGATTTCATTAAGTTTGGAACAATAAATCTGACATCATGTGAGATTTAGAAAAACTCTCAACCAAATCTCATAAGACATGTAATAAAACCACAAGAGTTGGCAACAAACTTCATCCATCTCATAAACTCAAAATAAATACGAACAGATGTAGACAGTGTAGTTAAATTGATTGGGAAGTTTATTTCCCAACAAATCATTTTGAGAATCAGAATTAGACACAGACCCCTTGAAATTTGGTTGATTTTTGAAAAGGCTTAAAAATACTTTAAAAATTTTTCCCCTCTGAGGTCTTTCTAATTATACTTTCATGTTCTGAAATACTTTTCATTCCCTTGTGACTATAAGAAATATTCACTTTATCAGTGATAAAGGAGAATATCTCTTCTAAACAGTAAACAGTGAAGCTGAGTATAAACAGAGTCCTGTCTAATACACCAGTGGAAATTTCCCTAAAAATAAGGGAAATAAAGTTGTTTAACTAGTTTCAGTTACAGCAATTTTAAACGTAACTCAGAACAATAGGCGGCTAAAAGTCCAGAACTTTTTAAGAAAGGTAAGTTAAAGGTATTATAGAGAATTAAAATGAAAGAGAACCAAAGGAAATAATGAACATGCTGTTGAAGCCACTGGAGCCATTTTCTGAAGCCTACAGTGTTACTGCAATTATCTTCAATGGGATCTGGAGGCCTTACATTTTTAGTAACAGACAACAACCCAAAGACATTGCTACACAAATAGAAAAAACATCATCTCAAATTTCATGAAGATATTAATAAGAAATTATGTAGTTGGCTGTCAGCTTCCCACTGAGCTAAAAGGCTTATCTTGGGCCAATAAATGAAATAAAAGAAGGGTGAAAAAATTGTAGAGATTTTATTTCCTCCTATGTTTCTATGATAGAACCAACCAGCATGAGTTCTGTCCTCAGGCTGAAATTTCTCAGACAAATTACTAACATAGAAAGAAGCTGCCTGTCCACTGGGACACTTTTGATGCCTAAATCAAATATTCATGGCAACTACATGAAATCACTCCTAGAACTGGTAGAGGTTCTGAGCCTCAATCAGAGTTATTCAAAACTAAAGAAATTTATGAAAGGTTGTCTATTCAGGGAAGCTGGGAGACGAGCTAGAGAGCATTTTAGTGCTCCAAGAATAATCTTGTTACCTAAATTCAAAGTACTGGTCAATTGAAAGTCCACCTTTTGAGTGATCCTTTAATCAACTTTTAGTCCATCTAGTGCACTCATGTACCTCAGATAACCTTCACACCTACAGTTTCTAGCCTTATCTAGTTGAGTTATCATGTAATATCATATTTTGCAGTGATTTAAACTCCTGCAACATGAAGTTGCAACCCAGAAAGTCATTACCACAACTGTGTGTCTTGTGCTACCATATAGCGAGAGTGTGTTTACAGCATATTTCTCTGAGATCAGCTGGAGGATCCACTATAAGTTTCCACCTTGCAGGTGGCATGGAGAGCTGATCTTTTGACTTACTATTGTGTATGTGATCTGTTTTGCCTGAACTCCCAAATAACAGCTTGTGCTGGAAAAACACTTTCTGTACCTCTTGTTGATGCTGCAACCATGGACAGTCAAAATCGCAGTGGCAATGAGTGCTTGACTTAACATTGTAATGACTCAGGAACTTTGCTGGAAAGGCAGAGAGGTGCGGTTCCAGTCATTGTTCTCTTCACTTTTTCTGGTTTTTATTCAGTGATGATCTGAAGTAAAACACACAAACAGTTCTGGGCCATATGCCCAGAAACCAAGATTTCCAAAAGCATAGTGAAGTCTCTAACCACTACGTTACAAAGCCAGTCTGTTCTCTTTGTGCATTCCTGTCTGTACCATAGCCCAGCATCACCCAGTGGGAGGACTTCTTGTTAGACAAAATGTTGGGTGGTTGGCACATTTTCTGGCCTGGAAGGCAGGTCTACCCACTTCCTGGGCAAGTACACTAATTGTCCAGTGTCTAAAGGCTCTTAATTAGATACTGGGATCTTGTCACCTAAATCCTTCAAGTGGTTTCAGGCTCTGAATTGGTTTTGCTAAGATGTCAAAGTTCATATAAAAAGTGAATTTCAGGTACACCCCTTCTGGGATTTGAGGGGGTGGCTGACCTGACATACTAAAATACAACAAAAATTAAGGGGATAATTTTCTTATGTGTAGGAATTAGGACCCTCATGACAGGCAATAGAAGAAAAATTACCACACCTAGGGACACTTCTTTTTTCAGGAATTTTTGTATATCACTAATCATCAGACTTCACATCTTAACAATGACACCTTGCAAAACCTCATGTGCCACTTTCACAAGCTTTCCCTCACAAAAAGGTTTTTTTCTGGAGGTACAAAAATAAAACCATACTTGAGAAAGCAGCATAACCATTGGAGAAATGAAAATCAATATTTATGCTCTTGTAATCAGTGCCATTTTTAGTTTGTGTGGCAGTCAGGTACAATGGTAATACCTTTGAATATAAAAGGTGTTACACAGCTAGCTTTTACTTTTTTTTTTCTTTTCTTCAAATGCAAATTCCTTTGTCATAGTGCATAAAGGAACTTCACAGGTTCATCTCTCCTCTGAACTATCTTATCATTCATTACTGTACATATGTTATGGCAAAAACTGATTAAATGGTTATGTTTATTGGTATCGTGGGCCAGACCCTTAACCAGACTTCTCATCCCTCTCTTCCACACTCCATTTTGCACTCATACATAATGACTCTCTGACCCTAGGAGAATCCATTTGTGCTTGTGGTTATGTGATTGCCACACCTAAGTGAAAGAAACATATAAAAAAATTCCTGGATCCATACCAGCAATTCTCTTTTGAGAATGCCTGGAAATGGTAATTAAGAGTAGGCCAGAAAAGAATCTTTCATCATAACAAGTCTGAATTTCACTGTTTCAAATAAAAATCCTGCTGGAGACCACAATGATGTCCTTCCAGTAACACCAAGAGAAGGAACAATTAAATGCCCTTTGTTGAGCAAAAAAAAGGATACAGTGAAAGCCATGGCCCAAATCAAACTGAAGGGGCCAGGAATTAATCAGTGACGCTATTTGTATTCATTTGCCAGAAGGAGCAGAGAAGGCAGTAAACAGGAAGAAACTGAAGAGGCTTCAAAACAATCAGTGAGAAACTTGAAACAAAATAAGACAGGGCAGGAAAAGGAGTTTCTCAGGTAGAACACTGGATAGAAAGGTATTTCAGAAAGCAAAGCAAAAGAATTCCCCTAGGTTTCTTATTCTTACTGGGTTTTGAAAAACACATTTTTGTGTACCGGATTAGATAAATTATTGCATGAAAGAAACAAATCATTCTAACTTTAATTCATAATAAAAACAATAAACAAAACCCCAAATATAGGCCAGTTCCTTGGGCCAGGTAAATGACACTGTAATGTAATTCTTCTGGGGTTTCCATTTTATTTCCTCTCTCGATTCCTCAACTCAATGTGGTTGTCTAATCTCAAATAAAGTTTTTTGACAAGAGTGTGACTCATGCATATGTCCTTCTGTCATTGTTCTGCAGCTGAAGAAAGTGGAGCCACAACTCTCTTCCCATGTCATCTGCTTCAGCTCCCAAGGAGAAGGCAAGGAACCGAGCTTTGAAGTATGTAGCTGCATCAGCCTGAAGTGAAAGAGGACAGGAACAAAGGAGACAGCTACAGAAAGTGTTTCTCTGTGTATCTCTTATTAAGAGAGCAAATGAGCGAACAGAAACTTTTCCACCTAATGTTTTCACTTCAAGAAACTGAAATGAAGAGAAGTCCTTCTTTCTGTTCTTAAACATTATGAACCATTAAAGCCCTCCTGCTCCCATGAAATTCATTAAGATCCCATAGAACTGAGTTGTTGAAGATAAAGCTATCAGTGCCCAACAAGACCCATAGCCTTTGCTTAGCCTGGGCATTCAGTCTTCAGCAGCTTAATGGAGTTCATATTTCACTACTTTGTGTGAGAGATGTCCTCCTTGTATGAGGCTGTTGAAAATCTTATTAAAGACTATCCTATTTTTCCCGCCCTCTTCCTTAGTTGCTATACAAATGAACTAGTCAAAGGATCATTTACTTGGGTGTCACTTGCTAGCAATAGAGTTATAACAGCTGTTTCTCGCAAACTTGTTGTATTGTAAGATCATCTCAGTGCTCAGAATCAGTTTTGCCAACCCCCTTTTGGACAATGAAGTTTAGAAAAACAATCAGTTTCTTTCTTCTTGTCCTTTTCTTGTCATATTCCTAAAGCCCTATATTTGCCCTCCTCATTTCTCAGGATCTACTCCATCATTCTCTAATTCTTAACAGATTGCCTTGGAAAATTCTTTAAATGTTGTTGGATCATTATAAAATTGCTGGTCCAAAATGCACGTTGACTAAATTAAAACACAGCAAATATATTTTAAATGTTGCAGACGAGGATTTGGAAGAGAGGATGAGAGAGACTGTGACAAGAACAGAACCCTCTGGGAGTAATCACCTCCACCAGTCATCATCACCATTAGCAGACTTACTACTTCGTTGTCTTGTGTGTTTTCTGTGATTAAACAGAATAATAACTTATTGCAAAAGCATAATGCACTGCCCTTGTGTATACTACTCTCTTATAAAGCAAAATAAATTTAAAAATTGAAGCCAATTATGGAAAAGGTGTCAGTTTCTTGTAGAATTCACCTCCAGTGTTGGTTTTGTTTAAAAAGTTGTGACCCTTCACATGATTTTTATTAATTATTTTTGTCACAGTTATTAAATTGAGGCTGTTAAGTAGTGAGCCTATATGAGTAGGAATACTGTGGTGCAGTACAATAATGGAAGATTGGGAGGTCTGGGTGACAAAATAATAATTTCAGCTGGTATTAAGTTGGTAGTAATATGCCCCTGATTGATATGATGATCACATTTACTACTCCACTGGCAATTAGACATTTTTGATCAAAGACAAGTTCATACAAGAAAAATAGGATTGTTTGCATCACAGCTGAAATGATAGAAAATTCATTTTATCAAGCTGCTTTTTAATTTTCATCCAACAACAAATTAAAATACAATATTTTAAAAATTATATGTTTTAATAATTATATGTTCCCGCAGATCATTCATCTTGGTATGCTGTGAAAATTATCCTTTGATGGTAAGTTAATAAAACTTCCTGCTCAGCAAGCATTCAGGCCACATTCTTTTTCTGCTTGTTCTTACTTGTGGTCAGGTGGAAGCACATCAGGGTTAAATTTGAAGATTTGGGTGCTAATTAGTTTCAACCAAACTATCAAGAATCTTTTTTCTTTCTCTATACAAAAGAAACCTTTCTCCATTCAAACTAAAGTACATGTGATCAAGTCTCATTGCACACAAATTCTTTTTATACCATAAACTTCCCCTAAGTTTTGGACGAGTCAGAGATTTTGTTGCTGAACTGAGTTTGCTGTTGAAGTCAGTTTATTCCATTATTTCATTAGATAAAGGTCATTAGTAACTTCACATAACTTTTATATTATTTTTTAATCTCTACATATCTGGTAAAATTCTAAATTATGGTGCCAGGCAAAAATGGAAAGGATCTTTCCTGGGGTACCACTGCTTTTCGTCAGACACCTTCAAATGTAACTGACTGATTACCTCTAAGACAAACGTAAGAAATCAGTCTCCACATCTTGAAAGTAAAAATCCAATTTAATATATTATTTCCTTATTGTCTGCCTTTAATTTCTCTCAAACCAAAGGCAAAGATGTACATAGCTGAACAGTTGAATATTTCTTGCTGGAGCCCTCCTCCTCAATAACAAACTACTCAAGTGGGATTCAGCCATGCAGATCTGCACCTGATGCCACCAGAAATGTCCCATCTAGCAACCAGATCCAGTCCAGTAGGCACAAGCCTCCTCTCTACCCCTGAGTGTTGTAGATGTGAGCTCCATCTCCCTTACAGCAGGACTGGTAGTTACAACATGTTATAACATGGCATCTAGTCCGTCTAACCTGAGAACTTAATTTATTTCTTAATCTAGGCTTGAAATACCTGTATTTCCTATTCAGACAATAGATGTAGACATATAGAGCTCTTGAAAGGGAATATTACTGCTGTATATCTGCATAAGCACCTAAGTTACAGGGGCTGCAATTTACCATAAGGTTATCAAATAAGACTGTTTTCTCACTTCAGGGCACTGCAAAGCAGACTGAGGCAATATGTCAAAAAAATGTTAGAAATTCAAAACATTTATGTGAAAAGCAGAAGCTGTTGGCTTTGTCTCACTTGGGGAAATACGCCCTCCAGTAGGGACCTCAAACTGTTCAAGATGTCTTAAAAGACAGAATGCATCAAAAGGCAAGCTTCTGCTATAGGCATTTGAGGAATGGTTACCAAAAAACCCCCATATTTTCACAAAGTGTGAAGCAGAAAAGCATTATCCAATATTAATTTCATTCCCATTCTGGCCACATAAGGATCAAATGAAGTATTTAAATAACACAAAAGAGTCAATTGTCTTTATGTGCATATATAATGCAGTGTTTTATTTTCATTTTATTGCTACATCTGACCTTTAGTTTCCCCTCTTGCACAGGAGCTTCTTACCATTTATTCAGCAATTCAGCTATGGTGCTGAGTTATATGATATGATAGCACATCAGAAAATTCCTACAGCCTAATTTTATAGCTCTGTAGCAATGGTGTTTTATCTTGATTTTTCTATTCCTACCAAGTGAGAGAGTAGGTACCCAAGATAAAATAGCCTCATCTAATTAATGTGTATTACTTCCACCAGCAAGTACTCAAGAATTGGACCTTAATTGAAGAAAAAGTCACAGAATTTTTTAAACAACCTTAGAAAAAAATTCCATGTGACAAAATTGAATGTACTAGAACCTAAACTACATGGCTCTGAAGCCAGACATCCAGATTTAACAAAGTACTTGTTTCTCTCTGCTGGCAAAAATTGTGATGCCTCTTTAGTGCCAACATTTTTTGAAGTGTATGCTTTTATTTTTTTAAGTGGGAAACCATAATCCTTCTTACCCCTGTCCCTGAGCTATCCCATATCCAATAAATAATCCATTCTTGCTAAAAATTTGCTTTAAATGTTTTTAAAAAGCTACAAATCATTTTATAGTGAAAAAAATAAGCTTATATGCCAACGTAGTCTCCTCATTAAAATTTCTAAGATGTCTGCTGCTGATTAGATGGTCATGGATTCTTGGAAATATAATTAATTTCTGCCAGAAAAAAAAAAAAAAGGTGATCAGAAAGTCTTGCATTTGTCCCATACTTTATCAAAAGCTTGGTATTTATTTAAAGCTTAGAGCACATAATTTAGAAAACAGGTTCTTTCAGAGATGCTTATCCATTTCACAGAGCCTATTTGACACTGTAACACATTGTCTCTCAAATGTTTATCTGACAAGACCCACATGTGCCATCATTATCATTTAACCAAGGGGTAGTTGAAGCAAAGGGGCTTCCAGTGTGGTTTACCCAAGGTGGCACAAACAGCCCCTGGGCACAGCACAGGTCTAAGTCTTGGTCTGACAGTGATATCCCACAGATATTGCTGTCCTGTCCTCTGCCTGAACAAATGACAACCACATCATAATTTTAGACTGGTAGAAATTTACATACACAGACATGTATTCAGACTTAGTTTGTGAGGATGTGCTGTATTGCTTGTACTCATTCTCAGTGATTGGAGATGTCTCTTCACTACCTCCAAGGAGCAAATTCTGTACCTCTTTCGCTGTTCCCAGCTCCAGGTTTTGAAGACGTTTGCTGAGCTTCTGCATTCTAATAGATTTTGAAGGATAAAATGCTTCCATAAAGAATAAATAATTTACAAAAAAAAGGACAGAGAAAAATACAACTCAGAAATATTGAGCTTACGCAGACCTGGTTTGTTCGCAAAAAAGCCAGTATTTCCAGTGGTTGAGATTCCATTCCAGAAAATCTTGCAATCACATCCTTAATTTCTTAAATCCTTGAAAGAATGATAGAAAAAAGTAGGTTATTAAATATTAAAGCATTTCTGCTAAAACATGTCTAGACAGATGTTAAAAGTTACAGAGCTGACAGAGAAAATGTATATGAGACAGTAGTTCTGCCGCCACTTTAACAGTTTTGTGGACTCAACAAAAAATGAACTATATTGTATATGAATTTATTATGGTTTTTGTCTTATAGATGTGCTCATTTATTTCTTTTTGTTAATTACTACATATAGATTTCATTAGCATTTGGAAAAATAACCCTTAGGTGTTCAAAACTCACTTCTGGCAAAATACTTGGTGCCAATGGCCCATCAGAAAAATGTTGTGCTATCGTGTGTTCTTTCCACAAAAGGTGCTGTATTTTCGGGGTTGCAATTATCCTTAGATAACTCTTCAGTTATCTTCATTTCTAAGGATGGACTGTTGACAATGCTTTGCACTGCAGTGCTTCATTTTTGTGGTGGTTGTAATTTGTACAGCAGTTTGACATCTTTTCAGATCAGTGTGGTCAGAGAAGCAGCACTGAGCAATACGCATCCAGAAAAGTCTAAAAAATATATTAAACCCCCCCTAATTTTAGACAAAAAAAAAATTAATGTGAAATAAAAACAACAAAACAAAGCAAAAAACAAACAAACAAACAAAACAAACAAAAAACCCAAGCCGAAGTCACAGAACTAACTGAAGTGGCTGTCTTGTTTGGTGATAGGTGTTCTATATCTGCTGGAACCACAGAAATCTCAGTGACTATATCAAAGACCATATCAGACTCTGCTATGGGTACTCCAAAACTGCTGTCAGGATCAAATTAATCCATCTCCTTCATTCCAGCTGAGCTGCAGAGAGCTGTCTAGACCCTACATGTCCAGGTATGTGAAGCCAGGCAGGCTGTATGAGGTGTGCACTCGATGCCTGCAAGGCAGCCATGAGTCAGAAGACAGAGATTTATCATCATGAGACATCCCAAGATGTCTTTCTCTGGCACAGACAATGCCAAAGGTTGTAAGAGTCCTTCCATATCTAGATGCTGTCTACACATCTCCTGGGCTTTTTAAAATGTATTTTGTCATTACCCTCACCTGGGCAATTCTAAGATCTTCTAAGTGAAGACAGACAAGTGTGGAGGTGTCAAACGAATGAACTCTACACACTAGTCCCTCTCTGATTCCCAGTGGAGTGCAAGTGTCTATTTTGACACTGGACCAATGAACACTATTCTGTGTGTGTTTCTTCCAGCCAATGTTGCACTGCATTTTGATTATTTCCTATTGACCACTCTTCCTTCGTTGCTTAAGAAAATATTATGAAACAGTGTGAAAACTGTTAATAAAGCCAGGTAATAGCAACACTTACTGTTCATCTCCTATCCACAAGTGCTATTATCCTTTCTGAGAAGGAAACTAAATGGATTTAAAATAATTTGGCTCTGATAACTCCATTGTGGCTCTAGCATTGATTCAAAGCTAAAAAAAGTGAGACATCACGCCTTGTGTTTCCAGTTCAAAGTGGTTACGATTGGTGAGGGGTCCAATACTAGATATATCAACTTATAGGTTGCCATGGTTTAATGCCTGGCTGGCAATTAAACAGATGCCAGATGCTCTCTGTTAACCCCTCATCCTTCCCTTATAGTGAAAGGAGAGAGAATGGAGAGAAGCTTATGGTTTGGAAACTAAACTACACAGCTTTAATGAAACAGTAGTGATGAAAAAGAAAATACTAGAATATGTACAAATATATACAAATACATACAAAACCACTAACATGCTCCCCCCCCCCCCAACAAAAGAATGCACACATCACCACCAGGGCTGCAGGGCAGGCCTTAGAGAAATCCCATACTCAACTCATGGAGTCACATCACAGGGTCCAAGTCCCCTCTGTGACTACTCAGTCACCTTGACCTTCGTATGTGAGGCACTGTACAGCTGCAGAAACCATGCCTAGGGCCTCTGAATTGCTCAGTATAACCTGGTGCCACATATTCATCACCTTCTTATATTCTAAGTGTTTGTATTCAGAAATAAAAGTAACAATGACTGATCTATATTTCTTTGGGGTTTTTTTCCCCACATTTCTCTTCTGGAAGAAAAGCATCACAAGATACTTTCTGCAGCTTTCTATAACTTCAACATCTTTTCACAATTTTTCAGAGGAAATCATTAATGCCTCCACAGTCATGGATCTCACCTGGTGCAAGAATGTCAATATGGAAACTCCTAAGGCGGTAAGAAACAGACAGCATAGTTTTATCATAAGCAATGTGATTATACATAATGCCTTAGGGCAAGCACACCATCTGCTTTTCTGTGCCCTTCCAGCTTTCATAGCTCTGATGGAAGAGGCTGCCAAGAAAAATCTTGGCAGACCCCACCGGTACCTGGTAGGGTGCCAGTCAACAATGTTTGTCAGCTCAATCAAATTTATTTATTTGACATGTTAACTGGCTGATAGGGTAGGATGACTGCCTCATAGGGTAGAGAGGAAGCAGTATATATTATATGATTGTAATTATGATTATTATATGATATTATATGTCTGACTATAATAAGCTTGTGATAGTGCCTCACGTGACATCCTCATAAAGAAACAATGGAAATACACTCAAAAGGGGTTGTTCACAAACTAGAGTCACAACCCCACTTAGGGTCATGACTGTCATTCGATTACAAGCTCAATCACAATTCAGTTGCTTGAGCAAGTATTTGGGTTGCACAGTTATCAGTCTGTAAGTAGTCTCTCACAACCAGAATAAGTTTGCACATCGCTGGTAAAAAAAGACACTATAGATTAGGTAAATAAGAAGTTGAAAAGTTGAATTGAAATAGTCGCTATCAAGGGCTCACAATTAAACCACACCACTTGGCAAACATGGTTCAAAAAAGTTATACCTAATTAAGTCGAATCTTATTATACAAAATATCATAATTTATTAGATAAATGTGATTAAAATTTTGTGTGAGATATTATTTATTATATCTTATTTATTCTATGTAGTTATAAATAATAGTCAATATTTACATGAGTGGCTTGAATCACAATAATTCATTTAAGAACAAGACAGTTGCAAAGTAGATAAGAATCATTAACATGTGTCACAGATAAGACAGATGAGGTAATGATACTTCTCTAGGCTTTTAATCTTTGTATTCAAAATTGTCATTCAATTATTTATTGCATGCATTGTTGCAGTCTTCCAATAAGCTGCCAACACTGCACTAGTTTGAAGCAGGAGCCCCTTAGTCAAATGTATTTAGACTTAAAAATCTGAATAAAATTATGGTAAGATAAGGAAAGGAAATATGGGAGGTGGGGGGAAAGTAGAGAAGGAACTGAAGGGGCACAGAATTAAAATTAATTGCCTCAACATTTTCTCTCACTGTTTTCTCTTGAGAGGAGAAAACAGCATGCTGACAAATAGCCACCATGTAGAATGTCTCTAGATGGTAGTGTGTGTATTTATTCCTCATTCATATATATTTCACTTAATGACCTTAAGGCCTTTGACTTTCTAAATGCAAGAAATAAGTACACAACCGAGAAGACAAGTAGAGATTACCTTTAATTATTAAAACATCAAATTTGTCTTCCTAGACATTATCAGACTTTTCTGTGGTATTCATAATTCAACGATGGCATAGTTCACCTGACGGATATTTACAAGTCTTATTTCCTCGGTCCCTTCTTTCAGTAGGCTTTGGATATCTGCCACAATTGCTCTTCCATGGGAGCATGATCTGGCACTGCTTTCATCTTCATATCAATTCCCTTGAAGCACAGGTGCTTTCCCAGGTCCCATTCATGCCGTCACTGCTTGTGAGCCATCAGCAAACAATGAGGCAATTCAGAAAGAGAGCAGGATGGGAACACCTGTAACGGTGTTAAACATTGCCACTTATTTAGCAAGCAAGTCACAACAACGTATTGATGATGATACAGCTTGGGTTTTTTTTCAGTGATGAACCAGGGCCTACATTAATGGTATTCTTGCAGTTCTCATCTCAATAACATCATAAGGCAAACAGGACACTGAGCAAACAAAAGACAGTGGTGGAAACAAGGCCTCAGTTTCGACACCTCTGTGCAATAAATGCTCTATTTGTCTGTTCTGTGATGCCCTCTTAATGTTTCCAGAAAAACTGTTGCTCAAAAATACACCTTGAAAAGTTAAATCTAGAGACTAGTTAGGAAAGGATTGTGTTTATCCAGTACTTACCAGATAAATCAATGTACTGGAAAAGATAAAGATTAGATAATCTACTAGGTCTTTATACCCTCTGTTTTCAATTGTATATTTTTCCACTATATTATTTAACACTCTGTTCCTACGACAGGACACGACCATAAATTATACCAAATGTCTTGTAGAAATACTGATATTTTCTGAAAATAAAACACCCTCCACACTTCAAATCTAATTTAAGTAAATTTGTTCATGAGGAACAAATATGAGTACACTTTGTAACAACTCAGGCATATCCAGGGACATGAATTTTAAAGCTTCCATGTTTTATGAATATAGCTCTATAAACAGTTTGGCATGGTTGACACTGCAGGAAGAGGTCAAAAGTTACAAGCATAAAAACTAACAAGAGAGTCCATAGAATTTATTAAAAGTAAATCCTATCGTTGTACACAGGATCAAATATTTGTGTTTGTTTGTTTTTTTTTTTATTGAATGAGAAAAAGCATTTCTCATAACCCTAATAATTATTTTTAACATGAGTCAAAGTATCAAGCACTTCCACATATGAACTCATACTAAATAAAGATGAGGCACAAAATAAAGCCTGGATCTGGTTTTCCTTCATACATTACCTCTAACTACACAGAACTGTCCCTCATGCTTTAGTAGTGCTGATGCTATCAGCCCCCAGGCAGAGAGAATCAATTCTTGGCAGACAGGACCTAAATCAAATGCTTCCCTTGATTTCATATGCTGGGGCTGTCAGCTCAAGAGTTTGTGCAGGTTTCTTACACAAAAATGAAGTCTCTCGGGACCATTTTCAGCCTACGTTCTAATGTCAAAGAGTTTACCACCTCTGCCTAGAAATACAGCAGCCAGGTCACAGCATTTGTTCTAGCCTATTTTTTTTTCTGTGGTACAAGTGGCAAGAGAGTGAAAAAGTCAATTTTAGCAAGAGTGCTGATCCTTGATACATATTGACAGATAACATAATTAAAGAGAGCTTCTGGGGGAATAATAAAAATTAAAAAAAAAAAAGAAAAAGGTAGGAAAATTACCAAAGTCAACTAATTTTAGTTTTTACATTAAAAAGAGCATGCAAACATACATCAAGGGCTTAGCATGACATCCCCTTGATGAGGAAAGGATCCAGATGTAGAATAGAAAAGGCCAGGGAGATGATTTCTCTGATAGGTTTGTTGGTTGTTTGGTTTTTTTCCTAGAGAATGACCAAGGATCTTTACTGTGGAAGAAAATATATCTTTACACTGGCTAAAAATATTTCCTAGGAATATTTCCTCCATTTTAACTGCTGATCATTCAACACATGTACACAGATAACACTTGGTATATCCCATTGACATGTCTGAGAACTGACAGCTGGCTGGTTTAGGCAGAGCTACATGACTTTTGAGGGACTGCAGAGCAAGATTTAGGGCTGTGCAATTATGCTGCTATTGTTTCTTCTTGTCCCTACAAAATCTTAGGTTGCTCTGAAAGTGCTGAAACACTTTGTAAGTGTTGCCAAACTCTGCTGCCATTTAGTGGATGCTCTGCATCCAAATATGCTTCACTAAAAATCACAGAGGAGGTGGTGTTCCTCCAAACTTACACCAGTATTTTTACAAGTAAGAGGAGGTCACCAGAGAGTGAAAGCTAGAGCAGTCCAGCCTGTTTTAAGAAGAAACCATTTTGAACTCTGATTACACTGATCTTCTTGCCTTCCCAACATCACAGTATTATTTATCTCAAGAATGTTTAGAGAGAGTTTCAGTGCATTGTTCCATATGCATAGATGTGCACATACCTTTCCTTCTAATGAGTGAATTGCTCAGGTTCCAGCATTCTGTCAGATGAGGCTGTTGAGCTTTTTCTTTCTTATTCTTTTGTTTGTTTGTTTGTTTTAGTTTTTCTTTCTCCTTCTCCTTTTCTTTCTCAATTTTGGTTTTGGTTTTGTTTTTCTTCTTGTTTTTCTATTTCTTCTTTTTTTCGTTTTCCTTTCTTTTCCTTTTTCCTTTTTTTTTTTTTTTTGACTCTCAGCTCAGATTTTCAACATATTAAGCTAACACATATTTCTATCTTTCCTTACCTGAAAACTGAAAAAATACATAAACAAAGCACATAATGGAAAAAAAACTTTTGCATATATTTCAATTTGAAATGGTGCCTAGATGCTAACATACATCTAATTCTCCTATCAAAGAGTGAGAAATACTGAGTCTCAGCCTCTTTAGGGTATTTCAGCATCAAAGAGGTTATTTGACCGCCTTTGGTAAACTAACTGAAGAAGAAAGACAAATGAATCATCTGTGAAAGAACATCTGTGGTTGCATCCCCTCTATTCCCATTGCAGACTGGCCTAGTCACAGCTATGCAGTTGGACCATGCTCCTAGAAACAGCACCAGAGCCCAGGTTTGGTCCTGAGAACAGTCTGGTGCGTCCTGCACTTCCTAAGAAGGTGCTTTCAGGCACGCACCAGGACATTGCCATTGCACAGCACGTGCTGCTGGTGGCAGAAATCAGCCATTAGCTAATCCTTGGTTGGTTGGGGTTGCTTTGTTGAGAAGGAGGAAGGAAGTGGGCACCTGTATGAAAAAGAAATAGCTCAGGATACAGTATTGAGACCAGGGGGGGAAAAAAAAGTTAAAAAAACAAAACAACACAAGTTATTCAAAGTAACTCTTTGCTGCTAGCAATAAAATAGAATCATAGAATTATCAAGGTTGGAAGGGACCTTAAAGATCATCAAGTTTCAACCTCCCTGCCATGAGCAGGGAACCCCACCAGTAGACCAGGTTGCACAAAACCTCGTACAACTTAGCCTTAAAAACCTTCAGGGATGGGGCATCAACAACCTCCCTAGACAACCCATTCCAGTTCCTTGCCACCCTTATAGTGAAGATTTTCTTCCCAATATCTAACCTTAATCTTCCCTCTCTCAGTTTAAAACCATTACTCCTTGTCCTATCACTCTCTTCTCTGATGAAAAGCCCCTCCCCAGCTTTCCTGCAGTACCCTTTCAAGTACTGGAAGGCTGCTACAAGGTCTCACCAGAGCCTTCTGTTCTGCAGGCTGAACAGCCCCAATTTTCTTAGCCTGTCTTCATAGCAGAGGTGATCCAGGCCTTTGATCGTCTTGGTGGCCCTTCTCTGGACACTATCCAACAGGTCCATATCTTTCTTGTGCTGAGGGCACCAGAGCTGTACGCAGTACTCCAGGTGTGGTCTCACCAAAGCAGAGTAAAAGGGCAGAATCACCTCATCACCTCCCTGGCCCTGCTGGTCACACTTTTGTTGCAGCCCAGGATGGGGTTGGCTCTCTGGGCTCAAAGTGCACACTGGCGGCTCATGTCGAGCTTCTCATCTACTACCACGCCTAAGTCCTTCTCGTCAGGACTGCTCTCTAGCCATTCTGCCCCCAGCCTGTATTTGTGCCTGGGGTTTGCTGACCCAGGTGGAGGACCTTGCAGTTGGCCTTGTTGAACTTCATGAGGTTGGCATTAGCCCACCTTGACAGACTGTCAAGGTCCCTCTGGATGGCATCCCTTCCCTCTAGGAAGATTCGCTTCCAAATGCATTTTCAGCACAGCAAACACAACTTGGCAACATGACTCACATTCATAGAAGTTGTATGTTTCTGCTTTTCAGTCTAAAAGTATCCCTTTCCAAATTTTCAAAAAACAACATGAGGGGATCCACAAATCCCATGAGCTGGTGCTGCCAGTCCCAGCCCCATCAGTCACCATGCACATAAAGCTAACCTGCTTAGAGATTGGGTACAAAATGTTCTTTCAGAGAAAGCTGTGCATAGCCAAAGGCAAAGAGAATTACATGGAAAGAAGTCAAGGGAAAACAATAAGTTAAATAAATAAATAAATAAATAACTGTATAGCTCTAGAGCAGAAACGTGTGCTTGAGACTGAAAACAATGAAACACATTTGTTCTGTGTTGTAGAAAAAGGACACGAAGCTTTTTTCAGACACGTATTTTTACCAAAGATTTCCTACACACAGTGGGAATATTTACATTCCTTTTTTTTCTTTTTTTTTTTTCCTTTTTTCTTTTTCTTTTTTCCTTTCTGGTGGGTATTTCACAGCTTTTTGGACCACCAAGCAACAGAAGCAAAGATAGTAGTGAATGACTCACAGCAGACATTTCTAACCTATTAGTCAGATATCTGTTACGGGAATAAGTATTGATTCCGTGCCTGCTTAAATGAAGGATGTGTCTGATGGCTCATGAGGGAAGGTATGTGATATTCAAGGATCGTGGTTTTCTCCAGAAAATGTACGTGTCTTTCCAGGCAGAGGTTCCCAGACTGTTCTGTATGTACTGCTAGTGGTATTGGAGCAGTTTCAGACCAGTTCTGCACACGATGATCCCCAAATCAATTAAATTTAGGAATCCTGCTTTAGATGGAATCACTACAGCTTGCCAGGAGAGCAGGTCTAGCTCTGTCTGTACTGAGCCTGTCTGTGGGAACATGGTCACACCCAAGTTTACCAACTGACCCTCAGTAATAGCCTACCTGGAGGTAGGAATGACAGCCACAGAGCACTGGGCTATCCAGGTCACCAATGGTATGTGTCTGTGTGAAGATACTCCCATGATAATTCAGGGAAGAGGTGAGAGGAGGTGAAGGTAATTCTGACTTAGAAAAGGAGAGGGTAAGACAGAGCAATGAAGAAGACAAGTTTACTAAGGAAGGGGAAGATCTCAAAGAATGAAAGAGGCTGAAAACACCCCAGTGCTGTGTATGCACAAGACCTGGCAGAGAGCCAGGAGCTGTCTCTGTGCAGGAGGTACTCAAGTGAACAAACAGAGAACCCCCATTTTGAGGTTCTGACCATAATTAACTTTTTTCCATTTACTTCAAAGGGACTGGTCACATGCTGGGAATTAAGCAAAGACCAAATAGTTTCCCTGGATTAGGATTCAAAGTGCTAAATTGTTAATATGTGTTTATAGATGTACTGCATTATTTAATTAATTGGCTCACATACTGACTAACAGAGTCATGTATATTCAGTCCTATGTACTATTAACATCCCTTTGTGACTCTTCAATTTGATCTTTCCACAGCTGAGACTGTGGAATTCAGACTTAGCTGAGATCCTTGCTATAAGATCATGTCTGCTTAACTATTTGTATTTAAAGTCATTATTGGAGTAATTTACTCCTATTTTAGGACTTGCAGATAATTGCTGCTGGTATATTGGGAACCATTGCCATGAAAATACAAGGACCTTGGAGTGACTTATTTTTCTTTTACGATGCTTTAAGTATTATATATATATTATTTATATATAGCTATTCTTTTGCTAAATGAAAAAATTCTGTGCATGTGTTCACAAGATAAAGAGAGCTTGATAAAGAACAAACGTGGCCTATTTTTTACATAAATTTTTTTCCTCTTTTTCTGTGGCATTTTAATGTCCTTGATTCACTGTTCTTCATAAAGTCAATTAAAATTCATAGCATTCACAATGGCACTCCAACAAAATTGGAACCTAACACCACAAGAATGGGAATCCAGTCACTCTGGATACTCTCAGTTGGGTAAGTGTATTCTTTCTTTAGAAGAAAGTTGTCCCTCTATTTGCAGCTATATTAAGAACAAAATGTATATGTGTTAAGGTAGCAAACAAATAGCAATATCTAAGCACAAGTTCCTTCAATATTTAAGAAAGAAACTTCAGATGTAAGCTATGACTCTGAGGCCACACCTGGAGTACTGTGTACAGCTCTGGAGCCCTCAGCACAGGAAAGACATGGACCTGTTGGGAAGACTCCAGAGAAGGGCCACGAAGATGATCAGAGGGCTGGAACACCTCTGCTACAAAGACAGGCTGAGACAGTTTGGGCTGTTCAGCCTGGAGAAGAGAAGGCTCCAGGGAGACCTTATAGCAGCCTTCCAGTACCTGAAGGGGCTATAGGAAAGATGGGGAGGGACTTTTCACCAGAGAGGGCAGTGATAGGACAAGGGGTAATGGTTTTAAACTGAGAGAAGGGAGATTTAGGTTAGACATTAGGAAGAAATTCTTCACCATGAGGGTAGTAAGGTACTGGAATAGGTTGCCCAGGGAGGTTGTGGAAGCCCCCTCCCTGGAGGTGTTTAAGGCCAGATTGGATGAGGCTTTGTGCAGCCTGGTCTAGTGTGAGGTGTCCCTGCTCATAGCAGGGAGGTTGGAACCTGATGATCTTTAAGATCCCTTCCAACCTTAACCATTCTATGATTCTATGTTTCTATGAAGTTGAGGTCACATTACTGCCAAGAAAATTTAAATAATTATATTACTAATTTTATGTTGACACTTGCTTCTTTCACATTTTGTCTCTCCTGGGTACCACAGATGTGCCATTGTTTTTTGCTTCATCTGCTTACAGACACCTCTGCACATATATTGAGGAAACCATGTTCTGATGTGTCAGTCAAGTTTTATTTCAAGGAGCAGGAACATTTACACCCCTCCAGTCTCAAGATGCAGACCACTATTTAGCACAAACAAGCCTTCCCTGATGATTTGAAAGCCATCTCTAAGCATTCTCTGCACAGTGAGTGAGGCCAGGCTTTGCATCCCCCAGCCAACTCACACGGGTAAATGACCTCATGGACAGCAGTTATTCATGTTGCTAAACAAAGTAAGGATGCACTCAACCCAGGGGATGGAATCCTGCACTCTTCTTTCCTTGGAAGAAAAAGAGCAGAGCAAACTCCCAGGGAGCAGCAAAGGACTAGAGGAGATTACATAAATCATCATGTCCATCCCCTGTCCACAGCCAGGTAACATACTGGTTGCTCAAAGAACTCTACTCTTTCCCACACTGCAAAACCCTCAGAGTATTTCCTAACATCTTATAATAATTTCCAGACCTTTACAGCAAAAAAAGAACTGTAGACAATATTCTTGGCATCTCCCCACATTAGAGATTTTGTACTTGCAACAAAAAGGCAAAGACACTTCCTAATCAGAGCTGGGGAAAAATTCTTTCCTGAGCCCATCACGGTGATCACTTTAACTCTGATTACAGGAGCAAGACACATCAGACAGGCATGAGAGAAATGTCTTCAGCCCTAGATGTCCCACATCAGTATGGGAGAATGAGAGGCAAGGGAGAGAAATCTGTCTTGCTGCCACCCAGGTGTTGGTGGGAGATGGGAGAGGCATATACATTTTGCCTCTTTGCTCTTAATTTTGGAGGGGAAAAAAAACCAACAACCTCACATGACCTATTTAAGGTCATTTCATACAGTTCCCAGGAGTATTTATCCCTTCTCAGCACAGGGCATATGCTTTTTTCAGCCTCACACAGTTCTTGGTCAGTTCTGATCTTCCTGACACCTTCTGTGTTGCCCTGTACTTGCTGCTGCAGCTGTGGACCCTTCAGCTACAGAGTCATCAGTGTCAGCTTCAGGCATCCGACCGGAGCTCCCCCGAGAGCCTACAGAAATAGTTAAAAACCTGTCCCAGATACACTAGATGGCACTGTGGTTGGCTGCTACCAGGTCTCACAAACCTGAAGCAGAGTTTAGCGTGTGCCTGGCAGCTTCAACTTCAGCTGCGTGGCTTTCATTTCCAGCACAAGTCCCTGTGCCTGAGACCTCACTCAGCTGTTCCACCCGTTCATCAACTTTTGGGTTCCCTCAGTCACTCTAAATTAGTGCTCTTTCAAATAATTACCAGTTGTTGTTCTTGGTTATTTTTATTTTTCCTCAAGAAGCTCCACGATTATGTTTTTCCAGTTCCTGGAAATTGCCCAAAACATTCCAGAGGTTTCAAGAAATATTTAGAAAGTCGGTAAGTCTGAGCATCCTGGCTGGCTGGTGTGCAGTGCGTATGTGAGTGGAAGGGTACAAACTTCAACCAAGCCTTTCAGAAATGCTGCAGATTACAGGAATTTTGACATGACCTTAACTTTCCACCTTGGTCTCACCAGTTCAGCTCTATGGGCTCAGTCTGGATCCCAGTGAAATCACTTGGGGAGGAGGGTAGCCACTGGGATCACTGAAAGTTGGATAGGGGCCTCTGTCAGGTTTCCAAACACTGTAAATGAGTGTGTTGACATTTAGTAAATCTTTCCCCCTTTTCTGATCAAGGTTTCTGCCATTATTCTGAGCAGCATTTGCTGGTTTATGCTCACAGTGAAAACTGGTGGGGCTGTTGGGAAAACTGATTGGACTGCCAGTTTCAGTCTGGAGAGCAGCAATTTTGCCAAGTGCATTTTTCTAACTGAAATGGGAGGTAGAATCTCCTTCTTGCTTTGTCTCTCTACTTCTGTACACTGTTTTCTCATAGGCTGCTGTCTCTGGCTTTTAAAAGTTTCTCTTGTGTTGCAGCTTCAGCAGCATCCTGAGCAGAGCTTTGAGCCTTTTTTTTTTTTTTTTCAGGCTTTGGAAAACGTTTTTGTGTCTCCCTAAATAAAAGTGCTATTTGAAATATCTCTTCTTCATCCTCTCACATTATTATTTACTCTAATAAAATGCATTAGGCATTTTCCAATTGTGCCATTCAAGATTCAGCCACAAGTTAATTATAAATCATATGCAAATGTGCAAGTTGAACAAGTACCAACAATTCCTGGGTCTTGTGCGTTTGAAGCAATCTCTCAGAGAAAGCCTCCATGACTTGGTAGTGCAGGTCAGCAAAGCCCTGTGAGGACTTTGCCCTGTAAGGCAAATATGCTCATCAAGCTCTAAATTGCAAGCTATTGCCCGTCATCTGAAGGCTACTCCAGACATGGCAGAAACTGTAAGTGACTGTGTGAGGGTTCCTAGACCTCTCTTGTGTGGACGTCATGGCCCACAGGAACAGCAGATAAGCCAGATATCCCTCCAGAGGGAGGTATCCCCCTGATTATCAAGGGCTTATCTGGAGATATCCCTACAGATAAATCCTGGATAAAAGATGAAAGTTGGAGAGCAAGAAGCGAGAAGCAATTATGTGAGATTAGGAATAGAGTTCTGTGCCCAAGTTACAGGGTGACTGCGGGTAAAACCCCTAAAAGGGACAAAAAAAAAGAAAAGAGCAAAACATTCTGAACCTCACTCTTTTTTTTTTTTCTTTTTTGTTGGTTGGTTGGTTGTTCTATAGCTGACTGCCCCCAGGTGTGCCTAGAGCCTCCACAAAATCCAACCGTGCTATGAGAAGCTGCAGAAATTTAGAGGTTTATCTGGACACAAATTTTAGGGTTATGACTGGTTCAGTACAGTACTGTGTCACAGCTTTACAGATTATTAAAACTGGCATTTATCTTTGCTGGGCAACAAGATATCAAAAATAACAACAAACAAAACACAACCCCAGATTTCCAAATGAAGAATGGTTTGCTGTAGATGGTTTCATCAAGTAGACCTCTGATGGTAGCATGACAAGGTTTTGTAAGCTCAGCAGAGCTGTACACACTGTAGGACCTTGAGAAGCAGTCCTTGGGACAGTTAGATCTCCGAATGTAGATTAGAGTAGCTTTAACTTGCACAGACTTGTAATAAAGTCCAGAGAGCACTAAACAATAATGTATTCTGGATTTTACCTATCCCATAGGGTAGGATTTACTGTAGTGGTGCAGAAGCCAAAACTTGATCCCTTTATCTTCCACTACATCTATGTAATAATTTCTTCCCAATTATGAACCTATTGACTCCAAAGATGATGGACACATCTCATGTCTGCATTTTCTCTACACCAGCAGCAAATAATTTTGATGGTAATTTGTTTTTCGGCCTTTGCAATGGCCAGATAATTCCTGGCATCTCTGAAAATAATTTTTGAGAACTCTGGGTCAGAAAACAGGGTCAAAATAGTTTGCCTCAGCATTCCTTTAGATCATGAACTTCTATCTTCTTGCAGCGTTGTATGGTCTGGTTCATAAGCCTATTTCATAAGTTTGTTTGCTTCTTAAGAGAAAAAAGGTATTTTGGAAAAACAATATATCTATATTCACTAGGCCTTAAAGAAAACTTTTCACAGATGCTGACAGCTGTGTGAGAATAGTTTGTGCTCCAAGGCAGGAAAGCTGAACAAATATTATGAAAATAGAAGCTGTGAAACATCAGTGGTGGTTTTCCGTAAGATAACTAATTGCATGCCTACGTGTTTGGTTTTGTTCTGTGTCGTTTTTCACTATTCATGACTCATATTTAAAAAGTGTAAAGAATATGTATTCACTTCTCTTGTAAGTTCTTGTTTGGTCCTCTAAAGAAGTAATTCATGTGAGCGTGTGATATTACCAGAGAAGCTGGCAAATACAAATCAGATGGGTTTTTGATGGTGAGCATGCAGGAATCCTCCCTGAGCTCAACATGTGTATGGAGGTTTTATAAGCAATTAAACTCTATCCCTGAAAATCCTACCTTTAAAGCTTTTGGATCACCTGTAGGGTTTTATAGTCAGCTGCAATTAATGAGTGTAGAAGCTTGTAGGAAAAGCTCAGGCAAGGAAAAGGAACATGAAACAAATAAGTTCAAATACACTTAACCTTTTCCCTGCTATAATGTTACTTTTCATCCTGTTTTGATGCTGCTTTAAACAGATGCTGTATTTGAAATTTACTGGCAGGATTATGAGGCAGCACAGAAGATGCTTTGTCATTTCCTTGCTGCTGCAAAAGAGCTAAACTTTAAGAAATATGACAGATGGTACAAAATATTCTACAATGGAAAAAAGTCTCCATGGATGGAACCACTGGAATTTTATTTTTTAGCAGTACAATATTTAGGCAGTAGCTTTAAGCAGTATCAGACATCAACCATGCTTCTGTGTGTATGCTGCAAGCTAACACATGATATCCATCACCTTCCTCTTCCAGCTTTGGCTCACAGCAGTACAGACATCCACAAGCTTTTGCTGCTCCTTCTTTTGTGACTGTTCAGCAGCAGCTTATTGCCCTCCACACTTTCCCCCTCTAGAAAGGTCCAGTGACTTTACTTGCCGGCAGTAAGAGAAAAAAGAGTTGCAGCCTTCTGTCTTTATTGCCTGGTACAGTGCATGTTCTCTAAAGTATGAGAGGGAGTGTCTCTTCCCCATTAACATCATGGTTGAATCCAGTCCTGATGGCCTTTGAACTGGGAGAGGTAAGATACTGGGACTCTGTCCATTTGCCATTGTATGCCTGGACATGAGTTCAGAAAACAAGCGCGTGGAAAGGCCACAGTGTGCAGGAAAGGAGCATTTTGCATTCACATTTGCCCCTCTTCAGGCACAGAGGTCAAACCAGAGGCTGACCTGCTGCCCTTTAAATGTAGACTGTCCTTACTGAAACCTGCCAAGACACTACAGGTCTAGCTGTACTTTACAGCAGCTTAACACTGCTGAGCTCAACAGATCAAGTGAGAAAAATCAGCTCCTGTTTGTCTACACTGTTATTTGTCCATGGCTATAAACCACAACTGGCTGCAGGTTGCATCTGTCAGCATGCAAACATGATTTCAGCTGCTGTTCATCGTGGCAACGTGGCTTGTTAAGTATAGCACAATTACCCTTGAACATTCACCACCACAAAGATGCTGGTGGTGACAGAGGCTTGACAGCAGCAATTACGTTCTTTGCCTCTGGAGAGAGACAACAGAGTGGACAGTGTCTCCTGAGCTACTGGCTGCGGTTTCTCTTTAGGTGGACCAGGAGAAGGTGCTGCCGAGATTTTTGGAGCCATATGTCCTGTCCCTACCACAAGCAAAGCAAGCACATATTTTTCATAGTGCCATTAGCCTGCTACTCCCTTCATTCCTGCGGAGCACGACACTCTGAAAACACTGACAGCAATCACTGCTTTACCAGTAGGAGAATACATCACTGCTGAGCCAGCTGCCTGGAAATGTTAATACTGCTCTGTGGTTTCTTCAGGACTCTGGGCCAGCATTTACCTCATCAGATGTATCTTTCCTTTGCTGCCCTATCCCCCCCTGTGCTCTGTTCTCAGTGCAATCTGTTTTCCATGAGTGACAAGCCTGGGGGTCCCCAAAGGTAGTTAAAGGAAAGCAAGATGCAAAATGAAATACACAGAGCATATGGGAAGAAAGCGGTGAATGAAATGAAAAATACATCCGTTGCTGACATGAGAAATCCTGGCCCCAGGGGAGGAGGACAAGCACAGAGGCTGAGAGAGGAGCACAGCAGGACCAAGGAGGAGGCCTAGGGGGGTGGAGAGGCAAAGATTGCAATTCCAGCTGAATCTGATGAGACTGCAGAGGAACTGAGGCTGAATAAATTTACAGAATCTACAGAAGCAAAACTGAGAGTCCTAGAGCCATCATTTTCCACAGAGACATTATTATCATCCTTGTTTCACAAGTGGAGAAACATAATGTTTAAGTGACTTGCCTTTGGCAGGTTTGGAGCCCAGCTTTCTCCAGCCCCCAGGCATAGACATAACCCAGAGATTTCTGATATGCATTTTACGTTCAGGCAACTTGGAGAACGTTGATTAAAGTGACTTTAACTGTGCAAGACTCAAAATTCCGATGCCAAATGGGGAGGAAGGGCTCTTTCAATCAAACTTTTGGCTTTGACCTCTACCTTGCTTTCTTTGCTTCCTTTACAAAAAATATACAGTGTTAAAAAATGTATGAAAGAAAGCAGGAGAAGGCTAGCATGTAGGTTTCGGCCTAGTGATTAGGCCCATCCTGTTAATCAGTTGAAGGTTCTGTAAATCTAGAGCTCACTGGGATTACATGCACATTACCTCCATTCTGTGGTTTCTGACTGTTGCACCCACTTGTTACCATGGCCATCAGCATGCATTTGGCCTTCAGCAATGAAAAAAACTGGGTCTGGCTCTCAATCTCATAATCTGTTTGGTCGGATGCTCTGTGATGCTTGCACATGGCAGCATAAACTTCCCATTTGTAATCAGCGTGACCATTTGATGTGGATAATCACCTGACCAACCTTTTCCAGTTCTAATTTTTCAGTCTGTGGCGGGTAGTACACAGGCTCCTCTCTTCCTTTCCCCCCACATCACAAACAGCAGGGAATGATCTGGTGTAAATAAACAGGTAGTGTCAGAAGTGTGCCAAAGAAGAGAAGATGCTACATACAATCTGAAACAAAGGTCATCTCACTGCCTTTGCAGTATATGCTCATGCCTTTGTGCTACTGTAATGGTGCCTTGAAAACAGGACCTTAAACTCCAAATGATACATGGCAATAGTTCTTTCCTGACAAGCAACCATGACTGTGGTTGGTAAGCATCTGTTTGAAAACAGAAAAGCTAAATAGTCCTTTCAGTAATTAAGTCTCAAAGGGTTTTCTCTTCCTACTGCAACTCCAAAAGAGATTTAGCTTCAAAGCTCATCTTAAATATTTTAGCTCTGTATTAGTAAGGGCATTTTTCAATAAAGACTGAGGATTCAGAATATGGGGATATCGATTACATCCTCTTTTAGCTTTCCACAGAAGGTTTCCAAGGAGGTGGCTAACTAGAACTGAATAGACAACCACATTTGTGCTGAATAGCTAGAAAGCAAAGGAAGCCCATTATGTGGTTTTTTAAAAGTTTTGTGAATTGTGGAAAAGATATGTAATGTGTCTGCTGAAAAAATACCATCATAATTATCTATACGTTCTTTATTTCACTCCAAGAATTTTCAACAATGAATGTCTTTCTTGGGATCTTCATAAATAAATAACTGGCAGCATTGCTGTAAGGAAATATGTTCATAAATGAGCTTACTACGACACAACTTCTCTAAAAACTGCATGTATTACATGTAAATGATTAATTTTCCACTTCTGACAGGTGGGGTTACAAAAAATATTCAAATAAATAATGTTGGTTTGAGGTTTTGTTTGGGTTTTGTCTTTTTTTTTTTTTGAGAAAGAGAATCTCACTAAACCATTCCACAGACACCTTTGGGCTTGCACAACATATGGCCCCATATGTTTCACTTTTCAGAATTACTTCCAGATACAGGAAGGAACAGATGTGGAGTGGCCATTGCCTTGGGAGTCTGACCTGCAGCACAGGCACCTCACAGTTACTATCCTTCACTTTCTACTGATCATGAATCAGTTCCCTTTACAGCTTCTCTTTTCTTACACATACCTATTCATGTCAAAACTGATTCTCTTTGGTAATTACACTTGTCTTCAGATTCCCTTCAAGGCCAGAAGAACATTTACTTTACTTTTTCCTTTCAGTTCACTGCCTGCTTTGGATAAATCTGGGTATGGAAGTATTAAAATACCAAGGGAAAGCCTGCTGTCACAGTGAGTTTGATCCAAAGTCCTTTGAAGTAATTAATAAACAGTGGTTCCCAGTTATTGCTGATGGGCTTTGGATCCACCCATGGCTTTTTAGTCCAAGAAGCATAAGTTTTAACAAGTTTTCAAAAGATTCATCTGAAGGGATTACCAATTTGATTTCCTGAATAATGCTCTCTGAAGAATGAGATAAGCATGTTACCACTTGAAAGCTCTCCCTATCACCTCAGGCCAGAATTAAAGCTCCTCTAAAGTCATGCTGCCCAAAGTTTCACAAGCAGTGGATAATTTCAGCCTTACAACCAAGCTTCTCTTTGGTGTCTCCTGAGTGAGAAAGTATACCCTTTTTTCATTCTAACACCAGAACTATCTGCTGCTTTTGAACATATAGTCTTCACTATTGGAATGATTTGAATTCTGCTGCAATATCACTGAAACAGTCTTGGCATAATTTTTTGCTGTAAAGGGTGTTCTTGGACAACTGTTCTTTTGTTATTGCCATCTCCTTTTTCTAAACCAGTGTGTTTATTCCCAGCAGTCAGATAGTTTATATTTTAAAGACAGCCTCTAAATGGAGATCCTAAATTTTGTACCCACAGTCATGGACAGAAGTGAGACTTCATTTCACAGAAAGACCACCTATAGCAGGTAGGCACACATATATAACATGTGTGGCTAATTGTTCACACACTATTCATATATCCCCATCACTCAGTAAATACAATGAGAAAATTATGTATTTTTGATGTTTCTGAGCAATCACAGATCCCTTGGTAGAGCACAAGTGAATTTCAGCATCCCAGACGTCGCATTATTTTTTCCATGATATAAACTTCTTTTTTCTTATGAAATTTTAGTCCCAGTATTCTCAGTATTTCTTTCTTTGGATACAATAAAAAACATTGTATGATAGGCAGTGTCAAATAGAGATTCTTTCTCATCAACCCTCAATGGCATAGCTAATTTGCTTGTTGAGTGAAATTACCTTAGGAAATCTTTACTTGTTCTTTTAATAAATAGCACTGAAAATAAATGTCATCCAACCCAATCTGTTACCTCAAAGAAACAGAGTAAACAAATAGTTGTTAGCTAATAACACTGGGGAGTGATACATCAAAGAAGCAGAATTTACACCCATGCCTTGTCTTGATTAGAGTGTTCAAGTTTAATTCAGCGTGCCACTATTCCTGCTGGTTGTTCCTCTTCATCAGTAACAAAACCCTCCTTAGAAACTGTTGATACTGAACACATGGACCCAATTAAATGTGTAATGAAATTTACTTATTTGCAGTTTCAGCCCTGATGTGGTCTCTGATTCATTCACCAAAAGGTTTCCATTTACCGAAGGAGACTTTTCATTCGTGGTGGAACCCTGAAGTGCAGAACTGAGCACGCATTTGGCCAGTTACTGGAGCACATCCTAAAGTGGACAAATTAGGCACTGAACTTTCTTTTGGTGGAGAGACCCATTTTGCATTTTCAGGCACTTTAACTATGACCACACTAGTTATAAAGCCATGACCTCTTCTAGTCAGCCTTGAGCCATGAGTTAAGAAAAGAACATTAGCTAAATACTACTATATGTATAATATTTTATATTAAATATGCATATGCAGACAGAATGTCTAATACATGTGTAATACTGACCAAAGGAATACCAACCAAAGCATCTGAGAAGACAAACTAACACAACAGAAAGCATCTAAAAAATCTTGTCACTTTATTCCTCCGCAGTTCAATGTCGTGACAATGAAATACAGGTGATGTGTTCACACCTCATATTCTGCCAAAAAATGTTTATCACTATCACAGTTCATTTGGTTATCCTCTCACCTTTGAGGCAGATTTAGTTCCAGTGTAGTTGGTGGAGATAGCATTAATTTTCATCATAGTACCTTGTATGGTGCTGGTTTGGATTTGTGATGAAAACATCATTGATAACACAATGTTTTAGCTATTGCTGAGCAGTGTTTGCGCAGCATCAAGGCCTTTTCTGCTCCTCACACTGTCCTGGCAATGAGTAGGCTGGGATGGGCAAGAATTTGGGAGCAGACATAGCTGAGACAGCTGAACCCAGCTGACCAATAGGATTCTTCATACTATATGACATACTCAGTAATAAAAACTGGAGGGAAAGTTTGCCAGGGCTGCCATTGCTTGAGGGTTGGCTGGGCATTGGTTGGCTCACTGGCAGACATTGTAGTTTTAGATTTGTTTGCATAATTTTTTTTCTTTTAATTCTTTAGGAGGTGAGAGTTTCTTGTTTGTTTTTACTTTACTTTAAACTGTCTTTATCTCAATCCATGAGTTTTCTTACTTTTATTCTTCCAATTCTGTCCCCATCCCATTGTGAGGAAGTGAGGGAGCAGCCATGTGGTGCTGACCTGCCAGCCAGGTTTAACCCACAACAGCTGTTCACACAGCAAATAACTAAGTTTGTTGTTGCAGTTTCTGTACCATTTTGCCATGAACACAACCTTCATTGCACTCAGAAACACCTTAAAAATGGGAAGTCAGCTTTCATATTGCACTTTAAGGAGAGGGGGCAACAATGGAAATAGATAGATGAGGGACCACAAGGAGGTAAAACTGGTTGATGCTGATATTATTGGAAGTAATGTTGGCAAGCACACTATGCTTGTAGAGGCAGACACTTAACTGGAGCAGCAGAAGCCCTGCTGTTTGAAAATGCAGGGCTGATGCAGATGGCCGCAATCTTTCTGACATGTCCGGGACTCAACAGCACACACAGTGCTCAGATGAGAGGCTGTGTTCTCCGAGCCCACTTGCAGATCACTACTGCCCTGTTCCCTCTCTCAGGAATCAGCCAAAAAAAAAAAAAAAAAAAGAGGTAATAGAAATGAAAGCACATGAAGAAACTCAGAGAAAGCTTCTGAGGATGAGAAACAATCATTGAGACTATGGCTAAACATTAAAAGACAGCTGTACATATTTAATCCAAATAGTGACAGGAGACAGTGAGAGCTGAAGAGAGATATGGTACATACAGATTTTTCACTACTTTGACTTCAGGTTTCAGAAGAAAAGAAGGGGTAGTTAAGACTAGCATATAGCCAGAGCCTTGAGGAAAAAAAGTATGAATTAGGGCAAAAGTCATCAATATATATCTCCAGGGAGGTCTTGAACAAAAGGGAATTTGAAAGAGGAGCAAAACAACGTTACATGAATAATTAATGAGGACAATGTATTTCAGGTTGCCTAGACCCTTACCTCCTGAAAGCATAGTGACAGGCCTCATGCCCTACCAACTTCTGAAGACTATGATACCTAGAACTGGAGCAGGCAAAGAGAACAGCAAAATGAGCTGCAGCAGGAAGCAGCATGTGAGGAGGTGGAGAGAAATCAAAGTGCCTGCAGCAAGCTCCAACAAGGAGGCAGGGTGTTTCCTTTCTAACAATGTCTTGCTGGTAATTCCAACAAACTAATCCCACTGTTGCCTGGGATGCAGCTGGGACATCGCTGGCCTGCATTGCACTCCATTGAAAAGGGAAAGCTCTAGTGCACAGTTTATGATTATTTGCACACAAGAGGGTGCATCTCAGATGGTGGTAAGTGCCCATAACCTTGAGGAGATGAAGAGCTTTAAAAGGTTTGATGTAGAAGGAAGTTGCATAATGAATGAGAAGCTGAAGGCTGGAAGAGTACTTGATTTTTTTCTTTTTTACCCCTTAGATGTTTGATCCTGCAGAGTATTATTACACTGCAATAGCTTATGTGGCCTGACCTACCTGGGGACAACGTAACAAGGATGGTGAAGCACTGGAACAGGTTGCCCAGAGAGGTGATGGAGGCCTTATCTCTGGAAATATTAAAGGTCTGGCTTGCTATGAGAGAACTGGTGGATTTAATTATTTCTATGCTGTTTATGTAGCCACTCACCCTCTGAAGAAGCATCCTTTACCAATAGCCTGGCACAAAGTGTAAAACTAATTATAAGTTGTTTTTCTCTTTATCATGACTATCTGCTTTGCTTTCCTGAATAGGGTGTTGCATTCTGAGGACAGAGAGGGTTTTTCCAGCTATTTTTATTCTGGGTGGAAAAAAACCCTTTCTTTGCTTGCCTTTGTCACTGCTATTTTATATGGTTGTACTGAATGCTTTTGCCAGTGATTTGGGGTGGCAGTCTGTGGGGTGTCAGTAATGGATAGTCCTTATTGGCCTGTGCACTCTTAATCTTTCACGTGCAAGCCAGGTACACAACACAAGAAAAGTAAGCTGGAAATGTTGTTGGTCTCCAGCACAGGAATGTCCATTTTTGCTGTAGGCAGCTTGCAAAACAATATTTGTTTATATGTTTATATTTGCCTTATTCTTTATTTTCCCCCTTTTCTTCCATGTTCTGTTAATAAAAGAAGCTACAGCAGCCATCCAACCTAGGTGTGCTTCCTGGTGAAGCCTCTCAGCTTTTATGTCTCCTACCCCTGACAACAAAGAAAGAATTTCAGTAGCTGCCTAATGGCATCATAGATGCCTTAGAAAGCCCTGCTCATGTGACATACCCCAGCACCACATCAGGAGGCATCTTGCTGCAGATCCCTTGTTGTATGTGTTAACCCCAGACATGCCTTGGATATCGCAGAACATCTAAAATGGCTTTGTATTTAAGAATCTATATCTCTTTCCAAAAATAAATATTTCTAACGTGACACTAGAGAGGGAAAAAAAAAATTTAAAAAGAAATTAAAAAATAGAAAGAAGAGCATGATGCAAAAATGTTAAAACTCAAAGTAAACTATTCTGTGATTCTGTAAATTGAGCTGCTCCATCTTCCTTGAAAATATAGCCTTTCCTAAACAGAGGATTTAAATTGGAGTTACTTCAAATCACTTTCATAAAATCTTTCAATGAGGTCCTAAAGAATTCTTTCCAAAGCAGAAATAGGTGTCCGGTCTTCACAGGCACTCTGAGAAATAGAAGATATTTAATGAAGTTAATTCTGCAAAGAGGTGTCAACACTTTTTTTTTTTTCAGCCAAGGAAGGAAGGAGAGCCAAGAGGCTGGAGTTAGCAGTGCCTCAAGGTGACAGCATCCTGCCAGCTTCTCCTTGGAGGCATATCCATGCCAGAAGTGCTCAAGCTCAAATGGCATGTAAAACAGAATCACCTGTCATTATTGTGCTGGGTGTGTGTGTGTGGATAACTATGTGAAAGTTTGTGAAAAAACTTTGCTTTCATGGCCAGAGAATGTAATTAAAAGTTTTACTGTGTTGAGCAGTATGGCTGGGGTGGTTGTGCTGGTTTTCTCAACAGACGGCCTCAGAGGCACCCAGAGGGGCATTGTAAGCCCTCCCTGGAAGGCACTGGCACACCTGCACCTCCCTGCCTCCTCCTACTTGCTTTTTCATACCCACTTCACCCCTGTTCACCCTTCCATGTCAATCATAGAAGATGACTACGCTGTAATGAGGCTCACTGAAGAACTTTTTCTTTCATTTCAGGAGTAGTAAATCTGCCATTTATATTGTATATACAGATTTTTCAGCAATAACTCATCACGTTATCTTCTGTCTTCATCAGCAAGCAGTAAAGCTCTGTCAAGACCCTGGGAGTAGTTTTGCAAAGGGCATTCACTCTTTGATTTTTTGCTAGCATGGCCTGAAGCTAACCCAGCAGATACATACTGCTCTGCAAGCAAGCAACAGCTTGGGCTCTACAGAAGTTTGGCCCATGTTATATTACAGAAACTCAAGATGTGTGTCAAGGAACTGCGTTTATGATTTGAGGGCACCTGCCTCTAGAAGAGGCAATGAGTCTTTGAGTTCAGTATGAATACAGGACATTTTCTTATGGATCTCCTCATGGCTATGAGTATGGAGTGCACCTCTGTGACACATGAGAAGTCCTCATTTCTCCTGCTCCCATTCCCAATCAGATGCAATGACACAGCATTCTTTTCATTGTCAGTTGATACAGGAACAGTGTCTGGAGTCAGCTACTGAGATAATTAGGAAAAATTTTCCTTCCATAATCCTGAATGGAGCTGGTACTTGTGAGTGAAAAATCCACATCTCATAGCATTAAATTACAAGTTCTAAGGGTGGCACTTAAAACACAGAGAACACAGTATTCCAGAAGGCAAATAAATGTACTGGAGAAGAGGGAGAGGAGCACATTTTTATACTAGAGAAAAGCTGTTTAGTTGTGGGACCTGTCAAGTCAGACTTAGTTGCTCATAGTTAAGAAGGATTATGATTCATAAGAAAGTGCATGAACTGAAGAGGAAGGGTATTGTAGAGCACAGAAGATGCCAATCTGGGCCCAAACAATACCTTGCAGTGATGAGTAAAAGTCAGAGAAGTTTATGTTTCATCTAGATCAGGCACTGAAGTACAGCCACAGATCCCTTGCTATCCTGAAAACCTGTTCTATAGATGTTATATGCTCTACTTATTATGCATCTCTGCAGAAGTAACCAGTGAAACCTAGTAGTGCTGAAGGAGGAGCAGCCAGGGACTACGTATCACTTAGAGTGGACTGCTGGGAAATGACAGAGTTGCTGCCAGGGAATGGTCTCTGGTAAATTTTGAAATTTAAATAGTTTCGCATGCTGTGTTAAGTTTTCATTAATAAGGATGTTTATTACAATCTTCCCACAATTTTTTAGAGTGGTCCAAAATATGCAGCAGCAGGGGTTCATTTGTTGGGTTGATTGATTGTTTTTTAGAGCAAATTTTTCATGTCCCCGCAAGAAAACGAAGAGGTGCTTGGCTGTAGTGAATAGTAGAGTAGCATTTTTTTTTCAGTCTTAAAAATATTTTGCTAGTTTTATAATTCTGCCTAGCTTTATACCTCCTAGATTAAATAAATCCGATCTGCCATGCCTCATACCAGCCTCTAAAGTGCCCCCGAGTCCTGGCCAGAGCAAATGCCAATAAAAGGGACTGCTAACTCCCTACAAAGGCCCATCCACACATTTCATTCACGGAGTTATTTTCAGCTTGATGAATGGAGATAGCTGTACAGAAATAGATGTGCTTTTATATACACTTTGTATATGAAACCAGTCCCTCTGTTTTTTTTTTACCAGAATCACTTTTTCATCAGAGAGCCAGCTTGAGATACTGATGCATTTGCTTTCATTCCTATTGGTGCAGAATATTTTCCCATGTGGTTAGGAATTCAACCGTGCTTTAGAAATATCATTAAATTTATTTAATCTCATGTAGTAGTTCCTTAGTTTTTATCAGAATTTCAAATAAAAGTATCTCATCCTGAAACATCTTAGGGCTGCATCTCAGTCTTTATTGGCAGAATATGGGCCATGTACTGATCCAGCTGTTCATACACAGGTCAATTCTGCAGCCTTTCTCTAAAATCAATTTTCCATTCAATTGGCATATTGAGATTTGAATCAGATCCATTTCTCTCAGCAAGTTCATATAAATGGCAAAGAACTTCAGGCACAAATTCAGTGCTCAGATATTTTGAAGTTGCTCGGTGTCAGTATGAGTTTTACTCAAGCAAGTTTTTTGCCCAGATAAATTGGACAATAAAGAAACATGTGAAGAGCTAATTACTAGAGTTTTGATAACTGTTTTTCTAAGAGAAGCCATGTGAAATTTGAAGTACCACTTACAGTGGAATCCAACATAAGAACCAGAACAGGTTCCTTTAGGAGAAGATGTTCAGAAAACTCCACTTTTTCATGATAAAGAGCTTTTTTTAGAGCTGTCTATGAAGGACTGCTTCAGCATTTTTTATTTATGAGGATGCAGTAATAATAATATAAAAGATGAGAGCCCAACTTAAAAATAGCTTTTGCAGTAAGTAAAGAATTAATGTTCTATGTAGTTCCAAGTTCCAGAATAGGGTAGAAGAAGAAAATGAATGCTAATTTGCCAGGCTGATGCTTTAGCCACTTGGATCTTTGTTAATAACTGTGGACTGTGACTTTCTCTGATAAAAAATCCCATTCTGAAGCCAAGTAGATTCCCCAACAAAACTCTTGTCAAGGCCTGGTAGAAATATCTGTTTCAACAGGGGAAACTGGGTGGAAACTCTCTAGCTGTAAATTATGCTTTAACAACAGCTTGGTGTGCACTGCATCAGTTCTAAATGTTGAGCATGAGGAAAGTGAGTAGTTATATTTCTTCTGATTAAGAATTTGGTAAATCAGGATTTACAGTATTTAAATAATAATTCAGATGGGAAGGAACCTCTGGAGGCCAGCTAGTTCAGCTTCTCTGTCTCCAGGATTAAGATTAAAGTTACCTTCAGTTAAAGCTACCTTTTCTAGAAAATTCACAGATTCTTATTGTTCCCTTGTTGTTTAATTAATAAAAAGCAATAACTTTTTTATTCTGCTCTGTTCCTCTAGCTGAGGAACGACAATAGGGCCGAGCAAAGTCTTTCCAATCACTGGGTTTCCATTGTCAGATACTTGCCAAATGTTCAGCCACAGTTTTTTGGCTTGTGTTTATAGCACCCGAGACTCCCAGGTGGTCTCTCCATCCAAGTACCCACCAAGCTGGGATTCGTTTCCATGGCAAGCTGGAGGTGTCTTCAGTCTGGCATAGCCACAGGCAAAATGCACTAATATGAAACATTCTATTTCAACAGTACGTTAAGCAATACATGTTTCCCAACTTCCTTTTTGGACTGCCAAGTAATTTCTGGAATAGGAAATTCATTAGAACTTGGTTTTAGTTTTGTCAAGATCCTTAAAGTTTTATCTCCATCACACACTGCATCTGTGGTCTGCATTGGAATATTCTATTTATAGGCTTGAAAAAATCCTATAAAACAACAGAATAAGAATAAAAATTACTCTCAGTTTCCACCGTGATGATTCTTTTTCATCCTTAGTAATATTGTGCAGCTTCTTTTTTTTCTGTACCACTTAGAGCAGAGTTTTCCAAATTTCATTCAAAATGGTATGTAGTGGCAGGAGAGACAAGAAAATTCAGTCAAGTTAGTTTAGGGAGGAGGGAATATGTGCCAGAAGGATCAAGGAGGAAGAGTGAAGGTGTGAGTCTTTCATCATGTGCATATGATGAGATACAAGACAGAGACAGGAGCTGCTGCTGGCACTATCACTGACAACATTTACTGCCTGCACAATGGCAGGACCCAAAATGAGAATACCTGGGAAGCTCTGACCTGAAGAAGACTCCAGAAAGCTTGTTTAAATCATTAAGTGATCATAACAGCTGACATAAAGGCTAATCAGCGAGCAAGACCAGGAGTGTAAATAAAGGATACAATATTACCATTATATGAATTCCACTCTCTGGAACACAGCCACTTACTTCAAGCAATCTTAGCAAATTGAATAATAAATTCTAAACCAGGGCTATGTTACAGTAAGCCCATTCAAAGAAATAATATTCTTTCACAAAGAACTAGTGATTAACTACTTGCATTGTTCAGATTATTCCCAGTCTGCCAAGAAATCAACAGTATTGAAATTTCCAGTTTTAATCCATTTTACTAGTAGAATTTCAGGAATCTGTAGGGGTCTGTAACCAGGAGAATTCATGCTGAAATCCTGCTGAAGGACTCACAGCTGCCAGCAATTATATTTGTTAGGATGGCCTCTCTGGATGTTACTGTCGGTTCTTCACAAAGAACCACTGCAGGTCTAAGATTCCTCTATATGCTGGTGTTACAAACCCTGTGGGCAAGGCACTGGGGCAGGGCACTGCTGTCATTCCTACCATATTTTCTGCCACTGATTTTCTTATTGGACATACAATATGACAAGCAGATGAACCAGTTAACCAGGACAAGAATAAAAGGCTGTCCTAGTGGATTCACTTGACTTTTCTGTTTCCTCTGGGATTAGAGGGCTTCACAGAAGACAACTGTCTTTCTTATATGGCCTCTTCCCATGTTGGAATCAAAAACTGAGCTGGTCTCTTGTGGGGTGTCTGACAAGAGACACTTGTGCAAATAATTTCCAAAGGGCTTTAGTCAAGCTGTATGCACAATAGTGGAAGAGGAAAATCTAAACCAGGGAGAGTTAGAAGAAAGCTAGGAGACAGGGAGATTTAGAATACAGCAGCAATATTAGGAAGCATTTCTTTACTGCGAGGGTGGTCAAACACTGGAACAGGCTTCCTAGAGAGGTGATCCATGTCCCAAGCCTGTCACCGGTTAAGAGACATTTGGACAGTACACTTAATAACAAGCCTTAACTTAGTCAGCCCTGAATTGGTCAGGCAGTTGGACTAGATGATTGTTTTAAGTCCCTTCCAACTGAAATATTTCTATTCTATTCTATTCTATATCCAGGCATGTAGGAAGAAGAAGGATAAAGTTCTGTTGTAGAAATACAGTTGCCTCTTTTTCTCATCTGCTTCAAAACATTCTTCAAATTACCAGAAACCCTTCTAAAAATCTGTAGTGACAACACTCTATCTACCCAAAAAGCAGCTACTCATCGATACATTCCTAAGTTGGAAAATAAAACTAAAGAGAACTGTCACAACTGTGCTTGTACTGCTTATCCCATGAAGAGAAGGAGAGTTTTATCCTCTGGGCATCACTGATAAGGAGGCTGTGCAGATCTTGGGCTAAAAATTGCAACCAGATTCTCAGTCTATTTGTCACAGTTCCTTAACTGAGACAGAGGTCAGACTCTAGGCTTTGCACCATTTGTTAGAAGTTCTGCAGTAGCCAGGTCATCAGACATTCCTGAATTGGCTTCTGCATACCTTGGGTGTTGCAGACAGCCAATTACAGCTGACCAGGTGGCTAATTCCTAGTTTGAGCTCTCTCCAAGCAGCTTCTTCCTTTCTTAACCTCTAGGTAAAGGACAATATTTTCCCCAAGAGCATTATAAGAGCCTGTATTTTACATCATCTTAATCCTTGAAACAGGACTACTTTCTGAACTATATTTCCTTGAAAAACACCTCATGGTTTTACCAGGGCAGGGTTCTAACATGATACGGATGAAAGAAAGTGAACAAATTGCTCAAGCCTTTATCTCCCACTTATGTACATACTTAATTTTACATGCAAAAATATTCCTGTTGATGTAGGACTCATGACAAGCAGAATAAGCTGTGCGTATATATCGATAAAACTGGGCTTCATACACTACCACACATACCCAAACATTTGCTATTACTATAGGGGAAATAGTAAAGTAAAGACCTGGAGATTTGAGTATTAAAAGAGAAATAAATCACTATAATTTATAGTGGGGGAATAATTTCTAGGCTCAAGAAGAATCACAAAGTAATGGTTTTCTGGCTATCAGAAAACTGTTAATCAGCAAACAGTCTTCATTCTTTGCCAGGTCACCTCTTCAACAACATTGGCTAATGCAAAACATTTTGAAATTTCTCATTTCCTAAATTACTCCAATCTAAACATATCATGATTAACTTTAAATTTGTGTTCCAAATGGCATAGTCCTCCAACTTTTTAGTTAAGCTTCCTCTTTGTGAAGGAACTCTTATTCGTATTTATTGCAATGGGACATTACTTTTGTTTTAAATCTGAATGCTATTTAAGCATTTTAAAATTAACCTGCTCTTTACAACAAGAGGACTAAAGATTTTTGGAAATTCTCAATCCCTTTGTCTGTCTCCAGTAAACAACACAGACGACAACACTTAAAAAAATTCCAACTATTTGATCAGCCTGAAACAGTGGTCAGTTTCCTGGCAAAAACTTCATTGAGATTTATGAATTTAATAAAACTTGCATAATGAGAACAATTACAATTCTGCTATTACATCAGAGCTCTGAGCAAGCAGCCATACCTTGGTTTTGCCTCTGCAGGAATAACACAACTTCGATGCCCACTTTTCATTGCAAAGAACGAGCTGTTTAGTGCTTTTGACCACACCAGGTTCCTCCCTGCTATCCAACCAGCATTGTTGGCCAACACATATAAAGGATGTAGCCAAGGCCATACCATCTGCTCATTCAAAATGAGGAATACCAGGCACAAAGTCTTCTGCCTTACTTGTATCAAGAGCCAGGAGCAGGGAAAAAAGATCTACGTATGTACTTATCTTGGTTGCAAATGAGCTTCCAATGCCAAGAGGATGCATTCATATACAGATGTGGCACATAAAAGAGCATCAAGTCCTGCATCAAGTAACATTTGAGGTGAACAAACATCAATCTACTAAATGAATACAGATTAACATAAGTATAACAACATAACTAAGCTGATTTGAACTAATATATAGGTTTGCTTCTCTGATGGTAGTTCCATCTGTACTAGCAACAGAAATTATGAGGAATAAATTAATGGATTCAAGCTTGAAACTTCTGGATTCTTTCACAACCACTTGTTGCACTTCACCAAATTGCCAGTGATGTTCATTGGGAAATTTGGTTTAATGTCACTGCATCTGCATCCGCATCCACCAGAAGTGAGGTCAAATCACCAGGAATCTCAGTCTTCATAGTAGTTACCACTACACCAACAGTCCTTTACTATTAACTTCTTGATGTTCATCAACATTTCCAAGAAAATATGCTCTTACGACCATCTTTCATTTTAGAACACTAACCTCTGTGAAATGCAGTGAAGAAATAGTAACAACAGGCTTTTCTGCCTTCTCTAAACAGCATGGTTGCTAATCCTGAATAATTTTTAGCTACTCTAAGGTAAGTAGTTTCATTTCTAGCTAAATAAAACTATAGAAATTAAACAGGAAGGTCATAATCAACGTGTGAATCACTACAGCCAAGTGCAAATTAAAAGAAGAAGGATTCCTTTCTTCTTGGCGGTTGTCGGTGGAAAGGGTTTTTCATTACAGCTCTGCCTCCTTGAGTGTTGAAAAGGAACAATGTTTTCTGGTGAACAGCCCAGCTTATTGGTCTGAGGGCTTTCTGCCTAACAGCATCAGATCACAGAATCACAGAAATGTTTCTGAAACAAACCTCTTCAGGTCTCAAAATCCCACTGAAAGAGGAAAAATTGCCAGTTCTAGATCAGGTCTGCCATAGCTTTGTCTAGCCAAGTCTTGAAAACCTCCAAGAACAGAGACTTCATCAGCTCTCTGGGTGTCCTGTTCCTGAGTTTCTCTACCTTCCCGTTGAAAAAGTTTTTCCTGATGTCAAAGCTCTCAAACTGCCCTTTGTGCAGTTGTGTCATATTGTACCATCTGCCACTACTGCAAAGAGTTAAGCTGCATAACCTTTGCAACTGCCATTCAGGTATTTGTAGGCTGATGCCAGGCTTAGCTTCCACTTTGTCATGTTGAATGAACTCAGCTCCCCCAACCCTCCTCTAAGGCCATTTGTTCAAAATCCCTGACCACTGAAGAAAGCCTCCGTTGGACTCCCCCCATTTTTGAAGCTGAAAAGAGGACTTAAAACAGCATTCCAGGTGGAGTCTCATGAGGGCCATGCAGAGGGTTATAATAAATTCCCCTAATCTGCTGGCCACACCATCCTGAAGTATACAGTAACCCATCATGAACTTTTCCTCGTTCATAACAGCAGTGTACTTTTGGCTCATATTCGAGCTGCTTTCCAGAAAAGACCCTGGTGTCCTTGTGTAAAATAAGATGAAAATGAGTCAGTAGTGTGCACATGCAGCAAAGAAAGTCAATCAGCTTTTGGGCTGTATTTAAAAAGAGTTTAGCCAACAGTCAAGGGAAGTGACTGTTCCCTCATTCCAGCTCTTGTGAGACCACATGTTCTGTTTTCAGTTTTTTGGCTTGCTCCAGGATTGGAAAGATATTGGCCTCTGGGCTCACTCCAGTATGAGAGTCACCAAGGTACTCAGGGAGGTGCAACACAAGATGTTCAAGGCCAGAGTGAGGGAGTTGGGTTTGGTCAACATGGAGAAAGAAGGCTGTGGGAGATATTATTGCTACCTACAACAATGTACTGTGAGGGTGTAGAGAGGCCAGAGTCACTCTTCTCAGAGGTGCTGAAAAGAATATGGGCAACAAACACAAGTTGGAACACAAAAAATTCCAACTCAATACAGGGAAGAATCCTCAACATGAAGGCAGATAAGCACTATCTCAGGTTGAAGTTGTGGAGTCTCCGTCCTTGGAGATATGCAAAACACAACAGGACAAGGCCTTGCTTAACCTGATCAAATGGCAGAAGGTTCAACAAGACAACCACTAGAGACCTTTCCAACCTACATGAGCCTCTAAGTCTATTTGCCCTCTACTTTATACTCAAAATCCCCTGCAGCAAGGCTGCTACTCACCCAGCCTGTTCCCAGTCTCCCAGGTGCAGATAAGACCCAGTTTGTTGAAATTCATGCTGGCCCAATCCTCAATTTTCTCAAGGCCAATCTTGATAGAAACTGTGTCTTTTGCTGCATCAGCAGCTCCTCCCTGATTTAAAGACCTTTGCAAATTTGCTGGACAGTGTTGTTTCATTATATAGGCCACTGATAAAACTACTGAAGAACATAAGCTGCATCATCAACCCTGGAACATTTTGCTTGATACTGGCTGCCAGCTGGGCACAGATCCATTGAGCACTACACTTTGGGCCTGGCAGCCCAGCGAATTTTCAGGTTGCCCAATGGTCTTATCATCCAATCCATACATTCTCAGCTTCCACATGAGAGCTCTGAGGTCAGAAACCTCAGACTTACTAAAGGCACATCCACCTCCCTCCTATCATTCTCCTTTCACCACAGAAGGCACTCAGGATGACTGTTTCTGATTTACTCCTTGTCCTGTTTGAGTTTAGAAATGGATTCCAAGAGAAGATCACACTCCTTGATCTTCACTGGGACCAAGGTGAGCCAGCAGCTGAGGGTGTTCCAGATCCTCTTTTTTACCATTCTTGAATATGACTGTAATATTTGCTTTTTGCATTCATCACAATTTTTCACAGACAATACATAGGAGCCTTGCAGTCACAGCAGCCAGTAAGGCAACTACTGCAGCCAATTTTTTCAGCACCTCGAGGTCAATCCCAGGAATATGAGTATGTCCAGCTGAAGTAGTTTCTAACTTGTTCACTCAGCGCTGGCTCCTACCCAAACTGTTCTGCTACTTTCAGGGATGAGGGAGAAGGTTCTGCTTGTGATAAGCAAGGTAAAAAAAGGCCTCAGAACTTCAGCCTTTTCTATGTAATCCATGCTGTGTTGCCTCTCATACATCAGCAGCCTCATATATTCCCTTTACAATTTGTTCTTATTGCTCAATGTAATTAGGTTATTTTTATCTTCACCTGGGTTTTGACTTTCCTAATTTTGCCTCTAAGTACCTTAGTGATCCTTTTATAATCTTCCTTTGTTGCCTGTTATTGTCTCCACTTCAAACATGTTCACTGTATTTTAGTCCATCAAGAAGTTTCCTTTCAGTCAGGCTGGCCTTGCACTGAAACTTCCAGTTTTCTCACATAAGAACAGTTTGTTCCTGATCCTTCAGTGAGCTCACTTTGAAGGAATTATCCAGAGCTGTTGGGCACCCTACCCCTGCATGGCTACTTCCCAGAGGATTTTGCTTAGTGATTCCTTAAATAACCAAGTCTGTTATCTGAAAGTCTAGAGCCATAGCTCTGCAGTTTTATGTCCAGCCTTCCTCCAGTAACTGAACTCCATTGCCTGGGGCTCCCTTTAGCCTAAGATGTCACTGGTGACTGCATTTGTCACCAGTCCTTCTCAGTCTGTGAGCAGCAAGTCCCTCGGAGCAACACCCCTGGCCAGGATCTCTCACATACGCATTGGAAGTGTCACCCACACAGTCTAACCTTACAGCAGCTGTCTGCACAGTTGAGGCCACGCATAACAATACATTCCTACAGGTGGGACATTTTCAGTAGTTATTTGGAGAAGGCCTCTTCCCCTGTTTCCTCAGTCAGCAGGCCTATAGCAGACCCCCAAGATGTCTTCAGTGTTAATTCACCCTCTGAAGTTCATGCAGAAGTACTTAATAGGCATGTCTCTAGTTTTGTCTTGTACAGCTCTGTGAAGTTAAGGAGATCCTTAGTATAAAAATGACCCACTCCTTATCTTCACTGCATATTGCTCCTCAGTGGTCTGTTTGTTCCACTGATTCCCTTCCCAGCATATTCTGTGTCCCATTTGAACAGCCCTAATAGAGACTGGCCATTCCCCACTTTTTGTCTTCACAAGTCTTGATTTCCTGTTTCATCAGGAGGGGTCTCTGGAAGTCCTACTGTATTAAGGGGAGTGAGTCATGCCAGATATTGCTCACCTGTCCACTCGCTGCCAGTGCTGCCCATTGGATTGCCTCCAATGGTCTGGTGAGACATAAACAAATGGCTTGGCACCTTTTTCTGAGTCTCTGGGCACCGTACCTCATTGCTTGCAATATCCTAGCACGTTATCAGCATTCACTCGAGTGATACATCAGGCAATATGGACTAAGGAGAACACTAAAAATATCCTTGGGTAAATCAGTCCCTAAAAGAGAGTCCATCCAGGAAACAAAGCTGGAAGAACCAATTTGTACAAAATACAAGAATTTCAGTGAAGTCATATAAAAGTAATAATCAGTGAATAGCTTATGCACAATTATTTTTTAGGAGTAAAAGGATTTTTAAAATGTACTAAAACATCTGGTATTTGCATATAGTTGCATATCTAAGCTGCAGAGGCATTCAGCTTGCAATCTCTTGCAACCTAAAAGTAGATTTGTACTCTTCACTCTTGAAACAGTATAATTACTTCAGGGCTTACATTATTTATGCTACATTTTGAAGATTCATGCAAGAAACAGATGAAGTGCCACTCCAAGATCTTAAGTGCTATTACATTCTAATAATAATAATAAAGTTGTATTAAATTCTACTAGTTTCAGCTGGAGTAAGATTGACTTTAGTTACTTCTTTTCTTTGTTTAAGCTGCTGTGGCTCCTGCACTGCCAAATTCCCTGCATTTGCATTAAACATTATTCATAATAATACTATTTGTTTGTATGAGCGTCCATGTATTGAGTATCTTACAGAGAGTAACTAGTTTTATTTGCAGCAACTAGTGTAATGTTGCTTCCAATTTGGTTTAAAGTATTTATATTTTCCTCCTGCAATTATATTATCCATTAAGACTGCTGAGAAAACAAGCTCTATGGTAAAAATTGTAAGACATGTTAAAATGTACTGCTTTCCTAAATGTAATGTAAAACATTTGGATTTCATTTTCTTCCAGACACGTTTTTTATTACTTCATTTTTGAAAGATTGTCTTGTGCACCATAATATATATTTGTTTCTGCTCTGGCACATTATTCAATTACCAATAAATTTATTATAAGGTGGACTTTGGAATCCTTGCATTTTATGATTATTTTAAATTATTTTCTGAGTTCTCCTAGAAATTCACATTAGTGTATCAATCAAATATAAGCAATTATCTGGAAAGTTAACCCGAAGACAAATGCTAAAATATAAGCACAGTGCACTATTTAGCTCTTCTTTTGTGCTCAAAGTGTATAGTGACAGCAGAACTGTATCAGGACAATAATTTTTCATTTATTTCATTCTACATTTGAAAAACAGTATCATGACTCTGTCAACCATTCTTTTTAGTAACAAAAATAAGGTGCCATTCAGTCTTATACAACATATTTTTATATTTGTATAAAGACACTATTTTATGCACAAAAACATTTGCAGAAAACTAAACTATAGTTTCTGTCATATGATAAAAACACCTTTTACTTTCTCATAAAATACAGGACATTCTAGTTTTAAGAGGTGGCTGAAAGCAACTTCTATTAGAAGCATTGGCATTTGCCACCACTATAAACTTTATCACTCAGCTGTAATCATCAGTACGCTTTGTAACTCTTGATGACATGAGGTTTACAGTTAGCCTCCAGCTTCTAGAGTTAAGGTTGCTGTCAGAATACTTTGGTCTTGTAGGCCAAAACCAACGGTCTTTGTGTGATCTGATTCTAGAGACTTCTGCTCCTGCATCTGCCACCAGCAGTCCTTGCAACTCTAGACAGGTCACATTCCTCACTTGCATTTTCTGTATAATAAGTCTTTTTTGTCTGCCTACTTCTAGTGCATCCTCTTTAAGGCAGAGCCCATCTCTTCCATGGTGTAAGAACTCACCCAGTGCATAAAACAGAGCTTGCTTATTCCCAGTCAGGCAGGAATTTCACAGAATAAACACAGTTCTTTCCTTCAGACTCATGTTGAATACAAGGTCCAAATTGTAAAACTTAAAAGAACTGTATAAATGAGTAAATTTAAGCAATATCAAATTAGATATTTTCCAGCTCCTGACACTGAACCTTCTCTTAAAACTTGAACTCTGCAAATCAAATTATTTTTTGCTTCAAAACCCTTGGCTGATTTATTTTCATTTTGTTTCAGTTTTGTATGCCTTTGTGCTTCCGGTTTCTGGCAACATCTATGAGTAAGAATGCCAAAGTTCTCTATTCAAATCATATGCTTCGCCAAATGAAAAGGGGAAAACACTCAAAATCATGCAAGGCAGTCTTTTCTCATGAGTCTTCTGTTCTCATGAACTTTGTAGGCCAATTTTGGAAATGCAAAAGTTCATTATTTAAGAGACATCAGATAAGGAGCAAAACTTCTGGGATTCACCCATTTGTCACTAATTCCTCTTCCTTCTGGCAACAAAACAAGACAGCTGAAAGGAGGAAAAAACAACAAAGAAGGGAGAAAAGTCCAGAAAAGTTTAAAAATGGAATGAGAAGATCCTTGAACAGACTCAAAAGAAAGTCCTGAAGGAAAAAAGAAAAAAAAATATTATGATAGGATGGAGTGAGCTGCCTTCAGAAAGTGAATTATGGAGCAGTAATAGAGGGTGAATGACTGAGGTGGGCATCTAAGTGGATAGACATCTGTGCTTTGCCTTACAAGCAAAACCATCTACCTTAGGCTGACCACTTCAGCTCAGACAATTAAAGCTGAGGCAACTGTTACCCTCTTATCACCTTCTTTATTCTTTTTTTATAAATCAGTAATTAAGTTTGTTCAGCAATATTTGTATTATATGAGGATCCTAATTTTTTACATAGTTATTTGTTGCAGTATTTCTAATAGGCCTCTATAATTGTGATACACGCCTGTCAGTACTCTTTGTAATAAAAGCCACTATTAAACGTGTAGATAAACACTGTCTAGTTGAGTACTATACTACAACATATAGGAACTTAACATAGTTGCATAAAAATCCTGTGTGAGGAAAAAAATATTTAGGTTCGCCTACTTCACCTAAATTGACACATCTGTACATTTATTTACCCACACACCCAAGCTCTGTGAACTTGCACCATGTCCTCTGCATTCCTATAGCTATTTAAAATCTCAATGTAAAGAGCCTTATGAATTTCCATTGTCTTGGCACTTGTAATTACAAACACTTTAATCATATGGTTCTCGTGTCATCTGGTCAAATGATCCTAATCTTCTGAATTTTCACAGCATTGCACGACTTTTAGCCACATGACTTTCATCACATTTGGTGGATGTCAGGAGCTAAAACCTCACACATCACTTTGAAAATGTACTCCTTTAAAGTGCTGTTGTTAATCATGTTCATGGGTGCCTGCTGGGATTCCTTGCAGTGCTTTCTTAGGCTCGCAGCTGGCTTTGATTTCTGTGGATGATGCAAAACTGCTTTTCTCACCCACCAGGCACTAATGTTACTTCCCTTGCTGAAGTCACAAGTCTGCAAAATCTGTATTTTTTCTAAAGAAACTAAAAACCACATTATGTCTAACCTGATATCATTTAGTTAGTGTTAGGTAGAAATTAATTTTTATTCTTCAGTTCTAAAAACAGAACAATAGTGATTAATATCAGAAACTTCTTAATAGCAACATAATATATACAGTAAATACTCATCTGTCTGTGATATATATAGATGTCTATATAGAGACATACTTGTAAATGCTGTATATGGAAATAAGTGTAAATAGGCAGAGGTATGAAATATATATATTACTAAGATCCAATTAAAATTAAGTCTAATCTGCTCTTAGATTTGACTCAAGGCAACAACACAAAATGTGTTTGCCTGGTTCTCAGCATTGGTTGGGATCTTTAACATTTACTTCAAGGAGTACGTTAGTAACTCAGACAATCCCAGCACAGAGTCCCACAGTTATTGAACAAAAAGTAAATAGCACTCTGCCTGCTTCATATGTCACCCTGTCTAGAAGCAGCCATTTCCAGCATGAGACTGCCTCTCCCCTTCTTTCTTAAAAGGCTGACCTCTCTTCTGAAAACATGAGATAAACTCCAGCCTGCTATTGCACAGTGGCCACAAAGTAGCTCTTAAGTTTCACTAGCAAGTTGTCCTCTCAGCCTTATCATAGTCGCTTTTTAACTCAAAGCAACAGCAAGCATTTTTCGAGAGGCTCATTTACAGGATTTGCTGATACCAGACCTTCTTGCTCCCCTTTAGGCAGTAACTGTATAGGAAAGTCAGCCTCCCAGAACTGCTGGGAGGAGCCCAGGATTCCTGGCCTCACACATGGAGTTCCACATGTTCAGCTCTTTTCTCCTGTTTCAAATGAGGGAAGAGGAGAACGTTGCAACCATCAGTTAATATCTGAAACGTTTCCCCTTGTTGCATTAAGGGACAAAGTAATTTGGCAGAAAATAAACCCCCTTATGTTCTGGCTTGTCCTAAGATATCAGAGGCACCAGGGGAGGCTGGGCTGAGATTCTGAGTAATTCCCAACTTGGCTTTAATAGTCCAGTCACTCCTAACACGTAAATTGGACTCTCACGATTCTGGATGCACTACTGATGCTGCACCACAGCAGCTTTGTGTGAACTATCTCAGCCACACTTAAGGATTTTTGTTGCGTTCAGTGAGAAATCTCATGGCTATATTAGTGAACAGTGTAATTTATTGAAGCAACAGATGCACAAATTCTTTTAGATTGCCAGTGATAAATTCATTGTCTGCAAAGCACATGTAAGTTTAATTAATCCAGCTTGGGTACACACATGTGGGGTTGTAAAGTGACTCTTGAGATTTCTAAGTTTCCCAGGGATGCATTTGGGATAGCCAAGTGTTCAAATCTTACCCAAAGGCACCCCTACAGGGAGGAAGGGAGGTTCAGCCCATCAACTGGTTGCAGAGGCCAAGGGTAAACCATAAATTTCCCTGTGATGCTATCTTCCCTAGCGACCATCCTCTCTCAGACCATTTTATACTATTTTACCTTACAGGTGGAGCTTGGGTGACTCTAGTTATACACACCTTTAAAATGATTGGTGCAAAATTCTCTCACTTTGCATTTAAAGGTATAGACTAAAGAAAATGCAGAGCGCAACCCTAGTGTGGGGTGATCACACCTTTGAAGGCAGGCAGCTTTTGGGATGGAGGTGTGAGATTATAATGAGCAAAGTTCACCTAAAGGATAGTATTTTATCAAAAGATGACAGGTTGTTGGCCCAGGGTATTAATCATGCAGCTGATTTGTTCCATAGTACCTTCAAATCCCATTGTTGCCATGGAGCATGGCCACAGCGTCTTCACTCTGCTCCACCCTCCATGCAATTTCTGTTAGAGTTAGCACAACATGTTCACCTGATGTTGCCAACATCTAGGGTTGCCTAGGAAATTGCCATGGTACAAATTCATTCCTCATTAGCTGTATTTCACCCTCAAAGTTTCGTCAATGCTGTCCTCAAAGTGTAAATATGTTTAATTTCTAAGTCACCTCCAGCAATTACTCCACAACCCTCCATTGTAAAAAGCCTTCTGTCTGCTGTAAAAGACAATGTTTACTCTTTGCTGGCATTCACAGAGATGGTCTTTTACTAGAGATACCTGATCCATGTTGAGAAATATAGGATGCTGGATAAGAGACAGTGTCCCAGATCCAGTAATCCTAACAGGAGTTTATCTTGTTGCACCAATGTAATACAATTCACAATAAGAAAAATCTTATCACCAACCACCTTCTTATTCAGCCTGCCATAAACCTGTGTGCTTTAAGGAAGGCATTTTAATTTCTGCACTCTTGGAGACAGATTCACCTGCTCAGATGCCAGGAATTTAATGGGTGCTGGGGTGGTCAGTGGGAGCAACAGGCCTGTCCCGTTTTGGCCCTTCAGCCACCCTCTCATGTGCCTGGTGAGGCATTCCGAGGGGAAAGTTTCCACTAAGCATACACTGTTTTTTAGTGAAATGCAGTTCAGAAAAGTTATTCCTTCCCTTAATTACTTCAGCTTTATGCCGAATGCTCAGTGGGACATATCCAGGCCCTGCTGACTCCAAAAGGCTCACAAGCCAGCCACTTCTTTGAGGTGCATCTGTCTGCACTTACAGGGAGGGTGCCAAAAATAGCAAAGGTTTAGACCTCTACAGGCAGGATTTCTGAAAACAGACCAAAACCCAGTAATTTTTTACTTCAGAATGAGTCAATTCCAACAGATGAGACAGATTAAAATAAAAGGTTTGAAGACAAAGCTGCCCTTTGGCTTGCAGGCCCTTTTCACCAGTCTTCTTTCAAGCCAACAGCTTTCTCCTGGCCCTTTGGATTGCAACAAACACTGGGCAGCCTACGTGGGGTCCACTGAGAAGGTCTTCTTCCCATCACCTCCAAGATGTGTGTATTTGTTCCCTAAACCTCTCAGAAAACTTCCAGTGTCTAAATCATCGTGAGCTACTGCCTGCTGGCTCCCTCACGCTCTCACACTGACTGTCCCATCTTCTCCTCCAGATGTGCATGATAGCCCAAGAGAAATCTCGTCCTCCCAGGAGCTTCACCTGGCCCAGAGAGAAGCATCCAGGACAAGGCAAGAAGGAGTATTCTCCAGCTGCCCAGTCACTCTTTCTAGCAGAAGACAGGATGCAGTACATCTACAGCAATAAGCACATCAATGTATGTACTATCACCACCACTGTAGTTTTGCCTCTGTGAAAGACCACAGTCATTCTCCTAGCAGGGGAATGCTTCTTATGAACAAGGTAACCATTAGTTCAACTTCCAGAGGTTTTGCAGTATTGCCTAGTACCTGCATGTTCCATTTCAGTTCAATTTCTTTATTTCTCACCTTCAACATTAATTCAAAATTAGCTAAATTTAGAGCCTCCCACCTGTAGCAAAGGCAGCCATCTCAGTATCACCAGCTTGAACTAGGGCTCACCTTTTTCCTCTCTTTTACATTCATGGGTTATTGCTAAAAAGATTTTAGCAGGACTGAAAGCAATTTTATTTTTTTTCTTTAACATGATAGGAGGAAGTTGTTAAGTTTGCTAGTTCCTTCTCTTCTTTGCATCCTACTTGCTGACTGACAGGTATTTGAAACAAGATCAGCCTTTGATTATTGCCAGAGTAGGTGGATGATTTCCATTCAATTAGATTACCTCCTGTAAGTACCTATTTTTTATCAATATCTTATTTTGACATTTTTTCAAAGAAGTCTAAACCCACCTAGACTTTGATTCCATTGTTCACATGCTGGTGTTAAGTGCCTTTTGAATTCCCAGGAGTACTCATGGCATCCACAGGGGACAGGCAGGTGTACCACAAGGCCCATGGAAAACTGATACCCTCCCTGAGCAGCATTTAGAGGACAGGAAAGATTGCCTAAGACATCCAAAAAGGCATTGCCTAAATACGTCCCAGACTGCCTAAATGTAGATGTCACAATCAGAAACTGAATTCCACTGCTTGGTTTCTGTTCAGTTGCACAAGTTTTAGTGTCTGCTGCCGTTTCTGGCATTGTCTGGCCTCTGGCTGCCACATCCAAAGAACGCCTTACTGAGCATATTTTCGGACTCATCCTGCAAAGAAGTAGGTGCCCAATGCTATTCCCATCACTCTATGGTATATAAGACTTCTGCACACAGCTGACATGTAAAACACAGCTCCTGTGGGATGCCTCATTAACAAAAATTCACCACTTTCACAGTCATTTCTCCTACACAGAATTTTTCTGGTATCTTTACTACTTAAAATGATTTTCCAGTGGGAGCACCAACTGAACAAAGTAGGCTGAAAGCTAGAAGGCTTTCTTCTACTTCTCTACTAGGGGTCATGGAATTCATTCTCAAAAAGAAAGAGCCAGAACTTTTTCACAGTTGGATTAATGAACTCTTTTCCTCATTTGGGAAGATTCAGCTGATTACTGGTTCACCAACTTAATACTGCTCTGTTCTCAATGTTCCCTGTTCCCCCTAACAGTGATCCAAGAGTAAACTGAAAAAAAGTAGTAACTTAGTAACACAACTAAGACATATTATTACTTCAAATCTACCAGAGAGGAAGTTCCTCTTCTCAGATATAATAATTTTTTTCTCTGATTAGCTAATCCTGACCAATAATTGAAAGAAAATACAAACAACAGCACTTGCACTTTGCAGTGAAACAACTCCTATCAGATATGGCATTGTGTATGTATTGCTAATTGCCATAATTATTCATAAGCATTAATGAGGGGGCTGACAAGTAACAGTTTCGGACACTCTTCCTCCCCTGGAGAGTTTGCCTATCTGCTTTTTGTATTGTGCTGTTCTCCCTGTCCAATTCTTTTCTTCTTTGACACAGCCATGATCCTTCCTTTGACTTGATCTGAGGTCCTTAATTTCTTAAGCAAGGAACTTTTTCAGCGTTTCACTTCCCACAGCTGTGCTGGGCTCTTTGCTTCTGCACATTTTTCCTTGTGATCAACAGAAAGACAGCTTAAATTCCCTGTAAAACATCATGCAGACATGTGATAATACATCAGTACTTGCTTAATCATCACAAGTCACTCACATCTGAAAATGAATAGGACAATATACTGTAAATAATATTAGCAGGTGTGCAACAAGGGCTATGTATTGTTAGAATCTTGTTGTACTTGAACTGAAAGCCTGTCTCTTTACTCATACTAGTGCTCTTTTGTGGCCTGTTTGCTCCTAACAGCTTGAAAGGGTTGGCTGGCAGGTTACATACAATCAAATAAATCTCCAATGTCCCTGAGGATTCTTTCCCAGAAGAGATCCTTCCACTTTCTGTGTCTTGGCTCTGAGCATGGGAGCTGTGTGATCCATGGCACTATAAGTTACAGGTTCTCAACAGTTGTTTTATATTTCACTCCAAAATCTGCACTGGTGTACAGCTTTATCACCAAAACAAAACAGTATCTGGGCTTGACTGATTATACAGTCTATTCTGAACCCATTTATTCACCAGGAGTGACAGTCATTCCTGCCATTAAAAATCGTATGACTAATATGTCACTGGAAGTTAAAGACTCTTCACAGAATCACAGAATGTTAGGGGTTGGAAGGGACCTTTGGAGATCATCGAGTCCAACCCTCCTGCCAGAGCAGGACCACCTAGGGCAGATCACACAGAAAGGCATCCAGACAGGTTTTGAAAGTCTCCAGAGAAGGAGACTCCACAACCTCTCTAGGCACCCTGTTCCAGTGCTCCATCACCCTCACAGTAAAGAAGCTCTTCCTCCTGTTGTGGTGGAACTTCCTGTGCTCTAGTTTGCATCCATTGCCCCTTGTCCTACCACAGGGCATGACTGAAAAGAATCCTTCTTGACTCTCACCCTTCTGATATTTATATACATTAATAAGATCTCCTCTCAGTCTTCTCTTCTCTAGACTAAACAGCCCCAGGTCTCTCAGCCTTTCCTCATGAGACAGGTGTTCCAGTCCCTTAATCATCCTCATAGCCCTTCATTGGACTCTCTCAAGTAAATCCTTGTCCCTATTGAGCTAGGGAGCACAGAAATGGACACAATACTCCAGACATGGTCTCTCTAGGGCAGAGTAGAGGGGGTGGAGAACCACCTCCCTTCACATGCTGGACACACTCTTCTTAATGCACCCCAGGATGCCATTGGCCTTCTTGGCCATAAGGGCACATTGCTGTCCCATGGATAACTTGCTGTCCACCAGGACTCCAAGGTCCTTCTCCATGGAGCTGCTCCAGGATGATCATCCTTCTTGCCCTTTTTGAAGACTGGAGTGACACTGGCTTTCCTCCAGTCCTCAGGCACCTTTCCTGTTTTCCTGAGGGAAGTTGACATGGGCCCACCCCTCAAGCCTGTCTGGGTGGCATCCATGGGGAAGTCTAGAAAAGGATAACCTACAGGAAAAAATGGAAAGGCCCTGGAAAATGTATGCAGTGCAAAAGAGAGGAGAGAGAAATAAGGTCTTTTGTTTTGGATTATTTCTGTTCATTTGCTCTGCCCTGCCTGTAAAAATTCTAAAACCACAAAGTGCAGACTGTGTATTTTAAAGTGTTTCCACAATGGACTGAGTTACTAATTACCATAGAAGAAATGATAGGATGTAGGAATTCAGCTTCCTTCCTTACTTTATGCTATCTCTAGTAATAGATCTAGTAATAGCTAGGAATCCATATTAACAGCTGACTTTAAAAAGGACAATATTCTTCAAGCACTGCTGTGGATTAAAGGATGATGATCTCAAACGTTAACCTTCCACTGCTGTTCTGTTTCTTTGTAAATAGAATAATCTGCCAACTGCTACATTTGCATTCCTTGACAAGTGACAAAGACAACACTCTTCAAATATGTTGTTGCTTATTGCTTGGCTTTTGATGGCTTTATCAGTAGCCAGTTAGTATGTGAGGCTTTCTCCAGTTATGCTGTTCATATCAAACCAGTAAAAAATAGCCATATTGCCAGGATACTGAACTTATGGAGACAGCAATAGTGTAATTTTTACCCCTGGAATCTTATTTAGGGAGGATCTTGGATACTTTTCCAAGGTCACTAGGTCTGTGTCGGTGCATGTCATTGATATCCAGAGGGAAGAAAGACTAATTTCTAAACACGTTCTTTTCCAAAAATGTCTTTGACCTAGTAGGTGGTCCAAGATGTCCATAGTGTTGCAAAAATGGAAGCTTTTATTCTTGGCCTCTAATATATTCTGTCACCCTGACCCCACATAACAGATGGTCACTAAATAGAAAGATTTCAAGTCAGGGGATTAATTTGGTCACAGGCATTTCTCAGTTAGATAAACATCTTACATGAGTGAGACTCCATGTACATTGTTTTACACTGAACTCTTACTGGAGCAGGCACCCTGTAGACTGAGTCTCACCTCACTGAGTCTTTGAGAGTTTATTATCCTGGCTAATGAAATACATTAACTATTTGTCATACACTTACCTCTAACACTGTTCCACATATGCCATGCAGTCTTTCTTCCTTTTCCTAAGTTCCAATTTGACCTGTGTAAAAGCACAGATATCATCTATGCAAAGGTTTTCTATTAGGGCCTGAATACTTACAAAGGCAAATATATATATTTTTACATTGATGGCTACTCAGAACATATAGCAAATCTGAATATAAATCTAAATGTGTGTTAATTTAAATTATTTGACTGAAATGTCAGTGACACTTTAGGGGGTGGAGAAATGGAGGGAAAAGCTCAGTCGCCAATATATATTCCTTCTAGGATATTTCACTTGTCTTGTGATCTAAGCCAATCACAAAGAAGTGTCTAGAATTATAGGATCATAGAATGGTTAAGGTTGGAAGGGACCTGAAAGATCATCAAGATCCAATCTCCCTGCTAAGAGCAGAGACATGTCACACTAGGCTAAGGACATTGTCTAAGGTCCAAGGACAATGTCTTTTAACAACTTTTCCTAGAAAAAGTACAGTAACTGACATGTCCTTAAGTAAAAAAAAAATCAGAGTAGGGTTTACCCTAATGAAAGCATTAATTTAGCTCTATCTTTGTAGAATTTTTGTTTATCTGTAGGAAGTGGTACTGCAGTGGATAGTACTGACTTTGGCAGTGTAAACAGCCATTAGGGAAATCATAAAAATTTTCCCAAAAGCTAAACATTTTTAAAATGCTTCAATTGCCATTTTGGTTTGGTTACCTTTTTTTTTCTTTTCCTTGAGGTCTCTATTCAGCTTTTCCAGTCTCTGCCTATCACCTCACCAGTCTGTCTTGCTTTATGCTCAGCCAAGCATACCCCCAAAAGTCTCATGCTAAAACTATCTCTATAAAAAAAAATATTTTTGTTTATCATATACTTCTGTGTTCAGGTACAGATGTACATGCAGTGGGTTGTGGCAGGGAAGATCATATGTATTTTATTCCCTTGATTAGCACTGAACAGGTTGTTAGTGTCAGGATCTTGATTTAGCTTTACACACATAAGCATCTTAGGCCTTTTGAGGTGTTTAGAGCACCCTACCCAGCCTCAGGTCTTGAAGGTCATGGTTTCCCCCATCAGCTCTGTATCCATCTCTCCTGGAGCACTGAGGATGTCTCAGATTCATTAACTTAAATGACTAGAATTATTTTAGACAGCCAAAGGTAACTGAAACACTGCCAACAGCATATTTACAATAGGGTTAAGTTGTTCTCTGCACTTAGAGAATGACAATAAGCTCAGTTATGCACACCTGAGACATCCTGAAAAAATCAGGAGAAAAATAAATAGCATAGGTAAGAAAGAAAAAAGCTGGACTGTGATATTGAGAAACAGAACAAAAGCAAAGCCTGGAAGTTCTTCTACTCCAGTGGTGGATACCTAAAAATTAGGACAGGGGAAGCACTGGGCAGGCACTGAGTGGTCACCCTGATACAGCAGCACATCAGAGATCTCCTGGAATGACAACCATCAGTGTGACACTCAGTTTGTAGGCTATCAACTTCAGAGGGGCAAAATGCAGAGATGAGGGAGTAGTGCTGTACCTGAAGTACAGAAACTCAAATATCACAAGAAAGAAAAAGCACCCTGAAATCTCCATTGGTAGAAATCCCATATTCTACAAGTTAAAATGTAACATCAGAACTGTTCTACTGAGCCCATTTTGGAATTATAATAATAACAAGGGAAAGTTCAGTGACATTAGAGAAGGTGTGAATTTTGAAGATTTAGTAACAATGAGGGATTTCAGCTGCTAAGTAAAGAACTCCTTCCTCAACTGGCCAGTTGCAGGACCCAAGAAAAATTACACTGTTCCAGATGTGGCCTAAGGGAACCACAGGGCCTAGTTTGAAAGATATTAATGGGAATGCTGTTCTGCAATACTATTCATAATATGATTGGTTTAAAAGCTGTAACTGCAGACAGTAAGATAAAACAATGAATCAAAAAGAATTTCAAGAAAGAAAACTCTCTAAAGTTAGATAATTAGGGAAAGGGAGGGAAAAAAAAAAAAGAAAAAACCCACAAAATGACAAAAAACCCCCACACCAAATAAAAAAAAAATGCAGTTCAAAAAGCAAAATTCCTACAAGCAGCCTGGAGGCTGTTAAACAACACCAGGGTGCTCAGGTAACCTCGATGCTGCAATTCAGAAAGAAAAAAACAAACATCCAATTTAAAAAAAAATAAAGGAATGGATGTTCAAACAGCTAGTAAAAACTCATAGAATCATAGAATGGTGAAGGTTGGAAGGGACCTTAAAGATCATCAGGTTCCAACCTCCCTGCTATGAGTAGGGACACCTCACACTAGACCAGGCTGCACAAAGCCTCATCCAACCTGGCCTTGAACACCTCCAGGGAGGGGGCTTCCACAACCTCCCTGGGCAACCTATTCCAGTACCTTACTACCCTCATGGTGAAGAGTTTCTTCCTGATGTCTAACCTAAATCCCCCCTCTTTCAGTTTAAAATCATTACCCCCTGTCCTATCGCTGCCCTCTCTGGTGAAAAAAAATACACAGGGCTGATTGGTACTCACCCAAGTGCTCTGAGTAAATCTAACGTGAAACTGCAGAGCTGCTGGCCAAAGCATGAAACCTGTCATGCAAACAGTCCTGATACCAAAGGATGGATGACATAACTCCCAACCACAGAAGATGCTCTGCAGTAGAATCTGGGCATGACAGACTTAAGACAGATTTCCAGCCCTGGTGAAACAGTAAAGTTTATAATTAATAACAAGACCAGAAAACATGTAAGTAAACCAAGTTAATCACAAAAGAGTCAATGAGACTTATGCAAAGGGAAATTCCTACCTCACTAACTAGCTGCCCACAGACATAATATATCTAGATTTTTAAAAAGCCTTTGCAAGGCTCCACGCTGAAGTTATTATGGCCAGAAATCAGTACACGCAGGACTGCTCCATGAGGGGCCAAACCAGGGGCCAGGGGTGACCTCAGTGCATGCAGTGTCCTCACTCTTGGGCAGTGTCCCACAACACCTGAGCAAGACCCAGGTGGTGAGTGCAACAGGTACCACCAACCACCCAGTGATCACCAGCTCAGGTGAAGTCAGGTGCTGAGTCAATCCAGGAAGTCCTGCCAGAAAGAACAGGAGATAGAGAATGAGATTACTTACAGTATAGGTCCAATCATGAGACAGAGCTAGAGATAAAGCTACACCAGCAATGCAATAAAATATCCAGCCCATAAGTCAGGGCACCAGTACAAAAGGGCAAGGACAAGACTACCTACAGTGTGGCCCAGAGCCAGGCCTGAAATCAAGTCCCTGGGCCCACAGGCAGGTGTATGGGTGTAGCCCCCAGGTGAAGCTGGTCAGGGCAATTAAGGCTTATTCCTGCCCTCAGACCCTGACATTTACAGAATATAAATTACTGCAGGACAGGAGGAAAGGTCCTTTTGTAGAACTAAAATTTGTTAGTGGTGAGAAAGCAAAGTTTCACTAGTGGGGTCCCTTGGCCATTGCTGCTGAAACTGATTTTAATTGAGATTTTCATCAGTGCCCTGACAAGAGGAACATCTATCTGAATTCTCCAAATTTGGCAATGGTACTGAGGCCTTTCAGGTAGGCAAATGCTGAGGGAGTAGATAAAAAGTGGTAAGTGAGTTTCAGTGTAGAAAAATACAAGATGACACATAGAGGTAGAAGTTATGTATACTATGTCTATAGATGCAGCTGTCAGGTCTGAGATCAGTAACTCAATGTGCAACTCAAGTGCCTGGAGTCACCTCAGCTCTCCAAAATCTCTGGCTCCGTGTGCATCAGTAGCCTACAGAGAGTCTTTGGAGTGTCCTGTGTCTCCAGAAATGGTGTGGAGGACAACTTAGTGGGCATCATGTTGCCACTCTTAAAATTTTTTTTCACCATCATCCACAAGACTAACTGCAGGCACTCGCTGAATTAGGAGATTAGTATGAAACAAACAAATGAAGTATCTTTTTTACAGAAAGGATAGTGAACTTCTCAAACTTGTTGCCACAGACATTTGTGGAGGCAGACAGTATCGGAAGGCTTAAAAGGAGATTAAACAAATTCAAAGGCAGCAGATGCACAAACAAGTATTTTGGGGCTACAAATTGTTCTCAGAGTAGGAAGTGGTGCTTTCTTTACTGTTCTGTTTGGTATTCTGGTGGTTTATCTTTGAGGTGTTGCTGTTGGTCAGGCTTTTATAAATGGCAGCTTTACAGTTATCTGCTGTGTATGTACATTTGCTCCAACTAATGTCATTGTTAATGCTAGTATGAGTTAGAAGCAAAAACCACAACCAGCTTTACAAATGAATAAAGGATGGAGAGTTTGGAAGTCAAGTAGGCAATCTGGAACAGCATAGAGAAGACTGTTGAGCAGATGTACTTTATCTAGGCCCCCACCTCCAACAGTCCCTAAACTGCTGAATCCACATTGCGTGTACCTTGCTCTGTTGGCGGCCTCATTTCAGAACAGGATCCAATTACTATGGTTTGGTATTATATTTTTCTCAGGAAATTCCCTGAGATGGAATAGTTGCAGTACAGAAGATTACTTGGGGGAAATACCTCACATGGTTGCCCCTTGCTTCTCTTGTAAAAGAATACTGGGCTAGGCAAACACCTGATTTGAGTCAGCATGGCTGTTCCTACCTTGAATAGTTATCGTGCCATAATCTGTATAGTGACTACAGCAACAGAATATGCTAATATTAACTTTGCAGTTAAAGCTCCTGGTGTATTGGCCAGCCAATGGCTGATTATATCCCTTTGCACCAGTCAGCTCAACCAGCTGGGGGTGTTAAGAGTTCAACATTTTGAAGCAACTTGTGGCAGAGAATGCTCATGTGCAAACCTCATTGTTTGTCTATCAGTACATAAAATGTGGGCACTTCTTGGAGGTGCTATGTGGTAGTTTTTAAAACGCAGTTGTTACTCCATTCACTGCTATTTCGATACTCTAAAAGTTGTTTTCTGTGACTTGTATATTATTTTTCCTATATTTTAAATTGGCCCATTTTTCATCTGAATGTCATTTTTTTTTATATAACATGCTGAATATAGCATTTTGTAGACAATTAAAACACATTAAAATAGCATTTCCCTTTAAATCAGACAGTTAAATAATTGCAGTCCTCTCTATAATTACATGAGTTCACTTCAGTCCTATATCAGGCCCCACTATTTCAGACACCAGGTCTTGACAAAGCTTAAGAAAGGAGAAGCATGGAGTCAACATACTTATGGAGAGCCAGAGTCTGGAGATAGTACATGACTTGCTCGACATTAAGCAGAGGAGCTAAAGTAGTGCTAGATCTCTTGAGTACCAAACCACAACATTGTCTTCACCCTTCTCACCACTTCTATTCAAGCCACAGCTTCCTATATTAATCTTCTACAACTACATTCCCAGGGGAGCCCAAGGGAATCTGTCTTTTTTGGGCCTTCCTTCTGTGTGTAGGTGTGCTGGCAGATGCCGTACATCTGACTGGGTGAGACTCTGCAGTAGCCAGAGAGTAAGGCTGCCAAGCTGCTCCCTGCAGACAAGGGTCAGAGCCTGCACATATCCAGCAAATGTCCAAATGAGGACGTTAACAGAGAAACTTCTGTAGCGAGAGGTATGTATTTTGGCTCCTCTTCTTCCTTACGCCACCACAATGACTCTTCATGCTAAACCAAACTTGGAACAAGACAGAAACACTGGACACATGTAAAAATGCAGTTTTATCCACAAGAGTGTTTTCCAGACTTGCTCTGGGGTCAATGTGATGTTTCCTTGCTCTGAACAACATTGCTTCTAATAATGCAGGCACTGTTTGAACAATACAGACACAGGCCGAACAATCGCTCTTCACAACACAAGCACTTAAACTTGTTAGCAATGCACTGCTGGAGAGCCTAGTACAGCTAATGACAGTGGAAAACTCTGCCATCTCAGACTATTTGATTACAAGTGAAATAAGGTGCCAAAAGAAGTATTCTTAAAAGCTAATTTTCATCCAGCAACCCCAGAATCCTTCTGTACAGGAGAGAAGGGGCTGAAAGCAGTAACCTGAAATGCAACAAATAGGTCACTGGAGGAAACTGTCTCCCTTCTTTGCTTTCAGAGATAACCATTTAAGGAAAGCAGCTCCCCACATGTAACACAGGTCTTTGGATGTATTCCCAGGGTATAAAGTCCTTGTGAAAGAACTGCACAAATTCCAAAGTCCATAGGGCAGCCCTCTGAATTCACATACAGAAAAAGATTTAACCCACCATCCTTGCAGAAGATATGATGAACCGTGTCTCTCTCTGACAGAGGAGCTTGAACTTTTTACCCACTCATATGGTGCTCTCAAGTCCATTATCCTTTCATATCATGTGGGATACATTACATATTAACCAACTGCAGGTCACACATTCCTCCCTGTGCCCAATCCCTAGATCATCTGGATGATTGCAGCTGAAAGTAGCCTCACAACTGCAGTCCCTAGTCCTCATGGGAGATTTTAACTACCCCGATATCTGCTGGAAGACTCACACAGCCAGCCTTTCACAGTCTAGGAGGTTCCTCCAGTGCATTGATGATAACTTCTTAATGCAAATGGTGGACAAGCCGACTAGAAGAGGAGCGCTGCTGGATCTTGTACTAACCAACAAGGAGGGCCTTGTTGAAGCAGTGGTGGTCAGTGGCAGCCTTGGCTGCAGTGATCACGAGATGGTGGAGTTCAGGATCCTGTGTGGAAGGAACAGAATACCCAGTAGGACCAGAACCCTGGACTTCCACAGGGCAAACTTTGGCCTCCTCAATCAACTGTTAAGGGAAATCCCATGGGACAGGGTGCTAGAAGATAAAGGGGCTCAAGATAGCTGGTCAACATTCAAGGACCACTTCTTGCAAGCACAGGATCGGAGCATCCCAATGGTTAGGAAATCTAGTAAGGGAGCTAGGAGACCAGCATGGTTAAAAAAGGAACTGCTGGGCAAACTTAAGTGGAAAAGGAAAATCTACAGATCATGGAAGGAGGGACTGGTCACTTGGGAGGAATATAGGGCTGTTGTCAGAGGATGTAGGGAGGCAATTAGGAAAGCTAAGGTCTCCTTGGAACTTAACCTTGCAAGTCAGGTTAAGGATAATAGAAAGGGCTTTTTCAAATACATAGCTAACAAAACTAACACTAGAGGCAATATTGGCCCACTGTTGAATGAGGTGGGAGCCCTGGTGACAGAGGATATAAAGAAGGCAGAGGTGCTGAATGCCTTCTTTGCCTCTGTCTTTACACCTGCAGGATTTCCCCATGAGCTCCAGACTCATATAGCCCCAGAAGTAGTCAAGATAGATGAGGAGTTTGACATAGTAGATGAGGATTGGGTTAGGGATCAGTTGAGTAATCTGGACATCCATAAATCGATGGGTCCAGATGGAATGCATCCAAGGGTGCTGAGGGAGCTGGCGGAGGTCATTGCTAGGCCACTCTCCATCATCTTCGGTAAGTCATGGGTAACGGGAGAGGTGCCTGAGGACTGGAGGACAGCAAATGTCACACCAGTCTACAAGAAGGGCAAGAAGGAGGACCCGGGTAACTATAGACCGGTCAGCCTCACCTCCATCCCTGGAAAGGTGATGGAACAACTTGTTCCTGTCTCTATCTCTAGGCATATCAAGGACATGGGGGTCATCAAGAGCAGTCAGCATGGTTTTATCAAGGGTAAATCATGTTTGACTAACCTCATAGCCTTCTATGAGGAGATTACTAGGTGGATAGATGATGGTAGAGCGGTAGATGTGGTTTATCTTGATTTCAGTAAGGCATTTGACACCGTCTCCCACAGCATCCTTGTAGATAAGTTGATCAGGTATGGGTTTGGTGATCAGGTAGTGAGGTGGATCAGGAACTGGTTGATGGGAAGGAGTCAGAGAGTTGTAGTCAATGGGGCAGAATCTGGTTGGAAGTGTGTGACTAGTGGAGTCCCTCAGGGGTCGGTACTGGGACCGGTGTTGTTCAACATCTTCATCAACGACCTGGATGAGGGTATAGAATGTACCCTCAGCAAGTTTGCTGATGACACTAAGCTGGGAGGAATGGCTGACACACCAGAAGGCTGTGCTGCCATTCAGAGAGACTTAGACAGGCTGGAGAGTTGGGCGGGGAGAAACATGATGAAAATCAACAAGGGGAAGTGTAGAGTTTTGCATTTGGGGAAGAACAACACAATGTCCCAGTATAGGTTGGGGGCTGACCTGCTGGAGAGTAGTGTAGGTGAAAGAGACCTGGGGGTCCTGGTAGACAGGAGGATGACCATGAGCCAGCAATGTGCCCTTGTGGCCAAGAAGGCCAATGGCATCCTGGGGTGCATTAGAAAGGGTGTGGTTAGTAGGTCAAGAGAGGTTCTCCTCCCCCTCTATTCTGCATTGGTGAGGCCGCATCTGGAGTATTGTGTCCAGTTCTGGGCCCCTCAGTTCAAGAAGGACAGGGAACTGCTTGAAAGAGTCCAGCGTAGAGCCACAAAGATGATTAAGGGAGTGGAACATCTCCCTTATGAGGAAAGGCTGAGGGAGCTGGGTCTCTTTAGCTTGGAAAAAAGGAGGCTGAGGGGTGACCTCATCAATGTTTACAAATATGTAAGGGGTGAGTGTCAGGGAGATGGAGTTAAGCTTTTCTCAGTGATGACCAGTGATAGGACAAGGGGTAATGGGTGCAAATTGGAGCATAGGAGGTTCAAGGTGAATATCCGAAAAAATTTTTTTACTGTGAGAGTGACAGAGCACTGGAACAGGCTGCCCAGGGAGGTTGTGGAGTCTCCTTCACTGGAGACATTCAAAACCCACCTGGATGCGTTCCTGTGTGATGTGCTCTAGGTGACCCTGCCTGGCAGGGGGGGTTGGACTAGATGATCTTTCGAGGTCCCTTCCAACCCCTATGATTCTATGATTCTATGATTCTATGATTGCAAGTTCAGATAAGGTACCCTTAAATGCAAAAAAAAATACTCATACCAAATGTAATATCTCCAACTTACCTCACACTTTACTAAGAAACCTGGAAAATCTGAGCCAAGATCAAGAGATCCATTTACCCCTTGTCTTATGGCTATCCATCTATTCTGCTCATGGATCTCCAGCAAATGACTCTTGGAACCAGATGATACCTTTTCAAAGGGCATACAGTTTTTATTTAAGGATTTAAATTGTGACAGATCACACATCCTTAGTTAAAGCTTTATAATAGTTAACTACCTTCACTGCCAATGGTGACACCTGAGTTTACTTGGCTTTAATTTCCAAGTGCTGGATCTTTTCTTTTTTAAGCTTCTTTGCTTTTTAAGCAAATATAATTGATCTGCCTATGGAGAAGTCTGGGGAGGTATTTCAATAAATGATGGGACATGAACATATGTTAGTTACTGGGTAACGTCCTTTATATCCTTTAGGAAATGATCTGAGCAATAATACTGTGAGCTGCTTCTAGTTTTCAATCTACATGATTATGCAAAACAGCAGTGCCAGATAGTGATAACATGGCAGTTTATGTAGCAATGCATTGCTATTGAGCTGAACTTTGGCTCAGAAACTCAGTGAGAAAAGATTACTTTTTAAAAGTAGAACATGAAGTACCATGCATAAGGAGAACTGACTGGGGACAGTTGAACCTTACCCCTCTGCTGCCTTTTGAAAACCACATCCTGGGATAATTTTGTGTTTCAACAATAACTGCATTTTTGCAAGAATTCCTTAACTCAGCAGCTCAAAGCTTTTGTTAATTATCTGTTGTTAGTCATAAAATAAATGGTCATTTCTGTGTATATATATATGCACATACATATGCATAAAAAATGTAGTGTGCTTGTGTGTATGTATATTTCTGTGTGGAGAGAGAGAGAACATGATAATTTTTTTAAGACACAGGACTGGAAGTTTAATTTAAAAGTTGTCTATCCAATTCTATAAACTCATCAGACATCTCAAGGGGACTGTTTGATACCTCTGTTAAACAGAAATACATCTCACCTGCTGGATTTACACATCACTGCAATCTCATTTTTCCATAAGAACCTGTGCCCTATCTGCCACAGCCTGCTTAAATCCATGTTAAATCTAGGTGTTAGATTCATCTCCCTTTCCTGTAAACATGATCACTTTTCTTCCTTGCATGGGGCAGAGGCTAGGTTACACACCTCATCTCCTGGCACTGGAGAACCCTCTCAGGCTCACAGAGTAGGCACAATTCCCACTATTGAGCTTCATTGATGATTTGCCTTGCAGTGATGCTTCTGTGTGTAAATCTTGGTCCAAGACCCTTGTACACAGCACAGTCACAGAACCAAAAATTGGGCCAATTTGTATAGAAGAAGAGACAATAGATAGGTCTACATAGACAAACAGTACTTAGTCTGATAGGCAATTCAGCATATCACCAACCAGTGCTGAGGCTCTCAGGTACTACAGAAAAGGCACACACTAAAATATGTGTAGTGATTTAATTTATTAATATATATGTGAAGATTCCTCTCTCATGAGAAGAACAACTTGGGAAAATGCTTTAAGATGCTTCTCATAACTATGTGATAGACAATGGCAAGGAGTTTTAGTTTATTGTTTAGAGCTGACATCCTGGCAATAGACGAATGATAAAAGTGCTTCTTGGAGAGAAGGAAATTAACACTTGCAGAAGCATTCCCAATTAGGGGCCAGAATATTTGGCATACCATTGGTCAGGTGCTGAAGTACTGTAGTAAATATGAAGCCAAGCTGAAAATACAAAGTAGGAAAGCTAACCCTTTTTTTCATCTCACCAATAATGGCTCTGTATCACTTAAGTTTCTGTTAATAAAAGGGCTTAGTCAGTGAATCCCTTCTTCCAACTTACATGACTTCCCAGCTACACCTTCCCCCACAAAAGCTGACAGACCGTTGCTAGTGGGCAGTCTAGAGGTGAGAGGTAGCAGGAACCGAGAAGGAGTGACTGCTGGGTCTTTCTGCTCCTGAGGACACCAGTGCATTGCTTAGTTGCACCTGAGGCAGCAGTTCCTCAAAATGTTTACCAGAGCTGGAGAGTTGGAGGACTTCTGAAGCAGATGAGGCCACCAAAAAATACAGTGGAGAAAACAGAGAAGTGAGTGGAGCCAAGTCTGAGGGCTGAGCCCTGGCTAACCCCCTCTGCAGAGAGGCGGCCTTGTTGCAAGCTAAGGAGGAACCTTTGATGAGGGCCTACAAACCAGTACAACAAACTTCAAAGTAGCCCCACAGAAGTCATAGTCTGCAGCTGTCAGCAGAATTAAGCAATATTGAAAAAACTCTAATGTACTGACCAAAGCAGAATTTTGAATACTCAAAACTAAGCCTCAGGGTGCTTACTTAGTGACTCTGATTTGAGGCTTATATTAAAAACAGGGAGGAAAAAACCCAGAGCCCTTCACTATGCTTTGTCTTGACTCCTACAAACTAAAAGTAACCATAAGGTTGTGTTTGATAAGACCTAGATTTGACAAGAATAGCAACCCTATTCCTTCCTTAATTTTTAGGTAGCAAAAAAGGACGTGCAGGAAACTTAACAGTCAGCACCTGCTCTGCATGCATTAGCATTCTGGCATATGCAAAAAAAAACTGCTGCCAAAACAGACATGATAACCTTAGAATTGCTGGTTTGGATGTACATATCCTAAGATTCTTTTATGACTGTGTGGTCCTGACTGTGCTTCCAGTTGCTGGCAGGAGAAAAGGGCAATGGAAATCCCTAAATTGCCTACATGACAGATTAAACAGTCTGATCTCACAGTAGCATTAAGAAACTTTCTTGCAGACCTTGAGATCACAAGACTGAGCAGGAAAGCAGGACTTTGCTTGCATCGTATCATCATTAAATATGTACAGTGGTACTGACAAAAGCCAGACATCCTAAGGTTGTCTACATTTCCTTCAGGCAATCCACTCCAGATGCTGTCCAGTGACTTCTAACAGTGCCCTGCTTGGAAGTAGGGATTAGCTGGATCATCCCTGCAAGGGCTCCAGCTCATTCCATAAAAAATGTAACAAGGGCAATATATAATAATTATTTCCATTTCAAACATATCTTAAACTACATGGTTTCAGAAATTAGGAAATATAGCTGGGAAAACCCCAGCAGTGACAATGAGTTTTGATCAGAACACTGATATATTGTATAGCAGGAAGGAATTACTGAAAATACTGCCATGCATGTAAAGCTTTGCTTCTACTGACAAATTGACTCTTTCTTGTTAGGAAATCTCCAGAGATCTTAAAAAAATAAATTCAGTTAAGCTTAAAATATATACACTTTGGATTATGCTTCTGTAGCTAAAAGGTTGTGGAAGTGATATGTCTTAGGATAGGGAATTCAAAATCTGACTATGAAACAGCACAGATTTTCGCAAAGAATTTAGATTCCATTGGCTTAGATGAAGATTTAGGAGCCAAATATCCTTCATTTCTAAGTATCATCGTGATTTTAGGCAATTCCAATTGCAAAAAGATGGACAATTGCATGCCTGGGCATAGTAAGAGAAAAACCTCCCCAAGGTTTGGGGTTGGTTGAAGCTAATGCTCCAGACCTCCTTGCCTTCCTTCTGTTCTTGTTTTCCTATAATTAGTACCTCAGGGTACCTGGGTATCAGTCCTATCAAAGATAGTGCAATGCTGCACATAATAAGGAAAATTATGTTTTTTCCCCAAATGGACATCTATGTGTCCACTGCTCCTGCCCATGAAGAAGTGGAAAGGCAGGTCATGAGATAGGGTGAGGTGCTGGTACCTATAGAGAACCCAAAGAGAGGGAGATAACTACTGGCAGGAATAAATTAGTGTATGCTTTTTCTCTGCTCCATAGCCAGTGTCTCATGCATCAGCTGCACTGTTTTCTCTTCCTGTTTCCCCACTCAATCCTGGCTACACCAAACACTTCTTTCACAACAGCTAAACAACAGGAGTGCAGGCACCTGATAAATTAGAAACTTCCTCATGTCCCTCAAGTTGTGGAGAAATTCAGATTGGATCCACACAGAAAAGGGAAATGGGGATGGGGGGTAAGAGAAGAAATAGGCCCAGGAAAATCTGTAGTGTGAAACAGAATCAAGTAAGGAGGTGTAACAAGAGGTGTGCAAGAAAGAGAAAAAGAGTACAGCCTTATTATGAAGCAGACTTTTTCTGTAGATTCAGTGGCAGCAGGTACACTGCAGAGGACAAGGAAAGCCACAGGGAGGATGCAGGTGAGCCTGATGTTTTCTCTCAGAAATATCAATGTGTGCCAGGCTTAGCTACACCCTCTGCTCAACTAAGGTCACAAATACATGGCTGCATCCTGAGCATCCACATCAACTCTGTCTCTACAGGTTTGATATCTGCCTTAGATGGTGCCAAAGGAAGCAGCACCATCCAGAAACCAGGATAGTGCTCAAGTCATGTTACACCTGGAAACAAGCCCACGCACTTGCTGTTCTGCTCCACCACAGTCTGGTGTATGCTGTGAAGAGGGGCTTCATGCCTGGTCACCACATCACAAGGTCTTTATTCAGAAAGGGACAAACACATAATGAGCACATATTAACCTTTACCGCTTTAGTTGAATGTATAATTGATAGAGATGTGGAGTAATACCAACAACATCCTGGCCTACATAGCAAAAAGGTTTCATGATAGCTGTGCTCAAGAACATATAAAATTTTAATCTGAGTATTCTGTACAGAGAGAATCACACTCCGGCAATAAAGAAGCTCTTCTGAGTGTAAAAGAACCCTACCAAGGCACAGTGGTGTGCATCTGAAGGAAGATCATGTGGGGCCACAGAATGAGAAATGCCACCTAGTTGACCTCTGCATGGTTGCTGTGGACTATCTTGACTCCCAGGAAAAGCTCTGAAGGTTGCACATACTGCTCCAGTTAGTAAGTCTCCAATGAAGCTCTTCCAACGCTTTGTATGACACATGGGAAAAAAATGCTGACCCCAGGGGACTGCCTTGACTGGAAGTCAAGGTCCAAGGATGAGAACACAAGATTGGATTTGACTCCACACCATTGAAAACTATGCCTCTCATGCAAGAAGACTTAAAGAACTCTCATTTTTCTGAACATTGATTTGTAAAACTCCATGTACCTGTATTGTGCATTTGTGCCAACTGGGCTGGAGTATACAGGCACAGCCTGGTTATGGGTGAAGCCTTTCTGACTAGGGCAAGTCAGCAGTTGCTCTCCTTCTGTCCTCCCAGGACTTATGGTGTCCTAAACTGACCCTGAAAAGGGCAAAAAGCTCCTGTTTCCTGCTCTTTCTGGACATTAAATAGAACTCCTAGGTCTCAGTTCAGCACAACTGGGTTTGTTTTGAACTATGGCTTTCAGGCTCATTTGGAATTCATGTGGTTAGGGTTTATATGTGGGAAAAAAGCTGTTTCTCACCCCCACATTCAGTCCATGCTCACATATATTCCAAATCATCCATAAAAGGTCTACAACATAATCATTGCACTGGTGAAATATGAAAGGCAGTCTGGCAAAGTTTTACTCACCCACACTGCCTGAGTCACCTTTCATTTTAACCAGTAAGTAAAGCATTGTTTGTCTGTTATTGTCACCACAGATGGAAGAAGGGATGAATGGATTTTCTGTGACTGCAAGGCATATTCTCCTTCAGTGCTACTTTTCTCATGGCATTTCTGCAAATCTGAAGCCAAAGTGTTTCCTTTTGATCCTATTTTAGTGGGTTTTCTCCAAATCTGGGTGCACCCACAACAAATACAAAGGCTTATAATATACTTTATCGCAATTTTACTTTTCAGGATTTAATCAAACAGTGATTATAGCCAGTTACCCTTTTGGAGAATTCTCCATGACCTCCCTGAACAATGAATAATTGTCAGAGAAATATTGCCCTCTGTGGTGCATCCAACTGTTGATGTCTAGCACTCCTCTCATCAGCAACAGACAAATTGGCAATAATCTGAAATTAAAACTCTTCCATCATATTTGGAAAGATGCAGTAAAGCCCAACATTTTTTCCATATTCCTGAAGCTGGGACTGATTAACCAGATCAGATTATAGGACTCCCTTTGACAAAAGTAATTGTTAATCATATTCGAGCACCTATAAACAAAGAGCAACAGGTTTCCCATCTTCTCACTCCTGTTCATTATACACACTAGACCTCTTGGCAATATCTGTAGCATTACCAGAAGTGATTTTTATTTTCATAGCTAACATGAGCAAGAGGTTGCAGATGCTGAATGCAGCTTACATCCTACTTAAACTGTCATTGGGTATGCTCACCTAGAATTGCAAAGGGATCTTCCTCAGAATTACTCATGGAAAACTAGTTTCAAGTATAGCAAGCAGCTGTCCTTGAGACCACCATTTCTCAAGAAAAGATCAACAAATACTTAATTTTATAAGGTTTTTTTATAAGGTTCCCTGCAAATATTTTACCAATAATCTAGTTTGCTCCAGTGAACAGAATTTTTGCCCCAGTGAACAGAATTATTCAGGGTTGGGAGTTTTTTTGTATGGTTTCTTTTTGGGGGGAGGGGGTGTTGTTGTTTTACAGAAAATTCAAGTTCAAAGCACTCATTATCTCATAAATCTCATAAAGTTAACCTGAGACTTAATACCAGTTTGAGACCCATGTGAGTTCTTCAGTGCAGTATGACATTGAGTTGCACTTGAATAGATTATTTCAGTAGCTAACACAGTGTGTGTAGAAATCTATCCTGTGTTTTTGCAGTTCCCCGAGTACCCACATGCTTTGCAGTCCCAGTGTATTTATTGTAGTAAATTTATTCACTGAGCCTAGTCCCTACAATGGCAGACACTGGTACCATGTCATCCCTTCCAAAATACTCTCTGGCTACTGACTTCACCAGGATCAGAGTGCTCCCATAAGACTCCTCTCCCTACACATACCAGTCTTCATCTCAGAACATACTGCATTTGTGGGTTTACTTACATCTGATTCAGAAAGTCTCTGTATTGCTAATTTCCAGCCCAGCTATATTTATAACCATTTTCAGAATGACTCTTCCCCTTTGCTGTTCCTGCCCAATATACTTCTAGCCAGTAAAGGTTTTGTTACTTTTTTAATAGTTGAGGAGTTTGATGACAGGGAAACTCAGCACTCTGGAGGACTGCAGCAGGTTGGATAATGGCATCTTTCTTTTTGCCTGTGTGACTTGGAATTGAAAAAGCTGAAGCTTTGAACTCTGGCCCATTCCCTGCATTTCCTGGTAACTACAACAGACATGGACCATTTGTGAACAGCTCAGACCTTTGGACGCCACTTACACACACAAGACTTAATCCAAAATCCAGTGCAGTCAATGGAAAGACTTCTGGTTGACTTCCATTCTCTCTGAACTAGGAATACTTCATGGGTGTAGAACATACACTGTCTTTTGCTGCTTTTTTCTTCACGTAGTAGCACATACATATTGCCTCTGCAAATCTTTTCCAATTAATGGTCCAAAATAAAGACCCAAGTGCTTTAGCACAAAGTTTCCTTCTTCATAAAAAACTTCCAAAGAAGCGTAAGCAGCAACTGTGTGTCACCACACCCAAAATGACAAACCAGTAAGTAGCAAACATACAATAAATATAGTACAGTGTTTATAACGTGCAGCAAAGTGAACAAAAGAGCTTTGAAACAAAATTCCTGTTATGAAGAGGTGAGTTTGTAGAAACACTGATCAATTTATGAAACTTGCAGCAATCAGAAGTTCCAGGAAAATTAACATGAGAATTATGTGGGACTTTACCCCAGAAGCCACAAACAATGCTTTTGTTTGTATGTAAAAAAAAAATAAAATACTTATGCCAATCTGTAGTGGAAGTCATTGATTGTTTTCACTGAAAAATTCTTATTAGATTGCCAAAATTGTAAAATTATCGTGGGATGTTTCATTAAATGTAACAATTGAACTGAGCTCCTGTAGGAATGGGAAACTGCAAACTTTTGGCTCTTTGCACAGCCTGTGAGCAAGAGAAGTTCCCCACAAGCTGTTAGGGAAGGATCTCCATGTGCTTGAAAGAGAGCACAGGAACTTCTGTGCTTAGCAGAGCTGAACTACTACTTTTTGGAGAGTGGCAGTCCTGGAGCCTCCACTAGTACAGCATCACTGTTGTGAACTGCAGTGGCTCTGCTATGTTTACATCCCTTGTAACACCAGCAGTCTCACTGAGGTGGCGTGTGTCTCAGTATGTACATCTGGAGCCACCTCTGCAGCACAGGGAAAAATTAGGTTTTTTATTGTGATAGAACAGCTTGCCCAGACACAATCTCCAAATAGCAGCTCAGGGCACCATGACCAGAGGAGACAAGTCACCTTCCCTGCGTGCCTAGCCATGTGGACACCAGGTAGCCCTGCGAGCCAGGCACTGGATGTGCAGACCCTTGTACCACCTGGCCCCTTTGTTGCTCCTCACTGAGGAAGACCTGGTTCTCACTGCAGGAATAGGGAATTTTTGGAGGCCGGGGCAATGTCAGCAGTTACTCAGGGCAAGGATGAGTGTCTCAGCTAGTCAGCCTAAGTTGAGACAAAATTTGGGCAGATCCTACTCTGAAACAAACATGTATGTGCACGTGTGTGTGTGTGTGTGTGTGCAAATTCTTTAAGTTCACGATGCGCTGCCCCCACCAGCCTGGCCCTGCTTTGCTTATGGCTGACCTAGCCAACTCTGTCTAACCTTTCTGTGCTTCACAAGCAGTTTTACAGTCTGGATTTATTGCCACATTACTCTCTCTGGGTTGGCCCTGAACAGTATTACTGGGGATGTCCTTCAGCCGCAGAGATAATGGCACAGACTTGACTTACTACATTGACTTTGTGCAAGTAAGAACAAGACATTCCTCAAGCAGGCTTGGAGACACAAATCCATCTCACCTAACCAAATTAGGGAAAAGGTACAGTGAGGAATAACCACTGAGCTGCAAATTGATACCCACCCATACATGAAAATTCTCTCTCAAGAAGAATGGTCTTGGACATTCTTCAGCCCAAGGTAGTGTCATGAAAACAGCCTATTTATTCTCTCTTTCCACTTATGAGGCTACTACTAGATTTTGAATTTTTTAAACCAACCAAATTTGTAATTTAAGTCATAAATCTGAACTCACCAGAAAAAAGTTTCTCAGCTTTTCAGGGAGGCGAAATAAGAACAAGATAAGAAAATATAAGAATCAACCTCGTTTCCAGTTGCAGTTACAACACTGAGGAATCCATACCATTGACCAATCCTGAGCAATACTGGATTAGTGCTAAAAAAGTTTATGATATCACATTAGAAAGGTTAAGATGGTAAATAAAATATCAAAAGCAAAGATGTCTACAGATATAAAGAAGTATTTCTTGGGAAATGCTTGGAAAGTATTTCTTGGGAACCCAGCACTGCAAGAACAGACTGTGCTGGCATAGGCAAACAAAAAAGCAATGGGAAAACCCAGTAAGTCCATTTTCAACCACATAAACAAACTTGTCTCAAGGCATGACATCACAACCCATAAAAGCCTTCAGTACTAGGGTTTCATTCTGCTTTAATAGCATCACAAGTATTAATTTCAGACTTGGCTTGTTGAATAACTCCAGGGGAAAAAATGAAAACAAGGAATCAAGACTTTCCTCTATCCATCAAAGATCTGAAGGCAGTACTTCCCACTAGCTGACACAATGTATTTCAGCCTTTTTCCTGAAGAGCAGAATGGCTAGAAAGAGCTATGGACCATGGATAGTCCTCCTGGCAGTAATTTTAACTGCTAGTTTATCTTCTGAAGGATCAGCTGGTTTTGTTTATTGACAGTACATCGAATATAGCAGAAGCAAGTGGGTCCATTTAGATAGACATATGATTCATCCTTCCTTGAAACTTTGTGGTTATGTTTGTGATAAATCTTCTCAATAAACCAAACTCTGAATGAACATCCTGCATCTACTTCTCCTGAAAGAACAATTCAGAGATAATGTCAAAATAGTACTGATGTGAATCTGAACAATAATCTGCCACAGAGACAAACCACTGAAAGATAGCTGCCAGTGATCTTCACTGGATCATTACCATCAAGAGGATACTCCTCTAACAAACACCTCTTTTAGTGGATGAGAAGGTTCCCCCTTGGGTCAGTCACTGGTGTTCCAGTAAGTGCTATGGTGCATGCTCCAATGCTTTTACTGGGTGGCAACTAATGATTAATTTAAAAGCAGACCATTTCAGCAAGGGAGAAGGTTGGTTATCCATTGCTTTTAGTCCCTTATAATGAGGGAGGAGAACAAAACAGGACAGAAAGAGCTGAATTCCTCTAAGAATCAGACTAAAAGCCCCTCCGGCTCAGCCAGTCAAAGCCAGAGCCATTAGAGAGAAAATAGATGGGCCTCTGTGATTAACATATGAATGAACTGCTCTAAGACCTGAGCAGAGAGCAAGCTGAAGAGCTGTGCTGGAGAGGTGAATGGCGGAGCATTCTCTGAAGGTGCCAGAAGAGGCAAATGTGGACCTGCAGCCTGTGGACTTGGATCTGCAGCCATGGAGGACCCCACACCAGGGGAGGTTACTGTTCCCAAAGCAGCCCGTGACTCTGTGGGAAGCCCACACTGGAGCAGCTTGCTCCAGAGGGACTGTACCTCATGGGAAGGACTCATGTTGGAGAGGTTCATGAAAGACTCTATCCCATGGGAGGGACCCTGTGGGGAAACAGGGGAGGACTGTAAGGAATCCTTCTTCCTGAAGAGGAAGGAGAGACAGAAAACACCAGTCTATGAACTGACTAAAGCCCATCCCCTGTCCCCCTGTGCCACTGGGGGGAAGGAGGTAGAGAAATCGTGAACAAAGTCATTTGGGCCTGGAAAGGAGGGAGGGGTGGGGTAACGTATGTAAGCACTGCTCTATGTGTTGTCTGTGTCCTGTGTACATTTGATTAGTGTTAATTAATTATTATTTTTCCCCAAGTTGAGTCTGTTTTGCCTGTGACCATAAATGGTGAGTGACACCCCCTTTGTCCTTGTCTCAAGCCACGAGCTTCTAGTTGGCCTTTGTGCTCCCCAGAGTGTGAGGGTGGGGGGCAGGGGGTGAGTGAGCGGCCACGTAGCTGGTTCTTTGTTGTCATGCTAGGCCCAAAACCACAACAGTAAGAACAGATGCTTTATGAACTCCCAATTCTATTGCCCTTCATCAGTCCTAGGACAGCTCTTTCCTTAAAAGTTTTCCATAGGATTAATTGCCTTAATTTTCAATTCTACACATGAACCAAATGACTGTTCTGATCCAAATTCAGGTCTGCCTGAAAGCAGCTCAGCACTGCAGCTTTTAAAACTATGGTAGAAGGTGGCCGGTGAGAACAAGCATATAGTTCTACTGTATGTGGAATCAAAGCTATGGAGTGCTGGATGACCTGGAGTGGGAAATTGTGCTGGCCCTGGAACACCACTAGATTATGGAGGACTCAGCAGAGATGCTCAGAAGCCACCTCTGCACACAGCAGGCTCCCATCCTCTTCCAAAACTGCGCTATTTAGTACTGTGTCATTTATTTATGTAAAAATGTTGTCCTCTCTAAGGACACTCACTTCTGAAAATAAGCCTCTGTTTTAAATGCTTTAACAGTGACTGCATAAATTTACATGACTCATGTCACAGTACTTGGAAATTTGCTATGCTAATGATGGATACTACACATTTCTTTGAGATAAGCTTGCAGTGGGAGCTGCGGGGGAAGGCTAGACTGGCAAGACCTCAAAACCTGAGGAGATCATAAAACACTGCTAATAACATCTGCATGCTTTATCTCAACAACTGCTTTTACAGCACAAGACATCGTACCAGAAATTCAAATGACAATAATTTTATTACTCTTGCCCAAGTGTTTTGCATGCAGGTATGATCCACTTTGACTTGCAAGAATTGAGGAAGAGCCAATTACTGAATCACAGAATCACAGAACTGTGATGGTTGGAAGGAACCTCTGGAGGTCACGTTGTCAGATGTCCCTGCTCAATCAAGGCCACCTAGAACCAGATACCCAGGACTATGTCCAGACAGTTTCTTTGTGTATTTTTACAGTTTGTATGGAGACTCCACAGCCTCTCTGGACAATTCATACCTATGCTCGGTCACCCTCACAGTGAAAAATCTTTTCCTGATGCTCAGAGTCTCATGTGCTTCAGTTTGTCCCCATTGCCTCTGGTCCTGTCACTGGACCCCAATGAAAATAGGCTGTCTCTGTCTTCTTTACTTCCCCCATCAGGTATTTATACACATCGATGAGACCCACCCTGAGCCTTCTCTTCTCCAGGCTGAACAATCCCAACTCTCTCAGCCTCTCTTCACAGGAGAGATGCTTTGGTATTTTTAATAATTTTAGAGGCCCTCCACTGGACTTTCTCCAGCCTGTGCATATCTGTCTTGTATTGGGAAACCCAGAACTTGAGACAGTACTCCAGGTGTGGCCTCACCATTACTGAGTAAAGAGGAAGGACAGACCTACTGGCAGCACTCCTTCTAACGCAGCCGAGGATACCATTAGCCTTCTTTGCTGCAATGGCACATTGCTGGCTCATGTTCAACTTGATGTCCACCAGGACACTCAAGTCCTTCTATGCAAAGTTTCTTTTAAGTTGGTGGCCCCCAGCATGTGCTGGTGCTTGAGGCTGTTCCTCCCCAGGTACAGTATTTTACACTTCTCATTGAACTTCCTATCAGCCCATTTCTCCAGTCTTTTGAGGTCCCTCTGGATGGCAGCACAACCCTCTGGTGTATCAGCCACTCCTCTCAGTTTTGTGTCAGCAGCAAACTTACAGAGAGTACACTCTGCCCCATCATCAAAATAATGAATGAAGGTGATGAACTGGATTCCCACAGTACTGATCCCTGGGCCACACCACTAGATACTGGCCTTCAGCTAGACTTTGTATCACTCATCACAATTCTTCTGACAGCTGTTCAGCCAGTTTTTCAATCCACCTCCCTGTCTCCTCATCCAGCCCATACTTCATCAGCTTGTCTATAAGGAACTTATGGGACATAGTGTCAAAAGCCTTCCTGAAGTCCAAGTAGACAACAACCATGGCTCCCCCTTAATCTACCAAGGCAGTTTTTTAATCACAGAAGGTTGTCTGTCTGGTCAAGCACAACATCTGTTTGGTGAATCCACATTGACTACTCCTGTCCTTCATTTGCCTGGACATTCCTTCTTGGAATCTTGCAAGATTCCCTCCACCACCATCCCAGGGATAGAGGTGAGGCCTGTAGTTCCCTAGGTCCTACTTCTGGTGCTTCTTGAAGATAGGAGTGACATTGCTTTCCTCCAGACCTTGGGTACTCCTCCCAGTCATCATGATCATTCAAAGATAATCTAGTGGCCTGGTAAGGCATCAGCCAGCTCTCACAGCACTCATGATCCCATCAATATTCATGGACTTAAGTATATTTAGTTTTCTTAAATTTTCCCTGACCGAATAATCTCCAATTAAGAGTGTGTCTTCCTTGCTCCAGACTCACCCTCTGCTCTCTGGGACCTGGGATTCCTGAAAGCCAGTCTTACTGGTAAAGACTGAGAAAAAGGTTGTTTTCAGGACCTTATTCTTTTCCATGCTTTGTGTCACCAGGACCCCTGCACCATTCAGCAACAGACCCACATTTTGCCTACTCTTTTGCTGCTTATAGAAGTCCTGTTGCTTTCTTTGATATCCCTGGCCAGATTTAACTCCAGGTGGGCTTTGGTTTTCCTCACTGCATCTTTGCATGCTCAGACAATCTTTCTATATTCTTCCCGGGTTACCTGTCCCTGCTTCTGCCTTCTGTACATTTCTTTTTCATGTCCAAGTTTTGTCAAGAGCTCCTCGTATATCCACACAAGCCTCCCAGCATCTTTGCTTGACATCCTGCTCATTGGGATGGATTCTTCCTAAGCTTGGAGGAGGTGATCCTTGAATATCAACCAGCTGTCTTGGGCCACTCTTCCCCCTAGCACCTTTTTTCCATTGAATTCTTCCAGGCAGATCTCTGAAGAGGTCAAAGTTCAAAGTCTGCTCTCCTGAAGTCTGAGGTTACGCACTTGCTTTTTATCATCCTTCCTCCTGTCAGGATCCTGAACTCCCATCATCTCATAGTCACTGTGGCCAAGACTGCCTTTGACCTTCACATCCCAAATGAGCCCTTCCTTGTTTCTAAATATGAGATCTAGCAGAGCATGTGTCCTTGTTGGCTCCTCTATTTGGGTCAGGAGGTTATCACTACAATACAGGAACCTCCTGAATAGCCTATGCTCTGCTGTGTTGTCCCTCCAGAAGTTATCTGAGTGGTTAAAGTCTCCATGAGGACCCGGGCCTGAAAATGGAGGTTACTTCTAGCTGTCTGCAGAAGGCCTCATCCACTTGTTCTTCCCAGTCAGGGACCCTATAGCAGATACTCACTACAATGTCATCCCAACTGGTCTACTCCAGCAAAATGTGGAGGTGAGGAGCGAGTGAAAAATTATCAATCTGCAATAACCACTAAGACTTGCCTCAATTTTCAATATCCATCAAGTTGTGACTGGATAGGAGGAAACCCATGAAAGTTTTCATGTTTTTAAAATGCAAGAATAATGAGAGCATGATAAATTGTTTCAATTTGTCCATTTCCAACTACCTATGTTTCATTTAAATATATATTATGACAGAGGGACTTTTAGGGATTACAGAACTAATTCCATTTTTATTCATCATTTGTTAAAACAAGTAGGCTTTTATATAACCCAGCTCATATGCTTCTGTTCGGTGGCAGATATTGTTAGCAGATGTGCATTTTGTGTGCCCTACCTATTAGGAGGTATGGACACATATTTCTAATATGAAAAAGACAAGTATTTTCTCTATTTTCTTTCTCCTTGAAGCATTTTCTAGTTTCTACCCCAAAAATAACCCACCAGAAAATTATTCTGCATTTTACTTTTATATAGTATTAATAGTATACTTAGTATACTTAGTTGAGAGATTCAAATTCACCCACCCAAGGGTGATATTTTTCCCAGTCTCATGCTTGAAGAAGTTCAACAGGGAACGAGGTCTCATAAACGAAAACAAAATCTAGGCATGGGACTCCCACCTCAGAGCACTCGCCATGCAGTCTTCTCCTAAATGGCCTGGTTGACTAACCAGAGAAGAAAAGTTTTTAGGAAAAGACTTGATACTTTTACTCCTTACTGTCTACCTTTCTGTAGGCACCTACTGTTTCCTCATGGAAAGCACTGGGTCACTTATTAGTGTGGATTCATGATCTAAAGTGAGTGAGCTTATAGTATCTATGAATGGCGATCTGCAGACCTGCACTGGCTGATGCTACACGGAGCCCACAGGGATTCCCAGAATGCATTACAGCTGAGCAGTACCTCGGTGCAGCTCTGGCTTTCCTTCTGTTTCCTTCTTCTTTGCCCTACTCCTGGTAATGCCATCCCACCACGTCCCTTGAACTACCACCATGATCCAAACCCTCTCATCTAGTCTCTTGCCTATGCACTTTAGGTGCCAAGGAAACTTTTTTGCTGATTTTTCTCTGTCACTGTCTTCTATATTCATGTTCACTAAAGCCAGGCAATGAATTAATTCTTCATCCTAGACATTCTTGAAAACATGACCATTTCATTTAGATTAAGGCTGCATAGTCTCTTCAAGACAGGCACACGAAAACCCCACCTGCATTTGACAATGGGTTCTTACAAGCCACCTCCAGCTCAGGAACTACCTAGATGTGCTAGTGTGGCATTAATCCTCATCAAAAACTACATCCTCTCAGCAGATCTTCCTAGCTAGGCCTCAGCACCATGACAGCGTGGCTAACCAGTCTTCTTTAAAAGCTGGTTCACATCTGAACTCCAAGTGTAACTAGATTCAGTGGCTAAACAGAAGTTGAACTTTCTGGAAAAAAAAAAATAGGCTTATAGCAGATTACTGAGACTTATTGAAAATCTGGCCATAACTCATGAAATTCCATACTGATCAATTTCCTAAGAGTTTATTAAAGGCAAAACCCAATTGGTTTGGAAGGAACTAGTTCTTCCTCCAGTGGAAATTCCACCATACCGCGTTGTGGCTTTTCCCACAGTACAACACACAGTGCTGCTAACGTTACAGCATAACCATAGTCCAATGTGATGTGCCAAAAGGCTACATACTAAGAAAGTGAAAAATGTTGGTTGCAAATGTTGGCTGCCAAAGCACATTACATCTCATACCTCAGATTTAGGAAGAAATGGGAACAACCCGTGACCATGTAGTAGTACATCTTGTGCAAGATGGCCTTTCTATTCAGTTTTCTTGACCTGTGGGTGGGAACTTATTCAGCCTTGTTCTGAACCATAGAAACACTTTAATTTTATGCCACTGTCTAAAGTAAGGCTTTTATTTAATATTTACTATACATTTACAACTTTTTCTCTTTGAATTTCTGAAAGCTTCACCTATTTCACTGGCAAATTTCTTGGTTTGTTTTTGGGGAAGCAAGTGCTGTACAGGAAAAACCTATTTTAGAACTATCTTTGAGAAATGTGGCAGATATATGAAATGTTTTGTGCTGTTTTGACTTCTGTTGCTACTGAAAAGAGGTCAGCTAGGGAGACTGATAAATATAACCTCAGGATACTACCTTGGAGGATGAGCTGGCTGGGATTTTACAGTGTACAGGCATTTTCTGTCAGACATGCTGTACACAAGGGCATTGCCAACTAAGAAGAGAGAGTATTCATGGTATTCTGGGGAACTGCCAAAGAAAACAAGTCTGCAGATTACCCTTTATTTGATGTTACATTGACATTTCTCACATTAACAGTGTTTCTAGAACCAAAAAATTAAGGATAAATATCTAATGATGGATACTGGACTAGGATTCCTTTTCAGCTTTTTATGAAAAAATCCTAAATACATTTAAATCTGCCAAAATTCAGTAATTATAGAAAAAAATCTTGGACTTGAATAATAAAAAACCTTCCCTTTTTCTGTAAGTGGGTGTGTATACATGTCATATTTATATATATTTTAAGGGTTTTTTTCTTTCTATTTCAAACCTTGGTTACTGTTCTTACATATTTGCTTATTTATCCATAATGTAAATTAAAGTTAAAATTAAAATTCATTGTAGTTAAAATAATTGCTTTTTCACTGTCTTCCAGTGCACAAAAAAGCACTTGTTTTGCTTCTTGTAATTACATAGAAGATACAGATTTAGTTTAAAAACATGTCTTAAACCATCTCATTTGGCAATTGACACTTGTAGCTACATTTAAGAAGAAGAAACAAAACCTACCCAGAAGCCTTCCTGCTTGTTAATCTATTCCACCAGTAGTATAAAAGTATAAAAAGTAGAAAGGAAGAGGAGTAAAAAAACATACAGGGAGAACTGAAAAGACCAATACTTATAAAAGTGTCAACGAGGAACCCTAAAACTCTGTTCCTAAAACCCTACTTTACAATTCTGGATGTAAGACAGGTGACAGCAGAATTCAGGTCACATGGAATACATGATCCCAGGAACCCTGGGAACTTTGTTACTCTTCCATTCCTACACTGCCATCAAAATACAAACAAGTTTTCGGAACAGCAGGAAGGCAAAGGCAACCGAGGGATCCCTCCTTGTCAGACTTTTCTTTGCCAGGCTAAAAAAGCCCAACTCTTGGAATTACCAGAGGCTCCAACCCTCAGACCACCTTGATGTTCCTCATCTGCACTTGCTCCAATGTGTTCTTGTCCTTCTTGCCCCCAGAGAGCCCAGACCTGCACAGGCAGGAGCACTGAATAGAGGGGACTAGCACATAAACTTCCAGAAGGAAAGGGGGCATGGAAGAAGGGAAGGAAGACTGTGCAAGGCATGTCATGTTGGCATAACTGATAAAGAGAAAACTGTTACTGTACAGTGTACAGTAATTTTAATAATTTTGTTCTGGTCATTGTCATGAAAAGAGCCTAAAGCTGCAAGCATTAAATAATGTGTTGCAATTTTCCTGTGGTGGTTGCTATGAGACATAAAGAGCAGGCCATTATAACTAATAAATGTCTCACAGTTGCTCCAGTTTGGTAGCTGTAAAAACAGTATTGCTCAAGGTATTTATCAGTTTTGTATATTTCTGCTTATCCCAGTCAGGAACACTTCTCATGACAAATATTGGAGTTCTTGTAACTCATAAATGCATTTATTTTGCTCAGAGACCAATAATTCTGGTGAAGTTCATGGCAGAAGACTCTGGATAGGTGCCTTCTCTGATAAAAAAGCTTTTGTTTTCTTCTTTCTGGTATTTCCTGGGCATCTGAAGCTTTTCTACTTTCATTATAGCTGAAGAAAGAAAATTCGTCTCCTTCGGTATTTTTAACTTAAGAAATGTGCAGGGATAACAGGCTATGAAAATGAGAGACAAAGTATCTTCTTTCTTCTCTGTCCTATTTTTTATTGTTTTGTTCAGTATTTAATATTATACAAATAAGCTTGATAGTGACTCGCAGGATATCTCAAGGCTGGTTCAAGAGGCATGTTGCATTCTGAAGCTTGGAGATCAATGAGTGTATCAAAGAGAACACCCAGAAAGAAATACCATGTTCCCAAATCTTTAGCAACTTGTGAAAATCCATGGAGTAGCTTACATCACTCCAGGGAGAAATAAATATGAATTGCACAAAGAAAAGGTAGATAGATTGATCAAGTTATCACTAATACACCATTTTTTTAATAACAAAAGGGGCCTTCATGGGAACACAGATCTGCTGCTGGTTGAAACTCTTCATGTCTAGCAAAATCACTCATTGTCCCTTTATTTTCCTCTTTTATAATCACCTCTGTGCAGTCAGTGCCAGGGCATTAAAAAAACTGCTGCAAAACCACAATAGAAGAAAGACTGAATGGAGGCAGCCATTCAAACAAGGCTCTTGACATGCTTTCCTTCACTCCATTTTTGCCTATTGTGTAGAAAGATCTCAGCAGTGATGCATCACCATAATATTTAGCCTCCATACAACAGTAACGCTGTCTGGGTGCTTGTACAGTTTTCCCATCCATACTACCAGGAATGCAAAGAACGTGCTCACTAAGCCACTGTAGACAGAACAACCATCCTCAGCAAGGTCCTCTCTGCAGTGCTCAGTTCTGATTTCAAGCAAGCAACAGCCCCTTCCCACCTGCATGTCCATATCCACAGTTTTTGCCAAAATGAGAGAAAATGCGGATACAATTAAAACTGAGCTTTCAAACAATTCCCTTTTTTCAAACTGCCAGACTATGTAAACTACTCACTTGTACATGAGATATTCAGGAAGTCAAACTTGTTTGTATTTGCTTTGCATCTGTATTTCTCCATTATTTGCTTGGCTCAGCTTTGCAACAGCTTTCCCAGAAGTGTCATCAGGACCTCCTTGCTCCCCGAAAGTCATACCCCAGAGAATTCCTGGAACTTAGTTCTTGTTCCTGGTCGACCTCCATCAGTAAACGCTCATTTATATGCTGTCCAAACATTTCAAGAATTTTCTCCATATTTTTGATGAGCCAATCCTTCTTACTTCAAAATACACTGTTAGAAGAAGTTTGACTGTCAAACGTTGTGGCAGAGGTGAAGGAAGTGTTAACCAGGTTCGAGGATTATGGGGGTTTTTTTATTAAATACCAATGCTTATCAGCATTTATCTCAAGTTCAGAGATGGTCATGACTCATACTTTGTAATTCTGTGCCTGTAGACAGTACAGATTGTAGAGCTTGTGTCCATCCTACACATCTGTGAGCAGAATTTTGTTGTTACAATGTACCAACTACCAATAAGCTTAGGTTTTATTGAATGTTTAAATATTTCAGGCCACCAGATAATCAAATAGCAGCATCTCTATTAAGATTGATATTAATAAAGAAGACAGAATACAAGGTATGGTTGGCAGACATTGAGTGTATTTTGTGAAGAAATAGAAAAATATTCTAGAATATATGCTTTAAATGAGGGAATACTTTCTGTTTGGAGGACAGAAGGGAAACTTTTCAATAAGGTACGGATATCTGGCTAAGTTTGTCCTAAGGTCACAATGCCTGAAAAAGACAGATGCAAGGCCAGTATAAGATGTTGTTATCATAGAATCATAGAATGGTTAGAGTTGGAAGGGACCTTAAAGATCATCGAGTTCCAACTCCCCTGCATGAGCAGGGACACCTCCCACTAGACCAGGTTGCTCAGAGCCCCATCCAACCTGGGCTTGAACGTCCCCAGGGATGGAGCCTCCACAACTTCTCTGGGCAACCTGTTCCAGTGTCTCACCACCCTCACACTAAAGACTTTCCTTCTTATCTCTAACCTAAATCTCTCCTCCTTCAGTTTGAAACCATTACCCCTTGTCCCATTACTATGTGCCCTTGTAAAAAGCCCTCCCCAGCCTTTCTGTAGGCCTCCTTCAGGTACTGGAAGGCTGCTATGAGGTCCCCCCAGAGCCTTCTCTTCTTCAGGCTGGACAACCCAAACTCAGTCAGCCCTTCCTCATAAGAGAGGTGCTCCAGCCCTTGGATCATTTTTGTGGCCCTCCTCTGGACACACTCCAGCAGGTCCATGTCTTTCTTGTGATGGGGGCTCCAGAGCTGGACACAGTATTCCAGGTGAGGTCTCACCAGGACAGAGTAGAGGGGCAGAATCACCTCTCTCAATCTGCTGGCCACACTTCTTTTGATGCAGCCCAGGATGCAGTTGGCCCTCTGGGCTGCCGTTGCACATTGGTGGCTCACGTCCAGCTTTTGATCCACTAGTACCCCCAGGTCTTTTTCCACAGGGCTGCTCTCTAGCATGTCTTCCCCCAGCCTGTACTGATGTTTCTGGTTGCCCCGGCCCAGGTGCAGAACCCTGTACTTGGCCTTCTTGAACCTCATATGGTTCACTTGGGCCCATTTCTCCAGCTTGTCCAGGTCCCTCTGGATGGCATCCCATCCCTCTGGCATATCGACTGCACTGCCCAGCTTGGTGTCATCAGCAAACTTGCTGAGGGTGCTCTCAATGCCACTGTCAATGTCATTAATGAAGATATTAAACAACACAGGTCCCAGTACAGACCCGAGGGACACCACTTGTCACTGTTCTCCATCTGGACACCGAGCCATTGACCACTACCCTCTGAATGTGACCATCCAGCCAATTCCTTATCCACTGAACAGTCCACCCATCAAATCCATATCTCTCCAACCTAGAGAGAAGGATGTTGTGGGGGACTGTGTCAAAGGCCTTACAGAAATCCAGGTAGATGATATCCACTGCTTTTGCCTTGTCGACAGATATAGTGACACCATTGTAGAAAGCCACTAGGTTGGTCAAGCAGGATTTGCCCCTGGTAAAGCCATGCTAGCTGTCCTGAATCACCTTCTTGTCCTCCATGTGCCTTAGCAAGTCTTCCAGAAGGATGTGTTCCATGATCTTCCCAGGCACAGAGGTGAGGCTGACAGGTCAGTAGTTCCCAGGGTCATCCTTTCTACCCTTTTTAAAGTTGGGCATGACATGTCCTTTCTTCCTGTCACTGGGGACTTCACCCAACTGCCATGACTTTTCAAATATCATGGAGAGTGGCTTGGCAACTACATCCGCCAATTCCCTCAGCACTCTGGGATGCATCTCATGCACCTCATGCAAATACAATTCAGACAAACATTTTAATTGCTTCTCCAAATTTCTATGAGCATCTTTTTTTTTTTTTTTTTTCCTGCCAGACAGATGCATTTCTTTATTGCACATCGAGCTGCAGGACATGTTTTTGATACTTGGCTCTTTGCAATTAGAGGAAAACATGAAGAATCAATGGCTTTGATTCTCCTTTAGATGTTCTTCCGTTCACTCCAAAATTAGTCTCTTACAGTCTAAAAGGCTGGATTATTCTTTGAAATGCCATTTGTTTGGATTTCATTTCACTGATAACCAGTCAGGTGGTCTACGGAGTTGTTGTATTATCTCCATTTGTGGACAGTAAAAGTTGTCATTTATCTCCCAGTGCAGAGTAAAATCCAGTGACTGGGAAGCCAGCCTGCATGTCTAGCTTCACTTTTGTGACAGATGCCTTGCATGATCTTAAGAAACGACATTCCAGCTTTCCCAATGAAGGCAAAGGGTTTTGCTCCTATGGCAAAAGCCATTTCTACTTCTAAGACAGACCTTGGTTAAGATACCATGGATAGGAAGGATCACAACCAGTCTACTCTCTCCTCCTTGGTCAGTAAGTGATTCTTCTGGTCCACTGCAGTTGTGTTGTTCTTTTCCAAATCATCTTTGTCACCCTCTCTAGGTAAAGCTACATCACAGCCATCACTGTCATCAAAGCTGTGTGGACGCAGGTGACCCCCTGAGCAGATAGCAGCCCACTCATACATGGTCCCAGCAGGATGTAGCTCAGCAAACACCAGACATGTACTTCCTCAAGCAAGCTATTTGCTAACACTGAACTCAGTGCTGCCATGGCTACAGTGCTCACAGCACATCAGGAATTAAAAGTTTGTGTGGCTTCAGGCACTCACTGCAGTCCAAGTAGTTCCTCAGGCGGAAAGAGCTTCACTCTCTGCAACAGCCATCCACCAGAAACCCTAAAATAAGACAGCAACTGAAGCTCAGAGCCTCTTTTGTTTTCTTCACCAAAAGCCTTGCAGACTGGATTTAAGTCTTATTCATACCTCAGACAAAGCAAGTTTCTCCTGCTTTCATTCACCCACCTCTAGAAACCCCAGCCCAAATGCCTATTTTAAGACTATTCCCATTCTAATTGATATTTTGTATCAGGAATTTCCAAGTGGTTGAGTAAAGAACACTAATAGAATACACGCACCTCAGTCTCACCCCACATTTCAAAAACTGAATAGACACACATACATTTTCAGTAGTTTTATTGAAAAATGCCTCTTTCATTTCAGAAATAAATAATATAAGGCAGTGAAATTCACAATTTGCAGTTAAAATATAAAAGCAGCAATTCTATATCCATAGTCTTGCAAACAATTTCCAACTGCTTTTGATAACTAAGAAACATTGTATTCTGGAAAAAAAAAAAATCCATACTAAATATACAACATAAACATGCAATTCCATCTCTGCAGGATTGACTGCAATTTGGTATAAATGTTACTGTGTCTACAAACAAGGAGATTTCAGGCATTATTAAACTGTATCCAGCTGATACAATTATTTCAGCTACTTAATGTTTGTGGTGTTTAAAGGAGATGTATAAGAGCAGTATATGCTCTGCAGCGTTTAACTAAGAATAGAAGAAAATGACAATGATATTGGAAGGAGAGGGAGTTTTTTTTTTCTTTCTTTTTTTAACTAGGTAATGCAGACCTGTGATCTGACTGAACTGCAAACATGCATTTGAAAACAATGAAAAATGTAGAGCTAAAGCAGACAGATCTTAGAAAATTTGCAGCAGCTCTGTGGTTATTTTTGGTTTGGCTTTTTGGTTTTGTTTTGTTTTTTAACTTATTTGTTTTTACATTATTTTAATGAAAAGGCAGCACTGGGATAACTGAATGCACATGTTAACCTGTACGCAGGCACTACAAGCTGAAGTATTTTACAAGCTTTTCCAGAGCAGTATGAACTCGCTAGGCGCACACGTTGCTATCCCCACACAGGCAAGATACAACACAGGGGTGTGGCTGGTATGAACAGACCAAAAAAGCTACACTGCAAAAGAAATAATGCACCCTCCCCGTGTGGATCTGCAAATGCAAGGATAGCAAAACCAAAACCCACCAACCGAAAAAAACCAAAACAAGACATAGATCTTTTATGGGTTTGTTTCTGCTTTTCTTGACAGGGATCTTTTCCAGCGCATGTGCTCAGGGTATTCTGGTGAGTGCATTTCAACTCCATAGTCCTCATACTCGTCCTCTCTCCTTTCTGACTCCATAGGTACTATAAAGGGTTCACCTTCAGGTTCATAGGGTCCACTTTCAGGCACGTATGGTTCTGGTTGAAAATAGTTGTCCGATTGAACACAACAGTTATCACATGTCTTTGAATCCACAAATACAATGAAAGTTAGTTTGTCTACATAATGTTAGTCCAATCTTATTTCCATATAATAAATATATAAATTAATAGCTCACTGGGGGTACTTTTAAAGTTTTTTTCATGAATACTTTTTTAGCAGTAAAATAATAAAAAGTTTAAAACTCATTTTGAAACGCTTTGTATTTATAATACACAAAACATTGCTAAAGAGCCTTAAATTATGCAAGGGACCAATTATTGTAAACTAAAAAAAAAGAAACAAAAACAAAGCAAATAAAATAAAAACATTAATTTACAGCAAATTAAATTCAAGCAACGGACTTTATTTCAAACTGTGTAATTAGTAGAAGACATGGGGCAGGTAAAATGGACAGGTGGGTTTGGCAAATCCTAATTTTTTCTGATATGGGAAAGTAAGTGTAGACAAAACTATCACCAGCGGCAATATACAGTACATGTCATTGTCTCGTGCTGTTCCTCGTAACAAACCGAGTTACAGCTGGTGCTTCAGGAACACCAAAAACTACAGCAAAACAGAAGAAAAATAATTATAAAACTTTGATATTTATAACTGCAGTTACAGAATCCAACAAGATTACATATTAAAAAAGGCACATGCCCCGATTCAGACATGTTGGTAACAAGCAACAGACAGGTGGGTTTCATAAGTTGTCAAAGATGTTATTCCGGCACACAGCAAGCAGCAGCAGGCTTTTATGCAAAAGCATCACGTAGAGTTGTTAACAGATTTTAGTGGGTACAGTCCCATACAAATCATTTACAAGCCACAATTAGTTTACTATTTACATGAGTCATTTCTCATTGACCAGGTTAAATCTGTCTCTTCTAATGGCATTACCTTTGCTGGTTAGTAGTTTTATAAGCCTCCTTCACCACTGAGGCTTTTGATGGTCTGGGTCTTTTTTTACAAAAGAAAGGCTGTCTATTTCATTATTGAAATGCAACAAGCTTAATGAATTGACATCACTGTCCTTTATCTCAGTCAGGATTTGTGTTAGTAAAAAAGAACCTCCCCGTTCTATGAGGCCAACATGGTTCAAAAACCATATCCGTGGTGAAATATCCATACGGACTCATTTTCTAATAAGCACGTGCGCAAACATCTCAGAAACAGGATTTTCATGTATTCAAACTGTAAGCAGCACTGGCGACTTAGAAAATGTGTTAGCCGAAACCTGAAACAGGTCAAAGATGATGTTAGTCTTTTAAAAAGTCCACCCGATGCGCAAAAACATCCTTTCATCCAACTAAATACATAACAGTTAAGTCATAGGCATATATTTATATATGTATACAGAGCTGCTTTCTAGTAAGAACAACACTGCTGAATCACAGGTACAATTTTCTTTCTTTTTCATTTAAATTAGAATTTGGTGAGATCTGCACAACCACCTGGCTCTTTAAACAGCAGCACTGCCTCTGCAAGCGTGTACATATATATATATATCTCTTCTTTTTTTTACTGTTCATGGGTACATGCACAATACACTAACAGCAAACCATATCCAATAGTAGTATCACATACACTAATTTTGAGATGTTGCAATGCATACATATTAATTTATTAACAATACTGTGGTCCTGCAGGATCCCCATGTTAAAATATATTAGAATCTTTCCAGTCAGAAATTGGTGGCCGCTGTGACCCTTTATTTTGATTCCACAAGCAGCCTACTGTTTTAAGCTACATTACAGAGGGGAAGGCTGATGTGACTCGGGGCTAATCAGGGATTCCATGCTGCTTAACTCGGTAGAAACTGTAGGACAGTGTTGTTTCTAGTTGTCTGCACTGTATCACCAAATGGATTTCCTTTGTGGAAATTTCTTATTTCAGGTATCAATTTTGTATAAATAATCCTGACATTGCTCAAAAAGAGACACACGGAAATTGCCAACCACAGCATTCTTTTTATTTTTTGAAGAGAAACATGGAGAATTCAACCTTGTTCTGAAGACGATTGGAAGGGGTGGGGATGGAGGGGAAAAAAGAAGAAGAAGAAAATGGTCACTTAAATCCTATGAGCAATATTATCAACTACTAACCCACTATGTTTAAAAAAAACCAAAACAAAACTAAAATATTTAGTTACTACTTCCTATTTAAAGCAAACCACACATAAAATCAAGTAAATCTGTGTCAGACTCCAAATGACTGCTCATATACCTGCACATTACAATGAGGCAGGCCTGGTCATTTCAACCACTTCCTCTGGATTCTGCATGTCCAGCCTAGCAGGACTATCTCACGTAAAGCAGCTCAATACGAACAGCCACATCTGTAAAGGCTATTTAAGGCAAGTTGTTCATAACCTACCTGGGAATCCTTGGCCATTATAAGGGATGCTAGCACACTGGGATGAATCACAATATCCTGGTGGCCCTGGGGGACCTCGGATACCCGCATTTCCAGGACGACCTGGTGGCCCTGGTGGTCCTCGTGATCCTGTGGAGCCTGGTGGACCAGTTCTAGATTCTCCTTGTGGACCTAATTTTAGAATTGAAAGGTTAGGAGGTTGTTTTCCCTAAGACTCAGCTTGATAAAACAGCTAACATTACTGCTGTCTAGACTGCGCAGTCTAGGCTATGTCTTTGGTGAGAAAACACTTGCACTCTGTTGCTATATAGGGGTCAACAGAAAGAAAAACAAAAGAAAACTAGAAATATGACTCATCATTAGTTGCTTCCCTGTGTGTGGCTTACTTAAGGATTTATTCACAGAAACTGATTTAGTAAGGTTTGAGCCAAGTAAGAAACATCAATGAATTCTCTGGTTTATTTCCCCTTCTTGTAAGATACGAAGATCTCAAGGGAAACTACTAGATTAGACAAGCACACTGGATTTCAATTAAAATATAGGAGTACATTAATTCTGCTACTCTGCAGCCCCAGGATAGATGAGGTAATGTTTTTTTTGGAACAGATCTTATTATGGTTAGCAGAAAAGTAAAGCTTCAAGTAACTGGGGCTAAAATCTGCTGCAAGCATCTTATGGGTCCTGTAATGAAAAATCATGTTTAGCCTAGTAAACTACAGGCAGAAAGAAATGATGCAGCTGATTTCTGCCAAGGCATCAGAGAACAAAACTGCACGATACAAAGAGCGAAACCAATGGTCAAATCACCTGACTCTATCATCTTAACTCTACATGTGGGAGTATTTTGTAGTCTGGGAACAATCTGCAGTTCTGTAATCACAAGTAAAAAAAAGAACTAGATACTGCAAGAGTATCATCTGATAACACTTGTGAAAATATCCATCGAATATTTGGACAATGTATTTTCATGAAACACATTTTCACACAAGAAAGCACGTTCTAAATTGTCTTCTTTTTTTTTTCCAGGGGTTTCCAGTAAACTCTAAAACATCTCAAAAACATAAAGTGGATGGAGTGAAGCATGTTTATTGACCATATGTAGTCTGCTTGCCTATGAAGAACTATGGTCTTTTTCTCCTAGTTTTTTATAATCTGATAAAAAAAAAGAAATATTTACCAGGTGGTCCTGGCAAACCTCGTGGTCCTTGAGATCCAGTTCCCCTTTCGCCCTTCTCTCCAGGCATTCCTACAGAATAAAAAAAAAATTAAAAAGCAGGAATAACCAAAGGAAAGAAACCACATCAACAAATATTTCTCCATGCTCCCTCATTGATATTATTATTTAGTTCCCATTACTTAATGTAACAAGTCTGGTCAAGCCTTATTTTGTACATATCCAAATGTGCATTTGGGAAAATAATTTGGATATAAATACACTAACTTAAAAATAAATCAGGACGCAGAATGAATTTAGTATGAATAAAATTTCTCAAACATAGAAAAGTCTTTGAGATACTTAAAACACTACAGAATCTTATCAAACTACAAAAAGTAAGGTATTTTCAAGCTTGCATACCTTTGCTATAAAGGATGCCTTACACTTTCAGAGAAACACTTATGATTAAATAAGTTTAAGAAAGAGCAGAGTTCAGAAATTAGTTCTTCTTTGGTATCTTCTAGTCTTTTGTAAAGATTATATTAAAATATACGCTAGAAAACACAGCACTGAGTCTATGCTACAGCAGAGTAGCTGGAATAAGCAAAGACCACAGCATGGTACAGTACAGACACCCCATGTCACTGCAGTGATCCAAGGTAGCCACAAAATAGGTTTGCCTATATGGTCAAATTCAGTTCACAGTTCCTTCCCCCTCTCAGAGTAGAGCAAAGAGCCAAGGATGTAGACCTAATTCTTTCAATTCCTATTTTTTATTCTTGGTAATTACTCATTTTCTCTCTTAATCAGAGTTGTGTTACTCCAAACAGCCTTTCAAGATGTAGCTGTTTAGTGCCAGGAGAGTTCTGAGAACATTCACTTTCCTGGGATATCTTGTGGAAGCCTGAAACAGCAGCCAAAATTTTATACCAACTTGTGCTTCATGAAACATGAGGAAGGGAGAGACAGAGGAAATCACTGATGTAATTTATCTCGTCCTCCAGAACATCAGTGTCCCTCAGGCAATCCAACTGACCTAACAGGCAGTAGACTGTGTGGGCTAGGTGTGGGCTTCTTTGTCTGACATAGTAAAGGTATGAGACTACTCCTCTGGCAGCCTCTGCACTATGTCCACTGTGAAATGCACAGCTGCCTTGGAATTTACTCACCTCTTTCACCAGGTGGTCCTTGAACTCCAGGAGGTCCTGGGAATCCTGGTCTTCCTCCAGGTCCAGGCTCTCCCCTTGTCCCAGCAGCTCCTGGGGGACCAGGTGGTCCTGGTGGCCCTGGCTGGTTCCGGTTTGAATAATAATCATTTGGGATTTGATTCAGCATTTGATTGAACCGGCTCATTTGGCCTTCAAGAAGAAAGAAAATAGTTCAATAGGGTGGGAAGGAATAGCAAATTGTCTCTCTTCATTAAATCTTATCCTTGTTGCCATTCAATAAATTAGTGGTGAACTGGTACAGATGAATTAGGAAGATTTAAAATGAATGTCGGATAAGAAAGCTGAACATAAATGAAGGAGGGAGGGTAGAAAGGCAAGGGGGATTCTGGAAGCCAATAACACTAAAAAAAAAAAATTTAAAGCAACTAAAGTAACAAAATAGACATTTGTTTACTAAACTTACTCTCAGAGCTCTATTCAGAGGTCATTTCTACTCTGAAGAACAGAAAGGACTTGTTACACTTCACAAAGTGGAGTACCACGTTTCTGTGTACTTTCAGAGCTATCTATCTTCAGAGGGACTGGATCTATGTACTTTCAGAGCTCTACCACAAACAGTATAAGTTATTCCTGTGTAGAGCTAGCAGCACACAGTCTATGAAGCAGCCTTCTTAAGCCTGTAGGATGTGTAGGCTTGTACCTATATACCTTCTGCATATAGACAAATTTCATTTCCAAAGAAAGGTGTCCAAACAAATGCAGAAAGGAGCCCTTACTGGGGGGCACATCTAGCCCTACCTGACTAGTGAAATGTGCCAGTCTTAGCATAACACTGAAGAGATGAGCTGAACATGAAAAAAACAAGGCAGGGATATTCAAAAAAGAGATGCTAAAAGATCTCAGATAACACATCCTTATTTATAAGCCTAATACATTCATTAATGTAGTTTCCTTCCTCTGTGATGGCTAATAGACATGTTTTAAATAGCAGCCATCACAGACTTTTTAAAGGACGTATTGACCTTCTCCCTGTACACAAGCACTCTTAATGATCCAAAAAGTGTATCCGTTTACCTCCATCAGCACTTACCCTTGTTATAGAAATAATATTAAGAACAATTTATGGGCACATTTGTCTCTGTCCTCCTTGGCAGGTCTACTGATAGTAAAAACACTGTCTCAGGGACGGAGAGAAAACCTCTGAAGAAAATACTCTCATGAGACACAGAGCTGCACTGTGTGGCAGTAGAGGGCTGAAATTCAATTTGGAGTCCTTATCCAAATACCATTTTTACTTGCATATCACAGCTGATTCTGTGCACAGTATTTACGCAACGCTCATCTGCATTTTCCTGTTAGCAAAGTACCTACAGTGAGCATCCTTTTTCTGACTGATTCCATCCTCCTGAAGATAAGACACGTTTAATGAGAAAATATATACTGACTTTATGACACAGATTAAGTAATTTTGGATGAGACCAACAAAAGGAAAGTCACTTTCCCGGTAGAGAGCTCTAGACTTGCATGTGTATTGCCAAAGGTCAGAGATTAGTTCATTATCAAGCTAGCCATCTGGAACTGGCAAAAATGCAGCACTGCATTTTTTTCCACCAAATCATCGGCATTGAACAGCTACCAGATCACTCAAGCTCTTGCTATGCTGTGTGGGAAGTACCCCTCACCTTAAATTGAAACCACTGTTTTCTCTTTTAATAAAGTAATAGATTACTAGTATGAGAAACAGACTAAGCAACACTGTTTACCATTTATCAACTGTTCACAAACTTGTCTTGCAACTGCTCGCATCATGTTCTGAGAAGCAATGTCACCCTAAATAATCAAAACAAAACCAAGTATTTTATTAGCAAGTGTTGGTGCTTTTAAAGTCATTTTTTAATTTAAAAATGTGATAAAAACTTATTTTAAAGCAGACTTACCCTGTCACCTTTTTCTCCCTTCATTCCAGGTGCACCCTAAAATGAATGGAGTAAAAATAAAACAACTGAAGGATTATGTTATTCCACCCCACCTATAGGTTTGAGACATGCAGTTTTAGAAAACATTTTGGCTCCTTCAAGATGATGGACCTGGTCCTTGAACTTTACATTTCAGAGTTGCTAAAGCAGGTGCCAGAAAAGACTGGACAAGCAGTGATCTTTTGTGTATAACCAAACACACTGAAAGAGGCAGAAACAAAAAGATCTGGAGGAAAAATTCAAACTTGGGCCAAACAAACTGATGAATTCTGACACTGGGAGCACACTGGCAATTTGGAAGTTGAATTTCTAGGATCATATTTCTGTAAATAATGAATAGTCTTTTGTGAATTATATATGACTGTTTAATTTTAAATCTTAAGCCAACTCATCGTTAAAGAAGGTAAGCTAGGAAGAACAACACATGTCTAGGAAGAGTATCTGCCTCCTTGAACCCACAAGAAACAGACCTTGTCTTAAGCAAAAAGAGCTATGCAGAGATGACACGTAAGATGGAGAGAGATGCCATTAAGTGCTTCTTCTATTTATAACAACTTCCCTGCTAATTCTCAACCATTTCTAGTCTTAGAATGGTCTCATAGAAATCTTACCTTGCGCTGCTTTATAATTATTGACGTTTGCCAAGAGCTAACTTTTGTCTAATAGCAATTTCCATTTGCCTTTGAATACTCTAGTGGTTGTTGAGGAGTTTTTTTTGTTTTCATGAATGCTATGTAAGAAACCAACCAGAAAGACTGACTCTAATTTTTGTGTATGTATGTGTCTACAGCTGAAAAAACATCAGGTATATTGTAAAGATGCAGATATGCACACATAATCTACTCTGCAAACAAAATTTGGTGTGTGCACCTCTCACTGAACATTTTGAGATTTTAGCCTTATGTTTGCATTCCACTACTAGCAAAAAAAAAAAAAAAAAAAAAAAAAGGCATCAAGGGAGAGCAAACCACACTTTCCAAAGAAAATGTAATTACTATGCTTGGTATGACAGAATTTTAAAGATTTTCAAAATCGGTGGCAATTATTTCAGAAGGATGTTTATAACTTGCTTTGGCCTCTTTGACATTATTTTGGCTACAGTAAAAATTGCAGATTCCCATTAAAAATAAGTAGGAAATTAGATTCACAGTCATTGGGTTTAGTCACTGGGTTGCCTTTTGAAAAAATCCAAAAATCTGCAAAGTGTTTTAAAACTATTCTTTTAATTTTTACATCAAATTCAAAAGGAAAAAAAAAAAACAAAACAAATCAACAAAACAAAAAACCAAAGAAATTTCATTTACTGCAAGACCTGCTTAGGAAGCTGACATGAATAGCCCTTCCAATGCTCTTGAATACTCACTGTAACAAATGCCATGTGTACCAATTTCCAGGGCACTGCAAACAAAAATTTGGCTGAAACTAGGGCTCCTGAAGTGGCCAGTGTGAGTTTTACAGATTACTTTAGTGGATGCAGAGTTAGGGCACAGCTGAGTCCTTCTAAAAATCTATTGTAAATTCACCTGCCAGGATGTGTCCAAAGAGCACCATAGCTTTCTTAGTTAAGCCAAAAGGGGCTAGCATGAGTTCAAATAGATTTTCACTTGTAGCCTAAATTACTATTTGAACGTAAGGTGTATTTCAAAGATGGAAGACCAGTTTGGTCATTTGTTGCTTGGCATGGCTCTCCACACACTTACACATACATCCTAAGTATTACTGCTTTTTACATTGTAGTATTTCTTTAAGGAGCCTGCTTAACACCATTAACAAAGCAAAAGTTAAGTGTGGGCTGCAGCTGCTTTTCATAACATTCCTGCAGTACCCGCAATTAGTTTCAACAACACGAGACAACAAATCATTCCACTGAGGTCACAGTGGATACAATTCAAATGCAGTGGCACTGTTTCATAGAAGAGATGTCATTTGATTCTCAATTCAACAGACATTAACATTTCAGTCATAAACTATTGTAGGTATCTGAAATAGCCATTAAACAGAATTGCAAGTTTTTCACTGGTACTAGTCTATAACATGAAAATCTGGGGGAAAAAAATATTAAAAAATTATTTGGTGCTTATCTTTCTGTTTGAAACTTGGCAATTTTTTGCTATTTCTGAAAGCATATTCATTTGTAATTATCAGCTGCGTACATGTGTATAATACCTGCTCATTCTAATTCTAATTCTAATTCTTCCTAATGCTTTCATGGTACAACCATGTATTGTTTCGAAGGGAAGCAAATCATACAGTATGTTTATTGAGTAGGAAAGTGCGAGCATTATAAATCAGATTTCTGGTCTACTATACCACCAATATTATAATAATTACTGAAAAAGGCTCTGTTCCAATGAATTCAAATTCTGGAGCATTCATACACCAGAACTATACACAGAAGAGAAAAAAAAAAAATTAGCAAACCTAAAAGGTTCAAATCCTATATAATACTGTTTCTGGAAATACTTTTGTGGACCCGTCAAGGAAAGTTCTTCAGGCTGTCTTCAGCCACAAGCCATGCTGCTAAGACAGCAAGGTACTCTGGTAACAAAAGCACAACATTGCTCCAAAGTATTGCCAACAAAGGTCTGCCAGCTAGAAAAATGCTAAGGCCATTCTTTAATTACAAGTGATACATAGTCAACCATAAAATTCTGTTTAACATCTTTGTCAGCAATATGGACAGTGGCATTGAGTGCACCCCAAGCAAGCTTGCTGACAGCACTGAACTGTGGTGAGGCCGACACACTGGAGGGAAGGGATGCCATCCAGAGGGACCTTAGCAGCCTTGAGAGGTGGACTTGTGCAAACCGCATGAAGTTCAACAAGGCCAAGTGCAAGGTCCTGCACCTGGGTCAGGGCAGTCCCAAGAACAATTATAGGTTGGGCAGAAAACAGGTTGAGAACAGCCCCAAGGAGAAGGACTTGGGGGTTTTGGTCGATGAGAAGCTCAACATGAGCCTGCAAGGTGTGCTTGCAGTCCAGAAACCAAACCATGTCCTGGGCTTCATCAAAAGAAGTGTGAACAGCGGGTCGAGGGAGGTGATTCTCCCCCCTCTAATCTCCTCTCGTGAGACCCCACCCTGTGCAGTTCTGGAGCCCCCAACACAAGAAGGACATGAAGCTCCTGAAGCAAGTCCAGAGGAGGGCCACAGAGATGATTAGAGGGCTGGAGCACCTCTCCTGTGAAGACAGGCTGAGAGAGTTGGGATTGTTCAGCCTGGAGAAGAGAAGGCTCTGGAGAGACCTTATAGTGGCCTTCCAGTACCTGAAGGGGCTACAGGAAAGCTGGGGAGGGACTTTTTACAAGGGCATCTGGAGATAGGACAAGGGGGAATAGCTTTAAACTGAAAGAGGGTAGATTTAGATTAGGCATTAGGAAGAAATTCTTCACTATGAGTGCAGTGAGACAATGGAGCAGGTTGCCCTGGGAAGTTGTGGAAGCACCCTCCTTGGAAGTGTTCAAGGCCAGGTTGGAGGATCTTTGAGCACCCTGGTCTAGTGGGAGGTGTCCCTGCCCATGGCAGGGGGGTTGGAACTAGATGATGTTTAAGGTCCCTTCCTACCCTAGCCATTCTATGATTCTATGATTGTAAACTTGTGACCTTGCAAAGATACGGTGATTTAACCTTATGATTGGAAATCATACTCCTAACTAATTTTAAAATTTGAAGGCTGACTGACTATGTTAACAGCAAAGTTTGTTTTCCACCTGGATATTTTTGAAATATTATTTAAAAAAAATAATTACAATTGCAATTACTGAGTTGCTATTTGCATCTTCCTCCTATTTGGTTATATTCTTCTTAAATTTCACTTTATTTTCTTTTAATAGAGAAAACCATGCAATCCGGTCAACTGCTTGCCAGCATTTTGAGAAGCAGCAGCTGCTGCTGACAGTCTGTTTTGTTGATATCCTGCAATGAGGGAGTTACTTGAGGTCAGTGTGAGGAAAAGCTAGTTTGTGCTGCATGTGGGATTTTTCTGAGCCGTGGGATGAAGGCTGGGACTGCAGTAAAGTTCTACAGCTGAAGGAGGACAAAACAAAGGAAGTTGAGCTATTTTTACTTTAAAAGATAATGTGCTCAATTGTTTTCCCCAAAAGAATGTTGCGCCACACAAGAATCACCAGTTCACTGCTCCCAAAGTGGTGTCTTTTTGAGAACTCATCTAGGATGTCTGCATAGATAGACACAAGATCAGTGAATACATGGCAGTAAAGAATGGAAAATACTCAAAAAATTGCATTTAACTGACAAAAACATATCTCCCTTATGTGCTTGGAATTATCCTCTAAGTGTTTTCACAGCCTGTTTGGTGCTGGAGGCATCAGTCTAATAGCACCTTATAATGTAAAACATGAATGTTTTGCACTATTTGCTGGGGACCTTCTAGATAAACAAAGTCAGACACTGTTGCCAGTTGGTTCTATAAACAAGACATCTCCACCTCAAGACAACTTAGTCAGCCTACCCATCTATTACCATTTTCACTCTCACACCTATAAAACAAGAGCACGAGACCTTTTCTTCTCTGATAGTCCAAGATCTTCTATTTCCTGTTCTTCTATTTACATTGACTCAAAGAAAACATATATCAATTTTTTCTTGAGCCAATATCCTCTATTACCTTAATGACTCTTTACCCTTGCTCGTTGTTACCCTATGATATATGTATGGTCTACTACCAAATTCTCAGGCTCTCTTTGACCAGAGAGAGGACAGATAGATTAATTTTTTCTAGGATAGCCAGTGCTCAATTTTGCTGATTCATTTGTATTCTTACTGTTCCTTTCAGGGTCATTTTGTTGCTACACTGAAAACAATACCTAAGTTTATCTTGGAAATGCTTAAAAGCAGATTATAAAGTCAAATTTCCTATTTACATGAAAATTCAGTTAACATTTCAAGTATCAGCTAGCTCTAGTATAAGTACACATTCCGTTAGGGAAATGTTCACAGCCACATTCACGGTGTGGTCTGCTTCAGCTTAACACATTAGTGGTATTTAACACATCAGGAAAGAGCTCCAATTGACTGCATTCACTGGGAATGTCTTTGCAACACCAAGGCACCTCAGAATTTTCATGGAGCTGTGTATCTTTTGCCTGGGATGTTCCTTGCTTTGTAGGGGTCTACCATCTGACTTGCACTGCACAGTATCAACGATAGAGATTGTTTAGGTAGAAAAAAAGGCAGGATCTTGTAAAAAATTATTTACTCCTTGCATTTACCAGAGGCAATGTGAAGCCTCATTACCTTTCTCCAGCACAGGAAGTTACAAATTCAGCTAAGCCCACACTGTGATCTGGGATACAGCAAGTTGCATTTGGCTATTAGGCTGCACCTTTGGCAATTCAAACGTAGGACACAAAGTAAAGCATTGAAATTCTGTCCACCAGGAGTTTGAGAAAACATCTGTGCAAGGTGTAAGCCAGAATTCCTGCTAGGAACTGTTCTAGAAACATAAGAAATTAGAAATACGATGCACAGTGTCACATTACAACAAAGTGTAATAACTAAAGAAAAAAAAATATTTTTAACTGAAAGGAACACTTAAGATTAGAGTATAAGAGAACTTGCATGTGGTCCTTGGACAGAAATTGACTGTCTTGCTTTGTAAAAGCACCAAAACTGGGCTTGTAGCCAAATTTCTTTCTATGCCTGCTATTTGCCTGCAGATGATCTTTACTGCTGAACTGGGTCAGCTATCCAGTACCCCAGGTGAAGGAAAACTTGGATACACCTGGTAGTTGAAGCTCACTTGTTTATCAGCTATGTCTATCAAGCATCTGACCTGGTAGGAATGTGACACTAACAAACCGTATCTAGAGGCACAAAAACTTCAGTGCTTTCCTAAGACACTTAGAGTCCTCTACTGTGAGAAGAAATGGGATTCATAGGCTGGCAAATGCAGACTGAATTCAACACATGTATGAGAAAATGACCCAGCTTCCAGGTGCTCCTGGGAACTTCCACTTTATAACCATCAAGCAGCCTAGCTTACTATCTATTCCTCCAAATCATCCAGCTGTTGTATACACAATGACATTCAAGTGGGATGGAAAATTCTGAGCTGATGGCCAGATATTCAGTACAAGTAATGAATTACTTCCCATTTCGATTGCTGTCTCCACTCTTGACTCAAGCACAGCTTCTCAGAGATCCTATAAAACAATCAATTCAAATTTCCCCTGAAACTATTGCTTGGAGGCAACACCTCCTGCTCTTTCTCCCTACTTTAAGGTTTGAATAGAACCCAGAGAAACCACCCCCAAATAATTTTGAAATCACATGTTAAAAAATACGAAACATCTGCAAAACAGAAGTGATTATATAATATTATCAAATATTGTTCATCTTCAGCAGTGTACCACGTTTTTACTACACACACACATACACAAAGATAAAGACTTTCCAGTCATTTTGCTGACCTAGTTCTTTATGCTTATACAGTGTAGGAATATATATCTTGGCACATAATAGCCTACAACCTTTTTAGTGGAAACCAGAGACCACAATTTCCAGCCCCAACTATTAAACTCAGCAAAATGGCATACTGTAAAAATAAAATGGTTTGACAAAAAGGCTTGCGGTCTTAGGTCAGCTCCACCGTATTAACCACTATGCAAGACAAGTATTTAAACAAGGAGAAGTCTCATATTCATCAACAGACTGTAATTTTAAATTTGATACTGTAAGTGTATCATTAACTTACTGGTGTCCCACGATCTCCTGGCTTCCCTGGTTTTCCACTCGGGCCAGCAACTCCTGGAACTCCTGGGGCACCCTACAACAGAAGACATATAAAGTGAATTGTGGAAATCCATAATGATGAAGTGTTAGTAAGAAATATGTTATTGTATTGAGTGCAAAGCAATACTGAAAATGGCTCCTATCGGGTTTGCTTTTTTCCTGTTAGGTATATATTAGGCTCCAAAACTTTCCTCTGGAAAAAACTGTTTCTTCATGGAAATGTGTCCTTTTACAGAACACCACAGTTTATCAGGAATTTTGAATCTAAAGAAGCAGACAGTGTCTGTACAGTTTTTGGTATTGCTCTTAATGACAGATTCCTACAGGAGTAGACAGTTTGGCCTCCTAACTTCATTTAGCAGGTCTGTGATCCATGTAAAACTCCACAAGAAGTCCATGAAAGTAATTCTAGAGATACCAGGTGAATACGAACAAATAAAAGACCAGCATTAGGTTATGTGATAAAAGCTCATCTGCACACCCACAAAGAAGCACCAGAAAGACAATCATGATGGAGCAGGGGCAGCTCAAACAATACTGTGCCCCAGCGATTCCTGTCTGTACAAATGTACGTGGTGGAAAGGTGTGCTCTGTGTGTGTGTGTCTACTGGGAACACATCTTCTGCCTCGCTACTGGTTGGACATGCAGCTGCAGCAACTTGCTTATCTTGGGCTTTCTGATCCAGTCTAATATTTTTTTCTCCAACAACCAGCACCTTTTCTAACATGGTCCCACAAGATGCAATGAAGTAGCTTTTTAAGCAAAAATTAATACTCAAATACTCTTGTCAAGAAGAATTTAATAGTGTTTTTTTTCACCAGACTACAAGTAATAATCTGATTGGTTTCAACAGACCTAGCTAGGCATTTAAAGAACCAGGTAAACTGGTTCTTCCCTTATTTACACTGGAAGAAATCAGTTTCAAAACCACTCTTATGAACGTTTGTGAATACATGCTTTATGCAGCTGTCTGCTCACCTTTTACTGAGAGTTTCCCAGATCCTACGAATATTAAACAAAGGATCCATTTCATATTTGACAGAAAGTGAAAATGTCAATGTGGTTCTCCCTTGGCTCAGGTCTCTTATTTCAGAGTATATCAAAGACAAAACTATATTTACCGCTGGTCCTGGTGGGCCTCTGGGACCTGTGGGACCATCTTTTCCTGTGAAACCCTATTAAAAAACAAGAGCATGATTAGGGATTAATATAAGATTGCAGCCTAATTAAAATGACCTTTTAGACTATGCAATTGCAATACTTCCAACATGTATGTTAAAACCTAACGACAATTAAATTAAAAAAACAGTCATAGCAACTACTTCTGGAGAAGACAAAGGAACAATGAGCTTCAGCCAGTTGAGATGATGTTCAGCTGATGTTGATTAACTGAAGACTGAATGAGTCTCTCAACATTTTTAAGAAAAGAAACCATCTTTTTATCCCAGAAGAGCAAGATTTCCCTTTTTGCTGTTCTCTCACTCACAGATCAGCAGGAAAATCTGAGGTTTCTATTAAATAAAGAACAACTTCCATCTCAGATACTTGTCCTGCAAGAAGAGATGCTGAGAAATCCCAAAAGAGATTTACTTAGTTGATCCCAAACTAAAAGAAAGGGATTGCAACAACTCCACAATGAAATACCTGTGTGCACGCCCATCATTATTAAAGACATTCCAGAATCCTCCACTCAAAGGAAAGTTCTTAGCTCCAGATTATCAAAAGTTAAGGAGAAAGTTTGACCCTCTCAGTAAGAATGCACAGACAAATTCTATGTGGTTATGACATCTCCCAGATATTGAGACAAGCACAGTTTCAAAGGGATCCCCTGCAGCAGCAACAGTGTGTGGAAGACATCAGAGCTGAGTAACTCATTAGAGCTCTGCTCTGTGGACGTACTGCTCTATGGGTGCAGGCATCTAAAAACCTAGTCAGGAGAGTCAGCACTGCAATGTTTCCCTATCTGGCTACCCTATGGCTAACTGGGCAGGTTTTCACCCCTAGGTTTTTCCAGTCCTTCCACTTTTACCTCTCCAGGTTGGATAATGATAAAAGGAGTCCTTTTGAAAAAAAACATATGAAAATAGAATTATATGATAAAGAAGGGAAAAAAAAAAACCCACCACGTAACTTGGTGGGTATAAATTGAGGAAACCTTACCCTTTCTCCTGGAGGTCCCATTGGGCCAGGTGGACCAGGTAAACCTGGGGTTCCCTAGAAGGAAAAGGCATGATAAACTGTATCCATGACAGTACAAATATCACTGCTAAGCTAATTATTCCATATATATGTACACATTTAAATATTTAACTGTCTTCAGTGTTGCTTCTTGGCATTCACAAAAATAAAACAAACTTTTAGAATAAACCATTTGTTTAATAAAAATGATACAAAAGTCTTCACCCTCACTCTGCTTTTTCCTTCCATTTCCTTACCAGTTCATAACTCAACTTCAAAAATAACTTTCATTAGTGTTCTCATAAAACAGATATATCTGGTTTATTGCCTTTACCTGCATGACTTACAGAGGTCAACTAATCCTTTAACACCTGGTGCTACAGCCTAGCTGCAATCATTGATCAGAGTGTATCTAAAGAAACAGAAATTAGACTCTTCCTTTATTACTCATTATTATGCAAGTAATTAAAATTTAATATTGTTTTCTTCTTTCCAGAAGCATACAATTTACATCCCAAGACCTCTTGACTTCCAAAAGCACAAAGCAATTAGACAACATTGCTGAGGAGTCATTTAGCAAAGGTTCTGCAACCTTTATGTTAGGAAGACATTTAACTGCAGGTGGTCGGAAGCTGAGGGACCATCCTGGGGAGTTATCAGTGTACTTTTCCTAATCCAATGGTCTGTTCCTGTGCATTCACAACTGTCCAGATGGACATTTGGCTTGACTTAGTACAGCTGTTCTTCGACTATGCTGTTTTGAACGGTTTACCAGTTCCCACTTTTCAGTTTCCTAAGTGTAAGATAACTGTGTTTCCAAAATTATTGCTTAGGAAGGTATAAGAAGATCCCATGACTACTAGTGATGTCAGACAGCTGTCCAGCAGCCAACATTCATCAGGAATAGTGTGAAATGACGTAATCTTGTCTAAGGGTCTACTTACCGATCGCCCTGGTAGTCCAGGCTGGCCAGCATCACCTTTCATTCCTTGACGACCCTATAATTTTCATAAATTATTGTTATAAATTATTAATTACTCAACAGATCAGTAAAATAATTAATTTTTGTAAATGGATGCAAAATATTTCCTGCAAGATACCTAAGTTAAGAAATCCATAAGCCAACTATGTATTATGAAATAAATCAAGATACATATGCCTCTTAACTGAAGCAATTCTGAATACTGAAAACACAAACATTTGCAAATGCAGGATAAGTGAAAGAGACTTGTTGCATAATACCACTGTGTTTCAGGGAAAAATGAATGTTTGCCCAAAGCTGCCACCCTCTTCCCAAGACCACCATCCCCATGGACAGCTCTGACTCCATACACATTGCCACCTGCACTCAGAATGGTCACTCACCGGTTCACCTGGGATTGACAGCCCGTTGGGGCCCTGCGGACCTGGGGGACCTTGAGGGCCAGGAGGACCTGTCTCCCCACGAGGACCAGGTGGCCCCTTAAAGCAGAAAATTAAAACAAGATTGTAAATGACACCCCCTTCTTAGATCTGTCACTGCAAAATCCTTTGGCTGAGATGCTTAAGGCAAGTCAGAAGCCTGGAGACATATTTAATACTTCAGAACAACTGTGGAAACTGTTATCCAAGTGACACATGCTTTCATAAGCTACTCTCTGATTCATGTTGGTGTTCTCAGGCCAATACATGCCCCTCTGGCAATGTTAATTAGAAGTATAGCTGTTTCCTCTCCATGGAAGGAAGGCCAACAATGCTGCAGAGTGTGTTTTAACACCCTGACAAATGTACTCTCCTGATGTGCAGTCAATGCCCTTGAGGTTACACATATACAGAGGCTGTGTATATATAGTCTCAAATAGGTAGGCTGCACATAAATAACATATAGCATATTTCCGAGTGAATTTTTAATCTCCATTCTTAGCTCAGCATAGAACTAAGCATAAAAATTTTCATACAGGTAAGCATTTAGCAACATTAGAGATGCATTCCAGAAAGATACTTACAGATGATCCAGTCAAACCCCTTTCACCTCTGGGACCTTTAGCGCCTGGGCCACCCTAAATAGAATATTTGGAAAGAAAATGTATTTCATAAAGGGAAAGCAAGGGTATATCATACTGGTGTGCATTATAAATTGTCTTTATCTAATTCTTCAGTGAAAGCCCAAAGTTTTGAAGTGTATAAGGTCACACTGCTAAAAAGAGTACTAGGACAAAAGATGCATCAGAAACTCAAGTAAACCACATCAACTTCAGCCTTGCCAGTTCAGCCCATGAAAAAATATTATCATTTTTGTCTCTGCAGATATAAACTTCTTCAATTTCTATTTATCAAAAATCTCTGCATGCCTCTCTAGTAGGCTGCCAGACAACTTAACTGGACTTCAGATTCCTCATGCAGCATTTTTAACAGCTTCAAAGTAGGACTACTGGGTTGAGTACAACTCTCTTAAGAATATTCAAAGCAATTGGTAGGAGCATATCCATTCCACAGATTACTATTTCTGCACGTTTAAAAAAAAAGAAAAATAAAGAAAAAAAAGAGAGAGAGTAACTAATTTATTTCCCTGACAGAGTAAAGAATCTTTCCTTGAGGTGAAAGCCTGACTCTGCAGTTAGGAAAAATATTTACACAGTTCATAAAAAGTATCTTGTACTCGAAGTGCAGGACATGTGAAATCAGGCCAGATTGCTTCAACCTACCAAACAATGATGAGATATTCATAGTGATTACATTGGAAATATGAGAAAATTATTATCATTTAAACAAGTAGAGGTGGTAGTAGCTGCCCAACTATGTTTTAAACTAAAATGAAAGGGGAACAGATTACCAAGATATTATGGACATGCTCATAGAAACTATCTCTATGTCAGACCTTTGTTTCACAAACCACAGATCAACACAAAACTAGTTCCATAAATTTAAAAATCAGAAAATCTGTCAATTGTGAAGAGTTCCTTACAGCTGGTCCAGGGGGTCCTGGAGGTCCCACGCTGTCTTGAGTACAGGTACAAGCATTTGGAAGAGCTGGGCATTTTGCTTCATCTCTCTGAAATTTAAATCACAACTATTACCGTCCTTTGAAAGAAAAGTACTTGGTGGCAGCATACGTTTCTAAAACAGTAACAGCAAGATTCTGTGTTATCCTGTTTTCAAGTACAAGTCACAGCTAAACAGTGGTTTCCAAATGTTTCTACATGACCTTTCATATTTTTAGCAAATTTTCTCTGCAAGCTATAAAAGACACTAACAACAGAGGCACAGGCAAAATCAAATTCATATGCAGTTTCTAATTTGTTGTTCTAATACTTATATCCATTAGACAGTCACCTTGCACTAGCAAAGTATGAACTAGTTACTTTCTGAATGCTAATCTAAGAACAGATTAAATTAAAAAAAATATAGCTATTCAATTCATAATAACTAGGATCTTAAATATCACTGAAATACAAAACAGAACTGACATTTTCCACCATTCCTAAGGGACTACATCCAAGCACATTACGATCTTTCTCCCTTGGACATAAAACTTTGAAATGCAGTGTTGTTCACTGGCTGCTCTGGCGACTGTGATTTAAATGTGTTGTCAGCACAAGGTGTAACACCAGGCAAATATTGATATTGTTAAATTTGCTATCGATAACGATTTTCTGAATAGCCTCTGGTTCATTCATACTTACCATAGAAGGGAGATCGCAGCATCTGTCTCTGCTAGTCCAAACTGGACTGCATACAATGTCAAAATTCTGGATTTCTAACTGTAAAAGAAGAAGGACTCTCTTGAAAGGTACCAGAGACGTTCTTTATGAAATCTAGAGGCATTACCATTAAAAATTACTCCTCAGACAGTTTATTTCTGATGTAATTAACATAATTCAGACTTTCACTTTTTTTTTTGACACTGGCAGAAAAATTATTTTTAAATAATAAAAAAATTAAAATCAAGCTTACATAAGGCTACAAGAACTTCAAGGACTGATACTTGCTCTTGTTCTGGGACAAAAGGTAACTAACCATATAAAGTGACCCAAGAAATATTTTGCAGTACTTAATGAGTAATACCAATTAACTTCTACATTGGCTGAATGCCTCTGCTCTTTAACATGAAATCTGGCTGAAAAACTTTTGGACCAGCTCTAAGGACTGCAGTCCTTGAGTCATGTATTAATTAAGATTATGTATGGAACTTTTGACTGACAGTAGCAGGGAAAAGTAGTATTACATATTAAGTACAGTTAATCTATCAAAATAACGGATGTGCCTTTCAAAGCAGCAGCCACTTTTTCACTACAGGTTTATAGATAATAAAGTCAATAGACATTACTCTGATCACCCAGTACAAGACAGACCATTGGACTTGCCAGAATTAAAACCTGTTCCTTACCATATGTCCATTCGAAAAACAAAACAATTTTCATTTAAAGACTTCCAGTGATAGAGAATCCAGAGTAAATGGTTCCAGTGACTAACTGCTCTCCCCATTAAAAGAAAAACCTTTCCACTATTGTTTGAATTTAGCTGACTGCAACTTTCAGCTATTAGATTTTTGTTCTCGCAGTTCTGATAGAATGAGAAGATATCAAGACCAAAATTATCCTGTTAAGTGCATTCAGTCTTGCAGTACAGACACTTGAAAGCTTTGGGTGCAATACTGGTTTCTTAGCAATTCTTAATCTCTAATTACTTTCCTCGGAAAATTTCAAGGGCTTTCATTAATGAATGGACTAATGTTTTCTGCTTACTGTTGCTGATCTCCGGTCACCTTTCAGAAGTTTCCCAAGTATTTCATAGCCATCAGTTGTGATGTTCCCAGCCTCCTTAATTGGTTTTTCCAGTATTTCACTACAGTCAATATAAATCTTAACATTTGATGAAGTTACAACAATATGGACCTGAAAAAAAGTTTAATATAAGACTTAGAAAAGGCAAATAGACATATTTACTTTCCTACTTTAACAGTATTTCACTCTTTAGGTAATACTGTTTTAAACTGTCTTCCTAGTAATCCTGCTTTACTTTCAGCTGATGGAAAGATTCAAACTCAAGGATAGTCTATGACACTAGTAACCTCTTTAAAATGTGTTGGAGGTCAATAAGATGAATACACAAACACAGCTTAGAAGCACTATTTACTATAATAATTGAACTACAATGTTTTATTTGAAAAATCTTGCATGAAAATTGCTTTAAGATGGTAAAAATTAGTAAAAAATAAAAATAATTTCTGAGAGGAAATGAATATAAAGTCTCCTTGTCCTCTTCTGATGGCTGGGACCACACAAGAGGTTTATGAGTCTGTGGCTGCCCACTGGCTAATTGGCTCGGTCTGTAGTTCAGAGAGTAAACTGTTTCAGATCCAAAGATCCAGGGTTCAGTTTCCACAGATGACTCAACCAGAGACATTAGTAGCATTGAGATACAGGAGTGAGCAGAGAAGCCTGCTCAGAAAAAGACAAAACAATGGAAGACACAAGAGAGAAATTTCCATGAGAGACATTTGGCTACAAAAACACATGGGGAAACAGGGAAAAAGAGGAAGAGATTAATTATTGGAAATAAGGGAAATTTGAGAGGGAGAAAAGAATAACTGCAACAAAGAGAGAGCAAATTTACCAGGAGAAGAGAATAAAGTGTTAGGGGGAAACACAGTAAACCTTAAACAGAAGAAGAAAGAAAATAGAAAATTGTATGGTTACTGTCCCAAAAATGCATAGTAGGTATGGTTAATACCGTGCTAGTGAATTTCCTACATATCTATGAAAACAGAAGACATTCAGGAGTTTTCAAGAAAGAAATAGGGGGCTGACGTTTTAGTAACTCTAAAATGCAGTTGATGGAAGAACATCTTAAGGCAACAGAAAGGTTTCAATGGCTTTATATACCTCACATACTGCATATACTTTATATACATTATAACATCTACGTAACACTGTCAGATCAGCATTAAAGAATCCTTGAAGTATATAGATTTAGGTTTTAAGCTTCTGTTATCACAGCACATAACCCTTCAGAAACATATTGCTCTTTGATGACTGCTTAAAAATCTGGCGTAAAGTCAAAACAGAGATTCCCTTAAATGTCCCAAGTCAACAAGTGCCAGAACAATCTCCTAAGAACTTGTTCCTTTTTCCATATTAAATATTTTCCCGTGTGGAGTTGTCTCCGAGGCATCAGCATAGCTTATCTAAAACTCTTTAAACATTATATGCTTATGCTCTATGTAATTGGAATTAAGACTTTTGAAACTCCCACCATTTTTTGTCATCTGAAATTCAGCTGGAATCACAGCTTAGTTCTCAGTGCTGGGCATACAAGTGGGATTTTAATGCCCAACATTGTTCATTGACCAATTTAAAAAATGGTGGGAAGGTAACATTGCATTCAATTATAGCATTTATTTCCACAAAATAAAATAAGCACCATGCCAAAACTAAATTTGTTATAATTTATACAGCATATACTCAGTGATTTGATTATATGACTAAATTTTACAGGTAAACTAATGCATCAAAAAATTTAAACTCATTGCAGTTGTGATTTACTAATTCTGAAAGGTACCTAACATGCAAGTCCTTCTACCGGTAGGTTAAGTATTCATCACAAATTAAATAAAGCAAATGACATCTGCATATGGAATGGGTATTACTGCATTTTCGTTTGCACACAAAACTTAGGAGAAGAGATTCTACATCAGAATGCTGAATGGGGTCATCAATTTGAAAATGTTCAAGCAGCAATGACTATTGAGCATCGTCTGTCTATCCAAATAAGTGACCACAGCAGTCAAAAATAAGCAGGGCTCCCCCAAGTCCTTGATTCAGTTCAGTGCTGATTCAATGCCAGCTCTGAATTCCAGCCTGAATCTCGTGGCCCTAGAATAAATCTAATAAAAATATGCCTCTACTGTTTATAGTAAATAAAATATCTCTGTATTTAATCCTGCTATATTTTGTTTCCAACAAAACATTAACAGAACCATTCTCCTCAACTTCTAACACCCCAGCATAGAGCATCCCCTCTGACCATTTCCACTGCCAAGAGACACTGACGTTTTAAGAATTAAAACATTAATCTTTCTCCCTGGACGCCCCCATAAGTCTGATGATGTTCTGATCTACTGCTAAATGAACAACATCAATAAGCTAATTTAATTATAATATCATTTGTACATCAGCAGAAAAACATACAGTCATTATCAAATTTCTTGTGGGTAACTATTGCAAAACTGCAATCTAAAAGGAAGTCTAGCAAGGTAAGAATAAGAAAGCAGAAGTTGTCAGTCTCTCCAAAACATTAAATTATAAATTCAATTACTGTCTCAAGCAGTCAGGATTTTTCCTATGGGACTTGCCAGATTCAACAGCTTTCCCCATAGCTATGCTACGCAAAATGTTCAAGTATGCCAAAATAAATTTCCCTGCACATTAGGTGTAGTTAACTGTGCTTCACTGAACCAGCCAGTAAGTCACCGAATGAAAACCACAAAAGTCTCTGATATTTTAGAAAAAAATCTTGCATTCTAAAGATTTGTCATTTCTTCAAAAATGGTGGCAGAAAGAATTCCAAAAGTACCTTCTTAAGTTTATTAATCTTACTTTCCTTCCTTTATCTGGATGAAACTACTGCTATCCTTTATTAGGAGCTCATCAACCTGGCTGATACATAAGGCTTTCCTAGCACATGAGCTGGGGAATCCCATGATGCTATCATTAACAACCTGACTCATTTAGCAATCTCACTAATCATCCCGGAGAGAATCCAGAGGAGTCAGCTCAGTTACATGGTGAAAAATCCCAAATTCAGCTCTTTAAATGAAGGCTACTCCAATTACTTTAAATACTATCCAAATCTGAACTTTTGTTTCCTTTCTGGGAAAAAAGATAAGGAGAATGACATACTGCACTTAATAACTGACACATGGTTCATTTTTGCTAGAAATAGGCTCATATGGAAGAATTCATAGTTCCTATACCTCAAAGGAATGCTGGTAGTGACCAGACATACAGGAGAGGGTATCACAAAGAAACCAAATGTTATACTCCAGCCATATTTAGTCATCAGAAGAAAACTAAACTAAAAAGAAGAGAGACACACAGAACCATGAGAATGTACATTTCAGCTGACCAAAAATGTTGCAATTGCAACCCTCTTACCCTAAGCATATACGCTTAACACAGCAGGGAAATATTTTGTTAATTGTGTTTTAGACATATATGTAGTCTGAGTCAAATACCCCCCATGAACAGAGGTAAGGAAGCCTCGAAGTATCAAGTTTTCATAACTCAGTGCATAAAATTAGCAAGCACAAAACTGTCATGACTGAGGTGCAGTAACATGTAAGGATTTCACTAGCCATTTTGACAACTAAAAAAAACTTGAGTGTCATTCTAAATCGCAACCAGGGTATGTGATCTTTCCTGGGTTCCTGTCATTACTGTTGCTTCTTCAGTTAATATTACTTTGTAATACTTTGGAATATTTTAGGTTCAGTGAATTTAAGCCAAAAATATACCAATACACAAGTATTGGTATACATACAAAATATATACATACACGTATTATGTTTGTTAAACATATGAATCTTAATTCAATATTCTGTTCACCTCTCAGAATTGGTTCCCTGCCCTTCTCTAGAAGTCAATAGCTATTTGCTTTCCCTGACTATCTTCCTCTTCTCTGAATAATTCAAAATCACTACACTCCCCCAATCTTTTCTCATCCCATTTCTCTTTCTTTTTTTTTCTCCCCAGTTTATCTTTTATTCTTCCTCTTTCATGTGCCAGTAATCAGGCTACAATGTCTTGTTCAGATATATCCCTTCACTTACATAATCTTGACAAATTCTTGACAAGACCTTGACAAATCTCTTAAATTTGTTCAAAGTAGGCCTTTAAGTCAATAAAAAAGGAAGAGCTATAACTTCTTGTTTTATATGATGTCAACTTACAATTCTATACAAAGACAAGATACAATTGACAGTGGCTTCTGCTGGCTTGTCTTTTCTTTCAAAGAACAGCACTTCAGAAAGCAACATTCATAATTTTAATTCTTTACCTTGTGGAAGCTTCCATAAAAGATTTTCTTTACTTCATCATTATCAAAAGTTACAGTCTGAACTTCTCCCCTTGTATCCTTGTTAAAGAATGACAGCACTTTGCTGGCAGCTGCAATAAATGAAAATAATACATTTCGTTTTATATGTACTACTGAAACACCCATCCTGAGATACATTTACAGATAAAATGTATACCATTCAAATGGTTAACACAGATTATAGATGGTCTTACTGACCCATAAGTACATAGATGTATATTCCTTTGGTTTGAGAGGTAATACCAAAGTTGAAATGTAGTTTAGTGGAATGTTTGTTAGTTGAAGAAATAATTGATGTACAGAGTAAAAATAAAATAAACTAAAATTTAAAACTAGACTTATATAATCCTTTTACTATGTAAGAATGCTTTGGTTTTGGAAGTATTTGGGAAGAATGCATGCAAAGTAATGCAATATATAAATTATCTGCACAACAAGCAAAATCAGCCTTACGATCAAGCACAACTCCAACTTGTGGTTTGTAATCTCTGTCTGTAATCTGCCAAATTGCAAAAGGCTCACTGGGGGATTCGGGCAGAAGACGGAATAACAGAATGATGGTGTATGCCTGTGGCAATCCCTCTGGGTGAATCTCCCTGTTAAGACAATATGAGGACATTTTTTCACATGGAAACACATGAGGAAAGCAAGATCTTCACAATTTGCTCTTTTTCAAATTAAAGACGTGAGAGTAACAGGGAAACCACAGTGTTTAATGGAATTTTAACTGCTCTCTTAATTGGAAAATAACTTTGTGACAAAAATCATTGTGCGCTTTTTAAAGATGAACTCTCAGCCTGTCCAGGCACCATGGTTATGCAGGAAGCCAGAATATGACCAAGAACTCTTGGAGATGTATTCCTGTGGCAATATTCTGCATAAACTACACATATTTTTAATTCCTTGATGATAAGTACAGAAAATAGGACTATAGCTTTATTCTTTTTTCAGTTGGCCTCTTTTAGGCAGGCAACAGAAATCAGCACTGAACAACTGATGCCCTTCAGACACAGATACAATGAAGGATGTATGTAATGTATTCCCTGCAATTGCTGGTGTATTTAGGTTCCACCTCATTCCTCAGTGGTTGAGGTTTAGATTTGTGATGTTCAGACTGCCAGTCATGAAAAAAAACAGACAGACAAAAGTAAGTAAAAACATGCATTAAATGGCCTCCAGCATTTTCTGAAGGGGAAGGGAGGGAATGCAGGAGGGATCCATAAGAAAGTAGGTAGCTTCTGCTTCTCCTTAACCATTATAATGGAACTGGGAAGGGGGTTTGGCATCATGAACATGAACATAGAAATGAAAAGAGAAGAGAGAGGCAAAGCTTATGTATCCATACATTTATGGGCACTCTGCAATGACACCAGCACCACACAGCACAGTGCAAGAAAGAAAATATTGAAGTAGATTTAACAACACTATTTATAACTTTGATACCAAGTTATCTCAGATATGGAAACAACTATGCCACGAGGATCAGGATGCTTTTATTGCTTTACTGACTCAGTCTAAAGTGAGTTTTATTTTCTGGCTTCTCATGAAATATAAGTGCCCAGAACAATCTACTGCAAGCCCAGTGCAAGTCTACTCCACCTCTCACAGCAGACAACAGACTATGTATCACAACATTTAAAAAAAATGAAATAAATAGGATGTCTGTCTTTTTAACAAATTATCTTGCTAAATGCAAGTTTAATCTTAAAATAAGAGAGTTGCAAAACAAGATCCCAGTGACTGGGATTATCTGTACTTCTCTAGATCATAGAAATTCAGGCTGTTAGAGATCCATCATCCCCACAGCTATAATGGCACATCAAAAAACTCAAAAAGTCCTCAAGTCCTCCACTTTTAAAGTTGTGAGCTGAGAAGGCTGGCAAAAAGAAATTATTTCCTCACACACCTCAGCTCCTGTATCTATGATCAGATCTTTATCCAGTCTGGCAGGATTGCAAAAGATTTCAAAGACTTATATGAAAAGAACATTAAATTTCCTTAAAATTAATAGGAACAATGGGCTATCTTTAGGAATGTCTTCTGACTCAGAAGGACTTTTTTTAAACTTACTTAAATAGATGGCAGAGGATCAAATGTAAAAAGAAAAAGAGAGGCACTGTTCTCCTCTTAGTAAAACTAACTGCTAACTAAGAGGGTTTTTTTCTGTTTTGGTGGGAGCTTTTTGTGTAAAAATGTTGGAAAGAATAACCATATATTACCCCCCCATAACCAAGCTCTAAGACCACAGACCCTTGTAAAACTCCACTCCATTTGCCAAAGACAGCATCTCAAGTAGCGGACAATCTGTCCTAAGTCAATGGCAACGGCAGTATGACTGATACCCCTGCAAAAAGTGGCACTTATCCTCCATATTGAAACCATTTTCCTCTGGCAACATAGAGCTCGTTACACTGAGGGTGTTGTTCAACTGCTTAAGGACAAACTGTGGACTTCAAGGAACTTCAATGATTAAGAAGTATAATGTCCAAAAAAAGAACAATAAGCAACTGGATTAATAGTGAACAGATCACAACAGAAGAAATACTTTACCATTTAATAAGAACAATTATAGATATTCTTTGGAATATGTTTCTTGGAGTTCAGTAAAAAGAACATTAAATAAATGCATCTTCTATAAAATACTAATGTTATAAACTCTATTAATCTCACCTGCTTGCCCTAAATCTGAGTCTTTCAAGTTTACTTACCGTATTGGCTGGTTGATGAAGGCATTTTTGTGGAGTCTAAATGCTACATAGCTTGGAAAAGAGCCTGATTCCAGTGATACACCTTGTACAGAAGCAAAATGCTTCTCTGTTAGATTATATGATTCCAGCATCTTGAAACCTTTAAATCCAGAGAGAAAATAAAAAATTAAAACACTCTAGGGCTACAAAAGACACAAATGAACCTATACCAAAATAATAAACTGTTACTTACCAGGTGAAGTGTATCCCTCCAAGTAAATAAGAGGACAAGCTAAAAAATATGAAAAAACATACAATCTGAAATTATAAAATCTAACAGGATATGAACACAGAATGTATTTCAGAATTTTTTATTACCAAAATGTTTGTGCTTTTATCAGTGTCTGGCTGATAATTAATTATTCATTATCAGCCAACTTTTGTTACATTTCACAGAATCATGGAATTGTCAGAGTTGGAAGGGACCTCTAGAGATCATCTAGTCCAGCTGCTCTGCTAAAGCAGGATCCCCTAGAGCACATTACTCAGGACTGCATCCAGGTGGGTCTTGAATATCTCCAGAGAAGGGGACTCCACCACCTCCCTGGGCAGCCTGTTCCAGTGCTCTGCCACCCTCACCATAAAGAAGTTTTTCCTCATATTTCAATGGGACTTCCTCTGTTCCATCTTGTGCCCATTGCCCCTTGTCCTGTCACTGGGAACTACTGAAAAGAGTCTGGCTCCATCCTCCTTGCACCCACCCTTTAGATACTTACAGGCATTAATATGGTTTCCCCTCAGCCTTCTCTTCTCCAGACTAAAGAGTCCCAGCTCCCTCAGCCTTTCCTCGTAAGAGAGATGTTCCAATCCCCCTATCATCTTTGTTGCCCTCCACTGGACTCTCTCTAGTAGCTCCCTGTCTCCCTTGAACTGGGGAGCCCAGAACTGGACACAGCATTCCAAATGTGGCCCTACCAGGGCACAGTAGATTGGGAGAGTGACCTCCCTCAACCTACTGGCCACACTCTTACTTATGCACCCCAGGATTCCATTGGCCTTCTTGGCAACAAGGACACATTGCTGTCTGATGGATAATTTACTATCTACCAGGACTCCCAGATCCTTCTCCTCAGAACTGCTTTCCAGCAGGTCCCCCCCTTACCTATATTGGTGCATGGGGTTCTTCCTCCCCTTGTGCAGGACCCTACACTTGCCCTTGTTGAACCTCATTAGGTTCCTCTCTGCCCAGCTCTCCAGCCTGTCCAGGTCACACTGGAGGGCAGCACAGCCCTCTGGAGTGTCAGCCACCCTTTCCGGTTCGGTATCATCAGCGAACTCTGTCCCCTCATCCAGGTCATTGATGAATATGTTGAACAAGACTGGACTGAGTATTGACCCCTGGGGGACACCACTGGTTACAGGCCTCCAACTTGACCCTGCTTGCTTAATCACAACCCTCTGAGTTCTGTCACACAGCCAGCTCTCAATCCACCTCACTGTCCACTCATCAAGCCCACACTCCCTTAGTTTCCTAATAAGGATGTTATGGGAGAGAGTGTCAAAAGGCTTGCTGAAGTCAAGGTAGATGGCACTACTGCTGTCCCCTCATCCAGCCAGCCAGTTACATCATCATAGAAGGCTAGCAGATTGGTCAAACATGATATACCCTTGGTAAACCCATGTTGACCACTCCCAATAACTTCCTGTTCTTCAATGTGTTTAGAGATGACATCCAGAACGAGTTGCTCCATCACCTTCCCAGGGACAGAGGTGAGACTAACTGGCCTGTAGTTCCCTGGGTCCTCCTTCTGGCCCTTTTTGAAGACTGTAGTGATATTGGCCTTCCTCCAGTCCTCAGGCATCTCTCCTGTTCTCCGTGACGTTTCAAAGATGATGGACAGTGGCCCAGCAATAACATCTGCCAGCTCTCTCAGCACTTACAGGTGCATCCCATCAGGGCCCACAGACTTATGAATGTCCAGTTTAGCCAAGTAGTCTCTAACTTGGTCCTCCTCTACTCAGGGAGAGTCTTCCTCTCTCCAGACCTTTCCCCTTGCCTCCAGGGTCTGGGATTCACTTTAGCAGTGAAGACTGAAGCAAAGAATGCATTCAGTAACTTTTGTCATACTGTGTTCTGCTGTGTGGTGGAAGTACTGTTAATATTTTTACCCATTACTTTTAGTAGGATATTTCTACTGTGACAATTATATGGAATAAAAAATGAACCCCCTGAATATTTTAAGTGTTTAATTCATAAGAAGAAAGGAGCACAATGACACAGTCTTTCCATGAATATTTAAGGCATGAGTCAGGCTGCATAATAGCTGTCAGATCCACAAGGAAAAACGGGAGATTTATATGGTTTTTCAGGAGCCAGCGGATGAGGCAGTTAGGGAGTACACAGTTGCACATGACAGGCCTGAGAATTTCTCATTTTTGCCATAGAAGGATTTCACTTGAGTAAACAACTGAACTTTATTTAGTTTATTTTTGAACAGCATCACACACTAGAGTTGCACCTCTTCAGTGCCCCTAGACCACTGGTAAATAAAAGACCTGTTGTGCCCCTCAGTTCCTATTAGGCATCATTCTACTTCTTAAAGAGCAGCAGTTCTCACTGAATGTTACTCTTTTTGTTATACCAGTACTTCTGAAATGTGAGTACTTTTGAAATATAAAAGTAATACCTACTTCAAAATTTTGAAAAATTACTTGCTCCCTTAAACTATGTTCAGTTATTATGAAACCTAACTTTTATATATAAACATTTCTTTTGATGTACTTTAAATGGGGTGGCAACTGCAGCAGTATGTAAACAAATGTATTAATTCTGGCAAAGGGAAAACAAGGTTTTCTACTTACTTGAGGTAGCTGTCTCACACACAAAGGTGACAAGGTTATCTTGAATCTTTTCAAAGGCATCAAAGTCATCAACAATAAACACATGACGCTCACTGGGCTTGCTGGCAATCTTGGCCAGCTCATTGTAATCTACATCAGCCACACCAACCACAAAGACACTGAAGCCTGTAAAAATAACACTTGTTACTTGAAATGAAGTAAACATACATTACCATTTTTCAGTTCAATATTTCACAAACCATCTCTATCATCGATTTCCCAGGCTCTACCTAGTCTTTTATCTGTCCTTCATTATGAGCATACATTCTGGACATCCTTTCACCCTATCAAAGCTCAAGAGGGTTTAAACTGATTCTTGAATCTTTCCTTCAAAACTTTCTCCTCCTTCCTTCATTGATTTTTTGAGGCATTATCCAATCTCACAAAGCTTTGGCTACATAGTACCCTCATTCTTTCATAAAAAATCTACAATCCTTTCAGCTCTACAGTATCTTAAGTCTGTCCTTTGTCCAAAAACTCTGGGCATACTATCGGCTAACCAGTTCTCTATCTGTTGAAATCCCCTGCATTTCATGCTTCTGTTTCTTTTTCACTTTCTTAAGAGTAGTATTCATCTCACCAATCATTACTTTCCAAGTTAGCAACAAGTGTAAGCTAGTTGTCTAGTCTTTCTCTATAATCAACAGACATGGGCAGATTCACAATGCAATACATCTCACCTCCCTAAGATGCTTAACTTCAAGACAGAAGAAGTTGTGGTCTGCAGATGCCTATCTGTTGCTCTCTTGGCTAGCAATAAAAGAACCCTACGTGGTGACTTTAGACTAGACATTTAGTTGTTAGATGGCTCAAGTCAAATGAGAAGAATGCAGACCTTAGAATTTAATCATATCACCAGGTGTTAAAGCAGAATCTTTATCTTTGTAAAGGTGATTTTCCTCTTCAAACCCTTAAATTACTGTCTCCTTGCCTTCTATGTCAAGTTTTTGTTTCCTGCTATCTTCTAGCCTTTACAGAATTCTATCTCTGACTCATTTCTTCCTTCCCTTTCTCCCACCTCAGCCTCCATGTGGAGGCTCTTTGCCATGCCAAAAAACAAAGAAGAAAAAGAAGTCACTACACAATTCAGCACTATACAGGAAAAAATCTCCTACAAAATTTCATTTACAAGAAACTGCACAGACATTGGAAAGTCTGGTTGGAGGCTGAAAGAAGAATTCACGTTTATTGCAAATTATAAAGCTATCTTTATTTACATTTTAAATTTAAAAAAAAAGAAGGTAATCATTCCTCTGTCGCCAATTCTGGTGAAGCTTTGGCTGAAATACTCGGTCCAGCTTTGACCATTACATTCAATATGCAAAGAAATCAAAGCAAGTAGAGGGGAGAGCAAAAATGATAAGAGGTTTGGAAAATACGATCAACAAGAGGTTGCAGGAAATGAGTTTGTTTAGTCTAGAAAAGAGAAGACAGAAAGAGGAAATGACAAAAGGCTTCAAATATGAAGGCCCACTACAGTGAACAGTGATCCACTGCTTTCCTAGTTAACTAGGTAAACGAAAACAGGACAACAGTTCCATCAGCCTGAAGAAATACTTTGCTGAAACGTGAGGCAAAGCTTTCCAACTAATAAGGTAGTTAAGCACTGAAGCAGATAGGCCCAGAGATTGTAGAGATTTTTATTAACAGGGCAGCCAAACATCTCTAGAAACCATCTAGACAGAGCAGATTGCTTCACATCACAGAGGCAGAGAGGATGACCACTTGTGGTTTACATGCCAGTGATTTTTGTAAGGAAGCACATCATCTCCTTACTCAGGGTCCAGGACTCCAGGTGGTTCATACACTGAAATGCAAAACTGCTAAGTGCAGGGACAGGAATAGATTATTAGACTCACATAAGCCATAATCAGCAAATCTGAAGAGGAAGTGCAACATTTCTCAGCTCAAAAGGCAATGAAGGAGTCGGGTCAGACACAGCTTCACCAAAAGCAGTTACTTTAACTGGAGATACACCGGTTTATATCAGGTAAAACACAATGCTCAAAAAGCCAGGCCCATTACATCAAAAGCATTAGAACAGAGTACACTTCACAATGATCCCTGGGGTCCACACAGCAAGGAGAGAAGGAAGTAACCAAAAGTCATGTCTATGACATGATATGCACAAGGAATTACTTGAAATCCTTGGGAAGCCACATCCTTCCCCGGAGATAGCTAGAGAATAAAAAAAGGAAGCCTGACCCAGAGAATCTAAATTCTTTAAATAGTCTTGATTTTTTTCCCAGATACTCAGAGTGCATTTCTGAGTCCATAAATTATGAGTAAAGGATTCCCAGACAACTGCAGCACCACTTATAATTGCATTGCTTAACACATAAGGAAATGAAACAGCCAGGTACTGTGAATTGCTTACCAGAGTGCTGTATGACTGTTGCTGCTTTCCTCACCTCATCCTGAGACCGACCATCTGTGACAACAACAAGCACCTTGGGAACACCTCGTCTCATGCCACTCTCCCAAGTCAAAACCTTCTCTTTGATAAATGTTAGGGCTTTGCCTGTGAAGTGCACAACGAACAAGGAGTCAGCCATATTATCCACAAGAAGAAATTCCTTTACTTTGAAAGGGCCATAGCCACACAGCTGAAACAGCAGAATATAAAAATCTAATTCTTCAGCCATGCAATATTAGGATAATGAGGCAGTTTCTGAAAACATTTTAACTTAAAGAAATATAATTACTGCTCAGAATTACCTGTCCTTGTGTTTCCTCCTCTGTACTGAATATTTTGAAGAGCTCCCAGGGCCTGGGCCTTGTCATCAAACGTATTCAGTTTAAATTCAGATTTTGCCTCATCACTGTACTGCACAAATGAAACCTGAAATGGAATTTACCACAGAGAGATTTCAGACCAACTCTCTCCATTTAAATATGTATTTTGGTATATTAGTAAGCATTAAAAAATTCAAAAACTGTTTTCATGTATGTATGATCATGCACACACATACATATTTACATACACAGATATCATCAAAGCTATGTGCACACAACAATTTTTTCTTTCTTCCACTTTCACATATGAAATGTGATGTGACATTAACTACTAATTATTAAATTATTGCTATTACTATGATGCAGTATATATAGAGCCTATTCTCTGCTTCTAAGCAGATATACAGTATCAACAAAACCTCTTCCAGGCTTTTTTAGGAAATACAAAAAGAATTTGGCAATAGAATGTCAATAAAAGTTGGATATATAGAAAATTGTGTACTGTCTTTCCTTAAATACTGGAATACAATCACTGAATATTTATTCTAAAATCACCTTTAAATATTATATATATATATTTCATTTTGCTCCTTTGAATATCCTGTAAAATTGCAATATTATAGTATACTAATTTGATGCTGAATAGACATCTCTCTGCATGTATATATTCACATTTATTGAAGTAAATTACCCTTTTCAAATTATTCATATCCAATTCAAAACCTGAGATTGCTGCAAAAATCTCAAGAGGTATACAATTTAAATATTTTACTAAACATTACTGTTTGCATGTCACCTATTAGGCCTAGACATAGAGAAGGCCATAGATATTTCCATATATATTTGCAGTAAAAAATGTTGTAAAACAAACAACCAAATGGAAAGGAAAACTACCCAGTATAGATTAGAGCTAAGAAGGATAAAGAATGTCCAAGACAGAGTGAAGTATGAGGGGTATCTTTTCCTTAAAATGTCTAGAGAGTTAAAGATAGGGTATCAAAGACCCAAAAATATGTCTAGATGATGAAAGGCAGTTCATGAAAAATATAAATAGTTTTTACATAGTTACTGGGGAAGATCACTCCCACAATCTCCCACAAAACAAACAAACAAACAAGCTTCAGCCTTCTAACCAAGGAAAACACCTTGCACCTGCAGGTCATTGCAATGCTCTAGAAATACCTTGTAAGAAACCCTCTCATATCTCATGTCATTCATTGAATCTAGTGAAAGAGAAATGCTTATGGGAACCTAGCCAGTGATCTCAATCAGCTTCCCACAAGCAGAAGAAAACTAGTAATGGTGCAAGGCTTACAGTAAGTTTGACAGCAAATGTCTTTGATGTAACTATGACCAGCCCTGAAATCCTGAAAGTCTATTCCTAATTAGCTATTACTATTCACTCTTTAAAGATGCAATAATTCATTAAGAGAACTAACTTTTCACATTTTCATACTTTAACTATGCCCACTGTGGAGTGGACCTATGTTATCTATTGTTAGGATGGGATGAAGAGACTTCTGCAAGTGCCTCTCTCGAAGGGATTCTTGCTACTTTACTGCAGTGGGATTCTAAGCAGCTCAACAAGTCATGGTTATCAGCAAGCCAGCTGCACTCTGTGGGCACAAGACTCCTGTCTTGCACTGAGAAATTAAAACATAACCCCCCTCAAAAGTCAGACTCTCTCCAAAACATATTTATGATATGGCACAGACAAAACCTAGCATATAACAACTAGGCAGTGTGCCAATTGCTGATGCCCCATACAAGGAAACAAAAATATAAAACTAACCACACATTGATCATGTATCACCCCAGTTTCTCTGTCTGGAGGATTCCCACACACTACAACTTTTGTTTTCAGAATAGTAACCTCTCAGGACAGACTGGATGACCTTTTTATTTACAAAATAACTAATATATTTCATAATTATATATGTACAGATGTACACATGTTGTACAACAACCTAATACAAAAACACTTGGCAGCATTCTGCAAGAGAGGAAAAATCAGATGTAACTAGTAATTCAGCTTCATCTTCAGTTTCCCCCAAAAATGTACCCAATGGAAATAAGAAATATACCTGGATTCCAGCTGGATTAATCAAGTCAAAGGCTCCTACTGTATTAAAAACAAATTTCACTACTTTGTTGAAGTTATCATCACCAATACTCCAGGATGCATCAGTCAAGAATACTATGTCTGCTTTGGCACCTCTGCATACTGAAAGACCAAGAAAAGGAACATTTAAAACACATTAATTGTACCACTGTGAAATAAAGTGCATTGCTTCAAAGTTTGAAAATTCAGGAATGAAAAATATTCAGCAAACTTCTAATACCATGCAGCCAGCCTGGCCAATGCTCAACACAAAACCAGCTATTTTTTAAAGAAAAGTTCAAGAAATGCGGAAGAGCTCAAGAATTAAATGTAAATGTTTTAAATTACTTTTTTTTTTTTTTTTTAGCTGAGCAACGACCACAAAATAGAACTTGTCTGCTGAGGGCAGACAGACTTACAGACTTGCTGCAGAGGTACAGAATATCATTATTTTTTTCCCCAAAGGTATGCACCTTGCTGTTCTAAACCAGGAAATGTTGAAGTCTAGCAAAAGCTCAAGAGCAAATGGATGGCATTAGAAAACTAGTCTCAAATTTCGTCTCCCTAAAATTCTGTGCTAGTTTTAAATCTATTTAAATTTATGACAAAGTAGAATTAAACTCTGAAGCAGTGCAGCAATTCCATAAAAACACTGAATAATTCTACAAATAGACATACCGTCCCGAGCTGGAGGGATCGTGGGAGGTGGAGGAGGTGTAGGTGGCGGAGTTGGTGCCTCTGTAGGTTTGAGGACTGAAATGAAATAACCATTTTTTTAACTCCATAAAAACTTTTTAATTCAAGGAAAAACTCTAGATTACATATTATATTACCACACAGAAAGATTCTAATATTTTCTCACCAGCCTAAACAATGTATCATTGGCAAGGAAAAATTTATTGTGTTACAAGACTGAAGAGATTATAGCTATTGTTAATACAAAGGTACAGGATTTCATTATAACAGCAACACTTTTACACGAGCTGAGTAAAACTGCACCCTGACAATGCATCCATTTTTAATCCAAGTGCTAGGATATACTTGGTTTGAAAAACAGCGTAAGAATTTCTCTTTCACTCATAAACTCCAGCTAACATTACACCAAGAGGAAGAGGAAAAAAGGTCACCTAAAAGAGGTATTGAAAGCCATTTAGGAGCAAAGCACGTTCTACAGCAGAAAGAGGCAAGCTCTATAGCCAAAATTTAAGGTTCATAGTGTCTATAATCTACCTGTATGCTCCCTTATAGAGACTGGTGGTCCCTCAAGGTTAGGGGTCTGAACAAAGACAGTAGCATTGTATTCTGTGTCTGGTGAAAGGCCAGTAAAACAGTGGCTTGTTTCTGATCCACGTACTGTGATTTCCTGTCCTCTGGAACCTGTCAAAAAAGCCCATGGGAAAGAAAGTTAGAATCCACTACATCCCTTTTAATATGTGTACAAATAATAGAGACCTCTTGAGAGGAGTTTGGAATTGATGGGACAGTAGTCTCACTCTTGCCCCATAAAAGCCTTTCTAGACCAAGATTATGCAGTGATTATGCACCCTGGAGCACACCAGAGAGTAACACTGCACCATACATGTGAAACCCAAGTAGCTAGCAGATTCCTGTTAATGAAAGTTTACAATAAGCAGCACTCCCTCTGCAGCTTTTGCACCACTCTAGAAAAACCCATCATGTTCAGAGCTTAAAACTCAGCCAGGTATGTCTCTGCTTCTGTTGGGTGCTTGCTACCATCCCAAATACGTGGTGCTTTCACTGAAACAGGACAATCATGTTTCCAGACAATACGAAAAATAAAATGCATTTACCATCAGCGGGGTTTAGCTTCAGTCTGTAGGAAGTTGCTGACCGATGAGGTGACCATCGAATACATAAAGTATCCCAACCCACTTTGTAAGTTGTTAGGTCAGTGACATTTAAATACACTGTGAACAGAGAAAGAGATAAATTTTTCTCTGGAAAAAAATATGTAAGGGATTAAGCACATAAAAGTGAATGTCCAGAATTTGATTTTTTTAAAATACTCACAGAAGAAAATAGCAGTTCTAGTCAAATCTCCTCATTTTGTGTTAGGCCCTAGAGATTCCAGCCTAGCTAGTTACAAAGGTCTAAAGCCTGATACCCTTCCCATATCAGGAAACAGCCCATTTTATGAGTTGTCACATTAAGTAAGTTGAGTTCTTTGTAAAATGAGAAACTTACAAAAATTGGAATCTGACTCATACATATATGGCAGTATGAAAAGAATGTACTGGGTCAACAAAACTCAGGATGTTTGTCTTAACTGCAGAAATTTTAGAAGTTTCTTAGCTGAGGCCACAAACAAAATCAGCTCCTTCTGAAAAGCTGAAGTTTCAATCACTGGACATTCCTGTGAGATAAAAGCAGAGTAGCAAAAAGCCTAGACCTGCTTAGCACGGTTAGATTCTGTAGTACCCTGGGGACAGTTAAGAATGACCCGACAACATCTGAATAAAATTTTAGGAAGCAGACTAGAAAATGTTACATCACCAAACCATTATTTAAAACTATATGTCCGTTTCTGTTCCCAGGCTTAGTGTTTTTAAGATCTACATCATAGACAGATGTTAAGTATTCTCTATGAGAGCATATTCAGCCTTCAAAATCCTCTCTGAACCAGTATTATCTCAGAGCAGCATATGTATCCAGCATGACTACAGCAAAACAATTTTGACTTACGTGTAGTGCCTTGATCTGTCAAAGGTATGCTCATTCCAGAATCATACTGGGCATAAACATTCACATCATAAGTAGTACTGGGAGACAGATTATGCAAGGTGTAGGAAGTCACTTCTCCCACAAAAACCTCCATGGGCTCATTTGAACCTTGAATTGAAAGAAAGCATTAAGGAAGTACAGGAAGAGTGAAAGATTTGTGATTAGGTGAGCTACGAAATTATGTGCCATCTTTTAATGTCATGGAGAGTTAATCTACTCCTTTCTTACATTTTAGCATATTAGACAGTTGTGAACAGAACATACACATAGCTTTACAACCTATTGTGCAATGTTTGTGTTTTATTTAACTCCTAGAAAGAGATGTACATAGTTTCACTGTCACCTAATACAAATGTACCTAAATACCTGTCCAATACTCATCTCACATACACCAGCTCATATCCTCAGAAGGACAAGAGGCAACAAAAAGAGAAAAACCAGTCTGGTCCAGGACTTTATCTAGTCACTGTATTAAAATTTTACTATACAATTCAATCTCTGTAATTGAATGTATAAAAATTTTATAGTTTGTGTTTCTTATAAAATACTGGTAAGACTTAAGCTTCCAACTAGTAAACAAAGGAAATAAATAAATCCTTTAACACAAACATTTAATAATATATATGATTCCTATTCTGATCTCTCCTTAGCCACTCACTATTCTGAAAGTGGTACACTCAGAATGAGCAAGTCTTCTTACCCACAGGTTTGTATACAATTTTATAGCCAAGAACAGGGGATGGTGAAGGATCCCAGGAAACTCTGAACCGTGTATACCATTCATCAGTTATATACATATTCTGAGGAGGAAGCAGGCCAACTAAAAAGAAAGAAAAACACTCTAATTAGACTAATGATTGTTTTTCAACCTCTAAAAACTTACATTGTAACTCTGTCAGGTAATAATCATGTCAAAGGTGTAACTGTTATACGGAAACCTTAACTATGTTGGAGTGTTTAAGGAATATGTCTTAAATTTAAAGAATATACAATATTAAAACTAATTACCAGTTCTGCCATTTCCAGTCAGTTGTCCACCATCTCCATCTTCGTACACAGCCACAACAGTAATTTTATATGGCGTATCTGATTGTAATGGTTGTAGTATCACATTATTTCTTATCCCTGGAACTGTTGTCTAGAACACAAAAGAAACAGAGGTAAACAAATTCACAGTCCTGTCACTGTGACAATAATGACAGTAACTAGAAATAAAAATTTGTTTTGACACTTTGAGCACTTTTTTTTATGTCCACTGTAGATGAAGTAATTTGGGATATCTTAAAGGTTATAGCCTACAAACAATTTGTAGTATTTTTATTTTAAAATATAAAACACTGTGGTCAGCACAAAAAGATTAATCAAATTAACTCTTCAGTCCCTGCCCTCACATCTGACTGAAGCACTGTAGCTCCTGACCAATATTTCAGTACAGTTCCCTCATAGAAAGAAGAAAGTCTCGTGTTTGGAGACAGAAGAAGAGAGGAAAAGCTCCTGAAATGCGGATGGAAGTCTAAGTAATTCACACTACTCATCAGTTCCATTTCTGTATTTTCATTATTCTTGTCTTAGTATATAATTTTCTTGGCAGAAACAAGTTAGTCTGAGAAGAAAGCTCTAAATATTTTTATATGTAAAAACATGCCTATTTTTTGCATTCCTCAATTTTCTCAACTTCCTGGTGCAGCATGCACTATTGCTCCCTCCTAATAAAAAGGTAGGTATAATCCAAAAACTGACAGTGCTCCATAAAGTGACCATAAAGCACTAAAACTATGGAAAGTAAGTTGAGGTATCTATCTCAAAAGAATGCCCCAGTCAACATTTCCCATTATTACTTGATAAAAATTTTCAGTTATTTTGAGACTTGTTATTTTTATGAAATGTTGAATATTTTCTATACAGAAGATCTGTGTGTTGAAAAATATGTATGTCCTGCTTAACAGGTCCAGTGGGGAGTTTTTGAACAGTGAATTTTCAGCATACCCTATGCAATAATATATAAGCAGCAATAGCATTTAAATAGCACTCTATACAAGTCACATTGGGGCTGGTGGCAGTCAGCAGGAATTCTGCCATTGACCTCTGCAGGATCTGAGTTTCACTTTACTATGAACACTCCGAGAATTTTATAAGCATCAGATTAACTCGTGTTATCATTAAACTGCAGGAAATTAAACACAAACACTTAAAATTCATACTGAATCTTACAAAAGCAAGTTAGATGCTGAATCAAGTTACCACTGTTTTCTCATTAAACTCTGCCAACTCTCTTCAATTTATAAAATGCAAACTTATGTTTATTCTGTATCTTAGCACATTGACTTAATAATGATTAGAGCATGAAGTAATAGATGGCTACTCACTGTAGCACTATGTATGAACTAAATGTCAGGAAGCAGGTTCTGCCCAGAATCTTCTGATTAATATGTGATTCAACATTTAACATTATCTTACTCACAAGTTGGTTCATTAAACTGTGTATGTTCTGTGACTTTGGGAAAAAAAAAAAAAGAAAAAAAAAAAACCTGTTTCATACAAACCATGGCTTCTCAGCATTTACATCAATGACCAAAGAACCCCCAGAGTATTCAAAGTGTACTACATGTGAAAAAGATGTCTTTGGTTTTCCATAGCCTAAAGAATCAACTGAGAACATCTCAGTGCCTACCGAGGAATTACAGAACTTACATATTCATCAATCGGGTCACCCACAGTAGGTGAATAAATGATTCTGTACTGCTGGACTGGCCCATCAGCATGGTCCCATTGTACAGAAAGGCTGTTTGTGGTCTCATCAAACACTCTCACATTCCTTGGACCACTGCGAGGCACTAAAGAAAGAACATACAGAAAGTTGTACGGAGTATGATTCTTCCAGTCCAGTCTCCCTCTCGCTGATTCAAATGCTGCCAAAGCTAAGGTTCCTGAATTTCTGAATAAACATAGACAGGTAGATTTAGTCAGTGCCAATTTGGCAGTGCCTGAAGATCTTAAATAGACACGGAGCCTTAACTGGAGGAACTGGAGCAGTATGGATGGGAAAGAACATCAGATGCAAAATGAGCATCTACATACGCTCTGCTTCTCAGAATCTAGCAGGCAAGTGTAACTATATCCTGTCACATCTCCCAGTTTTAGATTAATATGGGGATTGAATAAAGAAAGCAAAGAAGCAGCAAAAGAGAAGTGACCTGTTATTGCCATAATCGGTTTCTTTACACATTATTTCTAGAACGAGTTTCAAAGAAGCCAAGTTTAAGCCAACCAAGAGCTCACAAGCTAAGTTGTAACAAGGAGGTTTTGGTGTTTAGGCATCTCCAGCAAAAAAACCCAAACATCTGTGGGGGTTACAATCATCATGTAACACACAAAACAAAAAGCACATTTTTCTCTGTTGACAGCAAGTTCTACCCATCTTAACATGTTATTTTTTTCCCAGAAGACAAATTGCTATTCATATGTAATCACATTTTAAAGAACAGATTTAAAACTCTTAAACATTCAAATTAGGCTTATTTCATTTGTGAAAATTACTTTAGTGATTATGCATGTACCACAACTGCCAGGCAACATAGCAAAAGATCCCTTCCATGAAGGCTTGTAATTGCTTCAGCCGTCATTCAGATGCATTGATCTCAGAATTGCACTGAATGGTTCACACTGTGACTGCAACCAGTTTTATGAATTCTTTACACAACAATTTCAATATATGTATCACAAAGCAAATACTGACTGCCTCTTACATGTTCTTCCTTGTGCTTGGCTTGGATTTCCTTCTCCATCTGCATACAGAGCTATAACATTTATTGAGTAAGCAGTATCAGGAGTCAAGCGCTCCAGCATCACATCACGAGTGTTGCCTGGTACCACAATCTAAAACAGAAGCAAAAGGTACCTATGTAAAAAAGTTCCAGTTTATACCATTTCTTGTTAGAAGGAAGAATTTGATTGAAATGCAGAAAAATAGGGAATGTGACCATGCCGCACATTTTCCAAGAAAAATACTACAAGATTAAAAGAACTAAATACTGTTGATAAAAATTCAAGACCAGATGCAAAAAAAGCTAAATACATAAGGAGCTCTCATTCTGCAAATGGAGTTCTAATTTCTTACATTTTACATAAAAATAGTTAAGAGAAAAAAAAAAAAAAGAAGAAACATTCCGGAACAGAAACTAAAAAAGTGAATTCTGTCACAGTTTACTTTTACTGACATACTTCACATCTGGAGGGCAAATTTTTACCCGTATCCGGACTTCACTGCTCACCAAAACCTACTTAAACGCTAATGATTTGAGGTAAACAGATGCTTTAGTGGTAAAATCATATAAACTTGGCATCTGTTTCCATAATTAAACATTTCCTAATAAATAGCTGTTGCTTTCTTCTCTTTTTTTTTTTTAAATTTTTATTTTAACTCATCTTTACCTGCAGTATGATAAAGGATACTCAGTCCTTAATACTCAGTTTTAAATGAGTCTTATTTCTTTTATTTCACCAAATTAAACATTTATTTGCAGTGAACTAAATTCCTGCAGACACAGCATTTTCAGCATGGACACTCCTGGGCAGAAAGTTGGCCTGAGCTTATTATTGTTCTACATTGATTGAAGGAAGCAATAGCCCCCACACACTTTCAAGGAATAGTATAAAAACTAAATTACTTACAGATTCTGATGGCCTTGGGCCAGACAGTGGAGAGTAATTAATTCTATATTGTTGTACTGGACCTGGAGCAGGTTCCCATCGGACATTCATGCTGTTTGGTGTAGGATTGTAAACTTGAATGTTTCTTGGTGTTCCTCTCTCCACTATATCAAGGACAATTTAAATTAAGTTTACAGAGTTGCTTACATAAATTCTAGTTCTACTTGAATTTATAACAGTGGTCAAAGGAAGCTGAAAAGTGTATCATCCCAAGATAAACACGAACGTCCCTTCCAGGCAGTAAAGTACATATGTTTGTGTTGAAAATTGAAGGTATGATCATAAGATTTTGTTACTCTATTGCTGATCAGACAGGTATGAAAAGTGACCACAAACTACACATTTTACCTCATGCTGACATTAGAAGCTCAAACTCACTGGAAAATTTTAAGTATATGGTATGGCCATTAGCATGGATTAACACCAATATTCGCCATTTGTTCACCAGCATTTTTACTGGCACTACAATTAAAATTTTATGATTGTGTGGAATTAAACAGTAAGTTCACTGCACAACATAAGAGCTGAGTTTGTCTGAGATAAGTAGACAAAAAATCCTAACGTTTTCTTGAAAAGGACTATTTTACTTACAAGTTCTTCCAGTGTCAGAGACACGTCCACCATCCCCCTCTGGGAAAACTGGAACCACGGTTACAGTGTAAGGTGTGTTGGGTTCGAGAGTCCTCAGGATAACATAGTTTGTGTTTCCTGGCACTGTGGTCTACAAATTTACAAGGAAAAGCAGGGGCATGACATTTACATAAATATGCAAAAAGTTGAAGCTTTTTTTTATCTTACTTACTTCTCCACATCTCATTTCTAGACCTGACATGATAAAAACTTTACAAAAGGTGAAGCCTGAAGTAACAGAGGTCATGGTATCTTCTGCAATTGCCTTTCAAGAAGGTTCTGTCTTGGACTTAGGAAAAATGGTTGTTAAATCCTATGCTCTTCTGTACAATCTCTTACAGCTATGTTCACTTTGGGGTCCAAATCCTGTTCTACTGGTAACAGTAGCAGAAGCTGCAATGAACTTTTTAATTACTACTGTTTAGCAGCTCAGAGGCATTAAAAAGTCACTTTCTAAATCAAAAAATAAACATTCCATAACACTACAACATGTTAATGACAAGAAGTAATGAGCAGCTCATGTTAGAAAGTACAACTCCACAGCATTTAAGAATATTTATCATCAGTAGCTCTCTAGATGCTATTGAAAACAGTGATAATTCATGTACTCCTCATTTCACAGACACATCAAATCGCATAGATGTGGAAAGAGAAACACAAGTGGGAAAGAATAATAATTTTCCATTCTGCAACAAGGGTTCCCATTTTCACAATTGTTTTAGGTCTTCAGTGTTTAAGTAATTTTAGATTAGAATAAGGCACCTATGTGGATTTTTCTGCTTTCACAAATACCATCCCAGTTGACTGCCTACAGTCATGTGACATTTTAGCAGTAAAAACGGGTACAAAGTAGGCCTGCTGCCTTATGTACACCCTGAAGTCAGCTTTACATTCACACGCGCTGCCCTACGAATAAACAAAAAACTGTGTGTGGTATTAAATCCCTGTGCTAAAAACTATCCACTGAAAGTCTTCTATATAAAAACAAACATCTGTTACACATTTGCGACTAACTGGCTTTCGTGGAGGTGCTCTGCATTTACTCCAGGTTAGCTATGAAGAGGAAAAAAGTCATTGCCTCAGCAAACACGATCCTCTCCGCTCAGCAGTATTTTTCTCATTAGCACCACGGGCTGCAATTTATCTGAGGCAGTTAGTGAGATCTACACAAAGTAATTACCATTTCTTCGGCACCTCCAGCTGTAGGTCCATAAAACACTTTATACTGACGAGGATTTCCTTCTGCATGATCCCATCGAATGTTTAGAGTACTGGTGGTTGGGTCATAAACTAGCAAGTTCTTCACAGTAGTGAGAGGTTCTGAAATAGACCAATGAGCTGTCAGAAATGTGGAACTACATTCTCTCACCTGTGCTGCCAGACCTTGGCTATGTAATACACCATTAGGAAAATTAAAACCCAACAAGTTTAACAGTTACGTTAGATGTTATTTGTCTTCATTAATCACACCACATCAGCCACATCCAAAAGCATAAGGGAATGTGAAATACAGAAAGAAAAATTTGTTTCTGGACACTTTTGTAGAATTATACCATGAGTTCATTAGGATTGTTTTCCTCACTCCTCACCAAACACACTTCTATGTCTGACTTTCCATTGCAAGCTCAAAAGTAAGCTAAGGAAAAATGAATTAATAACTTTGCTAACAAATTTCTAGTTAAATAATTAATTAATTAATATAGCGAATTGGGGTTTATCCTTGAAGTATCTCTGGTAGCAAATCACTCAGTGCTTTCTATAGCAGGATCAAAACAATGGTATCAACATAAAATGGTTGTCTCCAAGTGCACAGTGCAAATAAAGGTCAGCCTCTCTGAACTGAGGGTGCTGACAGGAAAATAGTAAACTTATACTTAACAGCCCACATATGAGAGTTACAGGCCTTCAGATGCTGTAGGATGTTTACTAATTTGTGGCATAAGATATATAAACAGATTAAAATGAGGAAGAAGCTCCATAGTAGCATTATCTCAGCCTTAAAAGCTGGGCATCCAGTCTAAGGTAGTGATCCAGGGTTTCTCTACAGCGAGTAGACTGAAAGGCCTTCTTACTTTAGATACTTGAAATCCATCAGAGGACAAATGACAAATAAAGATGGGATGAATTTCACCACAATAAATTTTTCTCACCTAATTTGAAAAGCAATACATCAATATTGTTTCTCATGTATTAAAGAACATCTCAAGAAGTTACTTACTAGTTCTGCCTCGTCCTGTCATTCTTCCCCCTTCACCATCTGCATACATTGATGAGACAGTAATAGCATATGGTGTGTCAGGCTGCAGCTTCTGTATCACCACACTGTTCTGCCGCCCTCCAACCATGGTCTGCAGTAAAACAAAAGAAAAAGATCAAAATGCCTTTTATGCTGCCCCTTTTATGTGTACTGTTCTAGAGAAGAATGTAAGCATTTAATGCAGAGTGGAAAACACTGATCTATGCTGCAATGCTTTTGTGGCTGACACTGACAGCAGAATAATAATATTTATCAAGTCTAGACAGAGTCCAGTGACACAAAGTCAGTACTCTTTAAGACCTCCAAACTTGCCTATAACAGCAATGATATACATCCACTGCCAATTCTGTGCCAGCACAGAGCTGTTTCTCCACATTGCCTCTGAGCATGTATTATTGAAATCGATGAGAGTCTTTTATGACTGTTAACATACTTTTAATTGGGTTCTTTATGCTCCACTCTCAGGAATGCAGTTGTGAATAACTAAGTCTATTAAGTCTAGTCTTTGCACAAACTTCAACAAAATGCCCGGAATTCGTTTTTGACTCCAGTACCAGCATTTAATTACAGATATTAATTAAACTTACTTCTGTTCCTTACTCTTCTAGTGATTTCTCACTAAGCTTACATGCAACTACTCAATTCATTCAACAGTTCAATTACCTCAACTCAAATGCATGTTGTTCAGAAGAGAGTAAAAATGGGCGAATAACTATCCGACTGATTCTTAAGTAAACATTCCTAGATATGCTTCTGAACATGTGTGATCTCCGATTACAGGAACAAGCTAAATGAGTGTGGTTTTCATCTGAGACTGTTGCTCTGAGTCATTAGGCAGTAACCACAACAGCCTCCCACTGCAGAATAGGGCATTTTTAAGTAGCACACATTTCTGATAAACAGGCTGACTGAATTATCATTCCTTGGCTGTGTTGTGTAGGCCACCAGCAGTCAACACAGCTCTTGCTGATGACACAGGGAAATCTGGCTGGTCATACAGTACTGGCTGTCCCTCTAGTTACAGCTGCTCAATCATATTAAAAGGCACTAAAATATCTTAAACAGTTCCCTAGCATATGTTTTGCATGGATTTGTTTTTGCAGTCACTGCTTCTGAGCAGTTATTCTGTCCCTAGTATGGTAAAGAGACAGTCTCAACTGTCCACAGTATATTTCACAGCAAATTCCCTCTGATCCTACCTGAACCATACTACAAAAACAATAGAAAACTCTGGACTATGGAAGTAGTAATGGCAGTTCATATTATTGATTGCTGTGATAACTAGGTATGTGTGACTTGCAGTCTCATGTACTGATTGACTTGCTCCTCAACACATTTTAACTTTATTCTAGTTATACCTATAGATTATGTGATTTTCAAGAAAACAAGCTGTATCCAAAGTTGGTTTTGCTTCATAAAAAGCATTCTACTATGGATTTGAAAGGGGATGAAAGAAAATGGTGGGAATATAGTTATGCACTACGAATCAGAGAATCATAGAATCATAGAATGGTTAAGGCTGGAAGGGACGTTAAAGATCATCAGGTTCCAACCTCCCTGCTATGAGCAGGGACACCTCCCACCAGACCAGGCTGCACAAAGCCTCATCCAAACTGGCCTTAAACACCTCCAGGGAGGAAGCATCGACAACCTCCCTAGACAACCTATTCCAGCACCTTACTACCCTCATGGCGAAGAATTTCTTCCCGATATCTAACCTAAATCGACCCTTTCAGTTTAAATACAAATCTTCACCTAAAAGGGGATTAATTAACACACTATTTTGCTTTGAAAATAAGGTATTCTAGTGGTTTAATTTGCCGAACTGTCATTTAAGGTTGAATAACTACAGCATTTCAAAATTAGTTACCGACTGTTCAGGGCCATCCCCACTGATAGGCTGGTAAATGACCCTGTATCTCTGCACTCGACCACTGGCAGGATCCCACTTCACAGTCAAACTGTGTGAAGTCGCGTTGTACACCTGAAGGTTTCGTGGGCCACTCTTTGGGGCTGAGAAATGTAATAAAGAAAAGAATAAACATGTAATTCAAGCGAAAAGCAGGCACAAACACTTCACTCATGCTTTTAGGGCTGCATGAATGTCTGACCAAGAGCAGAGTGTATTAAGTACAAGATTTTACAGACAGTAATGTTTGTAAAATAATAAACATGTGGTAATTTAGTGTTTAGCATTCTTCCAAATACACAATAATATTTATTAAATGATCTCAGCTTTTTAATGTCAACATTCCTCAAAGTTTAGAAAAAGATAGCTTTGAGTTTTCTTTAATAATACTATACCTGGAAATTCAGATTCTTACCTTGTGTGGTGATAGGTACCAAGGGTACTAGAAAAAAGTAGAAAGAGTTTTCAGAATTCTTGTCCATGTATGCCTTCTAATTTAATAACTATGAATAACAACAGGCAGAAACCCTTTATTTACTTACATGTTCGTTCACTGCCAATCAGGTCATCACTTTCAGATTCATCAGGATAGATGGCAGTAACTGAGATGTCATATAACGTATCTGGATTCAAATTTTCCAAGACCAAACTATTTTCATCCCCATTTAAGATAGTCTTGTGGAAAAATTAAAAAAAAAAAAAAAGAAAAAAAGAAATAAAACCAAAGCAAACAAAACAAAACAGAGAGTAGGATATAACTGAGTAACTTTTTACATCACTACAAGTGGCTGTAGCTATGTGTTCTACTCATTCCTACTGAATTTCCATCGAGCACAACAGGAAGGCTTGCAAGTTGTAGGTCAGTTAGTAATTACATTTCTGATTTTAAAAATACACCCTCTGAGAGACTGCCCACAAAATCTTATGATGACTATCTATTCTTACCTCCTGTTTTTCCGATCTTCCATAAGGTCCCCAGGTTATTCTATACAGAGAGACATCTGAAGCTCCATGATCCCAAGTTCCTCTGAAACTATTCGTGGTTACATCTGTGATTCTGAGATTGACTGGTGCTGGCACAGGTTCTATTATGAGAAAAGGAAAAGTATTCTGCAAAATGTGACTACAAAACAAATACAGTTAAACCAAGGAATTACCAAAAAAATTTAGATTATGTAGAAGATTCATCTCTCAGTCACCATGCTTCTAATTACTACAATAGAATGCTGTAGTATAACCCAGCCTACCTACACTAAGCAAACTGTCCTTCAAACAGTTACATCACCAGCTCATCACCTGATAAAACAGACACAGCTCTACCGACCTCAATAGAGGACACAACTCACATGCCTACTCACAATAGCTGAAGTCCTTGCTCTTACATTTTGGAGTTAGAAGGAATGATTATGAACTCACACACACAGAAGTCAAACTCCTGCATGCATTTCTCCCCCATCTTTAAATTCTTTATATAAGCCAAAAAAACGGTGCAATTCAGTTATAACTTATTTAGAAAGTCTTCACTGACATTAACTGTAGGTTGAGGAGGTAAAATATTATAGCCACTGGGAAGAAACCAGTAAATCGGTAAAACCAGATAACTAAATTTAAAGAAAGCTTTCCTCTTTTTCCTTACACACACATTCCCACAAAACCACAGCTATAGCAGAATGGTTAGCACAAAAGGAAGGAAAAAAAATCTCACAAAAACTTCTGAATACACCAGGCTACAAAATGAAAAGTTCAGAAGAAAAAAGAGAGGGAGAGAGCATGTGCGTGGTTTTTCTCTTTTATCCCACATCAGAGTGAGGGGCAGTGATAAGGTAACATTGATTGTTTCTATTCTAGCTCTTCTGCTTAACTGTCTTCTTAAATAATAAATCTAGATCAGGATGAGAGTTTCCCTAATATCAGCTTTCTCCTTTCAGTCTGTCATCTCTCTTGTACGGGGATTGTCTCCTACCATTTGTGCAACACCATTTCCTTGCCTCTATTTATTAAGATTACTCAAATGCTGCCTTGATGATTCTCTAAAAGGACAGACTGGTTTAGCATTCCATGGTACAAAAACTGTCTTGGATCAAAAGCAAGATTATTTCTCTCTAATTCTCTAGCATATGTCCCAGCTTTCTACTCACTTTCCTAGATTTCTGCATAGACTTGCTAAACTTTTCCTCTGCCCTCATATTTTCTTACTAATTCTACCTCCACACTTCTCCTTCAGCTTCTAAACACGAATAATTTTCCTTCAGTTGCTGGTCTGTCCCCTCTCTGCAGACTGCAGGCTCAGGGTTTACTACAGTAAAATACTGAACTGATCCAAGATTCCCAGGGATTATTATATTGCAAATAATGCTACAAATGCAAGTCAAATACTTCTCAGATAGACTGAATTACAGTTCCACCTAAACTCAGTAATATATTGCAACACATGCAACTTAAATAGAACGTAAGGCAAAAATAACCACAAGAAGGGTTCTTAGGAAAACTTACGAGTGACAGCGTCTGCATTTATTGGTAGGGATTCCCCTTCATCGTATACAGCAACAACTTTTACATTATACAGTGTCTGGGAGGAAAGCTCAGAAAGAGTAGTGCTGGTTTTGAGCCTGTCGAGTTCCACCTAAGAATAAAAACAGTGACTTAAGAATTGTAAATTATTCTGTTTCTGACTCTGCATTTGATTAAATGGCAGAAATTCTTGTACTTGAAAACAAAAAAGTATTCCACACTAAATATTACCATTTACCCCTAAATTTACACCTGGATGTTGAGTGCTACCTACTAACTCCCTTGCAAAGCATATTGTCTCAGATCCTAGTAGTATTTGTGGATCTTTCACTGCTCCATTCCTTTGGCAATGAGGATGCAGACTGCATCTCCAGAAAATTATCATTCCCTTACAAAAAGACATTTAACCCTCCAAGACCTAATTCATGCTTAGCAGTGCAATTATGGAAAGTTTGCACATAACTCAAAGACATCTGTAACAATGTTCACATATGTTCTTACAGTGGGCAAAGGGGCTAACATACTTTTATGCAACAATCCCATCCTCCTAACTGTAAGCCTTTCTCAGAGCTTGGCAAGATAACATTTATCAAAGCACAGGAAAACACTCCAGTCAGTTTAAGGGTTTTCCGATCTGGAGGAGGAGGAACAGGGGAGTACACAAGGAAATCTATCTCGTGCGTATTCAATTTCCAAGAAAACAGTACCCTTCCCTGACTGCAAGCATCATGAAATGATGTTCCTTAATCTCAATGGTGGCTTATAATACTACTTTTATCATTATTTTAGTAACCTAGCTCCTCAAAATAAAACTGTCTTCTAGTACTTTCAAAAATGTTCCTGTCATTTACCTCCTTTACATCAGTTTCATCAGCTATTTTGTATCTTAGGATGTATTTTCGAACTTTCCCTGGGGCAGGATCCCAAAGGACATTCATGCTGCTGTGAGTAACATCCTGAATTGTTAAGCCTCTGGGTCCAGGCAAAGGTACTGTAAAAATAATGACAGTAGTAAGTGAAAATGCTATCCACAGCAGAGATATAGGTCTCTCACAGCAGGAAAATTAAATTCTTAATGCATTCCATTGAAATGGAGGCAATAACTTCCTGGGAAGTTCATTGCTCTGGCCATTAGCAGCTTAATAGCTTATTGTCCCAGCAATAAGTTAAACAGCTATAAACTACAGTACTTTCACCTTTGTAAATTACAAACACAATGCTTTTAGAACTATCAGTGCTTAATATAACTTTTGGTGACAACAGTCACTTTTCATGTACATTCAAGTGCTTAACATTTTTAAGAATGTAAGAATAACAATACTGCATGCATCTAGCCCAGAAACATGCCTCCACCAGTAAGAAATGTTTAAGAAAAGATGCTTAACAAAAGGTTTAAAAAAAGGAAATAATGTTTAGATCTAGTTTTTCTTGGTATGGCATATTTCTTTAGCATTTTCTATAACTAAGAGAACGTCTGAATTCCAAAAAAAGGTTTCTAAGTTAATGCAAGCAAATTTGAGACCTTTTAAAAACACTATAACATTGAGATTAAGCAAACTCTCCTCATTATTCACGGCAAAGCCCTTTTGTTCCTCTTTTAATAGTTGGTCCCTTTCCATTTAAATTGCCTTCAAGATTTTTTTGATAAGTATGAGTGTTAGAAAATGTATAAAATATGGAAAACATGGTCTTCTAAACAAAACAGAATATATAAAAACTGCTGCACGAAATAAAATTTAAGTTCAATGTTGCTGAAGCAACAACACAGCAAAAAATCAAGATGTCCATACATGTCACTTCCTGGGTGGTGAGTGGGTCACTGGTGATATCACCAAACAATACGTAAGCTGTTAAAGTGTACTCAGTATTGGGGATGAGATCTACCAGCTGAACCTCATTCACTGATGGTCCAACACGCATCTGCACATGAAAATAACACACCATGTTTAAAAATTGAAGAAAGCAATGGCAGAAAAGCAAGCAATGATTTAACTTCAAGGGAATTTTGTTTGTGAGATTCACAGTACATTTACAGCTTCCTGACTGATGTAATTGTATACAATATCCCAGTAAGTTCACTACACTTTGAGAAGTACATGCCAGTCTCCGTTATGATATATCCAGAAAATCTGTCTATTATTCTTGATTTGTTTTTGTTAGGGTACAGGAAATGAAGACAAATTCTCTTACCTCTTTTTCTGTGGCTGGGACTGTGGCATTCGCAGGTTCATATGTTAATAAATAACCAGTCGCTCCTTTGAGAGGTTCCCATCTCACTCGCATGGAAGTGGATCCAATGTCATAAACATTCAGGTTTCTAACTGAAGAGATTGGCACTGCCAAATAAAAGATATAAATTTATTTCCTTTACCTTCCTCACCTTCAAGATTTCCCATCACAGGCAGTACCACCGAGAACATTGCACATGGGTATTAGGGTACATTATGGGTACTAGAAAGGTGATCTGCACGTAGTGGTATTTTAAGTGGTGCTTAGTTTAAGAAAGAGGTAATGGCTATCACATTTTGATTGTACTACAGATTTGCTACACACAGCTAAAACTATCTTACAAGTCTGCACTGGAAACTTGAATATTTTAAAAAGCAACATTAACTCACACGAATGCTCTAATATGAAACAGAACATGACTGGTTTGGGATCTGTACTTATAAAAAGATTTTTTGCACTTTCTTCTTTTTTTCTATATTTTCAAATAAACATTAAAAATTACCACAAACTTCATAAAAATCATGTACATATTTTAAGAGTTTATGACAAGTCTAATACAAAACAATCAAAGAATTGAAATGAACATTCGATATATTTAAAAAGAAAGTCACCCTATGTTGCATTCAGAATAATATACCTAAAATTGGTCATGTAGACAACTAATAATAGAAACATAATGGCTAAGTTATGTCTCATAGAAATGATGTAATTGTGTTGAACTGGCTTCTTGTTATTCTTATAAAATTAGAAAGAATTTCTATAGTATTCTGGCTGCTAGTAGCAGGAATTAATTCTCTAGCATAAAAATGAGGGAGTACATGTATGTATGTGATCAGATTTCAGGAATTTATAACCTCTGTCTTGTAATTTATTTCTGTTGCTCTAGTCTTACACAGCTTTATGAGCCTGGAAAGAAGCTGGGACAAACATTTTTTACCACAATGCAATTTCACTTTTTTAAAGTTTTTCAACCAAGATTTGAACAACCAGTATATGACAACACAATTTCATCACTCAAAGTAAAAATTTTATTTCCTCTAAGAAATCACATGTTGCTAGAGGTTCTACTGGACAGTTTGCCACATGCCAAACTGGTTGTTAACATGTTATTGAAGTTACATTTCTAACTTACAAGTCGTTTCTCTGCCAATTAGAGGTTCACTGCTTTCATCTTCTACCACAGAAAACACGTTAACAACATATTCTGTTTCAGGTTTCAGATCTTTTAGAACTGTCGTTGTTTCCATCCTACTTACATAAAACTACATAAAAGAGAAGCAATGTTAACCACTGTACAACAAATGCATTTGTAATCTTATCTCTAAGAAAAAAAAGCTCTTCAGAAATTAATGGTATTGAACCAAAGATAAGTATGGTCTTAACCTTCTACGTATTTTGTCTGAAAGTGTACCATTATTTTTGCAAAGCAAACTGAAGGGAAACTTCCAACAGACACTTGTTTTCAATAGAGCTGGATATATCTAGCAGCACTTGCTGTGCATTCCACTTTCACACATGGTTTACACTTTTATATTACTCAACAACATCAAGGAAGTGCTAGAAATATATGTTATCACTTTATTAAAAAGTTTTAAACACTCTGGATAATCTAGAAGTTTACACAATATGGCATTAGCAACACCTCGCAGAACTAAAATACCAGCAGTCAAGCTGTAAAGTCAGTGTGTACTGGAATGGCTGCTCTAAACCTAATCAAAAACCAAATCCTGAAGTCATAATCTATTAAGATTAAATTCTCCATTAGTTAAATCTGAGTTAAGATTTAAAAGCCACATTCAGAGATTGAAAGTTCAAAGTTAGTTACACACAGGTGCCTCTTCACCCTCCAAAATGCTATTCTGTCTGGTTGAAGAGTGATGAGCAATTCAGATTGTCTATAATCTAGGGGTGCCAGCTACTGGCTCTCTGGGTAAAGACTAGCGACACGGTGAGTTTGACCCTGTGCATTAAACAGTGGTCATGCTTCAGCGTAGATTCAAAGTACCATCATCCAGTGTTCATCTAAGGACTACCTCACATCCATTATCACCCACTTTTTTTCTATCAACAAGAAAGTGTACTACAAGTACACTGAGCTTACCCGTAAGTATGCTCACAAAATTTCTACTACAGACTTATTTATATAAATGTATAACAATAGAACATGAACAGAAAGGAATTACTAGAAATACCAGTCAACTGTCTTTAAGAAATAGATTTTACTCCTGGATTAATGAGTTTAAAACAATCAAAGTCCTATTTATGCTCCTACTTTTTGTAATTTTGTGTGTCATTTATCAAGGCATGATATTCTTGACCTTGGAAGCCTTTTTTCATTTACTGTTGTATCACACACAGAACAAACTTCAGAATGACATTACTGTGATGTAGAAGTCCAAGGTTATTATGGACAATTATTATATGAACATACAGTACAAACCTGTTGAGGGCTACCTCCAGAGGTAGGGTAATATTCAACTCTGTATCTATCAACACTCTCAGGAGGTGGACTCCATCTCAGTCTGAAAGAACGCGGTGTCACTTCTGAAATCACTAGGTTAGAGGGAGGTGGTAAATCACCTACAAATGGAAGCAAATTTTTAAATTATTAATTTATCTTGTATCATTAGGAATAAAAACATGACACCAGAAAAACTGCTTAGGAAAAAAAAATACTTTAGATACTTGCTTATGTTTCTGTTTCCCCAGGAATTCTTAAAACAACTGTGTGAAGAGACAGCTCACGATCACACCCTCAAGACAAACAAGCTGACTATCATTCTTACTCCACCTTCAACACCAGTGTTTCACTGGAGAACCATCAGCTAACATTACTAACATTACTATTTTTTCCATGCTCTGCTTTGCTGTCAGACATTAATACTTGAAAAGAGCAAGGCTGCTGAAATTTTCCTTATTGGATGAATGCCATCAAAGAACCTGCCACAATGAGCAAAATGTGACAGACTGAGCAACATCCTTCCTGACTCTGGGAGAAAAAGAAGGCACGTCCAGCCATGTCATGCTGTTACATATAACACAGTCATTGTTGAAAGGAAAGGAAGAACCCCTGCAGGGTAGGCCAGGTGGTCTGCACAACTTCCTCACTCCAGCAGCTGAAAAAACAGCCCAGGGCTACAGAGTGTTCCAAATAAGTAATAAAAAGGAATTAGCAGTGCAAGCATATAAATGGAAAAAGGATTAATTAGACTGAATATGTGATGTACCTGGACCTTTCACACTGTTACACAGATTCGTGGTTACATCATCAACAATGCTAGCTAGGAAGGAGAAATCCGCAACGTTGTAAGCATGAATGTCATCTGGATCCGTTGCAATCTGCTTCAATTCATTTTCATCTGCATTTTTAATACCTTACAGAGAAGACATGAAAACAAATACTGTTAGAAATGATGGCCATGAAACATAACGCCATAAACTTAAGTCCCTAAACTCATTCACTGAATACCCTTTTAGATAATTATGTACGTGGCCACTTTTCTGTGCATTTAGCAGATGGGCAGGAGGGGGTTGGCACTGGCCAAATCTTTATATAATACTTACCAATTGCATAAAGTTCCACTCCTTCATCTCTGAGTCTTCTTGATGGGGTGACTACATCGTCTTGTGATTTGCCATCAGTGATAAGAACACCAATTTTGCGAGCCCTGGGCCTTAAGCCTGCATCTTGTTTGAAGTTGTTTTTTAAGATGAAATCCAAGGCCATTCCTAGCATGATACAAAGAAGGAAACCATCACTATGAACTATTTCCACATAGAAGTAATGATAAAGGAGAGTATTTCATCCTAGTGATTTCATTCTGACAACATAATTCCACAATTTACTTCCTTCTAGAAGCACTCGGAATCTAGTTGCTGCCCATCATCAAGACTTATTAGCAACTGATACTATTTCAGCCCTTTCAAAGTCTCTAATCTCTTACCTTTTATGCACCACCCTCCTATCTGATGTTGTCTAGCCTCCCTTCTGGGTCCCCATCTCATCTTCATCCCAATGCTGACACGTAACAGCCTTTTCTTCTTCTCATATGTTCAATAGCAACACATGCTCTTCATCACCCAAGCTCTCTTCCATCACTTGTCTCCAGATTTCCACTGAGTTTATGTGTCTACATGCTATGTCTGTTCCCTTCCAAATACATCAAATTGAACTGTAAGGCCCTTTCATCATGGGCAAATTTGAGCTCACTGAAGAACAGTGAGGTCAGCTACTAGAATTATTTTTATTGGAGCTCCAGGAAAATCCTGGCAGTGTGACATACCTGTTAGAGTATTGCCTCCTTTGTATGGTAAGTTGGCTACAGCCTCTAACAATGTCTCTTTGGTTCGGTAAGCATTGAGATTCCATTCAGTCCTAGGATCTCCACTATACTGTGCAAGACCTGGAAAAAAAGCCATGATTACTCAGTTATTGTGTGGCTGTGTAGCAGTTATGCCACATTTTACCTCCAACATACGAGGACTTACCAATCTGTACTTTATCAGGACCAATATCAAAAACTTCAACAATACGGGCAATGAAGTTTCTGACAGTTTTAAAATTGGGCCGCCCGATACTCCAGGAGCCATCCACCAGCAGCACGATATCAGCTTCTGCTCTGGTTCTACATTCTAAACCTGCCATGTTAACCAGAAAAATAAACCCTTAGCATGATAGCTTTCAACCAGAAAAATACAGCCTGAGCATGATAGCTTTCTATCCCCATCCTTTTATATGATATATGTCATGAGTTAGCTTCCAAAATAGCTCCAGTTTTATTCACTGGCACTCTGTCAAGTATGACCTCATCGTGAATGTTATTCACACTATTGACTGGTTCCATGGCAAAAGTTGTATAAATTCCTGTATGCTTCCTTTTATAAATAAGCTTTCACAAATGCCAAGGCCAGTACTCTTCTCTATTGCCATGAAATAATCTGTTTTGGTCTCTAAGGATGGTTGATAACTTGATTTCAGAGTTTTTGTAGAAAACTACTACGCTAACCACTGACATAGCAGTGAGCATTATCTGACTATCCAACTTTAAAGTATTTTTGTCTGTCATGTTTGGCTAATCTGCTGCTTAATTTTCAACTATGTAATAGTGGTATTAATAGCATATATTATAACCACTTTCAAATAAATAGCATTTCTGAATTGCCAGGGGAAAAAGACATAGCAATACAGGTGATACAGAAGTTTGCACATCCAGGAAAGAAAGAACACAATTTAAAGAAGATACACAAACATAAACACAGGCCAAGAGAGATAGGGGACAAGAACAAACATTTATATAAAGCTGCAATGTTCTGAAAAAGTTAGGAAGTTATTTCAGACATCTTCATTTTACAAATTACAGAATAAAATATGCATCATATTGATTTCATCACAAATAAAATCACAAAATATTTGTACAAAACAGACAGACACAATTATTTTATCCGTAGCCATTTGGAAAAAAAAAAATTAACAAAAAATCCTTGCTCGCTCTCTTTTCTTGTAGATTGTGTTACCAGCTGCAAATTTTCTGGCTTCCTGCCATCAGAGCTTCTGGTCTTTATATGGAAGAAATCCCATTGAGAAAAATCAGCCACACTCATCACAGTTGAAAGATATTGTGATTTCATATATGCTCCACATAATTGATCCAACACTGTAGACTCATGAATATAACTATTCCATGTACCTGGGGGTTAAAAGCATGATCCTCTTCTGCATAGAAAATATAGATCTAGTCTTTAGTCAGGACAATATAATCAGTTGGAAGTAGGGTTTAAATAAAACCATGTTAGTTCAAAAAATTGCATGCATAACTTTAATATGGAAGTTAAATTTAGCTTCTTGTGCAGTATAAATGTTAAACTATTTTGACTTTTATTTTTCTTCCAACTACCATAGCTCCCCACATGGAAAATCCTAGTAAAGGCACCAAACCTAAGGTGATTTTTTCCCGCTATTAATAAATAAGGCATTATTACATTTACAGTCCCAGATATAAAAATCATTTTTCACATTAACCATTACTCAAATCCATGCATTAGTAAAACTAATCAGCTTAAAGAATATAGCACTGAAGACAGAAATTACAGCTGCAGCTCCCATAATAAAAAATAACAAAACACTCTTGGTGCAATTATTTTTCTGCCAGATTATTACAGCTTTACTGTAATGTCACTGATGGCCTATTATGTAGTTTTTCTCAATTTTACTCTCTTGTATTAGACAGACTGGGACAGTAATTAATTAAACAGTTTCTAAAAATATTGTCAATAAAGTTACATGAGGTGAATATTTTTTACACAGCCCAGTGTGGAAACAAGGCATCAAAGTATTTAAGCAAAAATACTGTAGTCAACCATCAGAAACTCTTTTTTTCTTTATTTAACTCTGAAAGGTCTTTGCAGTTATGTTCTTTCTCCTCACCAAATTCTCTCTGATGGTTACGCAACCCTTGAAATGGCAGAAAAGTCTTTACTTGTATAGGTATCCTTGGCTATTATGCTTTCCATGAAGGAGGACCAAGCCATGAAACACTCCTCATCCAATATTAATTGAGAGTATTGTCGGCACCAGGCACAACTATTAGCATGCAGAGGCCCACTAACCACACCAAGGGAGCTGCTATCATAACACTCATAGAAATTTTGACTGGAAGGTTTAGCTACACAGGGAGACCACTCAGCAATTGCATTTCTGAACTAAGTCTCATCCTTCTATTGTAAAAAAAAAATAATAAAAAATTACTAAATAATTATTACATTGCATACAAACTTAAATACCAATAACATTGACATTCCCAGCTATCAGATCTTTGTTCATTATACCGAGTCTTCAAAAGAGAAGTCGCCATATAAGGACAAGCAAAGGGATAAATATTTGCTTAAAATTCCTTGTTCTACTCCTGTGAACACCACTGTAGATGAGCCATGATCTCAGTTCAAGAATTTAACCTTATGTGATTTAACACAGATGTGGATGGCTTGAAAATGCAATGCAGATGGCTTTGAGTAATCAGCAAAACATGGGTTGCCGGAGTTATCATCTTTCTAAGATCATCTAAAGGGTGCACAGGACTAGAACCATGACATGGGGCATAGTTAACGGTCATTTCAGACCAGAGGTTATGTCATCACAGTAGGGGATATACTGAATCCTGTAAATAAATATTTATGTGCATTAGAAAAATGATAAGGAAATGCTGGAAAAATTTAATCTTTTTTTTTTATCCATCAGCCAAGGTTGCCTTTTCTTCAATTCAGTCATGTTTACCTCTAGATAAAAATGGCTCTGAAGTAGTATCTGAAAGGGTGGTCATCTCTTGTCCAACCAGGGGGCTGCTCTCTCCTCCATCAAACATTCCAAAAACATTTACCTTATAGGTAGTTCCTGCCCTGCAATAGTTAAACAAATGTACTGTGACTCAAATCATGTGGCTAGCTAAATGCTGACACTTCACTTACGAAATTCTCACAGAAGAAAATCCCCCATGGAAAAGGTGCTAAAATGTGAAGCCCAAAGACTAGCTGTTCCACAAGCCAGTGAAATTTTGACCATTCAAAAGCTGATTCCAGATTCTATACTTACACTTAAAGCCTCACTCTTTCAAGTAATTTAAGAATAATAATTAATGATCCTATTTTTAATATATTTCATATATTTTCATAACAGATTTTGACATGGTCTGAGGCTGACTTTATAAATCTAGACCTCTGAGAAAATAAATCAAAAACTAAACTAGGCTTTTTTTAATGTGAGGTAAGGAACTTCTGGGAGGAAACTTTAGAAATCCCAGCTTTCCCAAGTGTCCCATTAGCTTTCTCATATGCGAAATGCAGAACACAGCCTCTGCCCACATCTTTACCTCCTTCAGTTCCTGTGAGAACATCACAAGTGATGTGAATCATCTCAGAAAGAGCCCTGCTAAGTGCCTTTCACAGACTGCATAGCAAGAACCTTGTAGCTTATTGACAAAATTATTTTATTACTTACAGTAGATTTTGCCAGGCATTTCAATCCCAGATGATGATTAAACCTAACACTAAGCTATTAAGAAAACAACCAAACAAAAAAACCACACAAACATTAATTAATTATCCATACCTAAGCTCCTCCAATACCACTGTGCTGTCATATGGCCCCACTATTAATTCTCCAAGACTTCCATCATCTTCGGTAGGGTGGAAAGTTACTTTGTACCCCTTCACTCGTCCTGGGGCTGGCTCCCAGGTTACTCGGAAACTTGACATAGTTGAATCAGAAGTTCTCAGATTTCGAGGTGGCTTAAAGGGAGAGGCTGCAAGGATGGAAAAAAAGGATTTAAATCAGGTCTGTTTATGGAAAAAAAAAATCAACAAGTATGCTTTTATGTAAAAATCTATAGGTAAATGCATTGGCAACACAAAACTTGTGCCCTTCCTTTGACATGAAGACAGGTTTCAAGAAGTGAAAGGTGAGATTCACTGCCTGATTTTAGTTACCTAACCAATAGGTATATGGGCTAAGTTTGTTATCAAGGCTCCCTGTACAGTGAGGGGACAGAGGGATAGATAGCAATTAATCTCACCTATCTTAAACATCCATCTGATCTTACAAAATGTTGACAATAGGTGGACTAACTGCCATCAGTCTTTCTCTCTATTAATTACGAGAAAAACTAGGTGACCAACTTAGACTAGCCCTCTCTCTTCTAAATGGCTACAAGTAGGTAAGCCACATAGACCGAAAGAGAGAAATGGAAGCAGCTTCCCTTCAAACCAACACTGGAAAAATCAGAATTTACTGCAGGCAAAAGCCATACCCAGCCAGTACTCAGTCACAAGTATCACTTCTCAAGCTGCTTCCTCAGAGCTCTGCATCACACAAGTCAGTGCATGGAGAGGGTGGAAGCAAGGACCTTTTTATAGAAAAGGACCTGCCATCAGTCCTCTCCCTTTACATGCTCAGGTCCTGGCAGATCAAGCAACTTCATCAACCACTGGTGAGCATTATGTCAAAAAATAATTCTTCAAAGGAGTACCAGCCAAAAAGCTTGATGTTTTTAGGTCAAGAGCAACTTCCTCTGAAGACTCCTGGCTACCCAGTGCAGGTCAGTACTCACAGACAGAGTGGTTAACAAGCCTGTTTCTAGCACCTGCATCACTTTGGCTTTTGTATAAATCCAAAGTGCAGTTGTAGAAAACACTGCAGCAGCATAATCTCAAAGTTGCAGAAATAGGAATTAGAGTAAACAGAAAGTCACCACTATAGCTTTGGAGTGAAAAGATGGAGAGGGGAAAAAAATTGTCTTATCGCTGTGCCTATGCAATTGTCTTACTATAGCTGAAAGATACTTAATGTCCTCAGATTGTTAATTCTGCTGAGAAACAGTAGATACATGGTCACTCACAAGGAAAAATACAGCCTCTCTGTCTCATCTCCCATGATACTCCTTCCTGAATTATCATGACAGCTTCAACTAACATGACCATTCAGGCTCCACTTGCTTCCACCACAATTACTTACACTGAAAGTACAGAGGCATATCCGTATCAAGATACACATGTCAAAAATCAAAAGCAGCTGGATGATCTGAGATTTATCTCAGTATAATTCTCAAGAGTTAAAAACTAGGTGTTGGTCAAGAGCTGATCAAGTTTTCATGATTCCTCTACATCAACCACATCTTAATTAAAAAAATCTTCCTTCTGTAACCAAGGTGTCAACATCTCCAGTGTTAGGAGACACGTTTCTTACTTGAAATCTTCTTTCTTGTCATCATTCAATATGACATATGTTCAGAGAACAGAGAATGGCATGAAGTCTTTACAGTGTACCCCAGTGAATGGCACTAGTCCCACATGGGTAGAAACACCTTGAAAATAAGTTCTCTTTTGGTAATGGCTCTCTATCTATGGAAGCAAAAAATCTACTCTAAATCTGTTTGACTTTACCTGGCAAGATAACATTTCCTTACAAAATGAAAGACCAGCATCAGGTACATACTAAAGGCAGAGTAGAAAATAAGTTTTGCTTTCACCACAAAAATCCCCTCACCAGGACTTAAATGTTTTGGAGTTTCAGCTTCTGAGATAGAAGCTGGCTTATCCAAAATACCATGGTCTCTGAGGTCAGGCTTCCACAGATTACTTCACTTTAAGCACAAAACTTTAATTGTCAAATCCTGTACAAGCTTGTGACACATACCTGTTGTTCCTTCTGCTTTTCTTGATTTTCCTTGTCCAAAATCATAAATTGGAACAACACTGAGGTCGTATGTAGTTCGTGGCTTAAGTCGCTTTAAGACTATGCTTGTAGCCGGAGCATTTACTCTTCCAAACATCTGCCTTCCTCCACTGCGTGGTCGGTAGTACACACGGTAAGACAAGACTTTCCCAGGTGAAGGTTGCCATGTAACTCTCATTGTATTTTCTGTCTCGTTGTCTACTGTCACAGTCCTGGCATTTGGTGACACTTTTCAGTGTAAAAATATGGATAAATGTTTACTTTGTCACATAAAGATATGTTCAAAGGTATGCCTACAAAATTCATTCTGCTGTATTAAAAAAAATTTGCCCTCGTCAAAATTACAGTATTTGATTGTGAGGAAGACACAGGGGAATCTCCCAGACCACTGATAAATTACTTTTTAATTGTAATGGGCTAAACAAACATAAGTGTGTTTTCCACTACAGAATAAAAAAGGGGAAAGCATAAATTACAGGATGACACAGCATAATTGAGAGTTTTACTTAGTCACACTTTCCAGTATTCTGTTAAGTAATGGATTCAGCATTCTCAAATACAATGATAAACTTTAAAGTTTGGCTGCTTGTTTTGGTTTTTTTTATGAACACCATGTCCTATAGAGTTAACATCTGCATTTGCACATCTTATAAGGTACTGGTAAACAGCTAACCTGCTGGGTGTTGGGCTCCATACAAACTACCCTGCAAACAGGGGTGAGTGAATTTCTAAATGCTTGGAAAATCACTCACTGCTATTTACAGAATAGTCTATGTGCTGAAATAAGCAATGGACTAATAAAGCGTTTTCTCTACAAATTGTAGCAGTCAGCTTCTAGGAGATACTTTCCAGACTGTACAAATGTTATAAATTATCTGAAGTGAAAGTATGTAATGCTGGCTGTCAGCCAAAATAAGCCATCTAGATTTTGGCAAAACTTAACCTTCTTGACACGCCAGAGTCAGTCAGTATTTCATCAAATGGTAAGGTAGGCTTTGAAGGCTACAGTACCCTCTCCCAGTCCTAGGGCCGTTTCTGATTGTGTTTGCAACAGAATGATGCAACGTTAGTTAGTCTCAGGTCTGGGTCTATTGATAGGCCTGACAGCAAGTTCCCTCAGGCAGAACTGACAGAAGCAACAAATGATACGGCTAAACTGCCTACTTAACCTGAAGAAGGCTGGACAGCTAATGCTGCTGTTCTTGAAGAAAGATGGAGGATGCAGGACAGCAGTCTGGGGAGTCAGCTCTTACCAATGGCAGCAATCACTACTCTTGCAAGATCTTAAGAGCCACTACACCAGGTCAAGGGCAAAGGTTAACATAGTTCTGCAGCCTGTCTCCAACAATAATCAAAACAGATGCTTAGGATAGAGCACAAGTACATGTAAACACACATGATGCTTGCCCAGAGCACTCCCTCAGGCTTCATCTTCACATGGCCCCTTTAGGCCAACAACAGAAACATCAAGGCTGATCCAGGGCACCTCTTCACTCAGTCAGTCTGCCCTACTTGCCTGTTCCTGCTATACAGCAACAAGCTATCCCTGGCCTCTCAGGGTTTTTCACTTTGCCTACACTGCAGAAGAGGCTTGAATCTGTTTTGACTAATAGCACATGTTTATCAAACAAGAAAAAAGAAGAGCCTCAGGACAGGTAAATAGCAAACATCAAAATCACCCAGTGAGCCTCAGTTTGAGGACTGTGAAGACTGGAAAGGGCAATAGCTTGGAAAGGAAATTTATTTATTCTGTGGGAATTTTCCCCACCTTTCTTCCTTACTCTAGCTATAATATTTCTTCCACCTGGTTTCCAGCAGTCACACCAAACCTATGAAAGGCTGGCTTCAGAGCAATTTGAGGACATAATCACATCTTAAGTTGGAAGTAATTCTTGCGGAATCCAAACCTACATGACATAGAAGAGATTTTCCTTTTTTTTAATGGTCAAAGAAAAAGCCAGAATTGACTGATCTGAGGTGCTATTTTGGTTTGGAAGGACTTTTCGGGGAAAAAAAAGATGAAGCAGAATAAGGTCCATTTTTTAAAAAATATGATAGAGAACAGAATGTTTCAAATGGTGGTAATGTTGTACTACGCTCACCGTCAGTGAAAGCCTCTCCTTCTACTGGGTCTCCTTCTCCACTGCTGTAGGTTGCATATACTGAAATCCTGTATTTAGTCTCTGGCTCCAAGCCTTCTAACACAGCATCCACTGTATTTCCAGGGACTCTCTTCTCTCCCATTGTATCATCATAAAGGGATTTCCATACTATCCTATAACTATTAACTGCTCCTGGAGCTGGTGTCCATGATAACCCAACTGTAGTGTCAGTTATATCTGTTGTAACCAAATTACGTGGTGAACCACGTTCTGCAAGAAAGAAAACAGTAAATTGAATCAAAAACACAAATAGTAAAAGTTAGCAAAGTACAAATGGAAAAGTAAAATTATCATAGGAGCAAAATCAAACTTTTTTCATCAATATTAGTTTCAAGAACATAAATTTGTAGTTCCGAGAGAAAATTGATGGATTTTTCAACAAAATGCTTACAGCTAACTTTAGATTGTGAACAATCTTATCCCTTATGCAAGAATGCAAGATAGTTAGCAGTCATGCTTTAGAATACACAAAATAAAAATTGCACTAATCAAAGACTTGGAATGAAGCCAGTGCTTAAATGTGCTGCAGCTCATTTAGGTACATTTTAACTCTCTAGTAAATAATCACATTTCATTCATTCATTTTCATCCTCATGTGTGTAACTTTCTTCCGGGGATGTAAACAAAGGAGACAGTCCTTTCTCTGACAACCTTATCTTCTTATTTAATAGCACTATTCTTAGGTTCCAGAGTACCACTTACCAGATCTACCAGCTATTTCATTTTATGTTTACAACTAATTTGCAGTGTGCTTCCTTCATGCCATAGTTACAGTAGGAAACAGTCTCCATCTTTCCATTCATACAACTTAGACCTCTTTCCTCCTTGTCGTTTGTTCCAGCCAGCTTGGAACGAAGGAAACAGCTCGTTAGCCTGTGAAATCCAGTTGTCATCTGGATGCGTGAGTCTCACCTAACACACCAGAGTAATTCCACTGCTTAAAAATGGAGCTCATTCGTCTCAAGTGGTGCTTCTGTTTAATGTTTAACATACATTTATAACATATGTTCAATTTTCCTACTGCAGTGGCTGGCTTTTGATGGCAGGAAAGGAGCACTGACTGGTGGGTTTAATGTAATAGCCTCACTGTAGCAAAATCTTCAAAAGGGACCTACAAAACCAGATCCACATACACACAGAAGTGGTCAGTTCTTTGGTGTGTATCCTCTGTGGCCTACAGGATGTTTCCAAGAGACTGCTCAGCAAGAGGACTTAAACACTTGAGGTGGCCTCGTGACATCACAGTTAAGTTTTACCTGCACTGATAAAAATATATCCCACAGCAACCGCAGGACCAGAGTCAAAATTCTTTGAACACTGAGAAATTCAGTACCTATCCAATTTCTACTGCTTAGGCTCATTGCAGGAACAGACCTCACTGTTTTCAGAAGCCTGAAGCAGTTTCAGGCCAAGACTGAGCAGTAAGTTGCTCAAAGTCACATACTATGCTTCCACTTTTCATGTTCGTGTTTCTCTTCCACCACAAATCTGCAAGATTTCCAAACACAATCCCACAGGCACAAACAGAACTACCTGTATAAAGGCTTCATTTGGAAATATCTCATTGCCAGTACAACTTCATTAAAACCAAGCCAACAAATCCCACTTCACTTAACAGTGAATGGAAATTACTATCAACCTATCTGAAGACAATGCTTACAGTAATAATAAAGATTCGTCACCTACACAGATTACAGAATCAGAAGGCATCACTCTAGTCATGAAGCTCACTCTCAAAAATAGCTAATAGAGCACATAGTAAAATTCCTTCACATTGTGGGCTTTTTCTGATTTTAATTCACAATCTTGGCACATCCCATCACGTTCTTCTGAAGGCAATTCTTTTTCCATCTTAACTCTGCCTCAGTTCTTACAATTTCACTCTTCCTCAAACCAATTTTTAGCCTCACAGTATAAATCACTACAATTTATGGCATCTTCTCTTCGAAAACAAGGTTGAGATATAGAGGTTTTGGTAAAGTTCACTTGTTTATCATTTCACAACAATAGCAGTTGCATCCAGTGAAAAAGCCTGGTTCAACTCATGCTTGATGCAGTCTCACTGAATTCGGTGACTGCATTAAATGAAAGCCAGGGCAGAATCTAAACTCCAAAGACCAATTTCCCTGGAAGCCTGAAAAAAAGATTTGCCTTCAAAAGTAAATTACACCAATTTTTTTGTCTGCTCTTAAGCTTCTACTCCCAAATCTTGGCTTTTTCATACATTAAAAAAAAAAAAAATACTAAGGCTATCCAAATGGAAAAAATATGGAAAACCTAACTTGATAGAATGCACAGATGTCTCACAATAAAAACCTTTCTTTCCATATTTTAATGTAATATAAATATACAAGTTACTTTATTTTGGCTACTTTAAAACATGGCTCTGCCACAACATGACTTCAGTATTCAAGTATCTGCTACCACAGCACAATTTTTTGCAAGTCTACTCTTGGACACTAGAGTTAATGATATATGTTGGAAACACTGCAAAAATAACTGCATATTTAAAACCATTATTGATTAAGCCATTATTTAGGTCATTAAATAACAGAGGAAAATAATTTGTTTTGAATGGACTGTAATGAACACCAGTTACTGTAATATGTTGGTTCTGAAAGAAATATCCTTTGGAACTAAATGTTTTTTTTTATAAGGCAAGGGAAGAGAGGGAAAAGGGACTGGGATTCCTACCAAACCACTAGAACTAAATGGAAAAACTTTACTTCAAATAGTTGGAAACTGCTGACAAGACAACTTACCTAGTAAAGGAAATTAGACTTTTTATATGTTATACTGCAAACAAGAACATTTCTTTAACATAACACACAACTTGATTTGCACCTTATGTGTGAGGTGGAAGTTCACTGACAGCTTTTTTCTGCTTCACTGGATCTTCCACAAGTGTTTTTGTACTAGGGGAGCAGCTGTGTTTAAGATGCAGTCCAACTGTAAATCTTAAATTATTAAGATTCCATCAGGTATTATCCAAGCTGCTACACTCAGAGTCAAGAAACATATTTATGCTCCACAATAAAACTGGTATAATGTAGTGACTACATGACTTCATGCAATTAGACCTATGTGGTATGTTCCTCTTGGATTAAAACAAAATACCTAGTTACTTTGGTTACATTTCACAAAAAAAAATAAATATCTACAACTGTAACACCCAAGCAGTCATTCTGCTCTTTGGTCCACATGTTCATAAATGCTTGTTGCATGCCTGCTTCTTTCCTGCTGTCTTAAAGAGGATGGATAAGAAGTGTGGAAATACAATGCACACTGTAAGAAAAAAAGGTGCTGCTGGCTGTCTCGCCAAGTGGTTTACAGTCAAAAGTCTCTTGCTTTTCCTCACTTGAAATGGAAGTTAAAGTATGCCCAACACATCATATAGCTGCCAAGCCATCAGCAAGTGAGGAAGCAGTTGGTTTTTGAAAATAATCCCCCAACAGGCATTTGGTGCTGTGATGCTCTGCAGCACCAAACCAGCCAGTGTAAGCAGAGCTGTAAGGCATGGCAAGTACGTACACAGTAGAACAAAGTGCTTGCACAGACAGGTTAAAATTCTGCCTAGGCAAGCCAGCCAGTCACCAGTTTCAGGCTATCAGATTCTCTTCAGCAGCTTTCAGCTCAGGGCTGCAGTCTGCCTGCAGTCCCTTGTATACCACCACTCAGTGCAGACACACTCTCAAAAATTAACTTGGTAACTTTCAGTCAGGTGCTTTTACACCCAGTTCTGGACTCCAACAATGTCCAGTTTCCATTTTAAGTTTTTCCACTACAGTATTCCAGAAACACGATATAGTATTAAAGCAGTTTCCCAGTGTCTACTTGGCTCACTTCCCACAGCTCTCCAGCAATCACTGTTGTTACTGAACACAAGACTGTGAACAGCTAAAATTAAAATGTTGACATTCTTAAAAATCAAATGGCCTTTCCCCTCAGAAACATTTACACAACTCCAGCTGATTTCACTGGGAGTTGTACATGCAGTTTGGGCCCAAAGAGTAAAGAATTTTCTGTATATGCTCTTAAAACCACCTTTCAAAATTGACCTGTATAAGTAAACTTCATGCAGAGCCATGTTTCATCTAAGTTAAACATAGGCTTGATCTAAGCAAGCATCTAAAAGGTCAGAATCAACTAAATAAATTAGCCTTATTTTGCAGAGGCATATACTGAAATTTTACGGCCTGAATCCTCTTGCCTTGTTTACCTCAGGATACATCAGGAGTATCCCATTAAATCAGCAGCCAAGGATTGAAGTGTGTGCAGCAGATGAGACAGTAGCAGAATCAGTTTAAGGGTTTTATTCTAATGGTCAAACTCTCCTCAGCCCTGGAGGAGGCAGTCATAGCTGATATACTTCCCTCTGATCCACAAGGTAGTTGGTTATTCCTCGAGTACCAACCCTCGGGCATGCACAGAGAAGATGAGGACACGGTGCAGTGGAGAGTCAAGGACTTGCTAAACAAAACGAATGCTCACTTGACCCTGTTAGAGCAAGTTTCTTGCTCTTCTGCTACAGGGAATGCAGAAAGATGAGAAGATGCAAACCAGTAGAGTTCTAACCCAAAACAGAAAGACTCTGGCCAGAGCACTCTTGAGTCCTCGCTCTAGGATAAGGCCAACAGGAATTCATATTCAGTCCCTTTAATATTTTATCTGATTTTCCAACTGTTTCTCAGTTAGCACTGGTCTCAACTGCCCAGACATGCCTTTTTATTATCCATTCAGCCTTCCTCTGTAATATTTATTTTTTCTGCTATATATTTCATTTCCCATATAAAACTAAGATAATTTTCCACAGATTATCAAAAGTCAATTTCGAAGTCAGACTCAAAACTCTTGGCATGTATAATTTTAAAAATGCATGAAACAGCATTACATCTCCTGGGGACACTGAGTCCTTGTTTCTGTCAGGACGGAAGCAGCACTGTGCACTCTGAACATTACGTAAAGTCCCTGTGATATGCTAAAAACCTCATTGTAAGAAAATGTCACTTGAATTTGTACTACCCTGCCTGTAGGAGGTCATTCATTTCTAAAGCATTCTTATGTTACTATAGAAACAGCAAAAATAAATCATTTATTTACCAAATAACGACAATCCATTTTCTGACCAAAAAGAGTCTCCCCCCAAAAAAAAAAAGTTCCCCAACCCTAAGCTCTAAGAAATGTATACAACAGAAAATAAGCTAAAACTGAAAAGTGACTCAGTCAGAACAACTGTTTTTTTAATATATTGCTTTAGCACAGCCTAATTCTCACAGCACAAACAGCTGCCTTTTAAATGGGATGGCAGGATTGGGCCCTATGTCACTGAAACATCAAAATTTCCTTTCTAAAGGGGAAGAGAACATGATATAATTAACTCTCAAATTTATCTCCTGAATATAATACACTCCACCTCTTCTTGTTTATTCTACAATGTACAAAAGTAAGAAATAAAATGGGTAGACGTCTCTGCTAATGTAGACTAGCAGTCTCATTTATTTCAAAAGAACCCCATCCATTTACAAAAACAGTATTTCTAACCTAGGAACTTCACTCACATAAGTGGAAATACTTCAAAATTTCTCAGTTCACGCAAGATGGGAATTTGACTACTGAATCTTTTTTTGAAAAATAAAAAAGCTTCCTTTTTCTACATTTTTCTGAAATTCATATTTAAAAGTGTAATGACTCCCCTGCTTAGACTCAGTAACTGAAATATTCTTAAAGCTGTTCTGAGAAATAACTGCCAGCAAAAGGACACTCCTAAAACAGATCTGCAGCTTTCAAACTTTTCAGACATGCATTAGGATTAAACATTTCTGTGTAGATTGCTTAATCTAGCAATTAACTTGTTTCTCTTTAAAACAACTGCAAATTATGGAAGTTAATCTATTTAGCAGCCAATGTACAGTATGTTCTTTTCATCTGACAGCATGCCTTTGGGCAGAAAAACAAATTCTTGCCAGACTTGCAACCACTTCTCTTATTAAAAAGCAGATTAAAAAAACAGTAGCTCTCACAAAATGCTGTCTGTTGCATTTACAATCACAGCCCTCACAATGCTTGTAATTGTTTTTTATTTCTGGTGCATAATGACTTGGGTAAGATCATATGATTCCCCAAAAACTGAAAGCCAAATGGTTTGTTTGGGGTCTTTGAGGATGAGAGGGAAAGTTTTCCCAAGGCATTCCTGTGGTGTTTCTTGCTTGTTTTTCAATCTGTATCACATATCATCAAATAAAACCATGAGTGCTAATTTGTTTAGTTCCCCCAGTTGTCACAAGCCTTATTCCACCACACGGAAAATGGCAGACCACACTGATTTCATTTACTTCAGCAGTTTCAACAACTTTGTGTGAGCTGAAGGGAATCACAGTCAACAATATGTGTCTAAGGAAATTTTTTCCATGGCACCTTTCTGGGAGGGCTCCAACCAAAGCTGCCTAGTGATGGATCACGATGCACTTTTGCAAGTAAGAGGATAAAATTGGTGAGTTTTCTACAGCACATATTTTGCATGTGCAGTTATGTTTAATGCAGTATGAAATGTAAAGCTCCAGAACTTTCACCTCTGGATGGTACTTCATAACTGCAGACAAAATCAGCCAGTGGCTGAAAGAGGCTGTATAAAAGATCAGAGCACTATAAATTTCCTAAAATCTGGATTACTGAAGAAGGAAAGCACATGCCTTCAGCAGAGGGGCAAAAACTGTTACCCTTTTCCTGCTCCACAAACACAAAAAAGAAATAAACCTATTCTCTCTGAATAACAGTTACCTGTATGGTATGGAACAGCTCCCTCAGGAATGAGTAATTTTCTGATTACTCATTTACTAAACTCTTTGTACCATGTTGTCTGTGAACAGTTCATAAAGTTCTGATCCTCTGGCATGTGTTTATCTTTGGGCTGGACCAGATAGCTATGCAAACAGTTTATAGAAAAGATTATCTACAGTTACTTGGGGGAATATTTGCCCTCTGTTTTATGCAGAGAAACAGTAAGGGCAAGCATATACTCAGCAAAAAGAAAAAAAAAAAAAAAAAAAAGGTGAAGCAGAGATTACCCAGCTGGTAAATGTTATCAAGTACACAGAACAATTGCTGGATTTGTGTGGATTGATTTTCACAAGTATCCTGGAACAAACAAGCCACTTCAAAACACTGACAAACTCCAGTGCAGAGCAAAGCAGAGAAAGAGGAGGACCTTCCAAGAGCAATTTGTAACTGCTCCAAAATACTTTGGAGATAACATATATAACTGAAGAACCTTCAATGAATCCTTGGGCAGACAAGTTATTGCAAATCATGTTAAAGCAGTCTAAAATTTTTTTTCAGTTTTTCTCAGTCTGCTGAAGGTTAATTTTGCAACCAAGATAGAGTAACTGCCCCTGCGAGGTCTCCTACTACAGGCAGAGCAAACTAAATCATTACTGAAAGCAGTAAGAATGTTTGTCTACACACTTAGTCACAGGGGACCATTTAGTGACTCAGTAAAATTCCGTAAACATCTGAAAGGTTGGATTTTTTCATTTCCTGCCACTTGACTATACAATAGCTGGAGAAGCTACTGTATCCAGCTCCTCTTTTCTCATTTTCCTAATAGTGCTGAAATGTTCTCTACACCCAGACTGATTTATCTTAAACTACATATCAATACCATAAACTAACAACTGCCCCAGTCTGAAAGGCAACCTGGAGGCTACTTCTTGATATGATGATGAACTGAAGTGGCTGGCAACTATGGCATCACTGAATAGTTTTGGTGAATTCATATGGTGAAGACATCAAGTAAGCCCCACTGGGATTCCAGATACAGGAAACCACTTAGGTGCTCAGTACTTCAGTGCTCTTGGCAATGAAAAACACACATTGCACTATTTTGTTTCTCAGACACTGTGGCTCATGGAAAAACTAACAGAAATACTAAACACATTTTTATGCTTCCTTTCACAGCTTTTTTGTCATTACTGTTGATAAGTTTATTTCTCCAGGAGTTAAGATGTGTCCCATTCCCAGCCTTAGTCAGACAAGTTATTTTAGCTAAGTTATCAAGTAAGTTCACTGACCTGTGTAACTTTTCAGCTGAGTCCAACCATATTTACTTTAGCTTCACTGGAAGTATGACTTCTTTCTTCAAGTAAACTTCTATACTAAGCTTTGCAGTTTGAATGTAACCCCCCAGTTCCAAAATTGCAACCCTTTTATTAATATTGTCTGGTTTTCCTCAAAGGTTTTACCTTTTTCCCCTTCAATGAGGTAACACAGTACCATACATTGAAATATTGTCTTATATGTACACTTCAACAGATACTCTGAGAACCCCTCATACCATTCGGCAGAGAGCCTTTTAAAGTATCTATAGACCATGTCCAAAGAGTATTGGCCTAATTCAAGTATTTTTATTGCCTCATGAAACTGCAGATATACTGATTACTGAAATATACGATGGATGTTCCATGAGGAAATATCATTATTTAGGCCTCTGCTGTCATGCACACAGAAGTTTGTATTCTATTCTTTACCTTTGATCACCCAGTAACAACTGACATCTGTATGTGCTCCTACTAACATTTTATCTAACCAAGACGATTTTAATAGACAGCTATAATGCAAAGAGTAATGTTTTTCTGCAGTGCTCTCTGATAGGATTTGCAAATCCAGCTGAATCTTCAAAGGATATGCATTTGAGTCATAAAGCTATAGCTGTTAAAATGATAAAAGTAAATTTTAATTTTGTTTTCTCCCAGCTGAAGAACTGAATAAAAAGTAATTCAGTTAAGTGTCAGGATGCCCATTTATTAATATTTATCACCAGACAAAATCTGTCACAGAGTATTTGGCATAAGGTTTTAATTCAGTTGCTCTTACAGGAATGCTTCTGTGTCCTTTTAAGTGCAACATCCATTTTAAACTCCATCTGGTTACGTAGAAACCCATTCCTGAACTATAGGCAACCATCCCTTTAAATTATTTGACTCTTCTTATTGACAATTCATCACTGCAGAAAGTTCAAATCATAATCAGAGCCCTGCTAGGGGGGCAGGGAGGGAGGCACTGAAAGGATAAGACCGTCTCTACGTGAGACAGAATTATGGTTTTCTGATGACTGTATCATAGAAACATAGAATGGTTAACGTTGGAAGAGACGTTAAAGATCATCAGGTTCCAACCTCCCTGCTATGAGAAGGGACACCTCACACTAGACCAGGCTGCCCAAGGCCTCATCTAGCCTGGCCTTAAACACCTCCAGGGAGGGGGCTTCCACAACCTCCCTGGACAACCTATTCCAGTGCCTTACTGCCCTCATGGTGAAGAATTTCTTCCTGATATCTAACCTAAATCTCCCCTTTCAGTTTAAAACCATTACCCCTTGTCCTATCACTGCCCTCTCTCATGAAAAGCCCCAACTCCCTCAGCCTGCCTTCATAGCAGAGGTGCTCCAGCCCTTTGATCATCTTTGTGGCCCTTCTCTGGATCCTCTCCAACAGCTCCATGTCTTTCCTGTGCTGAGGACTCCAGAGATGTACACAGTATTCCAGGTGTGGTCTCACTAGAGCAGAGTAGAGGGCCAGAATCACCTCTCTGGCCCTGCTGGCCACACTTCTTTTGATGCAGCCCAGGATGTGTTTGGCCCTCTGGGCTGCAAGCGCACGCTGGTGGCTCATGTTGAGCTTCTCATCTACTACCACCCCTAAGTCCTTTTCCTCGGGGCTGCTCTCTAGCCATTCTCCCCCCAGCCTGTATTGGTGCCCGGGGTTGTGCCAACCCAGGCGTAGGACTTTGCACTTGGCTTTGTTGAACTTGATGAGGTTGGCATGGGCCCACCTCTCAAACTTTTCAAGGTCCCTCTGGATGGCATCCCTTCCCTCCAGTATGTCAACTACTTCACACAGCTTGGTATTGTCAGCAAATGTGCTGAGGATACACTCAATCCCACTGTCCATGTCTGCAACAAAGATGTTAAACAGCACTGGTCCCAATACTGACCCCTGATGAGCACCACTCATCATTTGCCTCCACTTGGACACTGAACCATTGACCACAACTATCTGGGTGCAGCCATCCAGCCAATTACTTATCCACCAAGTGTTCCATCTGTCAAATCCATGTCTTTTCAGTTTGGAGACCAGGATGTCATGTGGGACAGTGTCATACGCTGTCTTTTTGATTCTGCTGTATTCCATTCACTGTTCTGTTTATCTAGAATGTGTTTAACTGAAGCTCTAGGCAATGCCCCAAAAGACTTTCCTATTGCTCAAGTTTTAAGATAGGGTAGAAAGCTAAACTTATTTTATGAACCTGAAACACACTTGATCTCTGCAGAGCTCCATGTTAACACAGGGTCTATCACAGGTTTACTACAAAGACAATGAAAACCTTTCCACTAAATGTAAACAGTTAACTTGGTCAATACTTCACCAGAACTTGAGGAATCTCCATAAGGAAGTGGATAATTCAGTCTGTTTAACAGAGAGACCAAGGTCTCTCAAGATTTGCAAAGAGGACTGAGGCATTCCTCTCTCCACTGACAGCACAGAGAAAAAAGCAGGGATGTCATGCTTCTTTGTCAACTTGGGATCCAGTCTGCTCTTGTTCTGAAAACAAAATTTTCATTCCTGGATGTACAGTGACTCCATTTCAACGTAAAGAATAAAGGAGACTTGCCCAGCCTACACTATAGCCTTGTGAATCTGCTGGGATGTGGAGATGTGAATTCAAACTCTCCCAGACTGAGTAAGGCCTACTTCCTCACACACTCTTTTCCTCCAAAACTTGTGTTAGACCTAGTAGAATACCACACAAAAGGAAGGGGCAGCACCACCACCAACTGGAAAGTTCACTAAGTCCTGATCACCTCTGGCTTTTCTGGAAATAATGGACAGAATCCAGCTACCTGTTCTCCTTTACCTGGATCTCAGCATTGTTCTGGGCAGGAGACAAGATCTTTTATCCTACAAAAGGTGCATTTTGGATCTTGCATGGGCAGTGAAAGTGAGGGAGTTGGGGAACTTCCAGCATGAATTGCAAGGTGCCTGATACACTCAGACAGGGTGCAGCCATCAGAGAAAGTAGATGGATTGGATCATTGTCTGAGACTTAAATAGTAGGGTGGGCATGGGGCTCACTCTCAGTTGCTCCTTCTATAGTCAATGGACAGCAAAATGTTCCTTTGAAGGAAAAGTGAGATCTCGGATGGACTACCTGCCTTCTGGAAGTTATCTGCCTTATTTTGTAAATCACAGAAGAATCCTATAGAGTCCAAGCTGCAAACTGCAGTGTTCAAGTAAGCACCTAAATTTTAGTGGGATTAATTCAGTGCATTGGTGAATCACTGAAATCAACATTTTCTTATTTTTTGTTACAGTTTCACAGAATCACAGAATCTTAGGGGTTGGAAGGGACCTCGAAAGATCATCTAGTCCAACCCCCCCTGCCAGAGCAGGGTCACCTAGAGTACATCACATAGGAACGTGTCCAGGTGGGTTTTGAATGTCTCCAGTGAAGGAGACTCCACAACCTCTCTGGGCAGCCTGTTCCAGTGCTCTGTCACTCTCACAGTAAAGAAGTTTTTTCTGATATTTACATGGAACCTCCTATGCTCCAGTTTGCACCCACTGCCCCTTGACCTATCACTGGACGTCACTGAAAAAAGCCTGGCTCCATCATCCTGACACTCCCCCTTAACATATTTGTAAACTTTGATGAGGTCACCCCTCAGTCTCCTCTTCTCCAAGCTAAAGAGACCCAGCTCTCTCAGCCTTTCCTCATTCCTATTTAAAATAAATTTTCTGGTTTGTTTCCTAACCTATGACAAACAAAAAGTTAAACTGAAGGAGAAACTCAGAGCCAAGTATATCCCTACTGTAACTCCACTAGCGTCAATGGACGAGTTTTAATTCCACATAATTCATCTGTAAGATGTTTTCAAGCACTGTGCCTACACAGCTGCAGTGTCAGACTTTAGCAATACATACCTGGCCAGCACAGAGCACAGTCACACTTCCTTTCATGGCCTAGAAGGCAGCTTTCCCTATCCTCTGACAATTAACAGATGACACTGAGAATGCTCAGAAAGAGCAAGCCTGAGAAATTTTCCACTCAAAGACAGAGTGAGAGCAGCTTCCCCTCCTTATAAAACAGCCTTTGGCTCTCACTTAGACTTTTGCTAGCATTCTGTTAATGCTCAGCTCCAGGTTCTTACACCTATTAGTTAAAATCAGGTTATGATTCATTATCCCTATGCCTAGAGTGGATGTTGTGTCTCTTCCAACTCTAGCCATTCTATGATTCTGGTGCAAGACTGGACCCTGAATGTCTTTCAGTCTCAATATAGTGGAAGCCCTGCCAATTTTCAAATGGATTAGATACTTTAACCCCATTAATTAGACCTGTAACGTTAAGAACAATCTGCCTCTAAAACTCCTTGGAAGTTGAGAGTTGTAAGACAAAGTATTTCACTGAGGCTGATGTGGAAGTAGAGTCAGTTTCGGTTGGTGCGTTTGGCAATATCTTTTTCAAGAAACCCAGAGTCCCCTCCCCAATCTGTTTTCTGACCCCACTGATTTCTCTGATGGACAGAAAGTTTGAAAAATCCCTGTGAAGTAGGAACATTGCTTTATGCCTATTTTTCATTCACATATTTACTTCTACAGAAAAATCAGGAAGACAGTACACTTTAAGATACCTTAATCATCAATCAAATAAATTACTGACTGTACAGAAACAATAAATACTTACCTTCAAGTGTTTCTCCTTCTCCAGAAAGGGCCTCTCCTGCTCCAGAGGCATACAAGGCAGACACAGTCAAGGCATACCTAGTAGCTTGGTCTAAGCCTTTCAGCACTTTAGAGGTAGTGTCACCTTTCACAGTCACTTCCTTGGTTTCACCTCCTGCAACTGGAGTGTAAGTTATAAAGTACTGCTGCACTTTGCCAGGAGCAGCACCCCAAGACAGCTTCATTGTTGATGTTGTAGCATCAGAAACTCTCAGATTTCTTGGTTTTCCTCGGACTGCACATGTCAAAAAAATGTTGAAAACAAGTTGAAGCAAGCTTCATTTCTTGGTTTATTTTTTAGGTTACCACAGCATAGGACAAATATATGCTGAAAAAGTAATTTCTGAATAGCCTGCACTTACACTGCTACAGCAAAACTTTACTGTAATCAGGATTGTACAATACCATCCCCACCCTCCTTAGGAAAAAAAGGCACAATACAGTCCTACTGCTCCTATTGTTATCTATTAAAACAGACTCAATCCTGGAACAATAATACACACTAGCAGCTGAATATATCCTCAATTCCAACATGCCAAGAGCCACGCTGAAGTCACTGTCTGCAGAATCAAGTCAAAGATCACCCACGATATGTGACATTAACACATCATGGTTTCCTACAGAATTCTTCTTTATAATATTTTCTCTGGTTTCTAGTATTTAAAATCTCAGTGAAATTTCACCAGTGATCAGGACATTCATACATTCTCTGTACTCTTTGGATTTTGTTTGAGACATATATGTTAAAGGATCATATATTTTAACACAAGTTAAGGGTACAGTGATAACCTTAGTAAATTAAATGTTTCATTGATTCCTTGCTAGCCATTCAGAAAAAAATTGCAAACGGCCTGAATTTGCTGAAAGAAGTATCATTTATATCATTGAAATTATGAAGAATCATGAGGACAATTAATTAAACACACAGGCAGATTCTTCACCCAAGTTACCTTGCCATATTAGGTGTTGCAGGTTCAATAGACTTAATTAACTATTACAAATTTGATAAATTATATTGTCTTCAGTGACCTCTCAACTAGGCTTGAGTATGTTTATAATTCCCTGTTCATCAAGGATAATACATTTGGTCAATATAGGTTACTCTCTTTTTAATATGAGTATGTCAGCATGCAGGGAGTTCTTTTCAGGCTTACTACATTCACAGTACTGATCATGTACCTTCATCAGTTTTTGCATATCCATTCAGTGAATTCCCAGGCCCAGACTGATACTCAGGAATAACGGACACTTCATATCTTGTATCTTGGATCAAGTTCTGCAGAGTAGTTGATCTTTCATTTGCTGAGACAGTCACTTGTCTCCTTTCTCCTCCAGTAAGCTGTCTATATACAAGCCTGTACCGCAGAACATTTCCTGGAGCTGGAGTCCAGCCAACTACAAAGCTATCAGTAGTTTCATCTGTTATCCGTAAGTTTCGAGGAGCACCTTTAACTACAAAATATATACACATACAATTTGTAAATATTTGCTTTTAATTAGGTAGCATCTGAAGTGAAACCATTCCAACCAGTCTGTTAGCTCATCCAGTTAACCAAAACAACAGCTTTTATTGCCCTTCTGTTCTTTTAAGGTTCACAAACCATTGGCCATCTCTGCAAATTTAGGGCCAGAGTCACAATCAGCAATGCAAAAAAGTTGTCCCCAAACGTACATGGATCCACTCCTGAAACTTACAGCTGTCTGACTGTGTTTAGTGATAACAGAACTGAACTGTCTAAGGGACTTTTGGGCATAGTGGGCAAGTCCTTAACACAACGAATCATAAAGGTTTCTTTCCTGTGGTCATTTGCTTCAGCACCACCTCCATGTACAGACAGTTGTCAGATATACCTGACTAGACACAGACAGCTTGCCTATTTTAAAGAAATGGCCAAGGTAAATGCAACAGGAAAAAAACCCCCACAGCAAAACAGTTCTATTTCTTTAAGTTAAATTTTCACAACAAAAAATACATTCATCTCAATAACAGTTGCATCCTAATGTTTAAAAAAGGCTTCTGAATTAAGTCTCAAACTGAAAGACAAGAAACAGGTTGTTATCCCTGAAGTCCAAAGGGCTTGACTCTCGCAACATACATTAAGATTTACTGTACTGCAAGTTGCCAAGCAGTATGTAGCATTGTCAGGTAGAAAAAAAAAGTTTTAGTTTTTATTGTTTACTACCTAAATTTTTAGGTTTTACTGTTTTGATATGCCAAAAGCATTGTTTATCAGTGTTAAACTGCAGACCTGTTACGAGTGGAGCAATTAATAACCCTAGTTTTAAAGAAACTAACTTGTTTTCTACTAAGCAGAAACAAAATACTCATTTCAAATTCTTTAAAAGCCTGAAACCAGTTAGTTGCCAGGAAAGCTGTCTGGCCCAAACTGTTAGCTAGATCTGCATGCAGAGCTGCTGATGTTTACATGATTGCAGAACTGCCTTCACAGACATGTTGGGATTTCATCAGACCAAGATGCTGACAATTATTTCAGGCACTATCAGTTACAACATGAGAATACTGATTATTTTTATTAAAGCTATTCCTTCTCCTGCTCCTCGTTTTCACAAGCTACATATTCTACCAGCCAAGAGTTTGTCTGTTTTCCTAATGAAAAGTTATGTGTGGTCAAAACATTCTGACTGGTACTGTCATGGAAATAGGCACACCAGCAGTGAAACTGGTATCTTCCAAACTCAACATCCAAACTAAGCTATTTCATAAATGTGTATTTCTATAGTCATAAGAGGAAAGAGCAATTAACAGATTTCCATGCTGTTAATTTTGATCCCTTGGAATCACTTACATCACCAAAGGTCACAAATGACAGCATGGAATAATGAAAAATAGTGGATCAGTATTTTTAAAAAGCATGATTTAGACTAGACTGCATATCCAACTACTGGAATAGAAAATCGGATTTACTCTCCTCCTTCTCCTTTAAATGAGTGGAAATGCATCATGGCAACTCTAAAAAGAAAAAGTACAGCTGCCATGCTTGAATTTACAGCCATCGATCACATTAACTCACACTGACATCAGTGGAAGTTTTGAATCAGTAAGAGTTATTGGATCAGACACATGAAGTTCTGATGAGAAACAGCTGACCAAAAAATCAGACCCTTTAAGCCTATGCTATATAAAAGAGAATTTCTATTGATGTTAGATGTAGACACAGCAAATCACATAGGTACATGCTTGACTTTAAATGCCTTAAAGTTAGTATGCATTCCAGCATCAGAGTCATAATTATTAAACAGAATAGAATCGTTCAGTTGGAAGGGACCTACAACAATCACCTACTCCAACCTATGGGTATATTAAGATTAATACATGCCAATGAATTTATTATTAAAACACACCACTTCATTTGAAAATAGGTCAATGCAGAGAAACACTGAGAACATCCACCTAATGTTCAGAGAAAATAAAATCCAATCTTAACAATTTAATGTTGGCTTATTATTGGAATTTTATATCTTTACTAAATGCATTGAGAGACAATAATGATTTTTCTCATTCCACATGCCAGTGCAGCTTCTCAGCCCTAGCTGGCTGCTCCACATACACCCATTCTCTCAACTAAGTAAATTCTCATTTAACATATGACTTTTTTGTGCCTGAGAATAATGAGAAGCCTACCTTCTAAAGTGGTTTCCTCTCCATCCAAGGGAGGGCCATCACCATCTTCATATTCAGAAATCACACTGACTGCATAAGTAGTTTCAGGGAGCAAGTTGGTGAGAACTGAGCTAGTACTTGAAGCTGGTACTGAAACAATGAATTCGTCTCCACCAACCACTACTTTATATTTAATGAGGTAGGATAAAACCTCAGATCCAGCTGGAGACCAGCTCACTTTGAAACTGTCAGATGTTACATCAGAAAATACCATATTCTTTGCAGGTACATAAGCTGTATGGAAATAAAAATGCACAGATGAGGCATACTTGCTAGCACACAGGGTTTCTTGTGGGTTTTTTTAACACAAAATCTCTAAAATAAATAAAAAATGTCACTCAATAACTTGATTTATTCTAATTTAGCAGATATTTGTTGTACATGCAACAGTTTTTGCTTTCTATACTTGCTTATAGCTATTAAATTTCATGAAGATCATCTATCTAGGTTCTCAAATCCTATGTCAATGAGTAGAAGCACCAACTCAGTGATTTCTAGATCAAATGAGAACAGTCCATCTAAAAAATTGCATTTATGAAAACTTCAGATAGAATCTGTTAATCAAGTTGCGTTCCCTCTTTCATTCTCCCATGAACAGCAATAACATTATACCCTCAACGGGAACTAAGAATCCTTGGGGGTTTGCAGATCTAGACTAGAAATAGGACAAAATAAATCCCAGTATTTTTTTCAGGTATGGAGTCAAAGGGGAAAAAGGAACTTGACATGAGGCACAAACACAAACCTGACATCCTGGGCTTGTTTTGGTTGGCCTAGTCAGCCTAACAGTGGGGATGTTAAGACTGCTTGAGCCCTCTAAAACAAAGGCTGCTTTGCTGGTTTGTTCCTCAAAGCTATCCTGAAACAAAAGGCTTATTTTTAAAGAGAGTGGGGTTTTCAATACTGGGGACTATTCAATCTTAGCGTTGCACTAAACATATGTAGGGACACTGAGGGTGCAACTAATCATAAGTAACTTTAGCTGACCAAAATTTGGTCATTTAGAAATCTTTTAAGTATTATGTATTATCTAAGCTCACCAAATTTGGATGCATGTGAAGAATTTCACGTTCTACTTCATTTCAGTCTTTACAGTTAGATCGAGATTAATAGCACCTAACACCTACTGACTCAAACTTTCAGAGGGTCATTCATTTTACCCTAAAAATCAATCAGATCACCCTCTGGAGGTGTCAGCATTGCTCCATTGCTTTTGAAATGCTAAAAGACCAGCTTACACTACCTCATTTTGGACAGCTAAAGAATGGACCTAGTAAGTAACTGTTTTGCTCAAGACATTCAGTGCAAAAGCTGAGCACATCCACTAAGGTCATTCCAGATAAACACACACTTTAATCACTTTCTAGGTACCTGGGGGGGGAGTATTTCTCCAATATTTTTTTCATCTCTATTCCTCCATTAATTTCCCCCGTTGCTTTTAATATGTTTGAAAATGAGAACCAAATCCCCAGTTATTAAAATTATCATTTGTATATGGACAATTTCATCAATATCGATTTTTTAAGTAACTACAAGCACAGAACACTGGTTCAGAACTTTTTAAATTGCACTCCCTACATTTGTCTAAATAACAGGAGCTACTTACATTTTTTCCTTATAGCAGCCAGTTCCTGCTCAATCCGTAGGCAGACAGACTGTGTAAGTTCAAAAGATATTCTTTGAAAAGCATCAAAATCTTCCACTGTGTAAACATGGGTTTCTGCAGGAGGTGATGCAATTGCTTCTAACTCTGTACGCACTGCATCCTTCACGCCAACTGCAAATATTTCTACATCTGCATCCCTCAGCTTTATTGCAGGTTCTTTAAAAGCATCTGACGATTTTCCATCAGTAATAAGAATCATGACTCTCGGCACATTTGGTCTTGATCCTTTGCTGGTAACAAATACTTTCTCCCTCACATATGTCATCGCTTTGCCTGTGTTGGTAGATCCACCTCTGTAGGGGAAGGTGTTAATAGCCTGAATTATGTCTTCCACTCTGTTGTATCTGTTCAAAGAAAACTCCATATGGGGATCTCTGCTGTACTGGACAAGACTTATCTGTACTTTTCGAGGCGATATCTCAAAGCTTTTAACTAACACTTCCAAAAAGGCTCTTACTTTAACAAAATTGGCGATACCAATGCTGTAGGAACCATCCACTAAAAACACAACATCAGCTTTTACATCCACACCACGTGAGCATTCTGTAAAGAGAAAGAATCACCACTATAAACAGATATTCAATAGCCGCAAGATTACGAGTGCATCTGCAGTTCATGGATCGTACCTGGTTGTTTATAAAGGAACTAAACCGTTCTAAGTAAAGCTGTTTCTCACTAATATTAAATTAAAGCAAGCATCAGAAGTTTAAAAAACAAAAAAAATAGTGAAAATAACATAGTAGCTCCTAACTCACCCACTTGGACTTTTACTTGTTGTGTTTTTTCCATTATCGTTACTGGCTCACTGGGGGTCAGTCCTTTCATGGCATAAACATTAATTTGATACTCAGTGTCTGGAGAGAGATCTTTAACATTCAGGGCAGTAGTCTGAGGACCCACACTCAGTACATGTTGTTTTCCACCAGCTATCATTGGAATGAACTGCAGCCGATAGCCAGTTATTTGGCTTGGGGATGGATCCCAAGTGATCCTAATAGATTTTGAGGAGATCTGAGTGGCCACCAGATTTGTAGGAGGCTCCACCACTGAAAGAAATCAAAAGCAAACCCAAAATATTAATTAAAATTACTAACAGATTTTCTTCCACATTTTTATTTTCTGGAATAAAATTAGTCATCTTTGCTTAATCTTTACTAAAACAAATCACCTTTGTTTTAGCATAAATAAACTCAAGTGAATTACAGGTCAGTCCAAATAAGGCATCAGTGAGAAGGTAGAAATACTAACAATGCATTTCTGGGCCTCCAAGATAACAGAAGTTCCAGGAGAAATGCTGCCTTGCTTTATTACTGTTTCAACAAGAAGTGAAAGCTACATCCCCAGAAACACAGTAGCTAATGTGAACAAATGCAGACTTGAGCAAAGCCCTATGACAGTGGAGTCATCTCTGCTGTCATTTTCACAGAATCACAGAATGTTGGGGGTTGGAAGGCACCTTAAAAGATCATCTAGTCCAACCTCCCTGCCAGAGCAGGATCCCCTAGAGTAGGTCACACAGGAATTGTGTGTGTTCATTCTTTGATTCTTTGGTCAAAGAATAAGTAGTTATGTAGAATCTTACAGGACTAGAAAGCTGTAATGATACAGCTTGATGTCTGTGTTTTCTCAGCATTCTCCAGTTTTCATCACTTGGTTCTTAACCTATTACATATTCTGCCCCTTCACAAAGCTGGTTTTTTTCCCTTTAGTACGTTTTCCCATAGAAGTGATGCCTGTGTTCAAATTGACTGTATGAGACTCTGATAACTGTACATCCTTGTGTTGCCTTTGAAACTATGGAATAATGGAGATATTCCAAATCTACTGCGTCACACATTCTGCTCTCCTGCATTTAAATGCACAAAACAGAGACTTGTTTTCCACGCTTGCTAAATGAGGGAACAGATCAAACTCCAGAAATAAAGCAAAGGAAATAAGGGATAGCCCCTTAAATAACAGGCATCAGAATAAACTGAAGTCAATAAATGCATTTATATAAAATATCTCACCTTCTTCTCCACTAATCAGTTCACCTAGTTGTTCATCAACACCAGAGCACACTTGCAAGATAATTTCATTCTGTATATCCACAATTCCATCAAAATTAGCCACATTGAACACATGCTTCAGTGAAGGCTGAGATGCAATTAGCTTGAGTTCCTTTGCATCTGCTGCTTTGATTCCTAAAAGTTGAAACAGACAGCATTGTGTTAAGTTGCCATAAAATACAGACAGCTGTGAGGGTAATCATGAAGTGCCAAAACATCCTGGGGTAAAGCTGAGATTGAATCAGTTCTGTATTCTGTCATTATCAATAATCAAACTACAAAATAATGATTGATGCAATGAGGTGACATACTCCATTTTCAACCTAAGAAAATAATGTGGTATCTTCAATGAGGGCAATGTTGAAACAATGCTTCTCAGTCATCTCCATGTAGGAGCCACAGAATTACTAGTAAATTAACACAACTGGTGTGTTCCACTCTGGAGGGCAGAGATGACCCATTTCAAGGCATACCCATGGAAAGAGTGGCATAGCAAAAGTCTTGAAACACAGAATCTGTAAAACATACAACTTACTTCTTTAGGAGTGTTAATCTCTCAATCATTAGAAAAAACTCAACATACCCAAAGAAAAAACTTCAACTCCTATGTTGCGAAGCTCTCTTGCAGGAATTTCAACTTCATCTTGAGCTTTTCCATCCGTAATGACAATTGCTACTTTGGGAAAGCCTTTTCTTGCTCCAGCAGACTCAGTGAAGGTGTTTTGAACCAGGTAATCAATTGCCTCACCTAAAAACAACACCACAAGTTGTTTTTTATGAGGGCTGAATGAACTAGGATTAAAAGCAAATGTGAATTATAAAATGAAATGAAGAATAAACATGCATGTGGGAAATCTGTACCTGTCATTGTGTTGCCACCTTTGTAAGGTATCCTTTTAATTGCATCAATAAGATCACTTCTTCTGAAATACTGATTTAAATTGAATTCTGTTCTTGTGTCTGAACTGTACTGAACAACTCCAACTCTCGTCTTTTCTTCCCCAATGTCAAAAGCTGATACAAGGGCAACCATGAAGTCCAGAATGTATCTGAAGTTACCTCTCCCTACACTCCATGAACCATCTACCAGGAAAACTAAATCTGTCATTGCACTTATGGAGCATCCTGGAACACAAAAAACATTTAGAAATCTCTGTTAGCAAATGAGCATTTGCATTCTTACAAATCAGTGAGAATGTCTGACAGAAACTTAGTAGATAAAAACCAAAACAAACAGTTATTTAATAGATTGCTATTATTATCTGGAGCATCCTACTTGAGGAAGCTTTATTCACATTATTTGAACACCCATATGAGGCTCCTAGTTGCAGTTACCAAATGGGAATGGTCACCTAGATACTGCTTTGAGACACCTCTCACACTGTTCCACAAGATCTGTTATGCCGTGGCAAATGAAAACTCACATACAAAACTTTGTGCTTTTTGTTTGATGTTAGAGGAACACTTCATTTTGTTACCACTTCTGCTTTGGTTAGTTGCATGAAATTCCTAGTTTCAGTATCAGCTTTACAACTTATTCTTTCAATGCTGCTATAAATTCATTCCATCCCAGTCCTTTCCTATGTTTTCTTAATTCTGGACAATTTTACAAGTTAACTTCACTGCTAGGAAACACAGAAACACAGTTCAACTTTATGGGACCCTGGAGCTAGACCTCACTTATCTCTAAAATACCAGATAAGTTGAAAGATAAAACACCTTACTTTGTAACTGAGCCTCAACCTTCTTTTCCTCTGGTATCCCTGGACCACCTGTCTGAACTGCACAAAGCACAACATAGAATTAATGGAGGAAATCAGGTTAAATTTGTAAACATCAAAGAAAAGCATGTAGGGAATTAGAGACCCAAATATGACAAGCCTCAGAACATGAAAACATAAATGCAAGTTATGAATACATCACTTGTACTTACAGATTTGACAACATAGCATTCAGGGCAACACAAAATACAGAACATGCAAATAATTAAGACTCCACTACATCTGTACATCTTGTATAGTAACTTCCTGAAAATTAATGAACATCCCTGGATGAAATATCAATATTTCCTCCTCTCTAACATACAAGGGAACTCAACATAACTAATTTTCCCGTGGTTGTTTGGGAAGCCTAAGACATGCAACGAAATGTGGCATAGAAGATAGTCTGCTCTGCTAAACATTTTCATTTAATAAATTTATTTTATTTAATTTTTAAATGTAAATTATAAAAACTTAATTTCCATATTTTATTATGCATATAGATATATCACGTCACATTTCATTGTTTCATGAAGGTAGTTCAAGAAGCCAGTCAGATTCATTTGTTTAACTCAAGTCAATCAGAGTCTTCCCCTTGACTTCAGCAGATGCAATTTACAGGAAGTGGTTTAGTTCAAAAGAACCAGTGATCTCCTGCAAGGAATTCTGTAGTGGTTGTCAGACACAATACATCCATGTCAGTCTCCTCTTCTCTGTTGCAAATTCTCTCTGCTTCTACTAGGAATTATGCTTAATGGAAAAAGGCTGTTCAAACAGCTACATCTGATCAGAATTTAGGTATGCGACAATTTTGTTGAGGAGCTGGAACAAAGCCAAGTTTTGTAAATGACCCACTCAGTTATCTTAATTGGTTTTCTAATTATAACACAGGTACTTACTTGTCAGTTGGCCAAAAACAGGTAGACTCTCCTCTCTTTCATCATATGAAGCTATTGATACAACATACTCTATATCAGGTATAAGATCTGATAAGACAGTTTGGGTAGTGCTAGGTGAAAGGGTAAATTCTTTAGTAGGCCCATCTGCAATAAATATAGAAAACAGGTAATGCAGCCTTTAAATCCAGTAACATAAATGAAAAAGTTGATCATTAAAAAAAAAATGCAACAGAGAATAATCTATCTAAAATCCAATTATAATTTTAGAATGATACACTTGCTTTTCTCCTGAAGTATGAATTTTGAAACATGAAACTCCAAGCTAGCCTGTTTTCAATAGTGAACAACATTAATGAAGTGTTTAAGAAATTCCGCGAAATTTGAAACTTAAAATGCTATTCCAAAATAAGCTATTATCTAACAAATCATGATCCGGTTCTGATTCAATATCACTTTTTAACTGATTATTTCTTGAAGTGATATAGAATAATGGGTGTCTTACACAGCTGTTACCAGGAAATTATACGACATCACTGCATCATTACCTGACACACACGATATTTGCCCTGGGAGAAGTACTTGAACGAAGTACAATACGATTCCCTGACTTTAAGGTAAAAGCATAGAAGAGGAGCAGAGTGATGATTCTAGCTTCTTCTTGCTCCTTGCAAAGGAAAGGCATCCCCAAAGGGTAAACATTATAGTAAGAAAAGCTCTAAGTTGGAACAATCACTGCTCCTTCCTGTATGCCCTTTGCTGCTAATTTGTTCTCAAAAAAAAAATGAATGGCATAACAAAATTTTACAGAACTCACCATTTGTTGGAACCACAGTTATCCTGTAACCCACTATTGCATCTGGTGGCCTTTTCCATGACATTTGAACATTATGTTCATCTATAATTGTAAAATTCAAGTCTGATGGTGGATTAACTGCAAAAGATTTACACCAGGTGGATGTTAAAAAGTTTGAACAAGCTTTGGCAAATGAATCAATAAAATAATGTTGAGCAAAGCTTGCTAAACTTGTCTTTGCATAAATTTGTTTCCAACAAATATAAAGATATGTTGTTGGAAAAAGAGTAAAATAAAAGCTGACAAAATATGACAAAACATCAAAGAGTATACGCATTACAGAGGACAGCACAGAACATATGTTTCTTGAGTTGCCAAGACATTCAAGAATGGCCAGCAAAATCAAGCACAATAGAAAACACATTTGGATACATGTACAATGAGTTCACAGATAATCACCACATATGCAAACATTTCACATAACAATTAAAGGAAATTTTTTTACATGCTGGGTGCAATCCGTACAAGCATGCCAAATAACAACCTGCTAACAATATCATGAGATCATTTAGGACGTTGAGAACACAGTACTCTTCTTAATTAGACATCAAAGATTTGATCAGCTTTTTAATATAGTCTCTGCATAGCCGTATTTCTTATCAATTTCACTGTATCAAGAAACTTGGCAGAGAAAAAATATTTTAAAGAATACAGGAAAAGATGGGGCATTGAATGTTCAGTAAAACAATTTATGTTAGGATCTAGATGTGAATATACATGTAAAATGTATATCAGTAGTAATGATATACTGATGTATCATTTTATTTCAAAATATGGAGAGCTTCACCCCTGTGTTCCTAGAAGCCACTAAAGTGATACACTTTGCATACGGCTGCAAAGGACTCAGGAACTAAGGGGGTTCTTTATGGTTGCAATTTGCTGAAATATTTAAGCTGATACAAAAGTTCACAAAAATAAGATTCTACCTGTTTACACCAGATTGCTGTACAATTTTAAAGGTGTAAACTATTGTTTTCATGTTCCCTTTGCAGCAGGTGTACCCATACTAGTAGTGGCATTTTAACATAAAATGCCAGTATGGTTCCAAACAACACAATGGTTAATTATGAAAAGACAACATCAAAATATATTTACGGACATTTATTTTACAGAATTTATAGAAAACAGCAAAGAGGGCACCAGTGATCTGAACAAATGTCTGCAAATAAAACTTGTAGGAGCTGATGACAGAAGTAACTGAACAGTATAGAAAGAAATAGTTTACATACGCTATTTTGCAGCATCATGCATATGTAAATGAAATGTTGATTATTATTTTTTAGCTTCCCACGATGGACAAAAGCCTCCATGTACAAGGTTCATTACACAAAGACGTTTCATAAATATTTTATAATGATATTCTCTTTGTAAAATTGTCATGCTTACTCATGCAGTATTTTACTGACTCACTGTCAGTGCATGGTAGGTGTATTATATATTATTGTTTAAATAGTTCTACAAAGTAAGATTAGATTCAGCCATACTTTCCTTAACTACTGTGAGACTGTTGTGCAGGCATTTTTAATAGACAGATCTTCTCTGTTTCATGGAAGATCTCCATCATATGTCAGATTTGGTTTTAGTTTTGAACTTAATTTAAAGAGCAGAGAAAGAAATAAATGCTAGAATGTATACTTATGAAAATACATTGTCCAATTGCAATAAGTAATATTGAGCTACAAAAACCAAAACGACTGGCAACCAATTGTGTAGGCATTTTTTCCCCTTTAATTTACTGTAACTTCCAACCATAGGATAATATGGCTTTGTAATACTGATACAATAGATACACTAGTACTGAAGTAAATGTTATTTTTCCTATCATCCATACACAGGCAGTGAGATTAGAACATTCACCTGCATGCACAGTTTATTCATCATTCAGTTTATGACTATCACAATGCTAGAGACAGCAAGGTAGTTACTTAGTATGAAAATCATGCAACATGTGTTAATAGTAAAATACATTTAGATGATAAGGATATCATTATAAAATATTGTTTCAGTAGCAATGGCTCAGGACAAATTTAATGCAAAGGCAGAGACAACTGACCTGAGCATGCTTTTAAAAAAATTCAGTACATGGAAAAAATAGCACCACCAACCTTGCAAGTAAATTGGCATGTTGCAGCAGAGACTTTAGGCTTTAACTGCTGAAGGACAGCAGCAGCCCAACTTGTTGATATCCAAATGACCGGATTCCAGATAAACTGAAAAAACTGACTGTGAGGAAAAGTCTTTAACATTTTAAAGGTTTTTAATGTGCTTGATGAAAATTCAGATGTGGAACATGGCAGGTATGTCGATACATAAGTGATGTATCTGTTCATCCAGGTTTCCATAGCATTTTAGAACAGCAGCATTGCAGGGGACCTCAGAAATTCCCCTTGTCCATCCCATGGCCAAGACATGATCAGCCACCCCATGTCACTCTTGACATGTTTGCTCAGATCAATCTTAAATACCTGCACTGTTGGCAAGACTGCCAGCTTGCCACAGAAATTACTCCAATGCCTCACTCACTTTATCATCATGACATTACTCCCGACACCTAACCTAGACTTTGTTGCTGCACTTTAAATCCATTCATTCTCAACCTGTGACTGGCTTATCAGACTAAACCACTGAATACTTCTCCTATTGACAGAAAAAAGGAGCCTTGCCTGAGTGAAAAAAAGCCAGTTTGGATCCAATGTCATCAAAATGTCTTCCAGATGGCCTGAGAGCATTTGGTAGAGAAACCTCAAGGAGAATCTCCAAAACATCCGTGGACCTTCACATGGGTCAGATTTCACCTGTGTGAAACCAGCTAGGGGGTGAAAACCAAACCATGGTCATATGACTGGACAAGTTCCTGTGTGATGTACTCTAGATGACCCTACCTGGCAGGGGGGTTGGACTAGATGATCTTTCGAGGTCCCTTCCAACACCTAAGATTCTGTGATTCTGTGACTGAGTAGTAAGTTGATCAGAAGCAAAATGTTTAGATGATAAAAACCTTATTGTGATAATCAAACAGGGCAACTGTTACTCCACCCCACTAAAATTCTTCTTCCAGAAGGGAATTCACCACTGGAAAAATAACACAGGTGCAATGTGGAATCAGATCAGACTTCTAGGAAATAAATGCCCCTAGTTGTGGTGGGAGTTTGTCCCATTTCAGGAAAAAACCTTGAAACTCCATTCCACAAAGGCTTGCATGTTAGTGCAGCCTTACTCAAGTAAGCAGTCCTGATGCCAGGCTGCTTGCGTAAGTGAAGTTGCACATAAGCTTATAGTGTGGTGACACTGCTGATCAGTCTGACTGTGTCCATCAAAATCCATGCCAAACCTCTCACTGACTTGTCAATGTACAAGATCATTATCATTATATGTGATGGAGTCATAATATTGCCTTAATGCAGTGATTTCACTGGTAATGGACAGAAATGTAGGGCTCTCCTATAGGTTTCCAGTGTGGTAAAAAAATAGCTTGCTATATGGCAATAATGTTTACATAGTGTTAATTTCCACCACTCAGAACTATAATATGGTAAGTTCCTCAATCAGATATCCTCTCTTATGCACCACAAAAGAAAAAAAAAAATCAGACCTCATATACTTAATTCATTGCTACACCTTGTGTTATATACATGTATAATAATAGTGTATGTTCTGAAACAAGAAATATAGACCAAGGCATCTTTCTCATGCTATATATGTCTTCTATTAGCTTGTATTACTTAACAGGTAATACAAACCTAATATACAAAAGTCTACAGCTTTTCACAGGTAACACAATGTAGCTGCTAGAAGATCCCAATGAATATTTTAACAAGACAGAAGTAAAATACAATCCAAAGTCTAAGCAATTAAAACCTAGAACCAGACTTAAAAGTGATAAAACTTGAAAGTGCTGCCATCCACAATCCTGATGAGAAACAAAATCTGTAATTCCATCACTGGAAAAGACTCACTATAATTAGCATGTGGCATAACATGTTACCCATGTTAAAATAACATACAGGCCATGGAAGCTGAAGAATAAACCAAGCCTTGCTCTCACCAAGATATGCCCTGCTGAGGCATTACTATTTTCTCCATGGATTGATTGGCATGGATTTGATACAACTAACTAGATCACAATCCCAGTCAAGCTGCTTTGAAGTCAATGTTACCCATGTGAATGGGAGAAAGAATGAGCTACAAGCCCAGCAATGTAGTAGAGAGCAGCTTCTCAGCCTTGCTAGATATTCATTGCCAATCACAACAGAGAAACATTGCCACCTGTATGTTTGCATTTTTTTAATTTTATACATGTGTATGAAATTTCTTCAAAATACAAGATCTATAGCTCATAACTGTATTTTGAAAAAAAGATTATTTAAATATTAAATATATATACCTATAAAGATGTATGTAACTAAATACAATTGCATATATACATACACACTGCATGCATGAATATTTACCAAATTTTACACGTGTTTGTGCATATATATGTATGTGTATGTATGTGTATATACATACACACACGTACACTTTGCTTCTAACTATCAGTAGGAAAAACAGGGAGTTATGGGCACCTTCATGAAGATACAAATTTCAATTTCACATGTCAATCTACATGTTTCTCTCTTTATGAACTTGGAAATCAACACCTAGTTGTTCAAAAGATAGAAATCAGACGTCAAAAGGTAATAAAATAATGATCACACCAAAAAGTGCCAAAGCTGAATAGCTGGTTAACTTCAAAAGCTTCAGCTATCCTGTATCTTTAAACAATTCAATGAAAATTAACATACTGAACACAAGTTTTATTTCATGAGAAACTTTCTAATCCTCTAATCCTCTGTAATTGCTGTGCTGCAATTATTTGTCACTTACTGTATGGCATGTCCTAGAGACAGATGTTTCACCTGACAAACCTTTTTCTGCGCTACACAAAGGTCCCATGCTTGGCTTTCTCTACCTCCAATCTAGGAAACAGACTTTTCTAGATTTGTACCAGCTCCTGAAACATTGAAATATCAGCACCCTCACATACTCAATGAGGTTACACAGGACAAATTATTTTCTCATTCCTTTCCTGGGCCTTTGAAAAGCCCTCTGTTTTAGGAAATGCAACACAGTACACAAACCATGACATTACCTTGAGATTATAAATAACAGGTTGTTCACATACTAATCTACCTGGCTTAACTATGACTAAAATAATGAAAAAAAAATCTTATCTAGTGAAAGGACACAGCTTTTCCCCTGACTCTTTGTGATCACAGATGAAAAAAATATTGTGACAGAAAGAAATCTTTACACCAGGACACACAGGGAGTGCACTGGTGTATTGCAGTGCTGGGCTAAAAAAAGGCAAGAAAGAACTCAAACAGAGCATAAAATACAACATCACACACAAGAAGTTTAAGTTGAGAGAGAGACATCAGAAGGTTTAAAAAAAAAACAAGAAGAATTCCACTGTAAAAAAGCAAAAATGATGAGTAAGGAAACAGATTTGCTTCCTTGTACAAGATAAACAAACAACTTCCCCAGTAAGCTGCCATGAATGCATTTAGACTGTATGTTGGGTTTACCCCCTCTACTGCTACAGTGATCATTTAGCTAGAAACCCCTGCACTGCTGTATCTGTGTAGAAAACCTCTAACACTATTACTGCACCTCATGGCCTTGCCAATAGCAACAGAGCACGGCTGTCTCGGAGGACGCTGTGATGCTGATGAACAAACAGTTTCATCCTAGAAGGTTTAGGAATTCATGCACAGTGGTATCAGATAAACAACAGATCTGCTCCCAGGGGAGAAAGCTTGATGAAAGGCAGAAAAACAGAACCAAGCTTTTCCTTCCCTCTGCTTTCACTGCAGGTTCCCACCCCATACCAACAATTTTTAGCACATCAAATAGCCCCCTCCCTTGTCATCCACTCACTTTTTCATCCACCAAATGTCTAGCCCTATCTCAGGGAAAGAAAATTCAAACTGCATCCTTTGTGAACACCATAGGGAGAGCCAAAGGAACAAAAAAAAAAAAAAAAAAACAAACAACAAAAAAACAGAGACAGGACTGACTGGTTGGGGAAGAGCTTTGCCACAATGTGATCTGAAAGTTGGAAAAATAAAGGATAAATGTTCACGGGAGAAATTCAGTTCAGCAGACAGGATTTAAGTTGTCGTGATACCAGAACTGAAGTAAATAAGATCCAACAGGCAATTTACAAGTTGATGCAAAATTGAACCACAAAACTAAAGCAGTGCAGGATGACCACTATAGTGCAAAAAAAAAGCTCTTTGAAAGCAGTTCCCACCATTGCAAGTCCTAAGGTACTCCTAGCTTTGAACTTCCGTTTTCAGCCCCACTATTTCTCACTGCACTTCCTACTCAAGACACTTTTCTGCTTTTACATCAAAACTCTAGAGCTAGGAGAGGTTTAGCGTAGAAACCTGATCACTGTAAACTAAGTGGTTTATTTAACACACATTTCTGAATCCAGAGCAATTTGTCCTGTCCGGGAGCTCTCTACAACTCACAAGATCAGGCGTTGTTCACTCTTTTGCTTAGCCATGGTGCATCCTTCAACACGAGATCTAAAGAAACTTGGCCAGCTTGTCTGGCAATGAGCCTACTTTCACTGTTGTAAAATAACTGTGTTTCACCGAATACATTTTTGTAGCTTTCACTAACAGTGCTCAAGCTATGGCTGTATTAGTCCACACTATGGCTATATAAAACACCTTCACTTACTTTTCAAAGTAGCTTACTCCATACATGTGTGGTATACACCACCCATCAGTGGTGCAGGACAACAGCAACGTTACTGCACCTCTGAATGAGCTCCCTCCTAAGATAGAGAGGAACACACAAAAACATCCAGCCCGTCCTCCACCAAAATTGTACACTTTCTCTGGCACAGCAGTCCTGCATTTAAAATGCAGCTCTGAAATGACTTCAAATGACCATTTTGGTTCCTCAGCCAACAACAACGCAGCCCAAGAGAGAGGCAGTGGGCTGATTCTCTCCTAGGGTGACCAGATGTTACACTACTGGCAGAAATGTCACCTTTTTCCAGAAAGCCAGTAGACATTACATCTGCAAGCCCCAAGCAAGCATCGTTGCTGTGGGGGACGCAAACGCCCTAGAGGCATCTCTCACATCCTATGCTTTTAGTTGCCATCAGCCACAGTGCCAGGCACAGGAGCTTGCGGCAGGCCACGATCAGAGAATTTGTTCCAGTTCAATACAGAATGTGAAGGAAGGGGGGAAAAAATGGAATTATCAGACGTTGGCTTCTGAGTTTTTTTCCAGTAAATCTGGCAGAGTTCACACCCAGCAGCTTGGTTCACCCTATGATGAAGCCAGGTACCAGAGGTCAGATCAAGTCATTTCAGAGTAGGACGTTCAGCATCCCTATTGCCCCTGGCAGCCACTGCTGGCAGAAATATCATTACCATGACCAAAGCCACAGTCACGCAGAAGGCAGCAGCGGACATTGCCCCACACTTGCTGTTAATCCACCAGGGAGGAAAATGCACCAGGGCCAGGCCTTTTTGAGCCATGGTACGGTGAGTGTGGCAGCCATGATGGGTCTCCCCAGGTCTTCATCCCTGCAGCTGGAGGCAGGACACTGCCGTGGCCTGACAGGGAGACCTCAACCTCCAGCAGGACTAGGCTGGGGCCCCATGAGGAGAAGAAAGGCCTCTTTGGGGGTGATGGCGCCATATGCAGGCAAGAGCCTTGGGACCCTGGCCACCACAGCAACACGTAGCTCAGACCCAGCCACCCTTCAGCAGAGCCCAGGATGGCAGTGGCAGCATTCCCTCAGGGATGTCCCCCAGGTCAGACCCTCTGCGGAGGCCGAAGAGTCACCTGAGGGAGGGTCTGGCCACCCCAGGGCTCAGCCAGGGGTCGCCCCGCTGAGCAGGGGAGGCCGGTGTGCCAGCAGGTCGGCGGAGCAGAGGCGAGGGGTCCAGCCTGGACAAAACACACAGGCGCAGACAGCCAGATTCTGTTGGAGCATTTTATTTCAAATCTGCAGGTTGTTGGGCGGTGTGTTTTCCTTTCCTCTCTCAACATAACTAACCAAGGCTCCACAGGACAGAGCCCAGCCGTTCTTGGTCAGTCAGCAGGGTAGCACCTCCCTCATGTGTCATGCTGCCCACCACCAGTGGCAGTGGCAGCGAGCTCCTTGGGGCTCACGTCCTGCCTGTGAGGTGGTGTGGACAGCACACCAGAGAGACAGAGAGAGGGAGTTATGGTCCGGCTGAGTAGCCAGGGGAAAGAGAGCACAGAAGGAGCTAGGCAAGGAGGAAGAGGCGTTTCTCTGAAGGAGAGAAAGAGAGAAGGTGAAGTAGTTACACTCAAAAACAGAGAGGGAGGGAGCCGGTAGCTCAAGGCTGGTTGGGAGGTTTGCTGGTCAGTAGGGTACTGGGGGAAAGGGAGCAGGGAGGGGAAGGTTACCTTCAGCCTCGATGGAGGACAGGAGGGCGGCTGCACACAGAGCAGCAACTGCCGAGCACAGCGCTGTCTTCATTTCTGCCCTTTCAGATCACAACAACATGAATGAATCTGCAGTGATGGGGAGGCGGGGGGGAAGGGAGAAAGGAGAAGGAAATGATACGCGTGGATTAGAGGATTGCGTGGGTGTATTCATGAAACATAAAAAAGATGAACCGTGCATTTCACTTTGTTCCCTTATCCCCAGCCCCCACCCATGGGACCAGGTTGAAAACTCTAGACTTGAAAGCTGTCCAAGATGATGACAGATCTGCATGACTAACTGGAGAGTCTCGTCTCGCAATAATGTGCCTTTTGTTGCTGAACCCTTTCCAACCACAGTAAGCACATACATCTTTAACCTAGTTGGGGTTAATTTGATCAGGGAAGTGCAGTGAAGATCTGTGCCTCCACACAGGCAGGAGCCAGAAGGGATCTCCATGACTTCATCGCTGAGTGTGATGATAGCTAATTCAGAGGTCATTCCTTCCTTGGATCAACTAAATGTCTCTTTCAGCTGGGGATTTTATTCGGCTCCTTTTTCATAACTGTTGAAGCACTTAGTTAGCTGTGTTTTAGTGGTCTCAAGGCAGGTTGGAAACTATAATAAAAACCCTTTTTTTGAGGGTTTCTGCCTATGAATGTGCTAGTCTTCATTTCTTGAAGGTCTGAAATAGATTATACAGAAGTGCGTGTAACACACAACTGAAACCTGACACGTGTGTCTAGCCATGATGTTTCAACATCTGATAATTCACTTACATGTCCTGAGAGAAAATAGATTTAAAATACACTATAAAAAGCAGCCAAGCAAAAGAATCTTGCAATCGCTGCAGGTCATCTAGCAAACCAGGTGAGATTTGGCCAAATTTGTGGTTTGTAACTGCAAAGCAGCTATACCTTTGTAACTATAGGCTCTAGGTCACATCAAATTACTCCCAATTACTCCAGCAAAACCTCCAAATTATTTCCTTGTCTAAGTAAAGGCTAATATGAACAGCCCTCATCACCTATGCAAGTAAGTGCTTCTGAAGTTTGGGGTTTTCTACCTCGGGAAGTAGGGGATGAGTAATTTGTTTGAATAAAGTCATAAATGGATCATATATCATAATTAGGCTGGAAGAAAGAGAATTCCAAAAGCAATTAGGAAACAGATTTTATCATGAAGGTGCCAAGAACAAAACAAAAGAAAAATACACAAATCATTAGTCCACGGAAATAGCTGAAGGGGAAAACATTCTTCTGCCATCTAGAGAACTAACCAGCAAGGCACATTTAGTGGGTAGCCACTATGGAGATTCAGGAATTTCCCAGTTACTGACAGACTTCTGCCAGGCAGCTGTACACACCTGCCTTAGCCAAATGCCTTTACTGCACATAAAAATACCAAGAGCTCAAAGAAAAACTAAGCAACAGTTTCAGTCCAACAGTACCTCCAGCAGGTAAACAGAGGAGTAATACTGACCATAACGGCTCTCTGACACTAACACAAGAAAGACAAAGGTTAGTATTAAATTGTTCTGAGAGCTCAAAAATCAATCACTGCTCTCTGTGGGAAACAGCTGTCCCTGAGCACATCTACCGCTACATTCTGCAGCTAGTTTAAAGATCGCCCAAACAACGTAAAGGACTTTTGTCCTGCAAATCTGGTGTGGGCTTGGAGTGCCATCTTTTGATCCTTTTGAAGAGCAACAGAAATTAATCACGTCACAAAGGCATCTAGGATTCGCTCTTGCTGCAGGTCTACCAATCCTAAGATAAATTTTTATTTCACGAAATAAAATATCTCAGCCAAAGCATTCATTTGCCCATCTAAAAACCCTGTGTTTCCTTCTCGCAAACCTAGGCGGGTGAAAGAAAGCCTGGAGGTGGCAGAGCTGGTCCTCTCGCTGCAGCAGACAAGCAGACTGTGTCAGGACTAAAGGTTTCCTCTTTGATCTTCAGAGACCAATTAATCAAACAAACAAACAACAACAAAACCCACCAACGGGCTTTCACCAGTGTCAGTTCAATCTCACACTAATTCGACCTACAAAAGCTCAGCCCAAAGCATGTCCGCAAGTCGCAGTGCAGGGCATTTACCACTTTCAAGCAGAAAAAAATAACCTAAATGAAAAAAACAAACAAACAAAAAAAAACAACACCAAACCAACAAGCCACAGGAAAACCCTACAACCTATCGAAGGCATAACAAACTGGAAGCCCGAGCAAGCATCAGCGGCAAGCTGCCCACAGAGGGGAAGGAAGCGGGCGCTCCTGCCCGAGCCGCGGCGTCAGCGTCCCTGCAGGCGCGTTGGGCGCTGACCCCTGCTCCATCTGGAGCCTCTGGCCGCAGAGAGCCACGGCGGCCGTGACACCGCCACCGCCGCCTCCCCCTGCACCTCTGCCCGGACACTCGTCCGCCGGCAGCGTCCGGGGCCGGCAGCCCACCGTGCCTTCCCCGCGGCCTGACAGCCCTCCGCCCCTCGGGGCGCGCCGCGCCGCTCCTCCGCCCTTGTGGCCTCACGCCTGCGAGCCGGCACTGACATGCCCGACACGCACAGACACACGCACACACACGCTCTTTCCCCCTTTCTGTCAGCCTTCAGCCCAGAGCTGCTAATCTCAGCCTAAAGCGCGTCCGAAGGGGCTCCGTGCACGGTGCGTACGGGCGGGCACCGGGGGTCGGCCGAGGGGAGGGCAGGGGATCCCGGCTCCTGCGCAGGCACAGACCTTCCGGTGAGATTGCAGGGTGCCGGGGTCGGTGACAGGGCAGCTGCTCCGGCTGTGGCTCCGGCGGTGCCTGCAGCAGCAGCCGTCGGACCTGGATAAAGGGAGGAGGAGAAAGGATGAAGCTCCGGGGGCACCTTGTGGAGGAAGCAGCAAGTAGCAGCGGAGGAGATGGAGGAGCAGAAGCAGCGGCAATAGCTGAGCGCAGAGGAGGCGCCTGGTTTACTGTAGCTCCCGATGCGAGGGGTCCGTCTGGGAAGACTTGCCTTCTCCAAGTGGGAAGAGCCTCTTCTCAATCTGCTACTTAATAGAGGGCTGTTCCCAACTCTCAATTTACCCTCGTAAGCGGTTACGAAACTGCAGGGAAGGTGGACTGCTGCCACCGGGTGATATATGCGCTGCTCTGCTCCAGCAAGGAAGGGGATCCACTTCTGGAAACTGGCGCATACCTCCGCGCATTCCTGCAGCATGAGGCGGGCGGCTGCCGCGGCAGCGCGCCCGGGGGCAGGGGCCGGCCTGCCGCCCCCTCCCTCCCCTCGGCTTCCCAACCGGGGGGAACACGGGAAGGAAGTGGAAAAAGTGAGTCTCCGGGCATAGCTTTGAGGGACGGCGGCGCGGAGGGCGTCCTCGCGCAGGGGTTTCCACACGGTTCCCGTCCCCCCCCCCCCGAGGGCCCGCTCGCTCTCCTGGTGGTCGGGGCTGGTCCCCCGGGACGGCTTTGCATAGAAGCGCGGGCAGCCCCGAGAGCGTCGGGGGCAAATAGAATATAGTCGTTTTAACACAAATCAGGTGCGTCTGGCCTCCACTCTGAGTAGCCTACATACATGAAACCACCTCCCTCACCACATAGGTGTTACGCTTCGAGCACAAACCGCCGCCTGCCGCCTCCGCGGGCATAGGGGACGGAGCGCACGGCCCCCACCTCCTCCTTCCTCATACCCTGCGGGCAAACCCACGGTCATGGCCTCTGACTGAAACCGGTGTTTTTAAAAGAAATTGCACCTTCCAAAATTGGGTAGCCCGCCGGGCGAGAGGCTCCGCTGGGAGCTCCCGTCCCTTGCCCCCGGCAGCCTGCCCGTCGCACTCGGTGTGTCCCAGCGCGCCGTGCCAGCGGGTGACACGGCGGGGCACACGGCCCCTTCCCTGCCCTGGGACCAGGTAGTCCCAGACCGGGGCCAGGAAGGGCTTCCCGGACCGGCCTCCGGCTCCGCACCGCAGCCGTGGGGAACGGCACCCCCGGTAACGCTCTGGGAAGCGGCTCCTCCGGGACCCCTTCGGGCTATAATACAGGATGTCACTCACTGACCCCGCAGCGCCCGCTGCTTCCCGCCTCCTCACAACGGGTCGGCAAACTGGGGAGGCAGAGAGGGAACAGAGATCGGAGAGGCGCAGGGCAAACGGGGAGAGCGTACAGCCCCAGACGTCCCGCAGCCCTGGCCCCGCTCGTCGTGGTACCCCGACGCCGCCCGCACCGCGCCGGAGCAGGAACATTCGCGGTGCGCGGGCGCCCCCCGGCGGCGACATCGAGCAGCAGCGACCGACCAACCGATCCCGACTGACCGACCGATCCCCAACGACACACTGACCGACCGACCGACCCCCCCACCGATCCCTACCTACCCACCGACGGACCCACCATCCCTCCGCCAAGGCTGCCGCGGGGCTCCCCGGGGCCACTGCTGTTAAAAAGCAGCTTAGAAGGGGAAGGGGCAAGAAGGAAAAAAAAAGACTGGGGAGAGAGTGAGACAGGGGCAAACCCTCAGTGAGGAGTTTAGGACCCCCGTTTAGAGCGGTCGGCAACATTTCGGGGACATATTGGCCCCATGTTAGCTTTTTGCACAGTCGTGAATTTCAGAGCCATCGGGGCAAGTTCCAGCCTTGGAGAAGTGCCTGATCGTGGAGATTAATAGTTTATCAGGGGAAGACTCCTGGACACTTTTTCCCCAGGATCAAGGATATGTCGACAGGAGGACTTGTCTCTCCTGATTTGAATCGGATTGTCTTCATTTCTGTGCTAGTTCAGTTGTACACATGAGAACCCAAATGCTGCAAAGCAAGTGATAACCAGAAGACGTGTGCTGACATTTCCAGACACTTTGGAAATGAGTCAGCGACTCTTGGGGACATGCCACAGCTTCAGCTCTTTGGTATTGATAAAATGCACTTTCCAAAAGCAACACCTCCTCTGCCGATAAACTTTCAAATACTCTTGACCTATTAACCCCCTTTGCCCAGCTATTGAGTTGGATTTCTCTTTTGGCATGAGGAATTTAATTTCTATCCATCCAGATCTGATATGTAAAAGCAATATTTCTAAGAAATAATACTTTTCAAAAATTGTATTTAATTTCCTGAGTGAACAAGCCAAGAACACCAGTATAAATGTGGTGTCAAAAATACTTTCTGAAGAATGGACATCAGGGATTACAATGAAATATCCTTCCGTGAGAAGTGGATTAATGCAAATTAGGTATTTTTATCACTTAAGAGCCGAGACAGTATTTTTTAAAATGTACTGTGGATTCTTTCATCATAGGATAACCAAGACTTTATGTTCATAGTTACAATTAATTAATGCAAATAATGACGATGGAAGAAAATATGTATTATTCTATTTATAAGTTAAATCACCTGGAGCAATTATTTTAAAATATTTAAATAATTTGGTGCTAATTGTACACCTGGATTCACATGAGTGGAGACTTTTAAACTCTTGGGTCTCTGAGGGGTGCAAGAATCTCATAGACTCTCCCTCATAGACCTATGTGCTGCTGAGGGGAACTGTCTCTCATTCCTCCCAGCTGACCACCTTTGATTAATTTCTTGGAGTGAAGTAAGACTCAGAGCTGGCAAGAGCAAATAATTCATTGACTCCGAGGGCAGCAGCAACTATTTGTTCTAACCATGTTCTTCCTGAGATGTTTTACACGTAAAATACACCAACAAATTGCATTGAGTGTGTGCTTCCATACATCACAGTAATTAAACGGGTTGTTTTTAATCAGCTCTGTTGCTATGTACATTCATAGTCTGAGTACATAATATGTGATGCAGAAGGCATTCCTGAAATGCATAAACATTTACTAACGCTCTCCTGTCTGCTTGTTTCTTAGACAAGTGTTAAACGCATTAAGACCATGCACTCCAGCTCTGCAATTTTCTTTGCTATTTAAGCTGAGTAGATTGAAACTGTGACAAATTTAAATACAAAAATAAAACTTTGTGTTCATATTTATGCTTTTAATAATACTGCCCATTTCTGGTGTAGGTATGTGATAGTAATATTGCAGGTAACCAGGGATTTCTTAGAAATTTTGAACTGGCTTTGGGTCTAGAGTAATTCAAGATACTTTTGCTTCTGGCATATTTTTTGTTTGTTTCTTCAGGCTGCATTGCCAGAGCAGAATAAAATAGGCTGTTCTGCATTTCAGCACTGTAAACTTTCACTATGGTTTTCCACGTGGACATCACACTACATTTGGCCTCTGTGGCTTCCTGACAGTTAGTTGCATCTGCTTTACATACAAATACGGTAAATGCCTTTTTCCTATGTGTGTATATATATATGTATATGTTTTACACAGAGGAAGAATCAAAATAAGTGACAGCTCTGTGAACATAAAATAATTGATAGATTCAGCATTAAATGTTGTTATATGGGCAAAACTGTGCTGCTACCAGTGACTTACCTACATCTACCCAGGAACTGCTTTGCTAGTCAGTTTATCACTGTATATTTCACTGCAATGTATCTAGATTAGACGTTTTAGGATGCCCATTTGTTCCTTACTGCACAAACAACAACCTTTCCAGTGTATTTTTTATTCCCTATTAACGAGTCATAAAGCTAATACTGCACAGTATCATATCTGCATCCACAAAATGCATAAGGCCAAAATACAACAAGCCATGTCCTCCAGGCCCTGCCTTCTCTGAGAGATTTCCAGTCAATGGCATGAGAGGAACTCAGTATGGTGTTTATTTATTCAGACAGTTTCATTTCAGAGCTGGTATTCAGAGAGCAGAAGTGGTCTGACCTCTCATAAAGAGGAATGGCTTCTTATATTAGCAGTGTTCAGGGAGGACTGGCTCCATCTGAAATCTACTCATTTGGTGGAAAAAATATGGAAGCAGTGTCCCTGGAGAGTGTTACAGCCATGAAAAAATTATCTACCTCACCAGGTATGTTTTCCTTAGCAACACTTTATTTCCTTAATTTCTCTAACTGATTTTTCCCATCATGTAATGCTCTGAAAGTCAGAAATTATGGTGGCTCCAAAAAAGTAGAACTGGAAAAGTAAATAAATAATTCAAAAGCAGAGGTATAAATAGAAAGGAAGTGGGCGTCTAATGTGATTTGGGAGTCTTAGAAAAGCCAGTGAATTTGTAGGCAGTCATATTTTAAAATAGCAGATCTTTAACACTAAAACTGGAAAAAAATAGATGTTATGATCTCAATAGTCCTTTCTATATATATATACACAAATGCCCTTTATATAAAAATGTTCCTAAACTAAGTTGCTTTGTTTCAAACGAGCTGGAGATTCACAACAGAATCCTGGTCTATTCAGGAAGCACTCCCCAGTAAAGCCAGTACAACTGTTATTTTGATTAAAGAGAGCAAGAAAATAAATTAACTGAGGACAGTGACACTGTGTATTTGTCAGGTGTCACATTACATCTTAACATGGCGATTCCCATCACAGAAATGGACAGTCTTAAGGATGCAGGTCAAAGCATTCCTATTCTCATGGCTGAGGGGTCCCTACTGAAAGAATAATGATCCACCGAGGACAGACATCATTTTTTAAAAAATCAAGACACTTAAAAATCACTAGAATTAGCTGCGATGAGGAGAACATTATAATGCAGTGTTCCCTGAGTGCCTAATTGGATTCAGCATATGATGAAAATGTAATCGCCAGGGCTTCCCCTATATTTGGTAACTCTTCAACTCTTTCAATGTAATCACTCCCTACAAAGAACCACACAATCTGCAAAGAAGTCTGAAATGGTACAATACAAGCTCTGAACAGGAAGATTTTTCTAATTCTTCTTAGTACTTCCGTATCAAAAAAATCACAGATTCATAGAAAGGTTTGGGTTGGAAGATCAACTATTTCCAGCCCCCATGCATGGGCCAGGACAGCTCCCACTAGACCAAGTTGCTCAAAGCCCCATCCAACCTGGCCTTGAACGCTTCCAAGGATGGGTCATCCACAACTTCCCTGAGCAATCTATTCCAGTGTCTCACCACCCTCATAGTGAAGAATTTCCTCTTAATGTCTAAACTAAATCTCCCTCTTCCAGCTGTAAGCCATTACCCCGTGTCCTGTCACTACAAGGCCTTTTAAGAAGCTCCTCCCCAGCTTTTCTGTAGCCCCTTCAGGTACTGGAAGGCCTCTATAAGGTCTCCCCAGAGCCTCCTTTTCTCCAGGCTGAACAACCCCAACTGTCTCAGCCTGTCTCCATAGAAGAGGTGCTCCAGCCCTCTGATCATCTTCATGGCCCTCCTCTGGACACGGTCCAATGTCTATACACATTGAGACAGCAGAGTCTGAGTTGGTGGTAGGTAGGTTTATGGAGAAGATAAGCTTGTGCTTATCTTCAAGGTATTCAAAGGCATTGAAAGTTCAAATTGTGTTAGCTAATGAGTGACTTTGTTGCAGACAGTGGAATAATTAATGATAGTGGGGGAATTTTATGACCAAATACCCTGTCATTAGGCCAACCATTGATGCTGTCCTACTCTCCCCAGCAGTCACAAAAGGCATTGAGTACAGAGTGATGCTGCAATTCCCCTGCCTGAGGAGCAGGTTGGAGGGAAGCTGTCAAGGGGAAATGCTCAGCTCCTGCACTCTCTCCTAATATGCATCTTTCCAGGGAGGTTTAGAGGATGAAAAAGGTCAGCCCTGAACTTTCTGTCAGTTCAGCAGGACAAACATTCAAAGCCTTAAACACTCTAACAAGCAAAACTGATATGACTGCACAGAACCATAGTAACCTCCTGTTATTTAAAGTATGCTAAGACTTCAAAGAGAAATCCTCCATACCATACTTAGTACTACCAGCACACTTTGGAGAGCTGTTTCCTAGTGGCTAACAATAGATAATAACTTGTTGTATGTGAGTCTCATGGTGTCCAGAGTTGGACTATGAGCACAGCAGTCAGAAATAAATAGGATTGATAGAGTAAAAGTCTACTCTGAAGTGAAAGGAAAAATCATTTAGGAAAAATAAAAAACATCCTACACCAGAGAAGCCTGTGTCTTAAGATACTTGCACAAAAATATTCTCAGTTTAATATTATTTTTTTGCTTAACTGACATCCTGCAAACGCTCAGCCTGAGAGCAAAGAACCAGAACTGGAAGATTCCTTCCTGCATGTGACAGCCAGAGGTACAGACCTCCCCAGTCTTGCTAAAAAGCCTTTTGCTGTTACAGTATGTCTGTACTTAAAAGTAATGTGATTTTTGACCATTTCTAGACTTTAGGGCACAGAGACTCCATGGTCAGCACCTCCCCATCTCCACCTTTCCGGCCTCAGTGCCTTGGTATGCCTGCTGGCAGGTTGTGGCATTCACCACAGCTCTTTCCTCTCCAAAAGAAAAACTCTGCACAAGAGGCAAAACTTGGGCCAGGACACAGCCAGGGAAACACCAGGCTGAAGGATCTGGATAGGTCAGGTTATACAGATTTCCATGAGACCTCTAATCTGCATGTCACCTATCAGAGGTTTTGACGGATACATGGACATTTTGAGATTTTTTGGAAAAAAGAATCAGGCAAGAGCTTAAATGTCAGGCATTAAAGGCACTGCCTAGTTATAACCTGTCAAGACATTTAAGAACTCCACATGAGCTAACTTTAAAAAATAAATCTATTTCTTTTGCACAAGTCATAATTGGCTAGCGACTAAAGGGGAAAATTCACAGAGCAAAACAATGCAGATTTAAAATGGCATTTCTTAATGCAGCCTTGTGGCTGGTGCTCCCCAATATGTGGAATGCTGACAGTTACAAATACCAGAACATAAGATTTATTTGGATTATAAATAGATGTTGCCCTGTGCTTCAGTATCAGAAGCACTCTGTTGTGTAAACAGAAAACTATTGGGGTTTTGTTTCTCTGTTTAAAGGTTATTTGAAAGCTCATACCCACTCTTTGCTGGCAGCCTTTTTCACCTGTTGCTGTTCAGTGTGTCTGTCTCTCATATATCAACACCTCTACAGACTGAAGAGAGACTTCACAAGAAGCTGCTAAAATGTCTTTTCTTACATGCCCTTTCCTCTGCTGCCTTGGGTGTTTTCCATCTGGCCTCACTACTCTGTTAGTTTTTAGCCACCCCACTTTGTTGAATATGTCTTGGTTTTGTCCTGATTTGTGCTATAACATATTCTTTTCTGGAGAAATGTGTTTGCTGCTAGCTCCAGTGTCTCCTATTTCTTTCACACACACACACAAAGTATTTTAAAAAATAATCTGCTTAGGACTTTTAAGCAAATCAGTTTTCAAGCACAAATTACACTCAGGTTCTTTCCATCCTTTGTTATTACATTTTCTAGAGTGTAAATATTCAGATGGTAAACTGTCCTGTTGCTCCTTTACCCTCTGCCAAGTTCTCTTTGAAATGCATTTAGGTGTTGTGCTGCTTAAGGCACATCACAACATGCGGCTTTCCTACATCATGATCTTCTTCTCCAGGTAAGAACTGCAGCAGCTGCAAGACAAGATCCCTTTCTTTATGCTAGAGGTAGCTGCTGGAACCTTATTTTCTAAGAAAAACTAGAGAATCTGCTTCTCTAACCTCCAGATAACTTGAGAAGGTAGACGGGGGTTGTGTTCCTTGACACATGCTCTACCATCGCAGCTTGGGAACATCAGCTGCACCCATTGCTCTGTCCTGCATGGTCACCTCAGGTGGCATTTGGCTCTGGGTTAAGGTACATTTAGGTGCCTCCATGTGAGTCCAGCATCTAAACTTCTGCAATGGATCATGAAGAGTTAGTTAACAAATTCAGTGGTGCCCAAGCTGTTTGGCAGCCCACTGTCCTCAAGGCTTGGCTCAGCTGCTTTCACACTGGGGTCTAGAGCCATTGGAGCGCCACACAGCATCTGAGACCTCTTGTGGAGCTGCCAGCTACAGCCTGGGACCCATGTACTCTGGCATATCTCAGACTCTACCAGACCCCTTTGGAGGCAGAGTTGAGCCCCCAGTGCTGTTTTGGGTGCCACATGAATCCTACTGGGCCCCCAGCTGTTACAACAAGTGTACAAGCCTGCTGCAGGTCTTCTGTTGTATTTGCCAGCTCCAAGCAAATGCCTCAAGTATAGCCTGAGATGGTGCTAGACACTCAAGTTTAAGCAGCTGGATCAAGCACTTTCACTTTTCATCCCTGGTATTTTTGCCAGCCAAGTCATAGAATCATAGAATGGCTTGGGTTGGAAGGAGGCCTTAAAGGTCATCTAGTCCAACCCCTTTGCAGTAAGCAGGGACATCTTCAACTAGATTAGGTTGCTCAGAGGCCTGTCCAACCTGACCTTGTTCTCTGCTGGTGTCAAGTTTTGTAGTCTGCTCATGTAAATACCTATTTACTGGGGACCAGAAAGAGACCAACAAATGTGCTTGATGTTGATCAAGAGATGTGTAGATGGTTGTGATCTCCAGTCTCTACACATCTGCTTCTGTATCTCAGACCTGAGCAGAGAGGTAAAGATTGTGACAGAGGTTCCTGCCTAAGTCTGTAAAACACATCATATGCATCTTTTACTGTCTGGCCATACAGCTGATGTATCTCCTGCACCACTCCCAAGTTTTGGGACTTCCTTTCAGAAACTACATTTACACCCCATGATTAATTAAGCTGGGGTCACCAGAAGTTGTGATTCCCTTCTTCTTTTCCCAGAAATCTGGCCATACTTTTGAGAACTACTTCCAGAAATACTAAAATCCTTTCTTCTTGTTGTTGTTTTGAGTATTGTTTCTATTTTATTATTTTAATAGAAGACAATTTCTTGGTACTGCTCTTCTGAAAAATCAGGCTATTTATGTAAATGTCCAAGTTGGGATTTAGGGGTCTAAGTTTAGGCACTTATTTCTGAAAATCTCAGCCAAAGGGAGAAGGTGTACAAAGCTCCCAGTACAAAGCTCCCAGTACACTGCACTCCAGCTCTGTGGCACAGTGGTCCCAGTGCAATGCTCTGCACATGGCACATACTAGCACACCACAATATATTTAGCAAAATGTGCCACTCCTAAGAGATGACTGAATAAACCTTGATAACAAAGTTGGCTTGGCTCCTTTGGGACTTGTAAATTCTCACTGAGCAATAGAGATCATTAAACTGTTTTAATTATATAATTCCCTTTTGCATGGTGTTATGATAGATAAGATTGCATGAGTGTGTCAGCCTTTCCATTATAAACTTTGGGTCCCAGGGCATTAGTAATCCAGAGTAAGTCATCATGTTGAGATGAAACAATGTGGAACCATTTTGTTTGTATAACTCAATTAGTTAAGGAACACATCTGTAACTTAAAGGTCCTGATGGAATCACAAACTCCTGCAGGAACAGCAGCTGCTCACAGTTATTGGGAACAAACTGTCTCAACAGGTGAGACAAACTCTAGCAGCACCAAATCTCCTTCTCTCCCTTTTTCTTCCCAAAAAGCAACTCCGAATATCTATGCTAAATGTTACAGTCACATTGATGAGAATGATACCAGAAGACTTAGGTAGACCCTCTTAGAGGATTCTTAATTTGGTAGTAAGAACATTTTGGACAGATCACATACTGCAGGTCCTGCAATTCCCAGTTTTCTTTGTTAAAAGGGAAAACTTCTGTGGAAAATTAAAGACAAACATCTACAAGGACTTAATTTTTTTGCTGCTGTTTCATGTATTGTTAAAACTGGACAAACAAACATGTCTCTTTTGCCCCTGAGAAGTCCTATGCAAAATTTTTAACCCAAAGAAACTAAGAAACAGTTCAAGTTGTTTCTGGATCCTTGTGGCAGCTGAAATACTTTTGGACTAGCACACGTAAAGTGCCTCAATTGAACACATTAGTGTTCTTTTCAAGGAAAACATTTTGCTGGCATTCCTGGTGAAATCACAGGGAACTGCATCTCTCAGTGAACTTCACAGAGTGCCTCAAGAAGAGTTATTCTTTGATACACCTCTAAGGGTAAGGATACCATCTTATACCACAAGACACTATACTCCTATCTTGTTTTACACCTGCCTTAGCAGTCAAATGAGTGTTGCTCATAGAGGAAAGAGGGCACCTATGCTGCAATATGCTTTTAGAGCAATACCATGGCCTTGTTCATTTAATGCTTAATTTGTAACAATTCTATTTAGGGAGCCTTAATTTAGGTAACTCTAAATCTCCACGCCTCCTGTGGCCTTTTCTATTGTAGCTCCTTCCATGTTCTGGTATATGTAAAGTTTAAATATTATCCAAATATTAAATGATCCCTTCCCAATTTATTTCCATGCCCACCAGACAAGACAGCATCTTGCCAGCAAAGAGCCAGCAAGACAAGGGATGGACAGTTTCACCAATGAAAATACCAAAGCTGGTAACATAATAAAACAATAATATACCAGGGAAGAAGACAAAAGATAATTAACTCACTGTGTAAACCAGACAGAGGAGAGGAAAGATCCTAATACTTCAGAAAGTTCAGATTAGGGGATCGGGAACTCAAAGCAAGAAACAAGTTCCCAAAGGACCAATTTATTCCTCTTTGGAAGTTTTCTCCAGGACATAGCAGGATATATGCAATGGGAGGGGCTATTTTGTTAGCTGAGCAAACTGTATACAGATACTGCTATTCCAAGGAGCTAAAACCAGGGCTACCTGACTGGGGGAACTCAGTGAGGTAACAGCCTTCTCTCAAGTACCTCAACAGTCCCTGCAAGCAAATTTGGCTTGTCACAACCTTTATAAGCAGGAATCCCAGCCAATTAGTGCTTTTTTTTTTTTGCTTTTTTTTTTTTTTTTCCCTGCAAGAACATCTCTTTTTGAGAAAACAGATCTAGGTGTGTGCTTTACACTGGGACAGGGATCTACTTGAGAGAGTCCAATGGAGGGCTATGAGGATGATTAAGGGACTGGAACACCTGCCTTATAAGGAAAGGCTGAGAGACCTGGGACTTTTCAGTCTGGAGACGAGAAGACTGAGGGGGGATCTAATTAATGTCTATAAATACATGAGGGCTGGGCGTCAAGAAGGCAGCAGGGACAACCTCTTTTCACTTGTGCCCAGTGATAAGACAAGGGGCAATGGATTCAAACTCGAGCATGGGAAGTTCAACCTCAATATGAGGCAGAACTTCTTTACTGTGAGGGTGACAGAGTACTGGAACAGGCTGCCCAGAGAGGTTGTGGAGTCTCCTTTGCTGGAAACTTTGAAGACCTGTCTGGATGCCTTTCTGAGTGATCTGCCCTAGTTTTTGGTCCTGCTCTGGCAGGGGGTTTGGACTCAATGATCTTCAGAGGTCCCTTCCAACCCCTGACATTCCATGATTCTGTGATTCTCTGTGATTCTGCACTTCAGGGAAGCCCATGATCTGTTAGTCTTACAGAAAACCTGGGAACAGTAAGAGCAACTCTTGAGAAATAGTGAAACAAGACCAACACATCATAGGCTGCATGCGCTGCCCACTGAGTTTGAAGTCTCAGATACCCACATTCAGAAAAAGTACAGTACAGCCAAGAGATTCTCCTTTAGATTGTGTTTCTGTATAAGCCATTATTTCTACAGCAGAATTGACTCAGCACTTAAAAAATAAGTGGAAAGGCTCAGGCAAGTTAGACTAGAGAAGGGGGTGTTATTATTAAAAGGAACTTCTTTAAAAAAATAATCACACAAGCATGCACATGAAAAGATACGTTAGTTCTGACTTACTCATCACCTAAATACCTTATTTAGGGTCAAGTCAGGTTGATCAGATTGATTTTGTCTTTGAAAGTCTGATTCACTCTAGCAACTATGAAGGTCAACCTCCAGCTCTTTGATATGTAACAGAATTGGGAAAGAATGGGAGAGTAAGGGAAGACAGCCTAATATGAAAGATGCCAAAGAACATTCATCATGGTTTCTCATAGTTCAGAGCAGTGACAGGTAAGCAACAAGGTGAGCAACATTAGAAAAGTGGTGTTTTTACTGTGGGATCTAGAAAAAGGAAAAAATTGTGGATAAGATCATACACTAAGAGATCTCTCTGGTGTTTTCTTTTTACAGAATCACAGAATGTTAGGGGTTAGAAGGGACCTCTGAAGATCATTGAGTCCAACCCCCCTGCCAGAACAGGACCAAAAACTAGGGCAGATCATTCAGAAAGGAATCCAAACAGTTCTTGAAAGTTTCCAGAGAAGGAGACTCCACAACCTCTCTGGGGAGCCTGTTCCAGTGCTCTGTCACCCTCACGGTAAAGAAGTTCTTCCTCATGTTGAGGTGGAAGTTCTTGTGCTTGAGTTTGAATCCAGTTTGAATCGAGTTTGAATTTTACTTTTGAGAGTGTCTGGGCTTTTTTCTTGGTGCCTATTAGGAAGCCAGTGCTGTGATATTGTGTATTGCTAGTCCTCAGACTTTTACTGGGGAATATTTTTCTGTGTGTCATGCTAACTGAATCTATACATATATTCAGCAGCCAAGAAAATGTAGCCCAGGGCACAGTTCTAAGAGTAGATAGTTCTGAGCTACCTTCCCCAATGGAGAAAGTAAAACATGGTCTGTACATCTGGAGTCTCAGAAAGGATTGTGTAACCTGGAACTGCAATACTGAGTATTTAATTTTTGTTGGTTTCATCTGTCTGATTATTGTTTGAATAGTCTTTGTCTTTCAGTAACATTAACATTATTTTTTATTCATTCTGCCAAAGCTGGCACACTACTAAGCTATCTTTGATAACCTTAAAGCCATAGAAGTTTAAAAGCCTAAATAATGAAAAATAGAGTGGCAACGGAATTGGACGAGATGGAGTACTCGTTACTTATCTAGCAGAAAATGTTCCCCATATTTTTGGAGTGACATTTAGAATAATCCAGCTCAGAGGAAGCCAGGACAGTGTTCCCATGTCCTCAGCTCCAGGAGGCTTTCCCATCCTTTAAAGCAAAATATTAAAAAAATTACAGATACCATTTGTAGTAACAGTAACTGAAAAATAAATTTTACATTAACCTAAAATAGGAAATAAAGTTTACATGAAATCTCTTTTGAGGAAAGATACTTTGTGTATTGCCTTAAACACAAATCAAAAGTAGGACTGTGGTAAGGTGGCGATATTGTACATCAGCCTAACTCCAGAAAACAGTGATTTAAGGGTGGTATTTAAGCACTACAGTAACAAAATCAGACAAGATTTGAGTGTGTTAATGCCAGCAGTCTATGACTTCATACTACTGACCACTTTATTTTTTTAAATGTACTGTTTTTTCACATTAGCAAAGATTAATAGATGTTGCTTGTTTTCTTCTGCTCATAAAATACCTACAGGGAGATGAAAGGTAAGATCTTCAGATACTTCTAGGACACTTTACGTTAACTTTAGCCCTAGAGAAGATGCACAGCTCTCTTTTTGCATTTTCCTAGAGAAAGACAATATAGGCAGTCCAGGCACCCAGTTGACACCCTCTGGCAGCCTGTGCTGCAAACACACCTGCAACCACTTACACGCTCAGACTGAACAGCAGATGGGAATTTCCCCGTTAGCTTCGTAGGTAATGCAGCCCCAGAAAACGGTGCTGAGTGGCTGACCCTTTGGGCCTTGTTTGGTTTCATCCTGCTGCTGCTCCTGCTGCAGGCACAGCCCAGAGCACTGGTGCAGCCACTCACTGCCTACACCGGCCCGTGCCCGGCAGGCAGCAGCACCGCAGGGCCCTGGCAATGATGGGTTGTCCCCAGTCCAGGAACATGTCCAGGGGTTACTACACCCACCTCTGCCAGAACGATTTCTTGTCATTTGTTATTCATTTAAATAACATTTCAAGGCTCCTGCTACAAATCCTGACCACTCTGTAGCATGAAGATATTCTTCCTAGCTGGCACTAACCCCACGTGCACTTCACAAGTACAGTTGGTAATAACCCTTATTGTGCCCCTACTCTACTTTACTATTTGTTCCAGAACACCCTCACATTCTCTAATAAATTTTTTTCTTATTTTATGCTAAATAACCGATTGCTTTATTTACCCTAGTGACTGAGAACAAGCCAATTTACCCTGACTGGGAAAAACCTGAAACAGGAGGCAATGTTGGAAGATTACCAAGTCTTAATCATGATTAACACGTATGTGTTGATTTCATGGGCAGCAAGATAAATACAGAGTCACTTGCTAGTCATATTTGCATGCTTAGAACTTTTCATTCTTTTCAGGAAATACGATGTTCTATTAAGCTGCAGGACAGAAAAGCCACTGGAAAAAAAAAAATCTGTTAAACAAAGGTGCTGAGTTCATCTGAGACTACCTCTAAGCCCCTGCAGTTGCAGAGGACAGTGCTCTATTTCTAGATGTATTACAGTCAACTTCCAGCAGTTGACAGCAAAGATAGAGCATAATCATCGAGTCTTCAACACCCATTTCCACACAGGTATAATCTAATCCTAAGCATTTATTATAAGATTAATTTGCTCTACTACTTTAGAAGTACTGACATAAAGCACATACAAATGAAAGTGTCTCACAATTCAAAGATCTGCATATCAATCAACTCAATGTGCATTTACTGGCACTCTAATGTAGAACACCTGACATAGTTCAGACCACCACAACACCATGTAAGGACTGCTTTATTGGTTGCAGTTAACATGTTACAATTAAGTTATGATTCCAAGCATTAAGCCAGCTGCTCATAGTAAGTATAGGCTGCCATCTTAGTCACATGGAATTGGACGAAGAGATGCTAGTCACTGAGGCATCCTGAACTGGAATCATTTCTGCTTCTTGGGCATTGAAGCAACAAGCAGCTCATAAATAACGTAGGCTGTTCCTGAATTAAGAGACAGAAAATATATTTTCAGAATGGTAAACAGAATTCCTTTCAAGTCAGCTGCAATCCAGACATATTTCCATAGCAACCTGTCAACAATTTTTTTTTTTGCTATTCACATTTTAGAGAAAAACCTCGTTAAATACCTCTCCAGAGACTGCATAAAAAGAAAGGGGAAGAAAAAAAAAGGGGGAGAGGCATGTTTGTGGGACCTACACAGACTATCATGAAGTAACGGTTACTAATTCTTAATGTAACTGAACTGAAAATCAATTAGATTAACATATTTAAATTAGAGGCTATTACAAAACTATGTAACAAGCAATGTAAAGGTTAAATAAATACAGTATCATAAGGCTTGGATATATTCTGCTAGTTTTCACAGCATGTGAAACCTCTATCTCTGAGCACTAAGGAGCCTGGCTAGTGAGAAAACTGGTATCTATGTGCTATAATTACATTTTGCTCCTTTTCAGAATGAACTTTGTAAGTACTTCTAGTTTTCTCTATCATCATCCATGAATCCTGAAGGAGTATTCAGCCCATAGTACTATTAGTCAGGGGAAAAAAAGCCATCTGAAAAACTAAACTTGAGAAAGCACAAATAAATATATAGTATGTCCAGATGTGGGTTTTTTCCCCTCTCTACCTGCATTTTGCAAGTTCTTTAGAACAGAGTGAAGCAACTGCTTAAGCGATTTACAGAGGAAACACCAGTCATGTTGGAGATTGTACCAAAGAAGTAGTATTTCAATATTAGCATGTTAGGAATGGTACCAAAGTGTAAGTATTTTAGTATTAGCCTTACCAAAAACTGAAAGACCCATGGTGACTCTATACAACAGTGCATCCATTGGTCCACCTTTAAGATGCACTGGAATGCCATTATCCTCCTAAGGGAAACAAGTGACAGAAATAAACTATTTAAATACAGTTCTTGCAATACTGTGTTAACGTAACTAGAATTACCCAGGACAAGAATTATTTCCCCAAGTTATCTTCCCAACTCACGAAAGACACTGAACCTTATTTAGATGCCACTTTGTCTTTAAAGCTTTCACTCTGGTATTAGGTGATCACTCACTAGGGAAGTTTAGTTAATTATGTGCACATTTATTTCTAAAGCAGTGATTGGCAAATGCCTAAACACTTCTGACACCAGTGGCCAGACCCCTCAGGTGCACAGGACATGATGATTGTCACTACAAACTTCCCATCACCAGCATAGTCAATCCCTGCTATAGGGAGCTACAGGGGAGGAGCCTCTATTATCACCTGGTGTCATACAGGAAATTGCTTGCTCCACCTTAAGTAAAACTCCTTGACACCAGATCCACATGATCTTTACCTTTGTCAGTAAGTTCATGCTGCTCTGGAATTCCAGCTGGCCACCAGTGCTGGTGACCCACAATCCATCCCAGCTTAACTTGCTGCCCCACAAGTAAGGAATGGGGAGAAGAAGAGATACGCCCAGAGATCTCTGCCACCAGAAACAGAATCTCTGACCTCGTCCACTGCCAACATTCTGCTCACCCCTGGCTGGCAATGAGCACTGTGCTCCTTAGGCAGCATCCCAACAAGCCTGGCTTTCTCTTTCAGGGGAAAGGAAAGCAACAAGACATAAGATTTATTAAACTGGGGCTTCTAACATACTTTTTCCCTTTGACATTGCTGAAGCTCAGTCTACTCTATCCTCAGTATGAACCTACTGCTCTAGGTTATGGCTCACAGTTGGGAGTACGCTCTTGGGCATCCACTGCTTTGACATCTGAAGAACCACTAGCTCTCACTAGGTGTCCCTATCAATCAGAAAGAGGTTAATTCAGAAGTTATTTATAAATATTCAATAATTTTCTAGGAGTGAACCAAATCCCTTAAAGACCTTTCCTATTTTCATAACTGAGAAGTACAATAAGAACACACCCTCATTAAGAATGATGGGTCTCATCTTTAAGCTATGGATGCTGTAAGACTACAGGCTTAACTTTCCACTGTACTTCTGTCCTCTCTCTTTATTTGTTCTTCAAACATACTCTGCTATCTCATCCCACTTCAGAGCACTGTGTCTTTATCTTTGTACGGTACCTGTGACTCATAAGAAACCCAGATTATCACTGCACAGGGCAAAAAACCCAAACGAGTCAGCAAGTCAAGTATGCACACACAAACACTCTTAATCTTTGTAGAAAATCCCTGCTGATTTCAAACACTGTAGTCATACAACTGATTTCAAGAGGTCACCTCAGACGTAAAGAGGACTTTCACCAGCTCTTCAGAAACAAGATTATACAATTATGACCTACTAAAAGTCTGTTATTCTACTGACATTATTCTGTTATCAGTGCTCACTCAATACCTGAAAAAGCTTCTGCTTCTCAGGAACTCTATTTTCCAGCTGCCTGCGTGAAGCAGTGCTTATGGTCCTCTGGGAAATTTGGCGAAGACCCTGAAATAAAAAATAAACAATGTTTTAGGAACAGTGACAATTTTCAGCTATATCCACACTGAGTAGAAATAGTTTCTTTTAAAAGTAAGCTAAAAGTGGAAGGGATGGGAAGAAAGCCATTAAACAAGCAAAAATTCAGCAAAGCCCACTGGTTTTGAATTCAGTCAACCTTCTAAGAGACTATGTAAAGGACTGATTGACTGGTTACCTAAAATGTAAAAACTCAGAATATTTACTTTCAGTAAGATACAACAGGTTTATGGATGTGCAGCATAATCTTCATAATTACCATCCTTTTGGGGGAAATCTCAACCTCTGCCCCTTAGATCTTGGTTTTAGGTACCATTTGCTGTGGCTGACTCTGGCAATGAGTACAATACTTAAGACAAACACAGAACAGCTTAGGTTAGAAGGACCTTAAAGATCACCTAGTTCCAACCCCCCTGCATGGACAGGGACACCTCCCACTAGACCAGCTTGTTCAAAGACCTATCCAACCTGGCCTTCAACACTTCCAAGGAGGGGGCATCCACAACTTCTCTAAGCAACCTGTGCCAGTGTCTCTTCACCCTCAAAGGAAATACTTTCTTCCTAATATCTAAGCTAAATCTACCTTCTTTCTGCTTAAAACCATTACTCCTCATCTTATTACTACAAGCCCTTGTTAAAAAGCCCCTCCCCAGCTTTCCTGTAGGCCCCCTTCAGATACTGGAAGCCCACTATAAGGTTTGAGTCTTCTCTTCCCCAGGCTGAACAACCCCTACTCTCTCAGCCTGTCTTCACAGGAGAGGTGCTCCAGCCCTCGGATCATCTTCATGGCCCTTCTCTGGACTTGCTCCAGAAGCTCCATGTCCTTCTTGTGTTGGAGGCTCCAGAACTGGACACAGTACTCCAGGTGGGGTCTCAAGAGAGCAGAGGGAGAGAATCACCTCCTTTGACCTGCTGACCATGCTTCTTTTGATGCAGCCCAGGATGCCATTGGCTTGTTGGGCTGCAAGCACACACTGCTAGCTCATATTGAGCTTCTCATCAACCAACACCCCCAAGGGCTTTTCCTCAGGGCGGTTCTCAATACATTTTCCACCCAGCCTGTAACTGTGCCTGAGATTGCCCTGACCCAGTTGCAGGACCCTGCACTTGGTCTTGTTGAACTTCATGTAGTTTGCACGGCCCCACCTCTCAAGGCTGTCAAGGTCCCTCTGGATGGCATCCCTTCCCTCCATCGTGTTGACTGCACCACACATCTTGGTGTGGTCAGGAAACACAGTTGTGCAGATAAAGATCTTCCACCACAGCTGCAGTTCACCTGCCAGCCACCAGCACAGGAGCCAACCTTCACAAAGCTGAAGCAGGCACCCTCCCCAAACACACATAATTTGAAGATGTCCTGCTGCATCCTAAGCTTGAATCTGCTTCCACAATCCGATCTTACAGGTGCTCATTACCACAGGCTAGACCACCAAAACAATCTATAATTCTTCTGACGGCTCAAAGTCTGCCTTCGTTAACATGTCAAGTGTCAAAGTTAAGAGCCAACTGTACCTCTAAGCAGCCAACAATGCCCTTCAAGCAACACTAATAACACTGATCCTCCCCCGTAAAATTACTGCCACTAAAAACGCAGCCACGGGGCAAACGTTCAGAAGATGCTGGTCGCAAGTACCGGAACCGCACACCTCCTACCCTCACCACTCCAAATAAACACAGTATAGAATCCACCTCCTTAGACACGGACCGATTACCCCACACCCACTGGCTGAACTCCCATGCCCCCGAGTACCCAACGCTCAGCACTAGGTGGAGCGAGCGGGCCAGAACGTGAAATGTAACATCCCCCCTACGCCCCGGCAGGTCCTTCAGAGGAGCGGCAGGGAGGTGCCCAGGGGCCGAGTCCCGCAGCCCAGGCGGGCACTTGAGCAAGGGGGCGACTGCAACCCCCTCGCCCCGCCACGCCTGCCTCGGCTGCCCGCGCCGCTCGGGAGCAGCAGCCCCGCGGCGAGCTTACGCAGCAGTAGCGGGATGCTCCCCCAGCCCGGGCCGGGCCAGTGGCCTCACCAGCAGGTTCCGCCACATCGTGGCTCTTGGTCCCGTCACCTCCCGCCGGCAACAAGGGCAGCGGAAGCGGAAGCAGGTCTCCCGGCCACACCGGTGGTACCACAGAGGCAGTGGCGCGCCGCGCCTAGAGCGCCGCGGCGGAGCCTACAGCGCCACCCCGCCACAGGCCTCAGTGGGCCCAGCTGGGGAGGGGGTGCCTGGGAGAAGATGGCGGCGCTAGGTTCGGCTGCTGCGGAGGGGGCCTGGGACGGCAGGCCGCTGCGTTAGTGCGCCCCGGCTGTTTCCAGGTTGGTCTCCTCCTCACGCTCCCACTACAGTCTTTTTCCAATAAAATAACGACGGCGTTGGCACCGCAGGGCAGAAGGGTCCCAGCCCTGAGGTGGAGGAGGCAGCGGCAGCTGCATAGGGAGCCGTTTCCCAGGGGGTAGGAGAGGATAGCCCAGGCCCGGTCCCGCATCCCTTAGGCACAAGTTGACGGGATGTCTGTGCAATTTCAGGGCCCGGGAACAGGAGATGAACGCTGCTAGACGGAGAGTGGGCTGGGGAACGCGAGGCAGGAGCGCTAACGTCTCCGAAACAAGTGCACAGTAGTAACAACAGGTTACTATGCAGGCTCACACACGGTACAACAGAGGAAGGTTGTTCCCCTGGATGCTGTGCCTGCCGGCCGCTTCCCTAGCTTCAAAGGACACTTTGGCAAATCCATGAAAGAAACATCCCTCTGGGCTGCTGCATACAGATTTTTAAATCACCTTTAATTAAGTTTCAGACCTACAGAGGGCTGGAGGCGTGTCCCGGGAGAGTACCACCATGGGCTGCTTTGGCTCGTAGGAGGTTCGATTCCCTTTGGCCGTCACTGGAGGCAGGACACCGAGCTGGGCAGAGCCTGGTCTGACCGCGCCGGATGCGTCCTACACCCCTTAGGTTACATGTGACATCCCTTGTTGAGCCACTACACACAGGAAAAACAAAAACAAAGCTAAAACCCGTACCTGCCCTCTGCCTCAAACTTCAGTAGTAGCAGGGATACCGAGTACTCTGCATGCAAAAAAACCCAAACAAACAAAAAAAAACCCACAAAAACCAAAAAACCCCCAAACAAACAACAAAAAAAACCCAGCTTCAGTTTCATGTTTCACAATACATAATTACAGACAGTGACACAATGCCAGATTAGTAAGAAATGCAAGCCTATTTGATTCTAAAGGGAATCTATTTGCCCTTCAAGAAAGTGCTCTGAGAAGCCTGTGTATTTCCTGCATTGCAGATCTAGCCCCATGATTGCATCTTCGTGTGCTTCAACCTTATGCTGAAATACCGTGCTGTCGGGAACACTATTTCCTGGCCTTACTGCAGTTGCAGTGCATTACACTGCTTTTGCACTGGGGCCAAACCTCATGATGGATAATGTGTCAAATACGGAAAGTTAGTGCTCAATCTGCTACGGAAATAGCAAGGATCTTACCTCAAAGCACAGCACTTCTCAGACTCATTAGCTGCCCTAGAAAGAAACAAAAAAACGCAAAGATGAAGTATTAATAGGTATAGTCTTAGCTGAGTAGACTATTAAAAATACCATTTAGGAAGCATAGTCATGGAGAAATCTGATGTGTTGTAAGAAAGGAGGAAAACAGATACATTATTTAACAAATAGTTTTCAAACACTCAAACAATACTATTCTAGAATAACCCTTAGAATACATTACTACTACTGCAAGATAGATTTCCATTCATTCCTTTTGCAATCTTTCATCTTATAAGTGTACCTAATATTTATACTCTGATTTTTGTATACTCAGTTGCATTTAGATACTGGTAAAAGGATCATAGTCCCCAGATAAATTATTATTGCCTAATTTCTGATGTGTGGACTATTTCCTGATAGGTTTGAATCTGAGCTTCAGTGCTGTAGTCTGTCAAACTACACTTTACAACAGAAAAGCCATATTTAAAGCTTGGCATATGGATTATGTACCAATCAAAGCTACAAGGTGACTGCTCAGAGCAAGCACAGCTGCTGTCTTGACTAATTTATGAAGAAATGAAAACCCAAGGGAAAGAGAAATGGCAACTTGCTGCCTCAGGGTGAGGATATTTCACTAGAAGCAAACACAGACTGCTTTTTCTTAACAGGATAGAGTAACTTTTGCATGTATTGTATTGAAGAGTAATAAAGTTGTCAATCAAAACTCCTTGTTAAAGTTTTGTTTAAGCCCGAATGAAAATCTGGTTTAGCTGTTAATCTATATATTACTAAGCATTCATCACCAAAAAAATGTTTTACCTCTTAATCCAAGAATAGAAAGGTATGTAAACCCTGCTAAACAGATCAGCGCAACAATTGCTTTAGTGTTCAATGCAACTGCAGAAGGGGAAATCCCTGGTGCAGCAGGACAGCTGAAAATGACAATTTTTTAAACTTCCTCCCAAGTCTTGCCTGCCCACTGGTTTATTTTTTTTTCTTGCAAATAACTGATTCACCCAATTAAAAGCTACACCATGTATGAAGAGAGAAAACACACTGTAACCATTTTCCAAGTTAGAGCTGTATGATGCACTAGAATCGCATTAAAATAATTTGCTGAAAGAAAAAAAGAAGGAAAATCTGTTCCAAAGTTTACAAGCATCTATTGTGAAGCATACACCGATTGCAGTCCCGTAACTCCAGACCTCAGTAGGCAAGTTTGGAGACAGTATGTTCATTTCTTCCAAGAAGAGTGCAGTCCATTTTCATAACAGAATTAATGAGGTCATTAATTGCATTCCTGGCCCTCTAAAACTACTTAAATCATCTCAACATTTGATTTTGCAAAATGTGAAGACAATCCACTTGCATGGGTTCAAATTCAATTAAACTTGTACATAACTGGGATTCTGTGTGCTTCAATTGTTTCTTTTATGTCATCTATATTTGAAAGCAGGGTCCAGTAAGAAAGAATGCCACCTATTTTCTTTCAATTAGTGTTTAAAGATCTTGAGCTTAATCATTAACTTATAATTTTATTATTAATTTAATTCCCAGCAGGAAATGAGAAAGCTTAATTTTCCAACTTCAGACTTTCTATCAGGAGTGGGTTTTAACTCAAATGATAGACAGAATTTATTTTCAAGCACAGGTTGAGCATGTTTGGAGGCTTACAGGAAGGTAGTTGCTTATTTGAGACTGGGGTCATTTAAGGACCTGCTAATACTTATCAGGCTGTTTCATAATGGACTTAAGTCTTATGAGACTATCAAGTAAAATTAGACTTCACATTTAGTCACAGAAGGCAACACAGTGATCAGAACAGATTTCATGAGCTAAAATATAAGGTATTTCTACATGAAAATACTTCTGCTGATGTGAAGAAAATATATTACTATCACTACACAAAAGAACTTTTTGCAACTGGGTTTTCTGCCTCAGAGTCCATTTCCACACTGCTAGAAGCAGCCTTTTCCATAAACTGGCCACGTTGTTATGAAGAGAGGAAGAATAAAATTGGCTTAGTTTTCACATTTTTTCTGCTACTTTGACAGACTTTTTGGCAGGCTGCTCAATACAGACAAGTATTCAATACGAGGAACATTTGGGGGTGTTGGGCTTTTTGTGTGTCGGTTGTTGTTTGTTGTGCTTGTGTTTTTTTTTAAATCACTGAGTATGTCCATACAAACCCCTGATGGGACTGGCTTAATTTTAAGATGGGTATTGTAGACCTTGCTGAAGGTCACTGCATTGTTGCACTCTTGATTTCTAACTCACCACAGCTAGTCAGTTCAGTTACAGAGAACAACCCCAGGTAACACAAATATTGAACTTCCATGAAAACAAACTTCTGTAGTACCAAGGGTAGATCACAAGTTTTCAGGCAAGATCAGAAACCATATTCTTGCCACGGGAACTTTGAAGATCAGCATCATTTGCAGAGCTTTCAGATTACTCTGTGGATATGCCTTGTTCTTTGTCTTGAGTGGTTGCATTCTAATCAGTAACATTTTTTTAAATCACTGTAGGTACATTCTGCTTTAGGCTTAGTCATTTTTCCACAACTCAGTTCAACTCAGTCTTGGACATTTGTCTACAGACATTGTAACCCTTATTTTCCCTTTGCAAGTAGAGCATCTGAGAGAAAGGTAAAGTCAGTAACACCTCTTGTGAATCCAATCCAAATGCCAGCCACATTCATTGCTGTTTGGTGGATTCAAGGAAATACATATGCTTGCAGATGATACTTGACCTAGACTGTTACAGTCTCTCCTCCCACAGAGTTTCCTAGGAAAAAAGGCAAGGCTTGCATTCTTCAAGGTTTAACATTAATAATTAAAGGAAAACCATGCTGCTGAGAATTTAGCTTCAGTACCAGTGTGACCTTGGGAGGCAAAGGCTGTGAAGGAACCTTCACATTCCAGTTATAAGCTGTCAACTCTTCCCTCTGACTCAGCAAACCACAATCAACAGCTTCCCAAACACCCTGATGCAGTTAAAAAAAAAATACCCGAGGTGACAATCTGCTTTGTGACAGAGATGTAGATTTTTACAAGAAACCAGGAAGAAGTCTGTCTCACACAAGAAAATTAGTTTGGAGAGTTCTTGCATAAGATAGGGACATACCCGAGTTTCCCAAATTGCTTACTCTTTCCAAGAAAGATTTGGTCACAAGCAGACCCTCGTTAACAGCAGCAGCCTCCAGGAGGCCTATCACCTCTCACACTTTGGGCACTGCCTCAGTTGGGTAAGGCTCAGGAAGTGCCAAACTGGCACTCCAAAACCTGTTACTCTTCTGTTTCTGAACTCTGGCAGTGGATACTCTGAAGGATGCCACTGAAGAACCAGGTCACAGGTGGTCAAATACAAATTCAACACATGACACTGAACACTGGGACAGTGACACTGCCCTATGAGAAGTGTCAGACATGGACACCATGGTTTCAGCTTTGAACACCTGGCAACTTGTAAGAAATAGAAAATCCAAGGATCTCCATAGTTACCAGCATGACATCAAGACAAATGAGCAGTGAAGGAAGAGTTTACAAATTTGACTTAATATTTAGAGCTCTTGTAAGTATTTTAAGCTCCTCAGGCACACGGTCTGTCAGGCATATTGCCTGGCAAGTATTTAACTGCTACAGGCCCTAAGAGGAAAAGCTTAATTGTAACAGAAACCAGACAGCAATTCTCATCCCGGTGCACCTCATTAAGAAGACCAAAAAAAAGCTCTAAGTCCTAGAGAAAAGGTAAGGCATTGAAAAATATTTTAAGACAGAAAAATAGTCATTTTTTTAATTTTGAACACAGCCCAAAAATCAACATTTCCTGCTTGGAAAAAAAAAATAGGGATTTTGAATGCATCAGAATGTATTTGCATGTCAAGTGACAAACACAATGTTTAAAAATAAAAATATTTTAATAATCAGTAACTAGGATACGTTCCCTTACTACACTTTGGACTAGCAACTACTCTGCAGATGAAAGTCAGTTTAACACAGTTTTCTGCCTTGCAATATACAAAGGTACATACCCTTATTCTAGAATTCCAGCAATACAGATACAACACTAAATAAAACTTGAACGTCTTTTGAGTATTTGAACTCCTGTGCTGCCACTCTGTAATATGCAAACAAATTATTACATGGAGTTACAGAAAGCTAGCACACTGGAAACACTGCCTATTTCACAGTTTATACACACTTAAACACTTGAACTGCTAGCTTAAAAAGATTAAACAAGTAGTTCAGTAAAAATGATCATGTGTTTATGGGATAAATTAATAGTGTTGTTTAAAGCTAACTATAGATTAAGCTGTTGGGCCATGAATAAACAACTTTTTGTAACAAATACGCAATTCCAGCAATACAACTCACTTAAACTGCATTCGCATTTAATGAGAATACGTCTTCATGCAGATGAAAACAAATGTATGATCAAGAACAAAATAAAATCTCTTATTAAATGGTTTGCAGAATTTATTAGGTCTTTTTTAATATATTCAATACTTTATCAAGCTAGTTGCATATAAAGTGATCTCCACCATATACATTACAATTTCTGTGCATCATCTAAAACCAAAAAAAGTCACCAAAATGTAGTATTTTACTTTGAACTTTGAATTAACCTAAAAGTGAACCTTTCTGTAATTTAAGACACTAACCTGCACATTGCCTCTAACTGCAATACATAAATTAGTTTTCACAGCAAGATCAACCTGCATTTCAGTGAAAAGAGGTTACTGCCATCTCAACTTCAGAATTTCTATCGTTTGCCATCTTAACACCGCAAAAATTTAGTGTGGCATTTACTCCAAATAAGGAAAAAGTATATGACAATTCCTTTACAACAAAGCCTGCTTAGAATACACATGCCTCAAGAAAATTAGGAAACTCCTCCAGTAGAAGGATTAGACCCAAATTTGTGAACGGAAAAACATTTTAGCTTCTTCTTGAGTAATGCTTGGAGCTGCTCATGAAAAGCAAAACCTGCACACACAACAGGTAAACTAGTACTGGATATGACTTAAAGCAAAGAACACCAGAAAAAAAAACAGATTTTTACCTGCAACAAACTTTTCCCAATTTAGAACAAACTTTAAAAGGGACTCACGGAGATAATTAACAAATAGGTTTTCTGATACCTTCATAGGATGCTAGTTTACTGGCCAGGCACATATATTGTAAATATGCAAAGAACCCAGAGTGCCGAAATTTACACAGCACTTAGAAAGATTTAACATAGCAGAGGTGGGTAGGACACAGGAAAAATATTTAACAACTTATATAAATATATTAAAATCTCAGCAAGAAATGGAAAAGCCCATGCACACAAGACAGTAAATTGAAAAAAACACATTTAAGACATGACTTTTCCTTTCAACGGCACTGACACCTGAATTCCAGAAAGTTAACAATTTATACCATCTCGTAACAGTCTTTGTCCACACAATCTATATGTCCTGAATCACACTGACATTACACAGCACATGAACAAGCAGCAGATGCATCAAGGGAACAGGAGCTGTATGCATCGTGTGGCCTGCCTGGTTTCAGGCAAGTATCAGAAAAATTGTTTCTGACATAGGCAGAGAGACAATCAATATAGCTAATTGTATACCCATCATTTTCAACAGTTAATCCACAGTATGGGAAAAAGAGAGCTTTAGATAAAAATTATGTACCCAGTCTCAGAAGTGACAGAAGCAGAGATTTTGTCTTTCAAAAACTGGGTCCATTCTGGACTGGCCTTGATGCACATGCAGTACATTTGTTTTCAGAATGCAAGATTAATTGGGAATGTCTGCACTAGTGTTTCGATTTCCATATTTGTGATGGATGATCAGCAATACGACTCCTAAGAAGAAGCATATGGACCCAACAGTGATGTATGCAATTCCCAGAAAGGGATTTTTGCCTCCCATCCATGAGATGGTGCTTAGGATCATTCTCTTTCGTCCATCAAAACTGTGTACAGGATAATCTGAAAAACATATAGGAAAACAAGAGGCACATTTCCAAACCTTGCTTTATGTGGTTAGGTACACTAATTTTTTTTTTATCCTTTCACTCAGGTTCCAAATACAAATTGCCTTCTTTGAATATTGGAAGTGCATATATGAAAAATTTAGCTGTTCTTTTAGGCTAAGACTAATCTGGGCACTGACAGCTCCTCCAAGAAAATTGCCACATTAGAAGATGTTCACCTCTTTTTTGAAAAAGAGTAAATGCACCATTTTCTGCATTTTTGAAAGCAGCATCAATAAAATGATGGAAATCTAAATTTTAATTCTTGAATATATTTGAGTGACTTTATGTTCATTCAGTTTTATTTGCACTGCCCACAGTTTTGCAGCAAAGGAAAATACTGCAGTAGATAATTAAATTATCATTAAGTGCTTTCAAATTTTAAGACTTCAGTAACTATGACAACTGTCCTTCTCTAGTCTCCTGCACTTCTACCTGGTCTTTAGTTTGTCCAAAATAGAATGACAGACTTCCCAACCTGATCCACATCTCTGGCATTTTTCTGACCTATAAAGTCAGTCTGCCCTTGATTACGTATTGTCATTATAACCTTAAGTTCTCAAATTTCTAGGCTACCAACTACCTCTGTTCTTTTATTTTTCCTGTGCTTCTTTCAATTCCTTTAGCACCCAAGTAATCTGATTTCCCTTTTGCTATGAAGCTACTAATTTAATTTTACAAACAGATTTGAGTAATTGCACAGCAGAGCAGGCTTCTCTGGAGCAAGTCTACAAGTAGAGAGCATTCTGACTAAAATACATGGAGCCACAAAAGCGACCCAAAGCAAGCCCCAAACTCCTGAATGAATGTTCATTCCTGCACCCATGAGAAATGCCTCTCCCAGATATTCAATGCCCTACAGTGTTAAAGCAGCAATTAAGAGTTCATAGGAAAGCACAGGAAGGCATCAAAGAATTAGGAGTGCACCTGCTGATGAGTAAAAATGCACGCTGTTAACTGGCCACATGACCAACCAACCTAAGGGTAAATAAAGTGGGTCTATATTTTGCAGAAACTAGAACCTGGCTAAGTGCAACTTAGGCCATTTAACAGATTTCAAGGTTTATCAGCTCACCTGAAGGTTAAGCATCACCTGAACTACACTTAAGTATCTTCCTGCCAGCAAAAATGCAGGCAGTCTGCCCAAACATTCTCAGATGGAAATGCTCCCATCCATAGACTTTAGCCTCTATCCCACATGAGGTAGTTACTGAGAATTGAAAGTACCCACAACCATGATGACCAAGATGTGTGACGAGAAAGTGAATGAGACTGACCACACAACTGTGAGAATTCAAGCTAAGTGTACAGAGAAGACACTAGTGTCCTCCAAAATTTGCCTACTGGGTAAATTCTACACTGAAATCTTCTCTAGGATTAACATCTCCATTATGTCCTCACAAGGTCCTCCTCTAAAGAGCTGATTATTTTTTTAAAAATGAACTGAATGTTTCCATCCTAGTTAAAAAATATAGCTTTATATAAATGCAGCTTTATATGCACTACAAAATACATTAAGAACATTATGATTAAAACTGCACTTAAAGAGTGTGAGTCTAACCCAGTCATTCCACCTATGAAGCTTAAAAACTGGACTGGATTTCATGTTCTAACAGGCCACACACAAGTTACTTCTGCAAAACCTTGCACAGAAGTACAAGATAGTAATTATTCTACCCAATTGTCACTACCAGTTTTCAACCACACCTCACTACCACTTTTTTTTAGAGAAGGCAAGAAAAAGGCCAGTTCAATTTGAACTTGCGCAAATATATGCCCACGTAATCCTAAAATCCTTGGCTGCTTTCAAAGGTTTTCAAAGGATACTGTATGTGATATCCAAAGAGTATGTTCCAGCCTGTAAGGTAGGCTGTAAATTATTCTTCCTTTCAATTAGACGATAGAGCTTGCGAAATGTTGGCAGAGCAGCAGTGCGCATCCACACAATGAAGTCTTCGTTGATAAAGCCGTTGTTGTCGGGCTCGGAGTCCAGCATGTACACTGGCTTGGGCCAGTTTATAGGCTTTGTTGTGCCTAGGATTAAACACAAATAACAACAAGAAAGTATTTCAAATACAGAACTAAATAACACACTGGCTCATCAAAATTCGTTCTAATACAAAAAACATTACCTGCTAAACAGTACAAACAGACAGGTTGAATCACTGCTATTGCAAGACACTGAGATGTTCAAGAACTTTATTTTGCAGCTGAAGTAGAGGTGCATGTCCATTTATTCTCACAACAGCACTGTCCCTTGTTTAAACAAATTTGCCTCCCCATCACATTTATATAGCTAGGACATCTTGTCAAAAACATTACTGTACTTCGGTGAGATAGTTCTCCATTATGATGATAGCTCTGCTGCTCATTTGTTAAAGAGTTTGACTACCATTTTCTGGACCACACAAGAGAAGAAACCTTTGTACAGGTTTTGAGATGAGGACATGCTAATGCTTTTGCTAATTTTATTGGAAATACAATTCTAGGGATGGGGCTTCCACAACCTCCCTAGGCAACCTGTTCCAGTGTCTCACCACCTTCACACTCAAGAATTTCCTCCTAATGTCTCACCTAAATCTCCCCTCCTCCAGTTTTAATCCATTATTCCTTGTCCTGTCACTACAAGCCCTTGTAAAAAGTCCCTCCCCAGCTTTCCTGTAGGCTCCCTTCAGGTACTGGAACACTGCTATAAGGTCTCCCTGAGTCTTCTCTTCTCCAGGCTGAACAACCCCAACCTTCTCAGACTGTCTTCATAGAAGAGGTGCTCCAGCCCTTGGATCATCTTCAAGGCCCTTCTGTGGACCTTCCCCAGGAGCTCCATGTCCTTCTTGTGTTGGGGTCTCCAGAACTGGACACAGTACTCCAGGTGTGGTGTCATGAGAGCTAAGTAAAGGGGGAGAATCACCTCCCTTGACCTGCTGGCTATGCTTCTTTTGATGCAGCCCAGGACGCAGTTGGCTTTCTGGGCTGCAAGTGCACATGGCTGGCTCATGTTGAGCTTCTTGTCCACCATCACCCTCAAGTCCTTCTCCTCCAGACGGCTTTCGATCCATTCTCCACCCAGCCTGTATTTGTGCTTGGGACTGCCCTGACCCAGGTGCAGGATCTTATACTTGGCCTGGCTGAACTTCATGCAGTTTGCATAGCCCACTTCTGAAGCCTGTCAAGGTCCCTCTGGGTGGCATCCCTCCCCTCCAGCATGTCGATCTCACCACACAGTTTGGTGTTGTCAGCAAACCTGCTGAGAATGCACTCAATGCCATTGTCCATTTTGCTGACAAAGATGTTGAATAGCACAGGTCCAATTACCAACCCTTGGGGAACACCACTCATCACAGATCTCCATCTGGACATCAAGCTGTTGATCACTACTCTTTGAATGTGACCATCCAGCCAGTTCCTAACCCAACAAGTGGTAACATGTAATTTGAGTGTGACTAAGCAAGAAACAAACCTGCATTAGGTAAAACCTGAAATTATTATATACCTATTATATACACAAACACACACACCTTAGAGCCTTGAGGGAGATTATTTTCAGACACTGGTAGCCAAAGAATACTTTGATTTACCAACCTGTATTTGACCTAACAAACGAGAGACATCAAACACTTCTAATACAAACAGTTTTTAGAAAACTTTGCACCATCTACCAGTAGAAACATTTAAATGAAAACTCCAAATGAAGAGTTTGATTAAATAATTGCAGGATTTATTTTCAAGTTAAATTCAAGGATTATAGCAGTTGTACTGGATTTGGCTGGGATAGAGTTAAACTTCTTCTTAGTAGACTGTATCCTGCTATGTTTTGGATTTGTGATGAGAACAGTGTTGATTGCACACTGATGATTTATTTATAGCTGAGCAGTGCTTACACAGCCTCAAGGCCTTTCCTGCTCCTCAGACTGCCCTGCCAGCAAGTAGACTGCAGGTGTACAAGAGGATGGGAGGGGATGCAGCTGGGAGAGGTGATCTCAAATGACCAAAGGGATACTCCATGCCATATGATATTGCGCTCAGGAATAAAACTGACTGGGTAGAGGCAGGCAGGGGCTGCCACTGCTCAGAGACTTGGTTGGTGGTGAGCAATTATTTTATCTTGCATCACTTCTTTTTCTTTGATTTTATTTCCCTCTCTCTGTTGTTTGTGTTTTGTAGGGTTTTTTGTTTTGGTTTGCTTTGGGTTTGGTTGTTTTTTTTCCTTGCACTGTGTTTTTTTTAATTATTAACCTGTCTTTATCTCAACCCAGGAGCTTTCTCACTTGTACCCTTCTGATTCTTTCCCCCATATCCCACTGGGAAGGGGCACAGTAAGTGAGCAGCTGTATGGTATTTGGTTGCCAGCCAGGGTAAAATCAAGACAGCAGTGCAGATATCAGGCTTTTCTCAGTACTCCAGGTGTGGAAAAAAAATAATTAAAAAAATCGGAACTTTTTTAAAAAAATAACTAAATATTAACGTAAAGGTAAAACCCAAACACTTTCACATGAAAGCTTTCATTATTTAAAGACAACCTGTCTAGACAGCAGAGTAGCCCTTAGCTTGGATTTCTTCACAGCCACAATATTTTTAATCAGTATATTAACTAAAATGTGAGGTAAAAGTCACTGTAATCAAAATGTGTTTGAAGTGTTTTTTTCTTGGAATTTCACTTTGTGTTTTTTTTTTTACCTTGGAAAAGTGCAGTTAAGTTATTTCCATCTCCTGTGGGATTTCTGAACTTGACATTTTTATCTGTCCACCACGCAATGCCTTTCTTAATCAAAGGAATAGGAGTCCTTGTGTTATTTTCAATGCGGTATAATTCCAGTGTGTCTAGGGAGAAAATCAAATTAGAAAACCAGCTCGAGAAACTTTCATTAGACAGATGATCCTGATAAGCAGTGAAACAATTACCTTTAGGAGAAACAAAGCAAAAGAAACTGCACAAGGCATTTATTACCTGCCTGCCACAATCACAAGCTGTTCTGTAAGAATCAATGTATATTAGATGACAGCATATTATCCATATATGAGATAGACAGATATGGATATCTATATCTATCTATCTAGATAGATAAATATATATATAGATATATAGATATATATATATATATCTATGTCTACTCCACAGCAGTAACAGATTCTCACAACTGGTATTTCAATCCTTGGTACACTATCAGATTAAATCCTGATAGCAGTTTTTGCAAAAGTAACACAAGATATATTTTAAAAAAAACACGATAACAATTTGCAACACAGCACAAAACATACACTGCATCACAAAAACACTTAAGCATTAACTTAAAATTGATTTATCATACCATTAAACATACTGTTGGCAATAGCTCCACAAGGAGCAATGGGCTTGTCCTCATTTGTGCGGTAGGGCTCACATTCCTTACTAGGGTTCTAAAAGATAGAAAAAAATGCAAATGAGTCTTTGTTAGTTTATCCAATCAACCTGTTTTTTACTACAGTATCTCAACAACATGCACATCTTAAATGCACCACAAAAGCTTTTCACAAGTCAGGTTATTTACAAATACTTCAGCATTCAATAGTAGTTGGCATGATTGATTTTTCCTTTACAAGCAGGAATAAAATCTAAATAAAACATTAATCCCATCATGGTCACACTAAAAATAAGGCTTTTCTTGCAAGCCGTTAGAACTTTTTTCCTGTTATCTTTTAATAGAAACTTTTAATAGAAACAGCTTTCCAACATGAAGTACTCAAGTATTCTTTTGTTGAAGTACTTTTTTTTAAGTATGCATCAGTGTTATAGAAAATAAGACTATAATAAGAAATCAAATGTAGCATAAAACGCAAAAGGCTGCAAGGATACAACAGCACGCCACAAATGCAAGCACAAAAAGCTCCCCCCCTCAACCCCAACCCCTGTGTCAGACATCAGATGTAACCTCTTGAAACTCTCTCCTTTTTTATAGTTTACAGGTAAAAATGGAGAACCATTCTTGCTGGATCAAGGACCCAACTGTATTTCTACTCCTCATAAAAATTAAAAAAAGGAGAGGCCTGGCCCTAAACATTACACAGTGGCTTGAACAGAATACACAGTACTGATATTTTCCAGCATCACCGACGTTCAATATTCAAACAGATGCATTTAGCTGCAGTATCCAAACCAAGTGCTAGGTAACTGAATATTATTTTATACTGAAAACAGAAACTTCACACAGAATGGATACAAATAGACTGAAGATAACAAGAGCATTTAAAACTATTCAAATTTGAGAAGTGACTGAAGAACTGCATTGCTATCTGCTTAACAGAACAAAGAATTTTACAGTATTTTATGGTTATTTTCTGTAAACAAAATAGTAATTTGTTATGGTTGCCTTCTGTTATGCAAAAAATATAGTTTCTCATTATTATTAAACTAACCTCCCTGCTATTCAGTGATTTCTGCAATAGTTAGAAGTTAGTTGCTGATTAATACCCAAGTAAGAATACTTACAAGTAGTGAACTGTTATCTCCATTTAGCTGGCTGTCATCTCGAGATTTGACATAACGACGATGGTTTTGATAGAAGTTGGAAAGTCCATAATACATAAATACATTGCTCTAAAAGAAGCAAGATGGGGCAAGAGGGGTTTTCATTCACTCAAATAATAGATCAACAGAACATATGAACACACTAATTGTCATAAAGTTTAAATTTTAGCCTCTTAAACTCTGTTCTCTCTACAGCAACATTTATAAAGTAGGAGCCTCAAGCCTGTCTTCACACAGAATAGATAAGAGTACTATCCTAATATAAGCTGGCATCCTCAAGTCAAACAATACCAACATGCCACACACTATCAGAATTATATTCACCAGCTAATTCCTATCTTCTCCAATGTTACCCACATAAGCCTCATTATTTGCCTCCTATTTGTCAGAAAGCACTTATCTGGCATTTCCAATACTTGTGGAACAGAGTTTTTATAAATCATGCAGGAACAGCTGATCTACTTGCCAGCTATGAGACACGTAACAGCAAATTGAAATGTGTAAATCACAAGCATTCAATTTAACATTGTACATTTCCAGATAAACGGAGGCATTAAAAACCATCTCAGCCCTGCTACTGAAAAGGCACACAAGAATTGTATCCAGCTTCACAGGGACACTAGAAGTAATCCTTTAAAATAGAAACAAAAAATAGTTAAGGGATACAGATTTCCTACTGATTATCAAATAAACCATATAAACTAATCTAATTTAACTTTGTATATAGGGTAGTATACCTCAAATGAATGTTCCAGTGTGAAATTGATGGTGCAAGTACAAGGCGGTGTGCTGTCCCAGGACACATTTAAACATTTGTTGCAGGGACTAGAAGGGTCTGTTCCTGTATAGTCAATCTGTAACAGCAAAAAGTAATTAGTTTACAATGGGAGAGTAAAAAGAATTGATTAACGAGACAGACAGTTGACGTGGCATTTATTTTGCAATCTTACTACACCTCAACTCCAAAAGCCCATTCAGGTCTATCTGATAATCCCAAGAGGTCCCTTCCAACCTAAACGATGTTGTTATTCTGTCTACATGCTCAATTTCAGCATCAAACAAAGTGAACACACAGGTGGGAAATTACTACTGGGAGAAAAAACAAAGCACAAACCAAAAACCCCAAATGAACAAAACAAAAAGGCCAAACCAAAAAGCAAAGAGCTCCACATAACATGATGTTCCCAAACACACACACTATACAACAAGAAGATCTGAGCTTTTACATGCTTTACAGAGAAGTTAAATTATTAGAAGTCTAGATATTTAGTAAAAACAGTGTGCATTAGAAAACTTGCTTTGCTGACCATTTCTAGCCATTAGTCAGAAGATTAAAAAAAATTAAATAAAAATCACTTAATGCCCAGCATCTCTTCCAAAATAGGGAAGATGAAGACACTAATACTGTTTTGCCAGAAATGGTAAAATACTAGTAGATGGACAAGAAAGATGTTAACCTGGCTTATACAGTATTATCTGTCTTTAATAACATAGCTCCAAAAAAGCCAGTTTTTGAACTCTCCACATCCAAGCCTACCTGGACAGTATGCATAACATATTCTCAGCAGCTATGAGCTCACCCTATGTTCCATGCCAACTGAAGTTTCTTGACCACATGAGCTCTCTCTCATGTATAGCTCTGGCATGTGAATGGCAGGAAATAACTAATTTGGGCCCAGCAGGCTAGCTCTGAGTGTAGCAGGAGAAAGCTTCATCTGCCTCTACACTTACTATGAACTTCCTGTTCAGAATTTAGACTCAGATCGGTGCAACACACCAAGTTCTGGCAACAAACTGTTTAACAGCAGTACCATTTGAACTACAGTAACCACAGTTTCATGAAGGCTTCTGCAAATAGTCCCAATTTATGCTTGCAGTGAAAGACATTATGAAGAATTAAGAGTGATTTACCATCTGTCCTAATACCTGTATTAAGGTTAGCTGAAACAAACATGCAGTTTCAAGGTTCACGGAACATGGGAAGCCTATTTTCCTCTAGATCTTCTTCAAGGCCTCCCTTCCTGCGATTACTTCAATATCTATTAAGCTGCAACCCTTCTCTCAGCACTTTTAGTAGTATCTGCTCTGCTGCTAGATTCTGACAGATGAGACCTGCACTCTAACGAGCCTTAGCTGAAAGAAGTCAGCTTCAGAAGCTATTAGCTGGCAGAGAGAGAGGATCACATAATCTTTGCTTCCTCTGCTGAACAAGATACTGAGTTTATGCTGATCTAGAAATAGCACTACTGCAGCACTCCTGAACAGCTCTGCTGAGCCACACCAGCCAAGCCACCCACCACTGCTGTCAACAAACAATGTGTCTCATTGGTTCAAGACTAACTCGGGGGAGGGGCCTGCTAATGTAAGCTTAAGCAAGCATTTTCTTTAGAAAGAACTTAAACCTCCATATCCTGAGCTAGTTCTCCAGTATGTGAAGTTTCAGATCAAGAACAAACACAAATACTCCATGGTTGCAAAATATCTAAAGAATTCACTTTTTAAAAATATAATTGACTAAATTCTGCAGAGCATGAAATCGATGCATATTGGAACAGTATCATGCTTTTGACCACTGCTATCAAGCTTCAGTACTATCCAAGAGCTTTCTTGTACAGTAACTGCTAACACAAGTGGTTTTTTTCAACAGAGAGCTTATTTAAAGGGATAGAGATACCTGTCTTCATCTCTTGACAAAATAACAAAACTGGGACTTTGAGAACTCAAAACTGACTTTGGGGTCCAGAGCAAGAACTTGCCTTACCCAGCATGCTGTCCCCAGGGATCAGCCATCAGTTGGCTATGACAAACCCACACAGAGTGAGCCCTTCCCATCAAGCTCTGATCTAGGAACACTGGGTATATCCAAGTTTATCCAGCACCAATAGCTTTTCAGGCTGTTGATGTCCTTCTGAGTTGATTTACATTTTTGCAGTGTTGAAATAACTATTGCATATACGTATTCTCACAACCATTATTGACTTTGTAGACTTCATACACTGTCACACATTTATTCTACCCTGTCTGGCCACTTTGTGTAAAACAGGCATCCCCGAACTCTGGTCCTATTTGCTATCTCTCTCTAGATTTTATTAAGTTTCGTATTATTTTTTGAGATGGAGCTACTGGAACTGCACACAACACTGAAGATGTATGCAACAGTAATCTGCTGTCTTTCAGTTCTTCATTCCCAGTCATGCCTCAAAGTCTATTTGGCTTTTTAACTGCAATCATGCATTTCACAGCAGCTGTCACACCACAAAGATCTCTTTCCTACACAATTAATGTTTTGGATATTTCTCAATTTTTATCACATTTTAATATGCTCTGTCAATGCTTCTTATCCATTCTAAAAAATAATAAAAAAAAAATCAGGAAATACAAAATTAATTTACCCTTTAATAATTATCAGAAAAAGACACTTACACAGCTGCTTCTCATTTGCCAGCCAAATGAGCTATTTTCATGATAGCCCCAAGATAAATGGCTGTTTATACCCTTTGAAACTGTGAGGAAAAAGCTAGAGAACAACCAACACAAAACCCCTATAATTCTAGTACACTTAAGCATTGGAAATCTTCCACATTTGAATTCAGGAGAGCTTATAAAGGAAATAAATGGCAAAGCTACAATTTGCTGCTTAGGCCTTGCACCTGTATGAGAACAGCAGAGTTCAGAGAGACGCTGTACATAAATATGTATTTCAGGGGCATAAATCATACATCCTATTCAATTTCACTCCACTAGGTTTACAGGCAGCTATATATATATACATACACACACAAAAGTATGCTGTTCTCTAGGATGTGGGTGTCAGTAACTACCTCTGCTTTCTCCCCCGATTACATTTTAAAACGAGCTTAGTCACTGCACCTAGCTCCTACATGTCTTGTCTCCCAGAGCTAAATTCACAGCTATTTGTAAGTAACATTTGGAGGTTACTAACAAAAACCAGCATACCAAATAAGCACATAGCTAAGCACTTGGGTGATGGCAGTGTCTTAAACTGCATCCCTCACTAGTGTTAGAGCCCAAATGTTGGTCTGTAAAATGCTTAATCTACATTTTGGTGCTGCAACTGTAAAGTCTTTTTTGAAGTTTTTGGGTTTTCTTTTTTCCCAAAAAATTCAGCTGCCTTTAAAATGACAATCTCACTTACTAGATTTCTGCATTATAGCACTTGATAAAACCTACATGAGGATCAGAGAACAGAACCCAATTTTCCCCATTCTTACCTGCATACCCCAATTGTCTGATCATACACACAGAAGTCAAGCACTCTGTCCCTCCTGTCCTCACGAAAGCCTAATGATCTGACCTAGGAGAGCTTCAAGTGAGGTGGATTATACAATTTGGAACCCACACAGTAAAGCAAATAAATAAATGAACACAACCCTTTCTTATCTTGAATATCTTGACATTAGAAAGGGTGGAATGCCAGCAGCTGCCAGCTGGTTTCCATATATAAACGGCTACTACTGCTTTATATAGGCAATCTGATTGTGTAGGGAACAATCAGTCATACTCCCAGCTCACCTATGGATTTTCATACTGCGTATTAGGTGGGAACATCTAGTTTTTGGCTCCTAGTGGCATTTATTAGGAGTACATGACTGTACTGCTAAGTGACAACAGTATATAAAAATTCTGTATATGCATAAAGAACTACCTCCCTCCATTGAGCATCCCATTGAAAAATTGTGATTATTTACCTTAAATATGACTATGACACGACAATTTAGAAGTCTACATACCCATGACAACTTCGCAATGTTCTCAGAAGCACTTGTGTCAATTTTCAGATCTTCTGCATACCCTCAAACCTTGACACAAGAAGCAACTGCTTTTCAAAAATATGCTTAAATATGACATTTGGGCACTGTAAAAAATACTTTTGTTTTTTTTTTTACTTCTGCTGTTCTTCCTGACTTCCATTTTAGTTATTAACATAAAAGGAAAGCGAACTTTAAATTGGCTTTATTTTAACAATGTTTGCATTTTAATGGAGATATGAAAATATAATACCATTGTCTAATTCACTATTTCTTTAGTTAATTTGACTTCATTGCCACACTGTTGTCTTGAACGCTACTTATTTAAACGTGACAGCTTACTCTAATAACTAGGATGATCTGATCCTTTAAAATTCATATTCTCCAAAACAGCAATCCAACAAAAAAGTATACTTTTTTTTCCCTACAATCAGTCTTGGTCACATTAGCTCACTGAAGCTGATCACAGCTATCAACTTGCTTTTCAAGGTTGTTTCCTTACAACACAAAGTGATTCTGTTACCAAATTGACCTAACTGTGATCTACAGTTTAGGTTTTGGTTAATGCTCAACAAGTTTTCCCAGAACTGGTGTGGTTAATTACCAGATGTAAATGACTCAGTTTTTGTTAGTATAAATAGAGAAAGCCACACTCTCAATCTTTGTTTCTAAGTTTACCCCAGCTGCACTGGTCTCCCATAGAGTATCTAAAACGGTAAAACATTAGGGCACATCAGAATTACAGACATTAATTCACCACCAAGTTTTGTCCTGAAACTGCAATTATTTTGGAACATTTAAAGATATATATATAATCCCTTGCCAGTAGCCACACCAAGGATGATGCACATACTTCTGTGTACTATTAAGAACAAAACTGTCACTGGGCTGCGTTGAGCAAATACTGGCGTTAACTCCCTTGGAAGCCACCTCAGAAGGACTGACTGGCAAGGCTGACAGGGGGAAGACTATCTATGCGAAGAATACGCTGTAAGGTCAACGCCTACTCAGGGTAATCAGATGGTTTGTTAAGGAGTACAAACGTAAAACTGAATCGGCACAGCAAGGTGTCCGCTCACCACAGACATCCCGCCTGCCACCCCCACTGCCGGTCGCGTATCGGCAGGAAGCGATGGCGGCCGGTTTCGCAAGAAGGCGTAAGCCGCCCCGGGCAGGCGATCCCTAACACCGCTTTCCCGCCCTGGCGCCCCCCGAGCGGCCTCCAGGAGCTCCCAACCACTGCCGCCCGGCCAGGTGCCGCGGCTCGGCCCAGGCACCCAAAGCCGTCGCCGGCAGGAGGAGCCTGAGTCCCCCCGGCCCCCGCGCACCTCGTACTCGCGGATGTTGCTGGAGGTGACGAAGATGCCGATGCCGATGGGGATGAAGATGAGGCCGATGATGAAGAAGGCCGGCAGCACCGTGCCCGCCGTCAGGATGGGCTGCCAGGCCGGCAGCCGCTGCTGCTTAAACGCCGTGTTATCGGGCTTGCGAGTCTTCACGACCCCGCCGCCGCCGCCGCCCACCGCCCCGCCGCCCGGTATCCCGACACCGCCCGAGGGGTGCCCGTCCGCCTCCTCCTTCGCGCTGTAGTTCACCGCCATGGCGCCCACCCCACCTGCCCCGCCGCCCGGCGCCGCGCGCTGCCACCAGCACCACCAGCAGCCCGGGGTTACCCACCCCTACCCCGGCCCCTGACCGAAGCCCACCGCGCGTGCGCTCTCGGCCAAGGCGGAAGGGAGGCGCGCGGCTGATGACGCACTCCCGGCCACGCCCCACCATTCCCGGTACCGAGAGACGAGCTGCTGCGCGTGCGCAGTAAGGCGAGGGGAGGGCTGCGGGGGGGAGGTGCGTGCGCCTGCGCACTTTGGCTGCGCCAGCCGGCGGGAAGGGGCCAGGAGCCCTGCGCGGTGAAGTCAGAGGCGCATGCGTGGTGGGGTTGGGCGCGCTGTATGACGGGAACGGGAGCGCCGCTTCTGCTCCCGCGGTTCTGCCCCTTGCGGAACTCCGGGCGTGGGCGCCGCTGAACGGGTCAGGCGTGCCCTGCTGCCCGCCCCCGCGACGTTGATGGGGAGGGCGGCACCGGTGCCGTCAGGCCTGGTGTGCTGCAGAAGGGATTGCGTAATTTTCCAGCTCCTTCGTCCTCTTCTGGTGGCGCAGGGCCCGGTGAGGCGGTGCAGGGCCCGGTGGGCCCAGGGGCTGCTCTCCGAGGGAGCGGCGCGTGCTGCGGGGGGTCCTCGCCGCAAAGCCCTGACTTGGCCCTCCGGCTTCCTGTTCCCCGGAGCCGGGCTGAGGCCAGCGCGGCCCGGTTGCGGTCGGTCACCTGTGAGCGGACAAACCCTGGGCCTGCAGCCACGTCAGCTCCAATCTGCTTCAGGGGCCTCTCCACACCTTGGCTTCCCACTGCATCAGAAGAGGGTTGTTGGAAAAAGGCGTTGGATCGCAAATGGAGAAGTTAACTTGAGATTCCTATTCTCATAAATAACAGCATCAGTGCCACTGTAGAGATGTATAGGTTCTCAATCAGCAAAGTTTTAAGAATATCTCTTAAGGCATTCATACTAGCTGTCACTTTAGGGAGGTGTTTTGTGCTGTTCCCGCTCTGCTGTTAGGAGGTGTTTGAGAGAATCAGTGCAGTGAATGCGGATGGGAACAGTACTGTCAGGGGCGTTACTTTTTATTTATCTTAGGAACTAATCTGGGTTCTATTCATTAAATAGTCACCTCATGGAAAGCTGTGTGGGAGTATGTATTTGCATCCCAGAACAGTGCTTTATCAGGCATTGTTCAAGCCAATGCGACATTGCAGGTACATATTTCTTACTTTTCTGGCACTTCTGAAGTTTATTTTTAGTCTTTACTGTATAGATTGTACCCAAAATCGACTGTCAGCGAGTAATTCTTTATTTTAGGAAAAAAATAATTGAAACCATTTAATTAATTATGTAATCCATTCTCAGACTTCTTAGCTACCTGTGGAACAGTTTCCCTAAAATAAATGCCTTTTCATTCTCTGAAGAATCCGCAGTATCAACAAAGGCCACTGGGGGGGGCAAGTGACTCGTGCAAATGCACTCTTTGTGGAGATTGAAAAGATCTCTCTTCATAGACAGCATGGGAAACGTGGACACTTGAGCATCTAAAATGTAGTAATTAATTTGGTGCCTAAATAATTATTTAGGGTTGAAGAATTAATCATGTTCCTTGTTGCATCTATGCTAAAGTTACATCTTGTTCCTAATTTATCCTTTCAGTAATTTGTGGCCCTTTTTGCTGTCATTCCACCTATCTAAGGCCCTTGTCCCCATTATCACCCTTTTATCATCTTTTGTTTTTAATTACCACCTTCAGCTTTAGTGACTTTTACTCCTGCAGCCTCACAGAAAATCCAGTGAGGTGCAACCTGGGATGCCAAGGGAATGAGGCTGCTTATAAACCTGTGCAGTGAGATGGCAAGGGATTTTACTGGCAATAGGATAACCAAGAGGCAATATTGGAAGTTGGGAACATCATGCTGCCAGGTATGAGAGGCAAAAAGGGCACGTTAAATTTGTGTGGGAATCTGTTCTGCAGTGGTCAAACTGGGCACAGGCTCTGCCAGCTGTTGGGGAATAGCCACAGCAGTGGTGCAGGGACACTGGTGTACCATCATTCACATGAAATTGGCAGAAGGATCTTGCAGAGAGGCCCTCAGTCAAGCAAATGGGTGGATGTGCAATGTTTCCTTCAAAAAGTTTCAAACCGACCTGGAGGGGAGACATTTGCCTCAGGGCCATACTAAATCCAGTGCAGGGAAACCTCAGATTATGACAGATGGAGATAGGAAGAGGCCCAGAACTTTTATGTGCTGATCTGCTCCATTTGTGTCAAATCATGTGGTGATGCTGACATAGCCACAAAAGCTCAGGATAAATCTGGGAAATTGGAAAAAGGCGAGAACAGAATCACAGGAATGGTAGGGGTTGGAAGGTACCTCTGGTGATCATCTAGTCCAACCCCCCTGCCAGAGCAGGATCCCCTAGAACAGATTACACAGCAACACATCCAGGTGGGTTTTGAATGTCTCCAGGGATGGAGATGTCACAGCCTCCCTGGGCAGCCTGTTCTGGTGCTCTGTTACCCTCGAAGAAGTATTTTCTCATATTCAGGTTAAATCTCCTGTGTACTAGTTTGTGACCATTGCCCCTTGTTCTGTCACTGGATGCCACTGAGAAGAGCCTGACCCAAACCTCCTGACACCTGCTGCAGATATTTATAGGCATTAATGAGATCCCCCCCTCAGTCTCCTTTTCTCTAAGCTGAACAGACCCAGCTGTCTCAGCCTTTCCTCATTGGGTAGATGCTCCAGTCCCTTAATCATCTTAGTGGCCCTGTGCGGGATTCTCTCCAGTCTCTCCTTGTCCTTGAACTGGGGAGCCCAGAACTGCACACAGTACAACAGGTGAGGCCTCACCAGGGCAGAGTAGAGGGGGAGGAGAACCTTTCTTAACCTGCTGGAACTTCCTCCTTTCCACCTAGTGGATCAACTGCTGCCCAATGTTGAGCTGGACAAGGTGCAGTATGGTGCGAGGAGGTACATCCTCCTGGCCAAGTCCTGTCGCAGGGATGAGTGCTGCCATATTGACAAAGCAACCACTGAAGTGTCTGATCTAATCTCTGCTCTTCTGCACGGTGTGAAACATAAAAACCATTTAACACGTCATGCAAATCAAATCCACTATTGTTAGCCAGTTAGAGCTCTCTCAATTAGTTGCATCTGATGTTGTATGTTTGTCTATAAGCTTGGCCTACACCTACACTTTGCACTGTAACAACTATGTTAATTAGAAGCATGATTTTTACCAAAATAATTACTTCCTCAGTAGCATAACAGGATGCAATCACAGGCCATATCTTACTTTCATTTCTTAGAGAACTGAGGAGTATCAGCATAAATACTTCAATATATCAGTTTCACTTTTTCAGCAGTAAGCTAAGGTCTTGGATATTATTTCACAGTTTTACTCTAAGGCAAACTCGTTTATGTCCAGGCAAGTGCAACCAACAAATTTACTGTTCATGAATTTTTACAAAAATTTTTACAAAATTCATGAGGTGCTGTGCAAAGTAGTGCACTTCACATTGTTTTGTGTGCAGTTATAAGACACATGGGTACAGAAAAAAAAAGAAAAATACTTCTCAAAACATAAATTTATAATGTTCCTTTTTAATATGTGGAATGGCAAATTGATTTATGAGGCATTCACCTAGCAGTGAGTGCTACAGAGACATATTATGTAGTCAACACCTCGGTGAGCTACATTTTTAAGGCAAGGAAGAAGCAAATATGTATCAGGCTACCTAAGAATAAATGCTAAAGTTGGACATTTTTAATTACAAAACTGAAGTCGGATTTCAGGGGTATAAAATGAGCCTTAAAACTGTACAAAAATGAATGTACTGTAGTTAATCTGGAACACCACCAGATGGCATTTACTTTTTAATTGTATTCCATTAAGCCTCCAAAATGATCTGGCAGTTACCCTCCCTATCCTGTTGTCCACTTATTTCAAGGAAAGACATCAATAACTAATACTTTTCAAAATAAAGTCTAAAGAAATAAAAACTTACATGTTTAAAACCCCTAATATTTAGAACAGGCAAGGCAAATAAAATGCATGAACTGCCAAATAGATTATTTCAGGGAGCAAATCTACATAACCGAAAGCATTAAAGATGAAGTTTTCAACTTAAATGTCACTGTTCAGAAGTAGAGAGACAATCCAGTGATTCGTAGTTGGAGGTAGAAGAGCTAGGGCAGTGACCTCCATTTGATATGTTTTCTACATTAAAGATGTCTCTACAAAACAGGCAGTTTTGTCCCCTCTTTGTTCCAGTTACGTTTCACAATAAGGCAAAAGGAAAACTGACTGGCTGTAGAGTTCTCTAAAAGTCAAAGAATTTGAGATTATTTTAACAGACTGAAACATCCTATTTCATCACCTATAATTATACTATCAAAGGTCTTTCAATACTCTTTAGACAGAGATCTTTAAGAGAAAAGTAGATCTTTCACTGCTTTTCGCTTGCTTAAAAGCTTCTGGTATCTGTAGCCCAAGGTAGCCTCTACATTGTCTTGGACTGAAAGCACTTCCTGACTACTTTCTGTAAACTGACAATGCTTGCAGAAATTAATCACACTGTAGTCTATATTAACAGATTTGTTCCTGAGTGTCCCCAAAGTATAGGCTAATTACACGGCTAATGCACTTTCTCTACTCCACTTGTTTTAGATTCATGTCCAAATTAGGTGATGTAAAAAATTGACGAGGAACATAGTACCCTTTGCACATGCAAGTTTTACCATTCAGGCATTTCTATTAAATACTTTAGCTGCTTGCCAGGTGTCAGATCAGAATTTATTATTCTACCTGCATAAACCCTTATCAGCAACAAAATAGCATATATCACCATGGATCTTTTATGATCAGTGTTACTCAGAAGTGCTGTAGATCACAAAAAAATATTTAAAAATCTAAATTATTTCAATACACCACAACTGTATTTATGCTTTAAACAAACTTTTATTTTGTAAAGCTTAAAAACTTAATGTATTTGCAAAACCGTAAATGTTTATATATTTGTTTAGGAATTGTAAACCAAAAGGGGACAATTTATACATACACCCATACTGAATTGTTTTTATATTAAAATCTACACAAAGAAAAATATTTTCTACTTTGATGGGGACCTTTTAAATCTAGACTCAACTTCAGAATAAGATTTTACTTATATTTTACTCATATTTAAAAACTGAAGTTTATTTCAGGCATGTCACTGTCACTTTCAAATAGCCAGCAGTTTCATTCCAGACGAGCTCAATGTAGTTCTTAACATGGCTAGGTTTTTGATTCCCAAGTAATGCTTTGAAAAGAAAAGACCTGCATCATTAAAATGTTCATTCTGCTGCACAATAAATTGAAATGTGGCACATGCTAAACTTTATTCACATCAGCTGTATTACTCGCTGAAAGCTGGAATTCTCAACTCACTCTAAAATATGATCTACAGACATAGCTATGTTATTGGCATACATTGTAAGGAAAAAAAACACTCCTTAAAATACTTGGTGCACCAGCTGAAGTATAAGCTATACCAACAAAATTACTCTTTTGCAAGGATAAGCAGAATTTATTTGGACTACTCAGTTTAGCTGTATTAGCGAACTCTTTACAATGCAGATCAACTCCAAGGAAGTTTATACAGGTCCCAGAATATTCTGCCTCTCTACAATGTCAGCATTTGCTGCAGGACTCATAGCTAGAAGGAAAAGCAGCTCCCATGGCTCCCATGAAGATCAAATTGACTACATAGCAGTATGTTATTACAGCTTCAAAGATGAACTGGCATACTCATCTCAGTGGGATGCTGAATTAATACACTCTTTCTGGTGTCTCACAGCGTATTTCCTGCAGGCAACACTGTTTTCCCTTCCAGAAAAAGTAGTTTTTCCCAGTAGCTTCTGCAATTAAAAAATCTGCAGTATTTTAAATATGTACCAATGACTTAAGTTTCAAAATAATTCATTAAGGAATGAAAAAGGAAAAATGACCCCGCCTGGGTTGTATCCAGCTTTATATGTCATTCATTCAAAGATCATTTTGAGTATAGCTGCCACAGAACTCTCTGGATGCTCTTTGAAAAGCAACAGCCACCAGCGTAAAATGTGCCTGTCAGCACAGGGCAGAGTGCACAGCACCTCATTTGTACTCCCCTGCAAGTCCAGGACTAAATATTCTGACCACAACAGTCAAAGCTCTCTGCCAGTGCAGTGAAAGGACAAGGTTAGAAACCATAAAGTCATTAAGGGCTTGGTGACAGATCCCACACTTCATCTTAACATCTGAATCAGCTTTAATGCTTATCACTGTGATACCACAGTGGGATACCAGTCGGAAAAAAGGAACCTCCAAAGCCATACATTCTGTCTCTATAAAGAAATACAGATATGAGTCCTGCCAACCTTAAGAAATTAAGAGTTAAAATTCAAACACTTGATTACATTTGCATAGTTGTGAAAATTTATTAGCTACAGTGTAATGAAAATCAACTTTTTTGGTACAGGCAGAAGTAAAAACATACATTATACAGAAAAAAAATCACAGCTTTAAAAACTGGCTTACATTGTTTAAAATGAGTAAATCTGGTTGTATTTCAAGGCATTGGACTTTATTACTTAATTTTATGCCAAACCATCACACAGTGCAAGAAGTATTCTGCAATAGTACAAATTCCATACAGCAGTCTTCAGAGTATTTAGTCTCACAGAATCTCATGGTGGCAAAAAAATGTTCTGAATGTTTTCCGTTAAAACACAAAACATTGCTGAAGTTAAATTTTTCTTTCTTTACATACTCTCCATTACAAAAATAGCAAATTGCAAATTTGACAGTGTATTCTACAAATAAGTGCACCATGGACAACAGGAATTGCAACTTTGGGACAGTTACTTTACAAAGTGTATTATAAAAATAAATTATATGGCAAACATCAAACAAAATCAAGCACGTGCCTCAGGCTTTGCAAATAAAAGTGAAATTCAGCTGGCAGACAGACTGCTTCTCTCTCTCCGACTATGTACGTTCAAAATATTGGCAAGGCCCTTCATTCTTAAAGCTCTACCAAGAAAAAATATATAAAATCTAATGGAAGCAATAAATACTTCCATGAACAATCAGTAGCACAAGTGACCCTGGTGTTGATGGTAGAGCATCTACAGCGACGCGTCCGAGCGGCAAGGAGGGAAGTGCACACAGAGAGCAGGCAGTGGGGATGGTAACTCATCTAGAGTTCATGCGCAACTGGTGAATGATGACACTCTCTAAAAGAAAAGATAGCAAAACATTTGGTTTCATGGAACTGCAAATACAAGTTTCTTTAAAGAAGAACGATTAGAACGGCGGTCGGAAGGATTTTTCTTCTAAGCCCATCTCGCGGGCTCACTCTCTCATCGCAGGTTGATGAAAACTGTCCTGCCTAATGCTACACAGGGAAACTTAATTAGTACCAGGCTATGACTCAGGAGCCCTTGGCTTCCACTTCAGTTTCAAGACCATCACTTAGTTGTCCATAGGGAAGCGAATAATACAGTTGCATAGATTAAACCAGAAAAACACCAAGGTTCCAGTCCCACACCCAAACTGGGTAGAGGAAGACTTGGAACTGGATCTTTTGTATCCTGTCTGAGCAAATCTATCATAAACCCCGCTGGAAATTCTTAAATGGGGATGATGAAGAGGTAGAAGGTCAATTCTCACATTTAATTGAAATTTTGCTTAAAAGCCTATGCAGGTTTTGTTCAGCAATCTGCTTGAATTTTGCTACTGACTTTAATGGGGATAAATTTCAGCCACAGAGTGCAAAACTAAGCGTTGGTGTTGTCTTTGAGAGGCTAGGTTTAACTTTGCCCTGTGTGTAGGAGATCCCTGATGCTGATTGATCGCTGGGGTCTGCTGACATACTAATGACCTGGTCTTCTGATCTTATAGCTATATACACTGCTCTTACAGGCAACTTTTTTAATATAAGAACTTAGCTATTAATTACGGTTTCTCTGAAAAGGTGTATTTTATGAATTTCAGATAACATATTTGTACCAATGCTAACTGGAAACATATAATGATACCTTTTCAGAAATACTCGTTTTCTTAATTAAAATAATTTTCTTTCTAAAGATTTCTTCCTCTCTTAACAGTCTGAAGATTTTTCAAAATTTGCACAATTCAGGATCTGACACTAATCATGTATTTAGTCTTTTATGTTTTTTTGACTTCTACCTTTGTCTGCTTCCTAGCTAATATTTACAAGATATCTGATTAAGTTACATCGCAAGAGGAAACTAAATCAAAACGTTTTCCATGTGATCTTAATGCCAGAACTTTGCCACTAGATGGCAGGTTCTGGTGACACTTTTCATACATGATGCTTCAGAAAAGCAGGGCTAAGGCAACGTTCAAGAAAGTACGTTAAGGCAAATGAAATAATAGAATTTCCCAAATAGAAAGTATTTCCCATATAATTTATCAATAACTTTTTTTTTTTCAACACGATATGTGTATACCAGTTCTACCAAATTTGACCAATGAATGTGAAAGAACCACAAACCACAGGAAGATTTTACCTTACAACCAGGGCTGTTCTCTCACTTCAAGCTCTGGCAGCATACGATGTAAAAAGCTGCATTTACTTAATATCAGATTGTAACCTCAGGTGAGCTCTCCCATTAACTTCAATGGGAGTCACATGAAGTCTACATGAAACTATTTTTCCTGTTATTCACTATGCACATTACATATCGATAGAGAGTTTAGATACAAAATTCTAAAAACTAAATGGGTAGCAGAAAAATGTCATGCTCCTTGTAAAGGCTTGAACAGCAAAACTGCAGGAAGTTTCTCAGTCTTCCTCCTACAGACCAAATATAGCAACTGTGCAAAAAGTAGGAGAAATAATTTAAAAATCAACTACTTTCCACTTCTAGTATCCATTTGTTCATTCATTTCTCTCATACTTGTGCATGTATGCTCTTAGTTTTTCTGAAAATTAGATTTTAAATGTTGATATATACATACATATTTACACACACACACTCTGTAGTTGCTAAAAGAGGTGTCCAAACAGTTAGTAAACTAAAATTACAGTAGGGTAGATTTTTGTCAGAGTTATGTAGGACTAACCTCTATAGGAATATGATTCCACCTGTAAGATACGATTAAATAAATTTTTCTAAGGCTATAAATACTAACATTTCAAGGAGTTAAGAATTCACTTTAAAAAAAAAAATAATGAAAGGGAAAGAAAATGAAGTTAATGTAAAATTGGTAATTTTGCTTTCAGTCCCTCTGATGTAAATCGGAACTTCTCCAGAAAATACATGATAAACAGCTGGCCTATGAAAAATACCAGGTCATATAATGAAGCACATCAACTAACATTTTAACATATGAAGTTTAATTTCTTCTTACAATATATACAAACAACACCAGATAGTACAAAATTGTCTGTGCCACAGACAACATACACTCAAGTAACAGAATAGAATTTTCAGTATTTCTATTTTTTAAATCCTAAAGAGAGTTTTTAAAGGGAAGAACCATTCATACCTGAGTGATCCATACCTGACTCTCAGAGCTGATAGCTCTGCATCTGAGAATAGTAAACCCTGATTGCATCTTCCAAAAAGCCAAGTAAAGGCAGTGTGTAGGGAGCAAGATTCAAAGTGAAGTTAACATCTGTAATGAGAAATGTTGCATATAATTTTGCCTGAGAGAGCTCAGGCAAAATTAAAAGAAAGAGGATAATGCACACTGACTTTGGGGAGAAAAACATTGCCCTAAATGAAAACAAGTTCAAAAGATGAGCTCACAAAAAGTCCTGCCAGCAAACGACAGGTTTCAAAGTGACTCAATGAAATTGGCCACTGATCAGTGATAGGAACATATAATTGGTCTGAAAATTGTACTGACTGTTGCAGCTTATGTATGTCAAGCACCTGAAAACCAGTACGACAGTAGTTTATGCTCTTTAAAGATATGGTCTTCCACATGTCATCAGAACTACTGAATATTCATGTAGATGTTGAGCATGTTTTAGAACATGTATTGCATATTTCAGGCAGTAACGTATGACCTGGCATCCAATTGGCATGACTCAACATATTCACGTGACTTCAGAGATTACTCACATTATACCAATTACTGTGTGCTGTAAGTTTGAGGCTTAAACATGGTAATATGCATACTCTGTGTGCACATTCAGAAGAGCCACAAAGTGTTATTTGTTTTTTGAAAAATCACACTAGTGGGTGTCACGAAAGGAAAAAAAAAATTAGTAAAATAGATAAAAAAATAGCTGCTTCTCTTCTGTTATTTACTTAGCATGTTTACCAATCCAAGAGAAATCCCCCAGACATTGAAGTTCTGTGCTCCCTCATTTTCAGTCACACTCAAATGTATTGCTCTGCTAATGACTACATTAGCAATACTCATACGTAATTGTAATTCAGGTGATTCAGGTGATCTAATCTAGGGATCACAGTGCAAAACTTAGAAGGGACAAGATTTAAAATCACAGAGATCCCCTGGAGAACTAAGGGTGCACCCTCAGTCCATGTGTTGCTCATGAATGGGTTGGCATTTTCCCTCCTCTTCTGCCTCTCCACCTTACTGCTGGCTTGAGTTACCACGATTGCCCGTATGGCCAAGCAGTCAGCCAGAACAAGGCATCTCTACAGCTGATGCTAAATCTTAGCAAAACACAAAGATTGGTTCTCAGCCAGCTCAGCTCCTGACGAAGCACTGTAACCATCACTATTACTTTGAGTTGAGTGCATTTTGCTACTTAAACTGTTCCACTTAGTTAAAAATAAAACAAAACACGAAACAAAAAAAACCAAAACCAACTATATATAGAAAAAGGTAAGAAAGAGAAAGCATAAGCATGAGGCATTCTAGATGATCACCTGGGCAGAGGAAGGCTTGGTTTCTGCATTGTAATCCAGTAATGTAAAATACACAAGAAGCCCTGTAAATAAAGGCCCTAATACTTCCTATGGATTGGTGCATCCGTTTCATTCTTCGGTGCCTAGTAAAATCTGAGGTCTGAACAAATCTCACCCTTCTGGTATTTCTGACATCACTCTCTTGTGTTCATTCTTTGATGCTGTATGAAGGTGAGCTCATGCTACATTCTTCCACACAGTGGGGCATTGCTAAGGTCTTGCTCCTCTTCTCTGTCACCCTTTTCATTAAACTGGAAGAACTTACTCTGCAGACTCCTATCACTTTGTCAGATTTGGCTGAAACTGGTCGATGTGTTCAGTGTTATTCATCAACGAGGGACAGATGGAGGGATGGATGAACACAGACACTTCATCTTATAAACCTTCTTTTCACAAAAAAACAGGCTCAAAAGCAACCTTTGGAACAGGGACGTGAATTCGGGGGAGGAGGTGGGTTGGGCTTTGGGCTCCCTCCTCCTAGTTCAATATCCTGACCACTCAAGGATTCTCTTGTTTCTGCTCACCGAATACTGAAGCCCTTCATGCAGAACAGCACAGCCTTTACAGGAGGGAACTGAGAATAACACCACCATCCCTCTCAACTGTCTGTCAGTGCCATTGGTGAACTTGGCTGGAACTGATGTGGGTTTGAGTCTCCTCAGATGTTGGTAAGGAGGGGGACCAATCTCCTATCTTTGAAGAAAGGTTTCACTCAAAAGCTTTTTAAAATAAGCAGCAGTACCCCTACATTTGTGGTATGTGATCTACTAGGAGACATTCATGATTCTACAGTCGCTTTATAACGGCCAATGGTTTCCTACACCTTCTTTCTTTTTCTGGCCTGAGAGCCTGGAACTAAGCTATGTCAAAGCTAGCCTTTATGCTTTTTGCCAGCTTCCTCTTAGTTCAGATAAGTTCCCTAGTTAAGTTCAAACACTTGTGCCAGCTCAAGGGATGACCACGTGGAAGCTGAGTACTTTCTTGGCTGGAGGTGATAGAGACAGGATTACAGCTTTTGACTCCAGTGTGGGGTTACATCCTGACTTTAAGTGACCATGAAACTGTGGCTTGACTGAAATCCCTTTGAGAAAATACAAGTGTACCTAGATTATGGATCTCAATTAGTTTCAGTGCTAGTTAAGTCACAACTGAAACACTGACTAGACAGAGAAGTGGAAGAACTTCAGGGTGCCTTTGGTGCTTAGGCACTGTCTTTAGAGTTGGTTGTCTAAATTGCCCTCTGGAGCTGATTTACTGAATGGAGACTATAACTGTAGTCATTAAACATGACTGTCTTCAGATTCAGAGGAAATTCCAATCTAAAAAGACACTTATGCTTCAACTTTTAAGAATTCTGAACTACAGGCTTTCTTTTTTCTTCATCTTACCCTTCTTCTACCTTTAAGAAAAAAGAATCTCAGGTCAATTAAAACAGATGTTAAAAATGATGAATATAACTAAATACCTATCTTTAGCTGACAGTTAAACAGGTTGCCTGATTCCAACCCGTCGGGCTTCTGCTATGGAGCAAAAGTTCCTTTTTGTTGTGCTGCCCCTGGCAAAAATACCAGGATCCTTGGTCTGACCTGTCTGGAATTTCTCAAGTCTGTTTCACGAAACCCTACCAACTCTACAAGAGTAATTCCAGGTTGTGCCTGCAGTTCTGCTTCAGCTGTGCTAATTTGTGTGTCCTGGATTTCAGGTACTCTAAGGCTGGCTTGTTTCTTCAGGTGAATTAAGTTTCTTAGATCTCAAGCAAAACAAACATATTTTTCAACCACAGGCACACACAGAATACTGCCTTGGGACAGCAACAGTTAACCAAGTTTCTTTGAAACAAGGATGTGAAAAGGAAGGCTTAAGGCAGCTGTAGTTCATCACCCAATCAAGCCACATTAGCTTGGGGCTCATGTTTGCAATATTATTTAAATAACTGTTTTGACCTGAAGACTTGCTTCAGTGCCAGCATTTAGAGTGAATATGCAGCAAAAAGCTCTTAATAATGTGTTTTCTTCAAACATCTGCTAAAAAGTCTATGTTACAATAAGAACAGCAAGATCTCGGTAACAATTTATTGACAAATGGAGGCTTTTAAGTGATAAAATTAGTTGAGAGGATCTGATGTATTTCTGGCACAGTAACTCACATTTCTTGCTAATTCTAGTATCCAAGTTTTTATATGAAATATTGGGAATTAAGTGTTATGGAAAATGTTACTAATACAAATCTAATTTTCAGATAGCATAGGGACCAGAACCTTAAAATTAACAGGTATTGCAGGTGCTATACATGTAAAAATTAAAACATACTTATTTTCTGATGCAGCAGCAGCTTTTACACCACAGACAAAATGCCCTCCATGTTATTAATAAAATGCCAGTTTTACACTGGGACAATGGACATATCTGGATCCTAAATTGGAGAGCAATGTGAAGTGCAGACTGAAGACTAAACATTTCTTGGACTGAATATAATTTTGTTGACCTTCTGTGGCAGATTCTTCCATCAAATCTCTTCTCCCACATAGAAAGCCATTTAATATTTCACCCACTGGTGCATTTTCTTTTCTGTGAATTGAATTGTATTTATTATTTATTGGTGGTCTTCCTGCCTTGCTTTCCAAAATTACTCCTAACCACTGCACCCTTTACAGCTTGCTGTGGTGGCTGAGGTATTATGCAAGCTTTAAAACCCTAATTTATCAGTCTGCTCAGCTCCATTTCTTTTGGTTGTGACTTTCTTGTGTGAAAATTGATCAATTAATGGAAATGCCCTTTAATTACTTTACTGTTATCAAATAAACAATCATAACAGTCAAAGGCATCCACACCATTTCCATGCTGGAACAAGTCCTTAAAACATGCTTTAAAATGCAAACATATAAATGAGGAAATCACAAAGAGGGGAGGAAAACTGATGAATCACCATGGAATTGTGAGGCCTTCTATATTTCAGACAAAATATTTCCAACAACTGAGAACTGAGAGTAACTTCCATACCAAACCCCAGCTCTTTCATTCTCTGCACCTGAGCTGTGCCTTTTGATAGCAATTTCTGCCACCAGCAGTATGTGCTGACTTTCTCTCTAAGACACAAGGATACTTGGCAATTAGGGTTTAAGTATAGTACAAATTCATCCAATCAGGAAAACTGAAAACCTAGTGAAGTCAATGGAGTGACTTCCTTCACAGCCTTTAGTGGTCTTTGGAGCAGGCACCAATGGACTGCACTGATTTTAGGCAGACCAACATTTCTCAAGATTTTTCTAAAGACTAAACGCCTTTTGGCTCCCTTGCCTTCATCTGACCCCTGAGCTGGCAGTGTCCCTTAACCCCTCTGGAAGAAAAAAGCTGCTGCTTAGCACTGCTGCTGACAAACATTGTGCAACTTCCCTAACTCCTTGAATTTTTTAACTGCCTTGAGAAAGCAGCTCACCACTGAGAAGTGCTCATTTGAATGGCAGACTCCTAGATAAACAGCTGGTCACACAGTGCCCATCCTTTCTCTCTTCTCCCTCCCACACCTGAGGTACCAGGTTTCATTAAAACAAGACCTCAAGTGCCCTGCCTCCTGGTATTGGTTCCATAGGCAATGTGACATCTCAGTAATGTGATCACAGGCAGGAAGGAAAGTGCCCCATGCAGTAGCAAAGTGGAAAGTAATCAGGGTGAAAGACAATCTAGCAAAAGTGACCAAACTTCCTTCAATCTATTAAGAAGTGGACCAAGTCTATCGTTAAGAGTTCTGAACTAGATTAATAACCTAGTGCAGCTGCCCCATTCTCACTTTCTAGGCTGAAAATCCTCATGGCATACAACTGCCTTTTTGTTGGCTTTTTTTTTTCCTTTTTAAACTTCAGTAAAAAAACAAAAGGATGTTGTTACTTTAGTAGTCAGTGCACACACTTATTAGTTTGTTATAAGTGACGGCTACAGGACTCCATTAGTACAGGCAAACGTGAGCAGCTACACAGGCAGAGGGGCTGACTTCCATGGTAGCAGTAAAACCTGCAGAACATACCCCCTGAGCCACTGCCATCAGCCCTGACCCCCGCCCAGGGAGGCAGAGCTGCTGGCTGAAGATTTCTTCAGTTCTATTTTCATAGACTGAGTCTCGGCACAAGGCTCGAATTTTGTCACATTTCCTGCTCCTGGGGCTGCCACTACTGGCTTTCCTGCTTTCATACCTTTTGACACAGGAATGCGGGTGGGTGCAGGTCTTGGGGATGACCCATCCTGTCCAGTCTGCAAAAGAGAGAGACAGAGAGAAATCACATGAAGGGAAAACTTCTTATTCTCATATATGCTCATCTTCTACTTCTCACTGGTTCTCCATTTACCCTTCAAGGAACAATGTCCCAAATCACGCCTATTAGCAATTAATGTTGACATCTGGAACCTGGCCATAGCACATACTGCTGGAGTAGGGCCAAAGGTACAGTCAGGATCAGAGCTGCCCAGAGCTGAGGTCTGGTGTTTTGGATCAAGCTGTCAGAGATGGGAATCCCTGCAAAACCCCGATTCCATAGCACAACACAGTGCAGGATGGTCTTAGAGGCTCCTGAAACCCTGGCTTAGCTGTCAGACAGGCACCATATTAGCATCTGGCACAGAGACTAGCACGGACCCTCAAGACAGTATAGCTGCATGACACTAATGCTGAACCCAGAGTAACTACCCTATTTTCAGAGCTGGGGAAAGACTTCCCAGCATTATAGATAAAATTGAAATTTGCTTCCTAAAGTATGCTGGGTCATGGCTGGGGCCGCTGATTTCTGCACTGGGAAGTCCAGGGGGCTGGAAGAGAGAGACAGAGCAAAGATTCCTTTTCCTGTGGCTGTGGGAGGAGGGATGTGGGAGGGGGCTCTCCCCCTCCAAGCCCTAGACACAAGTTGATGAAATCTGGTGAGGATGAAGCAGGCAGCCTGGATTTCCTGGGATGCTTCAAGGCAGTGCGGACATGGTCATTCTACTGTCTCCGCCAGTCTGCTGCCCTTGACAACAGCCTTCCAAGCACACTTATCCTCCACTTTGAGGACTTCAGAATAAAACACAATAACGGCCTAAGTGGCTGAGGACCTAAGCACAGGCCTGGCAGACCCAGCATGCCTCCCACTAAGGATCTGTGCCCCTCTGGAGCACCAGCTGGAGGCCAGACTGGCTCTCCTATAGCTTTGAAAATGGCAATCAGCACTTAAGTTTTGGCAACTCAATCCCACTGAGTAAATGCACAAGGAGCACTTGGATAGGACAAAAAGATTCAAAAGGGCCAACTGGTATTTTCTGTCTCCAGTCCTCAGATAATGTTATATGTATTCTGCAAGGCTAAAACTGGAACCTACCTTTTATGGACCACAACCTAAAGAAAATACTTAGATCCATGACAATTCTCAAAGGAAATTGTGTTTTATCTTCTGCAATGTGCAATACAGACACAAATGTTAACAGCGACAACTTTGGTGTGTCAGCTGAATTTCTGTTCAGATAATGGACGAAGCCTTTGACCTCACGAAAGTGAACACTTTTCATAAGATCCTGGAATCCTAGCTAGACCCATCCAATAATGACTAAGTTCTGCAACTTATGACATATAAACAAAATAAAATTAAACTGCTGAAATAGACTGGATAAGAAGATAATGTCAACTGCAACATGTATTTCCACATTTACTTAAAAATGCTCCTAAAAAGGCTCCACAATGGAGCATTTTTCTCTGTCAAAGGATTTCCAGCCAGTAGCATCATAGCCTTCTGTCTGCATCCTGAGTATTCAAAGGAAAAGCATTCCTTAATCTTCTAAGAACAGTTCAAAACTCCATATGTACACACAAAAAATTCACAATTGGAAAACTTGAATGCTGTCTGCCTGGCAGGAAGGAAGCCATTTTCAATAACTAAAAGCAACATTTACAATAGCAGTCTAAAGGCTAATATGGAACTCACATGTAGATGTCAAAACAAGTTAGGCCCATACAATTCTGTAGGGCAAAACATGCAAATGCATTCCATCAGCCTTGGAAAATATGTCAACATCCCAGGGAACTCAAATGACAAACATCTTGTACTCCCTGAAAGAGCTCCACAGTGTGTAAACATGAGGCAATCAAATGAAGTAGCTGGAATGTCAGGCATTTCTTCAGCTTTATTCACATGTAAATTATTAACTAAGGATTTAGGCACTTTCAAGTTACTCATTTCAAACCTAAATCACTCAAACGCACTTTGAAAAGAGCTCTAACTCGCTTAAAATTTCTTAGTTGCCTTCCTTACGGCATACTAACATGTTGATCATACGGAAGCTAATGCCTGCTTCACACCCAGCTGCAAAAGCATTTTGTGTTTGCTAAATGAAACGGCACAAAGTTGGCTCTTCAGCCAAGCAGTCCCCTTTGGCAGGAGTGACGGGGTAAGCAAGTGGGGGACACTCTTGGGTACACATTTGTAGTAACTGTAGCAGAGAACCCACACGACTGTCTGTCACTTGGCCATTTCTTCCCAGAGCCAAGCTTTAAGCAAGTCCCTCCAGCCCTGCTTGTCCATAGGCTGCTGTCTTCTGGCTGGTAGAGGAATGCAGCTCCAACCAGAAACCAACACTTGGGCAGCCAGCATGGAGCATCAGAGACATGGCCCCGGTGGCCCTGTGGGACACGGAGTGATGCTGGCTGGCTCTGAGCAGGCAGTACCTGGTGCTGGAACAGCACAGGGGGTCAGAGCCAGGCTAATAACTACATTACTGAGAGTGAGATAAATACATACAGCCACTATGGTGGTTAGGTTGTTGATAATCGGCTCTCCCTGCAGGCACTGAAGTTGCAGCAAGGTTGGACAGCCCCATAAAAAAGAAGAAAAGCAATTTGAATGTACAGAACATTTAGCATGTTTCAGGGGTTTATAACAGATCCTGCTTAATGCATTTTACTGACAAACAAAAAGAGAGCTTACATGCACACATTCACTTTTGGAATATTTAAATTAAAAAGGTGCTTTTTCAGCACTTGTCCCTGATCAGATCAGGAACCAGTGTGCTCTGGACCAGAAATGGTTCAGTTAAGTGGTTCACACAGGTATCTGCTGCAATTTGAGATGCCCTGGGCTACTCAAGCTATCTGCTCAGGGCTGGTAGATAAGGCAGAGGACCCAAGGAGACCTGCAGCCTCTGATAAAGTAGCTGGAAGTTAGGTAGACTACTTGACAGCTGCTTAAAATGACACTACAGAAGTATGTTGAGACAATTGAATCCTGAAAGGGTGGGACTTGAGATCAAGTCAATGCAGTCAGTGGATCCCAGTGGGCAATTTAGCTTATGCTGAAGCTAGCAGCATCTCAGCTGAATCACACGCCAGTCTCCACAGAGCCTCAATGCTAACAAGGGGACTGATGACTAGGGACTGACTCAGTTGCAATGCACAGAGGCATCTTGTGCCACCTGAGGTATCCCATCAGCTTCCACTGCAGGAAGGTACAGGTCTGTGCTATACCTACCATCCTCAAGATGGTAGGTTGAGACAGACATCCTCAGATGTCTCAACTGCCACAGAGTGAGCAGCTAGCACCACACATCTCCATATGGGCAAGTGAGGCAACCCCTGCATCTCTAGTAACTAACAGAAGCCTAGAGCATACACAGGACACCTACAAAGACCTGAATTTAGATGCCCATCTCAAACTAAATGCTGCCCAAATGAAAGTAGCTCTGTAGCTGCTTTAATGTGTGCCCAGTTAGCTGTGGCACCCAGCAGCCTTTCAGCCACGCCTTGCTGCCTTGGTCACAGGACACTTGGCATGGTTGGTGCTGTGCCACCACGCTGGCTCTGCTGCAGCCGGGATTCCCTCTGCTCCCTGCGGATTTGCAAGTCACTGGACTCACTGTGTTCCCTGGCACTGTAAACAGCCAGTGGTGGATGCCAGTCTCGTAGGAGGTGGGGAGCACAGGGATGAAGTGATTATAGACTGACATCCATCCTGGTAGCCAAAGAAAATCCAAATTCACCAGCAATCTCAGAGCCAAATGTTAGGCCTAAATAAAAAACCAGGATATAGGCACTTCAGTTTTTGTTTTGGTTTGGTTTTTTCCCAAATAATATTTGTTTTTATTCTGTGGGGTTTTTAACGTAAACTGTGCTGGGGACTGGGGCTAATGTGGTTACAGTTTCAGGCTCATTTCACTCTGCATATCCTCTGGTCCCATAGTCTTGAATTTTTGCTTGTGCTGTGGTCCATCCGTAATTAAAAAATTATCTGCTAGGTTTACTACAGTAGTCCAAGTATTTTCTTGTGCCTAGGTTTGACTCTAATCAAGCTAAGGAGGACCAAACCTCATTTTTTCCACTTTTATAGTACTTACCCAAATGCAGAGGCTATCATATAAAAGACAGTTAACAGGTTAGGGTTTGGTTTTGGGGGGTTTTTTGTTGGGTTTTTTTGCTGTTGCCTTTTTTTTTTTATCAAAGTGGCAATGGTTCTGTTAAATGCTGAATTCAATTCAGCTGTTCTCCATCACATCAGCTCCTGCTGTGGAGACTTCTGTGGGACTGGACCATGCTGGGTGGCAGTGCTGGTGCGACGAGGCCAGCTGCTCAGCTGGCAGCCCTGGGCTTGTGCAGCAGGCAAGAACATGAAGTGCCTCCATTTTGGTCCAGTGAGTTCAGGTGCCAGTGGAGACACAGTCACTGGCTTGTGCCTTTTTTGGTTCATCTTTTTGGTTAAGTGCTCAAAAATTTCCCACATTCTCATTCAAGTGCCTCTGTCTTTTTTTCGATCAGGGTCTCCTTTTATCTAAATCAAAACTCTCAGAGACTCAAAAGAGGACTCGGATTAGGGAAATATAAATCCCCTACTGCTCTAGAGTGTATGTCAGTGTAACTCAACACAAACATAACACCCTTTCATCCCTGGAATTCAAAAATCATGATGGTCCATCATGAAACCACAGTCTCTGATTTTGGACTCACATATGCAGGGAGACACCACAGCTCAGGCTGGACCTTTATAAGTGCCATGAGTGCACCTTAAAACTAACTCCACCTGCAGTACTGAAGATAAGTATAAATTTGAATTGGAAAAAAAGTGAAATGTTTTCAAGCATGAAACTGCAAATTTGTTATAGCAACCTATGAGAGCTAGAAATTTCAGAATTATTTTCCTCTTTGTAGCTTGGCACTGCGTTAGTACCTTGTACAAAGCATCTTGTACGAAGAGAGTTAAGAAAACAAAACAGTGGGCTAAGAAAGCAGCTGTCTATCAGTTTTCCTTCTTTGATTTTATGAACTTAAACCTTCAAAATTATATCGATGTTGGTTTCTTCTAGAGTTACAAGGGTCACAATTTGTTTTTTCTAACTGGGGATATTGAAATGTGTTCGTAAAGTAGTTATTTGCAAAACAGATGGTGAATATACAACTTCTTTTTTTTAAGGGGTTAGGGTGGAAAAGGCACATTTGGGCTTGTTAGAAGTTCCCTGTTCACATGACTAGGGATGTTAAAAAACAAAGGAAAGCATGAGATAAAGTAAATCTTATGGCTGAACTATTTTCCTTACATTCCAAATCAGGGAGGATGAAGTGAAGAAAAAAGCCACTTTTTAGCCAGATGAAAACAAAACAAAAAAGTTTTGTCTGCCACGGTTCAGTGCATCATCACAGTAGAGACAGACATCTATTAAAAAAAGAATGAGGAACTCTTAAAAAAAAAAAAAAGTTTTCCAAGCTTCTGAGAGACAAAGGAGTTTGTAAATGAAGTAATTCAAGACTTTTAAAAAAATGAACAGTTGCCTCTAATATGTACAAAACTGCTGTACAGTAAAGTATCCACAATACATTATATATGTGGGGAGAGAGAGATCACGCACATGCGATCCCAAATATATCCATATGATGAATGCAAGTTTTTTTGGAGGCTTAAATGGGAATGGCAGCCTCTCTCCAAAAGAGTGGAAGTGTATCTTAAATACACTTTGACAATTCAGCTTAGAAAGAGATGCCTGAAGAGACATGTGGTAGGGGTCTGCAGACTCCTGAGCAGCACGGACAAATGAACAGGGGATGACTATTCAGTATTTGTCAAGAAACAAGAAAGAGGCTGTAACCAATGAAGGTATTGCATAAAAGGTATCAAACAAAAGAGCATTTTTCCCAGACCCCACAACTGAATTCACTGCCCCCTGATGTTGTTGGAAACAACAGTATAAATGAGTTCAAAAAGCAATTAGAAGAATAAATAGAAGAAAACTCCGCCACGGTCTATTAAACACAAAGATGTGGCTACAGGCCCTGGTTCAGAAAGAAATACCCACCTATTGCCAAAAACTGGGAACAGACGCTGAGGGAACATTACTGTGTGTTTACCCACTTAAAATAATCTTCCCTTAAGCATCTGCTGCACACTCTGTCTAGCTAAGTAAGCTTTTGGACTAATAAAATACTGCTGGTTTTATATTTTGGTTAAATTCTTCTTTCCCAGGGTATTTAAAACTAAAGCAAAGCAAAACCAGGACCAATAAGAAACCTAGGGGAAGGACTGTCAATTAATGTTGTTCAATCTGTTTAAAGACAGAGGTCAGAGACTGATTTAAGTACAAAAATGAAGTTGGGGAACCACCACAGAGGCACAGAGAGAAAGCAGCAAAAAAATACAGTAGAAGAAGCACTATTGTAGTTCAGCACTTTCAGAAGCTGAAAATCTCAGTGGAACAGAAAAAGCTTTACTGTTCACTGGCCGAAAGAGGCTTGGAGCTGTAAGCAATGGTATTTTAATAAAGCCTGCCCATATATTCCTTTGGTGTTCAGTACTATAGCAGGTATTCTTTGAATTATAACTGAGAGGATTCTACTGAAGAAATACCAGCCTGCATGATCTGACTGTAAAGACCCACCAGCTGGGCCAAAAATCATTATGAGTATTTTCAGTAGTCAGAAACTGCAGTCACCAAAAATAAAAATACAGTTTCCTGCTCTGACATCTCCATCATTCTTTGTCCCTCTCCATCTTTCACTCACAAATGTACAGGATTGCTATTATGAAAATAACTCTGAAGGAACTTTGCAGGGACTTCTGTAAGGAGATAATGCCAGAAGTATACCAGTGTCCAGCACTGGCACAAAAATATCCGAATCAGGCAAATTCTGATTTCATAGTTAAACTCGTATCTGAAAGAGATGTGGGGAAGTCAAGAGTTTCTCCTCACCCCACCCATTCTTTCTGGTGTCTCAAGGCCAAACTATGGTTTCCCTTATCCCCACCACGAAGACTACATCATGAGGCTATACTGCTTACCACAGATTGTGTTCCTCGTGTGGAAGATGTTGTAACAGGCGTTATAGTGATTGTACTTGTCACCTTGCTTGCCGCAGGTCGCGAGGACAGGTTGTTCCTGGGCGATCGAAGGACAGTCCCGGTCACAACTTCTTTCTCTGCTGCTATGTTCACTGGTCTGACTGTTATCACAGGACTCGCACCATCAGGTGCGGCACTGGGAGAGCGTTTGAACTGGGAACCTAAGTGGATGTGAATTTTGTTGTCTTCTGTCGTAATAATGTTGGCATTGGCGTTGTACTTGCGGATTGGAGTCGGGACGGTTTGTTTTTCCGGCGTTACTTTGAAGACAGCCCTTCCCATGGTCATATCTTGTGACTGCGGAGAGACAGAGATTTCTGCTGGTGCTGCGGATGTTGACACTGTCATAATCTGAATGGGCGAGGCAGGTCTGTCAGCGAAGGATGTTCTCCCCCCCTCTGGGGACTTTTCCCTGGAGAACGTTGTTATAGTGACTGGAGACATAGAACGATCTGGGCCCATGGGACTTTCACTGCCTTTCCTTTTTTGGGGCATAACGTTCGGCGAGGGAATGATGGTTATTCGTGGCTTCTGATTTCCCAAAGTAGGAATGACGGTGGTACTTGAAAAAAATTCCTCTGACGTTGGACTGGTTATCTCCAAAGTAGCTGTGCTGTTCTCATGGTCTGGTGTCACCCGGATATGAAGAGGTTGACCCTGCTTTGGTGAAAGGACAACCTCCCCAGGATGCGCTGAACTACTGTGGGTTCGGGCTCCTTTATCAGGAGCTCCAGTTTCCCTCTTTCTCATCCATGGTATCCAAGATTTCCTCATTGCAAGTTCATTTGCTGCTGGAGGATATCTCTCGAGCACTGAAGAACGCTCCAGGGGTTTTTTCAGACCTACCTGTCGCAGATTGCTCATGATGTGATTCTCCTCCTGGAAGGATTTTCTTATAAATACTGCTGGAGTTTCTTCTTCTGCTGCTTCACTGCTTACAACATCTGTTTGCACGCCAGTGGATGTCACAGGAACATCAACCATTCTTCGTCCATTTATGCTGGGCCTCAGAGCACGGCTGTAACGCTTAGAAAGCTCCAGCTCTCTTGTTAGGTTCAGAACTTCCTGCCCCATGCTCTTGTTTTTATTTTCTTCTTCCATAAACCTTTGCTGCAGAACCGAATAATCAACTTGGAGCTGAGAAAGTTGGTCTTCTTTGTTCATCAGCTCATGGATTTTTTCCTTAAGAGCTTGAACTTCTGCTTTCAAATCTCTGCTTTTTGCCTCTTCCAGACGAAACCTGTGCCTCAGTTCTGCCTCCTGGCTCACTGCTTCACCTTTTTCTATTGCTTTGGTTTTGGCAATCTGGAGCTTCATCTCCTCCAGCTGTTGAGAAAGAAAGTTAGCTTTATCCTGCTCAGTCCTAAATTTCTGCTCTAGCTGATCATATTCATCTTCTGTCTTCATCAAATCTCCTTCAACGACTTCCAATTGCTTGAGACGTTTTTTCAGTCTTTCAATTTCAACCGTAAGTTCTTTTATCTTGTTGTCCTCGTGACAACCATGCTCCGGTCCTTTCCTGGCTCGACCTCTTGTAATTTCTCTCTCTACTTCCTCTATACCATCAATTCTTTTCTTTAACAGGTCAACTCTACAGCTTAGTTCAGAGGATTTTTCTTCTTCACTTCTCAGTTTGCCAATTAACTCATCCCTTTCCTTTGTCAAACTAGACACTTTTTCCTCCATTTCAGATTTCAGTTTCAAAAATTTCTTACTTTCTTCTATCAGTTTCTCTGTTACATCCATAACTTTCCCTTGTTCAACTTTAAAATTCTTGTTTAGACCCTCAACCTTTTTTTCCTCCAGTTTTATTTTTTCCATCATATTTTTTCGTTCATCAACCAACATTACAGTAAATGACTTCAGCTTTGTAAGGTCATCTTTTAAGCTTATTTCAGTCTTTTCCAACTTGCTTTCAGATGCCTCAAGGTCTTTCACTCGAGTCTTCACCACTTCCAACTCATTTATCAAATCTTTCGTCAAATTCTTTTCTTTCTCCAAGTTTAACTGTAGCTGGGTACACTCAGACTTACTTTTACTGAAAGCCTCTTCCAGCTTTTCTAATTCTGACATTCTTTTCTGCAATTTTTCCACTTCAAGTTTCAACTCTTTGCTATGGTGCTCTTCCTCTTGCAGTTTATTTTTCAGCTCTTTACACTGGGATTCAGTTTTTGTGATCTCTTCATCTTTCCCCTCCATTTCAAGCACACGCTTGTGGAGGTTTTCCACCTCTGCCATTAAGCTAGAGTTCCCACATTCCCCTTTTGCTATTTTATCTCGTAACTCTTGAAGTTCCTCCTCAGCTTTTTGAAGATTTTTGTTAGTTTCTTCTAGCTCCTCTATTCTGCGAGTCAACCCCACTAGCTTAAGCCTTAGCTGTCTATGATGTGACTCTTGATTGGCCAGTTTAGCAGTCATCTCCTCATGTTCTTGAGAAAACGACAATGTTTTGTGTTCAAGTTCTGCCTCTAACTTCATCAGTTTTTTTCCATCTTCTTTTGTTTTTGCACTAATAACTTTTAGCTTGTCTTCTTCCTCCTTTAGCTTTTGATTTAAGTCCTGTATTTTCTGGCTTTGTTGATCAAGTTGTTCAATATGCATTTGTCTTTCATCCACCAGCATGAGTGCAAATGATTTAAGCTTGACTAGTTCTTCTCTCAGTTTATTGAGTCTCTTTGTATGTTCCTTCTCCTTCCGGGCCTGATAGATCTTCTCCTGCTCAAGCAGTTTCTTCAACCTGAAACAAGGTAGAAGAGATGCATTAAACTAATATATATGCACACACACATATATATGTACATATGTATTTGTGCATATATGTGTAAATGTATTTATCCATTTTTAAATCACCTTCATTTTAACTTTTTTTTTTCGTTAATAACTTCGGTAGTCTTTCAAGAAATAACTACTTACATTCCCGAACAAAATATTTGAAATTACAAAAGTTAACTGGAAACTGTATAAAATCAGCTAGAAATCTGAAAAGTAGTGAAATGTTATACCTGTATAGATAACAAATACATCAGGTTTTGCTTCCTTTACACTTATTTTTCTGTTAGGATGGTGTTGGTAAAAATAAATACTATCCCAAAAGAATAGGTATATCTACTCACCAATCTGTTCATACCAAACTCTTTTTACAAGGTAGATTCCTCCTTATGTCTTGAATACACAAAAATGTGTAAAGTAAGATTTAAAAAAAACACACAAACACCTAATTGCTATATGCAGCATAAAAAGATCAATCCTGGTTATAAATAAACCAGCAGGACAGAAGACTACGTTAGCACGTAAGTCATGACCATCTGGGCATCACAGGCATAAGAAATGAGCAGCAAGATAAATTTGCCAGCACAGTGATTATTATATTAAAAGGTTTGTTCTCCCAGACACATTTCCATTTACAAAAGTACATTTTGTGGACTGCAAGAGTCAGACTAATCAAACCTTTGGCTCCAGCTAACCTCAACTAGAAAATGCTCTTCTTTATATAGTCTGTAAAGCTTTATTTTCAAACAACATAAAAGCTCACTATGGGCTAATAAGGTATATCCTCAGAAAGACAATAAAGACCTAAATTTTCCAGCCTTACCCATGCAACATTTGAATGGAGAAACTGTAAGTAATATAAGTATTTTATATCTGTGATTTATACTCAGGCTATGTTGACATCAGCACAGGAAGTGCCTGCACACACTGTAAGCACAGATTTATGAGGCTGGTGATCCTCAACTGAAAAAGAGGTACAGATAACACAGGGATGTATCCCCTACTAATGTAACAGCCTTACTGTAAAAGCAGCAATACGACTCAGAAAAGAAGGCACAGCTAGGTATGCTGAATTTACTGTGAAATGGCATGTTTTTCAAACCACATTCCAATTACCTGTAAGTCCCATATACCCTGTTGAGACACATCTGATGATTCAAATCCACTTGCTCTGCCTACCCTATGTCTGAAGCTTTTCAACTTCTTTGCAACTGAGACAGCAGTGAAGTGATAATAGCAAAGCAATTTACCACCTGTTAACTAACTTGCAGTAACTGGAACATCCGTATCTTAGCAAAGATCAACTTTTATTGGTATTTTTATTCTAAATGCTGGACCATAGATGCTAGTGGGTGAAGCATAGATACACAGTTCTGTCTGCTGCCCCAGCAATTAAGCGGTGAATAGAGCTGCAGAGCACAATGTCATACACAAAGGATGTCTCCCAGAGCCCTCACCTGAACTCTAAACTCATAACAACAGCCATATTAACTTAGCCCTCCAGTAGCTGTCAATGTTTCACTGCTTGCTCCTTGGGGACCAGAACAAACAGGAAATGGAAAGAAAAGCCATAAGAAAAGAGAAGGAAGTCAGAAAGCAGAACACAGGATGCAGTAGGTAGGGAAGGAGAAGGCTGAAGAATGCATTTGAAAACAAGAGCGGGATAGGATGTGGGAGTAAGAGAATAGTAGGAACCAGCAGGAGAGAGAAAAACAAACAAACCTTACAGCCAACCTTGCTGGGTCACAGATTATTCTCAAAAAAATCTCTTTAGTTTTGGCAGCTCTTTGGAAAGGACTGAAAAGGCATGCTGGTGGATGCCTCATTATGGGTCAAGTTAGAATGTCAAAAGGTAAAAGACCCGCTGCCACTCACAAAGCATGCACTTCTCACACTGAAGAAGGAACTTTATTAGCATGCAATATATTCCCTGGCTGCTCTGTCACACTGCTTCATACAAAAGTTTCTGCCACCAACTCTCCCTTGTCTACCCCAGGCTACATTTTTAAAGAAATAGTATGCATCCTTCCACAAAATATTATTTGTCACGACAGAACAGCGTGCCCTAATCCTGGTGGTGCTCTAAATGATCCATCTCCCAGAGTCATGAGCATACATATGAGAATATGAGATTTTCAAAACAGGGAACACTTCTAGCCTCCCTTGTCCCACGGGAAAATTTTAAGGTGAGCCCTATAAATAAAAAAAAAAAAAAGATGACAGCATTTTTTTTCTTTTTAACAACCTTGACACTTGAAAGCCTATCTAGAGATGCTCAGAAAACTGCCTACAATTTTAAATTCCTAGGCTGTTCATAAAGGGCATGTGTGATTATCACCCAGCAGTTGCTACAGGTGGTACACACCAGCCAGGATGCTAAGCAGAATGCAAAACAATTCATTGGCCCCACATGGGCCCACGATTTCCTGAGAGCCTACTGGAAAATGTTTCCAAGAAAGCCACTGAAAAAACCCAAAATATATGTTAAACTAAGGCAAAGAAATGACAGGGATGAGAATGAACAACAGGAGAAAAAAAGCACAGTATCACTGTCACTGCCTTGCAGGAAAGTCAGCAGTGGGGAATAACTAGCCTAGCTCCTCTGGGAAAAGCAAAAAATAAGGGATTGTAACTGTGCTGATATGTGGAGGTAAATTTCCTAACATGTCCATCCTGAACAAGGTAGGAAGCACTATGCAGCTTTTTATCCTGCCTCAGCTTTTACTCAGTGGAACTAGGCTGCCTGAGATTTGACAAGTGAACCTTGACAGAAGGTACTTGAGAATACTTAGGTTTTCCATGTCCAGGGAAAGGGCTTCTGAACTCTGGTTCTGTGAGAGGTGAGTGGGAAAGCAGCATCCAAGTCTGTGCAGATGCCAAAGTAAGCAACAAAATCTACACCTTTTAAGTGTTACTTCTCAACACTAAAAGAAAGCTGAGTTTAAGCTTGCTCCTCCTTTTCCATCCCTGTACAACTCTCACAGTTAAAGTGGAATTTCAGCAGGATTGCAAGGTGATGTTGTCCCTTCTTGACCCTTACAACTCATTTATTGTCAGGCTTCTCATCTGACTGCTGCTGCTAACACTTGCTAAGTAATGCAGACCTGCATAAGCTCCAACACAACACTAAAAACACATCAGAGAATGCCTATCTTCAGTGTGTTATCCAAAGCAACTGCACTGTGGATTGTCAAAGGTCAAAAGCACCTGTAGTCAGGGTCAAAAAATGAAGAAGAGAGCTGTAACAATAAAACATGGGGCTAGATACAGCCAAAACACTGACAAGTCAAGAGTTTGGGACCCCCAGTCCAAATACCCCTGTATTTGCTGTCTCAACTTGGTTTTTTTTAGAGATGTGGAGAAATATTTTGATAAAATTGGATAATGTGCATTCATCAGTAAGTTTCAGGGGTTCGGCGTCCAGACCACAGTGGGGAAGCAGGCAGATCTGCTCAGGTTCCTTGTGGAGAGGGGTACTCTACTGCCTGCTTGTCTGTGGAAAGCACTGCTGAGGTCTGTGCAGCACCTCTCTTCCCCACAGGTTACCACATAAATCATGTCAAAACATGCAGCCTGAGTCATTCCCTGAATACATGGTCTTCTGCTGTCCTAAGGGTCCAGGTAGTCTCTCCCTCTCCTTGCTATCTGTCCTCCCCACAGTATTTGAAGTACAGGTGTGCTACAGTTATCCAATGTCCCAGATGATCACACTCCCCCTTTAGGATAAATGGGAGAAATAAAATAGGAAACCCTCATGTGTGAATATGTGCAAAGTATTAACTGCCTCAGTTACAAACACACACCCCAGGACAGCGCTGTTCTCTGATTTTGTATCACAACGCAAGATGCCTTTGACCCTAACTGGGGCAGGACACTGGCCTATGAAAGCCACTGATGCAACCTTGTGTGGTCCAAGCTGCATCAAGGACCTGTCTCTCCTGCACCTCTCCACAGCCTGCGGCCTCAGCTCCTCAGGCCACGGCAGCAGGAGGGAGGTCTGTGGGCAGACATGCTGGGGAGTTAGGAGCGTGAAGACTTTCAACAACCAATCTCAGCTTGCACAGCAGGCAGACACCAGAGCAGACACAGAGTTTTGACCTCCTTCATTAATTGTATGCTGGAAGCAGCCAGCAAGGAGGAAGCTGGGAGTGGATGGACAGTAACCAGGTCCTCCCTGTCCTCTTTCCTTTGGTGCTGAAACATTTTTATCACACAAGGTCTTTCTGCTTCCACTTCTCTGCTCCAAGCTTTGGATTGATCATCAGAATCACAACAGGATGCTGACAGTTGCTGAAGCCTATTGCTCCAGAGATGGGGATTCATAGAATCATAGAATCAATTAGGTTGGAAAAGACCTCTAAGATCAACAAGTCCAACCATAAACCTGACATTACTAAGTCCACCAATAAACCACGTCCCCAAGTGCCACATCTACAAATCTTTTAAAAACGTCCAGGGATGATGATTCAATCACTTCTTGGGCAGCCTGTTTTTGATAATGCTTCTGGTGAAGAAATTTTTCCTAATACCCAATCTAAACCTCCCCTGGGGCAACTTGAGACCACTTCCTCTCATCCTATCACTTGTTACTTGGGAGAAGAGACCAACACCCACCTTACTACAAACTCCTTTCAGGTAGCTGTAGAGAGCAGTAAGCTCTCCTCAGCCTCCTTTTCTCCAGGCTAAACACCCCGAGTTCCCTCTGCTGCTGCTTATAGGAGTTGTGCTCCAGACCTTTCACCAGCTTCATTGCCCTTCTTTGGGCACAGTCCAGCACCTCAATGTCCTTCTTGTAGTGAGGGGCCCAGAACTGAACACAATACTTGAGGTGCGGCCTCACCAGAACGAGTACAGGGGCAGTCACTTCCCTACTCCTCCTGGTCACACTGTTCCTGATAGAGGCCAGGATGGCCTTCTTAGCCAACTGGGCACACTGCTGGCTCACGTTCAGCTGGCTGTTGATCATTATCCCCAAGTCCTTTTCCTCTGGGCAGTTTTCCAGCCACTCTTCCCAAAGCCTGTAGCGTTGCATGGGGTTGTTGTGAACAAAGTGCAGGACCCAGCACTTGGCCTTCATGTCTTTTTTGATGGTTGCATTCCTGTGCTTTGTCCTACTAGTCCTGACTTCTTCCTGGACTCCGTGCTGGATTAACTCTGCTGGTTAGCCATCAGAGTGGTCTCACAGGCTCTTATAGGCTGATCAATTGATTGAATCAATAAAGCTACAGACTTTGCTTAACCACATACATTGTCTTCCCTGTTTTATTTCTGCGTATGTCAAGTTCAGTCACTGAGATGCAAAGAAACCACTCAGTACCATTTTCACAGCATCTCCTCACAGACCAGAGCAAGACTTCAACATGAGTTATAATTTACAGCTGGGGAATAATGCTTTTGTGTTTTTGAAAGACACTGCAATAGTTCCATACCAGAAGATCTCCAATAGGCATTACTGGATTTTAGATGGGATTTATTTTATTTGTAAGTGGAAAAAAAGCAGTAGGTGCAGCAGGACCTTAACTTAGCAAAAGCCATAAGCTCTTGCCTACATTTGCAAAAGAAATTACAAATAGTGGTCAGTAGACATTTTCTTGCCTTCTGAAGGATCATAAACTTCATTACTACATTTGGAGTACAATAACCGTAGCAAACTGGAAACTATAAAAACCATGCTTAGCACTGATAGCTGATATGAGATGCCACTCTCCAAACTAGCTTACAATATTTTATGAAAATACAACGAAGTTTCAGTTATCAGTGGAAAGATGCTCAGTGATTTCCAAAAAATCCCCTCTCCCCTCAAAAAAGCATTAACTTCAGAATGTTTTAAACAGAGCGTGCAAAAGTGGAAAGTCCCCAAAACATGTATTGAAAATTATACCAGTGCTTGCATTGCCCTTCCCATTTGTACTTCCATTGAGAAGAGAAAACATCACAAATACTCATGTGACTTCTTCCATCTCCAGCGCAGAAATGGGCACTCACCTATGCCAGGAAACCCTAGTAAGGCAGGGCAAACCAGAGGATGACCTGAAAGGACATGAGCTGCCCCTGCAGTTTGCATACGTGTGAACGTTTTGGCACCACATTTCAGCTGCATTGGCCTTGTTTAGCTCCTTGCTTTGCAAACAAAGCCAAGCTTCCCAAGGTGTCTCCCTGTGTTTAATGAAGCACTCACAGGGGGGGCTAACCTGAAGGGCAATCTGGAGAAAGGTGGAGAACTATTTTCCCTTCTGTGGAGAACTATTTTCCCTTCTATGGAGACAGGGGCAGCAGGAGGAACTGCAGGTAGAAAGAAGAGGATGAGAAGGAGGGAAGCAGGAAAGGTCTCTGGAGGACCTTTAAACTGAGCCCGTGCACAGCCCTGAGGTCCACAGAGCTTCTCAATGCTGCCCTAGTACAAAGCCATCTCAGACATACTGCTCCTGTAGTACCCTGTTTTTTCCATTTGAATTCCAGAAGTTGTGATGGGATGTAACGTCTTCTATTTTGTAGATGACCAATAAGTGGCAGTTAAGAGAAGCACATTAACAAGGACTTGGCCAATCTAAGGGTGAACTAACTGATGTCTGATCAAGGCTGTTTCCTCCCTGAGGGGCCAACAGCATTTCTGCCACTCTCACAGCAATCCCAAGAAAGCACTGAAAAAGCAAATGGCTTAGCAAGTCTTTCCACTTCAACCTTAAAGCGTTTGCTACTGCATTTGCAGAGTCAGAGAGACTGGACAACTTCCTAGTGGTAGCTAGAAAGCTGCTGCCCATTACGTGATGCGAGAGGCTGCTCCCTAGAATCTGGGACAATGAAAACCAGCAAGAGGTATTTTAACTTAATAAAGGAGTTCCCTCTTCATTTTTTTTTCCTGTTTAATGTACAACAGCTGATTTTTAAGATTATTTATGAAGACATCTGTCAGGACTATTTCTGAGTGCTTCCGTGTTTGAGACCAGGCTGAATTTCACTGATTCCAAGCACTTAAAATTTCAGCTAAAAATCAAAGTGAGCCAAAAGGTGGTCAGGCTCTCTAGGAAGCAAAAACAATCAGGCCTAACACTCAAGCTGGGCAATTCAAAATTAGGTAACACATTCAAATCATCAGCTTCAGTCCTCCCCTGATATACATCTCAACTGAGAAAAGAAAGATGTAAATGAGATCAGATCCCATGGCAAGAAAAAGAATAAAGCCCATCTGTGTTACCTTCTCCTTTCTATCCGTTAAACTTTAAAGGCAAGGAACAGAGACAAATGTTTGAATGACCTTGCTATAGAACTTGTCAAGTTGCTGTTCAGTTTATCACAGGGTCAAATCTGAAAACAAAAACTTGTAGAAAAAATAGTTCTCAATTCTAGTGAAGCTACTGACAATTTTTTGTGTCTACTTACTAGGCAAAGTTAAAGCATAAAACCCCTGCATATTCTTCATTGCTGAATTAACTTTTGAGAAGTTATTGTATCATATTATATCAAAAGCAAATTAATAATTTTGCTACTTCAAAACTACAGGACATTTCCCAAATTATACTATAGAAAACATTTTCTTTACTTAGAAGGACACTGCTTATCTTTTATATTTTTCCTTCCTTTGTTTCTAACCCAGATTTTCTAAAAATTAAAACCTAGTTTGCTGAAATAGTTCGTGTTGAAACTGTCTTACTTTAACTGAACAGTGAGGAAGTATTTTGGAATAAGAACACTTACTAGATTCAGCATCCCATCTCCTTTCCAGCACCTTGTTCACTTAAGAAAAGCACCAAAGATCTTTTTAAGAACAAAACACGACCAAACCTAGTTCAGGCTATGAAACGGGACAGGTATTTTTTCCAGCCATCCGAAGTATCCACATCAATCTCGCAGGTCAGAGGATGGGAAGGGGGATGAGCAGAAAGCATGCAAACAGCACCCGTGAGAAAACCAAGAAGCAGCAGCCCTCAGCTGAGAGATTAAATTAGCCAAACCTGTCTCCGAGCTGCGGTTATCCTTCCCTGACCCTTCGATGTGCTGCCCAGGCGGGGAAGCCCCGCAGCACAACTCCCCCCGCCCCTCCCCCTCCAGGTAGACCTTCCAGGGCTCCAGCCAAACATTCACATCAGCGCAGTTCTGCCCCGTCCAGCCCGCCTGGAGCCGGAGCAGCGGGAGCGGGGCTGCCCAGGACTCACGCCGGCATCGCCCCCCCGGCCATCCCGGGTCCCCCCAGCCGCAGACCCCGCTCCAACCTCCCGCCAGCGCCTCCGCTTATGCCCGGTGCGTTTAGTTAACCCGTGACGTGCGCATGTACAAGAACAATTAGTACTGCTCAAATTATTACTCTTTTTAAATCTGAATTACCTTACCTTATAATGAAACTTTTTTTTTTTTTTAAAGCTACCGAAAATTTTAAAAAGGGACAATTTCGCAGCAAGAGTCGCCCGGCGCCGCCTCAGCCCCTCCACCGGCAGGAAGCCGCCCTCACGCCGCCGCCGCGTCCCCCGCGCACGGCAAGGTGACCACGGCTGCGCCGGGGTCCGGGGCCGGGCCGGGCGGGCTGGGGCCGCGGCGCTGCATTGTGCGCTGCCTCCCGGGGCAGGGGGAAGGGGTGGAGCCGCCGCCGCGCCTCGGCGGGGCAGGAGGGGTGGAAAGGGCTTAGCCGGTTTGGCGGCTCTCTTCTGCACCCCTTTCCCGGGGTTTATTATTGACAGTCCCCTCCGGGCTCACGGGTTTATAGGTTAACGATTAAGAAGTAATAATTTGATGGCAGAGAACCCTTGTGAATTGCTTTCGCTTAACTGCACTAGGATGCACAAACACCCTGTTTCCCAGTCGAGGCTGCCAATTCATTCCTCTGAGTTAGGAGATGTGCCTGTTGCGTTTCTCTTGTATTCCTGGCGTTTGAAGTGACAGCACTACTGTTGGTAAGCACTGGCTGATCTTAAAGGTCAGCTGATACAGGCGGGAATACATGAAGAAATATACATGCATCTTCGGTTTTGAAAATTCGCCTGTTGTAGCAAGGCTGAGAGTCTCCGGGAGGTCTGAAAAGCACCAATTCTGCTAGCTCCCTGCAATAAAGATGTCCTAAATCAGCCCCTTTTGTTCCCAAGCCAACATAAAAAAAACTGGCGATTCCTTCTATTTGCCTAATGATTCCCGAGATTGCCCACAGTCACCTTTTCAGGCTTTACAAGGGAACTAGAAACCACTCTTCCCTTTCCCTTGCCCTCTTTCCCTTTTCTTCCCTCTTCCCTTTCCCATTCACCTTCCTCTGTTTTTAAGACGCCTGTAATATCCAAGACCACCAAAAGCATATAATTTCAAATATTGCTATCCACAAAAATGGACCAATGTGTGTGTTTACATTTTTGAGAAACCGACTAATTTTATGTTCCTTCATTATTTTTTTCTTAGGACCCTCACCCCTCATTCAGCATACAGACTGGACAGTGCTCATTTGAAAAGGAAGTGCTTAATAATTGATTTTATGCTTTGTATTCAAGGACCTATTTACCACATGCTCTTCGGACTCTGCTGAGAACAGAATTGTTTGTTTCTGGCTGGGACACAGAACCACAAAGGGACTGGGGTCTAGCTTGGACACCTCCTCCAGGGTATATAGGATGTGGTTCTCAGAGCCCTCCAGGGTAGGTCCTGGGTGTGCTCAGATCACAGCCTCCAGCACAGCAGTGGATGCTCCAGACTCTTGCACATCAGAGCCTGGATCTCCAACAAGCCACCCAAAATGAGGATCAGTCTTAGAGTGAAAAACATTCCCTACCCATGTAAATTAGCTTCACATGACTTACCTAGTGCCATGTAGGAAATCTGTCACATAAACTTAACAGGGGTAGGGTCACATTTTCCAAGGAAACATATACCAGCCTTAATAATTCTCTCCCTTTTTATATTCCCCTACCTCATTTACTAAATACTTTCCAAAAAATGAAGTTGAGGTCCTACAGAGCATTTCAAAGCTGATGCATCTCAGTATGTTTCTGTGTTTCCAGTGTCAGAGGAAAGGTTTATGTTCAAAATTTGTGCTTGATTATGCAATTACAAATTGTCACATGCATCAAGCAGATGAATTCTCTGCTTAATCTATTTACCATGTCTTTCATAATCTTAATAACTGTTGTGGTAGGACTACATTATCTTTAAAAAGAAAAAATTGCATGTACAATGGCAAACACTAAAATAGATATCCAACGTTGAAATTGAATGATGTGACACTATATTGGCACTTAGGGAGATTGTCAGAAGAGTTTAGAGCTTTTAGTTTGCCTGCATAAAAGTCTGCACCTGAGTTAACACAGTAATTGATAGCAATACCAGGTTCTTAGCCTCGAGGCAGTTTGATACTAGAAGGGCACAGAGCACTTCGCAAGCAGGTTTCAAAACTATCTGCTGACAGATGGGTTTGGCTGTGGTCAGCAGCTGAGAACAAGGCTTTGCCCCGCCAGTGCTGCTGGCTCTGCAGGAGGACATCTAGTCACACACCCTGTCCTGACCTCTGGCCTCATCCCAGTCTTGTTGTGCCCACTGTTCAGTTCCAGGCTTCTCCTGACCTCAGCATTCCATTTCGAACCCTCACCTCTCTCAAATCCACAACCCTCCTAGATGTCCGTTCTGTCTGCTCTGGCTCTTCTCTGATCTGTGATACTGTGCTTGGACCAGTGCTGGAACTGCAAGTGACACATCTGCCCTCATCTGTGTTTTAATGGTCTCAGCTCGGGGCAGAAGTTTCAGGGACATGGAGAGGATCCTAGCAGTTATAAGAGGAAAGCAGGTGTCAGTCTATATAGCAGTCAGTTTTATACACGTGACATGAAGGGAGGGAGCACTGGGGGTCCAGGACAGAAGGGATCACCCGTTTCATGAAGTCTGACCGCTCATACTCGAAGCAGCTGTGCAGTGCCCACACCACAGACTTGAAGGCATCACCTCTACTCATCACAAATTTGGCAGCAAAAAAACAGCAGACAGAACAATAATGTGCCATGAGGAGACCAGGGGGTGACTGAGGGCATTGCCAGGGTCCCTTCCTGGCAAGGGACACATTAAGGCCCAGAGGATGACACAGAGTTTGCCGCAATTTAAGCCACCACCACTCACTCTGGTGCAAGCAGAGTCACAAGAAGATGTATTGTGTCCTCTGGAGGGTGCTGCATGATAAAACCACAGAATGGTTGAAATTACGAAGAGCCTTGGAGATGTCTAGTCTATTCCCCCCACAGGTCCAGTTAGAGCAAGTTGCACAGGTCTTGCCCTACCCAAGTCTCAGACACCTCCAAGGATGGATACATTACAGCTTTTCTGGGCAACCTGTTCCATGGTCTGACTAACCTCATGTTGAAAAACTTCTAAATTAAGTCAAATCACTAAGACAAGGGGACATAACACCTCATATACTGCCTCATGATAGTCACCAATGGTACCTCTGACCACAAGTGATCCCCAAAGGGGACTTATCCCAGACCTGCAGCTGCAACTTAGAAATGAAAGCCATGGGAAGGTGGTGTAGAGCCACTGAAGTTGTCTGAATAGGAGTCACCAGACATCTGGATGCAAGACTTGTTAGAGAATGTGCAGCATGATTGTGGTGAGCCTATACATCCTGCACTAGCTGAGATATGTCTGTACCTCCACCAGACTTTATAATTAAAGTATTCTCCATCACCAGTCAACTACACCAGGTACCCACCACTATGGCAGTACCAGAGCTATTGAGGACATCACTTAAAATGGCACAGCTAAGGACAAACAGGCCTTTAACATTTACAAATTTTCTTTTACTGCATAGGAATCAAATTATATGTATATATAAAAATATAAAGGCACTCGTTATTTCTCAAGAGTATTTTCACTTTTAAGTCATGTGAAAGGCTGGGAAAATCTAACTTGCTCCCCAGAATTTCATTAATATTTTGTTTATGTTTTCATTGGGATGAAGTAGTCCAAGAAATGCATTCCTGAATAAAGCTGTACTTTCAATATTGTGAGATTGGATAAGAAAAACACCAAGAAATAAAAACGAGGGAGTGAATAGAGAGGAATCCCAAATTCCAACTCACCTCCGAAAGTCAGAAATTGTACTGTACATCTGGCACCCTTTGCTGGAGGAGTGTAACTGGGAAGCAAAAGATGGAATTGGTTTAACTATTTAATGATGTGCTAATAGACTACACATTTCTTTGATAAGTTGCTCAGTTTAAAATTCACTAAAGTCTGTATAGCAATGGTTTCCTCTTGTGGATCTTAGAGACTTGTAACAAATGGTTGCCTGATGATAAAATTCCCTGTAAAGAGAGCTTTGTAACCTTTCCAGCAGACTGCCCTGCTCTCTGTTGGCCCTTTATCTTCAGTGCAGAAACATATGTAACATTTATAGGGAAGGCAGCGCTTGCAGCTCTCTCCAAGGTCTCTAACATATTACAAAAAGCCCAAATATTTCTGTTTGTGCAAAACAAAACTTTTCCTCAATTTGTGTTTACTTGCATACATGAAAAAGTACACTTTGTTGCTTGCCAGACTTAATGTTACTATTCATAAAACCTTCAGAGCAGTCAAAATCTTCCAACCTTATTTGGGTGGGTTTTTTTCCTTCTTTTAAAGTGTCAAATTCATATGGTAAGTCAGACCTGTCCTCCACTTTCTCCTTAGCCACTTGCCTACTCTGACCATAACAGATATTAATGAGTTCAGTGGCATCTTAACAAAACATGAAAACTTTGAATGTTGAAGGAGGGGAAAGGCTGATTTTAATTTGCTGCTGAAGATATAGTGAACAAGGTGATCCATTGGGCCTTCTGGAGACACATCAATAATGAAGATAAATACAGTAAATTCTTGAAACATGACTTTGTAGGAAAAGCCTAAGAAAAGAACATCAAGTTGGACTCTGTGCTGTTCTATCTCAGGCAATACATTTTATATGGCATACGTCATGCACAGTAAAAAACTTTTTTTGGTAAGCTGCACTGACAACTGGCTTTGTTCACCTTTCTTCTTATTTAAAACAGGTTGTTCCATGCAGCTGTTAAAGAGGCTGTGTGCACACACACGCACACACACACATTTGCACACAGGCTTTTTTTTTTCCCCACTCCTCAGGTCTTTCTAAATAAGTCATGCTGCCTAGATTTTAAATTCTTTTTTTCTTTGCAGCATGAAAATTGCCCTATGTTAGGATCTGCTGCCTTTTATGGAGGCATAATTGAAAGTTTAGCATTTCTGGCTTTTTTTTTCCTTTTCCATTCCCCCCTCCCTGGTTTTCTGCTTTCTTAGCAATTGTGTGTGTCATTTTGATATCAGAGAAAGCTCAGTATCTCCAATACTGGTGGGACTCCCTGAAGTGAAGGTGATTACAGATGAAGTAGGACCCATCTGTGTCATGGATAGCATTTTATAGTATGACTTGATCACTGTTTTGTGAATAAGCACCAACAGTGTAAAAGAAGCAGGCTGTGGCCCTCTGACCAAAGCATCTCTGGAGTCAGGGTCAGAGATGTCCAGGACCACATGGCAGAATGGTTCCTTGCTGCCCCTGTGGACCTGCCATGTTTAGTGCTGGCTGCTTCAGGTAATGGTGCTTTATCAGAGCACACCACTAACCTGCTCTGGTCTCCACCCTTGTTTCTCTAAATTGCTCACTTTCAATGTGCTAGGTGTTCATGTGGAAAAATGATGTGGAGGAGTGAGCTTGAGGCTTTGAGAGCAGGGAAAGTGGTGCCTGTTTGCAGCTTACTGGAAGAGACTTAGTCTTTTGGCAGTATCTTGACCTCTTGTGCTCAAGCTGGGTCTGGGACATGAATTAAGCCTGAGTGATTTTCACCTGAGTGATTTTCACCTATGTTGCTTTTGTTCTGTTGGCAGCCTACTCTCTGTTGTTGCCCTTTCTGCTGCCTCCCCCTCACCTGACTTCTCCAAGTGTGGTTTTACAGAACAGAAGTACTCCATCTAGACATAAGGGTCGTATCTTTAAGTGTGACAATAAGTAACTCATCAAGAACCGTGGTGAATATTTCCTTACTGGAAACTGAAAAACAAGGCAGAATTACTGTTTTTTCCCTGAAGTGTATAATCTGTTGGTAATAAAAAGTTCTGAGAAGTCCCAGTGCCTGTGCTATACTGCATCAAGCAAAATCATCCATATGATGCCTTCTACTTAATTTTTGATCTATTTTGCTTTACATGTCTCAGTTTGCAGCTTGGTCTCTCTTCCATCTTCATCTCTTCACTATCTTTCTTCTCTCTGTCACTCACCCAGCAGGCTCTACAGTGCTCTACTTTGGCCAACGTATGCTTCTCTTCACCACTCCGTGTCCTCAATAGTCTTTTAATTCAGATTCACTTTCTATATTCTTTGTCTTGTGGCTGATATCCCCTTGCCTAAAAAGAACCCTGAATCTTCACTATTCCTCATCCTTTATCTTCCAGTTCCATCATTTCAGTTCTTGCCCCATTGCTCTAACTCTTGCTGACCCTTCCTGGACTGCCTTTTAATAATGTATTTTCATCAAGTGAATAAAACAAGTGGGCAGGAAAAATGAGAGAAAACAGCCATGAAAGAACAGCTGCTTTGTTTTAGCATCAAGCAATATCTGGAGTCACCATGATGGGGTCTCAAACATGGAAGAAGTGATAAAATAAAAGAGTGAAGAGCTTAAAAATCTGGATTTAGGAAGTACCATTATTCATATAATTGTACTTACTGGGCTAGTCAAGCATGGAAAAGCTCACACACCCTTACAACAGCAATGCAGCTTGAGAGCAAGAGTCTGCCCAAGTGGAGTCAATATAGAAACTTAATCTCCCTCAATGAAGGGTCTCAGATTTTCTTAGAAATACAGACTATGTGTGCACTGTTTTATATTATATTTGACCACCTCAGTCACAGCTTGACATAGGATAAAACAATATGCACCTCTAAAAGCAGAGAAAAAGTAAATAATCTCATGAAGATTCCTGCTTGATTTTGAAATATGACTTTCTGTGAGCACCATATTCAGTGAGTTGGCAGATAATGAATCCTCAGTAAAAATTTCACATGCTGTAAAAGAGCAGTCAGCAGCTGCTTTTATGAAATGAAAAGAGACTGACAGATTTTAACAACATCAGCACTGAGTAATCCTGGCTGTCACACCACATCTTAATATGCTGTGTCCCAGCTGTCAATCTGAAAGGCTGTCAAGGTATTTCTGTTAACATTCATACCCTCAGCTCTTGCCCTGAACACAGAGAAGGACACATCTGCCCACCACATCCATCTCACAACCCCACCTTTGCTAGTGCTTTTTGCCCCTGTGTTCTGGAGGTGCAGCATAAGTGGACACCTTCCCTACCAAAAAACAAACAAACAAAACCCAAACAAAACCCAAACAAAACCCACCACAACCCTGAAAAAAAACCAAACCCAAACAAAAAACCCTACACCTACACAAAGCTTTACTACTACTACATAGCTAATTACTACAGCTCATGCAATTCTTAGGTTTGCTGCTTGCATTAGAAGATTTGTGTTGAGAGTTATTTCCAGAAGAGACTGACTCCACTGTACCTCCCACAGCACTCACCCATGGGCTAGTCTCTCCTGAGATTTGAGACTGCTATTTTAACCTCCTACTTGTAGTTGCTTAGAGCAGGATCCAAAAAAAAACCCACCTCACAGAGGTTTCTGGAATGCAATTAATGAAGAATTTAAAAGAAGGAAAGATTAAAAAAAAAACCCAAACCAATACACGTAGAAATCTGAATGTTCATAGGCACCTGATTTTTGGGCAGATCAGTATCTTGGTTGTCCAAACTTGCTGTTGCACATCCTTGGAAGCCCCATCATCTTGCCTGAGCTGAACATCATTCTCCACCTGAGGTTATTTGGGCTTCCTGAAATACATATCTTTACACACAGACCAGCCAGGGGCTTGTTCAGAGGACCAGGGAGACACAGGCTGACCACAGCCATCACACAGGGACAGGAGGCATAGGTACTTCCATTCCAAGGAAGACTTGCAAGGGGGCTGCCTCTTGCACCAGTGCCTGTGAGCTGCATTACTTGCCCAGGGAGTGGCATACCTGGTTTTATTTCTCTCTTCAATCTGAAATAATTCGAGTTTGTACTATCCCTTTCCAAAAAGACACACTGACCACTGGCCTGGTGAGTGCTTGGACGGTGAAAGGAAAGGACAGGGAAAACCCATGTACCCAGATGGAGAGCAAACTAGGAGAAACCAAACCAGTTGCATAAAGTGAAAATTAGAAGATGCTCTTCTTGCCCTAAAATTTCTTTCTACCATGTCTGTGTGGCCCTCTGAATAGTTTCAGGCATCTTGGCCCTGTTGTTTTCTAATCAGGTATTTGGTTGTCAGCTGTTGACTTCCACTGAGCATTCTCACTTGCAAATCACTATTATTTTTTAAAATGTTATAGTGACATGAGCACAAATGATGCCATAAAGACAGGCAAAATCAGTTTTGTAAATCTTACAGCCTCCTTGGCATAATCAATAGGCAATACTGACAAAAAATAAATCAAAATACAAAGGAGTTATATGTCTGTAGAGATTATGTAAATATAATATAGTCATAAATTATTCTTATCAAAACCAGAAGTGCATGTAGAAGTTACAGAAAATTTAATCATACTGGAAAGAAATATTGTTGATAAGTTATCTTGCTGGAAAGCAAACTGTTATCCAGGAGCTGTAACTCCATTCAAGAAACTTGAATTTCTTCAAGTTTATAATTATAATTATATATATATTTTTTTATATATATATAAATATATATATAAATATATATTTATATATATATAATTATATATAATTTCTTCAAGTTTATAATGTTTATAATACATTTAAATATGCATATATATACACTTCTACAGGTACACACACACAATTTAACATTTTCAGGGTTCCTACCCTGATTCTCCTTAATCCCATTAATCGAGGAGAGCTTCACTGCCTTCAGAGGAATCGCAACAATGCCAACTTTGTGTCCACAAAATTCAGCATCAGGTTGGTGTTTTTATGGATTAATTATTTCCAAAGACCTGAAGAAGCTGGATGTAGAGAGCTGAGTGTGCTAATGATGGACACAAAGCAATAGTACCTGCCACCAAAAGCAAGTTGGACCAACAGCACATGGTCCGTCAGGCAAGGACGTGAGCCAGTCAAACCAGGAAACCGTCTTCTCCATGGTAGGATTAGCATGAGCTGTGCAGCAGCTGCAAGCAGCAGTGCTCTGTCCTCCACACCACCCCCTGCCTTTCATCAGTATGGACACTGTTTAGCCCCTACTATATTTGGAAACCAAGGTTGTATCCCAGCCAGTAATTTGCAAAATTAAAAAATGTTGAAAGCTACGCAGCGTTTTAAAACAAGTCATCCAGGAGAAGCCTGATATTTAGATGATGAAACAGAATATGTCTATTCCTTTCCAGTTCCCCTGAAAAGAAACATTTTAAGTGGAACTGTACAGGAAGTTTCAACCTGAGATATATATACTTGTCACAAAGAGATACTTCTTCATCTATGACATAATTGCTATAATCAGAAAAGCATTGCTATCACTCTGCTATAATTTAGCCTCATTTTCTGCTCATTTCTTTATCTTTTCTCATTAGACCATTACATATTCAGCTATCTTACTATTAATCATCGCCTAACGTAAGCAACTGGATAACAAAGTTGTGTGAGTAACTGATTTTTCAGTTCCAGGCCTGAACCAAAAATATAATAATTGATTATCAAAGGAAAAAAAGAAGCAGCTCTATTTTTCCTTTCTCATTCAAGTGAAAAAAAGTTCCATGTAGACTTCAGTGAAACATTTGTTCATCTTCACTAAGTAATTTCATTTCCATATTTATCATTTTAAGAAAAGAGCAGATAGAGAGAGAGAACCATGTCTTGGCACCATTCACCAAACCAACAAGTGAAAAATCCTCACTCTTCGGAAGATGGAGAGACCTGGCCCAGTGAATTCCTGTATCAGGGGGAGTTTGAATACCCAGGCACTGACCTACGAGATTTTCACCCCTTTAATGGAAAGAATTAAAAAAGTATTAAAGTTACTTGTAAAAGTGGAACAATTTTGCCCAGGAAGAGTGAGAACAGATGGGCCAAGAGACCCAAGGACATGAACAAGAAGGCCTCCTTGGAGAGGTGGGTTCAGATCCCAACAGGTTGACAGTAGGATTGAAGGTCTCCCATGGTCCAGCTGAAGGGCATCAAATCACAGGGCTATTTAAAATGTTATTTTGACTAGCTGGGTCTTGTGAATTAAGCCACCAGATTTTCTTTGATGATATTTATAATAATTATCTTACATGAAAATGGCATTTTTAATTAGTTTGTGGGTTTTTTTTAAATAGTGGAAACACTATAGCAACAAAATATTATAATCACAGGTGCTTTACAAATATGCGCTGCATTATATACTTTGTGTTCTGCTTTTATTACCCCTCACATTTGCACAAGCTTTGGCAAATTTCACAAGAACGTTTGGTTTGGATTTTCACACCCCCTGGGTTTTTTCTTCTCCCTTAAGATTTTCCCACCTATAAGCCTTAAAAAAGAAATAAAAAACAAAATGATGCTCATTCTTGATATTCTCCACTGCTGGTGAAGATACTGCGAGAACAAGAAGGGACACACAACTTAGCACCCTGTTTGGAAAAGAAGATGGAAAATGCATAACCTCTGTTTAGTGGTAGGAAAACTTCTATATGGGTTCACTGATTCAGAATAACCCCCTAAGTGAAATGACATCTTGAGGTTCTTCACATAACTTAGTGGAAGCTAGCTGACCATGTAGAACAGGTCTTGAATATTTGTAGGGCTGGACTCAGAATAGTTAAGTCACATACTTTGCTGATCAGTCTGTACATCTCTGCACAGGTAAACTTCCATTTAAATGTAGAGCAAATATGCAACATGTTGAAGCTTGAGTGCTTATTACCATATATTTATACTTGTAAATAAGTGGCATCTATCTGAATTTTTTTGGAAATTCACTGAAATGTGGCACTTCAACTGAAACCTGTTTCTAATCTTTCTGAATGAGGAAGCAATTTTCCCTACATGACCTTGATTCAGTTCTTGTTTTCTTTGCCTAAAAAAATGACAACTTAAAAAGATGGCCTCAGTAGAGCTGTGAAGTGATATTTATTTCAGTAGTATAATAACTCTGAAACATGCCAAAAGCCCCTTAAATGTTAAAATTGTTACCTATTGCACCCTGGACAGAGTTTGGGTTCGTGAGCAGATTTTGAATGAAGTAATTTTTTCCCCTGTCTGACCCTGGGAGCATATGAATTGATGATTTTAGCAAGCAAACTTGCTAGGAATAACGAGCTACATATAGTTTTGTATAATAATTCTCTCTCAAGGGCTGTGAAGCTGATGCCTACTTAGAAATAATTTTGGAAGAATAGCTGAAACAACACATGATGACATTTTATATAATCCCAGAAGTGACTGAAAGACTGGGCAGTTTTGAGGGCTATCCAAGTGTGAAGAGATGGATTTGGATTAGTCCCAGCTCATGGCAAGCCTCACATTGTGTAAGACTCGCAATACTCTCATATTGTTTCTCCACAGTCCAATGTGGCTGTTTGTTCTCTCATTTTTAAATTACCTTTGGAAACATTTTTTTGGAACTTGGGACAAGATTCATTAGTTAAAACATAAAGTTTGAACAGTCGCTGTCTTGCAGTCAGCTAGAGCTGTAAAACAGGACCTGCAAAATGGATGACCTTCAGATTTACTTAACTGTGCAGAAATGGTATTTGTTATTGCCAGGGTTTTTTTCACTTATTTCTTTTAATAGACTACCACAGAATTTGTGATCTGTGATCCTGTGAATATATTACAATGACAGAAAATAGCCAGTGTTTCCAAACCATACAGATAGCATGTCAGGCTAAAATAAAAGAATAAAAACTGTACTGTTGCCCTTGTGTTCTACATTATAAGATTAAAAGTTTAGAGGTGCACTTACTGAAAAGTAGACAGAGTGACTCAGTGCTCTACTACAGCCAGTAATGTGCGGTAAGATGAGTAACTATGTAGGCAATGGTGAATTCCCACAGTCCCATCAGGCTGACTTTTTTGGGTCACAATTTGGAAACCAGGACACAGAAACAATCACCATGTGAGAAACAAGTCAGAGTACAAATATGGCTAAGAACTCTTGGAGAAAAAGAAGTAAAAAACTGTAAAGTAACCTACTTTCCAGACTTTAAAGGAATCACCGACAGATACCCAGTTGCAGACCAAAATCGGTGCTATATGTTTGCACCATACACCTCAACCCTGTATCTCTGTATGGGGCTATTGCTACCACAGAATTTGGCCTTGAACTGGTAAATCACAGGGATTTATTAGCCCTGAACACTTCATACTTTTGGCTTTATCATTCTCTGAGCAAGTAATTGACTGATGGATATTCTGATCCCCCGTCTTCTTGCCAGCTTCTTTATTTTACAATCTCCATAAAAATAAAGAGAAAATGCAAACTGGAAAGGTAAAGCACACAAAATCTCCAAGCTATCACAGAATCACAGAATGTTAGGGGTTGGAAGGGACCTCTGAAGATCATTGAGTCCAACCCTCCTGCCAGAGCAGGACCAAAAACTAGGGCAGATCACTCAGAAAGGCATCCAGACAGGTCTTGGAAGTCACCAGAGAAGGAAAGTCCACAACCTCTCTGCGGAGCCTGTTCCAGTGCTTTGTCACCCTCAGAGTAAAGAAGTTCTTCCTCACGTTGAGGTGGAACTTCCTGTGCTCGAGTTTGCATCCATTGCCCCATGCTATGTCACACTCCAGCCTTTACACTTGCTTGGGTCTGTCAAAGGGAAACAAAAAGCCAAGCACTTCCCAAAGGAAGGCTTGGTGCTGCCGTCTCGTGGGAAAAGGGAGAAGGGGAGCTTTGGTAAGAAAAGCAGAAATGCAACAAGGTGAAAGAAAAAAAAAGATTTAAAAAACTTGCTAACATCAACACTCCCGTTTTTGTTTCAAGAGGGCTGTGTTCTTTATTGCTCTCAGATCAGTTTCCTTTGCAGGTAATGTGGGCCCAGAATTACATCACCGGCAGCGCAGCCAAGAGCATCTTGGTGCCAGGATGACCGAAGCCGAGAGGAATGTATTATCACAGACCTCCGAGGGGCTTGCCAGTGCATTCCTTGCTGGGGGTGCTGCAATGGGGGAGACAAAGAGGAGACAATTTACATGAAGACTGAAAGGAAACTTTGTGAAGGAAAGATCTGGGGTCACAGTCCTGCTGTCTTCTCTAAGCAGATCTAATTATGGCCATGTACTTCAAAAAGAGGGTTTAACTAAAACCAGATTTAGCAGGGCACTGCTTAGGAAGCACAGGCTGGATCCTCAGCCTTGCCTTTGAGGAAAATGGGAAATGCTTCAGTGCTCTGGGAACACTGTCGCTGTGGTTGTAAAGAATAATTTGAAGCTGCAGTAAGGAAAGCAAGAGCCAATTTAAAATCCTCATCACTTCAATGAAGTCTTACAATAAAATGGGACTAAACATAACATTGATGCTTTCAGAGTGCACTTATGTTAGATACTGGTTGTGTAAAAGTTGGGTAAAAGTCACAGCAGACTCAGGGATGGTGCTGGAAATGATCAAATTACTCACAAAGCAGATGCACAGATCTCCCTTAACGAGCTCCAACAAAGCCTTTCTGCCACATTGCACCCTCTGTTTGGCAAACCACGTCCCATGCATATGCAAGAAACTCCCTCCTCCCTGAATTTTGGAAGGCTTTTGGGCTATTTCTGTCAACCAACCTGTGGGACTGGCTTAGTGGTCCTCACCACAAACCTTTTTCTGAACCATTAAAATCAATGGGAGCTTTCCAGTGCTTTTAATAGCACCAAACGTGCTGTCAACAAACTGGATTAAAAGAAGAGTACAAGACAAATTGTTCAGAGATTAGCACCTCTAAAAATGTCAGGATTTTAAGCCTCATCTCTTAGGTTGATCGAGAGGTCGAAGCAGTGCCGAGGTTACACAGAGCTCTCCCACTTTCCACCAGAAGAAAAAGCCCTGCTGATCAAATAAAAAAGTTTATACTCAATACTAAAGAAAAATCTTGTTCTTTCTTTCTTTTCCCTCCTACAGTTCTGAAAAGAGTTGAGAGGGCTGGGACTAGGCAAAGAATAACCAAGTAGCACTTCATGTTAAACCTGTTCTATACAAGAGGTTTTGAGGTAGGGAAGTGCCAATAGCTGGTTGAGCCACAGCAGCTCAGCAGCAGCCCGAGCTCAAGCCACCTGCTCACTCCCCAAAGCAAGCTGAAGATGAGGAAGATTGCACCTGGGAAAGAACAACCCCATGTACCAGTATAGGTTGGGAGCTGACCTGTTGGAGAGCAGCATAGGGGAAAGGGACCTGGGGGTGCTGGTGGACAGAAGGATGACCATGAGCCAGCAATGTGCCCTTGTGGCCAAGAAGGCCAATGGCATCCTGGGGTGCATTAGAAGGGGTGTGGTTAGTAGGTGGAAGGAGGTACTCCTCCACCTCTATTCTGCCCTGGTGAGGCCGCATCTGGAGTATTGTGTCCAGGTCTGGGCCTCTGAGTTCAGGAAGGACAGGGAACTGCTTGAAAGAGTCCAGTGCAGAGCCACAAAGATGATTAAAGGAGTGAAACCTCTCCCTTATGATGAAAGGCTGAGGGACCTGGGTCTCTTTAGCTTGGAGAAGAGGAGACTGAGGGGCAACCTCATTAATGTTTATAAATATGTAATGGTTGAGTATGAGGAGGACGGAGCCAGGCTCTTCTAAATGATGTCCAATGATAGGACAAGGGGCAACGGGTGCAAGCTGGAGCACAGGATGTTTCATGTAAACATGAGGAAAACCTTTTTCACTATGAGGGTGACAGAGCACTGGAACAGGCTGCCCAGAGAGATTGTGGAGTCTCCTCCTCTGGAGACACTCAAAACCCACCTGGACAAATTCCTGTGTGATGTACTCTAGGTGATCCTGCTCTGGCAGGGACGTTGGACTAAATGATCTTTCAAGGTCCCTTCCAACCCCTGATATTCTGTGATTCTGTGAAGGTTCCTGTGCTGACAGGACCAACTTTATCACTGCAGCTCTTGCTGCATGGTCTCTTGCTCTTCAGGGGTCCACTGCAAGCCATGATGTCCGTACAGCTTCAGTTAGATCCCTCATTCTCCACCTGCCAGACCTGAGACTCCTTACCCCACTGCCTGCCACTGAAGGTCTCTGAGTTCTTCTCTATATTCTTCATCCTCCTCAGGAGGAAGATGGCTGCTTTTGCACTCACGAGTAGAACAGATGCCCAAGGACAACTTGATAGTACCAGAACAGTGGCTGAGGTGGGCAAGCGTGGTAAGAGGAAATTTTGGTGAATGGTAAAAATAGAAAATACTGTCCCTAATATTCCCATCTTTAGATATAATTATAGCATACTAATGCTTCAGCCACTATGCACCTTCGACTAAAAGTACCCGATTTCTTTCATCTCTGTCCAGCAAATGGTTGCCACTACTCTTTTCCTGTAACGTGCAAACTCTTTCTACAACCTTTCTACAGCTTCATTGCACTTGGTGTTGCAGAGCCAACACCAACAGTAAGGCCCTCCAACTTTCTCCATTTACTCTTCCTAGCTGTCTACATCCTAAATATCCCTGTGTACAATTTTCTCTTTTTTTTATACTTTTAATGCATAATTATTCTTGACAAACCATGTTTTGTTGTTACTTCCTTCCTTGCAAGGCTGACCTAATAATTAGTCCCTCATAGGGACCATTTGATTTAATATCTTGTTGTTGTGAATGGATTAGAGATAATGTATGAAAGTGTACGCAAAAAAAACATTCCAAAGTAAATACATTAAGAGAGTGCTAGAAATACATTAGAACCAAAGCATGTTTCTGCTCTTAAAGAATTTCAACTTTTATCTTGTTCAAACTTTCACAGGACGGCAAAAGCAGATGTGGCCTCTAAAGGTTGATGTGGACTTTAATACTTAGGAAAGATTGGTAAAGTACTGTGCAGACAGAAATTGCTTAAATTACTTAGAACTGGGACAGAAATTATTACTGCTGTGAGATGGCTGTCCCACAGGACTGTTCTTCCTCCAGTTCACCCTGTCTCATTAACATTATAACTGCAAGGGCAACCGAGTGGTTGACTGGCAAAGTTCACCTCCATGTCCCTTTTCTTTTTCATGGAGACTACAAGTCTGTTCAGCTCTTAATAAAATAACCCTCAGGCCTCTAAGCACCACAGTAAAACAAATAATGTGTATAGTGGTACTTACAAAAGAAGAATGCCTAGGCAGGACCCTGAGAAATGCCTTTGAGCACACCAGTTCTCTGTCCTAATAAAGTTCCCTGTCCTCAGGAGGACCCTGAGGAGGATGGGACCTGCATGCTTGGTTTTCTGTGTTTAGCTACGTGCTTGGTCGTTATTAAACTCAAAACAAATTTTCTCATTAGTGCCTTAGACAAATGAAGTGGGTCAAACAGCAAACATCAGGTTTCCCGTGTCACTCAACATAAATCCAAAGGGCTTCAGCACCACACTTCTTCCCCTGCAGCCACTGGTACAGAGGCACTGCCAACTAAAACCAACAGATTTAGTTGCTCTTAAAGATCTGCTTTCAATAGATGTTTCAACTCAAATTTTCCTTTTATTTTAGTTGCTGTTTATCCAAAAATTGTAGTGTAGAACCACTGATGCTTACAAGTCACCAGAGAACAAGCAGAGTATGAGAAAATGCCCACAGAGATAAGGCTTGGTATCTCAGCAGTAATAATGTGAGACAAAGCTTTTTAATCAATTCATTGAAGGAAATCTGTTCAAAACAGGTCATAATCTTAGGCTATTTAGTGACCTTCATGAGTTCAGCTGGAATAATAAGGCAAAAATTGTCAAATTAAAAGAAATATAAAATGTAAAGACAAATGTAAATGATATTTTAATACCATTTTTGGTTTTGTAGGATTTTAGTTTCCTGCATGTCCACACATACACAGACATCCAGCATAGAGAAAAAACTGCATCTATGAGAATCAGATGTGAAATTGTTCCTTACTTGGAAACACAACAGATTTTTTTATTTTCTGCTAAGAGAATCAAATTGCTATGATGCAGAAGCATTTTTGTCCTTTAAAGTTTGCCAATCAATGCAGGAAAACAGACAGAAAACCAGCAGCTATTAAACCAGGAAATATGGTGACTGTAGCTCATGTGTCACCTACTCGAAACTGGCGCTGAACCGAGCTCAGGAAATACACGAAACAATTTAGCTCCTGGCTTTTTATGAATGTCTGCCACCAGACTGTGGTTTCCTCAAAAGCATTTCTTCTTTGAACTTGCCTTAAGTATTTTTCTCAGAGCTTTTTTATTTTTTTTTTTAATAGTGTTGTCGATTGATTTCAAGCAGTTTTGTATCAGCATGAAAATTTCAGATTGAAAAACTGAGGCTGTTACTAAGTGCTCATTCTTTCATTCCTCACCTAAGGTAGTTGCTCATTCTTTTCTTAGCAATTCAGAGAACAAATTACTCCCACAAGAAGAATGAACACTTGAAGAAAAAAACCTGGAGCATCTGAGCCTGTGAGATAAACACTGCAGATAGCCTATCGCAGACTGAATGTTTTATAAAAGTATTTTCTTCTAGGGGAATATAGGTCTTGCCTGACACGTGTCTTCAAAAATATGAAAAACAATGCAAATGGTTTGTGACTTTGCAAGCCTAAATACAAAGGGCATGGCAAAGTCCCTACCACTTGTGTGCCAATATCCTAATGTGTCTTGTGGTTTTTCTTACCCTATCCTCCTGCTGTGACAGTGTTCCGTCCTTCATAAAATGCAGCGCTTAGCTAAGCAAGCCAGCCCCAAACTTAGCCAACATAAATAATATCTAATCAAAAGTTACCATGAGGTGAACCCAAAATGGGCATGAGTAATTCAAAACAAATTTGTTTTTTAATTCAAGCGCAAACTGCAGGAACATTCAGTGGTATTCCTCCAGCTCTAGATTTTCCACTGTAATGTACTTACTAATAAAATGTGGGGACCAACATTTACAAATGGTCTACACATGAGCTTAGTGCCATTTAAACAGAGAAAATACCAGACCATGTCACTACTGAACCAACAAGCACTGGGCACTGGAGATATTCTTTGCACCATCTCGGGTACTCACCTCTCCCTCTCCTGTTCCAAGAGGTTGGTAAAGTCATCACTCTTGTTCATGTAATCTGTATGTTTATGTTTCTCATTTTCTAGCTCATAAACTGTGCGGCGATGGCACTTTTCTGCCAACAGGAGCTGTTCCAGCATGCGCCGATACGTCTCCTTCTGCTTTTCTTCAAGTCTGTCCAGCTGGATTGTAGGAAAGGAGAACAGACCATTTTAAAAGTCTCCTTGCTTACTTCATCTGATTTATTAACCAACAACATTGTGTTTGGTAAATGTGAGTCCCATAATTTTATGTCTTGGGCTTTACATAAAGCAGTGACTAGAAATAAGAGTGACTGTCCTGTAAAAGTAATGATTTATTTGGACAGTGTGTTTGCAATAAACATTTGCACGGTTCTCAATATGCAAAGGGCAAAACTTCACTTAGTTTTAGGGTAACAAGTAATATTCTTGCAGTGCAGAATATCCCCTGTGGCGAGGTGCTGTGCACTATTTCCTCATTCGCACAGGAAAAGCTGTAGCAAATGTCAGGGCAGGATACATGCCCTCAGACCTTGGGAGCCTGAGTTCACTCAGCTATATGGCAACTAGACACCTACATGTGGAGCATAAAGTGCAAGCTCAGGATGCATGTGTGGGACTGCTGAGATAAAAAGTCTAAACTATTTCTATTCAGCATAGATTCAGTTTTACATTACCAAATACAATTCATTCAGGATACGTTCCTGTGTGGTCTGTCCTAGGTGTTCCTTCTGCAGCAGGGGGGTTAGACTTGATGATCTTCAGAGGTCCCTTCCAACCCTTATGATTCTATGATTCTATGATAAGCTTTAGGGTTTTCCCTTCAGCCTGTTTTTTGACAGACATTTCTCTTTCTGGTATTAGCAACACTTTACCTTTTTTGTCCTCTGGGTTTTTTAATCAACTGAATATGCCAATTACTATTCAAACACTGACGCCAGGGAGATGCGTCTAAAAACTTGCCAGGGCACTCTGGAGCCACCACAGCTATTTATCTTGCTCCTTTGCTGTTTCTTGGGAGCAGATGACAAACTCCATCCTCCTCCCAGCCCTGCCACTTCTCTGCTTGCCTGCCCCCAGCACAGCGGCTGGCAGAGCCCGCTCTGCCAACCCCCAGCCCATTTCCTGCAGAAATAGCATCTTCCTCTGGCAGTTGCTGTTTCACAGGATACCTCAGCAAACTGAAGGAAGTAAGAGAGCAAGAGGACCATGGCAATTTGCTCTCCAGAAATTGACCATGGCAGTCACAGTCATTGCTTTTTATAAAGGAGCCAGGTTTGGTTTAGCCTTTGCAAGCAGACCTTTTACAGCCATGAAATTTTGTCACAATTCTATTTTAGTTCCAACATAAGCCCCGTGGACCTACACAGGATGCAAGTTTTACACTGATGTCCCTATTAAACGTTCAGCTTCTTTAAAAAAAGCCCTATTAAGCTCTTGTAATTTTGTTCAACAGTATTTCATGCATGCTCCCACATGCTAATATTTGCTTTCCTTATTTACTCTAATCCCAAAAATTCCAGAAGATGCTTCAATGAGAACACACAGTATAAAGATGTCCTATGGTAGACACAATTCCTGGTGAAAAAAAGAAATGTTCTAATAGGAGGAATGATGAAGATTTGGGCAGACACTACCTAATATTATATTACATGTTGTTGCATGCTCTTTCTCCATGTCCTGGACTGTTATGAAACTATAAACATGAGAAATGGCTAGTTTTTTTTGGTGTTCACTCTGGCCTCAGACATTCCCAGGTCTATTCTACATTCATTTATTGCTTAGATTTTAAACCAAAGGATCTAGTCCTACAGGTCTCCTTTAGGGGCTGAACTGACATGGCACTCCTAGAGCTTAAGTGGCTTAAAATGATTAAGGATTTATGATCCCATAAATATGGTGAAAATCAATCTCTGAAGGTCTTCTTTTCCTAACTACCCACATGATAGTGGTTGAGTATTCCGAGGAAATCAAAGAGTGCTTACCAGTGCTGAGAGCAATAGAGGTTGGAGCATATAATTGAAAGGATTTTAAAAAACAGAAATGTAACACCTAAAGATTTTGCTCTTGTTTATCAACAACAGCCCTAAGGAGTGTACAAGCTCTTTATTGTTTCTGTCCAAACCCTGCGATTTTTCTTAGAATTTATTCTGCACTGGAGTGAACAAGAATATACAATTTTTCTTCAATTTAGTGTAAAAATTCTGTGTTATCCTCTCGTGTGTTTTGCACACATCCAAAATATGTGGAGTCTCACGTCTGGTTAGGGTTCCCCCTGCACAGACATAGTGATGTAAATCAAGAAGTTATTACCTCTGAAATTGGTTTCTCATAGACGTCTTCCCCTATAGACTTTTCTTGGGCAAGGATGGCGTCCCTGTGTAGTACTCGGAGCACGTTCTCTGGAGCTGCGGACCCATAATGAGCTTCTAAAACTTCAGGTTTGGTTTTCTCTGTCTTCAGCATGTGGATCACATCCTCCCTTGCCTGCAACATTGCAAATCACTACCATAAGCCAACCTATTAACCAAGAAGGAAAACATGCAAAATAGGGGCATTTCGTATGTATGGACTGCATACACAAAAATTAAATAAACTAAAAGAACGCTGGGCTGCCAACGCAAATATAAAAACTTTGGGAGATACCAGAGTAAACATGAACTGTGCAATCCAAATGTGTTCTTTGTAGTAGTCAATCATTATTCTATTCCTGCCTGCCATTACAGAATCCCAGAATCACAGAACTACCAAGGCTGGAAAAGACCTTTAAGATCATGAAGTCCAGTCTATGGCAAACACCACCACACCATCTAGACCATGGCACTAAGTGCCACATCCAGCCTTTCCTTGAACACAGCCAGGGATGGTGCCTCCACCACTTCCCTGGGAAGTCTATTCCAATGTCTAATCACCCTCTCCGTGAGGAAGTACTTCCTAATATCCAACCTAAACCTCCCTTGGAGCAGCTTCAGGCTGTGCCCTCTTGTCCTGTCACTGGTTGCCTGGAAAAAGAGCCCAGCCCCCACCTGACTACAACCTCCCTTCAGGTAGTTGAAGAGAGTGATAAGGTCCCAAATTACATTTGAATTATATGAATTTTTATCTCAGTTGCAACTATAACCAGGGATCAACATTCCTCTTCATATACTTCATCCTGTTCACTGCCCATGCTGCTTCCCTGACTGGGGTGATGAGATGAGTAGAACAAGCAGCACAAGTGGACTCAACTGATATTTCTCAGACAGCCTCGAACTAAGTATTTCCTAGTCATTCCCCGCTTGATTTTGTGACTAAATATTATCTTCAAGTAACTTTTAAATTAAAGTTTTGTAACTTTTGTTTGCTTAAACAAAATGCTAGGAACATCGCAGACCCCAGTGAACCAGCATAACTGGTGGCAGATGCAAAGAGGCTGAGCAAACCCTGCTGGCAGCAGAGGAGAGCTGTTGAGGCTGGAGCAGGGGCGAACCTAGGACCAGTGGTGCTCCTGGGGCCCAGGGGAGTCACAGCAGGTCCCAGCTCCTGCTCCCTGCTCTGGGTGGGAGTCCCAGGTTCAGGCAGCATGAGCAGGCATCTGAACATGATGAGGCTGCCCTGCAAGGCCACCTGGCCATGAATAAAGGGTTTTTAGGGCTATGCTGTGGACAAGCGTTTAATCCCGAGCTCTGTTTCTAATGATACTTGCCAACATCTGTTAAGCCATCGGTAAAATGGGGGCAGGGCACTTGCTTGTTCTTCAAGGCAGATTTATAAGACTATGATCCAGGGAGGGGCTGTAAAAGGTACAGATTTTTGGTGGGCATGAGGGGGCTCTCAGATTTTCTCATCTCTCCCACAAGCCCAAAGACATGGCAGGCAGAAGGGTTTGGGCACCCATTTTTCTCTTGCCTGCCCTTCCTACATTCTACATATGTGAGTTTAGGAAGCAAATTAAGGGCTAAGGAAAGGTTCAGATATTTTAGGAAAAATTCCTTGCAAATCCTGCCGCTTTGCAAGCAATGACTGTTTAGGATTTATGGACCTACCAATACTTCATGCTTTTCCAGTGTTCATAACGGTGTTCTGTATTATCCCTGTAGCAAATACTACATCTATATCCAATACAGCAGAGGCATCACATCTGAACAAAACCAGCTACTTTTAAAATGATCAAGAAAATAATTTCAGAAAATGGCGAAGGCCCTTTAATCTTTTTTTAAATTATTTTTTAATAAAATAGAGTAACATGAAAATAAGACAAAAGATGATCTTGAGGCAAAGATCATGCCACCCAATCAAGAACTAGCCTGTTTATAAACAGCTACAGCTGTAGGAGCTTACACTGTACATTTTGTAACCTTAAGTAAAAGCTTTGCACAAGTCTGCCAGACAGAAAATACAGACTGGAATGGTATTAATGTCTTTACAGCATGAGCGTGGGAAAGGTGCATCACTCATGGATGTCAAAACTAAAAGTGAATTATGTGGGTTAGTCCCAGAGAGTGCCAAGAGAGCCTGTACACCTCAATATATCATGTCTTGAGAATATGCCACTCTCAGTACAAGAAAATATTATTTTAGGAAAATTTTAAACAGATTCAAGAATATATTGTTTTCTATATCACTGTGGAAATAACAGTTATCTTAGTGCCTTCGTTACTATGAGGCTAATACTTCTATACTGAATAAAAAGCCCTCAAAAAGTCTAACAGGCTAGCACAGGACTTTGGGGTATTTATAAATATCCCCATTTTATGACATTTTGTCTCAGTACTTTTTTAGCAAGATACAGCTTTTGGGCCACATCACAGAATCACAGAATCGTCATGGCTGGAAAGGACCTCTGAGATCACCAAGTCCAACCATCAACACAAAAAAATCCCCAACAAAACCAAGAAAAAAACCAACACAAACACAACCCAAAAAACACACACCCGCACACACCCCCCACCAAAAAGCACCCACAAAAAAACCCACAACCTTGGCCACTAGAGCATGCCCTGAAGTGTCACATCTACATGTTTCTTGAATACCTCCAAGGATGCTGACTCCACCACCTCCCTGGGCAGGCTGTTCCAGTGCTTGACCACTCTTTCAGTAAAGAAATTCTTCCTAATATCCAAACTAAATAAATCTCCCCTGCTGCAACTTCAGGCCATTCCCTCTATTGTTATCCACTTGGTAGAAGAGACCAACACCCACCTCCCTGCAATCTCCTTTCTGGTAGTTGTAGAGGGCAATGAGGTCTCTTTTCAGCCTTCTCTTCTTCAGAATAAACATCCCCGGTACCTTCAGCTGCTCCTCATATGACTTGTTCTTTAGACCCTTCAGCAGCTTGGTAGTTCTTCTCTGGGCATGCTCCAGCACCTCAATGTCCTTCTTATAGTGAGGGACCCAGAAATGAACACAGTACTTGAGGTGCAGCCTCACCCATGCTGAGTACAGGGACACGATCACTTCCCTACTCCTGCTTGGCATGCTATTCCTGATACAGGCCAGGATGCTATTTGCCTTCTTGGCCACCTGGGCACACTGCTGGCTCATGTTCAGCCAGATGTCAACCAGCACCCCCAGGTCCTTTTCTGCTGGGCAGCTGTCCAGCCACTCTTCCCCAAGCCTGTAGCATTGCCTGGGGTTATTGTGACCCAAGTGCAGGACCCAACACTTGTCCTTATTGAACCTCATACAATTGGCTTTGGCCCATTAGTCCAGCCTGTCCAGGTCCCTCTGTAGAGCCTTCCTACCCTCTAGCAGACTGAAACTCCCACCCAACTTAGTGTCATCTGCAAACTTACTGAGAGTGCACTCAATCCCCTCATCTAGATCATTGATAAAGACATTGAACAAGACTGGCCCCAAAACTGAGCCCTGAGGGACACAACTGGTGACGGGCAGCCAACTAGATTTGACCCCATTTACCACAACTCTCTGGGCCTGGCCACCCAGTCAGTTTTTCACCTAGTGAAAAGTACACTTGTCTATGCCATGATTCGCCAGCTTCTCCAGGAGAATGCTGTGGGAAATGGTATCAAAATCCTTACTAAAGTCTAGGTAGACAATGTCCACAGCCTTCCCCTCATCCAATAGGCAGGTCACATGGTCATAGAAAGAGATCAGGTTGATCAAGCAAGACCTCCCTTTCACAAACCCATGCTGGCTGGCCCTGATCCCCTGGCTGCTCTGCACTTGCCATGTGAGCTTACTCAAGATCAGCCTCTCCATGATCTTTCCCGGTACCAAGGTCAGTCTAACAGGCCTGTAGCTGCCCAGATCCTCCTTCTGGCCCTTCTTGTAGATGGGCGTCACATTAGCTAACTTCCAGTCATCTGGAACCTCCCCTGTTGACTAGGATTGTTGATAAATGATGGAGAAAGGGTTAGTGAGCCCCCCTGCCAGCTCCCTCAGTACTCTGGGGTGGATCCCATCAGGCCCCGTAGACTTGTGCATGTCTAGGTGCAGTAGATCATTAACTATTTCCTCCTGGATTATGGGGGGGTTGTTCTGCTCTCCATCCTTATCTTTCAGCTCAGGAGGCTGAACACCCTGGGGGGAGCTGGTCTGACTATTAAAGATGGAGGCTAAGAAGGCATTAAGTATCTCAGCCTTTTCCTCATCCTTGGTTGCAATGTTCCCACCTGCATCCAGTAAGGGATGGAGATTCTCCCTGGCTCTTTTTTTATTGTTGATTTATTTTTAAAATCTTTTTTGTTGTCCCTTATGTCAGTGGCCAAATTGAGTTCCAGCTGTGCTTTGTCTTCCTAATTTTCTCTCTGTATGACCTAATGAGATCTCTGTACTCCTCTTGAGTTGCCTGTCCCTTCTTCCAAAGATGGTCCAATATCTGCATCCTGCCCCAATGAAGGGATACAGTGTCCCGCTGTGTGCCTCACAGGAGGTGCCCCATGTCACAGGCGTGCTCAAGGAGTGTTGGGCAAAGGGAGCACCTAAAGGTGCCCCCTCCACCCTATGCACCAAAGGCCACAAAAAAAAGCATGCTGAAACCTCAATTCATTTTGGTGCTGAGCACAGAAATCTTCAGTCCCCACACATCCCATTTCTTAGGGACAGGCACACCTTGGACCCTAAGCTATTTAGGAGGGGAGGAGGATGATGGGTTCATTCTCTCCCGTTGAAGCTGTTGGGCCCCAGATGGCATAATTAAACACTGACAGGGCCTGGGAAAGCCAACAGAGATGACTCTGGCTTGGTGATTTAATGCTATGACTAGGGAGAGCAAAGAACTGGACTCCAGTCCCTGAAGTGGTTATTTAATATGGTATGAGGTGACAGAGGGACTGGATGCTGCTCTTTCCATGGAGTGTCCCAGCCCCTGTCTGTTGTCCTGCATACTTTCCTTCTAGCCTCATTAGCATTTAATCATTGCTGGTTAAAATGGAGCAACTTTAGTAGGAGGGAATGAGAGTCTCTGAAGTGGTTTGTAACTTGCCAGCTAAGAAATGTTTCTGAGACCTGCTGGTCTGAGTCCCTCCTGAGAGTCAGAGTGAGCCAAGCCAGGGGAGCGGGTGTTGCTGAATGGTTGAACCAGCACCTCAAGCTGAGAAGAAGGTGCCCAAGCTTGGTTCAGAGCTTTGAAGCAAACCCTTATTCATGGCCTGAAAAGCCCTTGCTGCAGCCCACAGGAAGGGTACCCAGCCTGAGAGCAGGCTGGGGGGGGCAACATCCCCAGGGCTCAGGCAGCTCCTCGCTCACATCTCCCTTCTTGGGCACCTCACACTCTACGGATGCTCGGGATCTGGATGTTGTTAATGTGGCAAGGCAAGGTGCCTTCTGCCTTTGCTGGGCTTGGTCACTACTCCTGTCGTTATCTTTCCAAGGGTATTGGCTAATTCACCAAGTACTCTGTTTCCATGGACTTATCATAACAGTTTGTGAAAAGCAAACTAACAAACAGACACTCAGGTTGCTAGGAAGCATTGGACAAAAAAAAAAAGGGGCCTCACTCTATTAATAAACTGAAGAAAAATTTGGGGTTTTTTTTGGTCAGCAACAATCACCAGCATAGGAAGATTCCAAAGTGCAGCTACCTTAGGTTGGAGAGGGGCCCAGGCAACATCCTAACCTCCCATCAGCCATGGGACTTCCAAACTCCCTGAAACTCCTTAGGATAAATGTAGAGGGAAGAAGCTGAAACAGCAGGCCTGTGTAACTCGTTACTTGATGTCTCCACCAGCTGACTGATTTTCCACTGAAACAACTAGAAAAGACCTCACGTGGAGGTGTTTTCTTTCAATGTATAGTGAAAAACTATTGCTATATTACACTATGGGATACACACCATTTTCAGATAACAAGTCAGAACAACCCTGTGGAGGAACACTTGGGCTACTTCAATACCAGTGCCTAGAAAGAGGTACAAAGAGGCTCAAGATGGGAGCTCCTTGCTAAGAAGAATGAACCATACTGGCAAGCTGTTTCTACTGGTGGACATGTACTGTATGTGCCTCCTTTGTCTCAAAGCACAACACTGTTTCATGTAAATCATATGCTTGGAGACAAACATGAGGAAGAGATGTCAAATTGGAAGTAAACTTATATATCCCAGAGGAAAGCTGTTTGCTCTTTTGGTAAAAGAAACTTGGTGTTCGGCACAGGAAAGCCATCTCTCAAATTCTTTTTTTTGTTTTGTTGGTGCTGTGATGAGAGCATGGGCATGAGAAGACCACGTATTGCAACAGCTTGTAACACAGTAAAACATTTGCGTAAGTCCAGAAGGCTGCAATTAGTCAGAGAAGCTCTTTAAAGTCAAGATACAGAATTTACAAAATACAGACATTTATTGTTTTTTCATTAGTTAAATTGCCCTACAGAAAACTCCAAGCTAACTTTATATCTATGCTGTTCATGCTGTGGATTCTTGAAAATAAAGAGAATGTTATGTTAATAAAGTGCCCCCAAGTACCTGGTTCTCTAAAAGTAGGGGCAATGAAAACAGATTAATGAAGAAGTCCCTTTTACCTCTTAAAAATACTCTCATGGCAAGAAACACAGAAGGCCAGAGGTGTTGAAAAGTGTTCTTCCACAGCCATTTTCTCCAGGAGCAAAACCTGCTTAGAGACTCCATGTCCATCAAATTCATAGAACCACAGAACCACCCAGGTTGGAAGGGACCTCAGAAGATCATCTGGTCCAACCTTTTGCGGTAAAAAGAAGCCTAGATGAGATAATCTAGCACCCTGTCCTTAAACACTTCCAGTGATGGGAACTCTACCATATCCATGGGGAGGTTGTTCCATTGATTGATTGTTCCCATTGTAAAAAACTTCTTTCTTATATTGAGATGAAACCTCTCCTGGTGGAAATTGTACCTGTTGCCCTTTTTCTTTTCTATGTGGCTCCTTGTGAAGAGAGAGCCTTCATCTTCTCTGTAGCCACCCTTTAAGTACTGGAATACTGTCATGAGTTCCCCCAAACCTTCTGTTCTCCAGGAATAAAAGACCTGATTCCTTCAGTCTTTCCTCATAGAGCTGGTTCTCCAGCCCTTTGATCACCCTCGTGGTCTTCCTTTGGACTGTCTCCAGCCTGTCTGAGTCTTTGTTGAATTATGGGACCACAACTGGACACAGTACTCAATTAACTCCTTCAGCTGTCCCTGGTGATAGAGGAAATACAAAGTTGAACAGTATCTAAGCCTCATTTTATGCTTACTGGAAGTGCCCAAATCTAAAGGCTGATGACCTCAGATCTTGAGTATGCCCATGAAGGGGCTGAAGTGCCATGGAGTACTGCTGTCCTGCACAGCTTTGATTGCTCTCCTTTCCTTCATCTCTGCTACCCAGTGACTAGTGCACTTACTCAAGATGTGGGGTTTGCATGTCTACAGGAGATACGAATTCCCCAAGAAAACGCTCCACTCCCCTCAGGAGCACATGCTGGCCACCCAGCTGGAAGGCTGATGTGAGACCACTCTTTGCAGGCCTATCCTGAAATACTCGTTTTATGGCAGAATAAAAGAGAAAGGCTTTCTTTTGCTCACTGGTTTGAGCAGAGAGGGGTCTGAGTTCCAAACCTCGCTTTGCTACGTGCCTAGTAAAATATTTAAATGATATAGAAAGGATGTAAAGAGGTCCCTGCATAAAATTGAAACCATTTAGGAAACAATAGCATGACTCTGCTGCTTGTAAAAGGGGACCGGCAGCCTAGCAACCAAATTCTTGGTCAATGGAAAGACTGTTACACAAGCCTGGCGTTCGGACGTGCTTCCTCCGCGTGCCCTGCCCTGCCAATTTAATACAGTCCTTTTTCCCCATTCCCACAGTCTTTGGCCTCTCCCATGAGACTGCTAACAAAACTCAGCACCCACTAAACAGGGAATTTTTGCCACAGCCTGTTTGTCACCTGGGAAATGGGATTGAGCTGATCAAACTCATTTCATGTGAGGCATCTAGTAAATTGGAAAAAAAAATTCAGTTGTGTTCAAGATGGGCTGAATGGAGTCAAAGTAATCACTGTCAGCTGAGAGTAAAATCCAGCTCAGGATCCTTTGCCAGTACATCTCCTAAACTCTTCTGAATTTTGTTTTTAAGTAGCCTTCCTACAAATTCACAGCATACCACTCCCTAAATCAGTTACCAGTAATTATTTCATTTATAGCTCTATGTTTGAAGCCATCTAAAACACATCTAACTAATTCAGATCTAGCAGATCAATCTGAATACTTCAACAACATGATGACAATTCTCTCAATGAACTGAAAGAAGTTTTGAAAATTTGGGACCAAGGGTAGTATTTACAATGAACATATTTATGCACTATTTGGAAGATAAATATTTCCAGCTTTTGACTCTTTCATTTCTAGTTATCGTGACACTCTGTTATGCCTGCACAAGTGAAAGCACCAGGTAATAGAGTTTTAAAGTTTATGGAGTCATATTTTTCTTGCCAATGATTAATGGCAAGACCACATACCAAACCACTTCTACTTGTGTTGCTGTTACTGGCATTTCACACAGTTCAGGTTATTTATAGTGCAACAGCTGCTCTGTACAGCATCAGAAACTAGATAAGGTCAGAGCTTCTCCATGTAATATTGTGGTCTTACCAGTGGCTAATTTCCTAAATTCCAGTAGACTTTACAAACGTTTCACCTAGAGCTAACAAACATCACACTCAAAGCAGTCTTCTGAGGGAAATTGGGAGGATGTTCTCACACTGCTTTCTGTGCTACCCAGGACGAGTTCATGCTCTGTCACTGCCACATTAACTCTGAAAATTACCATTAGGGACCTCAGAGAGTGAATACCTCCTGTTCCCTCAGTTTACTTTAACAAGGAAAGCATCTTCAGGCAGGTGCACTCAAAAACCTGTATCAGCAAAACTTTTTAAACACTAATCTGTGTTAAAACTGAGTAATTCCCCTTCTTGTCTTACCTTAGGAGGAAATTCAAATAATTAAAAGGAAAGTGCACTGTCTTCATTTTGTGTCATGCTACTATTAATATGAATAGAGAAAGTAACAAAAACTATGGGAATGTCACTTCCTCAAACTACCCCTACATACTGCTACAAGGAGTGGGCAGCAATTTTTCTTCCAGGTCAGACATACTTAGCATACAAAACATGCTTGGAAGCTGGGAAGTTAGATGCTCTACTGCATATTGCATCCTACAAAGCTCCTTTTTGCTAAAAACTCAAGAAATATTTTCCCCTCCTATACCAGATATCTGAAGCAGCCTTGTTTATATCATTCACTTAGTGATTCTAACCATGCACAATGCTGGCTAATGACACGTATACATAGCTTTTCTTGAAAGGAACACTTTACACACAGTAAAGTTGTAAAGTAAATTTTTCGTTTTTGTTTTTTTCTTGCCTTTCATCTTTGCTTAATTTCCTAACACTTGAAACCACGGAGTTAACTTTCACAGATTTCTTTTAACAGTTCTGGAGTCGGATCTATGTACATGATTTACTTTGGAGGTAAAGAGATTACTTGAGTGATGAAATGTGACCATCAGTGTATTTGTAGAAAAGTTTAGTGAAATATATCCAGAAATGCAAGTGATCTCTCGTGACTCTGGGGATATGAAACAGGATTGTCCTGTCTTCTCCGCATGGTGCAGAACTTTCTGGCCTTGTATGAAGCTTTTGAAGCTACACAATGTATTTCATTTTGTTGTGTGTTATCTTACAGTGATAACGCAGAAAGTCTTTCTAAAATCAATACTGGAAGAGAGGCACATGATAGACCAGCTCATCCACTGCACAAACCCTCTGAAGTGGCTCCAGAAGAATTACATCAGAGATTAATTTGGCCTCTTGTGTTTAAAAAAGTCCATGCTAAAGATTGCAGAGCTGAGGAGAACAGCATTGAGCAATGTCTTACTTCTTACAGCAAGCTTTGAAACAGATCAAATGAGCACTAGAAGACATCTGTCTGTTATTTCCTGCCCACACAGCTTTGTTCTGCTTTATTACCAGAGAGCTCCATGGATGATGTCACTTTTTTCTGAAGAAAACAGGCCACCAGAGCCTTTCACTGACATAATTAATTATCTGTAGTCTGGGCCACCGCCAGAAAATTCCCATGGCAAGGCCCTGAGAAGTATTAACTCCACAGTGCTGGATGTTTTCAGAAATATTAGGGTCTGGAATATCCTGTCTTGTCTTTTCACACTGAAAGAGTGCTTTGCTCAATATTATTGGACTGTGAGGCTGCTACTGCAGCATATAGAATAACAGTGTCATGATCCAGTCAGCACAGAGAGACCAATGTGAGGGGTCACTGTCAGTTATGCACACAAATCTGCATGTTGGGATAAGCTTCAGCAATGCATCACAATGGCTAAACCCACTGTTTTGGGTTTGCTGTACCCAGTCTCAGCCAGCATTAACCATATAATAACATGTTGTACATGATCTGAAGCCCAACAGCAAGCAGAGACCACAGATCGATCCAACTCACCAGGAGGGAGAGGAAGGAACATCTGTTGAAACACCTTTTTGGACACCTGAGCAGGAAGAATTACTAACAACAGCACATGAATTACTGTATTTTCAGTTCTCGAGCTGCTATAGTAGTATAGGAAGTCATTAAAATTGCAGCAAATTTCCCACATATTGTGGTGTTTTTATATTGCTGGAGTAAGTTGCCGTGTTCCTTTTGTAACCACAACTTCTATTGTGATCAGTTAACACCTCTTTAACAAGAAAATATATGTTTTTGTACTTCTATACCATCAGCCAATTTGTTGAAATCCATTGGAAACTAAAAAGCATCTTCATTAGACATGTAACTCAGGTTGTCTAAATTGGTCTGTGAAAGTGCCTCATTGACTGTATACAGAACTGGAGCATCTGAAATTAGGTACCTAAAATTCAGGGCAGTACTTGAAGCTGCTGGCATAAATCCCCCCCCTCTCCAAGAGGGACAAGCCTGCTCAGGTAGTTTTTCTGCAGTGATCTAGCTGCTCTCTGGCAGGAGCAAGCATGGAGCAGGATGGTGAGAGGGACAAGCTGTTGCCGGCGGGGCCGTAGCCATCAGGATGATGAAGTTCAGAGGAAATCCTTCTGCCTCCTCTGCAGAGACACGAGCATAACTGAGAGTGGGATACCAACAGTCCTAAGTGTGTATACATGTGTAAGAAACTGTATACACAACTTTCCCTTGTCTAAGCATTTTGTTGGCTTCAACAAGCTGTTTTTTCAGTGCTCTGTGCTACATGGATACGCATTCAAGTCACTGATGACTGATGAATGGCAAGAACAGTAGGGCTGCATCACAGCAAGCACTCACCAGCATAGCCAACTCTTTGAACAGAGGAGTTGTCAGAGCAAACCAGGGAAGTGGAGTGAATTCTTAGAGTGAAGTAATTTAGAGAGGGCGGGCAACACTAGGCAAAGACCAAGAGCCCCTGGCCAGGCCCACAGTGCCCTCACAGCCTCCTGCTGTCTCCAAAATCCCTCTTAACTTCCCCCATGTCTGTCTTACCCCTCATCCTCCCCAAGCCCCACTTGGACACCCTGTCCCCTCTCCATCCTCCTATTGCATTCCCAGGAACAACTCCGAAGCCCTTCAAAATGCCATTTGCCCTGAATTGCTGAGACTGCCTGAGCCAGTATGGAGGGAACAGGTTTTCATTATGAAACTGACAGCATCGTTACTGACTTATTTATACTTAAAGGTGACAAATGCTGGAAACTACCTGGCAACTGTGGTGGGGTTAGTCAGTTCCAGTCATTTTGCCGGCATGGAAGAATCCATGCTAATTTTTTTGTGAAGAAAAACATTAATTTCCAGGATGAGGAAAGGCTGAGGGAGCTGGGTCTCTCTAGCTTGGAGGGGAGGAGACTGAGGGGACGACTACATTAATGTTTATAAATATGTAAAGGGCAAGTGTCAGGAGGACAGAGCCAAGCTCTTCTCAGTGATATCCAGTGATAGGACAAGGGGCAATGGGTGCAAGCTGGAGCATAGGAGCTTCTATGCAAACACGAGGAAAACCTTTTTCACTGGGAGGGTACAGGACACTGGAACAAGCTGCCCAGAGAGGTTGTGGAGTCTCCTTCTCTGGAGACAATAAAAACCCACCTGGACACGTCCCTGTGTGAGCTCCTCTAGGGGATTTTGCTCTGGCAGGGGGGGTTGACTAGATTATCTTTTGAGGTCGCTTCCAACCCCTAACATTCTGTGATTCTGTGAGAAGAAAGACTTCACTTGCAAAATCCAAACCATTCCTGTCTTAGAAAAAGGCTTCCCTTCATACTGCCTTAGCAGTGCATCATTTTGGGTGCTGCATGTGCACAGCCCTCAGAAATAATTCACTAAGCTCATTTTATTTTGGCCATCATGCAAAATTCTATACTGAAGCCAGCAATTTTGTAAAGATGTGACAAGACACAGGATGTTCAGTGTGGCCAGCTGTTTTCTGTGTGAAAATGTTACATTTCTCTCATTTTAGTCAACCAATAGGTGGAGCCTTTAACCATAGAAACAAGACACTTTCTCAGATAGCCATGTTCTCACAATTATTATATAAAGACTTGTATTTGTTTTTATTAAAGCTCATTTTGGATGGAAAATAATCCATTTTGTTCTCAAGAGCTTATCTGATCCTCAGCTGGAGAACAGGAGACACAAACTTAATAAATACACGACTGGAGCAGCAAAGTTAATAAAAATAGACTCAGCTACAATTGCAATGTTAAATTAACAACTGGTGACTCAGAGTACTGGACAGCATTATGACACATAAGACATATGCTCATTGCAAGCCCTCCCAAGAGTCTCAGATATTCTAAAGCCAGAGAGTCCATGCATCTAGCATTTATTGCAAAACTTCTAGTCATGTCCTGTCCCACAGAATGAGCCTGCTCTCTAGAAAATGAGAAAAGGCACAAGTTTTCTCATTATTGTTGCACTGAGTATACAATTTCTATTAAGTAAATAAATTTCAAATAAGAGTCAGATTACATCAGCTGATTAAAATTAGTTGAAAAAGATTGCAAAGGAGGACAAGCTAAAGACACCGATCCCAATGGGAACAAGGCCAAAACTTAGAATTTGATCAGGGGCAATGCTTACTGTTCTGTTTTGGACAGAAGACCAAGAATTTTTGAAAAAATCCAAGCTGCTCATAGTCTTCTCTCCACTCTAGATGAGATATCCAATGGATCAGAGACACCTGTCAATTCTTCCTCTTTCTTCAGACCCTCCAAGCCTAAATAACATGATAGATGTAGCTCTGTTAAGTGGAGCTCTGGCATTAACAGAGAAGAATGTTAAAATTTCTTTGAAAGAGGTTTTCAGCCTATAGCTGTCCGGTGACAATGACATTTTATTGAGGATAATCACTCTGAAAAACATATAATTCTAAAGCAATTTTATTACCAGATGGCTATAGTCACCATAGTTGATAATACCTCTTCCCTAATATTTCAGAGGGACCAGGAAATTGCCTGAATAGCACAATTTAACTGTATTTCAGTATACTGTCTTTTTTTTCCCCTCTCATAAAACAGCAGGGTTTTATTTTAAAATTCATTATCTCTGGGACTTGCTAGACAAGCCCTACTTACCTTCCCTGTTATCTCCTGCTCTTTGCACAGTGCAAGCTACAGAAAAAAATACACTATTCTGGACAAAATTAATCTCTGTTTATAAATTATTCCATTAAAGTAGAAGAGAGAATTTGTGGTCTGAAGTCTATCTTAACTTTTTTTTTTTTTAACTGTCCTGCAGAAGCCTGCTTCACTGGGAAAACACAAAATAACAAACAAGGGGTCAGAGGGGAGAGAGGTTTTTTTCTCGTTGTACTGATATTCTTATGCTAGAGATTTGTAGGGATTTTTTAGACTCTCATTTTGCTAGTGTCTTGCCTTGTCTGTATTCCCTTTCCTGGTGTCTATCTTGGCTCAATTATCACCGTTGTATTCCCCCTTTCCTTACACTCTTTTCTTTTCTATTGCCCGACCTCCTTCCTGTCATTCCATTCTCCTTAAGTCACCTCTCCCTCCTCACATTAACCCTATCTTCTCTTTTTCCCTGTAGCTCTGTACGTGCCAAGTTTTTTTTCTTTTACAGAGTTTGAATTTCATATGTATGATATGCTCAGAAAATCCTAAACTATTTCAATCTAATTAACAAACCTTCACAGTTATAAACACTTATGCAAAGCTAATCTACATGCACTTTTCTCTGGCTTTACCTATTCTTTCCACTGTGGCTTCTCTTCACCTTCTCAAACTGCGAGGTATTGCTAGTGACCATTTGAAAACTCCTTCTCTTCACTCTTTCCTCTGGTGCCAAGGCATCTCGTCCCAACTTTCTCTTATTACTTTAATATTAGTCAAAAGGAACACGTCTGGTTTCCACCCACCTATCTATCCCATATTCCTCCCTTGAGCTTTCAGGCAACTCAAAATTTAATAATATTAATGCAAGAATATCAAGAAAGGGACTTGAAGAAAAAATGTAGTAGTGTGTGTGGTGCTTTTAACTAAGCAATACCTAGGTGACTATGACACCGTTTCTTCACTGTCTCAGGAAAGTCAAGTTCAAAACAAAAGCAGTTCAAGGCATTGCATGAAAGCTTACACATTGCAGCAAGAGGAAAAAGAGACAAACATCACAACTAGAGCTCCAGAGTCAAACTCTCTTGCTTATATCAATCAGACTGACAAGTGAAGGGAAAGCCAAGTAAAGCCATACCAACAAAGAAAGGGAAATATTAAACCCAATGTACAAGGCACCAGTGAGCTCTGTCCTGCTGCACCGTGTCAGTTCCAGCTACAGACGTTAAAATGAACCCAGAGTGTAACTGGCACTGATCGAGGGCTGATGGAAGGTGTGAAAAGCCTATTTTGCTAGAGGAAAATAAAAGGAGGTGGCACGGCTAGCACAGCAAATCAAAGGCTCAGATGGTGCAAGACTCTGCCCACAAACACATCAGGCATGAAACAGCAGGGAGACAGGCAGGCTTTTCAAAGTATGGTTGGCGTATAACAAAATTTCATAAAGGTTTCATTAGGCAGAATTACAACTGCACAAGAAATTAAAAGAAATAAATTTGCTAAATGGTAAAGCTTTTCGGTTCTGAAACTATTTTCCAATAGGAGTAAACGACTTACAAGACAGCTTGATAAATTCATGACAAAGGCTAACTGAAGTGCTTGTCTAAAGAATTAGCTGCTGGGACTTGATTTACAACAGATCTTCTAGAGTTTTACTTCCAGGATGGTCAGGAAAATGGGTCAGTGAATGCATCTACAGTATGAGAATACAGAAGTGACAAAAAGGTAGAACAAGGAAAAAAGTCACAACTAGAGAAATAAAGGAGAAGGGAAGGAAAGCCGAAAAAATGCTAAAGGGAAGAAAAGCTGAAGGAAAACTAGATCTTGGGAAAGAGAACAGAACATAATTATTATAGAATAGAATATATTAATAAAATATGTAGCTCTACAATTATCCTTCCCCCTTTACATTTACAAAGTTTAGTTTTCTGATAGAAAGACAGATGGTAAAATAACAAAGTACCTTTAAAAATGTTAGAATCCATTAGGTAATATATCACTTATACCCATGTGGGTACCTGTAATTTGAGTTAAGAGAAACAGTTTCCCTTTTTGTTTTGTAAGGACCTTACCAGAGATAACAAAATGCACAGCCCCAACCCCCCTCTGCTAACCCTTCCCTGATACACCCAGGTAAAGAAGAAGGACTTACAGCCCATCTGAATGAAGGTGAGCTCCCCCTGGCTCTGCTGAATGAGAGAGCTCCTTCTGCCTGTGATTAAGCTATTTCAAGCAGCCAGCCACCTGCACCTGCCCTACAACAACCCCTCCTGCAGTTGATGAAGCCACCAGCACAGTCTGCAGTTTGGTAATCAGTGGCACAAACATAATTAACCTCCTAACCCCAGTCTGGCAGTCTTAATCCTGGGATGATATTTTCACTAGTAACCTCACCAGAGAGACCAAATCAAACCGGACATGTTGAGAAGTGCTGTTTTCAAGCCAGGACCAGAGATACAGGGGGAACACACATTGCCATGGAGTGCTTTGACTGTCAATCTCTGGGCAAGGGGAGACATCCTTCCTATGCTATCACTAGCATATATGGCTGTCACTCTGATGCCTTGCATAAACACACAGATTAACCATTAAATGTAATCTTAAATAAATACAGATTAAAGGAAAGGGCTTCTTTGGCACTGGATTCATTTGATCTCTCCCCTTGAAAGAGGGATGCTATGCAAATAGATTTAACTCTGAATATCTGCTGCACAGTGTTGCTTCCCTTCAACAGTCAGTCCAAGCCCACTGTTACATTAGACCATTTGGAAGTCTGAAGACTTCCCAGGAATCGTGGCTTGTGATTAATCTACATCTAACTTGTATTTGCACATACTGTTCTTCAAGTCATCATGTTTCACATGATGAAATGTACAGGTGATGTCTTCGCACATATTTCATTTACATCCCGCACCACTGCCTGGCTCTGGGGAGCAAAGCTCTGCCCCTCAGCAGTGCCACGCCCTCAGGAAAGCATTGCCCTTGGCCCTGAAGTGTGCAAGAGTCCTCGACAGGAACCAGTGGCTGAGCTGCAGGGAATTAATGTCATTTCTGCATGGTAGACACACAGTAAAACATGGGCTATATTAAAGGCCTCGAGTGGAAAAGTTGCTGTTATTTGAATTGGTGACAAATACAAGAAACTGTCTCCCAAGCTTAAATTGTCATCTGGCAATAGGCATAAAATCTGGCTAAGAAATTATTTTTCTTGAAAAATCCAATGATTTGTAGTGGAATGCTGTCTTTGTAAATTACTGTTGATTATTATGGGGTTTTTTTCCAAACATGCAATAGAACAGTGAATGGTAAACATGTATGAATTCTGCTCCTCATTTCCTTTTAGGCTTCTAATCAGGAAATGTTGAAAATCAGTGTTGGTATTGCTGGAGATTAACAACTGCTGCTCATAAAGTGTACAAGGAATATATTCCTACCAGGATAAAAATAGAGGCTGTTGGGCAAAAATGTGAACCACAGACAGGATCATATCATCATTATAAAGATACACACTGCCTGTGTTGCTCTGTAATTAACGATATTCACATGTTGGTTTGACTGAAATCACTGTAACTACCAGGGAAATTAATACTGTGCCTTCACTCTAATGGTGTTCAAAGTTTTCTTTTCAAATCAATTTTACAGTATTTAAAAATCAGAATTTTTTTTCAGGTATAGGAAGAAATCCCTCATGTATTATATTTTTTGCCTCTATATATTCAGTATCATAGAATCAGTATGTGTTTAAAGACCATGTAATCACAGGGGTTTTTGCATGGGCAGTGAGATCTCACAAGAAAAGAAACTCCACTTAGCTATAAGGCCTTTAAAATCGATTCCTGTCATCAGTTCATTTGTTCCCCACTCTCCTCCAGAGAGGTTCTACTTCAGAGCTCTCCTTCCATGTATGTGGGGACACATTTTCATCACCACAGCTTCTGTATACTTTTTCTCCCCTTTTGTTTTCTTACAAAACAAGGCCTAGGCTAGGGTGACCTCAGCTGTTTATGAAAACCTTCCCTTCTCTATATCCAGTAGGTGCACAGGGCTCAGCCAGGAAATCTGATGACAGACACAGCCAAGTACAGCTTGGCCCTAGGAGCTAAAGCACAGGCAAGATACCTGAGGTAATGATAATTAAGAAAAAAAACCAAACAGGATTAAGGCATAAACATCACTGCTAGGGCATGTTCACCTTCAAAACGAAGAGCTGGAAAGTCAAGTCCCAAAGTAAGGACTCAAAAGCTGAAGAGTGAAGAGTCTGGAAAACAAGTCTTATGAAGAGTGTCTGAGGGAACTGGTGTTGTTTAGTCTGGAGAAAAGGAGGCTGTGAGAGGAGACTTTATCTCTCTCTACAACTACCTGAAAGGAGTGTGTAGGGAGGTGGAGGTCAGCCTCTTCTCTCTAGTAACAAGTGATAAGATGAGAGCAAAGGGCCTCAAGTTGCTCCAGGGGATATTTACATTGGATATTAGAAGAAACTTCTCTGAAAGGCTTATCAAACACTGGAATGGGCTGCCCAGGAAAGTGGTTGAACCACCATCCCTGGAGGTGTTTAAAAGATGAGTAGGTGTGGTGCTTAAGGACATGATTTAGCACCAAACTCGGTAGAGTTAGCTTAATAGTAGGACTTGATCTTAAAGCTCTTTTCCAACCAAAATGATGCTATGATTCTACGATTCTAAAATTGATACCAACAGCAACATGGCATGGGTCTATGTTTGCCATATTGTTTGATTATGTGAATAGTGAACTGAGCACTTGAAGCGTATGTATACATTACCAGTTTACCCTGCTAACCCCGTGGTTGTCATGACAAGATTGCTTTTGTGGCTGAGCTCTCTGTTTGGGGTTTGCAAGGCAGTGTCACCCTGCTCTGTGTTCCATAGTGCAGGCAGAAGATTCTCTCTGCTCATGGATGCTGAGTAAACAAACAGTCATGGTATTTTATCTCATTTCTTTCTTCAAAAAGTATTGGATCTCCCTACAGGTACAGCCTGCTGTTATTATCCAAACAAAATCTTCTTACATATACCTATATAATGTTAGTTTTGTCAGTATTGAAATGGCTTCAAAATAAACCCACAGTCTGATTTGTCAGTCCAACAAAATGCCAGCCAGCCACCAGAGATGTCCAAACAGATCTGAACATGAAAAACCACAAAATGACTCAGTGCATTAGGTCACTGTGACAGCCAGGAGGTAATACCAGAGTATTTACTTTGGCTGGAGTCTTCCTTGGCTCATCTTCCTTTGCAGCGTCAAAGCCAGGTTCTCATCTCAAGCCAAAGTGCTGTAGCTTGTCCACTTTAGTAACAGTTCAACACAGGTACCAGGTAAATAACCAACTCAAACAGGATTTTTTAAATTTAAATTTAAAACTTCTATGGATTAAAAAGAATAGTGATTCTCTTACCTGTCTGACAGTAGGAAGCAGGAGAACAGACTCTACAGCTACCAGCATGGTTGTTCTCACAATCCTCCCCTGATGCTGGGAATCTTTAGCAGTGCCTAAACATCTCTGGGTTGTCAGTATGTTTGAATATCCCTAAAGTATTGTTTAGGATGATGGGAGTATCATCTTGGTGAGGATTTTCAGCCCATATTACAGTGCAGAGGGCAGCTATACCCGCCACACCCATAGGGATAATGAGAACACAGGCAGTCCTTTGGAGGTTATGTGACTCCCACACAAAATAAAAGACTATGGTGAAGAGCCACATTTCTGTGTATTGAACAGGAGAATTACTCAAAGAACAAAGTCTGCATTTATTGCCCCTCAGGAAACATTAGTGACTTTCTTCCCCTCCCCTTTCCAGACCCCTAAGGTGACTTCAGGGTACATCTTTCTGAACAACACGAGCACAATAACTTTCAAATGAGGTTTGGCTCTACTCGCCACTGAAGCTGCTTTCTGACTCCAGCTTTTAGGAAATGACATATGCAAGCTTTTGTATAAAGTAAAATGAAGCACTATAAAAACTGATACTGTTCTGTAATGATTTTTCTTTCCTTTGCAAAATTGCATTCAACAGATTTTCTTGGCTTTTTCCACAGTTTTTCACTGCAAAATAACCATTCTCTGTCTTTGTGACCAATTTACTTAGTTTTAATGCATATTTCCTGAAACTTGAAGTGCTTTCTGTAAAACGGAAGGTGAATTATGTACAGGAAGATGATACTTGATGATACTTAATGATACTAAATGAGAAGAAATCTCAGAGCAGTGGTAATGGTGTAACTCAGGTGACTCATATACAAAAGCAATTAACAAAACAGTTGTTTCTTGTAATCAGATAAGATGACAACAAGTCTAAAATTAAAGTAAGAATACTATGAATGTGAGTTTCAGGGGAAAAGTAAAGCCTTATATGAAATGCTACATAATGATGGTTAACTAGAATAAAGGGCTTGAGACAAAATGTTTTCACAGAGGTTGGACAGGTTTTCTCTGCTTGACCATAGGTTCAGTGAAAAATATCACTAAAGTGCAGACAAAAGAATCTCTAAATTTAGCAAGCAGTCCTACCACAAAAGCCGATACGTCGGGAGTCTTCATATTGACTTTTTGAAATGTTTCATCTCTATTTGAAATTCCCCAAAGGCTGATGCTCCTGAGGGTTCAATTATTTATTAGCATTAAAGAGAATCCTCAGGACTGGATGGACATTTGTGTGACAAGCTAAGCAGAAAGCCCTTGAAGTCTGCCATCACGGACTTACTTCTTGTTTGAATAAACATGCAAACCAGGACAACTGAGAAACCTTTCAAGCAAGCACTGCTCCAAGAAATAAAACTCATGGGTCATTGCAAGACAGGGAATGTGCAGAGTGCTGGAGGCCAGGGGGGACAGTCAGAACTTTGGCTGAGCCCTGAGCAAAATCAGGAGCTCCAGGGGCCATCTTAAGTCCTTTTTCAGTATTACTGACTTATAGATTTGCCTCTTGAATATTTGCATTAACTATTGTAATTACACTCACTGTATTTGCTTGTCTTTTTCCCCTCAAACTGATTCCCCTGTGGTTGTTTTCTGCCTCTTTTTACATGTTCAAGACCTGCAGATCCCCTTTTCTTCATCAGTTCTGACAGGTGTTTGTAATTTATTTTCCTTTAGTAGCTGCAGCTAGAGATGGTCAAGAAAGCAGTACTATCCTGTGACTATCCTCTTAAACACCAACTACTACTGCTCTCTCCTTTTGGTCCTTTGCCTTAAATGTGTATGTCCCTGTCAATCTAGCCCTATGCTTTTGAACAACCTAAAAATAAAGAGATACATAGGAAATAACAGTTTGAAAGGTGTTTAATTTACCTGCAATTCTCCTTCCATTATACTGAGGAGTTTTATCAAGTCCTCTTTAGAAAACTCTATGGATTTCTTGTTCTTTCGTTCAGCAGGTCCAGGTGATTTGGAGTGCCGCTTGACAGTTGCTGAAACCATGACCTCATCTTCCTTCCGATGAGGTTTGTTCTTTTTCTTGGCATCCTCCTGAAGTTTTTCATTCTCTGCATGGCTGATGACAGGCTTAGAACTGGAGAAGTGCCCGTTAGACGAGCTTTCTCCACCTTGGTTTCGGGATCTCATCCCTACCTAGAAAGAAACAAACAGAAAGACTCATTTATAAACAAGATTACTTACAAAAAGCTGCAGTGTAAACACTGGCAGAACAACAGTCTTCTAAAAACTGAAAAATACTGTCATGCTCAAGAGGCAGCAGTAGAAAGCTCAACCATTTCAACAACTCTGTGTGTGGCAAACAGCAAATCCAGGGCATTACAAATTTAACAGAGTCCTAAAGTAAGGGAAACCATCTTTTGTCAGCATGCTAAGATACCAATATGAGTTTAAATGTATGGAACTTAAAAGTGATGCAGCAAAATTATGAACAAAACTTCTTTTACTGTCACCTTTCTTTCAGTCAACATTTTGATCATTCATTGGACCATTCACAATTCATCAGTACAAAACAAAGAAGATTGTTAAGTAGATCTTATTTTAACACAAACTTTACTTGAGAGGCAAGAATGTAATTAAATTTTAGAAAAGCATACTCCTTGAATATAAATGCCCTGTGAGAGTGGAGTGACAATGCATTACAAAGGTATATTGTATAGTTTCACTGAGAGAAGCAATGGTTTTATTCCAAGTAACCAAGAAAAATGGGTAATGAAGACTAAATTGAGTGGTAAACTCCACCTTAAGCTAAACACTGCATGGGATTATTAGATAGTGAGTGCATGCCCACAGAGGGCATGAAACCACTAAGAGGTAAACAGGCAAGATCAACACAGAAGATTTCCAGAAGAATTCCAGAAGATTAAGGGTTTCTCCAAAATGCCAGGCAATGGTTATTGAATGCTAGTACCTCTGTCCTCTTAAGCACTCTTAGACCACGTCTACCCTAGGAAATTAAACAGTGACAGCAAATGTTCCTGAGCTCTGGCACTTGACCTACTGTACTGCTAAATTTTTAACACACTCCTTGGCAAACTTTTGGTCCAGGAAAACTACCACTCCTGGGCACAATTCAGGAATTAACCCAGGCCATGTCCAGATGCAGCCACCCCATTCTGGAAGAGAAGAGAGTTTAGTAGAACGAGCACAGCTGGATTGAGCCCCCTGGGCAACAGCACCTTACTACCCTCATGGTGGAGAATTTCTTCCTGATGTCTAACCTAAATCTACCCTCTTTCAGTTTAAAACAGTTACCCCTTGTCTTATCACTGCCCTCTCTGGTGAAAAGCCCCTCCCCAACTTTCCTGAAGTCCTTAAAATTCCATTTACCCTGTAAGGTCTTGTCCTGTCCCAGTGACTAAGAATGGCACACAAGGCAGGATGGGTTCAACAGTGTGTAATTCATTACTTATCATTATTAAACAGGTGTGCATAGGTTATTAATATGTTTAAATATGGACCCATATAGCTATCTTGTCATCTTGCTGTCCTGTAACCTTCCTATGTTATGTTTAAGTAGATCTTTGTAATTATTTTCAGTGTTTGACTGTAGAAGATTGTTATTTGTAATCAAGGTATGTGTCATGTACAATACAAAGGCAGGAGCGAATTTAGGCTTGGTTCAGGATAAAATTCAGAGGGAAAAAGTAAGTTGGTCTCCCAAAAATCAGATATTCTTTATCCTATTTTAAATCACTTGTATAACAGGCAAAGGAAACCATCAGGAGTTTATGCTGCCTTACTCCAATTTACTTTGTATATAGTAATATTTTGTAGTACCTTCATTTTTTCCTGAAATCCAGTTTACCCAGGACTGTCTAAGAATGCTAGAAAGCAAGATCTGCACAGAGAAATATCTTGCTTTAGATCAGCTACAATTTCAACAAACAGACTGAAGAAAGGTCTGTGTGTCTGAAACTTACCAGGTATTTATATCAATAGATCTAATGAATAATATTCCACTGCTTCCAAGTCTTACCTCTCACTTAAATTCATCTCTGTATTTAGTTTGCAGCTTGTGCATTAGTCAGACAGATGCTTCTCAACATCGCTAACATCACACACTTTTCTGATAAGGAACTCTGAGCAGCAATTCACTAGTGATGGGGCAAAACCTAAAATAAATTGACTAATCAGCTTGGCTAATGTCACAGAGGGCCTGCTACAGCTTGCTACTTACTTGACTCAGGCCAGTGTTAGACATCTCTTGCTCACATTAACCTTGCATTTTGATAGTTTTAACAGCAGGAAGATTGTCTTTTTATTATCATTGGTTACTCCTGTCTTAACTTCATTAATTCAGTGGAATTTGTCCCGCAGCATAAACGGGGAGAGAATTATAACCAATATTTTTGAGTGAGAGAGTTTCACAATGAGATTCCTCGCATTGTGGGTCTGCTCCTATCCAAATAATATGTGATACAGGTATACAATGGCCTTTAACTTCCTGAATGCTTATGTGGTGTGTTTTTCATCAAACAGTCTGGATTAAAAACATGAATTACACTTTCTAAAAACAGATCTCCATTATAAGCATGAACAATACCTGAGAACCTCAGGAAATCTTTTAGGTCTCAGGTTTATAATGGAAAAATAAACATTGTACTATGTTTCCTCTCAGATAGGGCTTTTCAATTTGTTTCACTTTAATGGGTTTAAAACTTTCCAACCATGCTTCCTCTCGGGAGAGAGCACTTGGGATCCAATCTGTCTCTATTTTCTAAGTGTTTCCTTCTTAGTCCCTGTGGGTCACAGCCTCCAGCCACTTTCATCTCTAAACCAAACCTATTTTTCATGGCCTACAGTGAATGGTTTCATGGCTGTAGAACATCCTACATGTTTTAAGAATAAATATTGCAAGTCTGTCCTACATATGTTTTCCAGTGGAAAACAGATTATTACATTACAGTATATTCTGCTTAGACATATGCTGCATTAGTGATTTCTCTGTAGTAAGATGACTCAACTGTTAGACCTGAAGGTGCACAATTAATTTTAAATTGAACTCATGACTAGTTGAGACACATCATCCACCTCAGTCATTGCATAATCAACCAGATGCATTTAGCTGGGTATGTTAAACTTCACGGAAGGTGGTGTGTCACCCAGTCACATCATAACTCAAGACAGCCACTGTGATCCATCTGTCCCTGTGGGAGCTGAGATAACCAGTCATATAAGCCATGTAAAGACTGAGTGTTTAACTATAGGTTTATAAGACAGAGGCACAAGGAATACATCTTTATAGTGGGCCTTTACTTTATGTATATCAATATAGGTCCATAAAGTACAGATGCATATTTTTTTTTAAACTTCGTTAATACAGTAGCAGAGCAGCTTAACCAATTGATTGGACTTTTGTATCAACTAGCTAATTAGAATATTATTGTCACTAAAGCAAGTCAAATTTGGCCTTTTTAAAAGTTTCGTTAGCACTGACAGATTTATTTTGCAGCAAGTCTTACATCACAGTAAGTGTGGCAGACAGTCTGTTAGTGTCAAGGACACTGCCTGTAACAGCCTTTCTTTTTGTAAAAGCCTGTCAAAAGCAGTGTACAGCTAACACCTAGGCTGTCTTCTGGTACAATGTTGATACTTTTCCAACACCTTATCCAAATGCTAAGGTGTGTGCTGAAACTAGGGATGCAGCTGAAGTCAAGCTTAAATGGTGATGGAAAGGGCCAAAGTTTTGATATTCACACAGCAATTTCCAAGGAGTTAAAGGGCCAAAACCAACGGCATGATCCAGCTATTGTGCAGTGTTCTAGGAATACAAAGCAGCTGTAAGGATGACTAAGCTTTAATTAGAGCACTGTGAAGTAGCCAGAACATACCAGTGATCTGGGCTGAAATAATATATGCTGGAAAGCAGTGCTTAGTATGATCATTTTGGACATCTGTCTGTATTTCTGATGGCATCGTGATAAAAAAGAAAACTTTCTGACCAGTTGCATGACATTATTTCAGTATGCAAATACCAAAATCCTCAAAATTTGCCTGTCTTTTGTTTCACCAGGGTTCCAAAATTGATCCTGGGGACGCTGCCAATCTAACACTGGTAACAAATGTCCTCCTGCTTTCTGCCCTGATCACGTCTCTATATCTTGCAGCATTCCTGACCGGCTGAAGGGATTGTGTTCCCTGAAGAAATAGCTGGTATGATTTATAATGACTTTAGCATTTAATATTTAACTCTGCTGGGTTTTTTTTCAACTCCTCATCATATTGCGTATTAAATTGGAAACCTTTCCTAACAGTCTCCAGTCAAACAAGAAATCTATATATGATCAGTCACCTTGATTTCAACATTCATTGGCTACTCATTTCAATATGTGCTCACAGCATTGGTATTTGGCATAGGAACTCTTCAGCCTCTCCTGTGTGTCACTCGTTTGTTAAGCTTTAAGCACAAAGGACAAATGCTATGAATATTTACTTGAGTCTGTATTGTTGTTCTGGGCATGGGCCCTTTGGCTTTCACAACGCAGCAATCCACGCAAGATTTTATGAAATAACCTTTAAGTTAGTTTTACTGACATCAGGAGGAAATCTGTGAGGAATTTGCTGAGTGGGATGTCAGGAGAGGACAGGCTGCATGCTGTTCCAAACCTTTCCCCCATGGATGGCAATTTGTTCTCCCTATAGGTCTTGAAATGACAGGTTAGATTAGGCTCCATTACTAGTGCTATTAGAATCAGATAACGCAAAAGGGTTCTTTGAAATTAACGTGTAGTCCCTCTGCTAATGGGACATGCTGATTTTGGCTCCTTAGTGCTTTCCTTTAAAATAATAATAATGATAATAATGTTATAAACCATACATGCACACAAAAAGCTGATTTACAGCCATGATATGGATATTGCCTTTGGCTATAAATGTGTAGTCTGGAGTTCAGCTGATTCAGATCTAGCTGATTAAGATATCACATGAAAGTGCTGGGTTTCTGACAGGCTAACAATGTATTGTAGGGTCAGAGCAATTGAGTTATTAGCAAGCCAGAGTTGGAACTGTTTATTAGCTGTGGCTTCGGGAACTGTATGATGGGGAGCTGTATCTTTCAGAGGCTCCACTATGCAGGTGGAGCAAAGTGTTGTGTGGCAATGCCTGGTACACAGGGGAGATGGGTGAGAACTCAGGCACTGAGAAAGCCAAATCTCTGCCCAGTGATTACCCATCAATGTATAGCACCAGGAGTGACAAAGAAGTTAAAATATACTAAAAATATAGACCAAATAATATAAAACCTCCAATCAGTTCTGAAACACCCCATAAATTAAGACACCTGGAATGCTTTTTTAAATAGTATTGGTCTGTATCTGCCAGTAGTAGGTATCAACAAAAATACCCCAAACTAATTGACAAAAAAAGATGACACCTTCTCAGATGTCAGGAAGAGAGGAAAATAGGGCCACCAAATTGGCCCTTTTGGCTTAGAAGTCCTCAGCAAGGACCGCACCAGATGGAGATGGATGGCTTAACCCTAAGGGATCTGGATAGCTCGAACTCAGGCTACATGACCTCACTGGTGTGTGGCTTTCACAGGACAAACCTGTAGAGATGCAAGTGTTCACACCACCTCAGAGGTGGCTTAAAATTATTAGTTTTATTATTAGTTATTCCAGGATGTTTTCCTGGACTCTGCAAATGTTGATTTTTATTGTTTTGGTTGACTTGAAGAAATAAAAAGGTATCATGCTACCGAGAGGTTGTCATAGGACCAGGTAGGAACTGATGGCTGCATTGTGCAGAGGGGTGTGCTGGGTGATGCTGCCCAGTTGGATTTGCAGACATGAAGCAGACATGTGTCAAACTCCAGATTGTGTGATAGCTGAACAACACCATGCCAAGGGAATGTAGACCTCATTCTTGGTTTTGCTTTTGCAGATGACGCCAGTGTTTGTTTCAGTCATGCGGGTCAGAGGAGCTTGCTAAACCAAATGACTAATACAATGAAGAACAGAACAAATATCTACCCTTAGCAATTCTGGAGTTTCCTGAATTTCTACACATTCATGCCTAGAGCACTAATCCATTGTGCTCTCTAACCCTCCCCCAGTCCCTTGCCCTCATATACATCATGACCTATCTGCAAGGCCAAACAAGAAAAGGTCTTTGCTCCTTCTGACAGCATTATATGTTACCCATAGGCTTCTGTGAGAGCATGTGTTAGCAGCTTTTCCTTGTTGATGGAGTGTTGGTGTGGAGGTGTGGATACTTTATGAATCAGGACAATTCTCTACTCAGCAAACAACTTGAATAACCAAACCCCAGGGCGGTAATTCTTATACAGATTAGGAGGGGACTTGTGGCTAGTCTAGCTACATAACAGCACTACTGCCTTCCTCCTTTTGACCTGGTCTGGGAAAGCATTTGTCATACAGGTATTAGGAGGAACAATGCCCAAGCACATGTTCTGAGCCTCATGCCCCGAAGAAGAAATGTTCATGCCATCCTGCTGACACTGCCTCCATAGCAGGGTTTGCACCACCCACACTGAGAAAGCTGCTCCCACCCTGTAATGCTTTGCCAGGTGCAGCAGATCAGGCTGGTCACCGTGTCTCCCTCATTTTGTCACACCATACATGGAGTTTTATCAGTGGAAAAAACTGGGGTCTTTTTAATTATGAGAAAGGAGAATTTGTCCCTGTTAAGGGTATCTGACAAAAATGTGGTGACTGTTTTAGATGCAGGACACGGATTATTGCATTATTATTATATGCAGGAGCACAGGCAGTGTTTTCCTCAATGCCTTCAGAGGCAGGGAAAACTGCACTGATCACTGAGAGGAACAGGAAAACACAGTTGCTTAATATGTGGCTCAGGGGCTGGTGTCACAAGCGGAACTTTGGCTTCTTTGATCATGGGAACATTCACGTGGCACCAGGCCTACTGGGGACAGACAGAGTTCAGCCATCTCAGAAGGAGAGAAGGATTCTTGCAAGGGGGTTGGCGGGGGTCATTAATAGGGCTTTAAACTGGGTTGGAAGGGGGAGGAGGGGGAGGGAGATAAAACCAGGCTCACTAGAGATGAGCCTAAGGGTGGTGTGCCCCTGTCAGGGATGAAATTGGTAGCCCAGCTCAAGTGCATTTACACCAGTGCACACAGCATGGGTAACAAACAGGAGGAGCTGGAAGCCCTTATGTGGCAAGATAACTATGACCTAGTTGCCATCACAGAAATATGGTGGGATGGGACTCAGGACTGGAATGCTTCAATAGGTGGCTACAAGTTCTTTAGAAGGGATAGGCAAGGAAAGAGAGGAGGTGGGGTGGCTCTATACATTAAGGAGTGCTTTAATTGTATAGAGCTCAATGACAGAGATGATAATGTGGAGTTTTTATGGGTGAGGATGAGAGGGAAGGCAAATAAGGCAGATATCCTGTTGGGAGTCTGCTACAAGCCACCCAACCAGGAAGAGGAAGCAGATGAAACATTTTTCAGGCTGTTGGTAGAAGTCTCAAAATCACCAGCCCTAGTTCTGGTGGGGGACTTCAACCAACTGGACATCTGCTAGAACAACAGCTCTGCCACAAGAAAGCAGGCTAGGAGGCTCCTCAAGTGCATGGAAGATAACTTCCTAACACAGCTGGTAAGTGAGCCTACCAGGGGAGGTGGCTTGCTGGACCTGCTGTTCACTAACAGGGAAGGAGTGATGGGAGATGTGGAGGTCAGAGGCCATCTTGGGCTTAGCGACCATTAAATGGTTAAATTCTCGATTCTTAGGGAAATAAGAAGAAGGGTCACCAAAACCTCCACTATGGACTTCTGGAGGGCAGACTTCGGCCTGTTTAGATGACTGGTGAAGAGAGTCCCTTGGGAGTCAGTTCTGAGGGGCAAAGGGGTCCAGGACGCTGGATGCTCTTCAAGAAAGAAGTCTTAAAAGCACAGGAGCAGCTGTCCCCGTGCGTCACAAAACAAAATGTCAGGGAATGTGACTGGTCTGGCTGAACAGGGAGCTTTTGCTGGGACTCAGGGAGAAAAAGAGAGTCTATCACCTTTGGAAGGAAGGGCAGACAACTCAAGAGGAGTACAGGGAGCTTGTGAAGACATACAGGGAGAAAAATTGAAGGGCAGGAGCCCCGCTGGAGCTCAATCTGGCCACTGCCATAAAGGACAATAAAAAAATGTTTTACCAATACGTTAACAGCAAAAAGAGAAACAGGGAGAATCTCCATCCCTTGTTGGATGAGGGGGGGAACATGGCAACCAAGGAGGAAGAAAAGGCTGAAATACTTAACGCCTTATTTGCCTCCGTCTTCAATAGTCAGACTGGCTGCCCTCAGGATACTTGGCCTTCTGAGCCAAAATATAAGGATGCAGAGCAGAACACCCCCCCCCCCATAATCCAGGAGGATGCAGTTAGAGACCTCATGCAGCACCTAGACACTCAAAAGTCTATGGGGCCAGATGGGATTCACCCAAGGCTACTGAGGGAGCTGGCAGAGGAGATCGCCAAGCCTCTTTCCATCATCTACCAACAGTCCTGGATAACAGGGGAGGTCTCAGATGACTAGAGGCTTGCCAATGTGACACCTATCTACAAGAAGGGCCTGAAGGAGGATCCTGGGAACTACAGGCCTGTCAGCCTGACCTCAGTACCAGAGAAAATCATGGAGAGGCTTGTCTTGAGTGCGCTTATGTATCAAGTGCAGAACAGCCAAGGGATCAGGCCCAGCCAGCATGGGTTCAGGAAAGGCAGGTCCTACTTGACTAACCTGATCTCCTTCTATGATCAGGTGACCTGCCTGGTGGATGAGGGAAGAGCTGTTGACGTTGTCTATCTAGACTTTGGTAAAGCCTTTGACACCGTCTCCCACAGAATTCTCCTGGAGAAGCTGGTGGCACATGAAGTAGACACGTACACTCTCTGCTGGGTAAAAACTGGAGAGTTGTAGTGAACGGGGTTGGATCCAGTTGGCGGCCGGTCACCAGTGGCATCCCCCAGGGCTCAGTTCTGGGTCCAGTCTTGTTCAAGATCTTTATTAATGATCTAGATGAGGGAACTGAGTCCTTCCTAAGTAAGTTTGCAGATGACACTAAACTGGGTGGAAGTGTCGATTTACTTGAGGGTAGGAAGGCTCTGCAGAGAGACCTGGACAGGCTGGATTGATGCGCCAAGGCCAATTGTATGAGGTTTAACAAGGCCAAGTGCTGGGTCCTGCACTTTGGTCACAATAACCCCATGCAGAGCTACAAGCTTGGGGATGAGTGGTTGGAAAGCTGCATGGTGGAGAAGGACCTGGGGGTGCTGGTTGACAGCCGACTTAACATGAGCCAGCAGTGTGCCCAGGTGGCCAAGAAGGCCAATGGCATCCTGGCCTGCATCAGGAATGGTGTGGCCAGCCAGAGTAGAGGGGTGATTGTGCCCTTCCACTCAGCATTGGTGAGGTCACACCTTAAATACTGTGTTCAGTTCTGGGCCCCTCACTACAAGAAGGATGTCGAGTTGCTGGAGCATGTCCAGAGAAGAGCTACCAGGCTGGTGAAAGGCCTGGAGGACAAGTCCTACAAGGAGAGGCTGAGGGAACTGGGGTTGTTTAGTTTGAAGATGAGGAGGCTGAGGGGTGATCTCATTGCTCTCTACAACTACCTGAAAGGAGGTTGTAGGGAGGTGGGAGTTGGTCTCTTCTCTCCAGTGAATAATGACAGGGTGAGAATGAATGGCCAGAAGTTGCGCCAGGGGAGGTTTAGACTGGATAGTAGAAAGAATTTCTTTACTGAAAGAGTGGTTGGACAGTGGAACAGGCTGCCCAGGGAGGTGGTGGAGTCACCATCCCTGGAAGTGTTTAAAAGAAATATAGATGTGGTGCTTAGGGACATGATTTAAGCATTAATGGGTAGATAAAGGTTATGGTGGGTGGATTTAGGTTATGGTTGGACTTGATGATCTTCAAGGTCTTTTCCAACGAGGTTGATTCTATGATTCTGTGATTTTCTTCTATCAAGTCATCGCTATGTCATTATTCCTCAATCTATTGTGGTGGATAGAACTTTTCTTTTTATGCTGCTTGCAAATAGTGTAGAAAAGCAGCAAAGTTAGAGAAGTCACATTTGTTGAGGTAAAGCACAAGAGTCAGCAAAATCTTTTTGTTTTATCAAAGATTTATTTTATAGCTTCTAAAATGGATTCTTATAACAATGGAGCATAGAAGCACATGGATTGTATTCACTGAAGATTATATCAACAATAGTTCCTTTGCTTGAAAAATAAATTAGAGGAACAAGCACAAATGTATTCTCAAGAAGAAAAGAAAAAGATGTAGGGAAATTCCATAACCAGGTGCCGTTCTGAGTAGGTATAATCTTCATGAAAGCAGAGAAGGATTTCACAAAACTAAAAGAGGAAACCCAGTCCTCACTGAGGCAGATTTATACCACTTTAACACAATTCTTCTTATTTCCAAGATAAACTCTTCTCTGGCTAAATTATGGCCCAGATTTACAAAGAACAGAGTTTATGCTGGTATAATTCCATTAATTTTGTCATTTTCAGGAAAATTTGTGGTTTCAGCTGGAATACTTTTACTTGAGTAATGCATGCTGACCAACTAAGGAGTAACATAGGCTTGTTTCACAAAGATTCATGTTTCCCAGGCTTCATCTGGAAAAACATCTTGGATGCATGAGGCATGAGGAATGATAAGCTATTAGATCATCATTCAGTCAAAAAAATAAACTTTTATATATCATTCTACCCGTGTTTTGATTACTGTGCTTCCCAGCTGCCAGAAAGTACAAACAGGAGTCACAGAGAAGAGACAGCTCAAGTAGCTGACACCACTAGACAAACATGCCACTAGGTCTGACGAGGGTTTAGATATTTATTCTCTGGAGTGACTATGTGGCTGGAAGGGGACCGGCCAGGAGCAAGGGAGGTGGCAAGAGTGTTAACTGCCTGTGGTGCAGCCTTTCTAGCACGTTTCAGCTGAGCTGGAAGACATGGGAATAGGTTGTTTCCTACTTATCCCTCTTCATGGCCTGTTTCCAGCCAGCTGGAGCCTCCTGTGCCCAGGACTGCTCCTGATTTGAAGGAAAAGCACAGATCCTTGGAGGAAAGAAATGCCCCTACATACCTTGTACCCAGCTGATGGAGCCTGTTTCAAGACACAGCCACCCCTTGAAGGGTGGATGACCACTGTGCCCTGTCCTGGCTCTTCACATACTGTTTTGCAGCTTTCTGCCCCTTTGAGTTATGCCATTTAAATTGAAAATCAAACTGTAAACTTCACGTAAAGATAAAGCTATCAATGTCTCCATTAGTTTCAGTCCAAACCCATTAAACATTTTATCTCCTGACAACCAGAACGTGCCTGGAAAATGGTAAGAGAGGTGATGCAGATTAGCTGGCCTGCCAAAGATTTTTCACTCCTGCACATGGACAATCTTTGGTGTTAGGTAAGCATTAGTCATTTGTTTTTGTTGACAGCATAGAACCTAGCTGATAACCTGCAAGATCAGATATACTGTGGACTTACAAACCAGGCTCTATCTTTCATAAGTAGTTTCTAAAGACCACTGCTCCTACAACACTGCATTTTCTGCTTCCAAGATGGCAGGGAACTGCTGAAAGCAACATAGAGACCATCAGGCTGGTAATCATCACAGCTCTTGTCTCTGAGTCCCTTTTTCCTATCCTTACAATGACCAACAAAAATGCCTAAAACTGATATATCACTAAGAGACCACAGCACAGATAGTAAAGTAATTCTGTCTCCTACTTTAGCATATCAATGAACCACAGAGAAAATAAGGAATGCTATTAGGAAATGAGGAAACTAACTCTTATTAGCTTTCTACAAAATCTATTTCAACTTTTCACTTTATTTTTATTTTTTTTAATTTCAAAATTAACTTGGATTTTAATGACTGTGAGACAAAACAAACAGCTAAGAGCCTCAAAAGCAACTGTCAAGCTTTGGGTCAAGGGAAGTATTTTGCTCTCTCTTGCTGGCCAGATGTGAATCGTAAATCCTGTATTTTTTTCAGTAGCCATGATTTGCACAGCTCTGATTTTGCCAAAACCAGTAAACAACTATAGCTACATTTTACACTTGACTATTTTATCCTTCTTTTATTTTATAAAAATTACAAAAAAAAAAAAATCACAATGTAGACAACCTTACAAATTTTACAGCAAAGTGAAAAAAAATTATACAGAGGACCTCTATCCTCTACAAATATTGTCTCCAAGAGACAACAGTGTGAAAACACATCTGCAGCATCTCAAATTTCAGCTGTCAACCACAGCAGAGAGAAAGTTCCAAATCTCTCTCAGTGACTCCTTTGTAGGAAACTTCAGTTGTTGATAGACACAGAGTACCAGCTTGTACATGAATGCCTGGTCATTTGGTGAGAGGTGAATTTAACACCCTCCATTAGACTGGGCTGCCTTCCACGTCCCAAAATGTTCCTCCTCTGTGAAGTTTTACTGGTTTCAAAACAAGGAGTTAAAAATAGTCTCTGATACTAAACCTGCCCTTGAGTTTCGCTATCAATTTTGGTGGGTTTACAATAAAATCTTTCCCTTTGGGAAAAAAATTTAAAAAAAATTAAAAAACCCAAAGAATTCTCTGGCTACATGTATACTGGAGATTAACCATGTCCAGGACTGCTCTCTCACTGTGAGGCCAGCTGTCCTGGAAAATCCTTCAGGCTCTTAAGCCCTCTTAGCATCCATAACATGCTGGCTGCATCCACGCTGCCACTGGGAATTGTTCCTAGCCCATGCCGACTTCCGAAACACGCTCTCTAAAGGCTCGGGAGGGTGTTAAGTGGCCTGGCCAAAAGTGTGCCAGGGACCACTCCAACAGTTTAATAAGAGTAGAGACATTCACCTTCCAGTATCTGTGCTCATGCCCTGACACTGTTGAATTTACAGCCTTTCCTTTCCACAGCCTGCTCCTTTACAAACAAAGGAAATGGAAAACTAATCAGCCATGCAAAGGGAAAGTGCAACTCACCATAAACATACAGTCTGCAGAGAGAAAATAAGCAGAGGGTGGTGGGAAAATGGAAAAGAATCTGTATTTTTTCAAGTAAGTTAAAGCACACAGAAGTATATTACTTATTCTAGAAGCATATTTTTCAGTTGCTGCTGAAGGATGGTCTGGAGATCGAGCAGTTCAATAGGGCTCAGGAGGAGACAGGGCAGCTGAAGCAGAGAGAGAGGTTTTACAACATCCCCACTCCACACTAGGCTTCCTGTAGCTTTTGCTGGGCTAGGTGGCACAAACTTTGAGCTCTTCTGCTTCATGTCACTGATAAGAGGACTAGCACTTCCAGGCTCCAGAGCAGTCCTCGAATTATTCAGTCCTGACCTTCACTTGTCATTACCATTTGTACAGAGGTAAAAGGAAAGGAGAGTCTTACTTCATTCCTGGCAGTGCCAGCCCAGTGACTGTCATTATTTCCCAGTAATCCTGCAGGCTTTCCACTGACTTCAGAAATTATGGCAAAGAAAGTAAAGAAATAAATGTCAGCCTAACTGATTTAAATAATACCAATGCCTCATACTGACAGGGAGCAGCAAAAAACCCTGCAGATACCTCACCTGGGCTTGGAAAATGGCCTCATCCACTTGAATAGCTTTTATTTATAGAAACTATATTTACATGCCTCTTCTAATGTCTTTGGTTTCAAAATCCCTAGAAAAGTTCTTCACTTGAAAAGAATCAAGAGAGTTATCCTGCATCTACAGGTTGAGCTGGTTTTGATCTTTTTTTTGAACAGTCTGTCATTGTTAACCTGCTCAAATCTTCATCTGGCATTTCACTTAAAGCAAAAAGTCAGGCCAAGCTAAAAACATAACACAGCTACTTTGAGAAGGGAAGGAAGAGAGAAGGAAGAAGCAAATAAACATCCCTGTATGGATTTGGTCTTGCAGTGACATAACTAAAGTTACCTGCTGCCAGATTAAAGTTGCTTTAATGTCTATGACTTCTTAAAATCCAATTTAAATAGGGACAAATTCTAAGTGAATTGTATTTGCCTCGTTGCAACTGGCTGAACACCCTACCTTACTTAGCTTTTTCAAAAAGGTTGAATTGTCTTTTTTTTTTTTTCCCACTTGGATAAGGTAAAAAATTCTCAGCTGCTTTTCTTAGAAAGCAATTTCAGTTCAGAGCCATATGAAGACATTAAAAAGAGCTCCTACAAATGGAGTGGGTGTTTTACAAGCCTACATGAAGATAAAATCATATGCACTGGCACAAATTCACACTTTTCAGCTTTAAGTATCTCACTTGTGTGTCTGAGCTAGGAGTTTAGGTTTCATCTGTAATCTGCAGCCTTTGAAATGGAGCCTGAGCTCTCTGAGGCTATGCTAAGACTTCAGACCTGTCCTTCTCAGTCATGTATCTCCAGTGACCAATGCTGAAGCCCTCCATGGCTCCTGTCTATCATGGAAAGCATCCCCTGATTTTCTCTCGATGGAAAAAGGTGCTGGGCAGAAGGCAGTGCTGCTCCAGCCTCCCTATGAGAGAATACGGTTCGAAGACACTGCTGCATCCTGCCTCTTGGAAGTCCTGGGAGGTCTCAGTTTTGCCCCCTGACCTCTCCAAAGAGGTTGTGCCCCTCGTGTAGGCACTTCAGTTAGGTGACTGGTAGACTGCCCTGGATCCATAAATGCCTCATCACAAAGGCCGATTTTGCTGTAGGGAGAGGAGGCAATAACAGGTATTTGACACCTCGTTATCAGCATTTGACACAGTGCCACACTTGGTGGCAAATGTTAGGACATGACAGAGGCTGTGGGACTGTGCCCACCCCTCGCAGGGCTATAACCAACACTGCTAGCTTTGAGTTAATGAAGTCACCAGCTCAAGTGGTTTATGCTGTTAGAATGGATTTTCTACAAGGATCAGTACACAGACCAGTCTCGCAGAAACACTTCTGGCTGAGAGGAGCAGAGAACCCAGTATTTCTAAAAAGTACTGGAAAGAGTCAAAAGCTCACCCTTACTGAGCTACCTAGCTCAGGGGAAATGAGCTCATTTGACTCTCCAACCACAAGTCCTTGTGCTGAACTCTCTTTCTTGGGAGGAAAACTAGGGGCAATTTGGCCATTATTGACCCAAACAAGTAATTTAAGAAACAGCAGCAAAGAGCAAATCTATATCAGCTTTCTTTTAGTCAGAGCAAGTAAAACTAGAGACTCCTTTTAAATAATTAAGGTAAATCTGAAAAAAATGAATCATAAATTTTTCAAGTTCCTATTCCTTATGGAGAGGTGGATGACAGAATAGCAATGTGTTCTCAGTGTTCCTGAAAGGAATTGGTGGCTGCCTCTAAAATATTAAGGCATCACTGGGCTTTCCAACACAAACCTTAAAGACTGATTTGACTTTTCATGATAATGCCAAAAAGTATGGTCATTATCCACACCAAAAAAAAAAAAGGCATACACAGATGGTATATGTTTGGTAAATTAGGTAAAACATTTAGTAAGAAAGCAGCATATAAATAGAGAAATGACCATTTTATTTAGTGAAAAACTGTCTGCTCTAGCAGTTATGTAATGTCTCAGTGTTACTTGTTTGTTTACTTAAATATTTTTCAGCTGCCTTCAAGGAAGTTTAGGTGACTGAGAAATTACTTTGGGCTGCTTCTCCTCTGCATGTGTGGTGGGTCCATGGCCTTGGCAAGGACCTGCCGTGGTCACTTTTGGCAGCTTTGACACATCTTGGCTCCTTGGGGAGTGAGTCGGACCCTGTGCTGCCTGGACAACCACTTCCTTAGGTGTAAATGCTGGCTATGGTCAAAAGCCTAAACTTCCCTGCTGTGTCTGAATTGCTTAACATGGTAGTTTTTAAGCTTCTCACTTGTGGTTTGGGAAAAGGAAGATTAAACAGTTTTCCTTCTGTGATGATGCAAATCACACACAAAGAACAGAATCACAGAACTACCAAGGCTGGAAAAGACCTTTAAGATCATCAAGTCCAGCCTATGACCAACACCACCACACCGTCTAGACTATGGCACTAAGTGCCACATCCAGCCTTTCCTTGAACACATCCAGGGATGGTGCCTCCACCACTTCCCTGGGAGGTCTATTCCAATGTCTAATCACCCTCTCTGTGAGGAAGTACTTCCTAATATCCAACCTAAACCTCCCTTGGAGCAGCTTCAGGCTGTGCCCTCTTGTCCTGTCACTGGTTGCCCGGAAAAAGAGCCCAGCCCCCACCTGACTACAACCTCCCTTCAGGTAGTTGAAGAGAGTGATAAGGTCCCCCCTGAGTCTCCTCTTCTCCAGGCTAAACAACCCCAACATCCTCAGCCTCTCCCTATAAGACTTTCCCTCTAGTCCTTTCACCAGCCTTGTTGCTCTCCTCTGGACCTGCTCCAGCACCTCAACATCCTTCTTGAAGTGAGGGGCCCAGAACTGGACACAGTACTCAAGGTGAGGCCTCACCACTGCTGTGTACAGGGGGAGAATTACAGGCGAATTCATCTCTTGTCATATTAAGGTGCTATATTTAACTACCTTAAGAAACAAGATGTAACAGCAAGTATTCTCACGTGCTCATTTCACAGCTCACATACTGTTTTACTCCCAGGGAGAATGAACCTCACTCATGTTTCTATCCCTAGTGACAGGAGTACCACCTCTTTCCTCTTCCTATTCACTGCAGAGCCCATAGATCTGTATCTGTCCATTCAGACACTGCAGGTATTTCAGAGATGAGAGATTTTTGCCCAGTCAGAAGTTAAAGGGTAGCTCTCCAGAGCCCCCAGTAGCTGCCTGATAAGCACAGCTGTCCACAACAGCAAGCTCAGACCAGCTGGCTGAGCCTCTGCTGTATGTATATTGAGAGTACTTCAGGAGACCTTCAGAAAAGCCAGGAAAAAGTCCTCATGTTGAATGAGTATTTCCTTACCGAATTAGTAAGAATATTTTATATCTTTAAACCTGAAAGACTCTGCTAAACTAAATGTTATTTGAGGAATACATACATTTGTTTATTTTTAAAATATTTATCAGCTAGGAAACTAAATTAAATGTCAATTTGCATTAATTTATTTTCAGTTACACTTTCAGATTTTCTTTTATCAATACACTGCTTTAGGATTTGTATGTCACTGTCTTAGAAAAATTATTAAACTCAGTCAAAACCCAAAAAAAGTATTTGCTTCCATATTAAGTTCTGGAACTCATTTAATCGAAGTTGATTTAAAAATCTGGTACTATATCTTTCAAATTCATCCTGTATAACATCATTAAGTGGATGTCAAACAAACGGTGTAAATTTAAAAAAGAAAAATTAGTCATCAGTGTGTCAGTCAGCTCTAGGACTGCAAACCTGACTTGGTATGAAATGGGTTTTAGAAATGGGATTTAGAAAATCAGTGTACAGTTGGGAGTTTGACATATGCTTGACCTAAGGTAGCTGTCATGCTTGCAAAAAAGTCTTTGTTATAACTGTAGTTATTGATAAAAATGTTATTACTTTTTTTCTTTTTTTTTCTCCTTTAAAAAAACCCCAAAAGCCTGCGTGAACAAATGCTTTGCAGCACATGAAAGTGTGGTAGCCTGACTTGCCTGTAGCACCAGCCTTCCAGGCACTACAAATCATCCAGCCATACCACATGGAAAGCAGCAAGCACCAAGTATTCCACAAACCTTGGACTTGTTGAAATAAGCATATGTATTGAAGACAAAGGATTACAATTACCAGTATAGGAAAGCCAAAAAAATAAAAATCTTGTCAGAACCCAGCATTTATCTTTATGGCACAGACGTCATGAACTGGTGTGCCAGCAGCAAGCTTGTCTCCCCTGCATTCTGCCCAGCCAGAGTATGAAGTAGTGTTGCACAAACAATTTCTAGAGGGAGCCAAATACATGACATTATCTCTATTTAAGTGAGCAAAAGCAAGGCTGGAGAGTTCTCTATAAATACTTGTCACTGACCCATCTCTTATACCCTGAAGATGCATTTCTAGAAAGGAAAAAACCAGAGTTGTTCTTCCCATTGTATCTTCAAAAAAGCTGAGAAGTGCAATTTTATTAGGCTTTCCCAAACATCAGAGAAACTTTTCCAAATGCCCGTAAAAGTGGAGGATTAAATAAGTGGTTTGTTCAAGTAATGGAACAGTTATTTGACTTCACAAAAAATTCATATTTAAAAAAAAACAACAAAATACTGTGGGGGTTTTTTAACGCAGTTTTTAAATTCCATAACTAGAAACACATTGTTAGCAGTTTGTACTCAGATCAGCTCTGTATCAGAGAAAAATAAAGTTAGGTTTGTATAACATTGTTAGGTAAAATAGTAACCACACAAATTTAAGAAAGAAAATTACTTATTTATGCCAAGTTAATGGGAATTAACATTATGAATGACAATTTAAGGAGGATTATATGATGTATTGCAGGTTCCAACCAACTAAAAATAGAAAAGCTATACAAGCCATAAAAATTGCACAATGTACAGCTTTCAGTTCCAGGAAGATTGTGTTTGCAGTCCTTGACTACAAATGGAGTTGCTTTCTGACTGTTGAGATAGATCTTCTGGGGCCATAATTATTATAGACAATCCCGAGCTTTCCAAATGAGTCAGACATTTTAAAATATTATATGATATCGGGCTTAAAGTTGTGACATTTTTATGAAATCAGTTAGTGATTGCCAGTTTTTCTAGCTGGATTCACAATTTTGAAGTATGTTCCAGCTACATGAGGCATTTTACCATTGGAAAGAAAGATTACCAATGTGATACTAGCAATGGGGCTTTTAAAGATGGGTAAAACCCCAGACAACTATTGTGATACACTCAGCATGGTCAGTAGAGTCAGTGGTGCCTGCTGAAGAGTTCCCCATTATGCTAACTTGTTAACTCAGGAGCCTTATTATTAACTCTTTATGCTAAAAATTTTCAGGGAAAATAATCTACGTTCAGGATGTCCTTGGTAATCCTCAACAGTCCCTGAGGGCTTTGACGGCTCTGAAATACAGACAAGCCTTTGAAAGACAAGATGTGACATAAGTAGTTTTGGTCACCTCCTCGAGCTGACATCTGCAGGAATTCAAGTGGTGCTTTCCAGCCATGCTATTGCAACAGCATCTCTTGAATATTATTAATTTAGGAGCACAACTCCACCTGGCAGCTCCTGTGTGTCAGCCAGACAGCCCATGTTGTGTAGTAATACCTGTGCCGAGGGATGCTTCCAGAGCAGGGGCTTCGCTAGAATCTAGGTCCAGAAGGGGAAGGAGGGAGTTGAGGATGGAGGTGTCCCTGTGCCATCGCTCTGCTGCTCTCACCTGAGGCTGACTGGGGTCCCTGCTTCTCCCTAGAGAAAAGATAAAGCTCAGGGGCTGCACGGGAGGACAAAGCGAGAAGCAGCATGTTTTGCTTGCTCTGCCTGCCAGCCAGCAAGTCGGCGAAAAAATACAGACTTCCAAACAAAGTGGCTTGATAATACTTCTAGTTTTAAATGTAGACATTCCCGTTGACTTTATCCATGTGTCTCCAAAGCCATGACAGGGCACAGCAACCTGAATCCAAACTAGGCAAGGCAATGTGTTTGCAGGTATACCCACCCAGGTGGTAACACCTCACACTCCTCCTGCCTCCTAAAACCTGGTACCACAAATTGCACATTTCTGCTTTAATTTAGCAATTAACACCAAGTAACTCCCTCAATCTGAAAACAAAAAATAATCTGTAATGAGGGAAGGAAAAAGCTGGTGTGTGCTGGGCTCCCCATTGAATAGACCAGTTCTGCAGGATATGTGCCATGCAATGCAGTGCAATGACAAAATGACAGCAGAGAAGTAACATGTCCAGCTTGGCCCATCTCTTAGTCACACTGCATGCCATCGGCAGACTAACTGCTCAGTGAGAATATATGACTCCCTTAGATGGCCAAGCTGGGCAGTCCACAGCAGAGCAAGAGCTGCAGGCCAGTTTCTTGCACAGCCCACAGAGCAAACAAAGGAAGGCTGGGGACATGGTGACAACCTCAGATTCCATGGAGGTGTAGCAGACATGGAGGGGACTGGAAGCATTGTTACTGGAAAGCTGGGGATGTTGCAGGGCATATGGGAACTAAGCTGTATCACTGAGGGAGGCAGGATCTCATGTTGGTTAAAGCTCATTCATGCTTTTGATTAGTTTGCATAAACAATCAGAATTTGAATCCACCTTGTGGATTCCCTGATTTCTGCCCTGGCCTTCTTGACTGTGTAGCATGGTTATGGTATAAGCAAAGTTTGGTAGGTCAAATCCACTTGAGAGAGAGCTAGCATGGAAAGATAAGAGCTAATGGATCTGAGCAGTGATGTGTCCAGACAAGCTCAGTGGCAGAACTGGTAACGTCAGAAAACTTCCAAGGAGGTCTTTACTTTGGCAAAACATTTAATCAAGGAGATCAATGGTGTTCTAGAACTCAGTGATCTTTTCAAAGAAAACAGTAAAACTTTGTTCAGTTCTACAGGCTGACTGCTACTTAAATCATTTATATAGATCTCCTAAAAGCAATGTAGTCATACTAGGGACATTACCATTTAAGGAATAAAGCAGGACTACTATGGTGTCTAAGTTAATAACAGAACAGTGTATGGCACATTTCCCCATTAGTTCTTAAAAAACTCAGTGTGAATTATTGGAAAAAATGTAAATATCAGCTTGGTATTTGTAGATTTTATTTGGTCCTTGCTCTGAATTGAAAGAATGACATTTTTTTTGATTATGAACAACACAAGGATAGGTACAATAATGAAATCTTAACCAGCTGTAATCACGGTTAAATTGGTGCAAACACATTAAGTAAAACTTTGTTTTATAGGAAAAACCCAAAACAAATTGTTTTATTAATAAATACTTTAGTTATCTTGAAAACCTGTTTAGAAAATTTCAGTCTTGACCAGCTAGTTTAGAGGAAAATGGAACCGTTATCCATCTACTTATTTATTTATTAATAGCAGAAGCCATTTCCTAAGAGTGCAAGAAGTCAGGTTATCACACTGTCATACCCACAAGCTCTGAATCCCATCTGGCATGACAGTTCACAAGAAGCAAAGCAGACATAATTTGTATGAGGCAAGGAGATTTACAAAAATTAATTATTTGCCCTGCAAAAAGTTTGTCCTTCAGAAAAGTCAGTGAGAGTTTTCTCATTAATTGGAACAGAGGAAGGATCAGGACTATTGTCTTTGAAAGTTATTATGCAACTATCTAGAGCTAACAAAAGAAAATGAGCCATGTTTTCACAATAAAGGACTTAATTTTCAGCGCACGTCACAAAGTGTAAGAAACAAATGATAGTTTTCTGTCAATCAGCTCATACTAATTAGTAAGATTACAAAAAGGGTGGACCAATACTAATGGGTCAAATTCTGACCTTATTTGTCTGGACTTTTCCAAGTTTAAAGAAGTTACTCTGGATTTTCATGAGTCTAGGTTAAAATCTGACATACTGAATGCAAAAAGAGTGGTGTGTTCATGGTTTGCAGAAACCTTGTTCACAGGAGACATGTTTCAAAAATAGGCCCTTAAGAGTACTTTCCCTATATATTGTTTTAAAGTAATCTTACAAGTGTAGCAACTACACATAAATCTTCCTAAGAGAAGACATCCTGGAACACCGATAGAACTTGAATAATTTAGATCCTCTGATGTTTTACCAAGCAGCAGGATAAGATAGATGTTTTACACTATTCTGGAAAACCTTTTTCTTCATTAAAATTTAAAATTTCCTGAGATAATATTTGTGCCTGCATGTCTTATTCTTCATTTTAACTAAGTGATGCCACAATAAATGTGGTGATCAAAAGAAACAATCAGAATGAATATCACTGTATTTAATTAAAATGCTCTCCATTATACAACATCGTTTTATACTGAAAAGCCCCTAGGATTTTACCACAGACTTGAATAAAACTGATACTTCACTCCCAGCCATCACACGGGTACTTCAAAAACTCTCCTAACCACCCGTCCAGCAAATGAAAGAAGCAGTTTTGCTCACAGACTTTGCCTCGTGAGCATCTTTCACCTAACAGGGCTACAATAACATCACAACTCTTGGCACAGCAAGATGCCTCTTGGGCTGGTTTTCCCCATGCCAGTTGTTAAGAGTTTTAATTGCATGCATTAAATAGGGTATTTTTTGCTTGTTACTTTCAGTGCAGCAATATGAAGCTATTGATTCTCTGTAGATTTGTTGTGGAGAAAGCCTCTCAGCTTTCCTCACTCACATACACATACCTCCTTTCTCCCGATACACCACGGATCAGGGAACCAAACTTGGCAGAAGGAAAGCTGAAGTTTTCTTTGGCAGGTTGACCAAGCCATCCTAATGACAGCTTTGATGAAACTCCTCATCTTTCCATTGATATACAAGTCCCAGTTCCCTGGATCCTCAAAGGAAAAGCCAGGAAAGCTCTTTAGCTTTCAAAGCTGCTTTTCACTCTTTTGAATCTGCAAGCCCCAGCTGTCACATTGGGGATGGTACAACAAAGGGCAAGTCCTTCTGGACAGACTGTCCCAAATCTAATCATCTGCACACTATGCTGGCTGAAGCCACCATAATTTTCATAATTTTCATTGACTTTCCAGCTTTTGAATAAAGCCCTCAAACTTTTCATCCTGGAATTTCAATCAACAACTTAGGAAAAAAACAACATTATTTCTAATAAAGATCCCCTTAGAAGATTTCAAAACCTTTACTCAACCACCTAAATATTTGGCATAGCACATCCTTGCAAGCCTGGAATTATTACTCTGTTTGCTATGGTTTCTTTTATTAAGCTATTATACAAGACTGTTGGACTTTGTAATTTGTAGCACATTACCTCAGACTCATTCAGGTACAAAGATGGATTTCTAGGATGATCAGGGGAATAAAGAACCTACCACATGAGAAGACCAAAAGAAGAGCACAGCTTGGCTTGTTTAGCTCAGCAAAGTAAAGGCTGTTGAGGGATCCAGTTGCTGTCTATAAAAATATCATGGAGGCAAACATCAGGTAGATGGGAGAGCCATTTAAACTAAATGACAATGTTGGCAAGGGAACTCACTGGCACAGATTGGCTGGAATCTAATCTATGCTAGAAACGAGAAACAGGTTCTCATTTGGAGCAATGAGATTTGGGAACAATTTTCCTGTTGGAGTAACAACAGCAAAAATCCTAACAGAGTGGAACTTGGTAAGTTTATGAAGGGAATTATAAAAAAGGATTCCTGAAGCATTAGAACAATGGATTTGATGATCCATTAGATGCTCCTCAGTTCTGTGTTCCTGTATAATGCTGTAGTTTGTCATGCAGATCCTGTAACCTTCAACCATGCATGCTCCAGATCAAGATATGCCAGCATACTTTATATGTTTCAAGTTATTTAAAAACAAAACAAAACAAATAAAAAACCACAGCCAAATAGTTCAGTTCAGGAAGTGCATTTGTTCAGGGTAGCAATAAAACTTAAATAATTTTCTCTCAATAACAATAAATTCAATAGAACTCAAATGTACTACAAATAAACATATTTTACATTCAGTTGTCCATCACTGAAATTCCTAAGATTATTGATAATTAGTTCTACTTATCCTCTAGCACTGTTTAATGTTTATTACAAATTTTATACAATATTTTATCCATGACTTTAAAACCTTTGCAGCTGAAGTTCAATGGCTATTTATGGTATTCTGCTTTAAGCTATAAATTAATTAAGGACAAGTACATTTTTGTGCTAATGTATTTTATGTTGGAGGGTATCCAAAAGATATAGCCAAAGGAACGTAATAATGCTTGTTTCTCATTTACTTTGGTCACAGCATGAGTTGTACACATGAGAGGAAAGACATTTGGTTAAAAACAGAGCCATAGCTTTTTGGAGATACTTCATAGAACTTCAGCAGTTTTTTCAAACTTAAAAGATCTCTTATGCTGAGCTTGAAGTAAAAACCCATTAACTTCTACAATGCAAAAGACTTCTTAGGTAAAAAAAATGTTTGGGGGAAAAAAAAGCTTTCAGGAAAGGCAGTAAAATGTTTACAAAAAAATTAAACTTTTACAAAAAGTACTTCTTTCTAAATGCACACCCATGCACATAGACACACAGAGAGCCCCCCAAATGAAGCAAAACTATGGCCATGATAGAACTACACAAATCTTCACTTTTCTGTAGCTCCTATTTGAAATTTTGATAGAAATACCAGCACGCTGTCTCCATATAAAGTGTACTAGCACAGTGAAGGCAAATTTTACTATGAAGATGCCCAAAACTTTACTATAAGATTATATCTTACAGTAATTAATAGTATTTTGGTCTGATTCACTCTACTCCCTCCTAAGATGGCTTCATGAACTAGTACCCATTTTGTTGGTTTTGTTATTAGCAGTTCACTTTCTTAGCCAGTGAAGTCAAAAATCTCTCATCAGTTTCTTGTGAACAATGCTAATTTCAGCTGTACAGATTGAGCACTAGATGCTCAGAAGGAAAGGATCCATATAATGGAAAACACCTCTCTATTGCCATCAGTTAATGGATGAGTTAGGACCTGAATTATTTATTTCTAACGACTTTTTCTACCTTATATAAAAATTCTTCTGAAAGCATTCTAAGCTTCTCTCTTTAATCAAACATGGGGAAAATCAAGCAGCCATTTACATATGTGTTAGTCTACATACCTTTACATGCATATTTTCATTTTAATTTTGTGCCTTTTGCTTTTACCATATGCGGAATCACTCATTCATTGTGGAGGAGCATCCACCTATCTTCTCCAACCTCTTCTTATTTGACTTTACACTTTTTCTCTCAACTAATCAATCACAGTTTTACTTGTGAATCTGAAAATGCTAGTGTTTTTCTTCACAGGCTCTGTTTCTATTCTCATTATACATTCTTAAGGATTCAATCAGAAGTGATATACATTTTTCAATTATTTACCTCAGCAGTCCACATGATACGTAAACATCAAAACAGTCTAATTTCCTCCTTAAACTGTTACTTTTGTCTCAAGCAAAAGTAGTCCTTGATTTCAACAGAAACTGACCACGTGCTCTGAACATTTTCAGAGTCATTAATAAATGGAGATGGATGAGTTTTCAAAAGGCTGATGTTCTGAACTCTTTTTCACACATGTGCAAATGTCCTTGCTATTTTTAAGACAGAACTTGATCCATATTAAAAAGACAAGTCATGTACTTTCTGACACTAAATTCTAAATTTACACATCAGTAATTCAAATCTTTTTTTCCAAAATATACTCCTTTAATTTATCAAGAATTATTTGTCTTCAGACTGCTAATTCTTAACTTCTTCCCCCCCAACATCAAAAATAAAATAAGTCACTGTGTCACCTTCTTGTTTGAAGCATGATGTCCAATCTCTTTTCCACCATTTTATAGTAAATATAGCAACATAGTTCTAAACCAGTAACATGTTGAACTATGCTAATCTTCAGTTGAAAATGTACAGATTAATCTTAAGGTCTCGTAAAAAAACACAAGATTGTTAGGCATTTTCTGCTTTTTTTCCCTCAATGTTTAATATGTGCTTTACAGTGTAAATAGACTGATTTCACCAATACATAAATCAAATCCTCTCCATGTTCAGTGGAAGTGCTAACTACTCAGTGCACTGATTTAGAGAAGATAAATTGAGCATGACTGCTACACTCAGCAAGAGCTGACCAAAATGCAGCACTTAAATGAGCTTGTGTGACCATCAGCCAGGTTAGTAGTAAGCAGGGGCCTGTATTTTCTCATGACTGCTCCACTGTATACATGGAACAAATTAGTGGAACAAATTTGTGGTGGGATTCCTACAGATGTTTATTCACATGAAAAAAGCACCGTGGTATCTTGTATGCAGAGCTGCCAAACTCTGATAAGGCAAAGATCATTAATTTAATTCACAAGTGAGTTAATGAAGATGTGTCAGACCCCTAAAAAGTGTCTGAGAAAATCCTAATGGGCAACATTACTTTGTTCAGGTTTGTTTATCAGATACGAGAGATGGCTTCGCTAAGGAATCTCCAGCACTGGAGGTTTTAAGTCTGTTTATGACTGGTATAAGTACAGTAGAGCTTCCCTAAGGACTGCTTCTTCCTGTGCTCCTCTGAAATATTAGGGAGAAACAGTTTGGGATGGTCAGAAAGTTTGTGGCACTAATTCTAGATCTAGACCACGGGGTGACAGTATCACGTGCAGGTTTTTTGTTCATTTGCTGTGAAAGGCAAACCTGTTGTCAAGAACCTCCTCGAGTTACCAAATAATTCTGTGCATTCCAGCAGCCAGGGAGTGTTTGCCTTCACCCTCCATCGCTTGTCTGCAGCTCGGGGAGCTGGGCTCCACACAGCTTCCACATTGACTGCCTGCCATCCTGGCTGTGGCCAGGAAGGAAGCCAGGAAGATGGGTGACTTTGACATATTTAAAAGCTGTAAAGTTCTAGTAGAAAATGAATCTACAATCCTGTCATGTGCTGGTACCTGCTCTCTTTGGCTGGTTATTTTTGCTTTACTTAGGTTTTGAAGCAATCTCCACCAACAAACAGAATAGGGTGGTTCTTCACACACTGAACAGCAGATCTGAAGAACACCATGTCTGTGGATACAGAAGTTAACATGGTTCAGAGGAAGATGTAGAAATACTTGAAAGAAATAATCACTTATGTTTGCTAACCAGATAAACCACATCAGTTTTGGGCAGTCTCTTAAACTGAAAATAGCTGGAGGCAGGGACAGTGCTCAGGGGAAGTTTCAAATGCAGTTCCCAGCTACCTCAAATGATGCTGTGGAGTTTTCTGCAGTTGATTGAATTGCAGGGGTTGGCACAGAGTGACAGGCTTACATCTCACCTTGAGAAAACTTTTTGGTGGCTTACTAATAATTTAGTAATCTCTCTTTTCATCCGATTGCTTATGACAGGACATAGAGTTAAAACTGAAGGACTAGATGCTCAGCTATTTTTAACTTACTTTGGTTTGACTAGGGCCCTTGAAAGCAGGCTTCTTTAACCCACTGTAGTTCTGACATGAAAATCATATTGTAATATCACGGATGTTTTTATTGAATTGTTTTGAATGTAAAAGTTATGTTTCCTTTACTGTCCAGATGCAAAAGACTTCTATTTTTAGAAGAAAAACTGTAAATCATATCCTGCAACAACACCAGCTAACTATATCCTCAGCTGAATTACACAAAAATCATACTATCAACCAGCAGGTGCTGTGGAACTGGCTTATGTCAGTCTTAAACCACAAAAAAAATGTTCATTACTGGGCAGTCCAAATGAGAAAGCTGTTCGTGCAAAACAGTATTTAACAGGCCTGCAAATAAGAACAGAGCAGCAGGGAACTGCAAAATGTTATCTCAAAAGCACTTGCCTCACCCTTAAATTAAATCCAAAATAAACTCTTCCCACGGACAGAAAGAAGGGTAGAGCATTCTGTTTGTCACTGGGCATGTGAATGAGTTTCATACTGTGGCTCAGATGTCACAGCACTCTTCTCAGTAGTGTTTTTAAGCTTTCAGTAATGCATCAAGCTATGCATTATATCACCAAAATTAAAGGTGAGTATCTTGAACATCAGGGATCTTAATCTTACATATATTTAGCGATTTATGTTTACTGATGTAACAGTTGTTCCTCAGAAACTTTTCAGCTGGATTAGTGATGAAATTGCAAATTTTTAAACAATCTATATCCAAGTTTACGCCAGATAACAGATAAAAGAACTGGAAACAAAAGTTATCTTTTCAATGCTATGATTTAAAAATGTATTGAATTGCTTCTTAATTGCAGAATAGACTAAAAATCTGAAATCATTAGCAATGTTCAAAGTGCATGTCACAACTAAAATTCCACATAAGCATATTTTTAAAATTATCTCTTCTTTCGCTTAGCCATTTTGTTCAAGAATCCCTTTGTCATGGTTGAGTTGGTAAAACATGCATCACTCAAAGCTCTGTAAAGAATGTAGTCTCTGCTCTATGTCAAATGATTTCATCAGCTCTTGGAGAGGGATTTGAAGGAGGATGTTGGCAGAAAAAAGCCCTTTTGGTTTGCTTTAAAATTGTGATATATTCATTTCTAATTTTAACAAAATATGCATTGTACATGGGGCATTGGAAACTTATGCAAGAAGAGGGGTGGTCCTTCTTACTTTATGCTATGATTTCAGGATGGAGTTGCTTCTGAAGTTCTGCTTCAGTAAGAGGAAGAACAACTCCTGGGGCTTTAAGGCACCACCACTGTCCTTTCACAGGAGGTGAGGGCCAAGCACCAAATCCTTACAAGTTGCTGCAAACCTCAATGTTTTACTTCTGCATGGAACAGTGTAGAAAGCCCTGCATGGCCTGATGTTCCCGATACCTGAAAGTTGTTTGTTCTGTCCTGCTGAAGCCAAGGGTTCAAAGTGGTTATTTGAGTTTCTGGTTGGTTTGTTGACTGCTTACAGTCTAGCCATTGATGCATCAAGGAAGTCTTATTATTCTCTTCTCTGACAGAGCTTAGAATTGCCTGTCTGACTTTTTATGTTAATCATTGAACTGCCGTTCAATAAAAAGCAGTACTTCAAAACCACATATGGTTAAAATAAGCTTTTTTGCTGGGAATTTGTCCTTGCTCGCATGTTTCCTTTTGAAAAGGAGATAGTCCTGCAAAAGCCTGAGCACAATTGTGCCTGTACCTCTGAGCACTGTTTGTCCATGAAGAGCTAAGAAAACTCAATGAAGTGCTGTTGGAAGTTCAGAATATTCTTGGAAAGCAGGCATTCTATCTGTAATCCTAGAGAAGTCTGAATCAATAATAATAAAATATGTCTTTATAATGCAGAAAGGGTTTTATGGCACTGTTTAGATGATCCCAGGCATTTGATGTGTTCAGATGAGTAAGACATGAGGATTATGTCTAAAATAGTGGATTAAACAGAGCCAGGAGGTCAAAACTTTGACATGGACCAACCAGTGGTCTTCCTAGAATGGTGCAGGAATTAGCCCTGGCTGAGGACCAGCCTAGACAGGGATTGGCAGCCTGGACATTGCCAACCTGTTTTGAAGGCTGAGGAAGTGTAATAATGTGGGTATGACCAGCCAGTGACAAATGGGCTGAGGTCAAAGAACCTGCACTGGCTTTGTCTAATTTCCTGAAAACAGACATGGCCAAAGTGTCACCCATAAATTTTTAAGAGTCTCTGTAGGGCTGCTCCCACATTGTTTTCAAACAAGGATAAAACCATGAGAAGTAGAGATGTGTATTGTTGCTCTAAAAACCTCAGCAGAACTGCAACCCCCTGATTTGTGAGAGGAGGGCAAGTAAATGAGAAGCACTCAGACAGATGGCACTGTCAGAAGGAATGAATTCCTGAGGGGGAGTGCAGCAGAGAGGAGAGGAACAGTGGGCATGGTAAAAATATGGGAATAGGAGCTGCCATAGCTGTTTCTACAGAAGTAAAGCAGGTTAAAAAAATTGCCCAAGGAGTTTGCCCTGTCCTCAAATCCAAAGGGAAGAACTAAGAAGACAGCTTTGCACGGGAAATGTGGTGCCATACAGATGGGGAGTGTTGGGCTCTGCACTGTTGCAGCTGTTAGAGAGGGATCAGAGATGATAATTTCCAAAGCTCCCAGCTGGAAAGTCAGCTGAGGCTGACACTGGGACCCAGAGAGAAGTCCAGCTTGGCCCAGCAGGCAATGATGAGTGCCAAACAGAGCAATGACACAAAGCTCAGACCACGGAGAGACATGAACTGAGATAATTCTAATTTCAAATGAGTCAGCTGAAGATCCAGATAAATTCCAAATAAAAGTATATTTACACTGGCAAAGTGTCAGTGCAATTGCTGATTATCCTCTGCCTTCTCAAATGCAGTGTTTCCATCTCATGGCAAAGGTGATGGACAATACCTACCACAGGTGAAGAGATGCTGACTGACAAGTACAAAGGTTTTATATAAGACCTTGTCACAGTGCTATTCCTTCCCAGTGTCCTTCCTGAGCAGCAAGGGCAATTATGATGTCTACACTTTTTTTCCCCACTATGGCACAGGCTCTGCTGAGGAAGAATTGTTAAAAGACAAGAAACAAGATCCTTCACCTTGGTTTTTGCTCTGGAGTGCTGTAGCATCAGATGAAGTAACTCTGGGAAGAGTATTGCTTAGCCCTGCAACCCTGAGACAGAGGAGCTCTCTGGAAATGGCATGTACATAAAAAAGCCAGCTGCAACAGGTAAGATGTGAGGAACTGGCACGGCATCAGCATCTGTGGGCTATTCTGAGAACCTAGCTACAAATATCTACCAGGTATCCTTGGTGAAATACTTTTTTTCAGTGACTCTTAGCCTGGTGTAGTTTTCACAGGGATGGCAAAAGTCAGTTCTCTTCCACTGAGCAGTTTCCTGGCTGAATTTCAGTAGCTCACTCTAGAACACGGAAACATTAAATCTCCTCAGCAAAAAGGTTATGGGATTGTTCTTACATGGGCAAACAACATTTTTCTCTCATCTCATTCTTGGAAATGCTTGAAGCATTCTAGTTGAAATTTCCAAAAACAATTCAGACTTAGCCAGACATCCAGGCTGAACAACTGAAGTTTGGCAAAGCTGTAAACAACTGGGCTTCATGCAAGACTAGATTTTTTAATGAAAAATGTCAGGCAAACTTAGATAAGGGTCTTGTTATCAACTTGCTCTGTAGTATGTCTTCTCTTTTATGTCCCAGCTTAACATTGCATTTGCAAGTCAATTGGCATACTTGACTTTTAATACAGCATTTAATGTCTGCTTACATTTATACTTCACATTTTCATCTATTGCTTATTCCCAGCTGATTAGCTGCATTTTGCTAAGAAAATGACAAAACTTGAGACTAATAGAAATCCTCCAATGACTCTATTAACAAAGTTTCAAATTAATTTCTAGATCAGACAAATCTATGACAGCCTCACAAAAGTATCTGGATGGAATGTCTTGATTTTTCCTAGTTTTCTCATGACTTTGAGGAAGGACTCACAAAGAAAATTTAAGAGTAGGCTACTGAAGCAGTGGATTTAGACCAACTCGTTCTCTGTCTAGAATTAAATGAGACTCAGCATGTACCTATGTTGGTAAGACTGCTTATCAATAAACCCATTCCCTCCTTCTGCATTCAAAAAGAAGCATTTTTAAAGATGCTGAAAGTAAAATGAGAGGTTTTATTAAGTAAATTCCTATATTTTTGTTTGAAACACCAGAAGTACTGTCTATTCTGACTTTCACTATCTTCTAAGTGAATTTCATAGTTTCTTAGAGAGTATATGAAAAAAAGAGATGGTCTTGATCGGTGAGTTGAGTTACACAGTTCACAGATACCCTGAGAAATGTCTAAATATTCCTTATAATGGTTTCAGCCAAACTTGCTAAGCTTTTTCTTTATTTGATCAGCAAATGACCTATTTTGGCAGCACTCTGAAAACATATAAAAATAGCATAATGTCTGCAATTTATGTTTTCCTGCCCGCAATGCTCTATGATAGCATTTTTAAGATGAACCTATCTAACACTCTGCCAGACTTTTCTGCGATGTCCTTGGGAAGTTTGACCTATGAACTACAATGGAGTTTTAGTGCAAGCTGCCTAAGGGAGGCTTGTTTCCATAAAGAAATTGTTTTGATTTTAAAGGTTACACAGGTGAAATGTTGCTCACAGAATACTTAGGTTTGTTGCTTTCTTTATAGTATAATAACAACGTATTATTTATTTGTACTGGCAGATGGTTTTCAGTGATGGCTTTGTGCTTGCTTAGGTTCTCTCTGTGGAGATAATGGGAATATGAGTTTAATACCAATATTCTCCAGCACGAAATCAGTTCCTGTGGCCTAGAGAAGGGCTGGGACACCTGCACATTATCTAAATGCTCAAGGATGTGCTTTTCTCACTTAGCCCTTGGTGTTACAGCTACGCACCCGTCCTGCTGCCCAGGCTTTGCCCCTTGGGGATTCCCACCACAGGGGAACTGGCAGCAGACTAGTGTGATTAGAGCCTGCAGCTGAAATTATGTTGGGCAGTTTCTTCTAATAAACAGTTCATACCACCTAAAAGCATGGGTTTGAGTATTTTGCGGCAAATTTCGGTCAAATTCAGTGCAGAGTTTCAGAGAAACTAAAAATGAAAATAGAACGTATGAACCTCAGAAACAGTTCCTTTTGCTGTTTCCAACATTTTATCCCCCACAGTAACATCACAAGAAGTCAGCAGTACTATAGGAGTGAAGCAGAAAAATTATGAGAAAATGGTTTCTCTGCCCTCTTTTTCCACGTCCCAGATCCTGTCAAAGGTCAGTAGTGGTTTAAATTCTTACTATATGGAAGCAAACTGCTGTTCAAATTATCTGTGTGATTCAAAATGGGTATTTGAATCCAAATGAGTGAATTTTGTGTCACAGGGAGTAAGAACAACTCTATGACTTTGCATGTAGCTTTGGGGCTTCCCAACTGTCAGCTCTTGCTCTGGTGAATATTTAAGCATTATATACAAAGCAGACATTATTTGTTGCTCCAGAAAGTGAAACAGTCATCTCAGAATACGTTGTATTTAAAACATTTTCCTGGGAGGTGGGAGACTGAGTTTTAATCCCTATATTGTAGCAATAGATTATTCTAATCTTTTCCTTTCTGGGTTGTTTTGTGTTTTTTTTTTCATGGTTCCAAACTCCCACGTGTCTTCCTGTTCTTTAAATTTTGCTAAGAAAGCTCCATAATAAAAACAGTATTTTGCAACCTGGTATAATATTTAATCCAAACAAAAACTAATGTGCCTCACTGAAAATCTTGAAAAAGCATAGCAGAGCCTTTATTTATTTTTATTTTTTAGATTCAGCCATCAATCAAAAAGTACAGATATATGTACAGTCTTAATAATAATTTCCCTGGGAATTCCTTTGAAGGACTAAATGAGCAATGCCTCCTTCCCACTTTTCTCTTTTGTTCTCTCACATGCTGGCTACTTCTGAAACCTATTCTCCACCTTCTTTTTACAGCTTCAGAGTTTCAGGGACAGAACTGGGAACACTGTAATTGTTCTTGTTTTCTGTTTGGGAGGAAAACAGTGATGCATTTCTGAAAAGTTCCTTTTCTCGGTGAATCCCCACAGTATTACTGAGTGATTGATTATTATATGAAAACTTTTATGAACCAAGAAATCAAAGCCTGTTTGCTAGAGGATTATACTTTAAGATGGATAAAACATTTTTTTATATTGACTAGAATAACAAATTTAAGTCAAACTGCAATAAGGTGATAATCTAATGTTGAAACTATCAGCAGACATATAGCATACCTATGTCTGCAGTATTATTTTTATTCCCAGATTAAAATGCCTATTTTTCTTAACGTGTGGGAGTGAAAAGGAAGTGAGGGAAAGAAGAGGAGCTGTTGTGCCATTAGCAACTGGCTGATGTTCTTCCCCAGCACATGGCCTGACTGCAGCCCTATTCCTGCCCTTCGCCCTCACCCAGGCTGGAGCTGTGCCTGCCCCCAAGGTTGTCAAATCCTCTGGCACTTCACTTATGTGTTCCCATAGGAAATTCCTGCCTCCTCTGGTATTTCATACAAAAAAGCCCTCTTAACTGCAGCCTTTTAGACACTGACTGTGTTGTAAAATACATTTTATTCCTGTATCCTCTTCTCACTGACCCTGCTCAGGTTCTCTGGTCTTTGGTCTTTACTGCCTGAAACTATTTTTCGTGCATCACCATCTAGACATGCTCCATGACAAGTGACCAGCAGGACTGGTTGCAGAGTTACAGAGTCGCGCTGCGATGCCCATGAAGAAGGCAGCGTTTTCAGTCTAAGTAAAGGAGCTTTGAGATAGGGTTGATGTTGGGGTGAACTGAAATGTTATCTGTCAGCTGTAGCTGTCAGCAAAAATATTAAAGAAAGAGCAGCTGCATCATGCCACAAGCAGGGGTCTGGAGCAGTCGTAGCTCCAAAATAGATTTTAGAGTCAGACAGTTTTCTTTTAATGAACCCCAGTAATAGTCATGGAGTATTTATTTTCAAACCTGCTTTGAGCCAACTGATAATGCTACTGCTTTTAAAATGTTTTAAACAAATGCTTGAGATGCAAGTAAAGAAGAGCTATCTACAATAGGACTTACTGAACACTGTGTTACTACTTCCATAAAATGTAATTTTTCTTACTTATTATTTTCAGCTTCTATAGCTTTAAATTTACCCTAACCATTTTAGTGTTGTAAGTGCTGATATAACAACAAAATTGATATGACATTCAAAAATCATAGCCATGTTTCTCAGATGGAAGAAGAATTATTGGCTTATTGTAGCTTCTGCAGCATTTTTTCTTCCTTTTCAGAACACTTACTTAATAAGATAGTAAGCTATCCTGAAAATATTTAATAAGTAATGAAGTTTTACAGTCTTTTTGGGTTGTCATTAAAGAAAATAATAAGCAGCAGTCTCTTCCGGATCTTGAATTCCAAGATAAATGTAATAAGGCTTGTGGTGGGGTGTTATTGTTTACTGCTTGGAAAAACTTATGCAACAGCAGAATACTGCTCTGATTTTTGAGCTGCTGTTAATGAAGTACAACCAGACAGGGTACATTGCCATGCGTCAGGAAATCTGGATGTTCCTGGACAGAGGCCAAGGGAGCTTAGACACATCAGAGATGTGATGTATATGTATCCTCCGGGGCAGATACATTGAGTTGTTTTCAAGCATCTCAAGCTGCCTGATTCAAGAAGCAACCAACTGACCACCCTGTCCGTTTACAAGAGCCCCTTGTTTTTACACCAGGAAAACAAGATTGAAGTAGGCTGTCCAGGGGAGCTCAGAGATTAGATATTAGATTCAGCTTTGAGACAGTAGGTCCAAAACCCTGAGGGTTTAACTTTGTTCTTTCACTATAAAAAGAAAAAAATATTTTAAAAAGAAAACACAAAACATTAAACAAGAACAAACAAAAAAAACCTAAATTAAAACAAACAACAACAAAAAACCCTGATATGCTACAATTTACTGTGAGACTTTAAACAAACCTTTTGAAGTAATGGTCTGCTAAAGAATGATATGACTTTTTTTTAAGAGCATGGGTGCTACCATTGTACACATGGAAGAAGCTCTGCTCTACACAATGTTAAATCTTTTGCTGAGATGCTGCTATGTTTCAGTACAGCCCTATAGTACACATGGAACTCCCTAGCACTTTTTGAGCCTTCAAAATGTTGTTGCTGTGGGGCCCTATTTTTTGAATGAAACTAACTGTTTTCTTGAAGTTAGTTGGGATCATGTAAAAGGGTACCAGTGATTTCTTTTCCTTTGCACTCCTCTTTCTTTCAGCTAAACATAACCATCCTAAGAGACTTTCACTTTTCACTCTCCCCTATCATTTTTTGGTAGGTGTGTTTTCCTTATCTTCCCACAACAATTCCCTGCATCATGCCCCAAGAGAGGATTACAGCTTTCATTGCTTCTCCCAGATTAGCAGGATGCACAGAGGGGTTTTCTCTCTACACAGACTGTGCTGGTACACCCAGGTGCGTGGGTGGCTGCTTGGACCTCCACATATCACAAATTTTGTCAGGGGAAGCTCTCACAATAAAGACGTGATCTCCCTTTCATGAAATCTAAGGAAGGGTCATTTATTACCCCATTTGCCTCCCCCTCCCAAAAGGCTCTAAAGTAAACTAAGAAAAAATTTCCAGACCTCCTACTTTCACCTGGACTAGCTTTGGGCCCATTTTGCAGTTGCTGTGGTTACACCATGGTAGAGCATGGTGTGGTAGAGCATGGTGTGGTAGACCTGTGCTGCCTTCAATGATATTAGAAAAGCTGTGGATGCAAACCTTGGCCTGCCTCTTCTGTGCCACAACACATACGTGAGCATGAGACTCTGTCCTGCTCTCAAACTCACTGTCCCATCTGTTTACTTGTGTTGCCAACCACACTCACTCAAAGTCTTGAGACAATCTTCCAAAGTTGTGTTTCAGGAGATGTTAAAGCAATAAATCATGGCATCAGATCATCTAGAGAATCATCTAGATCATCACAGAATTCAAATCTTGAAGCCATCAGGACTGGTTTTTTCTAATTTTATTTGTTTTTAATTAAAGCCAAGAGTCATATGATGGCGACCTAATCCCCAGGGTAAATCCTTACAAAAAATCTCAATTGCCAAGAGTCACTTGAGCTGCCACCATTGCTTTAACAAAGCAGACAGGACTAAAGATCCTGGCTACTTGCTGAGCCTGCAGGAGACAGGCAGCACCATAGGCAATTTCTGTTTTCCAGGCACTGTCTCTTCCCCCAGGCAGCACATGAGGTTCATGTGGCCTCTCCACAGCCCTGCAGCAGCTCTGGGGCCACCCTAGCACCAGCTAATTTGGGCAGCAATCACCTGCCCACCTCTTCCCTCAAAGGTCCTTTTTTCTCCAAGCTGTTTTTTTCCCCAGCAGCCTCCTTCTTATACCAGGCAGGTTCTCCTGAGCACTCCCAAAATAGTAAGAAGCCCACAAGCTGACAGCATCATCTTTGCCCTATTAATTACTTCTGGTACTACTGAATGTGAGGGAATGGTTTTGTTTTTCCTGAAACATCTTAGTATTGACACCAGTTTGGTTTCTATTTTGGTATGGTTTTGTTCTTGCAGCTTCCTGATAACATTCCCAGTTCTCCTCTTTCCTTTTTCTGTTTTGCTTTACCAGTATGGCTGATTTCTTGCTATCCACAACTCAGGGCACAGCTATGCTTCTCTCTGGGGAGCTCCTCTAAAAATACATATTCTTGTCATTCAGACTAATTCAACTTCTATTCCTACCTTCTCCCAGCAGAATCTGGTTTCCAAGGAGAGCTATTTAAGACTCCTTATTCAAAGCTGTTGACATGATGTTCAATACTGCAACATCTCCGGGTGTCAAAGTCACTACTATATTTATTCTTGTAACATCCCAGGTGTTATTAAAAGTGTAGAAGTAAATAACTTACTGCGAGTCATACCAGGAGTCAGCAATGTGAAAGTCAGCCATTGGACCAGCCCCCCTCTCTCCTTGTATGATACATAGCACCTCACATTTTAAGGTAACATTGTTTGAAAGGGATAAGCAACAAAATTCAAACATGGCTTTAATATTTTTGACAAGGAACCTGAATTTAGCAAAGTGTTTTTGATAAACAAGCAATCTATCAGATGTTCTGTCACTCTTACAGCTTATTCCCTGCCATGTGGTTTAGTCTTTGTTTATACAACTAATGCTGGAGGTATCTAAATTAACCCTCTTTATGTGCAGTTATGCTTGCCTCATTTTTAGATACTCACTGCTGACTCAGAGGGATTTCTTTAGTTGACAGCAGTTCCCTGCAGAATTGTTCCTGCTCTACTTATTCCTTAACAAACTATTACAAACTGTTGTGTTATGTTCAGAGTATTCACTGAAAACTCACATAGATTATTCAGCTTATTTCTGATACATCCCCGTGTTTCCTTTGTGCTATCTGAGCTAAGGAGAAACTCATCACACTGTCTATAGCAAACATGACGTATTTTTCTGGCAGTCCATTAGTTCTCAGAGACCTATGGAGATAGAGGTTGTGAGGCTGGTAGTGATACTGATCAGGGGCTAGAAAGTACTATCATAGAATCATAGAATCATTAAGGTTAGAAAAGACCTTCAAGATCATCAAGTCCAACCATTAGCCCTACAACCCCGTGACCACTAACCCATCTCCCAAAGCATCACATCTACCTGGTTTTGTAACACCTCCAGGAATGGTGCCTCCACCACCTCCCTGGGCAGCCTGTTCCAATGCCTCACCACTCTTTTAGTGAAGAAATTTTTCCTAATATCCAATCTGAACCTCCCCTGTTGCAACTTGACCCCATTTCCTCTTGTCCTATCGCTAACACTCACCTCACTACAACATCCTTTCAGGTAGTTGTAGAGAGCAATGAGATCTCCCCTCAGCCTCCTCTTCTCCAGGCTGAACAGTCCCAGCTCCCTCAGCATCTCTTCATAAGACCTGTTCTCCAGACTCCTAATCACCTTAGTTGCCCTTCTCTGCACCCTCTCCAGCACCTCAATGTCCTTCCTATACTGCAGTGCCCAAAACTGCACACAGTGCTCCAGGTGCAGCCTCACTAAGGCTGAGTAGAGGAGTAGGATCACCTCCCTACTCCTGCTGGCCACACTATTCCTGATGTCATTGGCCTTCTTGGCCACCTTGGCACACTGCTGGCTCATGTTCAGCCAGTTGTCAATCAACACTCCCAGGTCCCAATCTGCTGGGCAGCTCTCCAGCCACTCCTCCCCAAGCCTGTAGCGCTGCTGGGGGTTGTTGTGGCCAAAGTGCAGGACCTGACATTGGCCTTGGACCATCGGTCAAGCCTGTCCAGATCCCTCTGCAGAGCCTCCCTACCCTCAAGCAGATCGACACTCCCACCTAACTTAGTGTCATCTGCAAACTTCTAGAGGATGCACTCTATCCCCTTATCCAAATCATCAATGAAGATGTTAAATGAGAGTGGCCTCAGCAGTGAACCCTGGGGAACACCACTCGTGACCAGCTGCCAACTGGATTTAACTCCATTGAACACAACTCTTTGGACCTGGCCACCCAACCAGTTTTTAACCCAGCAAAGCGTGTGCACATCCAAGCCACGAGCAGCCAGCTTCTCTAGGAGAATGCTGTGGTAAACCTTGTCAAAGCCTCGTTATAGTCAAGGTAGACAACATCCACAGCCCTTTCCTCATCCAATAACCAGGTCACCCTATCATAGAAGGAGATGAGGTTCTAGTGTCTTCCACAGGATGATCCCTTCTTCCTGAATCTCACTAATTTCTCACTAATTTCTCACTAACTTAACCCCCACTGGAGCATATGGCACCTTTCTTTATTAAAAAATCTTCAAGGGTAATTTGTGTGACCTCTGTCTGTGTGTGTGCAAGTCATATTAGCTCTTCAAGTTCCTCTCTGAAGAAAGTGCAGTGTTTGCTCTAGAGAAGTACAATGGAATCTGAGACCTCTGTATGCCACCGCCTGTGAGAATTCCCTAGCCATTCTTCCACTCATCTCTACTGATGATACAACATTTTAGTGACACTAACCAGTTTTAGGAACATTACTTGCTGATTCATCTAAAGAGAAGACTATCTGTCTCCGTGGTTATTCTTAATAAGTATGAGAAATCCTATATGGAAATGCTGCCTGCCACATGCCTTTAAGTGCCACAAGGCCCCTGTTTTGTCCTTGCTTCATGCTACAGTAATAACCACCAGGTAAATGTAGATGCTTTCACAACCAAGAGCTTTTCTAAACCAAAAGAGCCTAAGCTAGTCTCAGGTTAACCAGAACTCCACCTAGGAATCTTGTTTGCCCTATGTGCATCATGCTCTGTTCCTGATTAGGATACAACTGGAAAGAGATGTTCAGTAAGAAAAGTTAACTTAGCAGTGGAAGCAGTCTCCAGGGTTTCCTTCCTCAAAAGCAGCATCTCTGTTTTCCTTCCTTACTTGCTTATTACTTGCATTCTCAATGCTAGCCTTTCAGCTTATGGGACTACCTGGAAAGATGAAGACAGAATATACTTAACCTTTTTGTTGGAATTATTTTGCAGAGAGATGGCATCTTAATGGCATTCTAATTCTAAATGTTTGGCTTTCAAAGAGAACGTGGCAGGGAGGAGGAAGAGGAGGGCATGCATTTTAAAAACTGGAGTAAACCAGGATAGGAAATTACATGCAAGATTTTTGGTTATTAATATGCTTATTTTAGGATATAACACACCAAACATGACAAAATCAAACAAAATCCCCCTACAGATATTGCTTCCTTTGCAATTTTGAAACTGCCAAAAGCCTGTGATTTATGTTACTATCAACTATCTCTCCAGCCATCTGTTATTCAACATATGGATTTAGATAAACTAATTATCATCACTGGCAAAATATTCCTCAGCCAATCATGTTCAAAACTTTGTGATCCAAATAAGATGTGAGACCTTATAAATAATTACAAATTTAAAATACTCAAAATAACTGCAAGTTATCAAAGCCCCAAGTAATCTGATATGGCTCTGGACTTGGTCCTGCTTTGAGGGTAACTGGACAACTTCTGTCAGTTCCTTCCACCTAAATTCTGGTTCTGTAACTCCGTAAGTGGCACCTTCCCTTCAGAGAACATGCTACTGTGACCCTGCCCTTTACTGTTTGCAGTGTGGTACTTTCTGTGGCTGTGATTCTAGCTCCTGGCTCTTGCTGCTTGAAGCAGCACTGGTTCCCATAGCCAGTTACTTCGTAACATGGCTCCCCTGACACTCAGAAGCTCTGTTGCCATGTGTGTCCTTCCATGCAGAAGGAACATCTTGTTCTGTGCTATGTTTGACATGCTTGAGGACATCTAGCATGGCATTCTTGCCTTCCATCTCCTGCCCAGAGTAAAAAATCAGAATGTTTCTTTTTCTCTAAAGAATTTGATCAGATCAAGGAACTGAAATCCTTATCTACTGGAATATCATTCATGTTTCTTTTTATTTCATAAGTCCTTGTAGATGAAAGAAAGGAGGAGAAATAAGATGCTATAGATGAGCTACTGCAATCTTTACATTGAAAGTTATATCCAAACGGTTTTGTGATTACAGATGATGGGACAAGTGAGATTTTGGTGATGTGGAGGAATAACAGACACAGAAACTGAATAGCTTTAGCATGGGAAAGATATACCAAATTTTTTAAGAAGTGTAGTCAGTCCAACACTGACCCAGTCATAGTTAGCCATATGTGCTTTGGCACCCTTTTATTTATGTCCCTGCTCATGGCTTTTAAAGGGGTATTTTTTCAATAATCTGAAATATCTATTTTAAAAGTAAGAATGTCCTTTGAGTCACATAACTAGATACTGTGAGGTTTTATGAATACCCTATCTACTATGTTCACAAATTTGAACTTGAGGATAAATTGTGTGTTTTTCTTTAATGTATGTTTGTTGTCACAGTAACTGCAGTTTTCCCAATAAATGGAAATTGCATCGTTTCCTTAGCATTCAGGTTATTGCACCGAAATAGCACCATGAACTCACCACCACTTCTCCCTTCCTGTTGTCAAGCTAGCTCTCATTTTGTTGCAGGAATGGGCACTAAAACAGGTTAGTTTAGATATGTGCGCATTAGAAAACTGCAGCGAGTGTGCTTAGACCCATTGCATCCTATGACTCATGCATGTGTGGGAAAGACCTTATTTTCACAGAGATCTCTTAGATAAACAAAGCAAGTTGGCAGCAATTTGATTACACTAATGTTAGCACTCTCCTGCTTTCTGTTGCATTCATTTGCTTTGTATTTTCTGAAAAATGCAAGCAGTCTGATAAACTCTAATGAAAATTCTTGTAGGAAGGATACGTGAGCTTTAATTTTCAATTACCTTTTTTCTGTTTTAATGGGAGCAGCCTTAAAACCAGTCTCTAAAAAAAATCCTTTTCTATTATTACAATAGAATCCACTGTTTTTCATGTTTGTTTGTTTTTTTACGTTAGTGAAGCTGTAGCTCTTGCTATCCACAGCCATAACACACTAGTTAGTCAGATACCTCCTCTCTGCTCCCCAACCCTACAGGTCTCTAAATACTGTGGATTTCAGATAGAAAATGGATTTAAGTAGATATAGCTTCCAAAATATTACTTTTACATATGCACTGGAACAAACTTTTGAGCAGCATAAATCACAAAACATTATACGCTTTGACACCATTTCCCCAAAAAGGAAATGCAAAGAAAGCAACCCTTACTGTAAAGGTCTCTTAAAGTATATAAATCAAATTGAAAAAGTTTATTGCAAATTCACTGAGGTTTTTGCTCTTGTTCTGAAGCCCCACTGTTTCATATCTGAATGAGTATTGCTATATCAAAAATAATTAAGGGTTTTATTGCCATTTTATCAGCTTTGAAATGAAACTGATTTGGATAACACACAGCAATCTTTTAGACTCACACACCCCTTTGCTTGTGTCAGCTAACAGCAACTAGACGGGTTGCCCATTTAAGGGAAAAAGTACAAGCTCCAGCCTATTTCCCTGTGCTACGGATGTGTTTGTCCTACTCCTTCAGCAATGCATTCTGTAATGCCAAAAAGCAATTCTTTTCTTACAAAAGGCACGCACACGTGCACTCACACACGCACATTTCTGATGAAGTTTCAGCTCTCATAGAGCTGCAAAATTAAAGAACTGAATATTTGAATCCTTCATTTTCTTCTCAGTTCCGAAATACCACACATAATTTTTTATTAACTAGGGGGGGTACAAAGCAATGCCATTTCATTGGCTCAGAAAGCTACTCTCTAAACAGCACAGGATAAATGAAGTATTTTAACAACTATGCATCATAGAAGAATGATTCCAAAATAAAATATAATTGTGCTTTTAGGATATATGCTTTTAATGGTAGGAATTGTCTCTCTATATTTGCAAAGCATCTAAACCATTTTGCTGATGACCACAATCTGTGCAATCATATATCATCTTTAGAGCTTGCATTTGCATCCTTTACTTGTGGAAAAGATTTAGAGATATAGTCTAGTCAAAGCAGAATGAGAATTGTAGGGCAAAGCCATCTTGAATTTCAAAAAAAATGCTGTCCCATTTTAGGAAGACTTTGTGTTTGCACTGGTATTAGTATTTATTTTGCTATGATAGTAAAAATAAAAAGTAATACAGAAAGTGCAGATTATCTGCAGAAGCTGGAGGAGTCGGTGAAAAGGCCCAAAACAAAAGGAAAAATCTAATCAATATCCTGAAAAGCAAAATTTTCACAAATACATTAGGCATCACATGGTCTTCAACATGACTAGAAACTCACACTCTCTCTCCTGAATAGGAAATAGGTACCATTGCTCCTGTCCTTTGGACACCAGTACCTGAAAGAATAACTACAGGACCATGTTATAAATTCTTTATTTTTCTAGTATCACTAACTTGGTACAAATACTAGCTACTAAATGAGAAAAAGAGAGGTTATGACATCTCAGTTCTTAATTAAATTATTGTTTCCTCAGTTATCCAATATCCTCCGATGTCAAGAAAAACCAGTATTCCCCAAATAATTCTCAGAATTCTGTATAAAATTAGGAAACAACTTTCCATAGAAAACACTAAGAGAAATTAAAAGAGAAAAGGCTAAAAATGAAAAGCACCAGAATAAGATGATGAAGCTGAAAAGTATAGGTGTTTGTATTTCTTGTAAAAAAAAAAATTAAACATATTAACATTTTTTATCACATAAACTATTTTATCTTTCTAGTTTTCAGTTCTTATATCAGGTTTTATATACTAAATACTTTTGATGAAATAGGGAGTATGAATGGATAGAGTTCCTTCTTCTTTGCCTTGTTTCATCTGGCTTCTTCCCAAATATTATAGCTCTATTTCTCCACATGGCATTTTAGACATGTAGAAGGACAAAATCCCTGACCCCAAATTCAGATTATATATTAAAATAATATGTCAAACTGCAACAACAAACCTTGAGAAAGGAAGGGAAGAAACAGGAAATTAGGGAAAAAGTAAAATGTCTCTTAGGAAATAAAATATTTGGACAGGGATATAGATGATCCATTTTGTTAAAGGCTCTTGAGGGGACTGGAAATGTATCTGTTAATTATTGAACACTATGACCTGATCTTATTAAACTCAAAGGAAATGTAACTCTGAATTCAGTGGCATAAACCTGGCCTCTGACTGGGCACAGATCCAATGCACATTCTTAATTTATGCCTGGGGGCACATCAACTGAGTTAGATGAGATTACCAAAAGCCTTAAATTAAGCATATGTGGAAGCTGTGCCAGTAGAAAGGTCCCGCATCAGGAGTTTTACTGATACACCTGTAGCAGTAAAAACTTTTAGTATGTAAATGGCTACACTGGCAAAATTGTGACCCAGAGGAACAAAACAGGGCATACTAGTAAAAGTAGCATACATATGCTTACTCCACAAGCTGCTTTCCAGGAAGCTCGACTTGGTCTTCAGGAGTCTTATCTCAGTTGACACAGCTCTGTTGGTAGACAAGTTTAGTCTTTTCATGACACGGAAAGCACGTGTCAGGTGCCACAGTTAGAGGCACTATAGAAAATTCATTAGTCTGGGGAAGAGGAGGCTGAGGGGAGACCTTATCACTCTTTACAAATACCTGAAAGGAGGTTGTAGTGAGAGTGGGGTTGATCTCTTCTCACTGGTGACTGATGACAAGACAAGAGAAAATGGGCTCAAGTTGCATCACGGGAGATTTAGGTTGGATATCAGAAAAAACTTCTTTACAGAAAGGGTTGTTAGGCACTGGAACAGGCTCCCCAGGGAGGTGGTTGAGTCACCATCCCTGAATGTGTTTAAAAGTTGTCTGGATGTGGTACTTGGGGACATGGCTTAGTGGTGGGTCATCAGAAATAGGGTAATAGGGTTAGGATAAGGTTGGACTCGATGATCTTAAAGATCTTTTCCAATCTGAACAATTCTATGATTCTATGATTCAATTTCAAGCTTACTAAAGCTAGTAGCATAGACAGTGGACCGTTCAACACCAGAGATGGACATTAATATTCTACCAGACACAAGCAGGAGCAGTATGGAAAATCAGGGCAGATGTAGGCAGGGACAGAACAGTGCTGAGCTTTGAAGATGAATTTCAAGTCTTTGAATTTGATGTTAAAAAGAACCAGACATTCTATAAAGAGACTGAAAGACTGAGGTGATGACAAAACACTGGGTTGAGATAATTACTTTAGGTACAGCTAGATTGGCTAAAAGAGGCCATAAATTGTAATATTGCTGTAATGAAAGTCAAAGAACAGACCACAAGCAGAATCTGGAAGTGGATTCACGTTGGGAGGAATACACAATCCTTAGCAGCATGAAAGGCATCATTCATTCCACAGTTATGGGAATATAAACAAAACCAAAATAATTTATAATGAGGAAAATAAATAGGTATGCTATAACTACTTCTTCCAAGTAAAATCCGTCTTCCACGCAGGTCTCTACAAATGAGTTCATTGCCAAAACATAAATTATTTTTTATTTGATATGAAATTGAGTTGGTTTGCTGTAGTTGTTATTAGAATTGGCTATTATTCAAATATGAAGCCATCTGTTGAATAGCCACATTACATATTCCACAGATTTGATTGGAAAATCCCACAGCCTCTTTGTGGACACCTGTTGAGAAGAGTAATTTTAGCCTCCTCCTCCATTTTGAAGTGGAAAGGAAGACAGATGTATGTCAAACCACAACTCCATGTGTTAGAGCTGGAAGTTGTTATCCGACTGTTCAAAAGTCACTTCATTTGATAATTACCAGGCTAATAAATTTGTCTTTTCCTTTTAAAAACTTTGCTAAAAAGTAAACTGTGCAAGAAAAGTAAAATTTTTTAAACCATCCATCATGCTGAGCAACAACTAAAAGCAAAAAGCAGTCACTAATTAGCATAGCATTTTCCAAGATTTTGTCATCCCTATATGTTCAAAAGGTCACATTTGCCATTTCTCCACAGTTGTTTATTATTTTTCAATTAGCTCAGTCAAAATCAGAAACAGTAATTTTCACTCTAGGGTCAAGATGACAAAACCATACAAATCATATTGGCTCAGTTTTAGTTCTCACTGTACAGCTTTATTACACAAAAAAACCCAGAAACAAACAAACAACAAACAAACAAACAAAACAACAAAAACTTTCACAGGATATGTCCATATTAAAAAGTAATACCAAAGTTTCCCTTGGAGATTTAGATTTGGGATACCATAGTGCTGTAGTAATTCCACAGTAATGATTATCTCATTAAGTCATGACCACCAAAAAGTATTCTTATTTAGTACTTAAGTAGTGTGCCCCTTCTATGAAATAAAATATAAAGTATATTATTTTTGCTTTTAAGAATGTTCCTCCATCCTAATACTTAATTTTTCTTATTGTCTCACGGGCAGTTACATTCTCAGCCATCAAGTCAAAGTAGTGTCAGAGTATTTGAATTTCATCCAATCTGTAAGCATGTCACTGCTAAGATGTGGTATTGATGTCATTTATATAGTATGCAGGGATAAAACTAGCATTTCTTAGCTGAAGCAAGACCTTCTCATCTTCCTGAGGCACTCCCAGTGTCCACAGACTAAGTGTCAAACAACACAGATAGTCAGCACAGACTCAGTCAGTCTCTTCCTTCTTTAGGACAAATATTTTTCATCTGAGACAATTCTACATAGAGCTGTGAACAGGGTTTTTGTGTGAGTTAAGTGCATTCTTGAAATCTTTGCCTTTGTAACTGAATTCATATTGCACAGGAGTTCATAACCGGTACGTGTTTTAAAAATTAATGCATACTAGCTTTCTTTTGTTTGGAGAAAATGGCTTTAAGAGATGGGGTGTGAGGGATTCATTCTTCAATTGACCAAACAGCTTTTGGCAGTTTAGACAAAGCAAATCATACTAAGCAATTCCTCGCCTACATTACATGGCCATTGTGGGGCCTCAGGATATGCATTTCCAACAGACCAACAGGCTTCTATTCTGCTGTCAGGGTAAAACTTCTGGTAACTGGTTTCTTATTTAGTTTTCTAAAAGAAACAAACACTTCAGCAACGACCTAGCTCAAGCACACTTGGGGACAGTGCACTTCAGCTCAGTCTTTAGAACAGCTGCATTATACAGCTAATCAATTGAGCAGAGGTTAATATTTGTTCTATGTATATAAGTACAAGAGGAAGAACCAAGAGCTGTTGTCACAAGGACAGTGCAAAAAGCACCAGGTGTGCCTGTGTGTTAAAAATCAGTAGGGAAGCAAAAAGTACAAATTCGCTGGGTCACAAATATTCAGTTAATTCAGTTACCAAATTATATTTCCTCTTAGTTATCAGACAAACTCTAACTGTTTTTAACAGCTGATAGAATATCACTTGTAAGGGATGATATGTATTCTATTCTTAAATTTTGGTTTGTCTTCTGTCAGCATGTAAGCAGATAGAAGCAAGATATATGTCAAAATCTATACACATTTTTCACATTACTACTAGCTACTTGATTATGCTTGTTCTAAGAACTGAAAAAGTTATTTGAGCAATGCTTTTCTGTGATGAAAGCATAAAAAAATTTTTTAAGCTTGTATCCCACCTTTCATCTACCGACATTTCCAAATAATGCAGGAGATTGTTCATAGAAGGAAAGAAGTAATAGTCATTAGAGAAGAAAATAACATCTTTTAAAAGACTGCACCAGAGTGGTTAGCTCAGTCTTACCTGTCAGCAACACGAACCTAGGAATATATCCTTCGCACCGCAATTCACAACAGCTCGTCCCACAGCACTACCACAGGAGTAGACAGATCCAGCCCAGGAGAACACAAAGAGAGAAACTTTCCCCACTTTTCTAGGTCTACCAGCAGCTGAAGTAATGAAGGAAATAGGGTAGAGAACAGAAGACCGGAGCTGCTTCTCGCAGAAATCCCCAGAAGGAGAAGCAGGAGGTATACTCTGCCTGTGTCTCACCCAGGCTTTTGTTTAAAAGTTTTTTCAACTGTTGCTAGGTGGTGTTAGGCTTTGGCAGTTTAGTTCTCAGATTGTATTTCCCCTCTTCTGGTCTCTTCACACAGTGTTACAGCAATGACTTTGTTGAGCTCAGCTCGCTTGTTCTATATTTAACCAGTGTTCTCAGCAAGTCAAGCCTGTCAACAGCTGAGAAGTTTGGAGCGGGCTTTGCTGAGTTCCTCAGCTGCTGAATTATCAGTGGATGTAGCACTGCACAGCCCAGCTACTACATGCACTGAAAGATTGTGGGGAAACTGTCAAATCCTTTTAAGGGCTTCCAGTGACTTCACAGGAGTAATTACTATTTAAAGCACTAAGTACAAGATGTGTATTTAGGCATATATTTTTGACTGCTAGAGAAAGAATACTTGTGTTCACGGCAGATGAGTTCAATTATTTATACAGTGAAGATTTTCCTAGGACAAGTAGGAAGTTTATAATTTGAAAGGTATGCACTTCACTTGAGGAAAAATTACACGTGGGAAGAACTTTTTGCAGCGTAATTTTTTACATAGTTTAAATCTATTACGATGACACGGAAAAATTAATGAGAGGCTTAGGCTGGAAAGTTTTCAGTGTGATATTTATTCCAAAGACAACCTTTTTCTCCCAGACCAAGAGTTTCCTACAGTAATTCCTACTCTGCCTTTAACTCTCGCTGAAGAAGAAAAGGAAAGCCACAAAAATTCTGATTTGTTGGGTGAGTATTAGAAATGCATTAGTCCAGGGCTGTACCCATTCTGATGTATCCACACTTGCTTCTGGATCTAATTACTTAGCCATAAGCCTCTTAATCAACAGACCAGCAGTAACACTGGGCAGCTTTCAGGCCATGTTATCAAGATTCTCCAAAGATCAGACTCCAGAACTAATTTCTACCACCTCATGGCAGAACAGCCCCTGTATGTGGCTCTGGCAAGGAAAATTCTTTACCCCAACAACTCTGTTCTCATCTGAACTCTGTTTCAGAATGAAATGTAGAATGGATCCCCTTTGGAAAGCTTTTCCCTAGTGATGATTTGCAATATTAATTAAGGGTTTGATGAAGAGCAAGGACGAAGAAAGGGAAGAAAAAATTAGAACAATGATAAAAAATTGTGCTTGTTGATATTTATACGTGTAGACAACCAAAGCTTTCAGAGCAAATGAAGATTCAAGCAAATCATAACAGTACCCTCCAGTGATGCTGGGTCACTGTGCAAATGGTAGGAAGGGTAGTGAAAAGGTGTCACACTCTTTGTGGCAATTTCATCACGCATCAGCCTAATTGGGCACAACTACACGACATACCAGTGGGTGAGTACAAGACCTTGTGGGAAGCAGCTGTAGCATTAGCTGTAGCCTGCTGCTCTAACCCTGTCTCTGGAATGACTTCTGCTTTATCTGTGTTATTGTCTAAACAAGCAAGGAACAATGAAAAAAATACTTTCATTACCAAGAAGCTTATAAGTAAAAATGAATTAAATATTAGGTATTATGTCAAGTAACAGATAGACATTGATGACACATTTATAAATGCCTCAAACACTCCAATCATGGCAAATATATTTTATTTTTGAGACTGAGTAATAATCACTAATTTCATGTTGTCCATTTCAATATTTGACTTGGAGAGAATAGCTAGAATGTATGAAAATAGAAACACTTCTATTTTACAGAAACAGCTACTTGGAAGATTATTGTAGAGACAGAGAATATACTGGCACAAGGTTTAGTGTTACATGCTTACACTTTGAACTGAAGTGAGTTACATAATATCCACATTCTAAAAAGAACATCTAATTTTATTCCCTCATATGCAATTGAGGTACTCCAATCAGATGAGCAATGTTATGACTATTCTGGCCTTAAATTCTTGCTCAAAGTGCAATATTAATAGTACTTTGTCCATTCAAGTATAATAAATCAGGCAAGCAAAACAATTAAGTTGGCTCATAAATCTCAGGAAAACCAAATGATTCTCCACATTTCTCTCCCATTAGTTAGTGGCAAATTCACTGAGTGGAAAACAATACAACTTCTTAGGAGGCAGTCCCTGCTGCCAGCCCTTGTGGGTGGGTTTCAATAGTGACCTGCTGATGCAAGTCTCCTCATTCTTGTACACTTGCAAATTTACTCTCCAGCTGTGCCTCATAGATATTAATCCTGTAACACAGTGGGAATTTCATCAAAAATTTTAGTAAATAGAAGAGAAAATACAAGGACTTCTAGCATAGGGAAGAGAATAATTAATCTGCATTACAGGAAGTGTAGAACTTTTAGCTCTCCTAAGTGCAATATAAAAATGGTTCACATCTAAGAATTTCCCCTACTTAATGATGGCAAAAATAGTTATAAAGAGGCTGTGGAGGCTGGGAAATAAGAGAAAAACCAGAACAACGAAAGACACTTTTTAGTTTGGCATCCTACACTAGGTCCTAATGTCAACATATGGCATCATCCTAAATCCTAGTGACATCCTTGTCTAAGAAGTTACTTTCTTGTAATTTCTTTTAATTATATTTTAATTAGGCAACCAGGATACTAGAGTCCAAAGTAAATACTTCTAAGAAAATGTTTAATGGAAGCCAAAGCACTCAACAGAGTGCCAGAGCAATGCAAAGCCAAGGGGACAAAATGTGGCTCTATAGAGTGAACAAGAGCAGCAGCAGGACCTGTTGCCATTTTTGGAGATAATTTTAGTCACAAATATAGAAGAGGGATTTTAATTGTTCATGCTATCATATTTCTCTTTACTTAATTTACTAGAAAATGGAAGAAAAATTTTTATTACTTGATCTTTCTAGAGAAATTCCAGGTTTGAGGCAGAAGTTACTGGCAGAAAATCCAGTATTTTTTATAGAGAAGATCAAAACAGATGTCTTCTTCTGACCTTACTGGTCCCTCTTGACCTTAAAATCTGTGCCTGTAAATAAGCTTTTTCTGGAACTTATACAATAGCATTACTATATAATTTTTATCTCAACTATCCATCACTGTAATGTATGAGTATATCTCAATATTTGGATCATATTAGCATCCAGAGATGTGCCCTTCTACCTTTGTGTTTTTCAAATATTTTACATCATAATTAATTGGACCAATATATTAGAAACATCTATCTAAACAGGCTTAGAGTTTCTTAACTGTATGTCCTGAGAAGCTCTACTATATGTATAATGATCTGTGAGCAACTACTATCAGTTCTTCATTATGTTGCTCCTTAAAATGCATTGATGTAAGTGTCATCAGTATTTTAGTTCCTAAAAATTTTTCATTTGCCTGAAGGGTAGTGCCCCATAGTCTTCTGATACTCTGCCTTCATAATCCGTATTGCTCACTTCCTTAAAAGCTGTATTATTTTAGATTGAGCTACTGCATTTAACTTTGTTTTGGCCTTAGAGTATAACTTGTGCTGCCTTACAGTATGTTGGAAGGGAGGGTGTTGGATCATGTTTTGATTAATCTGATCTTGGCTGCAACTCTTCAAATCTATATTTTGAGAGGGCTAGGTTGTTGGGGGTTTTTTCATTTTTTCAGATACTATTATCACCTCATAAACACTGATATTGCCTTTTAAATATTTGATCTGCTATATCTTCAGCTCAAGCACCTGCTTTTTTTAAAACCAAAGAAAAAAAGAGATTTCTGCCATTTAACTCAAAGATATACTTTAGTTTCTATTTTATAATCTTGCCAAATTATGAAACTAAAAAACTTGGTGACATTCCACAATCCAGATATTTTCCCAGATACGTAAATTCTTTTTCTAAGAAAAAAAATTAAAAAATGAATTGCATAATTAACACTGCTATTTATATTTTCCTTACAATATTTACTCCCTTTTTATACATCTGTAAATATATGCCATTAATCTTAATTTTTCTAGTGGTAAACATCTCAAATATATAAAAAAAATCAGTGCTTCAAATTCCTTGCCATAGTCACAAACCTCCAGGAACACTTACTGGACTTTTAGAGTCTTTCCTATAATAGTTTTGCATGCTTTATCAGTAACAATAAAAGAGGGTGTCTTTTATTTTGATTCTTCATATGCTGTCTTGGTCTGTATTCTGTCTTCTAAGAGCATTTTTGGTACGTTTTTTATTTTTTGTTATTTTAATGGAAAAAAATTATTAAAAGATTTGGCTATTTCGATTGTTTTAAATTCCTTATTTCTCCACTGTGCCAACAAAAATGTTAGCATTTCATAAGTCCTCTCCAAATGAAGTGAGGTGCAATTCAAAGATCACTTGAGACAGTTAGATACACAGACACATCAAGAACATCAGATGGCCCACCAAACTTACAGGGGCACAGCACAGTCTATGAAAAAGGACAGAAAAAATATTGATAACTTCAGAATCATGTTTGGACACTTTTGATTCCAAAATCCTGGAACCTGGCTCTCACTTACAATTGGGTCAAATGGAGACAGTCTGAAGCACAAGTTTGGAGAAAAGTGTCAACTCAGACCTCTGGAAATGGAGTAAATCATCTTACATGCTTCACTGCCACACCCCAGGAGTGGTATGCAACTTGCTCAAAGACTATGATAAAAATGAGCTGAACATGGATTAATTGCTTTTAAGGCCAACATAAACTATTTTCATAATCTATTACAGCCTCCTACATAGGAAAGGCTGTGGAATTTTCCTCATACAAAACAGCAAGTTTCAGTAAATTAAAACACATCTTTTAGAAATATTATATAAACGAAATATGGGTAATTTGCCACAGCAATGTATAATGTAATCAAAGAGTTAGCTACACTTACTGTTTCAAGCAACCCAAAACTTGATGATTTATTTCCAGTTTGATGTTGGCTGACTTTAGCTCCTAGCCCACAAGATAGCTAGTTGGTGGCATTCAACCTCTCTTAATTTGTTAAATTCTAAAAAGGTTCCTGTGGAGATTAACATCCCTGCACAGAAAATCTAAGTCTACAGAAGCTAGCTGTGTCTTTCCTGGGTTTTGTGGCCTCCTTGGAAATAGTCCACAGATGTCCTTGGACCACAGAGTGAACACAATTCTACACCACTTTTCATTAAGTAGGTAATTAAAAATCATTATCAAGTCAGTTCTGAGCCTTCTTTTTTTGGAGACTAAATATAGTGAGCTTTTTACCACCCCTTAGCAGATACTTCTATATAATGAAAGAACCCACTTAGATTACCTTAGATTATTAAAAAATAACCAAGCAAATCAGCAAGCATCGTACTCCTTTGATCCTGTGAAATTAGATTATCCATTAGATAAATATGGAGAAATACGGATAAAAATAGAATACTATTTTGAGGCTTAAATATTTCCTTGAAAGGACACCTAGAATATATTTCATGAATATTCCCATGATGAGAATGAATGAAAATAGTCCTGTATTTTTTAAAGATTTGTTTGTGCATTCTTCAACCCTGAGGGGATTCCAAAAGAATTGCTGCAGATTTTTGTAACATAATCAAAATGCCATTTTCTGCTTAGTAATAGAATTAATCTTATTTTTATGAAGACCTATCTAAAGAAAAAAATTTGCAAAGGAACATAAAGATATCAGCTGCAGGTAGGTAATTATCAGTAGCACATGCAAAGAATATTACAAACACAAACTTCTCTTACACTTTTAATGGAATAAGACCAAACAAAGTATTTGCCTCCTTGTAGATCAGCTTAACTGTGTTCAACACAATGAGTACCCCAGTCTTTTCAGAAAATCTAACAAGCTGTCCACCGGGAGCTGTAGCTTTGTTGCAGTTGGTAGATCAGCATCTATTTTATACCAGTGGAGGGTCTGGCCATTTTTTTTTTTTTATTTGGCTTAAATTCTTTCTGCTGTCTTGCTTTCATTCTTCCAACAGCTTGCAGGAAAACTGGAATTATTAAATAGATGCAATTCCAGTATTGCAATTACACATCAGTACAGATATCGACAGAACTTGGTAAGATCCCTCTGCTTAGATGTGATCTTTACCAGGTCTCTCACCTCCATACAAACAAGTCAACTTCAAAAGAAATGCAGCAGTCTGAGGTGGAACATAACAGCCTTTGTAAACTGAGAATATTACACAATAAATATCTAGACCAGAAGTAAGAGAACACTTTATCCAAACAAAACAGATCATCTGAATGCATTATTAAAGCTGCAACACCTGAGGCTTAGGTCACCAAGAACGGCATCTCCATCCCTGCAAACTGTGCCATGGACTCTTGGATGCCCATAGGAGGTGAGGCTCTGGTTTTGACATCTCCAAGAACATAGTGCCACCTATCTATACGTTAGGGTTAATTCACGGTAGCCGGTGGGAGAGGATGGGGACAGGGGGCTGCATTCCTTACATCCAGTTCAGTACCATCTATTGCTCCCTCCCTGGGTTTCCTGCAGGCTGGGGGGAGGCTGCTTCCACTGCACATCCCCAGGCTGCAGCTGCATTTCCGTAAGACACTGGCTTCTATCATCAACTCAGTGCCATTCACGTGTTTCTTTTCAAGTTCTGACTGGTACTACCTTATTTTGCTTATGACATTAGAAGCTAACAGTCATATAATTAGCACTCCAGTAGATCTTATTGACAGAAGCCTAAACTCACTATGACATTATCTGTGGACCTATAGAACTTGAATTGCTGAGGAGAGAGAAGTGGCTAAAACTTGTAGAAGTATCCTGATATCTTAAAAATAAGTACCTGCCTGGAGTTCTATACCTAGGAAATGGTAGGCCAGCAGAAGCAACCTTTCCCAATTTTGTCTCCCTGAAAGCCTCAGGACAGGATGCCCCAGAGGAGAGCCACAAATGTATTCCAGATGGAAGTAACAGCCCAACTACATTTTCATGAAGAGCTGTCTCCAATCCCAAACTGTACACATAGACCTCTCAAAGACAATCATAGCATTTGCAAGAATACTTTGTGTGCACTGAGCAGGAGAACAAGAGGGAAGGGATAAGGTACTTAGATTCAGGTAAAAATCCATACTTGACGAACATCTCTGCAAGGGGCCAGCAGCAGGGGGTTTTGAAATACAAGATTATAATCTCCATGAAGTGTCAAAGACATTTAAATATATACATATATATATTTATTTTTTTTAAGTGGATATATGCAAAATAGCTTAATTCTGTCAAACTGTTCAGCAAACAGTAGGTGCTGTTCTCCAGGTAACTGAACATTTGCCATAATTTGCACTTTATTGTTTTTACTTTTGCAGATGTGGGGAAGAGGAATCTGCTGAAGAGTATCTTTCTAATTTGTATTATTTAAGAATTTAGTGAACAATAATGAAGAGGGCTCAGTTAAATTGGTGTTTCATTCACGTGCATGAAGAGACATGGCTTGCCAGTAATGGTAAGAAATAAAATAGTCTTTCAAAATGCCTTTATTGTAAGCAGTGATGTTCAGAACAGTTCTCTAAGCACACAGTTTACTTGAGAGTGCTAGGAAAGATTTGTTTAGACTTTTTGATTGACTGTTGAAAGAGAAGAATCTAGATGACAAAATTTGAACAGTAACAAGTGGGGATGAAAATAGGAAATTTGTAAAAAAAAAAAAAAAGTTTTATTGGCTTAGGGCCAGTTATGCCCAAACTTTTCCATATTAGCATATAAACTTTCTGTATATTTTGGCACTGAAACTATATAACTGCCTTTTTTTTTTACCCCCAAATAGCAGGAGTGTTTGTATTTTAAACTTATCTGTTGGAAAACATTATCTGTAAAAAACCCAAATGATACTCCTGTTATTACTAGTAAGTCAGCAGTTGGAAAAACAGAAGATGGTTAAACTTTAACAGATTTGGACTGAATATAAAATCTGCCACATTCACACTGACTAGAAAGCATCTTGCTAGAACATCACCCATGGGAGAATTTAGTATTGAAGTAGGAAAAGGAGGACAGGATCACATCAATACACGACCGACCTAAACTGTGTGCTCATAATGCTAAAGAGCAAACAAATACAGCCCCATTTCTGCTATGTGTAGTGACTACGAAATCGCATAGAAAATCCATCTGAACCAAAACCTACAATGAATGTCTGATAATCTCTCTACAGACTTGTCTGCCTACTAACACAAAGCACTGAGATCACAAACTCTGAGGTAGAAGAAACTTCCCCTCAGTCCTTGTAAAAAAGAAGGCAGTTTTTTAGAGAAACCAAAACAGCACCAGGAGGTGAGATGGGGAATCCCTAGGCAACAGGAAGAACTTTACTACACAGCACAGAAATCAAGAGAGGGGATACACAGAGAAAACTGAACCTATGGTAACAAGAGCACTGCAGAATGCCTCCTTGCAAGGCATCTCTTCCTAGAAAATGTAAGAGAGATAAACAGAGAAAGTACCTTAAATGTTCTGCATCCACTAAACTATTGGCTTTGAGGGTATAAGAAATATCAACAGAGCAAGGTATCTACTAAGTCAACTGTAAGCAACAATCACTACTGATGGCCATATAATTTTTCTTCTATTTTATTACCTGGATAATTTAAGCAGATCTATATTCAGCTAATTCCTGAGTATTCTTTCTTTCAGTACTCTAAAGCATAACAGCACAAAGATTGCTCAGCAGATAAGCCAGAGCTAGTACTGACTAGAAAAAATCATAAGGAAATAATATTATAGCATTTACTTTATTAGGACAGCCACCTTTTTCTTTACAAATTAACAATATTGCTCCTTTCTACTTGCAATGTAGTATTTTTTAAAAAAGATATCACATGACATAAAGCTGTGTGGTGTGGTCACTGGAGGGAAGACATACCATCCAGAGGGACCTTGATGGGCTTGAGAAGTCAGCCTGAGCCAACATAATGAAATTCAGTAAGACCAAGGTCCTGCACCTGAGTTGGGGCAATCCCAAGTACAAACACAGGTTGAGTGGAGAATGGATTGAGAAGAGCCCTGAGGAGAAGGACTTGGGGGTGTTGGTTGATGAAAAGCTCAACATGAGCCTGCAATGTGAGCCTGCAGCCCAGAAACCCAACCATACCCTGGGCTGCATCAAAAGAAGCATCACCAGCAGGTCAAGGGAGATGATTCTCCCCCTCTACCTGTGCCCTTGTGAGACCCTACTGGGAGTATCATGTCCAGTTCTGAAGGAGGAGAAGAACACAAGAAAGACATGGAGATGTTGGAATGAGTCCAGAGAAGGGAGACAAAGGTGATCAGAGAGCTGGAGGGCTGTAGCACCTCTCTGTGAAGACAGGTTGAGAAATCTGGGGTTGTTCAGCCTGAAGAAGTGAAGGCTCCGTAGAGACCTTACAGCGGCCTTCCAATACCTGAAGAGGGCCTACAGGAAAGATGGGGAAGGGACTTTTTACAAGGGCTTGTAGTGAGAGGACAAGGGGGAATGGCTTTAAATTGGAAGAGGGTAGATTTAGGTTAGACATTAGGAATAAATTCTTCATTATGCAGTTGGTGAGACACTGGAACGGGTTGCCCAGGGAGATTGCCAATGCGCCCTCCCTGAAAGTGTTCAATGCCAGGTTGGAGGGTCTTTGAGCAACCTTGTCTAGTGGGAGGTGTCCCTGCCCATGGCAGGGGTGTTGGAACTAGATGATCTTTAAGGTCCCTTCCAACCCAAACCATTCTGTGACTCTACAAATCAGACAATGGTTGAAATTGGGAGGGACCTCTGGAGGTCATCTCATCCAATCCTTCAGCTCAAGCAAGTTGACCTAGAGCAGGACCTTGCCCAGAGAGCTTCTGAATATCTCCAAAGATGGAGTCAAGACATAAAATGAACACTACATCAGAGCAGATTACATGTCCCCTAAATCAGCAATGAAATTCAGTACACAATCTGATCTGTTTATGCTCCCTCTACACTCAATCAAAATGAATAATTTCATCCAGAGGACACAGTTATAAACTCATTTTTGAATGGTACAAGTAATGTAAGGAGAATCTGATCTGCAGCACAATTCCACATCTTATATTTATCATTTTTCCAGAGTAATAATTGGCATTAACTTCATAAATTTAGCTATTAGTATTTTCCATGTGCGATTTTATGTAACATATTTTTAAGAAGCAAATAAATGTTTTGACATAAAAGTAAACAAAGTAGATAATTACCTTCCACCCTAAGTTCCTGAAATTCCTGTTATTTTTATGTTTTCAAGACTCTAGAGTGTCAAGACCTAAGTCTTCATCATTAGCTCAATAAAACAGGGCCAGGCAGCAAGCTGCACTGCTGGTTGTTCAAACCTATAGTAGTCTCCTGGTCACTTAAGTGCCACGGGTCTTCCAACAGTAAAGAGCACAGTATCCAGCTGCCTTTGAAAGTCAGAGTTTAACTATCTAAGGGAAGTCCAAAGAATCTCCTGAACTACACATTTAAGCATTCCTTAGGGTTCAACTCTGGGGCTGGTCCTGTTCAATATAATTATCAACAATCTGGATGCAGGAGTTGAATGCATCATTATTAGCAAGTTTGCTAATGATACCAAACTGGGAGGTGCTGTTGAACCTCTTGAGGGCCAAGATGTTTTGCAGAAGGATCTAGATAGATTGGAGCATTGGGCGATGACGAATGGGATGAAATTTAACAAGTCCAAATGCTGGATTCTGCACCTGAGGCAGAGTAACACCAGGCACAAGTACAAATTGGGAGAGAATTGGCTGGAGAGCAGCCCTTCAGAAAGGGATCTGATTGACAGCAGGCTCAGTATGAGTCAGCAGTGTGCTCTGGGAGCCAAGAGGTCAAGCCACATCCTGGGGTGCAAACACGGCATAACCAGCCAGTCAGAAGAGGTGATTATGTCACTGTATTCAGCCTTGGTACTCACCCTGAGTACTGTGTGCAGTTCTGGGCCCCAAAAGTTAAGAAGGATACTAAGTCACTTGAATGCATCGAGAAAGGCAACAAAGCTGGTGACAGGGCTGGAAGGAACATCCTACAAAGAGTGGCTAAGGACTTTGGGCTTGTCTAGTTCAGAGAAAAGGAGGCTGAGGGGTGACCTCATTGCTCTCTACAGCATCCTGAGGAGGGGAAGTGGACAGGGAGGCACTGAGCTTTTCTCCCTGGTATCCAGTGAGATGCACAGGAATGGACCACAGCTGCACCAGGGGAAGTTCAGACTGGACATTAGGAACCATTTCTTTACCAAGAAGGCAGTCAAACACTGGAACAGACTTCCTAGAGAGGTGGTCGATGCCCCAAAGCTGTCAGTGTTTAAGAGGCGTTTGGACAATACCCTTAATAACATGCTTTAACTTTTGATCAGCCCTGAAGTGGTCAGGCAGTTGAACTAGATCATCTTTGTAGGTCCCTTCCAACTGAACTATTCTACTCTACTCTACTCTACTCTACTCTACTCTACTCTACTCTACTCTACTCTACTCTACTCTACTCTACCCTACCCTACCCTACCCTACCCTATCCTATCCTACCCTATCCTACCCTATCCTACAGTGACACTGAAGAAACATATGATTCAGTTAATATTCAGAGCTGATGCACTTCATACTTCTTCTGTTGTATTATCCTTAGAATATATATAGAATATATATTAAGCCTAAGACTCTTTTAACCAGAAACAGATCCTTTTTGGCAACTGTTACCCTGACATTCCTTCTTTTACAGAAGACTGGAGGCCAAGATTTTTAACTGTTTTGTGCTTCTTCCCCTCCCCATATACCTTTTAAAATTGGAACTTGCTTTATTTTATCATGTTTTTCCCACAACTCTTCCATATTAAGCATATTTCCTTCTTCCCTCAGGTCTCAGTAAATCCTTCTAGAAAGTCAAGAAGACAATAATGAATCTCAAATTATTCTTCTATATTTATGTCAAAAGGATGCCCTCCAGATCATCAGTGTTTCTGCATTGCTTGATTTTTAATGTTCCATGTATGATAGGTTGGGATATTAAAAATTTCCAGCTAATAATAGATCTCCAGGCACCATCACTAAGGCTCTTCTAGGGATAGTTTACCCTTCAGAAAACAAGTAATAGATAACAAGCTAATACTCTCCAGACTATAGTGACATAGCTGGGAACTAACTCAAACAGAATAGAACAACATGACCATTTTAAGATAAAAACAGGACAAATCAGGAAAACATTGTAAAACAAATAACATAAATAATTCTCAACAGAGAGTAACAAAGTACTGAAGCAGAATTGGAGCACCTGAAGAAGAGATTAATTCTGCTGTAGCTGAAGGTTATGGCTGGTTTGTCACATACAGCAGTAGTGCTTTATCACACAAAGAAACCAAAAGAATTCCTTGCAAGTCGAAGGAGGAAAATCTGATTAAGAGCTCTGTACCCCTCACCTTAAATATTAGTAGCAATTGTGTCTTCTCTATTAAGCAACATGACACATGTGAGAGAAACAGCTCTTCAGAAACAGCCAAACAAATCATCCAACCAGGAAAAGGAAGAAAACAGCAAGATGTCCTTATGCAGACAAGAAAAGAAACCAGTGAAGAGGTGGAATGAGCAGTTAGTGCAATTGATTTAGTAAAGCAGGAGTGTAGAATTTTCAGTGATGAGGGCAGTCTAAGAACCTAACTAAACATAACTGAGCGTTTTGTGCAGTTTCACATACACTGTCAGCTGACATTGTTAAATTGAAGTCTCTCAAAATCCAAGAATAATAAACACAGTAGTATGAGTTTCAAGACTTTACCTGCACTATTACTTCATAACAAAAACAGAGGTCATCACAAAGAGTAAGAGATGGCCACCAAGATAGACCTTTAGCTGCAAACAATGGGATTTGAGTTTTTTAATACATACATATATACACACACACACACACATATAATAAACCAATTTACCTCCAAACATCTAAAGGAACTTCAACAATCATTGAAGTGAAAGACATGCTTATGGATTGTCGTAACGTCAGAAGAGAAATATGGTGATAAATAATAAAGTAAAATAGTAAGGGATTTTAAATCATTTTCTGCACTGATAATTCAAGCTAGATAACTATTACACTGAAGTAGAAAGTAGCTTCTTGTGAACACAGATTACTTCACTCAAGCCTGAGAGAAAGACTTTAACTCAAGATGTTGAAACCCATCTGAGGGCACCATTCATTTTTAAAAGGCCAAAATATTGTAGGAATGTTGAGTCTTCAAAACCTTTTATTTTTGGAAGCAAGCAACATAGAGGAATGGGCAGCCTATCAACGTGTACAGTAAAGGTGATGGGCAGGCAGTGTGTTTGCTTTCCATCTGTTCACAGAATCATAAGCATTTCACATCTTGTCTCTCATAGGATCAGCCTAATCACTGTGTTCAAACTGCAAAGGATTTATTCTTTGCAATATTTCAGGAAGTACAGGCAAAAAACACAGAGAAAAATACAGAAAATAACTGTTTTGCATTTGCTAAACAGGATGTTTGGCGTAGCTCTTAGGAACAACAAAATGCACCAGGCAGCAGCATAAAGACAGTCCGTGGTGCTCTAAGAGGGACCTGCACAGCACAGCAGCACATCACAGGCCTTTCACGCCCTGTGAAGATGTAGAAATGATGAGACAAAGCAAACGTGGACAAACACTGTATTTAAGTGTAGTTGGCAACCTATGAGACACTCCTGGGCAACTGAACTACTGATCTCAAATCATCAGCATGCGAGATGTGGAATTGAGTTGGGTGTAGAACAAAAGCTACATATGAGAAGTTTTATTAGGATGGTAGGAAAGGATACAGCTCCTCACCAGCTGCCTGCTACATATTTTTCCTCTTGAATAAAAGGGATTTACCAAAAGTTGAGTGTAGTAGACTCACAGAAAGGCAAAGGATGGCCAGGCTTTGAAGTTACAAGTAGCACTTGACTGCACAAGAAGAAAGCCTCCTCCATGCTGGCAAGGACACAGTCAGGACTAGTGACCCTCAGGAAAACACTACACCCTAAAGAAAAAGGGACTCACTTCCCAGTGAAGGGCAGTATCTTCTTACTTTGAGATTTTTCTCCATCAAAACCAGTAAAACTTTTACAGAGGCACTGTGGGAAGGGGTCCTTCCACTACTGTCTTCAGCTCATGGATAGAAGCAGGAGTTTTTTTAGTGAATATCCTGTGACTGTTTAGTCACTCTTTTTTTTTTCTTGATAGCACTGATTCCCAGCTTTTTTTCTTTAATCCTAGCTAGTGCATGTCCTTTTATTCTATCCCAGATTTTTTTTCCTGGATGCATTACAAGAATGAATGGAAAAATAGGTTACTCCAAAAATACTAAGATCTGTACTTTTGAGAGGTTCCATAAAGAACAAAATCTAGTCCAAACATATATGGGTCATATAAACTTTAAACCCATTTATAGAACTGAATATTAATATCTCTCCATTCTTTTATGTAAATATTTCTGACGTCCCAGATCTTGCCTCAAGTTTCTCCAATGAGTAAGTAAGTATAAGAGAAGGCAGGAGAATAAATATTTCATGTTTTCAATAACTCTCCAACATCATTACCTTCACAAATTAGAACTTTATAAGTATTATTAAATAACCTCGTTATTCCACAGAATAAGCACACATATATCAAACTCGTATTTATCAAGAACAACTTGAGAAACAATGGCAGTTAATTTTGTTTTCTATAATGTTTGGATAAAATAAAAATAGATGAGATAAAGCATACAAAAGGAAAAAGAGAAGCACTGAAACGTGGTTCTGAAAGATCACTAATGAGCAAACCCTCCCAAATTCCTCTTCCTTGACTTCACCACAGTCATGAAATTAATTCCTCTGGAATGTAAACAGGTTTGTCTTTTGTTCAGCTACCAATAAAATTAAGTCAGCCTTCACCTGACTTTCACAAAAAAATTGAGTTACAGTGATAAACATTCCCCTGGACTGCCTACAGTTTCTAAAGCTTCTTATTCTTATTGTGGTACACCTCATGGTAAAACAACAATGCAATATTTTTTTAAAAAACAGCTTGGCAGTTCGCTGATTAGCTTTTGTTACTTGTCTAGCTCTACCAGTTTAACAAACTGTATACTGCAACTTTTTAGTGTATTATAATAAAAAATATTGCCCAAACTCTATCCCTCAGCTCTGAGACTAATTCAGGATGCTAATAGTTGTTACACAGAAAGGTACCATTTTATTACTGGTCAGAAGAAGAAATCCCACAATTGCTCTTCATGCAAGTAGAGTGACTGTAAGAAATCTGATACCTGAAGAGAAACAGTTTGGGTTGGAAGAGGCCTTTAAAGGTCATCTAGTCCAACCGCTTTGCAATGAGCAGGGACATCTTCAACTAGATCAGGTTGCTCAGAATCCCCTCTGACCTGACCTTCAATGTTTCCATGGATGGGGCATATACCACCTCTCTGAGCAATCTGTGCCAATTTCTCATAACAAAAAATGTCTTCCTTATATCTAGTCTAAATCTACCTTCTTTCAGTTTAAAACCATTACCCTTTGTCTTATTGCAACAGGTCCTGCTAAAAAGTCTGTCCCCATCTTTTTAAAAGCCCCCTTTAAGTACTGAAAAGCCACTATAAAATCTCCCCACAGCCTTCTTTTCTCCAGGCTGAGCAACCCCAATTCTCTCAGCCTTTCTTCATAGGAGAAGTATTCCATCTCTCTGATCATTTTCATGGCCTCCTATGGACTTGTGTCAACAGGTCCATGTCTTTCCTGAAGACACTTCAGATTAGGTATTCCAGGTTTTTTTTACTTTCTGCTTCAGCCAATGAACTTCACATTAAATGGAATAGAATAAATACACAACAATAATGAGCTTGAGATAACTACGCGTTATACAGTAAGTAGAATGATGTCAATGAATTGCAGTTAGAAACTTGCAACAATTTTTGTACCAAACACTTATTGATTTTAAAGAGTTTTGCATCTCAGACCTCAGGAATTTCTAGAGGAAGGAGGGACAAGCAGACAGGCAGGAGGCTCTTTCCCTCATGCTCCGATTTGAGCAGCAAGGGAGAGCCTCCATCATCACTATATTATGACATACCACGTATTATATATATTATGATCAGCTTGGGATTCAGCTCTACTAATATAGAAATTGGTAGTGTTCATTAATTATTTTCAGCTAGTAGCCCAATCCCCCTGTGCTGTTGAGAGACACAAACATTTTGAAAGTGTAGCTCCTTGTGGAGGATTTTCTTGTAGAGCATGGGCATGTGAGCAATCCAGCCTTTGGTATAAAAGCTTAATTGTGCTATAGAGACTTTAGCTTGACTACTGTTATCTCAAGGCCGACGGAGGGATAATTATAGCTGGGAAAGAAGAAAGCTAGCAGAAGAGAAATAACTCCCACATGCAGAAGAAGGAACGAAATATCAAAGGTGCTGAGATCATGCTATGTAAGGACTTTGTGTGCTTAGGGCTAGTAGCCAATCATGTATCAGAAGCAGGTATATGGACAGTAGCAGTGCACTAATCAGACTGAAGCATTATTCGTGTGGACAAAAGCATTTAACCAATAATGGGGGGGGTTACTGTGTGTGCACCAGGCAATGAGGTACATAGCAAGGCATTTGTTTACAATAAACGGCTTCGCTGGATCACACTGGTCGTGGGGCCTTAGTCCGAGCTCTCGCCGCAGCTCCTCTCCTACTAACACAGTTGGTGAAATCAGTCCCTAGAAGTGTTTATTTCTCTCTGCTGATCATAAGATGCTGAGGTTAAATCAGATGTCCTTGACATCTGACATTAGATTACATCATCATCTAATTACCATTCTTACAATCTTAATTGTTGCTTTGAGATCCCAAGTTTCTGTTTGTACCCCTGAAAACAAAACTGCATTTCCTTCACAAACCTGGAGTTTTCATCTAAGCATCTCATTTAAATAGCTAGTTCTCTGTTCTCTATTTTCATTAAATTCAGCAGCCCTATGTTTTCCATTTTTTCTTCAGCTCTTCTGTGTAGCCAGAAAATCATGCCACAGCTAGTGAAGACTACCAAGACCTACTGACAAAGGGTCAATAGAGCTATGTACCTACTTATCACCAAACTGCAGTTATTATTACCATTCCATTGTTCAGAGATACCTATGTCATGAAACCATGGGAAAGGTTAAAAAGAACAGCTCCCATTCTTTTTTTGTAGGTACTACTGGGGAACAAAATCTCTTTTCTGTTGCCAGACCTGTCAAATACCTTACACAGTGCTTGATACTAATTTGACAGGAGTTTTGGGTTCTCCCACTGCTGCTCCTCCATCTCACAGACCAATATTTGCCTGTCACAGTCACTCTCCTGCCCCAGCACTGAGCACACCATCTGTGTCTGCCTGGCCTGTCCCAGTTGTACTTACACCTGGTGCTACAGCACTGTCCTAGGTTCACAGAAGCCCCACTGGCAGGCATGGTTTCAACCTAAAACTTTATGCTTGAAGCCCTTTCCACCCTAGTTCAGGGTATGCACATGTCATGGACCTTACAGGAAGGCTCTTCCCTGCTCTAATCAGGCAGTATAGCATCCAGGAGTTGACATACTGGGACAGTACAAAATTGAGACAAAGCTTGGCCTTTCCTCACCTTAAATGGTGTTAGGACTTATTAGTCTAGTAAAATGGAAAAGGACTACACAGTTTGCTCAACATAAGGATAGTTTTGTCTATTTAATACAGGTCAGAACTAAGAAACCTTTTATGGACTTAAAGCATCTATAAACAAGACTTACAGATAAGTAAAATTTTATTTTTATCAAGATTCTTGGAAAATTTAAAGACTAAATTTGCCTCATTTATAAAGGTGCATCAACAAGACCTATATGCCTGTAGATAATTGCTCAGAATTGGGTCCATCACTATTAAGACAAGCCTTTGGGCTGCAGGCATTGTCTATACAACTGGGGCATTCAAAAACTAGTTTCTCATGGATATTTTCTCTCATTATGAAGCCATCACAGCAACTGGTAAACTGAATAGGCTTTGTTAAAAAAGTCCCAGGGGCCACACTACTCTTGGTAGAGATATACTGAGGCTGCAAATTTTGGATCTGAGACTGGATTTCAAGCACAGTACAGTTCAGGAATAATTGATTCCAGGAGGTAGTCCCATTCTAAACATGGGGAACATTTGCAAAATTCCTAACTGGAAATGAGTGTTGAACATCATCAGGGTTTGAAGTTATTCATCTCTAGGGTTTAAACTGAGACCCAACTGTAGCTGTAAGTCAAGGCTGGATATAAACTGAGGAACTGCAGAAGAGACCTTCCATTGTGTGAGTGCACTGTACTCACAATGCCTTTGTCATCTGCCTCCATTTTCAATATTGCTGTATTTCCCAGAGATAATTTTAAGTTACACCACTGCTAGTCTGAGTTAACAAGCTAGCAATTACTAGCATGCTGTTACAAAACTAAAGTTGAAATATTGTATCTTATATCCCACTCTTACAGTGATACCATTAAAAGTCGTATGAAACATTTTTATTACTACTTGAAAGAAAAAAAAAACATTTTTTGTGGTGCTGTAATTTTTACCCGTTTTCGCGTTATCTGTGTGGGTTACTAGAATTCTCTGCCTTTCCACGGTTCCTAAATGACTATATAATGCCATCTAGTGGTATAGGACTTCACTTCCTTTAAAAACTGCTGCAGTCAGATTAAGGTTTGTCACTTTAGATGTCTAACGGTCTGACTTTTGACCAAACCCATCACAATTATGACTTCAGTGTTTAAAATAAACTGACCGCGGAAACGTAAAGATTTCAAAGCTTAGTATATCCATTTAGATTTCAAAGTGTATTATTATCCATTTATAACAGGCACAACAGCTAACCAGTTATTTAGAGTCTCAGGGCAAATACGTAGCAGCTGTTCTCACAACAGATGCAAATATATTTCAGCTGTTAGCAGAAGAAAACGCAAGGTGCATAGCAAAAAATAATAATATAATTATATAACTCTTCACATCTGACATATATGCTTCACCTGTATAGGTCACACCTCAGAGTCAGTGCAGAACAGGACACACGGTACATGGCTCCCTGTTCCATGCTCTGTAAAGCAAGATGAACCACAGAGGATCTTATTCTACTGGATCCTTTACACAACTCCTTTGAAAAGAAACAACTTTCTACCAGCTTTTGAATGTCTCCATTTTACCAGGCTCATTACCGTGAGACTGGGTTTCTGGCTTCACCATCCCTGACTACACCTGTAGCAGTAACTAATACTGTGGCCACATGGCTCTCCTTTACCTGCTTCCAGACTGCCTACTGGAAGTAGACCCTGGCCTGGGATAAGCTGAAGCTTTCCCAGGTACTATCTAGGAAAATATTAGCTGGCATAAATCAAAATCATCACAGAGTCTGCTCTGATAATTTAATGGTATGATCATGTGTCAGGGCTCAGGCCCGTAGCTCGGATCAGTTTAATTTAGTAGTAAAGATGTACCCTCCATTTTCTCATAGTTGTTCTTCCAGTCACATTCATAAACCTGAGTTTTTGCTGGAGAGCTTCCCCCTGGGTAGGAACACAAACCTCTGTTCTGGGAGATGATGTGGCAGCCTCTTCAGACCCAGTCTGCCGGAGCAATAAATGGTATTTTAGTATGTTCTGATTGGAATGGAAAGAAATGGCTTATGAATATTCCAGCAGCTTTACGCCAACCTTCTCAGGCCTACAGCACGGTTAACCACACTGTCACTCGACAGCAAAATATTGCATGTGCGTTTCCTATTTTCTTTTCAAGGTAAGACTACTTACAAGTGGACATTGTCTCATCCTTTATGTATACTAATACAGTTCTGAATACATGAACTACAACCATCTCCCATTGCCCATTGTTTAAGAAGTTGTCAACACTTTTGACCTCAGATCATGATATTAAAGTAAGTGGATAAAATGAACCATACATATTTCTCAGAAAAATAATTCAGAAGCTCTTCTCCCTTTTCCACTTGCATGTTGTGGTCTCCAAAGAGATCACAGAGGGAGCAGCTTCGATGCCTTGTTATATGATGTTTCCTGAGCAGCCCATTTCTGTCTAAACTTCTATTTTAAGATGTTTCTAGCCATTTTCACTACAAGACTGAGTAACATGTAAAAGCACGTGGTATCCTTTTCAGTTTGTTAATTCCTTTTTTTAAACACTATAGTTCCCATTCAATTGTGTGCCCTCTGTCTTCTTGTAGAAATGTATAATCTTTTGCCCTGAGATCAGAAAAACATTTATCAAAATCCTTTCCTAAAAATTAGAAGCTAAATTATGTTTTCCAACTGTAATAAACTTAATAAATATCTCACCAGCATACATCTACCAGATGCATATACCAGAAATGTACAGATCAGTATTTGTCACCCAAAAATCTAAGCCAAACAACATAACTTTTAGCAACAGCATAAATGACCTCAGGTCTTCTTTGGTACTGTGTTCTGAAAAGATTTTAAACAATAAAATCAGTGTATCTGCTGAATTAAGCTTCAAAATTAATTTTCCAACATTTTTATTCTAGGTGCACTATAACATAAAACAATTAAAAAAACACTTTCTTACCATTGCCTTTGTCACTGTTTTCCAAAAGTTTCTGGGTATTATACTTTGTTACTGAATTCAAAATTAAAGAAAAAAGATCAGACACACATCCCGAAGGATGTTTTTAGTGCATAGAGAGTAAAAGGACCATTCACATCCTGAAAGATTTCTTAGAGGGCTCAGCTGAAGTTTGCAAACACAGTATGCTAAATGTTTGCCATCTGGTCTGTATCACTGGTTAGATTGTCGAAAATGTCTTAAAGAGTACTTTGATTCTGTGTAAGTGTGGGATGTACTGTCCTCAAAAATATTATGCATATTTTTCCCTTACATAATGTCCTGGATACAATGAATAAGGTCAGAACACACACAATTTATCAGTAGGAGTAATGGCAGCGTGGAATAAATATTTGGCATAATAAATACATTTCTGTTTCTCTCATTAACTATTACCATGGGACACTACAAATCATCAGAAGTATACATAATAATTACAGAAATTTAAATAATGCTGGTTTGATGTAAAAAAAGGCAAAGGCAAGCTGACATCTTGTTCTTTTAAAAACAGAGTATAAATTTCAACAACAAGGCTTTTTAGTGCCTTTCTTTTGATCTTAGAACAATCACCACTCTGTACTTCATCCCACGTACATGTGACCTGCAGACTGAGAACAGATATCCAAGGCATTTGCTTATTTGTAACAAATCCTGACATCTGAAGACACATTAATATATATACATGAAGATATTTAATCCTATTTAAATAATTTGTGTTTGTCATCAGAATTAAATATTTCAAATATTTTAGTCAAATGCCATTTCCTTTGTTAGAGTTTTTGTCACTATATGTATATGTATATATACACAAAGATATATGTACACATACAAATAATATGTGAAACTAGCTAGATTTTATTTCCTATAGTTTTCTCATATCTTAAACATCTGAGGTGAAATTTTCTACATGTGATCTCTATTGCAGGCTGCAGTTATTTTTATTTGGTTTGAGACAGTTTATTTCAGAAAAAAAAGTTTTGCCATCTTCTAGTAAAGATTGATTGCAACTCTGCTAAAATTAAGGCTTGGGGTTTTTTTGTCTTGTCTGATGTAAGAGACATGATAAATAGAGAGAAAGAGAGACAGAGAGATAGATACAGAGATATGGAGACAGAGAGAGGGAGAAAGACAGAGTTACTTAAGAGAGACAGATAGACTGACTTGATAATAGACCTGAAGGTGGGTTGCTTTTACAGTGTAAAGCCACCATTTGCTATCAAATTATAACCTTCTGATCTATCTTATTTTGCATATACGAAGGAAACAAGTGCTTTAAATCTTTGTCTGCTTGTTAGAGTTTTGCAGATAGAAGATTCTTTCTGTATAGACTTACCTCTGCTTTGGAGTCTAGAAAACAGTATTTTGCTGAAATTCTTCCCTGGTATTTGGTTAGCTTTGCTTTCATATCATCATCTGCCTTCCTTTTATTTTCTTTTTGCCAGGTGACACTGGTAACATTTCTGTTATAAGTGCTTAGAAGTGGAAGCTAGTCTTATCTTTCTAAAAATACTTGCTCAAACCAAGTACTACAGTGTATGTAAGCTCAGTCTTAAACTTCTCAGAACAGGAAACATTCTCACGCTAAACAGAATTTCGCAAGAATTTTAACAGAAATATGATTATATTTTCTCTTTACAGCATGCAAAAATTCAATTAATTTATTACTGTTTTTCTCTAGTATACAAAGCAAATTCTGGTTATTTATTTTCTAGATTAAAATTCAGGCTCATTTGAGTCAGACACTAGCTTGTGATAAGTGTTTAAGGTCTTGAGCACAGCCTTATCTTGAAAAATCTGTAAAATGGAGAACTATTCCTCTTTCAGTATATATGTAAACATAGTGAAGCTCAAATATAACTAGTGTTTTTGGATGCTGTTACTTTGAATTCAGTTAATCTCAAAAAAGGAAAGTTAAAATGTTACTTTTCAGCAGAAAATCAAAAGCTAAAACTGAGTAAAATTCACAGTGGAGAGAAAAAGGAAATGAGGAATATTCAAGTTAAATTGGTTTACATCTTTCAGCTGAGTGGACTATTGGGTTATGCTCGTAGGAAATAAACAGAAAGGGATGCAGTTTGAGGGAAGAATAAACTGAAAAGTAAAGGGTAAAACAGAGAATAAATGTTTGTTTTTTCAAGAAAGGGTTTTATTTATAGAACTAAATTTCTACCATTTTAATTTACCTTCACAAGTAAATTGTATTTTTAAGGAGCATTACACACTAGTATCACACGATTACCAGAAACTGTGAAGGAGTTACAAGCTTTGGAAACAAGCTTTAATGAATCAAATCTTTCTCATTTGCATTTATAAGTTATAAAAGTTACAAAAGTGGCAACAGAAAAAGTAAATAAAACTGTAGGCAACATGTATTTCAAGATTTCTCAAGTCATCAGTCTGAACATATGTCTTCTCTTGTAGATCGCGACTGCTGACTGCTGGAAAAAAACTTCAAAAGTACTAATCTGCCCCCTTGTGACACACTAAGAAAAACTGTTGGATCTATAAAATCCTGGAGGTTTTACACTAAAAACAATTAATTGAGAGCTCAGTAAGTGAAACTTAAATCAAGGTTGGGTTGGCTATTTCAAAGTTTCTCAATGCTGTTGTGAGGATACAGCATCACTAAATGCAGTCCACTAAAAGTCTTCTATAACACATTCACTAAATGCTGGTCATAGAAGAAGTCTGGCCTGAACCAGTGCTGTACCTTCTGATGGTTTATACCAGTCTGGGCTGCTTCTACCCTCATGTGGTGGTTCCTTGTGTCAGAGTTCAGTGATATGACAAGGTAATTTATAAGATCTGCAAAATATTCTGCAGAGAGAAGATATTTTCAGATTTAATTTAGCCTGCTTTTGAGATTAAGACTGTCAAGACAGGGTTTTTTTGTTGTTTTGTAAACAAAAGCATGCTGATGGACCAATTTGTTCAAGACTAGCTTCATAAAAATGAAATATTTTCAGCTGCAAGTCATCTGACTAAAAATGCCGTTCTGAAAGTATGTTTTGAAAAGGTGACAGAGTCATTTTCAAGGACAGTTCCTTTTTTATTATCTCATATACACAGTTTAGAAACCTGAGATTAACTATTGACATTTATAGGAGTTGTGTTTCAGCTCACTAATTAGACGATTCTCTCAGAAACTTGAAAACAGCCATTCTTCAGTTTCAACTTCATAAGGGAATGAAAAATCAAAGGAACATAATCCCTTAATTTACTTTTTAAATTACTGGTGGAAGGACAGTGTTTGTTCGTTTACTCTGAAGTATGGACTAGTTAGTAATGTATAAATTCTTACGTGTGTTTAAAACTTCGTAATTATATTAATCAAATGCATAGGTCAGCACTATAAAACATTGCCATAACAACATGAGATGAAAAAGTTGTGAAGCAATTCTTGTTCCAGACATGACAGAAGAGAGAAGCCCTAACTAAAACTGATTAAAGGTGCTGCTTCCACAACTAAAATTACATGTGTGTGAGGCAGGATAAGAAAGAATTTGGATCAAATTCCCTGTTCCCAGGAGAAAACACAAGTTAAGGGAAAATGTCATATAACTGTTTCTACAGTAAGTGATGAAGCTAAGAAAAAGGCAAGTAATACTGTGGATGCAATGATTACAAATGCAGACTGCATGAGGTGAAGTTGTCACTTGAATTTCCTGGAGTGAATAACATATTGTTTTTGTAAAGGCCATCTCGATGGAGAATCTCAGTTTCACTATACACCCCAATGACTGCACATAATATCCTTTGCCCAGAGAGGACACCCTCTAGTCTTAACTACTCTGACTGCAAGCTTGAAAATACCTCTTACTCATAACATGTTACTCGCACTGGTGTTAACACCGTATTTTGGCCCTTCCTATCTAAAAGACTGGACAACCCTTTCTTTAGAGTTGTTGATTCAAGCACATCACACACAAGAAAGCACATTCACCAATTCCAAGACATCACTAGATCCTTTCTATTTTGCTTATATGCCTTGACCTACTCTATTACAGTTATAATCTTAATCAGGTGACAAGCAGAATGTGCAGCTGCAAAAAAAAAAAAAAAAAAGGCAAGGCAGATGGAAGGGTTATAACCTTTCTGCAGCTCTGTCTACATGGTTACTTTAGACAGTCCCCAGCTGACCCTGCCCGTGTCTGTGATGATTGAGAGATGTGTGAGTGCAGTAAATGTCTCACCATGCCAGAGCCAACAAGGCTGCTCTGCAGCACAGCTAATTAGCCAGGGCCAGGGGCTGAGCGCACACACTCTCGGCTGGCTCAGAACAGTTGCAGAGCGAGGTTATATCAGCTTTCAGCACTGGCACAGAAAGACTGTGTCTACTCACAGCATGACATGTAGGCATATTCTGAACATAAATCAGGCTCTACAAGCATTAGAGAAGAGAACCTAAACAGAAAAATCAGTGAGGAAAGGAATAAAAAATATGTATAACTCTTGATACACTTGGACAGGACATAGAAATGTAACACTGTCCAATACTTTCCTCTTTAAGCCTAGGAATGTATGGTGATTCTGGAAATCAGATAGCCAGCTTATATTTTCTGATAAATCTCTCAAGATTGAACTCTCCTAATCACATAGGGACTACTACACTATAGAAATCTACAGCTGAGCTAGACATCTAGATTCTCTTTATAGTCTCTTTATAGTTAAGAGCAAGAAAAAAGAGAATTGAGGGAGCAATTCGCCTCATTTAAAGTAGTCATTTAAAAATATTTCAAATGAGTCATACCTTGTAAGTGCCTATTTCTCTGCATTAAACAGAATGCCAGACCTCTAGCTCAGATGTAGTCTACAGTTCTGCACTCATCTAAAGAGAAGACAAAGCCCACTGTCTGTGCCTATGTTACTTTAACTGAGGATAACTGTATTTCTTAATTTGTTACGAGAATTTTAAGGCATTAGAAGCTGTGAATAGTTCAAAGACAACTTCTCATGGGCCAGGTAGCTATAACAGAATTTTATTTTTATAATGACATTTATAAAAGAATTCTTACCTCTCAGGGTAGGTATTTTGAGACTATATATATTTAAGATACTTTGTTCTTAACAATACCTGGCTTCATCCACATATTTTACAAATACCAGTCAGAATTATCTGTATTATGCAGCTGTTTCCTAGAACACAAACTAAGGCCAAGTGCTATTTTTAATTTATATTAAATAATTCATATTTTTATTCATGTTGAATTGCCCAAGTAAATTGCCAAATTCTCCAAAACATTCACCAGCTGGTCCTGCTGATGGACTTAAAAGCTTGATTTGGATCTTCTTGTCCTCTCTCATGTATTTACATTCTCAGTACCTCCCCCTCTCAGCTTGAGCACTGTTTTCAGTACTTTAGATTACTTGCTCCCATAATTGAAAGAGTATTTTCAAGATCAGTGAATCATAGAATGGTTTGGGTTGGAAGGGATTTTAAGGATCATCTAGTTCCAACCCCCCTGCATGGGCAGGGACACCTCCCACTAGACCAGGTTGCTCAAAGCCCCATAAGATCTTGTGTAAGTGATCAATTTAAAATTGAACAAGAGTAAAACTGGGTTTTCCTCTTGCCAGCTGACTCTTGGTTCTCAACTTTCTTAATGGTGTATCAAAGCTAAAGAGTAGTAATCTAAGTGTTAATTTCTCTCCTGCCCCCAGGTTCCTTACAGCACTGATACTTCCTTGCTAATCTTTATTGTTTGGATCTATGAGAAAACAATTGATTTTAAATTGTTACTGCTATAAACAGCTTAAGAGAGTTGGAGTTGTTCAGCTTTAAAAGAGAGAGAGGTCTCTCCAGAGAGACCATATAGCAGCCTTCCAGGGACTTCTTCTAAGGGCATGTAGCAATAGGACTAGGGATAACAGTTTTAAGCTGAAAGAGGATAGATTTAGATTAGATATTAGAAAGAAATAATTTCCTGTGAGGGTGATGAGACACTGGAACAGGTTGCCCAGAGAAGTTGTGGATGACCCCTCCCTGGAAGTGTTCCAGGCCAGGTTGAATGGGGCTTTGTGCAATCTGATGTAGTGGGAAGCGTCCGTGCCCACAGAGAGGGGCTGGACCTAGATGATTTTTCAGGTCCTTTCCAACCCAGATCAATCTATGATTCTATAAACTCCAATTAAGAAGTAGGCATGCCTCAGACACTCATAGATGGTAGATCTCTAGCAAACTAACCCTAATCTTGGCTGCAGAAAGGCATCTACAGATTTTAGCCCTGAAATGTAAGTTGCCAGTTTCTGAGTTTATCCAAGTTAGAAGTGGTGGTTATTTTTGTATTATAATGTCATTACACTGTTCCAAAATGGTTCTATGATATCTTACATGTTGACACTTCCCATGGCATTATGGCTTGCAAATGTCCCACAAATGATACATGGAGTGTAAAAACTTCAGGAAAATCTTCATGACTCAAGGAAGGCAAATATTAGTGATAAAGCTAACTTTATCTCTTTTCACCTACCCTTGGTGGTAGGCTATTTTTACAGGTCTTTACACATAAATGATGGGTAAATCAACGTACCTTTTGGTACTATTTTTGTTTATGGGTTACTAGTGTTTTATAGAAATTGAAATATTGTATGTTAGTCACAATGCTATTTCATATATATTATATATATATATATATCAACCTTAGTGTTGTAAGACTAATACATTTACTTATATTAACCTAAGTGCTATGACCAGCATACTTACAAATATCGTACATGATGAATAACAGGGGAAATATGTAGATGTTTATGAAGTACGTAACAAATAGCTCAAGCAAAATAACAGTATTTTCACACATTGCCTAAGAAAAAATAAAAGGCTTGTGAGTTTTTCAGTTGAAAATAATGCTTACATTCACTAGATTTGTAAATTGCTTGCTTAGAGTAACCATAATCAGTAACAGAGTGATTTAACTGTAGCTGTAATCCCAGGTTTCATTACATAGATGTGAATATATTTTTACACTTATCCAAAGATGTTTCCCCTTGCCTCCCTTTTTCATGACCAGCGCAAACAAGAAGGCTGCCAGAGAAGAGAATTCTGCCAGTTCTTCTCTGAGGGATACCTCCACTACCAGCACTTACGCGCGACTCTAGGCCGCACCTGGCAGGTGTGGAGCCCCGCATCTTCGGGTAGTGCCCACAGTGGCCCTCAAGCCCCACAGGCTGGGCTGAGCCGGCCTTTGCCCGGGCGCTGCCGGCGGGGAGGCCGCTGGGCTGTGAGGGGGGAGCGAAGCGGGTGGGTGCTGAGGGGCGCGCGGCAACGCCGGCGGGGGAGGTGAGGGGAGCTGAGGCGGGCGGGCGCGCGCGCTGAGGCGGCGGTTGAGGTGACCGTTGGGCGGGTCCCCGCAACTGCCAGAGAAGCTGCGCTGCCAGCTTTGCCGTGGCGGCCGCAGGCTTTCCTGCGGGCTCTGGAAGAGGGAGCAGCTGGTCAGGAGCTGCCTCAGGAAACCTCACCAGAAAGCTCCTTCGGACCAGACGCATCTTTCTAAGTTCCTGACACACGTCAAAGCTTGTCCCTCCTCTCCGGACACGTGGGCCTTTCCCATGACAAGCATGAAAGATGTTTGCCTATCCTCTGTCAAAATCTGCTTTCTTCAAGCAGTCACAACAAGCCTGTAAGTAACCATGTGTGAAGTTTAAAAAAATGGCCACCCTAAAACCTGGTAGGAAAACAACACTTACGCTTGTGGACCCTGAGGGCTAGTGAGGTTCTTGCCTTGGGATACACTTAGTTCAAAGCATATGGCCTTCCTCACACATAGACCAATGTTGATGGGTCGGGTGCAGTCCTAGTGAGTGAGAAGCTGCAGTTATATAGGTCTTAGATGAGGAAATAATATGCTGTTGTCTGTGGACTTTGTAATGTAGGTTAAAGGTAGATTGACCCACTATGCAGAATGTTTTGAACTCTTTAAGAGGAAAAAATGGTAAGAAGGTTAAATATTCTTGTTGCTGTTCTATTTACTTAAAAGAATTTGCAAGGCTCTACTTCTCTAGGTATAAGAGGATTTAGATAACTTAGTTATCTGTTCATAGCATCAGAAACCATTTCAGCCATGCTGACACATATGCCTTGACTTCTAACTGCAGTTACATGGTTGTGCTCTTCAGACTCTCAAGCTTTTTTCCCCATTATGTTTCCACTTGTTTATGTATTTTCATCTGAGCTATTTCCCCACTTTACCTTCCTGAACCGTATCTAGATGAAAGCTTTTCATTCCCAGCATTCACATCCCTAAAGAGCTCATGCATTTGCTTTCTATTTGGGTGAAAAAGAATCTTAACTTTCTCGCACTACTATCTTGAAGGAAGGTTTACAATTAAAAGTGCTAATTCCAACAAAGTTTAATCCAGCATAGCACAGTATTATTACTGCCTTGTAACATCCCTGTGAGAAGGAGGATTTTAGTTGCATAGTTCCTTATTATTATTTCTCTGGGGAACTGTTCAATATTTCAGACTGCTACCAACTTCTATTTGGACACATTGTCTCATTGGTGTCTATACATTATTACGGGAAAGCAGACGCTTCAGGGATTTGCCAGTCATCTAATTGTTGTGTGTTGGGTTTCCTCAGTGCTAACAGTGGTTGAATGCCATCGATATCCACCTGCTTAGCTTCTAACAACTGTGAGAACATTGACCAGGTCTTTTCTGTAGACTTTTTTTACAAAGAAACTGAATATGGAAAAATGTATTCTGCAGCCCAGAAATGGATGACATTTCTGTTTTGTGTCAGGAGTGTTTGTTTCAATGTTATTCCTTGTTTTTCTTCATCGTATTATTCTTAAAATCCAAATTAACTGATTGCCATCTGGTTCCCCAGAGTTACATATCAATGTTATATAAAACACTTCCAATTCCAAATACACATTTCAAGGGTACAGATAAATTACCAAGGATCTCAACTTTGTCACCTTGACGATGATCCAACAAAAACCTCAGGGTTTGATTACTTTTGAGCAGCAGTGCCTAACCAGCATCCAGAAGTAGAAATCAAAAACTCGTAACTTGGGTACTGATGTACCTTATCTGGTGCCTATAAAGATATATCCCTGGGTTATCTGAAACACTCCTGTGTCAGATTTTCGCAGCTGAAGAATGTTAAGAGCTGAGGCAGTGTTAACTCATTCTGCTGGTTCAAATACACGCACACACAAATTAAGCTAAGTTTTTCGACCAGTCTTTATATATAAATCAGATACTATTGTTTGGATCATTCTCATATAGGTGAAATAAGGTATCACCTGTCTTTCTGCTGTCAATGTAAAACCAAAATAATCACAATATTGTTTCTATATCTACTCAAGAGAGATGGCCTATGTTGTCCTATCTAATCCAGAACAAATTTGTGTTGTCAGGTGAACAGGAAGTCATGGATTTAGACACTGATATCACTGTAGTCTCGGGAGACTCATGCATCTAACCCTTAACACATATTAAGTTCTAAGAAGTGTCTGAAAATCTTCTTCCTTTTTCTTGGACAATACAGCTTGGATTTATCCTACTTTAAGCAATAAATCGGGCTAGGGAGGAATCTTGACTGGTTTCTCCAGACCTACTGTATAGTTAGTAGAATAAGATAGGCAGAGGGGAAATCACATCTCAGAAAGACAGAAACATCCTCTGGAGATGCTCTTCTACCTCTCTAAACTGTAGAGAAATTACAAGGTGTATAGAACTTTGGCACCTATTTTTAAGTGCTTACAGTTAAATGGGACAATTTCAGGTCTTGCAGTCTGATTAAAGCTTACCTTTTTGAGTTCCCATATGCTTTATGTAGCTGCCTACTCTGGAAAACAGTAACTTAAAATTCAAGAGTCTCCTTGTATTATTTTTAAGAAATACTAACAATTTTCCTCCCATAATTATTTAGTATTTTATCTTCTATATATACAGGGAAACAGATAATTGGCAAAATGAAAATATGCCAAAAATTCACATGCGTGTTGTGACATCATGTTGCAGCTAACATGAAAATTTATTCTAGTATTTATATATGTACAGTAGCTCTAAAACCCACACTGATTTGTTTTCCTTTGAAGACATATAAATAATTTTGTAAGTCCTTATGTAGTTAACTCACTTATTAAACTGATATTCTATTTATGGAATAATACAGCAATATGTGGTCATGTAAAAAAAAAAAGGACCCTATCACACAGGCACAGGAGGAGACAGAGTAAGGTTGCTATGGGAACCTTAGCTCTGAATGGTCTGGCTTTTGTTGGCTTAAAATCTCAAACACTGTGTTGAGTTAATTATGTTTTTGTTGAGGTTCCTTGCACTGAGTATGAAATTTGTTGGATTACTGTTTCAGTCCTACATGTATGTATGCAACATTTTTAAAAACAAAATTATGTGTTAGCTAATACAAGAAGAATGTATTTTATTATCAAATTGAATTATGGCACTAAAGAAAACATACTCGAGAAATAGGACAAGATTTTCTTTTTATTAATCTAGCTAAATTTCCCCTATCACTGTCCTCAGTTGTTGAATACAAATAATGGATCCTAATAAACTAATATAGCAGAATAAGGCTAGAGAGTCACAACAAAAGGCAGGAATGGGCTGGCAATTGAGGGAGAAAAGGTTTGGTGAAATCTGTTGGAAGCAAGGGATTTTGGTACTGAGAAAGTAGGTGGAAAGAAGCTGAAAACTGAAAATAAATGAAAGGAAAGAGCCAAAGAGAAAGATTTTAGGGAAGGCTGAGGGAACAGAATAACTTGAGAAATGACAGACAAGAAGTTGAAGGATTGCATTTAGTGCATGAGCCACAGGGAGAAATGAGACAGAAGTGGACAAAGAGACTCTGAAAAGGTTGAGTCTGTTTAGGGAGGAGGAGAAGATGGTAGCTGATGGGCCGCTATTAAATAAACTGATGAGGAAAGTGACAGAACCCAAAATACCCCCAAATTTTGAAAATATTGCTAATCAAATCCTACAAATTAGAAACCACAAAAACATTGTAACATAGTTTAGTACAGATAGCACATGTGTTGTTCTAAGGCCTCTTCAAATCCTCTGCTGTAGGAGAGCAACAAAGTTGCTTGTAATATGAAAGGAAACATTCTACAGTATTGAACTCTTCCCAATACATTTGAAGTGTAATTTGATTATTTCCTCTTGGAAAACTATTTACAGATAATGAATAAGATTTAATTTTCCTTTCTTTAAATTATATTATCTATTCTTAAGAAGATTATATTTCATTTGCTGAATTTTCCACTGAATGATTATGAATGATCATTATTCATCTGCATGGGTGGTACAGAGTGTGGAATTTTTATGAAAACCAATACAGCACTCTAAAACTTTTCAATGCTGAAAAACAAGACATTTACCTTCTACATTACAAGGCAGCAAATAGGACAGACATTAATAAGAGGCCAGCTCCACTTTAAATGTACTCATATGGTAACTGTAATTTAAACAGCCTGTGAAAATTTCACATTGCTTTGGCAACTATAAATCCTCAGTCAAAGTACATTTATCTTCATACTGATGGAAAACTGATTAGTTTTCATATCATTGATTAAAAATAAAGGAAACAGTGCTTGTGATCTAGGTACCATTTATAGAAATTTACAGAATTTGATATATTAAAGTAAGCAAATTTAATGACAAGTTACAGGGTTTCCTCAAACAAACAAGCAAACAAAATAACCCAGAAATTAATGTCTTCGTAATATTCAAAGGAACAGTATCTTTCTTCTGAGCAATAGTCTGACTAATATGCTTATGTATGTTCACAATATGCTCACAAAATGCTGTGGACCTCATGCTCCTAGGAAAGACAAATAACTACCAAAGCAAATCTCAAGAAGTTTTAACAAAGTGAAACACCAAAACCAGTCTAATCCACTCCTGCAAAATCTGCAGGCCGATCACATACTGGTTATGCTCATAGCAGTTAACACCTCCTTAGCTTTTCACAAAATCAACTGTGATACTAGTGACATTTTTATGTCGCATGAATTTGTTATTATAGTGGATCCAACAATTTCTTACAGGACTCAGAGTGGTAGCAGCTATTCCCTGACTCCATTGTCTCCTAGTCTCTTGTCCTCCTGCTTTTAACAGCTACATGTGACTATTTGAAGAAGAACATGACCTGATGGTACCCATTAGGAATAATGCCCCAATGACATACAGATTCAGCTGCTTTTCATGCATGTAGCTAACCATAAGAATGATTTATGCCTGGAATGATTCAAAGATGGATACATAATGACTGACATTGTCATTCATCAAAGAGCATACAGACTTACAGAATCTTTAAAGTGTAAACAAATGCTTCTGATAGGCCACTTTATAAACTGGGCCAGCTTGTTAAAAAATAACTGCAGAACTCACAAATCATCCCCTCCCACTGAGATCCTGATACAGTTTAACTGTGAGCACAGGAGTAACTTCAAGTTCTTTAACCTCCCCTGTCTCAGGGCTGTTATTGCTTACACCAATCAAAGTTCTCTACTGACTCTATCAGGGCCATGGCTATACTCCATGAATATTTCTTGCCGCTTACTCCACAGGGATTATACAGGGGCTAGTTTAGTTATCCATACCTTTCTGGAGGAAAATTCATCTTGCTTTGAGCCTCTTAAACACACATTCCACCATCTGACAATTACTATATATAGAATTGAGTATTTCGTGTGGACTGGTGCTGTTAGGATATACCTTCATTAAATAATGTAAATGACATCTTCAAAAATAGCAGTGGACACCCACATCCTTCTACCAGAGGAAATAATGTTTCAGAATTGCATTCCTCATTTTGTGGAAAAGAAGAAAAGCGCTGAGAAGATCAAAGAACTCTGGACTTCTATACAGATATAAAGGTCTCCTTACACATCTCTGGGACTTTATTCCAGTCACCTGAGGATTACCAAAAAGCTCTGATGTAACAATAAATTTTTGTCCAACTTCATTGGAATAGTTTGCATGCAGGGAGAGAATGCAGGTGATACTGACTCTAGTAAGGCATTAACCACTGTCCTCTATGACTTCTTAAAAATGAACCAGGAAAATGGCTGAAAAAATGCACTCTCAGTGTTTCACTGAAAGTCTGAAAGAGACCCTTCATTCTACACAGGCTTATCTTAGCTATAATTCTAGTATTATTTTCACTGCCAGACCAGAATTGTTGCAACCACCTGACAGGTGGTTAGGTTAAGGACAGAATTAGAGTTCAAAGTGGATACATTAAAAGAAATTATCTAAAACCAGCAAGATGATATGCAGTGAAGACAAGTAGAAAATAATAATAATTATATCAATATAATATTTTATATATATAATATTATTGTATATAATTATATAATCATAATCAGAAGACAAGTCATTCTGCTTTACTCAGCTTTGGAGAGACCTTCATTAGTACTGCACCCTATTTTGAATGCCCCACTTTAAAATTACTGACAAGTTAAAGATGTTCCAGAGAGATTAAAAATAATAAATGAATACTAAAGGAAGTATAGAAAAGACTGAGAAACACCACAGCAGTCTCATATAGAATAGTTACTCAAAAGAACACAACGAACTCTAATGTTGGGAGAAGAAGAAACTTATTTGTAGAGAAGATTATTTAATTTTATATGGAAAAAAAATGCCACCTTTCTAATTCACTGTCTGTTAAGACCGAAGATCAGTCTTAAACTGAGATTTTTAAGGGCATATGCCAGTGACATTTTACGTCTTTACAACTTAACACTATGCCAAAAGACAAATGAAATTATCCCTTTACATATTTCAAATCCTGTACTGTGTGGATAGTATTCTTTGCAGTACAGTTATTCCTACATACGGTTTTACTGGTTCCACTTCACAGATGAGACTGAATACACTACTGTACTTGACCACTAAAGTACACAGACAAAAGCACATCCGTCATCATGGTCCAGATCTCTAATTTCCTTTGGACAGCGAGAAAGAGATTTCAGAAGTTCTGATTGGAAGTGGAATTTGTAAGAAACAAACTCAGTGACTAAGTCAACAGCATGAGTAGTAGGGAGTAAGTTACACATACTGACTATAGGTAGCATGTAGTGATTTATTGCCTCTGCTTTCATTATGATTATGATACAACCCCTTGTACACACACTTGACCTTTTTCTTTGCATTAGTATGTATTTTTGCTTGTATGTGTACAGGTTAACATTTGGCATTTTATGTGCACTTGGAGTAGTTTATAAACATGATTTGGATATATACAGAAGCTTCCTACATAAACCACGTAACTAGGTAAAAGACTGCCTTAATTGCTCTGAAACCTAAGTATTCTCAAAGTTTTAGACAAATAAGCATCTAATGAATCAGACAAGGAAGGGGAAGGTGTCCTCCTCCAAGATGTGTGACCCTACTGAAACAATTTAAATTAGATATTTTCTATTTTTTATATTCATTGGATTAATTAGGCATCTCTACTAACATAAAGATCTTGGGGCTAATGATTAGTGACAAAGTACCTTAAAGGATTTCAGCTGCAAAAGTTTCCCTTGCTGAAGAGTGTGAGACCATTATAAAGAAAGATCCTCTGTAAGTGCTGTTACCTGGCAATTAAGAACACATATTTCTTTCCATGTGTGATTGTGAGAGTGACTTTGATATAACTTCAGACAAAAAAAGTTTCAGTATCTATCAAATGTATTTTAAAATACTTTAGAAGTTGACTTAGGCATATTTCCCATTGATTTCAAAAGCAAGAGATTAGAGAGAGGGTCTGACCCTGTGCATATATTCATAGTATGTTTTGCATACTAGATGTTTTTGGATGCCTGGCATGCCTTAAGTAACAGTCTGAGTCTTGCTGTGCTTTTATTTTATTTTTATTGCAGTTAAAATGTCTATTATTTTATTTTCCTGCTTACAGTGTTTTAATATTTCATGCTGTAGATGCATTTGTTATATTCTTTTTATTAGTAGATGAAAGGCCACTGTCATTATTACATACTATTTATGTTGACAAATGCAGCATTTCATATTTTGCCTCCTTTAAATCAGTTAGAACTTCTACTCTTACTAGTAAAGTTATGAAAGTTACACTAGCTACGCTGACAGACAAACAGCAAACTTAGATTGTTGCCTAATCATAAAGCTTGGATTGCAATAAATGAATGTATTTCATCAGCCTGTATGCAAAAATACATTTCCCTTACAGTATCACCATAAAAATATAAGATAAAAGGAAAAGTTTATTTCAGATCAACAACAGAGCTGCTTCAGGGAACTTACAGCAAATATGATGAAGTGTGTCAAAATGTATTGAAATATTTTTCATACAGACATTTTGATATCCACTGGGAAGTATATTCTGTCAGATATGATGTAATCTCTTGAGCCTTTTATGTATCATAAAATAATTACCCAATGTACAGTATTAAGGAATAACTAAAAATACAGAATATTATCCCAAATGTCTCAGATGGGATATTTTATAATCGGTCATTTCTTCATTAGATGATTCCATGCATGCATTTTAAATCTCTTTTATAAAGTTTTACTTTTTCTCACAATCATAATTATAATTCTATTTAGGAGAGCTCACTGATTTATTGGTTCTGGGCTGTGCACCAGATTCTGCTATTTTCTTCTTCTAGCAAAAATGGCCTTTCAGGTGTAGCCCAGACCCTGCAAAAAGATTTACTTTCAAAAGTAGTATCTAATGCTGTGTTGTGGCTAACAATGCCAACACATCTCTCAATCACTCTTTTATGCTGATAAATCTTACTTTGATGCTTAACAAGTCATAATTTTTTCAACCCAACACCATTGCTTAATCTCTCACTGCCCAACAAGAGAACTTGCAGATTTAAAGCAAAACTGTTTCTCTTTTAATGGTTATAATGCAGTAATGACTAAGAGACTGCAGCAGATATTTAAACAGCCACAGCAATGAATAATGGGACTTTTATTTTCAAAATGTTTACGACAGTAGCAGGAAACCTAGTAGGTATTTGTTTATTATGGTTATTCTCCAACAACATACTATTGCATTTTGAGGTAGATTTAAAAAACAGGTCTCTTTCAAGGAACGAATTAAAAAAACATTTTAGACAAAGTCCTGATGATCTTAAGCAGTCTGTAGTTATTTACTCCATACTCAACAAGCTACCTTTGATACCAAAATTTAACAAAAAAGCTTTTCCATATCCTGACATATCATTAGAAGTACTAGCACATAGACAAATCGTACTCTTCCATTTGGGAACATTCCTGAAGAGTTAACCACAGTATGTGAGCTATCCTGGAGCAATATCAAATAAAAAAAACCCAACCAACCCTAAAATAAAAACACTAGCTTCAATAGCAAGAACAAGAGACAGCAAGCACAAGAAATAAATCTGATTTTGCCTTAAAAATGCACAGTGAAAAAACAGGCATCAGCTCATGAGGACAGTAGCAAAAAAATTTTTTTTTTTAACACAGGACACAGATTGTGTATCATTAATACATTCAGGAAACAGTTCTAAGAGCAACAGTGAAAAATAATTCAGCTCATAACCACTATTTTCTGAAAGGTTGGACTGTTAAAAAGCATTGATTTATAATTTGTAGAATGGGTTCATGGGTTGTAAATAACAAAAAAATATTTAAGGTGCCTACAAATTTCCTTTAGTTTCCATATGCAATTTATGTAGCAGTAAAGAAAATTAAATTCTGTACACTACTACAACTACAGAAGCTACAAAACTGCAATCCCAATTCCATTTTATTCCTTAAGTAAAGAAATAGTGTTTCTATGGAGCAGCCAGCCCCATTTTGTTGGGTAACCTTAAAAACATAAGAGGCAACAAGAAATAATTGGAAACAATCAGAAATACGAAGGAAAAAGTATTTATTTTTCCCATAATTTCAGTACTCAATCATCTAAGCCACATTCATTAATAACAATGTATTCATTGTGGGAAAAGAAGGAAAAATTAGATTTCTAATGTGAAACAAAAAATCTTCATTGTTGCCTAATGAAGTAATCAGCTTTTCACTCTGTGCAGTGCTGTGCCAACATGCAAATGTTTGTATATTCAGCATCTTAGATTGAGTCCTGTGATTGTCAACTACCAAAAGCAGGACTAGTCAACTTCTAACGGCTGCTAAAGGCCAGGATCTGATGCATTTCATCCCTAGGAGCTTACTCTGTGAACACAATTTTTGCTTTGGCTGAGAAAGAAAACTCAGTAAATTCTGTATGATTTCTCCCAGAAAGGGAATGCTAGTTTTCTTTTTGGTATTGATCACTCAGTTACTGCTTATACATGGAGTATAACCTCTAGTCCTAAGCAAAGTTAAGAGAATGCTGAAAAGATTTTATAGGACTTGAGTGTTATCAGTACTGCATTCCCTTATAAATACTTGTCAAATGAAAAAAAAAAAACAAAAAAAGCAACCACTCTAAGGCTGAGAATGGACTACTAATAAAATAATGAAAAAAAACAAATGAACAAAAGATTTGGCTACATACTGTTCTCTAGCATCCTTTAAGAGCTTTAAAATAAAGAAAACAACACTGCAGTGAGATGTAATTTTGATCAGCTCTTCTGTATAAAATGGACATGTTAAATTATCCATCAAAAAATCTAAAATCAACCATGTCTCTAGATGAATTTTGATAGCGTCTTCCCTTGTTATTTCTACTTTATAAAATATTTTAATCTACTGTGCCTCATTTCACTAAAAACAAATTATGAACCTGTATTTGATGCCTTGATTTAATCAACAAAAAAAGATGCTACTGTGTATCAAATACTTATTCAAGTAATTCATAACTCATAACCTTATTTTAAAAAATATTGTGAATAATTAGGAAGACCTGAAGCAGTCTGGTCTCCACTGTGAATAGGAACTTGTTTTTGTGGATTAATGCTGTAATCTCCAAAGTAAACCATCTGTCTAGACAATGCCCTTCTAAGATAGAATATTTTTTGAAAATTGGATTCTAAATTTCATTTTTTTTTTCTGATTTTGTTTGCTTTTTATTATTAGGTTTCTACTAAACATATGGTCCTCTGGTTTTTGTATAATTAGCTTGCATCGACTTTTCATAATTGTTTCCTGTTAATTTTATTGCTAATGAATATTTTTTGATTCCTCTTTCAGAAAGTTATTTTTATAAGGAGATTTTGAAGATGGAAATATGTAGGTTTACCAGCAACGTTCCACTTTTGGAGTTCTTTCTAACTGCTTGTTAGCTCTGGTGGTGTGATGTAGCATTTGGAAAGCAGTCTGACATCTTATGTCTTATTCCAGGCCAGTTCTGCACTCTTCTGTGCTTTTTACCTCTTGTGTAAAAACTGAGCACCCTCACTGAAAGTATTTTTAAACAGGCTTATGAATATGGTTGGTGTGAATACAGAAAATTCGGCAAACCAAGTAACAAATTTAGGAGACTTAAAGGAAAACAAAGCATTTTCCTCTCCCTAATTTTTAGTTTCATATACACTAGCTACTGGAACTTCGCTAATTTAGGACCTTAGTCTACAAACTCTTTAAGTTTAAGCATTTTCATTTTTCAGGCATTAGTCATTCTAAAAACTAGGTGCTCTAAATTGGTAATAAAAAATCCCCAATTCTGCAATAAAAGTGGGGTCAGTATAATTCAGATGAAGGAACCTGTCCATGAGAGGACTACCCAGTTTTCTCTTCTCTAGACTCTCATAATTCACCTTCCAGGTTTTAAAGGACGTTTAATTTTGGCACTTAGGTGCTTGGGCTTCACAAGAAAGCTTTTTAAAATTAAAAGCCTTACATGCTAGAACAGGATTTTTTTCATTTAAAAAGTCAAATACACTCGAGGCCGTGACTTGCAATTTCTCCATAGTTGGCTTGACAACGCTCTACGTTTTGCAGATTCCAAGTTTTGGATTTAAATATGCCTTTATTAGGCCACAGAGGATTTTATGATTGCTAAGAATTCTCAAGAGTTTTGTGGCCTTCTGCCCAAGTGTGAGCGAGGTGAGAGACAAGCGGGTCCTGTGCTATGGACTCCCGCCCTCTTGAAAGTTCATTCATTTTGCGCAGCCAAATCCACCTCCTCACCTCCCAAAAGCTGCTGCCTCCGAGCTGATCAAGGGAGAAGCGGGAGAGCCCGAGGCATTATCGAGCGCAGCCCTACTGCGGCCATTTTATCGTCTAGGGGCCGAGAAAGCCTACAGCCCCCGCTGCGGGTGGCGGGGCGGGCGAGCCGGGGGGTCTCAGCAGAAAAGCGCTGGTGAGGCCCCGTCGCGCCGTTCATGGAGGAGAGGGGCGGCAGCGTGGCGCGCACCGTTTCCTCGTCTTCGCCGTGTGCTCGGAGGCGCCTCCGGCGGAGTCCCGGCCAGGCCCGTCTCCCCCGCTGGGCGCCATCGCCAGCTGCTGGGCCAGGCCTGGCTGTGGCAGCAGCTTAGGGGGCGGCTGGTGGCGGACGCGGTGAGGGAGGAGCGGGCGCGCTGCCGCCGCTTCCTCCTGCACGGGGGCCGGAAGGTAGCGCGGCCCGGGCCGCCGTGCGCGCGGACTGAGAGCGGGAGAGGGCCGGGCCTCGGCGGCGCCGCCGCCGCTGCGGGTCACCCAGCGTTCCGCAGTGGGGGTGGGCGGCGGAGCGCGCAGGCCGAGGGAAGGGCCGGGCCCCGCCGCCTCTCGGGGCGATGGAGTGAGGGAGCGAGGCTCGGCAGCAGGAAGATGGCCGGTGGCGGCGGCGGTGGCGGCTGCAGAGACAGCTTGTTTCTGGAAGGTGCGTGCATGGCTGAGAGGGGGCGAATGTGGCCCATCGGTTGCGTTTCCCTTCTGGCAACCAGTAAGGGGCACGGTACAGACTGGGGAATGGGGGAGGCGGGCGTGTGTGTGCATCTTGTGGGAGGGGGGGGAATGGGTCCCCTTTGGGGGACGACGACAATGAGAGGTGACTTCGTGGAGGGGGAAGGGTGGGTGCCATAAGGGGTTGTTTGATTTGGTGAAAAGCGATCTGCTTTTGAGGGAGGGGTTAGTGAGGGCGATTTGATTTCTTATTCTTTTTCTTGCTTTCTTTTAATGTTCTGAGGCTTTGGAAGTGCAGTGTTTTCTTTGTAGGCGCAGAGTGCTGAGAGCAGCCTGGGCTTGGTGCAGCAGGGCCGGTCTTGCAGCGGGAGGAATCTTCTCTCGGAGGGGCGGTGGGCTGGTAGGCGGCCGGCAAGGTTAGCGTTAGGTGAGGAGTGGAAGTGAGGGTTTCTCTGCCGCCTCTCCCCTGCATTTCCATGTCTTTAGTCTGCTCCCAGGCCCCGGCCTAGCCCGTACCCTTTCCCCCCCACCATAACATGAGCCTCGTCTGCTTCTAAAATGCTACTTTAAAGGTTTGGGACTGAGGTTAATTTTGGGAGTGGGATCTTTCTTAACATTCGTGATACGAAGATGATGAGGAATCTATCAGCTGCAACTGAAAGAAACCTTTAGCATTTATAAAGCTTTGAGTAATTTTTTAATGTACAGGTTTGGTGGGGTTTTTGGTCACTGTAACGCTCTTAATTGTAATGTAAAAAGTAATGAAATTCTTATATATTTTGCTGTTGAGCCTCGACAGTTTTAGTGATAAAAAGAAATGCTATTGTAGCCTTGCAAAATTGCTGTAAGCACATATCTTGATTACATAGGCCAGTAGTCTGATAAATTACTGTAATGATAATGAAGAAAAATATATATTAATGAAATAAATTACTCCTCAAGTAGAATCTTTTCAAGTCAGGAATAAGTTTAGCATTGAAGATCTTGTAGTACCTATATTATACAGAATATACATCTTATAGATTTTCTCTTGCTGCAGGATGTTGGGGTTTGTTTTTTATTAGTAGATGTTCTGGAATAGAAGTACTCTGTGAACAAAATACTGCCTTTTCTTTTTAGTAATTAATCTGAAATTCTGATGTTCAGAAACTTTCTGTTTATAATGGCTGTCATATTACCTCCCTTCTACCTTTGACAAGTGTTTGGTGGTGAAATACAGACACTCCATATTTTCCTGAACTGTCTCCACAAAATATAGTGAGGTTTGCACAGACACCTAGAATTGTCAGGGTGATGAATAGTGACTGTCTTCTGTGTGCACATTGGCTACTTACTGGTTGGACAGGTGGCTAAGAAAAAGCAGATTTCCTGTGCAGCATCCACACGTTTTTTACTTACAAGATCTCTTTCCAACAGCAGGACCAACACAACACTTGATAGCCTCCACATTTGAAGCTTCAGTATTCTGTTATTGGTGAACCAAGTTACCAGCTGGTTTTGTGTTTCCTAATTATTTGGGAACACATTAATTTAAGGACTGATGATGTGATAGAAACCCTTAAGAATGTGGGAATGTGTATGCACACGTGAAGAAAACATAATGTGGACAGTGGTTACAAAAAATTTCGGGGGGTTGCCCAAGTCCAAATGGGATGATAGTGCTATGGCAGATTTAGTAAGAGCTGGTAAACTCTACTGATTTGAAGCAAAGGAAGAAGGCAGCTTTCAGACATTATTTGAGAGGTTCTTACTAGGAATGTTGACTTTATAGCTAAAAGTAAAGGCATAAGATATGTATATGTGGGGTCTTTGACAACCTGTAACCTGGAAATGTACAGCAGCACCTTAGATCAACCTAATGATTTTAGAACCACAACTAGCCAAAGATTAGACAAGCACAAGAGTGCCAGACTTGTGAAACAGGCATAAAAGTGTATTGAGCAGGAAATATGGCAACTTCTGTTGCAAGATGATGAGTAATACATGAACCTAGAGTTATAACTAGTCTGAGTGTATATATTCCATGGACTCTATTGAAGTCTGTGTAAGCAACAAATAAAAATTGTTTACTTGATGTTTTTGGAAGTATTATGTTACAGGCTGGTAGAGAGGAGGGGGAGGACTCCTGTCCATCCTTGCCATTAATGCACAAAACAAATGAATTCTATGCCAAATGGATGTTATGTTTATCACCAATTGAATGCAGTCTAATGGAAAGTGTGCTGTTTAAATTAATAGTTTAAATATGATAGTTGTTCAGAATTTTGGTTTTGATTCCACATGTCCAGTAAGATACCACTTTTCTCTCATTTAGTGTAACAGATGTTGCTACAAGGAAATATGGCAGTCATTCTGCTGTTTAGGTGCTTCCTTTTAATATTTTTATTATTTTACTCTCCAATAAAAATAAAATGGCCTTTCTGGCAGTGTGCTCCTTCTGGTAATGCATTCATGAACTCAGTGATTCATACTAGTACACGGGTTTTGTACGGTTCTGCATATCTAATGTGTCATCATTTCTTATGCTGTGTTATATAGACTTTAATGGAAAATATGAAAAAGATCTCTAAAACTAAAATGTTTGACTCTTTAAAGCTTAATTTATTATCATTCTGGAGCAGTGCTAATAGTTTATGTCGTATACATTGATGTACATTACCTGTGTGCTTATTTTTCTTGCAATGTCAGGACTGTTTGAATTCAAAAGTGTGGAAAGTATCTTTTTTTTGTTATGCAAGATAGTTTACAAGTGGAATAAATAGAACTTTACCCTCATTTTCTGAATGTATTTTCCTACAGTAAAGGTTTTAGTCCTGTTACGTGGAATTCTTTCCTGATTTGGAGAACTAGAAATATAGTGATTAGAGATTTCCATCTACAGAAACTCCGGTGTTTTTCAATTGATAGTCACACCTAAAATATAAAGCAATGACAGGCAAATCTATTGGGATTTAGAATAGGGGGATGTTAAACGTATGGGAATAGGGAATACTGTTGATTGTTAACCCTGAAGAAAAATTGTGGGAACTTTTGTTATATTCTGCCTCCTTGGCTATCATGGAGTTGCCAATAAATCATAATTCTCTTTTCGAGCTGTATATTGGAAGTTTCCCTATGCTTGTGCAGTAGATAACAGTTACACTTCAGAGTATTCCTAAATGCATATATTTTCCAGAAGAAAGGAAAGCGTTTTATTCCTCCCTGTTTTCTTTTTTTCAGTCCCCTGGTGGTTACAGAAGTGATACTTAGAATCAATACCGAAGTTTCTTTTTGAGGACCTCCTTTCTAAGGAGTGATGCCAGTCCCTACCTTCAGCGCTGCTGAGATATTTCAGTGCAGTCATGATGGAAACTTGGTCAATTTTCATTCGGTATTCTTGGCTACAGGTTTCCTAATAACAGAGAAAACTTTATGGACTACCCATTAACAGCAGCAGAATAAACTTCCCAATTGTGTGCCAGAGGACTCTGGAAGAATGCTTTGGTTTTCATTCAGTTTGCATGCAAAGGAATTGTCTTCACCAAAGCAAGAGTTGTAGAATTCTATATTTTCTTAAAGGTATCTGGGATTTTACAGTGGTACAGAAACACACAGCATTTGTATATTAGTGTATAGACAGAGTTGCCTTTTGAATTGGTGGTCAGCCTTTTTTTTCCTTTTAATCACCTTGAGAAATCTCTGATAAGAGTAATAAACATTAGGAGGGCAGAGTGGAGTTTATATTCTGATAGAACACTTAAAAATTTTCTACTTCCTATGACTTTCTGTTTTTCTCTTAACAGAGAAATTTAATTATTCATTGTTGTAATCATTTCTGAAGCAGTCTCTGATGCTTTGTTTATGACCTAGTGGAGATAAGTAGTAGCTTGAAAATGGGAGGAAGGGATGTTTCAGGTATCATTCATCTTCTACTGTGTGTTTTATCATAATCCAAGCTCTCGCTTTATGCTGTTGAATTCTTCTCTGATTTTCATCAGTCCCATCAATATCCAGATGTGTTCTGTTCCTTTCTTCTCTTTTTCTTCAGAGTAGTTTTCTATCTACAAGTGGGAAATCTGTGGCTCTTCTGTGGCTCATTTATGTCTCCCAGTCCTCTGACCCATTCAGAATTTCTTTCCAGCACTGCGTATGTGTCTTCTCAGACCTTTGTTCAGCTGGCCTTTCCAGTGGTTTTAAGAAGAAGAAACGTTCTCATTTACTTCAATGTCAGATTATTCTCTAGGCATGAAACTCACTTGTTGAGAATTACTTCTCAGCAAAGTTAAATTTAAACTATCTTCTTATTGTCATTTTTTGTATGTGCCAATCTAACCTGGGTGATAGGTGACATGAAATATTAAGAAAGACAGGCTGCTGCATTTAGCATGTAGAAAGATACTAAAACAAACTTTATTTATCTCTTAATGCTCTGTAGCGTATGTTTCTAGGAGCCCAAGCTTGTCCTTGGCTTTCTGAATTGGAAAGCATCTGTGTGCAATTTTCTGGTTTTCATTATGAGGACATTTATTAGTTGGTAGATTTTCCTAAGTGGCTGCTGCTATAATAATTTTACACAAAGTGGGATATAGAAGCTTCGGGTGTAAGCGTAACTATCTTGTGTGGGATGCCTTATCATGTATTTTCTGGCACTTGGATTTGGTAGGAAGGCACTAGTCCTTCCTCAGAAGAAGTACAGAAATTCTACTGGGTTTTAGCTACAAAAAAAATTTAAATTGAGGGTGTTACTGAAAGAGATCCTTACCCTCTTCTTTATTTAAGTATAAATACAAAAGTAGTAGTAGTAATGTCATAAGTAATAACATAACCATGGGGCTTGATAGCAAGTATAAACCAATATTTTGCAAATGTCTTACTTGGACAGATACTTTTATGATGAGCCTATTTGGATATTTCAGTCTTTTGCTTCTTGTTTTATGTACAAGGATAAAACACAATGAATTATTTACTGTAATGGTTTCAACAGCAACTTTGGCTTTTATTACTGTTGTTTCTGGAAAACTATGTACAGTTTTCAGTGCAGTATCAGACTTCACCTTTTCTGTAAAGTTTTAGCTAGAGTAACTGGGGGCTGTCAAGGTGTTTTGTGTTGTAGCAAGTCCTATAATGTGAGACTAATCATCAAACTTGCCACTTTTAAATATTGCTTTAAAAGAATATAAGGGTTATTTGAGTCATCTTCAAGTACCTGAAGGGGCTTCAGGAGAGCTGGAGAGGGACTTTTTACAAGAATACGTAGTGATAGGCCGAGGGGTAATGGTTTAAAACTGAAAAAGGATAGATTTAGGTTAGATACTAGGAAGAAATTATTTATGGTGAGGGTGGTTAGACACTGCAACAAGTTGCCCACAGCAGTTGGGGATGCCTTCACCCTGGAAGAGTTCAATAACAGGTTGGATGGGGCTTGGAACAACCTGGTCTAGTGGAAGGTGTCCCTGTCCACGCAGAAGGGTTGGAAGTAGATGATCTTTAAGGTCTCTTCCAACCCAAACCAGTCTATGATTCTATGATCTCTCATTGTTTTGTCTACTCTCTTACAACGAATAGCTGTTAAACCCTTTTGTTTGCAGAGGAGTAGAGCTCTCAGGTAAATAGCTAGAAATTTTGTGAAACTTGTCCACTTCCATAAAACAGTGAAGTCAAAATTACTGTACCTGAAGTGACGGTTTTGTTGTTGCCTCAGCACGGTTCAGTTTGCTGCTAACTGGTTAGTGTGGCTGAGCAGTAGGGTCAGGGCAGCTGGAGGATTCAGGACACAGGACAGTGTATGCCTCCATCTGTGTGTGTGTGTTGCAGAAAGGAGTGTAAGAGTGTGTACAGGATAGCCTAAGATACTGCAGGAAGCTGAGAAAACTAGATAAGAAAGGAGCTGTTGTCGTGGGGGAGGCTGTAGAGGTGCAGTGAACAAATTCTTTTTTTGGGGAAAGGAGCAAATGTAATTCTGTTTTTTCTAGAAGGTGTTTCCATTGCGGGAGGGAGGCTTGGAAAGTTCCTTTCTTTTGGCCCATATTTTAGCACCTATTTTGTTTCAATTTTGAGGTTTGTTTGTAAGGTAGGGGTATTCTTAAATAGCTTGAAATCTGTCTGATACTCTGTACTTGATTACTTCTTGCTTAAAATTAAAAAAATAAACGCACTAGTACAATATTACTATTTTTATTTGTTATATAGAATTAAACTTGGTTTTATCTTACACATTTAATTTTTAAAAGCATGTGTTCGTAGACTTCCTCTTACTGTGTTCAAAGCCTCTAGCGTGTGTATAATTTTCAGGTGAAGCTGATCTTAAGCTGTGGTGAAGTTGGTGTTTTTCGTTGGCTAAGTCAGTTGCTTACAGATGTCGTGTTCGCAGGAGTAAATGGCACTGCCATAGTGGGTGCTCAGCAGCCTGTGTGGCTGGATATCATGATGCAAAAATAATTACCTGGCAATGTTTATTTCCCTCATCCTTCACAAATAGAAGATAAAAAATATTTTTCATTCTGCTGCTGAGGCCACAAAATTTCATTTCCTTTAGGAAATGTGGAAAAGATAACCAGTTCTTAAATAATGGGATAAAAATCAAATGGTATATTTTTAATAATTAAATTACTGCTTAATTCAGTAACAGATGTGCAAGTTAGAAGCTTTTTTTGAGAGCTGCTGTTATAAGTGGAGTTTAGTAGTTCATCAGTAGATAGACACATTTGTGAGATGCCTTTTGAATACTTTCAATAGGATGTTGTAGAAGTACTGTAAACGTTTAATTTTCTTGCATGCTGTAGTCTCCCTGCACAGAAGTAAGGATTTTGCCAAATGGAATTCAGTCTCTGAATTACAGTCTAGTGTAAATTAGAATACAGAATGGCTAATGGTTAGTTAGGTACTCTCTCTAACAGGAATGATTAAGAGCAAATAACTTTGAGAAGTTGTTTTGGTTGTATTTATGGTGTAATGTCTGCTATGAGTTTAAGAAATAGTGTTTTGGAAATGCTGTTTTTTGAGTAACTTTTTTCTAAACAGTCTGTGGAAGGAATTATGTTCTAACATATATGTTCTAATATACGAGGACAGATGATGATTGAAAGGATTGTAGTAAATGCATGAGTACTGATTTCATTAATGTACACTAGCAGTTTGTGGCATGGGTATAAAATTTGGGAATAGTTCTTTCAAAATAAAATGTCCAAAGCATAGTAATATGACCAAGGTGCAATGCTATTGTCTTATACAGGGTACTGGTAAATTGCGTGTATGGATTCCTTAGAGCAGTGAACTGTCACGTTGTTGCTTTTATCTTATCATGCTTCGACTCCATTTTGAATGTAAAGCTGCATGCCAACTATTTATTGGTTCTCTCTGAAGGCTTAAAATTATTAACTGGCTCGGGCATAGGGTCTAACATAACGTTATTAACTGATTAGAGGGAGTTATGTGTTGCAGCTGTGCAGCTCTTAGGGCTCACTGCTGCAGGTGGGGTAGAGGGAGGGGTCTCCCCCCTGATTCCGGCTTTGTGGTATGTCTCCTACTGTACACCACCTCTGAGACTTACCATTTTGTTGCCAAAGAGATTGAACTTGTTGTGTACTGTCTTGCTGGATTGGCGCTTTGCCAAACCTCTGTTGAATATGCTCACTGAAGGGGTAAGCTGGAGAGGCATGACAATGGCTTGGATGGTGGAGAACAAACAGACTCTGCATGTGAGAGAAGCAGGACTTTATCCCTTTCATGTCTCTGGTGAGCTGCTAAGTCAGGTTAAGGTGTAATATGTAACTTAAACTTTAGGATAAATAATTTTGTGTAATAGCAGCTTTTTTTCTGCCCAGGGAAATTCAGTTATTTTAAATAATGGGTTAACTTCTGCGCTGAACAGGTTTCTGGTGAAGGCTGGAGACTGGAGGGAATAAAGTAAAAGGCTGTGGTGATTCTTCCCAGGTTGCTCAGCAGGCCTTTAAAAAGTTTTTGTTAACAGGCAAATGCTGTAAATGGCAAGGAAACATTTCTGAATGCATGTCCCAGTAATTCCTGTAAAAAAATAATTGTAGTGAAAGACATCGAATTTGAGATATCTTTCTCTGAGTGAATCTGGAATAATTATAAAAGAAAGTGGTGATTCAGAATCTCTGTGCGAAGCCTTCCTGGATTTTTGGTTGTTACTTCACTATATAAGCTGTAGCTGGAGCAGTCTCCCTGGTTTATGGGTGTGGTGGGGTTTTTTTGTTTTTATTTTGTTTGTTTGTTTGTTTTTAATAAGACTTCCCACAGCAATGTTTTAGGAATTATAAATACCAATAATATTTTGCTGTTGTGGTAAAACATACTACTACTATATGACATAATTAATATTATGTAATCTTAGAAATGTATGTCTGTAAGAAACAGCTGCAAAAATACTTGTGATTTTCATGAGAATGTTTTTATCTAGTTTCATTTGTACTAAAATTCATTCTACTGAGGTATTTTTATTAATATTATAGGATATTACATTGTGGTTGTTTGGCATGTCCAATTTTTATGGCTCATTTAGCAAAATATGAATATCCTCCTGATGACAGAATTTAATACGACAGTATAACAAAGATTATTCAAGAGCCCATTAGCTGAGAATTTGAACTATGCAGTAGATGCTAGGTTTCATATTTACAATTGGTTTTGCAGTGTCTGAGGCTCACTTACTTTAGAAACACTTACTAGAGTCCATTGTAACTTTACTTCTACCAAGACTTTCTGGTCAAGAGGCAATTTAAGGATCCTTTACAATTGGGAGTAAACTTTCAAAAGTGAATTTCTGAGCTAGTCTGGTCAAGGTTAGTATGACTGCATATACCTGGCACGGGGGGGCAATAAACTTTTAACCGAGGTTACTAGTTTTGTCGTAAGTTGTAGCTGAATCTTTACCTGATGAGTGCCACAAAAATGTAGTAAGTTCTTTCTCATCTAGCAAAGCCTTTGTTAGATGGAAAGGCACTGCTCCTTACTTGGAAGGCTTACTTTGCACCCTGTGGTAGAAAGAACTGCTAGACCAAGTTAAACGTAAGTTTCGTGTTTGGATGAAAGTGCCTGAAGCGTAACTCCAGTTGCAGGATGGTCTCTTAGGAAGTTGGATGTTTTGTTTCAGATGTCTTTTGAGTAATATTTCTTGAAAAGTATGTTCGTACCTGGATGCAGTTAGCAAGCTGGCATGTGTTATTTTGTTACATTAAACATTAGTTGTTCAATAGCACGGCCTCATCTTTGCTGCCTTTATGAGTGATTACTGAGAAAATATTTGCTTTTCCAGGGATGCTGATGATGTTATTTAGCTTTTTAAAAATAAAGCCTGCTTAGTGAATTTTAGTATATTGTGGTTTAGTTAGCTGTCAGTGTTCCTTAAACTCATTGTTAGGTCTAGTGAAGTCTGATACTTCTATTACAAAGGTTTCTGTGTTTTTAATGCAGTAATGCAGTTGCATTACATCATGCCTCACTGCATTGATGATCTCTAATTGCTAAGGGAGTTAAAGTATATAGTGCATCTAGTGTACGCAGGAGACTGTTGCTTATATTTGTGTTTCATCCTCCCTTTTTTTTTTTAATAAACAGACATGATTTACTTGGTTTTTAACTGTGTGTGCATTTGCAGGGTTATTTTCTAAGTCTTAGCAGTCCCCATGTGTGGGACCATACTGTATGGCCATGGAAGTCACTGTGCCAGCAATTTATGAGGCAGCCAGGCCTACAAAACTGTTCTGTGCTGGCCAGAGCAGTGCTTCTCATATAAACTATAGTAGTACCTAGAAAGGTTGGACCAGATGATCCTTGAGGTCTCTTCCAACCTGGCATTCTGTGATTCTGTGATACAGTGACAGTCCTGCTGCCCCTCCCAGAGACAGTACGCTCACAGCTCCACTTGAGTTAATGCCAGCACTTCTATTGCTTCATGGCAAGTTGGCTGAAGAAACTAAATTGGAAGAAAACTAATCTTGGGAGGAGAAGTGTTGGTGGAACTAGTCTGTGTTACTTTTCAGCCATATCAGCAGTCTCTAATCCAGCTGACTGCCTTCTCATGGGTATGAAAGCTTGCCAGTGTCACTAAGACTAGGGAGGAAACCAGGTCTTTGGCCTTTACAGAAAGGCAAATGCAAATTTTTCTCACAGCTTAGAGTTTAACTAACTCTTTTATCCTCCGTTGGTCTTCATTTCACTGAATTACTCAAGTTTTCTTGGTTGAGTGTTTGTGAGCTTTTTTGCTGTACATTTCAGGTGAATTTTGAAAAACTGACAACATCAAAGAAATGTGCTTTTTCTGTTTTAATTACATTTAAGAGTTTCTTTTTCTGTCCTACATTTGCAAATTATTTTTTTATAGAAGTCACAGAACCTTTCTGGACTTTAATTTCTGTAGGTTTTTATAGAGGGGATAATCTCTGTCTGACATAGTCCTTGAAAGTTTACAGGATAAATCCGGTAGTATTAAATAATACAAAGTCTTGATTTTTTATTATTTTTTTTAGTATTTAGATATAGTGCTTTATTTCAACCTGATGTTCCAATTATTGCAGCAAACCTGGAAACCTTCTCAAAGCGCTGGTTGCTAATTTCCAGGTAGTTAGGCTAGGTTTGTAATCTTACTGTGTGTAACACATTCTAAAAATAGGTTAGTTTCTTTAGTGCTGCGATAGTCTCAGTTGCACAAGCTTAGCTTTTTTATGAAGATGGATCCTGCAGTGCATAACTAAGTCTAAAATCTGAAGTGTGCAAATCAGATGGATAATATACTATAAGATTTCGTGCTGTGTTTTGTTTCTCTTATAAAACTCTTCCAGTGTTCAGAATTTCAGATCATGTGTGATTAACATCACATACAGATTTGCCACAGAAAATTGTGTTCTGGAATTCTTGTTCAAGTGTCATCTTCCTTGAAATGGATTGTTAGCTGTATATACTTCTTCACATTTTGAGAGTAAGCTGACAGTTCAGAAATAGTCCCTAGCCTATTCTAACCTTTTAGTCTACAATATTCCCTATAAAATAGGAAGATATTTCCCCTATATTTATCTTTCCTATAAAAGTGCTTCCTTTCTGAATTTTTAGCATATCTTCAGTTTAGCAGTAGAGGTCTTATGTAAGTAGAGAATTATATATATTAATAATGCTACAGATTGAATAAAAAAAAACTTTTTTTGTTTGAGATTTTTTTATTATTCTCTAATTTTTGATCCTATTTTTTAAGTTATTTATATTATTTTACTTGTGTGTAAAGTTTGAGTGGGTGGTAGACTTATTCAGAGAGAGAAAAGAAGGAAAGTGACCAAGGTACTTGATTTTGAAAGTATTTGTGATGATGGTTGTCACGGTTTGGCACTGAGTTGGCAGTCAAACCAATAACAATAACACTCTCAATTCACCCCCCCCTCCCCTAAGGTAGGGAAAGAGGGAGAAAAATGAGAAAAAGAGGCTTTCTGGGTTGAAAAGTGAAACAGATTGATTTTAATTATTAGTGATAAGGGAATATATATACATATTTATAAAGGGACGTGCAACAGCCGACCCCCTCCCTCCTCCCCCAGCGACTCTCCCAGCAACTCTTCTCCCTGGTGACTCCAGCTGAAGGGGGGAGTGTCCGGGCGCACGGACGGGGCCTCGGGTGTCGGCTGGGAAGAAAAATGGAAAAAGAGAGAGAGAGGCAAAGAGAGGGTGATAGAAGCGACGGTAAGCAGAAGAGTGAGTGGAAAAGGAAAAAGAGAGGCTTGACTTCCGTGATGTCTTAACCTATACTGAAAGCCAAATAGAGAAAATATTATGAGAAGGGAATGTTCTGATTTGCTGATCCTGCCTTCAGTCTAATCTGCTCCCCCATAGAGGGGGAGGCTGCAGACAGTCAGAAGTGACCTTGGTTATTATCAGTCCCCTGGTGTTGCTAAAGGAAGTTCACTGAAAGAAAAAAAAAAAAGCAGCAGCACGCTGGCTCAGACTAGGACAATGGTGCAATTGCCTTAGGTGATACTTTGTGCCCGCAAGTAGTCACTGATTTTACTTGACTGCTGGTTGGAATCATGTGGGTTGGAAACTCCTGCCCCAACCAAGCTCCATTAGAGCAGGTTGCTCAGGGCTTTGTTCAATTTCCATGATCTCCCAGGTCAACCTGGTCTACTCTTCAGCACCCTCATGGTAAAAAATAACTTCTTTAATTGAGTTGTAATTTTCTGCATTCCAGTTTGTGTCTGTTGCTTCTTGTCCTTTTGCTCGCATCTCTGTGGAGAGTTTGGCTTCATCTTCTCTCTGCCTTCCCATTAGGTAGTTGAAGTCAGCAGAAAGGTCTCTCCTCCCCCCTTTTTAAGGCTGAATAAACCCAGCTTTTTAAACTTCTCCTTATGTGTCATGTGCTTAATCCCTCTGGCTATCTTGACAGCCCATCACTGAACTTGCTATAGTGTGTCAATGTCTTTGTTAAACTGGAGAGTCCAAAACTGAATGCAGTACTCCAGTTACTGTTTCATTTGGAAGTGCCATAGGGAAAGGAAGAGTCACTTCACTTGACTGCTAGGTAAACTTTTGCTAATATGTCATGTGGTTGGTCTTCTTGCCATGGAGGTACACTGCTGACCCATGTTCAAATTGCTGTCCTCTGGAACCCCCAGTTCCTCTTGAAGAGTTGTTCCCTAGTGAGTCATATCCCAGCCTGTACTGCTACTTGGGCTTATTTGGTCCCAGATGTCAGACTTTGCATTTGCTTTTGTTGAACTTCATAAGGTTCTTGTCAGCCCTTTACTCTAGCCTGTCACGTCAACTCTGATTAGCAGCCCTGGCTTCCAGTGTATGAACTGTTTCCCCCAGTTTGGTATCATCTGCAGATTTGCTGGGTGCTCTTGGTCCCAGCATTCAGATTATTACCAAAGACATTAAACAGTATTGGCTCCAGTACTGATTGTTGAGGGATGCCAGCAGCTGGACTTGTAGTGATAGTTGTCACCCTTTGACCCAATGGTCCAGCTGTTTTTCCCCTCACCTTCTCATTCATTTACTCAGTCCATGTCTTTCTAGTCTGGCTATAAGGACCTTGTGAGAAACCATGTCAAAGGCCTTGCAGCAGCCATTGCTCTCCCCTTATCTACCCAGCCGGTCAGCTCCATGTAGAATGCAGTTGGGCTGGTTGGGCACAATTTGCCCTTGAAAAATCCATGCTGGCTGTTCACCTTATTGTCATCATGTAGCTGGGAATGGATTCCTGGAAGATTTGATCTGTAACTTAAATGGGGGTTGAGGTGAAGCAGGCTAGCCTGTAGTTCACCAGATCATCCTTGTTGCCCATCTTGAAGATAGGTGTGATGGTTTTCCAGTCATTGGGAACCTGTCTAATGCCATGACCTTTCAAAGATAATGTAGAGTGGCCTAATGGTGACATTGGCAAGCTTCCTCAACACCCACCATCAGATGCATCCTGTCTGATTGATCCTGTGGACTTCTACATGTTTAACTGGTTTAAGTATTCCTTAATCTTATCTTCCTCAGCAGTTGGTGATGTAATGTTCTCACAGATTCTACTGGTAGAACTGGGGAGCTAGGTGGTTAAAGGGCAGAACTCCAGTGAAATCTGGAGGGGGAAAAAAAAAAGGGATCAGGTTGTTCGGTTTTTTCTGTGTCCTTTCTCATTGAGCAGTGGGCCCATGCTTTTCTTAGCATTTTTGCTGCTGGTGTAAATAAAGAAGCTCTCTTGGAAGTGCTTCTGTGTTGTTTTCTGATGCTGTCATAAGGGCATCATCCTTAGGTAATATGTCTACATCTCTATTGGGAGAATCAGTAGAAAAGGTCAAGAAACACTAAATATCTGTTGTGTGGTTGCCACCACTATCTTGCCTGAAAAACCGTAAAAGACACTGCAAAGAATGTTTAACATACTTCAGAGCTCTAACATCCTTTTTATCCTTTTCTGTTACTCCCTGTAATACTTAGGAAATGTTAAACACAGTTCAGCAAATGATGAAACTTACACAGTTGGGTCCAAATGTTCTACATGATATTCTGTGCTGTAAGCCACCCTATGTGTATGAAAGTTCTGAAGGGAAAAAAAAAAAGTCATTTATCAGAATATGCAGATGATTTTCTATCTTGGAACTACAGACCTCTTATAAATGCTTTTTCTTTGCAAACATTTTGTCCAGGAGTGAATGCTCTGTATTTATAATTGGTTTTCTGTTGACATCACATTCTTAACAGTGGAGAGTTTTTATTAGCTATCTGAGCAATTAAATTGTCTTCATGTGAGAAAGAATGTCCATATCCATTACAGTATCATATAACTTTACTACTGAACTCTGTACTTCATGTATATCTCACTATCAATTAATGATTACTGCCTATTATTGGAAGTTATTTTGACAGGTTTTTTGCATCCGCAGCTAATTTAGGGAGAGGAAAGTTAAAGCAATAGATCTCTAAATCTGTACCTATAAATGTAGGTTAGGTTATGGTTCCGTACAGATTTCCTTGGTATATTTAGTGCCTAAAGCAGTCTCAGTTCCTGGATACCCCATATCCTGTCACAGCTGTGCTGTGATAGTGTGGTTCAACAGAACAGGGAACTGATATGGTTGAAAAATCACTTTTCCCCTCCCTCACCTCTCAAGGTGTTTTTTCCTGATTTAGTTTCCTTCCCCAGGTTTGCTTTCAGTGAAGAAACAGCTGTGCTGATGTACACAGGGTGCAGGATGGAGCAAGAAGCCCCAGCTTTTAGGAAGTGTGAGGGATGCATAAAGCTGTTCTTGTTATGCTGCTACAGAATGTGAAAATGTAACCTCATGGTGGTTATGCAGCTGATGTTCTAGAGCTCCTGGTATCAAAACTACAATATAAAAAGCTATTTTGCCTACAAGCCTGAAGAAGCCTGTCTGAAAGATAATGAAGCCTTGGGGAAAGTGAAATAATTAAAAAATATTTATGTGTTTTTTAAGTGCTTGTATCCTCTTAACAATATATGTGATGACTCCAAATGAAAAAAAATATTAGAAAGCTCAGCACCTTTCTTTTTAATTTACTTAAATATGAGTCTGGATTAAGGCAATGTTTCTGATCACATTTAAATTAATCTACATTTTTTGTGTGAATGTTGCAGTATCTGATAAGTTGGTTGTAGTTGTGATGGTCTATGTATTTGTAAGATGAGGTGTGTATTACTTCTTTTTTTCACACCAGCTTAACTGGGGAAAAAAATGTAAATTTCAGGTAAATTTACAAGGGAGGACTTGTAAAAGCTTCAGTTTGTTGTAATAGAAACCTTAAAGTCTACTGTTGTATTCTGGGGGTGGTGGAGTGTTACATCTGAAAAAGTTGCTTTCCTGGAAAAGGTGCTCATTGTGTGGCTAGTAAATGCTTCAGGCATCTGTGGTGGGTTGACCTTGGCAGGCCACCAGGTGCCTACCAAGCTGCTCTATCACTCCCTCTCCTCAACTGCACAAGGGGAGAGAAAATACGATGAAAGACTGATGGGTTGAGATAAGGACAGGGAGAAATCACTTGGCATTTACCATCATGGGCAAAACAGACTTAACTTAGGGTAATCAATTTAATTTATTATCAATGAAATCCGAGTAGGATAATGAGAAATAAGAACAAATCTAAAAACACCTTCCTCTCACTGCTCCCTTCTTCCAGGGTTCAACTTCACTCCTGGCTTCTCTACCTCCTCCCCACAAGCAGCACAGGGGGACAGGGAATGAGGGTTGAGATCATGTTGTCTTTGCCACTCCTTCCTCCTCACAGTCTTCCCTTGCTCCAGCATGTGGTCGCACCAATAGGAAACAGTTTTCCACAAACTTTTTCAGCATGAGTCCTTCCCATGGGCTGCTGTTCTTCACAAGCTGCTCCAGGGTCGGTCCCTTTCATGGGATATAGTCCTTCAGGAACAGACTGCTCCAGTGTGGGTTCCTCTCCATGGGGCCTCAGGTCCTTCCAGGAGCCTGTTCCTGCATGGGCTCTCCATGGGCTCACAGCCTCCTTTGGGCATCTACCTGCTCTGATGTGAGGTCCTCCATGGGCTGCAGGTGGATATCTGCTCCACTGTGGACCTCCATGGACTGCAGGGGGACAGCCTGTCTCACCATGGTCTTCACTGTGGGCTGCAGGGGAATCTCTGCCTTGGCTCCCAGAGCACCTTCTGCCTCTCCTGAGAGTTGTTGCTCTCACATATTCTCACTCCTCTCTCTGGATGCAGTTGCAGTTTTTTCCCCCTTCTTAAATATGCTGTCACAGAGGTGCTACCACTGTCACTGATGGGCTCGGCCTTGGCCAGTGGTGGTTCCATCTTGGAACTGGCTGGCATTGGCTCCCTCTGACATGGGGTACAGCTTCTGACATCTTACAGAAGCCACCGCTGCAGTCTGCTTCTTCCCCCCACTCTGCTAGCAAAACCTTGCTGTGCAAACCCAGTACAGCATCATATCCAAATCAATAAAAAGAAACAGGTATGTTTTTCTGGTCAGCTGTAATATAGATTCATAGGGAAATATTTGCCTTAGAGCACAGGGTAAAGCACATGCAAAAAAGTCTTCTAAGATGATACCTTTTATTGGACACCAAGACTATACACTGTATATGTCACTCCTCACTTCATTATTTTAGGCAGAATTTTAAAGGATTATTTTTATTTTTTTTTTTTTTTGGAAATGCACAACTTTGCCCTTACTTTATGGAGATTATTAACTTTTTTCCTCCCATTTAGTTGTTTAACAACACTGTTGAATGATAGAAGCTCCTGTTAAAGAAGTTTGCAAAACAGCGTCCACACACAATAGCTTAAAGGTGTTCATCTGCATTCTGCCATTCTTCCTACAAGGAATACTTTGTTTTGTAAACCATAATTTGTTAACTGGATCTTAGCAAAAAGGCAGTATGGGGATTTTTTTAAAGGGCAGTTTCATGTTATGGTTTGTAATGCCATGGAAGTTTTAATAAAAGCTAATTTTTTTTCACCAATTTTTAAATTTACATTTTAAAAATGACGTATAACAGTTATATAAACAGTTCAGAGTATTGGGCAGGGGCATAGCAATTGACTTCTGTTGGCTCACTATCTTAGGGCCAGGTTTGCTTATTTGAATTTTTTCACCTTTAAGTATGGAATGCATCATGCTGATTAACATGGTCTTGGTGGTATATATAGCAAAAATTGCAACACAGAAGTTCCAAATTAAAGTCTTACTACCAAATAATTAAAACCTTAGCATGTGTGACAGATGACTTGTTAAAAAATAAAAAAAAAAAATCAGTTTCCAAGTGACCACTCAGATCAAGTAACTCAGGTGAACCAAGATGGCTAACATGATTGTATACTTCTAGATTTGTGTGTTTGGTGGCACCAAGAGTGCTAGAGAGAGTAGAAATTGATCCAGAGCTAAGTGAGCAGAGCTAGGATACTAAGACTATTCTTCCTTGGAAAACTGAGCTGATCTGTAGCAGTCGACTGGATTATTGCACAAGTAGATTGCAGGGTTTATGACAGTAGACAGAATTGGTGGTGAGTTGTCTCTTGGGAGCAGAGATAGGAAACCTTCTAAGATATCTGAAGGCTTATAGAGAATGTAACAGAAGAGTTGGTAGCATTGATGAACGATAGAAATCTTAGCATTGTCTGTAGCAGGTGTAGGGCCACAAAAATGGAGAGTTGCAATGTCAGAAAAATTGTGCAGGGAAGATGAGTTAACATCTGCAAATTGCTACTTTAGAGAGGGAGTTGTGGGCAGCTGGGATAGATTTTTTCAAAATGAAAACAGAACCAGTCTCATGGCACCTAGAGTGAGGGGAGGCTGATACAGGTTGAGTAGCACATGGTTTGATGTAATTTATTCTTGGTGGATAAAACTGTATATAAAAAAGTGTGCATCTTAAGTTGGTAAAACAAAGGTAGGAACTTATGTAGAAAATCATGTCCAAATAGTCTGTTTAAAACAGAAAAAGACAAAAACCCACACAAAGAAAAGTGTGTGCTTCATTTCTGTGAAGAAACCTAGAAAAACACTTTAGGTAAAATGGGATGACTGGAAACTGACAGAATTAACTTATTTTAAATTAGATAGAAGCAAAATAATTAGAGGGACGTTATGACTAATTGAGACTAAGGGGGTACTGGTGGAGAATCGATTGTGTTGATTGAAGAAGTACTGTATGTTCCACAAAATATTCAAGTCAGGTAAGATGTAAATGGCTCCAAAAATTGTATGAAATTCAGATAGATTTAAGGACTATGTAAAAAATCCAAAATTGGAATTACGGTAGCAATTGCTTGACCAGGATGATGGCTATTGCAACCTGTTAATAGAAACTCTAAAAGTTGCTGGGGTAGCTGACACAGATGCTGAAGGAAATCTCTGTAAAGCACAACCTTCCAGTTCTCCTTCTGGACGAAAACATTGTGCACAGAAAGAAGTGGCAGTGTGCTTCAGCAATTACCTTTCATATGAAATTTGGACTCTGAGATGTGTTTATTCTGCAGCAGATAGTGTTGTTGGAGAATCTTGCAAGGTGTTAATGAAGTACATAATGTTCTGCAAGGATGCTGAATTTCTAAGCCTGCAGGGAAACCATCTGATATAGGAATTTTTAATTCAAAAACAGGGCTACAGAAAATCATAAGAAACTCTTTGAAAAGAAACTAAAAGATGCAGCTGAAGTGTAAAGTATTTGCAGACAGCTTGGCAGTTATTTAAATATACTATATTAGAGGCTTATTTCACGTGTGCTGCTTATTTAAATAGAGTTCAAAAGCCCCCCCCAAATGTTGGCATGACTAAACAGCAGGGTAAGAGGAGATGTCAGAAATAAAACATCATCCTTCTTAAATCTGAACTTTTGTCTGAATGATGAAAATATGGCATAATAAACTAGGGGATTAAACCTATAATTCTAATAAGACAAGCAAAAAGAAAAAAGTCATTCCTGACAGGCATGAAAACCATTGTAAAGTATTTCTTCAAACTAGGCAGAAAAGTTTCTGGAGTATCTGTAGGGTCAGTAGACAACCAATTATAAAAGGTGGATTTGGAAAATATAAAGTCATAGCTGAAGAATGGAATTGCTTGCACCCACTTTGGTGACACTTATAGAGGTCTTTAGGCCAGAGTATTTCTTATATTCAAGTCGGGTGAAGAAAAAGGCTAGCATGGGCTGGTAACACAGAAATATTACCCATGGCTCAGGAAGTCCTCAGAAGATGCAAGTAGCTGGAAGCAGAGGTTGAATATGCAATAAATATATCTGTGTGCACTGTTTTTTCTTATCATCTCTTGTTGGTTGTGATTTTTTTTCTTTTCTATCAAATTAAAATGTAGTAAGAGAAGGCAGATTTAAATTATATAGCTAAATAAAAGCTGCTGCATAGTTTGTCATACAGAATTTGTGTGGGATAACTCTTAGCAGCAACAATTAAGGCCTGGGGTGAACAGTACTTTGCCTTAGTGAGTGCTATCTCCATGCTCCAGAACTCCTTTATTTAAGAATACCCCCAGGCCATCATAATATGAAAATCTCCATACTGTTGGATATTGCAGTAGATAAATCCAAAATTTGATGTACTGTGACTGTTCTTGGAAAGTTGAGGTTTTTACTTAGTTGATGCTAATACTCGAATTTCAGTTAGCAGCAGAAGTTAATTCAGGTCAGTGTGTGATGTTGAATTAAAAAAAAAAAAAGTGTATCATGTTGAAATTGTACAGAACTGTTGTTTTTATCTTGAAAAATTAAATAGGTGCTTGGGTATTAGACATCTAAATAATATATTTAGGACATTTTCTGCATGTTACATATAGTTTATACCAGAGAACGAACCCTTGAATTTACAGGTGTTAGTAAAAAAGTCAAACTCCTTATAGAACTGCCTCACATCATAATTTGTAATAGTTTGTTAACTTGTTGCATTAGTAATCAAGATGTTGACAGATACTTCTGATTATTTAGGAAAATGAGTCACCAATGCATTGATTAACTGATTTTGACAAATGATAGTTAAACATTGACATCAACAAAATAAATACTTGGGGAAAATATATACATCTGGTTTACTCGTCTAGTTTGTGTTGATTAAAACCTCAGCTTGAAATCAAGACTTATTTTAACTTGTTCTCATTTCAGCTTTGGATAGATCACAGTCCAAGAGAGATGGAGGTTTTAAAAGTAATTGGAGCTTTGATCATGCAGAAGAAAGTGAAGGAGATGCAGAGAAAGAGTAAGGATGCTTTTATCTAGGCTGTTGAAACTATAAGTGTTTATTTATAAATAAATATTTTTTTGTAATTTCTTAATAAGAAACAATATATAATACCTTAAAAATACAGTGATTAAGAAGAAGTATTTCAAATAAGTTATTTTAAATAGTATTGCCATATAAAAATGTATTATAATGTAAATTTAATTGTGAACGTAGTGCTTACTGCTTACAACATGGGCACAGTACAATTCAAAAGTGTTGCATTTGTCTTTGGAGCTACTGTGTAAGTCTAAGGAACATAGACAGGAAATATGTTAACATACAGAGTAAGGAAACAAAAAGGTAGGGTATCCAAGCAGCTTCAACTTTTCCTTTTAGTGGTGATGCTACTCAGTATTTCACAGGTATGATTCAGGAACTTGAGTAGCTGTAGGCCTACATTAAGTTAAACTGAGCTTAACAAACTATTGGTTTTTCTCCCTTGTGTTCATCTCACTGGGTAGAGTTAAGGCTGATTTTGTCACTGATCATTTATTTCTTTAGTTGGTATGTTTGGATTTGACTAAAACGTAAATACTTTGAGTACATACTTTGTCCTTGTGACATTTTATTGTTACTAAAATATTTTCTCGATATTAATGTATTTATATCTTAAACTACTAATGAATTGTTACAAGAACAACAGGTTTCATAGATTCGTAGAATGGTTTGGGTTGGAAGGGACCTTTAAAGATCATCTAGTTCCAATCCTCCTGCCATAGGCAGGGACACCCTCCACTTCGTGGCCCTCCTCTGGACTTGCTTCAAGAGCTCCATGTCCTTCTTGTGTTGGGGGCTCCAGAACTGGACACAGTACTACACGTGGGGTCTCACGAGAACAGAGTAGAGGGGGAGAATTAGCTCCCTTGACCCACTGGCTACTCTTCTTTTGATGCAGCCCAGGATACAGGGGTATTCTTTCATGTATGAAGCATTCTTATTAGGTTTATTTGTTGTTCTTAAATATTTGGAAAGTAGGCAAAAAGGCAAGTTTAAAAAGGATGCTGTGGTTCTCTAGTAAGGAGAAACTGAATCCTGTAGTTAAGTACAAAAATAATTCTTATATGAATTTGTATCTTAACCTTGAATACTCTAAAGAGACCATCATGGAGTTGCATTTATAATAGGTAATATTCTGCCAAATATTCTGTGTTGAAAGGGAGATAGGAAAGTAAATACATAACTGCTTAGACTTCAGCAGTAGGCTATGCTGTAACCTTGCAAAAACATTAAGAAATGTCATATTTTAGTCATTAAAAAATGAGTTCAGAATTCATTGAAGTGTGAGGTAAGCCTTAAGAGGTTATGTCAAAATGGAACTGTATCAGAAGTTAAAACCACTTTTTAAAAGGTTGTCAAGGGCATTTCAGTTTTGTAAGATTAAGCTTGCCTTTTTTTCTTAGCAATTTTACATCAGTTTCTTGTGCACAGTAATATGTTTTAAGTGTAGTGGCAGTACATATGATACAAATAGTATTTGCATTTTACTTAAAAAATAAAAGTAGTTAATATTTGACTATGCTTGATTTATCTTTCCTCAGTGGGATGAACACAAAATACATGGCTAATTACCCCCTACCAAAGCAATTTTAGAATAAGTAGATAATTTTAAAAGGAGTGTGTTGTTTAACTTATTAGGAGAATTAGATGGGCTGTGTCATAATGGTGAGGTGTCAAGTAGTGAACACAAAAAGAGTAAAGAAATTTTGTAAACTGAAGAAGATGTGGAAAAATTAATGATCACCCAACACAATCTAAGTGTTTCTAAATGCTGCTAGAGTTGATACTTGGCATGGAACTAGAGTTACAGAAATTCAATATGACAATTGACAAGTATCTTATCCCAAAGTAAATGCCTACAAATAATCTTCAGTCCACTTGAAAGGGTAAAAGTGGCATTTTTCATGATTCACAAGATTTTATCTACTTAAGATAGCGATCCAGATGATAGCAAGTGACTTAAGACTTTTTTCCTTTGTACTTTGATATCACACAGAAGAGGAACCTGTATGTATAGGAAAAAGGAAAGAGAAAAATAGGAAAAAAAGACCAGTTGAACACACTGAAACCTGTGTAGACCATCGCAGAATAAATGTTGGAAATGATGTATCTTTATGTAGCAGAAAGCATGAAAGGATGGAAGACTTAGGCACACACAAGCCTGAAGTAATATATTAATTAAATTGATTTCTGAAAAGAAGATTATATAAGATCAGGTTGCTCAGAGCCTTATCCAGCCTGCCCTTGAATGTTTCCATGGATGGGGCATCTTCCATCTCTGTGGACTACTTGTGTCAGTGTTTCACCACCCTCATAAAAAATTTCTTCCTTTATACCCTCTCGTAGTTTAAAACCATTAACCCTTGTTCTGACGCTAGAGGTCCTGCTAAAAAAATTATCCCAATTTTTCTTATAAGCCCCCTTGAAATATTGAAAGGCTGCTGTGAAGTCTTCCTTGAGCCTTCTCTTGTCCAGGCTGAACAACCCCAACTCTCTCAGCCTGCCTTCATAGGAGAAGTGCTCCAGCCCTCTGATCATCTTCATGGCCCTGCTCTGGACAGGCTCCAACAGATCCATGTCTTTCCTGTCCTGAGGGCCCCAGAGGTGGATACAGTACTCCAGGTGGGGTCTCACCAGAGTGGAGTAGAGGAGCAGAATCGCCTCTCTTGACCTGCTGGCCATGCTTCTTTTGATGCAGCCCAGGACACAGTTGGCTTTCTGGGCTGAAAGTGCACATTGCCGGCTCATGTCCAGTTTTTCATCCATCAGTACCCCAAAGTCCTTTTCTGCAGGCTGCTCTCAATCCCTTCATCCCCCAGCCTGTATTGATACTGGAGGTTGCCCTGACCTTGCAATTGGTCTTGTTGAACATTTTGTTCAGAGCCTCAGTTCTTAATTTGTAGCAGTTTCACTTAAGGTTATTTTTTAACGGGTGGCATTGTGCATCAGTTGAATAATGTCATTGCTTCTCTTATGCCTTTGATATCAGGGGTTTTTTAAATGTGATGCCTACCACCATGTAATTTAAAATAAAGAATGTACAGCGTGCTGCGAGGGGAAATATGTCAGCCTCCTACTTTTGTATTTAGGAGTTTTCAGAAAGAAATTCCATTTATGTCTGAAATGTAACTGGATCAGTTGGTAGTTAACCGAAATGTTCTCATTCATTGGAGTGTAACCTCAATGATCAACAGAGGTCTAAAGCTTGCATTGCTTGTAGATAATAATAAATCATGGTCTGTTAAACTGAAGTATCTAACTAGCTGTTGCACAGGTTTTAATGTGTTGGAACATTAAACAAATGGTAATTAATTAGTTTTAAATAATTTTTTTTTTCTTTTTCAGTGCTTAAATTTGAATATATAATTATGAACACTCCCTTGGGAAGAACTTTTACTGAAATTATTTCTGTTATTTTTCCTTAATTTTAGTAAAAACTTCTATTTTATATAAACTTCAATTAAATTTGAAATTTAGGAATTATTGTTCTAATGTTAAAATATCTCTGGTTTCCCGGATAAAAGTGACAAAGTGTGGAGGCATAGCCTCCTCCCAGCAGGACCCCTGAGGTTTTGTTTCAGTAGTGTTAAAATGTTATTGGGTGGTATGTGGGAGTGTATTATAGTGAGTGTTGCTTTTCTCCAGTCTGTATAAATTGCATCTTCTAATTGCAACTATAATCATGTGATACATGAGCAGACAGACATTTAGTCAGCCACTGGGTGTTCTGATCTCTGAAAAAACAGCCTTTCTGCTACTGATGCATATACTTTGCATTCCTTAAAATCTAAAAATACTGGTTCTTTAAAAACATCAAATTCCCAAATATTTTTCTAGTCATGTCATCCTAGTTGCATCGTAAGAGTTATTCTTGTTCAGTTTGATTTAATAATTTTTTCAGTGTTTTTAATTTGTAGTCTGTTACTTCTCTTTCACTTACCCAAATACCCTTTGTTAAAATGGTTGCAGTAGTATGGTATCTTGAATCCCTTAAAGTATAGCCACTGTACAAGGGCATTTTGCAAATTGTCATGACTCTTGTGTGAGCTGGAGCTGAAGAAGGAAAATTAGCTAGAAATTATCTGGCTAGGTCAACACCGTAGGTGAATGCCAGAGCTGCTGCTACCGTAGGCTGTCATTTATGTCTGTGCTGCAGTGAAATTTTAAGTATTCTGTAGGATTTAGGAAATTTCTGAAATCATTAAGCTCATTATCTACTGATGGAGGGTTGAGAAAGCTTAGTGAGCCTCCCTTGAAAGAATAAACTGTCCTGAAGGAGAGTTTAGAAAAATGTTACTGTACTTTAAAATGGTAATATCCATGGATAGTCTGTACAGAACTACAACTATACTCTCTTGTCTTTCTGACACTTTATGTTGGAAATTAGTGATGATGCACTACAGTGTTCATTTTACCATTACACACCTGGAATTGTTGTGGTCTATGAACAAAAGGAAAATGCAACAGTTCCACTGGCTCAGTGTTGACATTTACTTTATTTTTCCCATATCAAAAGGAACTGTGCACATCGTCTTCCCTCCTGAACTTTCAGGGTCTGCATCTCCCACCGTATGAATCAGGAACTTTTTAATTTTATTTTATTATCTGTATTGCATATGATGGAGGAGTAAATTGTAACATGAAGGGAAATCCTGTGCATGGAAGACGCTTTTAGGAAACTGGGGTGGAGGGGGGGGAGTACTGAGTGCTTACTTTATGTATAAAGACCTAAAGTTATATTGCAGTATATTGCAGTCAACATGTCATACTGCAGCTAAGAAATGTTTCCGCCTTCACCTCCATCACTGTTTCTCCTCTGCAGCTACTCCTTAGATGTCTTGGCGTGACTGCTTGTATCCTTAAGAAATTTCTGCCTGAACAATCTTAATCAAAAACTCTGAAACCCATGCAATTCTGAGTTGGCTAAAAGTTGTATTATTTTGTTGCAGCCAGGAGAGGAGTAACCTAATCAGGATTGATGAGAAGGGTTTATCTGCAGGTTTCTTCCCCTGGAAGCAGGAATGTTTAGCCTAATCTAGCTGCTATCAGTATAAAAAGTACAACTGGTGTTTTAATTTAAATATTTTACATTATTTGAGGATAATTGCCTGATACTGAAAAGAGTACACTTTCATAGTATTATGGGGTGGGGGCTTTTTGTATCTTCTTCCCCATTATAAGAATTGAAATTTACAGACCCAGAAATACTAAATAAACATATTTTAATGAGCAGTTGAGCCAAATTGAATACACTAGTTGTAGGAAGATTTATTTTGACAGTAATTACTATGGCATAAAATTGATATGTAAATTTTTCTCCTAAAGCACCAAGAACTTTGCAGTTTTAAACCACATACTTGAACATTGATATAGATGAACAAATCAATACTGTGTTTTATAGGTTGATTTAGTATTTGACTCAATTTATGCATGGGATTGAATAGAGTCTTTTGTATTATTAGTAACACTGCTATAACAATTCTGAAGGTTAAATAGTATTCCCTATTTTGATTTATTAACATAATTTGCATTTTTCTTTTTGTGAAATAATTTGATGTACACTCTAAATTCAGGTTCACATAACTCATCTGGATCACTACATCGCCAATTGTATGTTCCTGTTGTTTTGGGCATATATATATACATAATGTGTGTGTGTTACATATAAAGGGGTAAGCGGAAAAAAAGCCCTTCGCGTGTGTAAAATGTTTTGCTGCTGCTTTGTTGTATTACAATGTATCTACTTTTCTCTCCCACACCGATCTAGTGAGGCAAGACTGCTCAGCATAGATGATAGTGATAGCCCTTTCAGTCCCCATGAAGAAAGAAAGGTAAGTTAATCTGTTTATCTCATGGTGAAAAAGTATCTTTCAGGCTTGCTAGGTTCTTAAACAATGTTACAGTCATCTGTGTTTTATTAGGAAATGAAAGTTTGTGTAGTTTGTGTGATGTTTTAGCAATGTATGCTGAAGCTGCTTATTTCTCTACCCTTAATAATGTTGTTCTGAATACTGTAGATCTTGTTGGTTTGTATAGTATTCTGAAAATATGAGAATTAATATCTAGTATTAAGTTTAGGCAATTATCATTAATGGGATTATTTTTAAATTAAAATATGAATAATTACATCCCATGATTACTTACTGTCAGATTCCCAATTTTTTATTCATATGTGTGTGTATATATGTAAAAGAAGGTGGTATATAGGCAAAACCCCATACTTTCTGTGTTTTTTGATGTATAGTGAAATAAGTTACAACTTCAAGATGCTTCATAATACTTTGAAAATATTTGTATTTTTTTTAGTAAGGAATCCTAATGAGTAAGGGTGTAAATGGACTATATTTTACGCGAAAATTGGTACATGAAAAGCAACCTGAAAATGAAACCAAAGCAGTATTTATATAAATGCTATGTAATTTGGCTTTTTTCCTTTTAACTTTTATTCAAGCATTTTTAATATCTGGGAATTTTCTTGTTACAGTCACTTCGTTGTCGGCCTGGAGTTGTCGGCACCAGTGGTGATTCCATAAAAACATATGCAAGGCGAGGCAAAGCGGGAAGTTTGAGACTTTTTAAAGGGAACTCATTTGGCCTCAACATGATGGGAAATAGCAAGAAACTGAGGTACTATATTTAGTTTTATGTTTACCTACCTATTTGAACATTGATATAAATAAATGTTAAATGAACAGAACTAGATTGATCAGATCTTCCTTCTTCCAAAATGTTGAATAGGACATTAATAAAATACCAGATTATTAAAATAGCGTTCAGCATTCACTGCCATACTTGTCAGTGCCTTGCCAATTTTGTCTACCTGTGCTGTTGTTTCCTCTATACAATGCTAACAGGTAGAAGAATATTTCCAACATTCCTATCAGGAATTTCTTCTTTCCATGACTGCATTTGCCAAAGTTAATTCAGAATGCATTTTCTGTTTTCCTTAGTGCAAGATACCATTTTGTTTATGAGTGATGGACTATTCCTTTAAAGGATTCAGCAAATGTCCATACACCTACATGGTCACTTGAGGTTGTCACTTTGCATTTAGAGCTGACAGGAATGCTGTTTAAGCATTCAGTGCTGGAGTTGTTTGTTACTACTGTCTCTAGGTTGTAGCAGACTGATCTCTTTATTTAGCATATAATAAAAAGTTGTATGTTCATTAACTTTCTCAAGGAGTGTTTCATATTGCTAAAGTGCACTCAGTTTGGTTAGCTTTGCAGGAAGGAAAAACTTCATAAGATAGCTAGCTATAGCTGGGCCAGTCATCATATATCTAACACACGTAGCTGGATGAGGGATGTCCTTGTCTTCGTTCTTGCATGCTGATCTGTAGAGTGTTGTTGATTAGTGGGACCGTCTTAGCACTTGAGAAAATAAATCCTTGAAGTTCTCTGTCTCTGTCTCTTCTGCTGTTCTGATCTTTGAACCTGATGTACAGGGAACAAATCCAGAATTTCCAGTGTGGACTGGTGGTCCCTCAGTTTGACAGAGAAGAACGAATACAAGAATCGTACGTTACATACTTCAGTCAAAACAGGGACTCTTCTTGCCTTTATGTTGTAATTGCAGCCTATTCTCAAAACCTATGTGACACTTCACCCCCTATCTTAACCAAATATGCTATCTGCTGCTCTAATTTAGTTTTTCTGTACCTCGTGGATGGTCTTAAATTCATGCATGCTCTTAAATTAAAAAAAAAACAACCAAACAAAAAACCAAAAACAAACCCCAAAGAAACCAAACAAGAAACCCAAAACAAAACTAACCCCCACAAATCCTGAATTTTCTGAACAAAAGAAGGCCAGTTATGGGCATTTTCTTGGTAGGGACTACTGCTGTAAGAGCCACATGACCAACAGTTTAGCTTACTAGGTGAATGAAAGATATTCTTATAATGCATTCTATTTTTAGTGGCTTAGTTTTGACAAGGAACAATAACGTTTTCACGGATAAGTAAAATTCTGCACATGTAAAGTTAAAGTTATTGTTATAACCAACATTTCATTGTATAGGGTGTTGTTTTGGTATATGTAACGTATATTTGGAACAGTAACTGAAGGATATTAAATACAATGTGCTAGGTTATTTTGAATAAGTCTGTCTCTAATACTTTATTTACATTTTAAGTTTTCTATAATGAACTTGTCCGAAGAGTCATGATTTCTAGCAAAATGTTATATTGATATAAAAAAAGGCATGTAGATTTATATAAAAGTATTAATCTCTCCCAGTTTAAAAATTCACCTCTGCCATAGAGCTTTGTTGTATAGGGTTTGTTCGTATAAACCTAATCCAAAATCATTGCCTTCCCAAGGTTGATTGTGCAGTTAAGCTGTGAAATTAAGATCGAATACCAGAGATTTTGGAGCTATTAATGGTGAATTTTATCACAAAGATGAAGTCTCTCTTTTTCCACCTTGTCTGCAGAATAGGGATTAAAACCCTTCAGATCGGTGGGGCTTGACTCAATATTATTGTAGTACGGTATTCGCTGAAATTCAGGGAATGAGCGATAGGGATATGCAAGGAGAGTGAGAAGAAATTTTCCCTGTACATCTCCACTTGCATGTTCAAAAATTTAAACAAACCAAAAAGTTATCATCTGTTATCTGATAAAGCAAATGCATTATCAAACTCTTAATAGGTAAGTTGTTTGGGTTTTTTTCATCATGGGGTTTTACTTTAAGTTGCTTTTATCTTTGCTAAATTTCAATAACTTGTATAAAAAATTCCTACATAACTAAGTCCCTCCTATATTTTTTATGTTTCGTATAAAAAGATTACTGAAAAGCAGAATTATTATAGTCTGTGGTTGTGTCCTGTGTTCCTGAAATGTCCTGCTCCCATTACTTTTGGATCTGTCCCTTTGCCTAGTACCAGATTCCTCTATATTCTTTTGAATCTGGTGGTAAGAAGTTCCTAGGAGCAGCTGATAGAATGTGATAGTGTAACCTTGTTTTCGTTGCAGCCTGGACTTTAAATGATTCTGTGGTTTCTGAAATCACATCAAGGAGGCGTATATTGTTAATATATTGTAAGTGCTTTGAGACTTCCAGAACATTTGTTCCTTGAAGGAACTTTCTGACTATTACATCACCCTGGTTTTAATGTTATATGTTAATTTTCTTGAAACTGTGCTGAAACTTGCAAACCCAGATTTCAGTGACGATGTGCTCATTTTGCAGCTTTCTAGAATTTTATCATTAAATTTTCTGGTGATTCTGTCTGTGCTGGGTGTGTTCTATTCAAAGAACAGGATTATAGAGCAGATTGTATTTTACAGTTGTCCTACTTGGAAGCATATCTGATGCCATATGAACCATCTAAGTGTGCCATCTAGAACAGACTTATTTGACTAAAATGTGATCACCCAGCAGGATGCAATATTCTGTTCCAGGACCTACTGGAGTTTCTCAGTATTTGAGTTTGAGGCAGAAAGGAGAAGCACTGCTTAACAGTTTTTTGTGCTGCAGGGGCACAAGACTTAGAGTTTCCCAATCATAATAGTTTGGAAAAGCTTAGGTTCAGCAAATACAATTATTAAACATGAGATAGGTGCATTTATAGACTAGCTTACTTGTTTAAACTCCTTAAGTCTTAAGCATTTGAGAAGGCCTTCCTGTAGTCTGCTTATCTGTTCTTTCCTAGTATCTCCTTCAAAGACATTAAACTGGAAGCCAGAGAGAGTTTAAGACACCCTAAAGTATTTAGGGCAAGTAGCTATCAGCTTTTTATTTCTCAAGTGACAACGTTAAGCAAAAGGTTGACTGTAAATTAGTCTGGGTGATGACTTGACCAGCTGGAGTTGCATAATCTTGACTTGAAAGTATGTGGGATGAGTGTGTTTACTTCTAAGAGGTTGGTGATTGAATGGGTTGCTGTTAGTTTCTAAACTTTATATTCTAGAAAAGATAGTTTTACCATTTATTTTTGTTGTTGTTTTGATAGGTCTTGTTCTGTTACATTCATAATTATGTTGCAATCAGTCAGATCATAACAGTCGTCTTGCAATCAGTCAGAAATGCTCTGCAAGCTTCTAATATTGACTTATGGTACTCGATATGAGGCTTCCAAAAGGGTTTGTAGTGCTAAACTGAAAAGACATTTGAAAAGCCACCTAGCAATTTGCTCACTTTTGTCTTTTGGGGGAATGTAAAGGAAGGATTAGGAATTGGTTGTCAGCTTTTTGGGGATTTCTGGTACTTCAGGTTGTTTCATTGTTCAGAACAGGACAAAGTGCAGGAACAGATCTTCTACTGAATAATATTTCTGAGAATTTGAATCAATCAGAAGGCTTTTTCACAGCATTTTATCTAGTGCAATGAAAATTTTCAAGCGATTTTACAAGCAAAATGTAGGCGTTCTATTTCCATATTTTGAAACAGTTTGCATTATCAACATGCTGTCTGTTCAGAGTTGCATGTTTTTTGAACACTTCAAGTGTGCTGTTGTGTATCCTTTCACAAAAGCATGCAGGATAATTGTTAGGTCTTTGAAGGAGTACTATGTTATTGATCGACTGTATCTTTACGTACCATTATCCTCTCTAGTAAAAGCTGATATAATCTTCCCTCCAGAATTATTTGGTTTACATAATAATGAGATTAAAGTGTCAAAAGTCAACAAGTGAAGAAACCAAAGAAATGCTAAAAGACACTGACCAATCTGATAGCCTTCTATGGTAGCATGACTGGTGGAGTAGATGAGAGGAGAGCAGTGATTGTTGTCTACCTCAACTTCAGCGAGTGTTTTTGACACTGTTTCCCATAACATCCTCATAGGTGAGCTTAGGAAGTGCATGTTAGGTGAGTGGACAGTGAGGTGGATTGAGAATTGGCTGAATAGGCACTGGAATAGGTTATCCTGGGAGATTGTGGATGTCCCTTCCCTGCTGGAGCTGTTCAAGGCCAGGTAGCATGAGGCCTTATGCAGCCTGGTCTGGTGTGAGGTGTCCCTGTTCATAGCAGGGAGGTTGTATCTTTGGTGATCTTCAAGGTCCCTTCCAACCTTGACCATTCTAAGATTCTATGAATGGCAGAGCTCAGACATCAGCAGTGTGGAGTCTAGTTGGAGGCCTGTAGCTAGTAGTGTTCCCCAAGGGCCAGTGCTGGGTCCAGTCTTGTTCAACATATTCATCAATGAACTGGATGAGGGACAAAGTTCTCTGATGATACAAATCTGGGAGGAGTGGCTGCTACATCAAAAGGCTTTGCTGCCATTCAGTGTGACCTAGACAGGCTGGAGAGCTGGGCACAAAGGAACTCAATGAAGTTTAACAAAAGCAAGTGTAGAATCCTGCACCTAGGGAGGAACAACCCCATGCACCAGCACAGGTTAGGGGCTGACCTGTTGCAAAGCAGCTCTGTGGAGAAGAGCCTGACAGTCCTGGTGGACAACAAGTTAACCATGAGCCAGCAATGTGCCCTTGTGGCAAAGAAGGCCCATGGCATCCTGGGTTGCATTAAGAAGAGTGTGGCCATCAGGTCAAGGGAGGTTATCCTCCCCGTTATATCTAGAGTACTGTGTCCAGTTCTGGGCTTCACAGTACAAGAAAGACAAGGAACTACTGGAGAGAGTCCAGTGGAGGGCTACGAAGATGATTAGGGGAAGAGAGCATCATCTTACGGCTCATATATGCTCATAAATAGCTAAAGGGCAGGTGTCAAGAGGATGGGGCCAGACTCTTTTCAGTAATGCCCACTGACAGAAAAAGGGGCAACAGGCACAAACTGGAACACAGGAAGTTCCATATGAACATGGTGAAAAACTTCTTTACTGTGAGGGTGACAGAGCACTGGAACAGGCTGCCCATAGAGGTTGTGGAGTCTCCTTCTCTGCAGATACTCAAAACCCACCTGGACACGATCCTGTGCAACCTGCGCTGGGTGAACCTGCTTTAGCAGGGGGTTTGGACTAGATGATTGCTGGAGGTCCCTTCCAACCCCCACCATTCTGTGATTCTTTGAACACTATCTCTGTGCAGAATCCTGCTGAGACATCTGTTCACCTGAGAATCCTTTTCTTCTTGACATGTGTTGATTCCATTACCAACCATCTTACATCCATGAATTTTCTGCATTTATTTTCCCTTTTGGGTAGTAAGATGAGGGAAATTAATGTGCAATTCAATCTGTTTACATGTTATGCACTTTAAATAATATTAAGTAAGTTAATATTATGTCTTAATAAAATGTATAGATGGAATTATGAAATTCTGAATTATTATAGTTGATTTTAAAAGGCAGTGTCTTTTTGCAGTGACGGGGTTGAGTAAAAGAGAGCTGGTTCACACTGTTTTGGATGGTGGTAAAATTTTTAAAAATGTTTACCTTTCTTCCAGGGGAAAAAAAAAGGTGTATATTTTTATTTGTCTATTTTATTCTAAGAATGAATGCCTGTCAGAGGATACTAGCAAGTTGTCTTACTGATTCAGAAATACTTTTTTGACTTTTGGTTTTGTGTGGCTGTTACTGTAAAAGCACCAGAGTTGTTACCTAAGACAACGTACAAAATACACCAGAGTCTGTTCTTAAACCCTTTTTCTATATGTTTGCAGTGAAAATGCTCAGAATATGTCTTGTCCTGTAACTGTGGTACACGGTAGACGTTTTCACCATGCTCATGCACAGACAGCAGTAGTAAAAACAGCAGCCCAGAGGTAAGTCTATATTTGTTTCTTCAGAAGTTCCCATTGTAAAAAGTCTTTTTTGGGTTCGTATGTAATGTTTTTTCTTATGCTGTGAAGTGTTCTAAGGGAACATAAGTAATTATGTGGTGCATTCTTCACCATGAGCTTTGATCTTAGTTACTAAAGTTTCATAAAATTTACCATTTACGACTTACATAATCTTAGAATTTATTAATTTTAGATCACAAAATGACACATTCAGTAGGAGAGCACCTGCTGATGTGTATGTATTTAGAAAATACTTTGAAATGGACAAAAACGCTATGTAGTAGAACTTCATGTAAATGACAACAAGATAAATACTAATTCACAGAAACTCCAGCTTGTATAATGTCCATCTAAAGATTAAGGTACAGATCTTTTGATAATAGGTAATCTGTAAATACAGCATAAAGCATGTAAACTGGGACATCTCACAGAAGCAAGGTTTTGCATTTATATAAATAGTTGTTAGAATGGATGAGTGGAAACTGGGAATCTTAGTCAGCTATGCTGAATTAAACTTCATTGTTTTTTAAACTTAAAGCTACATTGGTTCTTTGGATTACAGGGTTGTTAAATTATTTTTTTTACATGCTTTTCATACCCAATGTATGTCACAAACGTATGAGCTAACTATTGCTTTAAGGAATTTTCTTTCAAAATTTGTCCATTCAGAGCTCATTTTATCTGTAAATTTGATGAATTTCCACTAGTCCACATGATTGCTTCATTTTGTCAGCATTTTGAAGCCTCATTCTTCTGGCTCCTTTTTTCTTCTCTGTTTTTAGTGAGATATTTTTGGGGTGGTGGGGTCACGTGTAGGTGTTGTCCTCTTTTTCATCCCACTTAACTCACTTTAATTTGCTTTCTTCAGAAAAACAAAGCCCATATACTAATGGGAATGAAGGATGTGATCCAAACACCTATTAGGGTAATCTGGTGTTAAAGAGACAAACTGAAAAATGGATTTTGCAGTCCTGTCCCGGAGGACCTTACACTATTTTTACCTCCTTCCATTTAAAACTATATTATCAGCTGTACATAGAAAATAGCATGGATATTTCCTTCCCCTTAGTAACAGCAGATGCAGTAGAGGAGATCTCCCTTTTCTTTATGTTTCTTCATGTCATTGCAAGGCAGGGATGACTAAGGCAAGATTGGCAGAACTTTTCCCATGAATTAGGCTTGAGGTTTGTGGCTATCAGTATGGTTTATTCTGAACCACCTGTGCTCTTTTTTTCTTCATACGGTCCTTTTTAGAATATTTTTGTTCATTGTTACGTTGAGGAAAAGCATGGGGCATCTCTAAGCATTCATGTTTTTACCTTTCACTTTTTTTGGTTTTGTTTTTGTAATTCTAAGGGATAAAATCTTGATCTGCAGTGCTAACTAAAATAATTTGAATTAAGCAAAATCATGGGAGACTGCTCTTCCTTGGATCTCCTAATGGTAACCTTAATATTAGAGTACTTGATTAAGCTTTCTTTTAAGAAGGTTCTTTGAAATAGCTAGTCAACATGGATTCATCTCTAGTTAAGCTCCATAGGCTTCTTCAGCATGCAAAAGAGTCTAGTCCAGGTATTCTTAATCTTGAGGTGATGTTAGACTTGCCTGCTTACTTTTCTTACCTATGGGATTTGCTTCTTGATAAGCCCACAATGTAATGTAGGAAAAGATCTGTAGAATCTTCGTATGTGTGACACACAGAAAGAAAACTAATGCATAATATAAGCAAGGGGACTAGTGCACATAGTAATTGGAAAGTAAGCATCTTGAATGTTTCTAAATATGTTCAATCTTAGGATTTTTATTTTAGTTCATTTACATTAACAACAGACAATGAACTCTTATGCTAAGAGTATTGTAGGAGTTTCAAAGCCAGGAAATAGTAGTAACAATTCCAAGCAATGTTCTGCTACTGGAGAATGTCAGAACCAGCATGATCTAATTGACTGAGGGTGAGTGTTGCAGAGGAACTGGGCAAAGGATATTTAATTCCACTGTCTTTTGCCAATTGACTCAATTGACTACTTTTTAAAAGCTTCTAATTCTGTTTCTGAGTTAGAGGATTGAAAATTAATAGAACATGGCCTCCTGTCATAAATTTTTTAAATTACAAAGGAGAATCTCAAGGCTACTTGATATGAAAAATGGAGGTTTATGACTGAGGAGACAATAGTTGTTAGAAAAAAAAAATTAACAGAAATATTTAAAACTGTTCATAATGCAAAATTCTGGTGCATATCTTGTGTATCTTTTTTGCTGTTTTTTACTGACATTATTCAGTAGTTGAGTTTAATAGTAAATTCTGATGTTGTTTCCTCAGAGAGGGAACATATGCAGAAAATGTGGGTGGCAACCCAATAAACTTCTAGGTGTATATCAAGACAAAGAAAAACTGGTAGCACAGAAATTGAGTTCTAAGTTGTTGGGGTTTTTTTCTTCTACTAATTTACAGGCATCACAAACTTTTGTTCCTTTACATTGTTTGCATTTGCAGAATTTTTCTATAGTATGGGGATCAGTAACAACATGGGGAAAAGAGTTTTAACTAACCTAACATTTTTCTTAAATCTGTAGTGGATTATTGAAAAGATAGCAAAAAAATAAAAACATGATTAAATTAGCTCTGAGCAGGTTAAGCCTCTGGCACTGATGTTACAGATTTTGTTATTTATACTGGGTTCTTTGGGTTTGATGGTGTCACATGGGGCAAGCTAATTATGAAACTTAATTGTAATTTCTATTAAGTTGAATTTGGAGCTTGTGTTGTGTGTACTTTATTTCTTATTTTTTTTCTGCAACTTTTTTGCACGTGCATGTGAAGTTAAATTCTGGCTGAATATCTGTTGCACTTATGTTCAAAGTGTAAGTTTCCAGTACAACAAAATTTGGCATTTCAAAACAATATTTTGATAAATGTTATTACGTGTTTTTCCAGTGAAATCTGGGGATGAGATGAAAATTTGTTCATTTCTGATGCAGCAGATTTTCAGATACAGTTTAGCCTCGTGTTGTAGTTGATCCAGACTGTTTTGGTTCATGTAATGGATGCATAGTTCTATTTTATGCTATGGACTGACTGTTCTCTAAGGCTTGACATTGGAATAGCATCTATGTACAGCACGTCTAAGAAATTTTATGCATGAGCTGCTTGAGGCAGTTTGTAGGGACACTGCTTGTTGTAATTCCTGGATTTAATCAGGATTCTAATTTCTAAATCTTTCTAAGATGTAGAAGTGAGAATTCTTTCAAATGCATTGTATTAATATGGCATTTTAAAACCAGCAAGTGGGGCATCTCGTGTAATGACAGTGTGTACAGTATCAGGCATTCTGTACATTTTTTTTCTGCCGTTAAGTTTCCTTAACATTAAAATTTAAAATTCTTAACATGGACTCTTTACAGAACCTTAAATAGTTAATCGAAGTTATATATTAACTGTGCCAAGGATACAAAGATACTGGATATGGCTCTGCACAGACATGGTTTAGATCTGACTGGATTTATGAACTCAGATGAGACCCACACAAAAGCAGTGTTTGTTGTTTGTAAAAGCTAGCTCCAGCTGGAAGCGGTTTTTCCCCACTTCCGTGCAGCATTGACCGATTACCCCCGTCCCTAGTCTAAGCTGTGGTGGTCAAATTCAATTTTGAATTCCTTCTACTGTCTTCCCAGAATCCACAGCACTTTGGAGATTGTGGGTTTATACAAGATTATCGGGATTACCTTCTTACCTGCTTTTCTTGAAGTAAAACAAGTAAAACAGGGAAGAGTTTGAATTTGTTCTGTTTTCGAATAACGTTAGTGTAATGCATTTATGACAGAGGTTTGTTAGGTTTTTGATATTTGGGAGGAACAACCACATAGATTAAAAGCTTTACAGCATTCCATGTTGCAAGTTTTGAAAAGGCAGGAGAGGTACAGAGAGCGTTTTCAATTTGTCTTTGTGCTGTGCTTAGTTAGATGTATTTTTAGATCAGTCTTGGTGTACGAAGGACTTGAGTTGTGAGCATCAGCTGCATTCACTGGGGTTAAAGGAGACACCTCTGAAACTAGTGGCCCTGATTCTTAAATGTTTTTGGAGATTCTTTTAGCCAAAGCCCCAGGAGGAGGCTGGTTGCTCTATCCAGTAGTAGCTGGTTGCATGTGGTCTCCTAAATACTCAAGCAACGCTTTCTGATTTTTTTCTCAATTTAAACACTTAACAACTTTTTGCCGAGTATTAAAAAAAAATTATGAAAATTTGTTTTATCTTCTGTTGCATGGCAATCAGGGATTGAAAATGAGGCTTGATGTTAATTCGTGTATTAGGATTCTGTCGTTTTATGTTCTATACTGCAGTGAATTAAGTGAGACCAGGTTGAGTTCAGAATTAATTCAATTTTACACATGGAGAAAAGAGGCAAAGCAATGTAAACCACTGACTGCTGCATTTTGTAGAATAATATTTTCAGTGTTTATAATTACTGTTACAAAAAATAATGCTTATTTGAAAATGAGTCCAGAGAGTGTAAGAGACAACAAAACAGCTATAGTTGATATTTAATAAATTGAATTTAGTAATGTGCAACATATGTGGGGCTTTGCATCTTATGGTTTTTTTTCTTTTTTCATATTTTAAGCAATCTGGATCGAAAGGAAAGGTAAGCTTACTGTTAATGAAATGAGCATGGCAATGAGCATTAAGAAAATTAACTGAATGAGTGCTTTGTTAATGCTAGTTGAAGAACATTCAAACCAGTCAATCATATCTGCTCATGTGTGAGGGAAGGTTGGTTGTTTTTTGTCTGATTTTGTGGTTCACATCCACCCTTTTACCAAAAAGGACCTTTACCTCCATCTCTAAATAATGCCATGTTAATGTGAACTTTGGGTACATCTCCACTGGAAATTTATCTATCTATTTATGTATCTGATGTGCAAATAGATACATTATAACTGTTTCCAGAGTTTAAGAATTCACTGCTAATTCTTTTCACAGAGCAGCAAACTTTCTGTAATAGAATGATTCTGAAGCATACATCTTCATAGTGTGTTTAACAGCTTTCCCTCTGTCATCTCGGTTTGGTTTGAATAGCACTAAAGGTTTTTATTGCATTACTGTGTACATTCTGTTCATGAAGTGCATATGCTCAGGCAATTAACAGAAAATGTACAGCAGAAGTAACCACAGCGTAAAGCTTATTTTTCACTCCTTTTGCATCTGTTCTACTGCTGGTAATATTTTGTTAATATTTAATAATTAATATTTTGTTAGCAATATGAAATACTATAAATTTGTTAGTGTAAATGTTTTGCTGATAGTAATGAATTTACAGAGTTTTTTTGTAAATATCCTGACTATGTAGGTGTTTTTTGGCAGTAGACATGTGGTATCAGGTTGAATTGTTTAAGTGGTGTGTATAATGTTTAGCTAATAATGATACAAATAACACAGAAATCTAGTATAGATCTGTTTCTGAATTCAAGATTTTCTACATTTATTTCAAATTCAGTATTAAAACCAAGCCTTTCTGTTTTACTGCCATTTGTTATTTCTTAAAGGAATTATCAGAGAGAGACTTGCCAGTTAGATTTGGCCCTGTAAGAAGGGATTTGATCATCCTCTTGCTGTCTGGGCTTTGAGTTCATGTATTTTTTCCTCTTGTTCTTTGTGCTGCATTTATTTAGTTAACCATTCAGCTGTTAATGTTTTAAATTTGGTACTGTATGTCTTAGGAAGGCTAGAGTTGAGTTGCATGCTGGTGAGCTTAATTTTCCCTTGGGGACACCTGCTGCTTCATAATCCAGTACGACTGGATATGTTCTTTTTTCCTTCCCTGCTTTTTGTTGCTGTCCTAGCAGGGGGAGATGATTTAGGCAGGAGCTGCTAAATGTAGTTTTAATCATTAGTGTCATGGTAAGTGCAGCTGCAGCTGCTGACTTTCTGGACCAAATGGGGCTACTGACCTGTGGACTAAAAAACCAACTCCCTTTGCTGCTGCTTCTCTCTTTCAGCCTTTGACTTTTGTAGTCTGCTTTTCCTACAAGATAAACTGAAGGTACATCTCACCAGCAACTTGATGCTTCTTATCTTTTCATGCTTTACTTTGTTTTTGTGTAATGATGTAGAAACCAACAGCCTGCCTGCAGTGGTATACCTGCATGTAGCAGTATACAGAGGCAGAGAGAGGAAACACTAAGACAGCCTCTCAAAGAGCCAGGCTGGGCTTAATGCTCTTGGGTGAGCCTACACCTCAACAAAGAAAGGAGTTGGTGCAGCCTTGCACATACCTGGTATTTTTTATGTGACTCTCACCAGATTGTGGGTAGTTTTGAAAGCTCTGATCTAAGACAGGACTGTATCCAAAATTCCCAGATCTATATTTTTCTTTAGGTTCATTCCTTTCTAGCATACACAGAAATTGTCCTCATCCTGCTCTCCCCCGTACTCCCATTTTTTATTCTGAGAGGAGAAATTTCAATATGAAATTTCAATATTGAAATATGAAAATTTTATTTTGGCTGGAGGGTGTCACAGAATTCTGTGAAGATAGTAAAGTCCAATTCCATCATCAAAAGAATACGGCAGTAATTTTGAATGTGTGCTGAAAATACTAAATCAGTGACACCATTCTGTCTGAACAAAACGTGTTTAGGAAAGAATGCTATACCATTTAGCTGTTAAGATGTGTCAAAAGTTCAGGACACTCTTGAGAGTCTGAGTCCAGATTACCTCACTATTTTTGTCATGTCTCTTGAAGGAAGAGCCTGATCTTTCTTGGTCTTGTAATTTAATTTTGCTGTTTGATGCTTTACTACTACTTGAGATTGCTTTTATCAAATACTGGTCTACCTCCCTTGTACTTAAATGTGTTAACACCAAAATTGCTTATAATGGATGAGATTAATAAGATGCCTAAAGTGATTTAATCTGCAAGCATGGAGCCTTGTTCTTCAAGCAAAATCTAAATCTCATAAGAAATACTTCTAGGAAATCCAACAGAAAAAAAAAAAGTGTATTTGGCAGGAACAGCAATCAATATTTTATTTCTTGTTGTGTTTTTTTTTTTCTATTAGACACAGTATATAGATAGCCTTGCATATTGATCTGTTTAGCTGTTTGATGCCTCATTTATTCTTTTTAAATGGGAGACTATTAGTTTAGGTTAGGATTTAACAGCAAGGTGTTTGTTTTGAAGCACTTCATGGTTTCTAATATCTTATAAGAAATTTTCTTTTCCAAATAGGCCTTCTAAAAAGAGGTGTTGTGTTCAATTTTAAAGAAACCCACTCCATTCTATTTCTGCAGTGTACTAATTGCTTCACTGGAGAAAGTAACAATGCATCTGTAGCTGTTCAAATGTCAAGAAACATTGTGCTGAGTGGAATGGCTTGGTTTTGTCATCTGTAGAACCTTTATGGTGCTGGGCTCTGCCTTTTTGTCTGTGTGTGAAGTTTTCAGGATAAGAAATTAGGAGGAGGTGCTTCAACTTGCTGCCCTCTTGTGGGAGGGCTGTTACTGTCTCCAGGAAGGCAGTTTGTTCAGATGAAATCTGCAATTAATCACTGTTCAAAGTTGTCTTCACTTTTTTGCATGACTTGGAGTAAATTTATTGAGAAAATTTAAATAGCAATATATGGCAAGCAAATTTATAATTCTAAAAAGGAAGAAATATGTTGGATGTTAAAGACGTAATACAACCTTGTATGATTCTTAGAAGACAAATCCTAACTTGCAAATGTCCGGAGACCTTGAATTGTCAAACTGATTTTAAAAAGAAATTTTAGTATTCTAAATCTACTGTATTGTTTTCATTGCTTTTAGTTAAATGTTAAATAATTTCAATATTCTTTCTCTTAAATATCAGTCAAAACATTTCACAAAAAAATATTTTTTTAACAGTGGTTTTGTTCAAAACAATACTTACTGTCGTGAACTACTACTAGAAGATAATTACAATGTGTCAGACAGCAGTTTATGCATCTTCACTGCAAAGTTCGTATTTTTCAAACCTCCTGTAATGACATTACAGGGTTTTTTCCTACCCTTTAGAATGTCATTATGATTGATTTTGATAATAACAGCTTCTCATTATATAATGATTAATTTGACCTTATATTTCCACCAATTCTGCCTTTAAGGTAACCCCTTATTATTTAATTTTTTAAGGAAAATGTTCAAAAAAATCATATACTTTATGAACATTTATTCATGTCAAGTTTCTTGTTTTGGTTTAGTTTTTGTGTGTGCAGGCATTTAGAAACACTTGGGGCGTGAGCAGGGTTGTTTCAGAAACACATTTGACGCAGTCAGTAGCAGATAAACTACTTAATCTGTCGTCTGTGATGTGCTTATGGGCATTCATGGTAACATACTGTGATGCTGCTTTGTTTTGTGATGCAATCCAGCCATGCTCGTTTTTCAGTCCTTCTTTCTGCCCGAGTTTTCCTTTCTCACTGCAGCCCCTAAACACAATCGTGTTTCCGTCTAGTAGTGGGCTAATCTATTTAGAAGGGCAGGTTTGGTAAGAAGTATCCCAACGCGTGTTGTAGTTTAATGTTATTCCAAAGGTGTTAATTAATAGTAAAACGTGGCAAAACCCTGAGAAATATAACCTAGAAATGCAGAAAGTTCAAAGGTTTTATAATTTGATGCATTAGGAAATGCTGTGGTGGAAGAAATAAAACCTGATGCTTAGAGCTGAAATTTACTTCAGCCATAGCCATATTTTTGTCAGGTGTGTTCTCAAAATTTAGCTGAGGTGTTTGAGATGTTACTGTCTACAGCTGATTTCTTTGCCCTTTTGCTGTTAATATCCCTGTAATCAGAGGTAGCAGTGCGCTGCTTAACTTGCCAATAAAAAGTTTCCTCTAAAGTTGTTGTCAAGGCCTCCTGTGTTTCAGGTGTGTGCCATCTGTTATAAGAGGAACAGTAATCTGCAGCTGCAGAGCAGGGTAAGACAGCTGAGAAAGAGAACTGCCACAAGCAGTAACTGAGATAGAGTGAGCTTCAGGAATCAACTTGGTAGTAGCATGGTTTGACACACTTGTGTAGAAACTGAAATATCTTTCAGGAGACTTGAAAAAATAAAATCTTACTGTCATGCTTTAAATGCCATTAATGTGCACAGAAATCTTAAATGTATATTATGCAAATTTTACTAATGGAAATCTTATTACCCACTAATTTGTCTATATTATTATATTTCAAATACATAGGATCTATGACTTTTTCTGTCATCTTTTCATGTTTTGGCCACACCGACTTTTGACATCAGATCTGTTTCCTCTGTTTTGCATGTTATCTTCCTCTTTTTGAAGTTGTGGAATCTAATATTAAAATAATAGTTGTTTCTATTTTTGGATTTTTAGAGTATCTGTCTTGTATTTTGTGAATGAGAAGGAGGAGATGCAGGCTTCAGTGAGACACTCCTGAACTATTGATTACTATCAAAGGGGATTTAGACCGGAAAGACTTCTAATATCTTTTCTGTAGTTGTTCCTAGCATTCTGGTAGTATTTTTTTAAAATGTACAAGTAGCATGTCATAGGAAAAGTTATTTATTTGTAGCTTTCAGATACATTTCAGGTTTATTTTATGTATAATTGTGGCTAAATTATAATGATGTCTTTCAAAAGAATAACTGTAGATCTAATTTGTTTTCCAGAAAAGAATACCCTCCTCAGCTTCAGAAAGTAGAAGCAGACCACGTTAGGTTACCACGATCTCAAGGAATGGGTAAGTTATGTTTAGAGTTCTAATTTCTTTAAAGCAGAATAATTTATTTTTTTAATACCTGCTTTGGGCAGTGTATTACCAAACTTTGTGTAACCTTTAGTATATCTTTTTCTATCCGTTTATCTTGTTATTCTAGATTTATACAAGTTTGTTCATGAAGGGATGATTTTGCCCTTTTTGACAGATTTCTGCAACCTTTTCGGTCATGTTATAATTAATTTTAAATTAGGCTTCTGTTATTTTAAGGACAACTGAAATTTGGAAAATTTAGAATCGTGGAACTGTTGGAGTTGCAACAGATCTCTGCAAGTCATCTGGTCTGAGCCCAAGACCTCAGCTTGTTCTTGAATTATTGACAAGGAACTCGTGTAGCACTGTTAGTATGTACAGAATGTAACACGGCAAATAACACTTGGTATGAAGCATATTCAGGCCCTGAGGTAGTGAGTGGAAGAGCCAGCATCAGCAGTGCCCTGTAGCTCAACTGAAATATGCTCTGATGTTATTGGCTAAGGGACATTGATGGAGGTGCAAGAGAGAAAATACAATTTGCTTTGAGGTGGGAACATTTTGAACCTGGAAAAGAAAAATCACTGTGTTTGGTTTAGCTTTATCAGTACAGATACAGTCTGTAAACCTGCTACTCAGCTGCTTAACCATCTACACTGGCCAGCTATTTTGCTGTGCCTTTTTAGGTTAATGTTAAGTAGAACTTCATCAATTCTCTTCAAGAGTAAGTAAACTTAGAAAAAACCTACTTATTATTCTTTCTTGTTTTGAAAACAAGTCATTGTTTAGTCTTCTAATAGTAGGATATTTGTGACACTATCAGTATGTATTTTGAAAAAGAATTCAGACTTGTTAAAAAAAAAAATACTCACTTTAAAAAGTTCCAGTATGGAGACTACAATTAAACTAGGGAGTGTAAATAGCACTTTTACATTAAATGGGATTAAAGCACTCTTGTACAACATCCTGCACTTCTTTAAAGAAAAGATCAGTCTGTACATTGTTAGTTTAAGTGGATTATGGATTTCTTTGTTCCTATATTCTTCCAGTATTTGATTGAATACCCCAATATAACACAGCATATGGCAGTATAGTTCACTGTACTGCTGAGCCTTGTGTTGAAGGTTTAATTTGTAACTACACAGAATATTTCTAATGCTTTAAATGCATTCAGTCCTTTAGTCCTTTAGTGAAAATTACCATCTGCATAATCTAGCAGATCTCCTGTTTTTGGTAGTGGAAGCTCCATTGTGGTTGTTATGAAGTTAGTACAGATTTTCAAGTCCAAAGACACTGAAATAGTATTAATAAATCAATGTTTTCTAAGTCAATTTGGGAATTTTTTTCTTATTCATGCAACAAATCATGAGACACTTGAAGCAGTGTAGCTTGCTGGGTTGTTAAAAAAGTGTTTATGTTTAGTTCAGGTTAGTGTATGTGAAGAAATAAGTTGATCGTAATTTTAAAAGCATATGAGTAGATGTTTTTTGTTAACAGTTTTTAATTTTTTGCCTTCTAGACAGTATAATGGAAAACACAGAAGAGTCAGAATCAGAATCAGAATCTGAAATTAAAAGAAAGGTGCAACAGAAACGTCACTGCAATTCGTATCAATCTGACTTGACTCTATCTTCTGCTACAAAAAAATGCTTAACCCAGTTAAAGGTAGGTTAGATTTTAAAAACATGTACATTTTTATTTAACTTCAAAAGTCGATGCATATTTAAAAAACAGGCATTTATTTGTAAAATCAGTTTATTTCCTAAAAAACCTTAGAATTAGGAGAAAGATTTACATAATTAAATTTTTTAAAGTTTTACTGTTAGAGATATTTAAGTGCTAATACTGATACCAGCTATGAAATGTTCGTTATCTGATTTGAACAGACAGGTGCTGCACTGGAAAGCTAAAGAACCTGCGTTTAAATTGATTGGCTGATCAATAAACCAAAACCTGATAATTTTAGTTTGCTGTCTATGGAATAAAGGAACAATATTTTACTCTTTGACAGATTATTTTTATTTTAGATGTCACTATTTTCTGTACTTATTACAACGATAAAGACAGGTACTGCAAAGATGCAAGTATGTCTTAAAAGTTCTCTTCAGTGAAACTAGTGCAGGTATCCAAATGGCACTCTTTGCTCTGCATGCAGCCAACCAGGATGTTCTGTCTGGAACTTTTCTAAATATCCGATGTAATATATTTTGGAAATTCCTGTAAGGCTCTCCATATTTCTTACCATCTTCCCAGGTTACTGTGGAAGATAACCCACATACAGATCACACTGCATGACTATCAAAGCAAAACTTCCTGTAAGGAGATCTTGGCAAAAAAAACCCCAAGAAACCAAAACCAACCAACCAAAACTAAACAAACAAGTAGATCTCAGGTTATTATATGTAACAAGCTTGTGTTTGCTCCTGTATATTAGAAAGTAAGTCAAGCTGTATTTCTTTGTTAGGATGAAACAGTTGGTACTACTCTTGCGCATTTCCTTTATATATTTAGTTAATAAATATGATGTTACTTGGAAATTCGAATAGCTGAGTTTTTTATCAACATACGTTATCTTTATAGATATGAACTTTAAAAGTTAAGTTATGAAGTAGCAAAGCAGTTAAAACCAAAAGACATTGCAGCTCTGTGGGTTTTGTTTTAATCATTATATTGATAACTTTGTTTAAATTTGTTTAAAGAAGTAAAATACTCATGGCTTATGTCCTGTCAGGTAAGAGACGAAAGTGAACACAGTCTTCTAGATTGAAGTGACCATTGAAGAAAACAATTTAAAAATAAGTGGAGTCTTGTCACTGCCTTGATAAAACAACTTTAAGTCTCAAGATCTAAAAGATGTCATCTTTGTATAGTTTCTTCCTTACAAATTGCAAGAATTAGCATGAGAGGAAGGACAGCAGCCTCACTATTTGTGGCTGAATTGTGGTCTGTGTAGACGATTTGCAGCAACTTGTAGCTCTAACTAGAAGGCTCTGTATGCATGTCGAGGCAAGGTGTGCTTTCAGCGTATTCTCCCTATCACAAAGCCATGGTAGTGACTTCCAGAACGACTTCCTGCATTGTATACACCTGGGAAGAGAGGGCTGGAGCTGCATGGAGAAGCACCAGCAGCTTGGTGTCCTTGAGCCAGACTGCATGTAGCTGATCACATTGCTAAAACAGGCTGTTCCCTGTCTTCTTGATAAAAAAAGCGGCAGAATTGATTATGTTGTTCCAGGGACGTGATTTCATTTCCAAAGCCATCAAACAGATTGTACTTACAAACAGTATTTAATAATTACATCTGGTACTTTTTCCCATGCATGTCGTCAAAATCTGTAAATTTGAGAACATTAACAGTCATTAACTGAAACCAGTTACTTTTTCTCAGAAGAACTGAGTGCCTATGCTAAAACTGTCAAGCAGTAAGCTAAAAAAAAAGGTGAAACCTCCATATTTTTCACATGATGTATTGAGAGATTTTAAAAAGGCATTGATAAAATACGTGAGGCTACATCATCATTAAACAGGTTGATTTAAATTCAATTGCTGATTCAGGAAATTTCTAAATTAGTAACTATTACATCATCTAGGGAGGATATATCCTTACTCTACCCACTGTGCTCCCAACCATTTACCATTGGCCACTGTCTAAAGTACAGCACAGGGCTAGATGAACCTTTACTCCAATCCCATAGAATAGTTATGATCCTATGAGACTGTAGAGTTTGTGGATACACTTTCTGAATATAAAACAGATCTTGCTGCAGCTGAATTGACTAGCACAACTCTTGGTTTTATTTTTTATTTTAAATAGGTGAAGAGTTTTATCCTTTATAAATGATTTTTAAAAAAGGATTTAACACAATGATTTATGCATTTGTCATGAACCACATGCATTTTCATGAGTTGCCAGAGTATGCAGATGATCGATCAGAGGTTTATGGAACCTCTGAACAACTCAAAAGTGTTGGTTATGGTTATTGTGCCAGAGGAATTATGAAGTACAAATGGTTTTCATCCTACTGCACTGTAACAGGTTGCACTTCATAATTGTTAAAAATGTACATAGTTTTTAAAGGAAGGAGGATTTTCTGCTTCATATGTGCTCAATAAAAAAAGCTGAAAAATAATAAAAATGTTGGATTCTGAACTCGGTGCACATTCAGTAGCTTATGTGTTAGTATTTAATCCCTTAGACTTAGAAGTCCGAGTTCTGCACTTGTGTTTCATAATTAGGTGGAACCTAATACATGTGAAAGAGACAAAACACATCTCTGTCTTGGAAGGACAAATAAAACTTCATGACCTAGGTGGCTGCTTCTAGTCTTCTTTAGCATTGTTCTTTGGATCATTAGGTTACTGTATATTCATCTAATGAAACGATTTACAGAAGTGATGTAACTGTGCCTGCTTGCTGATGGATATATGTATCTGAACAGCGTGCAACGTTTACGTAGAGAAAGAAAACATGCAAGAAGGAAAATCTGAATTGTCCAGCAGTAATAACTTTTAAAAAAAATGCCACAAATTACATTTATGTCTCCAGGAACATTTTTCATTTTCTAAATGAAAAAAATCAAATTGTATTTTCATGTTTGCTTTCTTTGCTTACTGTAATTGCTAATACAGTGTTGTCAGTCTTCATTCTGAACAGAAATTAAATGCAAGATTTGGTAAGGTTATCTTTGTACATACACGTTTACTGATTTTGTGTGTGTCCTCTCTAGCTTTTGGAACACATTGATTATTCTACTGATTGCCCAAATTGTGGGCGGGGAAATGAAAATCAGACCAAATGCCGGCATTGTGAAGGTGTGTCTCTAAAGGATTTGCAAAAAGGAGTCTCCAGACAAACTGTGACTTTAAGTGAATCTATGGGACCTTTATCACGTTCTTCAATACATCAGAATTCACAAGGGCAAAAATCTTCAGGTACAGGGTTCAACACAAAGAAGTTCTATAGTTCTGCTGTTGGGAAAGGTCCAACGGATCTTCTTCTGAGTAATGAAGTTGTAGGACATTCTATGTTAAGACAAAATGGAAAAGTTGGTCTTCTAACTGGAGCAAAAAATCCTAAAATTACAGGAAGCTTAAGACAAAGGAGTACAAGACCATCTGAACTAAATGACCCAAGTAAGTACCTTTTTATGAATATAGTAATAAACTGGAAACCCAGAACATTGTATAATGAAGGAGCAATCCTTGCAGCTTTACAGCACTGATTTTACATGGAGTTTTTTTGTGGGTGTGTCCTTGGGGAAGAGGGACAGACTTTTTTATAATTTCCTTTTCATATACTGAGGTACTCTCTGAGAGACAGAAACATTGGAGAAAATAAAAAGTATGTAATTATATTTTTTAAAGTCTTACACTGTATAATTTTTTAAAAAAATAAATTCTCACTCATTCTCCCAAAGGGAAAAGACTATCTTTGATTTTTATTGTATATTTTTTCCCTCTTTTCTTTTGAGCTGTGCATGGATACGCTATCCAAGTTTACCCATTTATTTAAATTTCATAATTTATAAAATGTTAATTTTGTGCTTTCTCTGTGTAAACTCAATTTATAAGCAGGAAGAACTGGAATTTGTGAAATTGTTTCTAGTTCCATGCTTGTTTTACTGGAGCACGTTAACTTACTGATTTGAACAATTTGAGTCATACCTTCTGTTGTCAATATTTTGTTACGTTGTAATATTCACTGTCAGTTCTTGATTGAATCAAGAAGTGTATGCCTTCACCTGCTACAGACAGATAAACAATACTCGTGTCTTGTATAGTTAGTTGTGAGAAATAAAAAATGAGGGAGAGAGCACCTGTGAGCAGATTCCAAATAAACATTAATAAACGCATAATATAATGATAAATGTGGACTTCTTTTTGGCACTGCAGGACAATTTAATAAATTAATTTTAAGCTATTGGTTGAAAATAAATTTGTGTTACAGAAAAATGTAGTGGTTGAGAATTTAATATTTTCTGTTTAGTTGTTTTGTCTAGTGATGATGATGAGGAGGAGGATAGTAGCAGCACTAGGAGAATGGAAAGCATTTCACCTCGTCCTGCAGATTCAGCCCGCTCCTCCCCAGCTCCTTCTACAGGAAAGGTGGAAGCAGCATTAAAGGAAAACAGTTGTGGAATAGAACAGAGAATAGGTAGTATAACAACAGATACAGAAATTGCAGTCACGCTACCAAGAAAAGCAAGAATGAAAGATCAGGTACTATTTAATGCTTTATTTAAATAAAACAAAAATCAAATCACAAATGGAAAATGTAAAGGCTTTGTTAGAAGTTGACTTTATTTGATTGCTTTTCTTATTTAGCAGCTCACTGAGTAGTAACCCTGCTTATATAATACTGGAAACTAAATAGGTTCCTTATATTTTTACAAGTATTAGTAATTATTTGAATTATGCTTTTAATGTAGGTGCTTTTGTGTTAAATGTATACTCTTTGAAGCCAGGCATGGTATCTATGAAACTCACGGGCCTACTTAGTTTGCAGAAGAATGTTTGTACCAGCTTTTGTCTGATAAGGCTTTGGACATTCGAAATTAAACATGAAAAGTGGCAGTGGGAGGAATAGTGGCCCTTTAAAATACTTTGGCAGCTGTCCCAGTTAGTAGCACTTATTTTAAAGATTTTATGGTGAGACTTTTTTTTTATTTGGGTAGCTGATACACAAAGACAAAAAATGCACCATGAGTTCTGTCAAAGGGGACTACTGTTAAAAACTTAATCACTTCGATGTTGAATTAATAGTGCTGATTAAAACCATTCTTGGGTCATTTGTCCAGTTTCACTATTTTGAGTTTGGTTCAACAAGAGTATGTGATCATATTTCTACTTGCAATCTCAAATCCTTTGTGTTTTCTGAGTTAGACCACTAAAGTAATGATGCCAAAACCTTCATGCTATGTTGAAATTCAGAAGCAAACATCCTACTGCTGGACGTGATGAGATTATGGATGTTTATAGCGTGGTGTATTATTAGTCACCACTATCAATATAAAGCTGTGAACCTCCAGCCTAAAATAAGGCTGTGGGGCTGAAACCTGGATGATAAATAGTTCTCAAGTTCAGTTACTCTTGCATGACGTGCTGGAATAATTGAAAGTACTGCCTGGTGAAGGCGCTGGTGTCTAAGACTTCTGAAACACCCAAATGTTTTCCTTTGTATATCCGTATGTTCCTGTTCACTAGTGTTTAAGAACCAGTTGTAACATTGGAAATTAAATGTGTATTTTACACAAAAGTAGAAAAGAGCTTGCTTTTGAAACAAGGAAAATTTTTTTTTAACACAAACTTTGTATTGATTCAGTGAAACTACCCAGAATTGCAGGTATCACAGTATTTTTGTCATATATGATAGAATAAGTTTTAAGAAGCTTTGTTAATTTGTTTTTCTCTCAAAATAGTAATTGATTCTTTATTGAAGAGGCTACTTGAATATAGCACCACTGTAATGCTTATTGTCTTACTGTTTGTCTGAGATTTGAGTTCTGAGCTTTTAATAATATTTAGCTGCTCCAGCAGACAAAATTGAAAAGCTGTCTTCAACAAGAGTCCTATGTAAATATTTTACTTACAGGGATTTAGAATCTCTGCCTTCTCCTCTGTATTCAAATGAAGGATCCAAAAAGATATTTTCAGTTATGGCCAAGATAATGACAGGCTAGTGATCAGGGACTTCAAAATAATTGTTGAGATCTAGTCTTAATAGAAATATTGAATGCCTTAGAATGTTCTTCTGTGGGAGTTCAGTTGTATCTTGTAACCCAAAAGAATGTTTATTAATGGACAGCTCTGTGAAGTAATATAAACACCAAAGAAAAGACCACTGTATAGAAGATCCTTCAACAAAGTAGAGCTATATAAGCAGTACAACAAATCAATATATTAATCTGACAGCTATCAGCCAACTTTCTGTCATTTTATCAGGTTTTTGTGACATTGTTCTGGTGGTGAACAGGAGACTTCACTGAGAATACAGCTTCAGGCAGCATCTAGAGAATTTATTGAATTTGAGCCAGACTGCACAGGGCCTTCTTTCAGTGTTTAGTCTTCTGACCCTGTAATCTGTCCTAAAAACATCTTAATAGTTCTGTAGAGTTGCTTTAAGGAATTGTCATTGGGCTTATTTCTTTCTATTTCCTGGAAATTCTATTCCTGCTAATGTGGTGATGCTCTGTACTTTGGTAATAACTCAGTGTTTGCAGACTTAAAAAAAAACTGTAAGGAAATATCAAGCCACCAACACTGTGGTGCTTTTACAGAATTAGTGTTTGTATAGAAATAAGTAAAATACATTAAAAATAACCTTGTTTTGCCATTGCACAGTGTTTTTACAGAATGACAAAAACTAAATTGGTTTTGGCAATTTTAGAAGCATTACTTGTGATTTGGAAATGTTAACAGTATGTTCACAAGTGTCAGGTTTTTGGTTCAATCTGGCAATATCATCTTTAGGTATTCTTAAAAGTAGAATATTTCTGCCTTGTGTATATAGTTGAGGTGTTGACCAACAGAACAGTAGCAGGAAATTTAGTCACTAGTGTTTTTAGTAAGCTTGTTTTAGCAATGAATCTTAGTGAGACATTCTGAAACCTTGAAAATTACTTTTCAGTTTGGGAACATTGTGTCTAACACTCCAATAAAACGTCGTAAAGTTATTTCTCAAGAGATTGTAACTGAGAGTGCACCTCTAAATTATCAAAATTCCTGTGAAAGTGTCATTCTGAACTGTCGAAGTATACGAATAGGAACGCTCCGAAGAATGGTAGTGGAACCTGTGATTGTAAGTAAACATGTTATTTGACAAATCTCTTTTCAGTTTTTGGTGGACGTTGTTATTTTCATACATGAACAACGTAATATTTTTACTTTGTCTGTGGAACCATAAGTTTGTCTCTAATTTTAGAGACTGAGCTTCCCAAAGAATCCCAAATTATTATTACATACTAATGCATACGATCTAGTTTTGGTGTTTAATAGAAACATCATGCCTGCAAAACCCTTGAAAACACTGTTTACTTGGTTGGGGGAGCTTATGGATGAGCATGCATTGCTAAGGATATTGAAGGCAACAGTTGCCAAAAACCAGATATTGATATGTGGAAGGAAGAAACATGTCTGCAAGGGAGAAAATTTTGCTTCTATAATACAATATTTTATTTTATTTTTTAAACTTCTAATTTACATGGAGACTTTCAAGGAGACATTGAATTGTTAGTTGTATGCAGTAAGCCAGATAAAATGCATACTTCTTGCTGGGGTGACCACATAGATAATAGAGAGGTCTCACTTCTTCTTCCCACCTCTCTGCAAAACCCAGTTATTTGATTTGCTTAGATACTGATACTAATAGATTACAATGTCTTTTGAGGACTTTTTCTCCCTATAATTTTTTCTATTTTACCAAGTATTTTAAGCCTTTTTGAAAACAAAATACTTAGGAGAGATCAAAAGTTTCAGAAGTCAATATTACAAGAAGAGACACTGAATGGCAAAGAAAAATACTTGCTTCCTTGAGTTGTGCTAAAATGTACACTTTGCTTTTTTCTTAAAAAAAAAATAAAATAAATTTAATGTAAAATTTTCATTACTCAAGTACTTAGTCAATTGAAATATGTTTACTAACAGTTAAAAGGCATTAAGTCAGTTTTGGTTTGGAAAAGAAGTGAAATCGTATTATTGTGTTGTCTTCCACAGTTTTGCTTGGATTATATCAAAATACGCCTAGAAAGTCAAGACGGTGAGTACATCTTTTATTTTATGTTAATACTCAATATATATATTTTGAATTACATTACTTTGTCAAAGGAATTAACAGGTGAATCATGATGAAATGTCAATTCTGGTTGTATAATCTATGTAATGAATGCTACTGGTGCCTGTAGTCAGATAAAAAAAAAGCTGAGAGTCTAAATTTTACCTGAACTGCCTGGTGAGTGAAAACCAGAATTATTTTGCATTATCTCTGCCTTCTACTGACAGAAAGAAAATTCACAGATAGCAGGAATTAACAATTTGTGGTGTGTGCAACTGAGTCTTAGTTCTTCCTTTTCATCCTGGTTGAAGAGCTGTAGGTATTCCAGTGATGATTGGCAAAGCTTGTCTTGAAAATTCTTAACAAGAACAATAGGGGAGAGCAACCTGTAAAACATGTTACCTCTTTAACACTTTATTAGTTATTTTATTTCAGATGCAGAAGTAAGAGAGTAAAAAACACACAGGTGTCTTAGACCTTTCCTGTCTATATCTCCCTTTAAAATTTTTTCTTCGCCAGCCTATAGAGTTTTGTAGGGTTTTGCTTTGGGCCTGAAAAGAAAAGAAGCTTTGCCTCCTTTTGTTAATCTTAAGTTCCCGTGAAAATACAGCCCTACTGAATTTTGCTTTTTGTTGTTTGTAGAAGAGAACTACTGTATTTTGTCATTATTATATGCAAAAAGGTGTCTGACAACCTGTACAGATAAGTTTAGCATTTGCTTAGTCAAGTATTTTAAGTTTCTGTTGCATCTAAAATTTAGATGCATAGAAACTACCCATTTTTCGTGCATTAAATGCATTTTAAAAGAACACTAAAAAGCTTAGTAAAATTTGTAGAAAAAGTATTTAAATTTTCAGTCAAAACAGCGGCATGGTGAAATTATTTCCATAGAACTTCATCACTCTAGTATAAAAATGTCGACTCATTAACTGCTGTGTTTATTGGAACATTTAGCACTTTTTCATTTTTTTGAGTTTTGCATCTGGAGGAAGATGAGTGTATTCCCAGCTGGTGGCATTTCTGTTAACTTCGTAAACATGGCATGATTTGTTTTAATACAAGAGTTTTGAAATAAAAACGACACCTGATTTTTTTTTCTTTAGGTTGATTGTCATCGTGCTTTTTCAGGCAGAGGCAAATCCTTTGAACAGTTTGAACAGCTGTAGAAACAGTAGTACTGTCCTGCCTTGAGCTTGTTTTTGCATATATAGATATATGTCAGGTTCTCAAAATTCTCTCTGCGTCCCTTGTCAGTTTTCAGCAACTCCCAACTGGTTTTCCAAGGAAACAGCTTTCTCTTTCTAAAACATAAAATCTAGCCACATTGCCTTAATGGTTAAGTCCTATTGTCTCTCTTACGTCAGTGTTAAAGGAAATATTGTTCACAGGTTAAGGTGTCTCTGTGAAATGTATTATACGATGCCTGTCTTTATACAAAAGGATAAATATGATATAAATTTTCATCTGAAAATTAGTCTTCCTCTGAAATCTGATATTCAATATGCTTCATCTCAGTGCAAACATAGTTGCAAGGGTTGGAGTTTTCTCCAAAGACCAACTAGTTAATGTTTTGGCAAGGACCTTCTATCTAGACACCTGTATGCCTCAGTGAAATGGGTTGAATCCAGTTGGGGTTGTTACTGAGGTATGCCTCTGTAAATGGGAAGTTAGGTGAATCAGTTAAGGAAAGTGTGTATGTTTACGAAGGAGAAAACTGAAGAGTTTTATAGAGTGTATATATATAGAGAGAGTATATATATATACACTAAATATATATACTATATACACTATAAATACTATAGAGACTATAGTATTACAGCCTAGCCTTGGAAAGCTGTTTTGTTGTTTGTTTTAAATGCAATAGAGAGAAGATTCTAAGAGTCACCTATAAACTTTCATTTAGTTACTAGCTTTTTTCTCCCACGTAAGTCCCTAGGGAGATAAAGGAGAATCAGTGCAAGGAGATGGACTAGTTAGATCCGTGCAGCATATTTCTGCTGCTCTTTTCCTGGTGAGATGACAAATTACTGTTTTGAGCAGTAGATGTTGTGCAGTCAGCTCAAAGGAAGCATGTTGTTGCTGCAGTCTGACTCAGAGCTGGGCTGCTGCTTTCCCAGATAGTGGGACCTGGGGTATTGGAGGTTAGAAGGTAAAGGGGAGCTGCTTTGCTCCACAGAATGTGTGGTGGCCACCACTTCCAGTGTGCAGCCAGTGGATACTTCACTTTGGGTAACTGTTTGCCCTGTCTTTATGAGCAGTAGACTCCCTTTCTGGCAGGCACATGGGTGTGAATTCAGTTGCCAACAAGAAGGAAGGATGTAGAGGGCTACTGCTGGATGTTGGCTGCTAAATGCCAAGAGCAGAATAGGGGAAACACTTTAAAAAAAAAAAAAAGGGAGGAGTGGGGAAAAGCAGTCCCTCTACTAATAATAAGAACCTCTAGTAACTATTACTAGCAAGGTAGAAAGTAGTGATATGTATTTTTTTTTTTATCGTGTTTTGTGCAATTATGTTCAGGGTTATGCAAATTAAACTCTTTATATGAGAAGCTTTTTACTAATTTTTACTCACCATCTGTCTGGCCATTAAATATTTACTAGAATTTAACTTAAGAAAGGCCTTAGTCTTTTCAGGAATTCCCTGCAGTCTCTCCTCCCTTTTACAAGGAAAGGAAGAGGAGATGAACTTAATGTATTGATATTATTTATCAGAGGAATTTTAAGTTGACTCCATTGCTCCTTCTAACCTGTCTTATGTTCTTATGTTTTGTCCTCTATGTAAGGGGATATAGTTTTTCTGGTAGAAGCTGCCATCAAGCATGTGGTAAAATGGTGGAAGCTGCCACTAATTAAAGCTTTAAGTAACTGCCATTAACCAATTATCTGATTTAGAAATAATTATTGGCATTGAACTTTTGGGTATTTTCAGAGAATTCTAAGAACTTTGACTTCACGCATTTTTCCTTCCATTTCTATAATTCAATAAAACCTGTAAAATACTCAACATTGGCACTGGCAGCATCAGATGTAGTGTTAAGAATTTACCATTTTGCTGATGTTTCACTTTGGTAGTAAATTGAGAGCAGTACCTTATTTTCCTCAGGCAATCAGGTATCTATTTCTCTGGGTGTGTTAATTCTCTTAATTCTAAAGTTATTTTTCAGAAGATAATTTGGTCAACGATAAATCCACAAAGAAAGTTTTACAAACCTATTGTAAAAAGTGTCATAGCAGTAGTTGCAATTTTAAATTATCACTGGAAATTCTGTCTTTTCTGTGGAATAACATCTAGATAAAAGTTGCTGAAAAGATAAGTTTGTTCCTGATTACTTTCCTAAAAGGTGACAATGGAGTTCACTTCATCTTATAATATTTTAATGAATGTCACTTCCTGGATATGTGTTACTTTTAAACTTCTAAAAACTGTTTTAAAAGTTAATGAGTACATACTGATTTTCTGCTACAATCAAGAGGGAAATTGTAAAAGGAAATGTATTTTTATTATAATTTAATAGAATGTAATTATTTTGTTGTAGAATCAGACAGTGATATCCGAGAGATTAACCTAAAAACTTCAGAACTTACCAAATGTGAATGGTGCAGTGTCCGTAAATTACCGGTGGTTTTCCTACAAACGGTGCCATCAACCTGTAGTAGCCTGAGAGACCAACTGAAGATGACTAAAGAGAATGTCTGGTACGAATGTAAAGGAGACAGTAAGTAAAGCAATTTTAGTCTACTATTTCACTTTAAATTGTGTTTTAATGTTTTGGATCATTACTGACTGCACTGAAGAATAAAGCTGGCATAATTGGTGGGGACAGAGGTAGTGTTTTTTCAGACAGGATCACCTTCCCAGGCTGATGAGCTGTTCAGAACTGCTTGGCAAAACTGTAGTCTTCTGTTTGTCCAGGTGCATCCTAGTTGTAAGATGGGGTCAGTTTAGTATAACTTTTTTTCACTAATATTTGTACTAAATAGAAGCAAGTTAGTTTGTTTAGCTTTTGTATGTGAGCCTTTACATTTATATGACAGCTTTTGCTATACTTTTGCTTTCTGTGCTGTTCTGCTTACAGGTTAGTTTCAGTAGAAGCTGTTGTGTGGATTAGCTTGTTTTTTTTTCTCCATATGCTTGTTCATGATGTTGCAAGGTAGACAAATATCTGCTTGGAAAATAAGTGGATTGTCTTCATGTATCTTAAAATTAATTTCAACATAGTCTAGCATCTTACTATGCATACTGTTTTTTAATAGAACAGCCTGAATCTTACTCCAGTGTCTGGCTGCCTGAGTAATTCCTCTTAGTGCAGTTTAGTGCTTTACTGTTTTTTTTAATTATGTGAGCGGGTGATATTTATAAAATAGCTGATTGATTCGACTCACTTTTTCTAACTTTTGGTACAGGTGTTGGCTGACTTGTTGAAGCTAAACCGCTGTACCAAAAAGAAATACAAGTTTTATTAGGGCTAACAAGAACAAGCAAGCATGAGAGAACACACAATCTTACTCTGTTTGCAGAAGTTGTGTTTTGGTAAGAAAGGTCCAAAGGAGGACCTAGGTAATTATAGACCCGTTAGTCTCACTTTAGTCTCTGGAAAGTCATGGAGCAAATCCTCCTGAGGACTGTCACAAGTCAATTGAAGCACATGATTGGGAAAAGCCAACATGGATTTACCTGGGGAAAATCATGCTTGACAAACGCAATCACCTTCTATGACAAAGTAGCCTGCTTGGTTGATGCAGGGCAAGTGGTGGACATCATCTACCTGTACTTCTCCAAGGCTTTTGATAAAGTCTTGCATGCCTACTTGCAAGCTGCTACACCAGGTTAAAGTACTATTTGTTTTCAACCTGTAACTGTTTCTGAGAATCTCTATTGTCTGAAAGAGCTGATGTGAAGATGTCAGTCCTGTATATCCATGTAAAAGTGATTCGTATAGACTGCTTTAGATAAATGACCATGAGCCAGCAATGTAACCTTGTGGCCAAGAAGTCCACTGGCATCCTGGGGTGCATTAGAAAGGGTGTGGTTAGTAGGTCAAGAGAGGTTCTCCTCACCTTCTGTTCTGCCTTGGTGAGGCCGCATCTGGAGTATTGTGTCCAGTTCTGGGCCCCTCAGTTCAAGAAGGACAGGGATCTGCTTGAAAGAGTCCAGCGCAGAGCCACAAAGATGATTAAGGGAGTGGAACATCTCCCTTATGAGGAAAGGCTGAGGGAGCTGGGTCTCTTTAGCTTGGAAAAAAGGAGGCTGAGGGGTGACCTCATCAATGTTTACAAATATGTAAGGGGTGAGTGTCAGGGAGATGGAGTTAGGCTCTTCTCAGTGATGACCAGTGATAGGACAAGGGGTAATGGGTGCAAACTGGAACATAGGAGGTTCCACATAAACATAAGAAAACTTTACTGTGAGAGTGACAGAGCACTGGAACAGGCTGCCCAGAGAGGTTGTGGAGTCTCCTTCACTGGAGACATTCAAAACCTGCCTGGACAAGTTCCTGTGTGATATACTCTAGGTGATCCTGGTCTGGCAGGGGGGTTGGACTAGATGATCTTTCAAGGTCCCTTCCAACCCCTAGGATTCTGTGATTCTGTGAAAGGTTGGGGACCTCTCGTCTTACATGCCTTCATGACTTTAATATGTAAAATTTTCAAAAAGCAACAATTTTTATAGTGTAGCCTTCTGGGATTGAGACAGACCATGAATCCACCTAAATCATGGGGTCTTATATACTGTTTCTTGTTTAATTTAGTATATGTTCTCTTCAGTTCTCTTTCTTTTTTTCCTTCCCCTTTTACAATCACATCTATTTGAAAGTAAGACAAAACCAAGCTGAAATCTTTTAAAATACTGTATAGATGTTGAAGGGGTTAAGCAGATGTGAGTACTTTTTTTAATAAACATTGAGACCACGGATGCCCAACTACATTCTAAAAACAGTTCTCCTTTTCTAGTAAGTTTTCACAGATGAATGTATCTTCATTGATTTTTTTAGAGAGGTGCTCCAGACTTGTTAATGTTGACTTTTAAGAAATCAGGGCATGGTGTTTCCCAATGTAGAGAGGAAACTGTGCTGGATACATAATTTCTGGAATTGTATTGAAACAATAGGATAGGAACTGTAATTAAAAAAAGAGAAAATATTGATTACAGAGTCTTGCTGTCAGTAAGCAGAGAAACTGTTATTTCAAAATAAGTTTTGGCTTTGTATTCAGTGTCTTTTAAAAATGTATCAGGTGTAATAATTAACATGTCTTAGATTAAGGCAGAAGTTGAATGCACTCTTTTTGCAAGTGTAGGTAGAGGGGTTTGGTGGTTAATCCTTCTTATCTGCATACATGTGTTGTCAGCAGTGTGTGCAAAAGCTGACAGGCCTGCGATTCTTTGAAATCTTCATAATTGTCACATTTTATTTTGTTTCTAAATGAATAATTTTCTGCTTTTTTGTAGGTCAAGAAGAACAGTACATCATTCTGATTTTTGAAACTGGTCTTGATCCTCACGCGAACTCAATATTTGAAAAAATAATTACTGACATTGGTATTAGAAATAATATTTCTGACTTCTTTGTGAAAATTTCCTTTGAAGAAGCCAATGGCAGACTTGTTGCATTTACTAAGTGCTTGGAAGACAATTCCAAAGGAAGCCCATCTCACAGAGAAAACAAAATGAAAAATGTAATTATGTTTTTGTTTTAGACCAAAGACATTGTATTATTTGGCTTGAAACTACACTAACGATAGTGTGCTAGTCACTAGGCCAAAAAAATGCCAACTTCTGATGTGTTTTGTATGAGGATTCCCAGACTGGCCCCTGGTGGGTTATGAGACTGTGGGAAATACTCTGTGCATTCACAATACTTTTTGGGGTGTCTCGTTTCATCATAAGGTTGTAAAATGGTCCACAAGTAATGTTGTAATTTAAAAATCATCAAGGGACAAAAAATTTGTACTGTAATTACACAACATAATTGATTCCAAATTCATGTACCAGTAAAATGATACTATTTCAAACAAGAAATGAATTTGCAATATTATATAAATTACATACATTTAATTAAGGCCTTCTTTAAACAGAACTACCACTTAAAGGATTTGAAAGTTTTGTGGCTCTGCAATAAGTACAGACATAAGTGTAATAAATGAACTAGGAAAGGGGAAAAAACAAATCTTGAAGTCATACTTCTCAAAAGCAACGGATATTACACTGCTGGGCTTCACAAAGCTTTATTACCTTTTTGGTAAATTTGAGCACCGTATGCAAATTAATACTGACTCTATTCTTTTAAGGTTGCTTCTGAGTCCAAAATGCAGCAGCGAAATAAACAGTTGCCCTATTTTGATGATGACGAAGAAATTGGAGAACCACATACAGTATTTATTGGTCCTATAGAAAAGTAAGATATTTATCTTACTGTAACAATTTTCTGAGGTTTTGTGGCATTTCATTTTTATTATTGAACATGTTTTTCTTTTCAGGTTGATAGTTTATCCACCTCCTCCAGCTAAAGGTGGTATTTCTGTGACCAACGAAGACCTCCATTGTCTAAATGAAGGAGAATTTTTAAATGATGTTATTATTGATTTTTATTTAAAGTAAGTTTCATTTCCAATAAATTTTTAGTCATCTTTTACTTTGAAACTAAGTTCAGTTGTTTTTTCCAGATTATTGGTGTTCCCTGGAATTTAATTTCTTTTTATTACCATAATACATTAATTAATTTTTTTGTGTCACTGATGCTACAGATGTTAGAATTGTTGCATCCTGCTGTGATTATGCTACACATGGAGTGTATAATTTCCATTCTATTAAAATATTTACAGTTGAAAAGAAAATTAGTGCATCAGTCTGGGAGTGTTTGGAGATTTAGTGACTCAGTTACAAAATACGGGTCTTTCCTAGGGAGCTTATTAGGTAACAAACACATTGAAACTTTGTTTTCCTGCCATGATACAAAAAAACCCACAATAGCAGCAGAACTACTTGTTGATTGAGCAGAGCACTTAATAACTTGAAGCATTTACTCAAGTTTTGCATTAAATAGTTCCTGTGGTTAGTTAGCTCTCTATTTTGTGAGAGTGCAACAGCTTGGTGGGGAGGTAGCACTGTTAGCAGTCGTTTTGACTCTAGTGATGAATACTTCAAGTTAACACTTCCATTAATTTTTCTTTTTTTTTTTTTTTTTAAAAAAAACACTAATTAGGTATTTGGTACTTGAAAAACTGAAAAAAGAAGATGCTGATAGAATACATGTGTTCAGTTCATTCTTCTATAAACGCCTTAATCAAAGAGAAAGAAGAAATATTCATGAAACTTCAAACCTTTCGTAAGTCTGTTGATAAGTCTGTTTAAGTAAGAGCTAAGTACAGTGAAGATTACAAGGACAGGTGCTTTACAGCATCTTATAAATCCTGTCAGACAGTATTACTATACCAACAGAACACTAAAGCATCCAGAGCTATAAGAAACACAGAATATGCCTTGAAAACCTTAAGAAGGTGTTAAGGTGAAAAAGATTGGCCTCTTCCCTCTAGTCACTAGCAATGGGGTCAAGTTGCACCAGGGGAGGTTCAGATTGGATATTAAGAAAAATTTCTTCACTGAAAGAGTGGTGAAGCACTGGAACAGGCTCCCCAGGGAGGTGGTGGGGGCACCATCCCTGGAGGTGTTAAAAAAAACAGGTGGACGTGGTGTTTCAGGAGATGGTTTAGTGGTTAGGGGTTGTAAGGCAGATGGTTGGACTTGATGATCTTGAAGGTCTTTTTCAACCTTGATTCTATGATTCTGTATGTGGAAAATTATTCTTTCGATTAAAATAAGCCACCCTACAAATCGTGTGTTGGTTTCTTCTTGCAGAATACAGCAAAAACGACATGGGAGAGTAAAAACATGGACACGACATGTTGACATTTTTGAGAAAGATTTCATTTTTGTTCCCCTTAATGAAGCGTAAGTAAACATACCTTTTAATCCCATTTGGTAAACGCTCAGACTTCATAATTCTAAAGTTGAAAGTTATATTGTAATGTAGATTGAAGTTAAAAATAAAGTTAATAAACATCTTTTTCCAGGTGATAAACAAAGTGCAGTGTTGTAATATAAGAACTATCACACAATGTAAAGACTGAGTGAAAATGAACTTTTCTGAGTACTTTTTCTCGGTTTTATCTGATTCTCTAGAGTTCTTTCTTTTAAGCCGTTGTCATTGATAACTTTTGGATTTGCCTTTTTTAGCCCTTACTTTTTTTTCTAATGACATCTCTTTGGTATAGATGAAATAATTATTTAGTTACAATAAACTTACATCGGAAGAAAATGCAATTGAAAATCTCTACTCCCCTGTGTTGGGAGCTTTTCTTTATATCCTTTTATCTTGATATTTTTCTTGGGTCAGGAAGCAAATTGTTAACATTCTAATGGCTGTTAAGGACTTTTAATGATGTTTGCTTTCCTTAAGATCAGAGCAAATTGTCACAAACACATTTCTACATTCCACAAAAAGAATCTAAGCAGACCTTAACCCAAAATATTTAGGAATGTAAAACTACTGCATTTTAAAAATATACAGTAAAAACATAAATAAAGTAAGGACAGAGAGACAGGAGAATTGTAACTGACTTATTACAGGCATACCTAACAGATCTTTTAAAAATTCGACAAATATGTTTTTTTATAATTTAAAGCTCTTAATTATTTTTTAAAATTAATTTAAAGCTCTTCAAATAAATGTATCTACATACTGTGCTATTGTGCAGTGGGAGGAAAATTTCTGAATCTTCTCTTTTCCTGCCTCCTCCCCAGCTGAATTCTGAGGCTAGCTACTGAGAGGCAGGTATGAGGTTATGACCATAGATCTGTCTTTGTTACAAAGTCGTAAGTCCCTGATGAAGTTGCTCCCAAGCAATGACTTTGATGCTCTGACCTCTGTACAGCCACGGGAACACAGCCAGTCCTTAGTTGATAAAAAAGGACTCAGGTATAAGATATTCCCCATGTCCACCGCAGAATTCATCCTTACCATCCTCTCCCCTAAAGCTTTAAGTACCAGAACTTTGCAGTGTCTGTCACTTAAATTTTAGTTGCCTTAGAGCTGCTTATATAGTTTGTTTCCCATCATTCTATCTTCTCATTCACGGATCTACATTCGTTATACGTAGAAGAAATGAGACTGGTCATGCTGCAAATATAGACTCACAGAATGTTAGGGGTTGGAAGGGACCTCGAAAGGCCATCTAGTCCAACCCCCTTGCCAGAGCAGGATCACCTAGAGTAGCTCACATAGGAATGCATCCAGGTGGGTTTTGAATGGCTCCAGAGAAGGAGACTCCACAACCTCTGTGGGCAGCTTGTTCCAGTGTTCTGTACCCTCACATTGAGAAAGTTTTTCCTTATGTTTACGGGGAACCTCCTATGCTCCAGTTTGCACCCATTGCCCCTTGCCCTATCATTGGACATCACTTAGAAGAGCCTGGTTCCATCCTCCTGATGCTCGCCCTTAACATATTTATAAACGTTAATGAGCTCACCCCTCAATCTCCTCTTCTCCAAGCTAAAGAGACTCAGCTCCCTCAGCCTTTCCTCATAAGGGGGATGTTCCACTCCCTTAATTTGTGGCTTTGCACTGGACTCTTTCAAGCAGTTCCCTGTCCTTCTTGAACTGAGGGGCCCAGATCTGGACACAATATTCCAGATGGCCTCACCGGGGCAGAGTAGAGGGGGAGGAGTACCTCCTTCCACCTACTAACCACACCCTTTCTAATACACCCCAGGATGTCATTGGCCTTCTTGGCCACAAGGGCACATTGCTGGCTCATGGTCATCCTTCTGTCCACTAGGACCTCTAGGTCCCTTTCCCCTATACTGCTCTCCAACAGGTCAGTCTCCAACCTGTACTGGTACATGGGGTTGTTCTCTCCCAGATACAAGACTCTACACTTGCCCTTGTTGCATTTATTAAATTTCTTCCTGCCCAGCTCTCCAGCCTGTCTAGGTCTTGCTGAATGGCAGCACAGCCTTCTGGTGTGTCAGCCACTCCTCCCAGTTTAGTGTCATCAGCAAACTTGCTGATAGTGCACTCTGTTCCCTCATTCAGGTCGTTGATGAATGTATTGAATAGTACTGGTCCCAGTACCAACCCCTGAGGGACTCCACTAGATACAGGCCTCCAGACTCTGTCCCATTGACCACAGCTGTCTGACTTCTTTCATTCAACCAGTTCACAATCCACCTCACTATCCGATCATCCAGACCACACTATCTCAGTTTAGCTGTGTGGATGCTGAGGGAGACGGTGTGAGATGCTTTACTGAAATCAAGATAAACCACATCCACTGCACTACCATTATCTATACACCTGGTTGTGTCCTCATAAAAGGCTATCAGTTTGGTTAAACTTGGGTTTGCCTTGGTAAAACCATGTTGAGTGCTCCTAACGACCCTCTTATCCTTGATATGCCTAGAGACAGCACCAAGGATAAGTTGTTCCATCACCTTTCCAGGGATGGAGGTGAGGCTGACGGGTCTATAGTTACCCGGGTCCTCCTTCTTGCCTTTTTTGAAGGCTGCAGTGACATTTGCTTTCCTCGAGTCCTAAGGCACCTCTCCTGTTCCCCACGACTTACCAAAATGATGGAGAGTGGCCTAGCAATGACCTCCGCCAGCTCCTGCAGCACCTGTAGGTGCATCCCATTAAGACCCATGGATTTATGGATGTCCAGAGTGTTTAATTGATACCTAACCCAGTCCTCATCTACCAAAGTAAACTCGTCCTTTATCCTGACTTCCTCTGGGGCCTCAGGAGTCTGCGGCTCCCAAGGACAGTCTCCAGCAGTAAAGACAGAGGCAAAGAAGGCATTCAGTAACGCCGCCTTCTTTGTATCCTCTGTCACCAGGGCACCCACCTCATTCAGCAGTGGGCCTATAGTGCCTCTAGTGTTAGTTTTATCTGCAATGTATTTGAAGAAGCCCTTTCTGTTGTCCTTGATGTCTCTTGCAAGGTTTAATTCCAAGGAGGCCTTAGCTTTCCTAGTTGTCCCATACATCATCTGACAACGGTCTTACATTCCTCCCAAGTGGCCAGCTGCTCCTTCCGTGATCTGTAGACTCTCTTCTTCCACTTGAGTTTGCCTAGCAGTTCCCTCTTCAACCGTGCGGGTCTCCTGGTTCCGTTTCTTGATTTCCTACCCACTGGGATGCTCTGATCTTGAGCTTGGAAGAAGTGGTCCTTGAATGTTAACCAACTATCTTGGGCCCCTTTACCTTCTAGTACCCTCTCCCATGGGATTTCCCCTAGCAATTGCTTGAAAAGGTTGAAGTTGGGGCCCTGCTGAAGTCCAGGGTCATGGTCGTGTTTGATTTTCTGTTCTTACTGCATAAGATCCTGAACTCCATCATCTCACGGTCGCTGCAGCCAAGGCTCAACCTTCCCAACTTCAAGCAGACCTGCCTTGTTAGTGAGTATAAGGTCCAGCAGCACTTCTGTCTTAGTTGGTTCATCCACCATTTGCATCAAGAAGTTATCATCAATGGACTGGAAGAACCTCTTGGACTGTGAATGGCTGGCTGAGTAGGCCTTCCAGCAAATACATGGGTAGTTAAAATCCCCCATGAGAACTGGGGCTTGTAATTGCAAGGCTGCTTTCAGCTGCCTGTAGAAGGCCTCATCAACTTCCTCGTCCTGGTCAGGTGGTCTGTAATAGACATGCACCACACTATCACCCATGCTAGCCCACCCCTTAATTCACACCTATAAACTCTTGACTCACTCGTTGTCTGCCGCTGGACAGAACTCAATACACTCTAGTTGCTCTCTCACGTAAAGAGCAACTCCCACCACCTCGCCTTGTTGACCTGTCTTTCCCAAAAGGGACATAGCCATCCATGACCACATTCCAGTCATGTGAGCTGTCCCACCATGAATCTGTAATTGCCACTAGATCATAACCCCTTGACCACACACAGATTTCTAACTCCTGTTATTCCCCATGCTGCATGCTTTGGTGTACAGGAATTTCAGGGAGCAGGTTAAGCACACTGATCCCACCCTCGGGGAGTGGGAGGCCTTCTGGTCTTCAGTAATACTAGAATGCTGCCCCACTGGTGCAAACCCAGCTACAACCTCATCCCCATTTGAATGTAGTTTAAAGTTCTTTGAATGAGCCCTGCTAATTCTTGTCCTAGAACCCTTTTCTCCCTGCACAGTAAGCCTTTCCCACATATCGTCAGGCCTGGTGTCTTAGAAAATCAGCTATGATCAAAGAACCCAAGGCTCTGCCTATAGCACCAGTCTTGGAGCCAGGTATTTACAGACTGAATCCTTCTTTTCCATTCCATGTCATCGCCCACCACTGAAAGGAGGGAAGAGAAAATAACTTGTGTCCCAGACTCACCAACTGTCCCAAGGCCTTGAGGTCTCTCTTCATTCCCCTCAGACTACAGGATGCAGCTTCCTCCCCACCTGTCTGGAAGATCAGTAATGGGTACCACAACAGGTTGAGGAGTTTCCTAGTGATATCCCTAGTGATATTCGGGCTCCAGGAAGACTACAGACTTCCCTATGATGGGGGTCAACCCGGCATATTGGGTCCTCTGTTGCATTTAGGAGCAAGTCTCCAGCAACTACAACTCTTCTCTTCCTCCTTGTGGAAGAAGTTGTTACGTGGCTCAAAGGCTTAGCTGACCATGGTAAGACCTCTGGTATAGGTTGCCTATCATCTACATCCCCATTGACTGGCCATCGTCCAGCAGGGCCTCATATCTATTCTGGATAGGCCTTTCACTTCCATCCTCATTTACCTGGCCCTCAATTTCCACATCCCCATACCTTTTGTGTATAGGCAACTGGGAAGATGAGGGAGGTTGGGAGAGGATTAGCCTGCCTCTCCAGGGAGGGAACCCATTTCCTTTACCCCCCATCTCTTAGGTCCCAACAGAACAGTTTGTACTGAAGACACGATGTTCACACCGTGTGTGGGTTGGGGATTTTGCTTTGGACTAGCTTGGTCTTATGGGCTCATACAGTAGTGATTAGAGGATGAGAACTGTATTCCTGGTGTCCATCTTTCATCTGGAAATGACACTTTTCACACTTTTTGGAACTGTCCTTCACTGTGAACTGAAACTTGGTAAGTGGTGTTAATAGGACATAAGTTTGCAGAAGTGGTTTCCTAATGTGTACAGTAAGAACATTGCAGAGCAGAAAAAAAACAAGTATCTAGGAAGATGAGAAAATGGTGGTTTGGCAGGGGGAGCGGGTTTGGTTTTTATTTTTTTATTGACTTGCTTTCTGGCAAGGAAAGCGTAACTTAAATTTTCCTTTTTTCTTAAATTTTTGTTATTATTAGCAGCTAGTATTTTTCTTGGATGCACCTTGCTCGTCTGTCTGTCCTCAAACATGTCATTTCTCCCATTGTTTGAAACCCAGCATTCAGTTTTGAGGAACAAAAAGCTGAACCGTTTGGGGGGAGATGCTCATATATTTGGGACAGTAAATGGTAGGTATTTGGTATTACAGAACAGAGAGGAGCTACCTGGGGAAGAACACAAAACCCGGCAAGTATGAAGGCTTCTAGGCCTCTGTCCTAGTAGCAGAGTTGTCACTTGCTAAGTTTCTCCTCCTTCCGTATATTCCTGTACCAAGAATAGCAGGTTTTACCAGGTTACTATGTATTTGACAGTTCTTTTCCCTGTAATGTGTGTTACCATTTTGAAACAGAGCAGAGGACTGTGAAACCTTGCTTTTGTGGCAGAGCAACATTTTTTGTATTTATGGTGCTGATTTGTACATTAGTTGGCTTCTTAATCTGCAGTGAGTCTTTCAGATATTCAAGTCTTATGATAAAGGCTGTGGGCTGTATCCTAACATCTGAACTAAGTTGCAGCTTTTTCATAAACTCCCTTGTGTGACTACTTTTGTGTTATGTAATTCCCAAAATTTCCCTATGCTCCTGTTTCTCACTTGCAAAATGAGGACTGTCACACTTAATGTTGACAAGAATGGAGATGCTTAGATGCTGTAAGTTCAGTAGAATGTAACTTCCAACTATTCATGTTTAGCTGTTTAGTTTTCTTTCTTTTTTTCTTGTAATTGGGGCATTGCCTCTTAACTTCAAGGGATTAGTGAAAACACTAGGAGCGCAGAGAATCAGTGGTGAGGAGGGAGAGCCAGTTAATGCCTGTGGTGTGTAGAGAACAAAGTATGTGCCTTTTTGTGTGTTTTTTGCAGAATCTCGTTTTCAGCATTTTTTCAACATGCCTTTGCCTGGACATCTGTATGTGCAACCTAATATAGTGTAGTAAGGCTTTCATCACCTGCTTCTCTTCCATCAGTTTATTCCTTGTCTTCATAGGTTGTGATCATAGAACTCACATCCAGCCTTGAGTTGTCTAGACTCTCCCAGTGTAACTTGACACATTGCAGCGCTGCAGGTTTTTTTCAGGAATATGTCACCTAGTTTGATTAGTCCTTGTAAACAGAACTTTCTCTATGTGATACAATAGTAGATCAAAGGTATGGAAGACTTTGTTCCAGTGAAAGATCTGCATTCATTACTACTTAGAAAAGATCTCAAACCTTAATCTGTGGCAAAATTAGTCTGGCTGAGAACCAATCTCAGAGTTTCTTTTGCTTCTTTGTGTCTTGAACTACTATGTGAAACATGTTATTCTAGGATTTGAGAATTTGAGAGATTTTCTCATGTTACAGGAATGTTGTTAATCTCAGAACCATCATGGTTGGAAAAGACCTCTGAGATCAGTCCAACATCAACCCAGAATGGTTGCTCCTGATAACACTTCTCTGTGCTGCCTAGAATGATGCTTTTTTTGGTGTTTTTTTTTAGGACACAACTATTTATTCTGGCATCTGGTTTAAGAGTATATTATAGAAATGATTGCTTTGGAGTTGCTGGACTTCAGTATCTGCTTCTAGAAAGTCAGGACAGGGATTTACTTGAGACAGTCCAATGGAGGGCTATGAGGATGATGAAGAGACTGGAACACCTGCCTTATGAGGAAAGGCTGAGAGACCTGGGGCTGTTTAGTCTAGAGAAGAGAAGACTGAGAGGGGATCTTATTAATGTATATTAATATTTGAAGGGTGGGTGTCAAGAAGGAGGGGCATATCTCTTTTCAGTCATGCCCTGTGATAGGACGAGGGGCAATGGATGCAAACTAGAGCACAGGAAGTTCCACCTCAACATGAGGAAGAACTTCTTTACTGTAAGGGTTACAGAGCACTGGAACAGGCTCTCCAGAAAGGTTGTGGAGTCTCCTTCTCTGGAGACTTTCAAGATCCACCTGGATGCCTTTCTGAGTGACCTGCCCTAGATTCTGTGATGGTCCTGCTCTGGCAGGGAGGTTGGACTTTATGATCTCCAGAGGTCCCTTCTGACCCCTAACATCCTGTGAATCTATGAAAGTCTTTCCAGATTCTCGCATAACCACTAGTTTAGGGAATGTGGGCACATCCTCTAACAAGTTGTAAAACTGCACTAGCTGGAGGTGGGCAGGGTGTGAATCTAGGGGAGAATTAACTTCAGAATAGCGTGGCTGATTTAACCGTGACTGCATCAGTGTCCTTTGGCAGTACAGTCTTTTTTGTTCAAGTGGAAATAGGTTGTTCTTTTAAAAGTTGCAAGGTATTTTCTTTTTAGATCCAGGTTAATTTGCTAGTCTATTTACATAATTGATACATAGAGACTGTACTAATAGAGCACACACAAATTCCAGGGTTTGGCAATACTTAATATATTGATTTACTAGGTGTGGTTAATCATTCAGGAAAAAATACCTCTACACTTCACATGCTGCTTTCAGAGGCCACTTACTTTACATGCCATTGCATTTCAGTGGAATTTAGGCTTCATAATAATCTATTTAATTTTTTTAATATGTCAGTTAGACATGCATTTTTACTGCTTTTTCTTTTTTCTAAAACACATTGAAATGTGGGTTCACCTGCATAATACATAGCTAGGTTCTGGATTTTTGTTTAGGCTATAGGGAAGCAGAGAACCTTCAGAAAATTTCTAAATCAGGTCAGTCAATATCTACTTGCAGCGCCTCAATCTCTGAATTTGCTGCTGCTCTATTTCTGATGGAGTGGCAAGTCATTCACTGACTGAAGTCTGAAGAGAGAAAGTGATAAAGAAGAAACTGTGGCAATATTTGTGTTGGGCGATTTAAGGTTTTGATCCTGAAAGGGTTAGAATGTTAGTTTGGTAAAGGGTGAGGACAACAGAGTCATGGTGATGGCATTACAAACACACTTTTCTGCCCTTTTTAGCCTTCTGTTGACAAGACTTCTTCAAAAATGTGAAGCGTCATATACAATTGGAAGGTATCACAGGGGGTAGAATATGGGCAATTCAGCTGTACCATTAGATCTGGTTACTTGTGTTGCTACTCCTGAACTACTAGAAAACTTTATACAGCCATAAAACATGAACTCTACAATCTCCAATTCGTGCAGTGATAAAGCAAATGTTAAAAAAAAAAATAGCTTTAATACAAGGAAAGAAAGGAATGTAAACAGTATGAGTAAATTTAAATATGTATTTAGGCAGCACCTGTTTTCAACCAACTGCATCATATTAATGAATTTGTTGGTGACTATTTGCATGGAGTGATCTTACCTTTAGAGAAGACATTGAGGGCTCGAGGAAAACCTGCTCAGAAAAGCAAACAGCTATTACAGTCTATCCTGGATAACTATAAGGGCAGGATTTGGGGTTTTTTGGGTGTGTGCGTGCACACACACAGGCACACTCAGCGTTTTGTTTGTTTTTCACCAACTTCAGGTTCAAACATGAGCATTACTATAATTGCAAGTTTTTAATGTACTTTTTCCTTTGCAGGGCTCACTGGTTTTTGGCTGTCATCTGTTTTCCTGGTTTAGAAAAACCCAAATACGAACCAAATCCTCACTATCATGAAAATGCTGCAACACAGATGAAATCTTCCTCTTCAGATGGAGAGAGCAACACACCATCTCCTTTGCCAAATGAATTAGATGCACAAAACTCGCCTTCCAAGTGCACAGTAAAGAAGACATTGACCAAAAAGTATAATACAGCTTTAATTGACCCAAACACTGAAACAGAGGACAGTGAGTCTTCATGTTGTAGAAGAAGTCCTTGTAGGGGAAAAAGTGCTTTCAAAAAACTGAATCAAATAGACAGTGATGTGGAAGAACCTAACACTGTGGAATCAGCATGCCATAAACTAGACCATAGGACTCTGGATGAAAACGGTATACAGGGTGAATTCACAACTGCTAGCCAATCTATGGGTATGTAATTGTAAAAATATGCACATTTTAATTAATAATTTGGAGATTTCACATCTGTTACTACTTTTACAATTGTGTAAACTTCTTACTTTGAACATTTAATATGTGGCTGAAGTTTGAGTGCTTGCAACATGAGTAGTTTATAGCCATTGCATATAAAATGGTTTTGTGGCTATTGACGTAACTCTTAAGGCAAAGGGCTGGAGATAAAACACTGTTTTCCTAAATCAGATTAATTTTTCTGTTGTGTGACCTTTTTTCACATAAAAACATTTTGTAGATATCACTTTGCATCACTTAAAGACTGTAACTGTTACAAAAAGAAAAGTAGTTCCTAATGTGTGTGCATGGGGGAACTGAGTTGTGTGAGCAATGTTAATTCCTGCATTTGAGTTTTTGCTTGAACATGATTAAGTTATTTAATGTCCTGATAGAAAGTATGTAAAAAGAGTAAGAAGAAAATAATCTAAACAAACAAACACAAACAATTCTCTCACTATGACCTCCCTGTTACATTTAGGGGGGCTTTCTCCATGCATTGCTTCTGTAGAGGCTTATTTCAGTGATCTGGAACAGTGTTTGTACCAAAGTGAGCAAAGCTACTGACATACTTTTAAAGGCAGCTGAAGAAATTAGGAAAGGATGGTTTACTCTGCTGACTGCAAGGTTTGGATCCCCTTGAGACATAGAGTACAAAACATCTGGACACACAAAAACTTGTACTTTAGTCACCGATCGTATTCTTACCGACTTCATATACACAGAAAGTAATTGCATAGCTTATAGTACAAATCTGTAAATACTATCAATCGTATGGTCTAATCTGTGTACTACAGGCCATACAACTTCAGTATCTTTGTGGGTATGAACACTGTCCTACTTTCTAATCTAAATCTATTCATTTGTAATAACATTGTCACTTCTTGTAGAAGGTCTTGGGGCTGAGGGCACTGGGTGTGTGCATAGATCTGGTCTTGTTTGAATTGATTTTTTTTATGTGTGATTGTTACTGTTTATGATAGTGTTGCTGTATGATACCCTCTCATGTCTTGGGTGCTGCTACTGTTACTTGTCTCTAACTAGGTCAACATAGTTTACCACGAGTATTTTGCTAGGATTACAGTTCTTTCTTTTTTATGGCTGCATTGTATTGGTGGCTGATGGTCATTCCGTTGCTGACTAAAGCACTCAGACTGTCTTCCTCAGATATTGCAGATGATGGACCCTTTCATTAATGCAGACATTATTACAGATCACAGTCCAGGTTTAAGGGTGAGATTCAGTTTGGGATTGACACTAAGCATGTGTTTAGGCAGCTAAATTTAGATGTGTTGGGTATCTAAACTTCCATTTCAACCAGATGGAAGGAAGATGGGGATGTGTAGGCCTTGGGTTTTCTGCCCAGCCTTCAGTTGCTTCTCCAGAAAGCTGTTGGTCTTGACTCTGCCCCAAATCCATACATATGTCTTGGTTATCCTAGGATATCTGAAAAGACAGCAGGTGCCTCTTTGATAGGATAGTAAGGGAAACAAAGAGACCACCTCTTCTTACTCTGAAGTAGACATAGAGTAGCTGTTCAGCTGACTAGGTCTCTGTTCTAATTATGGTCTCCACTTAACATTGTGAGACCCTGGATGCCTACTATACATGGGAGCCTAAACTTAGATGTCTTGATCTCACACTGAACCCTAATGTTGGGCTTGTAAATTAGGAGGAGTTGATACCTAAATAACTTTGAAGGAATAATCCTAATTATATATTTATAATTACTTAACTAATCCTCTTTTTATTGCTCAATCTTTGTAAGAGATGTGATTCTTCTCAATAACAATTCTTATTTTTTAGGAATCTGTCAGCAATAAGTCACATTAGTATACAGCCTACTTCTTGTGCTAAGGTCTTTTCAAAGGTAGTGAGTGAGACTAATTCCCAAGTTTGTCCCTGTGGAACTCCACTGGTAACCTCTTTCCAAAGTGTTACTTCAACTTCTCTGTTGAAGTATGCTCAAATCCAGGTCTCCTCAATTTTTTCCATTAGCTACTTTATTGCCCTATTTAATGTTCTTATAGAAGTCCTGGTTTTCTTTAATAAGTAATACATCCTCCAGTGGCGCTATAGCTGACACTTCTATTTTTGTGTTGTTTAGATATATATTGTATAGCCTTCTTCTAGGACAAGTTTGCTTATGAAGATTTCAGGTGAATTTTTCACTTATTCCCACATAGTTTATTATTTTCCCCCTCAATATCAGTTCTAAGTCTATTATGGTAGTATAGTAAGACTAGGGAGCCTGTAGCTGTCTGTATTGGCTTCTTTCACAGGTACAGCTACAACACTTGTTATTCTTGATTTTTTCTGATGCTGTTTCCTAAGCAACTAAAGGAGGGGGGTAGGGGAGTGACTTTACAGATAGTCTGTTTATGTTGCAAGCAGTGAAGTTTCACAAACATTTCTAAGTTGCTGCTCGTGGGAGAGCTGATCCTACATTCTGCCCTCCCTAGCGGTGTGTTCCTGGGCTGCCTTTTCCCTTTTACCAGCACAAGTCTTCATGTATCTGCACAGTGAATCTGATCAAATAATTTATTCAAGTTAAAAAATAATAATAATGTGACTGACTTTCTCAGTCTGATCCACAGTGTGTGGATGTGTTTGGTGTCATGGAAGGAACCAGCTAGGGATGAGAATAAGCTGCTGTATTAGGGGCCAAATGAGACTGCCCCTTTTGGTAGCAGTACCATTTTATAGTGTTGTAAAGGCTTCATGGAACTACAGGGTAATTTCATGGTGGGTTTTAGTCTAGGTGTCTATAATTTATTTTAGGCTTTTCACAGAATAAGGAACAGTTTCTGCTCTGTTACTTAGAAGAAACTTCTCAGTTTTGTTCATATGTCTGAATAAAATACTGTGTCAGCTGTATCACACAGTTACTGTGAGCAATCCTGAGCAAATGTGAGGTATTTAAAATTAGTTTGCTCTACAAAGATGATGTAGTATTTGATGTTTAAATATACTACTATCTGTGATTGATGCAGATGGATTGCACAAGATCAGGCTAAACTATAGTGAAGACTCAGCTGATGGCACTAAGCTAAATGAAGATGAGCTTATAGATTTTTCTGAAGACCAAGATAACCAGGTAAAGAATTTAGCAACTTTATTTGGGAAATGTGAAGTGTTGTGCTATAGTTTGAATGGGCAGCTTAAAAGCTGTGTACACATTGTAAATGTGCATTTTCTAAAGCTAGTTATCTTTACAAATGTCAGATCCATAGCACTGCTTACCTACAAAAATCTGCAAATTGAGCTGAGTGGATAGGATTGTATAGTCATTCATGAAACTGTTTAATAGGAAGCTCCTGTACTGATCCTGCATTTAATTGTGTTTGTCTTTTGCATAGTGACAATATTACACAATGATTTTAGTGGAAACTCTGAAATTCAACACATTTCTATCTTTCATCTCTCCCACCCCATGCTTATCTACCAGACCCAAGAACAATTTACTGTTCTTTCAGCTGCATTTCCTGGACATAAACACATTCATAAGTAGGTGCTACTCCGCTGTTTTGTTTCATTGGTACTTCTCCTAATCTAACGTAAACAGCATGGATTTAAAATCAAGTAGTGTTCTTGTTCATATTGGAAGAGTTTAAATTCTATAGCTGTGGAAAACCAGGTAATTAAAATGTCCTTCACTGACTCACTGCTGGGTATGAAGGCATTATTCCATAACTCTGTTGCTTCTACAGTGTAAGTTCAAGGTGAGCAAGCTAGGAGTTACACATTTACTCTTCCTAATTGACCTTCCTGTTCACGTTCCAGGTGTATGACTCCAAGTTGTTCGAAATAAAGAATCGGAGGCTATCAAATAGACAGTCTAGGAATTATCCATTTTTCAACTTTGAGTCCAGAACAAACAATTGTTTTCCAAAGTCTGCTGCAATTTATAATGTCTTCCAAATAGTATGTATATGCGTGCACACATATAAAAGCTCCAGTTCATGTTGAAACCTAATTGTGATTTTCATAAGACTCAACCTGCCTGTCCTGTCATGCCACTTGCCCAAATGTTTTGTGATTCTTGCCTGATGGAAGTGCTGTGTACTTTGTAGCAGTTAGATGAAGATGCAGAATGAGTAGCAGAGTGTTTTCAATCTGGAAGTACATGGCATAAAGGCAGGGAAGGAAGCACCGGACCATCTGTGTGCCATGAGAGGAGGAAAAGATGCTGAGTTCCCTGGTTGCAGTGTAGCTTAGAACTTAACTCAGACTGAAACTGTCACTGATACCTTCAGAATGCACTAAGCAAGTATAGAAATGGTGGGCTGTGACAGGCGAGTGCACCTTCACATCTGCCAAAAATGGAGTTGAGGCTGCAACAGAAACAAGTGTGTTGGCAGCTAGGCAGTAGTTTCTAATATGATAACATCCTCATGGCACAGCATGAAGATTTCAGTCATAGCATCCTGCATGTTAGTGAAGTGTATGTAATTCTTAGAAAAAACTTGACAAATCATGCTGATATGGGGACTCCCATTTTTGGAAAGCATCTCTTTCCCTGTAACTCAATGGTCTGTGACATTAATAGCGAGCTCAGTAAAAGGGTAAGAAACTATGGATATTTGGTATACTTTCAAATACAGTAACGTAGTAGTTTTGTTCATAAAACTTCCATATCCTTCATAGCAATCAATACTGAAATCAAAAGGTCAAAGGACATTCCCAGGTTTGTGGCATGACTGTTTTTGCAACCCATTATATATAGTTTTATGGCAGTTTAATTTCCCTTGTCCTAAGAACCAAATTGGTGTATTCTGGAGCAAAGATCAAATTTAACTTCTGACTCGTATGTAGATTTTGTCTCATTTCATCTAGAAGTTAATATACATGAAACTGCCAACTCAGTCTCTAGTTATCGTTAGCAACATGAAGTATTATTAATTCAGATTATAATCAAATAATGGAGATGCACCTCTTTTAAACCAGTAATGCTTTGAAAATGTCAGTTGCAGCTTTTTTCTAGTTTCAGCAGTCATTAACAAATAGCACCATCCACTCTGTGTCATTCCAGCATATATTTGAGAAACCATGTGACTGAAAGTTGGTAATGCAAACTTTACAAACAACAAATGGTTTCAGATTAAAGTTACCACTTCTTTATTAAATTTATGTTATCGGTCTTGGATGAAAATGGTAAGTATAGCAATAATTTCTTTTGCATCTGTTTGAGAACCAATATTAGCTTTTAAACACCTATAAACATATTGCTTCTGTAGGAAGACAGTAGTGATGATGGTGGCCTTGTAGATGACAATTGTAATTCAGAAATGGGACAATGGCACCTGAAGCCTACTATCTGCAAACAGTAAGTATTAACAGTTAAAAGGGAAATTTCTTAGAAGCTCATGAAATTCAAAAGACTAATTCTGGGAAACGGTCATACATCCATCTTCAGACACTTTAATCAGCATGTTATTAGTGTTTGAGAGAAAATTTCATACCTTGTAGTATCATAATCTTCAGTGAGCAGGAAATTTAATTAATAAAACTACGAGTGAAATAATTGTTTTTTGGGTATGTGTTAAGCCTGTGTGCTGCTTGAAGCAATTGAAATTGGTTCTTCAAACAAGGCGATTCTTTGATATCTTGCACTTAGATTCCTACAAAAAGAAGATGCAGAAGCATGTTTAAATGTGTTCTATATTAGAAAACAAAAGAAGAAAAGAAAGTCTTTAAATGAAAATAATTAACTTTAATACTGAACAAAACCTTAGTCACCACTCAAATTAGTACAGAAAAATGGGAATAATTTTTAACTGCCCCCGTTTCTTATCTAAATGTGTTCTAGCTGTTTCTCTTTATTATTGCTTTCAGTTCTCAGTATTATTTTTTTTCTCTTCTTAGTATTACTCTTTTTTCTCTAATAAGAACATTCCACAATACTAAGTTTAGTTACTTTTTGTTTACTTTTTTACCTGTTTTGGACTTCAAAACTATCAACATCTATTTTGTTTATGTTTGAAACCCAGAAATTATTTATTAATAATCACTGACTGCAGTTGCTTGCATTTTGGTGTGACAGAAATGCATTATTCTGAATCTAGAAATATTGTTACTATTATTAGTCTTCACAATTTTGTTTCTGTTTTTTCACAATTTATTTATCCATTTTTATATTTATTCGTGAATGTAATGGTTACTAGAAAGGTAAAGGCTTTCACAATACTTTCTTAGGGTGCAGGATAAAATTATAAATTTATACATTATATGGAATGTGTTTGAGTTGTTCATTGAGGATTTAATACATTTTCATGAAGGGGTAAAAATGCATCTGTGTTTTGAGTTTTAGGCATATTTATGAGCTTCTGATTACAGCTTTGCTAAATTTGTCCTGTTCTGATGATGGATTGACTGTACATAATACTTTCTACCAGACAGTAGCTTAATCCAGACATGAAATTTCCTAAGATCTTTGACACTTAAGTATCAGAATTCCTTAAAGGCACTTAAATACTTTACTGTTAGCATATTTTAAATTACTTGTATCTGAAAAAGAAAATAACCTTGAGAAGGCTTTCATTTTGTTCCCCCTTCCCCTTCTGTTTCCTCCTTTCTCCTTTCCCCCTCCTTGCTCCCTCACGAAGTACTGGATTGTGCATTTTTAAAGAGTATTGTTTGTATAAATAATAACTTTATCAGAAATTAAAACAAGGACATGTAAAAGCAAACATTATTAAAGTGATTATGTCCTTAAAAAAATTGCATACATGTAAATTAATTTATAAGTGCAAGCAAACCTATACATAAATGCATGCAGATATTTTGTGTGAATTTACTAGTTTGCAGTTTCTGTAAAGGACACCTTGTCTGAATGTGTGTGTGTTATTATTAGAAAAGAGAAAGCAGAGCTTTGTGAACAGTAATCTGCATCCTATTTATCTCTCAAAACAACATCTTATATGTAATGCTGGGATTCTGAGCTCTGGTATGAGTTAGCTTTGAGATATAAATCCAGCTGTAGTATATAAGGCGACTGATACGATTGAGTGTTATGTTTATAGCTACTGCAAAGGTAGTATCCTCTAGATTGATCTGTGGACTGTATGCATCTGTAGTGTGCAGGAGAGTGTTCGAGCAGGCTTGGTTCTCTAGAAGATGTTTGTTTATGGATATGTTAGTTTTCTAATATTTTTTAAATAGAGTATGTGTTTGTTTGTTTTTTTTCATGTAATAATCAGGTAGATTTCAGATTCATTGGCTGGGATCACTTCTTGAACATGCATACCTAGTGTCTTCTGTCCTCCAGGTGCTGCTCCAGAAGGATGTTTATGGCTTCTGTGCCTTACTTTCTAGTCTCTTGCCCGTGTCCCAGATAATTTGTGCATCTAAAAGAACACTAGTCACCTGAAGGGGTTTTGAGCAACTAGTTTTTACCTGTAACAAATGCTTTCAGTCTGACAGTACTGTGCTTTCTAAGTGCATTCCTAAGTGTACTTAGGGTATGGTTAAATCCAAAGATAACTTTTAATTTAGCTCTCCCAGTTAGGGGAATATAGCAACACTGGCAAAACTTTATCACATTGATCTAGTCACTTGTGTAACATTGTGTTTTCCAAACTGCTGTAGAATACCACTTTAAAATTGTGTTCTCTCTCAGGCCCTGCATTTTGCTTATGGACTCACTGAGGGGCCCTTCCCGCTCAAATGTTGTGAAAACACTGAGGGAGTAAGTTTCATATCTGTTTTTTTGTGGTGGTTTAATGTTGGGTTTTTTTCTTCCCAAATTCTTTAGGGAAAAAAAAAGTTTTAATTTGCATGGTCTTCTATTATAGATATTTAGAGGTGGAATGGGAAGTCAGGAAAGGCAACAAAAGAAGCTTTTCTAAAGATGTCATGAAAGGTTCCAACCCAAAAGTGCCACAACAAAACAACTTCAGTGATTGTGGAGTGTACATACTGCAGTATGTGGAGAGCTTTTTTGAGGTATGTATATCTTTTTGTGTTACTGTCTTCTCTCCTGCAGCAATCAAATGAGCTATTTCAATTATAAAAGGCTGTCTAGCTCTTACAGCTGTTAGATTATGTGTTATAAACTAATTCATACATTAACATATGTAACAATGAATACTTTTTGGGAAATAAACTAATCAGCGTTATTAGTTACACATATACACCAGAAGTAGAAAGCCATGGAATCTTCTGATAAAATCTTAGAAAAATATATACTGTGTCCAGCTCTGGAGCCCCCAACACAAGAAAGACATGGACCTACTGGAGCGTGTCCAGATGAGGGGCACGAAAATGATCCAAGGGCTGGAGCCACCTCTCTTATGAAGAAAGGCTGAGGGAATTGGGGTTGTTCAGCCTGAAGAAGAGAAGGTTCTGGAGGGACCTCATAGCGGCCTTCCAGTACCTGAAGGGGGCCTACAAAAAATCTGGGGAGGGGCTTTTTACAAGAGCACGTAGTGATAGGACAAGGGGTAATGGTTTGAAACTGAAGGAGGAGAGATTTAGGTTAGAGATCAGAAGGAAATTCTTCACCATGAGGGTAGTAAGGCAGTGGAACAGGTTGCCCAGGGAGGTTGTGGAAGCCCCCTCCCTGGAGGTGTTCAAAGGCCAAGTTGGATGAGGCTTTGTGCAGCCTGGTCTAGTGTGGGGTGTCCCAGCTCATGCAGGGGAGTTGGAACTCAATGATCTTTAAGGTCCCTTCCAACTCTAACCATTCTATGATTCTATGATTTAGTCTTCCTTTATGTTCTTTCTTACAGTGCATACCCTTTTAAAGCTATCCAGTAAGAAACAGTTAACATTTGAGTTCAAAATTTAAACTAAGGATGTGTTACAAAAAGCTTTTATTTTTCCTCTAAGAAATGTGACTCTCAATGTATTTGTTAATACGACACTGCTAGTTTAGACTTTTTTAGTTGTATGAAAACATGTAAGTGGAACCATTACATTTAAAAGCCAAGTCTTTATTCCATTGAAGAAATTGGTTAAACTCCTACTGTAACTGTCTTGGCCTTCAGGTGTCAGCTCCTTTCACAAGCAGAAGGAGTAGCACCTTGAAGTCTGTGTTGAGAGAAGAGATGGTTTAAGTGAGATGTTACCTGCATGGGACGATAACTCAGTTTACAGTCCATAGTACTTCAGAGCACTGTTCCTAAATGCTTCTGTAGCTAACCCTTTCCTGGGGAAGCTGGCAGTTTCTTCTCCATTCCTCCAAGCCCCCATTGTTGGTACTCGGTAGGAGAGCAGCAGGGCTTTAGCAGAGTGTGTTTATGCAAAATGAAGCCCAAACATGGAATCATAGAATGGTTTGAGTTAGAAAGAACCTTAAAGATCATCTAGTAATAAATTATTTTGCTTTGCCAACGAACCCTTGAGAGCCTAAAACCAGCCTGGAGTGCTTCCTGTTTGTACACGGGCCATATGAGGAGCAACCAAAATTTAATATTTTCAACGCCTTCCTTCTTGCAAACTGCTGAATTATGTCAGGCTGAATCCCTGGTCCTGCCTGGTCTTGCAGTCTTACAGCAGCTTTGTCTGCCAGGGGATGGGCATAGCATGTGGATGTGTCAGACAGCCAATCACAGGTTGTTCTCAGAAGTAACACCAGTGGGAAAGGAAACCCAGTACTGGCTGTGCATGGTACTCTGCTATCTTACAGTTATTTAGGTAATCATTTCAGCTGCTAATGTGTTTGGAAAATTGCACAGAGTTTCATTGTTTTCAGCAGCTGTACAAACTGAATGGGTCGTGCATGGGGAGGGGTGTTTATTTTGATGTTTGTGGACTATTCAGGCACATCTTTTCTTTGTGAATTTAAAGTATCTTCTTTTTAATAATAAAGGTTAAAATCATCATGTATATGTTTTAAAACCACGGCTCACTTGACAGGGTGGCAGTGTAATAAGAAGCATACCTGTCAGCTATCACAGCAGTTAATTTTTCAGCCCCCTCTCAACACCACGCCTGCTGAGCCCACGAGGGACAGCTCTGACCTGCCAGACAGTGGCCCCCCGTTGTCCCCCGGCGGTTGGGGGGGCCGGGTCGGCCGGGGGCGCGGCTGCCGCCGCCAGGGGCCGCCGTGGGGCCACCACTGCCACCTGCGGGCCTGTGACCCGGGCAGGAGGAGCCGGGGTTCGGGGAGGGCGGAATGAGTCATGAAAGAGCTCGCAAAGCAAGAGGGAAGCTCCGAGGAAGCAGAACTGGCTTCTGACCTATGTCCCTGCTTCTCTGCCCCAGACTGAACAACAACAACAAACTGTAAGGACGTGTTGAGGTTAATATGAAATATCTTTCTGTTGTTGGTAACCACACAAATTATTTTTTGTTCATGTTCTTACTCCTTTGTCTGGCTTATTTCATAATTGAAGCAGTGGAAAACCTATTCAGGTTTTGCCCATGGTTTTCTGCATCTTTACTGTCATTCTTCTGAAGTCTGCTTACTGCTGGTGTTCAGTAAAGTAGCTTCACTGACAAACTCAGTTCAACATAGGGTTTTTTTATTGCTGTACTATGTAGTTGATGTTCTGTTTGGGTATGCTAGTGCAATATTAGGCATTGACATGTTCCTGTGCAGAACATGACTAGTTTTTTACCAAGTAGCCCTGCTAGTGCTAGCTTAATGGTTGAATGTAACTCCCTCTTAAATAACCCTGTTAGTGATGTTAACTGAAATACACAAAGGGAGGAATTTCTTTGAGAGAAAACTATTCCGCAAACTGTTGTTTAGGGTGAAATTATGTTACGGTGTCACAGAACTGGCACAGACAGTGTCTCATAACAGATTCATTGGATGGGTAACCTTTAGCAAGAAAATAGAATCTAAGTATAAAAAGGGCTGGTGGCAGCCGGGGGCTTTTCACAGACCCTGTTTTTTAGGGTGAAATGTAAAACTGACTTTCCTAGTTGATTGTGGTCCTCAAGCTATTTATCAGAACAGGAGTATTTAGCAATGGATTCTTCATCAGCTCTAAATTTTTATTCTAGTCATCTTTAAAAAAATGTGCTACATCAGTACAATTTTTAATTTTTTTTTTTTTTACTTAGAACAATTACACACATTTATGCATTCAAATGTCTAAAAGATTTAGCAAACTGAGTAGATGATATGGGCACTTTTATAACCGGAACTGATTTGGATGAATGTTAGTGAAGCTTGAGTGATTTTACTTTAATTGTTTATGTACAAACCACACAAATTGTAAATATTTTGTTCCATGCTGATAGAATGAGATGTGGAAGAATATATTTTTCCCACTACAGTTCTCTCCAGTCTTTTAGGTTAAAACTCCTTACTGTAATGTCCAAATGACTTTTCTTTTCAGAATCCCATTCTGAGTTTTGAGCTACCAATGAACTTAACAGACTGGTTTCCACGCCCAAGAATGAAAACCAAAAGAGAAGAAATAAGGAAAATAATCCTGAAGCTGCAGGAACAGCAGAACAAAGAAAAGAAGGGACAAAAGGACCCAAGTCTGATGGAAAGATCTTTGCAGGAAAAAACAGAACAACTTATCAACAGCAGCTCAGACTAAATGTTGTATCTGGTGCATGTTAGCTCTACAATCAAAACTGAAATATACATTTTTGTCTGCCCAGACTAAAGATTTGGCGTATTCTCTGCTCAAAGTTAATTGGGAATGTTTAATGCCTGTATAAATGTGTGTCATAAAATGATTTAATTCCCACAAAGATGTGTATTAAGTAAGCAAGTCTGTACATATGTTAATGAGGCCAACTTTTTCAGCATTTGTAATTACTTTTTTCCACTTCTTAGGGAGCTTTTGTTATGTATTTCTGTTAATAGAACTTAAATAGCAACTTCTAAACATAAAGCAAATAAAGAAAATATTTATAGGATAAAATGGTTAACTTTTTCTTTTTCAGTAAAGTTATAATGTTACAGGCCTGAGTAACACATAGGGGATGATTTGGTAGTGAGATAATTAACTCATATTTTGACCCTACTTAGTTGCCCTTTACAAGATCAATCTGCTTGTGCTACAAACAACAATATTGGTTTCTTAATGTACCACGGCCTCAAAGAGGGTGATTCCCATCCTCCCAGTATCTAAGTGTAGGCAGTGTAATAGTTAATAGGACTGCTTCAGATTTGAGGTTTTAAAAGATATGCACTGCAACTGAAATTCCACCCTTGCTTTAGTGGGATGGGTTTTAGGGAAAGGGAGAGAACGCTCTTTGACCAGAAGTTACTATTCAAACAGTATTATAAAAGTGGTTTCAATGAAGTGATCTTGAGTGATACTATTAAATAATATTTTGTGGATCCCAGTTGTTGTACAGGTGTATTTTGAGACTTTCTTCATTATAAAATTGTATTTTGGTAAGTGTACTTGGAATAGCAGATTGCCCACATTACATTTTCTATGTTACAATTCTGAATGTTACATTCATATGTGCTTTATCTAAGTAATGAACATTTAAAAAGAAAAAAGTGTATGATTACTATTTTTTGTAATATCCATGCAAAAAAACCAAAATACCAGGGTTCATTGCTTGCTTGTTTGTTCTTGGCTTTAGGTAGCATCAGACTAATGTTGGGAATTTTTTTTAATATTTCCAGTGTATCTTGATTTTACAACAATCTAAATTGCCATCGTTGCTTAAACTGCAAACATGGCCTTTTATCCTTGTTATAGAAAGGTTTTGGTATTCAAATGAGGAAAGTATGAAATGGTTCATTTAAGGATATATATATATATATACACACACACACACACACACACACACACACACAGAGTCCTCTACTAATACAGGAAATCTTTGAAGCGAACCCGAAATTTCTTCCCAGGAAGGAATCTGATGGGAGAAGAGAAGGACTTCCTATCCCTCCTTGCAGATAGTATTTTCTCTCCTGATGTTTCTGTTGGGAATGTCATTTGTCATTCCCTTCTCCCACAGAGAAGTAGTGGAGCATTCATTGGCTGAATTCCCCCCAAATCAATATTTATACAGAAGATCAGGTCTAACCCAGTACTTCAGGTTCTCCAGGAGTTTTCATTCTCACAAAACCCTGAGAACACGGCTGCTAATGACGTTACTGCCAGGGCATTCCTGCACAGATTGACTATCTCTGTGAAGCCCTCTCTTTAGAAGGGGGTTCACTCTCCAAGGCAGAGTGATTGCACATAGAGCAATACAACCATGGGCTGCTAGTCTTTTGCACAGATAACCTGTGGAATTTAGGGGAGTAACTCATTTCCCTTATCTCTTTTCTTCTTGCGTAGACCCTGAGCACCATGGAGAGTATGTAAGCACCACCTATATACCATATGTTAGAGATGACTCCTACACAGGATTCTTGATGAAAGTATGTGGGAACAATCTTCTGGACTACTAATTGAATATACAATGTGCACAGCTCCCCAGTTATCTCCTCCATCAAATTTATCCAGTCTTTTGCCATTGCTGGGGGAAAATTGCCTGCCTGCTGGGTCTTGTATATCTGGCCTTAGTGCAGCTGACATACTGGAATGGTAGAGTATACAAACACAAGTAAATCAGTGATGGCTTGTAGACAAGGAAAGAAAGTAAATTATTGGAAATAGAGAAGAGACAACGTCAAATAGAATGTATTCTTTCCCAGACTAGTCTTTCCCAATGGTATGTTCTAATTATATGGAATACATCCAGATTTGGTCAATATCATAGTTAGTTTTCCTTTTTCTAGTGTTTGTGATGCAGGTTCATAATTTGATGCTGTAGAACTATTAGGTTCTCTCGCTAGGAATGGCCTGGTGCTTCCTCCTTTTCCTTCCTCTTTCCTGTCCTCCCTTTCTTCCTCCCTCCCCTTTTTCAAAGCTGTGAAGAAAGTGTTTGATTTATTATCATTTAATGTTAAAAGTCTCGAGATCTTCAGTCATATACAGCAAGCTAATATACATGTTAAATATAGGAAACTTATTTTTTTAATAAAATGTGATGTTAATAGAAAAAAACACAGAATTAAGGATGAGTTATTTAAAACCTCACTGACTTGGTTTAAAAAGCTCAGTACTGCATGTGCTTGCTAGGGATTTGTTCTTAACATCATGGTGAGCTACACTGCAGTGTTTTGCAATCCTAACAAAAAGCTTTACCAGTGAATTTCCTGAATTGGATTTAATCGGTGGAAGTTAACGGGGTGCGGACCAGATGTGTTTGTTTATTAATTATATGATCACACATATGCTCTGAGAAAAGTATAAGTTGTATATTCCATTTTAAGATTTAAGATTACCAGTGCTTTAAGAGTAGCATGACTGTGTTCTGCAGTGTAAGCTATCAGATGTCTACCTAATGAAATCTATCTGGCTGTATTGTTTTTCGTGCCGGGTAGAATAACAGTTAAGAATTATTGTAAAAGTTTTAGATTACTTAGCATAAAAAATGTATGTACTTCTGGTGCACGTTTGCAGGATAGCTGCAAAAGCAGAAGAGACATCTAAGTAGTCCCTTGTGGCATTCCTGTTTTTCTTGCTTAAAAAACTGAACAGACCCTTTAAAGACCAGAGACTTCAAACAGAAGAATTGCGTTGTTAATTTTTGAGGTTGCACTGCATTCTCGTCTTGGAAGAATCTAAATTCCAAAACATTCAGGAAAGAAAGAGTTAAAAAGTCAAACAGACTTTACACCATGATGAGAAAACCGTGCTGTTAATATTTTTTTTTAATGTATCGCTTAAATAATGAGTAAAGCAGAGGGAGAAGCTTTTGCATGTATGATTTTTAATTCCTATTGACATAGTTTCTCTAGAAATTGGAGTGACCCACTAGACTTTTCTGATTAACAGATAGCAGCATTTTCCTTAGTTGACCAATCCACTGTAATTTTTTACTCAGATTTATAAATAGAATGTATTTTCAGTCACTGGTTAAAGCTTTACATTGCTCTTCATTGATAATGTGATGGTTGTGTTTCAGTATGTGAACAGAAGTAGCTATAAAGCTGCTTTTCTTTGGAGCCTTCCTTCTTGGGGCCATGATGATGAAAGGTATTGGAGTCTGGATAATAGATTTTATATCATTTTGGTATGACACTTTTTATAACAGTCTGTCTTATATTCTACATATTCAATACCCCTAAAGAACCTCTGCAATGACTTGGGTTCACAAAGGTGCTTCATCTCCCTCAGTCCTTTGACTCTTTCCATCTGCTTCTGCAACCAAAGGGGAGCTGATGTTACGCACTAAAACTTGGAAATTTTAAGAGTGAGGTAACAGCCATTTTACATATCTTTCGCTACCATATTTTTAAACCAAATCCTTTCTGCTTCAGTCAGTCATGCCTGCTCCAAGATGTGTTGAAAGATATCTGGTTTGTAGACTCCAGTCTGGTTAAGTGTGGATGTAATCTGGAAAGTGACTGTTCTCTCTGTTGTGCTCTGTTGTAGTTTTCTGACAGGCTAGATTTTGCTTGCTTTTAACAAATTTGCATGTGGACTTATGCAAACCTGTGGCTACAAAAGGAAACTTGGTAATGTACACCCTACCTTAGGGAATCTTTATTCATTTGTGTGAGTAATTGCTAGCCACAACCTAGATGCAAACAGCCAGGCTGTTTCTTTGCTAGGTCTGTTGGTTGGTTGGTTTTGTTTGGGTTTTATGTTGTTTTTTGTTTGTTTTGTTTTTTGTTTTGTTTTTTCTGTCAGGCTGATAGTTTATGTTTTTGGGGGAGAATAAATGACACTATTTGTGTTGCATTGTGCTTAAAAAGATATGAGCTACGTTCATATATGAATATATACGAACAGAAGGCAATCTGGATTAAAAAGTACCCAAATTCTAGTAAACAAGAAAGAGGCCATATGGCTACATATTTGGTTTTGTGATTACATTGTCTCTGGAGTTTTTGGGGATATGACTTCACCAAAAGCAATCATCAGTATACAATGGTAGCTAATTCAGGAGAGGGAGGAAAGGTTACCGTTGTTATTTTTTAAATCAAGGATTCTTGCATATGAGAAAAACAACAGCAACAAAAAAGCTGGCTGTACTTTATAAATAGATGGTTTATTTTAATGGAATAGTAAAATGCATGTAGTATATATGTCAGGTTATGCAATATAATAGATGATATTTACAAATTCTATCTTGAGGATCAGATAGTCTTTTACTGTAAGCTGACTGAATTCCTTTAAGGTTACTGAGAGCCAGGTTGTTTCAGCTAAGTATTTGTTCCCCTGGGAGCTGTGAGGAGTCTGCTTAAGGGAAAAGCACCCTGCTCTGACCAGCCTGAGCTTCTTGTGTTCAGAGTATGTTTAGACTTTGGTCTTTAATCCAGAAATTAAAACATGTTAGATGTCCCCAGTGGTTTAACTTAGTGAAATTTATCAACTATTCTTTATACAAAGCTCTGTCTAACCATATTTCTAGTTTTAGGAACTTTGTTTCTTTTGCACATATACTGATATCAGCTAAATACATATATACTAAATATATTGATGTCAGCTCGCAGCAGTCGTTTAGAAGTTGTTACACAAACCTCTACCCCCATTGTCCTAAAAATGTAACAGTTTTTAAATCAAAATATATGACAATGCTTGTTTACATCAGGTATGTCCTTCCTCAGACATATTGTGGAAAACTAACGTGTTTCCCTTATGCGTACATGGATGTAAGACGTAGTGCAGTGGTAGCCTGGATGGGCAGATGGGTATATATTGGACAAAACCTATGATATTAGTTGTAAGAACTCTCAGGAAATACTTGGTTGGGAATTTAAAGCTGTAGGATGAGTTCATCTTTTATGCAGCAAGTTGAATAATTACTTTAGCTCTAGAAAACTTCACCTTCTGTAGCTTCAGGTCTGGAAATTTATCTCATGCTGTACATCAGTAATATCTGGATGTGTGGGTTCTGTGATACAAGAAAAACAGGCTAACGCCAAAAGAGCATTATTAAAAGCATGACATGTTTCTCACAGAAAATGACACTGAATGGGACATAAGTTGTGCTGGAATGCAAACAAATGGAATATGTTTCTTACTTAAAAGCTCCTTGGTTCTGAAACTTAAACTGCTTTGTAAACAGTATTGTAATAATATCTGTCCGTGTTACAAAAGGGCAATAAAAGGCCATGAGAAGTTGCACAGCTTCCTCCCATCCTACAAGACCACTGAAATTTAAAGTGATCACTTCAAACAAAATTTGCACTGTGTTCTTCCACTGCAAATGAATGTTTAGGTTCCAGAATCAAGAAAACTTTTAAAACAAATTTCTGGATTAATGTATTGAATGTGTTTCTTTGGACATCTTGTGATACTGAATTAGAAAGTGATAGCCTTGATTTTTCCCCCCAGGGAAGCCAGGCTTTTGTTTTGCAAACGTGGTGTTTTCTGAATTAATGTATCAGTTCTGTTTTGCTCTACAGCTTACTGTGCAATCATTTTTGTCAGCTTTTCATGCTACTCTCAATTATTCTGTCTTTCATATAGAGCTAATGATTTGCATACAGTATAGTCAGCCTGATTTCAGTATATAACTTGCATCCCTGTATCTCTGTCATCTGTCTACAGCAAGTATGTTCTCTGAGTCAGAGGAGGTTCCCTTTGTCATAATTTTGTCTAATTCAAATGAGTTTATTTAGACACTATTTTTTTCAGGCCAGTTAGGAGCTAGACAGGGTGATCTGATTTCACTCTGTATCTTGTCCACAGTCAGAGTTGCTTAATGTTATTACCTCAGTTTTGCAAATTGAGTGCTGAAGTTCAGGGCAAGTGGTTAAAGGCATTTTAGTTGTAGCAAACTAAACTGCTGAAAATCACACTCCAGCTACTTTCACCTGTGAGTGTTGAAAAGTAAGCTTAAAAAGATGTTTGCTGTTAACTACTTGAAGAGAGAAGCCAGTTTTGTGGTTAGGACTGTTTGCCTAGATTGAAGTTTTATTGACCTGAGATTATCAGAAGCCTGGCATAGTACATGCAAGTGGACTTAGTTAAGGTTCCTTGGACAATTTAATAATTTTTGGATGCTTCCTACTTCTTTAGTGCTTGTGTTTGTAACTGTCTTGCTTAGTGTGTATTTTGCTTATTTGGGTTTTTCTGACCTCCATTTTCAGTATACAGTGGTCGCTCATAGAACTAATTTCACAGTTCTGACTCTTGCTACTCTGTAAGCAGTCATAATATGTTGTCATTTTCTTGCTCACATAGATGAAAACATGGTGCACAAATTCCAGTGACATTTCCAGTTGTTTGGCAACAGCAGAGGAACACTGATGCTCTTCAATCTTAACTTTGTTCTAAGGAGAACTTGTTCTGGTGGTTGTTACAGATTGTGCCCCAGTATCACTTGGTTCCCTTGCTGTTTTCCTTCCTTCCAACCCCAGACGATATTCCTTCCTTCCAAACCCCAGATTATATCCTCTCTGCCCTCGTTCTTCTCCCAGCCTCTCTTGGCTCTACTCCTGTTAATCTTTTATCATGTCTGTAAGTTCAGTTCTTCTACATTCTAGAAAAATGGCCACTGCTGCCTTTTTCCTCCATGACCTCGTGTTGCCAAAGCAGCTTCTTCAGCAGAGAAGTTGAGGAAATATGGTCTGGATGAGAAGAAAGTGAGGTGGGTTGAATAATGGCGAACAACTGGATCTGGAGGGTCATGATCAGTCATACTATGTCTTATTGGAGGCCAGTAACTAGCAGTCCTTCCCAGAGGTGAATACTGGGTCTAGTCCTGTTCAAACATCTGAACTAATGATTTGGATGATGGGGCAGAGGGTACCCTCAACAAGTTTCCAGGTGATACAGAACTGGGAAGAGTAGCTGAAACACTGAAGGGTTGTGCTGCTGTTCAGAGAGACCTCAACAGACCTTCAAAGGGAAGTGCAAAGTCCATCCTCAGGGCTGGTACAGCCCCAGGCACCAGGATATGCTGGGGGCCAAGTGTCCATCAGCCTTGCAGAAAAGGACCTGGGGGTCCTGGTGGACACCAAGTTGAACACGATCCAGCAGTGTGCCCTTACTGCAAAGAAAGGTCTCATCAATGCGTATAAATACCTGAAGGGATGATGAAAACAAGACAGAGCCAGGCTCTTTTCAGTGGTGCCCAGTGACAGGACCAGAAGCAACAATCACAAACTGAAACACAGGAAGTTCCCTCTGAACTTCAGGAAAGACTTTTTTTTTACTGTGAGAGTAACTAAGCATTGGCACAGGTTGTCCCTAGAGGCTGTAGGATCTCCATCCTTCGAGATACTCAAAAGCCATCTAGAAATGATCCTGGGCAACTGGCTCTAAGTGTCCCTGCTTGAGCAAGAGGTTGGACTATATGACCTCGAGAGGTCCCTTCCAACCTCAACCACTCTGTGATTCTTTGAGCTGGCTCTCAGTTCCTGTACTTGGTGTGACAAACGTGGTAGGTGCAAGGTGGCTGCAAAGGAAATCCTGAGGGATTTCGGAGATTTTCCAAAGGAAATCCAGTGGGAGTGCTGCAGGTACAGGTGTGCTGCTCTGAGGATGAAGCTATGGGAGTCGAGGCCAGCCCATACAAGTTCATCACTTGGCTGAATTTGATTGCGGTGCAAGACTAACAGCAAAAGGCACATCTCTGGCATAACAGACAAATTGCTTGCCAAACTTAAATCTATGCTACAAATCTGTAGGAAACTTTCTTACGAAGTTTGATCAGCATTACTGTTCATTGTGAGCAGAAACATTTTAGCTAACATTCCATTTGCAGCAAATGCCTAATTTAGAAAATTTTAAACTGAGCAGCTGAAGGTGAGTGAAGGTATTACAAGCAACTGAAAGCAAAACACAGCAATTTTTTATACTTGCTGTTTTTTCTAGAATAATTTGGGTATTCTTTCTGTTCAGCAGAGAGGTCTTTCAGTTAATAACTTTTAAAAATAATTAAATAGGCAACTTTAGTGTCTTGTAAAAAAGCATTTGTAAAATGGTTACAAAGTTACTGGCACCAGGAATGTATAACTTTACCTTTAGAACAGAAATATGACTTGGTTGCAGCTATTTTGGGGAAACAAGCTAGATTTGCATTGAAGTAGAAACTGTCAAATATATTAACTTCTGTGTTTTATGAATTATTTCTGCTTTTTGTTCATATGACAAGCTTCAGTTTGTGTCCTGCGTAGTCAGCTGCTAAACCAAACTCTGTTCAAAGTCCTCCCATTTTTCAGCCAATATGACACTAAATTACTGTGATCATCAAATCTGTGTATATAGTTTATGAAGTTTATATAGTCAGAAATCCCCAGAGTTCAGGGAAGTGGAGGAAATATCTTTTAATGGCAAACTTTTTTTTACACACAAAGTTCATCCCCATCTGTCTGAGAAGCTGATGTAAGAAGATAGTAAGAAGATAGTAAGCTGATAGTAAGAAGAGCTGCTAAAGCATTCTGAATCCATGAGGTTTGATTATTGATGCCAAAAAAACCCCATTTACTAGTTTTTGCATCGAATGTCCACACTTGAGTTGTCATTCTGCATCTGTTTCAAATATGTGGTTTCACAAGGAGTTAACTAAATCAACAGGCTACCTTTAGTCTTTCCCACCTGGTTCCCATTACTAGAACTGTCTGTGAACAGATAAGTATGCAGATTATTAGCAGATTTAGTAACTGAGTCAGAACTGGACAATTAGGTAATCCCCTGACCAAATAAGCATGCCAGGAGAGAAGATCATGCTGCAATGGCTATTTAACTTCTCAGTGAAGATTGCCTTATCTTGTACTGGAAGTGCTTTCACAAGGGGTTAAGAGCTGGCGGTGGAATTTAAGTGTGGGTGTAAAACCCAACTCAAGGGCTGTTCACCAGCAGGAAAGCTCTCAGGGTGAGATTTCAGGTAAATCTAGCTAGCACACGTATGGGGAGGCAAGATTAGTCTGTCTGTGCTTTTGATAGAGCTCAAGTGCAAGTGTAACTGCACTGCAAAGAAACATGGAGAGATGCTGAAACAATGTGCTGCTTTGGCAGCCTACAATTCTGGCAAAGTAGTATTCTTCCTTCATGTAGCAATGGTCCCCAGGCAAGTTTGTTGAGAGGTTTGCCAAGATGGATATCAATGGCAGAATCTACATCTTTGAGAGTGGATTTATTCAATGAGCAGCGTAAATTAAACCGTTGCTGTTCTGTATAATAACCCCACAGTGTCAGCATTAGCAATCTTCCTTCTCAGCCCAGCAGCATATTGCTCACACTGCCTTTTAGCTGAGACTTTTCTTGCTTCTGACATCAACATGAAGGGTAGGAGAGCCACAGCTGGAGCCCCGTATTTTGTGAATTAGATGACTGCCTTGGTCCCTACCCAAAGTGTGTTAGCATTTCAAGGGGATCACTCATTCCTCTTTAAGTTTTCTTTCCCAAGACTGGCTCAAAAACTAAACCTAAAAATGCTTGAAATGACATGTCTGAAATAGAATGGAAGAAAAGTCCTCCCCTTATGTTTCATAGGACACAATCATTTGTGAACATGCTAGATGAGCAGTGGCCTTTTACAGAAAGATTTAAAAAATAGTTAATATCCTCACAGAATTCACTAAAAAAAGTCTCCATTTCTCTAAGAAGTGTGAGAAGCCATCAGTGCCGGGATCTACTGAATCCATACTGAAGTCCATTTAGCTGCAGGTGAGTAGCTTCTGCTCCATGAAGGAAGAATGGCCCTATGCCTGACATCTGTAGATTACCTGTTTACTCCAGTCTACTTTTGTTTCAGATGATCTGTTCATCACCAAAAAGGAAATCCATACAGGTGATCAGAGTGCGGCAGGAGGGTGGGGGCAAAAAGCAAAAATAGAAAAAACCGAAATAACTATGGTAATTGCTGTTGTGTTTTATCTGTGTGGCTTTTACTGGGTTCTCATTCCTACACTACAGCTCCTCCCTGTCCTCCAGATAAAATATCAAATCCAGTGGGGCCCTAATATGCATGAGAGTGGGCTCACAATACTTCTGCAAAGAGGAAGAAGCTTCAGCAAAAACAAAAGAAAATCCTTTTCCCAGAGACATGGGGCATGTTGCACCAGGAATGGAAACCATCTGCCTTCGCATACTGGGATGACTCCAGGAATATCTTCCAGCTGCTCTGGGGTACTGTAATCTCATTTTCCTGTCCTCAGCATTTGGGTTTATAGAATGAATCTGCTCACGAAAGTCAAACAAAAAGGAATGGACTTCAGAAGGATTATGAATTGACAAGTTACGGATTCCTCTTACCTCCTTTCATGCTATTATTTATCCAAGCCTATTTCTCTGGAGCTACCCACAACTCAATCTGTTTGCTTAATTGAATTGTCCTTTAAGGAGAGGAAATAGAAAAATATGGCCAGTCTAAGAGACTTACTCCCAGACAAAAAACAGAGCTTCAGAAACCAGTCACACTGTTGCTAAGATTGGAAATGCAAAACCATCAACCTTCCCTAACAAACACCATGTATGATAAGACAAAAGAAGAAACTAATTACCAATCGAAATGAAACAGGAAGACTTCAAATAGGAGCTCTTGCCTTAAAATGTCATGTCGACATTTTCTGTAACTTGAACAAAGCTGTTGGAATACAGGTAGCCTGTGGAAAAGTCAGAGTGTTAAAAGAAATAAGTGTAGTCAAAATAGGTGTTCACGTAAAAGAATGAAAGAGGGAAGGAAAAAGAAGGATCATTTCACAGCTGTCAGAGTCAGGGAATTATAACACTAAGTGAAAGGGAGTAGATAAAATAAGACTTAACACACCACTTTCCAGTAAATAATTTACATGCTAAGGAAATGAATAATGCTTATCTAGAGTAAGCCTCCTTGGAAAGAAACCAAAGGTTGATCCTGAAAGGAACATTGTCTTGGAGTTGGTAATCATACTAACTAAAATCCCAGCAAGTTTTCTTGTTTTTTCTCTGACTCTGAACATGAGCTGCTAAACCTTGAACCAGTTAGAAATGCTCTTTTGCAAACATAAGCAAGCTATTATTTATCCAGAAAAATAACAGATAAATTGTACTGGCAGGACTATATAGCCAGCTACAATAGCTGCATTTGGAAATTCTGCATGGCTAAATCCAAAACACTTTTAAAACCAGTAAGGTTAGGTGTTTGTTGGTTTTTTTTTTCCAGAAACTAATTGCAAAATTTTAAAATCATTTTAGGGAGTATCAGGCACTAAACTGAAATACTCAACAGTCAAGAAGCTCCAAGAGTTGATGCTGACAAGCTGTGAAGTATTTTAAAATGACCACATTACACAGACACAGTGTAATTACATCACATTGGTATATATTTAGAGTTTGCCAACAATGCAATGTAAAGTAAATGAACTTCTGGCCTCATTAAGTCATTGGCTGTGACTTAAGTCAGCGCCTGTGGACATTTTTACAGGCAGAATTTCATGCATTACATATGATGTGTGAAACAGTTGTAGCTATGTGTAATCCATGGGGAAACCCAGCTAATACTGACATGATTTAAACAGAAGCTTTCCTTCTGAAGAGTTGCATACAGTAAAGGCTGGTCCTTGATGTAAAACCTGATTTTTGCATTTAATTTCTCATAATAAAGTGTGGGGAGATAGATGTAACACTCACTGTGCTAAGCAATCGAGAACAACCATCTCAGGAGGGAGATTTCTAGCCATGCAAGTGTGAGAGCCTTTAGCTTTTTTTATTTATATCGAATGTTCCAAATTTTGATCTACATTTTTAATTAGATGTAATTCACTTTCATAGAAATGCAAATAGCCAGGACATTGTATGATATTCTTTGAAGTGAAAACATATGTAATATTCTCCCAGGGTTTTCTGAGAGGTCATGTGGAGTCCTTTACCTGCTCACCCTTCCAAACAAAAAAATATGTGGCAACTTTAATGACAGAAACTTTACAATAATCTATAACCTGAATTAATACTAAAATACTCAGTTTTAATCTCTGGGGGAATGAAGACACCTCAGATATCTGGAATATTGTCAGTTCTTTGCAGCAGGGCTGCACCAAAGACACGTGTGGATGTTGACCGTCCTGCTGAGATGTTGCGCTGCTTTGTCTCAGTGATCTTCCTGCCTTTGGCATGCTTGTGAGATCCCTGGTAGGCTTTCCAATATATAGCATTTGCATATTTAGGATGGTGCTAGTATGTATTTCTTGTTTGTGATATTTCTCGTTTGTCACAGCAGACCATCAGGGCCTAGTGGGTACAGTGTGAAGCTGCTCTGGAGTGACAGCTGTGCCGACAAACCTCATCTGTCTGTTTGGATGTTGCCCCGCTGCTGTTTCCCCTGCCTGGCATTTTGAGGTGTGGGAGGAACTGGGTGATGCTGAAGGCACTTTGCTCTCCCTCATGGCCTCAAGCTGTGTCTGTCCTTTACACAGCTATTAAGCAAAAATGGATTGACATATCCAGTCTTGCCACACTGTTCCTGATGTTCTGCAAAGTCTTGGTTAGACTGAAATTGCAGAGGTTGGTCCAACTTCCCTAGAAATGAAATTGGAAATGCTTCTTGCCTGCCTCCCTATGTACAGGCGAGGGGTACAGTACAATAAATTTTGTCTTTTCTTTCCATCTTTTTCCAGCCCTTTGCTCAGGTTGAAGTCCTTGCACTCAGATTTTACTTGAGTTTTCCTGTATTTTCCCAGGAGATTTACAGAACAGATGCTGCTGTGTCTTGGGTTATTTTTAGGTTTCCCAGGGAGAAAAGAGGACTAGAGTTGAGATGAGCTCCTCCTGATGAGGGAGCAGCATGTCAGATGTTGAGACAGTGCTCAGCACTGCTTGGCTTCCCTGGTGCCATGGAACCGACTGGCTTGTTTAAACTTAAAATATTTTTTGACTGTTTCCTGACATTGCATCCTGTTTTGCTAACAGTTTTATCCAGTCAGCAAATTTACATTTTCATTTCGTTGTCCAGTCATTTACTTTTTCCAGATAATAATTATCCTTATCTGTCTTTTACAAATAAAAGTAAGGGTGAGCATACAAAGTACAACCCTAAGAGGTAATGCCAAAGTTAAACTCCCGTTCTCTAGAAGTTCTACAATATTTTGACTTGTCCAAATTGTTGAACATTCCTAAATTTCATCAAGCAAAGACAGAGCTGCCAAATTCACCTTGCTGCTTTGCAGGTGCACAGAGCATTTTAAAAACCAAAACAAGCTCATGGCACCTTTCAGGAGTTGTGGGAATGTTAATCTGGACACAGGAATTAACTCCACCCATGCTCTGCCCAGGGTGCAGGATTACTCAGGCACTTTGTGTACTTCCATTTTCCTTTCCACATGTACATCCACACTGACTCTTGACAGCACCCTTTCCCTGTGGAACCCACTGGGTTTTCTCTTTATCCCATAAAAGAGGCCAAGGCATCATTGTGACTATCACATCTACAGGGGTTGATATGGCTGGAAGAAAACATTTTGTTAAAACAATTTATTAGCTACCTTCTGTACTCACAATGTCCCTGGTGTTGTCCAGAGACTCAAAAAGGGTGTAGTGAAGCACAGCCTGCCTAAAAAAGGCACGTAGGGCTGCAAGGTAAAGGAAAACATGAGAGCTTTTGAAGTATGAACTGGTTTGTTTCCCTCTGTCAGCAAAATAGGCAAGAATTCTATGGCCATCAGGTGAACAGTAAGGAAGATTTGCACATGCAGTTAGGATCATTGTGCCACTTGCGAAGTATTGCTTGAAGTGAAGTGTTTCCTGGGAAAGCTGACAAACCAGCAGGCGATGCTAGGAATGAATGCTTGTAAAACAGAGGGAGAGGGAGGTGACACAAAACTCCAGCACAGCTGGTCAGGGAGGGGCAGCTGTAGGTGCCGTCGCTGGTGTGACACCGTGAGTGAACATGATGCAATGCTGTCCAGTTGTGCTGCTCTCCCGAGCCACAACAGCGCACAAGGCGCCGGGATGGATAACTGTGTGTAGGCACGTCCCAGTGAAATCCCCCCCGAGGCCAGCAGGAAGGCCGGCTGGAACCCCTGCTGTCTTGCAGGAGCTGCAAGGTCAAAGGGGACAGGGCTGGGGTAGGTGGATTCTGTTCCACCACTGAGCAGGGGCAGGACCATCACTGTTCCCACCTGGGTACAATCCGTCAGGGCCGGGTGTCCGGCGACGGGGCGGTGAGGGCAGGGACACCAGGAGGGCTCAGCAGAAGCAACGCGGGTGAAACAATCTCTGACTTCCGAGGTTTGCTGCAGCAGGAGAGCTGCCACCTACTCTGTACATTTCTTTACGGGGTAATGGTTAATCAAGACAAAGGTAGCCCAAACCCTCACCCTTTATTTAACTGCGTTGGTTAAAAAAAAAAAAAAAAAAAAGGAAAAACCCAACCTCTCCCAGAACAACAACGAGCCAGGCCCAAGCAAGGCATGTCTCCAAACCAGCCCCCTGACCACCTCCTCTGGTGCGGGAGGGCGCAGGCTGCGGAGTCGGGCCGCCGGCGGGTCGTCAGGCCCTGCTCTGCCCGCTCCGGCCGGGGCGGCCGTGGGGAGTCCCGGGGCGGGCAGCAGGCTGGGGCTCCCTGTCAGGCAACACTGGTGCGGAGGGCAGGCCGGCCGGCCCCCCTCAGCTCCTCAGCCGCCGTGGCCTTTTCCTCCCCCTCCCACCACCCTCGCCGGAGCAGCCCCCGCCCCCGGCCGGCCCTTGTGGCGCTGACGTCCCGGGCGGCCAGGCAGGGCTGTGCAGTGCCGAGCGGCGGGGGGCGGCGCAGTGCAGCGCAGCAGCGGCAGCGTTGGCAGTGGGGCGCCGAGCGCGGCAGAAGCAGCAATAGCAGCAGGAGAAGCGTCAGGTAAGGACGCGGCGCAGCAGGCCGTCGGCCTCTCTCGCCCTCCCCCGCCGCCCCTCTGCGTCCTCTCGCCGCCCGGCGGGGGGGCGCCGGCCTTCTGGCCTGGCTACGGCGCGCTGCTCCGTCGCCTCCTGCCCGGGCCCGGGTCGGCGCGGCCAGGCCCGCCGGCAGGTGCGATCGGGTCCCGGCAGAGGGTTCGGGGAGGGAGTTAGGGGGATGGCTCTTGCGCCAGGTAGCTCTCACCTGGCACGCCGCGATAACGAACGAAACGTATTACCGCCGCCGTCGCGGCACAAGGTGCGTCCTGGCGGCGGCAGCGGGGTCTGCGGGCTCGGGGAGGGCCCCGTAGCTGCGGGGACAGCGACCTGTTGGTGCGGGGGGCGGGACGGGCCGAGCCCCGCCGCGGCGTGAGGGCTCCCCGGCAGCCCTCCTCGGGGTGAGTGTGCTGTGCCCAGACCTTTCCGTGTGGTACAAGTACAGTGTAAAGTAATTTTCCATTTTTCTTCGCTTCCTTAAATGAACTGTCATGGGAATTCCTTTCCTGTGGTGGTTTTTTGTGTTGGGTTTTTTTTTTGTGTTTGTTGTTGTTGTTGTTGTTTTGTTTTTGGTTTTGTGTTGTTTTTTTTTTAGTATCATCTGTAAAATGCCATCCCAGCTGAGTGTCAGCCGAGCGCCTCGTTTCAAAAACATTTCTGTTCTGGTAGGATTGCCCTTGTCACGGAAAAGAAATCTTTTACAGCCTTTACACAGTATGACCACTAGTGCCGTGGGAATACATCTTCTCTCGGAGTGTTTCTCGTTGAAGTACTTTTGCAGGCTGCAAACTGACTGATACCCAATTCTTGTAACTTGCATTCATTACTGGATGGAAAAACTTCAAAGGGTTCATTCCCCTAATGGGCCATCACTTGAATGCAACTTGCAACGCAGCATATTTATTGTTGATGCTTGCCTGATACTTGGCCCTCAGATTCCTAACTCTAGTAAATCCTAATGCCACCAAAGGCCTGTAAGGTTGAGATAGCTAAATTAATAGTCTACAGGCTGTATAAATAGAAGATTGTTACCTGTTATTTCATCTCAATATTGCTGATTGTCAGCCCTGTTATATGAAAGTGGAGAGAAGTAGTATGTCGTGACTTGCATCCTGTCTTGCTCTCAGAAGAAGACCTTTGAGGTGATCTAATTTCTTACAGTTGAGTTGGCATCGCTGGGCTGCGGAGCGGCCTATGAACTGGATTCACAGCTGTCAAAGTACAAAGGTTGGCCATGGGGCTGGGTCTTCCTGCTGTTGCAAACATGACAAATTAACAGGGTACAGATGAACTTGTGAGTTAGTTGTCATCTTTGTTTTTTTTCTTTTCAAGACTTACAGGAATGCTAGGGAAAAAAGCCTAATATAAATTATTAACATTATCCTCGTTACAAATTTAAAAGTATAAGCAAATGTCTTCTTGCAATATTTGTTTAAATATCATAAACCTGTGCTAATCTACAAGTTAACTATGAAGTGTACAGTTTATAAAATAACTGCAAAAGGCAGATCTGAGTATTGAGGTAGAAGAATAAATATCAAAGTGGTCAGAGTACAAGTTAGAAACCTTTGCAATGTTGTTTTTACTAAGGTAGAAATTAGGATTTAGCTTGCTCGTATTTTTAGTGGATGTGTTTTTAATATGTAAAAGTTAATAAACTATTTAGTGACAGTACAATTATGCCTTTGACCGTGAAGGTCTAAAGCCAGCAGTGCAAACATAAAGGCAGTAAAGTTTGCTGCAAGGCTTAATAGCTTTCTGAATTAAAACCATGTCAGTATTAGCTTGCAGCAATTGTGAGTAAGTTGAATTAATTTCTCCACCCCCATATTTCTGGCCTGGGTGGGCATTCATGTATAACCTGCACTAAGTACTGTGTCCTTCAGGATCCAGGATTGCAGTGCGCCTTTGTTTTGATAGTGGGTCAGTATTTTGACCCATTAACCATGGTGTTCTCATAAGATGAAGCAGTACTTCCTTGTGCTTGGTCTGCAGGGCTGGAGAAGGCTTTGTGACCCAATCTAACCTTTATATTTTCTTGGTATTTGATAACACCTGTCTGAGGACAGCTTTGAGGTTTTAAAATGTTGACAGTCTCATGAGTGATGTGGCAAAGTTGAATAGGGACTTTTTAGTGGCACTTTCTGTACAAAATGTGGAAGTGTGAGATTAATCTGGCAGGTTCAAAATAAAAGAGGGGTGTGTTGGTGTTGTCCTAATGTGTGGTTAGTTAAGCTTTGGAAATCCCTTCTGAAGCATGTGGACATTGAAAGTTTACAGGGACTTGAAAAGCAGCTGAACAAATTAATGGAAGAAAAATCCACTAAGGCTTACTTGTACAGAGTTCTTCCTGTAGCTCAGAGGGTCACTGAGCTGCAGATGGAGCCTGGGAGTAACTGGGAAAGTACTGTGAAATATTTACCAAATTTTTATATTCATTTCAGACATTGACTACTGCAGGCAGCATACTGGAGACAACAGACCTGCTGTCTGACACAGTAGAACTGTTCTTAGGAAAATTATTTATTCATCTGAAGTGTTTGAGAACAGCTGAGCCAAAGGGACCAGGTCTAGGGATACCAACTCTGGGTGATTAATGGAGTGATTATGAGTTGCCATCAAACTGTGAAGTCAGCTCAAGTGGTGCTGGGGGCAGTTCTGGCACCTTAGTACTTGATGTTGTATTGATGTTTTTGAACAACAGAATTAGCACGAAGTCTGAAAGACCAAGGAGGGGTTTCAGGCCCTAGTTTTGATGTTCCATTTTGGAGGACAAGAGGTTTTTGATATATTCAATGGCTGTATTCAAGTACAAGATACTATCTTCAGGAAGGAGATCCCATAATGCAGATAAAATCAACTTGGCAGTAGCAGCATGGAAGCAGATCTGAGGGTTATGGCAGATTATGATAAGCAGTGGGATGCAGTACTGTTGAAGTTTATCATTTGACTTTTCATACTAGTGAAGCTTAAGTTAACAGAATAATGTGTTCAGCTTTTGCCACAGCCCATTAAGAAAGATAAATCCACATGTCTCAATCCGACAGAAATGGTCAAGGCTTAGGAAAGGTTTGGAAAGCATCATGTACAGAAATGACATGTTTGGAAAGTATGTTCTACAAAGGCTAGACAAGCTCAGTTCCAGCAGAAAGAGGATGAGAGGACAAGAAGATGCTACAGTCTTAAATTAGTGAGAAGTGGTCTGTGTCCTTCTGTCAGTGGCTGTATTGAAAAATATTAAACTAGATTGTACCGAAGTTTGACGTAGTTCTTGGAAACTGTTATGCTTTGGGGAAAACTGGAACACGCTGAGGTTGTGCAATGTCCTTTTTGTGAAGGTTTTTGAAAGTCAAATAGGACTTGTGTTAAGGATATATTAAAGGCTTTCCTCACCACTGTTTTACTTGTTCTTTCACAGAGGGTTGAACTTCATGTTTTTTTCAGGTGCTGTCTGTATTCTGGCCTGAGTTTCTGTGGAAAAAGTAGTTTTAGTGCTCAGAAGAAATGCATTTTCTGTGACAAAGACCTAGAATCTTTCAGTTGTTGCTGATCATCTGATGTTACAGCTCAACGTGTTTGGTTTAAAAATAGGTAGTGTTGAGGCAAACTGCTGCATTCGACAGCAAAATGTTGTGGTTTAGGAGTGTAGCCTGTAATCCTGTAGGAAGTGTAGGTGCAGGGTCATCCTGTGATTTCAACCAGGGAAATCAGAGGGATAAAACCCGATGTATTCATCATTTACTGTAGTAGATACTGTATGTGGCATCATAAACTGTGTCCAAATGTTACAGCATTTTCTGTTCTGGAAGACTTTTAAAGAACTGTTGGCCCATTTAAAAAAATAAAAAAAGAAATCAGACTTGTTACGTAGTGTGTGTTTCTTTACAAACCCTCATTTTGAATCTGTTTTTTAAAGTACACATGGGCAAATAAAAATGACTTAACATTTTGTCATGGTTTAACCCCAGCTGGCAGCTCAGCCCCACAAAGCCACTTGCCCACTCCCCACTCTGGGTTGAGTGTTGAGAGAATCGGAAGGGTAAAAGTGAGAAAACTCATGGATTGAGATAAAGACAGTTTAATATGTAAAGCAAGAGCCATGTGTGAAAGTGAAGCAAACCAAGGGATTCATTCACTGCTTCCCATCAGCAGGCAGGTGTTCAGCCATATCCATGCCAAATGATGACTGGAGAAGCCAAACACCATCACTCCGAGCTTCCTTCTTCCCTCAGCTTTATATAATGAGCATCACATGGTATGGAATACCCCTTTGGTCAGTTGGGGTCAGCTGTCTCAGCTGTCCCCCCTCCCAACTTCTTGTGCAGCCCCAGCCTACTCATTGGTGGGGTGAGGAGCAGAAAAGGCCTTGGCTCTGTGTAAGCACTGCTCAGCAATAACTAAAACATCCCTGTGTTATCAAGGGTGTTTCCAGCACAAATTTAAAATACAGCCCCATGCTAGCTACTGTGAAGAAAATTAACTCTACCTCAACCAAAACCAGCACACATTTTAACATAGCATTTCATCTATTTAGGTTTTTGCTTCACTGTTTCTTGGAATGACTGTGTACATTTGTCATAAATACTGGTGACTGACACATTTCTGAAGGATTGATGGAAATTATAATAATATAAAGAACACAGAAAAAATACGTTTGAGCTGAAGTCTGTGTATGAAACTTTTTTTTGCCAAAATATCAGTTTTGTGAAGCTAACTGAGGTATTGGCATCTTTCATGTTTTTTCCTAAAGTTTTGATGGCAAGAACAAGACCAATAAATCCATGGGCTCTTTAATCTCTGGTAGGATGACTTCTGTGACTAATGACCATACTTAGTTAATTTAATGTAATTTATTGGAAAGAGCATGCTAACTATGTCTTTCAATAAGCAACTACCATAGAATACCAATTTTTTTAAAAAAATGATTTAGCCAAAGCAAGTTCTTACTTTTTCTTTTGTTGAACATAATGCGAAAAAGGAGTAGGGAGCAATTGGGCTGGGGAGGGCTGGTTGAGTTTGGTCCTGCCACTGTGCTGCTTGCTGCAGCTCAAAGGCAAAAAGCCTGCTGCCACCTGTGGACTGCTCAGCATGGCCTGGTGCAGGTGGTTTGGGAGACCCTGCAGCACCTGAACTGTTTGCCAGTGAAAAGGGAGTTAGTTGCAGCCAGGCAGTGTTTGCCCTGTAGATGCAGCTCCCGTAGGCATCCTGCAGCTCTGCCAGTGTAACTGCAGCTACTGTCAGTAGCATGGCAGGCACAAACACTTGGTTAGTGTGGGTTGGTATCTGTGCTGCAGGTGGTACCCAGAGCAGTGTACCCCTGAAGGACTTCTGTCAAGCCAGGGGTCTTTCCTCGTCACCTGAATGCTTCTCCTTATCTTGCAAGTGGATGGATGAAGGGTAGTTTCTGCTTGTGCCAGGGACTGAGGGATGAGGCATCTGGAGTTAAACCTCGCTTTTCATATGTGCAGCAGATTGCCGCTGCTGCTGCGCTCACCTGATCTCTGAGTGGTAAAGTCAGAAGGGGACCAGTCTCCACACTGGGATCCAGCCCTGGCAGTGCTGAGCAGAGCTGTTGTAAGCACTGCTAGAGCTGAGGTGGCCACCTCCGTGTATGCATCTTTTGGGGTTTGGTCTGCTCTTAGAAAAATCAGGAGAGAAATTCCCAGAGTCTTCAGCTAGAAGTCTTAGTGAGCCCTTCATTTGTGAATGCTCAACAAAAGGCCTTTTTTAACATAGGAATTTTTCCTGTGTTATGTTTTTTTTTTTGAAGCAACATGCTTTGAAAAAGCTTGCCAAATTTTGCAAACATAGTCACACAGACAGTTAAATTCAGAGTATTATCTACGTAGTGGATAATTATTTAGTTTTGTGAACAAATTTGTTTTCTTTGTAATTAACAAGATTTAGCAGACTGATTTGAAATTTTGGGGAAAAAAGAGAAGCAAGGGATGTAACAGAATCAGTGGTTCTCAAAAATCTCTCTGCCATCAGCAAGATCTCTGCCTGTATTGGTAGCAGCAAGTTTCTGAGTTGTATCTACGTGTTTCTATAGATCCTTCAGGCCTGATCTGAAGATGTGTTGTGAGAGATGGACTCTATAATGGCCTTTAATCCAGCCTTTAATCCAATATCGTTATGTTTCATACTTTGAGCAAGTCCAGCTTGTGATTTTTATGGTCCAGTACTCCATCCCTCTCATCTGCTGTAGTCTCTTTTTTGCCATGACACTCGGCAAGGTTTTCATCATCTCGGGTTCATTCTTAGTGCCCTGGATCCAAAGCAACCTGACTAAAAGGTGATACTGTAAAAGCAATGTTTCAGAAGAGGCTGCCTGGGGGAAGACAGTGTGTCCTTTTCCAGTCCTCTGGAATGACCCATGAAGGAGGCTGTGCCTGTGGTGGGGTGAGGACACCTCTTCTGAGTTCCTGTCCACGCTTTGCTCTTCCCTGATTATTCAAGCGCAGCCCATCACACCAGCTGTAGAGTGGTGAAGGTGATCGCAATAAATTCTTTCACAAAGACCTCTGTGGCAAAGATTGGCTATTTTGCTTCATCTTCTTTTTTCTCAGCTGGGTGAGCTCCGTGTGCAGGCAAGCAGAACCTGCCCACTGTGGCTCTGCTTGTTTTAAGGGGAGGCACTGGAGAGTTTTGGGAGTGGGATGCTCTGTAGCTGCTCTGCTGGTTCGAGGTTTAATGGTGTGCGGTCACCTCCTGTGCTGTCAGTCCTGCTTACATACTGCAGAGTTTCCAGGACAGGGACCAAAGCATTCAGGAATGAAGAATCTGAAAGATATTTTTAATACCTTCAATTTTAATGATCCTCTAGGGTTGCAGTTTTTCTGAGTAGTTGAGCTGAGGTAATTGCTTGCTGGTTCCCTGAAAGGAGGGCATCTTCCCATGGCTGTACCACTCCCACTGCTCCCTTCCCAGCAGCACCGGTGGTCACTGGGCTTTTCCGCACCTCCATGCAAACTGCTGGCTCTGCAGAAAGCAACAAAACCCATTGTCCTGCTCTTCTTCTTGTCCCTGTTGCAGAGGGACATCCTGCAGTTGAGAGCTTATGCAACAGGGCAAAAGGAGTGTGTAGGGAAGAGCAGAAAGAAGGGGAAGCAGATGAGGAGTTTACCCCTCTCAGGGTGTTAAACTGTTACACTTTCAGCTCACCCTCACTGGGGAAACTACGGCAATTTTTGCAGTCTCTTAAACCTGTGTAACCGTCATGGCTTCTACCAAAAGGTACAGAAATGCCTCCAGTAGCCCCATGGCAGAGAGAAATAGGGACATAAAGAGTATAAGTAAGGAATTCCAGAGTCAAAGCATTAGAACTGGGAAGGATTTTAAAAGATCATGGACTTCAAAGGGCCCTAGATAACATGGAGTTTTATTACTGTGTAAAGATACGAACACCTGGGCTTAGTGCATGTGGTAGTTTTGGGGGTGGAGAAATTTCTTCTGTGTTTTTTTTTTTTTCTTCCCATACTTGGGAAAGTTTACTTACTTTATGGGCTTCTTACAAGTTTATATTTTTGCAGTGTTTGCTGATTGCTTTAAAGCCTTTGCTGTGTCCCTGCAGCAAACCTTTTTGGTAGCTGCTTGGCTACACAAATGGCGTTCTGCAGCATGTTGTGTATCTCTGCTGTACTGCAAGGAGTGCTACTTCCTTGGACACTGCAGGGACGATGTTGTTTCTCCTTCTCTCATACTTGTTGGCTTGCATTTCGATGATCATGCTGCCACGCCTGTTTTCTCCTCCTTTTTTGGTTTTGTTGTGTTTTTTTTTCCCCCCCAAAAATAGACTTGCAAGCTGCATATTCATTTGTGGGAATACATTTGCATGTTGCATCATCCCTTTATTGTCCTTGTTTGCTCTGCTGGGATAATTTATCAGAAACTTTAATAGATTTTTATAGATTTCTGTAACTGATCTTCTCATAGCCATGGTTAAGAGCATTGCTTCAAATTTCAAAGTTCCTGGGAAACAAGAGGAATTGGCTTGTCTGTAGTGGTGTATTGAATTGGAACTGTTGCAAGCAAAGCATTTAATTGCAAGTGTTCAGAAGATACAGAAGTTTCAGAGATGGTGTGATGACCTTTGTCTTCAGTTGCCATCCCATTACAGTACTCTTGCATCTTCTCAAGCATCTGAAATTAGTCATGGTCAGATATTCAATCTCGGATTATATGGACCTTGAGATAGTGTTTGGTTCACTGCATGAAGGTCATGTATTAAAATATTTTTTTCTTGAAGTGTTTGGAGATGGATTATGGGCTTTTGAAAAACTGTTGCAACACCCTAGTATTTTTTTGGATAATTTGTTCAAGGACAAATTTTAAGGTTTGGTTAGGGAAAGGATGCTTTTTCAAATACGTGTTGTATCATATTCTGAAGGTAATCTGAAACAAATTTTAGATCTGGTTTTATGTTTTGCTTTGAAGTTCTACATCCTTTAAAAGAAAAAGATATTTCTTACTAACTATGGAGAGGAATCTTAGACATGAAGTTTCTTACTCTGTTATCATGCTGTACAAGTCATGTCTTGCTCAAAAGGTCAGCACCCACAGAACACAGTTTTTGCAGTGCAGTGGACAAAGTAGCTGCTTTTCCTGAGGCTGTAACAAGTCTTTCCTATTGTAAATGAAAATACAGTCTTTCAATGATATGGCATCTGATGCTATGGGTATTCTGTGTTAAATGCTAAATTAAAATTATATCTATTCAACACTAAAGCAGCAATGATAAATATAAATAATGTTTTGACCATACACTCTTACGGATTTTTATACAATCTGAAGAGAAACCAAAGTTTCTCTTTCAATTTAAATCCTTGCAGCCTTTCCCAGTTTTTCATACATATATGTATTTTGAAAACATGACATCAGATTTTGTTTAACTTGGAACTGAAAGTACTTTTTTAAAATAAGTGTTGCAATTCAGCTTCTTTATATCTGTTGATACAGAGTTGTGTGTCTCTTCATGTAGCAGTCAGCCTAGCAGGTTTTAAGATATTAAGCTGGTTCATAGATTTTTTTTTTTTAATTGTCCTTCACAGCTTCTGTTTCAAACCCTGCTGTTACAGTCCTGGATCAGTTACTGAGCTCAGTAGAAGGAGAATTTTTTTATCCCTTAAAAAAAATGCGGTTTTATTATTTCCTGATTTTTTTAAAATGTTTTTTAGTAAAATAATCGGGAATTCATGTGAGTAGTAAGTACTGACTGCTTGAGTGCATCAGATGGAAGTGGAAATGTGTATGGTTTCAAAGAAACCGGCTATTTGAGATGACTTGTTTTGTGTATTAATCCTGGTTTCTTCATGAATCCCTGTGGGAGGGAAGAGGGCGGACAAAGGCCACTTTGTGCCGCTGGCGTGTTTGTTGTGTGACTGCTGCTTTAGCCCTAGGGAGGAGGTGGAAGCAGGGGAGAGGGAAACTAGCAGGAGGAGGAACAGCAGTTTGAGGTGAGCTCTGTCTTAACACATGGAGGCTGAAGGATGATGCCAAGGTGGGAAAGGCTGGGGAGATGAGAGGACCAAAGGGACCCCAGCAGATTCACGAGTGAACACATGAAGACTGTAGTGGAAGAAGAAAGCTGGTTTGACTGCTCGATGGCAAAACAGGTTATGATCAGGGTTTACCCTTCTTACTGTGCCAGGGCTGAACTTTAAAGCCAAATTTTCCTTCTCAACCAAAAGATGCTGCCTGATCTCAACACAGGCCCAGGCACTGACCCAGGGTGTGCCTGTCATGGGTGTAAGAAGACCACAAGGCCTTTCAATTTGGGCTAAGTATTTCACCCCAAGACAGTAAAGGTTTTGGAGTGGCATCTGAAGGTGTGCTGAGGTGTGGTTAGTTGTAATTAATGAAAGCTAATTGGCTTATGTTTTCCTAGGACTTGGCACGTTCTCTCTAGCAGCCTTTCTTATTTCCATCAGTCGTCTTGTTGAAAATGACCAAGGAGTTTTGAGAGGATCCAGGTAAGATAGGAGCCTCCTCAAAAGGATCTGTTGCTTCCTCCATGGTACATACTTCATGGAGAAATTTGAATAGGTACAAAAGAGCTGTGCATGAGGCTCCTGTGGCTTTGTTTTGTTTAATTTGATCAGCTGCTCCAGTTTAAATTTATGGCCTAACTTTGTGATGAACATGTTACAGGCAGGCAAACCCACAGAACTCTAACAGGTATTCTTCAGTTTGGCAATGAGGTAGACATGTCTGTGTAATAAATACAGGATTTTAAAAATAATTCAATTTTACTTTTTCAGACATTTGCTTAAGAAAAAGCTGTGTAACAATGACACACCTGAAGATACAGGAGAACAAAGTTGAATAAAAAATAGTAGCCACGTTTGCAAGAACAACAATTCCATGTTGTGAGGAATTAGCCTGGTGATGTTACTGAGCATTTAAACAAAGCTCAGTGATTGGTGTGTGTGGCTGTTTATTTTTGAAGCTCATGTCTTAGCACTCTTCAAGTTAACTGCTGTTGAAAGAGATGTGTGATTTTTTTTCATTTTTTTCTCTACATTGCTACTTTCCTTAAGCATCTCCTGCAAGTGTTTGCACTATGCTGAATTTTTACTATAAGCTAAAAGCTTGTACTAGTACCTAGGGAAGTTAGAAAAACTAAAGCACCTTTTCTATTACTGTACTTCTGTCAAGGTCTTCACATATATTTCAGTAGTAATAAAAAGAAAATGTGGGAGAAAAATGAAGGATTTTTTAAAGGTCTTCCTGTAGATGAGGGAGGATTTTCCCCTTTTTGGGAACCAGGGCTCTCCTCCAGGGGCCCCCAGCCAGCTGGGAGGGGAATGGCTTGGTGTGGAGCTCTGGTGCTTCAGGGTATAGTGAGTCATATGTGCGATGCAGACCTTGGTTTAGTGATAGTTGATACCACCTCTTTACACTGTTGGGTGTAATGGCAGCCAAATTTCGACCCAGATGCGTGTGATAAGTGTTAATTTGGACTTCAGCAGAGCATAAAACATAATAAATACTCCAGTATATGTTGTTAGCATGTCATCTGAATTGGCTTCCTGGGTTACACTGTGTCTTGCCCATTGTTCATCTGCCTGGATCACTCTGGGAGACCCAGGCTGCAGTGGAGGTGTGGTCTGGATCCTTGGTGCTTCAAGTGCAGGTATTTGTGGGCGGCTTCCCAAGGTTGCTCCCTCTGAATCAGACATCGTTTTTCAGGATCAGCTGCTGCCCTTAAAGAAACCCTGTGTTAAGTTATTCCCAGGACACCTGCCTTGCTTTTTTTTTTTTTTCTTTTTTTTTCTTCTACGTTGCTACTTCCAGGATATCCTGCCTTTTGTGTTTCACAACTTGTTAGAAATCTGGAGGATTTGCATGGCGTTAGTTCAACAAATGAGCATGCAGCTTCGCGTGCTCGTCGTGGGCTGCATTTACCAAGACAGGTTGCAAATGGAGTTTGTGCAACAGAGCAAGCAAAACTGGCTGCATCGGTACAGTTTTCCAAGGATGAAAGAGATGGTGGTTTTTGTTTTACTTGGCAGTCAGGCTTAGGGTCTAGTGAGAATGGTAGTGGAGAAACACAGGGCAGAACATCTGGTGGAAGCAGAATTTAAGGATTGGAAAGAGTCTTAATCAAAATCTGTTGTTTTTTTTTTCTGTTCTGCTTTTCCTTTTTTGAGGAAGACCAATGTCATACCAGTAAGCTCTGTACTAAGAATGTACTAATTACTTGGAAGCTGTCAACCTACAATTAACCCTGCCTGAGGTTGGAAGAGTCACGTGGAGGACACATTTGCTGTGGGGAACGCTCCTCTGATGGCAAGCTTTGCTTGTGTGTGCCCAGCACAGCCTGGAAAGCCCTGCAGTAGAACGTGTTTGCTTCCCATGCACATCATCAGGAAGGAGTATTTTTTGTTGTTGCAGGCTGTTGTGGGTTGCTCATCTGCTGGGGACTGCTCTGGCTACTCACAGTGGTTCTTGCACTGGATAATATAGTGCTGAATCTCATTCTGGGTCAGAAGAAGTACCTTGTCACCATGCCAAGAGCACCCTAGCAAAGAAGCCCCTATGCCTTTTGCCACCCAAAATGCATGTGGACTTACTAGATTCCTAGACCAAAGCAACAACCTGTTTTCCTGTTTTGGGAAAAATTGAGGGGGAAGAATACTATTGTACTGAGACGAAGGTTTGCTTTACAATCTACTTTTAGGTGCAGCTGAATGTGTAAGGGGGAGGCAGTTCAGATTAGAAGGGCTTGAGAAGGGGAGTAACTCCCGGTGGTACAAAATTATCAATGCTGCTGTTGACGAGGGTGGCTTAGGCAGAAGCAGCCACGTGATGTAGGGAAAGCACTTTCTGGAACAGTGGCTGCTGAGCGGTGGACGTGCTGAATGGAGGATGCTGAGAAGATGTGGTTCACCTTCCAAGCAGAGCCTTGCTGGCCGGCTGGGCTTAGAGGCATGGCATAGTACAGGACCAGCACAGATACCCTGGCAGGATGGGGAAGCTCCTGGTGTTCCCCAGAACCAAAAGTAGTCCAGAGCATTTCAAAGAGTTTTTCTTACCTGTAATGACATCAACTGTGGTTTTCTAGGGTGTGGTCCTTCCTGCTGGTATGTTTTTTCTTAAGTGTCTTCAGTGGTCCTGCCATTTCCATGGTTTTTGACTTGCTGATAACAGACAATTTTAACTACAGATATGAGTTTCCTTTAGAAAGCAAAGAGAAACTTCAGAGTTCCTATTCAGGGAGCAAAAAGGCATTTTAAGGCTGGGAGAAGAGAGAAACTCTAGGATACCTAGAGAAAGGGAGGGAGGTGAGGCTAAAGAACATGAAAATCATTCACTACAGTCAATGCCTATCTTTTATTGCACTGCTACAACAGAAGGGCTAGGCCAGGCAAAAAATTAGTCTTCTCTCCTATACCTTCTTTCCCTTATGGTTTTCAGTATGAAACTAGTTCAGGAGACCCACAGCAGTAAGGGCTTATGGGATGGCTGCTGTAGTTGTTTGAGCACTTCCTGGGTGGCTCAGGGATAGTCTCTGAAGCCACACCTGCTGTGTTAGGGTTTCCTATGCTGTTATTACAGAACACACTCCATGTATATTTCCAGAATGATGTTAAAAGAAGAGGATTATCAAATGGCACAGGTTGCTGGATGCTTGAAGAAATTAGTTAAATTACAGCATCCAGCAAACCCTGAATGAGTTTTATAGACTAGCAGCTGAAAAACCAAATACTTCGATTTTTGAAATATACATGTGCTTCTTTGTTGTGTACTTGAACGTCAGCAAATTTTACTAACTCATCACTTCTAAAAAAAAAAAAATAAAATAAAATAATCTCTTAACAGACCAGACGCAGATATTTTTTCTTTTAGCAAAATTAGATTTGTATCCTTCACATGTTTTAACACTGGGAGGTTAGCCAGCATGGTTCACCCTTGTCTGTGAAGGCAGTATAGGAAATGACTGTTGCTGATTGTGCAGGCATTTGAGAAGGCATTTGATTAATTTCTTGTTTTCCTTGTTCCCACGTTGTTTGAGTTATTCAAGAAGCATGTATTTCTTCTAAGTTTGTCAGAGTAAACCTTTATAGCTAGCAAATTCTTTTTACTAGGTCACCCAAGTAAAGCAGAAACTGGAAGTTGTGAATTTCCTTTTAACTGAGCATTAATACCAAAATGCAATGTCAAGTTGATGATTAATGTTGTTAATTTTCTTTCTGTGCAGTGAGAAAGAAATATCATCTTCTTTTGGGTTGGGGGATACTGTGGCAAAAATGTACTCCAGGTTTAGAGTTCAGTCTTCTGAACTATAGTTGAGTGCTTCTTTTAAATAACCTCTATTTATTAATAGAAATAATAAGATAATTCAGACCTTGTGTCCTTCAATCAATAAAAGGAAACATGTACATCCCTGTAATTGAAGACAAGTATGCTATTGTGGAGGGTGGAACATGAGCCTTGGTAAAGAGAGGTGGAGTCTCCATTAACGTGGTGTGACAAGGGTGCTGATTCATCTGTTGATGCATTTTGCAAAATGGGTCTGTGAGTTGGTTGTTTCTTTGTTTTGGCTTGTTTTAGTTCAGTGGATTGTGAGTTGTGTCAGTTGGGTTGCTTTGTACTATCATCTTGCTCTTTTTGAACTCAGTTATTCTTGAGTTTTTCCATAAAGACTTCATGTAGGTTTCAGGAAGGTGACTGAACCCCATGTGTTTATTGCTTTGTCTGTGTCAGCACCAGAGGAATGGAGCTTTTCTGGGTTCCTGAGGAAGTACTTGACTTCAATTAACTTTCTAAGCTCTTAATTGTAGTCATTTCTATCTCTGTTCTACACATAATAGTTTCTTTTATAGTGTTTTGAATTTTTTCTAAGATGACCTTAAAAGATCACTAATCATATGATGCTGTAAGACAGCAGTACTTAGAAACTTTTAGTTTTTAAGTTCCCATGAATAATTAAAAACCCAAAACCTCTTCCCTGAGGAAGATTTTTACTCCGGAGAGGAAATACAGGAAATCTATGAGGAGTTTAGTATTAACCTGCTCTGTCCTGCTAGGGAGGTGCTCAGATCCTCCAGTGGTGTGAAGAAAAATCCATCATAAAAGCAGATTTGAAATACTTCTGTTCACAAGGAGAAATTTGAACTTTCATATCTGACTTCCATGTAGAATTTCCTGATCACTGTAAATTAAGCTCCTATGAAGCTCAAGTTTTGAATTAATTAAAAAAAAAAAAAAGTTATATGGACCGTGTCTGTGATAAAGGATACATTTGCTGGAATATAGTAAGTGCTGAAAACCTCCAGACTGGAGTCCCAAATAGAGTGTTTGAGTGGACTGGAGTTGGAGCATTGTAGATCAGAACTCCAGGAAGCTGAAGAGGATGCTTTGTAAAGCCCCAAGCAAGGGAGTCATTGGGTTGTTTTCGTGTGGGTCCATTGACAAGTTATCATGATCCCACAGTCTTTCCTTCAATAGCAGCACATTCTCTTCTGCATCATTGATGTCTGTTTCGTTTAGAGTTTTATTTTTCATCCTTTAATAATATCTTAGTTTTCCATTAAAAAAATTGAGGATTGTTTTGTGGTTTACTGTTTGGCAGTTGGCAGTGAGGGTCTGGCTTGAAATCACAAATGCATTCATGGTTTTTATCATCAGGATTTTGCATGTGACTTTTTTCACAGACCTTTTGATTGACATTGTTGATGTTTCTGAGTATTTGAAATATCTGCAAATGCTGAAACCAGCCAGGAATTTACTCACAAGTGCTTCTGGCAGAAGGCACTAGCACTTTTCTTGGGCTATGTCTGTATGTGTACTGAAAATAAATAAAAAAGGCAGCTGCTTTGCAGACTGGGTGTCTTGCAAACCACACCGAGAAATATTGAACTAGGAAGAAAACAAAATCTAGTCCTAAACTAAAATTTGTGTTATTGTTTAAAATAAATTTTACAATAGATTTTCAAAGTGATTGATGGTCCTTGTATTTGAAACAGTACCTGTTGACAGTCTGTGTGGCCTCTGTTTCCAGTGACTATGTATTACAACATTTTCTGCTAGATTGAAGACTCATGTAGTCTGTTTTCCAGGTAAATATTGTATATATTTAACCTGTGATTACACTATCCTTACCTTTTTTGTTTGGCAAAAGTTTTTTTTTAAAACTTCATGGAATTTCTGTGTGGCTGGTACTGAGCATAGAGAGGAAAGTTGTACAAGTGTGGAAGAAACAAATATTTTGTCTTGGACTTGGAAAAACAAGAGGATGTGTCTTCAAGGTTGGAAATTAATAATAATTTTTTAATGGGAAGGATTTTGAAGCTATTCAGTTAGATTGAGTTAGAATTAGTGGAAGGCTTTAAACATGCTGCTCTTGATCACAGAAGGTGTTTGAATTAAAATAAAAAAAATGTAAGAAGATTTAGGTATCTTTGAAGCACGCTTAAGAACTATTTCACATTATCCTCTTCTCTAATTGATTAACTGGATAATAGGTTTAAATGTGACAAATAACAAGACATGGATTCTATAGCAATTGATCTAATTAAGTTTGTTTTTTCCTCATGTGATCTAGATGAATCCTAATGATGTACAGTCAGTTGCATTAAATTGGGTTGTGCCTGTTTCTTGGAAATGGTGTTGAGAAATAGAAATTTCTTCAAGAATTAGATAAAAGTACTAAGTGGAAATAGCTGTTCATTGCATTTCTGCTCCACCTATACCTGGTCCTTCTCCTGCATTTACACAGTTTCATTTGATTGCCTTTCTTGTTGGCCTCCATGTCGAGTGTATCAATTGCACTTTATTTGTGCAGATGTGGAGCTGGTACATGGTTTGAATCTCTGAAGTAATCTGCAAAGTTTTTGGTCATTACCCCCAATAACAATTTAGTCTTTTTGATTTCTGGACACCCTGAAGTTTCTCCTGGGCACCTGGGCTACAGATAAAATCAGTGGAAGGAGATGAGAAAACCTGCTGACTTTTCAAAAATACTTAACAAAATCTTCAAAGCTATGGACAAAGCTTTAGGTTTAGAAATGTCTGAGTTTTAAAGCTGAATCATTAAGAAAATACCATTAATTAATGTTGAAGATATTCTTCATATTTTGGCATTAAATATTTTGCTTTTAGTAGAGCAAAACTGATAGAATCATAGAATGCCAGGTTGGAAGGGACCTCAAGGATCATCTGGTCCAACCCTTTTAGATAAGAACATGGTTTAGATGAGATGGCCCAGCATCCTGTCAAGTCGAGTCTTTAGAAGTGTCCACTGTTGAGGAATCCACCACTTCCCTGGGGAGATTATTCCAATGTCCAACTGTTCTCATAGTGAAAATTTTTCTTCTGATGTCCAATTGGGATCTCCCAATAGGTGAAATAGGAGTAACTTGCACCCACTACCTCTCGTCTTTTCATGTGACTCCTTGTAAAAAAGGAGTCTCCATCTTCTTAGTAGCCACCCTTTAAGTACTGGAACATGGAAATCAGGTCTCCCGTAAGCCTTCTTTTTCAAGGCTGAACAAGCCCAGTTCTGTCAGCCTTTCCTTGTATGGCAGGCTGCCCAGTCCTTTGATCATCTTTCTGGCCCTTCTCTGGGCCCTCTCCAGCCTGTCCACATATTTTTTTTGTATAGTGGCGACCAGCACGGTTTTCCAGGTGTGGCCTGGCAAGCACTGAGTAGAGTGGGATGTTGACTACTTTATCTTTGCTGGTGATGCCCTTGTTGCTGCGACCCAGCATCCTGTTGGCTTTCTTTGCCACTGCAGCATGCTGTTCACTCATATTGAGCTTGTTGTCCATTAGGACCTCCAGGTCCCTTTCTACAGAGCTACTCTCCAGCCAGGTGGATGCCAGTCTGTGCTGAACTCTTGGGTTATGTTTTCCTAGGTGTAAGACCTTACACTTGTCCTTGCTGAATTTCATAAGGTTCTTGTTAGGCTGCTCTACCAGCCTGTCCAGGTCTTCCAGGAGGGTGGCTCTCCCTTCTGGAGTGTCTACTTCTCCACTGAACTTGGTGTCATCTGCAGTCAACTTGATGTCATCTTTTATGTCTAAGAAAGGATTGTATATTAAAAGTTATAAAGTAAGTCATCTTGAGCTTTGAATTACAAGTGAATGCATTCTTGTGCCTTAGAAAAGGCATAGTTGGTCTGTATTTGTTCTTTTCTACTGTGTTCTTCACACCTTTGCACCTGTTTTCAGAGATGTGGAGAGCAAAGGTAATAAGTTGCTGTTGCCTCGAGAAGGAGTTTCTCCTCTCATCTCCCCCTTCCCATGGATATACTTCCTATATTCTGCCTTTTACTGGCAGTGGAGCTCACACTTCTTTTTGAACTAGGAGGAATTATTCGAGTGGATTAAACCCTGCACTTTGGCAGAGATACTTTTCTGCTGTTGTAGTGCAGAGAGCTGGCTTGCAGGTTCCAGGGCTGGTGCTGCCTGAGTTGGGGAGGAGGGGACTGGGATATTAGACTTCTGTCCCTGGGGCAGTGAGCTGTTGGTAGGCTGTGAGTGGAGCATTACACAGGGAGAAAGGGGGCTGAATTGTCTTGGCAGGGAGGTTTTACTTGTTTTTTTGGTGGTGGTATCTGTGGTTTGTGGGGAAGAGTAACATTGCACTTGTATTTGGGAACTTGAAAGTTCTGTGTGTGAGCCTTGGACAGTCTCCTCGAGGGTATTTTTAATAATGCCTTCCTGTGTATTTTTAAAACAATTTGGATTTACATTTTATATATTGCCTATAAACGAAAGAAAAGCTAACTTTTTATAATGTGATGTTAGAACAGGAGCAGAAATTTCAATGCATGATTATATCTGCACGACTGCAAATGTTAGCTGTGCTTTTGGCTTAAAGCCGTAATTCAAAGCTCTCCTGTCTGACAAGCAGGAGGAAGATTAATCTCTGGAGAGAGGAATCCATACCCCAGTTTCAGACAAAACACAATGATTAAAGTGATTTGTAGGTTGAATAAGCACAAGCCTTTGTTTGGGAGAGCTGAACAGGGGTATGTTGAAACATGCAGGAACAGGATTTACTCGCATTCCTGTTGCTGCTGCTTCCAGGTTTCCAATCCACAGAATCATCTGACAGGGAGCTGGTGGTAGGTTACCAGCTGAGCGTGTAAGTATTTTACTTTGGGACCTGTTTGATTAGACAACAGTATCTTTGGGTGTCCTCCCACAGCCAGGGTGAGGGGCTGCTGGTCAGAGCACTGTAGGCTGGGAAAAGCTGCCTGGTGGTGGCTCACAGGCTGGGGGCTGCTGGATTGCCCTGGGACAATTAAGAGGGAAATGAAGATAATTTTAATCATGCTTTGTTTTTAGAGAGCAAGATCACTACAATTATATAAAGTCTGAGGGGAAAAGTCATTTTGGCTGGTGTTTGAACTCGTTTTTTTAAAAGAAGTATACATTTTAAGTATTGAACTTCAGAGGTCTAAGGGAAAATGTTTTGTAGTGGGAATAGTCTGTTCTTGGGGAGGGAAGAAGGAAGAATAACTTAGCTTACATTATTTAAAAAAAGAAAGTTATGAGAAGCTGTTTTTCCATTGTTTTAAGGCCTTTCTTGCTTAAATAATGCTTTAGATGTTTAAATAATGCTAACAGATAGATAATAATGCCAACAGATATTTGTTATGTGATCAATAATGCACAGTATTAAAAAAAATAAAACTTAGATTAAAATGGTGATAAAGTTGATGAGGTGTTTAAGGCCAGGTTGGATGAGGCTTCATGCAGCCTGGTCTAGTGGGAGGTGTCCCTGCTCATAGCAGGGAGGTTGGAACCTGATGATCTGTAAGGTCCGTGCCAACCGTAACCATTCTGATTCTTTGATTCTATAAAATGCAGATAAAAAAGGAGAAAAATGCCCTAAACTAGCTTGTGACTATGTAGGAGCAACAGTCTAACATTTCTGTCTTTCCCCATGCCAGGAACCATCAGCAGCCAGATGAAGAATGAGTAGAGGTGTGTCTCCATTAGTGTTTTAGTTTGTCTGAGGAGCTTGCTCTTGTTGTCAACCTCCTCCTGGTTGTCTGAAATTCATGCACTGCAGGTCCAGGCACCAAACTCAATCCTGTTTGGATGAAAGCAGAGTGGAAGATTCTCCTTAGAAAAATACCTCATATTTTCCAGCTGTGAATTCATATTCAGTCCAGGGGCCCAAGCTAGAGCCATTTGGTACTGACTAGATTTAGTAAAACCCTCAAAATGCCTCTAGTATGGGCGTTGGGCCCTCAGCCCTGCTGTTTCACTGTGCAAATTTGCTCCTATTTTACTGTTACTTGGTAACATAAATGTATCCATTCAGGTTAAAACTGATTTTTCAGATTGATGTCAGAACAAGTAATGACTTGAAACAATTCCGTAAATAATATGCCCTACACTTCTGACATCTGTCTTTTTTTTTTTTATATATATAATGGCTGTTATTAAAATCTCTTTGATTAGTAAAAAAAGAAAAACACACAAAACAGCCCTCTCCAAATCAGAAGTATCTAAAATTGGCCATACAGAGTTTCTATATGACTTCTCTGGTCTAAAATGTGTACAATTTCATATATAATATTGTAAGAAGCAACAAAATGGAAGAGAAGTGTCAGAGTTGAAAATAAGTGTTTTCATTCTCATTTTTTCCTGAGATGAAAACTAATGTAGTATGATCCTAGCACTACTGTAACGTTAAATTCTCAGATAATTGTTAAAGAAAGGAAACTGAAATGGAAACTAAATATTCATGTGATTGAAGGTGGAGAAGGGAAAAGTGGTTGTGATGAGTTTCCTAACCTCTGGAGGTGTGCTCTTTGTATAAAATAATTCATATAGTCTGAAATGAAGCCTCAAATGCCATAGATAAATGCTCTCATCTTTGAGCTCCCGAGTCCAGTTAGGAGGTAGCAGTGGCAGCATGACGGAGCTCATTCCCTTGGAAATTTTGATCCAGCTGTAATTGCTGGGGAAGTTTTGAATTTAAAAACACCTGAGCCACATTTTGAGGCTGAATTTACAACCTAACTAAAGCTTTCCTTGACTCCACTTTTGGCCTCCTTGCCAAAATAAATAGGCTGTTCTTAGCATGTGACCATGGTGGTTTGTCCCTCTGCATGAGCTTCTGTACAAAATTTGTAATTACGCTTAAGTGTTGGTCCTGGTAGCCATGATTCTGCATGTGTTATTTTCAGTTTACTTTCATATCAGATTTATTGAGGCCATATGTGCCTGTAGTTGCTGCTGCTTTAGTACAATTCCCAGCCTCAGGGATGCCTGCTGGCATGTGATGAGACAGCGTGTCCACTATCGTCTGCACCACAGACTTGAAAGCCTTAAAGGTACCCTGGATTTCTTCTGAAAGATGGATTTGGCCAAACCTGGTCTCTTGTATAGGTTTTGTGACACTTGCACAGAAAATTAATAATTATATTTGTGGTAATGCTGGTTGGTAATTTTTAGCCAATGTTGACTTTAACAGGATCTTTTGGGCAGGGATGCACTTTCATGTGGTATTCCTGTTAAATTAATAAATACCCCCTTTGTACGTGGTGAAGGTTGCGAGTAGTGTTCAGATGATATATCTGAGCTTTTAAAATGACTGTTTCATAGACAATTGAATTCTGATCTCAGGCTTCTGCCTTAGATCTTCTAACCATTTTCCGAACCAGAAATCGGCATGATGTTCTTAAACTGCATTTCTTATAAGTTGTTGTCTGTGAAAGTATGAAGCATCAGTTACTTGCTGAGCCAGCAGTGAAAAGCCCCAGTCTGTCTGACAGGAGTACATTTGTCTTAGGCTGTGGCAAAATCTTAGCAAAGATCAGCTGTGATCCAGAGTCTATATTCTGCTTGGCCTCATACCTAGGTATAAGGAAGCCCAGGACTTTCTCAAACCTTGGAAAGACTTAAGTGACCTACCAAAATGAGAGAGTTGAGCTGTGGTCAGGATGTGGCTAATATGAAAGTTTTCATGGTCTGCAGTTTTCCCTGCTGCTGAGATCCTGTTGCTAATGGTAGATTTGTCTGTTGTTGCTGTTCAGATGCATAGGCTTTCCAGCACTTTGCCTTCCCTAAAAATACAAACTCTTCTGGAATAGAACAAGAATTAAAGGTTATTTTAGAATCATAGAATGGTTTAAGTTGGAAGGGTCCTTTAAAGATCATCTAGTCCAGCCCCTCTGGCCATGGGCAGGGACATCTGCTAGATCAGGTTGCTCAGAGCCCCATCTAACCTGCCATTGAACACTTCCAGGGATGGGACTTCCACAACTTCCCTGGGCAACTTGTTCCTCAAAGGAAAGAGTTTCTTCCTAATGTTAACCTAAATCTTCCCTTTAAGTTTAAAACCATTACCCCTTGTCCTATCACTACATGCCCTTACAAAAAGTCCCTCTCCAGCTTTCCTGTGGGCTCCTTCAGGTACTGGAAGGCTGCAATAAGGTCTCCCTGGAGCCTTCTCTAGGCTGAACAAACCCAAGTCTCCACCTTCCTGCATACATGAGGCATTCCAGCCCTCGGATCTTTCTGTGGATTTTCAGTGGATTTTATTCTCAAAGTGTATGTTCCAGATCTTTTTTTGAGATTGAGGTAGCATAGATGATTTCTTTGCAATTACTGTCTTGCAAAAATTACTATTTGTACATTCTTGCCTCATAATAAGGGCCTCATTATATTCATCTCCCCAAGAAAACTGATGGATTTACTGACAAAACATATTCTGTGTCACTTTCTCTGGGTAGCACTGAATAGTTCTTTTTTGTCCTTTATAGTTGATAACTTTCTTAAATGGCTGTCATGCTCTTTTATGTTAAGCTTTCAGTCTCATCCCGCACATTTTCTTTAGACTAGATTGAGTAAATCTGGACAAGAATCTTGCTTATTTTGAGTTACCTGTTTCTGAAAAGGGGGTTTCTGCTCAGTTCCTTATGATCTGTAGAGGATTCTCTGTGTTTCAGCTCATCACCTAGAAATTACACCTGTACTTTTAGAAGGAAGTACAAGCTGATATGAAGAGATGAAAAAAGAGGTGACACCTGATCATGTAAGCATTTTTAGGAGCTAATTCTGTTTCTGAAAGAATGATAGCTTCTGTGTAGAGGAGGATGACAGTAAACAGTTCTTGGATTGTACCTGTTAATCTACAGATGCTGATTGTCAATAGTTTCTAGTATTTTCTCCTTTAATAAAGGGGACAAATCAAAGTTAGTACTCTTTGGCAACCTCTGGTTTACTTGCTATTTGTTATTTTGGTAGTAAGACAGAAAATACAGTTGTCTTTTTACTGGTCCAACCTCTCTGCAGTGGCCTGAGGTCAAGCATCTGAGGTTTCCTGCAGATCCTTTAGCAGCCTTTGATGCCCCTGTCTGCAATGCTTCGTTTATTTTGATTTGGCTTGGATCCTGGCTTAGCATATATTCTTATTTTTTTAAAATACCAGCTCCATTTTCACTCTAATATGTACCAGGAAGTGTTGTTTGGCAGTGTTTTCTTATTGCTGGACTTTAAAAACATTATCATGCAAATGTGTCTCTATGTTCTGTTATTTATACACATATGTATTTGTCAAACTGATAAAACTCAGTGCAGATTGCTTTCTTGCTTATCTCTGTATTTACTTACTTACTTAGTTTTGCTTTATTACACTGCAGCAAGAGGGTTATACAGCTAAAGTTCAAAACTCAACAAGACATGTGGGTTCAGGGAAGTGTCTGGAGTTGTGTGTTGGTCACCCCAGGAGTACTTCCAAAGCATTCACAAGGGCAGCCGGGGAGAACAAAGTTACTGAGAGGTTTAAGGTTATGATTCAGCTCTTAACTTTCTCTGTTGGAGCTGTAGAGTGGGCTGAGTTTGACTCATTTGAAAGTACAAAATGGATGGTATTGTTACTGGTTAGTGTAGGCTTTCTTCTTCTCAGGTATTTTTCTGAAGAATTAGTTAAGTTGTGGAGAGTTCTTTAATTGCTGATGAATTGCCAAAAATTCAAAAGCACTCAGAAGGTTTATTTGGTGGTGGTTGTTTTTTTGTTGTTGTTGTGGTTTTGTTCCACACACACACCGCCACCACTCCCCCCCCCCCCCCCCCCCCCCCCGTTTTTTGTGTGTGTGTTTTAATTGTTTTGGTGGTGGTTTTTTTATTTTTCTTAAATTGGTGGTAAGGAACACGCCTCTAATTTTCTTGTGAGGGGATGAACTTTTTTGGGTTTACCTGTATTCATGTGAGTTTATTGGGATCCAGTCTGCCCTGGCCTCTTTCTGAATCAGCTTGGCAAAAGCTGTTGTAAAATGCAATATGTGCTTGCTTTAACTAGTACGAGCCCCTGCTGGTTACACAAAGATGTGCTTTAGCCAACATTGGTGGCCTACAGAGGATTAAAATTCCAGGGTCCCAATTACTTATCATGATGTGCAGCTTCTGCATTTCAGATTATGTAAGTTAGTGCCCATATATTTATGTATCAAGCCCATATTTATGATAAGTGATAGCATTTCCTTTAAGTATTTGGGAAACAAAAGGAAGGACTATTTTTTTTTTTCCATTTGTATCATCTGATTTTCTACTTTTTGCGCTGGACATGAGGTCCCTTGTATTTGGCTGACTTGAGGCTGATTGGTAGCTTTTGTTTTACCTTGTATTCAGAGCTCAAACAGAAGCTGATGGGTAGTCTTAAAAGAGAATGAACATATCAGTTCTTCTGTTAGGTCACCTGAAGATGAGCAATAGCTTGGCAGCAGGGTGCGTTGGGTGGGGAAATGGGGCACTCCAATTTTACAGTCGGAGAGTATGAGATGTCGAAGAGGAATGGGTGGGGAAGGCTGGAAAATGACATAACTGGAGGAGAATTTAAACTTCATTAGCTTAGAAAGAGTCATCTTCAGCCTTCAAGATGTATTTGTTCTTTCTGATGTTTACACGTGGAAAACATGGCACAGGAGGGTGTAAAGAAATACAGTGTTGAAGTGCTAGCTGGAGGGGTTTGAAGTTACCTGCCCTTAGAGAGGCTGTTCCTTGGATACCATGTAAGGTAGCGTGCCTGAGCACTGCCACCAGCAGTCACACAGTGGGGTCTCCCAGATATCAGGGTGGTTAACTCCAGAGTACACCTCGATAGCTTTAACTACTCCAGCTATGTCTGCCAGAGAGCACGTCTGTCTGCTCCTATGTGTCCTTTGTACTTTATCGTGAGACTGCTTAAGATGCCTTTGATTTTGCTTTGATGCCTTTATCTGTTTGCTGAGTTTTGCCTTGTAGTTCCTTTCTTCCCCTGTCACTGCCTGCTGGTTTCACTAGGGCTGACTTGCATAGCCTGAAAGCATTCAGCCGGTTTGCACAATCTCTTTCAAACTTTGTCCCCTAGCCATTTTGGTTTACTTCTGTTTTTCTGGTCCTCTTTTCTGTTTAGCAATGCTTCTGAAGTAGTGTCCAGACCATAACTGAGGAGTTACTTCTTTAATTTTAACTCCGCTTTCTTTTTTCCTTTTTGTCTTGCTGAAATTTGGCTTGTTTTGCTACTTTTTCTGTTTGTTGCTGCTATTACTGGCTGAGGTATTGCTGTTGGTCAAAAACATTTATGCAGATCCCCTTGGCATATTTATTCCTTGGTTTGTCTGGGAGCTCCACTTGGGTTATTGTAGTTAACAACAATTGGGACAGAAAAATCTCTGTTTTGTTAGGAGGAACTAAAATAGGAACAATGTCCTTGAGAGAACAGTAGCTTAAAAAGCTGGCAGAAGAGCAGGAATCAGAGGAAATTGTCAGACCTCGTTGATCCTAGTATGAATCAAGATTAACTTCTCAGCTTCCCAGTCAACAGACCACAACCTCTATGGTTAGTTTTACAAGTTTAGAGATGTACAAAATTCATCTTGGTCTTGTATAACAGCAATTGCAGTTGGACAGATGCTGTCTAAAGAGAATACTAAAGTTTGACAGTATTTTTATAACTAGCTATAATGTTATTAAGAAATTGAATAGAGCTACATTGCTGCAAATAAGAGCTGTTTCAGCCTACCTTTTGTGGTATTGAGAGGTGTTTTTTTTAATTTGTTTTGTTCTCATTTTGAACTGTTACAGCAGTGGGATACTACTGCTTAAGTGACATCTCAAGAGATCCAGTCAGTACTTGCTGTGGTGCACAGGTGTGCACAGGGCACGTGGGGGCCACAGTGACATCAGGTGCCACAAAGGTCTTCAGTGCTCATGAGGTCTGGTGAGGGCAGATGTTTCCAGTTGGGCAGAGTCCACTGGGAACTCAAGCGCGTGTTCTGGCAGCCCCCATTGTTGGCAGGTGGGAAAACTTTCCACCAAGGTTTTTAGAGCTAGCAGATTTGGTTGGGCTAAGTAAAAGTGAGATGTTGCTTTTTGGTAGATGTTAAATTATTGAAGGTGGAGTTACTCTTAATATTTTCATAGTGTCCCCAAACGAAACTTCGTAAAAGATGATGGCTTTTTCTTTTGAAGGTCTAAGAAAATGCTTCCATACTACAGCTTGCTGAAAGCTAAATCTGTTGGCATTGATGACAGATAGAAGCTGCTTGTTCCCTTCAACTTATTCTTCTAGGCTTTTAGAAATGAGCTTTTTTTTTTCCCCCCTTCATATATGCCTTGTTCCTTCTTCATGGAAGTATGTCATATCAAGGACAAACACGGTCATTATTACCTCAGGAATTATTAAAGCCAATATCAATCTGCTAGTTAATACAAAATGTATGTTGCTGTCTTCCTTTGCTAAGTCTCATTTGACCTTCCATCTTTTCCACTCCTTGTTGCCTTCTCTCACAGTACAGTTCATGAAGCTGCTTCTCCTCTGTTGGTGTTCAATAAGCAATCTTCTTTCTCCAGCCCTTCTTGTGGACTTGTTTCTTCTGCCATATCCACAGAGTTTGTGTTTGTTATAATTGCCCAAACCCTCCTTCCTATGGATTTCTTGGAGCTTCACTATAACCTCCAGTGGCAGATTTCCTTGGCCATGCAGTATTTGTTTCTAAGGCAGTACTGAGGCGCTTGGCACTTAGTAAACAAAAGCCAAAAGACGTTTGGCCTTTTAGAAATCTGTTCAGTTGAAGTACAAATTAAGTTAGATAAGCTTCCTATGATAGGTGCATTTTTATGATCTCATCCTTTTTTAATGAGCTACATTTTTGTTACGTGAAAGGTGCATATATATACAAAAGTGATAATTGGTTAAACATGATGAATTTGAGAGAGCATGAAACAAATGTATTTCAAAACTGAAGAAGATCTTGGATACAGTGCAATGCCTGTATGTAACACCTCATTTTCAGAATGGTGATAAATATGGAACATTCAGCTCCTGTGAAGGAAACTTCTTACCATTAATTGAGTTAACAAATTGATTCTTTCTAGGAGGTTATTTGGATGCAACCGATGTTTAAACGTTTTCCGACAAAGTAGCTGTGTGTTTTTTCAAAACTTGGACCTGTTACAGCAAGTCCAGAGGAGGGCTACAAAGATGATCAGAGGGCTGGAGCACCTCTCCTACAAAGACAGGCTGAGAGGGTTGAAGTTGTTCAGCCTGGAAAAGAGATGGCTTTGGGGAGACCTTACAATCTGAAGTGGCCTACAGGAAAGCTGGGGAGGGACTTTTTACAAGGACCTGTAGCAACAGGACAAGGGGTAATGGTTTTAAGAGTAGATTTATATTAGATATTAGGAAGAAATTATTTCCTGTGAGCGTGGTGAGACAATGGAACAGATTGCCCAGAGAAGTTCTGGATACCCCATCCCTGGAAGTGTTCAGTGGCAGGTCAGGTTGGATGGGGCTTTGAGCAACCTGGTCTAGTGGGAGGTGTCCCTGCTCATGGCAGGTCCCTTCCAACCAAAACCATTCTATGATTCTTACGCAGACCATCTCCTGCCCTGCGTATTTCGCAACGTGGCCATGTGGGGAAGAGGCAGGATCAGGGAGCAAAGCAGGGAGCGTATCTGGGGTGAATTAGCTCAAGCAGCAATTCAGACACAGGAAGGTGAGATGGTTTAGAATTAGCTGTGCACTAATCCTATCCCTACCACACCCCCTGTTCTGCTCATTAAAATTTGTTCTTTCAGGAGCATGGATGTTCCAAGTGAAGGTGTTTTACAAATGATACAGAGCATTGAAGGCTTGCTCTGCCAAGGTTCAGAACAGGTGTTTTGTAATTAGCATTTTTCATATTTAATGTGGAGAAAACAAAATTAGATTTTGCCTCTGCTTTAAGTATGAGGGATTGGCTTGTCTTTTCGAAAAACGTTTTGAGTAGTAAACACAACAGCTGAGTAGCAGGAATTTCCCATGTGATTGCTAAACATAAAGTGAATACAAATACAAAAAAAATATTCTTATGGAAGTACTACAGAAATCAGTTTCTAGCTGCTCAATATTGAAAGCCTGTTGATACCAGAAAATATCTAAGAAATTGAGCATGTCATGAAGAGCATTTCATCAGCTGCTGTGCTCAGATTGTCTCCAGCAAGTCAGAGCATGTAGCTTTTAAAATAAATTTTTATGTAGCAATTCTTAGATACATGAACTATTGCTCTTTGTTTTTCTTGCATACATCTACAAAATGTGTTGGCGATTAACATGTCAGCATTACCATTTTCAAGGCAAATTGTTTCTGAGCATACGTTTGTGCTGTGCTGTAGTTTAGCCCACTTTCTTCTTCCCTGGGTTGGCAGAAGTCTGCTTGACACAGTTACCTTGCTGACGTCATCATAATTAGGTATGAAGAAACTGCAGTTTGGTATGGCTAAACTAGAGTCTGTTAGTGCAGAGAAATGGAAAAAGTAAATAAATTAAAATTGAATGGGTTTAATATTCAGTTCAACTGTGCAGTTATGACTGTATTGCATTTAGCTCACAGAAGAACCCCAACCCTCTGTACTGTATGTGCAGTACCTTTGAAATATGTCATCTGCAGTAGAGTGCTGAATGCTTCCTAAGCTTTGCTTTTGTGAAGTTTCAGTTAAACAATGAACTAGGGCTGAAAAAATAACTTAGCTGACAGTAAGCTACCACAACTTACCAATGTTTTCCTCTTTCTGATCTGTCCTGTATGTTTACAGGACCTTTACCAAAGCATTCTCATGTGCCTGCTATAACCTGCAGAAATATGAGCAGCTCTTAAACACACAAGTCGTATGGTCTTTTTAACTGAAATTAAGCTATATAAGTCCACTTTTACTGCAATAATTTGCTTTATACCTGTTCTGGCTAGTTTACTTTCCTTACATTTAGCTGACCTAATGAGATACAGTCAGTTGTTTAATGAAGTTTATTGTTTCAATTAGTTAATTCAACAATCAAGTACACTGCCTTGGTACACTGAACTGTTCATAGGATAGTAAATAGGATCAGATCATGCTAATGCCTACCTCTGGGCTCTGGTAACAAGTTTAAAATTGCAGTACTCTTGTTTTGCCTTCCTAGAATTCTTTCACCTGATGTTAGTATTTGATTTCCTTTTGAATACCCTATTAATAAAAATGTAGTTGTATTAAATTCTTTTAAAATCAATAATAATTAAGTAAAGATAACTGGGATGATAATGTGATGACTTTCAACTGAGTTGTTTCATATAATCAATGTGTTATATAAATAATTTTTTTTGAGAAACCCTATCATTAAACATTCTCCAAAAGAGGGAATAATAGCACAGAAGATGTTAAAGAGGAACTGGCAGGTATTTTTCTTGCTGTTGTCATCTGTAGAGTGCAGTGTAGTTTTGTGCTGCAAGTCCTCTGAACTGCTGTCTTGCTAGTGTTTAGCCAGTGCTGAATGTGTTGATTACAATTACTCAGTTACTGTTAAGGAAAATTCTATTACTGCTTGCCAATCACGAAAATATAAAATGACATTTGAAGGAATAGCTGTTAAGTTGAATAACTTCAGACAAAGGCTTGTTTTACTAATGTCCCTCTCCTGTTCGACAGAGAGACAAACAGGATTCCTGGTCTCTTTTTCTACTGACTGTAGGAAGAGGGTAGGGCAGCTGGCTTCCCAGTTACATGCATAACCTTTGTGAATTCTCTCCTTGGTGTTGGAAGAAGTCTTAATTGTGGAGACCAAAGTGACTTAGCAACCTATAATCAACTACTTCAATCTTTGTTGAATACCTGTATACAAATACAAATGTGAAAGGTGGCTCATTTTGGCCTCCTTTATTTGGAAGCATCATTTAGGTGACTCCTTTTGTTGTTCTCAAATGTGTTGCCTTAGTGCTTTTAACCTGCATATTAATCTTAGAAATATAGAGTCATTTAGGTTGGAAAAGACCTTTAAGATTATAGAGTCCAACCATAAACCTATCACTGACAAGGCCACTATCTTTTTTCTGTCATACTTTTCAGAAACCATGTGCTCTTTCAACAATGTAGTGAATTTGACTATATATAGAGTGGATTTAGATGGATGCCCATGGGAAGGTTTGTTCTGCTGTTTGCTGTTAATGAATGGTCTGTAACTAGACTGGGGCTGTATTTTTATGGGGAAAATATGATTTGACAGTTCTCCATCCAAATCCATGTTTTTCCCCATTTGTACTCTGATAGGTACACTTTAATCAGTAAAGCATAATTTTCATGTTTTTAAAAAGTGCTGTTTTCCTTTTTCAAAAGACTTCTGTAACATAGTTGAACTTTGAACTTTTTGTTTCTGTTCATCTTAAAATGCTGAGCTGGAAACTGGCTACTCAAGAACTGGTTTAGGAATAAACTTCATGCATGTGTCTGAAGGGCAATGGTACATACATCAGATGGAGGGGCAGATAATAGAGCAGGTATGACTTGATAGGTTTGGGTATCCAATTTTAATGTGCTGCCTGTGAGAGTCCCAGCTGACAGAGATGGAGTGGTGCCAAAACTACAATTTTACAGCTGGTTTTCTGTCACTTCTCAGGCAGAAAACTATTTCTTTGCCAGGTTGGATGGGGTTTTGAGCAACCTAGTCTAGTGGAAGTTGTCCCTGCCCATGGTAGAGGGGTTGGAATTAGATTGTCTTTAAGGTCCCTTCCAACCCAAACCATTCTATGATTTATTAAAAGTAATTGTCCCATGAATAACTACTACACTCAGCTGGTTTCACCCAATGGATACTTAGAAATCTCAGGTATTTTTCTTAAACATACATTTCTGGGTGGTGGCTGAATTCAATCATTGATCTGTCCTTCAAGACAATTTTTTTAGCACGTGATGTTCCCCTTTCAAAAATTATTGATAAACCGTTAGATAGAGTGAAGAATACATAAGACTGCAAAAGCTCATGTCAGTCAGCGAAGCAGAAGCCTCCAGAAGCTAAATGGGGAGGTCAGATTGTAACTTTTGCCAGTAATTTCAGGGTTTGTTTCTTGTGCGACATGGTCGTGTCTGGAACCTTGGCCATGCTACTTGGGATGTAAAAGAAGGCCTTGCTTTTAGTGGTTGTGTGACATATCACTTAAGTACTGATTTCAACTAACATTTTAAAAGCAAGAGAGAGGTTTGTGAAGAAATTAAGGCCTGGTTATACCCAGAAATAAACCCAGCTGTTTAGCAACTGTGCTTGCGGTGGCAGTTGTACTCAGAGGTCAGATCTGGCCAAAATTAAAAAAATAATAATAAAAAACTTCCCATAAAACTGTGTTGTGTCCTGGATCTGATTCACAGTGTCCCAAGGAAAAGAAGTGGCCAACAGCCAACTGTGAATGAATACAGATGTTGTTTTACAGGATTTATTGTATTATGCTGGCAACACATGATGAAGATGATGCTGTTTTGTTGAGTTCATGGGATGCGGCTAAAGGTTTGAAGTATATAGAAGTGAATGTGACACTTGAGGTTTTAGAGCATAAACTTTTTATGAGTAGTTAAGAGAAGTTAATATGCTCTGTTCATGGGGGAAAAGTAAAACACAAGTTTTCCTGTATTAAAAAGAATGTTTTAAATACAATGAATTTTGTAAGTAGAATACATTAGAAACATTTGTTAATATCTTCATGAGCTTCTTATATCCTGAACTGCATTTTGGGGAAAAAACCAAACTGATTAATTGAGTAAATTAAAACACAAACCCAAACATCAACACTAAATTAAGTACTTTATAACTAGTTTTTTTTCCAGAGTCTCTTCAGGAGGCTATTTTATTTAAAAAATAATTGACTTTGCATTCTGACTCTTTGCTTTAGAATTACTTTTTATCTTGTACTATTTCACATTAAAATTAACAGCAAATTGTCTTACTCCTTGACAAGTAAGATGCTAAGACCAGCAGCCTTCTCAAAGTGGTCACAGCAAGCCTTTTCCTTCTCTTCAAACCTCTCTCAAGTCCTCAGAGACAGCAAAAAAAGCAGGTCATGAGCACCATGTCCTGACAGTTCCTCTGTGGGACAAGAGTGCCCTTTTCTGCTCATGGTTGTGCAACTTTCGAGTGGGCCAGTGACTCTTTTTCCTTGCCGCCGCATATGGCAAAGGATTCTGAGAAACTTTGGAGCTCCTTTTTCCTTCTGATGTGGCAAAACAAAAATGTGGGACATGTTTCCTAGCTAACAGACTCTTGGAGTTTGCTGGCAGCCTTGGCAGGCTCTTTTGGTTTGTGCTAAGAGGCAAGTTACACCTTGGTGATATGAGATACTTCTTACAAATTTTGGAATCACTGAAACATGTCAGTTTAGTTTGTGAATGAGTTTTGGAGGGGGATGAGAAACTGCTAGGACAAGTGAGCCTTTCAAATTGTGCAGACTCCCTATTCTCATTAGGACTAGAAAGTGGGTTTTAAAAAAAAAAAAAACAAAAAAAAAAGGAAAAAAAAGAGAGAACTAATTCAGCATATTTAAAATGGCATCGTTAGCCTTTCAGAGTGTGCCAGTCCTGGCAACTTTCCTAGGTAGTTCAATGAGCACTGCATCAAATCAAATACTCCTTTAACTGGGAGCTTATTTAGGTGCATAACTTGAGGAGTCTAAGGTTTGAATATTTTGGTCTTTGCACCTATTTAACTTGTACATCTTGAATTCCTCTGAAACAACTTTCATATCATATTTTTATAGAAAGTAGGGTTGGTGTTTCTTTAGAGGAAGAGTTGTAATGTTACAGTATCAGAGGTCAATCTCTCAAAGACTTATGATAAATCGATTGTGAACAAATGTATTTGTAGGTTTTTTAAAAACCATATGGCCAGCCAAGTGAAATGGGTGAGCATGTTCATTTGTCTCAAATGACAACAGACGGGATTTCTGCTCACATGCCTTGAAATGTGCCTGTTAAAGGAATTTGCACACCTGATCAGGTAAAGACAAGTATCCATTAGTCATATGATCCACTGGATGCACAGATATGTATGTGTGTCTATACATTTGTATATATGTCTGTGTATATACACACTCCTAGTAGAGTCTTAGTTTTGAATCTGTCTTGTACTTCTGTTATGACTGTGAGATAGACTGCCTTTTTGGTTCACAAGTCAGGGAAATTGGGGAAGGAGCTGCAGGGGGAGCAGTCTGTGGTACCCCCAAAAATTGATTTGTTCTTGAATGTTCTCCATACTCAAGTCTGAGGATGTCCTCTGTAAGCAATGCATCATGGATTGGAAAAAGGCTGGAAGTGTCTTGTCCTGACAGGCTGGCTCTGGTCTGCAGGCTGGCTCCTTCTGCACTAAATAATAGGAATAAACATAGTAAATGAAAGTCTGTAGAATGAATCCTGATAGCATACTATATTTGTATACACATTTTTTTGTTTAATTTTTTTTTTTCTTACAGGAAATACTGGATAGCTCCCACAATGGAGGACGGGAAGCCCGTTTGGGCTCCACACCCAACTGATGGATTTCAGATGGGGATGATTGTGGACATTGGCACTGACAACTTAACTATTGAACCTTTGAATCAGAAAGGCAAGGTAAGTGTCTCACAAACAAAGAAATGGAGAAAAATCTTACAAAAAACATTTTGCCTGTAGGCCAGATCTTTGCCATATCATTAAACACAAGCCTGAATAAATGGAAAATAATTTTTCTAAGTTTGGCTAAGAATCTTTGTTTAACTTCAGCTTGCATTGCAAATGAAACATCCCACTGAGAAGAAAAGAAGTACATGCTTTCTGTCAGTTATCTGCATGTATGTTGCATATGTGCTTATGAAGGAGAGGAGGATTGAAGCTCCGTAGCTTTTTGATTCAGTACTGTATACTTTGTTTTTATAAATTAGAGACTGGTTAAGAGTGTGCTATTGAGATTAGCTCTCTCCTTCCCCTTAAATGCATAGAGGTGTCCTAGGCTCTGGTTTAGATTAGATAATTTAGTGTTAGGCTGGTGAACATAAAGACATGAATCCTCTTACCTCAAGTACCTTGAGGAGTAACATGATTTCAAACAAAGGTCCTGTAGAATTACTACAACAAATTAAAGGCAAAATAAATGTAACTTTTAAAATTAAGTCCTCATTCATCCTATTTAGTGTGTTCCAACTGCTTCATTTATCATGACATTTTTGAGATTGTTGTAATTAAATACCAGTTTTTACAGGAGGTACCTTGTATCTATCAATTACCCTAATTCAGATGGTAAGTATCCTGGTGTTTACTAACTGGGATAAGATCAGACACTGTTTTAAAAGTGGTAATTTTGTTCTTAGTGAATCTGTGATCTGTGCCCTTTCTAACAGTTTTGTCCTGTCTGTGTGTCTTCATGTGTGGAAAAGACAAAATTTTTTGTGTAACTTCTTCTTCACATCAACAGTAATAGGGAATGCTTTGTCACAGGTCAAAAGGTTATGCAGCAGTTCTTCCTTTCAGGGGGAATGTCTTTTTTTTTTTTACGTCTTGGAGAGGAAGTTGATTCTAAGCTTTCCTTAGAAATATAAAGCAAGTGTAATGTTTGATTTTTGTATGTGTGAGATAAAGTCTGTAGGTTTAGTAATAGTGGTATGCATTCTTCAGTTTGCAGAAGAGGAAAATTATTCAGATGAAAATACCAAATATTCCAAAACTATGGTTAAATAACCTTTAAATGATTTAGACCCCCACCCCTATTTCTGTTTCTATCTCCAAAGGGTCCTGATGTGATAAAGAGCAAAAGCCTGTATATTGAAACAGAAACGGGCAATAATGACATTCCTGAGTTGCTAATTATTTATAATATATGCTCCTTTCAGGGAGTATGTATTGGGTTTTTTTTAATAAAACAAAAATATCATCCTAAAATACAGATGGTATTCATCTTCATGGTTCACAATGAATAATCTCTGTTGTCTAGGAGTTTGTTATTCTCCTGTTGGCTGTTTTGCTGAATTAAGCAGATCAATTAAAGGCCTAATGTTCACTCATTTAAAGGAACAAACACTTCACAGTTAGATGTTTACATGCCATAGAGATTATGGTCCTATATTTCTAATTATCAAACTTCCTTATATTAATAGAGGCAGATAAAGCATTTTCTTGATTACCTTCTTAGTCTTTTCAAGGTGTCATTTACTTCTTTTTATGGTAAAATGTTTCTCACTGTTTGTTGTCTTTTTAAGAATACTCTGTTCACGTGTGCTTAGACCATTAATTTGAAGTAGTCAGCATTAATACCCATTATTATCAACTTTGTTTACTCAAATGATGGTTCAAAAGTGTTGTTCAGTATGGAGTGATCCAGCAGCTCCAGAGTTGCCCATGATAATTACAGGGAGGAAAGGAGTAACCTGATCTCGTAAACATATCCGGGCACTGTAACTTATCATTATTTTTTAATCTGGGTCATTAGCATGTCATATGTATTCTCTGTAGATGCTGGTAGTTTACCAGAGATGACAGGCTAAAAAGGAAATGTGTATGCATATGTGTGATTGTTGCCTTTTATACCACTTAATGGTTAATTAAAATATGTTGTTAATAACTGCAATAAATGCTGCAAGGCAGCAGTTTTATAATGTCTTAAAGTCTTCCCTCCCTTCCCACCCATAGCTAGCTCTGGTGTTGCAGAGTGGCATCCTCTCAGCTCTGCCCTCTGAGCTGTGCATGACACAGCAAACGAGGTCAGAGAATGGATCCAACTGAAAAATAAAGAAGTGGGAAGTTTTCAGGTTGATAGCAAACAGTGGCAGGAGGATGGAGGACCTGAGGCCAGAGTGGCCACAGATTGCTTTGTATTATGAAACCAATTTACTCAGTCCAGACAGGGTGAAGGTAGTTGGCCAATGCAGCAATTTACTTATAAACCAGCACCAGCAGGTTTGAGTCCCGGAGCCCATACATAGTTAACAAAGCATTTACATTTCCGTGCAGAGGCTGGGTGTCTAAACAGAGGTGAGGATCTGAGTCACCCAGCCTGTGCTGTACAAAGAAGGGTAATCCAAGCTGCGGGAGCATGTTATCAGAACAGGGGGTGCATGTGTTACATGATGGGAGCTGCTCCACAAAAACTAGATCATAGGCTTGCGAGGCTGATAAATGCCACGACTGTAAAGGAAGCAGAGAAACTGGAGAGGGGTTTGCTGAAGAGCATGGTCCCACTTAGTGCTGGAGTGCTGCCCTGAGGATGGGCTCTGAACTGGACCTGTGTCCCACCAGCAGTCACATGCTGGTGTACAAGGAAGGAGGCGCATAGAAAGGCAGCCACTTGTTAAACTCAGCTAGTATTGCATTTACACTTCTACTTGGAGAGTACTTTTCTGAACTCACTGGAAATCCTAACCACAGATCCTGTTGCATTTTTTATTTTTTTGCTATGTTGTTTGGTGCTGTAACAGGGAGAAAGCAGGTATCGGTGAAATTGCCAAATGGGGAATTTACTCTTTTCATGGAGGTAACAAATTTAAGTGAAGAGAACAGGAAGAGACACCCCGCAGGGACTTGACCTGAGATGCCCAGGACCCTTGTAGCACTGAGGAGCAGCGGGCAGGCGTTTCCTAGAGCATCAGCACTAGAGAGTTTCTCATAGTTGTTGGGAGGGCATGGGGTGCTGCAGGCACCTGCTGACTCCCCTTCTGCTGTCAGCTGAGAGGGACCTTATGGCTTTGTGCCAAGTCTGAAGGGTCATGGAGGGCTTTATGGGGCATCTGCTCTGGTATGTTGTGAATAACCAGAAAGGTATTTCCCTGGGATAAGTATAAATGAATAAATGTACTTTGAAAGTAGGGATCAGAACGTTCAAAGTTCAGTGTTTCAAGCTAAGGATTTTTTTAGCAGTGAGTGCAGCTTGTTTGTGTGAGTGAGACGTTCTTGTCTGTCTTACACATAGGTTGTATTGCTTTAGGTTGGTTTGTGAATACAGCTGAGGGTAGGGGTGTCTCCTGTCTGTAGGGGTGTCTCCTGTCTGTAACTGGGGGGGTATAAAGGAAGGCATGGTTACATGTATTGGATTACATGGTAGAAAGAAGATCCTACTTGAATGGAAAGGTATCTTTTTTCACTCATCTTGTTTCTGGGAGAATAGTTAAGATTGCCTTTGGATTTCAAGGGCTGCTTCATTACACAGAGGGGAAAAAACCCAAACCCTACAAAACCCCCTAAAACCTCTGTTTTGCCTTGTGAGACCACTTTAGTTTCTGATAAGATTAATATCCTCTCCATTTTCTTAGAACAAGTTTGTCCTAAGCTGTATCTTATGCAAAAGTCTTCTACCAAATGAATGCCTGAAATGTTTTTTTCTTACAGTTAATGTTAAAAAAATAATAATAAGTCAACATAGTAAAGAATTTATTTGGATAGTTTTTTCATTGATAGACCTGGGATACCTTGCCCATTTTCTAATTTAATATATTAGATTTTAATAGTAATTGGCAGTACTCAGAGCACTGCTCATCCAGCTACCATACTTGCCTACATAACAAGTAATCACCTTACATAAAGCAGTAGTGCAACTGTGACATACAGGAGTGAAATTCTTTGTTGATGTAGTTAAAATTAGGCTTCATAGTCTGATCTAAAAAAGTCCAGCAGAAAAACATAAGCTTTCAGGTAAGTCTTCTTCATGTTACTTATTTGTTTTATCACCTCTGAAATATTCTATAAATTAATTCACAATTCACATTGAATGAAAAAATTCCAGGAGGACATAATACAGCATGAATTATAATTATTTTCTTAATTTAAATTTATCTTGGATCAGAAGGCTGGGTGGTGAGGACATTGAAAAAGCTCTTCCTTCCTCTTCTGGGATAGATTGGGAATGGCTGGCTTGAGGTCAATGAAATGTTGAAGTATCAGAGATTTGTGAACAGTTTTACAGAATAGTTGGTTATTGTGTTCATTCTCTCCTGTAAAAAAAAAAATGGTTTGTTAGTGGTTTAACTTGGGTTACACATCAGCAGACAAGAACAAGAAGTGAAGTTAGATTTTTGTGAATGCAGCCAGTTTTCCAAGTCTTTCATGCACAGTGAACTGGTTATGAGAGAAGATGTTGTGTTCAAATGTATTTTTACCCAATGAGATCTACCTTTATCATTGATAAACTTGCAGAGAAAATTAATGGGATAATATGTTCTAACCGCTGTATCGTGAGAGAGAGGAAAGGGCGGGGAGGGGAGAATCTCTGCACCTACTGAAAACTCTGAATAGCAGCTGCCAGCTTTCTGAGGGAGGTAAAGATGTCCAGGTTCTCCACAGCTCCTATGAGCTCTGATTAATGATATTTTGGAGGAAGTTGGTCCAATGGATACTCAGACATTCCAACGTCATTGAGCAGCTCCGTTTCCCTTAGGAGGGCTTCTTGTGCATATTTTTCTGCATTAGAACCTGATAAGGGGATGACACAATACAATTTCTACAAATTGCATACTTTATGATAACTTTGGAGACTTGCTGTTTTGTGACTGGCAGCAGTTGGTTCTGTTCTGAGACATTTTTAACCCTTCCCACTTCGAAGGGAATTTGTGGCAGTTCACAATGCTGTAAGCTACAGCAAAGATGAAGCAAGCTACTGTATTTCACCTAAACCTCCCTGTGAGAGATTTCTCATGGGGCTGTCTTGCAGAGTACAATGTTAAACAAGCAAACCTGTTTGTTTACTAAGGTCATTCTTTATATCCAGCTGGTTGCCTTTTCAAATATTAGACTAGGTTTCTTGTCTCCATTTCTAGGGGTAAAGGAGCCTGTGCTTGCAGCACCATGGCAGCTATCGTGTTTAATTGGTACAACAGGGTTTTTGTTCATTCATAGGTAGCTCCAACAGGCTATTACTATGGTAAACAAAAAGTGTAATTAAAAGCATACCCTTTACAATAGATATTTTTTTGCAGATGCTCTGATGCGTGTGTGCTACGATGTTTTTCCTTCCTTTTTATAACAATATACATTATCATTTCTGGAGAATAAAGCAGAAACAAAGTTGCTTTTGTTATTAATTTTTCCACTTGGACATGAACACTTGATAAATAGCCATTTTGTATAACAGAAATACCAGGGTTGAAGGAAGGTCTTGTTTGACTCTAATGTTGATTTATTTAAGAACAAAACAACATGTGACAACCAAATCTGCAGTACTTGGGAATACAGAAGATAATATCTATGGAACATTTGTATTTTAAGTAGGAATGTTTTAAAACAGCATATAATAATGACAGCAGAATCCTTTGACTGCACTAATAATTTGGGTTTTATTCTTTGTGCTGCTTCGCAAAACTGAGGAATTTGGGTGTCCTTTACAATGCGATTTCCTTTGTAGTACTTCTTTTTTATCTTTTTTTTACTACACAATATTGCAATTACAGTGCACTCCTTTCATTGCATCAACATTTTTGAACTATATTTCTATTTTTATGGAATTCTGACAATGTTAATATTTTTCATCTAATAGACTTTCCAGGCTGCTATCAATCAAGTGTTTCCTGCAGAAGAGGACAGCAAAAAAGGATGTAGAAGATAATTGTAAGTTAGGAATTTAAAAATAAATGATGCATTTAAAAAAAAAAATCTGCATAGAAGAGAATATTATTTCCCTACAAGCTTCCTGTTTCTTCCTTGTAGTCTTTGTTTTGCTTCTTTCCTTGAATTTGTCTGTGACCTCTACTAGTCCTTTAAATTTATCAAAGTAAGCCCATTTAAAATATAATTTATTGTGTTTTTTTAGCTTTCAGTTGAAGTTTCAGTTTTAGGAACTCATTGTTGCCTTATTCCCACATACAACTGTTACTGGACTTCAGATATACATCAGCTGTCACCTAACTACATCAGGATCAACTGCATTCAGCATTGTGGGGGTTAACCATATCTTTTAGCATTCAGCAAAAGAATTTGTTGCTTTATCAGCAGCTGTATTGTACAGCATTTTCCTGCATGTAACCCATTTCTCAGATAGCATTCCTGTGGAAGTACAGGTAATTGAAAATAAATTTTAAGATAACCTTTCCAAAACTGGAGACAGGAATCTGGACCCATTGTGGCCACCGGAAATGGAAATAGGTTATAGTGAATTGCATACAGGATTGCTGCTGGAGAAGGAGTTTTGAGGTGAACTTGTGTAATAATCTTCAGTGTTGATCTGGAGGGCTTTTATTTTGTGAAATATTTTAGATAGATGTGTGGAAACAAATACCGTATTCAAATCTGAGGAAAAGAGAGACAGTACCAAGAAAGAAGAGTAAGTGCTGGGTTCAGCTTTTAGAGAACTGTTGAAAGGATCCTTTGCTGCTGGTGCTCTGTGTGAGCAAATGACAGAGACTCTCCTGTCCTGAAAACCTAATGAAGGCAACTCTTTTAAATGTTTCCCATGGTCTTTACTGATAACTTTGTAAATTCTGGGCAGAAGTATCTTCTATTGTTCTTCAGTTAAAATGGAAGCTAGGGCTTTTAAAGTTGTTTAGGTGATTTAACTGCAATTCCTGTTTTGGAATAGGGGTCAGTATTTATATCCAGTGGCAGGAAATACAGCTGTTACAGCTGCTTCATAAGGAGCAAGCAGATGAGGCTTTTGATCTGACTTAGATGGTGCAGTGTTGTTTCAGGCAGAACCAAGCTGGTAGCCTTGTTTCCAGTGGCTTATAATTCTGCAAACATCACATAGGTTGAAACTTTGCAAAGCTTATGTCTGCATTCTCTGCCCATGAGGATGGGTTATGGAAATGGACCTCCTGGCACCTCAGTATCCTAGTCAGGGACTTGAAATTTGGAAAAAGGTTACGGAAATAATTTGAGATTCCAGCAAAATACTATTAAATTAAGTTATAACAGTCGCCCTATCAGAGAAAATGTCTTCTTTGGCTTACTGAGCAAAATATAAACCTTAAAAATGCTTTGCCCAGTAATCCTTTCTGTATCAAACATTATTTTCAGACTTTTTTAACAAGTTCCAAATTTTTGTTCACCAGCTGAGGTTTATTTCTGCAGTGTGTGAAACCCAAGTTCATTTTCTTTCTCTGTCAGAGAACATTTCTGCTGAGCGTAATTTACCTTTAAGAGGAAATTTTATAAAATACTAAGTACGTTCAATCTCTCCTCATATACTGTTCTGAAAAATCCTGAAAAACTAGTTAATAATTACACTTACCGTTCCAACCTATGCTTTAGTGATTACTTCCCTTTTAGGAAGTAATTTGCTGAAGTATTGCTTTTTTGCACCCTTAGTCTTCAGTATCCCAAATGCACTAACTGCAAGAGACACCTTTTTGAGCATCTAGCCCTTTGTCAAACGTGCACTTTCAGTAAATGTTGCAAACAATACAGAGACAAAGCATTTGCTGCTTCTTTTTGTTTTGTAATTAACACTCCTCTCTGCTGCTCCCTAGCCCCATGCAGTTTTTGGGAGTTGTCACCATAAGTGGAATTTTTATGGCTAAGAATTTTTTTGTTAATTATTTTTTATTTCTAGGGTGAAACAATTTTCAAAAATGAAAGGGGGCACAGGGTATCAGATAAGACTCTTAAAAAATAGTTCTGCAGATGCAGAGCCTTGTAATTACATAATAAAATAATTTTCCATACAAAGCCTGCTTCATTGTGTGCACAGGAGGGCCAGCGTGACTAAATATGACAATGCTCTGTCCTAGTTTTTAGTGCCTGACTTCACTTCTGTGAACTTTGTGTGTGTGTATAAGTAAATATATGGACTTTGAAGGGCACATACACTGGTTATATTTAGGCATGAGCTGTATGAATATTCAGAATTCTTTCTCTGGTGACTTCCGTTGCCTCTGGATATGGATGCCTCTTTTAAAGGATTTATTTATTATGCATTTTGAAGTTGCTGACATAAGCCTTAGCTTGCATGTCTTGAGTGAAGGTGGTGACATTCCCTTGGGGAGCAAGGTCCCATTATGCACCGAGTCTACAGGTATAACTGCTTTAACAAGGACTTGCAAAGAGACAACAGAAGTTGCACTGAAATCTGGGGTCCTTTGTTGTTTAGATAATGATCAAGTTTTTATTAGGATGCTTAACTGATTACTGTTTCCTATAAAATATACTGTAAACCCTGAGAGGTTCTTATGAAGATACAGTCAAAGGAGAAGATAATTTCTGTAAGTGTATGTAAGCAATTACTGTATAATGGTTTCTCAACTCAATACTGAGAGCCCAAATGACTTAAAAAATTAGCAAACTTCAGAATTTATACTGTGCCCCCCTCAAGACACATACAAGGGTAGAAAGAGATTTTAACTTTCATTAGAGGAAGCAGAAGTTTCTGTTTCTGTCTCTTTTGCTTGTAATGTCTATTTCTCTTGGGATGACCTCATTAAAAAAGGTGAAGGCAGACAGAGGGCTGTGGAGGCAGAGATGCAGTTTATGGTCCTGGTGCCATTTTCTCAGCCCCATAGAGGAAGCATGTGGGCAGGTCCCTTATGGCTGGGCAGGGCAGGAGGAGATGACCTGCTGTGTGATGCCGGGTGCCTGCGCTTGGTCGCAGCAGGTACCGGTGACCGTGTGGTGAGGGGGTGGTGTAAGAGGCCTGCTGGGGTGGCAGGGGATGGCTGCAGTGATCAGGGCAGACCTGCCGCTTCATGGAGGTGTCACACAGGCCTGATTGCAAGGCTGTTGTGATTCAAAGGGAGGTTTCTGCTTGGCGTGAAGCTAAAGTGTGCCTTGTGTGCCTCTGCCAACACAGGGCTGCACATGCAGGGGATTTTGCGGACGAAGATCATTTCTTCTAAACAACCCAGGAGTTGCAAGGTCCTTTGGGAAGCTTGAATGGCTGCAGCCACTTGAAGCAAAGCTATATTTAGTCATGTAAGGGAAGGAAGGGCTGTTATTCAGCAGAGTTGTGCAAGCCAGAGGGAGGCTATAGATGGCTGCTAAATCTGCCTTTGCTTCAGGCGGGCTGGTGTAGGTGGTAGGAGGCAGAGCCGCTCCTCTGTCCACTGCAGAAGGGAGGATATAAGCTTGAAAATGAAAATACAGATGCTCTTGAGAAGCACTCATTATCCTTTGCCAGTCTCTTTTGGTTCAGCGGGAGAAGCATTGAAGGAGATGTTAAGAGCTGCTTACTAGGCTTCAGGTGTCCTTGCAGGGTGACGTGGCTGGGCAGGTTGACTTCAAGTCATAAAAACTGGCAGCCCTCTTGCACATTTGTGTGAATAAGTTGGAATAAAATTTTCTCTGCTGGAGCTCTCAAGAAGGGGCATCAGTCCAACCTGGGAAACAACTTCATTGGTTCATAGATGTAATTAACGCTGCTAACACTTTTCAGTGCTTTATAGCTGAAAACAAGGACCAGCTTTGCTAGATTGTGAATCCATGCAGCCTGAAGCTTTCTGGGGGTGCCCAGTGACTGTCTTCAGCCACTGCCTTGTAACATTTCAGCAGAGTTGGTTTAGTTATTTTATGTTAACAAGCTAAGCACAAAAATAAAGCTAGGTTTAGTTGTTTTAATATTTTTTCCCCACCAGTTTCTTTGAGGAAGCCTAATAGCAACAGAATTCAGAATTGAAACACAAAGGTTGTGTTGGTGCCTGGTGTTGCAGTGATGCCTGATGCCACCTCTAGACATTATTTCCCAACTGAATCAGCAAATATAAACATGTAAAAATCACCACAAGCCAGCAGGTATTCGAAATGTCAGTGAGGTGGCATTACCCTGCAGACACTGTGGCTGAGATTGGAGAGGGGAGCTGGAAGGAAGGAAACAAACAGTTGCTGTTAGGGATTTTGGTATGCATGGGTTTCTGTGGTAACGGGTTGTTGTGGAGGGAGATGCACCATGTTTGTCTGAAAGGCCAGTAAAAGGGAGTTTATGTTGAGCAGGGCCTGTGTTGAGACTCTTGGAGTTTGAGTTTTTGTTCAGCAACTTTCTGTAACTCCAGTTGTACAGTAAAACGCAGATTTTTAAAGCTTTAATTGACCCAGCAGTTCTGCATCAAGACAATATAAAGAAATGATTGATAGAATTAAACTGTAAACAAAGAGAGGGGAAGTAAAATTCTCCTTAATCCTATGATTCAGTTTTTCAGCTGTATATGAAGATAATCCTGAGCTTTTAATGGTATATGATTGTCTTTTACTTTCAGGTTCCCTTATGTATTTAAATGAAGCTACTCTCCTTCACAATATCAAAGTTCGTTACAGTAAGGACAGAATTTACGTAAGTATTATGTGTTGTGACAACCAGTCTAATGATAGATATCCTTTCAAAAAATCAACACAGCAAGTGTTTCCAATTCTGTTTTTTCCTATAATAGAAAGTAAACAAAGATGGTAACACTGGAAGGTTAGGAGGTTTTAGGCCTTTTTTTTCATGTTATACCTTGTTTGACATCTGAATCACATGATCATATTAGTGTTAGCTAATTTTTAGCAGACAGAGCAATAGATTTTTCTCTACATGACTATCCATGTGCAACCATAGCACAGCATTGGATCACAAAGGTCTGTTCCTACAGGTAACTTACTTTGCCAGCAGAGTAGCTGTTAACAAAGATGGTTTTCTTTCTTCATTATTTTTGAACGAAGCAAACAGGTGCCGTCTTTGACACCTCCTAGCTCAGATGTCCAGCTTAATCTTTTATATTGCTATCAAATTGCCTAATTGTACTTAATGAATTCTGACTAAATTACATTTTGTCCTTGCCATCTGCCTGGACACTGACAGCTGTGAAATAGAAGAAAAAGAAGAGTTTTCTTTTTTTTTTTTTTTCTTCCCCCTAACAGAAAACTGGGTAGTAATAATACAAAACAGTTCTATATATTTTTTAAGTGCCTGTGTTAAAATAATCAACTTTTGTATTAGCATAGTGTTCTAAAATGAATTGGAGTTAAACCCTTTTACAGAAATACATGAAGTAAGCATAGTTGTTTTCCTTTGTTGCAGTTAACTTTAGAAAACTATTAATTCTTTATGGCTCAAGATCAAGCAACAGCTTTAAAATAAATTTTAAAAATGGTCATTTGAATGCTGTTCTGGAAAAATACTAATTAAAAAAACAAACTAAAAAAAAATACCCAAGGAAGCAAAATTCTAAATCTGGACTGTTTATGAGATAGGATAGTATTTAGGTTCATAAAGCTTTTCTTCAGTGTAAACAAATGTTACTAATATGTTGTCCTGAGCGGGTGTATTTTCTGGAGATAAAAGAAGAAAAAAAAGTTTGATTTATATTTTAACTTTTCCCTTTTGATTTTCAGATACAGTTTGAATAAAAATATTTTTTCTTTTTATTTAATGCTGGTTAATGGTATTTGTCTTGTTACTAAAAGGAAAACTAATATCAGTATTTGTAGCCCTTGAAGAAATGTTTTCCTTCTGTGAAAGAAGTGCTGAAAATAGAAACATGTAAGAAAATTCATATATTGTGTGTGATCCACAATAGTGTCCAAATTTCAGTTGTCTAGGGATATCCTGAGTAACAACAAACCAAGTAAGTTATTCAAGCTGAAGATTTATCTGTTTTTCTTCAGACCTTTTCCTGCAAATCTATTTTTTTTTTCTGTGATTCAGACATCTGTTCTTTCTTGTATGTAATCTGGCCTTTATAACCAAGCTAGGAAAGTTTTTACAAAAACCTTAAAAAAACTTCTCCAGTCTTCCTTACCCTATGGAAAGAAGGGTAAAAAGCAGTCTTGGTTTGAGATTCTTTTCAAATTCCTTCCTGTGAGAGACCATTTACATTCTGTATTTCTCACTGTGGAAGCAGCCATAGCTAATTTCTCTTGGCTGAATGCTTTTATTGCCTGGCTTGAGCGCGTTCCCAGGCAGGATCCTGTCAAGTCCTTCCTGCTGCGTTTCTTCCATTAGATATTGAAAAATTATCCTCCTCACTGGAGAAGAGTGCATTCTGCTAGCCAGGAGCTTAGTTTATTCACTTTTGAGGAGGTAGTTGTGGTGTCACCCTTGATCCAGTAACTAGGACAATAGGAAATAATTTAAAAGGAGATTGGGAGGAAGGTCAAATTCAGGACATGCTCTGCAGCTCAGTGGTTAGGAAATTCTCCTGAGACGTGCTTTTTCATACAAGTCCTGAGAAGATAATAATAAGAACTCTGAAAATATCTCTCTTGTATATGTATTAGCTAGAGAGAATTGTAATTGTTATATGACTATAGTCTTCAATAGTAATATAAAATGGCTGTTAACCACTGAGTTGGATACTGTCTAATAGTTTGCTGTTAATTGTTTTCTTCACAGACCTATGTAGCCAACATTCTTATTGCAGTGAATCCATATTTTGATATACCTAAGCTTTATTGTTCAGAAACTATTAAGAAGTACCAGGGTAGATCACTTGGAACATTGCCACCGCATGTTTTTGCTATTGGTATGTATTGAGCTTGTATTTGTCTTTTACAAAACAAGCATTAAATACTTTGCAGTTGTCTATAAATTGCCATCTGTAACAGCAATTAATTTCCTTTTAGTATTATAAAATAAAACACTGATTGCTACCATTGCAAATATTTATATTCATGATATGCAGTTAGAATAACTTGGATATAAGCAAGCCTGGCAGTCCTGTTAAGATTATTCTGCACCTCCAGTGTTTTATGTTTAACAAGTTTAAATATAATTTACAACCATTAAAAAAAAAAAAAAGAAAAAGAAAAAAGGAAATTCAGATTTTACAAGTGAAGAATGACATAATTATCATTGTCACTGTCTTTCAGTGTAATGATTTCCTGTGCCTTTTATTATATTGTCTGAGCACATGCACTATTTCTTTTTATATACTTGTGTTACAGGCAGGAAGTGTGTTTATATGTTATTAATGGGATAAACCTGGTCTGAGTCATGTTTTTAAAGAAAAAAATACTGAAAGCTACAAATCAACATTTGGCTTGCTAAAAGCCACCATGTTGCATTTAGTTTTGTAATCAAAAGTATAAATAGCTGGGTTTTAAGTAACTGTTGCATAACAAGAAACCCACGTATTTTCCAAGTTTGCTTGTGTCACATGTTACTTGCTATGCAGTACAACTTAAAGTTTCCCTTAAAAAACATATTAAAGTAAGATTGATTACTTTTTAAAATACAGTTAATTCAAGATGTTGAATTCTTGGTGGTTTTGTTTTATATTGTCCTGGATATAGTTGAGTAGGTCTTTGTTTTCAAAGAGTTCAAGCTTTTATGTGCCAGTGTTTGAGAGTGAGCAACTGTAATATAATTTGAAGGAAAACAGGCTTTAATGCACTCAATTGTAAAGATTTACCTTTTTATTCCTGAAAATACTGCATTTTAATTTTTATATAGTAGCTTAACTTTATGCTTGCAACTCTCCTGAGTATTAATTTTTGTCACATTTAACGTATTCTTCTTTCTAAGCTGATAAAGCATTCCGTGACATGAAGGTGCTCAAGATGAGTCAGTCCATCATAGTGTCTGGAGAATCGGGAGCTGGCAAGACAGAAAACACTAAATTTGTTTTAAGGTTTGTGCTTTTGGACCAAACCTATTCCGTGAATCTCTTCTGTTGGTGTATTTGGTTGATGTACAGACAGAACAAACTGTAATCAGTAGGTTTAAGATACCATTCAGTAAGGTATTTCTATGTACACATTAATAACAGAAATTCATAGGGTTAAACTTAAATGCTGACATGATAACATACAGAAATAGCTACATATTCACAGAAACCTGAACTCGGTTGTAGTCACAACATGTAGTAGTTATGGTTTATGATGCAGTCATTTTGGTATTGCACATCTGGTATTGCGGTAGATAAAAACATAGCCAGGCATTTTAACTGTGTGTTTTGCAAGATACTCCTGGTTTTGCCATAAATGTGCAGTTCTGTCTTTTCCCTCTCTTTGTTTCTCAAGTTTCCTTAAGCATCCAGGGTTTTAAACTCTCAATTTTGAGATCACTGCAGAGAATCTGTAATATAACGTACCCTCATTTACCGAATAAGAATGAATAATAGAATTTATTTATTTTATTATTTATATATTATTTATATTATATTATTTATAATAGAATTTATTGATTGATTGATTTTCATGCATGACCAATACTAAATCAAGCATATTAGACTACATGGAGACCATATTGCTGATATAAGAGGAAGCAAGGCTGATACACATTATTTTAATGATTTGACCACATTTGCTTTATACTTCAACTGCTTTATATCATTGTGGAAAACTAACTGGAAAGCACTGCTCCATTAAATTCACCTATACCATAGGTGGCCTCATTATCCAGAGAAGAACACTGCAGGCAGTGTGAATACTTTCCCATCCCCACCTTGTCCTTCTTTCTCAGTATAAATCTTTAATTCCCTTTTCCCTGACGTCATGTATCCTCTAGTATGTACGTACAATACAGTTATTATCTTCCACATCCCATGAAGAATTGTCATGGCTGGCTGGCTGTCTTTCATACTGCTCTTCTCTGCTCTTGTGCAACCCTTAACAGATGGCTCTAAGAGTTACTACAAGGTGCTGGTAATGATTTTTACAGCGAACATCCTAACTTAAGTCCTTCTAAGAGTGAAAAAAAGACTGCAGACATTGGGAAAAATGCTCTCAAAGGAGGTTTTTCTTCTGCTTTTTGACAAAGGAATTTCTGATTACAATGCAGGCAAATGCTGCTGCTGCTACTCCCCACCACCCACCCCCATGGGGTCCATGTAAAAACATAATTGAGTTTTAAAAGCAGGACATTTTTTCCCTGGTGTGATCAGAAAGCAAAAGGTACTAATATATCACTGTTAGTGCTCCTAAATTTTTTTTTTTGGAAGGCCCCATTTTTGAGAACTGTTTCTAACTTGTCCCAGATTTACTGATGAATTTCCAGAAAGCATGCCCTGTGCATGGGGGGGGGCAAAAAATAAGTAAGCTGCTACTTTGGAGCAAGTACATTGTGAATTTATTTCCAGATTATTTCTTCAGTTGCTAAACTGAATCTCATCTTGATTAGGCACCTGCAGTTTCCTATCTCACCACCTCCATGTGGGATTTTTATTAACACTGATAGTTGTGCACACAGAAGCTGTAAGCATGGAAACAATGTTTCATTCAGGAAATAGATATGAAACATTATGCTTTTACTAAGATTATTAATAAATACAGATTGTAAAATAATAATTTCATTATATTTGTATAAAAGTGTAATTTCCACATGCATGTCTAGAAGAAATTTCTAGTGTGTCCTGGAGTATTGAAAAAAAATCTGAAGTCTGCCAGAGTAGTTTTGTTTTAATAAAAAATAAGTCAAACTGCATTTATTTTAAAAGATAAGGTGTTGGAACTTGTAACCAATATGCTTTCACTTTAGTAGATGATTAGTAAGTATGGTGCTCAGACATAGAATCACAGAATGGTTTGGGTTGTAAAAGACCTTAAAGATCATCTAGTTCCAACCCCCCTGCCATGGGCAGGGACACCTCCCACTAGACCAGGTTGCTCAAAGCCCCATCCAACCTGCCCTTGACCATGCTAAATCCTGTTGAATTGATGTAACCTGACATGTGAAAGATACCAGTAACTTTATCTTGCTTTACAGGTATTTGACAGAATCCTATGGTAGTGGGCAAGATATCGATGATAGAATTGTAGAAGGTATTGAATTCTCTTTAATTGAATTAAAGTTTCCAATGTCTTTATTTTTTTTTCTAATTGGAAATGTCAACCAACAGTGACTACATAAAAGCTACAATGGAAATACTATCAGACTTCCTAGGGCATAATTTACTGGTAGTTTACCTTAGTCATAAATTCTGGAAACTTTTTTTTTGTGATTCACTTAATTTTTATTTAGTATAGAGCCATATAGTCCTTGATCTTGAAAATGTTTGCATGTTTGAGTTGAACATCACACATGCGTTCCAAAGATTGGATTTTATGCTGTACAAAATCTGCAAGGATAAGATTATGTTCTCATTATATCTGTTAGCACCAGGAAAGAGTAATTCCTCCTCCTTACCATAAAAGTTATCAAAGTCAGATGAAGTAGGGAAGTTCTTTTAAATTGGTTCTGGGTAATTTTTCTAGTACATCTTTTCTATCTTAAAGCACATCATTTGGATTAACGCTTTAATTGTGTTTATAAAAGACTTCCAAACAAGGTCAGAAGAGACTGTGTTGATCATGCACTTTCTAATTAAACAAAAACTAACTTTTTGAGAAACTCTGAGCATCTCAAAAACAAACTACCCTCAGCCAGTCTATAGTGCCTCATATGTCAGTTTTAGTCTTCTATAGCATAAAGGAGATTTATTTTGGAATTTCATTACTCTCTGTCTTTTACTTAAACCAAAAATGTTTACTTCTTTAAATTTTCTGTTTTCAAATTCAAGCCACTGGATTATTCAAAAGAACTACTGTGGGCTTTAATCTCTTGTTGCTGAAGGTTTGCTTAAACCAATTCCTTAATGAAGTCCACTGTGTGCTAAAGGAACTCAGAAAGTGGCCAAGAGTTGGTAATGCCTGGTGCAGTATGCCAGAAAATTAACTGGTACATGTAGGTACTCTTAGAAAGGTTTGCTTTTTTAAATCTAAAGCAGCATCTGATGCATGACTTTTGGAAGTTTTTGGGGCACAATTTTAATGAGCACGCTTACAGCACATGTATTACTAGAGAATCCTTTAATCTATCTGAAAGATGTCTTGCAATTTGTTTTTATGCACAATCTTTTCTTAAAAACTGTTAATATTATGTAAAATACCTGAATAGTTACCAAAGATCTCTTAAGAAGTCAGTTCTGAAAGCCAGATTTGCATTTTTATAAGCTTTATGTATTAAAAAAGTGAAAACCTAGCTGAAACAAAAATGTTAATGCTGATGCATTATCATCCATGATTTCTCCAACCATTATAGTTATTCCTTCATTCTTTAATTTTCATAGGAGCAGATCAGTAGATGGTTTTCAGTGGAGTTCTACATCTGAGTTTCTGCTCACTTTGTTTCCAATGCATATTTTTTAGATAAAAGCCTTGAAAAAAACACCTTAAAAAAAGATATTTTCAGTGGTTTATTGTTTTTACAATTCAGTAAATCAGTTTTCTTTGATCTCCAGAGCTGGTAAATGCAGTCTTTCAGAGCCTTTGTGTTTCATAAGTACTAAGCATTTTCAAACTGCTTAAACGGTGCATGATGTGTAGAGAGGGAGAGGGAGATATCGATCTGCTTCAGATTGCTGCCACTCTTTCTGTGTGGGCTTTAAGGTGCTTGAAAACTGCAGCTAGTAAAAAGTAAAATCCCTCAAGCACTTAATTGACCTAACTGGAAAGGGCATTTTAAAGTTGTTTTTGAAATGAACACGCTATTCTAATAGGTTTTTTTAATTTTCTAATCAATCTAACGTGTCGCATGCATGACATTTAAGTGGCATTTTTGTCTGTGAGATAAGTGGGTAGTTTAAATTTTATGAATAAAACCTCATTGGGAAGTGTCAAACTGTGTGGTGTCTTGTATAGTTTATGTATCTGTGATTTATCTACTTGCTGTAGAAAATGAGCACTGAATAATTTTCAGTGTTTGTCTCTGAATTTCTTACAGTATTGATTCAAATACTTAGAAATCCTGTGTGATATTTAAGTACTTCATCGTAGGTTCTACCACAGTATATCCAGTCAAGTTTTTTAAGGTTGATTATTCCTAATAGGTAATATTTTTCCTTTAATTTTCAAACTTTATTCCCAAAAAGTTCACTGAATAATTAGTGTGTATTTGTTAGATCTTTTTTGGTAGCTTATCGATCAGAGTTTAATACTTCAATTTCTTGGGTTTTTTTAAACAGCAAATCCCCTATTAGAAGCCTTTGGAAATGCAAAGACTGTTCGCAACAACAACAGCAGTCGTTTTGGAAAATTTGTAGAAATTCACTTCAATGAAAAGGTACAAGAATTTAGATAGAGATAACCAGTGATGATTCTTTTTTTTTGGCTGTAAAATGGTAATGCTAGACTGGAAGCAGGCTGAATAGATTTATTTATCTTGCACCGGATAGTTACTTTAGCTTACAGATCTGATTAATATTCTATCACCTTGAAAGGAAAGGCAAACCCACACACTACTGTGTCACTACTGGAAAATAGTGGGTCAAGTCAGTAGGAAAATTGCTTCCATCCACATGAAGTTCTTCCCTTCATTGCAAATAGGTGAAAAAGTATATCTAAATAATAGCTTACTTGCTTTTAACTATTTATGCATTCCTTTAATGCACAAATAAGTGTGTGTTGCATATTAGATTTAAACAGATAAAAACATATTTAAATGATTTAATCCTTCCAACTAATTATGTTTTTATGTATTTGTATGAAATTTTGGGACCTCAATTAAGTACTATGTATATGACAGAAGTCATAGTTTTTTTTTTTGTCAGAAGTACTATTCACTGTGTATCTTATGAAAAATTGTCTTTGAGTGTAGTTTTGCTTGGATAGCATATATATACACACATTCTACAGTTGATGAAGACTTTATAGCTGTCCAGCATGTCCAAGTTGGAGACTTTTGTCAGCCATCCCTGTAGAGATTATGTACATGCCTTCTTATCTTTCTGATTGAGGACATAAAGAGTCAGACTTTTGCAGTTTTTTCCTGCAGAGTTTAAGCTTATCATCTGGTCTTGCGCTTGTGGTATTTTCCTAAGTTTTCATGCATTGATTTTTTAACTAAACTTCAGATCTGTGGTTAATAATTCAGATAGTAAATAATTAAATTTTGTTAAGCATAGAGGGATTTTATCTGTTGGTCCAGTTCATGTTAGTAAACTTAGGGAAAGAAACCCAAATTTCTATTTGGAATGATGCATGACCTGTCAACTTGCCCGTCAACACTTATGTGGTGTTTCAAATTAATTGTTCAGCTGAAGCAAACAGCACTCAGAGTATCTTAGAATGCTTAGTATGCTTAGAAACCTGTTTCAGCTTTCCAGGTCAAGATCAGCCTATTTACTTGAGTCCCTTTTTTACAAGACTATATACTTGACAAGACTTCACTTTGTGGTGACCTTTTTAGATCTGACTTTTCAAAAGAATATAAGTACAGACTGGAGCCTCCTGAGTTGATGAAGGACTGCATAACCATAGCCAAATTTGTCAGCCAGTCAGTCCTTCTTGCTTGCTGTAATGGCCATAAGCTAAGGAATTTCCTTGCCATGAAGATTTGTCTAGGCGCAGGGAATTCTATCATAGGCCAGCTAACAAATGGCTTTCAAAATCTGTCAGACTTCCATCTCAGAAAAAAAGTGCAAGCTTTTGAAATAAAATGTTAGCTCATAATTAGTCTGCCTAAGATGTCCAAATACGTATTTTTTTAATTTTAAACCTTCCTTCTCCTTCCCAAGATTCTCCATGAAATGCATCTAGAGAAGGTTGTAATGGTGCCTACTGCCATCCAGAAAGTCTAAGGGTGGCTGTAGCAAGGCTCTTTGCAGGAACTACTGGAATTCTACCAAGGATTTCAGCTTGTTGGGGTGAAGCAGACCATTTTTTAAAGAGGAATGTATGTATATGCAATATATGAGCCAGGGGAAGAAGTTATGGTAAAGGCAAAGGTTTCTTTTCTAAACTTAATATGTATTAGGTATAGATATATTTTAATACTCTTTGGAGCAGTGTCTGTTGAGTGAGCCATGATCAGACAAACGTAAATTTATAACTTCTGAATCTCACATGATCAAAAAAATACTTAGATAATGAGAAATACATTTTTTCCTTCTAGAACTCGGTGGTTGGTGGATTTGTATCACATTACCTTCTGGAGAAATCTAGGATCTGTGTGCAAGGCAAAGAAGAGAGGAATTATCATATCTTTTACAGGCTTTGTGCTGGTGCTCCAGAAGACATTAGGGAAAAACTGTATCTAAGCTCTCCTGACAACTTCAGGGTGAGTATCAGAGTCAGTGTTTGTAAAGCTGCCCTTATTGGCATACATGGATTTGTCATAAATACCATATTAAAATCTTTATTTATTATCTTCGACAGACTCTTTCCTGTTACAAAAATCAGAAGTTTTTTTGTTAAATCTGTTTAATCCTGAAATGAAGCTGCCTGCTGTTTTTCCTTACTGGAAGATTTCCTGTACTTTTTCTTGGTGTCTTAAATTTGAGGAATCTTTGCTTTTTCCAAAAATGCACTGTTGCATACCCATCTGCTAGCAATGTTGTTACGGGTTCTTCTAGAGATGTAAAGTGTGAAGTTCTTGATTGTGGTTTAACTGTTCTGTGGGCAGCCCATCTTTTCAGTCCTCAGAACTGCATTTATTTCTTCCTAGTCCAGCCATGTGTTTAGGAAGATGTAGGAGTTGCCTCACAATTCTCCCTCTTAAATTAATCTTTCCTTACACTTCCCACCAAGGTGACAAGGTTGTTGTGCTTCTCCGTTCCAGTCTGTGTTTTCACGTCACTTGTCTTTTCTACTCCATTGCACCTTGTTCCTACCACACTGTACTCATTTGTACTGCTCCACTTTTAAGCTGGTCCCGTTCCTCTCATCATACTCTTCTGCCATTCTTGATCACTCCATGTTACATTGTGAGACCCACCAGTCCCTTTCAACTGAAAGCTCACCCTTTTATCTCCAGTTGACCCAAAATCCTCAGCTCAGCTCTTCCTGCCAAGGTTACTTCTATTCATTAAGCATGGTCCTCCCTCTTAGGTTTTTCTTCACCTAATTTATTCTTTCCTCAGGACTACTTACTCTTTCTGAGTTTTGGCTCTCTTTCCACAACCTGTTACTGGTCCAGTCAGTCAAGTAATGGAGAAGCCAATAAAATGCAAAAAAAATCAGTGCTGAATGCTCCTAACTATACCTAAAAGAAAGCGAACTTAAAATGAACAGTGGGGAAGGAAGACTTGAATCTTTGTGCATACTCTCCAGATGAATGTTCAGTGGCAGGGAAAAAGCAGAGTAGAATTTCAGGAGTTTTAGCAAAGTGAGGGAGAATGAAATAGTGAGTTATGCTGCCAAGTACATCCATATTTGAAAACAGTATACACGGTATTGTCATCCCAGCTCAGAAACAGTAAAATCCTTGGGTGAACTGGAGGTCATGGTTTAAGAGAAACTTTTGAATAGTATGGGCCTTTTAATTCAATCCAGTATGCCTGTTCTTGTGCCTTCAGATTTGTTTACTGCATTCCCTTCTTCTCTCTATGTATGCTTTATTTTTCACTGTTTTTGCCCTTTCCTGAGATTATATGGTTTCTCCTGATTAACCCTGATTTTGTGTTACATTTCTCGTAGCAATCCCACAAACAGGCTGTCTTTCTGTCCTACCATTATGGTCTTGCATTCTTTTCCTCCCATTTTTCCACTGAAGGGTTTTACTACTTCAGTTTAACTTTTAACTTTTTCTTCCTGCTTTCTCCTCCCCTTCTTTATGTTCAGATTTCACTGAATGGTGTTCAGAAATGATCAACAAACAACATGACGTTTCCTTTGGCTTTCTTCCCTTTTTTGTCAGTCATTTTTTTTTTCTCTATTTTGTTTTCTGTTTGCCTGAGTGACTCCAACCCCATTTCCCTTGTTTTTAAATTCTCTTTTAATTTCTCAGTGTGTTAAATCCCAATTATTGTAGTATTTTTCTTGAGAAACAAATAGTATCGAACTCTTATCCAACCAGCGCAGCTTTACTGATACAGCTGTTTCTCATTGTTTTCCTGATTGTCCCTTCTCTTTCTCTTCAAAGCAAGCTTTTTGGTGTCCCTTTCAAATTCCTTTTGAGGCTATTTGGATCTTATACTGTCATCACCAATTTTACTAGTAAGGTGAAGACTCTTGCCTCCAGTCATTCATTCCTGCTAGTTAATTATATGTAAATATATCAGTAGGCTTTGTTTTGTTTTTCTTTTCCTTTTGACAGCTACACTTGAACTGTAAATATCTACAAATATAGCTGTGAGTTTTGCTGACTTGCACTGAAAATAAAAATATTAGCAAATCAAGTCCTACTGGTGAATACTGAGTCAGTTGTTTGCTTGTGTTCTATCATTTGTCTTCATCTATCCACTGTCTCTTGGCTTACGCTTGGCTTGGAGTCTCATGAAAGCAGAATTTTGTGTTTTTCTAAAATAGACAGACCAAACCCCTGCCATGGGTTTGGAAGGGTTTTGTAACACAACCCTGGAAAGCATGTGCAATTACTAGGATATAAACTAATTAGCTGTCATCTTTTTAGACTTCCTTGATCTTAAACAGGATAAGGAGCACTGCTAACACAGCATTACATTACTGGGTTGTTTTCTTTGTATCTGCCTACTTGGATTTCTAAATAAAACTTGTTCTGTGTTTATCTGTTACTTCCCCCACAATCTTTTGTACTCAGTTCCATCAGAATTCAGCAGAGGGATAGAAGCCTTAAAGACAGAAAGCTCCTACTAGTTCTGTGAAAAGCAGTGGCTGCACATATGACACCTAAGTAGTGCAGTCATTGTGGGGAAGTGGGGTATGCTGGTGACCCAGCAGGTTGCTGCTGCTGCCTCTTGGCCTAGAGTCTCTGCACACTGAGGAGCCAGGAAGCAGGCACAGAGCTGCAGTTCCATACTGCACACATCATACACTTCTAGTGGTATCTAGATGATGCTCTCTAAAAGCTATGGCAGTATTGCAGGACAAAATTTATTTCCTCAAAGGTGTTCTGAGAGTCCTTTATAGACCTTATATTATTTCTTTAAATACTTAGTCTGTATCTTCTTACAGTTTATCTATTTGTATTCAGTTGGGCAATGGAAACTTGATCTGATGGTTATTAAGAAGGAACTGCTTCTGTTCCCTAGGAAGAAAGCTTTTCTTTTGAAATATCCTACAAACATAGTACTTAACCACAAACACCATTTATTTTCATATAATACGGAGCTAGTTTTCAAAACTTCCTTATTTACTGTGCAGTTATTCTGTGCAATATTGTCTTGGATATTTTAAAGCTAACATCTTGAACAAATTTCCAAAAATACATATTTTATTGTTGACCCACTTTTCCATTTAAACTTACTTATTGTAGTTAATAGAGTTTTAATTCTGGAACTGAGTATGCTGCGTGCCTACCCTTGGGGATTTTTTTCTAATCAAAAACTCTGTTCCTGAGAGCACATAAGGTTGTACATGTCAAGGTCAGAATTATAACCTGCTTAAAATCAGGCTGTGCAGTACAGTACAGAAAGCACTCACTTGCCTGTTTCACTTATAAAGAGTTTGCAGTCACACAAGCCTTACTACACAGTGACATAATATTTTTGATTTCTATTAAGTTTGTAGCAGGTACTTTCATTTCCATTAAAAGTATTTATGGCTTTACCATAAGTTAGTATTTGGATCCCGAGTTGCCTGTTGTGTGTGAAAGATCCATTCTGTGTGTAAAATTATAGAAAAATTAACACTTCTGAAATACTTTAAAAAAAAAATGTCTTGTTCTGAAGTTAAAGTAGATTACCTTTAATTTAAAAAAAAATCAATTTAGGATCATTTTTATTTTTTTAATATGTAAATTATATAAATACATGTAAAGTTTATTAGTCATACTGCACTAAATTTTCATGAAGTATCACTTATAGGAATTTTTTAGGAAAAAAGGTAAAAGGTTCATTTTCTTCCAGTTGTATTACTTTTGTCAAGATTATTTTTTCTTTTCTATTAATTCTCATTTGCTGCTTAAGGTTTTATCACAAAATGGCTTTGAATAATCATGCTTGTGTCATGTTTTTACTACATTTTTTTGTTGAGTGCATGTCCAGTTCAAATTTCATGGAAATACCATCTTTCAAGCTTCTAATAATAGATGGTGATATTATACGAGGCAAGGTTTGATGATTGATCAGTATTTTTATATGAACGCTAACTTTTTAGACAAGAAAAGTGTTCAGAAAAAATCCTACTCTTTAATTGGTTATTTAGAACAACTCATCCCTGAAGTCCCAGTTTTGCATCAGCTCTGTTGTGCCAGTTGTCTTTTGCCTTTTGATTTATCAAGTCACTGTCCAGATTAGGGCCAGCTTGGGTCTTAACACTCAAGTGTGTTTTGCTCAATGCCAGGTTTCTCTTAACTACACTCACTTGAAAATAGGACCATCTCAAATCTAAGGTAATTCTCATTTTTTACAGAAGTGAAACAACATTATAAGACGAAGGATAATTTAACGCTTCCCCCCCCCACCCCAGTAGACTTGCTTCCCTTTAACTTAAGTGATCCTTTATAATCTCCTTCCCATGTATTTGGCCATCTTGGCATAGGTGTGCAGTTGCTCTGGATATGTGAGCCAAGCAGCTGCACCAGCTGCACCTGCCTGCTCTGTTGTCTGGATTTCAGCAGCAGTGACAGGGGTTACCTCTCTGTACATTCTTCCCCTGCAGTTCCCTCGGGGAAGCGTAAATTTACTTGGCAAAGGACTATGAAAAGTACCCTCCTTCAAGCACACCCACACAAAAGCGTGAGGTCCTGAGTGCTCATGGTTTATGTTCCCTTGCAGAACTTTTAGAAATTTCAAATGAGGTAACCCTATGCTGAACCTTGTAGGTCTAGGTGCCTTGGACTGCACAACATGGCTTTAAAAGTAAAGCTGCACAGTAAACCTGTGCCTGGAGTATAGTTGATGGAGATGAGAAGCTGAATATTTTTCAGATCTTAATTTCTGAAAGAGAAATCAGATTGCCTTATGTTTGGCTCACTGATGTTATAATCTTAGAATCTTCAAGGTTGGAAGAGACCTTCAAGACCACCAAGTCCAACCATCCACCCTACAACCCTTAACCACTAAACCATCTTATGAAACACCATGTCTTCCCCTTTTTTGAACATCTCCAGGGATGGTGTCCCTCATAGGCACCTCAGTGTCCTTCTTATACTGCAGCACCCAAAACTGCACACAATACACCTGGCCCTTATCTGGACAGTGACTTGATAATGGAGTTTCATACTTCAGAGTTTTTTTTTTTTAAAAAAAGTACCATGTAATTTAGATGCTATATATCATAGCCTCAAGCTGTGTATTTGTGTGCTTTAAAAATATAATTTCTTCCTGCTTTAGTATGTAAATTTAGTTGAGCTTTTAGCTTTCAAATGGAAGTTGTTATGTGATTAAATGTCTCCTACAAAGGTTATAATTGAATGCCATGCTGGTTGACATTCTCAGCCTGTCACGTAAGTTTCCACATGCTCTTCTTGAAAAATCTGAGCTTTTTCAGTTCCCATCTCCAGTTTCTGGTACTGTTACTAACACTGTAATGCAGGAATATATTGTTGTGTTTAAAATATGCTGCGCTGTGCATTCTTATTGGCTGGTAAACAAAACTTTTCACTATTTTGTTAACACCAAGCTATCTTCCAACAGTGTTTCTTGTCACTTTGTTTTGATACTAATTTTTTTACCTAGTTTACTTCTGCTGTTAGAAATGCTTTGAAGAATACTCTTTTTTATAGTTTTGTATACAGATTTTAATCAAAGTGTAGGATTATCTGTGTTCACCTAGCTGAAAACATCATCTTTGTTTATGGGCTAAAGCAATGAATCAGTTCACTTCCTTTAGACAAAGGGCTCTGTCCAAGCTTTTGGACAGAGTTCTTGCTTTCAGCTGAACAAATCAGAAAGAAAAAGCTGGTGATCCCATTTTGCTGCAAGTGTCAGTCAGAATCTGAATGCCTGGTTTATTCTTTTTACTAGATAACATGGATATCAGAAGCCAGATTCTGAATTAGGCTTCGGCTTATACCATACTACAAGCCCTTCAAGCACCTTGTTAAAAGCTCTTCAAGCTTTTTAGCACATTATGTCTGTTACTACCTACAGAAATATTTTACTGGTGAGGAAAAAATGACCATAAAACTACATGGGACTTAGTACCAAAAATTCTTTGATCCTACCCATCTCACCCCTGGATATACTATATAAAGCCTATATGTTGCTGAAAACATAAAGATTATTGTGAAGTTTTTCTGATGTTCTATACAGCTTGCTGGAGTAAAGTTTTGTATGACACATAGGCCAGAAAATTTATTTTCTTGGTTCCTAATTTTGATAGTTTTTCTGTAAACTCACACTCCATTAATAGGTTTAGTAGAGTCAAACATCAAGAAAAGATTATGGGACCTAGTGAAATTAATATCCCTCTGTGTCAAAAAGTATTTTAGTTGTCAAAATGGAAAAGCTTTCAATAGAAGGTTGTTATTGTTGCACTGCTGTAATTTTGTAGATGTAAATAAATACATTTTCAAGGAATTAATTCTGAATACCTAGCATGTTGTTGGTATCATATGATTGAATTAAGCCAAGTAGAGAGAGCCTTAAATAAAAGCATATGTTTTTCTTACTTTTATCTTTAAGTATGCCTTTCCACTTTTTTATTGTTACAGTATTTAAATCGAGGCTGTACCAGATACTTTGCTAACAAAGAAACAGACAAGCAGATTTTGCAGAATCGCAAGAGTCCTGAGGTATGTTTGTATCTTTCGTTAGGTCATTTTATTAACTAATGCATATAGATTTGAAATTGATTATTACAATTTTACAGTGTGGAATGAAATGTTCATTTAACACATCTTTATAGGTCTAAAGGGGTACTGTTAAAGCTGGTATATTCAGAACTCTGGTTTTGGAGTTCAGTCCTAGAAATACATTTTAACATGCATCTTAAAACCCCAAATGGAACAGTATATAAAATGGTTTCCTTTTAATTATTATAATAATATATAACACTTAATGATCCAGCTTGTCTTCTGTGGAAAACAAAAATCCAAGACTTTGTCATTTATTTTTTTTTTAATCTTAATACTGCTAGGAATAGGTCAGAAACAGAACCATTTTTACTGTCTGGGTTTTTTAAGTGATGCTCCAAACTGTTTTATAAAGCATTAGTGCAAGCTTACTTCCAGCACAAGTATATTCCCCTCCCTAGTACACTGTGTTCTTTACTGTTTTTTTTATTGTCCCCTTGCTATGAACTGTTACTTAAGCAGAGCATGGCATTTCCTGGAAGAAACTGACACTTCAAAACATTTCTTTCCTCTTGCTCCATCTCTGTTTACATTTTTAAAAACTGGAATTACCAGAATTTGTAGCATTTAAGCCTTTGAGCTTCTTCATATGAGGAGACGAATGTAATCTGAATTAATAGTGTATGTGAATTGGAAGTTGTTTAAACACTTCATTAAACTTCACTCTGCTCTCTAATACAGTTTTCATCTATTCATACCTAAATTATGAATTTTTCATTTGTATAGCTGGAGGATATTTCAAATCTTAATTAAATCCATACTTGGGATTCAGTAGCAGGCCATTCTGCATGTACATGTGGAATAATGGAAAGATAAGTTTACTCAAGAGCTTCCCTCCCCCAGTGACTGTGCCTTCTCTTTTACCTTTGAGAACGTGGGCTTGAGCTTGTACATAGCTCTTACCTAGCTACAAAAGACAGTGTGTGTGTGATTTCTGGTGTTTGTGTCTTCTAACACTGAGCACATAATGCCAATTTCTTTTGCTTGATGTTGGCTATTTCTTATAATTAGGGATGGTGGAGAGTGAGATAGAAATGCTGATTTTTATATTACTGTGAGGCAGAATGCTAGTAGCTACTTAATTCTTGTCAAGCATATAGGCTAAGTTATAGTTGGGAGATTTTGCCTCAGTTTACCTGATTTGCCTTAAATTAAGACTTGTAGTGAAGTTAGTAATTTATTCTTACTACTGGAAGATGAACCTATCCAATCCGTTACTGAAATGATTTACAGGCGGGTGTTCCGTCATAAAATACGTCCTCTAAAGGACTTTATTGGAAATAAATGTTTGTCTAAAATAACACATACTGAAAGAATAATTCTGAAAATATGTATTGGACGTGAAATAGTGGAACGTATGTTGCCGTAATACTTGTATATGACAGCCATGTCAATTTGAAGGCACAATAAATGGTTACATTTCATTGATATTAAAACTTAGTCTAGGCACTTATACAGGAAAAATACAGCATTGTTCAGTTTTGTGACAAATATTACAATTGTTTATATTAATATAAGCAGATGGAATAGTCAATTAATACTCAAATTATTTTTGTGTTTTCCTTATCAGGAAGATGAGGTGATCATTTTACATAATTAAGATGGAGTTTAATTTTATTGATGTGTCTAAATGTTGTGTGAAGTGAATTTTCCAGATGCATGTGGTGTTTTGTTCTAATAAAAATAATGTTAGCTTATTTGGCATTAACAAGGTTTCTATTTAAAGTTAGTTATTCTTTTTAGTTGAAAACATTTTAAAGTAATTGTAAAGCCGTAGATCAGTCTGTGCATGTTCAGTTTTTTGATTGCATGCAGGTGTGTTACTATCTACTATTTAAAAACGCTAATAATTAAAATGGCTTTTGATGTATTTAAATTAGGAAAATCAGCGAAATACTACGTTGGCATTTAAAAACGTAGCTGGTATTCTTTTAACCTTTTAGAGCACTGCAAACAGAACTTTACTGTTTCCTAATCACCAGCAAACATTAACAAGTATATTTCTCTAAATAAGTCTGTTTAGGATAGGGGTAACTCTTGGATTTGTCCTGTACTCCTTTCCCATGGCCTGTCAGACTTTCTGTCATCTTACTCTACTGCTCGGGGCTAGAAGCACTCCTTGGTGTAAGTGCTTTGATAGCTTCCTTAACCAAAACCTTTTTCTCACTGCTCTCTGTTCTGTGTTCCCCTGTCATTATCTATCACCCTCTCTGACTTCTGCTTTCTGAAAGTAGTTTGAAGTTTGTTTAGAAGCTGAAGTTTGAAGATCATGCTTTGAATTACTAACAAATGAAAACAAATTAGGGTTCTTGCAAAGCCTGTACTATACAAAGAGCTCTAATATTTTTCTACTTAGTTTGGCATGCTTTTCTATGTTTTTTGATATGGTTTATTCTTGACTGGAAAAAATTGGTTACATTTACTTTAAAATCACTTACTGAGTTTTTGGTTTATTTTGTTTTATAGTATCTCAAGGAAGGTTCCTTGAAGGATCCACTCTTAGATGATCATGGAGATTTTAACAGAATGTGCACAGCCATGAAAAAGATTGGACTGGATGATGCAGAAAAACTTGATCTTTTTAGAGTAGTGGCTGGTGTCCTTCACCTTGGAAATATTGATTTTGAGGAAGCTGGGAGCACTTCAGGTTTGATGAAACATAAGTTGTTTTCTGTAAAAATACTGAAAACATCTCTTGATTATAGATTATTCCTTTCCATGTGAATTACTGCTTTAGAAAGCTACCTTGTGTTCACGGGTAATTCAGTCTTAATTAATAGCATTTTGAAGTCAAGTTTAGTTGTCTGTTTTAAAGTTGTTCTTCTTTACGTGGTCAGAAAGCAAATAGGCTCTCAATGAAATTGTGCAAGTAATTGTTCAATGCCGTTTGCTATAAAGAAGAGAGACATTTTTGTATTTTAATTTTAAAAGCCCAACTTCTTGTTAATGTTGTGAAAACATCTTGAAATTAGCAACTCCATCTATAGGGAAAGGCATTATGTCCTTTGGCTTCCAAAAATATGACCATGTTAATTATTTTAAGAGGTGAGAAAAAAAAAAAGTTACAGCAAAAACTTAGGTTTTTAAGATGTAACTCACAAGATGGGTTGGTATAAAATCTTCATCTCGAGTTGCAGGATACACAAGATTCATCTTCATAGTCCTGTTTCAAGTATGTACAGCTCTGGCCAAACTTGGTAAAGTTGTTAGGGAGGGTATACCAAAGAACATTTTAAAAGGTGTTTTGAATGATGAATTAAATGAGCAGTAGCTTTATAGGTTCACCACTTGCTCCCAACCCCAAGCACAGAAGCACTACAGAGCTACAAACACTCTGTTCAGGAGAGATCGTGGGATGTCTCTAGTCCAATGTGTCCTGGTCAAAGCCAGGCCAACACTGAATTCACACCAGGTAGCTTTAGGGTTGTCACAGAGGTGTTGTTGGTTTGTTGGGGTTTTTTCCCCCTTTTTTGTTTTCCTTTTTTTTTTTTCCTTAGGTCAAATCAGAACCTCCCCAATGTCAATTCATGATCTTGCCATCTTTCTGAAAATGATTGAAATGAACATGATTCATGTGAATGAATCTGGAAAGATGTGGGGGTAGAGAAGGGTAGTGGCAGTTTCAGGAAGCAAGTGAGCAAGGAGAGGGTGAACCATAGATGGTGAGGAAAGTCAGGGTTCAGAGAAGAGAAGGAGGACCTGTGAACTCCTTTTTTCTGAATGCTGAAATTCAAATCCATTTTTTTCTGGAATAAATTTTTGAACTTCTAAGATGTTCATTGCAAATACAGGCTTTATTCTGGCAGTATGTCTCTTACCAGAGACCCTTTGAAGTTTTTTTGCTGCTTCAAAACTTGGGGAACACCAAAAAAAAGCTGTTTACTACAATTCAGGTGGTGTTTCAGAGCTTCCAGAATAAAGTCAAAAAAGCCCTAGTTTTTCAAGGACTTTTTTTTTTGCTTTGTGTAATTGTAGAGTTAAGGAATTCAAGCAGTGTTTGAGTAGTGATTTATCCCTTTTGGTCTCCTCACTCACGTGTAGAAATAAATTTTACTGAGAACAACAGGAAATTAATGCTGTAAGCCTGGCAAATGTAATTTTTTTTATTTTGCTCAAGTGTTTGAGCACTGCAGCTGCATTTATGAACCTGCAGTGGCTGGACGAGCTCTGGTGCTCGGGCCGTGGTGCAGAGCAGGACACACACCTCCCAGCTGTTTATCTGGGAAAATGTACATAGCATTATCTGAAAATGCCAAGTGCCAGGAGCCTGCCGTGCCAGGCACTCGCGTTGCACAGCAAGGAAGCTTGGAGGGTTGCAGGAACATCGAAGTCCCAAGGTTTAAATCGCTACAGTTTCCAGGCATTAGCACTTCTAATACTTTTTTCCCCGATAATTTTCCATTAAAAATGGCTTAATGTTGTGAAGCATGCTGTAAAGCCTTGTGTGGCGGCAGTCTCGGGTGACGGCTGTCTCGCGTGTCTGGCAGGGGGCTGCACGCTGCGGCCGCGGAGCCAGCCGGCGCTGGAGTGCTGCGCGGCGCTGCTGGGGCTGGACCCGGAGGACCTGCGCGGCAGCCTCACCACGCGCGTCATGCTCACCACGGCAGGGGGCGCCAAAGGAACGGTCATCAAGTGAGTCCTGCGCCCGCCCTCCCCGTCCTGCGCCCGCCCTCCCCGCTCCCTCCTCCCGCTGCTGCCGCGGACCCGGGCCGAGGGGAGGTGGGTGGGGATGCGGGTAGAAGTAACGTCGCTGAAACGAAGTGCCCGGGAATGCTACCGGGATGTTCACGGAGGGGCGTGCAGCGACTGTGGCCGGTGGCTGGGAGGCGCTGACCTCTCCCGGCCCGGCCCCGCCAGCTGCCGTCTGAGGTAAACTCGTTGCCCAACCCCTGCCCAGGGCTTTTGGGATCTGCCTCCCGGCACTTGCTTTGTCTTTTTTCTCACCCACGGGATAAAGGGGAAAAAGTGGCCTCCCTCTAACTCCCTCTTGACCATTTGCAAGTATGAACTGAGTTGCAGTTAGCCTAAGTGCAGGTATTTAAAATGCTTACTTAATGGTTTATTAGTACAAAAACATGATGCTACAAAAGCGAGTGCAGAAGACTACTAGCTCACTGACTTTGTTAGTCCCTTCAAAACAGAAACAACCTGCTATCCTTTTCCATCAAGTGTTAATTCTGAGATGACAAATTTTTAATAGGGCTGTGATTTTTTTATTATTATTATTTTTAAACCTGTTGATCCAGATGTGCTTTTTTAGATGCTCAGTTTTGCTTGTTTTGTCATTGTTAGATCCTTGGGAGCTTTTTAAATTTTCATTTGGAAGAGTGGCAGTTGTACAATGTCTGACTAAAATGGCTTTCTTTTCAGGAAAGGAACAGCTTTGAATAATTCACTGTCACGTTTTATAAATACTCACATGTCAGTGACTACAGTCTGTGGACAAAGAAATTATAGCAGTCTGCTTGTTAAATCCATAATCTACACAGAAAATTAGATATGCTGACAGATTTAACAGGTATACTGTTTCAAGGAATGTTGATGCTGTGCCTAAAGTATTTCAGAAGATACTTGAACACATCTTTCTTGTCATGGGGGCTACACAGTGCTCCCATGACTTCTGCCCTTATTAGGTTTGGGATGCTTTAATTGGAGGGTAGTATATCCACCCTTCTCAGTGTCTGGGTGATCAGAGTCCTTGTGCTTGCCACATAATTCTTCTGAAATCAAGTCTCAGCTTTAAAAAAGCCACCACAAATGGAAATCTGGAAATGTGCTGGTTCTTGCCGTTGCTAGTAAACAAACATTTGACTGTGAAATCAGTTTTGTTTCACAGAAACACAAAAAAACCAGGATAAATTTAAGAGAGAGGTTTTGGGTTGGTTTTGTGTGTTGTGGGTTTTTTTGTAGCTATTAAGAACACATCAGTATTGAAGTAAGTAGTGACCTTAAGAGTGATTATCGCTTTTTTCAGTGGCTTACATTTTGACAAGAAGCTATTATCAAGGTAACTTCCTAGGCACAGAAATAGGATAGTGATTTCTTTCTGTACGCACATGAAGAAGAAGTAATTGCAAAAAACATGTTCAAATGTGGCCCTGATGATGATCTTCCCATACGATGGAAGTCATGACTCCTGTGAAACTCCTGAGTTTTATGAAAATGATCAGTTTCACTCCAGTTATCAAAAACCTCTAGCTTCTTCCACAAATTTTCTCTTGAAAAAGAAAGATTGATCCTTCTAATATGCAAGCTGTTAGGGCTGCTAGCTGAGCTGCATGCAACTGAATTGTGTGTTTTAACATTTGGTTTTCTATGTCATACATTTTTCTAGATTGCATATTTTCTGGAGTTAAAGAAAACTCACATCAAAACCTGGACTCTTTGGTGCTAAACAATTTTAAGCACATGAAAAGTAATTTTTAATGTTTTGCTGAATGCATCAATTGCAATAAGGAAACTAATTAACATTCACTTCACCTATGTGAAGAATGCATGGGTGCTTTATACTGACCTGTGGAAACAATCAGATTGTTTTAGTTTCCTTGAGTCAGAAATGCGACTTTATGCATATTACAACAGAAGTTTAATATATTAAAGCCATAATTAATTATTTGTATCTTTTGAAATTTATTACTATTATTTATCTGTATGTTTTACAGTCTGAAGTATTTGCTAACATTTCTTAAATTTGTGGACTGAAACAAAAAGTGATTGATTTAACCTTGGCATGTCACTGTGGCCAGCAAAGGTGGCAGGTGTTAGTTAATATATGTTTGATTTATGTCAGACTTAAAATGAAAAGTTGAACTTAGAACACTTGAAAGCATTGACTTTTTTAGTCCTCAAGGGATGTACTGGTTTTGAGTAATGAAAGTTTCCAGTGGTCAAGAGCTCTTTCTGTTCAAGAGAAGTAATCTTGAGCTCTACCTAGTTCCAACTAATAATGATAAATTACAAGTGAGTAACTGTGGTTGAAACACTGTTCACTGCCTGCGTCCTGATCTCCAGGGTGAAACTGATCTTTCTAGTTAAAATTTGAGCCTAATAAACCAAGAGTGACAGCCTGTGCTGTTTAGACATCATATTTTTTAGGAGAACACAGAAGCTCCTCTGATTTAACTCACATTCAAGAGTCTTTAACTTTTGCGTGGGTATGGGCTTATTACCAAATAGCTGACCTTGGGGGTCTGTCTCTAGATAAAGTAAGCAAGTAGACTTCTTGGTGATCTGCTTGTTTCTGTACTTGGAAAGACAGGATGTTGAAGAGTTAAAAACCTTCATAGTGATTACCATGGAAAAAGTTATAATGCAGTGACAAATGGCAGGTAATGATTGGGGAAGAGTTATTGTGCCTTCATTTAAAAGCTCAGTATCTAGATCTCTTCATAATATGGTGTGTTTCTGGAAAGTGGTTGTAAATTCCTCCTCCCCCCCAGTTACTAGAAATTGAGGACTCTCTATCACTATCATCTTGCTGCCTTATGAGGTGATATGGAAAGTTAAAAATAATTTTTCTCTTTATGACAGCCTTTACATGTAGGAAGACAAGAGTCTTTCCGGACTAAATGCCTCCAGTGACAAATGTTTTCCAAGTTTTACTATATTCCCTCTTCCAGACCATCTCGAAATTGACAGCAAAATCTTTGATGTAATAATCCAGAGGAGCCTTGATCAGGATTATGGCTAACATTAGAGTAGGCAATTATATCTTATACGGTACAGATGGCATTCATATTGATGCATGGTAGTATGAGAGTTGCATGTTTAGAAAGTTGGTAACATTTTTTACTTATTTCAGCTTGTGATCCACTGTAACTGCTGATCTTCCTCAGTTGATTGACTGCTTACCCTGTTATTCTTCATCTTGCATTTGTATTTTTTAAGTCTCCTAAATATACCACCACACACTTTGCTTTACCAAAATCCATCTTGTGGATTTTTAGGTAATATCTTCACTTTTTCAAAATAATTTCATTTGCTAATCTTGTTACTAAGATTTCCTGCTTTCTTAGTTCAGTATTATCAGACTGTTTTTTGAAAATACCCTTACTTTCCTCAGTCGTAAGTACTGAAAGTCTTAACTAGAAGCAGGAGGGGTTTGGGCAAATTGCATCCATGTCAGATTCAGATGGCACCCCACTGTAAATGCTCTCAGTGAACTATTGACTCAGCCTCTGAGAAGAGATTAGTTTTGGCTCTTGTACACATAACATATAGGTAAAGCCTGTCTGTTTCTTTTGAGCATGTTTGGTGGGATGTATCAAGCACTAAAGCAAAGGTGTATCGTAATATACTGCTTCAATTGCACCACATCTCAAGTGACCCTGACAAGAAAGGTTTCTCAGGAACAAATACCATTTTTGTTACAACTTCAAATTAACTTTGGATTAAGACTGTAAAGATTTTCTGTTCGGCATATTTATCCTGATAGGCCTCGGGCACTGTTAGCAGTGTGTTGTTTCAAAACTGCAAACACAGTCAGCTATGTTTTTGTGCCAGCAGATCTTATTTTTCCCCAATGTTTTGTGGATGGCAAAAACTAATTCAGAGGACTCCTGCCATCTCAAAGGATTAATGCATTAAGCCTCTTTCTCTAGCCTTTTCTAAACTTGTGTAGCTAAAAGAAAACCTACACTAATAAATACACTAATATCTTTTTCTCCTGGGGCTCACTGCATGTACAAGGAAAGTGGATTGAACTGATTTAGGTATTTATTAAATAACCACCGGGTTTTGCTATGGTAGTGTAGTTTCAAAACTATTTGATTGCTATCAATATTAGAGTTCTGACAAGTACATTGTTTTAATTTGTTCAAGCAACCCAAAGAGCTACTAATTTCTCTTCCTCTGTGTTAGGAACCTTTTGTGTGCAAGTAGATCATGTGAGTCCTAATAGGTCACAGTGAATAAACAGCTCAGCTGAAATCACTGAGCTCAGAGTATAACGAAGGCTTTGTTCTGCTAGGCACAATGGAGCCAGCAAGGAGCAGTGGGAGGGTGATGCCAAAGGCTATATGCATGGATTTTGTTAAATACTAAAGTACAGTGGACTGACAGGGAGACTTGTCAGCTGCACTACATTTATCTGTCCTTATTCGTCTCCCAAAAAGGGCATAGTGGTCACCTTGATGGCTGATGGTTTTGCCGTCCCCGTAAAGTGTGTTTACAGAGAGAAATAATGTGTTGGTATTCAAAGTCCAGCACACCTCTTAGACTGTAAATGCATTGCATTAATGTCATTCGGCTTCTCCTTTTCCAAGAAGACTTTCAAGTAGAACTCCATCATCATGAAGTAAATTACTTTACAGTGTACAAATTTAACTTAGATTGTTCCAGGTCCTCTGCCTTCTTTTGGAGTACATTTTCTAGCAAAATGCGTGGTTGTTTGGGTTTTTTGTGTGTTGGTGGTATGGAAAAATATTATGGAATTTGGTTTTTTTAATATACTTTTCTGCAGTTTTTGGAACTTCCGCTTTTCTGAAATTACAAATGTTCTGCTTACATTCTTTAATTCTGGAGGCCTTTCACTAGATAGGGTTATTTCAACCAGGCGAGTTTATTTGTGAAGGAGTAACTGTATGGAGTGACAGTAGGTGATGGGTATCCCTTCACCTGCTCTCTCTCCCTTAATTGTTGACAGTTATGGGCAAATTATACATATTTTTATTGCAGTTTATTTACTCTAGAAAATGTTTGAGAACTGCATAGAATTGTCCACAGGATAAATCCAACCTGTGAGAGCGCTTTGCCTTAGGCCTCAGACTCTGTGGATCCCTGGAAACGTTGCTGAAGAAGTCACTATGAAGACCGAACAAGTTTTTTCCATGCAGCTTTAGCAAATAGCTTAGAATATTTGAAAATTTTCTTCTCTTTTCTTTACAAGTAGCTGATAGGTGGAGGAGAGGGGAAGAAGGTGAAATGGAGGAAGGAAAATACATCTCTTCCTGTTTAGATGGGAAACAGGAGCTGGAAAAAGATTCCTTTGTCAGTGTGCAGAACAGAGGAAAGGAGGAGCTCAGGGAAAGCAAGTTCCCAAGGAGGAAGTTACTCCTGCTGAGTGTCAGTTTTGTAATAAGGTTCTTCTCTACACACTGGCTCAGTGCAATTTCAGCGTGATTTTTGTGGTTCTGTAGTTTCAGCTGTGCGAAACACATTGCAGGATTATGTTTTGTTTCCATTAGTTTCTGTTGCACACTATGATAACTTAAAATATCAGTAGGGTTTTGTGCAGTCTCTAGAATTGAACTTAATAATGGCAGATTTTGTTATTTTTTAAGAACAGTTAATAAATACATTCTCTAGAAATATGACTCTGCCATGTTGTTTAACATACTTTTAAAAAATAAATTGAAAGCATAAATATGTATTGTATTATGTAATAGGCCTGCAGCTGACATGTGGGAATTAGTATTCTGATCTCTTAAACGTATCAGAATGGAATGTAAAGGTACCTTCCTTCTATTTATAAGATAAGATTTCTGTCAGTACTCGTTACCTTAAGATAAGTCAGGAGCTCCTTAGTGGAAGACAAGACTGTGTGTAAAGCTAATTACTATCTAATGTAATGTAGCTGCAGATGTCCTTAGTGAACTGGAGTCTCTGGGTCCCTGATGTACCAGTCACAACAGAAAGTGATCTTTATCAGTCTCACGGTTTTACATCAGAAGTATCATCCTTGAAAAAATACAGAATTAATACATTTGGGTTATTGTAGTGCTTGTGAACCCTGGGGAGTGAAGGAAATGATGCAATGTGGGTAAGCAGTGTACCGTTACCTTTTCCTTTTCTGACCTGCCAGTTCTTTGTACTTGTGTAGAGAAACTACCCGGAGGGGGCGACAGAGCGGTTCTGCAGCCACGACGTGTTGAACCCCATACATAGGGCTTGCTTGAACAGTTCAGAGAAGAGGTATTTTTTAAACGTGGATTTGCTGCATACCTGAGAAGTTCTATAACTTCTTATCCACCACCTTAGCAGGACAAGTTTATCCTTTGATTATTACTAATTGTTGTTGTAGTGCTGGTGGCCCAAGGATTCAAGAGGCAAGGTATATGGGGAGAAGCAATATAGGGTGTTATATGGGAAAAAGTGATTTGTTTTATTAAGCCAACTGATCAAGATATTTTAAAAAACCATAAGAGCTTTTTTTATATGTCCATCATCCTGTATTCGTGACAAAGAGGATTGGTGTGATAAAATCTTGGTATTATTTCTCTTTGTTCCTCCCTGCATATTTTATCAGTTTGATTAGCAAAGGCTCTCTCCCTAGAATCTCTTCTTTTCTTTTACTTTAACATTGTATATATCTGTATTTCATGATACAGTGTTGTGCAAAGCCTTCATGTACCCATAATTGTCAGAAGTTGTAGGCCTTCTTTTCATTAGTTTTTTTCCCTTTGTATTTATATTTTTTAATTGACATATAAAAATCCTTTTTAGAGTTTTGATCTTTGACAGTCTTATTCTATTCTGACCTGATTCTGTGCATATTAGAACAGAACGGAATAGTTTTGGTTGGAAAAGACATTTAAAATCATCAAGTCCAACCGTTAACCCAGCACTGTGCCAAGTCCACCACTAAACCGTGTCCGTAAGTACTGCATCTACATGTCTTTTGAATACCTCTGGGGATGGTGACGTGACCATTTCCCTGGGCAGCCTGACAACCCTATCAGTGAAAATATTTTTCCTGATATTCAATATAAACGTCTTGAGGCCATTTCCTCTTGTTCTATCACTTGGAAGAAGAGACCAACACCAACCTTGCTGCAACCTCCTTTCAGGCAGTCATAGAAACCTATAAGGTCTCCTCTGAGCTTCCTTTTTTCCAGACTAAACAACCTCAGTCCTCAGACGCTCCTCTTAAGACTTGTTCTCCAGACCCTTCACGAGCTTCATTGCTCTTCTCTGGACACGCGCCAACAACTCAGTGTCCTCCATGTAATGAGGGGCCCAGAACTGAACACAGTACTCAAGGTGCAGCCTCACCAGTGCCAACTAGGGATCAGTTCCTTACTCCTGCTGGCCACACTGTTCCTGATACAGGCCAGGATGCTATGGGCCTTCTTGGCCACCTGGGCACACTGCTGGCTCATGTTCAGCTGGCTGTTGACCAGTGACCCCAGCTTGTTTTACTCAGGGTAGCTTTCCAGCCACTCTTCCCAAAGCCTGTAGCATTGCCTGTGGCTGTTGTGGCAGAAGTGCAGGACCCAGCACCTGGCCTTGTCAAATCTCATACAGTTGGCCCATTGATCCAGCCTGTGCAGATCCCTCCATACAGTCTTCCTGCCCTCAGCCAGATCAACACTCCCACCCAGCTCGGTGTTACCTGCAAACTTACTGAGGGTGCACTCAATCCCCTGCTCAAGATAATTAGTGGGATTTTTAATAGCATAACATCTGCTTCTGTATTCTTTGGCGCCATGATTAGGATCTAAGTGCAATTTGGAATCATCACATAAAGCCGAAACATCATTTTTCATGCTTCTTTCACATTGTTTCTTAAACACTTCCTTAAGGCTTTATCCTTGTATCAATTGCCTTATTCTTGAGACTTCTACAGGTGCTTCCTCAGCTGTATACAGTGTAACTGTTTTTGTAGTGTTGGTATGTGTTTGTCCAGGAAATGAGGTGGTTAAAGGTGCTTTGAAATATATGCATTCTAAGCATGTCATTGTCATACTGACTTTAGGAAATAGCTATATATATATTGTATGTATAGCTAAATATACAGTTAGATTTGCCTGCTATTCCCACAGTTTAGTGATGCATTTCATAGACTTTGAAGTTGTGACTTGGGGTTGGTTGGTTGGTTTAACTGCTAAGCTGGAATATAAACTTGTAATAAATAGTCACAATGCAGAATAAAGGTTTATAAATAAGGGAGAGAGAATAAATTCTCATATCGTAAAAGGACACTTCTTCCAGTGTTTAAAGAGAAGCCTTATTTTTAGAATTGCAACTAACTTTCATCTTGAGAACACTCTCCATTATCTGTTTTTTTAATATTCATTACAGATTAACTTCCAGCCTTGTAGTTTTAGTTGCAGCTTTTATGAAAGCATAGGGACAAAGATGTGAGAGCAAAACTGAACTAGAAGTTTTATTATAATTAGGCAGCTCATAAATAGTTGAAATTTTTTTGTTGATGGGAATATATATATTTCAAATATCTTTCTCCAGCAATTATCATAGAATCATAGAATGGTTAAGGGTGGAAGGGACCCTAAAAATCACCAGGTTCCAACCCCCCTGCTATGTGCAGGGACACCTCACACTAGACCAGGCTGCACAAAGCCTCATCCAACCTGGCCTTAAACACCTCCAGGGACAGGGTATCCACAACCTCCCTAGGCAACCTATTCCAGCACCTTACTACCCTCATGGTGAAGAATTTCTTCCTGATGTCTATTATCACTATAGTTTCTAATTATCTAATGAATGAGTATGAAAACATCTGCATCTTGCTTCTACTGGGGATAGTGACACTTACTCTTTCTTTTTACAGGTGGAATAGTTGGTCTAACTTGGCAAGATTGTTTCCTACCAGGGCCTAGAGTTTTTTGAATGTTCTACTTTACAATAATTGGAAGGGCTCTTTTTAAATTCTGAGTCAAATGTTAGCATTTCAGAGTAAGGAATTCTGAAAAATAAGATCTGTGTTTTTGGTTTTTTTAGGGTACCCTTGAAAGTGGAACAAGCAAACAATGCTCGTGATGCCTTAGCTAAAACAGTTTATAGCCATCTGTTTGACCACGTAGTGAACAGGGTAAACCAATGTTTTCCATTTGAGACTTCTTCTTTCTTCATTGGAGTTCTAGATATAGCTGGTTTTGGTAAGTATACTTAAAAAAAATACTTAATCTCCTAGTTGTCTATTATTGCCACCAAATATTCAACGATAAATTCTGTAATGGAGGGTGGGAGGGTTTCCTTTGTGGTCATAGTGAGTGGGATGGGTTACAAGGGCTTAAGAAGATATCAAGAGGGGAGATAAAACCTCATTTTCCTGGGACACAAGGATTTAGAGGAGATCTAGAGCTTCCCCTCATAACCTAATAACACTAACAAGCGTTGGCGTGCAACTAGGCATCGTTGTAGTAATTTCAGCTTCCTGTAGTGTCTACGTAGATGCAGCTTGTGAAAGACTAAAAATTTGGGATGAAATCTTACTGTGGCCACCCAGCAAAACTAGGAAAGATAGTGCATATGCATACTGTTTTCCTCTTTGGTCCTGAGAAGATCACTACATACTGACAAACAGGCAAATGAAGACTCTGATTTAAGATACTGTTTCCTGGAGGATGGAGAGTGGTTACAGAGTGGGACTTTGGGTTCCTGGTTGCTCCCTCGAAGTGGTGGACATTGATGATTCCTGGAAAGCTTTTGTCCTTTTTGGCTCACTAGGATTCAGAATAGGGCATGTTTTCTGGTGTGCTCTAGCCCTACTAAGGTTGTCTAAGAAAAGGGAAAAAGGAACCCTTGGTTTTCAGGTCTTTAGATCTACGATATCCTGTGCCAGCCTGTTGTAACATGGATGCATGAGAGGGATGTATTAGGTACAGTTTCATTGGTAACATCTTGCTTTGGTTTGTTGCCAGATACAATTGCCTGTCTGAGAAATATGATCTGCCACAGTATCTTTATATCTGTCTTCTGTGCAAATTGAAAATCTGTAAAAGTTTTTATTTAAATAAAAAAAACAGATAAGATCTGAACACATCTTTAAATAATAGCACCGTGAAGCTTCCCCTGTTTACTATGTAATATAAATACTTGCAACACTGGTTTGTCATAGAAGTTTTAATTCTGTTTTTCAGAATACTTTGAACACAACAGTTTTGAACAATTCTGTATTAACTACTGTAATGAAAAACTGCAACAGTTTTTTAATGAAAGGATTCTGAAAGAGGTATGTTATATTTAATGTTATATTTAGGGATTTATTTTTTTAGTGAAGAGATACTTAAATTAGCACTGCTTTCCATAAGATTGCATATTAGGCTTAGATTAAAAAAAATTCACTTGACAAACTGTTTTCCTACTGTGACATCTGGTTGTGCCAGAAAAGAATATGGCTTTTTTAAAACCAACAGTCTTTTTTTGCCTTCTTTTTTTACCATTCATTAAAATGAGACATGCAGATACTGGACAGTATCTCTTACTCAGTGGGAATATCTAATTGCATGGGCATGTCATTAAGGAAGTGAGGTTGGGATACGTTAAGCTGTGGAAGGAAATTCTAAAATACATGTTCATTCATGCTGTATTTAAAACTGTCTTTGTGTTTATTTAAATAAACATTTTTGATGGGTAAATATATATATATATATATATGGTGAGTGATGTTTTTTCTCTTTTCAATTTATCTCTTTTTTTTTAGGAACAAGAACTTTACCAAAAAGAAGGCCTGGGGGTTAATGAAGTGCGTTATGTAGATAATCAGGACTGTATAGGTATGTGCTTCATGAAATGTCAGGCTATTTGTTAGTGTCATGGAGGAAAAAGTTTTCAAGCAGAAGGGCAAAATACTTGTAGCAGTAATAATTTTATGCTTTTAATGACTGTTATAGCCTTGAGAATTCTTCCAGCCTCATATAACATTCCAGTTCTGGTTGGTAGTAGAGACATGTTGCCCTACATCGTGCAGTAACTGCAGCTGGGGACTTGTGAATTTCTTGTGCATTTTCCTAGAAAAATAATTAGAACACATAAACAGGGTAAATAAAATGAAGAATGATGTGAGGGTGTCTGGGAAAAATATTCCATGAATTAAAAAAATCCCCTCTCATTCCCTTCACCTTTTTTGACCCAATAAGCAAAGAAACAAAATGAACTATAGGCAACAGGCTGTAGATGTTACTACTGCTTTTAGGTTCCACAGACTGATATACCAGAGGCTTAAGATATTGATCATGTTTTGTTATTGTTTTTATTTTGTGTTCAACTTGTGTTCTCCAAATTGGTGTATTGTGAACAAAAATTCATCTTGCTTTTGCGTTTACAGTAATTTGCTTGTGGTAACTAGTCAGTCCTGGCTGAGCAGAGGATTCAGAGTGGCAGAATTCAACATCTATTGCAAAATATCTGGTTCTTCTGAGTTTGTGTAACTGTTGAAAGAGTTTTCACTTTGTCAGATAGGACTGTACAGTCACTAACTCTGGCTTAAGTAAAGACAACTCTTGTCAAGCATACCTCTTAGCCATCCTGTGAAAAAGCAAGAAGAAGGTATTTGGAGGAGGGAACAAAAGCATAGCAGCAGAAGATAGGTGACTTTTATGAATACAAATCATATCTCTTGTAGTGGCTTAATAATGTGTTTAAAAATGTGTATATGAGCCTCAGTCTGTTCCGAAAAATGTTGTTATAGCTTAGAGATTGTCATAGGAAATGGTAGGAAAATGTTCAGGGGGAGGTTTAGGTTGGACATTAGGAAGGGATTCTTCACCCAGAGGATGGTGGAGCACTGGAATAGGCTCCCCAGGGAAGCAGTAATGGTACCAAGCCTGACAATAGTAAAGAAACATTTGGACAATGTTCTCAGGGACATGGTATGAACCTTGGGGTTGTCTTGTTCTGAGGTGGGAGTAGGACTTGGGGATCCAGGCTGTCTGAGGAGGTGGTTGAGCCACCATCCCTGGAGACATCTAAAAAGACAGATGTGGTGCCAGGGGACTGGGTTTAGTGGTAGATGTGGCAGAGCTATGGTAGTGGTTGGAGTTGATGATCTTGAAGATCTTTTCCAACTAGAATGATGTTACTATGATACTATGGTATTTCTATAAAAAGAGTTGCTTCCCCCCAGTGCATGTTTTTTGGGCATATCTCAGTATCAAAAGGGGTTCTCTGGTGCCTATTGGAAGGAAAAGGTCTCTGTGACTTATAGTGGGAAAATGGGTCAAGTCGTAGAGATTGGTGCCAAGTTGTCAACTTTTTCTGCCATAGAGAAATTTTGGGCAGCTTACCTAAGAATACAAGTAGCAGTACCTCAGTCATGACCTCTTTCACTATTCCAACCAACCTATGACACCCTAAGATTTGACACATTTTTTCATTGTATGAAAAATTGTAGAAAAGTTATCCTTAGGAAAGTTAATAAAATTATAGCTTAGTTAAATGACAGCATGTATGGATTTATTCTGTTCTTACATAGACAGGAGAAAAGAATTTTCTACTGCCTTTTTAAGCGAGTGAGAAAAATCATGTTGGTTTCTGTTGAAATATGATTTTGTTTAAGGTGTTGGACCAGGCCAGTGACAGCAGTTAAGATGTAGAATTATTACCTGTCACAAAAGAGAGGGATATTATGTTGACATGGACAATTTTTAGCACTATGGAAGAATCTTAGAAACAGTCGTTAGTATGCTAAAATGTTTTGATGGAATGGTAGTCATTTCTGTAGCTAATTTAGCTTACTCAGATTTTATAAGCATACAGGGCTGTCGTTGTGCTTTATAGCATCATCACATTTACAATCTGAGGTAAGAGTGCATAGGCATTGTTGCAATAGAAGCATTACTCATTTCTTCCTTTCCACAGGAAAAACAAGTAGATAGTAAAAATTCCTCTTACAAGAACAGTTTTGCTGATAATACAATAGTTTTAAAAGCTGCAAAATCCTTGTGTCCAGTAGTTTTAAGAGCATGAATTTCTATGTCAGCTTTCAAGGGCTTTTTTATATGCGTGTGAAAGGTCAAGGCAATACACTTGTAAAAAAGTTGTGAAACCACCACTGTATGCTCAATTTTTATCTGCCTTTCTTCAAACAAATGCATTTCATTTTTCTCCATGGATCCTGTTGTGAGTGGAAGCATGTGCCTTTTCATGCTTTTAGTTTCAACATGTGGTGAAACATAGATTAAAAGATTAAAAAAAACCCAAGAGTGCAAGCAATCCCATAAAGACCTCTGGTTGAACCACAGAAACATTTAGGCACTTTCAGCTGACAAAATTCAACTTGAGACCCAGGGTAAAAATCAAACCATCAGCGCATGATCTTTTTTTCCCCGGTGTTCCTTGGGTTAGAGATAGAGCTTGGTATGTATAGGATATTGATGAAATCAACAATGCAGATATGTAGAATTAATTTGTAATGACTTTTTGTATTTTGTGTTAGCAGCTGCCCCTAAATTTACACAGAATCAGATCCAGTAGCCTTTTAAACTTGTAATGTTCAGTTCTGGTATGAGGTTATATATTCAATTTTTGTAAACTTACTTTTGTTTTATTAATAGATTTGATTGAAGCAAAATTAATAGGTGTCCTGGATATTTTGGATGAAGAAAATCGTCTTCCCCAGCCAAGTGACCAGCATTTTACTTCAGTTGTGCACCAAAAACACAAGGACCATTTCAGACTCTCTGTAGGTTCATTTCTGCTGTCTGTCTGGTTTTAATAAAGTGATTCTTGGAACAGTTGATATTAACACTTAAATTTAATTAAAACCTTTCCTAAGAAATCTCACACCTCACCAGTCTGTACAATCCATATTCGTTTGTTAAGGATAAGTTTGGTTATTAGGTTTGTTGAAAAGTTCACTGAAGGCTTAAGTCTTCTAGCAATTCTAATATCCTGCTGAAACTAAAGCCATATTCTTCACTTACTTTTGAAGTTTGTTAACATGTAATTCATTAAAAGAAAATATAAAACAGATTTTAATTCAGGTTATTTCGTATCAGATGAGGTATTTTGTCCATTTCACAAATTGCTTGCTTTGGAGAGTTATCTGACTCACATGAAGTGTCTGTTTAGCACTTAAGAGATTAAAATAGGGAATAAACAAGGAGAACCTTTTTGTTGTTGTTAATTCTTTAACATACAGCGTTTTGTGTAAGATGAATGTGAATTATTGCAGTTTATGTACCTGACTTCTTCGGGGGGAGGGGGAGTTGCTTGCTGGAAAAATGAAAGCAAAGGAAGCCAAAATATAATTGCCATCCATTTACCTTTTGTGGAGTTTTCACTTAATGTTGTCTGACGGGATTGCTGTGCAATTAAACGTTTTTGTTGGTATGTGTATGATAACCAGGTTTTTGGCTTTTAAAATATACCATTTAAACCATATTTTAAGCTTCTATCTACTCTTATTCATATGACAAGGCTATGCATCAGCTGTGGAATGAATGGTATAGAAATTGTTGATTAAAGGCAAAAAGAAAATCAACTAGCAATCCTGGTGACTTTTATTTTGAATGTGAGGTATCTAAGGGTGTGAATGAGAATGAAAATAGGTTTTTTTGAATATGTTGATTTAAACAGGGATGGTAGTGGTCAGGAAATGTCATTTTTAACACTTTGTGCTCCTGGCAGAATCATAGGGACATTTTAAGAATAAACTTTTTCTCACTCTGTAGCGTAATTCTTTTTTGTAATTCAACTTTTTAATTCCAGATTCCTAGAAAGTCTAAATTGGCTGTTCACAGGAATATAAGGGATGATGAAGGCTTTATTATCCGACACTTTGCAGGAGCAGTATGCTACGAGACGGTAATTTACTTAAGCAACACTCTTTTTGTTATGCTTTGTAGCACTTTTCTATTTTTCAGTTATATTTTATATATAAAAGTTAAATAACAAAATTTCCTTTCATCAGCAGAGAAACTCAAAAGTTGGTATTTCTTAGCTTTGAAACTAATTATGTGAGTATGTGACAGAATTGACAGTTTCTTTTAACTTCTTGGATTACAGGCTGTTTTGGTGACATATTTTGTGTCTGGCTTTGTTATAAATCTGTAAGTAATGGTATCAAGATTAAAGATATTGATTCATGATCTACAGCAAATCTGACATCAACAGATGTTTGCATCTTAGGGACAGGAATTACTATGTGATATAAAAGTATTGTCAGACTTAAGAGTAATTTCTCTGAAGTGTGCTTATCCTTGTATGCAATCACTGTTTATGTTATATTAAAAATCACATTTTATACTTTTTGTTTTCTGTTTCTACTGGCAATAGAATCATTTATGTAAGAATACCAAATACCTGAAATTGCTACCCTCAAAATACATTCAAAATTCTTTTACTGTTTTGACCTGAAGCCAGTATCTAAAATCTAGCTTTTTTAAAAATACAAGTATAGAATAAACAAAAGATCCGTAATGCTTTGTGGTTCTGGTCTGTAACTCCAGTGTGTAAGAGGGAAAATTGTAGTAGTTCTCACAATCTGATCTGTGGTGAGGATGCTTCTCTGGCTGCATTTGTATTCAGTCTTGTGTTTTCATAGTCCAGGGGAACTTTGGAGGCCTTTGTCCTTGGACTCTCATCAAATTAAATCCTTTTATGGGATATCTAGCAAATTCATATTTTCTTTGAATTAGTGTTGGCGTCATCTGTTCATAGTATAAAAGTCACTATTTAAGTTGGACCAAAAGCTTTTGAGAATTTTTTTAGTGTGAAATTGTATACTAGTGTCTTGATTTCTGAATTTCATTGTAATGCATTGTTCTTAACTTCAAAAAGTTAGTGAGCTAATTTAAGTAAACCAGAGAGGTAAGGTTTGTAGGAAGGCACAATATATTTGATTAAATCAACTGCTTTTAAATAGTCACAGTCCTAATAAAATATCAATTTTTTATTTCATGTTTCCAAATAGTGTAGTTGTGCCAATTAAAGTGTGCATGTTAAAGTAAAGAATTAAGCTTCTCAGAACTCACAAGTGATGATGTGCTGAGTGCTGAAAATGGATGAAAGCAGGTTAATCATTGACAAAAACTCAGCTGATCTCTTGAAAGACACTAAACCTTACATTAGATTTCATTATTCCAAAAACACCCTTCAAATACAAGCATATTTTTTCTCTCTGTCATTAGTGTTTTGTGTGTCCAGTTGAAAAGTTGTTTTAATTGATGTAGTAATATTTACCCCACGTATCCAAGCTGATTTTTTATTGGATATTTAACTATTTTCTTCATTTTTATTTAAGACTTAGGTAACTGGGGCAGTCAAACAAATGTGCTATTATTTCTTGGTTGTCTTTTCAGATGCAATTTGTGGAAAAAAACAACGATGCTTTGCACATGTCCCTTGAGTCTCTTATATGTGAATCCAAGGACAAGTTTGTTCGACAGCTATTTGAATCTAATACTAACAACAACAAGGATCCCAAACAAAAAGCTGGGAAACTTAGTTTCATCAGTGTGGGAAACAAATTCAAGGTAACATAATATAGCAAAGAATCTTATCTTAGAATCATGGAATCATTGCATGGCTTGGGTTGGAAGGGACCATAAAGATCATCTGCTTCCAAACCCCCTGCCATGGACATCTCCTTCCAGACTGGGTTGCTCAAAGCCCCATGCAGCCTGCCCTTGAACACATCCAGGGAAGGAGCATCCACAGCTTCCCTGGGCAACCTGGGCCAGTGTCTCACCACCCTCACAGTAAAAATTTCTTCCTAATAGTTAATCTAAATCTACCCTCTTTCAGTTTGAAACTGTTCCCCCTTGTCCTAGCACTGCATGCCTTTGTAAAAAGTCCCTCTCCAGCTTTCTTGTAGGCCCCCGTCTTGTAATCTATGCCACTTTTAAGTTACTTGAAATAAGTAGAACCTAAGGTTGGGAGAACTAGTGGTAATGAGATTAATACAAAGAAAATTTTATTAAATAGACTTTTTTTCTATTGAATTATAAGAAATCAGTATATTCAAGCTACGTGTAATCCATTTCTGTCAAAAAAGATGTTTCATAGTAGTCCTTACAAGGATTATACAGTAATTTTAAAGTCAGAATTTCACGAAGCCACATGGAAGTCTTTATTCAAAAGGTTTAAAGTCTTGAGAATTAAATTTGGAATCTGTGAAATTTAAGGGGTTCTAAACGTGACAGAAGGTGTTCTTCCATCCTGTCTAAATGGTGCATTCTAGAAGATGTATCAATTGGCTATGGTTTGCCATTCTCAAAATTCAGCACTTAATGTAACCACTGTTTTTCCTCTTCCAAATATAAAGATAGTCATGGGTTTCACCAAAAGATGTTAAGTGTGCTGAGTTATTTCCTTTCTCAATACCTGAATCTGATGCTTCTCCTAATTTTCTCCTTTCTTCTACTTGTTATAAAGCTGACCTTCAAACCTTGTCCTCTCCAAATGTCTTCTACATCTTTTCTCATTCAGCAGTTTTATTTTAGCTGGACTATTCCAGGTCAGGATGGCTAGAAAGAGAACGATAGGGGAATTAAGAGATGAAAAACAGGCACAATCATTGGTTGCAGGTAAATTTTTCAATCTCGTGGATTTAATATTGGTAGAGCTGCTGCAGTTTCAGCAGGAGCTCTTTTCAACTCATCTGGGCCAGATCCAATGAAGGATTTGTATGCCTTCAAGTCAAGTGCTGCAACATTTTTGGTTCTTCTTGCATCATCATATATTGTGGCTAGTGTTTGGAACTATTCTCTAAGAATTAAGGGTCTGAAGAACGGGAGGGATGTGATAGTATCACTTACTTTTTGTATAGCAACAGTATTCTGCTTCAGATCTATACACTGTGTTCAATGTTTTATGTCTGCTGTATTTCCCACAGTGCCAAGTTTTCAGTCAGTTTGACACGGGGATTCTCCTTATACCCTTCTGGAGATGGATTGTTAGGTAGCCAGAAATAAAATCATGGTGTGGCCAGCAAGTGTAGGAGACAGAGCTTGACTTGTAAGGTCGTGGTTTTGGTGTTTAACTGGAAATTGGATAGCCTGGTCTCTTGAGTTTTCTCTGACAATTAATTCCTCCTCCTTATTATATAGTGGTTGTAGAATTAAACTGTAACAATTGGTTTAATACAAAATGCATGATCAGAAGGCAGACTGAAAAAATGGAATTACGAACAGATGAGCCAGCTTCTGAGCAAGCCCTGCATCATGAGTCTGTTGTAGATGAAGCTAAGAGCCATTGTTTTTTTAAAACTGCATTTTTAAAACGAAACCAACTGTGGGATCTTTGAGATAATTTTCACTTTCTTCCATCTGAGTTCTTAAATCCTCTTGGATTTGGAACCCCACATCTAGTAGATGTGGACATGTGAACAATGATATTGTCCAAGGAGGGCTGAAGTAAAAATTGAGGCATTTTTTAAGTTAAGCAGCAACTGAGTGGGAAACTTTTTGGATTGCTTTTTGGACTTTGGTGTTCACCTCTGCCCTTAGAACATGACTAAAGTCCTCTTTGGATCTGGCCCATCAGTCTGTAATTCTGTCAGTGTTTCCAAGTTTCATGGCATTTTGAATGTACGTCACTTCCAGTAATTCATTTAGTGTTACCTTCCCAGATGCTATATGTGCTGCTGATGAACACTAATAGCCTTGAAATTTTCACTTCAGATAAGGTCAAAATAAGTTACATTATCTTAGTAGAAATTTAATCTCTTTAAGAATTCTTAGTGCATCAGTATGTAAGTCAGTCTTGAATTCTGATTACATTAATTATTAGATGATGTTGCAGGGACTCTTCTTTATGAAATCCTTCACACATCCCTTCCTTATAACTAATTAAAATTAATTCTCAGAAACCAGTTGAGGAAATAATGATTAATTAGTTCATCAGATCTACTTAAGAATCTTTGGGATAATTTTACCTTAATATGTAAATGATGGATTAAATAGTGATAACACAAAAAGTGGTAGTTTTAGCAATATGTTTTATTCATATGATCATTTCATTAGTGAAATTTACCTGAGAATGGCTCTGGCTTATTTCTTGCCAAATCGCAGAGTATAAGGAAGGGGTATTTTTTTTCTAGGTCAAACTTACTTTGTTGATGGAAATTAGGCTGTTCCCTCCAAAATTAAGCATTTCTAACTTAAGAAAACCTAAAGATTATATTCAAGTAGACATAAAGGGTATGCATATGTGAGAACTGAAGAGGAGGTTATTAGTGTTTGTCATGCCTCTTGTGGCACTCCTTCTCTATTTCTAACCATATCCATGAAAAGTTAAAAAAACCCAGGCCAATTTTATCTACTGGAAGGATGTAGGTGGCTGTAGGTGACACATATTACACATCAGATTTATTTGATTCAAGGTAATTGAAAGATTTAGTTAAAAAAAAAAAAAAGTAAATAGTCAGATCCTTTCTTTTCATTCCTGTTCAGAAAGTTAGGAATATGTTAGGATATACAGAATTTTGTCTTACTTCAGTCTGTATTCTTAATGCTTGCTAGTAAACTAGAAAGTCTGGCACAGCAGTAATCTATGGGGTAAAACTAACATATCTGTAGATAAAAGTATACCTGTCTACCTCATGAGGTTCTGGAATATTTTAAGTTCCTACCAATTACATTCGATAGCAACTGCAACTCATTTTCCCTGGATAGCCTGTGGTGATCCTGTAATCATAGGACTGTGGTCTTTTTCTCATCAAGATATGTCTAGATCTCAGTAAATATGATTTTAAAATTATAGTCTGTTGTCATCAACAGGTAATTAAAAATAGATTATGCAAGTTTATTCACCAAAATGTTGACTTAGCTTCAAAGCCACCAAGAAAAACCCTGAGCATACATGTTTTCCTTGTTAATTATTTGACATTCAAAGATATACCTGTTATAGATTGAATTTGGGCTTTCACAAATGTTCAGTGTGGTTTTTTTAATTTATTGCTAATCAGTCACATTTTCTTTATAATGTTATTACATAGCCAATATTTCCTTTATTTTCCCAAATAAGCTTATACTTTTTTTGTTGGTTTTTTTTTTCAATAACTGTGTTGCAGTAAGTAACTAGTCCGTACAGGGTTGTACAGTTAAACACAAGTCATTTTCTCTGGACCATTCATGCACATTTGCATGACTTTGTTTGTTAATATTTGTGAACGTCTGATGTATCAATTCTGCCAGATTTACTAACAATGCACATGCATGGGGTAATGCTGTACCACTATTCTGTGTGTGTATTTCTGTAGTTGTCATGGCAAGAGTCTTGAAATACCTGTTTTCTTTTATAGAGTCAGTTAAATTTGCTTCTTGAGAAGCTTCACAGTACTGTAAGTATATATGCAGATGCATAATTTCCTGCCAAAAGTAATAATTCGTTATCTCAACAACATGGCTTACAATAAATAAGATCATTAATTACTTCAGAGTTTGCAGTTACATTGCACTTTTGATATATCTTGCTGTGTAGATGATGATTGTTGAGTTATTTTTAAAAAAGCCCACGAATGAATGGAAGTTAGACAATTTGAGTAAACAATGTGAAATCTGTCTGGTTTGCATTGTCCTTTTTTGTCACTTCCCTCCATTCACTGGTTATCATTGATGGCTAATTTGCAGAAGATTTAGAGACGTTATTTAGAAGTCAGGCAGATAATTTATTATTGATTTCTGTTTTCAGATTCCATAAAGCCGTTAAAAATAAAATGTTTCATTTCATTTTTGTGATAAGCTTTAAATGCACACATGGTCAAAGAACCTGATTCCATTAATGAGTGTTTGCTAGTTTAGCTGAAAAAACAGTCTCAGTATTTCTCTTTAAAAATACTATTATTTTGTATCTTTTTTCCCCTACTCATAATTCTTAAATGATTGTTATTTCAGGAGGTTTAAAACTGTGCAGATTCTGCTAACTTCTTGTTTTGGTAATAGGGGTCTAGCTTTATTCGCTGTATCAAACCTAATTTAAAGATGACAAATCACCATTTTGAAGGAGGGCAGATCCTCTCTCAGCTTCAGTGTTCAGGTAGTGTATTCCTCAGATATTTTTCCCACTGTTTGTTACTTTGGGCATTATAGATTGACCTAAGTTTGAAATATGTGAGATGCAAGCAGTATTTCCTGGCTTGAACTGTTGCTTTCCAGAAAGTAGCTTATTTATGACTTATGAACAGTTACTTAGATTCTTAGTAACTTAGCTCTCATTTTAATCAATAGGACCCTAGAAATAATTTGTCTGAGCAGCTGTAAGCTTTCTTTTTCACAAGAAGAATTGATGTAATTTCTGTTGACTGTTTTTCCATTTATTGTAATGAGATTTCAGACACCAGGTGCAGATGTAAGAAGCCATGTAACCATATATTGGTACATAAATTTAGATTTCCTGACCTGGAGCTGAATCCTATCTCTGTGTTGCCCACAATGCTAAATGGGCAGCAGTTCAGACCAGAGCAATAATTGCAATGTTTTACAGTAGTCTTACAAACTCACTTTTCCATATCTGCATACGTTAGCAACAGTAAATGAAGCTTAATCTAGTAAAAGTTGTAACATGTAAAGTTAAAAAAGCAAGATGTAATGCTATAAAATGTCTTTTAAAAAAGAAAGACTTAGGTAAACAAATCAAATTTCCATTGAAAGAAAATATGCAAAAGATTAAATTTAAAGGCAGCAACCACAAGTTAAGGGCTATCTTAAAAACTTATATGCAAAATCTGTTGATAGGGTTATGTAAAGCAGAGGGCAAAGCTGGCATGGCCTGTGCTGCTTGAAGCAATTTAAACCTTTTGCTGACTTGGTGTCTGTGCTTTACTGATGTCCTAGTTGCAGTAAAATGTAGTAACAGTATTTGGGACGTTAAAATTACATCTTAACAGCTTACACCTACTACTGCATGTACATTAAATGTTCTAGCTCTGCATATGTATTTGATGATGCACCTGTACTACATCTCACAAATATCATTGACATGATGAAAATAAATACCTGACCAGGCATTGTTTGGTTTTTGTTGTTATTTTTATTTTTTTCTTTAAAAATGATAATGTCAAGTCTGCTAAAAAGAAAAAAATACTTAGAAGAAATACTAGGAAAACAATCTTCTCCATGACTGGGTGTTATCTCTAAAACAGGGAGAAAACTTTATAGGCTTTTCTCATCTTTTCAGTATTAAGTTTTTATGAATGATGACATGATCAAGACATGTTAGAAGCTGGATTAACTCCCAGCTGAATTTTGTCGTTTATTCTGTGAACAATGTCTTTGAGTCTTACTTCATGAACTAGTGGTTAGCATAAAAATCACTGCTTCATTTGCAGTTTACTAATAGCAACTTTTGTGTATGTGTTTCTATGAATCTAGGAATGGTGTCTGTTCTGGATTTGATGCAAGGTGGTTTCCCTTCGCGAGCTTCATTTCATGAACTATATAATATGTACAAAAAATATTTGCCTGAAAAACTGGCCCGACTGGATCCTAGGCTTTTTTGCAAGGTAAGAAAGAAATTAAGTTGTTTCTGTATCCTCCAGGACAGAAAATGTGTTGTGGGTTTTTTTTTTTGGGGGGGTTGAACTTTTTATGTTTTTGCCTTTTTTTTTTTTTTTTTTTTTTTTTTAAGGAGGCAGGATATAATCCTAAGTGTTTTCTGTGTTTCAGGCACTATTTAAAGCCCTAGGACTGAATGAAGTTGATTACAAATTTGGGCTAACCAAGGTGTTTTTTAGACCTGGCAAGGTAATGTTTCTCTTGGAGTTCATGACTGTGAACCTTAGAATAATTTTGGATGGAAGGGGCCTCTGAAGGTGACATTGTTCAACACATTGGTAAAAGCGTGGCCAACTTAAGGTTGCCCAGGGTTTTTTGTAAATACTGTTCACTTTCTATGAAAGAAGTCAGTATTAATACAGATTAATTGGTTTCTTGGTCTTATTGCTAATGCTGCTGTATTCCTAATGCAATGTTTGTATTCCCAGACATTTTACCAGTCACTTAAGACTTACATTGACCATTAAAAAGGGCAAATCAGAGCAAACAAAAAATATTTTCTAGTGAAATCTATTTATAGCTGAAATATCTTTCTGTGATTTCTGACATTGCTGATGCTATGGAGAGAAAGGAGATGAAGTAGGGAGTTGTTGTGACTAGAAAGGAAAATTAGTCCCAGAAGAATTTGCTTGCTGTCATAATTACCAAAAAGTAGAAGTGCAGGATTTTAAGAAAAGGTTGCCTTTAGTTGGACTCGTATACAAAGAATAAAAATAGAGAAGTGCCTTCAGGGATTTATTTTTACCCATATACAGAACTAGGGGTGTCTTGAAGTGGTGGAAGGCCAGAGCAGGTGTTCAGGATGTAGAGAAACAATTAGTTTTTGTAATTTTTGACAAGAAATATTTTTATTTATTATATATGGTTAGATTATTCAAAATGCTAAGTGTTGTACATTAGTTAAGCAAACAAAAATTTCCAATAGTCATTTCAGTTACCATTAAAGAATAAGGTGATGCCAGACATACCTGCTCACTTGAATTAATTGAAAGCTGATGTCATGATGACATAGTTTACATTAAAAACATTTTACCTTTTTAACCCAACTTGCTCCTAAATAATAATATCTAACACTCTCTGTTATCATAATTTCTAAAACTTTTTTTTAATTATTTAGTTTGCAGAGTTTGATCAGATAATGAAGTCTGATCCAGATCACTTAGCAGAGCTTGTTAAACGAGTGAATCGCTGGCTTATCTGCAGTCGTTGGAAAAAGGTTCAATGGTGTTCTCTCTCTGTGATTAAATGTATGTATTTTATGTTTTAATAAATCAAAGTTTTAAAAATATAGCAAAGCCATTATCACCTTGAAATGTGGCTTAAAGACATGCATAGTAGATGGTTACATACTAAAGTCTGAGTAATTGCTTTCAAGGTTGGTGAGATTTTTGTTTTTATGCTTTATATTAGGTACATATAGGGGGGCTTAGAGCAGAAGTTTTTCAAAGTGGGACATAAAGCCCACCACCAGCCTCCTGTGTCCAGTCTGCTTGTGTGCTTACTGACCCCTGGGTAAACACTTGCACAGAAGTAACTAGGTATCACAGGTCGTGTGGGGCAGAGACTTCTGCGTCAGCAGGAAAGAACAGTAGTTCATCTCTCAGCTGACAACATGGAGGCATTTAGTTCTTGGAAGTGCCTGCACAGGGGCTGTCATCTCTGGCCAAAAACTGCATTTTTGAAAGCACTGAAATAAATTGTGGGGCAAACATCTCCACTCAAGCAATTGGTGCTGTTTAGTAAATAAGCGCTGGTCACTATTGCTAACACAGTTTCTAGGTCCTTGGCCTGCCCAGTTTACTTTGCAGAGTAGGAATGAGGTGGTGTGAAAGAGAGATCAGTGCTTGTGGGGTGCTTTAGAAAACATGTCTGGGAGATGGGGAAAGGTTTGATGCAGGATGTCAGGGATCTATACTCAGAGGGTGTAAAGTATGCATTAAGATGGGGAAGAAAAGCATGAAGGCCTCATTGCCTTATGGCTGGGCATTTGGGACATCTGTGTTTGTCACTGATCAGATACTATTTGTTGCTGTTTATACTGGGGCAAACAGAATTTGTGAATTCTTATCATACAGGTTTCAGACTGTAGAAATTGCAACTCTGATATAATATTTTTGACCTAGAAATGTATGCTGCTTAGTCTGTTTTTCAGAAAGATAGGTGAGGAAGTCAGTCCTTTTGTCCAAAAAGTAGAAAATCAAGGAAATAACGATGTGCCTTACTCTTTTTTTCATGTTTTACAGGAAATTAGAAACTAATTTTAAGGCCAGAATAAGAAATAGATACATGAACTAGAAACAGATACATGTAGAGTGAAACTTTGTAATGGCCTAAGTTCAATAGTTACATATCACTGTGTTCACAACCAGTGTGCTCAGCTGATGACTAAAGGCAGTATGGATCCTTAAGCATATACAGTTCCTCCAGTAGATATGGATTTAGATTCCAGCTGAGCATTTCCTGCTTGCTAGGTCAGGTGACTTTGAGGTTCCTGATGTCTGTGATTCTGGAGGGAAGGTGGTGCACGTGTGGAAGTGTGCATGCAATTAATTCTTCCTGTTTGTTTTGATGGGAACCTCTGTCCTGGCTCAGGGAACCTCTGTGTCTGGCTCAGGATTGTGAATTCTGTTGTCTGCTGTCTCTTAAGTATTGAGGTTCTGGTATAGGCCTAGCTGTCAAGCATGTATAGTTTACACGCACTTTTGAGCCACCAAGTGTGTGAGTAATATAGGAGTTGTTTTAAATTATATAAACGATTGAAACTCAGTTTCTTTTGTGTGTTTATAGTGAAAAATAAGATAAAATATCGAGCCAGTGCCTGCATTAAAATACAGAAGACTATTCGTATGTGGCTTTGCAAGAGAAAGCACAAACCACGGTAAGAGGATATTACTTGGTTGAAGAAAATGGATTTTTATATATTCTGTTGTTAATGTAAAGAGGAGATTTACTTTGCTTAACTAAATACATCTGAAGTCCTAGAATGATACTAAGTACGACTCAAAGAGAATTTGAGAGGTGCCATGTTCCTCCTCTCTTTGCCAAGGATGCATACACTAAATCTGAACCCTAAGAGATGTTAGTTTAGCGCTTTGTTTACAAAATCAGTCAGTGATAGACTAGTTATTAAAAATCATTAGTTAAACCTCTCTAAAAGAAATTTAAGATTAGTAATTTTTGTCCTTTACCCATTCACGCTTTCCTTTATAAGCCCCCTTTCTTTTTTTATTGTAAAAATAGTTGTGTGTTCTGTCTCCTCTTGAAATTAAGTAATTCCGTTAGCTTTAATCTGACTGCATGGAATACTGCTGGAAAACACACTTTGGTCATAAACACTTTGGTTCTGTTTGATAGAGATTCAACTCTTGGTTCTTTAACAGTGAGGTCCTTACAAAATGTTTTCTTTTACATCCTTTGATGGTTATGTTTCATTTTGTAGCTTGGCATTTCTGACCATGTCTCTGTATTTTTAAGCTGCTTTGTACTCCTCTTTAATGATTTGATTTAGTTTCTACTTTTTGTGTGTTGTTTTGCTGAATCCCAGTTAAGTGATTTCATTCTAGGAAGACTGTCTTTGCAGAGTTTAACTTGTATGTGTGGCCTTCAGTATTGTTTTTTTAAAAAGATCTAATTTTTCCTAGACTCATTTTTCTGCCAGCCTACCTATCTATCTGTCTATCTATCTGTCTATCTATCTATTTCCCTATGGCATGTAATGTCTGGGTTCCTGGCTGTGTAATTAATTCTCAAAACAATACATTTTTCCATTTTGAGTCAGTGTCTGCTAATCAGTTTTAATGATTGTTTGTAAAATGCTTTGTTGCTGATTTACTTCATGTGATAATGTTTTGATTTCAAAAAAAGAAGGTAAGTTTTATCAGAAGGCATAACTTGTCTCCCCCATCTAGCTCTTGAACATGAGTCATTAGTGTTAGTTTTAAAAATATCCTCTTGTAAAAGCATCTCAAGATACAAATTAACTGTCTCACCTTCACAGCATTGATGGCCTGATAAAGGTGCGTACACTGAAGAAAAGACTTGATAAATTTAATGAAGTAGTAAGTGCTCTGAAGGAGGGGAAGGTGGAGACAAGCAAGCAAGTCAAGGAGCTGGAGCGTTCTATTGATGCTTCAATGACCAAAATTAAGGTATGATAATAATCAGAGAAGTAGTTTCTTACTACTGGAATCTTTAAAAAAAACTTAATCTAAAGAATAAAGCCAATGTAATTTTCTTACTGGAAAAGATGTTTTAATATAGAGTTCTTAATTTTCAGAGGCAATGGGTAAATCCTGTTTAAAATGACTTGTGAATGCACTGAAGTGACTCCTCAAACCAGATGACTGATCACCACCTAGGCTGATACTATTATCTGTGTTTCAAAATTGGTACTGGAGAATTTAAAGCAAAATTGCATGTTGATATTGTGAGACAAGTGTTGTTAATAATTTTCTTTTTGCTTTTAGTATTGTAATAATGCATATTAGCAATGTTTTAAATTAATCAGGGCTGACACGTACAAGCATTCACCACAGAGTGAAGTTTTATATTCCAGTTATAAGGTTTTTTCCCAAGCTTTGTTGTAAAAGGACATCAGTTAGCTGATTATTCTTCAATGTCTGTAGTCCTCAGTTTTTTACCAAAAAACACACGTACAAAATGAAAGCACACTGCATTCATTAAGAGAAAAAATTTTATGCTTTGAATCTTTGTGTCATGCAATGTTAGAGCTTTCTTAGTGACCTGTCTTAAGAATTTTCTATTTAAAATCACAGTTGAGAAGGTGATAGAGTTATCCTGTCAACTTGTAGTTCGCTTTTCTAATAAAAATAAGCTAATTTGATTATCATCATCATCCACTCTCAGAAAAGGTCAGCAAACACCCCATATTGCAGTTTTATTAGTATACATAAATTTGAATTGTAAAATGAAATTAAATTATAGTTATCTAAGAGGCTTGAAAACATATGTAGGCAGGGATATTGTTTTAAGTATTTTCAACCTGTTATTTGCTACATATAGCTTTTAAAAAGAAAAAGTTAGTCACAGAACAGTCCAGTACTTTTTCTGTGTGCTAGCAGACTGGCAGAGCTGTAAGTAACCACAATAGCAGCTAAGAAGATGGCACAAAAAGGCACATAGGAGGCCCTTAGTTTTCATCTTAGCTTGGTAAGAATTAATTTGTTGCTTAAAACAGCAAGGTTTAAATATGAAGGCATGTTTTAAAGAGAAGTCATGTTTAATTTCAGTGATAAAATGGAGATTACTTTGTACGTTTTATATGAGAGAGGAGAGTAATGGATTCCCAGGATTTTAGAAAGGGAGAGAAGGATGTGCTCAAGCTCCCTCACCTGGAAGTGTATATATAATTTAATTATACTGCTTCATGCTCTCATTTTATATTACATTTTTTCAACATACATTTTAAAAAAGTAAAGCGCAAATTTGAAAGAATATAATCCCGTCTTATTACTTCATTTTGCAGACCACTATAATGACTAGAGAACAGATACAGAAGGAATATGACGCTCTGGTTAGAAGCTCAGAGCAACTGCTCAGTGCACTGCAAAAGAAGAAGCAGCAAGAGGAGGAGGCGGAGAGGCTACGACGCATTCAGGAGGAAATGGAAAAAGAAAGAAAGAGACGTGATGAGGAAGAACAACGACGAAGAAAGGAAGAAGAGGAAAGACGTCTGTGAGTTTTGTATAAGTTACTGGTCATAGAATGAGAAGAAAACAGGAAAGGCACTTTAATGAGGTTGTTTTTAACACTCCTGTGCTTAAAGAGAGTCACCTGGATTGTACTCCTGGTGTGCTATGGAGTGTTAAAAAATTTCCTTTCCCAGTGATTTATATGGTAAGTTTAGTCAGAATGGAGTATGGCAGAAATTATATGATGCAGTTTGAAATACAAATGGACTTGGAAAGTTTCTTGACTGCACATGTCATCAAGACTTTACTGACTTCTGGATTACCGTTCAGTTTTATGAAGGATGCTTTCCTATCTTGTTCACTTGCATCATAATAACATGGTTTCATTTCCTCTTCTTTTGTAATAGGAAATCTGAGATTGAGGCAAAGAGAAAACAGGAAGAGGAAGAGAGGAAAAAGAGAGAAGAGGAAGAAAAGCGTATTCAGGTCAATTTTTTAGCTGTGTAGGGGTTTTGGTGTTTTTTTTTGTTGTTGTAGGGTTTTTCGGTTTTTTGTTGTTTTGGTTTTTTTTTTTTTAACTCTTTCACAGTTTAGGTTCTCCACTGAGGCTAGTGGCTTAATTTTATAAATGTCTGTTTCAGAGTCATTCAGCAGTGTTGCTTTACTAATAAAAGTAAGGTGAAAAGCATGATTAGAGCATCCAAAGACAGACCACCTCTTTCTTGTCCACATAAAAGTTCAAGTCTTATGAGTAGAGGTGCATTTGTTTTTAAAGGGTCTTTTCAGTTATTTTAAAGTTAGAAATGCAAAACACTGGCAAGTCCTAGTTTAGTCTTTGAAGTTTGTTGCAGATGTTTCATGTCAGGCAAGTTTAGCACTGTCACATCTGAACTCAGGCTGTGTCATGTACCAGTTTAACTGTAAACACTTTCAGAATATTGGTCATAATGAGATGATGCAGAACAAATACATGCAGTTCAAACTGGCTCCTCGACCTCTCCCCCTTAATTCCTGACACTTCTTACTGATCCCGTCATGAACTCTCACTCTGAGGTGTTTGGCCCCTAAACCCTTGTTGTGCTCTTGTCTTGGAAGTTGCCTGGGTGACCTGGGAGAGCAGCCTCAGGGAGAAAAAGTTTCTCTGCAAGGGCAGTTGTAGCAAGCACAGGCAGTGGTCACTGGTGTTTACAGACTCTTGTAAGTCCTGTCCAAGATTAATCAGAAGCAGAATTTTTCTCCTGCATCTTGCTGTTCCTGGAGTTAGCCTAGCACTGCTTATCCTCCTTGCATCTTCAGACTCTTACTGGAACTAACAGAGAAATTATAGACTAACTTTGATGAAAAGTGAATGTTTCCTGTGTTATTTAATCTTGTCACTTGCATCAGAATAATAAGCACCACCAGCTTGCAGAAGTTGAACATAAAAAGAGTAAGCTGCTATTTGGCTACTCTATAAATAATTGCTTGATGACCATTGCAGATGTGCCTAGTGTTTTGTGAGAAATTCATAGAATATGTTCCCATTCAGGGAGAGTTTAAATGTATTAGACTATGTCCATTGAGGAAGCAAGATGGCCTCTTGCCAGAAGGTTTAAAAACTCGGTCTGCCAGCACTATAAGCATCTCTAGGGATTGTCTTTGTTTCTTTGTTTGTGAGATGTGGATATCTGCAATGCAGAATGTAATGTACACTTTTACTTAGAAATGCTTTGTTTGAATACAAAGCAGATATGTAATCCAGAAGAGTATTTCTTTCTTCTACATACTGGTAATTACTCATTATCTTTCCTTCTGGTGGCTGTTACTATCAGCTAATCTAAAATGGGATTCATAGGTTAAAGTCACTGGTGTTACTGCACTGTTTTAGTAATGCAAATGCACGATGATGAGTGGGAAGTGGCTTTGTCATCTTTGACTTTTGGGCACCAAGAAAAGCACTGCTAAGACTTGGCCTGTACGACTTTCAGAAGTATGAATTGGATGGTTGCATTTTGCTTACTGTGTGTGCAAGACCCTTTGCTAAATAATGATGGTAGACAGGAATTACAGTTTAGCTCTGCAGAGGCAGTATATCTGGATTGCTTCTGCATTGCAGCAAGTTGGAATTTTACCATTTGCTTAAAAGCAAAGCCAGATCAGGTCCACAGAGGATTGCAATGTTTCTCTTGATCCCTTTTCAAAATGAACTATGGACCTATATGCCTATTGTGAAGTCCTGTAATGCCAAGTGCAGAATATCAGGGTAGTTTTGTGTTGGTGCTATGTAGAAGTAACCATATTGCTCTGTATCATCCAATTTTTAGTCATTCTAAAAACTTCCATAAGAGCTAACAAAAAGCTTAATGTGTTTTTTAAATTGGCACTTTAATTTGAAAAGGTAATACGAGTGGTAGACAATAAAGATTTGGTAAGCTATATGAAAAACAGAAGGCAATCTGTAGCTGATTTGGGGTTTTGGGGTCAAACTGAATACTAGTGCTGTTACTTTTTCAGTTCTGTAAATTTTACATGTTTTGAAAGCTGTAAATATACTACTTGGCACATTTTTCTAATAATTTCCTTTTGTATCATATTGGGTTTGATGAGATAAGGCTAATGGTGTGTTTTTATTAAACAGGCTGAAATTGAGGCTCAGCTTGCTAAAGAGCGAGAAGAGGAAACCCAGCACCAGGCAGTGCTTGAACAGGAACGTCGTGATCATGAACTTGCAATGAGAATTGCCCAGAGTGAGGCAGAACTCATCAGTGATGAGGCTCAGCTTGATTTAGGATTGCGCAGGTATGGGGTTAAGTAGTGAAATTTCTCTTCATTCTTATTCTTCCTATGCTGATCCCTTTGAGAAGACTATGCTCTTGGTTTTACGTGTCTTTCTATTAATTAAATGGACCTTCTCAGTCAGTGTATTGAAATATTTGTCACATTAACTTGTGAAATGTGTTAGAAATAGATTGCTTTTCCTTAAAGACTTTCTCTGTTTTGCATCTTGCTACATCAGTAATTTTGTAAGTGATTGTGAATACGACTGCAGTTCTTTTTGAGTTCTGGCAAGGATGGCAGCCAATTTAAATTATTATTTTTATGACTCATTTAAAGTAGTGAATGGAATTTCTTCATCGGTAAGTAGTAATTAAATATATCTATTTTGGTACCTGATGGTTCCAGTAGTACAGTGTGAATGTGAAACAAGAAGCCCTCTTTGAATGCAGGAATAGTAGTTGTTTCTGTGTCCTAACTGGTAACTTCCTTCAAGTGGAATGTCTGTATTTAATATAGATGGGTTTGAAAATTAAATGTTGTCTCAAATGTTTTGTTTTGTTTGAACTTTTTAATGTGTCACAAGAAGTGCTTGGGTTTTGGTATACACATCCACACTGCCTGCAAAGCAAGAGCTCTTCACGTGTGAAGACTGATTCTCAGAAGCAATTTAGAAGTTCCAGTAAAAATGGCACTTACCAGTCAAATTGCATAACGGGACCTGCAAACATGATCACATCATTGGTGACTTCATTAGTGCTCCTCTGCTCAGTTTGCTGTTGTTGAAGGAAGGGATGTAAGAAAATCCCAAGTGTTTCCATGAAATTTCAAGCTCTCAGATGGGTGCTCTTAGCTACTCAAAATTTTATCTAGCTCTATACTTTTTTTTTTAAATTACAGTATAGATGTGTGAGAGTTACTTTTTTTTGTCATGCACAATATTGATTTTTAGACATTTCTACAAAAATTATTGTTATTTTGCCCTCAGTTACACAATAGCTGTCATATTGTCTCAGATGAGACTTTAGCATGCTCAGTTACATGTCCAGGAGCTTCACAGACAGCGTTTTGGAGTCTTTCATACTTTCACTGTTTAGATTTTGGTGCAATACTCTGAAGGTAAACCCAAAGTCACTCTTGTGTTGCAACCTGGCAAACTTATCTTAAATATGAGAGAAGGGTGGCATTAGGCAAGGAAGGCTTGGAGAATGGGAGTGGCCTTCTAGTATCTGAAAGGGCCTACAGGAAAGCTGGGGAGGGACTTGTTATGAGAGCATGTAGCGATAGGACATAGTGATAGGAATGGCTTTAAACTGGAAGAGGGTAGATTTAGATTAGACATTAGGAAGAAATTATTTCCTGTGAGGATGGTGAGACACTGGAATAGGTTGCCCATGAAAGCTGTGGATGCCCCATCCCTGGAAGCATTCAAGGAGAGATTGGATGGGGCTTTGAGCAACCTGGTTTGGTGGGATGTGTCCCTGCCTATGGCAGGGAGGTTGGAACTTAGATGATCTTTAAGGTCCCTTCCAACCCAAACTATTCTATTATTCTAATTCAATAACTTTTCTGTCAGTGAAGCTCTAATCTCCACAGTGTTTCCTACCACTTATGGGTGATCCTGGTATTTATTATGTAATATTTATATATTAATGATGAATTAACCATCCTGATAGTTACGACTACCAGTTTCTCTCAGCTGTATAGCTAGCAATAAAATGAATACTCTTTTCTGAATGACTGGAAAGTGCAGAATAAACAAATTAATACAGTGATGTAAATCCTATCTTGAGCAAGATAATATACAAGTCTAGAAAAAAGTAGAGATTTTTCTGCTTATATGACATTTCTTTTTAGCTCATTAGCAGATTTTTTTTAATTTCTCTTTTGCAATCTACTTCAAAGAGTTTTAAGCATGTCCAAAACCTGAAGAAGATTCTTTTGATTTCACCTTTGATTTAATTTAGTTTTGGTTTGTTTGAAAACAAACTAAAACCTTCCCCATATCCCAGTGTCTTCTACTGAAATGCAAGGGTAGATTTCACATAACTGCAGGAATTGGCTTAAAGGTAGAAACTGTGTGAATTCCCTGAAATGAAAACTATTTATTGGTTTGAACAAAACATGTAATTTAATATTTTAAACATAAATCCTCAGGGCTTATGTTAACTCATAAATTAAAATTTTACTAGAGTCTAAGGAAGTTATATTCTGCTGTTTTCTGGTTTCAAGACCTGCATGTTACCTAATGATACACTGAAATCACTGTAACTTTCATGTATGTATATTTCCCTTTTCTGTTAAACTTTGCTGTAGTAAGATAAAGCATGTCTCATTCCATACTGAATCCATGCAGTATACTGATTCTACAGTGTTTCCACACAACTTTGTAAAAACAATTTCGTTCTTACACACTGGCATGAATAAAGGGTATTTTCCATTGTGCTCTACTACCTGTGGAGTAAAATAGTAAGAACAAGGTGATTTTTTCTTATGCCACTTTGAAGGAACTCCTGTATTTTGCTCATTTTTAAAGAACATGTGTTATTTAAGTCTTGTCATGTTTGAAAATGAGTAGTCTCTACTTCTTTTCTCCTCGATACCTTTGTGCATTCACCATTATTTTTCATAGATATTTAAAGTTTCATAAGTATTAGTAGTTTCTTTGAGAAATATACTCATGGTCTCCTTTCAAAGAAGAAAAGTTGTTTGTTCTGGCAGTAGATTCAGCATTTTTATTTGTACTTATTCTGTGCTGTATATTCTGGACCTCTGCTAGCTTCAGGCAATTTTTTTACTCAACCACAATTTGAAAGTGTGTGTAATAAGGCATTTACTGTACCTAGGGGTAAATTACAGAACTGCTTGTACCTAGGGGTAAATTACAGAACTGCTTAGCACTTAAGTAAAAAATTACAGATATCTGTTTTAAACTGTGCAATATTTTTTTCATTTTTTTTCTTTATTGAAACATATGGTACAGCATATAGCACCAAAATGAGTTAGCCTCAGTGAAGGTGTCATGAGTATTTCATTGGAACAGTCCAGTAAGTTCTAATTTGTGTCACATTCAGTGCTACCTATGCGTGCCTGTGGGTCTTCAGTGAGACTCAGTGTCTTTCCACAGCTTGCATCAAGGGGCTATCTGTCCTGTTCTCAGAGCAGCTACCTGAGGATTGCTGGTATTTCTTTTGATGTGCATATCCATGCATAAAATATATCAGTAGCATGTCTCCTAATCTTTGATTTTGAAAGATGGGATGGGGAGGAGAAAGGGTGGAGTTAGTTTTTGCTTGTACATTTTTTCCAGGTTTATCTTAATTTAACTTTAAAAAAAGAATACAACATTTGTGATTGAATGAGCAAGATGAAGAAAAAAAGGTCTATAGAACCCTGTTTCTGAATTAAAAAAAATAAATCATAAGAAAGTAAATAATACATGAGAGAGCAGGAAATACACACCTTTTCCCACTTCAGATTATTAGAAACATAGAAGTAGTCTATCTAACATAAATATCTTCTGTTTGCAGAGCCAATGGAGCAAAGCTGCAAATGACTGCGTATGGCATTTTTTTCCATTCAAATACTCTAATAGAAAAAAATGTAACACTAATTAATTCAAAGGAAATTGATACTGTCCTCCTATTTACTAATACCCCATAATAATAATTATTATTATGCATCTGTAAACTTCAAATCAGCTTGTAATACCTTATATCCATTACTTTACGTATGTCTAATAAATTAATAATCTAATATACCTAATAATACCTATTTAAAGATTATTATATAATTAGTGTAAACTTTTTCACATACCATCAATTTTTCACAATGCTGTGTGATTCATTGCTCTTTACAGAATCTGGAATATATGTATTTATATATAAGCATGAAAATTATTTAAAATATGTTGCCTTTTGGTTTTTTTTGCACTTGAATTAGCTTCAGTTTGGTTGGCAAGAGACTTAACAGTTATGAAGGCTGGTGTTATGTTAATGTGTGTGGTTTATGCTTATTTATCAATTTTCTTATAGGGAACAAATGGCCACAGAAATGTCAGAAATATTGTCTCGGTAGGTGAGATGACAGCACCAAATGAATCATTTAATAAAAAGAAATTGCACATTAAATGGGTTGGATTATTATGGAATAAAACAATGGAATCTATTTGGGTTTTTTTAAGTGCTAAGCAGATAAGTAAATAATTTCTTTCAGATAACATTTTCTTTATCAACACCTCTTTTTCAGCAATTATTCTGTTGCATTGCAAAATGCAGTACTTGTTACTGCATGCTTGCTTAACTACAGTTTTTTCCTCATATGCTGGAAACTTTTTACTTGAGACTGATATTTTTTTTTTTAAGGCTGAAAATACTGTTAATGATACATAACTTTGTCAGATTGAGTGGTGGTGACTGATTGTCAAGTGGTGATGCTCTTCCTGCCACACTGTTGGGCTTAAAGTCATGTAGAAAACAAAAGGGCGATCTGCAGAGTGCAGAGGAATACTGCAATGGAAAGGCTAAGCCATTCAATTGGATTAGCATTCTTAAAGATTACTAGTTTAACCAGAGATCTTACAGCCTAGTTCTGCTGCTCTAAATTATGAAGGAAACTCTTAGAGTGGTGGGTAGTGTTGCTAAATAAGGAAAATCCTTAGGATTTCTCCAATTAGATTCAAGGTTAGACACCAGGCAGCGGAAGTTACATTTAGCAGCAATCCTTTAATGTCCTACAGGTATGCCAATTGTAGAAAAATATCAAAATAAATATCTTGAAGGAGACTGTGTAATAATTTGGTTTACACCTATGAGTAGAGCTAAGTGTGAGGAAAATTTTCTGTCCCTTAGCTGTATACTATGTAGAAGTCAGAGGCATTTTTTTATATCAGACTTCTCACATACCGTAAAGGGAAGCTGTGTGTTGACTCAGCTGAGCAGTATGAGTAGGCATAATTAAGCTGATGCTGCAATAAACAGTAAAATTCCGAAGTTTTAATTACAACAAAGAGATGGTTCAGTTGCTATTAACAGTTGGTTAAACAGATTGTTTCATTCTGTGAAACTTAAAAATAAATTGCATTCGTTACCTCCGCTTTCAGAGCTGCTATAGCTACGTAGAGAAATTTTTCACAGAAAATGTGTTTATAACCCATTAAGTAAAAAGGGAAAATAAACAACATAAAACTTCACAGTCCTACATAAGACTGTTACAGAAAAATAAACTTTGAAATAACATTCACTGGATTATAAATATTGTAATAATGTATCAGTCCCACAAAGGTATCACTGCAAAACCAGACTTGACTGACAAGGCCTGTTTTTTTTGTCTTTTCTTGTTTTTCTCTTGTGAATATTTAATGGAACATATTGCAACAAGTGTTTTGCTAACCTGATAAAAGTCTAGTTTCTTCTGAAAAATCCTCTGAGATCCTGAATGATAACTCAGTTTCCCTCTTGGTCTTAGTCAGGGACATTGGCAGAGGTTGGTAAAATCATGTGTCTGTTCTTGAATTTCTTAGTGTTTAAGGAAGTTCATCACTGAACATTGGATTGTTTTGAACTGAGTTTATATCCAAGAAATCCATGGGAAGTTTTCTGTTCCTAAGGGAGAGTTCTTCCACTTATCCATTCAATTTTTAAGAAAAAAAACCCTTTTCTTCTTTCATGTTTATCTTTATGCATGCACATGTAATGTTTGTTTGTTTGTTACATGGATAACTTTATACATACTGTTAAAGATGATGGAGATTTTAGTAATAATTTCACACTTGCATTGCATTGACTTTATTGCATACTACTTGCATGATGAATACCTTTTGTCTTTGAAGAACACTTTTTCTAGATGTGTCTTTTTATACTGGTCAGCCTTTCTTCTGAGAGTGGTCTTTTTTTGTGTGGTATCTCTTAATGTTGGTTTTGTGGGTTTTTTTCCCCTTCTCCAGAATAAATATTGCTGTTCTCAGACAGCTACTACACAAGTAATATAGAATTAATTTGATTTCTTCTCTCAAATTCGACTTTCATCAAAGGCATGCAATATTTTCTCTAGTCTTGAAACAAGGATTTTGACCTAATGCAGTTTTAAGCAGAAGAGGAAGCGCCTTTTCTCCCTTCTCCTTGTCTACTTCAGAAATATTTTTTCTTGTCTGTTTTCCAAACGGAACTAAAAATGTATATGGCCACTCTTTGTTGTCTGTATATGACCAGTACCAAGGAAAATGTACATCAGCACGGGGTGAGGTACACATGAACAGAATTTGAGCCTTTTCACACATAAGTTCTAACTGTGAATGACAATTCCTTTTAATCTCTAGGCAACCAATCAGATATGATTTTGGACATCAAAGATGCTTTCACTTTTTCTTAATCATTTGAACGTATTGAACATAATATGTTACTTTGCCTTTGAATTCAATCCTTCTGCTGCTGATTTTCATTGTAATAAGCGTGCTGCAGTGTTGATTGTGGGATCTATTCCTCATGTAACAATTCCTGTTTCCTGCTTGAAAAAATACATACATATTTTTTAAATAATCGTAGGGGACCTGCAGTTCAAGCCACAAAAGCTGCTGCTGGAACTAAGAAGCATGATCTCAGTAAGTGGAAATATGCAGAGCTTCGTGATACGATTAACACGTCCTGTGGTAAGTTGTTGGGTTTTTTTCTTTTTTCTGATTTGAGAAAGAAGTCAAGTTGTAGCTGTATGAAAGGTGTTACTCTCTTCCTATGACAAAGATAAAAACTTGCTCATAAATTTATTCAGGTTTGAAAGAATGTAAAAATAATTTCAAAAAGTTCTATTACCCCAAAAAGAAAAGTGAATGAAGCTGTTTCCATGTTGAGGACACAGCATTTCCTTTGTTGCCTCCTTTACTTATGATATATTTATGATGTTAAACTGCTTTGGCCATAAAATACATGTCATAATTTCTTCATTAAATTGCCTCATAGTTATGTAGTTCCACAAAGGATATAATAATTATTATGCTTTACCTAGGATTTCTGTGTTCTATGAAATTTTTTGCTCTCACTTCTTGCTGTCACTAAATAACAAAAAAGCAAGTATGTCATGTAAAGCACATCATCAAATGTTTTATTAGATGTTCAGATTATTTTTGGATTTTCAAAATGTGTGACTTCAGTTTGGAAGCTCACAGTTAGGACATCAATTAGTTGATCTCCAGTGTTATGAAGACAGAAATAGATAAGAATTATTCCTTTATTAAATATTACTATTTCTTCATGCTTTTGATTGAAAGCAGTTGGTTAATTTCTTATTTAAGATAAGTCAGAATATCTCCCTGGATGTAGAAATTGGAAGCAAACCCACTCTCTGTATTTAAAACCCAAAGTTAGCTCCAGATTCTAATTGTGTCTCTGTTGTTTCTGCATATGCAAGACTGGAGCAAAGTTTTCAGCTGAATAGCTGGTGCAGTAATACATGGTGCTAATGTATGTTTATCCCTAGGGAAGCCAGTTTGGATACTCTTAGATGACTGACAAGAAAGCCTTACAATTTTTCAGTCTCAGTATCATGAAATTCAGCAAAATTAAAATTATTTAATAAAGAGGAAAAAGAACCTATATCTGAGCAGTCAAATTGCTAATTTTCTTTTTTTTTCAGTTGCAAAAATAAAGTTCAGCTGTGGAATTTTATCTGTTTCTGTACTGCTTGGCTTGTGATAATGTCAACAGACAAATTTAGCGAAGTGAAAATAGTGAACATTTTATCTGTAGCATTTCACTGCTCCACATCCCACAGTAGAACAGCTACTGCAGGGGCTGCCATTCTTCTAAAGCAGAAAAGGATATAAAGCACTCAAGGAACTTTCTGGGCCATAAAACACAGGCCCTGTTGATACAGAGAATGAGGCTTTGGTATATTCTGTTCCATTCCATTCTATTCTATTTGTGTTACAAGGTGGTCTAAAATTACTTACCTATCAATGTAGAAAAGCACTTAGTAAGTGATTTTTCTGTTTTTTCTCATTCATGCCTTCTTTCATTATTTTTGAGACAGATCTTGAACTGTTGGCTGCTTGCAGAGAAGAGTTTCACAGAAGGCTAAAGGTGTATCATGCTTGGAAATCCAAGAATAAGAAACGAAATGCAGAAACAGAACAACGTGCTCCCAAATCAGTCACAGACTATGGTGAGGAGAGATAATTTTATGTTCATAACAATTTTGGTGACAATATTCTAAGGAAAACATGTCTAGAATTAATTTTAGTTTTGCTAGGTTGAAGGAAATTCTTCTCTTTTTAAATAGTATTTTTATACTGATTTTGGGTAAATAGTTTGAAAAGATTGGGACTGAAAAATACTTTGCAGAAAGTAGAATAATTTCAGGGAATGCAGACACATGTACTGAATAGCTCCCTAAAACCTTTTCTCATACCAACTCAGAGCTGTTAAAAATAGTTCTTGATTTGGTATTGGCAGTTGCTGGCATTTTTGCTAAGCGTTCATTGCTGTGCTGCTTAGGACTGAGGAAGATAATTTCCCATTTCTGAAATGCAGGTTTGCATTTTGAGACTTTTGAAATTCTGTTTTTATGGTTGTTCTTACTAGTTCTGACCTCTGTAAATACAAATGTTTTCTGACAGTAGTTAGTGATAGCTCAGCACAGAGAATTACTCCTAAGGGTAGAATAGAGGTTCTAGAAATAGTTCTCAAATAGTCCATCTATCAGACAATTGCATGGGACTTTTTTGGTGCTGTAAAAAAAATAGATTTCAAGGAATCATGCGTTGTTACATAATTCAGTATTACCTTTGGGGTCCAGACAAAATGGGAAGTATTGGTGACAAGGGGTTTTTTATCTCATACTTTTATTCTTCCCTAAGATACAGATATATAGACATAGGTGTAGATACTTTTGAAAGGTGCTAATAATTTCCTCATATACATTATTGTAAATCGTGCATATTTCAGGTTACATTATTTTTAAAAAAAATCTAGGACTGTTGATATTGCGGTTTTTTGATGGCGAGATGACAGATTTTGCGTGGTCCCTGTTTTCTCATTAGACTGTCATTCTGCTGATTTCACAGATGGGTATTTATTGCCTTTTTAATTCAACAAGAAAGTGTAGGAGTTACGATGTTTAACATTGCCAGATCTGAAAATTAGGTGGCTAATTTCTGGAGTGGTATTTACACAGTAGATTGTTATTCTTCCCCTCCCCCTCAAGTCCAGTGATTGTCTGTTGTAAAAGGAATCAAAGAAATTAACAGAGTCACAGCAAATGGATATAATAATTTAGTCAGACCTTCTCAGCTGTCTTCTGGTTCCATGATTATCGTGTTCCTTGCCACACAGTTACTGGGAGAAGCAGAGGAAAGGGAAGATGCTCTCGCTGAAGTCCAGTTAGCCTGGGATTAGGGCATTATCCTGGGATGTGGGGGATACAGATCCTGGGGTATACAGGTGCTGTAGTTACTCTCAGTGTTAATCCTTACACACAAGTGTCTCCTTCCTCTTGATTCATTTACTGAGGTGGGCGCTGCTTGTGCTTTACCTGGGAGTCTGAGCTTTTCAGGGAACTTTGCTACAGAGAGATGGCAGGTCAACTCTGGACCCCTGGAAAAAAGGGGTACTTGTGGCCATGCATAGTAATGTGGTTTTAAGTGCTTAAGAAAGATTATGACTGAAACAGCAGGAAAAGGCATTTGAAGCACTTCTGCAAAGTGGTAAGTTGCTTTGAATTTGAGCTCGCAAATTCTGTCTCAACCTAAATGGGTAGAATAAATATTCACGCACAGTGTTGCTGATGGGGAGTCTGAAAGCGCGGAAAATCTTGGGGTTTGTGCAAAAAATGCTTGGAATATTCATGATCTTTTCAAATTTAGTTGAACTTTTACAGCACTATTTTCAATGTTTTTCATTGCATTTTTTACTTTTCTTGAAGTATAGCTTCACATTTCTGAAGAAAAGTTAGAACATTGCAGTTCAGAGTAGAGGCACCAGTAGTGATGTTTAGGGAATTGTCAGTATCAGGAGTAATTTTTCCTATTGCCAATAATTACACTACACAGGAATTTTGCATCTATGTATCATAATGATCTTAGAAGGTAGTAAGAGGGAACTCTGATTTCTTAGATGTTTAAGCTAGAAGTCTTTCAGCTGTCACTGGATATTTGAATAAAATCATGTAGTTTCTCCTTTTTGTCTTTTCACTGACGTTACATAATTTTTCAGGTATCCTTTAATTAAAATAATACATTCAAGTATAGAAGCTAAACACTGGTTTGATTATTATTATTGGAATAGGCAGATCTGGTATTAATAGAAATCAATGTCAAAATGGAAATGTCAAAAATAAAAAATAATGAGCAGATTTTTTGCAGCAATCTATGCTTAGCATGTATACAGCTGGAGTTCTGTAACAGGTATTGCAAATTATTGAAGTAATCAATTTTGAAATTAAATCCTGATGAAAATAGAAGCAGTTGGAAATCTATGAAGCTGGAGTAAAGGAGACATACATATGTTGGTGAGCAGAAAATCATAGAATCAAAGATAAATAGAAATACTTAGCTCAACATCTGTTTATTGTGTAACTAGAATTTCTATCTGTGTATCATCAGCATTGGTGAAAATGTTGAGGTAATGAAACTATAATTTGTAAAGCATCAGCAGTTTTATGTTTTGTTCAACATGTAATATTTGTTCACAGATTTTGCACCATTTTTGAGCAACTCACGTAAGTGGGGAGATGGCTATTTAAGCTAATTTTGAAGAGTAGGAACACTTGAGAGCTCTCTACTAACTAATTATCCAGTGTTTTGCTACACATGTACATAGAATTTAATTGCTAAAAAAATTCCATTTTACCATTTGGTAGTTATTGAACAGATGGTGATTATATGTTACTCTAGTAATTTACAAATTTATTTTACTGCTTATTTTCATGAGATGCTACCCATTTGAGCAGTCATGAGAAGGGAGAATGACAGAACCTTTTAATGTAGGTTATTTGAAGGTATAATTATTTTTTCCTCTTTTTTTCCTCCCCACTGCCTCTCCTTCCCCCCCCCCCAAGAAATACCATGTTTTTTCTAACATTTTTTACTCTTCACATGACTTTTGTTGTAGCAAAACTCTGGAATCAGCTTAATATAACAGCTGTTAAAAACTAACATTCAGGTGATGGTTTCTTTTGAATAAAGAACTACACTTCTAGCACTGAAAAGTAGAGGCTGTATTGGCTGCTTAGCATTCCTGTCCTCTAGATTTCCTCTTGGATTTAGGTATGCATAGGTGTAGAAATGCGCCTTAGCAATTACCATGCAGTGCAAAATGTGTTTGACAATACTAAAGCACTAATCTGCTGTGATAAATGTTCAGACAATTTGCAGAAAATATTATTTTACTATAAACTGTACACTAAATCTCCCTGTAAAATACCTGTTCTATCAGAGTTGACGTATAAAAGTAGAATTCACCTATTAAAATATTTTGGTTGTCTTCCTTGTGTTTATGTAGATGTGGAAAAAAATGGGGGTATGATTTGTACAGTACATATTTTTTTTTAAGATTCTGCTCTTCACATTTAGAAAAACTAAATTTGCTTGAATCTAAGTAGAAGACATTTCAAGGTGCACTTGCTAGTCTGTTAGTCTTGTTCATAACTATCAAAATACATCCTTAGAAGTGATTGTCATTTTTCATTTATTAAATTTCAGCTCAAAAATTAGCTTTCCTGCTTAAGAGACAGTGGACAAAAAAAAGAATTAACTTTTAATTATTTCCTTTATAGTGAAACATGGAATACTGATTTTCTTTCGGTAGCGATGGCATAGATTCATATTCAGAATTTCTGAAACAGTATTTTTAACACTGGTTTTGTAAAACACCAAAACAAGATCAGTAATAAGCAGTAAATGCAGTTATTAAAGGGAAGAGTCTTGCTTGTAAGAGCATTTACTATTTAAAGCTAAATAAGATAGTTCATACATAACATGAAGAAGGTCCATCAGCTGATGTGTTAACTGGTGAGTTAGAGATTATTTGCATTTAACTGATGGGTTAGAGAATATTTGGTTTTTTAAATAAAGTTTCTCTCTGAAGTCTGAAATGTGTGGGACTCTTAGGGAGTCCAAAAATGTACATGAGAGATGTTCACCAAAAAAATATATGAAGCTTTAGCAGATTTTATATAATTGCCTCCTCTCAAAGTTTGGTCTGTAGATGTTAATGGTCTGAAATAAACTATTTCTTTAAAATAGAAAGCAGACAGAGTAATTCTAATCATAGAATCATTAAGGTTGGAAAAGACCTTTAAGATCATCGAGTACAACCATAATCCAACTACCACAAGCACTACACTATCTCCTGAAGTGCCACATCTAAACCGTTTTTGAACACCTCCAGCACCTCCCTGGGCAGCCTGTCCCAGTGCCTCACCACTCTTTCAGTAAAGAAATTTTTCCTGATATCCAACCTAAACCTCCCCTGGCACAACTTAAACCCATTTCCTCTTGTCCTATCACTGGTTACTTGGGAGAAGAGACCAACACTGGCCTCCCTGCAACCTCCCTTCAGGTAGTTGTAGAGACCAATAAGATGTCCCCTGATCCTTCTCTTCAGACTCCAGTTCCCTCAGCTGCTCCTTTGTATGACATGCTCTCCAAACCCCTCACCAGCCTTGTTGCTCTTCTCTGGACGAGCTTCAGGACCTCAATGTCTTTCTTATACTGTGGTGTCCAGAATAGAACACAGTACTCGAGCTGTGGCATCACCAGGGCTGAGTACAGTGGCACGATCACTTCCCTACTCCTGTTGGACATGGTGTTTTTGATACAGGCCAGGATGACGATGGCCTTCTTGGCCACCTTGGCACACTGCTTGCTCCTGTTCAGCTGGCCATCCACCAGTACTCCCAGATCCTTTTCCACTGGGCTGCTCTCTAACCACTCTTCCCCAAGGCTGTAGTGTTGCGTGGGGTTATTGTGGCCAAAGTGCAGGACCCAGCACTTGGTCTTGTTACACCTCAGCCCATTGATCTAACCTGTCCAGATCCCTCTGCAGGGCGTTCCTACCCTCGAGCAGATCAACGCTCCTGCTCAATTTAGTGTCGTCTGCAAACTTGCTGGAGTTTAGTACACAGAAATCTAGGCAGAAAGTTATGCTTGGTGGCAGCTCTGTAATAAGTGGTGTTTGTTGTCAACATTTCTTTTAACAAATTGTTAATTTCTGACAGTATTACACACCCGTCTGTGTCTACTGTCAAAAATATTCAAGTGGTGCTTTACGTTTTTGTAACTGAAAACGCTCCTTTGCTCTGTGACCTTGTTTCACAAAGAGATGGACTGAACTAGGGCACTCACTGATAAGTGTTTCTGGTTAGTAAGAAATTCTATTTCTGAAATTTTACGTTAAATATTGATTTAAAGAAGGATGTGTTATTTTACTCACTTCCTTTTGTCTAAATGTACCTGATGCCATTGAGCAACCTACATATAGATACAATAGTTAACGTGAACCTTTCCTCACTAGTGTTAATAGCGGTAGTGATTGACAGAATGCACATTATATGAGATGGGAATACTCAGGTTTGATGAAACTTCAGATGACCTTGTATTCAGAGAGAATCTCTAAGGTATTTGGGGTTTGGTTTGTTTGTTTAATTTTGTTAGGTGTATTTGGTTTGTTTGCTTCTTACTTTGCTGATTAATTGAGCAAGTCATAATACGGCTTTCTTGTTTTCTTTTTTTTTTTGCTTGTTTTTTGGGTTTTTTTTTTGAATGATAGCTCAACAGAATCCAACAACCCAGCTACCAGCCAGACAACAAGAGATTGAAATAAACAGACAACAGCGTTACTTCCGCATTCCCTTCATCCGTCCTGCAGACCAATACAAGGATCCCCAGAACAAGAAGAAGGGCTGGTGGTACGCTCATTTTGATGGGCCATGGATTGCTCGACAAATGGAACTTCATCCTGACAAGGCACCCATTCTCCTTGTAGCAGGTTGGTATTGAAAGCAAAATTCAAATGTTGAAAAGGTTTAGAGTTGATAACTTACTTTAGAAAAAGGGGATGAGGATACAAGTCTTCCCAAGTTGTATCCTTATTTTTTTTTCATCAGCAGTTCTTGTCTGGGCAGAATTTGAGGATTTGGGACTGCTGCTGATGGTGGCCAAATGTTACGGAGTATCATTTGGAGATGTGACTGGTCACATATTTTACATGTACTGTAATATGGGAAATCATATACAGAGTGGCAATCCAAATATAAATGGTTTTATTGTTAAATGTCCTCTGTTTATTTACTGATTTGAAGTCAGCATAAAGATGAAACATCACAGTTTATCTGGGATGGTTCTGCTCATTATTGTGTTGGTTATTAGTTAGCTTTGAAAAATTACAGCAATGTGTATCAAAACAATTTGCTCATCCGGTGTATTGCCTTTCCATAGTATGGTGCTAATAGCAAACATTTATATTGCTTAGTGTGGGAGAACAGCTTTATAATCTTAAACATTTATAATAAAAACTAAATGTGGCAATGGATTGGTAAAGATTTATCTGGTAATGAAACATCATCCTTCTCTGGAGGGTAATGAAAGGGGAGAGAACACTGGAGAAATGCTGTTTACAGTTCTGTTTGTTTAGGTTTTGTTTTTAACTTGGAGACTGAGGAAAAGGCCATAACCAATGTGTTTAGCATCAGAGTGATGCTTTATTAGCAACAAAAGTTCCTTGGTTTTCTGCTAATTATTTTTAACAGAATTCCTTATACAAACTGTTGCCTGCTCAGTGTCAAAGCCCATAGCTAATAGTGGCATTACTGTCATGAATACCACAGTCAATGCTTCACCTATTGAAAAATAAGTTTAAAGTACAGCAAGTACTTTTACAACTACACTCATCATTTAATTGGATTCCCTGTGTCAGTCCCTTTTGGTAAACACTGTTTGTTTACCATGGAAGGCTGACAGCTCATGAAAACTGACTACTTGATAAAAAGTCTTGAGTTCTTAGTAACTTTGCTGCAGTTAAATAATAACAGGAGTTCACCATGAAGCTGTGTAAAACTGGAAGTATGTGTAAAACAAATGCACTTGTCATCCTGTAGTGGATTTCCTGAGAATGTATCAAGATGCTGAACTCTTCTACTTCTTCCTGTTGTTTCTTTTTGCTCACTTTTTAAGCACAATTTTGTCAGTTGCAGCATCTGATACTAGTTTTATTCTGATACTGCTTTTCTAGTCTGGGTGTAAAAAGACAAAAAACTTTTGAAGTCTGTTAAACGGAAACTCAAGAGAGGAAATCAAATAAACACAGATCTAATTTTTGTTAACGGTACCTTGGAAGGGATGTAAAAGCTTGATGAAGATTTTTCTTTCTTTACCATTTCAGGTAAGGACGATATGGATATGTGTGAGCTGAATCTTGAAGAGACTGGCTTAACACGGAAGCGAGGCGCTGAAATTTTGCCGAGACAGTTTGAAGAGATTTGGGAGCGCTGTGGGGGTATCCAGTACCTTCAAAATGCAATTGCAAGCAGACAGGCTCGTCCCACGTATGCCACAGCCATGCTGCAGAACCTGCTGAAATAAAGGGTCACTTTGCACAGTAGCATTGGAGAGGAGAACCCCTGCCCGTGATACAAAGGGAAGAGTTCCTCTGTGCAACAGAGGACGTAAACGTTCTATAATCGTATTAGAGATATTTAATATAAAGTGAACAGATTTTATTAATCATGTGGTTTGTTAATTTGTACTTCATGATGTTCCATTTGTGTAGTGAACTTCACTAGGTATGAAGACCTTGAAGAAATTTCAGTCAGTGTAGTTTGTCACATTTTGTTTTTATGTTGCATTTTCTTTAACAGTTTCTGTTTTCTTAATACTTTTAAGCAATCTGTCTATTCTTGGGTACATATTAGAAAGAACTGTATTGCAACCACCTTTTTGTAAAAACCCCTCTTTAAAACACTGAATAGTTGGCTTCAAGTGGTGGCCTAGTAAAGAGGTTATGCTGTTTCTCATAACTGGAATTGTGAGGCCTTAGCTTTGACTTCTCTTCTGGAGAAGTTGGAGTATACTTTTATATAATCTGAGACATTTTATGTCCTGATTTGAAAACTGGTTAGTGTCTGACTTTTACTGACTTTTCAGAAACTGATGGGAAACCCTCCTAAACTTGAGACCCAAAAGTTCCTATTTTACGCATTCTCTCTCTTGGTTTAAGAGAAATGGTTTTCTGTACACTCTGAGGAGAGCGTTCATACATGTCAATAGTGGGTAATATTGGAGGTACTCAAAGAATGTACTGCTCATTAGGACTTACACCACCTCTCAGTTTCATTTTTCTCTTTAAGTATCAGTTACCTTTAGACTTCTTTCTCTGACCAAATTTCCATTAGGAATTCTTGGACGATTTATCCAGGTAGTGTAATTTCAATATATTATGCAAAAGTGTCCAAGACTTTTATCTGGAGGCATGTAAGATTAAGGATAGCATAAGGGAAAGACATTCAGCCTTTTGGTGGCAGTGTAACTTAACTGAGTTTTGAGGCCTGAGCCTCAGACATCCTGTTTGTTGTAATTGTAATGAGGTGCACAAGGTCTGTACCTTGTGTTAGATTGCATAACAATTTGGTCCAATAACATAACGCACCATCTTAATGCTGTGTGCTGATGAAATAGCTGCAATTTTTAGTATACTGGAGAATCACGGTGATGCAGACACTGAGCTTTATCTCCTCTGTCAAGGTTCATAGCTTCTAACAGTTCCCTTATTAGGCCATTCGTTTTGGGAGTTTTTATGGATGGGAATTATTAATTTCATACAGTTTCAAGATGAATCTTGTTCACTTACGTGAACATCGTTTCACCATGCTGGCCATTATTTCAACAAATTAAACTTAATTATTTATTATCTCTTAGATAGGAATTTGAAACAGAAGTAGCTTGATATCCAGTTACTTATTCAAGCTGATTTAAAAAGGAAGTATTGCTCTATGAATTGACAAAGTTTGCTTACACTATAAAATTATTTCCTCACTGTTTACTCAGTTTGAAACCCCTTGCAAACTTTAATTTCTAAATGCATAACTGTACTTAAATAATAACTTTCTAAAGGTACAGTTCTGTAGTGCAGAGAAAGCTCACGATGCATACACACTTGCTGACCTTAGGCTGTGCTTGCATGCCACAGTCTGCTTGTTGTTATAAATGCACTCCTTACTGTAATACATGTGGAGACATTTAAGTAATAGCATCTGCTGCCTCAGGGAATCTTGGCGTCCACTGTATGCCCCCTTGATTTTTTGGTCATATGATTGCAAACAAGAAAATGTTTTCATTTGACCCAAACAAATTCTTCACGAGAGCAGTAATGTTTGGCTGGAAGATGAAAATGCATCAGGCAACTGGCCAGCAAGTTGTGTGCAAACCTGTAAAGTGTTGCAGGAGTTTAAAGGTGCTAATTATGAATGCAAATTACTGGTTTAATGTGTTACTGAATTGGAACCAAACTTTCAGAGCATCCAGTCTCCAGAAACATAGCACTGCAAGAAGCTGTGATTATTTATGTGATACAAGGAAGAAAAATCACTGATCTTACTGGGCTGAGATGCCCCACCCTATATTTATTACTATCTAGATTTAACTTCTTAACACAGTCAGTCTCAGTTCATTTATATACATATACGTATGTGTATGTGAAATAGATCTTATGAGACTGAACATGGTAAGCAAAGAACCTCAATACTTGTGTATGTATGTATGTGTATGCACATATATATGCTTAAATATTTGTGTATATATATGTGTAAGCATACTTGTAGGGAACTTAAATAAAATTAACTGAATTTTTCCAGTCTGTTCTTTTGATTATGCCACGATTTCCTTGATTGGCATCAGAAAGAAGATACATTTTTCAGAATGAGGTGTATAGGAACTCTTGTTAACTAAATGATCAACAAATACGAGTTATCATGAAAATAAAACTGACTTTGAAATAGTGGAAGAGGAACCGGTGGCTGGATGTTCTTAAATTAGATGTTCCCACCTCTCTGCATTGCTCCAGCAGCATGCCTGAGGCAAGCAGAAGATGCATTCCAAAAGTCAGGGCATGTTAGTTTGCACAGGAGCATGCCTGTTGTTTTTTTTTTCTGCACCAAAAGCAGCATCTGATTTTAGATTACTGATCTTTGTGTGCAACGAAATTAATTTTCAATTCATTTCAGATTTTTTTTTTTACATCAGGCAATACTCAGCTGCTTAGTGATTGTTTCCGTTGTCCCATCCACTGGGTCAGATAATTCCACTGTTTGTTGATTTGGAAAGGAAAACAAAAAAAAGGGAGGAGGGGGTTGATCTGTAGAACTGTAGTATTATTACCTAATGCCCTTCTGATCTATGGTTATAGAGAAAAATGTAACTTGTTTTTTAAAGCAAAATGATGAGGCAAACATGTTGGCTTGGTTGTGTGTGTTTCATTGAAAAAAAAAAAAAAATTGCTGCCTCTCAGTGAAGTTGTCCATTATAGTTGAGATCTTCTGTCTGAAACACTCCAGAAAACAAAAGAGAGACAGAGAATCACCATGCTAGGTGACATTCCTGACTATAGGTGACCCAGGAATATGAATTGTCTAGAGAATGCTACTTCAAAGATTGCAAGGTCATTAAGTACTTGTCTTTCATCCACTGATAAGATTGTTTTTCTTTACCTAGTTGAATCTTTTGGGTTTTTCTCCAAAATCTTTATTTAAAGTATTTAAATGACCTCCTAATACTGTACTGAATATTAAAAAAAAAATAAATACATTCCATGTTGAAATCTCTGTCGTATCTCAACATTTTGTCTTTAAGGATTTAAAGTGTAATAAGTAAGGGTAAAGTAAGTTATGACAAGAATAAAAGGGTTGCTGTGCTGAAACTGAGTTTTTTCTATTGATGTTTATGGTGCTGAAAGCTAAAGATTTTGTCTTTACTATCTAAGGTAAGTGTTCCTTTAAAGGAATATTTTGATATTAAGAAATTCTAATTTTTTAATCTTTAAATCAAATACATAATTTCTCAGTATTTGTTGAAACAAGTATCTTTTTAACCTTTATTACTACTTTTTTTAACCTTTATTACTATCATTTCCAAGATATTCATCATTGCTGTGCTGTGTGTTGTTTGCATCTTTTAGTCAGTGAGTAGTGAAACCACTTAGGATGCTTTGAGTTTGTGTGCTGCACAAAAAGCTTTATGTTGGGGAAAAAAGTGTTATGAAACTTTCCTGTCCTAAGGGCAAAATCAGAGTGGAACTTTTAAAATTTAAGATGATTGAAGTAATTCAGACTTTGATATTTAGGAGATACAGTTTTGTTTCACTTTCCTTGCTCTTTCATTTCCAACTGTAGCTTTGAATCAGCTATAAAATAATGTGATGTGTCTTGTGTGAGATTAAATACCAGTTCAATTCCCTGTGAAATTTTAAAGTAAATAGTTTTATTGTATTTTATTGAAATACAAAAGGCTTACATCCAGCAAATAGATTTGGTAATTAATAGTTGAGAGTGATAAATACAGTAGTGAATAATCATTGTTAAAATACACCTTTTAAAATTACTTCTTTATTAATCTGGCTAGTGATGACTAGTATGATTGAAATACACTAAACACATACAAAAATACATTTGTAATGGAAAAAAAATGGAATGCTTTCAGCATTCCTAATGCATTCTTAACTTACATGAGCAGTAGTGAAAAGCTAACATTGGCAGGGATGGCTCCCAGTGCCCTGCAAGAAGTATTTTTAAAGTAGAGTTTTATTCTGAAGTGTTACTTTATGTTACCACATCTTAGGTTCCTTTTTTTTTTTTTTCCCCTAGTTAAGAAACTAAGTAAAAATACTATTTCAGCTGTAGAATCTCAACCTTATATTCTTGGTGCATTGCCTTCATTTGTACACAGTCACCAGTTTTGGTGGTTTTGCAGGCAAATCTGTGCAGTTCATTGCTTAGAATTCGTAAACAGTTCTTTTGAGCATACATAAGGTAAAGTTGAGTCTTTGCTGTGGTAACGAAGTAAAAAGAATTGTCACTACAATCAGCTACTATGCTGAAAACATGCAAGTTTGACGCCTGAATGAGGAGCTGTCATCCAGTATAGTCACAAACTTTGTAGAAGCTCAGTTTGAGCTGTAAGTACAACTTCTGGTATGCACCAAGCAGCAAACAGTGCCTCAATATTATACAACACTGGTGCAGCATATAAATATATGTGTGTGTGTATATATATATATACACACACACACACACTCTCAAGAAAAAGTTGTTCAAGGTAAAGTAATCCTCATATGTGAATCTGGATTGCAGATCCATAGAGCATAAATTACTAAGCCTATAAAATACTTTATGGCCACTCAGTGTCTGCTTGTATTTCTTCTAAAAAAACTAGCAGTGACCTCTCAAAATGATTTGTCTGTATACTGAGTTCGAAGTGTACCTGCTTATGCACGACTCTGACCTCCTTGCTTGTGCATATAAATCTCACATTCTAAAAAGATGAGCCTGCAGGTACTGTGCCTCAGCAAAAGTCTGAAGCCTTAGGATGAAACAGTTTAACTGTCACTAGAAGTTAAGCAGTGGACTATGTCTGTACATATGTATACATTACATGTTTATTAGCAGAAAAATAGGAATCTCATGTTCATAGAAACCCTTCAAAAAATGAATCCTAACTTCTGTGTGGTTTGCAATGTCAACATTGTAGGGAGAGAAGGAAAATGTTCACAGATGCTTTTCATGTGGCTCTGATATCCATGTTTGCCACTTAAATGAGTGTGTATAAGGGAGGTTAATAAAAGGGTATAGAAACACAGTGAAGTTTCATCAACATTTTTACCAGAATGGCTGTGACATGAGTTATTGAAAAAAGTAACTTCTCAGCAAAATCTGTTTCTAGCACTCAGCTCTTCAATAAAAGTGCTGTTAGGATGTGTAAGCACTGGCTGCTTAATGCATGCATCTTAACACTGGGAACTTCTTACAAGGCAAATTTTCACCATGGTCAAATAGTTAGTCAACTTGGTTATGTTGGTTTTCTTTAATAAAACGATTTGTTTAATGGTTTAATTTTACAGCCACGATACTGCATCTTTAGGAAATCTTGAATTTTTTTCATATGCATAATCAACCTGAAGTCCATTCCTGAATAACACAGAACTTCCGTTTTGAATACCTGTAAGAGAAACTCCCATAAGACATTTGAAAAGCATTTCTGAATTTCAAAATGTAGTATTTATCTCGACAGATTTTAGTGAGTTCTTGCCTGTTAGTAATAGATAATCTCCAGTTCCTTGTAAGGAGAACTGAGTTAATCCTCAAGTTATTTTACACACTAATCATGGAGCTCAGAGTAAAAATACTGTTTTCCCTCCCTGGTATAACAAAGTTGTGCTTCTGTATGAAATAAACAAGAACCACCAATATCATCATAATCTGAAGAATGTATTTTTGACTGTAAAATAACTAGAAATTCAAAAGAAGCCATATCTAAAGTATCTACAAGATTTCACAGTTACAGCAAACCTGGGATAAAAGAGTCTTTGGGCTGTTCAGCTTCTATGCATTAAGTGTAAGAGCAGTGACTGTGCCACGTAAGCTTGTGGATTTGTGAAGCCTGACACCTGGTATTCTCCAACCAAGAGCCCAGCACTCCATCTCTGTGTATGGTATTCTAGGCTTTATTTCCCCTGTGATTCTGGTAATGAAACACTAAATCTCTGGTACTGGCGTGGGAGCTCTAAGAGGCTATCTTGTACTGTTGTATTGCTTTAATCCAAAGTACTGTTTGCTTGATGATCCAAGTGACTGGCATGAGGATGAAACAAACAGCAACCTTTGTTTTCTCCACAAATATAATTCCAGTAATCTTTCTTGGAGGCTGAGAGTGAGTTTTTCAGAGGATCATGCTGTCTGTCAGTTACTGGTTTTGACAAACAAAGAATGATGTATTCCATATATTTCTTAGGGAGAATTTATAATGACTTTTGGGCTTCATCTGAATGACATAAAATGAAGCAGTCTAGCCTTTGTCCAGGCCAGGTAGATTCAGTGCTGTGAAACAAATTCTACCATCCTCTTATCCAGTGCCCCTATAAGAGCTCTGATGTAAACACTCATTTTGAACTTTATTGGTGAAAAAATCACCAAAACCACCTAATATTTTTCTTTCAAACCCATTTTTATTTTGTGGTTGCCTCACTTCTCACTAAATTTATTTCCTTAACTAGATCTTGAGAGGAACTTTGTCAAATACTTTTGACAATTCAAACAGGATCTAGAATGACACAGACCTGGTTTTCTCTCACAGATGTTCCATTTTATTCCTTTCATGAAATATTTAATGTTTTTGTAAGGAGTAATTTTAAGTATTTCAGCTGGCATGAAAGTTTATTGGTCTGCAATTATCCACAGACACATTCCTTTTAAGTTGGGTGTAAAATAGTAATTGCAAACGTCTGTGCATTGTTTGTATCCACAGTGAAACCAATTTGTTCTTGAGCTTTTCTGAACTGCTGCTCCCTGCTGACTTGTCCATTGGTGTCGCTGCCTTCCTGTCCCCCCACTTGTCAGCTCAGTCTGTCACCTCAAGTACCTGAAGAAACCAGACCTGGGCAGGAATCCTCTGTTTGATGAAGATCAGTGAAAATAAATCTTTCTTTATGGTATCATTACTGGTTCTTTATGTACTTAGCAATGTACTGGCTCAAGCCCAGGATCCACGTAGCCTGGTAAGCTGTACCCCACAGTACATCCCTAGTGCCAGGGTCATCCTGTACTGCTATTTCCCCCAATAATAATGGTACTAACAGCTCTTTTTGTTCCTGCTTGGGCTGTGATTCAGAGAAATGAAAACGGCAAGGTAAAAGCTTTTTGTCTACCTTTCAAAAAAGCTTACTCAGATACATCAGAATTAAGAGACAGTCTGGCAGTTTGAGAGATTTTTTTTTTTTGCCTCAGCTTTTCTCCGAAGATACAAGAGGTTTCAAGCTGAAAAACTTTAAATAATGTTTGACATATGAGAGGAATTCTTCTCAAATTAGAATTTCAAGTTGTTTGAACTTTATAAAGCTTAAACAGGCACAAGTTATTTTCACATTCTCTGTGTTTCTTTTTCATTTTAGATATTGCTTCTTCCTTCATGTGTTTCAGTGACTGCCACATTAGCAAATGAGTATACAGAATGGAACGTTGTTGCACAAAGGCACTGAAGGAGGGAGGGTTGTTGTCATCGAGCATCCAAAGAAAAATGAGATTTTCTTTGTGTGGAATTAGTACCAAGAGGCTTCTTAGTAACATTGTCAAACAGGAATTTCAACAGGTTTTTAAAGCTCTTTCTAGTCACAAACCTTGTTTTTGGCTGATACGGGAAATGAAGAGTTTCGGAGACTAACTTGTCAGTCTTGGCTTTGTAAAGTGGTCTGGTGACCTAAAACAGTTAAAAAAAAAAAAAAAAAAGAAAAAAAACAAAAAACGATAGATTAATTATATAAGTAAATCACAAAAAACACTCTGCTAGGATGGACCACCAAAGCCATGCAAGAGAGCTGTAAGAAAAACAGTTCAATATGAATCCTACACAGCAGTAGATACAGAAAGCAAAAACGTTAGTCTTTTTAGTTCTGAAATTTAGTTATTTTAGTTCTGAAATTGCCAAGCAAGAGATTAGAATAAAATTTGACTTAGTTGTAGAGTTAATATGTGAAGATGGACCTGTTATTTGAGGTGGGGCCACATTTTGAGGGGTAAGAAAAGCATTTCCATGCGTTTTACCTCCAGGCTGAATTGTGTTTTCAAGTTCCTGTAATGCTCCATGATCAGTGATCTCTGAGGAACTGACACAAGCACTTACACTACGAGCCGTGTGACAAAAGCTAGTTATGGGTTCATCATGTTCAAAAGCAGGATTAATCCTTACAGTGTTTTCTGGATTGCAGCTGTTGAGAGTAGAACTTCTACAATGCAGAACATTTTTGTTTAGGTAAGATTTTAAAGTGCCAAAGAAAAATGAAATATTTTGAAATGTGAAGAAAAAGATTGTGAGCAGCTTACTGCAAATTAGAGTTTCTTTTGCTTTTTCTTCTTAACTTAATCATTAAAATGATGAAAAGAAAACCAAGGCTTAGTAAGCCAAGAGTGAGAGGTTTAAAAATGAAGGGCTGTGTGGGTTCTGGAGCAAATTTTGCGCAGCGCTGTCCTTGGTAAAGCTCCTGTCTACGTGCAGGGCATCTGAAATAGGGACAGGAAGAGAAAAATGCACAGAACTTGAAGGCAGAAAATACAGAGTACCTCAAATGAAAATAAAGGAAAATCTGCAATTAAACACATTATTCCCAAAACAATTAATGGATATTTGTCTGTATGAAATAATGTGATTGATAATAGAGGAAAGAAAGTATGCTTACATTCATGAGAATGAGTGGTAAATAAAAAGACACTGACACATTCTTTGCCAACCTACAAATTGTAAGGAACTTACATTGGAACGTCTCTGACAAACTTCTAGCCCCACAGGTGAAGTTGAAATCACATTTCTGGTTTAGAACCTTAGAAGTTCAGGTGTGTTCTGGATTAGCGTCTGAACACATTTTCAAAGCCTATGTGCTGTTTATTGTTGATGTTAATGTTAATAGCAAAGTCTGAAATAAGAGTTCTACTGCAAATAGCTCCCTTTGCAAATAGCTCCCTTTAAAGCAAGGGAGAAGGTTGCCATTTTTTGTATGAGAACACTGAGGTTCCAGTTAGTGGAAAAACTGGTGTGGTTCTGAGTAAATTCACAAGCAAAACAAGTGCTTAACTAAAACAAAAAGTAGGCCCTTCTTTCCTCTCTGCAGGCTGTACAAGTTTCTTTGTTTGTAACTAGCTGTAATTGACAAAAAGTTTCATTTATTATCTCTGATAGTTTTATCATTCCAAATGGTGGTTTGGCTATTACTGTACTTCAAGTCAGGACTTTTCTGAAATGGAAAGGTGTTATTGTCCTTGGTGTGTTGGTCTTGATGATGGCCTCTTCAGCTCACAGGCTGATTGTTAGTACAGAACACTGCAGCTGCACTACTGAGACTCCACAAGTCAGGAATTTAGCAGGAACCGATGAATCCAATATAATCTTCTGTTATCATTTTTGTGATGCCCACTGTAGAAAATGAGTTATGGCATTTATGTTGTTACAGTGAAATTATCATATGTCTTTTTTATTTTAACCCTAAATAAGGTGTATCATTAACCTAGTAAAGTCAATATTAAGGGAGAATAAACAAGTACAAGAATTTAACTTGTGTCTTGCTTATACGTGTGGCTGGTCAGCTGCCGTGTGCCAGGTTGGTTTACAGAGTTTCACATAACACTTTGCACAGTCTAGTCTTACAATGAGATGAAACCTGATACATTTAAAAGAAAATTAATATGTTCAAGTATTGTGGTCGTTTTCAATATCAGCTTAACAAAATTTCATGTAAAAATCCTCATGGAATATGTTTGCCATAACATGGAGCTTCTCATCTTCAAGTCTTTCCCAGAAAGCCCTGAAAGCAGCTCAGCCTTCATGTGCTTTATTGGGTGGTCTGGAATCAGAAGAGTGTACATAGGTCTGTTTATAAGAATATAGGTTTCCTTTTTAGTACAACATAAAAAAAATAATTTCTTGAAGTGCTACTGTGTAATCAATAGCAAAAACATGTATGTGTTATTTCATTTTTCCAAGATGTATTTGGAAATCTGAGAAGAATGCATGGTTTTGTACATCATCTCTGCCAGTGATGCTGAATTTATAATCAATTTCTAAAACATCTCTAAAAAAAAACCTACATTGTGATGTTCTGTGTGTACCAACAGGCAGAAGTGGAGTAGAGGAAATGGCCTGAGGTTGTGCCAGGGGAGGTTTGGACGAGATATTAGGAAGAATTTCTTTACTGAAAGAGTGGTCAGGCACAGGAACAGCCTGCCCAGGGAGGTGGTGGAGTCAGCATCCTTGGAGGTATTCAAGAAACGTGTAGATGTGACACTTCAGGACATGGTCTAGCGGGCATGGTGGGTGGTGGTGTGTTGTTTATTTGGTGGTTTGTGTTTGGTGTTTTGGGTTTGGTTTGTTGTGATTTTTTTTTTCCCCTTCTGGGTGGACAGTTGGACTCAGTGATCTTAGAGGTCTTTTCCAACTGTAACGATCCTATGATTCTGTGATTTATCCATAGTGAGACTATTTATACTGAAGAAGGGTACTGCAGTGTAGCTTAAGAGTGTCTGAATTTTGAGGTCGTGGCTTATTAGCATTGTTTATGGAGTTGAAAAGTATATTTGCAGCCCTGTTTGTTCATGCAGTAGCCAAGTCAGGGGTCTGTTAACAGAATTAATTATAAGCACCATGTATTTACCTGCAGACAGCTCCTCTGCCTGGAACTAACTCACATTTCCCACCGTTGACACAAAGATGGGGTTCCAGCTCACACAGGCTCCGACAGGGCAATCCATCTTGGCTTGTGTAACCAGGTTTACAAAGGCAGTCAGCTTCTTTTGTCTCCTCGTTAATTATGCATTCGGATAGCTCATCACACGCCATGAATTTGCATGGGTCTGCCTGATCAGCTGTAAAAGATGGGTAAATCATTAACTGATGCATTACCCCAAAGTAACTCTGCAGGTTTTATGGCAGCTAGAGAAATCAATTCACATTCACTGGCCTGCTACTTGTGCATGTTAATAGGAGGATATAGCCTAGCATATAAGGAAACGCATCCTTCTCTCTGCAGATATCACAGCAAACAGGCAAGCTTACATTTACTTGTACATTTTTTTGCCCCATCACTTTGACTTCATTTTCATCTCACTGACAAGGATTTTCACATTTGGATATTTTGATCCTTTTTTTACTGTGAGTGCTAGTTTTATACTTGTGGATACTATGCTACAGCCTTTTATATATATATATATAAGAAGTACTTTCGGCTGTAATAATCTTAATTAATTTAGGACATGAACAGGGAGAGAATTAGATTATTGAACACTGCACAATACTATGAGGACTGCCAGCTAGAAATACTGGCACTGTCTAGAGAAAATACGTACTTGCAGGGCTTCTTTGGAAGTGATGTGTTAAACTGAAAGAGTGTAGATTTAGGTTAGATATCAGAAGGAAATTCTTCACCATGAGGGTAGTAAGGCACTGGAATAGGTTGCCCAGGGAGGTTATGGAAGCCCCCTCCCTGGAGGTGTTTAAGGCCAGGCTGGATGAGGCTTTGTGCAGCCTGGTCTAGTGTGAGGTGTCCCTGCACATAGCAGGGGGATTGGAACCTGATGATCTTTAAGGTCCCTTCCAACCTTAACCATTCTATGATTCTATGATTTGAAAAACTTGATTGTTTTGTTTTGTTTTTAAGTATTAATGAGGGATGGTCCTGTGAGATATGGGGAAATGAGGCTGCTGATGTTCATTGAAAGGCCCTAATCAGAGAAAGCTTGAAGTGCTAACTTAACCTGTCACACAAGTCTACTCCATTCCTACTCTCTGTTTCTAACTAGAAATGAAAAAAGAGCTAAATGGCGTCACTTTAGCCCAGTGCTCAGCTCAGCTGTGTGCTGATGGGGTGGTGAGGAGGAGGGACTGCACCCACCAATTTTGTCTCATGGAGAGACAGTTTCCTGCATGCTATGGGGAAAAGCCCTCAGATTGAAAGCGAAAGATGAGAAGCAGACCAGGGATACAAACTCTGATCTTGCCACCAAACAGTTTCAATAAGATATGTGAATCCAGAAAGGGGGAAAAAAAAAAAAAAAAAAAAAAAAAAAAGGAAAGAAAGAGGATATTCAAAAGAAAGAGCACAGAAAAGGATGCAAGAGCTGACACACAGATATGAGCTGGGCTGTGCAGGACAGGGGGTCCTGAGAGACCAGACCTGTTCAGAGGAAGTTTGCACCTGCAGTCTTAGCTGTAGAGACAAACTTAGTCTCAGGTCTGGTCTGTAGAAACCAAGGTTGCCTAATACATCAGTGCGAAAGAAAACCAGCCCCTTTTAGTTATATGGGCTTAAAATTTCTCAAGAAGGAAAATCTGTAGTTTAAAAAGAAGATTGGTACTGGATATTGCAGCTAGCTCCTGGAGGTACTGTTTGGGCTGAGAATTTTCTTCCAGAGCCACTTCATGGTCCTAGATGCTCCATAATACTAATTTCAATGAGAGGTGAGCATCACACTCTTTATAGTTGTACTGGGAATCTCAGACACATATTAATATATGCTTGACTGGTAGAAATTAATCCAGCAGAGCTTTTAACCCCTCTGTAATTCCTTGTCTAGTTCATTTGCCCTGTGACAGGGCAAGGGACAATGGATGCAAACTAGAGCACAGGAAATTCCACCTCAACATGAAGAAAAACTTATTTATTGTGAGGGTGACAGAGCACTGGAACAGGATGCCCAGAGAGGAGAGGTTGTGGAGTCTCCTTCTCTGGAGACTTTCTAGACCCATCTGGACACGTTTCTGAGTGACCTGCCCTAGGTGATCCTGCCCTGGCAGGGGGTTGGACTCAATGATCTCCAGAGGACCCTTCCAACCCCTAACATTTTGTGATTCTGTGATTATTAATTTTTTTTTTACTTCAAGACTAGTGAGCTTTTGGGTGCTCAGTTTCCCTTTGCTATTTGCAATGTGGATGTTAATTTGGGATCTACTTTGCTCCTGGACTGCAAATGTATGTCCATGTGAACTCTAACAACAGGCATCAGAGTAATGCAATACATTATGAGGTAACTATTGTCAGGCAAGCTCTTGCTTATGTGAAAAACAAAACAAAGCATTCCAAGTACTTTGCTCTGGTCATTGATACTACTGTTTGGGAATTACAAAGTTTAGTCTCTAACAAAACAAAAAATAACTGGAAAATCAAAAGGGGATATTAGTTCTTACTGATTCTTTCCTTATCCCAGACAGAATTCCACTCCAAGCAAGAACAGAACACTTCTGACAGAGAAATGGTTAATAAAAGAGTCTGTGTGACTGAATAATTGATTCTAACACTAAAAGCTGCATAGCTCTATGTCTCCTGCAAGTCTACCTCAAGTTTTGATGGTCAGAGTTTACCTTTGTAACAGTGGAGACAAAGGCTTGTGCTACTACTAAGGAGGTGCAGGCTCTGCCTAAGGGCTTTGTGGTGCAGCCTGCAGCTTTCAGAAGCTGAATGGTCTCAGGGCATTTCTATTTGAGAAGTAGAGTTCAGCACGAGCATTTTGCTGGGTTAGAGGGTCCTTTTTTTGTGGTAATATTTCATTTTCCTTAACAAAGTGTCGGGCTTTGTACCTGCCATAGTTTCTCATCTTTTCTGCATTAACTTTGGTTAGATTACAAAAAAAAAACACCCCAAAAAACCCCAAAACCAAAACAACAAAAAAATCCACCACTGATAAACAAAAGAAAAAACAATCCAAAACAAAACAAAACAAAACCAAACAAAAAAAAATAAAAAAAAAGCGCATGCAGGTATTTTAAAAAGCCACCTCTTTCATTCTTCATCATATGATTGATGACTGACACAGTCAGCCCTTTGCAGCTGCTGCGTCTTGGTATGTATTTTGGACTGTCAGATCTCAGCACTGTTTCAGTGTGCTGTAACGTTACTGCCACTAGATGGCTCTTGCCGTCACAACAAATTGGAATTTGGTTAAATTACCTTAATTTACTAAACAGGTTTGTTTGGTTGTTTTTGTTTTGTTTTTTTTTTTTTTTCTGAAGTGAAAAGACAGTAGGGCTTTGAAACACCTGTACAGGTATGGCTGAGCTCTTGGAGCGAGTCCAGAGGAGGGTCATGAAGATGATCTGAGGGCTGGAGCACTTCTATGAAGACAGGCTGAGAGAGTTGGAGTTGTTCAGCCTGGAGAAGACTCCGGGGAGACCTTATAGCGGCCTTCTGGTACCTGAAGGGGGCCTACAGGAAAGCTGGGGAGGGGCTTTTTATCAGGGAATGTAGTGATAGGATGAGGGGGAATGGCTTTAAACTGGAAAAGGGGAGATTTAGGTTAGATGTCAGGAAGAAATTATTTCCTATGCAGGTGGTGAGACACTGGAACAGATTGTCCAGAGAAGTTGTGGATGCCCCCTCCCTGGAAGTGTTCAAGGCCAGGTTGGAGGGGGCTCTGAGCAACCTGGTCTAGTGGGAGGTGTCCCTTCCAATGCAGGGGGGGGTTGGAACTAAATGGTCTTTAACATTCCTTCTGACCCAAACCATTCTATGATTCTATGTATATGCTGGCTTTCTAAACATAATTTCTTATGTGTTTACATTTTACTATTGTTCATAAGCCTTGAAAGAGCAGCTGTCTCAGCAAACTCATTGTGATATGCCTTTCTTGAATTAATACTGAAATATCACATCAGTAAAGCAACTGGTATGGATGAAGATGAAATATTTTGAATTCTTTTTCTGTCTGCATTTTAGTTACTTTTTCATTTCAATTTTTATTTAATGGAAATTTACTACTGAAGCAGGGAATGTGTGGTAGCCCAAAGTTCACTCTTTCTAGAGAACTCGTTTCTTTATTCAGCGAAACATCATTTTATCACAGCAGTGTTTGAAATTTAAATACTGTGATTTTGTTAACTTTCTTTACCACACACGACTTAAGTTCCTAGTGGCCACAAGGATACATAAAATGAAAACACATTAGAAACTTCCTCCATGAATTGTAAATGTTCTGGAATTGCCAGAGATCTGTATGTAAGAAGACAGCTTAACCAAAACTGCTAAAGACATCTGCATGCTAAGGCACTGGTATTGCTCTTCTCCATGCCAAGGAAATTAAATTCAGGCCTGAAATAATTACCAGAACCTGAAAAGAGATCCAGGTTTTGTTTTATAAATCAATATAGTTTTTGAAAACTTTAAGCTTCCAACAGTACGGTAGTGTCCAGATATGTTGTTAATGACTTTCTACTGTTTAATAAAGATTACAGACTTATGTGAAAGGCATTAAATCAGGAGGGATTCTGGAATTAAAAATCTATGGAGTGCTACATATAGTAATGCTCTGGTCAGTGATTATCTGTAGAATCCAATTATACCTAGAAATTATCTCCTTCTGTCTTGAACTCTGTGGCCCTTTAAAAATAGATGTAATGATGCTCTGAACTATGGTTTGCTTACAACGTTGCAAAAATAATCAGAACTTGTGTTTACATACTCAGTTGCAAGATTTGCATAAGTGACTCCTGTAAACTGCACATAGACATTCTTTATACCTGTCTTCACCCAGCCCTTATGCTAGAGCATCTTTAGTTCCCTATATTTGGCTCTGAAGAGCAGCTGGTGTACATGCACAGACCAACACCCCACCCAGCATGTCATTATAGTATGAAAAGATGTCTGCAGGTAATTTGCAACATCTTGGATTTTCTTATTATTCCTGGTCACTGGGAGGTTATTGCTAATATAGTTATTTCCAAACCAGTAATACTTCCGAAGCTGTAACAATCTGGAAAAGATTATTTGCTTGGTTTTGGTTTTGCACATACATTAATAATGCAATCTTACCTGGCTCAATATCCAGGGAGTAGCTGTCAATCTCCAGATTGAGGTGTTGGGCTGCAGCGTCACAGAATTCTTCCAAAACACAGTGTACTGCTTCTGTGATATTGTATGGCACTGTCCTGGCAAATTTCATTTTGCTGTTCACTATCAGACTTCCATTCCTGAAGTTAAGTATTTCCAGATGCTTGAAACCTGTAAGGTTGGACTGAAGGTACGGAAGTAGCTGCAAAATAGAAAGTTGCCTTTATTTTAATTTGCTGTCAATGTCTACCTGCTATTAATTCTCTTACAGTCACTTTTCATTATCAAGTACATACATCACACACTTATTTCTCTGAATTTAATACAACTGCTAAACTCCACCACCAAATTAACTTTTCTATTTAGCACTATCTTCTTCTGGACTTTTACATCTTTCTCAATAATGTATTGAAATGGATGGGCAGCAATTTCCTCTGTAATGAAATGCACAGCAGTTGGGGGGTTTATTCATCTGGAAGAAAAAAAAATCACCTCACTCAAAAGCCAACTTTAATTATTTTCAAACATTCGATCCAGGCAGTTTAGGGCATAATATAATAGGCATGTTACTGAGCTGACCTGCTGCCCTATTGTACCCATAGAGAAAATCCATACCTAATCACATTCCCTCTGCTAAGCTATGATGTATTTTTAAAGGCCTATTTTTAAATCCAGCATGTAGACACAAGCCTTAGATGTAATCAGCACTGCTACACTGCTGACGTGAATCTAGGAAAAAGCCAAATTACATGCCAAGCATATGCCTGGAGTCTCTTGAACAACTAAAAACTTTTATCAATGACTTAATAAAATCTTTCTTCATACCCTGGCAGCATTCCAGGCTTATAGGTAATTTAAAAACACAGCTAATCAGCCTGATTTGTAGTAGGGTCTGATATTGTTAAAATACTGTGCTCTTCAGTGTAGTCCTTTAAACTGTGCCCAACTACTGTATAGGTTGTTCAAGTTGATTCTCACCCACCAATTGCATGAACTGTTGTTCTAGAGCTTTGTATTCTGGCGAACTCCTATTGAAGAGGTCATCAGAAAAGTGCATGTTGGTGACCCTGAGGCTGAAGAAAACCACTAACTCTTTGCCTTTGGCTGCAGTTGTCATGGAGCTGGTGGTTACATACTTCAACGTGGGAGCTGGGGTGGCTTTTGCAGGCTCGGTTGTCAGCACTGAGATATAACCACTGCCATGCTCCACTTCATCAAGTGCTGCTGTGCTCATCACATCGATGCCATCTAACTCAGCGGCAATGTCCTGCACTCCTGTCCCGGTGCCGTCAGGAGGAACGCTCTCAGATGCTGGCACCAAGGAATCTGGTACTTCAGGGGACTGTTGGATGGTCTTGGGGTGGCTGTCGGGTGGGCTGGCTGCTTCAGGCAGCGGGGCTGATGGTACTGCATCTGTAAGGATAACTTCAGGCTGCACGGTGGAGAGATGACTTGAACCAATAAAGAAAGGCAATGTTTTGTAAATGCTGACTGTAACCAAAATGTCATCGCCTGATGATTCTGGTTCATCCATTATCTTAACTGCTGCAGAAAAACAGAGGAAAAACAAATAGCTATTTTGAAAAGCAAGAATAACAAACAAGCATGGAAACAAGACATATATTGTATTTCCACTAAAGCATTTTCAAAAGCAAGTTTTACCACTATCTAACTACAAAAATGTTATTTTCATCCTTAAGGAACAACTATTGGAATAAAACACTTCATCCACGTATTTGAGTAATGAGATTTCTGTGGGTGCTGTGTTTAAATAATAATTACATTTCGTAAGTATTTCCTGAGCCATTTGAAAGCACGTTCTTGTTTTGAAGGTACATAATCACCCTGACAGTTTTTTATTGACTGAAAAAGCAGATTGCATCTTTGAGCCATCTGCTCGGATCAGTCGGGCACTGGAGTAATTCTGATCCCCCCTGTGAGAGGGCAAAGCTATGATTTACCCATCATCGTAACATGTGGTTAAGAAAAACAGTGCAGCCTCTTCAGATGCAAACTGTGTTGATTTACCTAAAAGACAACAGCACTAGTGAGAATAAATTCATATCCTAAGAAATCATCTGCTACACCTGAAGCAGCCATTTGATCCAGAGACTCTCTGAACTTGGCTTGCAGCTACCTGGCCACAAGGACTTCGCAGGCAACGACGGCCTCCAAGCAACAGACATCTACCCAAGCTGACAACCTTGTCCTTTTCCAGTGATACATTTATGTGGGTTCTTCACATGGGACTTCTAGCATCCCCCTGCAGACAAAATCACTTACGAGCTGATAGGAAAGAAGTTTTTCTCCAACGGATGACCTCTTATATTCCCCAAATGATCATAGAATCATAGGGGTTGGAAAGGACCTCTGAAGATCATAGAGTCATGCCCCCCTGATCTTTAAGGTCCTTTCTGACCCATTCTGAACTATTCTATGTTTCTAGGAATTTCCTCCCAGTGGCCTATGAAAGTACTAAAGGAGAGCAAACTTTTGCGTCAGGAATGACCTTGACTGAAGGAGATGGCAACTATCCTGTCCATGACATAGGAGCTGCACAAGGGTGCTCTTTGTTTCCCTTTCCATTTCCTTGCTTCTAGATGAATGAGGCTCAGTCATCTGCTTCATGTGTTGCTGTTTTTAGGAACAAATGTATATTTTGGACAAAAAAAGCTTAATGCAAGATAGCTGTCTGTTTTCTTGACACTGTTAATTTGCAGCACATACTAGCTTTTTGCTCCCTTCCTCAAGATACAATGTCTTGGTCTAATGTGGATTATTTTCTGTATAGCTACACATAACCCCATTCTGCTAAGCTGACCATGCTTCTCAAAACGGCAGAAAATTGTTCTATGGCATGGTATGTGGTTTTACTAGAATGAGATGCTTGAAAAGAATTTCCTCCCATCTGGTTACCACTTGGCATAAACTTAAGAGCTGCTAGATGTATTTTTTTCCCCTTTATAATTTGTTTCATTATGTATGTAGTAGTATCTATACGGTGATACAGTGATAGCACTGTAAGGAGATAAACAGAGCACATGCTAATAAAAGAAGTTACTATTATAATAAATAGTACAATATAAATATAAAAATAATATATGAAATAATAAATAGTATAAATAGTGATAAAATAAGCTATACACATAGTAGACCGACGAGTGGTTAAACTATTGGAACAGGTTGTGAGAGAGCTACATTTACTTTTTGTTTCTTCTTCAAACTCTTCAGGAGTCTTAACAATACACCTTTGTGTGGAGGCACTTCTAGGAGGCATTTAAAAGTGAGATGCATCTTCTAAGCCTGTCACCTTTGCTCCCTTTTTAGTCAATAGGGAGACATTTATCTTACATGAAGAAAACCATCCAAACATACGCTGGGTCTTCTGAAGTGCCTGTATCTTTTAGTTGACTTCAGAACATACACAACCATTTTAGCTCCTTGTTGCATTATTGAGGTTCACTGATTTCTGAGTTGCTCAAGTATTTGAGTGATAAGGACTATTAGAACTTTTCAAGAAAGGCAGACACTCCATTGTGTCCTGATTCAACGCTGCCAGCAGAGCAGTGTGAAGGGCCTGTGAGATTTACTCCAGAATACCACTAACCTCCTGTTACTGGAGTATTCCTCCTTCCACCCTCAATTCTAAGGTTTTCCATTTGTTCCAAGTATTTCACATGCCCTGGCTAAGGGAAGAATCAGGGTTTTTTTGTCTGTTCTGCAGTGAACACCTAGATAGAAATTCCAAAAGTAATCTGGATACTCTGAAGCAAAACTCCTCAGATAAACAACCTGGAAGGATCATTACTGCATCTGCTTTTATTTATGCAGGCACTACATCAGTAACTAGTGCAAACGTTACTCTGTTACAAATAAACCTGTCTGAAAGCACAATGTCTTTTAAGACTGTTTTTAACAGGTATTGAGTAACAGAAGCTAACACTGTATTTCAGCAAGGTGCTGAGGAATACCAGGCAAATGCTTGCTAGAGCAGAATTTATCACAGCAGCAGTGCATGTTCCACTGCACATTAAAGAGCATTCTGGAAACAAGATGTGGACTACTCTGACAGGGGTAATCATGGAAAAGACACCTTACCCGTTTGCTGCCCTCTGAATACACAAAATCTTGCAAGTTTGTAAGGCAACTTCCTGCAAGATGTTCTCCCTCTTTTGAAGACTGGATTGTTAGCTACTGTTACATGTTCTTGCAGGGTTCCCCTGTTATCTTGCAGCTCAAATCATCAAAGGCAGTTCCCAAACTGTCCTGGACAGCCACTGCTGATGGACAAACATGTTGTTATACTTTGGCACATTGGAACAAATCAGCAGGAGCTTGCTGCTGCCAAGGTTTTCTGGAGACCAGGTTTTAGGGAAGGCAGTGGCAAAGCAGTGGCACAGAGAGTACCTATTGTGACCTTAACACTAGCTGGCTGATGGCAAGTTACTGAAGATCACTCATCTCTGTCAAGATTTAGTATCCCTTTCCCATATTGTACAAGGAAAATTTCAATAGTTAATTTTGTTGCCTTCATTCACATGCATGCAAACATTTTCCTTCAAGTGCCTCACTTTAACTGGCAGAATATTTGCAAACCAGAAGGATCTACATGAAAAAAGTTCCAACTTGGTAAGAGACTTTATTTCACCCATATTTACCAGCAGTGAACTAATTGAAATCGATGGAACTGTGGTATCATAAAACCTGAGCAAATGAGATCAGGATATTTGGATTTGCCCTGAGGAGCAGGAGTGCCCAGTCCTATGGCCTTTAGGGGAAAAGCTTTCTGCCAGATTATAAATAGTTCCTCACCTTCCACGTGATGAGCAGGTCCCACCTCCCTCCCACATTCCCAGTGGCTGCTCATGACCAAAGTGTACAAAATAGCAATAGAGCTTAGAGTACTGGTGATTCTGGAAAAGACTCTGGAACACACTGCTAATATGAAGCATCTATGTTGGACAGGATGCAGAAAAAGACCAAGTGCTGCAGCCTTCTTCACTGCAAGGCCAGACTGTGGTGATCTGGAAGCACAACAGGACCACAAAGTGGGTGCAGTAAATCCCTGTTTAGACTAGCACAGCTGTGCAGTCTCCTTTTATTTTTTTCTGATATATAATTTGCACGGCTGACAGTATAATACAAAGGCTACAGTCTTAATCTCTCCAGTCCTAGAGAGCAGCCAAAAGAGATCAGCAAAGTGCTGTAAGGAATCAGGGTTTTCCATGCCGCATGTAACACCAAATGCTGCACTGCAGCTTCATGCCCTCACACCTCATTGAGAACTTGAGATGTTTTACTCTTGTCATGTCCTCCTGCTTCTTGTGTAATCAAGGATAAGGACAGATTAGAAAAACAAAGCCTAGTGATCTCTTTTTACGAAGCTCTTGCTGTTACTTGTTACGTTAATAAGGAGTGAGAGTCACTTATTAGTTAAGGGAACTCAGATTTCTTAGCATTAGTGCTTGAGGCATTAAGGCAGGATGATCTACTGAGGGGATGAACCTGCAGCTCCACAGAGCAACCTTCTCTCAGCATGGCAACATACACTCGAGCATAAGATCATGATGCTATCCGTTAGGCAGATTATATTTTAGAAAGAGGTTACTACGAGAGAAAGAAGTACTGAAATAACCTGAAATTACAGCAAGTTTGAAGCAAAATAACCATATATATATTAAGCATTTGGCATATAGGTGTGTATATGTATTTATACATATATAGTTGATACATATAGGTCTTCTGGCATCCTCTTATTAGAAGCAAAGTAACTTAAAATACCTCGAGGGCATATGAAGATGATCTCTGTGCATGTATCACCTGTTTTCATAAGCTGTCAATTCTTATCACTCACTCTGTCTCCAGTGGAGATTGACAGTGACTGGCCACAGAGGTGGTTAGTCCCTTGCAATCTGAAAGTAAATGAGTTCAGCAAAAAGGCTGCTGAGTCCTTCCTGAAGCACAACACTCGTCACAAATCCAAGGATCACTGACCCCTTCTGTTGGTTGCACTTTGTCTAACATCTGTTACTGCTGCAAGACTCACCTACACAAGTGATGTTGAGATCAGCAGTAAAAAGTTTTGCAACTGGTTTTGCCAAGCTCATGCCTCCGTGAGACTTTGATAAAAATCAATCCTAAAGAGTTAAAAACTGTGGATGAATCAAAGAAGACCTAGACATATGAAATTAAAGAAAAAAACAAGCCTTTGCATTTAAAACATTTGGTTTATATATGAAGCCAATATATGTTGGTTTGTAGACTACATTTAAGGAAGAAATTTTTTATGATGAGGGTGGTGGATCACTAGAAGAAGTTGCCCAGAGGGGTGGTAGATGCCATATCCCTAGAAACATTCAAGGTCAAGTTAGATGGGACTTGGAGTCCCATCTGGTCTGGGTGGAGATGTCCCTGCTCACTGCTCAGGGGGTTGGACTAGATGACCTTTAAAGGACCCTTCCAGCCCAAATTTTTCTATGATTCTACCATTCTATATGCCCAAATATATATATATATATATTATTTTAAAATAGAACACAAAATACACTTAAACTGGTTAATCATAAAACTGTTATTTGTAAAACTTCACTCAGTTTGACTTGCAGATGAGATTTTTACAGCAGAAGGCTAGAAAAAACACAGGCAATTATTTTATGAAACCTCTAAAAATACAAGCACTGAAGACACACATTCTTAATCTCATCATATTTCATGTCAGCATACAGATTTGTCTACAACACTATCATTCAGGTGTAGGGAATGCACAGAGAGCACAAAATAAGATGCTGAACTCAAATACACCCCTAGAGTAACCATCTTGAAGGTTAAACAATGGTATGGAATTAAAAACTGCTGTCAGCAATAAAAAAACTCAGCTCTAATTCTCTGGCACCACTTACCCTCCCACAAAGATGTTCACTGAACTCCCCAGATGTTTTTTTGATGCATTACATAGACAAGGTGAGACAATATTGTACTGAAGAGAGTTTATATCTAAAATTAAATTGCTGTTGGCAAAGATGTGTAAACACTAAATTAAGAGGCAATTTCCTGGGTGCATTTCTATATTAAATCTTTGTAAAAGTCTGCTGCACGCAGGCTGAGGGAGTAAAATACATAGATTTGGCTTATCAGAAAAAATCAACTGCCATTTCAACAACTGTATTTTATGTATCTTATTAGTTGGTTCTTTTATGCTTTTTTAAGTGAGGAAAACAGTCCTGATTGACCATGAATAAGGAATTATTGTTTGGGAAAAGTCAAAGTGTCATGAGACATTTTTCTAGTGGGTTTTCATTAATAAGCAGGCTCAGAAGTGCATACATTAAGAGGTCCTGGCATTTTGTTTCATTGATGAGGTTAATGAGCCCTGACATTTCCTATGGACAATAAACAAATTTTTCAAGTCCTCTGACAAATATTGTTCTGTTTATGAAAATTACAGATTTTCAATGTATATGTATATATGTGTATACATACTGGCTGAAGAAAACTAACAAAGGAACAAGTGTGTAATTACGAATTTGGTCCATAATGCAGGGTAAGACTCCTTAGGGGCAGCTCTGCTGATATAAATACCAGATCCACTGGTACAGCAAGTAGCTGGATTCAAATGTGCATATTTTGTTGGTGCCTGAAATGCCACAAAATCCCTGGATGCAGGACTGTTGTGTACAAACAAATAGACTAAATGCTGAATTTGTGTTTGAGGTCTTTCATTTTTAACTAGGGCACAAGTAAGATGAGGGTTAAGAGAATTAAGAGATGAGGATCATTAACCTGACGTGTCCCAACAAATGTTTTGCAGCACATAATTACTAAGTTTGTCTTTTAACTGTAAAGAGAGGCCAGAAGAGCCAGAGTGATCTATGGCTGTCATTCTGCCTGCTTGTATGAACTCTCTAGAAGCCAGGGTTAGTGCCCAGTGAAACCAGAAGAAGTCCTTCTCTAATGAATCCAGTGAACCTCAGTGTGCTGGGAGTGAACCTCATCTCTTTTTGTTTCTCTTGACCTTTTTTCCTTAACATCCTTGATGAAAGTTTTTGACTAGTCTAATTTTTCACGGAACAGCCTGATCGCCGCAGCTCTAACTCCACTACTATGTAATGCTCTTCATAACTTAAGAAGCCTTCATTTGGGAGACTTTCACACCTTGTAGCTGGGCTTCATCATCATGTTCTCACCACCAAAGAAGAAAAGAAATATAATTCTGACATGATGTCACAAGAGGAGTATTTTCTATCGTAATAGTAATGCTAAGTAGCTATATCTTCTCTCATTATTCTCAGAACAATTCACCTGACACTCTGAAAACTAAGAAGATAACATCAAATCTGAAAAATACAGACCTGAAAAGCTGAAACACTGCAGAATTTAGGGTTGAGCAACTACAGCTCACCAATCTTGTCTATGTTCATTATGAAAAAATCTTTCAAGGGTGATTCTTTAGCTGGGCTCCACACACTGGCATCAAGGCCCACCTTTTATTTTGGTAACAACTGGACAACCCTGTTTTATTGACTTTTGTGCTTAGCTGAGGCATTTGACCAGGGCAACAGACTGTGTGTTTGATTTGGGATGTTTGCTCCCAAAGAGAGTTATGACATAGCCCTCTTCTCACTTTGGGATCTTTACCTTGATTCATTTTTTTGGAGGTTTGTAGTATTACTTATTTTTGCAATGAATGAAGAAATAAAAAGCAAAGAATTCTTCACTTGCTCCTCAAGGTTCAGAAAGATTTACAGTAAATCATCAGAACAAAGCCAAGCCCTGGCTACTTTTACTCGCCTGCCATTCTTCCCTCAGTGCAGCTAATTCTGCCTGAGAGAAGCAGAATGATGCAGCTCACAGCAGCCTGGCCACCCATAAGCTTCTCACTGATGTAAATTAGCTGGTCTTACTCAACTCACCCAGTTTTCAGTCCAGAGAAAGACTTCTCTTTATAGAATGTCTGAGGGTTAATATTTTTGTTGATCTCTCCTTGGGAAATACAAGCTCCCTTAGCCCTCCTATCAGTTGCAAAAGGGAGTGATATTTGCCTTCAGCAATTTCATGTTTGGTCACTGTACCTGTAACAGCACTCTGAAATATCAGTTTCTTGTAAGATTACAAATTCATTTTTTCTTTGATTATCGTTTTCACATGCATTGGCCAATGCTTGGCTGAAAAACAGTTATTCAGCTTGCCATTTTCTGTTTTATTAAGGACTTTCTTTACTTCAATTAGCTATCTGCTAATAGTTTTCTCATTAAATCTTTTTGCATGCACTAAATATATATATATTTTTATTTTTTTTATACTTTTCAGCTTCAAAATAGTCATTTGAGTATAACAGGTAGAAATACAATTGATATACAATTAATTGGGCAAGCTTACTTGGCCTGTGCCAAATTAATATATTGAGAGACTTGACTGTTAAATTTTAATTACTGTCTTTGGCATTCTCATGTTTCTGCAGTTCTAACGGATCAAGCATTTCAGAAACACAGAACTACTTGGAACAGCACAGGAATAGCTGGTATTTAAAGCACCTCCAAAGCTCTGAATAGCAATGTTCAACTTCATTCTGCACTGAAACTGCAATGGAAGTATTGGCTGGAAAGAGACTGGAAAGCAGCCAGTGATACAATCTGGGCCTGAACCACCATCCCACTAAAACCTCCCCACTGACTTCAGGAGCTGCAGCATCTAGTTACAGTGACTGTTCTGTCTCTTTAAGGTAAAATTCAGAAAAATCCAGAAAAATCCATTTGCCTCAGCACTCTTCTGACTACAGCAAAAGAAATGTCAGTATTTCCATATTAATTGCTTTAAGCAGTTAACAGCATTCACACTTGTAATTGGGGGATTATAGAGTTGGACGTTAAGGAAGTATTCCTGTGTTTTATAAGAACCCTATACAGAAAGGTGTAAAATTAGAGACCTTGTATGGACAGCAGGTTAGTGGTAGGTTATTTCTATAACATGACAAGTCACTTCTACCATTTACAGAACCTTCACTTCATCTGCAACAGAGGTTGCCAGATAAAATCAGATTCCAGTGCTCAAGTGCTCTAAAAGTCAGTTTTTTGATCAAAGTCCTCACTAAAGAAATGTTTCAACTGAGATTAGAATACTCTTGTGAAGTAGAGGAATTAGTAAGTATATTTACAATGAAAAGATGTTAAAAGTGTCAGAGGTTACTTTATTATTATTGTAAACTATTTTGCATTGAAGTTCTGCACTACTTGCTACCACAGTAAAATCATATTAAAATATATTTTAAATAAGTAAGATACCATGCTAAACTGAGAAGTCTGGCTTGGTTGGTATTTACATCAATTAATTAAATAGAGAAGCAAAACTGAGAAGCAGTGAAATTGCCAAAATGAATACACTTCTACAAAGGAATGGAATAAAAGAAACTACTCACTCAAGGCATAGCTTCAGGAGGATTCTCAGTCCCTTACGCCCATTGTTGACTGGTCAACAATTACATTTGGAAACCTTGTTTCATGAGTTTAAAATAACGGTGTCTGTATGAAAATAACCTAAAGCTTTACAAACACCTGGAAACACAAAGAAGCAGCCACCTAAATGTTCCAAATACTCCTGCATGCCACTGTAATGATTTTTGGAGCTCCCCAAATGGAGAAACTGGAATACTGTTTTTGATTTATTTTACTTAAGAATGATTAGAAACAAAATCTGACAGTTTACAATACCTACCCTTCAGAATTGAAAGTAACCTCTAAATCCCTGCTTACTTTCTTATTTTTCTCAACAGAGTACAGGAAAAAATAACACAGCACATTTTTGTAGGTGATGGGACCATCAGACAGGTTTGTGGTATGGAAGTTTATTAGTTTGCAAAATGGTAAAAACAAAACAGAAGTTGCATGATACAAATTCAAGTAATGTGTTGACCCAAGGACCTGAAAACAGAAAAAACAAATATGAAATTAGGAAGTTAAAACCCATGCATCTCTTAAAATCTTGTAATCAGATGAACATTTTAAGACTTGTCAAGAAAAATGAAAACACTGAATACACTTCCCCCCCCCCCCTATATATATAGTCAATTGTATATGAAAACTGAACAGGGCAGTGATAGGACAAGGGCTAATGGTTTTACACTGAAAGAAGGGAGATTTTGGTTAAACATCAGGAAGAAATTCTTCACCATGAGGACAGTAAAGTGTTGGAATGGGTTGCCTAGGGAGGTTTTTGATGCCCCCTCCATGGAGGTGTTTAAGGCCAGGTTGGATGAGGCTTTGTGCAGCCTGGTCTAGTGTGAGGTGTCCCTGCTCATAGCAGGGGGGTTGGAACCTGATGGTCTTTAAGGTCCCTTCCAGCCTTAACCATCCTATGATTCTAAAACCATGGAATTAAGGGAATGAAAGTCACAGAATGAGGAGTATTTTATTCTTCTAAACCACTGCGCCTTGTATGTAGGTAATCTGTTTTTTCTTGTAGTTTTGAAATGGAACAAGTGACTGAGAGAGAGCCATGGGAAGATCCTGCCGTTTTTTCACTATGTTGCATTGTAAGAATACATGGCACTTTTAATGATATTGATAATGACTTTGGAACAAATGCCTTAGTGCTGACTTGGCTTGGTAAATCCATCCATCAGGGCTGGGTTCTGAATCTGAGCAGCTCATAATAGATACTGCCCTCTTGTCAGGCAGATTATATGTTTAAACCAGCAAGAACTACACAGTGCAGTGAAATGGATCTGTACAACCTTTAGCTGCTTGTTTGCTCTGAAATTCCCCAAGAGGCCTTCATGTAATACTGGGCTGCAGAAGCCTTAAGACATACGGTAGTTTCTCATAAAATAACATTTAGATAAATATTTGGGATTGTTCTCATGTAAAGTATTTGGATTAAGGTACTGTGATTGCATTAACTTTTCTTAACTGTTGTTAAGGAGCGGTGAAAATACAAAAGTGAAACCCTGTCTTTTACTGTAACAAAAAGAGTGAGTCACTGATCATAGCACTTACAGATATATTGGGAAACTAAAACAAGGAAAAATAATCAGCTGCCTGTAAACTACCCGGCTCCCTCCACATGAAGGAAATACTAGGTATAACTAGTATTAACCCATATATACTAATCCTACAAGAGTTTAAAGAGAAATTGTCAATAAAAGAGGGGAAAACTGGATTGCAATAGATGTGCCTGGTCAAAGAGAAATAGATTCTTCCTCATTAGCCTGTCCTAACAGACGAGGAAGATTTTTTTTGTAACTGCACCTGATGCTGAGTGTATTCTCTTCTGCCCGGCCATGTATTGCCAACAAAGTTGTCTGTCCTGACGCTTTCAGGCACATATTCTCAACACACACATTCTTATTGTTGTTGTTATTTTAATTGGAGCTTTGCAGCATCATGTGGGGTTATTCTAAAGTTCTTCAAGAATGGTTCAGCATAAATTTCAGAGTGCCAGTTCTGAAATTAAGAATAAGATATTTCATAGAGATGAGAATTGAACTTATCTTAATGGTCTAAGACAGGTTTAGCCAGATTTGCAGCCACTGCTCTAGGCTATGTAGGGTAGGACTGAAATGTAGTATTGCTGCAGTATTTTTCCAACCTCAATCCTCCTGATCTCTAGAAAAATAAACCAAAACAGTGGCAAGTTCTATTGAAAGGTGTTGACTGGGTATTGAAATCCTCAGGTATGAAGATGTTACTCATTAATAGTACTTCTTGTTTTCTCAGTCAACCCCTGGCAGGTTTCCACATTGCATGGCAATAAAGATGGCTATTAAATATTTGGCCTTATATGAATTTTTGACTGTAACTCATTTATCTGTTATTGGCACCACAATTCTACAAGTATCATATTCTACAATATGATAATTAAAAATAAGAAATCCACCAACCGGGGAAGGATGAAAAAGAAACTGAAAGATGTAAATGCAATAAAATGAACAAGAAACTAATTCATTTGCATCCAAGTTTGGTTTAATCATTTTCTTACTGGTGCACATAATGACTTTAACATTCTACAGAATGAAAGTGAAACTTCTGCCTCCTTCTAACTTACACCTGGCTATTGTTGCTTGAAATAGTGTTTAATCTTTTCCTCTGACTTCATAAAAAGTTGCATTGCAAAAGGAATGTTAAGAACATATTTGAAAAAATTGTTTTATCTCAACCTGAAGTCAGAATTTGTTCTTCTTCCTTTCTTTTTTAACTGCAATATGCAAATATATGAGATCTATCCTGGCAGGAATTTTTACACATCCTGGATTTTCACAAACACAAACCCCATTAAATTTAGTAGAAACATTATGTCCTTGTAGTAAATCAGTAAAAGGAAAACTGGCTTCATCCTGGCTCAAACCAGGACACATTATTGCAAATTTGCCTCCATTTAAGATTTTTATGTCTCTTTGTCTGTTAGTTTTAAATACTATGACATCTTTCAAATTGAAGAACATGCAGCATAAATTGATACTAGCAGCAGTTCCACCTACGTGAGAAATCTCAGGTATGGCTGAGAGAAACAGAGTTGGAAGGCCAAGCCCCCTCTGTAGCTAGTATACAGAGGAATAAAACTCCATCCAGAGAAGTGATTCAGAGCACACAACTTGTAACTTGCCTATAATTATTTAGTGCATGTAGCATGAGTTATTCCCAAACAAAGCATTCACCATTAAAAAAGTGCCAGGCTGAGCTCAAATGACCTTCTTATGCTGGAAGGATACTGAATCCTCTGAAGAGAGGACTGTAATGATATAAGAAAATCAAAATGCTAGCACCATTTGATCATAACAGATTATTTCTCGAAGTTATAATTTCTAACAAGATCAAGGATATTTAATGAAGGAAGGAACAGCATTATTTAGTGCATATTAGTTTTAGCAATGCCACTTTACCTGGTATGTGTTCCAACTGGACTATATGATGTGTAAACTTCATTAGCTTCATTAATTTATAACCTGGCAAATGGTAATCTTACACCCTCAGCCTAAAAATCTGTATTATTTGTTTTAAAATATTTGTCTTATTTTACTACTGCATTGGTCACTGAAATATTGCATATTGCTTTTAAAATAATTTCATTAAGGACATTAATATGTTATTTTTCAGCTTTAATCTTGTCTCTGCACACTGACAGGAAGGTGAGCATGGATTGCTTTCAACAAAAGATGGGATCTGAGACTGGAATGTATGAAAGCCCATATTACACGTTACGTCTCACTCTTAGTGGAGGGTTACCTGCAAAAAATGGAAAGCTTAAGTAATGAATAGTGAGCTGATTTAAAGTCAGCAGTCATATGGTGAATTTGGAGAGAGGGATAAGAGTAGTTTGGAGTGAAATGGTGTTGAAAATGGAAGGGGAAAATCATCAGGGGAATGCTAATTATAAGATAGAATATATAATACAGTGATACCACATGGAAAACAGAGGTACTGAAGGATGGTTAGTTTTGAGAGCCTAAAAGGGAGCATCTGCTGCAGGAGCCATGGAGTTTACTAGCAACAGTGGTGCCAGTGTGAGAGAGAAATCCCAAATGTGTGTGCAGAACATGAGCATCTGGTGCAGGCATGCTCCTGTGGGAACAATGGGATAGCAGGATGTGCTTGTGTCTGGGGAAGAGGTATAAGTAAAAAGTATGACTGAACAAGTGGCAGAGCATGGAGATGTATCTTCCTGCTATGTACATAGGTGGAGAATGAAGTGTTGCATTTTTTCATTATACACATTGTGTCTGGATGAGCAAACCTTCTTAGCAGATATATAAATTGCTTTCTATACTTCACACAGTAATTTAAATGAGTCATTGGAATTACCAACCACATATAAAGTAAAGTTTCACTTGTTTGGGTTAATGTGCACTTATATTGCATATTTTGGGGGGATGGGGGTGGGCATGAATAAGTAATCATATTTGAAGGAAGAAAAGCTTAACCTTGAAGTAAAACTGAAGTGATTGGATAGCCTAATAATTTTAACAAGTGATGTGTTAAATTGGGAAAATAGATAGTGCTCTGTTTCTTTCATACCGTCTTGCTTGGATTAGTAATTCCATTTTAGTATTTTTAAGAATGCTTTGGAGACATGATGCAGGTTTTGTTTTATTCAGGCTGTTCCTGCTGTTCCCAGCTCAGAGATAGCTGAGTAGCAGACTCTCATTAAATTTTGGCCATATGCTAATCACATACTCTAATATCTTTACAAGTCTTCAGGATATCTGTAGAACTCCAAGTATGCAATGCTAAATTTATCACAATAGTGAACATACTACGAACATTTTCTTAAATCTGATGTATCCTAATATGGGCCTCCTGAAAATTTTGCATTCAGCTGCTTCTTAATTTCACAGGTAACTTTTAGGCTAATCAATATCATATATAATAGTTGAGAAAATGATGTAGCTAGACCTACCTGTTCACTTCTCCATGCGTCAGATTGAAGCAGCACCTTCATGAAAAGCATTTTTGCACGTCTGAAGTGGCAAGTGACAAGTGAAAGGGCACAGAGAGGAGCTGATGGGGGAGAATGTTGAGAACAACCTGTCAGTTTATGGTCAAAGAAAACAAAAGAAAAACAGAAAAATATGCAAAGAAACAGAGGAGTCCTTACCCTGTATAACCACTGATGTAAAAATACTGGTGAGCATTCCTGGCACAAAGAATGAGTGAATTCCAATCCTTGGAACATCCAGAGCAGTTCTTGCAAGCAGTAATAAGCTCTTATTTTCCATTACAATGCTGGCTATGCCAAATAGGAAGCTATGCTAGGCACAGATGGTGCTTAGGCAGCTGGGGATGAAGTAGAGGCAGAAGGAATCCCAAAACATCCAGAAAACTGAGTTTTTATAGAAATTGAGTAGCAATAGCAATGAGTGAGGAGCACAAAACTGAATGAACTGTTGGGCCACAGGAACATATTAAAGGGAACCACTCAAAAGAAGGCTGTGTGACAGCAATTATGAAAATTAATTACAGAATCACAGAATCACAGAATCAACCTGGTTGGAAAAGACCTTGAAGATCATCAAGTCCAACCATAACCTAAATCCACCCACCATAACCTTTATCTACCTATTAATGCTTAAATCATGTCCCTAAGCACCACACCTATATTTCTTTTAAACACTTCCAGGGATGGTGACTCCACCACCTCCCTGGGAAGCCTGTTCCACTGTCCAACCACTCTTTCAGTAAAGAAATTATTTCGAATATCCAGCCTAAACCTCCCCTGGCGCAACTTCTGGCCATTCCCTCTCACACTGTCATTATTGACTGGAGAGAAGAGACCAACTCCCACCTCCCTACAACCTCCTTTCAGGTAGTTGTAAAGAGCAATGAAGTCACCCCTCAGCCCCCTCATCTTCAAACTAAACAACCCCAGTTCCCTCAGCCTCTCCTTGTAGGACTTGTCCTCCAGGCCTTTCACCAGCCTGGTAGCTCTTCTGTGGACATGCTCCAGCAACTCAACATCCTTCTTGTAGTGAGGGGCCCAGAACTGAACACAGTATTTAAGGTGTGGCCTCACCAATGATGAGTGGAAGGGCACAATCACCCCTCTACTCTGGCTGGCCACACCATTCCTGATGCAGGCTAGGATGCCATTGGCCTTCTTGGCCACGTGGGCACACTGCTGGCTCATGTTAAGTCGGCTGTCAACCAGCACCCCCAGGTCCTTCTCCACCATGCAGCTTTCCAACCACTCATCCCCAAGCTTGTAGCTCTGCATGGGGTTATTGTGACCAAAGTGCAGGACCCAGCACTTGGCCTTGTTAAACCTCATACAATTGGCCTTGGCACATCAATCCAGCCTGTCCAGGTCTCTCTGCAGAGCCTTCCTACCCTCAAGCAAATCGACACTTCCACCCAGTTTAGTGTCATCTGCAAACTTACTTACGAAGGACTCAATTCCCTCATCTAGATCATTAATAAAGATCTTGAACAAGACTGGACCCAGAACTGAGCCCTGGGGGACGCCACTGGTGACCGGCCGCCAACTGGATCCAACCCCATTCACTACAACTCTCTGGGCTTGGCCAGCCAGCCAGTTTTTACCCAGCAGAGAGTGTACGTGTCTACTTCATGTGCCACCAGCTTCTCCAGGAGAATGCTGTGGGAGACGGTGTCAAAGGCTTTACCAAAGTCTAGATAGACAATGTCAACAGCTCTTCCCTCATCCACCAGGCGGGTCACCTGATCATAGAAGGAGATCAGGTTAGTCAAGCAGGACCTGCCTTTCCTGAACCCATGCTGGCTGGGTCTGATCCCTTGGCTGTTCTGCACTTGACACACAAGTGTGCTCAAGACAAGCCTCTCCATGATTTTCCCTGGTACTGAGGTCAGGCTGACAGGCCTGTAGTTCCCAGGATCCTCCTTCGGGCCCTTCTTGTAGATAGGTGTCACATTGGCCAACCTCCAGTCATCTGAGACCTCCCCTGTTATCCAGGACTGTTGGTAGATGATGGAAAGAGGCTTGGCGATCTCCTCTGCCAGCTCCCTCAGCAGCCTTGGGTGAATCCCATCTGGCCCCGTAGACTTTTGAGTGTCTAGGTGCTGCATGAGGTTTCTAACTGCATCCTCCTGGATTTTGGCGGGGTTCTTACCAGTTACACATGCTGAGATATGACTGCCATCTACTCCTCATCAGTTATCTTTTTTTTTTCTCACAGAAAAAATTCTATGATGCCCCCTGCAGAGTCTTTCTTGAGAGCTTGAGGGTGATCCAGGCTGTTGAGATTGAGTTGTAAAACAACAGAAGAATTTTACTGCTAGCTTTATTTTATCCTATGCCTCTGGAATAACTTCTCCAGAAATATTGGTTTCTCTGTGATAGCCAAGATTTCAGGATTTGGGAAATAATTTGCCTGGATTGTATAATTTTTTATAAACAAACACAAATTAAAATTCTTCTTACTGTTAGGAAGTAAAACTATGTAATTATTTTTGTTACAGACTTAATTGTCTCTTTTATCTGCTTATATATTTGTTTGCATTTGTTTTACTGCTGAAATATTTTGGCATCTGTCTAAGTCCTCATCCCTCACCTGTTTTTCACTCTCCTTTCCCTAGATTGTGTGTGTGAACTTTGTGTGAATTTGTGTGTGTGAGGCTGAGTCTGATTATCTTTCTGGGAGCTGTGAAAGAATTTTTTTTATTGCTTTGCTCAGTGACCTCAGGTAGGCACACTTAAAGTAATTGGTGTATGTTGTAGACGATCCAATGTTCAGGAATCACGTGATAACCAATGCAATAAAGCCCATCTGTGAAACATATAGCTGATGACAACACCTAAAAGAATTTCAGACTTCATTATTTCTGCTAGCCAGCTCTTCTTTTCATAGCAAAGAAGAGTGAATTTAAAGTTCTAAATGTGTGTTGAAGAATATTTGCTCATCATCTGGACTGTAGGATGGGAAAGTGGCTGGACATTAATGTAGTAGAATTGCAGGCAAGTGTTGAAACCCTAACCTTCTGTCCAAACTTACGCAGCAATGCCCAAATATTTCCTGCCATTTCCCACCAGCAACAACTAAAGATTAAAAAAATAAAAAAATTACTAAGAAATGTGGTTATGAAATATGGCCAGGCACAAAGTGTGAAAAATTCTGTACCGGCTAGTGAGGGATTCTGCTTGCCATATTAAAATGAATACCTCTGACACTGTTGACGTCAATAAAAGCTCTGTTATAAATGTTAAGTTCTGAATTTCCAGATCAAATGCAGTTCCTACAAAATATATGAAATATACATGAATATGAAAATAGATTAAATATAAGAATACAGGGAATGCTGTACACAGGACTTCTAGAAATGAAAAAGCTATAAACAGAGAAAAAGTTTTAAAGACTATACACTATTTACTCTTTTAAGAACTCACTAAATAGATTTTCAGCATCTCTTTTCTGTTAAGCATCCAGTATATTTTGTGCACTATAAGATTTTAAGCAAATAACTACAGCTTTGTGTTTTTGCTAACACAGCATCCCTTCTTTTTAGACAGGGAACAATCCTTCTTTATCCTGTTCAGATGTAGAGTTGATGGTGAAATTCTTGTATTCTACTGCTTGTTTTAGGCACAACTTGGGTTCAACAAGGAGGAACGAGATAGTAGACCTTAATTTTGGAAGCTGTTTTTTTTTACAGCTCTAGACAGTTAATTCTGTTTTGCAGATTGGCAAGTTCCAGCCCAAATGTGCAACAGTCATGTGTGCAGAATCAAACTTGCACTTCTAGAAAATCCACACATCTTTAAATGAACAATTCCATGTTCTTTGGGCACTGCCGTTAATGGTTTCAGGAAGAAGAAAAACCTTTATGTGCTTTTTTTACTGAATTTCAAATTATGTAAGAGAAATTTGTTGAGGAAATCTGGGTCAGCAAGCAGTGAACTTTCCATTTATATTATCCTGCCTAAACTTTCCCTTGGTCCTTGTATTTGCCTGTTGACATTGAAACTCATTAAACTATGCAATGTGTTGTCTCTCATTTAGAAACACATAAATCTAATACTCTTTTTAAACTGAGGTATCAGAGTCTGTGTGAGATTCAAACGAACTGAGATCCCACACTGTCTCTGGGGAACAAAAAAGCTTGAACTTTGGGGCCAGAGAGAAGTCCACATCCTATATCCCTCTTCCCACCCAGTGAAAAACAGTCAGGCAGTAACTACAATAAATGGCAATAAAAACATTCTTTACTATTTTTGATCTGAAGAAAAAGAATAGAACTAGTATCTTTAGCAGAAGTTGCTGTGTGTTTTTGGTGAGTCACTTTTCCAGTTATACTGAACATTATTTAAAGGTCTGCTGGACTGTTCTTTGAAGATATGCTCTGCTTTTATCACTAGCACTACCAGACTTCTCAGTGTGCCTTTGCAAGTAGTTAACACTTTTCATCATCAACTTTATTTTCACCATTGATTCTTATAAGAAGTGATTTTCTAATCTTTAAGCACTCTGCTAAGCAAAAAGTATTTGCCTTTCTCTTACTTCTGTGTATAAAGGCAAAACTATAGAACAGGAAATTCTTACTCAGTACATAAAGTATTCAGGTGCAACAACATGGCCATGGAATATGGTATACTATTCCCTGTCCAGAGCTGATTAGTGTATGATCCCAAGTGGCAGCTTTTACATTATTTATTTTCTAAAATGCTGATCTTGTTACTTACTGGATACAGAAAGAACAGTATTATAGACAGTACACTATGTGGCAATTCCACCCCTCACATTTCTGCTGTGTCAACCCATCATGAAGGAAGTTATCACCACGTGGTGGAGTGTTTCTGATCAGCTATGCAAACATTGCCTCTTTGCCTTACAGGATGTGGCCAGGCAGCAGGGCTTGTTGGGTCAGGAGGAACATCTTGAAAGGGGAGAGGGGGTTCATTATGCTCACTCCAAGAGGCTTCTGGAGTGCAGGGTGCAACATGAAAGGTCAAGGACTGATCAAGGAGGAAGGTGGTCGAATGGAGATAGAGCAGAACCTCCCATGGAAGCAGGGGACTTCCCTGAAGCAGGGAGCAAACTTACAAGGTTTTAGGATGACATTCTGGGGGATCCAGAAGCCCTGAGTGTGGCTGTGTGAACCTAAGTGAGAATTTTGCCACTGAATTTGTTTTTTCTTTGTTCCGCTTAGCAGGTGTTTTTGTTGTTTTTTTTTTTAGAATTTGCTTAAAGACTTCATGGGGACTTCAGAGAATCCTGCTGATTCCTGTGAAGTTCTTACCTGCCCTCTGCTTTTCTGTTGAGAGGGCCAGTCAAAAGTCTGAGACAACGTACATCTGAGTATTGATCAGAGAAGAAATTCCCCCCATGTGTCTGTACTGACCTGTTGTATCTTACAGAGCTAGCACAGGCTTCTTAGAAGTGTAAGTAAAACTAAAGTTTACTGAACACTGAGTTGGTGAAGCCAGGTCAGGGAGCAGGACAGGGAGCAGGCAAGAGCTGGGACAGAGGGAGGGTAACAGCAGGAACCACGCTCTCTCTGCTTTGGCAGTGGAAGCTGCTGCCCTGCACATGCCAGTTACCCCCACACCACACTTCCCCAGTGTCTAGCATGGCTTTCCAAGCTGCTCATGGTGGTGATGAAGGCAGCAGCCTTATCAACATTTTGCTGTTCTAGGAGAAAGCCTAGTTTGCCTCTGCCTTAAAGATGCTCCTACTATCTGTGTCCGAACCTTTTTCATCTGCAGGGTCAACACTTTTCTGATAACTGTGGGAATGTGTCCATTTTGTATTTTTCATTTTAAAGGCTAAATTATACAGATTTTTCTCAACCCAGGCCTATGTATATACATATAGTTTTGATTTATTTTGTGGTTTTTCTCATGTATCTAGGTGCCTCTAAAAAACCCTACTGTATTGATAAAACTGTATAAACAAACATCAAAACCATAAATTTTTAAAAGTTTCTCACATTCATAAGACTTGCAGATATGTACATTTTTCTGACCCATGGTAGGCTTTTCTTGGAATAAATTATTTCATTATAGTCTTACTGCCATCATCCAGGTCTGTTCGTAAAACCCAAAATAATTTACTTTCTATGTTTTAAATACCAAATTTTTTTGGGTTAACCTGGGATGTCCCTTTTTTTCTTTTTTTTTTCTTTTTCTTTTTTTCTAATATGTGTTTTTCTCTGCCTTTTCGAAGTTTTACCATAATACCTTGGAGAAAGTGTGCCTTATCCTCAAGCATTGGGTTTTGGGTTGGTGGTGTTGGTTTTTTTTGACAACCTTGAAGTCAGATACATTAGGATTTTCCTGAAATAGGCACTAGAAATGTAAATCTTTTGCCTTTGATGGCCGAGAAAAATTTTTGTGACAACTTAATGGAAAGCTTACTGTACTTATACGTGGCTGTGTGTGTAATGACTGTTATTATTACTTTATCCTATGGAAAAATCTTTTGTATCTTACCTTGTCCAGACGGACTATCTTGGTCAGCTTCTTTGAAAGGTGGCTCTGTTATGTCAGTCGGTTCTTTCTTCTCCTCTCCGACTTGCAGGAGATCAGGTGGAGTAAAGCTACCTGTGGTATAAACTGCCAGAGTGGTAGCCTGCTCCACTGGAGACTCATACCCATCAGTGATTAAGTCATTGCTAGCAGAATCATCTGCTGGAGGAGGCAAAGAGGAATCCTCTGGTTTTGAAGCACTGGTGGTGCTAGCCAGAGCACTGAAAGGCACTGTGAAAATTTGATGGTCAGTAGCAATATCTTCTGTGCCTGGAGGAGATTTGTCCTGAAATGGATCTCTGGGAGGTTTGGTAGGGAACGCAGGTTCAGATGTGACAAAATTACTTAAGTCTTCAGGGGCACTTAGCACAGGGATTTCAGTTGTAAATTCGCTGACCAAGGTGTCTCCTGTTTGGTCCACTGTTGCTGGGCTGGGGTAACCTAGTGGGAGTTCCACACTCATGGAGTCCTCCTGAAGAAGTTTTTTAAAAGAAGGTTTCATTCTTACATAAAACTTACATTGCTAAAAAGGACAATATACTTTAGTCACAGAGGCTTGCAAACAGCTAACTCAGCCTGAAGTCATGGGATGTATACAATAATTGGCATGTGTATCTGATCTTAGTCACATTGCCTGTAATTTAAAAAATGGTCAAAGAATGGCCTTTCACTATGCCTGTCAATTGCTCTCCTGTCACTGAGATGTAGTACTGAGACATGGCTTATTTTGTGATTAAAACTGAAAAGGTAATCAAGCAGTAATATTCACCTGTAAATGCTCTAAACAGTACCTCTGTTACAGTATGACACCGCAACATTCCTCCTTACAGCATTTATAAAAGGCAGATACATATTTTAGCATAAGAGCCTTTTTCTGTATATTTATGTACATGTTAGCACTATTTGATTTATTTTCTTATGGATAAATCCATAAATAAAAAAATAAAAATCCTATTAACTTACCAAACCAGGGCCTGACAGAGGAATAGTGACCACGGCCTGGATATCGTTATCAAACTCAGTAGATGGTATAATAGATTCTGAAAAAAACCCACCAAAAAAGAGAGTATCAGCTGGTGTGTGAACTGCTCTGGGCTATGATGCGTCATTATCTTGTGTTGTTCATTAAGCCTAAACTCTTTTCAGTTTTACCCAGATTCCACATCATTGTTACTGTCAGTGTTTTGGCTTTAGTGCCCAGTTGCTCCATTCACCCCCTCAGAGGAGCTCTTTAAACATACTTTTTTTATTTTCTTGGGACTTTTAATCTACATTAAAATATGAGGTTTTATTCTTACAGAAAGTATAAATTCATCCAAATAATTTTTTTTCTCCACAAAAAGGTTCTGCTGTTTGTAAATGAAACACTACAACTAGAATTTTATGTGTGTTTTAAGATTGTTTTGGTAAATACACATATGACATTTAAAAAAAAAAATATTTCCCCCGTATTTAACCCACCACCCCAAAACTAGGGCTATGCTAACTTTGAAAAAAGAAATAATTGTTGGACTAGGAGGGGATGTTTCTTAGCTGGATTATTGAACAGTATGCAGCCCTTCAACCTTCTGCTGGAACACCCAGCTTGTCATCTACACTCCCTCTGTGTTTCAGAGACCAAAATGCACCTACAGTGTCATTCACACCACTGATTTTAGCTTGGGATCAAATGCTCTTTAGCGTGTCTGTCTCTCTGACTTCACTGGGTAACTAGATGGCTTCCTTACAACAGAGACTTAGCTTTCAGAAAGCTACATTTATGTTATAGGAAACCCTCACTTTTTGTCTTATTGAAGAAAGGAGACTGCCCATACTGGGAAACTAAAACGATAGAGTGATTATTCATAGTATTCTTTTTCTCCTCTTATTTTTCTTAGTGTGCAAAATATCCAGCTTTTCTGAACAAAATACCAAGATATAGATTCTCCAACGTGATTGGAAGTTAGGCTGTATAATTATAAAGGCACAGTTTGCTACAAAATTTAACTTAGATCTGTACATCCTTTGGATGCCATGCAACACTGAGGACAATGGGATATATATATGGGAGAGAGAGATATATATATCTCTCAAATGAAAACAATCTGTTAGAGATGCAAAAGGAGACCTTACTGAAACTGCACCAGTTTGAAAGGGCAAGGTTCAGACCTCTGCCTGGCACCAGCCCGCCTACTGACCATCAGTAAAGTGAAGTGTTCCAAGGTCCATTGGCAGGGACTGGTCTTCATGGAGTGCGATGGCAACCAGTTGCTGAAGGTCTGTCACTGTCAGTTTAGATGTTGCTATCTCTTCCTTCGGAGAAAGCGGAATTTTTTCATTTTCCACCTTATTAGATCCAATTGTAGAGATGTCATCTGCTGTGCTTTTCATATCTGAGCCATCTCTCTCAAAGTTTACCACATAGCGTGCTATAGTGCTGCTTGATCTGCAAGAAGAAGATGCAAAATTGCTCAGAGCAGCAAAATCAGTCACTGACTTAGGACTGATTTTACCAGCAAACAAACAAAAATACATGCAACCATAACATATTATCTTCTTTAAAAAAATGCAGATCTACTTCTTTCTAATGAAACTGTCATCTTCAAATTCCTTTTGCTATACCTAAACATTTTTTCTTCTACGCACAATTTCTAATAAAAATTCCAATATTGAAGAAAAGTAATCTGACTAAGTAGAGACCTGGAGAACTGATAATATAGTTTGAAGTCATTGAAGTCATAAATGCATGCTGGGGTTACTAGAAGCCACAATAACTTCTTAATTATACAGGAACATATGAAAAGGGATTAGACAGTTCATAAAACTACAGATAAGCAAAAATCCTATCACATCTGGGGCAATTTTTTACTCATTTTTGAAGAACAGCAAGAAAATGAGCTAATGTGGCAAGCTGATCACTTTTCGCAATGGGAGTTAGCTTCTCCAAGTCTGGATGAATGTTTATAGCTTCTCCCTAGATGTACTTATTTAACAAAAGTCTCAAATTTTGACAATTGTTAATACATTGCTTTTCACAAATGCTAAATTCACCTAATTAAAATGAAAAATAATGAGTACACTGTGAAACATTCGTACTCCACTGTGTTGCTAATATAATATCAAATAACTGGCATGAGAGGAATGACACTTTATCTAGTATGTGGTATGTATTTACATTTATATGGCATTGCAAGAATTCAGGAAAAGCATAAGACAATTTTTCTGTTTAAACTGCAAGTAAAAGAGAAATTCTGGGAACTGCTAGACAAATTATTTCCCAGCAGCACTTTTAAGCAACAACAAAAGGCTCTGTAGCTCTTTGTGTTAACAGTCAAAAGCTCCCTGCATTTTATCAACCTAGTAACTGGAAGCTTTGCCGTCCTATCTGGCCTGATAATGGAGGTAACAAATAAAATTCTACATACTTATTGAAGACAATGTGTGTGTGGGATTACAGCTAGGAAACAGCAGATCAAAAATGAAAATTTAAATATGAAGTTTCCCTATTTTATTCTTTTTTTCACTTTCTCATTATGACTGATAGAGATCTTTAATCATCTGAATGTGAATTTTCTTAGGTCAAACATTTTTCTTCAGAGATCCTGAGAAAATTTGATTACATGAAGATTAAGGTAAAAGCTGTCCCTGCTGCTTTAAAACACAGATTTTGTACTAAGGCAGAACACAAATCGATTCACTTTGTCACATGAAGATAAAGAACATTTATTGATATATCTATCTACATCAGATAGTCTATAAAATGATTAATCTTAACTATGAATTACAGACAAATTACCCATCTTTCTCCTTCTTCTCTCTTCATTTCATCACACAAGAAAGGGTATGATAAAGATTGCAAAATAAAGAAAAACAGAAGATTCATGTAAATCAGTTGTACAACAAAAAAACATCTTTTGACAATTTATCTTTTATGTGTTGTCTATAATTTTTGTCTCTGTGTGAAAGTGACATCCTACTCTCTGTAATTGCACTTTTCCCGTTCAAACCGATAGGAATCTCCATATTTTGAGTGGGGAAACAGAATTTTACGTTATCTTAATAGTTTGAAATATCTGCTTTCCTATTTCCCCCTACAAATGGTGCACTTTGAGGACTGTCATTACTAATCTGTATTTCTATAGTGGCAATGAACACCTGTGACAGTAGTAGCAACTATTACTGTTACCATAAATGGTGCCTTCTTTAATGTAATGCCTTGTTATTTTCTGTAATGAGTTCTCTAGCATATCTCTAATGTTGTCTTTCCAAATTGCATGGTGGGAAATGCTGCTAGTACATGTAGCAATAAGGACAAGGGAGAAAGGACAGCAACACCTGTCTTTGCTGATCTGTAAGTCCCAAGAGATAACTAAATTACCAGATGATGGGAAGCAATCTTGGTCTTCCCTAGTGATGAATGCACTTTCATATCAGCTTCTAAGACCAAGATACTAAGCAGAAATGCAACCCACATCTCTTGGAGTCACAACTGAAAGAGGTTAGCTATTGCAAATTGTAACTGTGAGATGCTACTATAGATTTTCTCTGCTTGTTCTGTGGCAGCAAGTTTTTTTTTTCTTACTTTCACTAACAAAATATAAGCAACTAATTTTCACTCTATTTTGTTCCTCTCTTTCCTTTTCCCCAGCAATTTTGCAGTGAGAAAAGCTAGGAAGAAGTATGCTCTTGTCTAAAATTGCATTGCAATATGAAAATGCTTTAACATATTAAATATTACTAGAAGGACTGAATGTTCCTGATACTTTCCCATAAGCCCATATAAATTTATGTATTTTATCTTGCTCTTTCTTGCCTTGCAATTTTATGTTATTGCTTACTATCAGTAATTTGTTTTTCTCCTGATTTTTTACATAATGTGCTCTTATCTATAGAAGCATAACCATATCAAGTACTCAGTTTTTGATCCCCTCTCTCCTGCAGATTCTCTATTGAAAAAATACACAGTAGCTTGTATTATGAGTAAACATACAAGGAAGCTAAAGCTAAAAAAAAACAGTCAAGCCAGCTTTTATTAAAAAAGAAACATTCTTAATTGTTTGAAACAATTTTTTTTTATGTGTGAACATGTATCCTCCTGCAACCTTCTCTTGCCGAGGCACCCTCACTGTTACCTATGGGCACAGGGTCAACACACAAAAAAGTAGCCACATAAATAATAATATTCTTAACTCTCTTTACATTGCCATTTAAGAAAGTCCTTAATAAAATGTTTCTAGCAAATAATTTCCAAAGATTTCTTGACTATTTCATCCCCCAGGGAATCAAAGCTACTTCTACTTAGTAATTCAAAACCTTGTAGTCTCAGCTGGGACGTGTTTGTGCTTTTCTCCATATTGTCTCTGTTTTGTTCCCAGAAAACTATTTTCTATTTATAGCACTACACACCCCACTATTATAGGTGTTTTCATAGAATCATACAATATGCTGAGTTGGAAGGGACCCATCAGGATCACTGAGTCCAACTCCTGTCTCTCAGTAGGGCATCTAAAGAATCACACCATGTGCCTGAGAGTATCATCCAAACGCTTCTTGAACTCAGGCAGGCTTGGTGCTGTGACCATTTCCCTGGGGAGCTTGTTCCAGTGCTCAACCACCCTCTGGGTGAAAAACCTTTTCCTGATATTTAACCTAAACTTCCCCTGATTCAGCTTCCTGCCATTTCCCCGAGTCCTGTCATTGGTCACAGGAGGGAAAGTTGAGGAGGGAGGTGTTGGAGGGAAAGAAGGAAGAGGAGAGTGCTAGTAGCCAATAGAAAAATGAGTCCCATTTTCTTACTTACTTAAATCCTAATACACGGATTTCTTTGAATCCTGGAAGTTTCTCAAATATTTTTTGCATCTATAGGAAAACATGAAATCATGGATTCAGTGTTAAGTTCTACCACTAAAAAGCAAGTATGGGTTGACTATGTAGGAAATATTTTTCATATTTCAGAAAGAGCTTTAGGAAACAGTCTCAACTGCCTTCTTTGTGGTATCATTGCTCAAATTAAACACAGTATTTCATTTGTATGTGCTGCCTGTAGGACCTATAAATAGGCAAAATGAAGTACAAAATACAGCTTTTAAAAATAATATAATGATGTAAATCAGCGATAATCTAGTTCATAATAGAGCAAGTCAAACAGCATGAATCAAATGGTTTTCTCATTTTCAGCATTTTTGGTTCATGGATAATTTTGTGATACAAAAAAGCTTAACTGTAAATTGTTAATTATTGAGAAATATTGACAAAATGCAAATGTATTTGGATTATTTGACAAATAATTTCTAAATTGAACAGTATTAGCTGTCTTATATAAATAGAATAATTTAATATATTTTTAATTATAATGCTAAAATGGTACAATTACATGTTTTTGAATAGAAGAGAGAGTATGAAGAATAAAAAATGAGCAGAAAAGGTGAATTCTGTATACATTTTTCAGACTTTGGAATAATAAGGGGTTTTATCAGCACCTCAGGAATTAACAACGTTTTGGGATCCAACTAGTTGATCTTTTGGTCTTTTTCAATTGCAGCAACATTTATGCACCTCAGTCAAATAAAATATTTTATGTACATCTACTATGTTAGAGCAAAAGGCTTTTTTTTAAAACACCAAGTTCCACAGTTCCTTTCTGATTCACTTCCTGGTGCTGCTACACACCAGGAAACACATTGTCTAAGCCTTTCATCTGCAAGAAAAGCCTGTGGAGTTGAGGGAATTCAGCACTTGAAAAAAAGTAAAAAAGCCTTTTGAGGAATCAGGCCCTTTTAATTCAGCAGATAATTTTAAAAGGATATGCATTAATGTGGAAATCTTTTCTTTAGCTGTATGATTCTGTACTAACCCAGGATACATTTAAAACTCATCCATTCCTGTGTGAGAGTTTGTCAGAACTGGTAGGGAATGGGTGGTTAGACTCACAGCTTTCTCTGCATCTCTAATGCAGTTTAAGTGAAGAAAAGTTGCCAAAGTTCAGTATGGTATCATAATACCAGATATCAGCCACATTCTATCAGTGTCTTTTTTCTGTGGCTGTAAGTAGTAGGGTAGCTGAAGGGGAGTGCAGAAAATGGCCAATCTACAGTCCCCTTGCACATCTCCAACAAAAGGACAATAGGAAAATAATTGGAGTAAATATTTCATTTTGAGCTTTGTAAAAGTGGTGCAGAAGTAATAATTAGACTGTGGGAAGATTTTAAATGGTATTCATGTGACTAATGCTCACTGAAAGTAACAGAGTTAAGGGCCTAAATCACTAGATTGCAATTAATTTTCCTAAGCATAGGGAAGCAGTACTATTTTAGATGCCTTAAGGTCATCTTCTGCTCCATTGCTGGTTCAAAAGAGTGCAGCTCTCTCATATTTGAGAGGCCCTTGCAGATGCACTGGATAACATAGGGCACCTAATATGGCACCAGATGTCCATGTTTAGGTAAATTAATCCCCTTTTTTTCTGTATTCTGCCTGCTGACTTTTCACTCCCTTCCATCATAATGAAGCTGATGCTTTCTTTTAACGGTGTGCATATGTGTAGCTTCCAGTTTCTTACTTTTGCCAAATGAATCTCAATTCACCAAGTAGTGTAAACATCTGAATCTGCATTATATTTTTCATGTGATTTTAAATGTATGTTGTGGTATACAGATGTATTTCTGAACATCTGCACTGTAAAGTCTGCTGTAACTCTTCCTTGTTCCCATATCCTTGAATGAATTAGAAACAGAGCTTGGAACTCCACAGCCCCAGCCTTCGCAAGGGCTTCTCTGGAATTTGTACAGGAGCTCATGTAGCTGGATAAGGTTTTAATTTTGAATCTCACCCTTTAAGTGCACTTGTAAAAGTGCCTTGTATCAAGATTGGCCTCTGCCTTCTCCATGACCTATTTTTTGAAGAAAGCATGTCAGGGGTATTTCATGGTACTGGACTACAAATAATTTTCTATTCAATATTGCCTGTCATTAACAGCTTTGGATTCTTTGAAGTGGCAGATAAAATTTTCTGACAATAGAAAATAATTCAACAATCAAGAAACTTCCATTTCTCACTCTCCTATTCATGAAATCAATGAAATAACTTAAAAATCAGATTGCTGAATTATATCATTATATGTGTAGTAAGCAAAGTATGCAGGCAGCTTTGTTTGCAGATAATATTGGAAATGCCCAGAAAAGCCAATTATTATCAGCTCTGCCAGCGCATTTTTCACCATTTTTCTATGCATATCTGAAACTGAAGTAGAGTACTGAAATAGTTTACACTAAGGAATGCTTGAGAAACTGATGAGAAGCTTTAGTTAATGTTACTAAGAGAACCTTTTGGGAACCTCAAGTCATCAACTGCTATCTATTAAACCGAAAGTTGAACATTCAGCTAATATAATTAATTATATGAAAACACCACATATGTTCCAGTTCTTACAGAAACTGTGGTAATGCACAACAAAATTACTGGAAATTCTTTGAAGAATAGTTCAGACAACAGTAGCTCATTACTTCTAACATTTATAGTACACTTCTCATTAGTTTTATTGTAGAAATTAAATTATGACAAAGTAGTGTTCATGGATTCCTGATTAAGCCCAAATGGTACTCCTAAAATTCCTCTTTGCATCATTTATCTGAGGCTCTACTGCTGACAAAGAAGTTGGCTTATTAGTTTAGTGGCTGAATGGCTAGCCTAAACCAAGGGATAAGCTGACTCTACATGAAAGAAAACTGAAGGTCTTGGGACAATAATAATTACCTATTTCATATGAAGCAGTAGATTCTAGTTCTGTTTCATGGTGAAGGCAGTTTCATAGTATGAATCTCAGTTACATAGTATGAATCTCAGCCAAGACACAAAGCCAACATTTTGGCATTCACTCAGCCTCCTTACCTGTAGCTGAAATTTGGCAGCTAGTTGTTGGTACTGTGGAGAGTTGGGATCGTTAAGCTCAGCTGTGTACTCCTGATCAGTGAGAGTGACACTGAATTCTACCATTTGCTCCACAGGCAGTTCTGGGACTGTATTTGTTTCCAGCTCCTGGAAAAGAAGAGGTGAGGAAAAAAGGGGAAGAAATAAAGCGATTTTTTTTTTGCCCCCACATTTCAGTGTTTAAGAGGTAGAAGGGTTCCCTTTTAAGCCTGTCCCCAAAATAACTTTCTGAACCATATCCTAAAAAAGGCAAGAGTTACTAGCCACACCTCTTGGCTTAATTCTTCTGCCTTTGCAAACAAGTTTCTATTACTGTGACTTGAGAGTTGCCTTTGATATGCACAAAGGTGAGGAAGAGAATCAAGTGACTTCTTGCACAGAGAGTGCTACCAAGTCTTCTTATTTCCATCATAATTAAAGTCATATAGCTTTACTTGCCACTTTGGAGGAAAGTGTGTGACATCAACAAGACCAACAAGCACACATTACAAGCTCTTTGGTACCCTACCCTCAGAAAACCCATGGTCAACCAGAGCAGCCTGCCAAACTCTCTGTTAGTGTTTCATGTTCAGATGTTTGCATTTGTTTTTTCCTGATGACAAAGTAGAATTAACCCAACTGTGTAGTTGACTTTAATGTCTCTTATTTTGTTTGCTGTTTCCTGATGCTATTTGCAGTTTTGGCCTACACTTACTATTTTTTTCCTTGAATGTATTATTTAAACACTTTTTTATAAATTTATTTACTGAAGGACAATTCTACTCTCAACCAGGTTTTTTATTCCATGGATAAACAAAGAAAATACAAGAGCAAGACAATAAACGAGTAAACTGGCCCAAAAGAACAGCAGAGAGGTGAAGTTTCCACTTCTGCTGCCAGGTAGGCTGGCATGAAGCTGCTAGAGACATCTGTCCCATATGTAACACATAGGTTTTGATAGTTTACAAGAATAAGCAGAACAAGAAATGTGTGCAGTTATGGTGTGTTGGGGAATAAAAGAGAAAATAAGATATTAATATAATAAAGAATGAATGAAACAGGAGAGAACACTTTCTGGAGCCATTGATTTCATGTAACTCAGCTTTGCTAAGTCATTCCTTAGGATGCCTCAGTTTTAGAGAAATGTATGTTTTGTCTTGTATATAAAAAAGTGGCTCATCAGTCAGAAACAGAGTGTTCTGTAATATTTTATCATATAAACAGAAGATTAAGCAATATGCACTTTCTACATAGCTGCCCTATGATTTTTGAGGAGCCAGCCTTTAGTGAGCTGGTCACAAAGGAAAGAATGAGGAGACCTGTAACATGGAGGAACTGGTTCATGCCAATCACCCAGTACATCTCAAACACTACAAATAAGCAATTTAAAACCTGTTCTCTCCTCATAATCTATCTGCTCTTTCACTCCAACAGTTATGACACAGGTAGGTAATACGCACTTGAGAATATTAAGATTATTTTGCTTTTTTAGATCTTGAGGATGTAATAATTCCAGACAGAAAAAACAGCATTTATCTGGGATCACTCTGCTGCAATTTCTGTGTCAGAGCTGAGAAGTGTGCAGAGGCGGGATGGAGAATAATGTAGATTTGCCAGGGGTGTGCTGGGCTTGACTTTGGATTCCATTTCTGCCCTCGAATTCTTGGTGGCAGCAGCACCAAGACCTTGAGTTCTCACCCAAGAGTGCCGTTCCTACAGCCCGTATGCACAAAAAACAAAAAAAGCCAGAGCAGCTTTTTGAGGAACTGCCTTAGAAGGGCAAACTTTTTTAGAAAGTTAAGATTATCTCAGAGCAAATCAGAGGAGAAATGGAAGGGACTGGCTCCCACCTGGGGCTCTTCAGCACCGGCATCCACCCTGGGCCCTCAGGCCCTGGTGAGGCCTCAGTCTCTCTGCAGAGGGAGGTTCCGGAAGGTTCCCTGGAACCATTCAGCTGTGCTGAGGCAAGGGCCACCTCCCTGCCACTCCCAGGCGGCCAGGACAGGGAAAATAACAGCCTCTCCCCTCAACCCCTGTCTCAGAAGTAACCTGACGCCTGTAGCAGCTGCTGTAAACCTGAGGAGGAGGGGGTAGCCCAGAAGGTCATGCTGCATGGCTGCTCTGGGGAGACATCAGCGGAGATCCTCTGACAGCTGGCTGTCTGGCAGGAAAAAGGCAAGAAGGTCCAGTCCTATCCCTGTGTAGTGGAAAGCTCAGAAGGTATGTACTTTTACATTACTTAATGAAGAACAAGGTTACATAAATGGTGCCAAATAGTCAATGGGCACCTCATTAAAAGAACAAAGACCCTGTCTAAAGGCTGCTTTCCAGTTTTATACTTTGTACTGCATACATGACAAACATCAAGCACTATTCCAGTACAGAACAAACACTAATAAAATCCTTCAGTCCTAGTAACATTAATAGAGAGGAAAAATAGTTTACAAGCAATAAGTGTTTATAAGGTTACCAGATACTTTCTGCTAGCTGAGCTCAAAAAGAACAGGTGAGTGAAAATGTGAGATAGGAAAAGAGGCTTCCCTCACCTTCACAGGAGTCTTTGTGTCAACAATTTCGTTGAGCAGCGTGCCATTAGGTACAGGTGCATATGGCGAGAGGGATGTCCCAAGGGAACCTGAGGGGTTTTAAAATAAAATCAGACAAGAATAGGTTTCCACATCAAGAATCTTCCTCTTTCTATGTTGGTCAGTCTTGTTGGAGAAGTTTTCCTTATGGAGAGTGGGTTTGAGCCAAGCCTATGCCAGTGAAAGGTGGTCATGACTGATGGCATGGGTAAAGCTGCAACTTTTTATACAATAGACAGTAGTTCTTTTCAGGTCAAAACATCAGCAGTTTTGCATGTGTGTGACTGAAAGCAAAAATGGCACTGACTCTGCAGCAGTGAAATTGTATAAATTAAATAATAATATTTGATATAATTTCCTGTCATACTGCATTATGTATCACCAAATATCTCAGTTTGATTTTGCCAATTGAGATCTTTGTCTCTACAATAGCCACCTTTCTTTAGGGCTCAATTTAAAATAACAAGAGACTTTGACAGTTTTCCAGCTAGAAGCAAAATTACTATGCTGGAAATCACTTTCAATAAGAGTCTGTCATATATAAACCTCATAAAAATATGCATGCAAGATGTTTTTGCCTTGAACAGAAATGCTCATATTTACAGGTTTTTATTAATGCATAAATATTACAGCATAAATTTCTAATATTATTTTAAAGAACTGTAGTGCAGAGCACTGTTGGTATGTCTAATTGGAATAATCATCTGCTGAAATTAATGTCCTGGCATTAATGTGATGGCTAAAGTAATTCTTTATTTTCATCTGCTTGCTTAGTTTGTCTAACAAATTGCAGCAGACAACACTCTAGATGTTATTTCATAACTGAAGCAAAATTAGCTCTATACAGGTGTAACTAGGAAAACATATGCATTGAAAGACTGAAACAAACCTGGAATGCTACGTTTGAGTAAGACTTGTTGTAAATAAATAAAAAATGCTTCTTACACATATTTTGCTTTAGCAAAATACTGGACTTCACTAACTTGTCATGCTTCTACTCCACGGACTAAATTACAGCCTTCTAACATCTATAAATCACTGGTTTTAGCAATTCTATTTAATGGGCAGACACACAGGAAGCAGATTTGATTTTACCTGTAGAAATTGAAGGAATTTCTTCTAGCTTTTTGCCACCTGTTTTCTCTGTGGATATTTCATCTTTCCTATCAATCAAATAGAAACAAGTGATTTAATGATCAGCATGCAATACTGGCAATGGCAAGGGTGTAAAAAATGTAGAAGTGCCCTCTGTATTAAGTATACTTTAAATGAGAGAAGTTATTTCTCATGGAAGATTGAACAAGCTGGTTAAACAGGCAATGAAGCAGTAGATAATATTTTACATACAACAGTTTATGTATTTCCTTTCCTCTCCTTCAATACAGTATTTGTACTTACAATGAAAAGAAATACCGATTTGATACATTCCTCCACCAAGGACTACTAATACTGTCAGGAGGCTGCTCATAAGGTTTATGACTGATTTTCTTCACTCAGAGGGATGGGGTCACAATGAAAAAATCAGTGCACAGGGTCTACTTTTTCTATCCTTGAAGTCTGTAATTGACCACTTACTGAAATGGAAGGAAGACTTCTTGTACATTATCTAAACCAGCTATTGTCTCCTTTGCTATATCTCATCCTATCAAGGCAGTTCAGTAAGGGCTTTGGGGTGCTTTTATTTTTAGAGCCCAAATTGTTTCAAGGGTGTTTCACAGGGTTTGGTGTGAGAAGAGGATGGCTGAACTTATTTTTCAGTCATCAGCCTGCATTATAATGTCATAAAGATTCTTCCAATTTATGTTGGTCTCAAATCAGATTCCTTGATTGAGATTATTCTGAATTGTAGGAATGCTTGTTTCGATTTCACGGGTTAATGCCTATCATGGTCCCCAACGCAGACAGTTGAAAACTCAAGTAAGAACATGGTGGGTGTGATGTATGGATTGTCTGCATTTATTTTTGTATTGTTATTATTTTCCATTATAAACTTTACAGTCATGTGCTGATAAATAAATGTTGGAGCTGGGACTGCTAGCTTGCCTGAAAAATAGAAGTGATTATGTATGTTTAAGTACATTTTGTAATAGATGTGTTAAAGATTCATGTAGTTAAGGCTATAGAATAATTTTTGCTCTAAGCCTAAATTTTTATTCATTTACAGCTTTTGGAAACATTTAGATTCTTATATAAGAATCTCCTAAGTAACATTTTGAGATTTTTCTTTCCTGAAATTATGGGGTGAAGAATTTCTGTTGTTTCAGGTTCTAAGTAGAGTGTAGAAAAAAACACAGCATAAAGTAACAAGCTCAATCACGGAAATAAATGACCAGATAATTCCTCAAAATTTCTATAGATATAGCTATTATTAGGGTAATGCACACAGGTGGAGGATTTGTGAAAACTGCTATGAGTGAAAGAACTATGGACACTGTAAATACGTAGTGTGGTGTTAACTGAGACAACATGAAACTTGTAGCGTAGGAAAGATGGCTAGGCTGCATTTCTATGCAGGACCAACCTAGGTGCTTAATAACATAAATAAAGAATACAAACAACACCTGATTTACCACATCCTCTGGATACCTTGTGTGGGGAGAACTGAAGTATTATTTGTAATAATAACGATTGTAATTTTCACAATTTTAACTAATTACGTGTTGTGTCTTTAACTGGTGACTGATCTCTCTACATGGCATCTACAGAAGATAACAAATGTTTCCCAAGCCACCCAGTACTAAAGATGAAGTCCAACAATGCATTGTATTTCTACCTAAATTACTAGTAATTTCATTGAATTTACTTTGGCTTCTGAATTATGTCAAGGAAAAACTGTGCTGTTCACACAGAGCATAAGAACTCTGAGATCAGCCAGTTCACTTACTGCCTTGCTGCTGCTGTTTGCAGTAGACTGAGTGAAAAGGCCTCCCTCTGGACTTCCAGGGGAGTTTAATTAGTCTCTACTTTATTAAAAATACATTTCTGAGAAAGACGAACACTCAAAGCTCCCATGTCATAATGAATACAGATACATAAGACCTCTGCAATCATACAACAGTATAACAAATAAATGGAAAATATTGCTATACCTGAAAATCTAAGAATATTTGAAGGCAAAAAATACCACATTAATTAGAGAAACTGTGGACAATGATTTGCCTGGCTGTAATATTGTATTTATATGCAGAGTTCAGTACTGTAACTTTAATCCTGCTGGTTTTAGATGTCTGAGCATTGCCAGGAGCATACTTTTTTTACAAGAGTTTACAGAATAAAGCATCACAGTAGTTAACACCGTAATGACATGTAAAAAATGCAGGAGAAAGCTAAAGTGAAGGCATAGAGTTTTCATATTATTTCATATTACTGCTTAATGTAGCCTCCCAGATAAAATTTGTTAAGCCCTCTGACTTTCCTTTCGAGAATTATAGCAATTAGGGGTAAACTTTTGTCACTAGTCTAATGCAAAGCCATGGCTCTGTCAAGGTTTTGAGCTCACATGAGTCTAAGAAGACATTCTGGAGTGTCTCAAAGGGAACAAGCAACTCAGACATTTGGCCACCTTCATTATTTGTGATCAAGTTATTGTATACTATGATACATACAGTATACATAAATCTCTAAGCACACACTAAATACACCACAGTTCTATCTGTATATCTGTTCACATCCATGCACATCTACAGGTATTTTTTTTTAAAAAAAGCAGTAACATCAAGTGGCAATGTTCTAGTTGTGCTACTTACCTTTCCTGGAAGGTTCTATGTTTTACTCGCTGCAAAAAGATTAAGAAAAACAGCATTTTACTAGTGGGTGTATCCAACCATTGACCAGCCTGCTAGCTCTTTTGTTTACTGTATTTTATGTTTTCCTTCTAACATACGCCCCCTCCTCTTCCTGAGCAATACTTTGCCCTTATACAAGCAAATGGAGAGGGACTTGGAAGTCTCCCCCAGTTTCTGCACAAATGTCAGTAATCTTTACCTGTTGAATTATTTCCAGGTGCTCTTGGGAATTGCTGAAGTTTTTGCCAATGTCGAATATGCAGAAGGTTTCCCTCTGGCAGGCAGTAACCCAGTTCTGATATTCAGAAGTATCCGGAATCCGATCCAGAAAAATACGAAAGGCTTCCCACACAGCTTCCTGGCAGACTGAGTGAGAAGAAAGGGGCTGGGGATAGATGCTTTGTACCAAAAACTGAACTTGAAAGCGTTTTTCAAGTGATTCAGAACTTAAACATTTTACTGTACTTAGCAAACAAATCCAGCTTCTAGATATTTTTACATATTTATGTCTTTTAGGTATTTTTGAGTTGACAGTCATTTGCCTTTATGCTGAAGGATTAGCCATCTTTGAGTTAAGGATTGCTAATATCCCTCATTTAAAAAGAGATTAATTTGACCTGACATCATCATCATGAATAAGAAGCAGACACAAAACACACTTCCTTCACCTTAAAGGTACATACATACAAAGATTTGTGCTGGATGTTCTAGTGAGAGCCAACATGGAGGTAGAAAAAAAAAACCACCCTCTAGCAGTCATCGTACTTGAATAATCATAATTTTATCTGTATGCAAAGATTTTGCATGTTAGTATGGTTAACTATGCATAGAACAAGCTAAATAGAACATATTCAACATTTTTATATTCTCCACACATATGACAAAATATTTTAATGAAAAAAATGTTAAATGCAGTAGGCTAAAATGATTTTATTATATTCCAAATTTTCGATATGAGTCTTTTCAAAATGTTAAGGATGTTCTGCAGCAGGTACATGCTTCCATGTTTCTTTAAACACCTTTGGAATTACATAGCATAGGTAAAATTTCTTTGGAAAGAATGTGATTTCCTTTCTCTCTGCACTGTATACAGTAATTTGTTCAATGTTAAAGACCTTCTCCATGGTGATGAATCACTCAGGTAAATGCCAGGCTACATCAGACAAGATTAACAGGTACTGAGTCTGCAGAGAGAACAGTAGCAGTCTGCATCATTTGGGGAAATGAAAATGAACATAAAGAGACTAAGACAGTGGGGGAGACTTTGAAAAGGTGGTATTCAGGAATGGCTCTAAGGGAGCTTCATTTACAGATTGCAAACTGACTTAATGACGTGAGATTATGTGAAACACATAATGTAATAAGACTAATACTTTTACATATTCTGTTGAATTCTTATGCAAGAAAATTGTGAATTTCATCTGTAGTGAGTTACAAAAGATATTAGAATGCATATTCAAGCTTGGCGTCCAGTTTTTTGATCTATTTTCTATCAGTCAGAACTCTGTCAGGCATTTCGGGGAAAACCTGTAAAAGGGAAGTTCCTCCTTCAAAGACCTTGATCTCTAGCATGGCAAGTGTGGATCATGACATGAATGAGTACCTGAAGGAGGGCAGAAAGCAGCAGCAGCTAGGTTATAAAATGACTTCTCACAAATACTTTATAAGGTTTACTTTCCCTTGATGATTCTGATAGCACAAGTCTTAGGTAAGTCTGCAGAACTGAGTTTTTGGGAGTAACAGACGGTCAGGTAGGGCTACACTTCTGAGTGCACTTTTACATCTTGCTGAATCCTCCAATTCTCCTCTTTTTTTTTTTAGCAGGGGAGTTGGACTAGATGATCTCTAGAGGTCCCTTCCAACTCTGACTATTCTATGATTCCATGATTATTTTTTTTTTAAGTTGAAACCATTTTTAAAAGATTCTGGAGGATAACCTATTTCCTCCTCCAGAAAGCTACTGCCTACCTGACTATACCAATATGTCTTTGGGTTTCTGTTCAGATACCAGCCATTCCCCACCCCCAAAATATTTGTGTTTCACTTAACTCACTTTGCACAGCCTATAATTAAACATAGAATGAAGCTTGACTACGTGAGTCATGTTTAAAAATCACTGAGTGGTCCAAAGAGATCCTCCAGCTAGCACAGAGCCAGGCAGGACGGGCTGTTCTTGTGTGGACTTTCTGGCTTAACTGCAGAAATATGCACTTATGCAGGTTGTCCTCTGGAGTTGTGTAGGATAACCAACATGGCTCAGGGGCTGCTAGAACCAAACTGTTTTGAACAGAACCAGTTCAGTTTATCTCAGCTATCGCTCTGCCTTCCCATTCATGCGTGGCTGCCTCTGTCACTACTTGTTGATTCCTCTGGTATTGTTTGAGTTAAATAAGCCAGGTGTGTTTTTGGCTTTAAAAATACAGTGTACACTCACTCAAGATCAAGGAGCACTCTTCTTAAAAATGTTGTTTAAATGTAAATTCTTTTAGAGAAGGGGATTTTCAAACATAATAGAAAAATCATTTTAACAAAGGCTTGCTATGCTAGCAATTGAAAAGCTGTTGGCTTTAGCACTTCACTCTGTGAAGTTCATTACTATGATGTGGGACATTTATTTTCAGTACTTGATACCTGCTTTGGTTTAGAGTGAGATAATTATCTGCATTATCTAACACATTGGTGTCTCTGAAATGAGTGCGATTGGTTTCTCTACGTATTCTCTAAACTTGCTGCAGGGTTGTACTCACCTAGCTGTGCTAGGCCACCTCAATAATACCTCAGAAACAACCTGCCCTCCCAGTAGAGCAGCTGCATGTGGAGCAGATTTGGTCAGATTATTGAAAAGTAACAGGCTGTTTTTTGGAGAGATTTATTCATTATGAACTAGCAGTTAAGGCTACTTTCCATCATCTTTCTCTCACAATTCTCTGGTATTTGTTTTTCTGAGCAGTAACTGCTGAATAAAGATGTACTATCTGATGAAAAGTAATCCAATTACCAGGGTTTAGATAAACATGACACATGGCCAGCTGAGGAGGCGTTGCAGCTGAGTCCATGCATGCTCCTGGTTTGCCCCACATGTGGAGTGACTTAAGCTATGGAGTGTTCTTTCAGAGGTGGTATAAGGTCACAGCAGGCTCAGGTTATCCAATAGCAGCTGTCTGAGCTCCTATATCTGAGCTGCTTTATGTTGAGTGCTCATTCCTGAAAGCATAGAATATATATATACACACACATGTTTAAAAAATGAGTACTTTTTTCTTAAGAAGCAATAAAAAACTTTACAGGAGAGATGCTGTTACAGTGCTATTACAGTTCTTAATGTGTCATGGGATTTCGAGGGGGGGGGGAAGTGTAAGACTCCCGTGTGGCTACCAGATTATCTTGTCATGACAGCTTGTACTGTGCTTACAGCTTCAAGGATAATGCTTGCTTCACCACATTTTCACTTTGAGATTTTTTTTTTTTTTCACTACTACTTTAATCAGATAAATTAGCATGCTCATCTGGGAGGGCAGAAGTCTTGGGTCCTGATCTTTCCTTGAAGGAAAGATATTTTTAGATTTTAACAAAGGGCATTGTAGCAGAAAATGTGCAACTATTCAAGGGAACAGAAACACCTTTTTCTGAATGAGTGTAAAAACTATTCAGCTGCAGTCACCTGTTGTCTTTCTTACTTTTTGGGAAGTACTCCAGCTTTGATTGATGAACTGGATGACACCTACTCAGAGAATTGGGTGAGTGTAGGACACTCTGCTGGGAAAGAGGAGATGTAATTTTAAACCTGCTTGCGCTACAAGACCTACAGAGGCCAATATCCCAGCTGATGTGGTGCTCTCCAAAAGCTGGTAGCATTGTCATAATCAGATTTTAAATGAAAATCTCACAGTTGCAGGTTTTTTTTTGTTCAGATTGATGATACCAGCCTGTCTAAGCTTATTTTCAGCCCAATCAGAGATGTAACCAGTGAGTTTTAGAGACTGCCAAAATTAATTAGTATCAAAGACAGGCCTTTTGGATCTGCCTCTTTAACACATTTCAGAATTCAGAGGTGATGAACAGGCAAGCTACATACATGTATGTGAATGGTTGGAGACCAGTATAGAATACAAATAAACAAAGTTGATTTAGAGAGTAGATTTTGCCTTAGATCCTTGCATCCCAGAACTGCTGACTTGGTTTTAGAATTAGCTTTGGACTGCCTAGCTGCAGCACAAAACCATATGTTTTTCTAATACAAATTGGATCAGCCACAGAAAGCAAGACTAGGAGAAGTGTGGGAAGGAAGAGAGGAAAGACAAAGAACAGAGGTCTATTTGCACCATGCTCTCAGGGACCTAAAATTGCTGTGGTAACTCTATAGGCTCTCTACGATCAAGGAATGTAAAGAAAGGGCTGGAGAGGTAGCGAATTAATTGGGAAGGGACAGAAAAAACATTCTAGACTTTGGAAACATAAGACTAAAATCTTTGCATGAGCTGCTGGAAACTATCTCAGTGTTTGTAGTATACCAACACTGCCACAGATTTTATATAGCTGAAGATACAGCAACGTATTTGTGCAGTGACCAATGAATAGTTTCATTATTTCTCTTGGGTTGGTGGCATTCATTCTGAGTTAGTAAGTGATGGTACCTGCTGCCTAGAGCTAAATAATAAGATTCTGGAAGATGACTGGGTTGCCTCAATTGAAAGAAATGCTTTCAATGTAGAACAACATGCTACAATCATTGTCTTACCTCTTAATCTGTAGTAAGCTTGGTGACTGGCTAAAATCTGCTTCACTGATTCTTGTGGGCAAACTTTCACACCAGTTGAGAAAAAGGGTGACCTCTTTGTTCGGTGTTTTGCCATATCAAATATCCGCCTTATGGTTGACACTCTGGACCTCTTTGTTGTTCTTTCTGTTTTGTCTGATCCTGAGGCATCTGCAAGATGTTTGGCTTCACCATGGTTTAATTTACTAGGGATTTCTGGAAAAGAGAAAAAAATAACAATGTAAATAAACATACATTGCATTGGAAGTAGGTATCCAATGCAAGATCATGTCTGGAAAATGGTCACGAACCTGAGAGTTCGTTACCTTATATTGGTGTCAATGTCCAGGCTGAATTAATGTGCTGAGGAGAAATGTCCTGTGCTCATGTGGGGGAACTGAGACTCAAGAGACCTAGTAAGTAATTTCCATGTATCTGAACATGTGGTCATGGAACACACAGGGTAAAAGTTTCAGAACCCCTAAATCTTGTTTTCAAAAGTGGCTTTGCGTTAGATCCACAGAGGATGGTTAAGTGCTTTAACTTAATGTTACAGCATCTTATTTGTGACCATATCATACTGTAGGGAAATTTACAGTAAAGTGATAAGTAACAGCCTACAGCTTGGGGAAGGTGAAGCTTATCTGTATCAGCTTACAGTGTATCAAAGTGTTTATGCTAGCAGATAAATAAAATGAGAAATTGTTGTACCTTGAATCTGCACCCTTTTAAGATATTCTTATCTTTCTTTTGGGCTTCAAGGCACATCTCCCTTCAGATCAGGTTTGTAGTCTTGAACGCACCCCAAGAACTGGACCCTGAAGCACTTTCAAAAGCTGAACAGTAGTATAACTGTCTTTGGGGGAAGAAAGAGCTGTTTCCAGTCTCTCTCTTTTACTCCACAGTGCACTCCTCTATCCTTCACTCACATAAACTGAAGTATTAATCAGAACAGGCTACAATTATGTTTCTTTGCCCCTAGATGATAGGTGTTGTGAACACTCTAGCATTGTACCTCAATAGATCTGTATTCCTGACAACAGTCCAAAACAACTACTGTAGAAAGAGCTGAAATCAATGAGCGGGAACTGAAGATCTAGGCATAAGTTTGACTTATGGAGCTCTTCAGTTATGAAAAATGGAAATGCTTCTAGGATGTCAAAATATCCTGAAGCCTAGGCAGCCCCCATCTTGAAGGCACACAAAAATTCAGGACTCATTTCGCTCTGCTTCTGAAGTATTTCTCACACAGTATTATATGACATGGCAGCTAAATTGAATGTCAAAATGTTAATGATAAAAATAGCATATAAGGTACACGTTTAAATGAGCTGAAATACAGCATTTTGCAGGATTGTGTGACAAGAGCAATTAGCATCTATTAGATTATCTTCCAAAATTTTGCATACATATTAAGAAAGATGTTAATTTGGAAATACCTTTTTATTGTTGTTGTTTTCGTACATTTGATATAATCATTACAGACAAAAAATAAAGAAAAACGTAAACAGAATAAAAGAAGTTTTAAAACAACTGCTTTGAAAGAAACCTGTAAAATTTGTGGATAATTGAAGAACTTCAAGGAAGAAAATATGTGTACCTCAGTACTGCTAATCAACTGAAAAAATCACTTTGAAGAATGGTTTCAAAACTTGTAAAAGAAGAATAAAAGGAAATAATAGGGTTTAAAAGGAACAAGTTCAGTGACAGTAATACTGTCAAAAAAATTAAGAGTAAAAAATTATCATTTTACTGGGGAAAGAAGAAATGTCATGCTCCATGTAACAAACACTAATTATCATGTTCTTAGGCACATCAAAAGAAAATAAGGAAGGTAAAAACATTATCGTGACAATTTGGAACTGTGTTAATTAAATGTTTAAAGAAAAGTGGGCAGATAAATGAAAAGAGAAAAATAATTGAAAAGCATCCTGTTACAAAAAGAATAGTACTTGAAGTAAAGAATGGGAAGAGTTCTATCGTATGTGTCAGTATCCACATATAGGGGTGTGTGTGTTATTTCTCAGTTCTTTTTTAAGTTCAGAGTGAACATCCAATCCTTACTGTGCAGAATTTATGATTATGACATATATATTATAAGGTCAGTGCTACTCTGATGTGGAAAAAGTTGAGAGCTTGATTGTGTGAAAGACAGGAAGTTATACAATGAAGGCAACAGGAGATTGTTATTGCTTTGTAAGCATGCCAGAGGCAGCAACCTGTAGGCCTATAACTGATTGTTGCAAGGTAATTTAAAATGATGATAGTCATATAGTGTTTGTCATGAAATGAAATGAAAGTAATTTTTCCACAGTAATTTCAGATCGTGAACCATAAACTGCCTAAAAGGAGTATGCAAAACTGCATAAAGCCTGTGCAGACATGGCTCTGGGTCCATCAGAAACCACAAGGGGCCAAACACCAGATTGGTTGAGACGCTGAATTATTTGAATGATATATGAGGGGAGAGTGGAAAATCCAATGCCATTGAAATCTCAAAGCAGACCACTGAAATGCCCTACAAGGAAATACTAAACATCTACACAGAAAGTAGCCAGTTGTAAGTCTATTACCTTTCACAAGCTATATTAACTGCTATAACCCAGCTGCCCAGGGAGTCTGACCAACTGGGGCAGAGGATTTTGTCACTAAGCTCTTTGATAGCTTTTGTATGGAGCAGAGGTCTTTCTTGAAGGATTTGCTTCTTCACTGGGATTTACCTCTAAGTCATTAACTTTAATTAAGAATTATACTATTCATAAGACTGACAAAGGAGACACTTTTAAAATTATTGTAATGATTTCAAATTCTCTATGTTAGGGTTGCTATTCAGACTTTTCAGTCTAAGAAAGTGACCATATATTAACTGCTTCCAGTTATCTCTGTTCTGCCTATCCAGGGAAGGTTTCAACTTTTTCTTTTTTCCTACTTTTCCTTCAATTTCCACTATTTTTTTGTGTGTGGGAGGGACTTGTTGCTTACATGTACTTACTCTGATAGGTTTAATTACATTTATATCTTGTGGTAATAAATTTCCCTTTCTAAGAGTACCTTTTATTATTATCAGTTCTTGAAATTACTCTTTTGTTAAACTTAGTCAAAATTTGAATTAAAGGAAGCATAAACCTCTTTCTCCACATTTGTCCAATGCTTATTTCCTAATATTTACTGAATGTGTATTGAAGAAAACCCGTCTATTGGAACAAAAGTTATTTGTTCATATTTCTTCAGACCTGTGCTTTCCTCTGTGTCTGTGGAACTTCTGAACTGACAAATTTTAAACTCCCAGGTGGTTCAACTATGTGCTTTACTTTAATATGCCTTCATCTACACCTCTTCAGATGTGTGGCTTTCAGTTTCCTGGTTTGAGAAAAAAAAATCTAAAAAGACCTGTGCTATTATGAAATTCAACCTATGTATTAGCTGTTTGCTTTTCTTTTTACCATGCAACATAGAAATTGAATAAACTGGAATGGTACAAATTTTACAGAATACATAATTTGATCATGTAAAAAATCCCAAGAATATTATGTTTTATCAATGTATTTAGCATTTACTCTGCCCAATTTGACTTTTTTATTTAGCTCTGTTGTTTCACAAAGGTGATTGTCTCAGTTTTATTAGTGTGTCTAAGATTTTTAGTTTTCTTTAATGTCTATAGGGCAGAAGGACAGATAACTGTTGAAATCTGGTAACCTCTAACTGTGCTTTATCTTAATCTCAAAGGTGCCTTACACAAAGCTGTAACTCTCCTTATTTTCACATTAAAGAATCTGCATCACTCTCCCAGTTTTCCAGGTGGCATGTTTGAGGGAAAAAATTGAGATAGCTTTAACATGGTGATTTCCAGTGTTACTGTCAGACATTATTAAAGTTTGGAGTTCCTGACCTCTAGTCCTGAACTTAGGCAAATATAACAAAAGATTGCCAAAATAATTTAATTTTCTAAGTATGATGTCACAGTATTATTTGTATGGGACCTAATCAAAAGTGCTTTTATGACCATACAGGTCTCTCAAGCACATAGTACTGTCCTTCAGGTTTTGTTTTCAGGCAGTTAATTTCTCAAATAAAAAATCTGAAATTCTCAGAATTAGGCCTGGTCTCTGTCCATTGTCTCTTGAAATCTGCGTTACCAAAAAAACAAGGCAGGAGAAATAAATGTGAAAGCTGAGAATGCCTATGTGGTTTTAATCATCTGCATGATGAAAAGTACATTGTTATTTCATTGGATTCGGGGGGGGGGGAGAAGTTTAAAGCCATGCAGATAACTGGTCAGTGGTATTTTCTTTTATTTGCTTTTATGAACACTGGATTAAGAAGCTTGTATTCATATTGTATTCATAGGTTTTTTTGTATAACTGTAGTGGATGCTTTTCTATATAGCTTTATTAATTTATAGCTGTTAACAGTGTAACTTTTGGGAGGCCTCCAGTTTTCATATGGGTTTGGGTTTTTTTCAACAATGTAGGCAATCTCTGTGTAGGAACATTTACCTACAGCATTAATTCAGAAATAAAATTTTAGTTTGTTTTGACCTTGAAAAATTATGATGTCATTGCATACAAAGAGAAGAACTTAAAATAACAGTAACTAAAGATTTCAGCAGCAAAATTCAAGATGACGTTAAGACAAAACTATTGAAGTCTGAATAATTCATCACTAAAATCATCACAAGGTTTGACATGTATGAAAAAGCAGATTAGTCTGAAAAAGAAGTTCTTAGGAAGAACACCTGATTGATGAATCAGACATATTGCCTTCACAATAAAATTATTAGTAATTAAAAGACAAGGCTTATTTAAGGGGACCTGCTGACATACGACAAGAGGAAAACTTATCAAAGAGGGATAATTCAACAAAATCCCATAAATGTGTTGTGATCCAATTAAATATACTGCAAGGCCAACCACCCCGTGTAGATAATTCAACCAGTAACAAAAGAAAGGATGACTAGTCATGGCAAGTTGATCCTGAGATCTCTGAAACAACTGAGTGTAAACACTAGATGGAGCATAGAAAATACAAAGAGAGGTAATATCCTGGACTCTTCACTTAGTCACTCTCCTTCTGTCATGAGAGCAGTGAGGACCCCAAATTCTAGTGGCACTTGCCAGTGCAAGACAGTGACATGACATGTCCTCTCCTTATATTCCTTTTCAAATTTTTTTTAAGCCACGTTGTCTCAGTTCCAGTTACATAGGAAGGGTCTGACTGGATTGAAGGGTCTTAGATGAGCAGGGACAAATTAAAATATGTCATGGTCTTATCAAATGCAGTCTAGAACCTACAAATGAGTACTAAGAGCAGCACCTATATTCTCCCAGAGAAGCATTCAACAACCTCTAGCTTCTCATGCAGATATGAGAGTAGAGGACCTTTCCTTGTACTTTGGCTGATGTTCTGGGCTGTTTGCTGCCAGTGCTTTGTCAGACACTATAGCACTGACTGTGTTTGTATTACATTTCCAAGGTTGTTTTCACACCAGTGAAGGCTCATGGCTTTAAAAACTGAAATCTTGTGTTAGAAAAATTAATACTAATATTTTTATATTAGGTCTCTCCTGGACTTGTCTCTGAGAGATCAGTGCCCTTAAACACGAGATCATATGTCCCGCTTGTACTTATCTTTGGGTCCAATATATTCTTTAACTATTCTTAATGCCACACAGTGAAAGAACTTTAGAAGGAATTGCTGAGGAGACTTGGCCCCAGCAGTGGATGCATCCTGATGGGTAGTGGGTCTTATCTGGGAGCCAACTGGAGTAGCTGAGGCACAGGAGAGAACTCAGTTCGGGTTTCACTTCAGGTTTAGTGCACTTAGCCAGTGAACTGCTAGGTCAGGAGGCAGTATCCAATACTGTGGGCATGTTTTGCTGAAAGGTAAGGGACTGACACACTGATACCTAGCTTCAGAAGATGAACGCTGGCCAGAGGAGAATGCCTGCATTCATAAAAGAGTGGAAGAGACCCAAGGCATTTATATTAAAAGTAATAAATTTTAATTCAATTTAAATTGACAATTTTAATTCAATTTAATTGACAATTATGAGCTTGGTAATTCCTGTTTGGTATGTTGGCTTGTGTGAAAGTCATTTTTCAATATCACTAAACAGTAACATTACCTGTGGAATGAGGCCTGGGCATCTAATTGTGACAAAGAGCTATGGGGATCAGCTCCAGTCCTGCAACTTAGAAGACCCTGTGTTGAGCTGACTGATGTTCACCAGCAGATTCCGGTGCAAGTACCACAAAGCTGCTGTTTGCACACCCAGCACTACAGAACCTTGCACACAATTACTAATACCACATGTTCTGCAAAACTCAGCATCACGTTATGTGTCAGGGAAGTGCTAGGCCCTGCCTGTGCAGTGGGGACTTTGTACTGAAGACAAAATGCATCTGATCCCTGTATCTCTTGCTTGGATTCAGCGTGACAAAATGTCACCTACACATGTTCACAAGCTGTGCTCAAGCTCTCTGTTACATGGGAGAGTAGCTCCAGGCTCCTGCTTTAAAAGGTAAGTTCTGTAATTTTCAACCTTCTAGAAACTATAGTCCTGTTTTGAATGAGATCTGTACCAGGGGATTTATCTTCTCGAGTATTTGGGAAGTGGTGGGTTTTCATACCTCTTTTTTCTAGGCAGGAATGTGTGATGATGCTACTTTAAACATTTATGGAAGGTGAAGAATTATGTTATTGTTAACTTAGTACTCAAATAAGGTAAGGCTCCCATGAATCCTTATGTGATATATTCCTGTTGTTATCATTATGTTAAAAAAAAATAAAATTGGGTACAGTGAAATAATTAAACCTCAGGATATATATGGAAATAAATCTGGAGAATAATGTGATAAATTATTTATATATATTATATAGTAACAACAGGAGTTAATGTCTAGATTTTAATAAAAACCTCATTTTTTTTCTGTTGTAATGGTGTTAAATTCAAAGGTAGGAGATGGCATCAGATAATGGTTCTTTTGCGGAAACCTTTAAATTAACGCGGATTGACAGTTCAATACCAAAGATCACTGTTGCTTTGGAATTTCAGTAGGTGTGAAGAATTTAATTTCTGTGAATAGATATCACTGAGAACCTAAACTAGATATCATAATCCCTCAGCTATTCCCCTCCTAGATTCTCACAAAAATCTATGTGTTTTTCTATGCCAAGTGGATAAGCACAATTGTTAAATCAGCCAACTTCAGGAAGATAGCTAAGATAAAATGAAACAATTTTTATGAAATTTATGCTTAGGACTTATAACAGACAAATGTATATTTTTTCTCCTTCTCTAAATACACAATTTGGTAACATCTTTGAGTTATGCTGACTATACAATTCATGGCAAAAGAGTTATGGTGAATTATCTACCAATTATAGATGAGGATAGAAGACACAGTATGCCACTGGTAACATTCTCCTCCTTTTGCAAATATAGCTGTCATATTCTGACTGACAATGAATCCATGCTCACAATAAACGCAGTCTGTACCAACCACAAATATTGAACAGGCTGAAAGCTTCATGATTCAATACATGATTTGAACACTTTTCCTTCCTACCTGGAAGAGAAACTCGTGTTTTCCTTGACATACGTCTCATTTAAGGTAGAACTATAAACCATCTCTTTCAGAAACATAAGTGCAAATTCTGATGAAGAACCCTCCTTGTTATTGATATGCTCTACTAACTACTAATTCATGGAAAATACTTATTGTCAACATCTGAATCCTGTAAAAAGCCTGCTTATGGTCCAGGATCCGAACTAGAAACATTGAAGAATGATTGCTTTTAATCTTGGCATAGGAAAAATATACCTATTTCCTTGGCCATTTTAGAAGCATTTGGCCTGAAGTACTGTTCTATTATCTGATATGGTTCGCATTAAATAATGCAAGAAAATGCTTTAAATATTTGAGTAGTTCTTGGAGGGATGCATCCAATCTGCAGTATGAAACAGGCACTTGAGCTCCTCTGCTATTAATTTTCTAATCAGTCTTATTCAAGACATACAGCCAGCGTCTGAGAAAGTCAGTGAGAAAGCAGAAGTTCAAGTTCCAGTGATATTTTACCATGTATGTCAACATTTCAACAGTCGTGATGGCATAGGTCAAAAAGTTGCGGAGTAGAATGGTTTTATTGAGGTAACTGTATTAAAATACAACGATGATTAGAATGGTTGGCCACGGTACCATCTTTTTGCTTGAACTTGAGTAATTGGAACTGGTCAGTTTTACTTACAGTTTAGAGACACTCAATCTACTCAATGTACATGCAATCTACAGACTCTGGTTAATTGACTTAATCTTATTTTGACATAGAGTGACTTGAACTTAACCTTACTTCACTTATCTATGTGTCAAGCTGCACACACCAAGTAAGGTTGGGAGGACACCTGGAGGTCACCTACTCCAATTCCTTGCTCTAAGTTAGGCCAAATTCTGAGCTAAATGAAATCAATCTAGTTTTGAGGGAGAAGAGGAAAGGGAAAAGAACTTGATTAGAACTGCCTTCATTTTGTGCTGTAACCACAAAATCACAAAATGAAAGATGAGTGCACTACTGCTGCCTATCTGAAGCTGCTGGGGCCTCTATGATCTGTGTTGGCTCATATGTATGAAAGGTATACCTGGAGCATGCTCACTAAAACTGGTATTTCAGGTAACAGGATTACCATGATAATATACAATTGGATACCCGAGAGGGGCAGTGAAAGATTCAGTGTGGCCAAAAAGAAGGCAATTTTGGTTCTGCAGTGAGGCAGAAATTTAAAATCCAGCAGAACCTCACCACTGTAAAGATAAGCATCGTGACCTAAGTACAATGAGCTGTGTAGCTACATAGCTATGAGTCTGGGTCCTGTTGATTTGCAGAAGTCTATATGATTGGGCAGTAGCTTTGAGAATCAGCCTGCTAAACTCTGATGTTCTCCTGCTTTATGACTGCAGTGCCACCTCCTACAGGTCAGGGCTTCAGCTTCCAGTTTATCTATCTCAAGCCCTCATGCTTTTGTGAAATGAGGATGGAAGCGTTACTCAGACAGGTATATTGTAAGGTAGAACTGGCAGTATGTCATAAGGTGTGCTACCTTGGGGGAGGGGGGTGGGACTGAGAGCATTATTGTTATTGGTGTGACTGCCAACCTGGAGCCAAGCCGTGACACACACCTATACTGTGGCAAGTGTCAGGGTACTCCCAGGTGATTTTTAATCTTAGGTTTTCCAGATATGCTAGTATTCTGAAGTGTCTGTCCAGTAACTAGCAGCTGATAGTGACTAAATGTCATGATATATGTATTATGTACTAGTAGACAGATATTTCTTTTTAGGAAGTGTGTTGTTCAATATCACACATTCCTAAAGGGAAGAAATTGTTTGAAAAACAGCTGGGCATGAGAAATGCATGGAATGTACAGGATAGTGCTTGTAATTCATGATAAAAATGGAAGAATTGTGTGATAGAGAATAAGAAGAAGGCTCATTTTAATCCCAAAGGGATTAGAAATAGGATACAGATACAAAAGCAGAGGGGAAAATATATATTTAAAGTACTTTAAAACATCAAAATGCAGTAGAATGCACACACAGTTTTCCTTCTGAGAAGGAGACTTGTGTTTGCTACACCTAATGAATGTTGGCCATGTAATTTAGTGTACTGCTGAAGCTAGCAGGACATCATAATTAGTTGAGAAATGAAGACTGGCATAAGCAATTATCTGCATTTCTAGCAGGTTAGGACTTCTAGTAAAGTTACGTTATTGTAGCTTCTAAATTAACGTCCTGTAAAGGGAGAAAACCTTTTCTTATTAATAGTGATCATCTTGTCCACTGTTGTTTTCAAAGAAAAAAATCCCACACATCCAACTGCTCATTCACATGTAGTTCACCAGTCACTATGGTATGGGTGTGATTATATCTGCAATTAATTTTTAAGATTCAGTGATAATATTCTGGTATTTTTATTCAAGTTTGGCTCTTAGCCAGGAAATAATATAAAATTATATAAAAATATGTATAATATAGAATATATACTTAAACATGTTATACATGGTATATTACATACTATATATTATTATATTTTACTATATATTATATATTGTATATTATATAATAAATGTGTATATATATTTTATATATATAATGTATTATATATTATATGTAATTATATGTAATATAATCCAGTGTTACATTATTTGGAAAGGGAGAAAAAGAAAGTTTTATTTTTCATTTGTTTATAAGCACAACAAAGAAATATAATGTTAACTTGGTAATTCTTATTTAATGCATGAAAGTAGAATATAATCCCAGTGCAAAAAGCAGATGTCTTTTTTTTTTTTTTTCTTTGAAGCTTTGTGTTCTTTGACTTCCCTTTCTCTTTGGCACAAATTTTCTTAACCCTTTTTTCAAGGGCAATTATAGTCATGATGATCTTCAACACTTATTGCTGAACTGGAACAGCCAATTGGGAAGAGGTGAGTCAGAATGAATTAAAATGATTTCATAGAGCACACAGAAAGCCTTTGTGTTCTAAAGAATGACTGAATAAATAGAGCATATTTGCTTGCTGAATGAAAAATAACTTTAAAACAGCGTTTAACATTGTCTGACTCCCTTATATTCTCAGTATCAAGTGTTACTTTGTGTCCAGCATTGATGTATAGTTTGGGGATTTCAAAGCTCCTCTGTATTTTGCTAGTTAGTCTGGGTTTTCAGTGTTCTACCATTCAACAGTTAATCATCATTCAACTGTCATATTTTGCACATAGTTTTTTGCCATGACAAAGGCTTTATCCCACTTACTTTCTCTTCCCATTGTTACAGACAGTTTGTGTCAGGACAGTAGCAAAGATCTGAGTTCAAGCCCTGAGGTAATTCCCTGGATTCTGGCAATAGTCATGGCCAAAGATACGCACTCTATCTCTAAAGGCTTTGCATGGCTCCCTACAGTTTCCTGTTTACTGTGGAACTGGAGGTGGTTCTGGACAGCCTCTCAAATGGCTGGGAGAAGGGCTTTTTTGGTCCTAAAATAAGGAGGTGAAAGAAGGACCAAAAGACATTACTCAGCAAGCCCCATTGTTGAAAACCTTGAAATAAAGATGTGAGTAAAACTGGAATATGAGTTTAAGATAGTTTTGTTAATGAGGAAAAAAACCCCAATTATTAATCCTATTAATGTTTAGAGATAATAGTTCTATGTTTTTTTTCTTTAAAGATGAGAGTATTTTATAACTTTGTTATTTCCTCATCTGTCACACTTGACATGTACTGTAGACTTGAACAGCCCTAAAAACCTCAAAGCTTCTGTGTTAGGATCACTAAAAAGTGGTTAATATAAGTATTCAGACTACTGGGAGAGCCTGTGTGTTTTGAAAATCTTTTCCAAAAGTTTCTAAACCTAATGCTGACTCCTAAAATAACAATTCTGGAATTATCCTTGCTCTGGTAAAGAAGTTTCTTAAGTGTTAAGTCTTTTGAGATCTGTGTGCATGTATTTGAGATAACATAGCTCTAAAATATTATATATGGCATGACTACATGGTGATAAAAACTAATTGTTATGCATTTGTGCATGCCACTTGTGCTTTTTAAAATGGTGGGAGAGAATTTTTCAAGTTATCAGTCTTGTGCATGTATAGAATAAATCTTTTTTCCCCTGGCAGCCATCAAAAATGAGAAAACTCCAAGTCTGCTACATAAGCAAGATGCTATGTGAATTTTGCTATTCATCTTTGCTTCCTGAGTTTTGATAAACATTCTATGCACCAAGACTTCTACTACATCTATTCAGGAGATAATATACAGTTCTGTATTCCTCTCTGTCAAAACATCCTCCCAGAATTTTGCCAAAGGCTTTTACAGGAATGTATTGTAACACACAACCACAATTTGTAATGGGTGAAACTATGTGACCCCCACTTTCTCAATTCATTATTATAAATATGGACTGTAATGATGCCATCAAGCATGCCAAAATTACCTGGAACTTACACTCTCTCTTTCCATCATAAAACAGGCAACCTAAATGCAAAAGCAGTACATTTTGATACACCTTTTCTTCTTGTCGGACACGAACTATATCACTCATTTTCTCTTTTTTTTTGCCATGTTTCCAAAATATTATTAATGATTAAATTGCACTATTTACATAGAACTATAAAGTAAAATCAAAGACCATCAGAATTTAAATCTAGTGTTAACTGATACATTAGTTTTTCCCAAAGATTTTTTTAGTATTGTAATTTTCCCCTAGATAAGATTTATGTCATTTCAGAGATACAAGAACCATGTTCTTTATTTAAAAGAATAATTTTTAAAAAAAATCTGTGCAAAGAAAAGCAAGAAAAAAAAAAGTGATATGTAAATAAAACTTTATAAGTAATATTGACAGCAGACAATGTTTCACGCTATTTCTTTACAAATATTTAAGTACCACTGAGGACCCTTCTCTGTAATAATTTTACATTCTCTGCAGCTACTTAACATGGCTGAGGTTGGGAGTCATTCACTTGGGCAAGCATAAAGCAGCTGTAATATTTTTAATTAAATTATAGAAATATCAAAGCATAGATGGAAAAGTTAGTAAGAAACTTCTTCAAAATTTAAACATGTTCCACAAAGCTCTAAATCTATTGAATATGACACTGAACTGGGAAAAATCACACCATTATCTTTTGTTTTTTGTTGTTGAAGAAACCTTAAAATTGCTGTGCATTTTTAAATGTTTTTAAAAGGAACACTAGTTAGCTGCTGTTTTCTTGCAAATATTTTACAGTTATTACAGCAATCCTTACTAGTATTGCTATTTCCTGTATATGCACCAGTATGGTTTATTCCTCCAGAATTTGTGTATCTACAAGTTCTTGAAATGGTTTTTGACAATGGCTAGTAAATACAAAGATATACTTTACTACCATCTTCTCATTTCCAGGAGGGCTTAGATATTCACTCAGCTATTTTGCCTCTTCCCTATAATTGTTTTTAGAATTACATTTTTTCATAACAGAACATATGCAGGTAAACCAAAATTAAATGACATCTGTTACAGAGATTGTAAACCCTTGGAAACACACATAAGATATTTAGTCAGCATTTCCTTTTCCAGCTTTATAATGGTGTCAGTAACTATACTGTCTCTAGCTGAATTGTCAAAATACCAAATTCCAAAAAAATAATTCTGTAACATGAAAGTATTCAGAACTTTCAAATCTTTTTTCAACATATGCAACGTGATTTAGTATAAACCTTTTATATATGAACTTACCTCTGCTTCCCTGAACATGGAGAGCAAGGCAAATGATCAAAAATATTAATCCAGTTTTCAAATGCATGCTGTCTATTGATCATTCACAATTTTCAAGAACAATCATGCAGGAAATAAGAATATTTAGGTCTGGTAGAAGAATTATGTTTTTCCTAAAGAACTAAAATCCCCAAACGTCTTCTGTTGTTTTTTAAAATATTTTTCAGGTGTCTCCGGCCTTAGACTGCACTGAATTGTAACTAGGCGAAGAGCGCAACAGATGCCAGAATGTAGGATCTGAACAAGTCCCTCCAATGCACACACTTCTAGCCTGGGTGACTGGAGTGATAAGACAAGAGTGACGAAGTTTTGAAAAAAAAGCAGTGTCCGTTTCTGGAATAATCTGTTTATCTGCTGTTCAGACATAATCCCTCTTACAGTCCAGCTGGAAGAGCTTTCTTCATCTTATTAGCCTTCTGGAGCAGCATCTGTCAGCCCCAGAAGACTTCAGCAGCACCATGATAAACAAAAGAAGTCTCTTCTAGTGCCCGTTGCCTTCAAACAGTGTTACTTTGGGCATTCTGGAAGTGTTGCATGTGAGCAGACGTTAAATCATGAGAGAGAGAATTGTGCTACTTCCAAACCAATGATCAAAAAATCCAGGGAACTTCCTGTGAAGAGGAAGACAGCTTTTTCTGAAAGAACATACTTCACTCAGCTATTTCACTGTGTATGCCTTGAAAGACCCTCTCCCTTCTCCTATCAGAAAGTTGCTGTTGCAGTATTTCTGTCAGAGCAGTGATGTTGATGTCCTGTGACAGCAATGAAATGGTGTGACTCAGCAGTAAGTTGCAGCAGTGCTCAGGGCTGGCACAATCTGAGGGCCAATGGCCTACTGGGAGTGGGGGAGGGAAGGTGCTGCATGGAGGGAGAACAAGAAATGGTGGGAAATGCTGTTTCAAGCACATAGCTATAGCCAGGCCAAGAGCTGGCAGTGAGTGAATACACTTTTCAATTAGTTCTGTTTCCATTTCCCAAATAAATATTTGGTTGCATGTTTCCTATGTGTAAGTGTTTCATACTTTTATTTTCCAGAAAGTTTTTTGATGTTGCATTGCACCTGAAGAAGCTACCAGGTGGTCATTTGTAATAGTTTGTCCCCCTTAGAGATTTTTGTGCAGCTGTGCTTTAGCATAGGAGTTATCTGGACTGGCAGCAAGACTGTTTTTTAGCACTGTAAGTACAAGTTACTTTGAGAACAACCTTCCTTTGAACCCAATCAGTATTCTATTTTTACTTAGGATTTAAACAATGGTAACCTCCTTCCCTTCCCTAGACTGCCTAATTTTAACTATTCAGACCACCAAGTACAGAGACTAGACTGGGACCAAATATCTTATTTTAATTTTCACAGTATTTTTCTGATTTTCAGTTCTCATTTTAATCCATTATATATATTGTTTTATGCACATTGCTTTATTGTTCTAACAAAACAAATTAAGAAGATCTTAAGAACCACAATCAAGGCAACAGTGGAGTTGATCAGGATTTCTACTGGAGAAAATTTGGTTATTACATAAGCATCATTCTTTGGCAATACCAATACTTATCTCTACGTATTTTATATAGCATTAGCATATGGTATATAATGTAGTCATATAAGTACTACCTCTATGAACCAGGTAAGCTTTAGCAAGTATTTATAAGCATGTAACAGTTGAAAGAGGAAGCTCCCCAATATGTTATTTTTGGTTGCTTCAGCTCTCAATCTGCAACAACTGGAAGTGTAGCGAATTTTTCTGCGGGTGGTAGAATCTGGTGTTTCTGGTGCCATCTGAAAGTGTGGGATTGGAGAAAGTCATTGATTATTTACTTCCTCAGAGCACCCTAGGCAGCAAACTGCCTATAGAATTTGGTAGGAATGTGACACTTTAATTCCAGTAGGAACCTAATTTAAGCATCAGACTACATCTTGAAAATGTGCAATAAAGAGATTTACTTAATAGTTATGCAGAGACTTGTTAGTGAAGCCTGAGCCAAGAATCAGAAATCCTTTATAAAATCTTTCATTTAAAAATTGAATTGAAGACAAACACTTAATAAAACATACTCTTATGAGAGAGTACATTTCATGTTTTAGAGATAAAGGAACACAAACAGTCATAGAACACACTGCAGTGTTGTTTGTTGTTAAGGTATAACTTAAAGAACATACTGAGATCCACAGGTAAACTGACTAAAAATTTGTTGGGCAGGAGTCTGCATACTTTGAGATTATGTTTAAATCATGAATAGTTCAAGCTGTTTTCTGTAAAGGCATTGCCTTCTATGTATTTCCATGTAATTAAAAAATTTTGTAACTAACCTTGATAACTGCCACAGTGGAAGCAAACAAGAATGATAAACACTCATTAAAGATAAAGCAATACTATCTAGGGACCACTCCATCTCTAAGTACCGTAGTGTTTAATTATAGGTCACTGTTAATTAATCTAGAAGCGCTGCTTCTAGTTGGTTTGCTGTCACCAATAATTATACGTTGTTAAAGAGGCGATTAAAAAAATTCTACTGAAGTTCAATAGTGCATTACAAATATACAACCAAGACATGGGAAGGGCAAAATTATGCTAAAATATCCATTCACCCAGGGTAAGTGCTTGTAAATGGGTTAAATCAGACCAGTTAATGGTCACCTCAGTGAACCACTACATGTAGAATGTGCTGTTTCAATACAACTAGAGCTGTCTCCTTTGCTTCAAGAAAAATGACAATTTAGGCCACCAAGGACTCTGTTTAGAAGACTTTATGATGTAAATTGTTGGTAAGTCTGGGGCTCAAGACATTGTCATAGAAAGATGATCTAAAAGTTGCTATGCATAATGCTGAATTTTAGGTACCCTATGTAGGTGCACCAGCCAACTCATATACCCCATGAAGGCAAGTAAGATTATGCCATCAGAACTGGAGTCTGTCCCATCTAAGTTTGATTTCTGGTTTTAGTTGGCCTGACTAATTTCTCTTTCTGGTCTAGCCAGCTCTTTTCCTTAAAATGTTCATGTTTCATTTACCAGAGATACCTGTCCCACTCTGAGGAAGGGGAGATCTGTAATTATGAAGTACCTTTTAAATAACCTTAGGTCTTTCTCTGGTATTCATTATTTTCATAGGAGCCAGACTGGTACCAGGCACAGCTTTAGGCTCATGACTAGAAGTGAGGAAAATTGGGTTCTTTTCCCTTCTTTGCTGCTGAGCTTGGCCAAACCAAGCCCAACCTCTCAGCCTCCATATCTGCAAGTGGAGGGGAGAACTAGAAAAGTCCTTGTAGGAATGAACAAGATAATATGTGTAAGCAAGAATGGCTTTTTCCCCTCTTTCTTGTGCACTCAAATGTAGATAAAATATTTCACAAATTATTACTTTGTTTTTAAAGTAATATTTCATTTTTAGATGTTCACATTTGCATATCAAAGTTAGGCATCAGTGGTAGTCCTGAAGTGGATTTAAAGAGTTTGTAATGAAAAGCACAATTTGTCATTTTGTTCTTCGAGCTTTTCCAGTGGGCAGAATTTGTATTTTTCCTTCTGCTGCTGCCCAGCTACCATGTTTTTTTCCTCACTAAACTAACACAAGACTTATATTTAGTCAGTAAATTAAACAAAATAAAAAACCCAACCCCCCCACATATTTCTCAGGACTGTTAAAAATACCTATATTTTATTTACTGCTTTTGTTAATATTTCATAGGTAATTCCTCCTGCCGGGTTCTCTCCTTAATACAGGGAACAAATAAGACCCAATCAGGGAAAGCCAGTATGAAACTAAGCAAAATAATTTCTCCCTGAAAGAACTGATCAGTGTCCAGACATTGTGCTTTCAAATGTCCTCTTGTTTTTCAGACTAATTGTTCTTCAAAACCTATTTCTTCTGGAAATTCTTACATTCTTCTTTAAAAACTGTACTTGGCCAGCATATCCTGGAAAACTGCCACATGACTCACTTTGCTGATGGCCATAGTGGTAGGGTTGGGATAATGCACTATATTTGTATTGGGGTGTCATTAAAATAATAGTTTGCAGCAAATGCTGTGGAAATGAAATTAGTTTCCAGTCTGAGTAAGCACCAGAAATGGAATAATTTTGATTTAAAATAAAGTAGTAAATTTGAACTGTGAGAAACTGCCAATAACAGATGTCAGTGACCCAGGAGCTCAAAATAAACTGAGAGATTAAGGTTCTGAGTTGCTGATGGCATAACTGAGTGTTTTAATTGGCCTCTATGCCAATAGAAAGAGTTTTCAGAAAGGTTTTGGTGCAAATCTGGAGAATTATACTTCAGCAAGCCTAACTTCTGTACTAGGCAAATTGGTAGAAATCATAATGAAATGAACACAATAACAAGTATTATCTGGCTGATACAATATCCTTGGACAGCCAATAGTTCTTTATAAGGTCTGCTCTTTAAAATACTAAGCTGTCATGGAATAAAAAGAAAATTATTCTGTTTTAAAAGCTTGTTAAAAGATGAGAAATAAGAGAAAGAAATAAACATTTAAAAGGCCCAGTGTTTCCATTGGGTTTTATACTGGAAGAGGGGACAAATGATAAGATAAAAAAAGTGCTGGTAGTACAGAATTGCTCAGAATTGCAAAGATTTACACTAATAGTGAAAAGATGCAAACCTGAGTGCTGCTGCTGAATGTGCGTAACAAAACTGCAGATAAAATATATCCATGGGAAAAAAAATGATCCTATCAATGAATAGCTAATTATTTGCTCTAAATTAGTAATAGCTATTTGGCAAGGAGAGTCCGAAAGAATAATTTTCTGAAAATGGCAGCTCAATCTTTAGCCATGATCAAAAGGAGAAATACAATATTAATACTTCATTAGAAAGGAATAGAAAGGAAATTAATTTTTAAAAATAAAATGGTATATCGTGCATATTTAATGATTCTCTGGTCCTGCAATAACAATAATACCTAGTAAAACTAGAAATCTTAATGGGATGGTGGTGAAAATTATCAGAGGAATGGAATTTCCGTATATGGAAATATTGCACAAGCTAGGAGTCTTTGGCCTGAAGGTTGCAGAAATTATTATATTACTTAGTTTTTCTCATAATATGATGGCAGGAAAATACCAAATTTAATTTTTAGGCATCTATTGTGTACCTTCTTCCTGAGCCTTTTGTATTTGCTTTACATCTTGCTGGGACAATAAATTTTCCAATTTAATTATGCATTGCACGATAATGTATTTCCTTTATGAAAAAATGAGAAGGAATTTGAGAAATTCCTTCGAGGAAAAGCACTAGGTCCAATGAGGAATGAGATACACATGTGCAACCACTTGCATGAAGTCTGCTGTTCCCTGATTGTCAGACATTGTGAGGCCAAGGTAGGAACTGGATCACTTCTTATTTCCTGTTCCTTATATTATTTCCCTATCCATTTTTTGGCCATAAACATAGATAAAACAGTAGATGAACTATCTCTAAGATCTCATCCAACATGAATACTGTTAGGTACTGAGCTTGTAGTCCCCAACTCAAGACTAACCTGTCATTAAAGTCAAGCTTTCAAGGAGCTGTTATAACAACTTCTGTTTGTACTGAATAGTGCAACAAACTCATCTGTTTTCTTTGATACCTCTCTCCTCCAAAACACGGTGCTTGATGCTCTGTTCTGCAGTTGCAGCGAACATCCTGGAACTCTAGTCTTAACACAAAACTGAAGCAGCTGATGCAATGCAGTTCTTTGTCTCTTTTCATGAACATAGGTCAGGACCTCTTCTGCAATCAAAAGATACCTCCAAGATTCTTGGGGTCTTTAGAATATTTGCTGTTTTGCTGTTACTAACACAGTTGTGAAATCCTAACACCCCTTATTATTTAGAATGGGAAAAGTATCGTGTGCACACATTTAGGTGACAAGTTACAAATATATCCCTGATGACTGCTTGAACCCATCATCTGTGCTTTCTTTGGAAACTTTATACTGTACACTCTTAAAAGGGTTAATGCATTTAGATGCTGTTTATTGTGATAGGGGAGATGTGTGTATGAAAAAAGCATGGTATTAACTGGGTAATTCAGCATAATTACGAAGAAAATACCTTAGCCTGACTACTGCTTCAGGACAATCAACAAATTATTGTCATGCTGATAGTTATATGATCTTCCTTTGGTATCATCAAACATCTAAATGGGACTAAAATCTGGTTGTTTTGTTTTGTTTTGTTTTATTGTGTTTTTTTTTCCCCTAATGGGCAGTGATACAGCAATCTGACCATTAAGTTCCAGCCAGCGGGGATAAAGACTACAGTACATCTGCTCAACCAGATTACCATGCACTTGCTTGCACACCAATACACAACTTTCTTTTATTCCTGGAACTGCTTAAGCTTGTGTTGTGGGAAGCCGTAATGAGCTGAAAGGTGTTTCTCCCCATACTTGGCAAGTTGTTTTTCTCTTGATGTTTGGAAAGGATCTTTCTAGATTTAGTGGATAGAGTTAACTGATGGATTTACTATTCAGAAAACTGTCCCCATCAGTGTTGCAAATTAAATTGAACACTGTAGTTATCAGCTATAAAAAATTCTAGCTATCAGATATGTCAGTGTACATGAAGGAAGCCTGCAGAGATGTGGTCTTTTACAATATGTGTTGTCTTACAAGCAGGAAACATAGGGAGTAGCTGGTAGCTCAGTTTCCTTTTATGGTTGTCCTGGTTTGGGCCAGGATGAAGAAAATTTTCTTTCTACTGATTTTTTCTTCCAGTGGACTCTCTTTTAAGCAGCACACTTGCTGGAATTCATGGCAAGTTTTCCAGCTAGTGGATTGATAACACCCAATGTTTATAGTTACTGGTGGAGATCAAAGCCACTTTGCCCTGCTTGGCGAATCTGCTCTTTCAGACACTAAAGGAGCAGAAAGGTCACATCTACAATACTCCTGTAGGAAGAAGCGGACTAGACAGTTGAGAAAATTGGCCAAATGGAATGTTCCGTCTGATATGTCTCATACTTGGTATAAATTGAGGGATCACAGAAGTCAAGCTCTCTTTCGTTCGTGTCTGGCATCCAAGAAGGATTCTGTCTGTCCATCTCCCTTGATTCTTACGGCTGCGTGTTCCTGACCCTTATATCTCAAGCCTCAGTTCCTGTCTCCTTTGCCACTAGCTCTGGAAGCAATCCAGGAGCTTTTCAGGACTGCCCCATGGCTCAGAGCAGTGCTGTGAGAGTTGCTCAGGATGGGGGGCAATAGGGGTTTTGTACATTTTTGTACATATTTGTCTATATTTGTACATATTTTCTTGTATCGCTAATATTTAAACTGTCTAGTTTAGTTTTCAATCTGGAAGACTCTCTCCTTACTCTCTCTCCTTTTCCTATTTGGATGGGAGGGGGAAGGGATAGACAACATTATTGTCACTCATTTAATTGCTGGCCCAGTGTTAAACCGTGACAATAGTAATGGAAGATGTTTAGTACTGAGTAAGAAGGCAAGAAAGGAGATCTCTGAAGTGTTAGGTGCGCTTGTATCTTTATACTGGCTAAGTTTTCCCCTCTTGGCATGAGATAATAGTGACTCTCTATGGCTTAGCCTAATGCTGTTCAGTTTTTGTCTTTCATTGTTTTTCTTTCAATTATTCCCTGTTGTGCCCAGTGGCTGCATTTGTTCATCAGTGATTTACTTTCTAGATTTGCCACATGAACGTGAAGTAGGAAATGACCATATTTCCTGTGCACAGGACCAATCTGGTAGGCAAGAGTTTTTGGCTGAAGAAAAGGTCTTGCAAAAAACCCTAGTATGTTTACCAGTGGTTTGTGGCACAGAAGCTGTTGAAAGGAGAGAAATTAAAGACCTACCCAGAAAGAGAAAAAAATGTGCAAATGTATGGAAATTTATTACTTTTATGGTGGAAAAGATACTTTTTTTTTATATACTTATCTTAAGAGTTTCTTACTTTCCTTTCCCAGGAGGGATGGGTGTTGTCCTTTTTTTCTTTTCAGCAAGGGACATACACCATATAGATCTTCCTGATTTGTACTTATGATGATACCTGTCATTAACAAAGTTAATGACTGTGATTAACATGTAGTTCCAGAAAGTAAATACCCAAATTTAATTCAAATATTTTCTTAACAAAATGTAGGAAAATTGGAAGAATTAGTGGGGAGGTTGCATCTGACTAGGCATGGAAAGGCTTGGAGAATCATTTAAGTAATTTAAACACTGCTATTATCTGTATTATTGGTCTTTTTGCTTCAGTTGCTTTCAGTAATAAACTTTTGAACTCAGAGAAAGGCTATGAAAAACCTCTTCTGTCAAAGATGCCTTGAGAAGCAGGTAATATGTCAACAAGTATTGGCGTCTCATCTAACAAGCTGTTTTCTGCTTTTGATAGATTCCTATCTCTTTTCTATCCAGCTGACAGTATCATACTTGTCATTGCTGACATAATGGATTCTGTGTACGTGCAGAAGATGTTTTTCTCAGTACTGTTGCTGCTGGATCCCTTGATGGAATCTTGCACATTTCACTTCGATGTTGCAAATACCACCAATAAACTTTATGGTTTATTCAGTGTAACGTTACCAGTGTGACATTGCCATTATTCAGATCATGTTTTGTTCCTTCTGTCACTAGTCATCTTATCTTAGTCTGTTAAATACATTTTTATGACTATTATTTTGCATTCTTTCCAAAGGGCTCTGTGACAGTTGGGCGTTATTCTGCATCTCATACCTACATTTTTGGAAATGCAGCTGGTGTAGACTAAGGATATGGAAATATTTGCACTAGTTTTTTCAGAACATGTTTAAAGTTCTTGTTTGTATTGCCCTTTCTCATTTTGATATTCTGTTATTGACAACTACCTGAAAGGAGGTTGTGGGGAGGTGGGAGTTGGTCTCTTCTCTCCAGTGAATGACAGGACAAGAGCGAATGGCCAGAAGTTATGCCAGGGGAGGTTTAGGCTAGATATCAGAAATAACTTGTTTACTGGAAGAGTGGTTGGACAGTGGAACAGGCTGCCCAGGGAGGTGGTGGATTCACCATCCCTGGAAGTGTTTAAAAGAAATATAGATGAGGTGCTTAGGGACAAGATTTGAGCATTGAACAGGTAGGTAAAGGTTATGGTGGGTGATTTAGGTTATGGTTGGACTTGATGATCTTCGAGGTCTTTTCCAACCAGGCTGATTCTGTGATTCTGTGAACTTTAAGGGAAATACCTATTAAATGAGTTCTTACTCACTGTGCATTCCAGACAGAAAAAATTTGAATGTTTTGACTACTTTCTGTGAAGACAGGTATATTTTTATTGTTTCCAAAAGCAATAATTGTGAAGTTGTTCTCAAGTTTAAAAATTGCTTTTTCACTTTCATTAAGCAGTTTGAGAAGTTGCCATATATTATTTAGTAAGATTGTGACCTTGTTTTTCTAGGAAGATGGCAATTGCCTCTCACTTCTATTTATTTTTCTTTCTTGCAGATGAATATTTCTGGAAGTATTTGCAGTTTCGATGTACTATTCTACAAGGCCAAATGTATTATACATGTGTTATTCTGCATGCTCAGTAGAGCTGGGATTGTTTATCTTTCAGAAGTGAAGACTCAGGGGGGAATCTTACAACATTTTTAAATACTGGATGGGAGGCAGTAAAGAGGCAGAACAAGATTTCTCAGTGCTGCCCAGTGAAAAGGCAGGAAACTGAAACACAAGAAATTCCATTTGGACAAACTTTTTTAAGAGAAGGATGATCACATACTGGGACAGTGGTCTCCAGAGAGGTTGTAAAGTCTACATTTTTGGAAGTACTCGAAACCCAACTGGACATGGTCCTGAGCAACCTGCTCTAGCTGACCCTGGCCTTACTGTAGGTGAGTCTCCAGAGGCCCTTCCTACCTCAGCCATTCTTTGGCTCTGTAATACTCTCATAGCATGTGAACAGAAACAACACCCCATGAAAGGGCAAGTAACTTTTTTTTTTCAAATTTGTTTTGAGTATCACTTCAGTTTGCTGTTTCAGGGCCTCTGAAGCCACATTCAGCTCAAAGCAGTAGTTTTGGTGGGATTCTTTGATGAGGCTAACACATTCACACATGAAAATTTTGGAGTATAGCCTAAATAGGACAGGAAGAATTATTCCATGTACAGTTTATCAAATCTTGAAAGCTGAAAGTACATTTTGAAGAAAGAAAACTTTAGACTGAGTGAGAAGAAAAAAAATATATAGAATTTGTTCATTTCTGGAACAGAATTCTGTGATCTGGTGAAAGTTCCTTTGTTAGAAATGGTGTTAGTAGCATGTTAAAGTTTTTAGTTTTTAATTGTAATTCTTACTGTGATTCCTAAACAAGGCTCCAGCAATTCAAGGCACACAGTACACATGCTCAAAGATGACCCATTCCAAGAAAATAATACACAGGATCAATCAAAGTAATAGGGCGGGAATTTAAAATGTTTTCACAGTATGAACAGGATCAGTTGTGGTTCAGTTACTTCCAGTTTATCACTTGCATCCTTTGGTTAGGGTACATAGCATTGCATAGCATTGATGGTGTGTATGGATGTCAGGAAGGGAGAAGTTTGGTCAGAAAATCCTGTTGTTCCTTCTCCATCAGTCCAGAATGAACCCTAAACAGTAAATCATCTGTCTTTCTCTGATCTTTTGCTCCATTTTAAAAAGTCACAATATCCACCAAGTTGTTATTGACGCAAGAACCCTTTTTTTGATCCTCTGCCCTGGTGACCATCCACCCCCTTGTCTGTTCTCTTTTACCCAGGTTTCCATCCTCTCCATTTCTTCTTTCTCTCCTTCCTGACCTTTCAATTTAATCTCACCTCCTAATTTCATTCTGCATCTTTCCACAGTTTCGTCATCTCTTCTATCCTTAGGTTAAACTTGCTTTCCAGCCCAATACAGTGTGTCATTTTGAAAGCTAAGAGTGGAGGGCTGTTTTGATGTTTTTTAGCTACCCTTGGTTGATAACGCCAAGAAGGGAGAAGCTATTCATTTTATCTTATACAATACCACCCTCCACTGGCAGTTCTCCCTTCCTTCCCTCTGCATTTCACTGATGGCTACAGCAATATGTAGGTAGCTCCTGTCTTCAAACTTCACAAGATAATAATAATTTAGAAAGGCTGAATAGCTTGCCTTTTGTTAGGAAAATATAATCAGCAGTAGTGTACTTTCTTTCAATTTGCTACATTGAAGTAACATAAGTGTTTATTTATCTCATTTTCAAACATCATTTTCATTCCAACTCCTCTTTCTTCATTGTTACCTTCAGTTTCCCACAGCAGCCCCCAGCTCCCTCATGCTACAATACAATTGAGGGCCTTTTCTAGAGCCAAAGCAGGCTCCAGAAACCAGGCACTGTTGACAGCTCAGCTTGCTGCTCTGCTCAATGCAGATGGAAGAGGATGTGTTGTGTGGATTCCTCCCATTCCAACCCTGAGATGACTGGACATTGAATTGGGGGGCCATGGTACTCCTCAGCTGTCTGATCTGGAACAGCAAAGGAGAGGCACCTTCTGGGATGCCTCAGCCTTTTATACCACATTGACTTTCAGCCAGACAAATGGTTTTGGAGGAGTCAGCTTGAGGCTGTTTTTGGCAGACAGGTTAAAACCCAAAACTTGCTGTATAGCAGCTGTTGAAGACACACTGTGGGCTGGCTTAGTATCCCTATTACCCACACAGGGCTGCCTCTTTGCTAGGAACTTTTTCGTGGCAAGACAAGACAGTTCCTCTGACTCTATACATTTAACACCACAGATATCAGACTCCTTTTTACAGTTCCAGTTATGAACACCTCTGCCCTGTGCCATGCAATCACCTTCTGCAACCTTCTCAGCTTCTTTTCGTACAGCCTTTTTCAGCTCATCCTCACTCCAGCCACTTTGTACCTCTCCTCCCTCCCTCTGGCCATTGCCTTCTCTCTTTCATGCCTATCTTTAACGTCCCCTGTTCTCTGTCCTTCTGTCAACTAATCCCTTACTAATTAAACTCTGCCCAAAGGACAAGTAAACAAAAGCAGCTGAACTGACATGAAATTCGCAGGCTGTTACATCTCTTGCTCTGTTTATATATTTAATCCTTCCCTCTAGCTTTTATTTGCTTGTTTATTTAGATAAGAAGCTGTTGTGCAGTAGGGATGCTGTGTGTAGTGTACAAGCCCCACTTTCATAAGCACTGTGGTACCAAGTATAATAAAAGCTACTTGTCACGCTATATTAGAAGGTCAGAGGCTGCTGTTGCCATGCCTGGAGGGTGCTAGCAACAGCTGTTTTACTGCTGTCTGGTTGAGATCTGTTTGGGATCCTGCTTCTGCAAACAGTTCCTGTTTATGAAATGGACCACCTTCATTGGCACCATTGTGTCAGGCTGGAAGCTTTTTTGGAGAGCAGATGCTTTTCTGGTTGCCAGCTGCCACAAAAATGTTCCAGGAGCATTCTCTAGACTGACACTGTAGAACGAACAGGTATTATTGACCTGTCTTCACATGTGAGGACATGGGGTATTTGGCACTGAGTGGCAGCTCCAACTTACTTCCTCAAGCAACTTGAATAGCTTGGAATAAGAGAGAATAGTGTCTTTGGAGGGATGTCACTGCCCTCTGCTTCTTCCATTTACCACAGATGCCTCTGCTTTCAATTTGAACAAGCATTTTTGAGAACTTTTGTAACTTGTGTAGCAAAATACAAAACCCATCCATGTTTACATGCAGCTAGTGGTGGAGCCACAGCAGCACACAATCAGCATTGCTCTTGAAATGGAGACAAGAAAAACAAAAGCAGCCAGGCAGTCCAAATCTCCATATTACTTTTTTTAGCAGTGACTAAATTATCTAGTTTAAAACAAACATGGTCCCCTTATTTGAAGGACAGATTATGTGGAATCCTAAGTTGAGATGTAGCACCTCTTATGAGGAGTCTGTGCAGGGTTTTAGCATCTGTCTTGTCTTGCCCTACAGTTTCTACATGGGTAAGTGTGCTCATCATATGCGAAGAAGCTCCTGCTTTCATGGGTCTTAATTTTTCTCTGAAAGTAATTTGTGGGCTGTGCATGAGGGCCATTTGCTCAAGTACCTTTGAAGTGTTAATCAGTCAAATGGTCTTGCTTTGTAGAAATTCTGACTATAGAGTGTTTGCTCTACCATAGAAAAATGATGAACTTATGATTGTCTATGCTAAACTCCAAAACCAAGGTGAAAGTAACATTCTGTACTGCTTTATTGTTTGTTTTTTTTCCATAAATTTTTCCCTGGATGTCATTTTCATCCAAGAAAAATGTGTCTGTCTATCTTAGGGTTGAAATTGGCTTTGTGTTCTTAGCTCGAAAGAATTAACTATTTTGGAAAATCAACACCTTTTAGAGAACAATGTAAGGGAATGTCTCACTAAGCTAAAATTCCTGAACTTAGGCACAGTAAAGTAATCTGGGGAGCTGATTTTAAAATGAAGAACATAAGTAAGAAGCAAGTTTTTTTTCTTTTTTTTCCTTTTTTTTTTCTGCTAAGGACTTCCCTGAATGAACCTGTGGGATCTCTGTGGTGGATCTGAATTTCAGGTCAGGGTTTCTGATCAGATTTATAGGGCAGGGTGCAACACAAATTGCTGGTAGGCTTTCCTCCTGTGAGGTCAGACAGTTTCCCACACTGATGTCTGCAGAACTGTACTTTCAGGATTACTGCCATCTGGATTTGGGGTCAGACATTTGTCAAATCTACTCCTGCAACACAAAAGTGGGACACAATTTATACCACAGAATGGATTTAAGTGTGAGATATGAAAGGGGCCTACAAGAAAATGGGAGAGGGACTTTGTACAAGGGCATGTAGTGATAAAAGGAGGAGGAACAGTTTTAAGCAGAAAGATGGTAGATTTAGAAGAGATAGCAGGAAGAAGTTCTTTACTGTGAGGGTGGTGAGACACTGGAACAGGTTGCCCAGAGGAGTTGTGGATGCCTTATCCCTCAAAGTGTCTAAGGTTGGATGGGGCCTGGAGCAACCTGTTCTAGTGGGAGGTGATCCTTAAGGTCCCTTCCAACCCAAAGCATTCTTTGATTCTATAATACTCCCTCTTTCACAGAAAGTCTAACACTGTGTTGGCATATGGAGAAATCAGTGGCCACTTCTGAAAAAATATCACATATGTTTTTAAAATCTGTGCTTTAAAATGTAACTTATCTAAGTCAGTAAAATCTCCAAATAACTTAGGCAATGACACATGAAGGTCAGAAAAGAGAAGTAAATTTGCATAGATTAGAAGGCTGAGTTATTGGTGTTAGGGAAGTGATTAACAAAAATCCCACTGTGATTAGCAAATATCCCTCACGGTGACCAGGACTGCATCCAGAAGTGTAATGTGAAAGCAAGCGTGAAAACTCAAACAAACCTACACAATAAAAAGAGAAATGGAATGCAGATGTTGTAGTTAAGTAAAATGTGTCATGAGGAAAAAGCAGAGAGGGGAGAAACAGGAGATCCTGTAGTAGAAAAAAATATTAACAATATGAGAAATAACAATGATGGAAAACAATGGATTATGGCTCTATGTATATTCATTAAATGCTCTGGAAACAGAGGTAATTTTTACCTAAAATCTCCTAGAACTTTGCTAAACCAGGCAAGAAAGACAAGGACTGAGATCCAATCTTAAAAATATTTTACAAATTCGTGAATAGAACCACTGTCAATGTTCCTACATCAGCTATGGAACGCAGGACACGCTAGTGTACTCCATGTTCTTTCTTAATGTGACTTTTTGAATCTAGAAACAGGCTTCGGTTCTGCTATAGTATGACTGCATTTTCAGCATTCGTAATAGCCTCTTGTCAGTATTCATTTTTCTAATGCAGTAACAGAAAGTCTTATCACATCTGTGACAAAAAGATTCCTGTTAACAAAGACAACATAGAATAAGTAACACAGTAAAAATTTTCAAATACATTAGAATTCCCCAGCAAGACTTTTGACGTTGATTTCCCGTTGCACCTTGGAAACACTCTACTGGAAACCCAGTAGATTTCACAGCAAAATAAATGAGTGAGTAAAACTGGTGAACAAAAACATCCCACTACTGAATTTGTAGAAGCTATATTGAAGCCATGTGCCCTGCATGTCTCATAGGAACATACTGGAATTCACTGTGAGGAGTAATACTGATTTAATATACCTAGATCTAGAAGTATAAATTACTTACCTGGTAGTGCAAACACTTGTCTGTAAAACAAACCATTGGCTACTACCACTAGGATGGCCGAGAAACATGAACCAAAGATATGTAGCTCCCTATTCAATATTACAGGACTACCAAAAAGTACAGAAAGGTTTCTGTAATACCCCATTATTACTTCAAATTTTGGTCTTTATTCACAATGGAGGAGAAATGTTTTCAAATTACATTTTGCTTTACTGCAGAAAAGCATTTAGTGTCACATAAATGTAAATTGTAATTTGTTACACTGCATGCTTAATTTATTGCTTTGGTTAAATTATATTACTTTCCACCAAGAATTGTGTGCTGTAGAATAGTTGTCAGTTTAAGTGTTTTGTAAGAGAAGCTGAAAAGTCATAAGTGTGACTTAATAATTTTGTTGCATAAAATTCCAAGATGAATGCAGACAGTTCTACTGAAAACTTGCCGACCCCTTCCAGAAAGCTGCACAGAGCCAGAAACATCAGGTAAGTATCTTATATTTGCATTACTGATTCTTCTTCTCGTAACCCTCTTAGTAGACTGGATTTGTGCTTTTTTAGTGAAAGTGCATTGCCTTTCAGCTCTTAAATTAGCTTTATTCTAATTCCCATTAACACACAACAGATGGAGAGCTATAATCTGAAGTGTCCTATGTGTACTCTCAGTAAAGGGCTTGATTGCATCATCTTTTTGGCCTAAGTTTTACAAAATGGTATGTAATTGACTTGAAGCACATGAGTAGTTTCATCAAAACTATTGATTTCACTTGTGAGGAAAGTGTAGCACACATGTATGTGTGTATGACTGAAGTCCAGGATAAATACTTTTCCAAGTTATCTTCATAGTTTTCTACTTAAAGATAATAAATGTATTAGTCTCCTTAGATTGTCAGCTACGATTTACAGAGACAGAAATCTTAGCATGATAAATAAGAGGCAAAAAAAAGGTATAAATAATATACCAAGACAAACTAGCTATTTGTTTTGGATTCTGGATGTGGATTTTTTTTATTGCGACTGGATTCTAAAAGTAGGTTGTAGTTTCATAGACATCTTATAATTCTTTCACAAGAATTTTAGTGCATCTGGACTTTACAAAGGTTGGTACAGATTTAGGATGGGAATTTATCATGACATACACTGTATCAGAACCTCTTTAAAATACATAGCTCGTTTATGGCATTCCATATTGTATCTAAAAATAATGAAAAGAGCAGAAAGTAAAAGACTCACTAAAAATCTTTTTTGCTGAGACATTTTTTGGTGGTGGGGAAACCTACACAGTCCTCCACATGTTCATAATACCTAGTACAGTGTAAGGGAAATAGTAGGAACACACATGTTTGTTAAATTTCCATTAAAATGCCATCACTTCTTTCAGTGCTATAGGAAAGTAATTAGAATTGTTGCTGCAGTAGTTGCTTTTGTTACACTTCAGAGCCCTCTTTACAGACTGAAACTTTTAATATCAGGGAATTCTGATGCTTCTGAATATATTTTCCACTTCATAATACAAAAGGGCTTTGTGAAATTCACATGACAGCTACTGAAGCATTAGGAAATATGGAAGTATTGTGCAGCACTTGTTCAGTTTGCCAAGTGATAGGGCAGAAAAGCATCTTTTCTCCCATGTTTACAAAGTTTATTTCATGTCCACAAATTTGGCATGAATAGTTCGATAGTGATGGTCAGTGCTAAAAATTCCACCGTTTGTGCAAAAATACATTCCTCTAATTGCTATGGCAGATCATATTAATTATTTTGATGTAATTCAAACTGGTCTATTCTGCTTTAATTCTGCAGTCAGTGCTTCTGTTGAAGTTTGTTTATGGTCTCAAGGGAATCAGTTTGCAGTACTTTATGCCCATGTTTGTATTTTATGATTTATTCTTTACTTTTTTATTGCTTCTTAACTAATTTGTAGTGAATATGAGGGGGAATGATTATAAAATTGTTGAGGCTAGAACTCAGGTCTAATGAGAAAGTACAAACATATAACAAAATGAGCAGGTTTTCATCCCCACGGGATCTACTGATGAGAAAACCAGCAGGTTTTTGTCCTCAGAAAATCTACTGCATTATTTGGAAGACTGCATGTTGCACAAGGAGGATGGGTGGAGAGCAAAAGCCAGAGAACTGTACAAAGGCACAGGGTCAAGTGGAGAGGGAAAGGCTCATGGCACATGAGCAGGTCAATCTGATCATTAGTTCTCATTGTTAAAGCTGTTATTCTAAACTGAACAAACTGGAGGGGCTGACAGTTGACAGTATATTGTCCTACTAAATAAAAATGAACTATGCTGTTTAACTAGGATTAGCCAATTGATGTGTCTGGGTAGGTAACGACCTGGATTCGGCAAAGTAAACGACAAGCCTTCTTAAAGAGGAGGCCTGTTACCAGGATAGTAAGCATAAATCCAACCAGCAGACTTCCCAGAATCTAATTCAGCTCCATGTTAACAGTTATCAGGGACTACACACAGAATCCTTCACAGTGCACAGGGACATCTAATGACTGAATCAGCGACTGCAACTAAAAACATATTAAGGCTACCTCAGCAAACAAGAGATAAGAAAGGTTCACAGAAGAGGGTGGAGTGGGTGCAGGCAAAGCAGGTGTTCAGAAAATTACCTCATATATATGCAAATATTGCCTCACACAATCCAAATAAAATTTAATATTATCTGAATGTGCACCATGAATGGCGTTGTCAAGTGAATAAGTAACTGAGACAATCCTCACTGATGCAGTATTAAAGCTAATTGAAACAACTTTAAAATAACAGCCCCTATCCCCCGTATTTTGCTGCTGAACAGTGTCTACCTTTAAAATGACAGGATGTATCTATATGTAAAAAATATAGAATAATATTCTGGAAATGTAGAAAGCTGTATTGAATTCTATGTTCGCCTACAGACATCGTGCATGACTTTCAGCAAAGTCATGGGGTCAGACCCCGAAGGCTGCAGCCAGGGGGAGTCAGGGGCTAACAGCCTGTGATGATCTGTAGCTTTCTTGATCAATGTAACTCATTTCCACAAACCTTTCCTATCTCAAGGCAGTACTGGGCAGATCAAGATGTTTAAAAAGTGTGCTTTTATGATAGTAAGAGAAGTACCACAGACATTTCAAAACCAGAAGGTTAACTAGTGCATGGCTGTTGACCTTACCTATATATTCAAAAGATGCATGGAGATGCCTGACTGAATCATAATAATATAGATTTCCTTTCTTGCATAGGAGAAAAAGCTTTCTTGAGGCTTTTTAGCTCACAGGCAAGACCCAATTCAAGGTTATTGATCTGAATACAAATGCTAGCAAAAACTTCTAGCTGGTCAGTTCCGTTTTCATTGGGAGATGACTCTTCAATTAGTAGGAGTTGTTATAAAAGATTTTAATGAACTCTGATATTATTAAGACAAAAGGTAGACTGCCTGTCATTGCCTGCTTAACTTTTATATCCTTCTAGGATTTCTGTAACTCCCATTGGCTACAACAGACTAAACAAACAAACAAACAAAAAAATCCCTGACAGATTTTCTCTGTTGGAAATTTCAGTAGACTCTGGGGACATTTTCTCATACTTTATAGGCCTTCCTGTTGCTTTTAAATAATTAATGTAATGTTTCTCCATACAATTTCTCTTTCCTTATAAAAATATATTTAAAATTTCTCTCCTGAGGAATGAAAGCAAAATCCTGCTTTTGAAAATTCTCTCTGTGTCTTTCTCTTACAAAATGGATATTCAGGAATAATCTTTATTGTCTTTTCAACAGTTCCTGAAACATGAGTAATAGCTTATTTGTAGAAAAGGTATGGGCTGGCTTAAGCCGGTTTACATAAGACAAATATAGCCACCTTACTTTTGGATTTAGAGAGATTGTTTGAATCTGCCTGCACTGATACAATTTGGGCACTTTTTAAAAACTCATCCCTCTGAAATTATTGTAAGTCTTTCAAGAACAGAGCTCTAGGCACAGACAGTAGAATTGGTATGAATGCGCATTTATGCTCTGGCTCAGAGCAATCAGTTAGTCTACGTGGTTGATTATTGAAATACAAGAATGAATGTAAAAAAAAAGGAAATTATCTAATATACTATTAATTCTGTTCTGCTGAGAAGGGTTGAATTGATGGCAACAATTATGTACTCCAACTACTTAAAATTTTAAAAAGTTTAGGTCTACACTGTGGTAAATATGTTCAGCTTCTTTGACATTAAAGGAGTCATACCCTCTGACATCACCCTTCAGCCTCCTCTTCTCCAAGCTGAGTAATCCAAGTGACCTCAGCCGCTCCTCATAAGTCGTCCCTTCCAGACCCTTCACCATCCTCGTGGCTCTCCTAGGTTTGCAGGCTTGTACTTTTGGATGACATGCAAATTATTTTCAAGCATGTAGAGACACTTCTTAGCACTTAATAGATAATCTGGGAAAATAAAGTAAAGGCTGTAGAACTGGTATATATTGTTCAGTATTTTTTCAGAAATATGGGATGTGTTTTCTGAATGCTGGCTCACACCCTTCAATATTTACTTTAAATTACTTGCTGCTCTTCAGTCTAAGTTCAAAAAATGTGAGGAATAGCCTTTTCTCATAAGAATTTGCAAGAAGAAATGCAATAGGCAGAGGTCAGATGAATCTAAAACACTGGCTGGCTAGCACTTGACTAATGACTAAATCAAGACAGCTCTGCATCATTCTTATTGCTAGCAAGCTCTTAAGCTTCGTCTAAGTTTTTTAATTCACTCATCAGGCGCCAATGTTTTATTTTTCACAGGGTCCTGGTCCCTCTGCAATGCTAAAAAATATGAGCAATAGTGCAAACATTGGAAAGAAATATTCAGCATGATCCAGCATTTAGAAATACCAGCTATTTTTCCCACCCTTCTTTTTCACTGGCTTTATTTTACTGATTATTTGAGTTACTCTTTTAATAATTTAGTCTACTATTTATGTTAATTATTGAGTCCTGACAAGGTACTTAATCTTGCATAGGAGTGCAATTGTGAGTCACGGGCAGGACGAAAGTCATAATATACTTCCAAAATGCCAAATAATGAAGCCTTTCACCTCAAGGAAAATAAACATTCACTGGATTTTTAACTGAAATATTCTTGCACCAAAATGATTTTAGTTTGAGCCTGACTTTTCAGACAGTTCTTAGGGCACTAAGTCATTCATTCCAAGCCATTCTGTCACAATGCTAAGCTATTAAACTCTGAAAAGTACTTGCAGAATCTATGTAGTAATTCTACTTTTGTAAGGATCTCTATTGGGCAATTTTTCTTTGTCACTGCAGAACATATATACGTAAGGTGTGCATCCTTCCATCACACCATATGTTCTTAGCTAAGTTGGTTATATAAATTCTTAAACTTAAATAATTTGGTAGCTCCAAGTGCCTATGCAAGTGAGAGCTGAATCAGGATCATTATTTCCCTTAAAGGTTGCTAAAGAGATGCATAATTTTTTTCTTGATTAACATGTATCAAAAACGTCAGCGGTTGAAGTGTGGAACTAAAGCATATTATCTAAAGACAGGAAGAGAAGAGTTCTTTGTTATGTATATGGAGGTTGAACAGCATTTAAATAAACACTGAAGTCATTCTTATGCTTTTCAAAGTAAAAAAAAAATTATTTTTCTGAATATGAAATAAAAATTTTGTGATGTTCTCCCACATACAGAAGTGCAAAGTAGTCTGAAGAATGCAAAGTACACATTGTTGTAGTATTTTCAGAAGGGTGATATGATAACTTGTCTCTAACACAGAATTAATTTGATTATTTATTTTAAAGATGTCAAATTTAAGTATGCAAAGACCCCTTTTACTTTGTTTTGGATGCAAATAGGAAGTCAAATCTAAGTATACATTTAAAAATGCAAACCATCATGTTATGTATGTTCATGTTATATACCTCTAGAACCTCAAAGTTATTGAGAATGCAGAGAACTTGCCTGATCTATTGCATTTATTGCATGAAAATGAACTATTACTGAATGACAAGAGCCACTCTGCTTCTGGGTGGTTATCAGCCTTCACTAGGCTGTGTCTTCATTATCAATGTAGAGTGGCCCAGTAAAAACTGTTAACCTCTGAGAAGGGTTTGGCTGTCCGCCCTCTCAGTATCCTCCTGTTACATAGCTGAAGACAACCACAACACCTCCTCTGTACCTTCTCTTCTAATGTTGTAAGAACCCATTTCTCTCATCCATCTTTTATACATCATGCGCTTTAGTCCCCAACCATCCTCCTGGCTCTCATCGCACTCGCTCCAGGGTGCTAACCTTTTTCATGTACTCTGGGAGCCCAGTATGCTGAATATGGTCACACAAGTAATGAACACAAACAGAACTTTGATGCCTCAAAAGAGGAAGGACATGGAGCTGGTGAAGTGAGCCCAGAAGAGGGCCACAAAGGTGATCAGAGGGCTGGAACACCTCTGCTAGAAAGACGGGCTGAGAGAGTTGGGATTGTTCAGCCTGGAGAAAAGAAGGCTCAAGGGAGACCTTACAGTGGCCTTCCTATACCTGAAGGGGCCAGGACAGGAAAGCTGGTGAGGGTTTTTTTACGAGGGAATGTAGTGGTAGGACTAGTGGTAATGGCTTTAAACTGGAAGAGGGTAGATTCAGGTTAGACATTAGGAAGAAATTCTTCAGTGTGAGAGTGGTGAGACACTTCAACATGTTATCCAGGAAGGTTGTGGATGCCATGTCCCTGGAAGTGTTCAAGGCCAGGTTGGATGGGGCTTTAAGCAACCTGGTCTAGTGAGAGGTCGACATGATCTTAAAGGTCCCTTCCAACCTAAACCATTCTATAATTCTATGATTTAGTGGCAGATGGAGCTTACCTTTGCCTATACAGGTATTTCAGCCTAGAGGTGAACAGATCCTGCGCTTCACACTTGTCTTTCCACAAAGCTGAAATAATCAGCATTCAGCCTAGGTCAATAACTACATCAATGCCTAGATGTTTTGGAAAATATTCCTAATTGTAATAATTGTTCTTCCCTTCCCCTTTGCTTGCATAAAAAAAAAAGGCAAGTCACTGTCTGGTGAAAGGCCTTTTCTGAAGTCACTATCACACAGTAGTGGTGGCAATATATTCCCTGCTTTGCTATGGCCGAAACCTATACACTGCCTAAGGGAGAAAAAGAAAAAGAAATATGTAAAAAGGTCTGCAAAACCAGTTTAATTTTGTTTTCTAAACTCAGAGTAACAGTTTTGTTTAGTGATGGTGGTTGTATTTTTATAGAAACATTAATTTTATGGCTTCCTTTTCATGGAATAAGCTTTAGATTTTATTTCATACTTGCTTAGAACTATTGACCACCATCTTCCAATTAAGACTAGCTCCCATTTCTCTCAGTAATGTTGAATTTGTCATTTTATGCCTTTTGATTCAGCCTTTCTGTGGCCATATTTGCAAAGGCATCAGAGAAGCTATTTGTATAGGAGTAATTTCTGACATATAAATCCTTTTGAAAGAAATGAGATAGGCTCTGTCTGACAAATTTGTCAGTTTCAGGGCAATATGGAGTTTCTATTTTTCATTAGTATTCATGGTTTTTTACTTGGTAATAATTAACCTGCATTAGATGTGAAGGAATGACTTTCAAATGGTTAAAAAATGACGAAACTATAAAATAGATTTGATTTTTTGGTGATCATGGACATGTAAGAATGCATTCATATTGAAATTCTATGTAGTAAGATGACTGAAGCCACACTTCAGGCATTTGTATAATCATGGAAACTTACTGAAAAGAAGAAATACGTGTGTTGATCTCAGTCACTTAATTACACCCTGGTAACTGACAGAATCCTATTATTATCCTTTCAAGATGGTAAAAGCATAGTTTTATTTCTCTACAACAGTTATTTGTATCCAAAGATATTAAAAAATATTAAGAGGGGAGGAGGTTCTCAGTGATTTTTTAAGCTGGCATTGTGTCCTATTTTTATTTTCAAGTACTTACACTGGCAATAACTTACAAATTGTGAACTCTAGATAAAAAGGATCTATCTGCAGGGTTTCCTGCATTTCATGTGTAAACTGCTCTGTGTCAGGGTTCATGGTACAAGGACTAATGTTATTATCTGCTAGATACAAATGCATTCTGAACTTAAATGGACCTGCATGAAAATAAAAGGAGTTCAGCCTGGTACTTGAGTACATGCTATTTGAGAGCACTCTCTTGAATATTTAACTTTTTCAAGAAAACACAGATACCACTCTCATATCATAAAAGATCAGACACCTTCTACTTTGTTTAGATCAGTAGCTTGCAATGAAAACTTTGTGAAGTTCATTCATCAGTTAAACTATTATTTAATATATGTGGTACAGACATTAACAGCTAATGTACATATTTTTATTGAAGGTCAGATGTTTAACATTCCATTTAGGATTTTAAAAACATGTTTCAGCGAATTTTATGCATTAAAAGAAGTACTTTCACTGCAAGAAAAAAACACCTGACACAAAAAGCAATTAGCTTTTTGTTGTGTTCCACTTGTGTTTATTGGATAAATGTATATTGAATGAGAAATCTTTCCTTCTAGATGCAACATAAAACAATTTCTCCTTTTGCCTTTGAAAGGTAAATTCTTCTGCTTATGATATATCTAATACTATGATAGACTGTAATTTCTCAGATAAACTTGGATTGACTAGGGGCATTGCAGGATTAATTAGAAAAATATGCTTTCTGAAAAATAAACACAAACCCCTTATTCTAAAATTAATAGTGAATAAAGCTCATGAATATGATTCTGTAACTTGGAGGTAAGGAGATAACTGAATTTCAGTGTATATATGATTTCAGTATACAATTAATTTATCTGCCTTCAGCTCAGTTGTGGTGAAGGTTAGAATTATGAAAATTTTTACTAAGTTAGATGGTTGAAACCGCACTTTTGCCATCTTGGGCTTGTATACTCCATCTGCATGTGCTGAATGAAGCTATGCTCCACCCAGATGTAGAAGAAAAGGAATCATGAAATGATTCTGACAAAATGGTCAGAGGTACATGAGAATACATTAAACATTATGATCTCACTGCTTATAAAAATAATGCCTGGGAATACTTTTGATTTATTTAAGATAAGCAGGAAGGGATATCCAGTGAAACCATCAGATACTTATTACCTAACCAGCAACCCATGTGGTTTTATTGGATGCCAAGATCTCTTTAATGTACATCTATCCATACAGCTCCTTCTTTCAAAGACTTAATTGGTTTAAGCAAAAGGGAAGTGTGAAATGAAATATTATTAGAAAGGCATAATCTCTATAAATAGTTATAATGCAGAATAGTATCATTTTTTTTCTTGTACTCTCCAGAAGTGAGAATTTTAGCTGAGAACTTCAGAAAATACCTTCAGAATATATTTAACATATTCCTGGTTTCTTCTTTTTCTAATCTACCCACCAACAGTAGCACAGCATTATCCTTTAATTATAGTTTAGTCTAGTTTTCCTTTGCCTTGGAGCTGAAAACCTGCAATAACAAAGACAAAAGAAATTGGAAGAAATATATGAAACTGGGTGGTTATATAAAAGGGGTCACTGAAAAACATTACAGGATTTTTTTTTTCTACTGAGAGAAACCCTAATTGTACTAGAAAGTACAATTTTTAGAAAGTAGTTGGCATTTGGCTTCCACTCTTAATTATTTTGCACCACAATAGACAGACATATGGAGGGTCTTATTTTCTGTAATGCTTCTGAAAGATGTTTCTGACTGTATGGTTTTTCTTTTTTAGGTCCTGTTCTCCTGTTATGGGCTAGGTTAGGAAGTATGAAGCAGTGTCAAAAGGCAGCTAGCTTATGTTTATTATTTGAATTTGCATAATAAAACATATAAAATACACATACATATGTATTATTTATGTTTATTTTTCCTTTCTCAAGAAAGTTTTTTGTTGTCTGCTAAAAAAAATCTAAGTAGTAAAGCAACTGAAACCTTACTTGAAT